>OY728128.1:2099122027-2104122027 GCA_963277665.1 Viscum album | reverse complement strand
ACCTTTTTGTACCCTAAGTGGTCTTATTTCAAGCCTAAGTGGTGGATGGATACCTTGGGATCAATACCTGAAATATCTATGTAATTACAAGTGAACAAAGCTCAGTGTTTCTTCAATAAGGAGGCACATACCTCTTGTTCATTGAAATTCATGGATGCACTGATAAAATTGGGTTGTGGATCTTATTCTATGCCTAGGTGGTGGGTGGATACCTTAGGATCTAGGTATGAAATATCCATGTAATTATAGATGAACACATCTCAGTGTTTCTTTAAGAAGGAGGTATATTCCTCTTGTTCTTCAGAATTCATGGATTCATTGATCAAAGTAGGGAAGGGATCTTCTTATGTGCCAAAATTTATTTCCTTGAGCTCATCAATAGTGGGGGAGACACCTTCGTAAGATGATTCAAGGGCATCCCTGAGGTATTACTCCTATCCCTCTCCCTCATGATTTACCACTTCCACCTCTTCCTGGGAAGTAGGTGATGAAGCAAGCTTCTCAGAGTTGTGGAAGGATTTAACATTTGGACATTTGGAAGAAAAAGCAACTACTTTCGTCCTGACTGATGGTACTGGGGTTTTTTGGAGTTAGAAAGGGGAGATGAGGGACTAATAGAGAAAATATTCATCATCTCCCATTTTCATGAAAAACTTATTCCAAAATAGATGATGAAAAAAGGAATTATTGATTCTTAGGGGATGTAATAAAGACATTTTCATCTAAAAATTCATTACTACTCAGAGAGTTGACCACTTATCCAGTTCTTCTAGGTTTATTTGTTACAAATGACATAACAGAAGTAAGTAGATGTGGGAACGAATTCAAAACCACATTTCTGATTTGGTTTATGGAAGGTGTGTACTTTATACTGATATGTTTGAAAGGGTTAGATGGAATCATATCTAGTTCATTCAGGGCATTGATTTGAGTGACATTTTCAATCAGCAATTTTCCCCTCCCTTTGGTAGAATCCTACATCAATGTATGGAGATTCACATGATTTAAATGAGTCTTTTCACCATGAAATGTCCCAAATTGAACATTTATACAATATATGAGACATTGGAAGTGTGAAAATGGGGTAACCACATTCTTATGCATCAAAAGTCTTCTGAGAAAAACTTTGAAGGCTGTATATTTCTGAATAACCACGAATTCCTAGTCAAACATGAGATCCTTCAACTAAGTCATGAGTTTGATTTACCCAAGATAAATTTTCTCATTCTTTTCATAAACCTGTAACATTAAATTGGATGGGAAAAATTGATATTTTTTTAAACCCATTGGGTGAAGGTTTTGGATTAGAATGAGGTTGAATCCTTAGTCGTTGTTAATGGTGGCTCGTCAAATATAAATATAATTTATCCTACTAGATTTATAAAACGGTCTTACATTTCCTACTATAATGCAATCATAATCCTTTAATGTGAAGTAGATGAACATATGTAATTCCATAGGATCGTTATTTTCACGATATAAATAATTAGATGCAACCTTGACTTCAAATTCTTAAGGTTTTGACAAGGCATCTACAAGTGCTTTTCAGAGGTCTTTTGATAGTCTCAAGGAATCCAGGAATGGAAAAAGTGATGGTACCAAGGATAATTGCTCCAAAATATCACAATTTTGGTCAAATTATTCATTCTTATCAAAACGGGGATTCCCTTTTGCAATTGATTTAGGATTTGAAGTAATTTATATGGATAGATCAACCCTTGGAATAAGATTTAAAGGTGCTTATTCCCTTAGTGGATTAGGATGACTAGGTTTTCCTATATTTTGAGGTATTTAGGGGATGAAAAATCATATAGCCAATCTTCTAGGATGGTGATGTTTGGGTAGACCCTGTCATGTTTGGGGGGTATCCTTTTTATTGTTGAGTTCACATGAGATCTCTTTCATGAGTTTGAGACATGTTGAAAATTTGTTCAAGGACACAGTTAGAGTTGTGACTCCTGGCATGATGATGTCTTCCCCTATATCCTTGACTCTAACGACCACTTCCCACAATTACCTAATTAATTGTTGGTAATTTATGTTAATAATTATACTCATCATATGAGAATGAATCCATTAGTGAATAATATTAATGGAACCAAAGATCAACTCCTTTTCTGATAGAGATTCAATCTGGCGAGTCGACTCTGGCTGCACCATTTTACAGGGTGGTGCCTATTATTCTGGGATTATAGGAATGAAGTACCCTAAATTAAAAGAAAAAATTAGCCTTGGAATTGTATCATATTATTGTGTTTGGTTCTCAATCTTTTTTCAATGTCGTTTTTCAGAAGACTAGCTTTTAGAGGACCGATCTGCCAATAAAGTCGACTATGTTGTGGCAGAAGCAGCTAGGGGTATAATCACCTGTTGAAACTACACTCAGAAGATAAAATGATTCTTATTGATAATTTTTAGGATAATATGGTTATTTAACTTCTATTTACCACTATTTTTAACTTCCTTACATTCATTCTCCTCCTTTGGATCGATAGTAGAAACACAAGCCACTTGCACAGGTGGCTTACCCAACATCACTTTCCTGGATTCCACCATCTTCTGTAGGATGTATTTCAAAATGAAACATTTATAGATGTTGTTCCCAAATTATTTATGGAAGGGGATATATTTTATGAGATATTCATCAGCATCCCAACTAGTCTTCTTAGGATTTAGAAACTTAATCAAATTGTTTTCCAATTACAAGATGAAGTAGTTAAGGACGTGGTCACTTCCAAAGAAATATATATTGTTTTTCATCTCCTAAAATTAATTTTGACTATGATACCTTTGATCATATTGATGTGTTTGTAAATTTTATTGACATTCAGGATGCGAATCTACATGATGTGGTGTAGGGTTTATAGTAGGACCGACTTCATGGACCTTCTTAAGTATAATAATGGAGGCCCCTACATTCCTTGTTCTCTTTCCCCGAGATAATGGAATTAATCGATAATTAGACTTGGTCTATGCGATAGAGTATTTCACTCTTTTAGAAATCTAGGAATGTTCCCAAACACCTACTATGTATTTCATAGGTATGAGTGGTGTGCACAACTCGTCATGAAGATTCACTATACAGATGACAAACAATTATTCATTGGGAAGCTATTGGGTTAAAGAGTATGTCAACCCTTTACACCAAGAAATTAAATATAATATCCTCTTATTTTATAGATATTTTTTAGTTTTAGAGGTTGAGGACTATTATATTCTATAATTTTTACCTTAATTGGTAATTTAAATTCTTTCAGAGGTCATCCCACTCTATAATTGACCGAGACGATAGGCTGGTGTACTATAAAAAGGCTGATCCCTATAGTGATTGCATGAAGTACCTGAGTTTCACCACATAATTTTGTTTAGAGATCCCCATAATGGGATAAAAGTGGTAAATAGAATGTGTTACATGATTCTATGAGTCCCCAGAGTTGTTGAAAATGGAAATGTAGGATTCGTGATGTTTGGAAGTGGAAGAGTCAGATCAACCAATTTTGGGTAAGGCTTCCTCTCAGGTTGTAACGATGAAAACCATTACTCTAGGTATTCCAATAGAGATTCTATAAACTCAATAGTATTCATGACCCCTTGAGAAATGTATGGCTACGAAGAAGCATAAAAATAGGTAGAAGCCAATAGGGCTATCTACGGAAACACATTGGGTATTTTCCATGTGCATCCTATAGGGGAAATATGGTAAGTATGCACTTGGATGATTTAAGGTTGTATATCAAATGGAGGGAATACATAATCTACTATAGTGGGGTTCAATTATATTGGCGGTTAATATCCCACATTGGTAAAATGTTCCAAATCCATTTTATTTTCTATCGAAAAACCTCTTTGTTGAGGTGCACTAAATGGGTGTGCAAGATGAGGATCTACTTATAGAACATATCCAATTGGAAGGCTACCTCAGAGTAGTTCTACATTGAGTCTCCTCAATTCTATCATCTCTTAATCATTTTGATCAAATATTTCCTCAAGTGTGAGGGTTCTAACTTTTTTAGGGGGTAGGTGAGGAGTGATCTTAACTTATCCCTTTTCTTTGTTGGGTGCTCTATGAGGAGGTAGTGGTAGAGTGATTAAGGGAACAACTAGATTTAGGGAGAGTATTTGGTTTTGGGTATGCACACCTCCTTCAATTATTTCAGTGTGTACCTTATTTTGAATTGAGACATCCTCCTCAACCTCCTCCTCTGAATTGGGATCATGTTCTGCATGGTCTATAGGGGTAGTATTAATGACATTCACTGACACAAAATACATTGCAAGAATTTTATCAGTGTCTTTGGGAGAACACATTTTCCAAAACCATCCAAGAGGCCTTTTACTCTCATTAATTGATTCTATAGGATCCATTTTTTAGATTTTAATCTGAAGGATACCTCTATATAGTCTAGTCTCCCATGACTCTAATGAAGTTATCGAATCAAATTATGGGAAAAGTTGGGATGATTTGGTGTGTGGAATTCCCCAGAATTGGGAGAACACTAAATTACATTGAGTCAGAGGGTGTTGAGGTAAAAAATTCCCCAACCATAAGGGCTAGGGATTTTACTATTCCAATTTCACAAATCTTCAGGCCCAGTTTTTTGACCTCTAAGGCGGTGTAAAAAAGTCCCAAACACTATGTGATGGGGTTGATCTTGGATTTTTGTGGTTGCTAATACTGAGGATTCCCTTCTAATTTTATAGAGTTTTGTTCGAACATGGTCTGGGTGTATCATTTGGTATTCACATGAATTAACTACTTTTGAAGATCATAATTCTATACCTGACATTTGATCTATCTCACAACTGAACTTCATTAATTAGGAGGCTTGCCTGATATAGATTCTTGGCACACAAGTCATTCAATATCCTTCTCTATCTTGACTCGATGTCAGTGAGATTCAGTTGAGGCCTTTATTTTTTTGGAATATCATCAGTTGTGGATAGATTTTATTTGTTGAAGTCGGCCTAAATCCATGGAATTTCATGATACCACATTCAGTGGGCTTTTTGGATTGGGGAGTATGGTGAAATGTAACACTCCATGTTCACCCCACCCTCTAATATGAACACCATATGTGGTATATAAGGATAATAAATCACAATATTTTTAATGAAATGAGGCTTTCTTGTTGAAGGGTTCCTTACTATTTCCCAAAATTTGGATTTCAGGTATCCAAGAGACCTTCCAAGTCAATTTGGCATTACATCCATTCCATTACCTTGGTGTGAATTTGATAGTATTCATACGATATTACATTTTATTTTATGTGATGAAGAGTGTTTCATATATTGAGGTGGATTTCATGCACACAATATTTTGGAAACACATATGGAATGATGTATTAAGGGGTGAATAAAGGCTAGAACATGACTTGTATGTCATCTTTAGACAACCATTTGCTCACGATCATAATTTCATCTTTATCTTTTTTCTATAGGCTCCTCAACCTGGTCTGACCAAAGTAGATGCTTCCCTACTTATTTAATTTAAATGGAAATATTGGTAGAGGATTCCTCTGATATATTGGAAGGTAGGTGATCCAAGGGTGGATCGAATAATGATCGTTTCCTTGGGTCTTCCTCTGATTGATAATAGATTTCACTTGTCGATAACATGGCATCACACATGGATAGCCTTGTTTTTCCAAGTGCCTCATGATAGGAGGGATTTATCCTCACTACATCACTAAGTGAAGGACCCTCTTGATAAAGTGAAATACTATTATAGAGATAACATTAATTGTTAAGGTCATAATATTAAGTACTACCATGGTGGAATACAACAAGGGGTGGACCCTCTTACTCCTTGATCATTTGTCCATGTGGAGGGATTCAATGACTCTCATCTTATGATGATATATCGAGATCAATAATATTATGATCACAAATTAAGAATTCCTGATGAATTTTTTGAGGATAACCATATGAAATACTTGTATGGGTTCTGTAATTTGGTAATGGGAGAGAAGAATCCTGAGTTTCCATAGATAAATTTCTTAGGGATTCAAGAATCATATCATTAAGTAGAGAAGAATCATAAATAAAAAGTTTTTTTCTAGTCATATCAAATTTTGAATATTTTTGGATTCCTTATTGTTAGTGAATGAGGACACTTTATGGGGGAAGCAGTTTTCAGGTATGGGAGCTTTCTTGACTAGCCCCCGTGTTTCTCTCTGAATTTGCTGATAGAATTTTGAGAATTAGAAAGGGGTTTGTTCTTTCCTAGGAGTGGACATCGGAGAAGGATGGTTCCATCCTATTGGAATGGGTGTATGTTTCAATTCTATATGTCTGTATATCATTGGGGAGTTTACCCCATGACTCTTATAGATGGGAGAAGATGCATGTTTCTTATTTGGGGTGAAATATTGATGAAACACACCACTTATATGGACGATGTTATGTTTACCTCCCTCCATCATTATTGTTTTCACAGTTATGACGTCTTGATAGGTCTGATGGATTTGGTTAGGGATTTTCATCTAATATTTCACCATTTTTCAGTATATTCTGGGTGACTTCAGTGATTAGAATGGGGGATATATGTCCAGTCTACATCTTAAGTATGGGTATGTGCCTACTCATATCCTCAATTTCCTGCTAGTGGATACTGTTGAAACTTAGATTTTGGGGAAGAGAGTTGGTTCTTCCCCCTATTCTTCATAGGTGATTTATGACTGAATTCTCTAGGTGATTTCAAATAAGGATATTGGAATGCTTGATAAGTGTGGGTAGGTGTGTGCACCTGCTGGTTATTTACCACCAAATTTGACCAGTGGGCTTGTTTGGACACCGCCATAAAAGGATGATAGTGAGACTAATTGATGTGGGTAGGTGTATGTTCCTGCTTATAGCTTGCCTCTAAATTTTAATAGTATTCTTACTAGGATTATTATAGATGAGTTTTATGGACATATAGATTAATGTGGGAAGGTGTATGAGTCTTCACATATCCCCCCCCAAATTTGATTGGTGGGATTCTCTAGAGGGGAAAAATATGTGGCCCTGTTTTCTGTTGGATGGTTTCTACCCCCTATGGGTCTTCTTTCATGCTCAAGTTTGGGTTAACAAGGAAAAACAACTAATGATGGAACCCTCATCCTATTGGGTGTTCTCTACCACATGGCATTGGCAGTGATGACTGCTAGAATGATACCTTTGGAATGACCCATGTGACTTCTAGACGAGGCAGTTTGTGGCCTCTTTATCCACATATTTATGATAAGTGAGGGGTTGGTTGTTGAAATTTGCGGATAATCTCCCAAAATGGTTGAATATGGTGGTTGGTATTGTCCACTTATGCACTACTATTCATTGTTGATTGGATGACCAGTGGGGATTTACATGTTGGTGGGCCTGTTGAGCATCCTCTAGGGTTAGGATTTTACCGTTCTAGTGATACTTTTATTATAGTGCATCTGATTCCCAGGTTTGAAAATACTAGGTTGGGGAAAAGTTCCTATTCTTAGACTATAACCTAACATGAATGATATCTAGGGAATACAAATGCGAGAGTTGATATAATGTCATTTGGATCGATAGGAGATCCTATTGGATGTGCTTGAAATATCAATGATAAACAAAAAATAAGAAAAATCCAAAAAATATGTATCCCATTAATACAACACATGTAAAATTGATTATATTTCATTGTCCTCTTTTATTTTGATAGAGAAAAGGGTCTGACATATTGGTGACACTATCATCTCGTTTAAGTATTGATGTTAGGTTAACCATTTTGTTTCATCCCAAAAAATGCCACGTGGGGTTAGAATGATGTTTTGTGGTGTTGGTGGGATGCACTTTATGTCAAAAATAATGCACATACGTTTTTGGTAGTTTCTAATTGGGTTTATTCATGGAATAAAAAACATCCAACAGTTCAATATCCATGAGTGACCCACTTTTAAAAGGTAGAAACTCATTGGAAGGTTTGGACAATGATAATTTATAACTTACATTGGTCTAGAGAATGGGGTGTTGGGCTCATCACACCCTTTTGGGGGATATTTTTTCATACTCCAAACAATTATATATTTATGATATGTTCCTGAATCATTCATTAATTCCCATGTATGACATGGGCTACCATTGAATTAGCAGTCAATTATTTGCATGTATGAAATTTAGAATCATTTGTATATATCAAAGGTTCTTCATCAATAGAATTATATTCATGTATTTTATGTTCTCCATAAATTGTACCCTCTTATATACTAATTAGAGATTCTTTTTCCATATTTTTTGTGATGTTGGTTCTAAGCCCCATAATGGACTACTCTGTAGTAAATCATAATCAAGGGATATAATATTTTTTTTGAAGTCATGATCAGACCCATAATATGGGATTCCTAATTATCCTTGTGAAATGAATTATAACCCCTGCATTTTGGGTCCGCTTAATGGGGAACATCATACATTTTCAGCTGATGTGGTAATGACCAAACTTTGTAGTTTAACATCATACGAGAAGGATGTCTACGTGAAAGGTTCCTAGTTAAATTTTCATGTGGGAATTATGCTGAAGTGGACCCAGGAAACTGGAAGGGATATAAGATACTAGGTAGGATAAGAATCTACTGGGAATGCGGCACAAAGAGAATTAGGGATGTTTTTGGGTGTTGGGTTTGGACCTCAAGGAGGATTCCTATGTATCCCAATTGGATGAGAATCAAAGACCATGCAGTTCGGTTGTGAGGAACCACAGCCATGGATTCCCTATGAAGGTATGTCTCACAGGGGAGTATAGCCCTTTGAGTGTATTGGATTAGGGATTACTCCTAAGGAGGATTCCCCAGTGATTTTAGGATTGGTTGGGGCTTACTCATGATGAGTATTCCCTAGTGATTTGAGGTTTGGTTGGGGATTACCCCCAATTATTATTCCCTACTGATTAGAGATTGGTGGGAGCTTACCCCTAAGGGGGATTCCCTAGTGGATGAGTATGGTTTGGTTGGGGATTATTCCTAATGGGGATGCCCTGGTGGATGAGTTTGATGACATGGTTGGAGATTATACCAAATATAAGGACCATTTGTTCAGTTGGGGATTACACATGGAATTATTCTCAAAGTTTTAGGATTACGTGGATGTCATGATCAATACAAACCTATAATCCCATGTGATTAATTCTCAGTGTGAGAAAAAATGAGGAATTGTCTTATCCGAGAAACTAGAAAATTTTGCATTTCCCTAAGGTTGGATACATGGCCTTGAAGACCAATGCCTGTGATATCCCTTTGAAGGAAGATGAGAATATTATCCAAGAAAATATTCTCTAACAGAAAATGTATTAGAATGTGTAGATGCTGTGATCATATAAAACCACTAATATTATATGATTCATACTTGAATTTGAGAAAGTGGAAGTTTAAGATCCAGAAAACCACACGATCCTACTTCCACTGGTGTTGGAGGCCTGGGAGACAACACTTCCCTACCATCATTGTACCCTGGCCCAAGTGAGAGTGAAAGGTCATTGAAGTTCCCATCACCCATTTTATTTCGGTAATCGGGATAGTAAAATTTGGATATCTATCCCACTATGATCCATGGGTATAGAGAATGAAGAAGGAATGAAGTGGGAGAGGTCCCTCAAGAAAGGTTAGGGGATTACTCTTGGAGGGATTCCCTAGAATTAGTTCTGGGGGAAGAGAGGAGGATCTCATTCCATGTCTCCCTGCCTGGAACTGGAGACCCCAGGTCTTAGAGATGACGCAAGAAGTATAAGGATATAAACCTTATCCTTGAGACAAGGGGAATATTGACAATTCCCCTAGGGTCGGGGTCCTCATGACTAAGTGGATGCATACTCACATGCATCTCGAGTACCCTACGCATCGGGTAGGACAAGTGTGAGAAATTATAACTGAAGGAATTCATACCCAAATGGGATACAATTTTTTGTGCCTCCTACCATTGTTTTGTAGGTTCAGAGGCTTCATTGGAGGTCTCAATATGTTCCCCATTAGATAAGGGATCTGAATGGAGAGGATCCCTACTATTGGTGGCTTATAGTGGGCCCTAAGAGGTGGCTTGTATAGGGTAGAGTCTGGGAAATCCAAGTGGGTCTCAAATAGGACATGGCTTCATGGAATGAGAGTGAATTACACAGTTAGGCCTACTAAAGATGAAGGTAATTTGGGAGATGGAAAACCTAGGAAAAAAAACATGGGTGAGGATTTTCTCAAGGCTTCAAGAGTCTCCACTGGTGTTCTTGGAAGTATCTTTCACAAGTCCCTAGATACGGATGGGGAAATCATGCCAGTGTTCGTTAACCCTGGGATAGCGAGTTTCTTGCACACGTGTTATATATTTCATACCTTAGGAAGAATTTTGTTCCACTACCCCCCTTAATTCCTCCTATATTAGTTTTTGGAGAGCTATTTGTATGGTTTTTGAGATCCTGGGAGAAGGACTAGGGGGAGCTAAGCATCAGTAGTTCTTTATGATTTTCCAACATTCTAAATGAGGAACTTTAGGTTTCTATTTATAGGAAAATATGGGACACTAGGAGAAGGTGTTCGCTCATGAGGGTGTGTTACTTGGGCTAATGTGTAGGTACTCTACATGATGCTGCTTGTGACCTGACTTTTTGGGCCTGCCGAGCCCTACTGGGTGCATAGGTACCCTGCACATCGACACTGCTTGGGGGTATCGTAGAAACGGTGCCTTTGGTGAAGGATGTGACCTTTGGAATTCTTTTATCATCTTTATTTTTTTCTATAAGGTATTCCCCTTTAATACCTTTTCATCCATGTGAAAAAATGGAGTTTCAACAATCATTAACCTAATGAAATACCACCCATGACGCCCCCAACATAAGCTTGTTCACCATGATCTCATTATCCTGATTTTTTCCTTGCATAAAAATATGAAATTTAAATACACACAATGATAAGGATCTCAATTCAGGAGACCAATACACATGTTCATAGATTGAAACAACCAATGACACCCAAAACATGCGGTGTTCATATTGGTGGGTATTTACTAATGATATCAACTACTAGAGATCCACAAGTGATAAATTCATGAGAAGAAGTCTCAATGCTTATGAGTCCCTAGCACATGATAGTCATATATAAAAAATGTCTAGTTAGTATGACGTATCTTGACCATAGTAAATATATTTAGTATTAATTTCATAGTATCTTGAATTTCATAATATATAATTATATCTATTATAACCTCTTAATATTGCAATTAATCTATGTATATTACCAATTAATAGAGGAAACCTAAATGTATACAATATAATGGTAAGAAAACATCATGCATATCTAAATGTATGCATGATATGGTAATAAAAACTTACTTTATAGTTTTGTATAGGAAACCCACTATTACAATAAGAATCAATGTTATAAATCTGGCATAACAAGTTCAATGATATCGAATGAAAGATAAATAAATTTTTGATGAGTAATTAACCAGAGATATTGAAATTATTTATAAATTTCATGACCCCTCCCACCAAATATACCATAATTGGGGGATAGAGATAATGAACTCCAAGTCCTACCTCCAGTAGGCCCTAGGATGGATACTGACACTGAGGGTATAAAAAATATCATGAAATGGGAGACATTACCATTTATAAAAATATAAGATCGAGATACATGATGAATTATAAAAAAACATCCCCATGAAATAATATAAAAATAAACCAAAACCATCCCACATGAATATATAAATAAATTTGATGATGAAAAAAGTCTCCAAAGTAAATACCAAAAAACAAAGGTAACTGAATAAAACAACAAATGTCCAAAGGTCCAAGCTAGTAATGTACAAAATGGTCCACACAAACCTCCTATAAACCCAAAGACTAGTTTATATATGTAGGGTGAGAATAAAATTATACTCAGTAGAAGAACCAAAGTCTCTCATGCATATTTGAAATAAGTAAACTAATGCATCCGTGAGAAAACAATAGAACTAAACAACACCTATACATGTATTCTAACCAAACCCAACCTCAACAAGGCACACTCACCAAATAACACAAGTCAAGTAAAATAATATAACATGAGTCACATCGATAACGGTTATGTCACATCACTTTCTTGCTAGTATGATTCTCTCGCACCCCAACATCATACATCCGGGTGCTTTTATCTCTTCAATACACCACATCACCCCACTAGCATAGTCACATCACATCATTACCATAGACACCTGGGATCACCACCCCAAATTCAAGACCACGTCACGTATCTCTTGAAAACACTTGGACCAAAACACATCCACAGACATAAAAAAAGTAGTAGGGTATCATGAACATGAATGACATAAAACTCGTGCCATCCTACTACCATGAACGAACACCACTATAATCCAACTAATCCCATATCATCCTACTTATAGACACCTAGGCTATATTAAATATCACTTTAAGACACTTGGGATTTCCTCCCCATAAGAACAGACACATCAAAATTTTCCCAAAGATAACTGGGCTATCACAACCCCCATATAGTGCAACAACATACCACTGACCATAACAACTTGTGAAATGCCTACATCACATAGAAGAGAGAGTGGGATGGATCGATTACCTATCCATCCATCCTACTCACTAGATATTGGGAAAACACCCTCGTGTGACTATACGGGTGTCGGCACATAGTTCTTAATGTGGGTGAGGTGCATATTGAAATAAAAAATAATATACAAGTATATACATATATCCACACAGATAAGCCCAACCGGTTCAAAACCAAACACTAACCAACTCACAACATCATCACTTTCACTACCACCTCTAATTTCATAACACCATAAAATACACAAGACACTACACATCACTAACGAAAACCATTATCCATCCCATTTGTTTTATTATTTAACATCAACCTCATTTAACCACACAACCCATCATTTATTTTTTCATTAAAAATTTCCATCCCATTAACAGAACCCAACCCCAAACATTTCAATCATTATTAAAATATTTATTTATTCAATCACTACCAAGGAATCTAGAAAAATACAACCAAACATCATAAAGAACCCAACATCCCCATTATACCATCACCTCACTACCCCCAAATCATGACCAAACAACCACCACCACACCACTATAAAATTTTGGAAAAACAACAACAAACTCTCCTCCCGAAAATCATGGCCTAACATCAACCAATTTTCCAACCCAAAGTAAAAAACCAACAATAACCACCTCACCTCCCCAAAAGAACAGAAACAAAATACCACATCACAACCCCAAAAGCATATCGAAACAACAACCACCTCATTTACTTAAAAGCACGGTAAAAAGCCACCTCTCTACCCAAAAATCACTGCCATCAAACCATTATCCCCACATGAAAAACCACACATCAACCAAAAATAACCACCCCATAGTATGACCATACACATAACACATCAAAGATAATTTTACAGGTTTAACAATGGGGATTTTATCACATTTCACTTTATTTTAGTGGTTCTATCAAATAAACCATAATCTGGGAGAAATTATTTCATTAGACAAATAAAAGTGGTT
The DNA here is from genome assembly GCA_963277665.1 of Viscum album. Taxonomy (NCBI): domain Eukaryota; kingdom Viridiplantae; phylum Streptophyta; class Magnoliopsida; order Santalales; family Viscaceae; genus Viscum; species Viscum album. Next base: position 2,104,108,517 of record OY728128.1, on the reverse strand, counting down.
TGACATTTTTTATTTTTGGGTGATATCACGATAATAAAAATAGGGGAAAAGTCACAACCCATATCATTTGGTGTAAACAAATCCTCCAATGACCATAATTTTGTTTGGGGTATTAAGCCCGTATAATCCATCACATCAAAATAATATGAAATATTTAAAATCATGTGAATCACTACCCTTTTCCCCCTTCAATTTAAATCTGACAATTCTTTATATTTTACTAATACATAGAAAATATCTTCCATAAATAAAAAATAAAACCCCTCCATCATGATACATAATAAATAGAAACAAGGGATTACCTACCTCAAAGAAGATTTTTCAACTCGCTGCACACCACAAGGAAAAGAAGAAACCCCAAAAAACCATAACCGCACCACAAGAAGTCACATATCATCCTACACCACTTCAAAGTATCAGAAAAAAGCATCCCAAATAACATCCCAAACCAAAACAACATAACAATAGTGAATACTCAAGAGATGAATAAGTGGAAACTAACCAATATGAAAGAAAGGATTACCACCAATATCTAATGGGAATCCACCAGATCCAATGTATCCAACAAGGGAGAAGAAGGCTAGAGGATCTTCTCAAGGTGAATAGGGCTCATCTAAAATGATATAGAAGGAGGTGTTTCCAAATGAATAAAATTAGGCCGAGAAAAAGAAAAGAAAATCTAAAATTCCACTAGTTTTATGCTGTATAAATTTTACATGGCCCATAATCCACACATTTTCTTAAATTTTGATCTTTCATCAAGAAATACATCACCACATCCTCTATTTAATAAATGTTGTGAATTAAACATACATGACATGTAATCCATATAATGGATTCCCCCTTATCCATATACATTCTATGAACTGACCATCTACACAATCCATTAACCACCTTTACATGTAATCTAAATAATATATGGGTTGTATTTCCTTTAGTAGCATTGCTGCACTTCCATACTCAATGAAAAACTCTCAGAACCTCCACTAAACACGTATAACCACAAAAACTAGAAAATTAATGGTGTAGGAAGGAATGTGACATTACAGTAACATCAAAGGCCTAAAAAATGTCTTGAAATATTCTTTTACTATTAATAAACTCATGAGAAACTTCACTAATAGGTTTGATTCTAAGATCTCTTCTTAAAAGATAAATATTATTTATCTCCAGTTGAGTTACATAACTTTAGTATTACATATTAGATGTGGATAACTCCAACATTCAAAAATAATATCAAAGATGAAATGGATTTTAAAGCTATGAGAAAGATGAAATTCTAAGAGGTTGGGATTTTTTACCCTAGTGACCTAGAATATAAGGAAAATGGTTAAATGAATAAAATAACAATTCCTCTTTTCAAGAAAAATTACCAAATTGGTATAGTAAAATGTGGAGGAAAACTACCACTTAAATATTTTAGGTATGTTGGAATTGGTAATTTTGGTATAAATTTCCCTAAAAATAAAGTTAGAGATTATGAATTAGATTATAAAGAAAACAATTAGTTGAAAAAGTGGAACAAAACTTATAAGAATGATAAACAATCCATTAGGGGTAAGAAAAAGTTTTCTAGAAATAGAATAAGTATATCAAATAAGAATGTTGAGTATGGATATTATAATAATAGTTCATTAAAAGTTGAAAATTTTAAGAAGTTTAGAAATTTATTTTATAATATGGAAAATAAGGAAGATAATTTCAATAGTGAATAAGAATAAGATGAAGAAACTTATAGGGAATATCAACTAAGATCATAACTTGTTTCTTATATTGATCTAAAAAAAACTCTAACAAGATATCAAAATTTTGAAGAAGGAAAGCGGAAAGAATAATTAAGGAAGAAAATATTTCTTTAAATAGGGATATGATTATATCCAAGAGATAAAAGACCACAAATTGAAATTTTTTGAACAAGGGAATATAGTATAAGATCTTAGTAAGAAACATGATGATAAGGAAGATGAGGTTTGTAAAAATAAATTGAAATTTATTGAGTTTGAATGTACCTAAAAAAATATTATTAAAAATTTCAACAAAGATTCATAGATAATGGTTGAATCATCTAAAGCAGATAATAAAACTCATTCCAAGAATTAGGGTACATATACTGTAAAGTACCATCCTTGGTGACACACATTGGTACCCCAAGACAGTTTGTTATATAAACTCAAGCGCACCTCCCCAAACACTAGAGATTTTTGACTACCTATGAGGGTCTAATATAGATACCATGGGGAGACTGTACCCTCTTTATCAAAGTATCACAACAATAGAAAGAAATAATTATATCCAAATGATATAACCTATAACTATACAAACCAGTGTCACATGATCACTAAAATAAGAATATAATATCCATACCAAAATAGAAGATATTTCATTCCAAGTACATGTCATGTGTCAAATGTAATACCAAAAAATGTCACACTAACACTCCTAAATGGGTCCCAACACCGTGTCTGGTTCCCACACCCATGCTTCATCCTAACTTATCCATATAACAAAAGGCTCTTTCCCATATCCTATCATGAAAACATGAAGTCTATTTGGGGATCGATCAGGTAGCCCATGTAGGGTGTGAGTATAAATCAATAGGCCACCAACAACAACCGATAAAACAATATATTGTCAATAATAGTGCATAAAATTTTATAAATAATAAATTACAATGCATAAAGTAAAAAAAACAATCAAATTTCATTATTCTTTAACTAACCACATAATTCCTTAGTTTCACGATGACACCCAAATTATCAATACCTCCTTAGGCCTATGAAATAGTTTGAACTATACCCAAAGGGATATCACATATCAAAATACCATGTTTATTTTTTAACATTTCTTTCAAATAATATCACATCCAATTGGAACCATAGTCTAATGCTAATCTCATGGAAATAGAACATTGTGTGCCATGGGTATCTAGAGCCTCTATTACAATCCCACAACTCAATATCACATGGTCATTTGGAGCCTCAATCCATGTCCCATAACTCAATATGACATGGGTATTTGGAGCCTTAGTCCCTATCTCATACTCTCTATCAAAAATGGGTATTTGGATCCTAAGTCCTTATCCCACACCTCAACATCACATATGGGTATTTGGAGCACCAATACCTATCCCACACTCACTAACACATATATAAAAAATATCACAATATCACACAAAACATAATTAGATACATATCATGTTTATGCATCATTAAACTTTTTATCAAACATTCTCATTAAAGTGAACCTTTTCAATTTATCACAAAAGTCATAATTCTTTATTTCAATCATAATGAATAATATGAACAATTCACTATTTAACAAATTATCAAAACATAATATAATAATTCATTAAAACTCCATGGTTAAGACAATCATTCCTTTATTTGTAGTAATAAACCAATTCAACATTCAATTAATCAATTAATTCCACAATCCCATCAATTAACCAATTCCATAACCCTATTATCCCACACTTTCATAATCATTAGTCAACCAATTTTGTTTTCCCTAATTTAACCCCAATAATTTTCACATGAAAATTTAATTAAATCAATTCAATTTCATATGTAATTGGACAATCATGAAAATTTTAATTTCATAATTACATTCATATAATTAAATCAGGACTATGAGATTTTTAATTTATACTACCTACCTCAAGATCATTGATGGATTCTCAGTAGTGAAAACCACAAATTGAAGTTGAATGTTCAATTTCACAACAAAGAATGAGATATAGATCCAAAAAATAGATCCAAATTCAAATATATTAGATATATCAAATCCTAGGTCCAGGTACATAAACAACAGAGGGAAAAATCCCTTCAAAAGATGATAAAAATATGTAAGATTATGAGAAAACTAATCAAGATGGGAATATATTATCGAAAGAGGTGTATATTCTTTGATACAGACTTCAATTCATCAATAATATAGTTCTAAAGCCCTCGGAATCCGTTTAGAAGCCTAAAAAACAATTGGAATGAGTTAGGGTTGATACATGGTGTTTAGGGATATATGATAGGGGTTTGGGAATTTTTTAATCAATTTCTGGGGGTTTAATTTTCCATGGGAACAATTTCTTGTATGGTACACATGGTTTGCACTAACCATGCACTTAACTACGCACTTCCAAGTAGGGGGTTACACAATTACTATTAGGAGGGTGCACATTATGAAAAACCATACCCCAACTATATTAATACCCTCTATTTGGGTTCATATGGTTTGCTGGAATGGGTGAATGGTATGGCAAAACCATGCATCAACCATGCACTGCCCTTATTCCTTCCAAAATTATCTATTTCACCCCAAAAATACCAAAAGTAAAACCCAACCATGATAAACTAAAACAAGGTTAAATGATTACCTATAAACAAACTCAAGGCATCTCTATAAAATTTCAGGATCTGACAATCTCTCCACATTATAATAGCTTTTCCTTAAGGTGAAAATATCTGGACACCAATCCCGCATATCCGCTTATCTCTCCCAAATTTCCTCCCAAACATATCCATGTATCCAAAATTGATGAACTATTTACATGGTATTTCTTGAAAAAAGTTTCTCATAATGATCCAACACACATATTAGATGCTCCTAAAAGGATGCATCAGTCTCAAGTATAGTATAATCCACATCAGTCACATGATAACGGTCAAGGTGACATCTTTGAAGTTGTGATACTTGAAAAACTTCATGCATAATACTATACCTATGTGGAATATCCAATTGGTAGAACACCATCCCAATTCTCTCCACAACCTCAAAGGGTTCAACAAAACTGGGCACTGACATTCCATTTCTCGAAATTCTACAATGAAAAAATCTAGCTGACACCTTAAGGGAAAAAATCACCCTCTATAAAATATAGGGATATTTAGGGTCTATCAGTATATGACTTCTGTCTATATGAATATGTAATCATACATTTTCAAATTAGATGAACCTGCTTCGATCCACAACTTGAGGCTCAATGAACCCATTCTGACTAAATTTTTTGAGACACTCTTAGGGAACAACCTTTAGTTCAAGTCCCTCTATAAAACAAAACCAAAAGTAATTCACTTTTTCATGATCAAAATAAAAAGATCCTCTCCACTATAATCTTGAGTTCACAACCACTAACTTTCAGAGTTTGTAAACTCCATCATCAAATAAGAACACTAGAACCTCAACTCAAACTTCCACAACCAACCTGACACATTTCCCAAATCAGCATGCCCAATCATCCATGAGAACACCATAAAAAATTTTAATCCATCCTTTCCATTAGAACCGCTGTGAATGGACCAACATATTCCATCAATTCATAAACTAAGGTCCACTAGACTCCTTTCGATGATACTCTTGCAACACCATAGTAAAATTATCATTTAAAAACCATCCAAAGGTGGATTATAACTCACCATATCCATTCCATTTTACCCAAAAATGTTGATCCATCCCTAACTGAACCATTATTGAAATTCCCCTGTTCCACTATCAACATGTTTATCTATCACTAAACCAAAATAAATTCTCATTTAAGAACAAAAACCTCATCTGAGCACAATTACTAATCTCCATCACCAAATTCTGGTTAAATTCCACCATCAAGCATCTAATTCTCCACAAGAAATATTTAGGATATAATTCCCTCACTAATACATTTTGAAACAACCAATCATATTTACTTTTAGATCCACCCATAGGCTAAAGATAACACTCAACTTAAATAATCACCACATCCAATAACCACTTTTCCTATCCCAAGGAAGACCAATATGTATCTCATCAGATATTTATTGGAATTATGATGCCACAACATCCATGTCATAGTCAGTTCCACACAGCTTCAAACCCACCAGCATGAGGGTCATACTCCCACAACTAACACCTCATTCCTCACCTTATGATTTTCTATTACAAACCTGCTCCTTATTACACACTTAAACATGATTTATTACATAGAAAACTTCACTTGATACAAAATAGAAGATATAGAGGTCTAGTGTATTTGGGGATTAGTAACATTACATAACAACATAAAAAAAATGCAACATCTTATTGAAAACTTACTTTACATGACCACTACATTCCCTCATACTTATCATTGTATAAGATAACCTGAGGACATAAATAAGAAAAGGGTGAGCTATAAAGCCCAGTAAGAGAGTGAAAAAGGCAAAAAATTAAAGATAAATTAATGTTAGGAAATAGGAATATCAATGGAGCATAAGAGAAACAAGAACATAAAGGCATGATATAACATGATTAACATAACATGGAAATATGGCAACAAAACTTAACATGGAAATAGCATGAGCCAAATCTCACCGCACTTGAAGAATGATTAAACCCTCATTTCACAAGAAGCATGAGTAAACAATCTTTGAATTTTAATTAGTATGAGTCAACACTCAGTTCACATGATTTATCATGATACTATACTTTACCCAATGCATTAGAGCGCTATCAAGGAACACCCTTCATATACATTTCATTTCATGTATAAGTGTGCTGCATGGATCGTACAACATGGAATCATTCATAATAATTTATTCCATGATAAAGGTATGTGGAATAAATTCAAGAAGCTTAATAATAAATAAGTAAATGTTCATAAAGCTGAATACCCTTTATAGAGAAATGGGAATGGTATTCACCACATAATGACATTTGCTTGGATAATTGCGGTGTAATTTCGGCAGCATAACAACATGACATAAAAATTCGTAAAAATTGTTGATAAGAGAGAAAGGGGTGTCTCATAATATTTAAATGAAATTTAATGTAAGGGGTTCATATAGAAACATGTCACAACATAAGTAAAGGAATTGAGATTTATAATACAATGGAATTCCTTGAATGTAAAAGAAGAGAGAAATTCCTTATGGAATTTAAAAATGGTAATGGGTGTACATGGGAGATATTTAATGAGAGTGAAAGGGGTATCCCATAATTAAAAAATAAAGAGTAAAGTATGGGGGAGGTGAAAAAACATACACAAACATTTTTAATTGAAATTAAAGTGATATATAACATAATAAAATTGAGAAAAAATGAGAAAATAGGAAATCCCTTACTTGGAAGTGTGATCCCAAAGGCTTGGGAGAGGCTTATTGGGAGCTTATGGAACCTTGGGAGGATTATAAAGAGAGGAGGGAAGAGGTTGGTCAAACTCTAACGGCTTTGAGTGAAGAGGATGTGGGATCTTGGGTGGGTTTATATAGGAAAGGAGCGGTAATTCTTTAATATTTAGGTTTGGGTCACCACGCATTACAATAATCAATACCACAAACCATCCCCGGGTTTTTGCACATGGTTTTTTACAAAGGGGAGTGGAAAAAAATATTTTATAAGTCCAATGTCCGAACTTCTTAAAATAATAGGGTTTCTTATGTTGAGGTGAGTCACACTCTAAAGGAAAACAATTTAAAAATACAAAATGTTTTATAACTCTTGGAGTGTCCACTAATGTTTTGTAAAATAAATAAAACAAACCTAAAATCACATTATTTTAATGGTGAAAAATATATTGGTCAAAAATATCATTTATATAATTTTATTACATCACTATTGGGTCATTATGATGTCATAAAACACATTATATATTTAAACAGTATTTAATTTTTACCCAAAAATATTATTGTCTCAGAAAATTATGAAAAATTCACCATTGGATAATTTTGATGTCCTGATTCCAAAAATAATATTCATTTTATCTAAATAAATAACTAAATATTTGAATTTTTATTTTTAAAATAAAAACCAAAATTTATCGAAAAATCTTGGGTTTTGATAAAAATAACTTTCAAACCTTAATAAAAATTATAATTGCATTCATAAAATTATATGATAATTTATATTTAATAAAAATTAATTTAATAATAATAATAATAATTTATTAAAATATTATTTAATTCCAAAATACCTTAATTAATCAAAATATATTTCTTAATTGAATATTGATTAAAAATACTATTTGTGAAAAGTAACAATAATAAAATGAATGTATATTCATTATTATATACAAAAACAATGCACATATTCATAGTTATAAGGTCTTGTTACATAACCCCTTATAAAACTTACATAATACTATTGACTCTCCTTTTCATCAAAGAGTCTAACGAATAAAAAGGGTAATACCTTAAGCACAAAGAGACTCATCCTTTGAAGAAACATCAAAAATTGACAAAGGCATGAACAAGGATTTTTTTTAAACATGGGTCGCAAAAGTTTTACTATGGTTGCACAAGTATACTTGTGAACTACATATTGGTTGCACAGGTGACTTTCACACCCTATTTGATTTTCATCCAAGTTCCTCAATGGCCTATAAATACCCCTTATGGACCCCCCATTTCAAGGACGAAAAATCCAAAAGTCATATTTAAGATCTCGACACCCTAGTCTCTACTTGAAGTCTTCCGAACACTTATAAGGTAATTTATTAACTATAATGGAAGATCTAAAGAGGTGGAATAAGGACTAAGTGTTATAATTCATCAACACTTGCGCGCCTAAGTGTCCAGCCCTTAAGGGAAAATGGTCACACTTGCGCGCTACCTTCTCCCTTCAATAGAACTAGTGTGCCACCCTTTTGGAAGAATTTAGGGATAATACTAAGGGATTGAGCTAATCCTTGCCCAAGTATTACCCTATGGGTTAACCATCACCCAAGTACACCCATGTCGTGCAAGTATACTTGTGCGACCAGGACTTGCGCGCCCAAACAGGACTTGCGCACCTGCCTCTTTTTGGGTGCCCCTCCTGCCTATTTCAATTGTTTTCTTCAAATCTGTCTCTCCTCTTCAAGATTTAGCCTTCAAAACCCTCTTCAAATCCATTTTTGGCATTTTTCCTTTGTTTGATTCTTTATCTGAAAGTAATTTTGTGGAACATCTCTCAAAACCTCATTATTTACATATCTTTATGTCACTAAGGTTAGATATTTCATTCATTCAACCTCATCATTTAAGATGAGAAGATCCTTAATCTAGGCATCCTCCATAGGAGTAAGCCCCAAGTTCCCTAACCTGGGTCTCCTTATCAGGAGTAAGCCCCAGTCGTAATTTCTCTTAACCTGGGAATCCTCCTTAGGAGTAAGCCCCAGTCTTAATTTCTTTTTATTTGGGATTCCTTCTTCGGAATAAAACCCAATCATAAGTCCCCTTAAATTGGGCCTCCTTTTGAGGAGTAATTCCAAAGTTACAAATTTCCTTAAACTTTGGGCCTCCTTCTCAGGAGTAAGTCCCAATCATAATTTCCTTTTTGACTTGGGCCTCCTTCTCATGAGTAAGTCTCAATCATAATTTAAAGTACCCCTTTAACCTGGGCATCCTCCTTAGGAGTAAGCCCCAAGTCCCCCCAAATTTGGACATCCTCCTCATGAGTAGGCCCAAAATTAGAGTATCCAAATCTCCATAAAGCACATATACCTTTATGGACCTTATTCCCGGGTTTCTTCTCTGAAGTAAATTCCAATCTTCACCTACTTGGGTAGTCATACATACATAAGTCTTATATCATTCCTTATGACTGCTTATTTTCTGTCATAAATCATTAGGTTTACTGATACCTATTGTTTCTCACACCGAGCATGACTCACGTGAGATTAGAGTGTAAAAGTAACCACTACACATCTCTTTGGGATGTTAATCATACCTAAGCACCACAATTCTTAATTGAACAATGTGGACTTTGATCTCTACCTTAAAAGTATAGTACATAGGAAGACTTTCTAAGGTTCAATCCTATCACCCATGAATTCTAATTTATCCCATGTAATGTTAAACTATATCTTAATTCCCGAACTACATGGGTTCTGATTCCTCTTTAACAAGGATACATAGGTATCCCATCTGTGGGTACGATCCCAATTCTGAAATAATCCATGTCCTTCTGAACGACAATAAACTTCAAGTGCCCCACTGAGTGGCTTTAAAACCAGTGTGGTTATCATAATGACCAAGATATTTCTATATAATGTGTTGAAGGATACCATTGACTAAGAATCTCTAACAAATAAAGATGATTCTCTATCGATGAAGAACCTCAAATACATATAAAAGATTCTCTAAATTTCATACATATTAATCATTGATTGTCAGATCTAAAGGAAATATCATTTTATACTTGTAAATTTAATAAGGATCTACAAACATAACTCAAATCTATAAAGAGAGTCCCGGAGTAGACAATAATTCCCCCCAAAAAGGTGTGATGAGTCCGACCTCCAATCCTCTCGACCAATGAAAATTCTTAAGCCTCATCGGTCCATAACTAATGAGCACCTGCCTTTGGAAAGTAGGTCCAAATGGATATAAAATCATTGGATGTTTCTGATTCTACGAATAAACCCATTAGAAAATGATTGGAATGTTTGAACCTTAAACAAACAAGGTCATCCCCATTTCTATATGAATCAAAAAATGGTGAACCCGATGTGAATCCTTAACCTAGTTAAATGATGTTTTACTTATTTGTTAGGTCCCTATTTAACTCAATGTGAGGGCCAAAAAATAAATCAATAACATATGTCCTCATTAAAAAGATGTAGTGTCCAAACATATCTTGATTATGTCTGTTATATCAAACATGCACTCTTTTCCAAGATCTCTCTGTGTTACAGAAATGGATTATCTAAAATTCACACCTGTGAATGCATCTGCCACTACTCCTGTTGTATCCTCGTCCGCTCTGAGGATGAAATCACCTAATCAGCATATTCAATGGTGGGTCTCAAATGCACTGGTTAAGGAGCCCCGTCAACACGGTACCATTCTGACTCTGGAGGCCGCTCGACAAGTCCTCCAAGTCAACAATTCACCCTAGTTGTTTGGACAACGACGACCAATTATCAAGAAGTAGGTTGTGCCAACCACCATCTCTAAACATTTTAGGTCGTTATCCAAAGAATGAAATCACCAGTCTCTGCAATATTATAGGGAGGTGAATGAAAATATCACCCAAGGCCTTAATTCAAAAGAGATAGGAGTCCTTCCCAAGGTCTCCCATCAACAATCACCGCCAGACTCGTGCGGAAGTGCACCCTCAACATGATGAGGGTATTTCCTTTAGGGGTTCAAATCAGGTTCGTCAGACCTGAGCATGTAAGACAAACTGCCAAAGGCAAAATCTGGTCAGCAGGGAGTAGGTTCTTACTTCTTCCCCCTATGGAAAAGTCCATCAATCCAACTTGATGGCAAACAATGTGCGGGCACATACACCCTTCCATTATAATCCTACTGTCCGGAAGACTCCTCTGGTAGCAACCCACCAATCCCATCAGGAAATTCTAGCGGAGTATTATAGGAAGGCATATACACCTGTTTATAACTCATCATCTAGTCTACAGGATCATCTAACTACAACCAAAGAAGCCCGCCAATCTAATATGGTAGAAACTGATAAGTAGGGACATACACCTGTTTACAATCAAAAATTATGTCAACAGTCTCATCTGCCAGTATTGAAGGAAATTATTCAACCATACTTAAAGAAGAACATCCATTAGGCACATACACCTGCCAGTTTTCATCAAGTCTTCCAACAGTCTTGTTTGGTAGCACTCGGAGAAGTCAGTCGGAAATCTCCGACGAAAAATTTGGAGCAGACTCAACTCTCTGCCCCTATGCATAAGTATTGTCAATATCCGTTGATAGGAAAAGGAGGATAGGAGAAGGAACATACACCTACTCTTGTAAAGGCCTGTAAATTTCAAGGGAATTTTTTTCTTAATTTTCTTGGGAATTTTACAAGAGCGCAGTTTTTGACGGCACCTGATTCCGAGGCCCGGTGTGCCTGGAATCATTTTCCGAAGTTTGGCTCGGGTACGTTCAGTGAACGGACGAGCGGGTTTTTCTAACTTTTGAACCGGTGCCCGGAATCGAATTCTGAGGGCACCGATTAAATTGCAGCACCGGTATTTGCTTAGAAACGCCTCTTCCGGAGTTGCGTTTGCTCGGGTGTGGTTTTTAATTTTTGGGATTAAAGTTAATAAATAAAATAAATTGTTTGACGAACTTTATTTTATTTCACTTAAGACACTTGAAGCCACTTGAAAGCCACTTAAACTGAGTTGAAACGGGTAGGGTACTATCCAAAAATATCCTACCCTCTTGGTAGGATATTTTTGAGGTGGGGCCCGCACGAGCCCTGCCGTTTCTTTTCCGCTAAGTAACGCACCCGTGAAAACCCGTCATTATGAAAGTCAACAGACACGTTTTCTTAAATTCTTAACAGACCATTTAATTGGGCAGTTTCTTTCATGGAATTAATTCTGCGAATTAATGGGTCATTACTTACCTCTTATTCATTTGTTGGTGTAATAATAAAATAAGACAAACACCGACTTTTGGAGGATTACACGTTGAGAGGCCTTGACAGAATTATTCAGCCTTCATCCTCCTTCGTGAAGAATGCGAAGAACGTGAAGAACGCTGTCACCCTCGAAGTTTGATGACGCTTCATCCGAGACGTTCTTCCCCACCCCGATCTCCGATCTCCAACTGCTTGAGGTAAAAGATCTCGGGTTTCCTTTTTTAAAAGTCTCCTTTGTGGTTTTTAACAAAACACGGATTTAATTATTTATAATTAAATCTGTTGTTTCTAGGTCCGTTGAGTTCGTCGACGCGACGCCCTTCCGCGACGACGCGACGCCCTTCCACGACGACGTGACGATCTCCTCCTTCCGTGACGAGAAATTCCGCGAAGAACGCGTGCGACGACTTGACGAGGTAGGGATTTATTTTGGAAATACCACTTTTTATATTCCCGTGAACGTTTCTTTAAAAAGTTAAAGAACCGGATTTATATGAAAAATTTTAATTTATTAAAATTTTTGTTTCATGTGTTGAATAAAATTCTCCCGTTGTTTTTATCTAATGCGGAGGGTGCGGGCTAAAGGAACACGGCCCGACAACCCTCCGTCGTTCTTCGTTATTGTGCGGATTTGACGGGCGACAACGGAACGTGGAGCAACGGAAGTTTGATGGTTCCGCAGTGAAGAACGAATCCCAGGAGGAGCAGCGGCGCAGATGGGAACAGAATCGGACCACCGGAGCGACTCCCGTGGCCCGCGGAAGCCGCCGGCGGCGCGGCGGCACCGGCAACCGGGGGCGGCGGCGGCCAGCGGACCCGCGGCCGCGCAGGTCCAGCTCGCCCGCACGGGACGCGGCTGAAGCCGCTTCCTTGTCCAGCGCGGACCCTTCGAGGGTCGCGACACCTTCAAACCACGGGGGCGGCGCCCCGCGGTGTCCAGCCGCTCGGCCGCTCGGCCGAGCCGAGCCAGGCCGATCCGACCGGCCGGGCTGCGCCCTGGCCGGACTGGACCAGGTCTAGCTGGGTCGGACCGGGTCGGGTTGACCCAGTTTGGCCGACCCAGGGGGGTCGGGTCGGGTCAGCCCGGGCCCGGACCCCCCGTATTCGGACCGTTTTCGGTCAAATGCCCGTAACTTGAGCTACGGGCCTCCAAACGACTCGCCGTTAGCGGCAACACAATCCTTGGATCGAGACAGTAGTTTCAGTATATCACACTCAAGGTTTCAGAATACTTTGGGTTCAGCCAGGTTGGTTCGTACACAAAACCAACCAGGCCCTCGGAGCGGAAACGCTCATATCTTGAGCCACGGACATCCGATTGACGTGCCGTCAGGTTTGGTGGATTCCTCTAAGTGAGACAGATCTTTTGGATCACTCCACCCGAGGTTTGGGAGTAGGTGGAGTATGATCGGGTTGGTTTTTCCTTAAAAACCAACCAGGCCCCTGTGACGAAAAAGCTAATAACTCTCAGACCGGGCGTCCGATTGACGCACCGTCTGCGACATTGAGTTCACGTTGACGATATGGAAATTTTGGATACATAAAATTTGGACTTTGTGTCAGTTGATGTATCAGCCTCTCGGCTCGTGGAGCGGACCCTCCCGAACGAGCTTGCTGTGTGCGGGAACCCTAGTGCTGGTTGCGACTGCTACTTCGACAGCGACGACTGTGCAGAGATCCTCAGTGGACTGCGACGACGACTGTGCAGAGATCCTCAGTGGACTGCGATGAGGACTGTGCCGAGATCCCCAGTGGACTGTGATGACTACAGCACTCAGCGATCCCTTGTGGGTCAGTGCTACAGGTCCTGTGTGGGCCCGATCCTGTGTGGGTCCGATCCTGTGTGGGTCAGCGCTCAGCGGTTCTGTGTGAGCCAGCGCCTACAGGTCCTGTGTGAGCCCGATACTGTGTGGGTCTTTGCGGGGGTTAGTACCTATCGATCCTTTATGGGTCTGACGACTTAGATGGATCAGTGATTATCTTTATCGTCATCTGAAGAAGTATACCTGTGTGAGCTGAATCCTGTGTTACTCTCCTTTGTGGATTGTGTTGAACTATCCTGTGTGGATTTACGGTTTAATCTCCTTTTGTGGATTTTGTTGTGCTATCCTGTGTGGGTATATGTTTGCTTTCCTGTGTGGACTGGGTTGTGCTTGGTCTCGGATGTTGGAGCCGAACGGAAATTGATGACTTAGGTATATGTATGGGAATATACCTAAGCAGTGTCGGTTGTTACTTCGTGATTGTATCTTTCCGTTGTGGTTTATCCTTTGTGGATTTCGGGAGACCTTCGGGGGTCTCGGGGTCCCTACTGAGTAGCTTATACTCACCCCTGCACGGGCTATGCCCGCACTACGTTGTGTTGGTTGCAGATGACAGACAACGTTGATCGTGGTTGAGGCGTGCGAAGCAGGACGGTACCTGGAGGTGGACCACTGGGCGGGACGTACTCGGAGCAGTCAGGTGGACCCGAGGAGCAGTGGAGGCTATCTGTACCCACCCTTCAGGTGGGACTTCCAGAGGACGGCTCGACGCTGCGGCTTTTCTTTTCAGTTGCTGTTTTTCCCTTTCAGTTGTACTTTACAGTTGGGCTTGTATTTCCAGCCCCTTTTACTTTCAGCACAACTTGTTACAGTTTTTACTTAGTGTTTACCTTTCCGTTTTCTTACTCTGTGGTGCTTGTTCACTTTTCAAAAGCAATGCCTTCCCTTTTTTCCGGGATTTATGCCTTGGTGCTAGTCACCAGCCCCTGGCCTATGGAAGGCGGGCTTGGGGTAGTCACGACACGGGCCCCGAGGACGGGTCGTGACAAATTGGTATCAGAGGTGGTCGGTTCTACCGCAGACTCTGATCTTTCTTCTATGTGAAGCAATAGTGTTTAGAGTATTGGGTGTGGTTATCAGTCCAGGGAGTCCAGTGTTGGTGCGGCGGCCGACGTATCCGTACACCAGGACCCTGACTTCTGATTTCCGACTTAATGCACGAAAACATTAATTGCGTGTGTGTTTCAAGTTTCTTTGTGATTATTTGTGTCAGATCACCAGGTATACTGTTCTGACCATGGAGCACTTGTTTCCTTTTCAGGATGGCCCCACGATAGTAGCCAGCTAGGGTTCCGAGAGTAGAGCGCGGCGACAGCCCGCCGAGCGACGAGGCCTCGGTACAGGGCCCGTTGACAGTAGAGGCACCGGCGGTACCTTTACCCGCCGAGCCCCCGATGCTTCCAGCACCGACCGCTGATGATGCACGTCGCCACGGAGCTCTGAACGAGTTCCAGCGCCAGCGACCACCCAGGTTTCGTGGGGAGACGGACTCCCAGGCAGCCGAGGTCTGGCTGGAGGCGGTCGTTCGAGTTTTCAGGCTAGTGAGGACACCAGCAGACCTCATGGTGATCCTCGCGGCGAGCCTACTGCACGCAGTAGCAGGACGATGGTGGAGCTTGATGATCCAGCTGCACGATGAGGCCTCTCTCATCTGGACGGACTTCGAGAGCCTCTTTCTCTCAGAGTTCGTCCTGGCCACCCTCCGTGCCGTGCACATTCAGGAGCTTCTTCAGCTGCGGCAGGGCAGCTTGACGGTCGCCCAGTACGCGGCGAAGTTCACCGATCTTTGTCGCTACTAGACCGACGTGGTGCGGGACCCCTTCTTCCGGGCCCGGACCTTCGAGCAGGGATTGAGACACAAGATCAGGGTATCGCTGATCTCCCTCAGCATCCCGACCCAGTAAAGAGTACTGGAGCGAGCCCTTCTGATCGAGATATTTCTGGCTGAGTCCACAGCGAGACCTACCACAGGGCGGCAGGTAGCGGAGTCTTCAGCAGCAGGTAGCCGACGGATGACTCAGGGTTCCAGGCAGACCAGACCCTCTCGTAGACAACCTCAGGACACTGGCTCAGTAGTGCAGGGCACACAACGCGGAGCCAGTCTTCCGAGAGGCAGGCAGTGCTACGCCTGCGGCAGGCAGGGCCACATGGCTCGTGACTGCCCGACCCGCCGTGCCGAGGAGCAGCAGACGGTGGAGGGGCCACCCAGGCAGAGGCAGAGGGTCGACCGTGGCGGTCCGCAGGGAGGAGGCGGACGAGGCATAGGAACTGGCTGAGCAGCAGGTGGTGGACGACGCTTTGAGGTTCTTCCACCATCACCACCAGGAGGCCCGCCCCGACCACAGGGAGCTGGCGGGCAGAGACAGGCACAGCTCCAGGCAGCAGAGGCCTACGACCACGGCGTGCCAGAGATGATTCGAGGTATGATCTGTGTCTATTCCACCCTTTCTGCAGTTCTTATAGACATAGGAGCGAGTCACTCTTTCATAGCCGCTGCACTTGTTCGGAGCTCAGAGATTCCGACAGAGCCGTTGGCTCGATCCTTACAGCTATTGAATCCTACGGGAGTAGAATCGACGATTAAACACTGGTGCCAGCAGTGTGAGCTCACTCTAGGAGGTGAGAGCTTCGGCTGAGATCTTCTTGTAGCAGCGTCGAGGCCTTACGACGTCATCTTGGGCATGGATTGGTTATCTACAGTCCATGCTCAGATTGACTGTTTTAGGCGCAAGATGCGATGTTTACGCACCGACGGGAGCAGGTTCACCTTCACCGGCGAGAAGGGAGCCTTTGCAGCACAAGATGGACTCTCGTATAGGTGGGGGCATCCCATCACTCATCATTTGGCTAGCCTCATCCTAGGAGCAGCGGATGTGCAGAGTCCTAGTTTTCCTGTAGTGGTGGATCAGTACGCAAACGTCTTTCCCGATGACATTCCAGGGCTACCTCCTCGCAGAGAGGTAGACTTTTATATTGACCTGTACCCCGGGATAGCCCCGATATCCACTACAGCATATCAGATGGCCCCCACTAAGCTTTGAGAGCTTCAGGTATAGTTAGAGGTCTTGCAGGGCAAGGGGTTCATCTGACCCAGTGTTTCACCCTGGGCTTCCCCAATTTTGTTCGCCAAGAAGGCGGACGGGAGCTTGCGACTGTGTGTCGACTATCGTCGCCTGAACCGGGTGATAGTGAGGAACAAGTATTCGCTACCGAGGATTAATGACCTCTTCGATCAGCTCAAGGGAGCACAGTGGTTCTCGAAGATAGAACTCAGGTCAGGCTATCATCAGCTCAGAGTTCGAGACGAGGACGTGCAGAAGACAGCCTTCAAGTGTCGGTATGGCCATTATGAGTTCTTAGTTATGCCTTTCGGCGTAACCAACACTCCAGCAGTGTTCATGAGCCTCATGAATAGGATCTTCCCACCATACCTCGATCGATTTGTCGTGGTCTTCATCAACGACATTTTGGTGTACTCGACTACTGAGGAGGAGCACGCCTATCACTTGCGGGTTGTACTAGACACACTCCGGGAGCACCAGCTTTATGGAAAAATCTCGAAGTGCCAGTTCTGGTTACGTGAGTTCCACTTCTTGGGGCACGTCATTTCTGAGGCAGGAGTTACTGTGGATCCCGCAAATATCGAGGAAGTGCTAGCTTGGGAGCCACCCAGGAACGTGACGGAGGTGCGGAGTTTCTTGGGTCTAGCCGGATACTATCAAAGATTTGTGCCATACTTCTCCAGAGTTGCGACGCCACTCTCAGCTTTTACGAAGAAGGGGAAACCCTTTGTGTGGTCAGACAGGTGTCAGCAGAGCTTTCAGGAGCTGAGGCAGAGATTGACCAGCGCACCTATCTTGAGGTTGCCTGAGGAGGGAGTTGGATATGTAGTCTACTGCGATGAATCAGGGACCGGACTCGGAGGTGTTCTGATGCAGGAGCGGGCTGTGATTGCCTATGGATCACGTCAGTTGAGACCGCATGAGTAGAACTACGCTACCCATGACCTGGAGTTAGTAGCAGTGGTCTTCGCACTGAAGACATGGCGGCACTACCTGATGGGCAAGCACTTTACAGTCTTTTCTGACCTCCAGAGTCTCAGGTACATCTTCTCTCAGAAGGACCTGAACCTGAGACAGCGGCGATGGCTCGAGCTCCTCCAGGACTTTGACTTTGAGATAGTCTATACTCCTGGGAAGGGGAACGTGGTAGCCGATGCCCTCAGCAGGAGGACGGTCATCCAACTACTTGAGGAGGCGATAGAGCAGCTAGCCGCCTTGCAGATATCCTTCGTGGATAGATATGAAGCAGCCTTCCTTCAGTCTCTCACAGTCACCCCTCCACTACTGCAGCGGGTCAGAGAGGCACATCATGAGGACGCTGACTGTGAGGCACGGCGTGCACAGTTATCCTCGGGACAGGCACCCGATGGTTTCTCCCTTGGAGCAGAGCATGACGTCCTTTTCAGATGACGTACCTTCGTACCAGTCACTTTACGAGAGGAGGTGCTGAGAGAGTTTCACACTTCTCCTTTGGTGGTACATCCTGGAGTGGCGAAGATGTACCAGGACCTCAGACGACAGCACTGGTGGCCGGGCATGAAGAAGGTTGTGGCGGAGTTCGTTTCTTGATGCCTCACCTGCCAGCAGGTGATGGCATAGCATCAGGTACCAGCAGGCTTGGTACAGCCCTTGGAGGTCCCGGAGTGGAAGTTGGACGGCTTATCTATGGACTTCGTGACTGGACTTCCACGCACTTCCAAAGGTCACGACTCCATTTGGGTGATTGTTGACCGACTCACCAAGTCGGCAAACTTCTTACCCATCAGAGAGCAGGGCTCAGTGGAGAGCTTGGGGCGTCTCTAAGTTCAGGAGATTGTACGGCTTCACGGTGTGCCATCGACTATCGTCTCCGATCAGGACACTCGCTTTACTTCCCGGCTTTGGAAGGGGTTGCAGGAGGCGTTCGGGACGCGGCTACATCTGAGCACCGCCTTTCACCCTCAGACGGATGGTCAGACGGAGAGGACCATTCAAACTCTCAAGGACATGCTCCGCACATGTGTCCTCGACTTTGGTCGCAGCTGGTAGGATCACCTACCCTTGGTGGAGTTCGCGTACAACAACATCTACCACTCCACCATCAGGATGGCACCGTACGAGGTGTTATACGGCAGACCTTGTAGATCTCCTTTGTGCTAGACAGACCCTGGGGAGTCAGCACTTGTGGGACTAGAGATGGTCCGGGCCACGACAGAGAAGGTCCAGGTCATCCAGGAGTGGATGAGGACGGCTCAGAGCCGGCAGAAGTCATATGCTGACAGGAGGTGGAGGCCACTAGAGTTCGAGGATAGCGACCACGTCTTCTTGAGGGTCTCACCTCGACGTGGTTTACGGAGATTTGTCCGAGGCGACAAGTTGTCTCCACGCTTCATTAGACCTTTCCAGGTCATCAGCAGGATTGGCGAGGTGACTTATCGCCTGGCTCTACCACCTCAGTTGCACCGGGTGCATGACGTCTTCCACGTATCTCAGCTTAGGAGATACGTGCACGACCCGACGCACATCATTGACCATGGGGAGCTAGACGTTGATGATGGGGCGACTTTTGCAGAGGTCCTAGTGGAGATCGAGGATCGACAGGAGTGGGTCCTACATGGGCAATCGATTCCTCTTGTGCGCATCAGATGGCAGCACGGGAACCTCCAGGAGAGCACATGGGAGCGGGAGGCTCAGATGCGTGCTCAGTACCCACTTTTGTTTCTTAAGATTATGATGTATCTTTACGGGGACGTAAAGCCCTGAGGTGGGAGTAATGTAATGGCCCTTAAATTTCAAGGAAATGTTTTTCTTAATTTTATTTGGAATTTTACAAGAGCGCAGTTTCTGACGGAACCTGATTCCGAGGCCCGGTGTGCCCGGAATCATTTTCTGAAGTTTGGCTCAGGTAAATTCAGTGAACAGACGAGTGGGTTTTTCTAACTTTTGAACCGGTGCCCGGAATCGAATTCTGAGGGCACCGATGAAATCACAGCACCGGTATTTTCTTAGAAACACCTCTTCCGGAGTTGCGTTTTCTTGGGTGTGGTTTTTAATTTTTAGGCTTAAAGTTAAGAAATAAAATAAATTGTTCGACGAACTTTATTTTATTTCACTTAAGCCACTTGAAGCCACTTGAAAGCCACTTAAACTGAGTTGAAACGGATAGGGTACTATCCAAAAATATCCTACCCTCTTGGTAGGATATTTGTGAGGTGGGGTCCGCACGAGCCCCGCCGTTTCTTTTCCGCTAAGTAACGCACCCGCGAAAACCCGTCATTATGAAAGACAATAGACGCATTTTCTTAAATTCTTAATAGACCATTTAATTGGGCAGTTTTATTCGTGAATTAAATGGGCAGTTTCTTTCGTTGAATTAATTCTGCGAATTAATGGGTCGTTACTTACCTCTTATTCGTTTTTTGGCGTAATAATAAAATAAGACCAACACCGACTTTTGGAGGATTACACGTTGAGAGGCCTTGAAATAATTCTTCAGCCTTCATCCTCCTTCGTGAAGAACGTGAAGAACGCGAAGAATGCCGTCACCCTCAGAGTTTGACGACGCTTCATCCGAGACGTTCTTCCCCGCCCCGATCTCCGATCTCCAACTGCTTGAGGTAAGATATCTCGGGTTTATTTTTTTAAAAGTCTCCTTTGTGGTTTTTAACAAAACATGGATTTAATTATTTATAATTAAATCTGTTGTTTCTTGGTGCATTGAGTTCGTCGACGTGGCGCCCTTCCGCGACAATGCGACGCCCTTCCGTGACGACGCGACGATCTCCTCCTTCCGCGACGAGCAATTCTGCGAAGAACACGTGCGACGACTTGACGAGGTAGAGATTTATTTTGGAAATACCCCTTTTTATATTCCCATGAACGTTTCTTTAAAAAGTTAAAGAACCGGATTCATATGAACAATTTTAATTTATTAAAAATGTTGTTTCATGTGTTGAATAAAATTCTCCCCTGTTTTTATCTAACGCGGAGGGTGTGGTCTAAAAGAACACGGCCCGACAACCCTCCGCCATTCTTCGTTGCTGTGCGGATTTGACAGGTGACGAAGGAATGTGCCTCAACGGAAGTTTGATGGTTCTGCAGTGAAGAATGAGTCCCGGGAGGAGCAGCGGCGCAGACGGGAACAGAATCGGACCACCGGAGCGACTCTGGTGGCCCGCGGAAGCCGCCGATGGCGCGCCGTCAGACGGGGCCGCCACGGCTGAAGCCACGGCCGCGGTGGCCAGCGGACCTACGGCCACGCGGGTCCAGCTCACCCTCACGGGACGTGGCTGAAGCCGTGTCCTTGTCCAGCGTGGCCCCTTCGAGGGCCACGACACCTTCAAACCGCGGGGGCGGCGCCCCGCGGTGTCCAGCCGCTCGGCCGCTCGGCCGAGCCGAGCCAGGCCGGTCCGACCGGCCGGGCCGCGCCCTGGACAGATCGGACCAGGTCCAGCCGGGTCAGACTGGGTCGGGTCGACCCGGTTCGGCCGACCCAGGGGTGGTTGGGTCGGGTCGGCCCGGGCCCGGACGTATTCGGACCGTTTTTGGTCAAATGCCTGTAATTTGAGCTACGGGGCTCCAAACGACTCGCCGTTAGCGGAAAATCGATCCTTGGATCGAGACGGTCGTTTTGGTATATCGCACTCAAGGTTTTAGAATATTTTGGGTTCGGCCGGGTTGGTTCGTACACGAAACCAACTGGGCCCTCGGAGCGGAAATGCTCATATCTTGAGCCACGGACGTCCGATTGACGTGCCATCAGCTTTGGTGGATTACTCTAAGTGAGACGGATCTTTTGGCTCACTCCGACCGAGGTTTGGGTGCAGGTGGAGTATGGTCGGGTTGGTTTTTCCTTAAAAACCAACTGGGCCCCTAGGACGAAAAAGCCAATAACTCTCAGACCGGGCGTCCGATTGACGCGCCGTCTGCGACGTTGAGTTCCTGTTGACGATACAGAAATTTTGGATACATCAACTTCGTACTTTGTGTCAGTTGATGTATCAGCCTCTCAGCTCGTGGAGCGAACCCTCCCAAACGAGCTTGCTGTGTGCGGGAACCCTAGTGCTAGCTGCGACTGCTACTTCGACAGCGACGACTGTGCAGAGATCCTTAGTAGACTGCGACGACGACTGTGCAGAGATCCTCAGTGGACTGCGACGACTAAAACACTCAGCGATCCCTTGTGGGTCAGTGCTACAGGTCCTGTGTGGGCCCGATCCTGTGTGGGTCCGATCCTGTGTGGGTCAGCGCTCAGCGGTTCTGTGTGATCCAACGCCTACAGGTCCTGTGTGGGCCCGATCCTGTGTGGTTCTTTACGGGGGTTAGTACCTATCGATCCTTTGTGGGTCCGACGACTTATATGGATCAGTGATCATCTTTATCATCATCCGAAGAAGTATACCTGTGTGAGTTGAATCCTGTGTTACTCTCCTTTGTGGATTGTGTTGAACTATCCTG
The DNA here is from genome assembly GCA_963277665.1 of Viscum album. Classification (NCBI taxonomy): domain Eukaryota; kingdom Viridiplantae; phylum Streptophyta; class Magnoliopsida; order Santalales; family Viscaceae; genus Viscum; species Viscum album. The sequence continues at coordinate 2,104,085,887 of OY728128.1, read as the reverse complement.
TGTGGATTTACAGTTTACTCTCCTTTGTGGATTGTGTTGTGTTATCCTGTGTGGGTATACGTTTGCTTTCCTGTGTGGACTGGGTTGTGCTTGGGCTCGGATGTTGGAGCCGAATGGGAATTGATGAATTAGGTATATGTATGGGCATATACCTAAGTAGTTTCGGTTGTTACTTCGTGATTTTATCTTTCCGTTGTGGTTTATCCTTTGTGGATTTCAGGAGACCTTCGGGGGTCTCGGGGTCCCTACTAAGTAGCTTATACTCACCCCTGCATGGGCTATGCCCGCACTATGTTGTGTTGGTTGCAGATGACAGACAGCGTTGATCATGGTTGAGGCGTGCGGAGCAGGATGATACCTGGAGGTGGACCACTAGGCGGGACGTACTCGGAGCAGTCAGGTGGACCCGAGGAGCAGTGGAGGCTATCTGTACCCACCCTTCAGGTGGGACTTCCAGAGGACGGCTCAACGCTGTGGCTTTTCTTTTCAGTTGCTGTTTTTCCCTTTCAGTTGTACTTTACAGTTGGGCTTGTATTTCCGGCCCCTTTTACTTTCAGCACAACTTGTTACAGTTCTTACTTAGTGTTTACCTTTCCGTTTGCTTACTCTGTGGTGCTTGTTCACTTTTCAAAGGAAATGCCTTCCCTTTTTTTCAGGATTTACGCCTTGGTGCTAGTCGCCAGCCCCTGGCCTATGGAAGGCGGGATTGGGGTAGTCACGACACAGGCCCCGAGGACGGGTCGTGACACTCTAGACATTGAATGGATGTATATTCCCATTATGGCAGCTGAAGTCAGTAAGCACGTTCTAAGAATGGTGAAAGAGAAGAAGCAAATCCTTTCCCATATTCTGGATGCCTTTCAGAATATTATGACAACTTCAGTAGCATCACAGGGAAGGAAACATAAATCTATCCCTACCAGTGGAGTGACTCATCAACACATCACTCCAGAACAGATACACACCTCTGTTCTAGTCGAAGAGGGTTGTGGAGCATACTCCCCCATATCATACGGACAATCAAGTCATGCACATACACCTGATTTGAATGAAGATAATCAGCCTAACCTGATCATTTCTCTTGAGTAGGCACATACATCTACTCATAATAACCACTTTTGTCAACAAGTGGTTCCCAAAGTGAGTAAAAAGTCATCTAATAAAAAACCCATCCAGAACAGTCAAGAAATCAAGATCCAATCTGTAATAAGGCCATGCTCGATGCTATAGTTCTTGAAGCTCTCAGAAAATTGTCTGTTGCAACTCAAGATTCTACTATCTCATTTCCCAATAGTGGGAACAATAATTCTGAAGTTCTTCATCAGACACTTCCTCATGAAGGCTTTCTTCATGATAGTTCGGTCTATCTTGAAGTATCATCTTATGATTAGAGCCGTGATAACCCTCTATGTGACCAGAAGACTAAAGAGCAAGAGGTTTCATTTTTTGCTCTAACCAACCATGGTGGTTCTTCCCATGATGATGAATTTAGATATGAAAGTCTTCTCCGTAGTAGTAATTCACATTGCCTGAATAATTCTTCAAAGGACAATGTAGTAACGAGAAATCCATCTTATCTTGAGGCACTTGCAAATGTGAATCTAGTCATGTCTAATACTTTACCACTAGCAGGTGAAATACTTTCTCAATCAGAAGATATCCTGGGGTGTAGGTCATTCTCCGAACCACCCCTGGGTCATTCATCTTCTAGATTGAAAAATGAATTCTCTACCAAACTTGTTGAATCTAATTAAGAAAAAAAGAAGCACCAGATTTGGTCTAATCAGGTAGAATAATATTCATCAAATGATAAGGAGGAAGTGATGGATATGAGAAAACAACTGGCCAAAGGTGAAGTACCAGTCATGTTTTGGCCTTTGGCTGACTCTCAGTATGATATTCCAGAAATGTTTGTGGAAGATTGTATGCATGATATTCGTCTCAACATGTGGAAAAATCATTGTCAATTTAAAAAGAAAATATTATATTATGATGAATATGAAAATCATGTCAAGATAATAGAAGGGTTACAGCGCCAAATTGATTTGACATCTCTCTCAGTTTCATGGTATCCAAAGGTTGAAATGTAGTAGAGATCCCTTCAGCGTTCATGCCTTGGCGCACTAAAAAGATTACGCCAGTTAATTTCCAATTCCCCATCTGGTATTCATATTAGGGGATGGGGTGTTCATGAAGAACTACTTTTCACTGTACTCTCCAGTCAACAAATCCCACCAAAGGTGGTTTCATACAATGTTATTTCAAAAAATTGGCCACATCTAGCTGGATTTGTGCATAATCAAAGGCTTTCTCAAGAACATGCCTCAACTAGTTCTTCCCAAAGTCAGGCATACAAAGAACAATTTGTCGAATTACTCTTGCATCAGGCAAATGAGAATATCAAACATGCTTCTCATTTAGAGCATGCACATCATCAGGTGACAGAAGTGTCAGAAATTATCCAACTGTCATTTGAACCAGGTGATTTGAGTGGATGTAGGTTAATGCATCCAACCAATTTTCAGACTAAAGTCAGCAAAATCCAGAGAGTTTTAATAAAGTCTCAGATGTAGCAGCTTAAGAGACACCTCAGCTTGCCAGACTGAGGACTCTTTTAGCCTAACCCTCGGAATCAACAAATAGGATTCAAGGAGTTGAGCAGGAACAACAGGAACAGCCCCAGTCCACCGGACTGGGGAATTTTTCAAATCCTCAATCTCTTCCTCAGTGAAAGTCAGTATTCTCTTGATTAGAAAATAATACAAAAGAGGAATGTAGAGTCGAATTATCAGGAGATTCCCTCCAAATTACAGTTCATCAGGAAGTTCTTGAGGGGTCAACTCAACAAAATGCAATGTCTCATCAATGACATGCAAGAAGACAATATCATAGAAATGCTGATAGAAGGGATGAAATGCATTATGCATCAATAAATGTCATCAATGTTGTTGTTGTTAATCCTCTAGAACATGAGACTCACTCATAGGGATCAGATGAAGAAGTTCCTGCTCAAGAAGTTGTACACACAGACACAAATAAATAAGGTGTGCATACACGAAATCAAAGGCATACCTAGAATCTAGGTATTCATTCAAATAACCAACTTCCCCCTCTCTGAAATTCATCTAACAATGGGAAAGAAAAAATTCAGGTTACATTCCACCCTACATCTGGAGAAGGCCAATCACTCTCACTAGAGAAAAGGTTTGAACAATAGGAGGAATAAATGAAGGAATTAAGGAGGATGAATGTAGAATTACTTCATGGTAGTCTGTCTCCTAAGTGTGCTAGAGTCAGTTAGCCAAGGGAATTTGTTGCAGCTACTGAGATGGATCAAGAATATCCTACTTTACCAGTACACCTCACAGGTTTAATCCTATAGGTCATGCGCAACAAAAATCAGTGGTGCTACCATCAGTTGCAGTACTAACCACCACACCTATCCATGCTCCAGTTATTTCACCTACTCAGGTCCAAGATCAACCAGATGATTATCAAAAGTTAATAACTACCAATGAGTCATTAATATCTCATTTGGAAGATATTAAGGTAAAGCATGCACAAATTTAACCAGAAAAGAGATCTTACCATAAATTGGTTGATGGAATTCCTCCCCCATCAAATTTTTCAAGTACTACATTCCCAATCTTTAATGGTTCGGGAGACCCATAATAACACTTAACACATTTTGTTTCTCGTTGTGATCCTATGATGGGAACTCCTCAACAACAAGAAGCAGTTACGGTCAGGTGTTTTGTACAGATATTACAAGGGCCTGCTTTTGTCTGGTATATAAGCATGAAATCCCGGTCAATTACTGGGTGGGATGATCTCCGTCAATGATTCCTTCTTCAATTCATCTCAACTTTTCCAAAGACAATAGTTTTTGATCTTACAAATTGTACGTAAATGGAAAATTAAAGAGTTTCATATTTCATTGCTCACTGGAAGGGATTAACATATTTCCTAAGCTTAGCAATCCCACAAGAAGAGTTTTTTCCAATCTGTGTGGAAAATTTTCATGATGAATTATGCACACCGTTGATCCCTGTGAAATAAAATGGAGGTTTTCGAGACCTTAATTAAATTGCTCAGCAGATTGAATATTCTCTTATGAAGGCTAAGGATAAAACTCATGTAATTTCATCAACTCCAAGAAGGAGAATGGGTAAAGCAGAGACTACTACAGTTATGCTTAAACAAGCACCTGTACCTGCTTCTACTTCAAAACCTTCATCTTATTGAAGAGCTCCACCTCCTGAGTGCCAACAACAAAGGTCGTCTCTTTATGGTGACCAAAGAGATCAAAGATAGAAACAAATTGAGGAGTTAAAGAGAAAATGTTATTCTTTCTGAAATAAACAATTTCATGGTTACTTCATTTTGGCTTTGGAAAATAATTTGGTTCCGTTTCCAAGGCCCAAAAGGCCGAACAAGGAAGGAGATGAAGACCATACCAACTATTTCCCATTTAATTAGATATTGGGGCATCCAATTCAGATTTTTTTTGTCTTAAAAGACCACCTGTAAAAAATTTTGGACTTGGGAAAAGTCAAAATGAAAGGTTCTTTAGCTCAGGTAGCATGTGTTACTACTACAAATCCAGAGGAAGAAGGCGAGTGGAAAGAAGTAAAAAGCAAAAATGCACAGAAATATGATGATTAGATGGTTAGAAAAATGATCAACTGAACTCATGAAATTTTCTGAACACAACTGAAAAAACGAATTGTGTATTCTACTATGAATGCCACAGAAAAACCCTCTTCATCAGAGGGAAAATCCTAAAAGAAACGGCATAATTTAAAGAAATAAGAACAGTCAGAAGAAGACCAGTTCGTGTCAAATCCTAAGTTGTATTTGACTCTAGAAAATTTTATGCCATCTACTTCAAAGCCACGGGCACCGCCCCACCAAACGACACAACCTAAACTGGCTAATCAGGAGGAATCTTCATCAGATGAAGAGTTGATCTTTGGTTCTATTAACATGATTCACTTAACAGATCCTTATACCAGTCACAGTTTCGATCTTGATGAGCCTGAGTTCCCTATATCAAACAGAGGAATTAGAGGGAGTTCCAGAGGTCTAGGATACATAGGAAGAAGTGGATATTCCAGAATCCACTATTTCAATCCTACCCCTACTAGAACTGTATATGCAGCAGAAACTCGTGGCAGAGCCCTTCAACGGGCATAACAAGAATAAGAAAGTTCTTCCACACATGGAATATTCCATCCTAGCACAGTTATTTTGGAAGATCGATTGGAGGTTAAACCTTCTTCCTCTAAGAAAATAAATAGACCTCGTCGGTCTAATATTCTAAACCCAAGAGTATTTCCAACTCCTACCCCGATACAAGATGCATCTACCTCTAAAGAATCAACTTCTAAGGTACCTGAGAAATCACATGTTCCTATTGGGAAATGAATACCTTTGGATCAAAAATATGATGTATTGAAACACTTGGCCCAAGTACCAACCAAGTTATCAATTCCAGATGCCTTGAATTTATCAAAGGATCTTCGGGAGGCACTCATTGAGGCTTTATCAAGTCCTCAGGAATTCAAAACTGAAATTGTTGTGGCTGAAATCTATCATATAGGGAATGATCCTGCATAATTCCATGTAGTGATATCTTTTACAGATGAAGATGAAGATGATGTTATGCATGGACATATTAGACCTTTGTATTTATCTGGCATGGTCAATGATGTCGAAATCCGAAGAGCTTTCATTGATAATGGTTCAGGAGTCAACCTCATCCCCATTCGTACAATTTTCCGATTGGGCCTCACCGAATCAGATTTATCTCCTTCTACATTGATGTTGCAAGGATATGATAAAAATGAACAAGAACCTCTGGGAGAGATCACACTCAAAACTCAGTTTTGAGATATTGTATCCAATTCAGATTTCATGGTTGTTCATTATGACACAGCCTTCAACATTTGGGTTGGAAGAACTTGGCTACATCAACATGAAGCCGTACCTTTTTCATACCATCAGTGTCTCAAATATTGTTTCAATGGTTAAATTGGGACATTGTATGGTGATAAAGCCCCATTCAAAAGATGTGAATATCAATACATTGAGGCAGAATTCTATCACATGAAAGGTAAGGAGAAATCCACTATAAGGGAGGTTACCAAAGTTAATGATCCATATGGGTTGGAAAATATTCCAGTAAACCCATTCATACATGTGAGTACAGATTATGTGTTTCCTATCAGTAAAATTGACAGGATAGACCCAAATCCAAATACTCTTATGGAAACTTCCATATTTTCAATTACGACAATCAAGCCAGACATAATGGGATAAATTGGTTATTCACCAAGAAATGATGAAAGCTAAAATGGATATGTCTTCATTTCATGTGATGAAATCTAGAAACAATATGCTTCACCAGCTAGGCCAGAAGAAGTTATAGCAATGTCAGGGGTGAACGATGATGTCGATTCTCAATCCATCATCTCCTCTTTATTACCCAAGGAAGACCCTTTATCACCAATAGGGTCAGAAATGGTGGCATCTTCTTCACAATGTTGAAATTTTAAAATATCTCTTGATCATATAAATTCATCTTCATCATCTACTATGCAAGTAGAAATAGAAGAAATAACACACGTTGAAGAAGAAGAAGAGGAAGATCTCAGGGATCCTCCTCCAGCATTTGAAGAGGGTATCTCTACCACTGTGGATGAACTCAGAGAAATAAATATGGGTGCAAAAGAAGATCCACACACCAATTTAATTAGTGCGTCCATGACTCTTGAAGAGAAAGAAATGTATATTTCATTTCTAAAGAAAAATCGAGATATATTTTCTTGGAACTATACAAAAATTCCAGGTCTTGATCCCAATGTTGCCACTCATCATTTGGGTTTTCCAAAAGAACATCGAGGATTCAATCAAACAGCAAGAAGAACACACCCAACTGATGCTTCCAAAATTGAAGCTGAAGTGGATGAGCTTATCAAAGCTAACTTCATCAGAGAAGTTAAATATCCCAAATGGTTGGATAATATTGTCCCTGTGAAAAAGAAGAAAGGACAAATTATAGTTTTCATTGATTTCAGAGATTTTAATCAGTATTTCCCTAAGGATGATTTTCCAATTCCGATCACATAACTCTTAATTGATGCAACAACTAGCTATGAAGCACTTTACTTCATGGATGGATATTCCGGGTATAATCAAATCCAAATGGATCTAGAAGATAAAGAATCTATAGCCTTCATAACCCCTCTAGATGTGTTTTGCTATCAGGTAATGCCCTTTAGCCTGAAGAATGCAGGCACAACATATCAGCGTGCCATGCACCATATCTTCAAACACTTTTTAGGGAAATTTGTTGAATGTTATGTGGAATATTTGGTAGTTAAATCCAAAAAATGTTCTAATCACTTGGCAGATTTGGAAGTCTTATTCCACAAACATCAAAAACACAATTTGAAGATGAACCCCTTAAAATGTGCTTTTGGGGTAACCTCAGGAAACTTTCTCGGCTTTGTTGTACACCATCGGGGAATCGAAGTCGATCCTAAGAAGACAAAGTCAGTCCTTGGTATGTCACCTCCTTGAAATTTGAAATAGTTGAGAGGAATTTAAGGGAACTTGGCTAATATCCAGTGTTTCATCGCCAATATGGCAGGAAAAAGTTTACCCTTCACCAAATTGATGAAGAAGGGAGTCACTTAAAAGTGGACTGAAGAATGTTAAGAGGCATTCAATATTCTCAAGAAATATCTCTTGAGTCCACCAGTATTAATTCCAACTGTTGAGGGAAGACCACTTATTCTTTATGTGACAGCTTTAGAGCGATAATTGGGCGCCTTCCTTGCCCAAAAGAATGATTCTTGGAATGAAAATAGTCTTTACTATCTCATTCAGACTATGCTGGAAGAAGAAACTCGATATTCAAGTATTGAAAAGTGCTTCCTAGCATTAATATTTGCGGTTCAGAAATTGAGACACTACCTGCAACATCATGAGGTCCAATTGGTATCTCACAATAACCCGCTCAAATTTATCCTTAGTTGTCCAATGCTTACAGGATGTATGGCAAGGTGGGTAGTTATTTTGTAGCAATTTGATATCCAGTATGTGTCTCAAAAGGCAATAAAAGGTCAGATCTAGCTGATTTCCTTGCTAAACATCCTTCAGTAGAAGATACATCTTTAGATACTGAACTTCCTGATGAGGAAGTCTTCTCTATTCAAGATAATCTTCAAACATGGGAAATGTACTTTGATGGTACTTCCAGAAGTCCAACAGGGAGTAAAATAGAAGATCCTAAATTCAACAAAGTTGGGTTGGGAATTGTACTTATTTCCCTGGAAAAGGCAGTGCTACCCTATTCCTTCTTATTGTGGGAAGGCGGTACAAATAATGAAGTAGAATATCAAGCTCTCACCGTAGGCTTAGAATTTTCACTTCAGGCACAAGTGAATCACATAAAGGTGAAAGGTGATTCAGACCTGGTAATCAAACAAGTCAATGGGGATTATGCCATTAGAAAAGAAGATTTAATCCTTTTGTATGATTACGTCAGAGAGTTAATGGCAGAATTTCCTTTGGAATCAACATTTTCTTATGTCCCGTGATCACAAAATGCTCAAGCTTATGCATTGGTTAATGTAGCCACAACTCTGGAAGATCCAAATCGAGATGAAACAATCACCAACATTGCCCATCATCGTATAGTTTCACCTTATGTTCAAATCAGAATAGAGGAAATCAATGAAATTAGTCCCATTTCTTAACCATATGGTCATACTACGGGATGGAAGATACCTATCAAGGAATACCTTCAAAATAGAACAATCCCACCTGATAGAGCCAAGAACGAACAAGTCTGACGACGTGTGGTTAATTTTACTCTTTTTGATTGCCCGAATCACCAGAAAATTCTCTACAAAAGAAGTTTTGATGGAATTCTCTTCATATGCATTGATGGTGAAGAGACAATGGCTATCATGAAAGAAGTACATGCAGGAGTCTATGGTTCCCACCCGTTTGGACATACACTGTCTAATCAAATTCGAAGGCTTGGATACTTTTGGCCTTCAATGATAAAAGATTGTGTTGATTTCACTAAGAAGTCTCATTATTTCCATGTATGTGGCAACTTCATTCATGAAACCCTAGAGTTGCTTCATACAGCTAAATAATCATGGCCATTTGCCACATGGGGAATGGATGTAGTAGGACCTTATCCTTCAGGTACATCCTAGTAGTTTAAGTATATTCTACTGCTACTGACTTCTTTTCCAAATGGGAAGAGGCAATACCTATCACAGAATTTAGTTCTAAAATCATTGTTAGATTCATCAAGTCTAACATCATTAACATATTTGGTGTCCCTCATACCATATTGACGGACAATGACACCAACTTCTGTTCATCCGACTTAAGGAAGTTGTATCAAGAATATGACATCAAATCCAACCATTCCTCTCAGTATCATGCAGCGGCCAATGGCCCAATAGAAGCCTTCAATAATACTCTTTCAAATATACTGCAAAATATAGTGGATAATGATAATAAATCATGGTCTGATAAACTTTTTCATGATTTATGGGATTATCGGACCACCACCCGCACTGATACGCGATCAACTCCATAATCATTGGTATATGGAACAGAAGAAGTTTTGCCCATTGCTGTTCAATTACCTTCACTCAGAGTATCCATTTGTACAGATGAAAAATCTCAAAAGTGATTGGATGAATTGGAATGATTAGATGAGAAAAGATTGTGCACCCTACACCACTTGGAAATCTATCAAAATCGAATAGCATGAGCTTTTAACAAAAAAGTTCATCTTCGGTCATTCATTCAAGGAGAATTGGTATTGGTTATCAGAACTACAATGATACTAGGAAAGAAACCTCCCAAGCTTGAACCAAAGTGGGAAGGACCTTACTCAATACATAAGGTATACTCCAATGGAGATTATTCTCTAATCTCAATGGATGGAGAACTCATTACAACTCCAACCAATGCTAGATTTTTGAAGAAGTATTTTGTGTAATACAAATATATACGTCCAGCAAGACGTTAAACTGCATAACCAACGTACTAGCTACATGATTATAAATTGTACAACACCCTTTCATCCTACATGATGTTAAACTATATATATTCATCCAACATGATGTTACTATGTGCACCTCTTCGTCCCACATGACGTTAAACTGTGAAAAAGTCTCTAATACGTCCAACAAGATGTTAAACTGCATAACCAATGTCCTAGCTACATGATGCTAAACTGTACAACACCATTTCGTCCTACATGATGTTAATATATATATATATTTATCCAAAATGACGTAAAACTGAAAAAAGTTTCTTAATACATCCTACATGATGTTAAACTGTATTTTTTTCCTGCAACATGACACTAAACTGTGCATCACTAATAGTCCTCACTGCAAGAATTTAAACTGCATAGTCCCCTTATTTGTCCAACATGATGTTAAACTGTGTCCCCACTTTTATTTTCCAACATGACGTTAAACTATTCATCTGAGCTGCAAGACATTAAACTGCCAAGCACCCCATGTCTGTGATACATGTCATTTAAACTGTGAAACAGTCCCTTATTGTCCAACATGACGTAAAACTCTGCATCATTAGGGTTGTTTGTACCTCTTGTTTCTCACACTGAGTATGACTCGTGTGATCTTAGAGTAAACTTCAACCATAACACCCTCTCTGGGCCGCTAAACATGCATAAATCCCAACACCATTTTTTAGGTCTTTTTCCTCAAGAACAACGTGATCACCAATTCATTCTTTAATTGAACTACATGAACTTTGATCCTTTCCTTCTAGGCTGGGTGTGTAGGAAACCTACTGAGGTTCAAACCCAACACCAATATTTTCACATCGGTTCACCTCCATCTCATACGATTTTGATTCATGAAGCCACCCCCAGAACCAATATTTTTTACATTGGTTCACCATCGTCCTTGCTATATGACTTTAAACTATTCACACTTTTATCCTGTACGATAATAAACTACAAAATTATTTGACACCCTGACATAAGAGGGAATCATTATTTACATTGATCTTCAATCATGTTATATTCCAAAGACTACGTGCATACATGACAATGCCCAAACTTTTAATCTTGGGTCAGACCATCATTGCACTAAAGTCTCCTTTCAATCTTCACTTGTATGAACCAAATCAGTACATAAGGTATTTTAAGAACTATGCGTGGATTGATTCCCATCCTTATGGGATACATAGGAATGTTCGAGAGTCTATTGAATCCAGCCCCTAGTCTTTGGGACTAACCCCAAACTCCACTTTCAGTCCCTTGGTTGAAAATTCCCCCTGTGAAAACATGAATGTGGTATGAAAACCCTGGTATTCATTCACATCAGGTTTATAAAACACACAATGTGTATTCCTAATTTTGGTCCGAGCTCTATGAACATAAACTAAGATCTCCTACACTCTCATCCCACATGATGTTAAAAATGTATTTTAAGAACTACCTATGGTTTGATTCCCATACTTATGGGATACATAGTGAATTCCAGCACCTCAATTCAGGACCCTACCACAACATGATTATGGTCATCATTAGTCTATGTATCTCCTTCATGCATTAGAGAATACCCATTTTTCATGTGTCATACACCTAAACTTAAATTCTTCCAGATCTCCATAACCCTTTTCTTGACTTCTGGTCAGAAAATGTCTGATACCCGAGAATTATTTTATCTGACTATGCAGCACATGCCGTTAGGCGGCCTTGCATAAACAGTCTACATAACAGACTTTTCAGCCAAACGATACTATTATTTGACCATGCAGCAAATGCCCTTAAGTGGCCCAACATAATTCAACCCCCTAACGGATTTTTCAAATAGTGGTAACTTCATTCTTGGGAGGAAAACCTCTTTTGTCCTTATTTGTCTTAATAACAAAATGTAGGGATCCAAAAAAGTATCCATCCTTAACATATTTGTCCCATACTCTTTTTCATGATCTGAAAGTATTCATGTTTATGGTTTATATTTCCCTTCCCTATGTTTGGGTCAGACCTTCACAGGAGTGACATTCATCCAATTCTTAGACAATCTCGATTGGAAATATCCTCTCCATATTCAAGTACCTCTCTCCATATAGCAGACTCTATTTTTTGGAAAATTTGATTCTCCATAAACTTTCACTGGCTTTTTAGCAATTGAAAAGTAAAATTTTTGCGAGTTCTTTTGCCTGACTATGCAGCACGTGCGCTTAGGCAGCCTTGCATAAGTAGTCTACATAACGGACCTCTCAGCCAAAAGATGCAATTATTTTACTATGTAGCCAATGCCCTTAAGTGGCCCTACATAATTCAACCCCCTAACGGGTTTGTTAAATAGTGGTAACTTCATTATTGGGAAATACTTATTCTAATTCCTTTTAGCCTTTTTTTTCATATCATTCCTCAAATTCAAAATTTCTTAAGTCATAGTTTACATATTTTACCTCATACTTGAATATGGTAATATGTTTTTAGGTAAATTATCAAGGATTTGATTTAATTTTAAACCATTCGGTCAAAGCTATTTCGACCTTAAACATTATCCTTTTTATGTCCTACGTTCATGACTTTAAAATACCCACAAAAGAAAAGGGAACTCTAAACAAAATTCAAGTCCCAGCTGACTAAACATACATTTTGTATGATTTAGGTATTATTGAGCAATAAAAAGATTCAAATTTTGTAGGGTTATCTTTATAATCCTATAAAAAAAACTATTCTTACTAGGCCCATTGAATTAGGTAAAAATATTTAAAGCAAGTATCAAGAGAATACAGGTACAAATGATTGAAGATAAAAGTGTCTTTCATTAATGCACAAGAGTTAGAAGGATGTCCGAAGAATAGAGTCTCTTCTCTTTTTCAGGCCTACAAGAGGCTTTAAACATAACTCTTCATTTGATTTACGGCATCCCTAACTTCATCAGTAGCCACTTGAAGCTCATGCACTCGACCAACTTCACTCTTTTCAGCATGATGGAGTGCTTTCTTTGCATCTGCAATAGATTTCATACCATTTGTTTGAACTCCTTCTAGTGAATTGTTAATCTGGTCAAGTTCCCCAGTAACAACATCTAACTGTTGCTGAAGGTGCATCTGCTGGACAACTTTCTCCTTGATCTTATGCTTCAGCTACATCAACATGGCAGTACGATCAGCTTTATCTCAGGACACCGCAGCATCAAATTCACTGATATTGGTCAACATCCTTGATCTGGTCAAATCTTGACGGTACTTTTCCTCCTGCTCCCTTCTTAAAATGAATTTTTTCACCACAGCATGGATCTCTTGATATCCAAAACTGCCAAGTCCCAACATGACAAACTGGGATGACAGTCGCGGGATCTTCGAAGACAGATCTTCAAGAGGAACTTCATATATGATCTTCCATATGTTATTTCATGCCTTGAGACGTGATAATTGGAGTGCCTTTTGTACCTCCAGGTCTGATTCAGCATCACTATCACAGGGGGGAATAAAATCAAGGATTAATGCACTTAGATAATTTCATTGTTCTTCCCTTTCCCCCCTGACCCTTGTTACTTCACTTTCTATTCATGTTTGGGTAGAGGCTAAGGCTTCACCTCCAGATCTAGCCACTGAAATTGATGGCCCTGCATAGTCAATTGAAAGTTTTGGTTAGTTTTAAAGGATAAAAAAAGTTCATTAAGATATCTTTCAAATTAGGTGTAGCCACAAATATTACTATCTCTTACCCAACGATAGATCAACAACATGAGAAGGCTCCTCCTCGTATCTTCTAGCTTCAAAAGGATTTTCAGTATGGGTTTCAAGAAGATCTGCCATGTTAAGCTCTACTTGAGCTAGTGTCTCTGCAATAGTAGGGTTGTCTATACCCCCTTCAGGAATTGACAGTTCAGCAGCTTGCTCAGATGGAACTTCACATTTCAACCAATCATGGTCAGAGATGTAATAAAAAGTTATTTTAACCAGACGAAGGATAATACTAACGTCCAAAATATTTTATTTACATGGTAATTTAACATGATCTAAAATGTCTCAAAATATGTGCTAAGTTTCTTCAATTCATTCAAAGATATCTTATATTACTGGTTAGTATCACTAGTGGGAGCATTCGATGTATCTTCTTGACAACCCTCATCTTGCAGCCTCTGACCTCGGATAGTTTCTTCAGATAAAATTATTGCATTAGTTGCAGTGTCTGCCAAATGTTCTGGTGCAGGTGTTGAACCTAAAGTATCACAAAATGGAATTCAGTTGATGTTTTCATTTAACATCTTATGAAGCATTGTTAAATTACCAGAAGCAGGCTCTTCTCTCCTTGTAGCAGCAGTAGGAGCGGTACTGGGAATAGACGCTAGCTCTTCTTCTAGAGAAACCAAGTCAGCATGAACTTGTGATTGTTCACCAATAACCTCCATCGTTCTCAGAGGAGGGTCAATCCTCTCCCTAAAAGGGGAAATTCAAGAAGCCCCTGAAATCCCAATAAGTATGAGCAATCTTTTCATGGTTTAATAATCGTGACTATTTGAAGGACTTACCACTACTGATGAAGCGTTTAGCTGTGGGATTCTTCCTTCGATGCCTTTGTTTCTTTGGATTTTGGGAGTGTTGACATCATCATCTCCAAATTCATGAATTGTAGAATGAAAAGCCATGTATAACTCCTCTTCCATGACTTGCTAGCCTAGAGATACCTCACCTGGCTCGAAAGAAGATTCAACAGACCCGAAGGCAGTACCACTAGGGCTATACTGTGGTGAAGGAACCTCAGTAGTTCCTTTCTTTGCAAGATGCAGAATGAAGAAATTAATTTCCTTGAGTAACAAAGATTTAACTGAAATCAAGTTGCAAAGAAAATAAGGAAAGAGACTTACATCTTCAGGATCCATGTAATAGTGACACTCCTCATCTCTAGAAGCACCAGTACCCTCAGTGGTTCCACGATCAATCATTTCCTTCACCCGCTTGGTGATAGGAATGGAATCATTAGTGGCATATATGAGCATCTCCAGCTCTCTGATGTAGGCCCGAACTTCATCGGGGTTATCCTCGAAACAGATGTCAGTAGAGGCCCAAATATTCCCTACTCTAGGGACGTGTATCCCCTCACATAGGTCCATCCAGGCAGTTTCAGCATCGCAATATATACTATGCCATGTCTGGACAGCCTCTGGTCATAGATATTTATCATGTGTACCAGAAGGCTGCGAGGAGGGTCCTACAATACTGGACTTCAACTTCTTCCCAACTCTTGAAATCATAGATAAGGATAAGAAGATGAAACTTGTTGCTCTATAAAGTAATGGAGATTAAATTTCCTGAATGATATAACTCACCAGGAGTCGATGGAGTGGGTCTCTTAATTCTGACAGGAGGATTATATATGGAATGAGGCCGCTTTGACACATGTCGTGCCTCATCATCCCCATACTGGGAATTCGGCGAGTCAGCCCTTGGTGAGGAACCCAGTGAATCAGCTCTGGGTGTAGAAGAGTCACATTCCAGATGAAGGGTTTCTTTCTCTACAGTTCTTTTCTTTTTCCCCACCCGATGAACTGGATGATTCAGTACCCCTTCAGGGTATGATTCTACCCAGTTCTCGGGATACCATTTAGTCAAGTTACTCTCCGCTCCAGCAACTGGTAGATCAAACACTACCCCATTCTTCTCCATATATGTCATTAATCATAGTTGTTGGGAAACCATTAGATGATTCTCTGACCTGAAATTCACAGGAGGGGATACAATAGTCTACTGCAGACACTTTAATTGGCATGTAAATCTGTATGGAGCATATGCCTCGCATATAATATCTCCATCAATCCTAATAGCCAATACCCCATTTCTGCAAGCCAGAATGTATGACCTCAATTCCGTTCCGGCTGTTCCTTCATCAACAAACCTCCCGGTTTGTGGGTTTCTATAAGGAAAGAAATGGAATTCCTTGAACATTATTAGCCTCACATTCATATCATAGGAGTTAAGGGATAATGGAAAAATACCAGAAAATGCCTGCACTGATGGCCTGATAGAACTTCCAGGAACCTATATGCCATTCTGTACAACATATGTCCGGAAATGAGTGGCGATCCATCCCCACAAAACCTGGAATGGTCCCACTATTCTCAAATGAGACTTACCCATAAAAACCTGGAGTAAGCTTTTGTGAATCTTCCCCAAAATGGGGGTGGCCAACCCGACCATTTTCCTCTCATCCAACTTGGATGCAACAACAAAGGTCCCTAGCCTGACACCCCCCTTCGAATCCATGACTGGTAGAAGATAAACACTGATCCATAAGGCTAAGAAGCCTGACAGACGGGTCTTTTCGGAGATTCTTTGATCCACTTCGTACCCCCACTTCTCAAATTCTCCTGCTTCTAGAGTCGGCCAGAATGTGCCAGAAGCACCCCTCTTCTCTGTTCTGGGGCAGGTGGTAGGATAAGTACAGGTGGGTCCCTTCCCCTCCTTCTTAGTAAGAAACATACCCATCCACTCCTCTGGATGAATATCCTTTCTAGAATGAGTTTTGGAGGTCTTTGAGTTCTTGAGGTTATAGAAAATTTTCAATAATTACCGAGCCAAAATCAGAGTCTTATCCAAATCATTCCAAGTCGCCTTGGGAGGGATGAATTCATCATATATATCACCCCAAATTGGAGCCCTAGAGATCTTATAGACAGCCCAGAAACTGATTCCTACTTCTCCAGGAGTCAAATGGAAAGAATTGGTTTTCAGGCTCCAGTGGCTGATTAGTTCTGGAACAAAGTCATCATTCCTGTAGACATATGTTTGGCCAGCCCAGATGGCTTCATATATTGCAGCTCCTTTCAGATCCTCAACAAACTTTTCACAAGTTTGTCGCCCCCAATAAGCCCACATTCAAGTTGGCTTCACACCTACTCCAGGACGAAAGTCCCAACTCTTCTTCCAGCCTTTAGATTGATCCATATGAGAATTTTGGAAGATTGAAGGATAACAATGTGGTTGCAGCTTAGGCTTGTGAGGTTTCAGATCTAGAGCACATGGGATATGATGCATTATAAACACCTTCTCCACTGTTCCAACATTTACAAATGATTCTCCAACAGAGACATTTGCTGAAGCAAAATTGTTGTAAGTCTAAAACCAAGAATGTGATATATAGTTCTTTAGCTCTAGAATGTTGACTTCTTGCAGATGACCATGGCCATACAGAGGCAAGTAATTTCTTTGTGGGAAATTAAGATGATACTTCTTCAAGTTCTTGGCCAAATTTGGGAGAGTTCTGTCATAGATATTATAGTAATCATGTCCAACAACGTTCATCATATCATCAATCCGCTTGCTAGCCAGTTCATTAACAATTCTAATTCTTCTACGAGCCATCGAATCTACACAAAGGTTAAATAATTAACTCTTACGTAAGTTTATTTTTCATAAAATTTGTGAATAAAACTGAAAAAATGGATAAGGAATTAAGGCGTGCAAGTCCCATGTTGGTGCCCAAGTATAATCATGTCGTGCAAGTTTTGGGCGTGTATGTATCACCACATAAGTCTAAATACCTTTGCAGAAGCGCGACACAATGAATCGAGCAGAAATCTGAGTAACTTGCATGATGAGAGCCACCTGTGCGATGAGAGCATAAAAGTCTGAAAGTCAGTTTCTTTGCGTGAGAATGGCCACATATTTATAGGAAAAGGCCATACCCCTATGTACCGAAGCCTGCGCGGCTTCCACTTGCGCGCTGCTACCTGCGTGCTCAACACCTATGCGCCCAAATTCCTTGGTTTTTCTCCTTTACCTCCGAGTCAAATCCTCCTTCCTTTTTCAGATCCAACTCTGAGGAGGGACTTTTTTTATTCTCCTTTCTGTCACAGAGTTTAACGAATGAAAAGGGGAATAAATTAAGCACAAAAAGATTCATCCCTTGAAGAAACATCAAAAATTGACAAAGGCATGAACAAGGATTTGATTAAACATGGGTCGCTCAAGTTTTACTGTGGTCATGAAAGTATACTTTCGCGCCACATATTGGTCGCATAGGTGAATTGGGTTCCCTATTTGATTTTCTCCCAAGGTCCCCAATGGCCTATAAATACCCCCTGTGGACCCCCCATTTCATGGATGAAAAATCCAAAAGTCAGATTTAAGCTCTCGGTGCCATAGTCTCTACTTGAAGTCTTCCAAACACTTATAAGGTAATTTATTACCTATAATGGAAGATGTAAAGAGGGGTAATGAGGACTAAGTGTTAGAATTCATCAACACTTGCATGCCTAAGTGTCCATCCCTTAAGGGAAAATGGTCACACTTGGCTGCCACCTTCTCCCTTCAACAGAACCTGTGCACCACCCTTTTGGAAGCCTTTAGGGATAATACTAAGGGCTTGAGCCAAGAATCTCCCAAGTATTACCCTATGGGTTAACCATCGCCCAAGTACACCCATGTCATGCAAGTATACTTGTGTGACCAGGAATTGCATGCACAAATAGGACTTGTGCGCCTGCCTCTTTTTGGGTGCCCCTCCTACCTATTTCAATTATTTTCTTCAAATCCACCTCTCCTTTTCAAGTTTTATCCTTCAAAACCCTCTTCAAAACCATTTTTGGCATGGTTCCTTTGTTGGATTCCTTATCTGAAAGGAATTATGTGGAAAATATCTCAATACCTTGTGATTTACATATCTTTATGTCACTAAGGTCAGAGATTTCATTTATTCAACCTCATCCTTTAAGATGAGAAGATCCTTAATCTGGGCATCCTCCTTAGGAGTAAGCCCCAAGTTCCCTAACCTGGGCCTCCTTCTTAGGAGTAATCTCCAGTCATAATTTCTCTCAACCTGGGCATCCTCATTAGGAGTAATCCCTAGTCTTAATTTATTTTTATTTGAGCTTCCTTCTTAGGAATAAAACCCAATCACAAGTCCCCTTAAATTGGGCCTACTTTTTAAGAGTAAGTCCCAAGTTACAAATTTCCTTAAACTTTGGGCCTCATTCTCAGGAGTAAGTCCCAATCATAATTTCATTTTTGACGTGGGCATCTTTCTCAGGAGTAAGTCCCATTCATAATTTAAAGTACCCATTTAATATGGGCATCCTCTTTAGGAGTAAGCACTAAGTCCCCCCTAATTTGGGCATCCTCCTCAGGAGTAGGCCCCAAATTATAGTATCCAAATCTACATAAAGCACATATACATTTATGGTCCTTATTCTTGGGTTTCTTCTCTAAATTAAATTCCAATCTTTACCTACTTGGGAAATCACCCATACATTAGTCCCAAATCATTACTTGTGACTACATCTTTTGTGGCACAAATTATCAGGTTTACTGATACCCCTTGTTTCTCACACCGAGCATGACTCACTTGAGCTTAGAGTGTAAAAGTAACCACAACACATCTCTTTAGGAAGTTAATCATACGTAATCCCCACAATTCTTAATCTAACTATGTGGACTTTGATCTCTACCTTAAAAGAAGAGTTGTAGGAATCCTTTATAAGGTTCAAGCCTATCACCCATTAATTATCATCCGTCCCATATGACATTAAACTATTTCTTAATTCCCGAACTATGTGGGTTCTGATTCCTCTTTAACAAGGATACATAGGTAGCCCATCTGCGGGTACGATCCCAATTCTGAAATAATCCATGTACTTCTGAACGACAATAAACTTCAAGTGCCCCACTGAGTGGCTTTAAAACCAGTATGGTTATCATAATGACCAAGAGATTTCTATATAATGTGTTGAAGGATACCATTGACTAATAATCTATAACAAATACAGATGATTCTCTATCTATGAAGAACCTCAAATACATATAAAAGATTCTCTAAATTTCATACATATTAATCATTGATCGTCAAATCTAATGGAAAGATCATTTTAATACTTGGTAATTTAATAATGATTCAATAACATAACTCAAATCTATAAAGAGAGTCTTAGAGTATACAATAATTCACCCCAAAAAGGTGTGATGAGTCCAACCTCCCATCCTATTGACCAATGAAAATTCTTAAGCCTCATCGGTCCAAAACTAATGAGCACCTGCCTTTGGAAAGTAGGTCCAAATGGATATAGAGTAATTGGATGTTTCCGGTTCTACGAATAAACCTGTTAGAAACCGATTGGAATGTTTGAACCTTAAAGAAAAAAGGTCATCCCCATTTCCATAAGAAACAAATATAGAAGGGTAAGGTGTGCGATGGTTACAGACTCTTAGGGTGGCACAGATAACATTTCTCGAATGGTAATCTCTATCAACTTATACTTCTGCCATAGGCGGTTTCATTCGAGCTTAACACATTGAAGCTTAGCTTGAGCTTGGTCAAGAGCGAAGCCCAATGATTCCACCACCTTTTTAAGCCCTGAAAAATGGCCTTTGTATGGGGAAAGTCTACTGGATGAGGCCATTGCTTCCTTTATCTGAGTAAATTGGATTTGTTAAAGCCCTTTATTTATACTAATCATGTGATCACTATTCAACGTCTATATTAGAAATGGTGATAATTTTTAATGGTATTTTAAAATCCAAAAACATGAAACAAAATAAGTTCACATTTTATATAAACATTTTACATAATGAGACATTTAATTAGATCAAGAAGAATTTTCATTAATGAATGTTTGGGTCATTACAATCTTCCCCCCTTATGAAATTTCACCCTCGAATTTTCCTTTTCCCACACTAAAACAGATGTGGGTAAATCTACTTCATTACTTCCTCTTATTCCCACGTCGCTTCTTCAAACTTGTGGTTTCGTCACAACACCTTGATGAGGGGAATTGTCTTATTTCATAGAACTGTCTCTCTATGATCTAAGATCTTCACTGGTTGCTCCTTGTAAGAATGATCATCCTCTAACTATAGCACCTCTGAATATAGTACATGTGAATGGTCTGGTATGTAATTCCTTAAGAGGGATACATGAAAGACATCATGTACTTTGGACATGGTAGTTAGAAGAGCTATTCAATAGTCCACAAGCCCGACACAATCAAGAATATCAAAGGGGATGATGTACCTAGGACTTAACTTCTCTTTCTTTTCAAACCTCATGACCATCCTCCATGGGGATATGCATAAAAATACCATGTCTCCAACTTTAAACTCAAGGTCTCATTGATGGTTATCTTCATAACTCTTCTATCGAATCTGGGCTGCCTTGATATGATGCTGGATGGTTTTCACCTTCTCCCCCATTTCTTAGACCATTTCTGGTCCTAACAGCTTACGCTCACCGACTTCATCCTAACAAGCTGGTGTTCTGCACCTTTTCCCATAAAGGTCTTCATATGGTTCCATTTAGATGCTAGACCATAAACTATTATTGTAGGAGAATTCATCCTGTGAAAGATGTTGGTCCTATCCTACTTTGAAGTCCATAGAACATGATCTTATCATATCTTCCAGTTTCTAAATAGTTCGCTCAGATTGGACATCAGTTTGAGGATGATAGGCGATAATGAACTTCTGTTCAGTACTTAGATCATGTTGTAGAATTTTACAGAACTTCAAGGTGGATCTTGGATACAATAGATAGTGGTACTCCATGCATCCTTACCACTTCTTTGATGTAAATCCATGAATTTTGATCAAATGAAAAGTCCTCTCGAATCACGATAAAGTGATCTATCTTCATAAGACGATCCACAATGACCCATATAGCATTTTTTCCTCTGGATGTCATTGTAAGTCCAGTTACAAAGTCTAGGGTAATGTTGTCCCACTTACATGTTGGTATGGGTAGTGGTTGCATCATCCCCTTAGACTTTTTCCTCTCAGCCTTCACTTGCTGACATACCAAGCACTTTGATGTATATTCAGCAATCTCCCTTTTCATATTGTCCCACAAAAAGTTCTCTCAGAGATCTCTATACATCTTTGTGCTCCCCAGGTGAATAGAGAAGGTTGAGCTATGTGAGTCATCCAAAAGCTTCTTTTTTATCTCTAGATCGGATGGTACACATAATCGTGACCCAAATCTCACAATTCCATCCTTGTAAACCATGAACTCTAAAGATTTCCCATTTTTGATACCTTCCACCCTTTTTAAAATTTCTACATCCTTTCTTTGGGAATCATTTATTTTCTTCAAAAGAGAGGATTGATCAATAATTTGTGAAAGGATTGAGTATTTTCCCTTCTTTATGATTCCCATGTCCATATTAATTAAATCTAAGAAGATTGGATCCTTCTCAATTCTTATCAATGATAGAATTTATGGTTACTTTATACTTAGAGCATTCTCCACCTTGTTCGATTTCTCAGGGTGGTAATGGATTGAGAAATCATAGTCTTTGATCAAATCTAACCATCTTTATTGGCACATGTTCAACTCTTTCTATGTGAATATTTACTTGAGGCTTTTGTGGTCTATATATAATTCACACTTCTCTCCAAAGAGATAATGCCACCAAATTTTTAAAGCGAAGATCACCACAGCCAACTCCAGATCATGTGTTGGATAATTCTTCTCATGAACATTCAATTTACTTGAAGCATAGGCAATGAATTTGTCATTTTTCATCAACATACATCCCAATACTTCTATGAAGCATCACTAAATACCCAAAAAAGTTCTCCACTTGTGGGTAAAGTGAGCACGGGTGCTGTGATAAGACTCCTTTTCAAATCCTTGAAGATTTCTTAGCATTCATCACTCCATGAAAACCTTACTCCCTTATGAGTTATCTTGGTAATATGGTTGGATAATCATGAGAAATTTCTCACAAATCATTGATAATATCCAGATAACGCCAAAAATCTATGCATATCCGTCACCGATGTCGGCCTCGGTCATCCCTATATTGTAAATATCTTGGAGGGATCCACAGATATCCCATTACTTGTGATGATATGGCCTAATAATGAGACCTCCTTCAACTAGAAATCACACTTTCTGTACTTTTCAAAGAGCTTCTCATTTCGCAAGGTCTCTAGTACAGCTCTTAGATGCTCCTCATGATCTTGCTTGGTTTTAGAGTATATTAGAATATCATCTATAAAGACTACCACAAATTTGTTGAGGTAATATATAAAGACTACATTAATCATATCCATGATGATTTATGGAGAATTAATGAGTCTTAAAGGCATTACTATGAATTCATATTTCCTGTATCTTGTACAAAAAGTTGTCTTGGGGATATCTTCCTTCTTCACCCTCGCTTGATAATATCCTGACCGCAAATCCAACTTGGAGAAGTATTGTGCTCTACAAAGATGATAAAACAAGTCATCAATTCATGGGAGAGGATACATTTTATTTATAGTGATTTTTTTAATCTCACAATAATTGATGAAAAGGTGAATTGAACCATCTTTATTCATGATGGAGTGGTTTGGTTCACCCCATGTTGAAGCACTTGGGCATATAAATCCTTTATCCAGATTCTCCTATAGTTGTTTCTTCAGCTCCTCAAGCTCCACAATAGCTATTCTATATGGATTCTTTGATATAGAAAAAACTCTAGGTATAAGGTCAATTGAGAATTAAATATCTCTTCTAGGAGGAAGACCAAGCATTTCCTTGGGAAACACTTCAGAAAATTCCCTCACAATAGGCATGTCTTCAAGGATGTTTACTTCCTTGGACTCAATCATCTGAGCCAGATACGTGTGTTCATAGGGTAGTAATATCCATGCTTGAGATGATGGAGCTAAAGAAGATTCATCTTCCTCCTTTCACTTGTATAAAATTGGGGGTCGATTCTCCACATGGAAAGTGATTTACCTCTCATGGAAATTTATGTTCTCTCTTTATAAGGAAAGCCAATCCATGCGGAGAATTGCATCAAATCCCACTAGAGGGAGTATGATAAGGTTCACCTGGAAGTTTATTCCACAGTTCATGATAGGGGGGGAGTTATATTCCTAGGATGCAATGATTTCCCCATTTTCTATACTCACCGACATCTTTACTTCTATTATTTGTGGTGGTGTTGGGATTGTTCTACTAAACCTTCGGGATATAAAAGAATGTGTAGAAATATGGGTGATAAACCTACCTCTCACTTTTTGATTCTGGTTCTAATCTATCTAACATATACTTAGGTATGAGTATCTTAAATAGTTAAACATATAAAGGGGAATCCAAAGACAAAAACGGATGACTTATAAATTACATTTATTCCTTAAATTATGAATCTATAGGCTTCAATCTATGTTTTCCATGATCAAATTCCTAACATATATTATCAAGGGATTTTTTTAATTCCCTTAATAAGGGTTCATATTAAGCTCGTTAATTTACCAAAGCATATCCCCCTGGATTGTTATAACCAAGAGTGCAGCAAGGCCCATTTTAGTATACCAGGATACCCTAGGTCCAGCCAGAAACTCCTTGTCGGGGTTTTCACCCCTAGGTACATCTATGCTAGAGCCGCCTCTACATGCTCATATCTAGATAGTGATGTACTTTTTTGATAAACCACTTACTAAATATTCACCAAAACTTAGGGATGTTTTTATTATACATAGTCTTGTCTCTAATGCTTTACTAGGGTTTTCTAATCCTAATCCCAAAAACAACTAAACCTACCCTCTTATACCAACTATGATAACCCTGCTCTTTATTACCCACTTAAACATGATTTATTACATAGAAAACATCACCTGATACAACATAGAAGATTGATAGGTCTAGTGTCTTTCAAGATTAGGAACATTACATAACAACTTAAAACATAGGACACAACATCTTATTGAAAACTTCCTTTACATGACCACTACATTCCATCGTACATAGCATTGCATAGGATAACCTGAGGACTTGAATAAGAAAAGGGTGAGATATAAATCCTAGTAAGGGAGTGAATAAGGCATAAAATGAAAGATAAAATAAATTTTAGGAAATAGGCATATCAATGGATCATAAGAGAACCATGAACATAAAGGCATCATATAACATGATTAACATAACATGGAAATGTAGCAACAATATTTAACAAGGAATTGGCATGAGCCAAAGATCATGGCACATGGAGCATGAGTAAACCCTCATTGTACATGAAGAACAAGTAAAAAGTTATTGAAATTGAATTATCATGAATAAAAACTCATTGCACATGATGTATCATGATACTATACTTTACCTAATGCATTGGAGCGCTATCATGGCACACCCTTCTTAAACATTTCATTTCATGCATAAGTGTGCCACATGGATCATACAACATGGAATCATTCATAATCATTTATTCCACGATAAAGGGATGTGGAATACATACATGAAGATTAATAATAAATAAGTAAATAGGCATAAAGTTGAATACCCTTTATAGAGAAATGGTCATGGTATTCACCACACAATGACATTTTCTTGGATAATTGTAGTGCAATTTCGGCATTATAATGGTGTGACATAAAAATTCGTAAAAATGGTTGATGAGAGAGAAAGGGGAATCTCATCATATTTAAATGAAATGGATAGTAAGGGGTTCATATATAGACATGTACCAACATAATTAAAGGAATTTATATTCATAATACAATGGAATTCCATGAATGTAAAAGAATAGAGAGAAATTCCTTATGGAATTTCGGCATGGTAATAGGTGTACATGGGAGTCATTAAATGATAGTGAAAGGAGTATACCATAATTAAAACATAAAGAGGGATGTATGGGGGAGGTGGGAAATCATACCCCATCATTGGTAATTGAAATTAAAGGGATATATAACATAATAAAATTAAGACAAAAATGAGAAAAGAGGAAATCCCTTACTTGGAAGTGTGATCCCAAAGGCTTGGGAGATGCTTGAGAGAGGCTTCTTGGGAGATTGGGGAACATTGGTAGGATTATAGAGATAGGAGGTCAGAGGTTGGTCGAACTCCAAGGGATTTGAGTGAAGAGGATGTTAGATCTTGGTTGGGTTTATATAGTAAAGGAGAGGGAATTCTTTAATATTTAGGTTTGGGTCACCACACATTAAACTAATCAATACCACAAACCAGACCATGGTTTTTACCCATGGTTTTTTTCAAATGGGAGTGGAATAAAATATTTTATAAGGCCAATGGATTTTTTTAAAATAATAGGGTTACTTATGTGGAGGCAAGTCACACTCTAAAGGAAAAAAATTTAAAAAGACAAAATGTCTTATAACTCTTGGAGGGTCCACTATAGTTTTTTTAAAATAAATCAAACAGACCTAAAATCACATTATTTTAATGGTGAAACATATATTGGCGGAACATATCATTTATATTATTTTATTACATCACTATTTGGTTATTATGATGTCATAAAACACATTATATATTTAAAGGGTATTTAATTTTTACCCAATAATTTGATTGTCTCAAAAAATTGTGAAAAATTCACCATTGGATAATTTTAATGTCCTGGTTCCAAAAATAATATTCATTTTATCTAAATAATTTTATAAATATGTGATTTTTTATTTTTAAAATAAAAACTGACATTTATCAAAAAATAATGGGTTTTGATAAAATATCTTTCAAACCTTAATAAAAATTACAATTGCATTCATAAAATTATATGATCATTTATATTTAATAAAAATTAATTTAATAATAATAATAATAATATTTTATTAAAATAATATTTAATTACAAAATCCAGTAATTCATCAAAATATATTCTTAATTGAATATTGACAAAAAATACTGTTTGTGCCAAGTAACAATAATAAAATGAATATATATTCATTATTATATAAAAAAATAATGCACATATTTATAGTGCCAAGGTCATGTTACATAACCCATTATAACACTTTCATAATACCCAAGTTTAAGTTGTGCGATGGTGACAGACTCCTGGGGTGGTTCAAATAACTTTTCTCAGGTGGTAATCTCTATTAACTTCCACTTCTCTCGTAGGCGGTTCCGTTCGAGCTTAACACATTGAAGCTCGGCTTGGGCTTGGTCAAGAGTGAAGCCCAACGATGCCACCTCCTTTATGAGCTCCAATAAATGGGCTTCGTATGGGGAATGTCTACTAGATTAGGCCATCGCTTCCTTTTTCTAAGTAAATTGGATTTGTTAAAGCCCTATATTGATTCTAATCATGTGATCACTGTTCAAAGGATATATTAGCAACGATCATAATTCTTAACGGTATTTTATAATACCAAAACATAAAACCAAATAAGTTCCCATTTTATATAAACATTTTACATAATGTGACATTTAATTAGATAAAGAGGAATTTTCATTATTGAATGTTTGGGTCATTACAATTTCATTTTCACCACTTTGTCAAGAAATTAAAACCACCATGTCCCATGTTTCCAACATAATTTTAACCTTAAAACATAGATGTGGATGTATAGGATTTCACAGGAAAACAAAACAAAAAATAAACCACTACCACTTCTTACCTTTTGAGAATGGTACCCTTGGCATTCATCGACCTCCAATATGAGAACCTCATCCATATAGTATCGATGATGTACCTCTAACATTCCATCCCTACATATACCAATCCCTGAGTGCAACCTCTAAGTGTCCCCATAGCTAACCAAAACACATTTAGGTTTCTAGGCATAAAGTCAGATCTATCTTAGCATGCTCGAGATAATGTCAATGTATTAGAAATGAACGTAACTTGCTAAAAGTATGCTAAGAATTCATCAATGAACACCACCAAAATTTCTACATCACTGATTTTACCTCCCACAATAGAAACACCTTAACATGTTGAATTTATCAGGCTTCCCCACCCACCAACATCTCATCAATATCTAGCCACTACAATTCAAGTGGGGTTTCCAACATAACTGACCACCACTTCATGGTTCATGACCAAGTGGCCATGAACCAATGATTCTTGTGGAATTACAATCACCGACCTCTCGAGTTCTTCTTGAATGACTATAGAGACTCACAATATAAACACAACATCTCAACACACCATCCCAAAACTAGATGGTACCTCAGACAACTAGCCATCATGCATCCATAACACATTACAAATGCATATTACTATTTAGATCCCTCGAGGTTACCCACCCTCCTACGACCATTAATTGATGTCAATTCACGATTCCATGATACAAACAACCAAAAAACTAAGACCAAATTCCTACTCACCAAACCATCCATTCATCTTGGTCTAATAACCTCATTAGAATATAGGTATTTTCAACATTTTTCTCCAATAAACCAACCATTTTTAAAAATAAGACTAACCCCATGAATTCCCCTCTCACTGGGTGTCTCTTTTATATCAAAAGCATATATATATTCTTTGATCACCCTCATCTTGTCTATAAAAAATTGACATCAATTCCTACCTTGAAACCCACAAAAACCATAGGGTTAGGTTTTTAAAAGATCCTACCTTCGAAAACTACCCTTACGACCATCCATAAGCACTCAAGTGTTTCTATTAAAATGAAAATAGGGCATTACCATTCAATTTTACCAAAATCAACAGAACCAGCCAGAAATCGATTCCACTTTAGAATAAACCACTATTTCTTCATGTTTTGAGGAACCTACAACACTAGGCTAACCTATCTTTAGGGTATCCTTGATTTCCCAAAGATATATGATCATAGTCACAACTCGAGTCACATCTCAACAACCATTAACTTTCCCACTTATTCCTCTAGGATAAATCCACACTAAGATACAATCAGTATATGCCATTATTGAAGCCTAAAATTCAACCTATGCTACATACATATAAAGGATCTATCAATCCTGATGACCCATGTTAGGGGTAACCTTCATTGGACAAATGTAACAAACTCCCTAAACTAGAGTCATGTCTAACAAGGGCCACTCTCTCTCCCTCTGAGCTATACAAACAAAACCTCATAAATCTATCTACTCATGGGTAGAACTCCTACCCACATTCTGAACACATTGAGTCCAACACACCAAGAGACTATGTAATCTTGGTAGCGCACTATGGTTACTTTCCCACACATATCAGCAATATGATCTGAACACCCACTATAGGGTCCAAAACACAACTCTCAAGATCCCAACTCACAAGGGTTACCATATTCACAATTCTAAAAAACATCTCACAACACAAAGTACTTCAAACCTATAACTAAGCTCTCAAACTAGGGCACTATCACTGCCCAAACCACCCATACTAAGGAAAAAATAAGAAATAAAAAGGATACTCATTACCCATGTCTCATGGATCTATCATATGTATAAAACAAGAAAGGTTATCATGGAACTACTATACCCCTATAATACCTAAAACTAAGGTTTATTCTTGTTGCACAGTTGGATGTTAATTTTCATCCATATCTTGCTATCATCCATTCAAAAATCATTGTCATGGAGGAATGTATCTACAATTCCAAACACACATCTTAGGACACATTTCAAAACATCCTTAAATTTATGGGGATTCACATAAATACTCTACAATTCATCCCCCCTATCCCATCACATTGGTCAAAAATGATTCACTATCAAACATGTACACTTTTTATTTTATCAAAAAGAAACTTTGAGGGTAAGTGGGAACCTAAAAAACTATCTTCATTATCAAGTCACACCCCCAAAAAACACACATTACAAAGATAAAAATTCAAAAAATAAAATTGGGTAATACACCACTCAAAGACTGACATATGTACCTATTTTAAAATTAAATAAAAACCATGATAAAAGAAAATACTAAAAAGCCATCTGATTGAAGAAACTATGCCACCAGTCTGGTTCATGCACCCCGTAACTACCAACCTATATCCCTCACTAAGGCACTATCACTACCATTAACCATACTGTATTTAGGTCATGGTTAAAAAGGGTAAACACATTCTAATTATTCTATTTTCTTATTAGAAACCCATTATGAACACGTTTCATCAATTATATTTGTTAATTTTATATTAGAAACCTTTTTAATTTAATTTCGCAATAAAAGAAAGTCAATTCAATTTCAATAACTAAAATAAAACGTGCATTTCCATGTATTCCTAAAAACGATGCATGTCACAATAATTCCCATGTGCCTAGAATGATTCATGAATACTCAACTCTCATTATATACTGGGCCATGGTTCAAATCTAAAAAAATAGCAGAAACAATAATAACATCCCACAACAAGTGCATCACTCAAGGTGAAATAACATCCAATCATAACAGTAAACAACAATAATAATAATAATAATCCCACTATAGGTACTTGGGGTTTCCCTCATATATGGGTTAGCTAATACCAATCATGAGCTCATGCTCAAGGAACGACTCTTCATAGTCTCATATCGACCTTTTTCTAATAGTAAGACAAAATAATAGAAAAGGACACCGCCTTTGATACCACTTTGTAATGCCCCAACCTGAGTTCCACACACCGGTGCCCTAAGCTGGCTGGTTAAAAGATCTCAAGTGCACCTCCACGTATGTTAGAGGCTACCGAATAGTTTCAAGGGTCTAATATAGATACCATGTCGAGACTATACCCTCTTTACAAAATCCACACAAAATTGAAAATAAATAAGAATAACCAAATGATATAACTAATAACTGGATAAACTAGTATCACTTGATGACTAAGATAAGAATATAATATCCAAAACAGAACAATAGATATGTCATGCCAAGTAAAAGTCACATTTCAAATAAAAAACCAAAAATAGACACACCGACACTCCAAAGAGGGTATCAACACCATGGTCAGTTCCTTCATCTATGCTCCATACCAAATCAACCATCTAACATAGGTCGCTTACCCTTATCCTATCCTGCAAACATAAAGAATATTCAGGTACCGATCTGGAAGCCAAATTAGGGTGTGAGTACAACTAAGAAAGTCCCTAGAAATGATGTTTAAAATAATAGTCAGTCAATAACAGTGTATGGATTTTTCTAAAGAATAAATTACAATGCATAAAGTAAGCAGTTATCACATTTCACTATTCATTAATTAACAGCATAATTCCCCGGGTTCATGATGACACTCATACTATCAATAACTAATTCTACCCATGCTAGAGTCTTATATATCCCTAAGGGATATCACATATCATAATACAATATTTATCATTAATCATTTTATTTCAAATCATATCAAGACAAATTTTAACAATAGTCCAATGAATATCTCATGTGCATAAAACGTCATGTCTAACACCCCATGGGTATTTGGAGCCTCTTTCCCAGACCCATACCTATATATCACATAGGTATTTGGAGACTCAGTCCCTATCCTTTACCTCAATATCACATAGATATTTTGAGCCTCAGTCCCTATCAAATAATCCCTATAAAAATGTTTATTTGGAGACTCAATCCTTATCCCACACTCACTAACACATATATCCAAAATATCACAATATCATAAAAAAACACAATTATATATACATCAGGGTTTTTAATCATTAATTTTCTTATCAAACATTCTGATTAATTTGTATCTTTTCAATTTTTTATAGTAGTAATAATTTTATATTTCAATCAGAAGGTAAAATGTGAAAAATTCACTATTAAACCAATTATCACCACTTGACCAAATATTTTGTTAACCCTTCATGGTTAAGAAAAACATCCCTTTATTCTCATTAATCAACCAATTAAATATTCAATTAATTAATAAATTACACTATCCTATCAATTTACCAATTACATAACCCTATTATCCCATTAATTTCATAATCACGATTTAACCAATTTTAATTTCCTCAGTTTAACCCAAATCATTATAACATGTAAATTTAATTAAATCAATTAAATTTCTAATGAAATTTCCAAATCATGGAAATTAAAATTTTATAATTACATACACCTAATTAAATTAATACTATGTTATTTTCAATTTAGACCACCTACCTCAACATCATTGATGGATGCTCGCCAATGGAAATCCCCAAATTGAAGTGGAACGTTAAATTTCACAATAAGGAACATGATCTATATCCAAAACCTATATCAAATATCAGACACATTATGTATATCAAAACCTTTATCAAGATCCATAAAAATGTAGGAAAACATCCCTTAAAAATATGAGAGAAAGATAGAATAGAGGGAGGAAACTAATTGGGATGAGAATATCTTATCGAGAGAGGTTAAAATTATTCCATCCGAACTTATATTCATTAATAAAGATGTTAATAGGCCCTTTTAAACAATTCATAAAACTCCAAAAAAATGAGTGTAATGAGTTTGGGTGGATATGGGGTGTTTGGGAATTTTTTAATTAATTTTTGTGGGTTTAATTTTCCACACACATGGTTTCCTGTATGGGGTGCACCATTTTCCCTAAACATGCACCTAATTGTACACCAACCATGAGAATCCACTCTATTTGGGTTTTTATAGTTTGATTCCCTAGATACAAAGTTTGTTAAAACCATGCTATAATATTGATATTCCCCTTTTCCTTCCAAAATTCTATAATTTCAACCCAAAACTCCCCAAAGTAAAACCTAACCAAGATACATTAAAACAGGGGTAAATGAGTAACTATAAGTGATCCTGAGAAATCTCCAAAAAAGGTCAGGATCATATATCTAAATCTACCAAACATAAAATTGTATCTGGTTATCCTAACCGTGATGGTGTTAGATGAAATTTTGAGAAAACAAAGTTTGAGAAAGGATATAGAAAATATACCACATCAAAAAATCATAAAATAACCTTTATAAGAAATATATCACATGTTGGGGAGATTCTTATACAGAAAGATATATTGAACCCCGACCAACTAATTATCATGAAATATCATTTCATTATATAATATTGATATTCTATGGATATTTTTAGCATGGTAGTATATATAGGAACAAATATTATAAGTGTTGGAATAATGTGTCTCTACCTGAAAGTAGGAATAAATTGAGCAGGATAAATAACATAAGAAAAGAGAGTAACTTTCATAATATATTGGGTAAAATAAATGTAAAATATTGAGATGTTAGAAATCTTCCAAATCAAAACTGTTTTAATTTTCTTGAGTATGTTTGTGGATGATGTGGCCAACCTTTCCACTATGCTAAATAATGTATGATAACACTCATTGGATGACTTTCTTATGCTAAGAAATAAATTAAATATATGGAGAAGAAAGTTAAGGAAATTGATTTTATTATTGAGAATACTCTAAAATATGGAAAAAAGAATAGTCCTTGGATTCTTGATAGTGGTTGTTTCTCACACATGATTGGTGATATGAAAATCATGAAATTTTTCTAAGAACATGAAGGATGAGTAGTTACATTTGAAAATTATAGTTTCTTGAAAAATATAAGAATTGGAATAACTGATATTGAATCTTTGAAACTAAATTCAAATAAATTATTATATGTTTATGGGCTCACACAAAACTTATTGTGTTTTAGATAACTTTAGGATGATTTTAAGGAAGTTATCTCCTAGAAAGATTCTTGTATCATGAAAATATTAAAATATGAAAACATTTTACTATGGGAGAAGAAACCAATGATTATTTTTTCTAGAATAGATAACTTTGTAAATAATTTCACTTAAGTGCGGAATATGATAATATTTTTTTTCATAAAAGACTTTGGAATCTTGGACAGAAAAGTATGAAAAAAAATTAATAGTAGATTACATAAGAAAATTACCATCACTAAAAAGGAAAGAAGACGATATTTTTAAAACATGTTATAGAGGGAAGTTTTTTAGTGGAAGGAATAAGAAAGTAGAAATCCAATCCAACAAACCACTTGAGTATATAAACATTGATATTTTTGGTCCAATGATACATGGATAAATAAAATAATTTTTTTACTTTATCCCTTTTATTGATGAATTCACACAGATGACCAAAATAATATTTATTAAGAATAAATCAGTGGATAAATATGTAACAACCTGACTTTTTAAATAATAATTTTTTCTAAAAATGTGTGTCAAATTATATTGTACTAATAATATACCCCTTTATTAATGAAGTGAGTATAATTGAAATTTGACCATCGGGTTTCAGCTGTTATATGACTGCTGGTCATGAATTTTTGAAACATTACTCTAAATGTTATGATTATTGTTTATAAATAGAAATAATAATGGTTAATTAATGTAGAAATAAGAGTCGATGTCTCATCGAGTTGAATCGGGATGTATGACGCCCATTTTTTAGATCTTGTGAAGGAGTTAGTGTCAATGGGCTTCACCCTTGACCAAGCCCAATCCAAGCTTCAAAATGTTATGTTTGAACAAAATCACCTACGATATAAGTTCAAGTTAGTAGAGATTACCACTTGGGAGATGTTATCTGAGCCACCTGAAGAGTATATCACCACTGCACACCTTACCCTTAGGCAATATTCAGGTGTTATATGGGGTTATGTGTCAAGGAATTAGTCACTTAAATTGAAATCCATTTATTTTAATAAAATTTTTATTTCATCACTTACATTTTAATATTAGTTTTTATTAATAAATGTTTAATTGAGAAAATTTTTATAAATAGATTTTATAAGTAAAAATTTTACCTTTCAAAGATTTCTCATAAATTTAAAATTATTTTGAAAAAATAAACATCATTTTTGAATTTCAAATGTAAAAAATAATCTACGGTGAATTATTAGTTTTTTCTAAGAAGTTCCATATTTCTGATTAATAGTGAAAAATAGTGTATTTTTTAAATAATTATTATAATTTAAATAATTGTTTTTTTGAAATGTTTTTTTTGAAAAATAGACATACAGGGTTGTGATCAGTAATATTTTTAAAGTATGATAGAATCAACTTAATTTTTTTTATGAATAGTAACTTGACTCTTTGGAATAGTAATGTGAATTATAATATGAATAATGTAATAATAACCTCACCAAATGAAGTATAAATATAATTTAGGAATATTAAATGGTAATTTTATATAATTATATCATAGTATAAGTAAATAAATGTTTTTGGAATTATTAGTTAAGTATTAGTATTTTTCGAGTAAATAGGGATTTTACTTAAAAATAAAATTTCTCATATATTGAAAATCATTTTCATAAAGTGGAGTTTATTTTTGAAATATACACATTGAAAATTGGTTATGGTGAATTTATGAGAATTTTATAAAATATGTTGTTTTTCAGTGCATAATAAAGATACAGTTTTGAGTTTTCAGTGTGTTTAATGACATCATTAATGATGTAATGAGTAATATATTATTATGGTATAATCTTTTGGATTTAAATGTGATATGAGGTGTCCCAAGTGACCAATACTATGTGTAAATACCATGGTCAATCCCATGGTTTCTCAAATACCACTGATGAGATGTCCTAGGAAATTAATTAAAAACTCCCTCACTTTTTCTATAAATACCCACACATTTATCCATTAGATTTCATTAACAATTCACTATCCTTGATTTTGTAATATTATTCCTCCCAAGGATTCCTCTCAGGGTTCCCTCAAACCCCCAAGTTCCCGATTTTCAAGTTTTATGAGTCACTATTCAATGTAAGAGAAATATCAAACATCTCTATTTCTTTCAGGTCTCTTTTATGTGGTATGTCTTTCAAATATCTTTATCATGTTCTTCTATCTATTTTATTTTAACTATTTACTGTATTAATAGTCAATAATTAATTTTATTCCCTTTAATATATCTTAATATTGTTTTATAAAACCATGTTTCATAACCATTATGCTTCCATATTTTCATCTCAAAAATTATCTCTTTTAGTCAAGGAATTATTTTATTTTCAATTCTGAATACCCAAAAATATATATTCTACATGGGTGTTAACATATATTTCAAAATGATATATTTTAATTCTGGTATTAACATACATGAAACACACCTTCCTTTTTTTCCAGTTTAAAATTACAAAAGGATCTCATTTTTAAGAATTTTCTAAAACACAATGATTTTTATATGAAACTTGTTTCTTTTATTCTATATGGGTTAGTTATGAAATGTCTTATTATTATATATATGGATCAAATTATTTAAGACATATAATGGGTGTTCCACAGTAGCACTCCAATGCATTGGTTAAGGAATTTATTCTCTAGAGATGATATGTTTTATGATACCTTAGTGAATAACCATGGTAATTTTTATGAAACCTCGGTGATAAACCTTGATGATATGTTTATTAACGACTCAATTAAATTTAATATACACATTTATATGGTATTAATCAAGTTATTTTTATTATTAGATACCTCATTTTCAATATCTCATTCTTTTATGTATTTCCTCAAGTTGTTATTGATATTCCTCAATAACACAAAGTAAACTATTTCACTTGTTATCCCTTACTAGGAATTAATCTCATGATTTTCCTTTGATATTTTCCCCAGTTTATGAGATGAAATAAATGTACTTATGATGAATCTTTAAGAATAATTTCATTTTTAATAGAAGAATTTTTTATGTTTTCATGTATTATGTACCTTTTTTCAAAGACACTAAACTTTAGAAGATCCTATGTTTGTAAAATTTAATGTAATTTAATGTAATAAAAATATAGGATTCCATAGTTTGTATAAAAGGATGGTTTAGTTATTTGTGGAAATTAGGATATGAAAACTTTATGAAAATCCATATATAAAATTTTAAATATATTAAAAATCCAAGGTATTTTGTGAAATATTAAGTATGTGGTTTCCAAATAAATAAGTACCTATCTGGATATGAACAAGTGGAAGTGGCTATAGAACATATGTATCTAAAGGTAAAACCTGAAAACAAAACTTTCAGATAGACTCAAATGAGAACTAGTGCACAATAATGGGCCTTGATAGACTTCTTATTTGACACTCCCATGGGATATGTTTGGTTCATCATAATATTTTTATGAATCATTATGAATAACATTGATGGTTCTTATAGAAAATTTAATTGTTTTTAATTAATAACATGTCTACTCATGATGTTATAAGTTACCTTAGAACCATAAGATTATTAAATTAAAAATATTTCTCGATAGGGTTTTATTCCTTTATAAAATGGTAGGAAAAAGTAGAAACTATGTACATGGTGATCGCAACAGACCACAAACTGACAAAATTTTTATGGAAGCTGGAATGGAAACCTTCATGATAATTATAAATCAACAAACATGAGTTGTGGAAAATAACTTGAATCAAGCTGATAGACTGGATTGTCCCCAATGGGAAAAAATTTCTATCATGTCCTTTATTCATTAATTACCACCAAGTTTCAATGGATCTACTAACCCATTGATCATTTAATAGTGGATATGCCCTATCAAAAAGATCTTTTATGTACCTAAATGTTCTGAATAAGAGAAAGTCACCATGGCTATTTACCTCTTAGAGGAAGAAATTGTTCAGTGGTGGAAACTAGTTAAAAATATAAATCCAGGATGGGATATTGAAGCTCTGTAGTGGGATGAGTTCAGGGGAACCATTTTCAAAAAATATTTCCCTCATTCAGTATGAAAAAATGGAGAAGGAATTATTAGATCTAAATTAAAAGGAAAATTATTCTATGGGAAGCTATGAGATGAACTTCACAAGGATTTTCCATTACACCTCCAGCTTGTTCACGGATCCAAATGGGAAGGATGATATATTATTCAGTGGAATCAGACCCCAAATATGGACGAATCATTCCAACCAATACTATGAAAACTATGAGGAGATCATGATGAGTTCTATGAAAGTTCAGATATATTTTTGTGAGACATATTGGTGTCATAGGTTAAATGAAAATAATAGATCCTTAGAGCCAAACTTAGGGAGCATATTTGACCAAGGAATAGGAGGAAAACGAGTGAAACTTTCCACATGCTACAAATGTGGTAAGAAACATTTGGGGAACTACCTACTCGAGAGTGGGAAATGTTACGAGTTTGGAAGAGAATTCTATATTGCTCGGAATTTTTGTTGTGAGGTTGAAGCCTCATCTTCCCAACACTAAAAAAGGGATGATAGTTCATTCAATACCTAAATTCCAATGCTTAACGTGTGAAAAACTTAGGTACTTTTACAATCACTTTCTAAATTAGAGGGAAGTGGAGGGGAATCACTATCAACCTCATTATAGGCCAAGTGAGACTGGTAGTGCTTTTTCAATCATGATGACTGAATTTGAAGCTTCAAATAATATTATGGAATATACTCTCATTGTTATATCAAAGCTAGAAATTACTTTGTTTGATTCTGGTTCTATGCATTCCTTTATTTCCTCAAAGTTTTCAAAGAATATTGAACCAATCCATGAACTTCTATAAGTAGAGTTATCATTCAATACTCCTATAGGTATTATCTAAGAATCAACAATGTTTATAAACTCTAGTATTCAATTTGGTGAGCATAATATCATCACAATTTAGTATTCATTCCCATGTTATAATTCAAAATTATACTAGGGATGGATTATCTCTCAAAGTATACTACTATGATCAAATGAAGAAATAAGTAAATATAAGCAGTCTTGAATAGAAAACCTATAATTGTTTTCAAATGAGAGATTTATTGACCTGATATTTGTCTAGAAGCACCACAATTAGCTTTCTTTATAGAGATGATTGGTGAAGATGAATAAGGAAAGGAATGTTTCAAAACATATAATGTCCCTATCATTTAGGAATACATTTATGTCTTTTCGGAGGAGTTACCTGAACCTCCCCTTGGAAGAGAGGTAGAGTTATCCATTGAACTCATTCCTAGTTATAAGACTATATCAAAAAACCCATATAGAATGGTAAATGTGGAGATGGAGGAATTAAATAAGAAACTAGAAGAAATTTGGGAGAAGGGGTTTATCCATACAAGTGTGTCTCGTTAGGTAGCACATGTTCTCTTTGTGAAGAAGAAGGATGGATAAACTTGTCTATTCATTAATTACAAATAAATTAATGGGATCATAGTGAAGAAAAAGTATCCTCTTCCAAGAATTGATGATTTATTTAACTAGCTTTGTGGGGATCAATTATTCTCCATGATTTATCTTAGATCTAGTTATCTTCAATTGAGGGTTAAGAAATATTATATTCCAAAGTCCACCTTCTGATCAAGATATGAGCATTTTTATTTTATTTTTATGACCTTCAGATTGACCAATGAACCTACTATTTTTGTGGATTTGATGAATAGAGTCTTTAAGGACTACCTTGATAACTTTATAGTATATTTTATTGAAGATATTATGATATATTACAAAATTCATGAGGATCATCTAAGAGTGATACTAAAAACTCTAAGGAAGGATAAGTTATTTGGAAATTTCACCAAGTGTGAGTTTTGGTTACAAGAATTTTCTTTCTTGGGGCACATTGTAACCAATGAAGGAATCTCAGTTTACCCTTCAAATACAAGGGTTGTGTAGGAGTGAAAGAATCCAACAATAATAACTAAGAATCTTAGTTTTCTTGGTTTGGTAGGTTACTATAGGAGTTTTGTGAAAAAAATAATCACGATATTCTAATCCACCAACCAAGTTAACCCAAAAGGGGTTTTGTTTATTTGTAAAAACGAGTGTGAGGAATGTTTTGAAGAGCTAAAGAAGATACTATTTACTACACCCATGTTAACTCTACCCTATATCGGGGAAGGATTAATTATGTTTAGTTATTGATCTTTGAAAGGGTTTGAGTGAGTCCTCATGAAAAATGAAAAAGTGATTGCTTATACATCTCCAAATTTGAAGCCTCGTGATAAAAACTATCCTACACATGATATGGAGCTAGCTGCGATTGTGTTTCCTCTGAAGATATAGAGAAATTTTCTTTATGGGGAGAAATGTTATATATACACAGACCATCAATGTTTGAAGTATATTTTCTTTTAAAAGGAATTGAATATGAGATAGAAGAGATGGTTGGAACTTATTAAAGACTAAT
This sequence comes from Viscum album, assembly GCA_963277665.1. Taxonomy (NCBI): domain Eukaryota; kingdom Viridiplantae; phylum Streptophyta; class Magnoliopsida; order Santalales; family Viscaceae; genus Viscum; species Viscum album. The sequence goes on along the minus strand of OY728128.1, from coordinate 2,104,046,136 downwards.
ATTGTTCAATTTATTTTCAAAAGAAAAAAGTCACTGATGTGTTAATTAGGAAAGGCCCTTTTGTGCTAGAAATTATTAGGAATCAAAGATATCCTTTGATAAAAAACTAGTAAAACTGGACATGAGACTCGTAAGGGAAAGGACATCATAAAACCTATCCCAAATTATTTCTCAACCATAATGACTAGAGAATATCAGTAAATCTAAAAGGGAAGATCCTTTGTTATAAAATAAGTTAGAGGATGTTAAGAATGGGACGTTTCCGGAGTTCAATGTTGATCATGAAGGTGTACTGGAAGTTCAAACAAGGCTATTTTTTCTATCAATTCTATAAATAAAGAAGGATTTGATATATGAATCTCATTGATCTAATTTCTCTGTATATCCACGAATCCTAAAAATATATAGGTACCTTTGTGATCATTATTGTTGGGATAACATGAAAAAGAGATTTATGACTACACTATAAAGTTCCATGTGTATCAACAAGTGATGGAAGAGAGAAAAATTTTGAATGGGGTATTAAAAGCACTACCCATACCATCATGGAAGTGAGACAATATCACTATGGAAATTGCCACTGGTATCTTGATAACTTCTAAAAGAAATAATGAGAAGGTTTATAAGTGACCCTCTCACAAAGAATGCCCATATTATCTCAATTTGGGATGATTTATCTCTTGAAAAAATCACCAAGATATACATAAAAGTAGTGGTAAGGATGAATGGAGTTCCACTTTATATCATATCTGATCATGATCCAAGGTTCACATCCAAATTCTCGAGAAGTATTCTATGTTCTCTGAGTATCAAATTGAATTTTAGTATGACCTATCATCCCTAAACTGATGTCCAATATAAAAACACTATTAAGACACTCAAACACATGCTAAGAACATTCCTAATGGAATTTAAAGGTGTATGTGATCAATATATCCTAGTAGTTGAGTTCTCATACAACAAAAACTTCTATTAGAGAATTCAAATGGTAACATATGATGATCTATATGGGAATCAATGTAGAAATCCCACATATTGGCATGAATCTGGGGAGAGAAAGCTTAAGGGGCCTAATATTGTGTAAGATATGATAGAAAATGTTCATTCCATCCAAAAACACATAAAGGCTGCTCAGAGTCGGTAGAAGAGTCTTGTTGACAATTGTCAAAGGGACTTGGAGTTTTGTGTTGGTGACAAATTCATCCTTCTAATTTCACCTTGGAATATATTTATGAGTTTTTCTAATAAATGGAATCTTAGAACTAGGTACATTATACCATATAAAATACTTGATCGTATAGGAGAAGTTGCTAATCGGCTTACACATCCTCCAAATCTAGCACAACTTCATGATGTTTTACAAGTATCTGTTTTGAGAAAGTACATACTTGAATCTTCACATGTCTTAAATCCAGAGGCGGTACAACTTGAACATGACCTCTCTTATGAGGAGAATTTGGTGGATATCTGGGACTATAGAGACAAGGTTATATGCAACAAAACTACCCACCTCATTAAAGTGTTATGGAGGAGCAACAAATATGAAGAAGTGATGTGGAAACTGGGGGAAACAATGAGGCAAAAGTACCCTCACCTTTTCTCAATTGAGATAACACGTTGAAATTTTGGGGAGACAATTTCTTATATGGGGAAGAATGTAACAACCCAATCCTTTTTAATACTAATTGTTTCCTGAAAATGTGTGTTATATTATTTTTTACTCAACAAAATTGTATCCCTTTATTAATGAAGTGTGTATATTTGAAATGAGACCATCATGTTTCGACTGTTATATGACCATTGGTCTATTATGATAATTGGTCAATATGACCATTGGAAACTATACTCTTAATGTTGTGATTATTGTTTATAAATAGAAATGATAACATTTAATTAATGCAGAAAGAAGAGTTAATGGCCTCATCCTGTAGAATCAGGTCGTATGAAGCCCATTTTTCGGAGCTTGGGAAGGTGGTAGAATCATTGAGATTCTCTCTTGACCATGATCAAACCAATCTTAAATATGTTAAGCTTGAACAAAATATCATATGGGATATGTTCGTGTTAGTAGAGATTACCATTCGGGCGATATTATCCAAGCCACCCGAAGAGTCTATCACCATCACACAACTTACTCTTAGGTCATATGGGGGTGTTATAAGGGGTTATGTGTCACAACCTTAGTCACTTAAATTGTAATCCCTTTGTTTTAATAAAATTTTTATTTCATCACTTCTATTTTAAGAATAGTTTTTCTTAATAAATGTTTAATTTTGAAAAATTTGAAAAATTTATTTTATTGGTAAAAATTGTACTTTTCATATATTTATCATACATAGAGAATTATTATGGTAAAATAAACATCATTTTTGAATTAAAAATCTCAAAATTAATATAGAGTGAATATTTAGTATTTTCCTAAGAAGTTTCATATTTTTGATGAATAATGAAAAATAATGTATTTTTTAAAATAATTATTATACTTTAAATATTTTATTTTGTGAAATGATTTTTTAAAAACGTTCATACACAGTTTCTATTTGTAATTTTTTTATAATGTGACAGGATCAAATTAATTTTTTGGTGAATAGTAATTTATCCCTTTGGAATAGTAATGTGAATAGTAATATGAATAATGGAATAGTAAATTAACCTAAGGAAGTATACATATAATTTTGGAATCATAAATTTTAATGAGATATAATTATATCATAGTATAAGTAAATAATATTTTTTGGAATTATTAATCAAGTATTTGTATTTTTCAAGTAAATAAGGATTTTACTTAAAAATTAAATTTCTCATATTTATAATTTTTTTTTGTAAAATGGAATTAATTATTTAATTCTACCCATTGAAATATGGTTAGGGTGTATTTATGATAATTTTATAATATAATTTATTTTTCAATGAATAGTAAAAATACAGTTTTGAGTTTTCGTTATGTTTATTGACATCATTAAAGGCGTAATAAGTATGAAAATATTCTTGAATACTCTTGTGGATTAAAATATGATATGATATGTCCAAAGGGGACAATACCATGGAAAATACCATGGGTAAGGCCATGGTTTTTCATAAATCACTATTAAGATGTTCTCAATTTTTTTAATGAATCCCTCACATTTTCTATAAATACCCACCCATTTCTCCACTATATTTGATTACCAATTCACTATAATATATGTTATGATAGTATTACAACCCAATGAGTCTTTCCAAGGTTACCTAAACCCCCAAGGTCCCGATCTTCATGTTTTTGGAGTCACTATTCAATGTAAGGTAAATGTCAAACTTCTATTTTCCATTCAAGTTCTCTTTTATGTGGTATTTATTTAAAATTTATATATCATATTCAACTTATAATTTTATCACATACCTTTAATATATTAAGATTCAATTATTAATGTAATAAACTTATTGTCTCCCTTTATAATGTTTTGTGAAACTATGTTTCATACCTGTTATGTTGCCATATTTTCGTCTCAAAAGTTATCTCTTTATTTCCAGAAATTATTTTATTTTATTTTCTAGATACCCAAAACTATATATTCTCCAAGAATATTTAAATTTATGTCAAAATTATCAATTTTAATATTTTTATTAACAGATATGAAACCCACCTTCGTTTTTCAAGGGTTTAAAATGAAAAACGGATCTTGTTTTTAAGCTGTTTCTAAAACACCATGATTTTGATATGAAACATGTTTCTTTTATTCTTCAAGGATTAGTTATAAAACGTTTTATTGTTATATATATGTCCCAAATTAATTAATACATATTAATGGTGCGACCTGATAGCAATCCAATTCATTGGGTAAATAATTTTATCTGTAGAGATGATAAGTTTACGATACCTTGGTGAATAACCATGGTAATTTTTATGAAACCTAGATGATAAACCTTGGTGATATGTTTACGATTGAATAAATTAAATTTTACTTCCACATTTATATGTTATAAATCATGTTTTTATTATGATATCCCTATTTTTTCATTTCTCATGCCTTTATGTATTTTCTCAAGTTCTTATTGATATTCCTCAAGATCACAAAGTAAACTGTTTCACTTGTTTGTCCCTTACGGGGCCTTAAGATCTCCCTTTTCATTTGATGTATGTCCCTAGGTTATGAGATATAATAAATGTACTTAGGATAAACCTTGAATAATCCTTTCAATTGTAATAGAATAATGTTTTGTGTTTTCATATATTATATTCCTTTTTTCGAAGACACTAAACATTAGAATATCCTCTATTTATAAAATGGTATGTAAAGTTATGTAATAAAAAGGTGGAATCCTGTAGTAGAAATATTATGATTTTTTCAGAAGGGAAACTGAAAGTGAGACTGGTGTTTATCTGTTGAAGATAAGAACTAATAATAGAATGGAGTACACAATAAAGGATTTCAAACTCTACTTAAAGAAACATAGAATCAAACACCAATAAAATTCTCCAAACACTCCACAAACAAAATGGAGTGGAATAAAGAAAAAATAGAAGTTTGGTGAACATGGGAAGAAGTATTCTAGAGAATATAAACTTTGTATGTTTTCTAAAGAGAATATATTAGTATTGTTTTTTATAAACAAAATATATGTTTATTGTTTCCATAATTAAAAATTATTTCCTATGAGAATTGGTATAAGAAAAAAACTCAATGAAATATTTCATAATTTTTGGAAGTCCTTTCCTAATCAAGATAAAAAAATGGATCCTAGAAAATTTGTTGAAAAATTCAATAAATGGATTTCATTGGGATATTTATACAATAGAAGAAGTTATAAATGTTGGAATAAGCATCTAAAAAAGTTGTTCGATTCCTATGATATGAAAATTGTTCAAAATACAACTTCCATAACAAAATTTATTGTAGATATCATGGAAGATAAATTAAAGACTTCAAATGAGAACAAAAAAAGTAAAGATGAATGTGATCCAAAATATACACATGAGATTTGGATAAATTTTCTGATAAAGAAAGTGAGATAGGTAGAACATCTCTAAAATTTAATACCCTATAAAAATGTATAATATAAAAACATTATTGGAAATTAGTAAGAGTTAGTTCAGACCAGATGAAAGTCCATATAATAAAATCAAACATGACCTCACATGTAGAACCATATTATTTTCCAAAGGTAGTTTAACATAAATAATAATTTTCTACTATGAGTGAATAGTTAGATCAGATTTAGAATAATGATACCTAGGAACTAGTTTAATAACTATAAATAAAGAATGTTATAGGGATAACGGGTGCTCAGAAACAAGATCAATGAACATGTAGAAATTTAATTAAACAATTCTCAATTGTTTTTCAAAGGTTATTAATAGGGGAAAGTTTTAGACATTGAATAATCTTTTACCACTATTGTGAGATTAGAAACCATAATAATGTTCTTAAAAGTTACCATAACTCATTATTACAAATGCTATCAAATGGATTTCAATCTAACTTTATTAAATAGAGAAATTAAAGAAGAAGTTTACATTAAAAAACCTTGTGGGTTCTTACTTGAAAAATATGTAACCATTATGTGTATATTGAATAAATACTTGTATAGGTTTAAACAATACTAACATGCATAGTAATCCAAACTTAATTTTTTCCTGAAGAAGTTTAATTATTTAAAGGAAAAGTTGAAAATAACTTATATGTGAGGGATATGACCTCAGATATCCTTATTCTCAATGTTTATGTTCATTATATAAATTTTTAGGGGATATATATAAATCTTGTATAGAGTTTTTTAAATAAAGAAGAGAAAATATTAATTGTAAATGCTTCAGGAAATAATATTCCTTCTAGGATTACATGTTCAAAAGAGATAAAGATATGTTTTTTTATCACATGAAAAATGTTATAGGGAGTTGCTAAAAAATTTGTAAAGGAGTATTACAATTAAGTTTATACTACTATTTATGTTTGTTTGAAGATGAGTAAAGATGAATCTAGGAAAAGTGTGAATTTGAAAGACTTATGAAAATAGATAAGAATATTTCTCTAACTTATAAATTCAATCTTGAACATTTTTTATACTATTACGCTATGTTCACAATATCAAAGTGATTATAACAAATATCACATGTTGGTAGAAAAAATAATTTTTGGATATGTTAAATGAACATCTTCTTATATGATCCTGTATAAAAGAAACTATTATATAAACATTCATAGATATACTGATGTTGTGTGGGTTGAAGATTTAAAAGATAGAAAATCAACATCATGATGAACATTTTTCTTAGTATAATGTTGTGTGAAAGGGAATAATAAGAAGTATTATTCCATTATATTTAGTAAAGATGAAGTAAAATATATTTTCAGTTCCCATGATTGAACAAAAGTGACTTGGATGAAAGTTCATATGGAATATTTTAGAGTATATTTTTATAAATAATGGGATATTTTTTTTATAATTAATGTTCCATTAATCTTTCCAAAAATCCTATACAGCATTCAAGATCAAAATAAATTGATATCAAGTATCACTTTATAAAATAGAATGTTTCCAGTGGAGATGCTATGCTTGAGTAAATTTCAACAAAGTATCAAATTTATAATGTTTTCAACAAATCTGTACCAATGGAAAGATTCTTAGAATTGAGGATTCACCTACATGTTCATCCCCCACCAAATAATTTCTAAAATTTATAATTAAGACCCTAACTGTAATGTGGATTATATTTTCTAATGAGAAATGTATGTTTAATTTTTTTTGGATAATTAAAAATCTTTCTTATATGAATCTGAAGTTGTGGTTATCATAAAATAGGGAGAAGGTAAAAATGGGTTGAAGATAAAATTGAGGTGGAGTTTATACTATTATGTCCATAAAATTTATTATCAAAAAATGGTTGAAATTACTTTAAAGAATTACTTTATCTAATAGTGTGGTCCTGTTACATTATCTTGGATAAATGTTTTGATTTGATAAAAGTTGAAAAATTTGAAAAAAGAGTTGTTTAATTTTTTTTTTTGAGAATTTTGAGTTTTTAAATGTTTTTATGAATGTTTCCAACAAATAAAAAGGGGGAGAGTAAAGATCCTTTTTTATTTTTTCATAACATATTTCATTATCTGTTGAAAATATATATTTTTTATTTATATTTCTATTAAACATTTTAGAAAGAGTCAATAAAAGTTAAGAAACTTCGGTTATGAAGTTATTGGAGGTGGTTGTAAAGTTCCATAACATCTTTAAGATACATTAATATATATTAATACCACGATAATCCATTATTCAATGTTTCTAACATTTTGAAAAATCTCATGATCCAATATTTTTATGAAAAGGGAGAGAGGTAAAACATTGTTAGAAAATGAATATTTCCAGATGGAGCATTCTATACACAATTATCTAGATAGAATAGAATAGTGAGTGTATGAAGATCTAATATAATTCCAAAGTAGATGTTGCATAAAGATTCTATATAGAGATTTATAAAATTATTTCAAAAGGTCATCAGATATAGGCTACCATACATAGATCACCCAATAGATGGTGATCCGATGAAGACGTTTTTAAAGGGGAGAGAAGTACATAGATGTATATAATTAAAGTTGTAACTAGATTAGTAAATTATTTTGTGACTCAAATATTTAGAATTTATAACAATTTAGTCAATTATATTCAATGGATCAAGATTACAAAATATTATATAATAAAGTTTGTGTATAGATAGTTTGTACTAAGTTCAAATGGAAATATGTTTTGTTACATGTCATATGAAGATTGAAGTTATAAGTAGATATATGTTATTAAGGCAACGGTTAGAATCTCTTAGACGATGAACTATTATATGTAGAAAATTTCTTAATGGATTTAAGGAAGTACAATAGATGGAGAAACATCATTGAATAAATGATCATCAGAAAGAACAAGTCAATGTCCTTAGAAGAATGATTCCAAGAATTTGTATTAGAATAAATCATTTATTCCAAGTGGTTTATAAAGTATGAGTTAAGGTTGGATGAAAAAATAGTCATATAGATGAAGAAAAGTGGAGAAGTGAATAGTTTTTACTAGATGGAGGAGCCCTTAAATAAGTCATCAAACAAACTACCAACAAATTGTGTTTTTGAAAATATTTACATAAATTTGTAAATTGCATCGGAATGATGATACCATGATTCTATTTGAAGGTTTTGTTATCTAGATGATATAAGTAATTGTGAATGGGTTTCCTAACATATGTGGTTAAGGAAGTTCAAATAATTTTGGAATTTATTGAGTCTTCATGAAGGTTCAAGAGTATTCAGTAACACTCAAAAAGGCACAATGAGCTTTAATGAATTTTAGTGATTGGGAAAAAAATTATGTTCCCACCTTTTCTACTTCATGTGAACCTATATAAATGGAGTGAAAAAAAACTATAATAACATTTTTCACATGTATGAAAAGTAGAAACACTAGATTTATGGTGGCATACCATGTCTCTAAAAAGATTTTTTGAAGAAGAGAAGAACTTGATAGAATAATCAGATAGATAGTTCAAACTAAGTAACTAGATATATTTTTCTATCAGAAGTACTAGACATAGTACGTTATATAATGTTTCTAAGTAGACTTTGTGGTGGAAGAGTTTTGTTTATAAAACCTAGATCAAAATATAAATTACATTTTTACTGAGGCACATCCTATAGATATTTACTATATAGTGTATGATCTTACCATATAGACACTTACCAAACATATGAAATTTGATGGTACATTTTCAAATGATATAGTTTGGATTTGTTTTAAAAAGTTTCACATATTTTTCTTGGGATTTATTTTCCTAATAAAAACTTTTATAACTCAAGGTATTTAGTATAATAATTACTATCAGGAGATAGAAGTAGTCTAATAAAATTTTTTTCAATTTGTATTCACTTTTTATTGATAGATAATTTCCATGGACCAGACTGAGTCTCTATAGCAAGGATGTAGGTTATCATATTGAGGTTGAACCTTATAAATCTTTATCTCCTTGAATTAAATTCATATCATTTCATGCTTTTGATTTATTTATAAAAAAATAATAATGAAAAAAATATAACATTTTATTGGGTTTAATTTCATATAATTTAAATTGTAAAATTTCACTACTGATTCAACCCTTCTCAGTGTTTCCAATGATCCTTAGGAACTTCTGCCCTTATTGTTATGAATCGTGTGCCTTTGGATATCACATATTCCTTGGTGGACCAGGTAAAGTAAAACCTATAGTAAGATTTTGAGTGTGTGTTGATGAAGAAATAATTTTAGGGGGATGATTTTATTCTAGGGTAGCCCATAGATGATTGAGATTTGATTTACATACATGAGAAGGGAGTTCTTTTAGTGTCATTAAGGGAAGATTTGATGGTAGGAATCTCATGTTTTGAAATAGGTTGTGTAATCAGGGTCCATACAGAAGTACCATGAAACCCTAGGTCAGTTTTTGTGGCCGGGTATGAAGAGATACATCATCAGTTTTGTTTCAAGATTCCTTACCTACTAGAGGGTAATGGATGAACACCAATGTCCTAGCGAGATGATTTCTCTACTTCCAGTTTCTATGTGTAATTGGTATGACACGATGATGGAATTCATTACTGGGTTACCCAAGACCCTGATGAACTTTTATACAGTTTAAGTAGAAGTTTTAATGACCTTCATCATTATGGTTTGTAAATTTCTAGAGTAAATTTAAATTTTCAGCCCATTGGGGGGGGGGGGGGTCATTTGGTGAATTCAAATATTGTCACAAATTCTGAGAGTTATATCCCTTCTTAGAAGTCTTTTAGGCATGGTTTAAATCCCATAAGGTGTCTCAAGGTTCTCGCGTGAATATCAAGCATTTCCAATGTGAGTTATAGTTTTTACATTTTTTTGTAATGGAGCATGGTTTGGTGTGCATAGTTTAGTTTAAACTATGTGACCCTTGGATGGTCATCAGTTTTATAATTAATTTTTATCTTATCATGGTTTTATTACATGAATTTCACAAGGTTAAGATCAAACTGTGTGAGTTACATAGAAAAATATTTAAGGCGGGGGGCTCGTAGGTCCAAGGTACATGGATTGAGTGTAGTTTCAGAAAAAACATGTGAGGTGTTTTAGATGGGTCTACATCCATTTTTTATAGTTGGAATATGATTTGGAAAATTGTGTGGCCAAACAGTGTGAGGTTTCTTGCCTTGGAAGATCCAACCACATGGTTGGGGCATGGTTTGGAAAACCATTCTCCCAAATTGTGTAGTTTTCAAGGTTGTGTTAAAAAGAGGAAAAATACCAAAATTAAATCTTAGGATTTTAGTCCTTCCTCTCCCCTTTCAATCCGCTAAAATCACATATTTTAAAGAAACACACTTTTATAAATAAATTTCCCCTTACGATTTAATTAAATTTATTATTATGCAATATGGTTATAGAAAAAACATGCCCTGATTTGGTTTTATTATATCCTATTTGATTTAAAATACCACTAAGCTTCATTAAAATTGACGATATATCCATTGAATAGTGATCACATGATTATAATAATTATAGGGTTTTAAGAAATCCAATTGACACTCACAATGGAAGTGATGGCCTCAACTAGTAGAATCATACCCTATGAAGCCAATTTATCAGAGATTTTTTTCCAGATAACATCATTGGTCTTTTCCAAAAACCAATAAAATCAGAGATCCAATAATTTATGCGTGATTGAAACTATTTATGGGAGAAGTTCAATCTCATTGAGATCACGTCCCAAACCATGTACGCCAAAACACAACTTGAAAGTATCATTATCCTTCACATTACCCTTATGGAGTTTTTTGGTGAATTAAGGGGACACATATTAAGACAAAAATAATATTAATATGTATATTTTATTCTCAATAAAATAATGGTTATATTTACTTCATTTTGTCAGTTTATAAATGTTTTTTCTATTTTTATACTATAAAACATAAATTATATTTTTATTTACTATTAAACATCAATTAAGATTTTCATATTGATGAATTAGTGGATTATGGAAATAAATTATATTTTAATAAAATAATTTTATAAAATAATTTTTATTAAATATAAATTATCATTTAATCTTTATAAACTCAAATATAATTTTTACAAGGGTTTTAAAACTATTATTATAAAAAAACCCATCATTTCTCAATAAATAATGATTCTTATTTTAAAAGTATAAATTCAAATATTTATGAAATTATTTTGATAAAATTAATATTATTTTTTGGAATTAGAACACTGAAATTATGTGACGGTGATTTTTTCAAAATTGCTTGAGACAGTCGAATTTTCAGGTAACCAAATTAAATACCGTATAAATATTTGATGTGTATTATGACATAATAATGACCAAAAAGTGATGTAATAAATACTATAAAGAGTATATAGGAAGAAATATATGTTTTACCTTTAAAATAATGTGATTTTAAGTTTATTTGATTAACCTTTTAATTCCTCTATGAATCCTCCAAAACCTATAATATATTTAAGGTTTTAAAATCATTTCTTTAACGACATGACTCACTTACACATCAAAAAGGGTATTATTTTATTAATTTCAGACCTTGTACTTATATAATAATTAAAACAACCCATATACTTCAGAAACCATCAGAGTTAACCATGGGAAGGTTTTTGATTTTACTTATTTTATTATATAGAGTCCAAAACCTATGTTTGGGAAATAATAAAGAATTATCCAATAATTTCCTATATAAAACCACCCAAGATCCCATTTATCTTAAAACAAATACTTGTAACACTTCCTAAATATTCCCTCTCCTCTCTAGAGTCCTCCCACAGTTCCGCTGAGCTCTCATGAAGATCCTCCCAAGCATTTGGAATCACATTATCAACGTAAGGGATCCTCCCCTTATACTCTTTATTCAATTATATTATTTATATTATATCTTTTATATCCAATTAATAATATTGGGATACATTCTTAAATATCCCCTTACAATAAATTTTATTTTTAACTAATTATATAACCACTTTCACTATCATTAATCTCTTCCATAAACATTTATATTTCCCCATTATGCTGCCGAAATTTCACCATGATTTTCTGTGTTGAACAATTATGTAGTGAATAACTATACCCATTTACTATCAAGGGTGTTCAATTTTATGCACTTATACTTATTTATTGGGGACTTAAATCCATACTCCTTGATCATAGAATAAAATATTATGATGAATAAATCATTGTTTTATGGTTTATGTGACAAACTTAAGCATGAGAATGAAATGAAAGTGATGGGCTCACCCAAAATTATATAGTGATCCAATGCATTGAGTAATGTTTTAGTCTCATGAGATGTCATTAAAGGGATTATGAGGTGAACCTAATCCATAATAGGTATTTTTCTATCATGATGTCTTGGAATTTTTCTTTTACTTATGTTTCTGAGGCAGTGTTTAAAGTTTTTTTCACATTTCATATGTTTCCTTTTTGTTATCATGCTATATCATGTATTATTGTTCATGTTTACGATTATAACTCCTTTTATGTCCCATTGATATGAATATTTTAATATCATTACTTGGTTATTTCTTTTCTGGGATTTATAGATCACCCCTTTCTTATATATGACCCCAGGTTATCCTATGCAGTTTTAAGTATGTTCATGTTAAGAAAGTTTTCAATAAAGATGATGTATTTTCAATTTTAAGTTGTTATATAATGTACCTAATTCCCCAATAAACTAGAAATATATATCTTCTGATTTTTATTATTTGTAATATTATGTAATATATCATCAATTAATATTTGATAAAGAGAAGGGTTTTCATAGTTGGTATCAATGGAATGTTTAATTATTTTTGGTATTTGGATTAGAAATATATAGTGAAAGCCTTATGTAAAATAATAAGTATAAGAAAACATCCCTAAATTTTGGTAAAGTTTAGAGTAAGTATTTTTTCAAGAAAATACATCTCTTTATGGATAATACAAGTGGATGTGGCTCTAGAACATATTTACATAGGGGTAAAACTTGAAAACACCACGTTGATCTAGACTCAATTAGGAACTGGTGTACGAAAATGAGTCTTACTATACACCCAATTTTACATTAATAGGGGATATTCTTTGGAAATTAAAAAGATCATTATGAACAATTATTAAGGAAAAAAAATTCCCATAAGAGTACATGTTAGGAAATAGATCATCGATATCATAGATTTATGCCTTGAAATTCTTAAGATAATAAATAAATATCATTTATAAGTTATACCTTTAATTTCATTGAATTGAAATTTATGTGTTTAATATTTAAAAAAAAATCATCCCTAAATTTTACTTTATTATATTTAATGTCTATAAATATAAGGAATTAGGTAACCAATCAATGTGAAGGGAAATGTGATGATTTCCCAATGAGATTCCCAACCCAATGGGAGTGGGAATAAAAACCTTTGAGACAATACTCCATCAAATGTATCTAGTTATGAATGGAAACTTGGATTAGGGGGATTTACCAAATCCCCCAAATAAAGAACAAGATTCAATTGAGAGCTTTATGTGGTAAAGGCCTCCAACTATCATGTAACAACCACATTCTTTTTATTAAATTCATACATTATTTAATTACATAAAATTACACTTAATACAACCCAAAATATTGATAAGTATAGTGTATCTTGGAATTAGGTACCTTACATATCTACTTGAAACATGGAATACAACATCTCCATTGAAAACTTCCTTTACATGACCACAACATTACATCGTACTTAATATTGCATGGGATAACCTAAGGTTGTACATAAAAAATGGGTGAGATATAAAGCCTAGTAAGGGAGTAAAAATGGAATAACATGATGATAATAAAACTTGTTAGGAAAGGAATATAAGTGATTCATAAAGGAACATTAATTATAAATCGTGATATAACATGATATTCGTAACATGGAAATGTGGAAACAACTTAAAACACTGCATCATAGTTCAAGGATAAATTGATAAGAGATTATAGTGGTCAATGTACCATAAATGAATCAGGTAAAATCCAATCCCAACATTATTTATCATGATACTAAACATTACCCAATGCACTAGAGTGCTATATAATTTCGGGCACACCCTTCACTTTCATTTCATTCCCATGCTTAAGTGTGCCACATAGATCATAAAACATGGATTCATTCATCATAATAATTTATTCCATGATCAAGGGGCATGGAATAAATACATTTATGTACTCAATAAAAAGTTATATTCTAATAAAAGTGAAAACCATTGATAGGGAATTGGTATGGTGTTTACTATACAATTGTTTTGGAATGGAAATTCATGGTGCAATTTTGACAGCCTAACGGCATGACATAAAAATTCATAAAAAGGGTTGATGGGAGGGAAAATGGTATATCATCATATATAAATGAAATGGAAAGTAATAGGGTCATCGAAATACATGTTTTAACATAAATAATTTGGAAATATAAGGTGTTACATAAAAAAGAAACTTGAAGAAAGAGGAGGAATGAAATAACTCTTATGAAATTTCAACATGGTAACGAGTGTAAATGAGAGGGATTAAAGAGATTTAAAGGGGTATATGATCATTAAAACACAATAAGAGAATTATGGGGGAGGTGAAAAACATACACCATCATTTTTAATTATGAATAAAAGGGTGTAACAATATAATGAAACATGGATATGAAAAGAGAAAGGAAGGAACCCTTACTCGAGTGTGTGACTTCAAAATATTAAAGAGGGCATTCATGAGATCCTGGGGAGCCTTGGGAGGGTTATAGAGATGGGAGTAAAGAGTAAGTATATTCTAAAAGTATTTTTATTTAATATAAGCGGGATATTGAGTGGGTTTTTATACGATATGAGAGTGGGATTCTTTAATATTACACAAACATAGGTTTTGAAATCTATATAATTAAATATTCAAAAGAAAAATCCCTCCCATGGGTTTTGCCCATGTTTTTTTTGCAATGTGTATTTGAAAATATTATTTTATAAGGTCAAGGTCTGAATATATTAAAATATTATCCTTTCTTTTGTGGAGGGGAGTCACATTATTGAATAAATGAATTTAAAATCATAAAATATATTATACCTTTTGGAAGATTCATTAAGGACTTAAAAAATAAGTCAAAAAATAAATAAAAAATAACATTAATTTAAACATAAAACCTATATTTGTATATATATCCCTTATTATAGTGTTTATTACATCACAATTGGGACATTATGATTTCTTAAAACACACTATATATTTATATGGTATATAATTTTTACCCAAAAATTTGAATGTTTCATAAAATTAAGAAAAATTCACCATTGGATAGTTTTTATGTCCTGATTCCAAAAAATAATATTAATTTTATCCAAATAATTTTCAAAATTTTTCAACTTTCACTTTAGAAAAACCTGACTTTTATTGAAAATTGACGGGTTTTGACAAAAACAGTTTTTAAACCTTAATAAAAATTAAATTTTGCCTCATAAAAATTATATGATCATTTATATTTAATAAAATTAATTTAATAATAATATTTTATTGAAATATTATTAATTAATTAATAAAAATATATTTCTTAATTCTATTTGAATATTAATAAAAAATACTATTTGTGATTTAAAAACAACAAAAGAATGTAAGTATATTCATTATTATATTCAATTTTTTTTTACATAATCATGATGATAGGGTCCTAATACATATACCCTTATTACACCAACATAATCCCCAAGATTATGGTGTGCGATGGTTGGGATTTCAAGGGGCCGTTCGGTGAACATGGTTTGGTTCATGATCTCAATGAGTTTGAACTTTTCCTGTAAATGGTTTTTATCAAGTCTAAGTTTTTGGATATTGGATTGGGATTGGTCTAGGGGAAATCCTTGAAATGTTATCTCCCTTGAAGGATCTGATAAATGGGATTCATAGGGAATGATCCTACTAGTTGAGGCCCTCACCACCTTTATTTGCGACGAATGAATTTCTCAAAACCCTATATTTATACTAGTCATGTGATCACTATTCAATGACCATATTATCAATGGTAATGATACTTAATGTTTATTTAAATCCAATTATATATAATAAAAAAAATGGTGTGAATGTGTTTTCTATATCCATTGAAAAAAAATAAGACATTCAATTAAATCAAAAGGGAAATTTCACTTATAATAGTTCATGTCGTTACAATATTCCCCCCTTAAGAAATTTCTCCCTCGAAATTTTCATTTCCCACATTAAAAATAAAGAGGGTAACTCTGTTTTATCACCTCCTATAGTTCCCATGTTTCTTCTTCTTCAAACTTGCGGGTTCTCCACAACACTTTGACAAAGCACATTGCCTTATTCCGTAGAACGTTTTCCCTACGATCTATGATCTTCACTAGATTATCCTCATAAGAGAGGTCATTCTCTAATGGTACAACCTCTGGATTTATTACATGAGAGGTGTTTGGTAAGTACTTTCTCAAGAGGGATACATGGAATACATCATGTACTTCAGATAGGTTAGGTAGGAGTGATAGTCTATAGGCCACCACTCCGATGCGATCAAGGATCTCAATGGGACCGATGTAACTTGGATGGCTCTTTCCCTTCTTCCAAAATCTCAAAACTATATTCCATGGGGATATGTATGGGAATACCATGTATCCAAAATCAAACTCTATGTACTATTGATGATTGTCAAGATAGATTTTCTATCAACTTTGAGCTGCCTTTATGTTATGCTAAATGATTTTAACCTTCTCTACTATTTCGTCAACCATTTTAGGACCTAGCAGTTTTCATTCCCCAACATCATCCCAACATGTAGTTGTTCTGCACCTCTTCCCATAAAGGTCTTTATAGGGAGAAATTTGGATGCTTGAGTGGAAATTGTTGTTGTAAGGGAACTAAACCAAAGGAATATGTTGGTCCCATACTCCTTGGAAGTTTATTGAGCATGCTATCAACATTTTCTCAAGTGTCTAGATATTCCACTCAGATTGGCCATCAATTTGAGGGTGATAAGTCGTGATGAAGTTTAACTTAGTATTTAGAGAAAGTTAGAGACTCTTCCAAAAAATAGAGGTGAATCTTGGATCTTGATTAGATACAATCGATAGTGGCACACCATGCCGCCTCACCACTTCTATAACGTATATATGTACTAGTTGATTCAATTAAAAATCCTCTAAAATATTAATGAAATGTGTAGTCTTTATAAGATGATCCACCACACCCCATATATCATTGTTTCCTCTAGATGTCTTAGGAAGCCCGTTGACAAAGTCTACGGTGATGTTTTCCCATTTCCATATAGGTATGGGTAATGTTTGCATCATCCCATTAGTTTTTCTCTTTTATACCTTCACTTTATGACATACGAGACATCTTGATGTTTATTATATGACCTTCTTCTTCATATTGTCCCACCAATATTGTTCCTAAATAGATTGATACATCTTTGTGCTTCTAGGGTGGATAGAGAAGGATGAGCTATGTGCATCATACAATATCTCCTTCTTTAACTTAGTATTTTATGGTACATATATTTTTGAACCAAATATTACAACACCTTATTCATTAACATTGAAATCCGTGGATTTAACTTTTCTAATAGATTCAACTTTATTCTAAATTCCCACACCATTTCACTAAGTATCCTTTAACATCTCCAGAAGAGATGGTTGAGAAATCAATTATGAAAGGATTAATGATTTTCCTCCCTTTATGATTACCATGTCCATACTCTTCAATTCAAAGAATATTGGATCCTTATAAATTCCTATCAATGTAACTCCATGACCCTAGATACCCAGAGTTGGTAGATTATTACATAACATTGTCATGATCAAAAAAGATTATGTCTTGAAAGACCGATTAGTTTAGTAGCCTTAGAAGTACTAGATACATTCATAAGGTTTACATTACATCATAAAATATAAAACTACAACAACATTGTTTCCATGGACAACAATGAGATCCCATAGACCATCCCTTCAGGTTAGTCATAATATACTTATTCGCATCCTGGGAAAAATAAAACATAGAAAGGGGTGAGCTCAAATGCTCAGTAAGTATACCAATATAGCAGAAACTTTCATAAATAAGCATAAATATTTAAGGCAATTTATAAAACTAAAACAAAATCCTTTTCAACATAAACTTCATCATAATATGGAAAATATAAATCAAAATAATACCATTTACTTACTCACCTCGATATTCTACTAGTCGAATAATTACATACAATATCAATAGACACTTTCATAATGATGGAATGCATAATGCCAGACTTTCGTAACCACATAGTCAACACCTTGTGCCAAGACTACAAATTTGATTTTGTCAAGGCCTTGTGCCAAGAAACTATTTTGTCTCATGATACCTACCAATTCTTTGAGTAGCTATTACAATCTCCACCCGTCACTTACTAAGTTCACTGCATTCCTCATATGAAAATGTTCAAACATAACATAAACATTCATATTAAAACTAGCATATGAAATGTCAATACATTAACCATAAACCCTGAATGGTATAAAATTATCACATTCACAGTCAAAAATATCATAGTTCATTCATTACAATATTGATGATTTTATTTATAATAAAACAGCCTCAATCAAGAATAATATCCAAAAAGTATATTGACATAGTTGAAAATAATCATTAAAAACCTTTGTGAAAAAATATCCTTTTTGTGAAATCAGTTAAATGTAATGCGTTTATAAAGGAATTCATTTAAAATATATTTTTGAATCAAAGTATCCCATAACACTTTAAAACTTTTAAAAATAATTATTATTTCAAAACATTCTTGTCTATATAAATAAATACTTAAAACCATTTTGAAAAAATGGGCATTAATTAAAAAGATTTAGAAAGATAAATATTTAAAACATTTAAAATTCTGATCTTCATAAAGAGAACCTTTCAAAAATCATTAAAATATTCATTTTGAAATCATTTTTATGAAAAATGGACATGGATTATAAAAATGTCTCAGTAAATACTTACACATAAACAATCTCAGATAATAACCAGATTGAGGAATTAACCCTTACATTGTACTTTTCCTTGGTTGTGGGTAGGTTAACCTCCTGTATAATGGTGAAATAATTGTTATTAAATTATACTATAATCATATACATTAAAATGATATCATATATGATATTTTAACATTCCTTTATTAATAATATCTTAGTATTATTGTCGTTTTGGGTGTTAACTGATTCATTTTCCTTTATATGATTTGTTATGTAAGTAATGTTTTTTATGGATAGGATGTATCTTATTCATATTCAGAATGATATTAATACTTTAAACATTATTTTTAGTCATCTAATTAAAATTAGTCATGAATGGATTACGATGGGGAATGAATCTCATCGCGTTCGTGGAGACGATAATCCGTACGTAAGCACGAGCGATAATATCATTATTTTGATATTAAAATAATATATAATTGGATGATATATCATATATATGAAATCATTATCATGTTATATTTATTATTTACATCAATTACACATCATTATTATACCTATACAAATAGTAATTTATTGAATAACAATTACACCACGACGTGGAGACGGTAAGCCGTACGTACGCACGTATGGTAACATGTCATTCAAAGGATGGATAGAATAATGAATATGGTTATACCATATTTATAATAACATAATAGTACATATAATATACTGGATTTTTTATTTTATAATGGAAACAACAAAGAAAAAGGAAGTGGAAGAAGAAATGAACTTGAAAGAGGCGATGAAATATTTACCTCTTCTTCAGGTTCTTCCTTTTGATTTGATCAAAAGGGATCCCTAGGTTGGATTTATGATTAAATAAAGGCCTCTAGGATGAAGTTAGTACAATTGAGAGGGTATTTGGGCAGGTTTTGGACGATTGAAAGTGCTTTGAAGGTGTGAATTAGAGAGAAGGGGGAGTTCCCTTTTATAAGAGGGGTGATGGACACCTTAGGAAAAGCTAGAAATATTATTTTATAATAAAATCATTTGTGGTTTATAAAGGATCCAAAATAAATTATTTAAAGTATAAGGTGGGGATGGGTCGAAGAAAACTCAACAAATAGATTTTATATAGGTTTGGGTCACTATATTAAATTTATCTTTTAGATTTAACTCTTAGTTAAATAGTTTGACATTTACCATGTCTCTTTGTATTTTTATATTATATGGTTAATAAAATTAATATAAACTTCCAAAAGAACCCCAAGTGGTTAATTAATGATACAAATATCATTATATAAGTATTTTGACTGAATATTAGATTTTTAGGAATATAATATCAATTAATAATATAATATTTGT
This sequence comes from Viscum album, assembly GCA_963277665.1. Lineage (NCBI taxonomy): Eukaryota > Viridiplantae > Streptophyta > Magnoliopsida > Santalales > Viscaceae > Viscum > Viscum album. The sequence continues at coordinate 2,104,025,843 of OY728128.1, read as the reverse complement.
TTTAAAAAACACTTTTATGTCAATTTTGACACTATTTGGTATTGTGTTTTTGCTAAATTAATAACAGAATTATTACTTCGAAAAAAAGTCATCTAACCAACCATAAAATTTAATATTAACCGTGAAAATTAAATTAATTCATAAAAATTCTCAAATTTCATTTATTTGGATATTTATAATCTCAGTTATTTTAATTTTTTATTAATTAGGTAATTACTGCATCATCATTGTGTCATAAATAAATTTAATTATTTAATGTCTAAAAATTATAAATAAAACACCATTATGTAGGAAATATTTTCAGATTTATAATTAATTTTTATATCTTAATTTATCTTATGTATTACCCTATATTAAAAATGATATAGTTATTAAACTTTGGTTTTAACACTTTTAACTCTTCTTTGAATTAAATAATAATAAATGTCCTAATCTAATATAAGTTGACCTAAGAGATCATATTTTATTCCTAAGGTTTTTTTTCTAGAATTAAAGCTATCCAATAGAATTAGGACATGTTTTAGGTTAATAATAATCCCATTTTTACCTTTAATTACCCTATTTACACTTAACCGTGGTTAATTAAAAGTCAAAAGTTACTATTCAAAAAAATTATTTTTATCTTATTGAACCACATTTTTTTAATGATATCAACCATGTCTCTTGTATTTTTGAAATTAAATTCACAGAAGCTGTAAAATTATGTTTTATTCAAATTTGTAAATGCTCCTAGGAGGTGGGTAAAAGAAGGTAAATAATTCAATAAAATTATATATATCTAAACTTGTTATAAAATGGCTCTAATGAATTACGTTGAACATATATATGTATTATGTATCTATTTTGACCTAAAATAAATTAAAATATATTAACTCATTATTTAAATAAAAATTCGATTTTAACCAATAACGCAGTGTTTTTCACTATTCATAAAAAATTGAACGTTTTCAGAAACATACCAAAAATTCACCCTAAGTTTATTTTGATATTATGTATTAAAAAATGATTTATATTTTACCGAACTCAAAACATATAAATTTCACTTATTAATTTAAAATTAATTCCCGTTGTCAAAACCTAAATGCTTATTTTTAAGAAATAATAACTACCAAAAGATTGACACTTCTTTATGTCCAATTTCAAAGTGAAATGACTTCCAATGACCAAAATTGGATTAAATTGAAAAAATATAATTTAATCATACTTCCAAACCATTCAAATGTTTAGTTGAACACACTAAATTATTTTGATTAAAAAAGTTGTTTTCAGTTAAAATTTAGTATTTTCACTATTCACCCGAATAAGAAAGGTATCATAAAAACACCAAAAAATTATCAAAACTAAAATTTTATGTCCCAATTATAAAGAAGAAGTTAATTTTGTCAAATTTAATATATAAAAGTGTCAAATATTGGATTTAAAAACGTTTTACCATTAAAAGGCAGTAAATTTGAATTTAAAAAAATACTTCTTTTATCTGAAAAAATGAATTTGTTCATATATTATGTCTAAGAAAATCATAATATGGATTCTAAAATTATAAGGATTATATAAAATTCAGAATTTAGTTAATACTATTCGTAACTACTTTTGAACGGCTAGTTTGGTAAGTCGTGGTGCGCTTGAACTCAGTTTTGCGTGTAGTGCAGGTTATTGAATTACATTTAAGACATAACATACTATGAAATATTGGGGTGTTATATTATCCCTTACATCAATAAATTTCATCCTCGTAATTTTAAATTTTTCTTTGAAAATAAAAGGTTACAAATAGAAAAATTCCTTTGTGGAGATCCCACAACAGAAATTGAGTTAATAAAATTTAGTCTTAATAAGAGGGAAAGGGAAATGAAAAAGTCGCCGCCAAATTATGATCTCGATTAGGAGAAAATTGGTGGAAATTAGAGACACATAATTGGAGGAAAAACGTAAATATTTATTGGGAGTGATTGAGGTCATCAATAACAAACAAGTGTAAAATTGAGGGCCTCAAAGCCACCAATCTATGATGATTTAAAATATCATCGGTTAAAAAAAACATAAGGTATTAGGTTAACACATTTTTGGTTTTAGATCCCTTAACTAAAGTTTAAGAATTAATTTCTTCATAGAATAAGATAAAAAAAATATACTTGACAAGTAGAGTTCCATATTTTAACTAATTTCTACCACAAACTCATCTTTCACTATAAAATATAATAGAACATAAAAATACTATATTTATCCTAATTGTATATAGTTCCAAAAAAATGAATTTATAATTCATCTATCATACCTTTTAAAAAAACTAAATTATACAATCCATAACCTTACGTAGGCCAGTGGTAGGTGATGCACCGTTGTCGACCGTCGGTTGTGGGTTCAAGTCTCGCGACCTTGCCGGACCCAACTGGTTGTCACCCAACCTTCAGGTTGTCCTTCTATAAAAAAAACAATCTTAAGAAATTATTTTACCTTAACAATAGAATCTAATGTCAAACTTAATCCATTCCAACCTTTAGACTTATCCAAAATACTTCTCTCCAAACTCACAGTCCAAAATTTATAAAGATGTAAAACACAATGGAGATATTTTTTTCCATGTAATAACAAGTGAATGTCATCATCATGTATTATTTTAAAAGGTGGTAACAACCTAAATTACCATAAAACCTTGTTTATTTCATTCAAGCTCCATTATTCTTTATAGAATACTAGATATGTTCTTTATATCCAAAAATTTTGAATACTCCAACAATGATGAAATAAACAAACCATTAATCAGTTTCATGGTAGTCAATAATATCCAATAGAATTTATCCAAATCAATCATCTCTTATTCCAAAATCAATACCTCAGTATCAGGACCATATTAAAGTTTTGTCTTTCCTTCAACCATGTATTTTCCAAGAATTTTAACTTTCCATTGTGTCACTTTTATTGGTTCTACTAATCTCAAGTCATTAATGAAATAGTACTACAGTACAATCCTTATATACTCTATAATTATTATAACATGTAAATCATTAATACAATAATCAAATGACACAATACTTTAACAACAACATAAGAACTCTTAATCATTCCTCTTCATCTTCTGTAGTATCATAACTTTATTATTATCCAAAAGCATCATTTTGGGTATACTCTGATGATTTGGACATTGATTCATGTAGTGTCCCAACTCTTTGCAGGTGAAGCATTGTACATTTGAAACATTTTTCTCACCCTTGCAATCACGTACTTGGTGTCCTTTTCCTCCTCACTTATAACAAACTCCCATTCCCTTGAAGAATTTACCTAGTTGATTCTTTCCACAGTGGTCACATATTGGAAAATTCTACTTTCGCTAATTCTATTTATCCATCTTTCTCTCTACCATCTTTTTCTTCTCTGGATTCCCTTCAAATCCATAAGACTCAGAAAATTATTTACTTATCTTATTAACACATGATACTATTTATTCATGTGATTATAATACATGGGAGAATATTCCCTTTCTAAATTTTGGCTTAACACCATGAATGATATGATCCTTCTTACTCTTTGTATCATACATATTTATGGAGGTCTCATTCTATCTACTGGGCACCATTTTTAAACAATGGCATAAACTATATTAGTTTATGAATCAAAATGCATAATTCCAAACTTATAAAACACTTATCATAAATTGAACAGTTTTTGAATATAATCCATAATCATAAAAATGTTTTCTTTGAGTAAGTATATACTCATAAACCCTTCATAATCATTTGTAAAGAAAATGAGAATTATCCAAAGCATATCCCCCGGGAGTGTCGTAACCAAGAGTGCAACAAGGCTCATTGTCATGAACCAGTTCCCGTTCGAGTCTAGCTCAAAGAGTTGGTTTCATGTTTTACCCCTAGGTATATATGTGCCAGAGCTGCCTCTACCTACTCATATCCAAAAATGGATGTATTTATTATAAAACTCACAAAATATCTACAATACCAAAATTCTAGGAAGTTCTTCTATATTAATCCTCAAAGTTTATCTTAGGGCTATGTGCTCTAATCAGAGTTTATCTAAATATTTTTTCCAAGGATTGTATTGAACTTCCACTGATACCAACTGTAACACCATGACCCTAGTTAGTAAGATTCAGTGCATTATTACATAACATTGACATGATAACAAAAGATCAAGTCTCAAAAGACCGATTAGTTTAGTAGCCTTGGAATTACTAGATACATTCATAAGGTTTACATTACATCATAAAATGTAAAACTACAAAAACATTGTTTCTGTGGATAACACTGAGATCCCATAGACTATCTCTACAGGTCAGTCATAATATACCTTTTCACATCCTAGGAAAAATAAAACATAAAAAGGGGTGAGCTCAAATTCTCAGTAAGGATAACAATATAGTGGAAAATTTCATAAATAAGAATAAACATTTAAGGTAATGTATTAACCTAAAAAACAAGACTTTTCAACATAAAATTCATCATAATATGAAAAATATAAATCAAAATAATTCTATTTATTTACTCACATGGATATTCTACTAGTCGAATAATAACATGCAATATCAATAACCACTTTCATAATTATGGAATGCATAATGCCAGACTTTCATAACCATATAGTCAAGGCATTATTCCATTAATACAAATAAGATTTTGTCAAAGCCTTGTGCCAAGACACTAGTTTGTCTCATAGGACCTACAGATGCATCGAGGAGCTATAGCAGGCTCAACCCATCACTTACTAAGTCCACTGCATTCCTCATTTGAAAATATTGAAACATAACATAAACATTCGTATTAAAACTAGCATATGAAATGTCAATACATTAACCATAAACCATGAATGGTATAAAAATAGCACATTCATAGTCAAACATATAATATCTCATTAAATACAATATTAAAGATTTTATTTATAATAAATCAACCTCAATCAAGAATAATATCCAAAAAGGATGTTGACATAGTTGAAAATAATCATTAAAAACCTTTGAGAATAAATATACCTTTTTGTGAAATCATTTAAATGTAACACATTTATAAAGAAAGTAATTTAAAAGATATTTTTGAATCAAAGTGTCCCATACCACTTTGAAACTTTTGAAAATAATTATTATTTCAAAACATTCATGTCCATATAAATAAATACTTAAAACCATTTTGAAAACATGGAAATTAATTAAAAAAATTTAGAAAGATAAATCTTTAAAACATTTAAAATTATGATATTGATAAAGATTAACTTTCAATAATCCTTAAAATATCCATTTTGAAATCATTTTTATGAAAAATGGACATGGATGATAAAAATGTCCCAGTAAATACTTACACATAAACAATCTCAAATAATAATGAGATTGAGGAATTAACCCTTACCTTGTACTTTTCCTTGGTAGAGGGTAGGTTAAACTCCTGTATAATGGGGAAATAATTGTTATAGAATTATAATAGAATCATATACAATAATATAATATCATATATGATCTTTTAACATTTCTTTGTTTATAATATCTTAGTATTATCGTCGTTTCGGGTGTTAACTGATTCGTTTTCCTTTATATACTTTGCTACATAAGTAATGTTTGTTATGGATAGGATGTATCTTATTCATATTTATAATTTTATTAAGTCCTTAAACATTATTTTTAATAATATAATGAAAATTATTATTGAATGGATTACGATGGGGAATGAATCTCATCGCGTTCGTGAAGACGGTAATCCGTATGTAAGAACGGGTGATAATATCATTCTTTTGATATTAAAATAATATATAATTGGATGATATATAATATATACATATAAAATCATTATCATGTTATATTTATTATTTTAATCAATTACACATCATTATTATACCCATCCAAATTATAATTTATTGATTAACAATTACACCACTACATGGATACGGTAAGCCATACGTACACACGTATGGTGACATGTCTTTCAAAGGATGGATAAAATAATGAATATGGTTGTACCATATTTATAATAAAATTACAGTATATATAATATAATAGATTTATAGTTTTATAATGGAAACAACAAAGAAAGAGGAAGTGGAAGAAGAAAAGAAATTGAAAGAGGTGATGAAATATTTACCTCTTCTTTAGGTTATTCCTTTTTATTTGATCAAAAGGGATCCTTATGCTGGCTTTCTGACTAAAGAAATTCCTATAGGATGAAGGAAGGACAGTTTAGAGGGTATATGGGCATGGTTTGGACGATTAAAATGGATTTAAAGGTGTGAATTAGAGAGAAGGGGAGTGTCCTTTTATTAGACGGGTGAGGGGAACCTAAGGAAAAGCTAGAAATATTATTTTATAATAAAATAATTATTGGTTTATAATGGATCCAAAATGAATTATGTAAAGTCTAAGGTGGGTATGTGTCAATAAATACTCAACCAATAGGTTTTATACAGGTTTGGGTAACTATATTAACTTTATCTTTTAGATTTAACTTTTAGTTAAATAGTTTGACATTTACCATGTCTCTTATTTTTTTATATTATATGGTTAATAAACATACTATAAACTTCAAATATATCCCCAAGTGGTTAATTAATGATAAAAATATCATTATATAATTATTTTGGACGAATATTATATTTTTAAGAATATAATATTAATTAATAATATAATATTTGTTTTAAAAAACTCTTTTATGTCAATTTTGATACTATTTGGTATTTTGTTTTTTCTACATTCATAACAGATTTATTTCTTCAAAAAAAATTCATATAAACAACCCTAAAATGTAATATTAACCTATATAATTAGTGTAATTCATTAAAAGTGTAAAATTACATTTATTTGGATATTTATAATATCAATTAGTTCAATATTTCATGAATTTGGTTATTACTGCATCATCATTGTGTCATAAATAAATTTAATTATTTAATGTATAAATATTATAAATAAAATACAATTATTTATTAAATCTATTTATATTTATAATGAATATTTATAGTCAAATTTATCTTATGTATAACTCTATATTAAAAATGGTTTAGTTTTTAAACTTTGATTTTAACACTTTTAACTCTTCTTTGAATTAAATAATAATAAATGTCCTAATCTAATCCAGGTGGACCTAATAGATCATATTTTATTCCTAATATTGTTTTTGGTCGAATTACACTTATCCAATAGAATTAGGACATGTGTTAGGGTAATAATAATGTCATTTTTACCTTTAATTACCCTATTTACTTTTTAACTATGGTAAATAAAAGTCAAAGGTTATTATTCACTAAAAATTATTTTTATCTTATTGATCCAAATTTTAATTTCTGATATCAACCATGTCTCTCGGATTTTTGAAATTCAATTTACAGAAGTGGTAAAATTATGCTTTATTCAAATTTGCAAATGCTCCTAGGAGGTGGGTAAAAGACTATAAATAGTTCGATAAAAATTTATATATCTAAACATATTATAAAATGACTCCAATGAATTATGTTGAACATATATATGTATTATGTATCTATTTTGACCAAAAATAAATTAAATTAAAATAACTCATTATTTAAATAAAAAGTCGGGTTTAACCAATAACGTAGAGGTTTTCACTATTCATCAAAAATTAAAAGTTTTTAGAAACATACCAAAAATTCACCTTAAGATTATTTTGATATTCCGAATTAAAAAATGATGTCTATTTTTCCAAACTCAAAACATATAAATTGCACTTATTAATTTAAAATTAATTCCCTTTGCCAAAACCAAAAAGCGTATTTTTAAGAAATAATAACTACCAAAATATTAACACTTGTTTATGTCCAATTTCAAAGTGAAATTACATCCAATGACCAACATTGGATTAAATGAAAAAAATATAATTTTATTATACTTATAAACCATTCAAATTCATAGTTGAACAATATAAATTATTTTGATTAAAAAAGTTGTTTTCAGTTAAAATTTAGTATTTTTCACTATTCACCCAATTATGAAAGTTAACAGAAAAACACTAAAAATATATGAAAACAAATTTTTATGTCCTGATTCTAAATAATAAGTTTATTTTGTGTAATTTAATATATAAAAGTTAAAAATATTGGATTTAAAAAGGGGTTTCCATTAAAATATGGTAAAATTTCATTTTAAAAAATACTTCTTTTATCTGAAAAATGAATTTGTTCTTATATTATGTCTAGGAAACTCATAATATGGATTCTAAAATTTTAATCATTATATAAAATTAAAAATTTAGTTAATATTATTCATAAACACTTTTTAACAGCTAGTTTGGTAAGTTGTGGTGCGCTTGAAGTCAGTGTTGCGTGTAGTGCAAGTTATTGAATTACATTGAAGAAATAACGTACTATGAAATCTTGGGGTGTTACATTCTCCCAAACATCAATAAATTGAATCCTCACAATTTGAAATTATTCTTCAAAATTAAAATGTTAAAAATAGAAGAATACCTTTGTAGAGAATCCACATCGAAAATTGGGTTAATAAAATTTAGTCTTAATAATAGGGAAAGGGAAATGTAAAAGTCACCACCAAATTATAACCTCGATTAGGAGAACATTAGTGGAAATTAGAGACACATAATTGGAGGAAAAGCATAAATATTTATTGGGAGTGTTTGAGGTCATCAATCACATATAAGTGTAAAATTGAGGGCCTCAAAGCCATCAATCTTGGATGATTTAAAATATCATCGGTTCAAGAAAACTTAAGGTATTAGGTTAACAAATTTTTGGTTTTAAGATCCCTTAACTAAAGTTTAATAATTAATTTATTCATAGAATAAGAGAAAAAAAATATACTTGGCAATTAGAGTTCCACCCTTTAACTAATTTCTACCAAAAACTCATTTTTCACTATAAAAGATAATAGAACAAAAAAATACTCTATTTATCCTAATTGTATATGGTTCCAAAAAATGAATTTCTAATTTATCTATCATACCTTAAAAAAACTACATTATACAATCCAGTACATTACATAGGCCAGTGGTAGGTGATGCACCCTTATTGACCTTCAGTTGTGGGTTCAAGTCACGCGGCCTTGTCGGACGCGAATGGTTGTCGCCGGACTTTCGGGTTGTCCTTTTATAAAAAATCCAAAAAAACAATCTTGAGAAATGTTTTTACCTTAACAATGAAATCCAATGTCAAAATTATTGTGTAACACCTAGAGATTTTATGAGATATATTATTTGTAATTTCTTTGATGTCTTCTATTATACACTACACCAATATTAGCTTGTACTATATGCAACACCGTATCAACTTGCAGTGTACGCAAAACTATTCTTGGCTCATGTTACACACACTTTCAAGTTTGTTTTGTGGAAATTATTCTACGCAACATTAAGTATAGATTTTATTTAATGTATAAATGAAATAAGTTTTGATTATGTTATACGAAACACCAAACAGAGCATTCACTACACGCAGCCTTGACTTGTCTTGCATTACACGCAACCAATACCTTCTTCGATAGCGTGTGTAGTACGCAATACCGAGTTTCATTAAACGAGATATTATTATAATATTATTATAAACTAGCCGTTATGAATAGTAATACCCACTTTTTGGAATTTTATAAATTTTATCTTTCAAAAGGGACTTCAATTTTGGATTCGGAATATCAAAATTAGCCTAGGATTAATTTTTGGTATTTTTCTGAAAACTTTCAATTTTTTATGAATAGTGAAAACACAGGGTTACTATTTAAAAACTGAACATTTATTTAAATAATTATTCATTTTATTTAAATTTATTCTAGGTAAAAATTGATACATAATACCTATATAAGTTCAATTTAATTCATTTGAGTCATTTTATAATAATTTTAGATATATAAAAATTGTATTGAACTTTTCACCGTCTTTTACCCACCTCCTAGGAGCATTTGCAATTGTACATAAAACTTAATTTTCTCACTTATGTGAGTAGAATTTAAAAAATCCGAGAGACAAGGTTAATATCAAGGAGTAAAATATGGTTCAATGAGATAAAAATAATATTTGGTGAATAGTAACATTTTTACTTTTATTTACCACGGTTAAAAGTAAATAGGCTAATTAAGGGTAAAAATGATATTATTATTACAATAACACATGTACTAATTATATTGGATAAGTGTAATTCGACCAAAGACACTATTAGGAATAAAATATTACCCTTTAGGTCCACTTTGATTAGATTAGGAGATTTATTATTATTTTATTTAAAAAAGTGTTAAAATAGTTAAAATAAAAGTTTAATAACTAAACATTTTTAATATAGAGTTATAAATAAGATAAATTAGACTATAAATATTCATTAGAATGATAAAACTATTTCCTACCTAATGGTATTTTATTTATAATTTTTAGACATTAAATAATTTAATTTATTTATGACACAATGGTGATTAAGTAATTACACAAATAATGAAATATTAATATAATTGATATTATAAATACCCAAATAAATTTAATTTGAGACTTTTTCAGAATTACAAAAAATTTATTGGTTAATAGGACATGTTATTATTGATTTAATTAACTTTTTTCAAATACATCATTCTGTTGTGATTTTCACAAAAATCAATTACCAAACAGTGTCAAAATTGACATAAAATAGTTTTTTAAACAAATATTATATTATTAATTGTTATTGTATTTATAAAAAGCTAAGGTTCGGCCAAATTACTTATATAAGGTTATATATATTAATAATGATCCAATTGGGGTTATTTTGTCTTGTTATAGTAAGTTTATTAACCATATAGTGTAAGAAAAATAGAAGACACGGTAAAGGTTAAATTATTTAACATATAGTTAAATCTAAATGATAAGGTTAAAATAGTATCAAAAACTTGTCTAAAACCTATTAGTTGAGAGGATTTAGACCCATACCCACTTTAGCTTCAAAATAAATCAATTTTTAGTTATTATAAACTGAATATTACTTTATTATAAAATAATATTTTAAGTTTTATCTAAAGTGCCCCTCTCCTCCCTTATAAAAAGGCACCTCCTCCCTCTTCTCTTTACACAATTCTGAGCTTTCAAGATCGGAAAACCCATGAAAATTTACCTTATCAACTTCAATATAAACATTATAGAGGTTCTGGTCTCTTAAAAAGACCAACTCTAGTGCCTTAATAAGAATCTTAAAAGAGGTGCGTCGAAGAAGAGGTAATCTCTTCTACTGATTCTTTCAAGTTTTCTTTTTTTTATTCAACTTCTTCTTATTTAGTTGTTTCATTATAAAGTAATAACATCAGTATCACTAATATAATGATATATTATTATAAATATGAAACAAACCCAATTCACCTTCTATCCATCCTATGGAAAACAAAATCACCACGCGTGCGTACGTACGGAATACCATCTCTACGCCGTGGTGTAATCTGTTTTTCCACCACCACCTTACTTGGATGGGTATAATGGTGTAAGGATTAACTATATATGGTTATTATAACATCATACTGATTATGAGATATTATATCATCCAATTTAATTCAATTCATTAATTATAGGAACGATATCATCGCTTGTGCGTACGTACGGATTACCGTCTCCACGATACGATGAGATTCATTCTCCATGTTAACCTTTCAAGAATGATTATAAAGTATATATAATGAATAAAAATGAAATATATGAAATTATAAAGCTAATTTATTTATGTATATATATATATGTCATCTACTTACTTCCATTCAAGTCAATAAGGAAAGGAAAAACGCGTTCATGTGTACGTACAACCTACCGTCTCCATGAATGGTGTATTTCACTTCATTTATCTATATATTATATATATATATATACTGAATATATATGATATATAAATCATGATATAAATTATTTAAGTAAGTAAATCATGATATAAGTAATAATAATATCAAGAACAACAATTCCAAACACGTACGATAAATAAAACGATTTTACCCAAAATGCTGCTTTAACATGGAATTTACAATAGAATGGGTAATATAAAGTCATAAGTGAACCACATATGATATCATAACAATGAATATGATTATGTAATAAGTCAATGACATTATTTAAATCATTATACAGGTTGTTCAGATACGTACAAAGCATATCAAACCTATGGTAATGGATAATTATTCCAATCTCATTCTTATCCGAGATTGTTTATTCGTAAGTATTTACTGGGGTTATGTTTATTATCCATGTCCACATGTTCTCAAAAATGTTTTCAAAAAATGTTTAACTTTTTTACATGTATTTATAAAGTCATTTTTACCTTTTTTTACTTTTACCACATCATATGGAAGTAATCTTTCTTTGGTTACCATACGAGGTACTTTTTGACTTTTCCTACAAAAGTACGAGGAGCATGTTTTTTTAACTTATACCGCATGAAAGGATTCTTATGGTTTTATAAAGCCTTATTTCCATGAATCTTCCTATGCAATATTTAATTATTATTTTCAACAAAATCCTTTCTTATAAAATTGCATGTCATTTTGTGAAAAGAAAATGATTTTGAAGAAGAAAGGATATTTTCCTCAAGAATTCATTTCAAGTGTTTTGTCAAAACTATTTTACACATAAGATGAAATTATTTCATATGTTTATGTTTAAAGTATAATTTCTATATTATTTAAAAGGTTTCAATTTACTTATGATGAAATGATATCCATTTGTTTTATATGGATTATGTTATGATGGGATAACATTTATGAAACCCGTTTTATTCTTTGGGTTATGATGAATGATTTATGTTTATTTTGTGGCACAAGTAAGAATGATTCCATTATGAGATGGTTGGGACCTATATCACCCTCCAATGAATTGGGAAAATATTTATATCTCATTAGATAGACATGGTTGGAACAGTAAGTTAATCCGGTTTAGTGATACAGGACTGGAATGAGGAGTGAACTCGATCCAAAAAGGGACTATGTCCACTAAGTTGGTCTTGGCAGTAATTCCTTGGATACTATGGAAATCATATCACGTGATTAATGATTTTCCACAATTACATGTTTTATTACCATGCTATTTTATCATTATTGATATTCCTTTATGATATATTCCTTTCATACTTCCATGATTTATGTCTTTGCTAAAGATTTTGATGTTTATATTTTATGATATTGTTTGTTTTGCATTCAAATGTTTATGGATTTTTTTTATGTTCTCTATGTTTACCCTTACTGAGAATTTGAGCTCACCCTTTTTATGTTTTCTTTTCCCTAGGATATAAATAATGGTTTTAGGTAAGAAAAAAAGGGGAATATCTTTATGGGATATGTTTAACATCTTTCACCAAGATTAGAAGATTATGTTCTATGTTTACAAAGACAATAAACTATTACGGTCCTTTGGTGTCTGTTTTTGTTATGTATTAATTATTCCGAAAAAGTAATGTAATGTCTATGTACGTCAATCTTTGGGTATCTATAGTTGGTATCAGAGGAAAGGTTTAGTTAACCATTGGAAAATAGTATGCAAAAACTTTAGTGAGATCCCTAGAGATATTTATAAGGTATGTCTAGGGATGTCCCTAAGGATAAGTATATGTATATGTTATAGTCCTAGAATTATGGTAACAATATTAGAATTAAACCTAAGATGTTAGATATTGAAGGTACTCCCCCTTGATTATGATTTTTACTTCTCACACTATTCTTTTTGGGTTTTAAGAAATGGCAAGAAATAGGAGGATTCATGTTAATGGAGAATATGATGGACAATGGAATGATATTGTTTGTGAGCAACCAAATGAAATGGGATTTGTATGTCCAAACATAGTTATTATGACTAATCATCAATCTCATAATATGATCAATAATATAAACTTTGGTAAGTTTTCTAACTCGGCTAATAAGATAAAGATGGAGTTTCATGATGATCATAGAGGAAAGAAAGTTAATTTTCCCACATGTAAATCATGTGGGAAGAGGCATCAAGGAGATGTTTCAAAGGAACTGGAAGATGATTTGGGTGTGGAAAAGAAGGACACAAAGCCAGTAATTTTAATAGAAAAGGTTCAGTAAATACCATGAACAAGGATAATGATATTATTAAGACATCAACAACGATTAAATGTTTTAAATGTGAAATGTATGGGCATTATGCAAACCAATGCCCTAAGGGAAAATATCTTAAAGAGAATCAGCATTGTCGTATGAGTATTATTTATGTGGATGATGATTAAGAGACTACAAATGATATATGAGATGAAAGAAGTTTTGAAACTAGGTAAATGGTTTATGAAGGTAGTGGAATGATTTCATGTTTATCAAGAATAATGTATGGTACTATGGAATAATGAAACATCTAAGGATTATTACACTATTGTTTTTCCTAAAGTATTTGAAAGTATATGTTGAATGGTACCGGTAACCATGAAAGGTTATTCAAATATTTTTGGAAGGTAAATGATATGTGCGTAATGAAAGGACAGAGAGATAATGAGATGTTTGATAGTATTAATGAGCTCATGACTTATATAAGGATAAAGTTATATCATGGTTTGAGTATATAGAAATTTTGGGATTTTGGAATGTGGAAAGTGTTAACATTTGACAGAATTCATGATTTCACTAAGGTTATATGGTAATTCATGTTTCAAAAGAATACATTATTAAGGTATTCACATGTTTGTAATGTGACCAACAAGATATATCTTATGATATATGGGGGATAAATGATGGTATTCATGTGCTTGTTATGTGACCTTTCAAGTAATCGTTTTCTTTATACTATGAGATTGGACAGATGTATTTTGGATAATCCTAAAGATTGGAATGGATTATGTTGTATATCAGATAGTATTATTTAAGGATATAACATGTTTTTCGATATTATTTCTGGAATTTTATAATAGTATAGTTTTAGAAAAAGGACAACCCATAGGACGAGCGACAACCCGTCACGTCGGACAATGATGCGGGAATCAAACCCACAACCGAAGTGCGGCATGTCTTTATAGTCTACCTCTGGCCTACAGGAAGTCCCTGGTTAGTAGAAACTAGTTTTATTTTATTAAGCGCTATGATAGATGAAGTATAAGTGCATTTTAGCAACCATATACAATTAATCTCAGCATAGATTGACTTATGTATATTTAATAAATTGTGCAAAACTTTTTGTGATAGAAATAGATGGAATGACCTATCATTCTATTGCATGATCTGATAAAACTTTACGAATGAAAAATTCAACTTCATTTCTTTAAGAGATGAATTGGAAATTGTTCAAGGCATGCACAATGGTGAGATTGTTCCAAAATCAAGTAAGTATTTCTTTTAATTCAACAATTCTTCAACATTAGGGAAATGATCTTGAGAACTAAAAACATTGTCCTAGTACCATCATACCCGATGAATTATATGGTTCCTTAAATCATTACAAATTTATGGCTTTGTGATTGAGGGCTTTTTCATAGCCATGTTCTCTACCACTCTCTATCAGAACGTGATGGTTAGACTTCTCTCCCATATCCATATTTTCACCCTATGTTGTCCTATGGGGAAACCCAGTGCTGAGTTACTTTGGGTGAATGTTATGATTCTAACTTCCCTTTTTAAATTGAAGTTTTAGTATTCCTTTTTAAAATGTGGTTTTCTATGAATGAAACTTTCAAGTAGTAAACCATTTATAACCCTGACGAATTTATAGGGGGAAATTCATTTTAAGGAGGGTAGAATGTAACTCCCCGAGATTTTATGTGATATATTATTTTTAATTTCTTTGATTTCTTCTATTATACACTACACCAATATTATCTTGTACTATACGCAACAAAGTATTAGTTTGCAGTATATGCAACACTATTCTTGGCTCGTGTCACAAACAATTTCAAGTTCGTTTTGTGGAAATTATTCTATGCAACATTAAGTATAGATTTTTTTAATGTATAAATGAAATAAGTTTTGATTATGTTATATGCAACACCAGACAGAGATTTCACTACACACATCCTTGACTTGGATTGCATTACACGCAATCATGACCTTATTCGATAGCGTCTGTAGTATGTAATACCGAGTTTCATTAAATGAGATATTATTATAATATTATTATGAACTAGCCGTTATAAATAGTAATACCCACTTTTTGAAATTTTATAAATTTTATCTTTCAAAATGGACTTCATTTTTGGATTCTGAATATCGAAATTATCCTAGGGTGAATTTTTTGTATTTTTCTGAAAACTTTCATTTTTTGATGAATAGTGAAAACACTGGGTTACTATTTAAAAAAAGAATTTTTATTTAAATAATTATTTATTTTATTTAAATTTATTTTATGTAAAAATTCATATATAATACCTATATAAGTTCAATTTAATTCATTTGAGTCATTTTATAATAATTTTATATATATAAAAAATTTATTGAACTTTTCACCATCTTTTACCCACCTCATAGGAGCATTTGAAATTGTACATAAAACATAATTTTAGCACTTCTATGAGTGGAGTTTCAAAAATCAGAAAGAAACAATTAATATCAAGAAGTAAAATGTGGTTCAATGAGATAAAAATAATTTTTGGTGAATAGTAACTTTTTACTTTTATTTATCACAGTTAAAAGTAAATAGGGTAATTAAGCGTAAAAATGATATTATTAGTACCCTAACACGTGTCCTAATTCTATTATATAAGTTTAATTCGACCAAAAAAATCATAGGAATAAAATATTACTCTTTAGGTCCACTTGGATTAGATTAGGACATTTATTATTATTTTATTTAAAAAAGAGTTAAAATAGTAAAAATTAAAGTTTAATAAGTAAAAAATTTTTAATATAGGGTTATAAATAAGATAAATTAGACTATAAATATTCATTAGAAATATAAAAATGTTTCCTACCTAATGGTATTTTATTTATAATTTTTAGACATTAAATAATTTAATTTATTTATGACAAAATGGTGATGCAGTAATTACCTAAATAATGAAATATTAAAATAATTGATAATATAAATACCGAAATAAATTTAATTTGAGACTTTTTATGAATTTTAAAAAACTTTATAGGTTAATATGACATGTTATTATTGATTTAATTAACTTTTTTTAAACTAATCATGCTGTTATAAGTTTTACAATAATCAATTACCAAATAGTGTCAAAATTGACATAAAATAGTTTTTTAAACAAATATTATATTATTAATTGTTATTATATTCCTAAAAATCTAAGGTTCATCCAAATGACCTAGATAAGGTTATATATATTAATAATTATCCACTTGGGGTTCGTTTGGATTATTATAGTAAATTTATAAACCATATAGTGTAAGAAAACAAGAAGACGCGGTAAAGGTTAAATTATTTAACATAGAGTTAAATATAAATGATAAGGTTAAAAATAGTAACCTAAAATTTTCTAAAACCTATTGGTTGAAAGGATCTGGATCCATACCGACTTTATATTTGAAATAAATCAATTTGGAGCTATTATAAATGGAATATGAATTTATTATAAAATAATATTTTAAGTTTTTCATAAAGTACCCCTCTCTTCCCTCTTCTCTTTACACAATTTTGAGCTTTCAAGCTTGGACAAACCCTGCCCATTTACCTTATCAACTTCCCTAGAAACATTATAGAGGTTCTGGTCTCCTCAAAAGACTAACTCTAGTGCCTTAAGAGGAAGCTTAAAAGAGGTGCATCGAAGAAGAGGTAATCTCTTCTACCGATTCTTTCAAGTTTTCTTTCTTCTTCAACTTCTTCTTATTTAGTTGTTTCATTGTAAATTAATAACATTAGTATCAATAATATACTGATATATTTTTATAACTATGAAACAACCCCAATTCACCTTCTATCCATCCTACGGAAAACAAAATCACCGCGCATGTGTACGTACGGAATACCATCTCCACGCCATGGTGTAATCTGTTTTTCCACCACCACCTTACTTGGATGGGTATAATGATGTAAAGATTAACTATATATGGTTATTATAACATCATACTGATTATGATATATTATATCATCCACTCCAATTCAATTCAATAATTATTGAAATGATATCATCGCTCGTACGTATGTACGGATTACCGTCTCTACGACGCGATGAGATTCATTCTCCATGTTAACCATTCAAGAATGATTATAAAGTATATATAATGAATAAAAATGAAATATATGACATGGTAAATCTAATGGATTTATGTATATATATATATATATATTTCATCTACTTACTTCCATTCAAGTCAATAAAGAAAAGAAAACAACGTTCATGTGTACGTACAGCCTACCGTCTCCATGAACGGTGTATTTCACTTCATTTATCTATCTATTATATATATATATATTCTGAATATATATTATATATAAATCATGATTTAAATTCTGGAAGTAAGTAAATCATTATATAAGTAATAATAATATCAAGAACAATAAGTTCAAACACATACGATAAATAAAACGATTTTACCCAAAATGCTGGTTTAACATGGAATTTTCTAATGAACTGGTAATATAAAGAATTAAGTGAACCATATATGATATCATAACAGTGAATATGTTAATTTAATAAGTCAATTTCATTATTTAAATCATTATATAGGAGTTACAGATACATACAAAGCATATCAGACTTAAGGTAAGGGATAATTATTCCAATCTCATTCTTATCCGAGATTGTTTATTCGTAAGTATTTACTGGGGTTATGTTTATTATCCATGTCCATATGTTCTCAAAATGTTTTCATAAAATGTTTACTTTTCTTCCATGTACTTTTAAAGTAATTTTTACCTTTTTTTACTTTTACCACATTGTATGGAAGGAATCTTTCTTTTGTTTACCATACGAGGTACTTTTTGACTTTTCTGACAAAAGTATGAGGAGAATGTTTTTTTAACTTATACGACATGAAAGAATTCTTATGGTTCCATAACTCCTTATTTACATGAGTATTCCAATACAATATTTAATGATTATTTTCAATAAAATCCTTTCTTTTAAAATTTCATGTCATTTTTTGAGAAGAAAATGATTTTGAAGAAGAAATGATATTTTCCTCAAGAATTCATTTCAAGTGTTTTGTCAAAACTATTTTACATCTAAGACGAAATTATTTCATATGTGAATGTTTCAAGTATAATGTCTCTATGATTTAAATGGTTTCACTTTTCTTATGATGAAATGATATCCATTTATTTTATATGGATTATGTTATAATGGGATGACATTTATGAAACCCATTTTATTCTTTGGGTTATGATGGATGATTTATGTTTATTTTGTGGCACAAGTAAGAATGATTTAATTATGATATGGGTGGGACCTATATATCCCTAAAATTAATTGGGTAAATATTTATATCTCATAGGATAGACATGGTTGGAATGGTAAGTTAATCTGGTTCAGTGATACAGGACTAGAACGAGGAGTGAACTCGATTCAGAAAGGGACTATGTCCACTAAGATGGTATTGGCAGCATTGCCTTGGCTACTATGGAAATAATATAATGTGATTACTAGTTTTCCACAATTACATGTTTTATTCCCATTCTATTTTTTCATTATTGATGTTCCTTTATGATATATTCCTTACATACTTCCATGATTTATGTCTTTGCTCAATATTTTGATGTTTAGATTTTATGTTCATGTTTGTTTTGCACTCAAATGTTTATGGATTGTTTTATGTTCTCTATGTTTATCATTACTGAGCGTTTGAGCTCACCCTTTTTATGTTTTCTTTTCCCCAAGATATAAATAATGGTTTTAGGTAAGAAAAAAAAGCATAAGATCTTTATTGGAGATGTTGAAGATCTTTCACCAAGATTAGAAGATTATGTTCCAAGTTTCCAAAGACACTAAACTATTACAGTCCTTTGGTGTTTGTTTTTGTTATGTATTAAGTATTCTGCAAAAAGTAATGTAATGTCTATGTACATCAAGCTTTGGGTCTCTACATAATCCATTCCAACCTCTAGACTTATCCAAAATACTTGTTTCCAAACTCAAAGTCCATAATTTATAAAGATGTAAAGCACAATGAAGATCCTTTTTGACACATAATAACATGTGAATACCATTATCATGTATTCTTTTAAAAAACGGTAACAACCTGAATTACCATAAAACCTTATTGATTTCATTCATTCCCCCTTATTTCTTATAGAATACTATATATATTCCTTATATACAAAACTTTTGAATACTCCAATAATGATGAAATAAACAAACCATTAATCAGTTCCAGGGTAGTCAATAATATCCAATAGAATTTATCCAAATCAATCATCTATTATTCCAAAATCAATTCCTCAGTATCAAGACCATATTAAAGTTTTGTCTTTCCTTTAACCATGTATTTTCCAAGAAGTTTAACTTTCCATTGAGTCACTTTTCTTGGTTCTACTAATCTCAAGTCATTAATGAAATAGTATTGCAGTACAATCCTTATATACTCTACAATTCTTTTGACATGTAAATCATTAATACAATACTGAAACGACAAAATACTTTAATAAAAACATAAGAACTATTAATCAATCATCTTCATCTTCGGTAGTATCATAACTTTATTATTATCCAAAAGGAGCATTTGGGGTATACTCTGATGATTTGGAAATTGATTCGCATAGTGTCCCAACTCTTTGCAGGTGAAGCATTGAACATTTGAAACATTTTTCTCACCCTTGAAATCACGTACTTGGTGTACTTTTCCTCCACACTTATAACAAAACCTCATTCCTTTGAATCATTTACCAAGGTGATTATTTCCACATTTGTCACATATGAGAAAATCCTTCTTTTCCAAATTCCCTTTATCCATCTTTCTCTCTACCATCATTTTCTTCTTTGGCTTCCCTTCAAATCCATAGGACTCAGAAAATTCTTTACTTATCTTAATAACACATGATACTATTTCTTCATATGATTATAAAACATGGGAGACTATTTCCTTTCTAAATGTTGGCTTAACACCATGAAAGATATAATCCTTCTTACTCTTTGTATCATGCATATTGTTGGAGGTCTAATTATATATAATGGGTGAAATTTCTAAACAATGGAATAAACTAGATTAGTTTATGAACTAAAATACATAATTCCAAACTAGTCAAATTCTTAACATAAATTGAACAGTTTATGGATATAATCCATAATCCTAAGAAAGTTTTATTTGAGGAATTATATACTCATAAACCATTTATAATGGTTTGTAAAGAAAATGAGTATTATCCTAAGAATATCTCCCAGGAGTGTCATAACCAAGATTGCATCATGGCCCGTTGTCATGCCCTAGTTCCCGTTCGAGTCTAGCTCAAAGCGGTGTTTTTGGGTTTTTCCCCCAGGTACATCTGTGCCAGAGTCACCTCTACTTTCTTGTATCCAGACAGGGATTTATTGTTTGTAAAACTCACAAAATCTCTACAATACCAAAATTCTAAGAAGTTCTTCTATACTAATACTCAAATTTTATCTTAGGGCTATGTGATCTAATCAGAGTTTATCTAAATCTTGTTTTCAAGGTTTGTACTAAACTTACTCTGATACCAACTGTAACGCCCTAACCCTAGTTACCTAGAGTTGGTGCATTATTACATAACATTGGTATGATCACAAAAGATTAAGTCTCGAAATACCTATTAGTTTAGTAGCCTTGGAAGTACTAGATACATTCATAAGGTTTACATTACATCATAAAATGGAAAACTACAACTACATTGTTTCCATGTAAAACACTAAGATCCCATAGACTATCCGAGCAGGATAATCATAATATACTTCTTCACATCCTGGAAAAAATAAAACATAGAAAGTGGTGAGCTCAAATGCTCATTAAGGATAACAATATAGCTGCAACTTTTATAAATAAGCATAAAAATTTTTAAAAATTTATAAAACTAAAACAAAATCCTTTTAATTGTAAACTTCATCATAATTTGGAAAATATAAATCAAAATAATGCCATTTACTCACTCACATGGATATTCTAATAGTCCAATAATCACATTCAATATCAATAGCCACTTTCATAATGATGGAATTCATAATTCCAGACATTTATAACCACATAGTCAAGGCCTTGTGCCAAGACTACAAATAAGATTTTTTCAAGGCCTTGTGCCAAGACACTAGTTTGTCTCATGATACCTACTGATGCATCAAGGAGCTATAGTGGGCTCCACCCATCACTTACTAAGTCCACTACATTCTTCATATGTAAATTTTGAAACATAACATAAACATACCAATTAAAACTAGAATACGAAATGTCAATACATTAACCATAAACCATTAATGGTTTTAAAATAGTAAATTCATATTCAAACATATCATAGATCATTGAATACAATTTTGAAGATTTTATTTTTAATAAATCAACCTCAATAAATAATAATATCCAAAAATGATGTTGACATAGTTGAAAATATTCATTAAAAACCTTTGAGGAAAAATATAATTTTTTTTGTAAAATCATTTAAATGTAACACATGTATAAACCAAGTCATTTAAAATAGATTTTTGAATCAATGTGTCCCATATCACTTTGAAACTTTTGAAAATAATAATTATTTCAAAACCTTCATGTCCATATAAATAAATACTTAAAACCATTTTGAAAACATGGACATTAATTAAAAAGATTTAGAAAGATAAATCTTTAAAACATTTAAAATTATGATCTTGATAAATAGTACCTTTCAAAAATCCTTGAAATATTCATTTTGAAATCATTTTTATGAAAAACGTACATTGATGATAAAAATGTCCCAGTAAATACTTACACATAAACAATCTCATATAATAATGAGATTGAGGAATGAACCCTTACCTTGTACTTTTCCTCGTTCAAGGGTAGGTTAAACTCCTATATAATGGTGAAATAATTGTTATTAAATTATACAAGAATCATATACATTAATATTATATCATATATAATCTTTTAACATGACTTTGTTAAAAATATATTAGAATTATCATCGTTTCGGGTGTTAAATGATTCATTTTCCTTTATATGATTGGTTACGTAAGTAATGTTTGTGTTGGATTAGATGTATATTATTCATATTCAGAATGATATTAAGTCTTTAAATGTTACTTTTAACCATCTAATGAAAATTATTCTTTAATGGATTACGATGGGATATGAATCTCATCGCGTTCGTGGAGATAGTAATCCGTACGTAAGCACGAGTGATAATATCATTCTTTTGATATTAAAATAATATATAATTAGATGGTATATCATATATAAGAATCATTATCATGTTATATTTGTTATTTAAATCAATTACACATCATTATTATACCCATCCAAATAATAATTTATTGAATAACAATTACACCATGACGTGGAGACGGTATGTTATACGTACAAACGTATGGTGACATGTCATTCAAAGGATGGATAGAATAATGAATATGGTTGTACCATATTTATAATAACATCATAGTATATATAATATATTGGAGTTATTATTTTAGAATAGAAACAACAAATAAAGAGTAAGTGGGAGAAGAAAAGAACTTGAAAGAGGTGATGAGATATTTACCTCTTCTTCAGGTTCTTCCTCTTGATTTGATCAAAAGGGCTCCTTATGTTTTCTTTCTGACTAAATAAAGGACTCTATAATGAAGGGAGGAAAATTTAGAGGGTATTATGGAAGGGTTTGGCTGAGTAAAATGGCTTTGAAGGTTTCAATTAGAGAGAAGGGGGAGTTCCCTTTTATAAGAGGGGTGATGGACACCTTAGGAAAATCTAGAAATATTATTTTATAATAAAATCATTTTCGGTTTGTAATGGATCCAAAATGAATTATTTAAAGGCTAATATGGGGATATGTCGGAAACAACTCAACCAATAGTATTTATACAGGTTTGGGTCACTATATTAACATTATCTTTTAGATTTGACTCTTAGTTAAGTAGTTTGACATTTACCATGTCTCTTTGTATTTTTATATTATATGTTTAATAAACATACTATAAACATTCAAGAGAATCCCAAGTGGTTAATTAATTATACACATATCATTATATAAGTTTTTTGGGAAAATATTCTACTTTTAAGAATAAAATATCAATTAATAATATAATATTTTTTTAAAAACTCTTTTATGTCGATTTTGACATTATTTGGTATTTTATTTTTTCTAAATTCATAACAACATTATTACTTCAAAAAAATTCATATAAACAACTCTAACATTTAATATTAACCTATAAAATTAGTGTAATTCATAAAAAGTCTCAAATTACATTTATTTTGATATTTATAATATCAATTATTTTAATATTTCATTAATTATGTAATTACTGCATCATCATTGTGTCATAAATAAATTTAATTATTTAATGTCTAAATTTTTTAAATAAAATATCATTATGTAGGAAATATTTTTATATTTATAATGAATATTTATAGTCAAAATATTCTTTGGTATAACCCTATATTAAAAATATTTTATTTATTAATCTTTGATTTTAACACTTTTAACTCTTCTTTGAATTAAATAATAATAAATGTCCTAATCTAATAAAAGTGGACCTAAAGCATCATATTTTATTAATAAGGTTGTTTTTGGTTAAATTAAACTTATCAAATAGAATTATTACATGTGTTAGGGTAATAATAATATCACTTTTACCTTTGATTACCCTATTTACTTTTAACCATGGTAAGTAAAAGTCAAAAGTTACTATTTGACAAAAATTATTTTTATCTTTTTGAACCAAATTTTACTTACTGATATCAACCTTTCCTCTTGGATTTTTGAAATTAAATTCACAGAAGTGGTAAAATTAAGTTGTATTCAAATGTACAAATGTTTATAGGAGGTGGTAAAAGGCGGTAAATAGTTCGATAAAATTTTATATATCTAAACTTATTATAAAATGACTGTAATGAATTAAATTGAACATATATAGGTATTATGTATCTATTTTTAATTAAAATAAATTAAAATAAAATAACTAATTGTTTAAATAAAACGTAGGTTTTAACCAATAACGCAGTGTTTTTCACTATTCAACAAAAATTGAATGTTTTCAGAAACATACAAAAAATTCACCCTAAGATTATTTGGATATTCCAAATTCAAAAATGATGTATATTTTAAAAAACTCAAAACATATACATTGACCTTATTAATATAAAATTAATTCCTATTGTCAAAACTAAAAGGCATATTTTTAAGAAATAACAACTACCAAAAGATTGACACTTGTTTATGTCCAATTTAAAAGTGAAATTACTTCCAATGACCAACATTGGATTAAATGGAAAAAATATGATTTAATTATAATTCCAAAACATTCAAATTTATTGTTTGAAAACTATAAATTGTTTTTATTAAAAAGTTTTTTTCAGTTAAAATTTAGTATTTTTCACTATTCACCCAAATATGAAAGTTATCAAAAAAACACAAAAAATTTATCAAAACTAAATTTTTATGTCCTGATTCTAAAGAATAAGTTTATTTTGTCAAATTTAATATATTAAAGTATAAAATATTGGATTTAAAAATGGTTTTCCGTTAAAAGGCGGTAAAATTGCATTTAAAAAAATACTTCTTTTATCTGAAAAAATAAATTTGTTCTTATATTATGTCTAAGAAAATCATAATCTGGATTATAAAATTATAAGGATTATATAAAATTTAAAAAATCTGTTAATACTATTCATAACCGCTTTTTAATGGCTAGTTTGGTAAGTCGTGGTGCACTTGAACTCAGTGTTGCGTGTATTGCAAGTTATAGAATTACATAGAAGAAATAACGTACTATGGAATCTTGGGGTGTTAAATTCTCCCATCATTCAATAAATTGTGTCCTCTCAATTTGAAATTGTCTTATGAAAATAAACGGTTAAAAATAGAAAAATACCTTTGTGGAGAACCCACATCAGAAATTGGGTTAATAAAATTTAGTCTTAATAAGATGGAAAAGGAAATTAAAATGTCACCACCAAATTATGATCTCGATTAGGAGAACATTGGTGGAAATTAGAGGCAAATAATTGGAGGAAAAAAGTAAATATTTATTTGGACTGATTGAGGTCATCAATCAAAAACAAGTGTAAAATTGAGGGCCTCAAAGCCATCAATCTATGATGATTTAAAATATCATCGGTTCAACAAAACATAAGGTATTAGGTTAACAAATTTTTGGTTTTAATATCCCTTAACTAATGTTTAAGAATTAATTTATTCATAGAATAAGAGAAAAAAATATACTTGATAAGTATAATTCTATCCTTTACCTAATTTCTTCCACAAACTCATCTTTCACTATAAAATATGATAGAGCATAAAAATACTCTATTTATCCTAACTGTATATGGTTCCAAAAAATGAATTTATAATTAATCTATCAGACCATTTAAAAAAACTAAATTATACAATCTAGGACATTAATTAGGCCACTGGTATGTGATGCACCCTTGTCGACATTTGGTTTTGGGTTCAAGTCTCGCGTCTTTGCCGGATGCGACTGGTTGTCGCCCGAACTTCTAATTGTCCTTTTATAAAAAAATCCAAAAAAACAATCTTATGAAATGATTTTACATTAACAATAAAATCCAATGTCAAACTTAATCCATTCCAACCTTTATACTTATCCAAAATACTTCTTTCCAAACTCAATGTCCAAAATTTATAAAGATGTAAAACACAATGAAGATTATTTTTTCCATGTAATAACATGTGAATAAAATCATCATGTATTCTTTTAGAAGATGGTAACACCCTAAATTACCATAAAAAATTATTGATTACATTCATGCTCCTTTATTCTTTATATAATACTAGATATATTCATTATATCCAAAAAAAATTAATACTTGAACAGTGATGAAATAAACAAACCATTGATCAGTTCCAAGGTAGTCAATAATATCCAATAGAATTTATCCAAATCAATCATCTCTTATTACAAAATTAAAACCTCAGTATCAAGACAATATTAAAGTTTTTCTTTACTTTAACCATGTATTTTACCGGAAGTTTAACTTTCCATTAAGTCACTTTTCTTGGTTCTACTAATCTCAAGTCATTAATGAAATAGTACTACAGTACAATCCTTATATACTCTATAATTATTATAACATGTAAATCATTTATAAAATACTCAAATGACACTATAATTTAATAACAACATAAAAACTCTTAATCATTCCTCTTCATCTTCAGAAGTATCATAACTTGATTATTATCCAAAAGAAGAATTTGGGGTATACTCTGATGTTTTGGACATTGATTCGCGTAGTGTCCTAACACTTTGAAGGTGAATCATTTTACATTTGAAACATTTTTCTCACCCTTACATCACATAATTGGTGTCCTTTTCCTTTACACTTATAACAAACTCCCATTCCCTTCAAGCATTTACCAAGGTGATTCTTTCCACAGTTGTCACATATGGGAAAATCCTTCTTTCCTTAATTCCCTTTATCCATCTTTATCTCTACAATATTTTTCTTCTATGGTTTCCCTTCAAAGCCAAAGGACTCATAAATTTTTTTACTTATCTTATCAACAAATGATACTATTTCTTCATATGATGATAATACGTGGGAGACTATTTCCTTTCTAAATGTTGTCTTGACACCATGAATGATATGATCCTTCTTACTCTTTTTATCATGAGTATTGCTGGAGGTCTAATTCCATCTACTGGGTGCCATTTCTAAACAATGGCATAAACTAGATTAGTTTATGAATCAAAATACATAATTCCAAACTTGTAAAATACTTAAAATAAATTGAATAATTTATGGATATAATCCATAATCATAAAAATGTTTTATTTGAGGAAGTATATACTCATAAATGCTTCATAATTTTCTGTAAAGAAAATGATAATTATCCTAAGCATATCCCCCGAGAGTGTCATAACCAAGAGTGAAGCAAGGCTCGTTGTCATGCACCAGATCCTGTTTGAGTCTAGATCAAAGCGATGTTTTTAGGTTTTACCCCTAGGTATATCTGTGCCTGAGCCGCCTCAACCTGCTCATATCTAGACAGGGATTCATTTCTTGGAAAACTCACAAAATCTATAAAATACCAAAATTATAGGAAGTTCTTATATACTAATCTTCAAAGTTTATCTTTGGGCTGTGATCTCTAATAAGATTTTATCTAAATCTTGTTTCCAAGGTTTGTACAAAACTTCATCTGATACCAAATGTAACACCCCAACCCTAGTTACACAGAGATGGTGAATTATTACATAACATTGGCATGATCACAAAATATCAAGTCTCAAAAGTCTGATTAGTTTAGTATCCTTGGAAGTACTAGATACATTCATAAGGTTTACATTATATCTTAAAATAGAAAACTACGACAACATTGTTTCCATGGACAACACTGATATCTCATAGACTATCCCTGTAGGTTAGTCATAATATACTTTTTCACATCCTGGAAAAAATAAAACATAGAAAGGGGTGATCTCAAATGCTCTGTAAGGATAAAAATATAGCAGAAACATTCATAAATAAGCATAAACATTTAAGACAATGTATAAAACTAAAACAAAAGACATTTCAACATAAATTTCATCATTATATGTAAAATATAAATCAAAATAATTCCATTTACTTACTCAAATTTATATTCTACTAATCTAATATTCATGCAATATCAATAGACACTTTTATAATGATGCAATGCATAATGTCAGACTATCATAACCACATAGTCAAGGACTTGTGCCAAGACTACAAATAAGATTTTGTCAAAGCCCTGTGCAAAGACACTAGTTTGTCTCATGAGACGTACCGATGCATCGAGGAGATATAACGGGCTCCACCCATCACTTACTAAGTCCACTGCATTCCTCATATGAAAATGTTGAAATATAACATAAACATTCGTATTAAAACTAGCATACGAAATGTCAATACATTAACCAAAACCATGAATGGTATAAAAATAGAACATTCACAGTAAAACATATCATAGCTCATTCAATACAATATTGAATATTTTATTTATAATAAATCAACCTCAATCAAGAATAATATCCAAAAAGTATGTTGACATAGTTGAAAATAATCATTAAAAACCTTTGAGAAAAAATATCCTTTTTTTTGAAATCATTTAAATGTAACAAATTTATAAAGCAATTTATTTAAAATATATTTTTGAATCATAGTGTCCCATACAACTTTGAAAATTTTGAAAATAATTATTATTTCAAAACATTCATGTCCATATAAATAAATACTTAAAATAATTTTGAAAACCTGGACATTAATTTAAAAGAATTAGAAAGATAAATATTCGAAACATTTAAAATTCAGATCATGATAAATAGTACCTTTCACAAATCCTTAAAATATTAATTTTGAAATCATTTTTATGAAAAATGGACATGGATGATAAAAATGTCCTAGTAAATACTTACACATAAACAATCTCGGATAATAATGAGATTGAGGAATTAAACCTTACCTTGTTCTTTTCGTTGGTCAAGGGTAGGTTAACTTGTTGTATAATGGTAAAATAATTGTTATTAAATTATACTAGAATCATATACATTAATATGATATCATATATTATCTTTTAACATTTCTTTGATAATAATATCTTAGTATTATCGTCGTTTCAGGTGTTAACTAATTCATTTTCCTTTATATGATTTGTTACGTAAGTAATGTTTGTTAGGGATAGGATGTATCTTATTCACATTCAGAATGATATTAAATCTTTAAACGTTATTTTTAATCATCCAATGAAAATTCATCTTGAATGAATTACGACGTGGAATGAATCTCATCACGTTCGTGGAGACGGTAATCCGTACGTAAGCACGAGCGATAATATCATTCTTTTGATATTAAATTAATATATAATTGGCTGGTATATCATATATATAGAATCATTATCATGTTATATTTATTATTTACTTAAATTTAACATCATCATTACACCCATCCAAATAATAATTTATTGAAAAACAATTACACCACGACGTGGAGACCGTAAGCCGTACGTACGCACGTATGGTGACATGTCATTCAAAGGATGGATAGAATAATGAATATGGTAGCACCATATTTATAATAACATCACAGTATATATAATATACTATATTTATTATTTTATAATGGTAACAACAAAGAAATAGGAAGTGGAAGAAGAAAATAACTTGAAAGAGGTGATGAAATATTTACCTCTTCTTCGGGTTATTCCTTTTGATTTGATCAAAAGGGATCCTCATGTTGGCTTTCTGACTAATGAAAGGCCTCGAGGATGACGGGAGAATAGTTGAGAGGTGATTTGGTCATTGTTTGGCCGAGTAAAATGGCTTTGAAGGTGTGAATTAGAGATAAGGGGGGAGTGCCCTTTTATAAGAGGGGTGAGAGGCACCTTAGGAAAAGTTAGAAATATTATTTTATAATAAAATCATTTTAGTTTTTTCATGGATCCAAAATGAATTATTTAAAGGATAAGGTAGGGATGGGTTGAAAACCACTCAACCAATAGGTTTTAGACAGGTTTGGATCACTATATTAACTTTATCTTTTAGATTTAACTCTTAGTTAAATAGTTTGACATCTACCATGTCTTTTTTTTTATATTATATGGTTAATAAACACACTATAAACTTCCAAGAGAACCCCAAGTGGTTAATTAATGATACACCTATCATTATAAAAGTATTCTGGATGAATCTTATATTATTAGGAATACAATATCAATTAATAATATAATATTTGTTTTAAAAAACTCTTTTATGTCAATTTTGACACAATTTTTATTTTGTTTTTGCTAAATTCATAATAGCATTATTACTTCAAAAAAAATTCATTCAACCAACCCTAACATGTCATATTAACACACCAAAAAGCATATTTTTAAGAAATAACACACCAAAAGTGTATTTTTAAGAAATAATAACTAAAAGCATATTTTTCACACCAAAAAGCATATTTTTAAGAAATAATAACTACCAAAATATTGACACTTGTTTATGTCCAATTTCAAAGTGAAATTACATCCAATGACCAACATTGGATTAAATAGAAAAAATATAATTTAATTATACTTTCAAACCATTAAAATGTAAAGTTGAACACTATAAATTATTTTGATTAAAAAAGTTGTTTTTTTTTTAAATTTAGAATTTTTCACTGTTCACCCAAATATGAAAGTTATCCGAAAAACACCAAAAATTTATCAAAAATAAAATTTTATGTCCCGATTCTAAATTAGAAGTTTATTTTGTGAATTTTAATATATAAAAGTTTCAAATATTGTATTTAAAAATGGTTTTCCATTAAAAGGCAGTAAAATTACATTAAAAAAATACTTCTTTTATCTGAAAAAATGAATTTTTTCTTATATTATTCCTAAGAAACTCATAATATGGATTCTAAAATTATAAGGATTATATAAAATTCAAAATTCAGTTAAAAATATTCATAGCCGCTTTTGAACGTCTAGTTTGGTAAGGCGTGGTGCGCTTGAACTCAGTGTTGCATGTAGTGCAAGTTATTGAATTACATTGAAGAAATAACGTACTATGAAATCCTGGGGTGTTACATTCTACCCTCTGTCAATAATTTTCATCCTCTCAATTTGAAATTTTTCTTCAAAAATAAAAGGTTAAAAATATAAAAATACCTTTGTGGAGAACCCACATCAGAAATTGGGTTAATAAGATTTAGTCCTAATAAGAGGTAAAGGGAAATGAAAAAGTCACCAACAAATTATGATATCGATTAGGAGAACATTGGTGGCAATTAGAGACACATAATTGGAAGGAAAACGTAAATATTTTTTGGGAGTGATTGAGGTCATCAATCACATACAAGTGTAAAATTAAAGGCCCCAAAGCCATCAATCTATGATGATTTAAAATATCATCGATTCAACAAAACATAAGGTATTAGGTTAACACATTTTTGGTTTTAAGACCACTTAACTAAAATTTAATAATTAATTTCTTCATAGAATAAGAGAAAAAAATATACTTGAAAAGTAGAGTTCCATCATTTGAATAATTTCTTCCACAAACTCACCTTTCACTATAAAAGATAATAGAACATAAAAATAATTTATTTATCCTAATTGTATGTGATTCCAAAAATATGAATTTATAATTCATTTATCAGGCCTTTTAAAAAAGCTACATTATACAATCCAGGACATTACGTATGCAAGTGGTAGGTAATGCACCCTTGTCAACCT
Organism: Viscum album; assembly: GCA_963277665.1. Classification (NCBI taxonomy): domain Eukaryota; kingdom Viridiplantae; phylum Streptophyta; class Magnoliopsida; order Santalales; family Viscaceae; genus Viscum; species Viscum album. The sequence goes on along the minus strand of OY728128.1, from coordinate 2,103,993,753 downwards.
TCAGTTGTGGGTTCAAGTCTCACAGCCTTGCCGGACGTGACTGGTTGTCGACCGACCTTTGGGTTGTCCCTTTATAAAAAATCCAACAAAAACAATATTAAGAAATGCTTTTACCTTAACAATAGAATCCACTGTCAGACTTAATCCATTCCAACCTTTAGACTTATCCAAAATAATTCTTTCCAAACTCATAGTACAAAATTTATAAAGATGTAAAACACAATGAAGATCCATTTTTCTACGTAATAACATGTGAATACCATCATCATTTATTCTTTTAAAAGACGGTAACACCCTGAATTACCATAGAACCTTATTGATTACATTAATATTCCCTTATTCCTTATAGAATACTAGATATATTCCTTATATCCAAAAATTTTGAATACTCCAACAATTATGAAATAAAAAAACCATTAATCAGTTCCAAGGTAGTCAATAATATCCAATATAATTAATCCAAATCAATCATCTCTTATTCCAAAATCAATAACTCGGTATCAAGACCATATTAAATTTTTGTCTTTCCTTCAACCATGTATTTTCCAAGAAGTTTAACTTTCCATTGAGTCACTTTTCTTGGTTCTACTAATCTCTATTTATTTAATGAAATAGTACTGCAGTACAATCCTTATATGCTTTATAATTCTTATAACATGTAAATCATTAATATAATACTCAAATGACACAATAATTTAATTACAAATTAATAACTCTTAATCATTCCCCTTCATCTTCAATATTATCATAACTTGATTATTATCCAAAAGTAGCATTTGGGCTATACTCTGATGATTTGGACATTGATCGCATAGTGTCCCAACTCTTCGCAGGTTAAGCCTTGTACATTTGAAACATTTTTCTCACCTTTTCAATCACATACTTGGTGTATTTTTCCTCCAAACTTATAACAAACTCCCATTCCTCTCAAGCATTTACCAAGGTGATTCTTTCCACTGTTGTCACATATGGGAAAATCATTCTTTCCCTAATTACCTTTGTCTATCTTTCTCTCTACCATCTTTTTCATCTCTGGCTTCCCTTCAAAACCATAGGACTCAGAAAATTCTTTACTTATCTTATTAACACATGATACTATTTCTTCATATGATGATATTACAAGGGAGACTATTTCCTTTCTAAATGTTGGATTAACACCATGAATGATATGATCCTTCTTACTATTTGTATCATGCGTATTTCCGGAGGTCTCATTCTATCTATTGGGCACCATTTCTAAACAATGGAATAAACTAGATTAGTTTATGAATCGAAATACATAATTCCAAACTTATAAAATACCTAACATAAATTGAATAGTTTATGGATATAATCCATAATCATAAAAATGTTTTTTTGAGGAAGTGTATACTCATAAACCCTTCCTAATGGTTTGTAAAAAAATGAGAATTATCCTAAGCATATCCCTCGGGAGTGTCGTGACCAAGAGTGCAACAAGGCCCGTTGTCGTGCACCAGTTCCCATTCAATTCTAGCTCAAAGCTGTGTTTTTGGGTTTTACCCCTAGGTACATCTGTGCTAGAGCTTCCCCTACCTACTCGTATCCAGACAGGGATGTATTGCTTGTAAAACTCACAAAATCTCTACAATACCCAAATTCTAGGAAGTTATTGTATACTAATCCTCAAAGTTTATCTTAGGGCTATGTGCTCTAATAAGAGTTTATCGAAATCTTATTTCCAAGGTTTGTACTAAACTGTATCTGATACCAACTGTAATGCCCTGACCCTAGTTACCCAGAGTCGGTGCATTATTACATAACATTCGCATAATAAAAAAAGATCAAGTCTCAAAAGACCGATTAGTTTAGTAGCCTTGGAAGTACTAGATAAATTCATAAGGTTTACATTATATCATAAAATGAAAAACTACAACAACATTTTTTCCATGGATGATAGTGAGATCCCATAGACTATCCCTGTAGGTCAGTCAAAATATACTTCTTCACATCCTAGGAAAAAATAAAACATAGAAAGGTGTGAGCTCAAATGCTTAGTAAGGATAATAATATGGTGAAAACTTTCATAAATAAGAATAAACATTTAAGGCCTTGTATAAAACTAAAACAAAATCCATTACCACATAAACATCATCATAATATGGAAAATATAAATCAAAATAATTCCATTTACATACTCAGATGGATATTCTACTAGTCGAATAATCACATGCAATATCAATAGCTACTTTAATAATGATGGAATGCATAATGACAGACTTTTCATAACCACATAGTCAAGGCTATGTGCCAAGACTTAAAATAAGACTTTTTCAAGGCCTTGTGCCAAGACACTAGTTTGTCTCATGAGACTTACCGATGCATCGCGGAGCTATAGCGGGCTCCACCTGTCACTTACTAAGTCTACTGCATTCCTCATATGAAAATGTTGAAACATAACATAAACATTCATATTAAAACAAGCATACGAAATGTCAATACATTAACCATAAACCATGAATTGTACAAAAATAACACATTTCACTGTCAAACATATCATAGCTCATTCAATACAATATTAAAGATTTTATTTATAATAAATCAACCTCAATCAAGAATAATATCCAAAAAGGATGTTGACATAGTTGAAAATAATCATTAAAAACCTTTGAGGAAAAATATCCTTTTTTGTGAAATCATTAAAATGTAATACATTTATAAATAAAGTAATTTAAAATATATTTTTGAATCAAAGTGTCCCATACCACTTTGAAACTTTTGAAAATAATTATTATTTCAAAAAATTCATGTCCATATAAATAAATACATAAAACCATTTTGAAAACATGTACATTAATTAAAAATATTTTGAAAGATAAATCTTTAAAACATTTAAAATTATGATCTTGATAAATAGTACCTTTCAAAAATCCTTAAAATATTCATTTTGAAATCATTTTTAGGAAAAATGGACATGGGTGATAAAAATGTCCCAGTAAATACTTACCAGTAAACAATCTCGGATAATAATGAGATTGAGGAATTAAAACTTACCTTGTACTTTTCCTTGGTAAAGGATAGGTTAACCTCTAGTATAATGGTGAAATAATTGTTATTAAATTATACTAGAATCAAATACATTAATATGATATCATGTATGATCTTTTAACACTGCTTTGTTAATATTATCTTAGTAGTATCGTCGTTTTGGGTGTCAAGTGATTCATTTTCCTTTATATGATTTGTTACGTTAGTAATGTTTTTTATGGATAAGATGTATCTTATTCATATTAAGAATTATATTAATTCTTTAAACATTATTTTTAATAATCTAATGAAAATTATTCTTGAATGGATTACGATGGGGAATGAATCTCATCGTGTTCGTGGAGCTGGTAATCCGTACGTAAGCACGACTGATAATATCATACTTTTGATATTATATTAATATATAATTGGATGGTATATCATATATACAGAATCAATATCATGTTATATTTATTATTTACATAAATTACACATCATTATTATACCCATCAAAATAATAATTTATTGAATAACAATTACACCACGATGTGGAGACGGTAAGCCGTATGTACACACGTATGGTGAAATGTCATTCAAAGGATGGATAGAATAATGAATATGGTTTTACCATATTTATAATAAAATCACAGTATATATAATATACTTTAGTTATTGTAATCAACAAAGAAACCGGAAGTGGAAGAAGAAAATAACTTAAAAGAGGTGATGAAATATTTACCTCTTCTTCAGGTTCTTCCTTTTGATTTGATCAAAAGGGCTCTTTATGATGGTTTTATGACTAAACAATGGCCTCTAGGTTGAAGGTAAGACAGTTGAGAGGGTATTTGGGCTGGGGTTGGACGATTCAAATGGCTTTTAAGGTGTGAATTATAGAGAAGGTGGAATTCCCTTTTAAAAGAGGGGTGGGGGCACCTTAGGAAAAGCTAGAAATATGATTTTATAATAAAATTATTTTTAGTTTCTAATGGCACAAAAATGAATTATCTAAAGGATAAGATTGTGATGGGTCGAAAACCACACAAACAATAGGTTTTATATAGGTTTGGGTCATTATATTGACTTTATCGTCTAGATTTAACTCTTAGTTAAATAGTTTGACATTTACCATGTCTCTTTGTATTTTTATAGTATATGGTTAATAAACTTACTATAGACTTCCAAGTGAACCCCAAGTGGTTTACTTATGATACAAATATCATTATATAAGTTTTTTTTTCTGAATATAAGATTTTTAGGAATATAATATAAATTATTAATATAATATTTGTTTTAAAAAACTCATTTATGTCAATTTTGACACTATTTGGTATTTTGTTTTTGCTAAATTCATAACAGAATTATTACATTGAAAAAAATTCATCTAACCAACACTAACATGGAATATTAACCTATAAAATTAGTGGAATTCATAAAAAGTCTCAAATTACATTTATTTGGATAATTATAATATCAATTATTTTAATATTTCAATAATTTTGTAATTACTGTATCGTCATTGTGTGATAAATAAATTTAATTATTTAATGTCTAAAAATTATAAATAAAATACCATTATTTAGGAAATATTTTAATATTTCTAATTAATATTTATAGTCGAATTTATCTCATGTATAACCCTATATTAATAATGTTTTTGTTATTAAACATTGATTTTAACACTTTTAACACTTCTTTGAATTAAATAATAAGAAATGTCCTAATCTAATCCAAGTGGACCTAAAGGATCATATTTTATACCTAAGGTTGTTTCTGGTCGAATTACACTTATCCAATAGAATTATGACATGTGTTAGGGTAATAATAATAATATCATTTTTACCTTTAATTACCCTATTTACTTTTAACTGTGGCAAATAAAAGTCAAAAATTACTATTCACCAAAAATTATTTTCATCTTATTAAACCACATTTTACTTAATGATATCAACTATGTCTCTTGTATTTTTGAAATTCAATTCATAGAAGCAGTAAAATTTAGTTTTATTCAAATTTGCAAATTCTCCTAGGAGGTGGGTAAAAGACGGTAAATAGTTCGATAAAATTTTATATATCTAAACTTATTAAAAAATGACTCCAATGAATTATTTTAAACATATATATGTATTGTGTATCTATTTTGACCTAAAATAAATTATAATAAAATAACAAATTATTTAAATAAAAAGTCAGTTTTAACCAATAACGCATTGTTTTTTACTATTCATCAAAAATTGAATGTTTTTAGAAACATACCAAAAATTCACCCTAATATTATTTTGATATTACAAATTCTAAAAATAAGTCTATTTTACAAAATTTAAAACATATAAATTTCACTTGTTAATTTAAAATTAATTCCAGTTGTCAAAACCAAAAAGCGTATTTTTAAGAAATAATAACTACAAAAAGATTGATGCTTGTTCATGTCCAATTTCAAAATGAAATTACTTCCAATGACCAACATTCGATTAAATGGTAAAAATATAATTTATTTATACTTAAAAATCATTCAAATGTATAGTTGAACACTATAAATTATTTTGATTAAAAAAATATGTCTTCAGTTAAAATTTAGTATTTTTCACTATTCACCCAAATATGAAAGTTATCAGAAAAACACCAAAAATTTATCGAAATTAAATTTTTATGTCCCGATTATAAAGAAGAAGTTTTTTTTTTCAAATTTAATATATAAAAGTTTCAAATATTGGATTTGAAAAGGGTTTTCCATTAAAAGGCGGTAAAATTGCATTTAAAAGAAATTCTTATTTTATCGAAAAAAATGAATTTGATCTTACATTATGTCTAAGAAACTCATAATATAGATTCTAAAATTATAAGGATTATATAAAATTTAAAATTAAGTTAACACTATTCATAAATGCTTTTGAACGGCTAGTTTCGTAAGTCGTGGTGCGCTTGAACTCAGTGTTGCATGTAGTGAAAGTTATTGAATTCCATTGAAGAAATAATGTACTATGAAATCTTGGGGAGTTACAATAAATAAAAGAGTTGTTGGGTCATTTATACTTAGATATTATGCCACATTTTTATTTTTCCCTAGATGGTAGTTATTTGAGTATTCATACAATTTTATTAGGTCTAACCATCTTAGTTGGTGTATATTAAACTCTTTATGGATGAATATATACTTGAGGATTTTCTTGATCGATATATATTCACACTTCTCCCCAAAGAGGTAATGTCACCAAATTTTCAAAGTGAAGATCACTATAGCCAACTCTAGATCATGTTCTGGATATTTATACTCATGAACATTCAACTTCATTGAATTATAGGAAACTAATTTGTCATTTTTCTTCAACACACAACCCAAACCCTTCTTGGAAGCATCACTAAATACTACGAAACACTCTCCACTTGTGGGTAGTGTGAGCATAGGTGCATGAATAATCCACATTTTCAACTCCTTGAAGATCTCTTCACATTCATCATTCCAAGAAAACTTTACTCCCTTTACAGTTAGCTTAGTTAGAGGGTTTGAAAATCGTAATAAATTAACGAAAAATCAATGATAATAACCAGATAATCCAAGGAAACTACAAATCCCTGTCCCAGATGTTAGCCTCAACCATCCTTTAATTGCCTCAGTTTTTTAAGGGTCTATAGATATTACATTTCTTGTGATGATACCCCAATAAAGAGACTTCCTTTAACCCGAAATCACATTTTTTGTACATGTCATAAAGCTTTTCCTTTCTCAAGGTCTTTATCATAGTACTTAAATGCTCCTTATGGTCCTTACTTTTAGAGTATATTATAATATCACTAATAAATACTAACAGATTTTTTTCGAGGAAATCTATAAAGACTATATTGATCAAGTCCATGAATATTGTTGTATCACTAATGATTATGAATGTAAATACTATGAATTCATAGTGCCATTACCTTGTATGAAAAGTATTCTTGGGGATATCTTCATTCTTCACCCTTTCTTGGTAATATCCTAACCACAAATCCACATTGGAGAAGTATTGTGCTCCACATAGCTGACCAAACAATTCATCAATTCATGGAAAAGGATAATTGTTCTTTATCATGATTTTTTTAATCTCACAATAATCAATTCAAATGTGCATTAACCCATCATTCGTTTGGACAAAGAGGACTGGTGCACCCCATGGTGAAGCAATTGGGCATGTAAAAACTTTATCCATATTATCATATAGTTGTTTCTTTAGCTCTTTAAGTTCCACAACATCCATTATATACGAAGTCTTGGATATTTGAAATTCCCCAAGTATGACATCAGTCGAGAATTCAAAAAATCATATAGGAGGAAGACCAGATAATTGCCCGGTAAATAAATCAGAGAATTCTCTCACAATAAGAATGTATTTGCGGATGGATCCTTCTATAGAATCGATAATATGATCAAGATAAACATGCTCATATGGAATTAATATCCATTATTGGGATGATGGTGCTAAATAATATTCCTCCTCCTTGCACTTGTATAGAATTGGGGGTTGATTTTCTATACAGAGAGTTATTTCTCTCTCATGGAAATTTATGTTGGCTCTATATAAGGAAATCCAATCCATGCTATGAATTGACTAAAATTCCACAAAGGAAAGTATGATAAAGTTTTCTGGGAAGTTCAATCCACAAATTTTGATAGGGTAGGAGTTATATACATGGGATGATATAATTTCCCCATTTCCCATTTTCACCAACATCTCTAATTACAATGTTTGTGGTGTTGTTTGGATTATTCTACCAACATTTTGGGATATAAAAGAATGCGTAGAGAAAGAATAAAAATGTATGTTCACTAATATTGAATGAATAACTAGCATACCTATAACCAATTCATTTTTAGGATTCACTTTGGCATTTTTGATGGAGAAAGCTCTCCCTTAATACCTTCGAGGTTGTTGGTTTTCTTCAAAAACCCTTGGATTAGAGCATTAGTTTGAGAAATGCCTTGGTTCCTTGCAGTTGTAGAAATGACAATGTGTTGAGGTTTTACCAGAGAATTACTTTCCTCCATCATACTACTTGGGGTTTCATGCTGATAATTTCTACTAGGTTCCCTTCCATCCCATACCTAAAGCATTTTTTATTCCCTTCATATAGTTTCCAGGGTGCTTCTTTCCACACCTTTGGAAAGTGGGATGTCAAAATTTAGTGTAACTTTTAGATCTATCTATTGGAACTCTTTAATTTGAGTCCACCATACACTTATTATCCCCATGATACCTTTGAGATTCACTAATCTATATTTTAACTTTGAGGGCACATTATAAAATTTCCTCATAGCTATCAAAGTCACAGATCACTAGGTCTTTCCATAGGCTAGGTTTTAACCCACAAAAGAAGAGGTCAACCTTGTGTTCAAGGGTAATGACTAATCTGAAGCTGTATCATGAACTCATTTTGAATATTTACTCATATTATCCAATGGAATTATCATATTTTTCAATAAGGTCATGGAAGACCCTTTCCATCTTAAGTTGAAGGTTGTGAGGAAAATATTTATTGGAAAACATATTTTGGAAATATTTCCATCCCATCACCTCAATATCTTCCTCAAGCATCATATTTTTGATCAAATTAAACTATTTATTAGATTCATCATCCAAACAATAAGTATCCAGAAGACACTTCTCTTGTTCAGAGCATTGAGGTATGGAAAAGATCTTCTCAATGGAGTTTATCCATTGTTCTATGATTGAGGGATTGATGATCCATTTAATGTGGGGGGACTTTATCTCATGAATCTCTTTATTATAACTTGTTATTTATGGGGGGGGGAGGGTTAGAATTTCCTTTTAATCTCAATTTATATTCAAAACATGAGTTAACTGAGAGATTATTGTGACAACATTTTTGATTCCCGATTCCATCATATTGGCAATCTCATTAGTGCATTCATTACATTGATCTTCACATCAATTGTTACCCTAATTCATACTATTTACAGACATTGGATAGAATAAAAGGAGAATTAGAGGTATGTATTTTAAACTATTAAACACATAAATTGTAATCCAATGACATTAAATGGATATCTTATAAATTACATTTATTTCTTTAACTTATGAATTTCTAGGATTCAATATATGTTATCCATGATCTATTTCCTAACGTATATTCTTATAGGCTCTCTTTTTTTCCCTTAATAATGGTTCATACTAATATTTTGAATTTACCAAAGAATTTCCCCCAGGAGTGTCAAACCAAGAGTGCATCCAGGCCTGTTGTCATTAACCAGTTCCCGTTCGAGTCTAGCACAAAGCGATGGTTTTGTGTTTTACCCCTAGATACATCTATTAAAGATCCATATCTACTTGTTCGTGTCGAGAAAAGGATTTATTTTCTTAATAAACCACTTAATTTATACGCACCAATATTTAGTGAAATTTTTATTATACATAGTCTTATCCTTAATTCTTTTACTATATTTTTCTAATCATAATCCAAAAAATTACTAAACATTCCTCTGATACAAACTGTAACAACCACATTATTTTTATTACATTTATACATGATTTAATTACATAAAATTACACTTAAAACAACATGAAAGATCAATAAGTCTAGTGTATTTGGAAATTAGGTACATTACATCTCAACTTGAAACATGAAATACAACATCTTTACTGAAAACATTTTTTAAATGACAACAACACTCCTTCATACCTAACATAACATGGGATAACCTGAGGATATACATAATAAAGGGGAGATCTATACAGCCCAAAAATATATTAAACATGTAATAACATGAAGATAATAATACATGGTTTGAAAGGCATATTAATGTGGCATAATGGAATGAGAATCACAAAGCATGATATAAAATGATATTCATAACATGGAAATGTGGAAACAACTTAAAACACTGCATCATAGTTAAAGGCTAAACTAAAAATACTTCATAGTAGACAAATTCATATAAAGGAATTAGGTTAAATACTATCCCAACATGATGTATCATGATAATAAAAATTACCCAATGTATTGAAGTGGTATATAATTCAAGGCATACCCATTACTTTCATTTCATTATCATGCTTAAGTGGGACACATAGATTATAAAACAGGGATTCATTAATCATCATAATTTCTTCCATGATAAAGGGTTGTAGAATAAATACATTTAATTACTCAATAAAAAGGTATATGTGCACTAAATTGAACACCCTTGATAGGGAATTGTTATGGTATTCACTATACAATTGTTTCAAAATGGAAATTTGTGGTGCAATTTCATCAGTCTAATGACGTGGCATAAAAATTGATAAAAAGGGTTTATGAGAGATAAATGGATCTGTTATCATATATAAATTAAATAGATATTAATATGGTAATAGAAATAAATTTCTAAACATAATGAATTTTTAAATAGAAGGCCTAACATAATAAAGAATCATGCAGAAAGAGGAGGAATGTAAGAACTCTTTCGAAATTTCAGCATAGTAAAGAGTGTATATGGGAGGGATTTAAGAGAGATTGAGGTGTATATCACCATTAAAAAACCATAAGGGAACTATGGGGGATTTTATAAAACATAACCCATAATTTTAAATTGATAGTAAAAGGGTGTAACAATATAAAAAAACTAGGAAAAAAAGAAAGGGAAGGAACCCTTACTTGAGTGTGTGACATCAAAAGCTTGAAGAGGGGATTATTGAGAGCTTTGGGCACCTTGGGAGGATTCTAGAAATGGTAGGATATATTATGTACATGATAAAAGGATTTTTAGTGAAGAGAAGTGGGAGATTGTGTGGGTTTATATAGGAAAAGAGAGGGGAATTCTTTAACATTTCATAAACTTAGGTTTTGGAATCTATATAATTAAATATTCCAAACCTCAAACCTTACCATGGTCATTGGCCATGTTTTTTGTCAATATATTAGTGGTAAAAATTATTTTATAAGTCCATGGACCTAATATATTAAAATATTATCCTTTCACATGTGTAGGTGAGTCACATTATTGTGGAAATGAATTTAAAATCATAAAATATATTATACATTTTTGAGGACTCACTATGGCCTTATAAAATAAGTCAAAAAAATCTAAAATCAAATTATTTTAAATTTTAAAATTATATTTTTTCGAATATACCTTTTTAAAGTGTATATTACATCACTATTGGGACATTATGATGTCATAAAATAAATTATATATATATATGGTATTTAAGTTTTACCCAAAAATTCATCTGTCTCAGAAAATTATAAAACATTCACTAATGGATAATTTTTATATATTTATTACAAAAATAATGTTGATTGTTTCCAAATAATTTTCTATATATTTTAATTTTCACTTTTAAAATAATATACAATATTTCTTTAAAATTGATGAGTTTTAACAAAAATAGTTTTTAAACCTTAATGAAAATTACATTTGGCCACATAAAAATTATATAATCATTTATATTTAATTAAATTAATTTAATAATAATATTTTAATAAAATATTATTTATTAATTCATCAAAATAAATTTCTTAATTCAATTTGAATATTTACCAAAAATACAATTTGTTCTTTAAAAATAATAATAGAATGAATATATATTCATTATTTTATAAAAAATAATATACATAATTATAATGATAGGGTCTTGATACATATCCCTTTATTACACCAAAATACACCCTAAGAGTAAGGTGTTTTAAGGTGGAGCTTTTATGGGGAAATTCGGTTAACATTGTTTGGGGCGTGATGTTGATAAGCTTGAACTTCTTTTGTAAACAGTTCTACTCATGCCTAAGTTTTGGGATCTTGTCTTGGGATTAGTCTAGGGAAAATCTTAAAAGTGTTATCTACATTATAAGCTACAATAAAAGGGATTTATAGTGAATGATCCTAAAGGTTAAGGCCATCACCTCCTTTCTCTGTGTTGAAAGGATGTGTTTAAATCCTATATTTATACTAGTCATGTGATCACTGTTCAATGACTATATTATAATTGGTTGTGATACTTTGAATTAATTTAAATTCTATTGAATATAATAAAAGAAATTAATTTCACATGTTTTCTATATCAATTTTACAAAATTCTACATTTAATTAAATCAAAATGGAAATTTCACTTATAATAGTTCGTTTCGTTACATATCAATAGATCATCTGATCCCTTAATCACGGAACAGTGTATAAACACAATTTAGAAGATCTTATCCATCCTTAAATGTTTTGATAAAGATATGGTTTTACTAGTTATTTGTAATATGGAGGGGGAATCTAATTAGAGGTGAAAAAGTTTCAATAATATGAAGCCTGAGGAAGATATAGAATCGAAAAGGTGAACGGAAGTTTAGAAATTTTTTTTTGATAAATATCTTCCTTGTAATCTTTTTCTTAAATTAGAAAGGGATTTCATTTAACATAAAAAAGATGACAAATATCTCATAGAGTCCAAGGAAAACTTCATAATACTTGAATAACATACCTTCAAATTTTTTATTTCCCCTGAATGCAAGGTTTAATGCTTATGTGGTGGGCTAAAACCTAGTATATGAAAATACATGATGATCTAATACTTTTATAGCTCTAAGGAAGTTTTTTGATATAACCTCAAAGATTAAATGGAGATCCGAGAATCTCAAGGCTATCATAGGGAAAATAAGAAGAAAGTGGAGTTTAATTATATAATTTTGATGGAGAAATATAATGGTGCTAAGAAATTTTAACATTTTTCTTATCAAAAGAGCAGAAAGAAGAACCCTGAAAATTGCCTAAGGGAAACATTGAAATGATTTAGGTGCATAAAGGAAGGAAACCTAATTTGAGATTGCCAATAAGATAATACCACTAATGCGATGGAGTAAAGTAATTCTCTGGTCAACCCTTAGTACATTTTTCATTATTTCAACTACAAGTAACAAGGGAAATTCTCGAACCAATTCACTAAGAAAAGGTTTTTCAAAGACAACCAACAACCTCCAAGGTATAAAGGGAAACCTTTTCCCATCACAACCACTGAGGTGGATCCAAACAATGAAGTGGTGATAAGTATTATAGTTATTCATTTAAGAATAGAAAACACACTTTTTGATAATGGTTCTACTCATTCCTTCATATCAAAATTTTTTAGAAGTATTTATACATCACCACAAAGCATGGAAGTAGAGATGTTGGTAAAAATCGAAAATGGAGAAATTATCACATCCCAAGTATATAACTCTTTCCTAATCAAAATTTGTGGGATGAACTTCCCAAAAAACATCATGACACTTCCTATGGTGGAATTAAAGGAAAATATGGGCATGGATTGACTTTATCTATATTGATCCAACATAAATATCCATAAGAAGGAAATCACTCTCCGTATCACGAATCGTCCTCCAGTTCTATACAAATTCCATGGGATGGATGAATATTCTTTTGCACCAAATGTAAATCATGGATATTATTTACCTATGAGAAATAATATCTGTCTTTAACAATTGAGTCTAAGGAAAGAATCATCCTTGAAGACATTCCCATTTTGACGGAATACACTGAAGTGTTTTCTGAAGAATTTCATGGTCTTCCTCATAGTTGAGAGGTTGAATTTTCAATCAAGCATATACCTATAGAGTTTCGATTATCAAAGTCTACATATAGAATGTATTTTTTAAATATTAAGGAGTTTAATAAACAAATATTGTATAATTTGGATAAAGGGTTCATACACCAAAGTTCCTCACTATGGGGTGCACAAGTCCTCTTCACCAAGAAGAAGGATGTGTCAATATTCCTTTTCATTGATTATCGTGAGCTCAAAATGATCACGATAAATAACAGGTAAGCTATACCATAGATTAATGACTTGTTTTATAATCAAGGTTGAGAAAAATACTTCTCCAATATAGATCTTTGTTTTATATATTAATAAGGTAGGTTGAAGAAGGTTGATATCACAAAGACTAATTTTCATAAAAGGTGAGGAAACTATGAGTTCATAGTAATTCCATTCAGACTCACTAATTCTCGAGAGATATTCGTGGAATTTATGAATAGTGTATTTAGAGACTACCTCAACAAATTTTTGGTAGTTCTTATAGATGATAGTCTAATATAATCCAAAAGGAGGTTAATGGGGAGCACTTGAGAACTGTGCTCAAGACTTTATGCAAGGAGAATATATATGAAAAGTATAGGAAAAGTTAGTTATGATTTAATGAAGTATCATTCTTGGGGAATATTATATCAATAAGTGGGTTATCTATAGACCCTTATAAGTTATAATCAATTGAAAGATGGCCTAGGATAATTTCCATGATAGATATCTATAGTTTACATAGAATAGTTGGGTACTATCATTGATTTGTAAATATTTTTTCATGATTGTAAACCACTCTAACCAAACTATCTCGAAAGGGAGTTAAGTTTTTTTTGGAATTATGAATGTGAAGAGAACTTTAATGATTTGAAAAAGAGTCCTACCACTGCACCTGTACTCACACTATGAAAAAGTGGAGAATTATTTTTTGTATTTAGTGATTCTTGAAAGAAGGGATTGGGTTGTGTGTTAATGAATAATGAAAAAGCGATAGCATATGCCTCAAGTAAAATGAAATTCCATTAAAAAATTACCCAATTCATGATATAGAATTTTCTATAGTGATATTCACATTATTAATTTCACAGCATTTTCGATTTGGGGAGAATTGTGAAATATATACAGATCAACAAGCCTCAAATATATATTCACACAGAAAGAGATGAATATGAACCAATGAATATGGTTAGATCTAATCAAGGAATGTGACCAATCAATCCTCTACCATCATGTAAAAGTGAAAAAATTGGTATATTATCTAAGTATAAACGATCCAATGATTTTATAATTGATGACAATTAAAAAAATCCTATATTCTTAGACTAAAAAAGATGGACATGAGAATCATAATTGAAGGAACATTATAAATCCTTTCAAAAATTATTTCCCAAACATTACTTCTAGAGAAGATAAATGATGTTAAAAGAGATGATGGTGGAATTTAGAAAAAAGTGGAATCCATAAGAAAATATAAATCCTCCAAGTTCAATGTTAATGAAGGAGTTGTGAGATTTGGGTCACAAATATGTGTACCATTAAATTTCCAGTTAAAGGAGATATTGGATGATGCACATAGCTCAATATTATCCATTTATCCAAGATGAAAAAATATGTATTGAGATCTTTGAGAGCACTATTATTTGGAAAATTTGAAGAATGAGATTACAGAATATACATAAAGATTCCTTGTATGTTAGAAAGTGAAAATTGAAAGGAGAAAATACAAGGGGATGATGCCACCATTACCCATACATACATGGAAATGAAAAAACACCATGTACTTTGTCACTAGTATTACAAATACATAAATAAGAAATAATGTTATCTGCGTTGTGGTGGATCATCATACAAATAATGCACACTTCATTTTGATCTGAGTGGAACTCTCACTCAATCATCTTACAAGGATATACTTTAGAGAAGTGGTGAGACTTAATGGAACACCGCTATCAATTATATCTGATTGAGATAAAATTTTCACCTCTATGTTTTGGAAGATTACCAACATGCTCTAAAGACTAAATTGAACGTAAACATGAATTATCACCCCCAAACTAATTTCTAATTTGAGAGGACTATCCAGACAGTTGAGGACTTATTGAGAGCATGATCAATTGAATTTAAAGTAAGATGAGACCAAAACCTTCCTCTGATTGATTTCTCATACAAAATAGTTTCCAATCAAGAATACAAATGGTTCCCTATGAAGTATTTTATATTAATAGGTACAGAACACCTTTATATTGGGATGAATTTGGGGAATAGAAACTTCTAGGTCCTAAAATGGATGAGGAAATGATGGAAAAGGTTAATACAATTCAGCAACACATCAGGGATACTTTGATCTGACAAAAGAGCTATGCTGACAATCATTAATGAGACTTAAAGTTTGATGTTGGAGAAAAGGCTTTCCTCCACATATCTTTATGGAAGAAAGTTGTGATTTTTTGGGAAGAAATAAAATCCTATTCCAAGATACATAAGGCCCTTTTATATCATTGATTGAATTGAAGAGGTAGATTATTGAATAGCACTACCACCTAACCTATCTCAAGTACAAGATGTATTCCATGTATTCTTCTTGAAGAAGTACATAATAGACTCAAAACATGTAATCAATCCAAAGGTCACACCATTAAATAATGATCTCTCATATGAGGAGAATTCGGTGAAGATATTAGATCATAGAGACAAAGTTCTATGAAACAATT
The DNA here is from genome assembly GCA_963277665.1 of Viscum album. Lineage (NCBI taxonomy): Eukaryota > Viridiplantae > Streptophyta > Magnoliopsida > Santalales > Viscaceae > Viscum > Viscum album. The sequence continues at coordinate 2,103,977,528 of OY728128.1, read as the reverse complement.
AAATTAGCCTAGTTAAAGTGTTATCGAGAAACCACAAGTTTGAAGAAGAGGCACGAGAATCAGAAAAGATAATGAAGAAAAATTAACCGTATCTATTTTATTATTAGAAATGAAAATTTTGAGGGTGAAATTTCTGAAGGTGGAGTTATTATAATGACCTAAACATTTATAAATAAAACTCTGATTGTGATTTAATTAAATTTCTTATTATGTAATATGGTTATAGAAAAAACATGTACTTATTTAGTTTTACTATATCATATCAAATTTAATATACCATTAAGAATCATTATCATTGATCATATAACCATTGAACAATCATTATATGATTAGTATAAAAATAAGGCTTTAACAAATCCAATTGGAACAAATAAAGGAATTTATAGCCTCAAGAAATGTGATCATGCACTATAATACACATTTTTCAAAGATTCCAAGGGATATATTATCACTAGGATTTTACCTCAACCAAGACCAAGATGTGATCCAAAAACCTATGTATGAGTTGAACCATTTGTTGGAGAAGTTCAAGCTCATCAAGATCATGGACCAAACCATGTATGTCGAACCACCCCATTAAAGTCTCACCATCATGCACCTTACCCTTTGGGTGTTTGAAGATGTATTAAAGGTATATGTATCAATACAATAATAATATAAATATTTATATATCATTTTAAATATAAGGGTTATATTTACTTCATATTGTTACTTTACTAATGTTTTTTTATTTTTATACAATAAAACCAAAATTTTATTTTTAATTAATATTCAAATTCAATTTAATTTTTTATTTTATGAATTAATTGAGTAAGGAAATAAATTATAATTTAATAAAATATTATTATTAAACAAATTTTATTAAATAAGAATGGTCATATAATTTTTATGAAGTCAAATGTAAGTTTTATAAGGGTTCAAAAACTATTATTGTCAAAAAACCAATAATTTCTCAATAAATGCTGATTATTATTTTAAAAGTGAAAATAAATATATTTAGAATTTTTTTCGAAAATTAATATTATTTTTATAATAATAACATCTAAATTATCCAATGGTGAAATTTTCATAATAATCTCCAATAGATGAATTTTTGGGTAAAAAAATTAAATACTGTATAAATATACGGTGTGTATTATGACATCATAATAACCCAAAAGTGATGTAATAAATAATATAAATTACCAAATATATGTTTTACATTTAAAACAATATGATTTTATGTTTATTTGATTAATTTTTAAAGCCTTTATGAATCCTCCAAAACCTATAATATATTTTAAGGTTTTAAAATCATTTCATTAAGGATATGAATCATTTCCACATCAGCAAGGGTATTATTTAATTAGGTTAGGACCTTGAAATTGAAAAATAATGAAAAAAACCCATATTTAGATGAATCCTTGAGAAAAACTATGGTATGGTTTGTCGTTTTGGTTATTCCTTATATAGAGTCCAAAACCTAAGTTTGGGAAATAATAAAGAATTCCCCACTGATTTTCTATATAGGACAACATTAGATCTTATTTATCTTCAATAAAAATACTTTGACTATATCCTTAATCTATCCTCTTATATCTATAGTCCTCACAAGTAACCCCCGATCTCTCAATAAGATCCTCCCAAGCATTTGGAATCACACTCTCAATGTAAGAGATCCCATCCTTATCCTCTTTATTCAAGTATCTTCTTTATCTTATGTATTTTATATCTAATTCTTAATGTTGGGATACATTATTAAATATCAACCTTACTATCCATTTTGTTTATAAATTATAATATTACCCCTTTCACTCTCATTAACCCCTTCCATGGAAATTTTTATTCCCCTGTTATGCTGCAGAAATTTCACAACGATTTTCAATACTAAACAATTTTATAGTGAATAACCATACCCATTTCTTATCAAGGGTGTTCATCATTATGAAAATATACTTATTTATTATAAAATTACATTTATTTATTACAAATTTCTTGATTGTGGAAGAAAATATGATGATGAATGAATCCATGTTGTATGATCTATGTGGCACACCAAAGCATGAGAATAAAATGAAAGTGATGGGTGTGCTGAAAATTATAGAGTGCTCCAATTCATTGGTTAATGTTTTAGTATCACAAGATATAATGCAAGAGATTAGGGAGTGAACCTAATATATCATTATAATTTTCTATTATTATGTCTTGGTAGTTATCATTAACCTATGTTTATGATACAATGTTTTTAAGTTGTTTCCACATTTACCATGTTTCCTTTATATTATCATCCTATATCATGTATTATAGTTCCTATTTATTATTATCAGTCATTTTATTCCCCATTTATATTCCCATTGTGTAACTTGTTTTAATTTTTTCATTTAATTACATGTTTATTCCCTTAATGGGCTTTATAGCTCCCCACTTTCTTATGTATGTCCCATGGTTAACCCATGTAGTTTTAAGTATGAGCATGTTAAGTGAGTTTTCAATAATGATGATGTATTTCATATTTTAAGTTGTTATGTAATGTTCCTAATTCCCAAATAAACTATTCTTATATATCTTATGGGTTGTGTTATGTGTAATATTATTTAATAAATCATGAATTAATATGTAATAAATAGAATGATTGTCATACAGACTGAGGAGGTCTCCTCCCACCTTTCTCCTCCTCCTTGGTGATTTTGGGTGGATTTTTTGAGGTATTATTCGAGGTTTTGAGGTGATTTTCTTCCTATCCATCCTCCTTTCCTCTCCTTTCATCTTTTTGGATAATTTTAGTTGTCTCTGCCTAGGGTTTTGGTTCTAATTCCATCAAATGGTGGTGTAATTATTTGTGGGTGATGTGTATTTGATGTGGCTAGGTGAGAGGATGTACTGAGATGGTATCTTCACACATTCACTCATCATTTTGGTGGAGGTATTGTTTCTAATGTATTTTTCTTTGAATTTCAATTAAATTTAATTATATTTCTTAATAATTGGGAATCATGTCTTTTTTATTTTTCATTGCTAGGTGTTAGAGGTACATCATGGGCCTTCTATAGATGGTTGGTCATGGTTCTATAGAGTGGATGGGCCTCAGTGAGTTTTCATGATTTATTAATCCTATAATTAAATTGATTCATTCATTTTATATAATTTAAATTGATTTAATTACCATTTCTTTCATGATTTAGGGGCTCCCACTATTAGTGGAGTATAGGTTCAATCCTAAAGCTTTAGCAGTTATGTTGTGTGGTATAATGAGGGTTTATCTTTATATCATTTCCATTTTAAGGTTCATTTAATTCAATTTATATTATTTCTTGGTATGTTGAGAGACCTTCATGGGACTTTTGTGATTGATTTATAATGTTATTGGGTTTTAGGTTCATTAAAGAGGGATCTTTATTCAGAGGACCCTCATTTTTAGGCCAGTTCTGGGTGCATGACTCATGTTACCTTTTATGGTGATTCGTGGTGGTGATGAGGAGGCTTTTGGGTGACCTCCTCATATTTGAACCAAGTGTATAATTTTTCATAGTACATAAGTGAGTTTCCACCCAAATTGGATTTGATGATGTGAATTTTTGGTGCTTAGGATCTATTGTGAGTTCCTATGAGAGATATTAGGGTGGATAGGTGGTCACCCTCATAGACTTGATCTTAGTATCCTTAATGTGATAGGGTCATGATCTGGTTGGTACCTTGGAATTTGAGTGATAATGGTTTTCAATTTGGGTTTTCCTAGAAAATTCTTGGAATTTGGGAATGAGAGATATCTTGGATGGTCTGATAGGGACATCCCCTAAACACCATGCTAGTGGAATTTTCTTACATGGACTCAGTTATGGGAGGTTGATTAAAGCTTTCCCTTTTTGGGTGGGTTGGTGTTTCCATTTGAAGTTTGTATTATGAAAATAACCCCTTATAGGGTTTTTATTTTTAGGTGGCCATGAGGACCATTAGGAATTCCTTATGTGAAAGATTTCATTTTTTATTACCTTATGGGAACATTGTTGATCGATGATTAGTTGGAGGCCACTAAGGGACAATTGAAGATGTTTCCCATTATATAATTTGCCTATGATTTTTGATGGATAAAGGAACCCTAATAGGGTTTCCTCCTCGTATTATTCCCATTAGGTCATTTTAGGATCTTTGGATGGGCATGGCCTAAGAGATTGGGTGTGAAAGGGGAGTCCCTATCTAGGCATCAATTTATGTTGTGACCCCAAGGACCATGGGTTCCCCATGTTTTTATCCCTAAGGTATGTCATATAGGGCCTATGGTGGATGTATGTTAGGTGATGATATATAGGGGATCAAGATAGGCTCAATTCTTTGTTGGATGAGATGCGATTGACACTGCTAGTTTAACTTCATGGTTGGTGCATTCAGGGGTTGGATTATCCTCCATTCAGTTGTCTTTTGGATGTGATGTTTGAATTAGTTTATACTTAGGAATTCTGTTTGGGTAGGATACCATTAGGATATCTTGAATCGAGTGTTGACCTTGTGTTTTGATATGGTTATATCCTTAATTGATTGGTTATTGGTAGAGGGGATTATCTAGATGAGTTAAACCCCCTGTAGTTGAGTGTTCTCCCTAGATATAGTGGATTTGGGATCCTGAGGTGATATGGCACTAAAAAAATTTCTTTTGTTCACCATGGATGTTGTGCACTCATAGATTATAGTTTGGTTCCAATGTGATGTATTGTTCAGGTCCATAAAAGGTGGTCAATTCATTTTTAGGGCCCTTAAGACTGGAAGTTTATCTAGTTGGGTCAACCTAGATGTTCTAGTTGTATGTAAATATCATTGTATTTGAGTCATAGAGCCTAGTATATGATCTTTTTTCATGTGGGCACCTATGGTTACACCCTTGGGTTTGGTACTTGTGCATATTTTGTTTATATGTTTTGTTGATCTTATGTTGATGAGAAAGAAACACTGGTTTATGTGTCATATGGTTAAACCCATGTTATAAATCCTTTAAAATGGGCTAGATTGTGGGTATATTTACCTCAGCTATTAGACTAGAACCTACAGTTGGCTGTTTTATTTGTTCCCCTCCCTTTGTTTTTATTTAGTTATTTCAATATGCCAGTTTTTAGTTTCCAACTTGGATGGGAATATCACGTGTGCATGAATTTGTTATGATAACATAATATAGGTTCACCATTGGGGCTATCTTAATGGGATTTATTTCCCACCCCTTGCATGTGCACCTCAGTTTTCCTGTAGACTTGATGCATTCTTTCAAGTTGGAGTACATGTTTTACAATGGATGGGGTAAAGGTTCAGTTTTTCTTGATAAAGAGGAGAATCTAAATGTGGAGTATCAGGAACAAGATGGCGCATCTCAAGAATCATGGATACTAGGTATATGGTTTTTATAGATATTGGAAGTAGATCATGATGTATTTAGTTTTATTTTTTATTTTGTATATGTGATCGACTTAGCGGGTGACCAGTTACTATATGTTTTACATGGTCTAAGTCTATATGACTGTACACAGTATTCCATTTATTATAGCATGATTATATTTTAGTTTATTTATTATATGAAATATTATGTTTAACTTTGTGGATTTTTTATTTTCTACTATTGCTTCAGTCTAACCAAAGGGTATAGTATCCACACAATATCTTTTAGATGCTCACTGCTAGTTAGCGGCCTTTGGCATATGGGGAGATGCACTTGGGGCCTTATCCCTAGCTAGATTGGGTGATGTGTTAGGTCAACTTTGGTTGGTTCATTAGAAAATTTTATTATATGTATTTTGGTTTTATGATTTGGGGATTCAGTATAAAGATAGTATAGGAATGTGTTAGAACACCTGATGTATGTCATAATGGTGTGTCATGAACACCATTACTGATAGGAAGTCCATGTTTCCAAAGCATGGGATTACTATTTTCGGATTCCATTTTTATAGTTGTGTGATTTTACTTTGTCTGATGAACTTGAGTTTGTGGATTTATTTTTTATTCCTTTTCTTCACTATTGGAAAAAGAGAAAGAGGCCAGCGTTCATGCATCATTTTAGGTACACAAGATTCTCATGACATATTCTGATCTGTGTTTGATTTTAGTGATAATGGAGGTTTAGTTGTTTAAATTGTATGGAACAACCTACATAGTTTATCGCATATATATCCTTTGTGGAATTATACTCAAGAAGACTGCATGCAAACATTTTATTTTAATGACAGGATATATGGATCATGTGGTGAGGGATTCTCCTAAGACAGTGATGCAATCCTTTAATTGAGGGATGCATAGATACCCTTGTACGTTAGTGTGGTATTTCAGTTCCCTATGGGTGACTCAATGAGGGAAATTTGTCACGAACCGTCCCCCAGGGCTCGTGCCGTGACTACCTCAAGCCCTCCTTCCATTGGCCAGGGGCTGGTGAATAGGACCGAAAGACGTATTCACTAAAACTGGGAAGGCATTGCCTTTATAACCTGTAAACGCACAAAACCAAGCACAAAAAAAGATACAAAAACAAGTGAACTGTATATTAAAAAGAGTGCGTACTGAAAGGAAAATGGGCCATAATACAAGCCCAACTATAAATTACAAGAAAACTCAAAAGTAAAAGAATATCTAAAAAACAGCTCCTATGAATACCCACCAAGGATCGTACATGAAGGGTAAGTATAGCTCTCGATTAGGTCGTCTCTGCAGTACGCCTCATATAATGTCCACCTCTGAGCTACCTCCAGTCCTGGTACCCTCATCCACAGTCACCTCTGTTCGTCGTCTATACAAAACACAACAAGTTGTGGGCATAGCCCGTGCATGGGTGAGCATAACGATACTCAGTAGGGACCCCAAGACCCTCAAAGATCTCACAAAATCCAAAAAGTATAAACCAAAAATCAAGTAAACCAGTGAAAACCCTACTTAGTTATATGACCATACATATACCTAAGTTATCAAGTATACCCATATCAATCATGAGAAAACAAAAGATCAAACTCAAAAGCCCAAAGCTCAACTATTCCACAGAGGAAGGAATACCACAAAGGTAACACCACAAAGGTAAGTACCACACAGGTATGCCACACAGAACAATACCACAAACGTATCACCATGAAGGTAAGTACCACACAAGTATGCCAAAAAGAAGAATACCACCAAGGTATCACCATGAAGGAAGGGACTCAACTCACACAAGGTATAACTTAAGTACAAAAGTACAAATGATTAGACGTAACTACTGAATCATCTTACTCGGTTAAGAGGCTATGCTACTGACCCACATAGGATTTCTCAGTGCTGACCCACATAGGATCGCCACGTGATGACCCACAGAGGATTGCTCAGTGCTGACCCACATAGGATCGCAAGGTGCTGACCCACACAGGATCGCTCAGTGCTGACCCACACAAGATCGCACGGTTCTGACCCATACAGGATCACTATTAATTCCTCATGCCACAACCAGCTACTGGGTTCCCACTATAAGGCTACTCATCATTGGGAGGGTATTTTCCTTAAGACACTTTTTGATACTCAAACATCCACTAAGTCCCATGAAAAATTATCCCAATGGTCTGCCACGTCATAGGGGTCTCAATACAACAGACGGTGCGTCAATCGAACACCTGTTCTGTGAGTTATCAGCCTTTTAGTCCCACAGGCCCAGTTGGATTAGTGCTCAATCCAACCCGAACTTACTCTAACTTTATCCAAAACTCTAGTGGGGTATGCTCAAAGGGACCTTCTCACTCCAAGGTTTCCAGCCCTACTGGTGGTTCGTCAATCAGACGCTCGGTGCCAAAGATATGGCTAAAAGAGTGTATGGGGGTTCAAACCAGTCCAGGTCTGGTCCGACCCAATCGAACTGAATCGGCGCAGCCTAAAGGGTTTGGCCCGGCCCGCTGGGTCCAGCCCGACCTGGCGGCGGAGCGTTCGGGGGCCGCGATGCGGTGTAGAGGCCACGTGGGGGGCTGCAAAGGCCGCGGGGTGGTGGTGTCCACGGAGGTCTGTATGGAGGCGAAACTATGGGGAGGCGCGGAGAGCCGCAGGGTGGTGAGGCCGCGGGGTAGTGAGACTGCGGGGTAGTGTGGGGGGCCACATAGGCCATGGGCGGTGCGGTGATTGCGGGGTGGCACTGTTGAGTTTTCACCTTCATCACGGCTAGCGGTGTGATGGTCTCCACATCTGTTCATTGCTGTGGCATAAAGCTAACTTCTTCCATCACAAAGAACACACCATTCAAGAAGAATTGAGGAGGGCTCAGACCATGTTTGTTTAGCCCATACCCTCTGTGTTAGAGTGGTAGCAAGTGGCTCAACAAAAACTTGAATGAAAAACGTCAAACACTACAACCTCCCACAATGATTATTCCCAAATCCACAAAAGAAATCATCTGTGAATCAACTAATTAGAGAGTTGATCCACATTCGTTGTTTTAGAAGGGAAGAACATGGGAATATATAATCATACAAAACTAAAACCCTACTTAGGAGATTTGTTGACGGAGGTCGTGAGGAAGGATATGATGTCATTGGGGATGGAGGGATTATGGTGACGTCAGAATTTCCTCGATCGTCAGTTTGTTGTCGTAGAATATGTTCCTCATTGGCAAGAGCGTTCTTCATTGGGGAGTGCGTTCTTCATTGGGGAACACATTCTTCATTAGGTAAGATCTTCTACAAGTTCTCCCCTCTGATATTCCAACCCATAAATCCCCTCCAAAGGATGAGTTACCAACATAAAATATGATTTAACATTTTAATTGTTGTCACCATTTATTTGGCATCATTTAATTGGAATATTAAATTAAAGGAGAGTTGTCATATTTAAAGTAGGGAGTTGAGATGTTTTTTCTCATTAAAGGGGTTTGGGTGGTCCCCGCCTCTCAATTCAAAATGGGGGTTAGTTTATGTGGTCCCCACCTCTTAACATCCACATGGGAGGTTTAGTCTCGGGTGGTCCCCACCACCATAATCCATGTGGGAGGTTTTAGTTCAGGTGGTCCCCACCTCCGTAACACACATGTGGTAGGTTTCAACAAATAAAAATGTTAAACATTTTTATTTTATTTATTCATTCACAAAAAAAACACAAACTAAATTTCACCCTCGACCAACTACCATCGAGGTGAAAGTCTCTTTAAGAGAATACAAGTGCTATGAGTTTAACAGTGCACTCAGATTTTGATTCCGAGCTCCAGTTAAAAAGTTAGAAATACCCGCTTGCACGTTTACTGAACACACCTCAAAAAAGTTCAGAAATTCATTCCGAGCACTCTAGGCCTCGGAATTAGGCGCTTTCAATTTTAAAGGACTCATAAAATTCTTATATATTAAAATAAATTACAAAGAAATTCTTGATCTTTATATTCTCCCCACCTCAAGAATTTATGTTCATATAAGACACAACTCAAAAATAGAAAAACAAGTGGGTGTACTACTGAGCAAATATCTAAGAATCCCACTCGTATGTGCTCTCCTGGAGGTTCTTGTGCTGCCAACGAATGCACACCAGAGGTATCGACTACCCATGAAGGACTTGACCCTATCGATCCTCAATATCAACTGGAATCTCTATAAAAGTCACCCCATCACCGACGTCCAGCTCTCTGTGGTCGACGAAGTGGGAAGGGTCATGAACATATCTCCCCAGCTGGGATACGTGGAAGAGGTCATGCACCCTGTGCAACTGAGGTGGAAGAGCTAAGTGGTAAGCCACCTTGCCAACTCTATTGAGGACCTGGATGGGTCCGATGACCCTCGGATATAACTTGCCACCTTGGCCAAATCTCCACAAACCACGTCGAGGTGAGACCCGTAAAGAGACATGGTCACCATCCTCGAACTCCAGAGGTCTATGTATCCTATTAGCATATGAATTCTGCCTTCTCTGTGTAGTCTTCATCTGCTCCTGAATGATTCACACCTTCTCTGTGGTTGCCCAGACCATCTCTGGTCCCACGAGTGCTGACTCTCCTGGGTCATTCTAGCACAAAGGTGATCTTCAAGGTCACCCGTACAATGCCTCAAAAGGTGCCATCCCAATGGTTGACTGATAGTTGTTGTCATATGAAAAATCCACCAATGGTAAGTGATCCTCCTAACTGCGACTGAAGTCGAGGACGCTAGCACATAGCATTTCTTTGAGGGTATAAATGGTCCGCTCAGTCTGGCCATCCGTCTGAGGATTGAAGGTGGTGATCAAATGAAGATACATCTCGAAAGCCTCCTAGAACCCCTTCCATAGATAGGAATTGAAATATGCATCATGATCAGAGACAATCATCAAGGGTACCCCATGTAGCAGCACAATACCTTTCACATAGTGGCATCCCAAACTCTTTATTGAACCCTACTCTCTGATCGGTATGAAGTGGGCCGACTTGGTGAGTCGGTCGACGATCACCTAGATATAATCATGACCCCTAGATGTACGTGGATGTCCTGTCATGAAGTCCATGAATATCCCATCCCACTTCCACTATGGGTCCTCTAAAGGATAAACCAAGCCTGCTGGTACCTAATTCTCCGCCTTCACTTGCTGGCAAGTGAGACACAGAGAGACAAACTCTGCTACTACCTTCATCATTCTTGGCCACTAGTGTTGTCTTTAGAGGTCCTGGTACATATTTTACACACCTAGATGTACCACTATAGGGGATGTGTGGAACTCCCTCAACACTTTTTCCTGAGGTCACACTGGTACCATGGTACGTCCTATGAAGAGGATGACATGCTACCCACCTTTAGAAAATCCATCAGGTTCCTGCCCTGTGGATATCTGAGCACGTTGAGCCTCATATTCAGCATCCCCACGTTGCACCTCCATAACTCGCTGAAGTAGTGGGGGAGTGACTATAAGATATTGAAGAAAAACTGCTCCATCCCGGTCCACAAAGGATACATGCGAAGCGGTCATCTGCTCTGTTGCCTTGCCTAGAAGCTGTATACCAGACCTCCTGTTGAGTGCATCTTCTATAACTTTCCCCTTCCCAATAGTATAGAATATCTCAAAGTCATAGTCCTAGAGGAACTCAATCCAACGTCCCTGTCTCAGGATGAGGTCCTTCTGATAGAAGATATACCCAAGACTCTTGTGATCAGAGTACACTGTAAAACTCTCACCCATCATGTAATGTCACCACATCTTCAAGGAGAAGACCATTATTTCTAACTCCAGGTAATGGGTAGTGTAGTTCTGCTCGTTTTGTCTCAGATGTCGAGAACCATATGTGGCCACTACTCGCTTTTACATCAGGATGCATCCGAGTATAGTCCCTGATGTGTCATAGTAGACTACGTACCCTACGCTCTCCTTCAGAATCCTCAATATGGGGGCACTAGACAACCTCTGCCTCAGCTCCTAAAAACTATGTTGGAATCTCTCCGACCACATGAAGGGTTGACCCTTCTTCGTCAATGCTGATTGTTGTGCTGCAACTCTGGAGAAATCTGGCACAAACCTTCGGTAGTATCCGGCGAAACCCAGGAAACTTTGTACATCCATCACACTCCCTGGTGGCTCCCAAGAAAGTACCACCTCAATCTTCACTGAATCCACTGAAACTCCAGCCTCCGAGATGACGTGTCCTAAAAGTGAACCTCTTTGATCCAGAAGTAGCACTTTGAGAGCTTACCATAAAGCTGGTGAACTCGGAGTGTGTCCAGAACTATCTGCAAATGATAGGCATGCTTCTCCTCAATAGTCAAGTAAATTTGAATGTCGTCAATAAAGGTTACTACAAAGAGATCAAAGTATGGATGAATGGTCCTCTTTATGTGTCCCATGAAAATTGCTGGAGCGTTGGTCACACCGAATGGTATAACCAAGAACTCACAGTGGTCGTACCAACATCTGAATGTCGTCTTATGCGCATCCTCATCTCGTACTTTGAGCTGGTGATAGCCTGATCCAAGGTCTATCTTTGAGAACCACCATGCTCCATTCAGTTGATCAAAGAGGACGTCAATCCTCGGAAGTGGGTACTAGTTCTTCACATTCACCTGGTTTAGGTGCCGATAGTCGACACAAAGTCTCAAGCTCCCATCCACCATCTTGGCGAATAGAATCAGGGCTGCCCAAGGGGAAACACTAGGCAGGATGAACTTTTCCCCTATAATTCCTCTAGCTGTAATTTCATCTCACAAAGCTCCGTGGGAGCCATCCGATATGATGGTGTAGATATCGGTGTCGTTCCATGGTACAAGTCAATGTAAAATTCCACCGCTCTGTGAGGAGGTTGACCTGAAACATCATCAGGAAAGACATCTGCGTATTGGTCCACCACTATAGGATAACTCAGACTCTCCACATCAACCACTCCAAGGGTAAGGCTAGAAAACTAATGGGTGATCGACTGCACTCTCCTCCGGTAAGCCATACTATGTTGTAAAGGATCCCTTCTCACCGGTGAAGGTAAACCTGATCCCATCCATGCAGACACACCGCACTTTGCGCCTTATATAGTCAATTTGACCATGGACTGTAGATAACTAGTCCATACCCAAGATGATGTCGTAAGGCCTCGACGCTGCTACTAGGAGATCCCAGCCAAAGCTCTTGCCTCCTAGAGTAATCTCACACTATCGTCACTAGTGCGTAATTGTCGAATCTACTCCCGTAGTAGTATTTAGCTGTAAGGATCGAGCCAACAGCTCAGTAGGAATATCCAAGCTTTGAATGAGGGCAGTGGAAATAAATGAATGACTGGCACCTGTGTCTATAAGTACTATAGATAATGTGGAGTAGACATAGATCATACCTCGTATCATCTCTAAAGCACCGTGATTGTAGGACTCAACTGTCTGGAGCTGATCTCGCCCCTTTCCTCCTACTCCCTGTGGTCAGGGTGGACCACCTAGTGGTAGTGGCGGTAACATCTCAAATCACCACCCACCACCAGCCGCACTGCTATCTCCTCTTCCATGTCTACCTATTCCCTACGGATCTCCTCGGATAAACCTTTGTCTCTGCCTGGGCTGTCCTTCGACCATCTTCTAATCATCTACACGATGGGTAGGACAGTCACGAGCCATGTGACCCTGCCCGCCGCATACGTAACACTGCCCCCTCCTAGCATGACTGGCTCTACCTCGGGTGCCCCGCACAACCGACCCTGAATCTTGCAGTTGTCCACCTGTATGTATGGTCCACTTGGACCTCTGTGACATCTGTCTCCTACCAGCTGCAGAAGACTTCTATATGTGATGACTGGTGGTGGGTCTCACTGTTTCTAACTAATCAGCAAGGAAAATCTCAACTAAGAGGGCTCTCTCTAACACCCCCGCCTGTGTCGGGAAGCCGAGTGAGATCATCAATTCCCTGATCTCCCTCCTGAGTCACTGCTCAAAGGTCTATGCACTAAATAATGGGTCCCGTTCTATATATGTGGAGTAGCGTGAGAGGTCAGTGAACCTCACTGAGTACCAAGACACTGTCATGCTTCCCTACTGCAGATAAAGTAGCTTCAAAATGTGCACTACGCGAAGAGTTGCTGGGACAAAATCTTCCCTAAACATGCTCTCAAAGTCTGCCCAGATAAGCGTCAACTTGTCGTGAACTTGGAGCATCAAGATCCACCATCTTCATGCTGCTTCCTGTAGAAGGCTAGCAATAAGGATCACCATGAGATCAGATAGTGTCTCTAATCGTCAGAGAACTCTCACCATGGCCCCCAGCCAATCCTCAACCGCCTGTGGGTCTGTCTCTCCCCGAAAACAGGGTGGCCTCTAGCACTAGAACTCATGCAACACGCTCAAGTGGTGTGCACCGTCTGCTGCTAGGGCATGTGTCATCAGTGGCCCAAAGGGTAATTGTACTGCTGGTGCCTCCACTGGTGCCTCTACTGGAAGAGTCCCCTGTACTGAGGCCTCATCGCTCGGTGGGCTATCAGTGCGTACTACTCTTGGAACCCTAGTCTGTTGTCTGCATGGAGGCATCCTGAAAATAAACAGGTGTGCCACAGTCAATAAGTTATACCTGGTGAGTTAAATCAAAGAGTTCACAAATAAGACTCTTCAAAATAGACACGCAATCAGTGTTTTCATGCACTGAGTCAGAAATCAGAAGTCAGGGTCCTGGAGTATGGATACGTTGACCGCCTCACCAACACGAGATTCCCTAAACTAATAACCACACTCACTACACTTAACACTATTCCTATTAAAAATAAATATCATAGTCCTATGTTCTACGACAGAACTGACTCCTCTGATACCAATTTGTCACGACCCGTCTCTCGAGGCCCATACTATGACTACCCCAAGCCAGCCTTCCATAGGCCAGGGGCTGGCGACTAGCACTGAAAGGTGTATTACCTAAAACCAGGAAGGCACTGCCTTTATAACATGTAAACACACACAACCAAGCCCACAACAAGATACAAACACAATTTAACTGTATAGTAAAAAGAGTGTGTACTGAAAAGAAAAGGGGCCATAATACAAGCCCAACAGTAAAGTACAAGAAAGAGGAAAAGTACAAGAATAACTGAAAACATCTCATGTGAACACCTACCAAGTATCCTACCTGAAGGGTAGCTAGAGCTCTTGATTAGGTCGTCTCTACGGTACACCTCATCTAATTTCCACCTCAGAGCTACATCCAGTACCAGTACCCTCGTCCTTAGTCAGCGTTGTTCATCATCTACACCAAACGCAACAAGGTGCGGGCATAGCTCGTGCATGGGTGAGTATAACGATACTCAATAGGGACCCCAAGACCCACAAAGGTCTCAAAAAATCCACAAAGGATAAACCAAAAATCTAGTGAACCAGTGACAACCCTATTTAGGTATATGCCCATACATATACCTAAGTTATCAAGTATACCCATCTCAATCCTGAGAAAACACAAGATCCAACTCAAAAACCCAAAGCTCAATTGTTCCACAAAGGAAGGAATACCATGAAGGATACACCACAAAGGTAAGTACCAAATAGGTAATCCACACAGAATAATATCACAAAGGTATCAACAGGAAGGTAAGTACCACACAGGCATGCCACACAGAAGAATACCACCATGGTATCACCACGAAGGAAGAGACTCAGTTCACACCAAGTATAAATTAGGTACATAAGTACAAATGATTAGATGTTACTACTGAATCATATTACTATATTAAGAGGCTCTACTGCTGACCCACAGAGGATCACTCGGTGATGACCCACAGAGGATCGCTAGGTGCTGACCCACATAGGATCTATCTGTGATAACCCACACAAGATCGCTAGGTGATGACCCACATAGGATCTATTGGTGCTGATACACACAAGACCGCTTGGTGTTGACTTGCACAGGATCGCTATTCATTCCTCATGTCACAGCTAGCTATTGGGTTCCCAAACTAAGCCTGATCATCTTAGAGAGGGTCCTCTCCTCAAGACTCTGGTCGATACTACAACTACCATGAAGTCACACGAAGAAGTATCCCAATGGTTCGCCACATCATAGGGGTATCAACGCAACATATAATGTGTCAATCAGACGCCCGGTCTATGAGTTATTAGACTTTTAATCCCAAGGCCCCGGTTGGATTAGTGCTCGATCCAACCTGACCATACTCTAACTTTATCAACAACTCCAGTGGAGTATTCTCAAAGGTACCGTCTCACTCCAAGGTTTCCAGCGCCACTAGAAGTTCGTCAATTAGACACCTGGTGCCAATGATATGTCCGAAAGAGCGTATCGGGGTCGAAACTGGCACGGGTCTGGTCTGACTTGATCAGACCGACCTGGCCTGGGCCGACCTGGTTTGGGACAACATGGACCAACCCATTGGGTCCGTCCTGGCCCGTGCTGGGCGGCTCGGTCTGCGCTGGGCAGCCCGACTTGGTGGCAGAGCGGCTGGGGACCACGATGTGGTACGGAGGCCACATGGGGGGCCACGAAGGCCATGGTGCAGTGCAGAGGGCTGCGGGGTGGTGAGGTTGTTGGGTGGTGTGGCCGTGGGGCGGTGCAGAGAGCCATGGGGTGGTGAGGCTGTGAGGAGAAACGGAGGGCTATAGGCATCGTAGGCCGCGGGCGGTGCAGTGACTGCGGGGCAGCGCCATTGAGCTGTCGCCTTTGTCGTGGCCGGCGGTGTGCTGACCACTGCATCCATTCATCACTGTGGAATAAAGCTTCCTTCTTCCATAATGAAGAACACACCATTCAAGAAGAACAATGGAGGGGTTTTTCCATTTCCGTTTTCCCCACACCCTCCACGTTAGAGCGGTAGCAAGCCGCTCAACAAAGACTTGAATGAAAAACGTCAATCCTTACAACCTCCTATAATTATTACTCCCAAACCCACAAAATAAATCATCCACAGATCAACTAATTAGTGATTTGGTCTACATTCTTTGTTTTAGAAGGGAAGAACATGGGAATATATAATCATACACAACTAAACCCCTACCATGGTGATTTGTTGACAAAGGTCACAAGGAATGATATGATGTCATGGGGGATGGACATACATCGGTTACATAGACATTTCCTTGATCGTTGGTTCATTTTCATTGAAGACGTTCCTCGTTGGTGAGATCATTCTTAGTTGAGGAGCACGTTCTTCATTGGAGAACACATTCTTCATTGGGGAAGATCTTCCACAAGTTCTCCCCTCTCCTATGCCATCCCAAAAATCCCCTCTCAAAGGATTAGGTACCAAAATAAAATATGATTTAACATTTTAAATGATGGCACCATTAAGTTGGTATCATTTAATTGGCATAAAAAAATTAAAGGAGTGTTGGCATAACTAAATTAGGGATTTGAAATGTTTTCTCTCATTAAAGGGGTTCGGGTGGTCCCCGCCTCTCAATTAAAAATGGGGTTTAGTTTAGGTGGTCCCCACCTCTTAAAATCAACATGGGAGGTTTAGGCTCTGGTGGTCCCCACCACCATAACCCGTGTGGGAGGTTTTAGGTCAGGTGGTCCCCACCTCCATAGCACACATGTGGTAGGTTTGAACAAATTAAAATGTTAAAAAATTTTATATTATTTATTCTTTCATGAAAAACACAAAAACTAACTTTCACCCTCGACCAACTACCGTCTAGGTGAATGTCTCTTTAAGAGAATACTGGCACTGCAAGTTCAACAGTTCCCTCAGATTTTACTTCCGAGCACCGATTCAAAAGTTAGAAAAACCCTCTCACTCATTTACTGAACATACCCGAAAAAAGTTCAGAATTTTATTCCGAGCACTCCAGGCCTCAGAATCACCCATCGTTATTTTTTGCGGACTCGTAAAATTCCCATATATAAAAAAATTACATGGAAATTCCAGGTCTTTACAAAATTATTATGGAGAGATCATTATATTGGGTTTCATTTTCATTGAGGTGGGGTTTCTCATAAATTATCATGTTTTTGTTGCTTGGGAGGGAGCATTTCTACCCACATTTTGTATTCCAAGTCATGTTTTGGGGCTCGTGTGCTTGTTATCACTGATTCCTTAGGCGGGAATGGATATTCTTTATTGGTTGGGACATTGATTTATCTCTTCAAAAGGGTTTGGTTAAGAAAGACTATTCTTGGTGTTTAAGAAGTGGAGCAATGGGAGTTCTCCTAGTCTTGTGGATGGATTGAGACGATATATTTAGTTGGATACTTGGTACTACTCATTTTGGTTGCACTTTGGATAGCATAATGAGAGTGTGGTTGTATTCTTGTTGATTTGTATATAAGCCTTAGTGGAGGGTGGTCATGTGTTTGATCTTAGTATGATGGATATGCCATGATTTTAAAGATGGGTGGGGAGGGTTATTCAGTTTGTTGGAACTAACATGTGTGAGGAGTATGATCATTGGTTTTGGGTGTGTTATCCTAGTTTTTTAGGACCTTTCACGTGTGATAATTAGTCTTATAATGCACTTTATGAGTGGGGTAAGTAAATCGTTATGGTGGGGAGTGCACCATGGGTTGTTTTAGGTTTCAAACCCGGTTTTAAGTGGTTTGTGAGTGCATAGGTTGTTGTTCCCGGTGAGCATGGGATGAAAATTAGTTGCTATGGGTCTCATGAAAGTGCTTGGGGGTAAGTGGTTTAGGAACATCTATCCACTATGTTTGGTTATTTATATTGAATGGGCTATATGATTTACCATTTGGGGTAGCTGGATCATGATGAGGGTACTCCTATGGTGAAAATAATCCACCAAATCATAGGTTAACTATCATGGATGGTGTGATCTAGGGTGAGTCAGATCGATGAATCTTTGGTGGATGAGGGTGGAAAAAGGTTGGAATGTTATCTTGAATGTGGTCTAGGTGGTTCAGGAAAAAATCATACCTTTTTGTATAAAGGTTGATGATTCTAGGTTTTTTAGTTGAAGCTACACAATGGGAGTGTGTTGGGAGTTCAGAATTTTAATGTGGCTGTTGTTGGTATGTTGGGGGCTAAGATTGGTCAGGATTGTCACTTATTTAACCATCAAGGCTTCTTGGCGCTAATTATTATTTATAGTGGGTAGTTTTTAATGATAATCATTGTTATGAGTTTTAAATTTTAATGGAAATTTGATTTTTTATCCTGTTGGGAAGGGGATTATTTGGTGAATTTATATTCATTCATTAATTTCAAGTATTGAAGCCTCTTCTTGGAAGTATTTCAGGCATGGGTTAATGTATATAAGGTGGATCAGGTGCTTGGGTGGAGCTTGGGGGTTATAAGTGCGATTTAGAGTTCTTAGGATGTTTTTGTCCTAGATAATAGTTTTTTGTGCACAATTTAGTGAAAATCATATGACCTTATGATGATCAGGGCGTTTCTAGTTCATTTTAAGTTGAGAATAGTTTGAGTGGATAGTTTTCTCATAGTTATGGTCAAACCATGTGATTTAGATATAAAATTGGGTAGGGTAGGTGTATCTCATGTCCAGGGAGCATAGTCATAGAAAAAATCTGTGAGGTGTTATAGAGGGGTCCGGTTCCATTCTGCATGATTGGAACACAATTTTGTAAACCATGTGGCCAAACCATCCGAGGTGTCTTGGCTTGGGTATATCTAACCACATGGTTGGTGCTTGGTTTAGAAAAATATACTCCCAAACCATGTATCTTTCTATGTTGGGATAAATTGTGGTAAAATACAAAAAATCCCTCTAATACTTTTAGTCCTTCCCCTCCCCTTTCATCCTGCATGCTGACCAGGGAGGTATCTTACCTTTACTCTTCCTTCTACCTTAGAATTTGGGTTAATTTTTGAGATTTTATTTAGTGTTTTGAGGTGAGTTTTATCCTTTCCTTCCCCCTTTTATCATTCCCCTCCTTTTAGGTTAATTTTGTTTTTCTCCAACTAGGGTTTCAATTCTAATTCAACTAAAGTATGATGGAATTGGCTGAGGATGATGGGGATTTGGTGTGGATTTGTGAGATGATATACCAAGATGGTATCTGCAAGCTATTTCTCACAGCTCTAGTGGATGTATTATTTATGGTGGATTTTTCCATAAATTTCTTTTAAATTTAATGGGAGTTCTGGTAAATTGATCATCGTGTGTTAGGTTTTTTTTCACTTTTTGGTGTTGGAGGTGCACTATGGGCCTAAAGACTGTGGGAGAATGGGTGCATCTGGGGTGTCTCTAGTTGGATGTAACTTTATGCTATGATCCTAAGGACTCTGGGAGACCCATGTTTTTTTAGCCCTAAGGTGGGTAATAGAGAACCTGTGGTGGCTATTTGTTGGATTGGGATATACAAGGGACTGAGAGAGGCTTTGTGATTTTTTGGATAATGGATGATATACACTTGAAGTTTATCAATTGGGATGATGGGTTTTAGATATAGCTCATCCCATATTTTGATTTCCATGTCAATGATTCTTGAGGTAGTTTCTTCTAAGGACATTGATTTGGGTTGGAGACCCTTGTGATATCTTGGATCAAGAATTGTCAATAAGTTTTCATCTATATATCTCCTTCATTGGTTGGTTGTTGTTATATGAGAATATGGAGATGATTGATGGTCTAGATGTGTAAAACCCCCATCTAGTTGAGTGTTTACCCTAACTAGAGTCGGTTCAGGATCATGTGGTGATGAAGCACTCATAGAGTTGTTTTTTTTCTCCATGACTGTTGTGAATTCTTAGTTTATAGAATGAACCCCATGTGATTTATTTTTTGGGTCTATAATTGGAATATTATTCATTCTATAAGAGTTTATAGACAAGATGGTTCTCTTATTATGTTTACCTAGATGTTCCTATCATTAGTTTAGATCATGCTATTGGAGTCTTAGATCCTGGTAGATGCACTTTGTTGTGTGTCATCTTTTGGTTACACCATGGGATCCTTCACTCATTCCTGTTTGGTTAATACATTTTAGATATCCTATTTATATCAATTAGATGTGCTGGTTTTCATGTGGTAGGGTGACACACATGTCCGTAAATCCTTATGCGTAGTCTAGATCGAGGGTATATTTAACTTGTGTGTTAGACTCAAGCTTTTAGTTGGCTATTTTATTTTTTTATATTTTTTACTCTTTGTTTTTGTAAATTTTTTTATGTGACACGCTACAAGTTTTTTTATTGGTATAGGCATATCAAGTGTGCATGCACTTTTTATGATAGCAGAATATTAGCTCACCATTGGGGTTGGACTACTGAGATTTATTTTTTACCCATTGTATGTGCACCTCAGTGTGAATTTAGTCTTTATGAATTATTTTATCTCATATCACAATTTTTGAAGTGTATGGGGCTATGTCCCAGTGTTGTTTGATCTAGTGGAGCCACTCTTGTGGAGATTCGGGATAGATCTCATGAAGCTTAAGCATCATGGAGACTTGGTATGTAGTTTTTATTGGTGTTGGAAGTAGATCATGCTATATTTATTTTCATTTATTAATTTTTTATGTGTGGTTGGTCTAGTGGGAATCCAATTTCTGTATGTTTCACATACATTGAGTTTGCATGACTGTATTCCAAATTTCATTTATTATAGAAATCTTCTATTTTAGTTTATTTATTGTACACACTCTGATGATTACCCTCTTAAATTTTATGGTAATTTCCCAATGTTATTGCACTATGATAGAAATAAATAGTTTCCCCATGGTATATTTTATACTATCATTACTATTTTCTAGCCTATGGAACATGGGTAAGTTCTCTTGAGGCCTTGTGGTGATCCAAATCGGGAAACATGTCAAGTCGATCCGGGCTGGTTTTTTATAGTAGTTTATTGGATGATGAAAGTGTCTCACTTCTTACCAATTCAAGAGACACTTTTTAACGTTGTAGAAGTTTTATATTTGAGAGGTTCAATTCATGCATAGAGTACCTTTGGGTATTGTATTTGATAGAGACAAATTTTACACATCAAGGCTTTGGTAGGGCTTATAGGAGGCTTTAGGTACCCAGCTGAGACTGAGTACAACCTATCATCTATAAAATAATGGAAAGATAAATATTATGTTTCATATTCTAGAGTAAATTAAGTCATCGTGAATTAATTAATTTATTTGATATTGGGATGATCACCTAACCTTGGTTGAGTTCACATACAATAATAGATTTAATGTTTAAATTCAGGTAAATCCTTATGAGGAACTTTTTGGTATCCCTTTTTGCCCGTCACTATGGATGGAGAGGAAGCATTTGTGGGGATGAGTTTGGTTTAAGAGACCTATGATATATTTTATCTGATCACAAAGTTGTTAGTCACCACTTAGAGTAGGTAGTGATCGTATGCCGATAGGTGGAGGTTGCCCATGTAATTCACTAAGGGACACTAAGTTTTCTTATGAGTGAATCCTCAACTAGGTAATTGGTGGTTGTAGAATAAAGGTAAGCTAGTGTGATGGTTCATTGGACAATTCAATATTACCAAGTGTGTTGAGACAACGAACTAATATTTAGATATTCCTTCAAGCTGTAAAGGTGTTCATGAAATATTTCATATATCTCAGCATTGAAGGTGCATGCCCAATCCTTCATATGTGATCAGTTGTGAGGACATTTAATTGTATCCTAATGAATTATTTCTAGAGAACTTTGTATAAATCATAGATTTAATCAAGAACGTGTTGTGAAGGAAAATAACTCCACTAGTCATAGTCCTTTGGCAGTATTGAAGAATTGAAGAGGAGATTTGGAAAAGCGTGGATGACTTTCAGGTATAATGGACTAAGTTATTAAATCAAGACTACTAGAGACACTTCTTGGGGATACAATTTTTTGGAGGGGAATAATTCTAACATCATTAACTTACATGATATCTTTGTTTCTAAGTTTTAACATATCTTATGATACTTTTCATCCTTGGGTTTATTTCATACGGGTAAAAGTTCCTTGGAACTAATTTATGGAGATTGAAGGCATTAATAGACTACTTGGTGGATAAAACATGGATTTTGGATCATTGGTGGGTTGTATGGGCTAGTTTGTGGTTGAGAAATAATGGGTGAATTCTCTCAACGAACATCAATCAATTAGAGGCGTATCACTAGCCAACTATTGGTTCCACAATCCCATCGATGAGTACCATCGACCCACCAATGGTTCCCAGATTCAGATTTCATTAATAGAATTTTAATCCTTTTACTATAATTTTATTATTAATCCAACTCTCTCCAAAATATAACCATAAGGTAACCAGAAACTCTCGAATATTTTTACCTTGGATCTTTAGGATCCCCCTTCCTCTCCTCTTGGATGCTAGAAGACTAGATTGATTCAAGGAATTTTTTTGAGATTACATCCATTAGTTATAATAACATTTCTCTCAATTTCTTTATAATTTATCACAGATATAGTCCATGTGGTTTGGATCTATGGATCTCCACCTTGATATAATGGATAATTAATGCTTGATTGATAAAACAATGTTGGATCACGAGATTTGGTGGCATCTCATTAATTGATCCTAGATCTACCATTGATAATGATTCCTTTTTGGTAAGTTGATGTGGGTTTCACCATTTTTAATATTTAATTCCTCAAATTCCAATCCAATATGTTCTATATTAATGAATTAGATATGGTTCTAGTGAATGTTGGTGCATGAGTGTGATCTGGGTGTCGTTCCTTATAGGATCTTGGGAATTGGATTCATTGTGATATGGGATGGAGGCCCTTTCCATCTTAAGACTTTATATGTAATTTTTTGGAAATTTGGGATTGTGTGTATGTGCCTAATATAGATACCCATATATAATAGGTATGTATGGAATGTGTAGGCTGGACTAAGAGATTCTTTCTCATTAATGTCCTGTGTGTCCTTTTCTATGTCATTTATTACTTGTGTATATATGGTTTTATGCATAGCTGACAGAATGTCTATTTTAGTGTTCAGGTTGAAGGGACGCCTGGATAGGCTTAACTAACTCCATAGAGGGGGGAGTGTGGACAACATGACTCATTATTGATGGCTCTGTTCAATATGATTACCGCTTTTTCTTAACATGTTTTTTCCCATGGTAATGCTATACGCCATTGTAATAGTGTCTATATATACCAGTATGGTCTACCGATGGGGAACATCCATTCATATGAGTGAGAGTCCATTGTTTGGGAATTACAAGCATTTGCATCATCGTAGGTGAGTTGGTAACCATGATAAATGGGTAATAATTTCCCTTAAATGTGGGCATGGAGTTATTCCATAAAGGATTAATGTTCATTTCATTAATGTGATAGAGTTACATATCATGATTTGAGTCATTTTATTAACTAAATGTGTTATTATTTTACTATGGAGTCGATTCTCATAAGGTTATGTTTCATGTAATCTTGGTTAACACACGACCCCTTAGTACATGATTAGTTGTATGATTGTGTGTACATTAATTTTCCATCATGTCATAAACCTCTTTACACATGTGTTGTTATATTAAGGTAACATTTATGGAATCCTTCTTATTTTAAACTCACACCCTACATGGGCATCACAGTGTACATGTAAAATTCCTGATCAGGTATATGGAGAAGGGATAAGGCTCTGTAGTAGGTTGTTAAGGAGCTTGGATATAAAAGGTAGACATGATACTTGGACAAAATCCAATTATTTTCAATTACAACTTTTATTTATTGATATTTACGTGTATTGTTATACTATAGAGATTCTACATCGGGGGTTCATTTCATTATTATTACATGAAATGACATTGCATCTACTATAGTATTTACTCATGTCATTTTCTTTTATGTTAAATGGAAGTATTCTGTTTATTATATTCATCTAGTGATGGGTATTATTACTGAGGGAATAGTCCCTTCACATCACTTTAGAACCTCACCACAAGTCAGAAATCTCTTTTGAACAGAGAGGAAAGCATGAGGTTATGTGGAACTTTAGATCAGACCAGATGATTCAAGTTAGGGTATTACAAAATAGTGTCTGATCTTGAGGTTTCCTTTATTTTATTTTGGTGTTATAGTAGAAAGGAGATAGGATGTGTGGAACTTTGGTAGATCAGTTACCATGTTCCTAGTGTTGTGAGTGGGTTCTCTAGACCAAACTCCTTTACATACTTTTCTTACCATTACATGTATAAATCTTGATATATTCATGTGTTTGTTCTTACCATAATAGTGTTGATTCTTTTGCATCCACTATTTACATGGTAATGTCTCCAGATTAAGATCTATGTCGAAAGGTTACACGAGTTCCCAACTATAATGAGAACCTTGAGATACTTTGAAAATAAACCTAAATATATTTCCTATAGTCTAGATACATTATAATGACATGATGTAGATGATGTCTGACTATCAGGAGTTGGACTATCATAATCATTGAGACTTATTCTCATGAAGTTTACACTTTTTTATCTCAAGTATATGAGATCACAGGGATTTACCCACCAATAAGAACACAACATGTTTAATGTTTCATCGATTGTTTGTATCTAATAACATGCGTATTGGTCTCCAGATTTGATACCATTATCAATATGTACCATTTTATTATGTACTATTATGTAAGGAAAAAACATGAAATTTATGATCTGTTTAGGTATCTTGAGTTGGGTGCGTAATTGGTGGAATCACATTGGTTGAATGATGAAGATAGATTTCTTCATTTCTATGTTGAGGAAAAATATGTCATGGGCCCAGGTTGACCTTAATAGTAGCACCTTTATTAAATCCACAACCATGGTATAAGAAGTAAATTTTATTTGGTATGTTCATGAAATAGATAAACCATCAAAAGGATGATGAAACAAGTCTGCATATTTATTTATGAGACATCATAGTAAAAAGTAATTATATTATATTGAACAAGTTAAAAGGAGTTCTTTATATCAATGAAATTACATATCTACTCAATGCCATAATGGGGTTCTAGACTATTCTCTGGGTCTATAAGTTGGACTCACTGCTTTTGATAAATGGACCTAAAGGGTCACGCACTATGTTTCTCCACATGTTCCACCTATTCAAATGAATAAGAGTTTAGGGTGAAGTGGTCCCCATTGTGAGGTCTAGTGAACATTCAATTGTGATTGATAAAAAGATAAAATAATTCAATTATATTATACAATTATATAATAATCTTAATTTAATTTATTTATAAATTAATTCACAAGTTATTTGATTATGAAAAAGAGTATGAGAAGATATAATTTTTTTAATTAAAATAGTATGTTCAAGATTTGTTAAATTATTTATGAAGCCCATGGGATGATTTAATGGTTTATATTTTACCAAATATTATGTTATAGTATAATAAATGAGTTTTGAAATGGTTTTTATAGTTATGACATGTTTAATCAAGTCATAAGTGTGCACAAGGGTCAAAAATGAAAGTTATTACTTTATAAGGACAAAAATGAAATGTTGGAAAGTACAACCTGAGTATAAAAAACCAACTTTAGCATCTTGAATAGTAAAACTCATCATTTTCATGAATTTTTAGCTCCCCTTCATCTCTATTAAGCAATATGTTGAGAAATAAAAGGAAGAACAAGGTTGGATTGATCCCATACTCTTGACTGAGTCTAGTTTCTTCATGTGTTTGAAGTGACTTCATAAAGCTCACTGATTTCCCATACTATAACTAGGGAATAGAAGCTTGATAATCCAATATATTTGGTGCATTTGTGGATGATCTAATATATTCCTATCTTAGTTCCTTTGATCCACGACTCAAAAATAGTGAGCAAACCAAATCAATGACATTAAAAGCACAAAGTATCGTTTATGGTATCGTTCGATTTATTTTTCCTTGATTCAATTGAAATACATGATTCACTTGTAAAATACATCAAGGGGTTTTTTAAATTAAGTGATTTTAACATGAAACCGAAACAAAAAATTTAAATTTTGTATTTTTCATCCTTCTTCTGCAACTCAGGTTCCTTCAATTGGCATCAGAGAGAATATTAAATTCATTAAAACTAAAATTTAAAAATTGTGATTAAATTTTCAATGATCCAGAAAAAGAGTTCAGATATGGTTTTAATATGACTTATAGAAAAATTATTTGAGATTATATAAAAAATATATGGAAAATCTTAGACCGATTAGTTTTAACCAAAAAATGTGACTGAAAGTCACATATATGGGTGTGTGTGTGTAGTTTTTTAAATAGATAGGGAGGTGGTGTTTGGTGGTGCTACATGAAACACTAGTACAAATTTATAATGTAAAAGGACAATGTGTTAATTTAAAAATATTTATTATAATATATTATAATATATATAAATCTAATTATTCCACATCCCTTTCAAAAGGGAGTGGACAACTTATTTGGCCCCCCATTTTGGGTGGACGGTGACACAAAGCCAGCCCATTTATTGGGGGTGAAATCTATGTATATAATTATATATTATATATATATTTCATAGTTCATTATATATATATATGATTGTGTGTGTGTATACTTATTTGACACCCTAAACTGGGATGCCCAACCATGCATCATCATGGGACACACCAATTCAGTCTGAGTCAGACTATCCCGACATGTCAATCCCATCACAAGGCATAAATTTATATCCAAATATTTGATTTAGGTCTAAATATACCTGAAAATTTTAGATTTAGAAATTAAATTTAACCTTTTGGAATTTAATAAATATATTTCGGGTTCCTTGAGATGTATCAATAATTAACTGAAACTATTTTAGTGTAAGTTAATTAATTAATAATACCCTCTAATAGAATTTTGGTAAATTCAATTTTCATCATGAAATAAAATTAAATATTGACCGATCATGATCCAAGACCTACCCATCCATGTTTGGTTTATTATTTATTAATTTAATTCTTTTATATATGTTTTTTATAATGTAATAAAAATTTCATTTTTATGATCTATGCATTTTCCCTGCATCTATAAATTGTATAAGGGTATGTGTGTCAGCATATATGTAAAAAATATAATTTCTCACCCCTATTTTCCCTCACTTTTTTGTGTGCATACATTGTAAACATCAGAAGAGTTTGTAGAAAACAAGTTTAAGTTAGGATTTGACGTAAACCAAAAAAGTGAAGTGCATGGGTGTTATAGGTTCTTCAATTATAGTTAGTTATCATCTCAAGGATTTCCCCTCTGGAATCAGTTATTCCACTATCTTCTTGAGGAATTAACCAATAGTTACCGACTCACAATCACATTATTATTAATTTAGTTTATCATATTCATTGTTTATTATTTTTTGAATATTTATTTATTACACACGATCACATTGTATAATAATAAAGAAAATGCATAAATGAAATAAACATGTGTTGTTAATATTTTCTATTCAAATCATTGTAACATTGTGAGTGAAATGAAATCAAACAAGTATGTTAAACTGAATTTTTTTTATTCATTGTAATAAATAAACAAATCCCTCAAATATAATATCAAGTTATCAAATGCCTTCCATGACTTGAATTATTGCAAAATCAGTTGTTCTAGGTCATCGTCATCTATATTTGAGGGTGTCACTTCCAACTATGGAGTTTTTTGGAGATCAATGGGTCGACCTAACTAAATTTGGAAGTAAAGTAGTATCCAGAGCTATATTTTTTTATGTTTTGAGGCACAATGCTAAGAAATGAAAAGTAATTCTTTTATAATATATGGGACTCCAAAAAAAGATCAAGAATCTGTGAGTTAAGGTCATTGTCCAGTCAAAATATTTCCCTAAACTCTTAAAGTAGGGGTGATCGAATATCTTAGGATATAAATAGTGTTTTAAGGATACTTTCCACTAGAATTATCAAATAACTTAGTGTTCTAAATCCATCAGGTGATTGATACAAGTATTCGATAAAATAGAGGGTGAAATTTTAAATTAAAAATTTCAAAATGTTTACTGGTAATCAAGAAAAAGTACTAATATGTAAAATTTACTTGTTGTAGGTCAAATAGAAACATCCATAAATTCAATTTCACTATGATAAATATTATATAAATATAATATTTTTACATTCCATAGCTTTCAAGAGTAGTACATTCACTTGTACAAAGTTTTTCAAAAAGAGAGGAAACATTACGTGATTAAACTACCACTTCCTACAGATATCTCTCAAAGAGAAAGAAAGGCAGATAAAGATAAATTCAAGAATAATACGGATGATGCACTGGCTGTTCTATGAATTATGTTGTCATTTATGTTTAGTGAGCTTTATAGAATGTATGAGGAAAAATATTCTATCCAAATTTTGTAATATATATAAGAGTTATATCATGAGATAAATTAGAAATAAATATATGAGATATTGAGTGCATTGTATAGATATAGTCTAGAAGAATGGAATCTAGAAGGACCTCATGCACTCAAGATGACCGAGTAAATTAATATAATAGATTCCCTTATGTTCAAACTAAACCAAGGACTGGAAACCTATCTCATTCATTCCACTTTACTAGATATCTTCTCAAATATCATTGTTAATTATAATATCTAAAACATGAATAGGCCACTCCAATATTTATTGTCATTAGTTCACTGAGAAGATAAGGATATTAATAATTCAAACTCTTCAGTCCTAATGATGAACAAGAAGAATAAAATCAAGGAAATAGTTTCAAAGGATAATTCCTAGTCC
Source organism: Viscum album (assembly GCA_963277665.1). NCBI lineage: Eukaryota > Viridiplantae > Streptophyta > Magnoliopsida > Santalales > Viscaceae > Viscum > Viscum album. Next base: position 2,103,948,595 of record OY728128.1, on the reverse strand, counting down.
ATGACATTAATGCACTACCCATTAAAGAAGCCAAATATATTAAAAGAGATTAATGAGTTGGAGGAAATTTTATTTTCATGTGCAAAAAAAGACCACTGGAATAAGAACTATATAGTCGGGAAGAAGAATTAAGGTGACACTTTTTCTTCAGGTATATTTTCATTGAATTAAATATATCTATATATACATGTTGGGTATTGGATACTATATATGGATTAAACATTTATATTAAAATAAAGGAACCAAGTAGTTTCAAGATGATTGAAAAATTTTAGGTGGATCTTTGAGAAAAAAAAGTTTGAAACTAGCAGCACTAACAGTGAGATATTATCTTTTTAATTTTCTAAGTAAAATTGTTTTTATACTAACTAATTGTTTTTTGTATCATATATTACTATAAAAATAATCTCAATGTCATGTTGAGACACTATAGTATTTTATTTTAATTTTGAAAATAATTTTTTTATTATGTACAAGGACAACATGTAGTACCTTAGAATTAGGTAGTTAACCCTTTATTTAGTAATTTTAAGTATATAATGTTATTGGATAAAGTTTTGGAAGGTTTGGAGATGTTTTGAAATGTTTATTGGAAATTTATGGAGGTGACCAATTTGAGAACAGTTATTAGAAACCATGAAACATCTCTAGGAAATCGTAAAAAAGGGAAATAATGGGCACTGGGTAGGTGCACCATTTGGAAAATCCATGAAGACACCAAGGAAAAACCATGAAAATTAGAATATATTGCATGATCACGGTTGGAACATGGATTATCTAATTTTGTGATCCAACCATGCAAGGGGTGCATGGAGTTCATGTCTGACACATGGTTTATGTATAATTTTCCTAACCATGCACTTAAATCATCTTATATTAAATATTAGATCTGGATTTTGTTGATATAGTTCAAATCACATATATAATATTTATTGTGTGATTCCAGTCATGATGTGATATGGTTGTTTTTTGTAAATGGAACATGATCTATGGTGGGTTTTAGAATATCTAATTCATGTTTTTTCTGAATAATTTGTGATGTTATTTACTTTTTTTCTTAGGATTGTGAGGTAGGTGTCTTCAATCTCAAATATTGTTATTATAAAATAAAGGATTGATTTAATTATTTTTATTTTATTGTTTTGAATTGTGATATTATTGTCTAATGGATTTTGGAAACCCTATTTGGTGATGGTTTGTGAAATTGTAGAAATTGGTTTTTTAGGGAATTCAAATTGGTTACATGATTTTAAAATGAATATTTTAAAATGGTGATTTGGTTTTGATGCTTGAAAAGTTGTTGGAAAATTCTTCCAATAATATTATTGTCTTATATAAATGGTTTGCATAATTGTTTTGTCTTGGTTTTGGCATAAATGGTGTAAGAACCCAGTTTTTGCTATAGAAGACTTTGGAATATTTCTTGATATTATTCCAGAGCAGTGACCTCAGATGGCGTGCGATTCCGAGCCCCGGTGTGGCCGGAATTAAATTTTTAGTGCGTTCACACTAGAAATGCCAAATAAATGGGATAACTCCTAAGCAGTGATCCGGATCAGATATCTGAGTGTACGTATGGGTCCAGAATGGGGTGCTTACCCTAAGAACGACATAACACTTGTCGGCACAGGACGTTTGGACCCCTCGCCCGCTATTGGAACGTTAAATGGATAATTAAATTAATTAATTTATTCATTTAATGTTCAAACACAATTATCTCTTAAACGGTGGCTCAGATTGGAAAACCAAGGGAACCGTTGAGTTCAGAGTGTGCCGTTTACCCTAGGAGGGGTGTAACTTTCGTGGGCGCGGCCCGTCTGTGAAAAATGCCGCCAGGGGCATTTTAGTAATTTAGCACCTTCAGACGTTAAATTTTATAACTTTCAAAAGGAAGCTCGGAATAAAATTCCAAGACTGAAGTTGTGCTTAGGAGGCAGTGTTTACCCTAGGGGAGGCTTAACCTCGACCCCGTCGGGCGTTTCAGATGCGGGTCAAAATTTAGGATTAAATTAATTAAAATTTAATTAATTTAATTTTTCTCTTTAAAACCTAATCCACCCATCCCTCTCCTTCGTTTCCCTAGCAGGAGCTCTCAAGGATGAACTCCTCCTCTCATTCACATCTCCAGTGAGGCGGCTCCGGTGAGGCTGCTCCGGCGAACCCCGCGTGAAGCTTCGGGCTACGCCCTTCGAGGTAGGATGTTACGTTGAGTTTTTAATTCCGCACCTACGTTTGAACTCGTTTTCTAGCATCGATTTTCCATATAATTTGAAAACTAATCCCATGAATTCATATTACTCTTTAGAAGCTTCCTAACGCACATTTGGGGTTGAAAATCTGAGTTCTGATGAGTCTGGGGGAGTCCGTCGAAGTTGCGGGTTTTTGTTTTGTTTCCGACCGGGTTTGGGTTGTTTCGTCGGTCCGGCGAGCATCCGCAGGTGGCAGAGGGGCGCGTTACAGTGGAGACGGCATGTGTATGAGGCGTTACGGCTGAGGGTGTGCGGGTTCCTGGCGTTCGGGGCTCACGGACGGTGAGAGGAGGCCGACAGAAGCGGCACGCGACGTCCCTTCGGCAGCAGGCGGCGACCCCGAGGAGCAAGACCCACGCTCCACGGGTCATTGGTTGACACGGTGCGGAAAAGGGGAGACCGGCCAGAGCAGCTGGTCCATTCGGAAAACCAGACCCAATGATGGGTCCGATGCTTTGGAGGTGGGTCGCGGCGAACAGGACCGAACCCGCGACTGGGCCGTGGGCCGGTGGTCTGAAGTGGGCCGGCCGAGGTGGACCGACCCTGTTAAGCCCCCTGCGTTCGGGGGGGGGGGGGGGGGGCGTAACTTCCAAACGGTACATCCATTTGATGCGCCGTCTACGGAAGTGGAACCGTGTCGAAGAGCAGGAATTTTTTAGATGATTTTAGGAATTTTCAATTTCCAAAACGAGGGGCCTCGGAGGAGCGACATGTCTTTAAGTGAATTGACGTTTTTTCCGAGGGATCTTGTTTTGGACGGCGCGGGCGCGTCTGCTGTCCGTTTTGAGTACCGTCAGCGGCGTGGAGACACTGGCACTGAGGCGGAGGTTTCCAAGGTGGTTTTGGGCGTTGAGACTAGATTTGAGGCGTGGGACCCACAGGCCATCTTTCGAGCTGCGAGCAGCGTTTAACACCCTTTTCATCGGACATCCGTTTGGGGTGTGCGAGCAGTCATTTCTGGGTGTTTTTCCGAGGGCATTGCAATGGTGAAATCCACCTGCTTTAATTCTACATGAAGGTGCAGACCCCACAAAGTCAGTTTCAGGAATTGACGGGTATTTCCAACTTCTTCACCGGGTGTCCGATTCGGGCGAGTGAATAGTCAATCTTGTGTGCTTTTTCGAGAGGATCGCAATGGTGTGATCCATTCGTTTCACTTCGGGACTAGGACATGGGTCCCACGAAGCACAGCTTGTATGCGGTGCGGCGAAATGCACGTTTTTCTCCGGATATCTGTTGCACTCATGTGAGTAGTTCGTTTGACGTGTTTTCCCGAGGGGATCACAATGGTGCGATGCGCCCGACTATTTTTGGGGCCGAGGCTTAGCATCATGGGATGCCTATCGGGCGTAAAGCATCTTTGGACGACTTTTTCATCAGATATCCATTGGAGGCATGCGAGTAGTCGATCTCGCATGTTTTTTCACGAGGATTACAATGGTGTGATCTGTTCAGGCGAGCGGAGCCTCTTACGCAATCTTATTAAATGTGGAAATGTGAAGGTGCCAGGGGGTGGTTCTTTTATTGAGTTTTTAGCGGACCCTTGGCATGTGATCGCGTGCACTCCCATGTGAGTGAAGTAATGCTTGAATAGATGTGGTTGGTCGTGCCCCAGTCATTGAGGTGGCAAGTTGGAGATGTTACATCACGCCTTCATGTTGACGTTGGGTGACGTGTGTACGATAGCCCTTGGATGAAAATGAGGTATAATCTGGGTGTATACGGGAGCTCTTGGAGGTACATGTTGTTTGTACCTGAGACTATTTGTGCGATTGATTGGGGATTTACATGGGGACACATGTCGTGTGGGCCCCATGTGCGTGTCGTGTTCTACTTTGCGTACCTTTGACCTCTCGTGACGTAGAGGGTCCCTCAGTTCTCGTTTGTTGACAAGTGGGGTTGATTATTTCCCCCCGCTATGTGCTCGATGGTTTAGATAAGCAGGGTTGAGTGGTTTCCCCTGGTCTTGTTCCGGAGTCAGATGGTTGCGCAATACCCACTCCGTGTTCGGTTGGCCAGTGTTGTACCACCCAGTAGAGATGGACAGAGCTGTTCTAGGTTTACCCTCCAGCGGGTCTGGGTAGTGGGTCGCCTATCGAATTCTCAGGGTTTACCCTCTAGCAGAGACTAGGCAGTGGGTCACCTGACGACTCTTGAGGGTCTACCCTTCAGCAGGGCGGGGCATTGGGTCGCCCGTCGTCTTGTTTCAGGTCTACCCTCCAGCAGGGCTGGGCAGTGGGTCGCCTGTCGACTTGTTCAGGGTTTATCCTCTAGAAGAGACTAGGAATTGGGTCACCCAATGACTCTTGAGGGTCTACCCTCAAGCAGGGCTGGGCAGTGGGTCGCCTGTCGTCTTGTTCCGGGTTTACCCTCCAACAGGGCTTGGCAGTGGGTCACCCATCGACTTCTTCCAGGTCTCCCCTCCAGCAAGGCTGGGAAGTGGGTCGCTTGATGACTTATTCCAGGTTTACCCTCCAGCAGGGCTATGCAGTGGGTCACCTGATGATGTATTAGGGTTTACCCTCCAGCAGGGCTGGGCAGTGGGTCGCCTAATGATGTGTTAGGGTTTACCATCCAGCAGGGCTGGGCAGTGGGTCTCCTGATGATGTATTAGGGTTTACCCTCCAGTAGGGATAGGCAATGGGTCACCCAATATCTTATTAGGGTTACCCTCTAGCAGGGATGGGTTGTGGGTCACCCGGTATCATATTATGAATTACCCTCCAGCAGGGATGGGCAGTGGGTCACCCGTTAGTATTCCAGACTCATTCCTTTATGCTTGGCTAGTCTATGGATTTACTCCGTGACTACCAGAGCGGGACCCTTGTTTGTACGGGTCAGTGATGTGACAACTTTGACTTTGAGGAGACCTCTTGACTGCGGGGCAGTGACGAGGTGTGGTTTGACTTAACCTGGAACTCTCAAGTGCGAGGGGTGCCTTCCCCCACCGAGACACGTCCTTGTGACGCGACCTAAAACTATGTGGGTGAGTGAATGCCTCCCAAAGCGGATAGTGTCGAGGTGTGGTGGTTTGAGCCCCTTGAATTGTAGTTTAGGGCAGACATGCGGGATGCTGGGCATCAATGGTGTTTTCTCCTGGGACTGTTGGTGACTCACATTCTTGGGCTGAGTTATGGGATGGAGATCCCCTTACGATCTTGTTCGGGCTTCTTGATTGAGCATATGGACTTGTATATACCTTGTTCTAGAACCCACTTCTTGGGTTTTGGCTACTCCCCTTCCATGAAAGGCGAAGAGGCGCGGGGTATTCCACGTGCTTTTCGTGTCTCGCTTCTCTTGGTTGGATGAGTTTACTCTCCTTCTATAGGTAGAAAAGACTCGACGGGAAGTTCATCTTCTCACCGTTTCTAGCTCCTTGTGCCTAGATGAGTCTACCATCTGTCCTTTTGTTGGTTTGAGCTAGACTCTTTACTACACTTTAAGTTGTACTACTATACTATTCCCTATTCCCTCTACTGCTCACCCTTCGGTACCTCCTTTGTTGCTCCCTTGAGCCTTCGAGGTATCCTACTGAGTATTTTTATACTCACCCCTGCTTGGGATTTGCCCGCAGTTGGTGTGCCCTTGCAGACGACAAACATGTTGGTTGTGACTTCAGTGGAGCATAGGAGTTCGGGAGCTTGGACCACATGCGGTGGTCATAGTCGGGTTCCAGGTGGGGGAACCCTTCCAACTGTTTCTTTTGTTTTACATGTTGTCGGGTTGTGGAACTTTTTGGTTGGGTGTGTGTTTTTTCCCTTTCCTTTTCAGTTTACCTTTGGCTTGTACTTTGTACTGTTTAGAGGTCGATGCACATATGTGGTTTTTATATATATGGTAGTATCCTTTTCTTTACTTGTCTTTTCTTTTACTCTACACTTTTTCAATAAGTGTGTTGCGTGTGTGTGTGTACAAGTACTTAGGCGAAGGCCTCCCTGAGTTATTGTGCCTTCGGCGTTGGTCACCAGCCCCTGGCCTATGGAGTCGGGCTTGGAGTAGTTGCGGCTCGAGCCCGGGTAGGGTCGGGTCGTGACAAAGTGGTATGAGAGGTGGTTCATTACTTGTGACATTGTGCGGATGTCCCTAAAAGAGAAATTGGTTGGGATTTAGGGAAACAGTGTTAACGTGTCTCGAGAGCGTTTCTCAGGCCAGGGAGTCTAGTGATGGTGCGGCGGCCATCATATCCATTCACCAGGACCATGATAACCCGCTTGTCAACTCGGCATGCTGAGACACATGTTGCAGGGAAAATTGGTTTGTGCATCACATAGGATTGAGTCTTTGACTGTCCTTCTTGAGTCAGCTACCCAGCGTTGTCATTATTGGTATATACATATATACTCATCTGACCGTGATACTCCTTGATAATATTAAGGATGTCTCCGTGAAGACATCCAGCCAGGATAGCAGCTTGGGATCATGACGATGACCCTATGAGCTATGAGGCCATAGTCCAGGACCCATCATGCGAGTCCCTTTCTCTGGGTGGGCCGGTAGCAACACCCCCACCCGTTGAGCAGCGGATAGATTCATCAAAGAAGACGGGGCTTGAGCACAGGTTGAACACGCTCCGTGAGTTCAGCGGCAGAGACCGCTAAGGTTCAGTGGTGAGATAGACCCTTAGGCAGCAGAGGTTTTGCTAGAGACAGTGGTTCACCTTTTCAGTCTTGTGCAGACACCAACAGATCTTATGGTGGCTTTGGCTGCCGGCCTTTTTTGCGGAGCATTTTGGCATTGGTGGAGTTTGGTAAATCAGTTTATTGACGTGTCCTCGCTTTCGTGGGGAGACATTCAGTTGTTGTTTCATGAGGATTTTTTCCCCTCCTGCTTACGCTCCATTTGGATTTAGGAGCTCCTGCAGTTTCAGTATGGAGGGATGACAGTGGCCGAGTACGCGGCTAGTTTTGCAGACCGTGCACACTTTTACCCGGACTTGGTCTATGGCGACAACATCCAAGTGCAGAAGTTTGAGCAGGGTCTCCACTGAGAGATTCATGTGGTCATAGTACCCTTGGGAATTTCCATATATTCCGAGGTGCTAGAGTAGGCGCTGGTGATAGAGAGCTTCCTGTCACGTTCTAGAGTTAGTGGTGGTAGCAGGCACGTTGGAGCAGAGATGTCTGCCGCAGCTAGCGTGCATCGGAAATCAGAACCTCGATGCAGGTGGTTTTCTGACAACTGGACTCAGGGGCGTGGTCGTAAAGCACACTGGCACCGGAGGGCACCAGTGCATCCTAGAGAGAGTCAGTGCTATGCTTGCGATGGCCGAGGTCACTTGGCACGAGACTGCTCAACCCGAGTTGTCGAGAGCTTCAAGCAGGCAGCAGGTGCACCACCATGGAAGAGGTAGCACCGTGATCGAAGTAGGGCCCAGAGAGGTGGTTCTAGTAGAGGAGCAGGAGGAGATGGAGGTGGGGAACGATGTTACGAGGTCTTCCCATCACCATCAGGTGGTCCAAGTCAGGCTCCAGGAGCTAACAGATGGGACGACAGAAAGCCGCGAGCCCTGGATGTCTACGATCCTACAGAGCATGGGATGATGAGAGGTACCCCTTGTGACTCTTCTACTTCTTACAGTAGAATTGTTAGACTCTGTGTGTGAAGTGCTTCTTCTCCCCGCTCCTTGCTTGAGTTGATACCAGGGTGATGCAGGGCATCGGGTGTAACCCAGTGTTGGTAAAGTAGAAGGTGTGAGACCCTTATCTTTAGTCGATGGTGGCGACTCATTCTCCTTTTGAGCGTGTAAGGGAGTCTTGGTCATGGGAGATCGACTGTGAATCTGGTGTGACCAGATATCCTTGGGTGCTTCACCATATTGATATTCTGAAGGAGGGAATCCCCGGGCCTTGTCCCATGTCCAAGCAGTGATTCTTGTCGCGGCGTGTGATGTAGAGGTTTCATCGGGAAGGTGAGGTACCCCTGAGGTCCTTCGGACCGTTTGAGACCATGCAGAGGGATGGCGAGGTTCCCTACTACCTTGCCCTAACCCCAATGGCTGGTTTGGGTGTGTGACGTCTCCCACGTGACTCACCTGAGAAGAGGTGTGCATGATCCTATGCATGACATCGGTGGGGAAAGACCTCGTGTGAACAGATCAAATCCTTTGGTCTATGGGCGGTGGCGTAGAGATGTGCGAGAGTTCTTCCGGGTACGGGAGAGCCAGGTACGGGCTTAGTACCCTGAGTTGTTCCCTGGTTTTTCTTTTTTGGGGATGAAAATATTGAAGGAGGGAATGATGTAAGAACCCAGTTTATGCTGCGAAAGACTTTGGAATATTTTTTGATATTATTCCAGAGCAGCGACCTCAGACGACGTGCGATTTCGAGCCCAGGTGTGGCAAGAATTAAATTTTCAATGCGTTCACACTAGAAACACCAAATAAATGGGATAACTCCTAAACAGTGATCAGGATTAGATATCCGAGTGTACTGATGAGTCCGTAATGAGTTTTTTACCCTAGGAACAATATAAAACCTGTCGACACAAGACTTTTGGACCCCTCACCCGCAATCAGAATGTTAAAAGGACAATTAAATTAATTAATTTATTCATTTAATGTTGAAATGCAATTATCTCATAAACGGTGGCTCGGATTGGAAAAATGAGGGCACCGTTGAGATTGGAGCGTGCCGTTTACCCTAGGAGTGGTGTAACTTTCACGGGCACGTCCTGTCTGTGAAAAATGCCTCCTGTGGTGTTTTCGTAATTTAGCGGCTTCAGACGTTAAATTTTATAACTTCCAAACGGAAGCACATAATCAAATTCCGAGACATCCATTGTGCTCGGGAGGTGGGTTTTACCCTAGGGGAGGCTTAACCTCGATCCCGTCAGGCATTTCAGATGCGGGTCAAAATTGAGGATTAAATTAATTAAAATTTAATTGATATAATTTTTCTTTTTAAAACCTCATCCACCCCTCCCTCTCCTTCGTTTCACTGGAAGGATCTCTCAAGGAGGAACTAATCCTCTCCTCCACATCTCCAGTGAGGCGGCTCCGGCGAGGCAGCTCCGGCGAACCCCGTGTGAAGCTTCGGGCTACGCCCTTCGGGGTAGGAGGTTACGTTGCGTTTTTAATTCTGCACCCACATTTGAACTCGTTTTCTAGCATCGGTTTACCATCAAATTTGAAAACGAATCCCATGTATACGTAGTAATATTTTTAAGCTTCCCGACACAAATTTTGGTTTCAAAATCCAAGTTCCGACTAGTCCGGGGGCGTCCGTCGAAGTTGCGGGTTTTTGTTTTGTTTCCGACCGGTTTTGGGTTGTTCCGGCGGTTTCCGGCTGTCCGGCGAGCTTTGGCAGGTAGCGGTGGGGCACGCTACGGCGGCGACAACGTGTGGATAAGGTGGTCCGGCAGAGAGCGTGCGGGTTCCTGGTGGTCAGGGCTCACGGACGGTGAGATGAGGCCTACGGAGGTGGCGCGTGGCGTCCCTTCGACAGTAGGTGGCGACCCCGGGGAGCAAGATCCGTGCTCTGCGGTTCTTTGGTTGATGCAGCGCGGACAAGGGGAAACCGGCTAGGGCGGCCGGTCCGTTCGGAAAACCAGACCCAAGGAGGGGTCCGGCGCTTTGGAGGCGAGCCACGGCCAGTGGGCCACGTCGAACCGGACCGGACCCGTGGCTGGGCCGCGGGCCGGTGGTCTGAAGTGGGCTGTGTAATTCACCAACCCCAGTTACCCAGAGTCGGTGCATTATTACATAACATTGGCATGATCACAAGAAAGATCAAGTCTATAAAGACATATTAGTTTAGTAGCCTTGGAAACACTAGATACAGTCATAAAGTTTTACATTACATAAAAAAACAACTTGTCTTCATATCCCCTCATACTATCCCTGCAGGTCATTCATAAATTACTTCTTCATAATCATGGGAAAAATAAAACATTGAAAGGGGTGAGCTCAGATGCTCAGTAAGGATAACATTATAGTAGAAGCTTTCATAGATAAGCATAAACACTTAAGACAATTTATAATTAAAAAAATGCTTTTAAACTTGAAATTCAGCATAAAATGGCGAAGATAAAATAAAATAATTCCATTTACTTACTCACCTGGATATTCTACTAGTTGAATGATCACATGCAATATCAATAACCACTTTCATAATTATGGAATGCATAATGCCATACTATCATAACCACAGAGCCAAGGCCTCATGCCAAGACTACAAATAAGATTTTGCCAAGGCCAAGACACTAGTTTGTCTCATGAGACCTACCGATGCATCAAGGAGCTATAGCGGGCTCCACCCGTCACTTATTAAGTCCAATGCATTCCTCATATGAATAGGTTTAAACATAACATAAACATTCGTATTAAAAGTAGCATAGGAAATGTCAATACTTTAACCACAAACCAGGAATGGTATAAAAATAGCACATCCACAGTCAAACATAACTCATTCGATACAATATGGAAGATTATATTGTATCACATTAACCTCAATCAAGAATAATTAAGGATATTGACATTAAAATAATCATCAAACTATTGAGAGAAATATCCCTCTTTTTCTTGAAAACATTTTAAAGTCACACTATTTGTCAAGAAGCCATTCAAAAATAGATTTTTGAATCAAAGTGTCCCATACCACTTTGAAACTTTTAAAATGAGTTTTAATTTTAAAACTTTAATGTCCATATAAATAAATCCTTAAAACCATTTTTTTAAAACATGGACATTAATGAGTATTATTTAGAAGAATAAGTCTTTAAAACATTTAAAAATGGTATTTTAGTTAGAGTTTCTAACCAAGAGAGAGACACTTGAATACAAATAATTGAGGTAATCAAAATATTTTAATATCATGAGAATAAAGGGATTCATGATATACTATGTCAAAGTACATTATATACACCACATAAAAGTGATTTGGTGTATATTAATAAAGAAGTCTCAATGGAATGTAAATTGAGATGAAATCTCTCATAAAGGTCGTACCCTTAGGTTAAGGATAAATCAGTGAGATAGTTATGTGTGACAAATATAAATACACTAAATATGATTGGATATTCACTGTAAAACAATCAAAGAACATTCACACATAATCTTATAAAAACAACACCAACGAATTGGATGGTTAACTCAACAAATGAAGAATGAGTTAAAATTACTCTTATCAAATTCATATCGATGACTTGAGAAATTATCAATGGAGTGATTATGTGTATCAAAAGTATATCCATATAAAAGGGGATTGGAAATTATGACATAATCAAATGAATAGTGATTCCACACATAATCTCGGAGTAAAATAATCAATGGAGATTGCGTAAAGCCGAATAAATGGGAATTGAAATTTCAAATTCCCTTATCGATTAGGTAACTTATGAAACATACACCCATGAAAGAAGGATCATACAATGATGATGTAAATTCCCATAAATTAAAGTATAATACACAATGAATACAATTATGTGTAGTACACATACACCACATGCAATAAATAAGTGGTGAACAATGAAATTCTCACGAAATTAAGGGTGAGATAAGAAACCCCTTACCATGTTGTAATCAACTGAGTCGTATGACCAAAAGTTAATAACCATCAAATTATTTACAGAATAACATGAATATAAAGAGAATCATGATAATATATATCAAATTTCAGTACACAATACACCACTTTCAATAATTTAGTGGCGAACAATGGAAATCTCACAGAATTGAAAGTGAGATAAGAAAATCCCTTACCTTGTACTTTTCCTTGGTTGGGGGTAGGTTAACCTCCTGTATAATGTTGAAATAATTGTTATTAAATTATTCATGTATCATATACATTAATATGATATCATATATGATTTTTAACATTGCTTTGTTAATAATATCTTAGAATTATCGTCATTTCGGGTGTTAACTTACTCGTTTTCTAATATATGTTTTGTTACGTAAGCCATGTTTATCATGGATAGGTTGTATCTTATTCATATCCAGAATGATATAAAGTTCATAAATTTTTTTTTAAATCATCAAATGATAATTATACTTTAATGGATATGATGGATAATAAATCTCATCGCGTTCGTGGAGACGGTAGTCCGTACGTACGCACGAGCGACAATATCATTCTTTTGATATTAAAATAATATATAATTGGATGGTATATCATATATACAGAATCATTATCATGTTATATTTATTATTTTAATTAGTTACACATCATTATTATACCCTCCAAAATAATAATATATTGAATAACAATTACATCACGACGAGGAGACGGTAAGCCGTACGTACACACGTATGGTGACATGTTATTCAAAGGGTGGATGGAATACTGAATATGGTTGTACCTTATTTATAATAACATCACAGTATATATAATATACTGGATTTATTATTTTAGAATGGTAATAACAAAGAACGAATAAGTGGAAGAAGAAAGGAACTTGAAAAGGGGTGGTGAAAACATTATCTCTTCTTCAGGTTCTTCCTTTTGATTTGATCAAAAGGGCTCCTTAGATTGGATTTCTGATCAAAATAAGTCCTATAGGTTTTAGTGAGGGATGTTGAGAGAGTATTTGGGCAGGTTTTGGCCGAACCAAAAGGTTTTGAAGGTGTGAATAAATGAGAAGGAGTTCCCTTTTATAAGAGGGGTGAGGGGCACCTTTGGAAATGCTAGAAATATTAATTTATAATAAGTTTATATTCGGTTTATAATAGCTCAAAAGTTTATTATTTAAAGGTTATGGTGGGGATGGGTCTAAAACCACTCAAACAATAGAATTTAGACAGGTTTGGGTCATTATATTAACCTTATCTTTAAGTATTAACTCTTAGTTAATTAGTTTCACTTTTACAATGTCTCTTTGTATTTTTATATTATATGGTTAATAAACTTACCATATACATCCAAGAGACCCCCAAGATGTCCATTAATGATACACCTATCATGATATAAGTCTCTTGGCCGAACTGTAGATTTTTAAGAATTTAATATCAATGAATAATATAATATTTGTTTTAAAAACTCTTTTATGTCAATTTTGACACTATTCAATAGTTGATTTTTCTGAAACACATAACAGAATGATTACTTCGAACGAAGTTAATTAAATAAATACTAATATGTCATATTAACCTATAAAATTAGTTTAATTAAATAAAAGTCTCAAATTATATTTATTTGGGTATTTATAATATCAATTATTCTAATTTTTTACTATTATGGTAATTACTGCATCACCATTGTGTCATAAATAAATTAACTTATTTAATGTCTAAAAAATTATAAATAAAATAAAATTATGTAGGAAATATTTTTAGATTTATAATGAATATTTATAGTCTAAAAACCAACATATATAACCCTATGTAACAATTGTTTTGCTAAAAGATATATGCTTGTGTCATTTTTGTATTCATTTTAACTTAATTAAAATAAAGTGTCCCTATCACTTACAAGTGGATCCATGGGGTCCCAAAATCGACCCAAAGATTCCCATGGCCGACCATGTATCAACCAATAGGGTTAAGACACGTTTTAGGGTAAATTAGTATTATTATAATATTATTTTTTAACCCTTGTTTACCGGATTTACCATTTAACCATGGTAAATAAAATATTTAATGAAGTAATTATCCCAAAATGTCTAAAAATAAAAGTTACCTATTTAAACAATTTGAGCATCCTGATTCCAAATATGGAATCCATTTCTAAAAATTCAAAACATAGAAGTGGCAGAAATTAATTTAAAATTAATTCTTGTTGTTAAAACAAAAAGCGTGTTTTAAAGAGATTATAACTATCAAAAGATTGGCACTTGTTTATGTCTGGTTTAAATGTGAAATTATGTTCAATGAACCACATTGTATTACATGGTAAAAATATATTTTAAATATAATTTAAAACCACTCAAATTCATAATTTATCAATATTAATTATTTTGATTAAAAAAGTTGTTTTTAATTAAAATTTAGTAATTTTTTACTTTTCATCAAAATATAAACGTTATCCAAAAAGTACCAAAATTTCACCCTAGGATAATTTCTTTATTCCTAATCCAAAAATTAAGTCTATTTTACCAAATTCAAAACATAAAAGTTTCATTTATTAATTTAAAATTGATTCCTGCTTTCGAAACCAAAAGGCGTATTTTTAAGAAATATTAACTATCAAACATTTGACACTTGTTTATGTCCAATTTCAAGGTGAAATTACTTAAAATGACCATCATTGGATTAAATAGTAAGAAAATATAATCTATTTATACTTCTAAACCATTAAAATGTATAATTTAACAATATAAATTATTTTTATTAAAAAAGTTGTTTTCAGTTAAAATTTAGTTATTTTTTACTATTCACCCAAATATGAAAGTTTTCAGAAAGACACCAAAACATTATTGATACGAAATTATTATGTCCCGATTCTAAAGAAGAATTTATTTTTGTCAAATTTAATATATAGAAGTTTCAAATATTGGTTTTAAAAAGGCTTCTCCATTAAAAGGCGGTAAAATTTCATTTTCTGAAAAATACTTCTTTTATCTGAAAAAATGAATTTGTTTATAAATCATGTCTTAGAAACTCATAATATGGATTAAAATTATAAGGATAATATAATATTTTAAATTTAGTTAATACTATTCATAACCTTTTTTGAACGGCTAGTTTGGTAAGTCATGGTGTACTTGAACTCAGTGTTGCATACAACACACACTTTTGTATTATTCAAAGCGAAGTGTACCGTGGAAGATTGGGGTGTCAAATTCACCCCTCCTTCAATAAATTGCTTCCTATAAATTTTAAAAATTGGGCTTTAGAATATAATGTAATGCCCCACATCGGAAAAAGAGTCAAGAAAACTATTACTTTAAAAGAAAGAAAGAGAGGTATAAATGTCACCCAAGATAACCCATACTAGGATTCCTATGTAGGAAAACATGGATATGGATGATAAACTAAGTGTCATGTTCTGATGGAGAGGGATAGAAATCATGATCAGGAGAAAGTTAACAATAAGAAAACCAAAAACTTGTGTTGGGACAAACGATCATTAATCTCCTAGTAGGAAAAGTAAACGGACAAATTTTTTTTGTTTTAAGTTACATTACATAAGGATGAGGAATTCATTTATGATATTGACTAAGAATATAAAGATATATACATACTTTTTAAGTAGAGTTTCATTCTTTAATAAATTTCCACCACTAACTCATTTTTTAAACGATGAGTATTTAAGAAAACTTGGACACACTGGAAGAGCTAGAATAAACTTCTATAGAATCACATGATCCATGCAGGATAAACTATATATTTACATTGTCTTTAGAGATTAATCAAAACCAAAATGGCTAGTACAAGATCTAATGATCTACCAAAAGGATATTCCTTCAGAGAAATAAACACTAATCTAAATTTCAAAAACCATCAATACCCCAAAGTTAAATGAATACCAATCAATAATCAATTGTCCTTAAAATACTTCAATATAATCCAAACTAATATTGAAACCCAAAAAATAGAAGAATTTGATTATGTAGTCTCCCATGTTAAATTTTATCTCCAAATGACATCAAATACTCTTAAAGTCACATACTTAAAAGTAATTTACCTAATCACATACTCTCTATTATAGGTTAATCATTTCCATAAATAACCAAAATCACTATAAATCCACAATAAAAACATAGATAAAAATCTACCATTACTCCACAAATGAAACCCCATAGTATTCTATTTTCCTTGGGCATATAGTGTTCCCAACAAAGAGAACATCTTCCAAAATAACATTTATCTCTTAATCACCAAATCATTTTCCTATACCAAGGGTATTCATTTGATAAGACATAAGAACCCAAAACAACTTATTATTGATCAATAAAATCATTTAACTAAAAATAATTAGTCACACTATCCAGAGACTTCACATAGTCCAGTGGTAGGCGATAAATCCCAATCGCAATTTGGTTGTGGGTTCAATTCCCACAGCTTCGTCCGACGCGACGGGTTGTCACACGGTCTACGTGTTGTCCTTTTTCAAAAACTATATTTTATAATATTACCAAAATGAGATAAATTCATCAAAATACCATAATATAATTTAACCACAAATGTTATATCATACCTTGCATTTTCATCCCAAATTATAATAACTTATAAATCCCTCAAACCCCAATGATCATATAAAACCAAATGGCTATTTATACCTATATCCACAAGAGAAGAGATAATTCTTCCTCAAATATCATTCTCACATTGCAAACTGTGGGGTTACAAACACAAGAGAAAATTATTCCAAAGTAAACCCATCAAAAAGGAGAACTAATACTTTTTAAACATTTCTCCAACCATTTATTTCCACATAACTTCTTCTTTGACGAAGAAAATATCCTATAGAATAGGGAATTCACTTGGGTAATGTTCAGGTCCCCAAAATTTACGAAAAATGACTGTAAATGGACTCTTGGGACCATTTTTATCTTCTTCCATCGTAATCTTCATTTTTCTTCGCCAATTCTTCATATTATGTCCTTCTTTCCCACATGTAAAGCATTTCTTGGTCCCATTGAGACACTTTCCCGGGTGTCTCCTACCACATTTCTTGCATGATGGAAATTGACTGTTCATTTCTCCACGGTCTCCACTGCTGGAGCTCTTATCATTCATCACCTTTCTCTTCCTTGTTGAGTCCAGGAGTTGGTTAATATATATGTTGTTGATCACATTTTTGGAAAACTGATTTGGCATAAAGACAATATCTTTTATTCCTATCAACATTCCATTTTTTTGCTCATTTCCACCACCGTTCCCACCTTATACATCATTCTTAAAGTCACTATGACTTCCCTGGAATTTAGCCATTGACTAAAACTAGAATGCATTGTGTGAGTAAATGTAGTCATAAAATCATTTAGAGATTAACATTTCACCATGTTCTCAATTTGAAACACATTAGGATTAACCATGGTCATTTACTCTCATATTATATATATATATATATTACTTTAAATCAGTTTGTAAAGAAAATGTAAATTATCCTAAGCATATCCCCCGGGAGTGTCGTAACCAAGAGTGCAGCAAGGCCTGTTGTCGTGCACCAGTTCCCATTCGAGTCTAGTTCAAAGCGGTGTTTTCGGGTTTTACCCCTAGGTACATCTGTGCCAGAGCCGCCTCTACCTGCTCGTATCCAGACAGGGATGTATTGCTTGGAAAACTCACAAAATCTCTACAATACCAAAATTCTAGGAAGTTATTCTATACTAATTCTCAAAGTTCTTCTTAGGTCTACATGCTCTAATCAGAGTTTATCTAAATCTAGCTTCCAAAGTTTGTACTAAACTTCCTCTGATACCAACTGTAACACCCCAACCCCAGTTACCCAGAGTTGGTGCATTATTACATAATATTGGCATGATCAAAAGAAAGATCAAGTCTCAAAAGACCGATTGGTTTAGTAGCCTTGGAAACACTAGATAAAATCATAAAGTTTTATGTTACATAAAAAAACATCTTGTCTTCATATCCCCTCATACTATCCCTGAAGGTCATTCATAAATTACTTCTTCATAATCCTGGGAAAAATAAAACATTGAAAGGGGTGAGCTCAGATGCTCAGTAAGGAAAACATTATAGCAGAAGCTTTCATAGATAAGCATAAACACTTAAGACAATTTATAATTAAAAGAAAAGACTTTTAAACATTATATTCAGCATAAAATGGCAAAGATAAAATAAAATAATTCCATTTACTTACTCACATGGATATTCTACTAGTCGAATGATCACATGCAATATAAATAACCACTTTCATAATGATGGAATGCATAATGCCATACTATCATAACCACATAGCCAAGGCCTCGTGCCAAGACTACAAATAAGATTTTTCCAAGGCCTTGTGCCAAGACACTAGTTTGTCTCATGAGACCTACCGATGCATCGAAGAGCTATAGCGGGCTCCACCTGTCACTTATTAAGTCCAATTAAATCCTCATATGAATAGGTTTAAACATAACATAAACATTCGTATTAATACTAGCATACGAAATGTCAATACTTTAACCACAAACCATGAATGGTATAAAAATAGCACATCCACAGTCAAACATAACTCATTCGATACAATATGGAAGATTATATTGTATCACATTAACCTCAATCAAGAATAATGAAGGATATTGAGATTAAAATAATCATCAAACTATTGAGAGAAATATCCCTCTTTTTCTTGAAAACATTTAAAAGTCACACTATTTATCAAGAAGCCATTTAAAAATAGATTTTTGAATCAAAGTGTCCCATACCAATTTGAAAATTTTAAAAGGAGTTTTAATTTTAAAACATAAATGTCCATATAAATAAATCCTTAAAACCATTTTTTTAAAACATGGACATTAATGAGTATTATTTAGAAGAATAAGTCTTTAAAACATTTAAAAATGGTATTTTAGTTAGAGTTTCTAACCAAGAGAGAGACAATTGAATACAAATAATCGAGGTAATCAAAATATTTTAATATCATGAGAATAAAGGGATTCATGATATACTATGTCAAAGTACATTATATACACCACATAAAAGTGATTTGGTGTATATCAACAAAGAAGTCTCAATGGAATGTAAATTGAGATGAAATCTCTTATAAAGGTCGTACCCTCAGGTTAAGGATAAATCAATGACATAGTTATGTGTGAAAAATATAAATACACTAAATATTATTGGATATTCAGTGTAAAACAATCAAAGAACATTCACACTTGATCTTGTAAAAACAACACCAATGAATTGGATGTTTAACTCATCAAATGGAGAATGAGTTAAAATTACTCTTATCAAATTCATATCAATGACTTGAGAAATTATCAATGGAGTGATTATGTGTACCAAAAGTATATCTACCGAAAAGGGGAGTGGAAATTATGACATAAGCAAATGAATAGTGACTCCACACATAATCTCGGAGTAAAATAATCAATGGAGATTGCATAAATCCAAATAAATGGGAATTGAAATTTCAAATTCACTTATCGATTAGGTAACTTATGAAACATACACCCATGAAATAAGGATCATACAATGATGATGTAAATTCCCATAAATTAAAGTATAATACACAATGAATACAATTATGGGTAGTACACATACACCACATGCAATAAATAAGTGGTGAACAATGGAATTCTCACAAAATTAAGGGTGAGATAAGAAACCCCTTACCACGTTGTAATCAACTAAGTCGTATGACCAAAAGTTAATAACCACAAAATTATTTACAGAATAACATGAATATAAAGAGAATTATGATAATATATATCAAATGGCAGTACACAATATACCACTTTCAATAATTTAGTGGCGAACAATGGAAATCTCACGGAATTGAATGTGAGATAAGAAAATCCCTTACCTTGTAATTTTCCTTGGTTGGTGGTAGGTTAACCTCCTGTATAATGTTGAAATAATTTTTATTAAATTATTAATGAATCATATTCATTAATATGATATCATATATGATCTTTTAACATTGCTTTGTTAATAATATCTTAGAATTATCGTCGTTTCAGGTGTTAACTTACTCATTTTCTTTTATATGTTTTGTTACGTAAGCCATGTTTGTCATGGATAGGTTGTATATTATTCATATCCAGAATGATATAAAGTTCTTAAACATTATTTTTAAATCATCAAATGATAATTATACTTGAATCGATATGATGGAGAATGAATCTCATCGCGTTCGTGGAGACGGTAGTCCGTACGTACGCACGAGCGACAATATCATTCTTTTGATATTGAAATAATATATAATTGGATGGTATATCATATATAAAGAATCATTATCATGTTATTTTTATTATTTAAATGAGTTACACATCATTATTATACCCTCTCAAATAATAATATATTGAATAACAATTACACCACGACGAGGAGATGGTAAGCCGTACGTACACACGTATGGTGACATGTTATTAAAATGGTGGATGGAATACTGAATATGGTTGTACCATATTTATAATAAAATCACAGTATATATAAGATACTGGAGTTATTTTTTTAGAATGGTAATAACAAAGAAATAAGAAGTGGAAGAAGAAAGGAACTTGAAAAGGGGTGGTGAAAACATTACCTCTTCTTCGGGTTCTTCCTTTTGATTTGATCAAAAGGGCTCCTTAGATTGGATTTATGATCAAACTAAGACCTCTAGGTTGTAGTGAGGGATGTTGAGAGAGTATTTTGGCAGGGGATGTCCGAACCAAAAGGTTTTGAAGGTGTGAATAAATGAGAAGGATGATTTCTCTTTTATAAGAGGGGTGAGGGGCACCTTTGGAAAATCTAGAAATATTAATTTATAATAAATTTATATTCGGTTTATAATAGCTCCAAAGTTTATTATTTAAAGGTTAAGGTGGGGATGGGTCTAAATCCACTCAACCAATAGAATTTAGATAGGTTTGGGTCATTATATTAACCTTATCTTTAAGTATTAACTCTTAGTTAATTAGTTTCACTTTTACAATGTCTCTTTGTATTTTTATATTATATGGTTAATAAACATACCATATATATCCAAGAGACCCCCAAGTGGTCCATTAATGATACACCTATCATGATATAATTCTCTTTACCGAACCTTATATTTTTAGGAATTTAATATCAATGAATAATATAATATTTGTTTTAAAAACTATTTTATGTCAATTTTGACACTATTCAATAGTTGATTTTTGTGAAACACATAACAGAATGATTACTTCGAAAAATGTTAATTAAATCAATCCTAATATGTCATATTAACCTATAAAATTAGTTTAATTCAATAAAAGTCTCAAATTATATTTATTTGGGTATTTATAATATCAATTATTCTAATTTTTCACTATTATGGTAATTACTGCATCACCATTGTGTCATAAATAAATTAACTTATTTAATCTCTAAAAAATTATAAATAAAATATCATTATTTAGGAATTCTTTTTAGATTTCTAATGAATATTTATAGTCTAAAAACCAACATATATAACCCTATGTAACAATTGTTTTTCTAAAAGATATATGCTTGTGTCATTTTTGTATTCATTTTAACTTAATTAAAATAAAGTGTCCCTATCCCTTACAAGTGGATCCATGGGGTCCCCAAATCGACCCAAAGATGCCCATGGTCGACCATGTATCAACCAATAGGGTTAAGACACGTTTTAGGGTAATTTAGTATTATTATAATATTATTTTTTAACCCTTATTTACCAGATTTACCCTTTAACCATGGTAAATAAAATATTTAACGAAGTAATTATCCAAAATGTCTAAAAATAAAAGTTACCTATTTACAAAATTTGAAGATCCTGATTCAAAATATGGAATTAATTTTTCCAAATTCAAAACATAGAAGTGGCAGAAATTAATTAAAAATTAATTCTCGTTGTTAAAACAAAAAGCGTGTTTTTAAGAGATAATAACTATCAAAAGATTGACACTTGTTTATGTCTGGTTTAAATGTGAAATTATGTTCAATGACCCACATTGTATTACATGGTAAAAATATATTTTAAATATAATTTAAAACCACTCAAATTCATAATTTATCACTATTATGTATATTGATTAAAAAATCTGTTTTTAATTAAAATTTAGTAATTTTTTACTATTCATCAAAATATAAAAGTTATCCAAAAAGTACCAAAATTTCACCATAGGATAATTTATTTATTCCGAATCCAAAAATTAAGTCTATTTTACCAAATTAAAAACATAAAAGTTTCATTTATTAATTTAAAATTGATTCCTGCTTTCGAAACCAAAAGGCGTATTTTTAAGAAATATTAACTATCAAAAGTTTGACACTTGTTTATGTCCAATTTCAAGGTGAAATTACTTAAAATGACCATCATTGGATTAAATAGTAAAAATATAATCTATTTATACTTCTAAACCATTAAAATGTATAATTTAACAATATAAATTATTTTGATTAAAAATGTTGTTTTCAGTTAAAATTTAGTTATTTTTCACTATTCACCCAAATATGAAAGTTATCAGAAAGACACCAAAACATTATTGATACTAAATTCTTATGTCCCGATTCTAAAGAAGAATTTATTTTGGTCAAATTTAATATATAGAAGTTTCAAATATTGGTTTTAAAAAGGCTTCTCCATTAAAAGGCGGTAAAATTTCATTTTCTGAAAAATACTTCTTTTATCTGAAAAAATAAATTTGTTTATAAATCAAGTCTTAGAAACTCATAACATGGAGTAAAATTATAAGGGTAAAATAATATTTAAAATTTAGTTAATAGTATTCATAACCTATTTTGTATGGCTAGTTTGGTAAGTCATGGTGTACTTGAACTCAGTGTTGCGTACAACACACGCTTTTGTATTATTCAAAGAGAAGTGTACCGTGGAAGATTGGGGTGTTACAGGCTGGCCGAGGTGGACCGGCCCAGTTAGGCCCCCTGTGTTCGGGGGGCCGTAACTTCCCAACGGCGCGTCCGTTTGACGCGCTGTCTGCGGAAGTGGAACCATGTCGATGAGACAGACTTTTTGAGATAGTTTTGGTAATTTTTAATTCCCGAAACAAGGGGCCTTGAAGGCACGACACGTCTTTAAGTGAATTGATGTTTTTCCGAGGGATCTTGTTTTGGACGGCGCAGGCGCGTCTGGCGTCTGTTTTGAGCGCGGTCAGCGGCGTTGCGACCCTGGAACCAAGGCAGAGGTTTCCAGGGCGGTTTCGAGCATTGAGACTAGATTTGAGGCATGGGAACCACATGCCGTCTTTCAAGCTGCGAACAGTGTTTAACACCCTTTTCACCAGACATCCGTTCAGGGCGTGCGAGTAGTGGTTTCTAGGTGTTTTTCTGAGGGCATTGCAATGGTGCAATCTAACTGCTTTAATTCTACATGAAGGTGCAAGCCCCACGAAGGCCGTTTCAGGAATTGACGTGGATTTCCACCTTCTTCACCGGGTGTCAGATTTGGGCGAGTGAATAGTCAACCTTGTGTGCTTTTTTGAGAGGAACGCAATGGTGTGATCCGTTCGTAGTGCTTCGAGACCGGGATTCGGGTCCCATGAAGCACCGCTCGTGTGCGGTGCGGCGAAATGCACCTTTTTCTCTGGATATCCATTGCAATCATGTGAGTATTTCTTTTGATGTGTTTTCCTGAGGGGATCACTATGGTGCGATGTGCTCGACTGTTTTCGGGGCCGAGGCTCAGGATCATGGGACACCTATCAAGCATAAAGCAGTGTTGGATGAATTTTTCATCAGAAATACATTGGATGCGTGCAAGTAGTCGATCTCGAATGTTTTTCTGTGAGGATTACAACAGTGTGATCTGTTCAGGCGAGCAGAGCCTCTTACGCGATCTTATTAAATGTGGAAATATGAAGGTGCCCCATGGGAGGTTCTTCTACTGAGTTTGTAGTGGACCCTTGGCGTGTGATCGCGTGAACTCCCATGTGAGTGAATTAATGCTTGAATATATGTGGTTGGTCGTGCCCTAGTCGTTGAGGTGGAAAGTTGGAGATGTTACGTCACGTCTTCACGTTGACGTTGGGTGCCGTGTGCACGATAGCCTTTGGCTTAAAATGAGGTATACTATGGGAGTATACGGGGGCACTTTGAGGTATGTGTTTTTTGTACCTGAGACTGTTTGTGCGCTTGGTTGGGTATTGACTTGGGGCCACACGTCGTGTGGGGCCCATGTGCGTGTCGTGTTCTACTTTTCATACCTTTGACCTATCGTGACATAGAGGGTACCTCGGCTCTCGTTTGTTGACCAGCGGGGTTGAGTTTTCCCCCCGACTCTCTGCTCGATGGTTTAGATAAGCAGGGTTGAGTGGTTTCCCCTAGTCTTGTTCCGGAGTCAAATGGTTGCGTGATACCCACTCCGTGTTCGGTTGTCCAGTGTTGTACCACCCAGTAGAGATGCCCAGAGCAGTTATTGGTTTACCCTCTAGCGGGGCTGGTCAGTGGGTCGCCTATCGACTTCTCAGGGTTTACCCTCTAGCAGAGACTAGGCAGTGGGTCACCTGATGACTCTTTAGGGTCTACCCTCCAACAGGGCGGGGAATTGGGTCGCTCGTCGTCTTATTTCAGGTCTACCCTCCATTAGGGCTGGGTAGTGGGTCTCCTGTCGACTTGTTCAGGGTTTACCTTCTAGCAGAGACTAGGTAGTGGGTCACCCAAAGACTCTTGAGGGTCTACCCTCCTGCAGGGCTGGGCAGTGGGTCGCCCGTCATCTTGTTCTGGGTTTACCCTACAGCAGGGCTGGGCAGTGGGTCACCCATCGACTCCATCCAGGTCTACCCTCTAGCAAGGCTGGGCAGTGGGTCACTTGAAGACTTATTCCAGGTTTACCTTCCAGAAGGGGTGGGCAGTGGGTCGCCTGATGATGTATTAGGGTTTACCCTCCAGCAGGGCTGGGTAGTGGGTCTCCTGATGATGTATTAGGGTTTATCCTCCAACAGGGCTGGGAAGTGTGTCGCCTGATGATGTATTAGGGTTTACCCTCCAGTAGGGCTGGGCAGTGGGTCACCCGATATCTTATTAGGGTCACCCTCCAGTAGGGCTGGGCAGTGGGTCACCCGATATCATATTATGAATTACCCTTCAGCAGGGCTGGGCAGTGGGTCACCCGTTAGTATTCCAGACTCAGTCCTTGATGCTAGGCTAGTCTGTGGCTTTACTCCCTGACTACCGGAGCGTGACACTTGTTTGTACGGGTCCGTGATGTGACAACTTTGACTTTGAGGAGACCTCTTGACTGAAGGGCAGTGACGAGGTGTGGTTTGACTTAACCCGGAATTCTCAAGTGCGAGGGGTGCCTTCCCCCGCCGAGACGCATCCTTGTGACATGACCTAAAACCGTGTGGGTGAGTTAGTTCCACCCAAAGTGGATAGTGTTGAGGTGCGGTGGTTTGAGCCCCTTGACTTGTAGTTTGGGGAAGACGTGTGGGATGCTAGGCATCGATGGTGTTTTCTCCTGGGATTGTTGGCAACTCACTTTCTTGGGCTGAGCTACGGGATGAAGATCCCCTTATGATCTTGTTCGGGATTATTGATTGAGCATATGGACTTGTATATAACTTTTTCTAGTACCCACTTCTTGTGTTTTTTCTACTCTCCTTCCAGGAGAGTCGAAGATGCGCAGGGTATGCCACGTGCTTTCTGTGTCTCTCTTCTCGTGGTTCGACGAGTTTACTCTGCTGCTATAGGTAGTGAAGACTCGAAGAGAAGTTTATCTTCTCACTGTTTCCAGCTCCTTGTGCCTGGATGAGTCTACCATCTGTCCTCTTGTTGGGTTGAGATGGACTCTTTACTGCACTTTTAGTTGTACTCCTCTACTATTCCCTGTTCGCTGTACTGCTCACCCTTTGGTACCTCCTTTGTTGCTCACTCAAGCCTTCGGGGTATCCTACTAAGTATTTTTATACTCACCCCTGCTTTGGCTTTTCCCGCACTTGGTGTGCCCTTGTAGATGACGAACAAGTTGGTTGTGACTTTAGTGGAGCATAGGAGTTCAGGAGCTTGGACCGCGTGTGGTGATCATAGTCAGGTTCCAGGTGGGGAACCCTTCCAGCTATTTCTATTGTTTTACCTATTTCCAGGTTGTGGCACTTTTTGGTTGGGCACATGTTTTTCCCCTTTCCTTTTCAGTTTACCTTCAGCTTGTACTTTGTACTATTTAGAGGTTGATACACATCTGTGGTTTATATATATATAGCAGTTTCCTTTTCTTTAGTTGTCTTTTCTTTTACTCTGCACTTTTGAATTGAGTGTGCAACGCGTGTGTGTGTACAAGTACTTAGGTGAAGGCCTCCCCAAGTTATTGTGCCTTCGGCGCTGGTCGCCATCCCCTAGCCTATGGAGGCAGGCTTGGGGTAGTTGCGGCTCGAGCCTGGGTAGGGTCGTGTCGTGACAAATGGTTGGTGTGAATACATTTCATTGATGTGACCCTATATAAGGGGTTTGTACCATTGGGGTACAAATACATAACCCTATAGAAGGAGAGTGTTCCATTGGGGAACCTAAGATAAGGTTACCTTTAATGATGTGGTATATTGATGAGATTCATCTAATGAGTATGGAATTTTCATTAGAGGATTTCTATAAGGGTCTGTGTTGATCTTGTATTGAGTATTCCAAAAAAGGATTTGAGAAATGTTTTTGAATAATTATTTGGTTTCTTTCCTTGGGACTTATTTCTTTTATATAAATTATTGAAATTATTTTAAATTTTTATATAATTTTTTTCATAAATTTACTAACATGTTCCATCCTAGTGGAACTATTAGGGAATTCATTTGGGGAAATCCTAATAAGTTTTATACTAACCCCTACATGGGAACATTGGCGTGTTTGCAGATTTTGTATATCAAGAAACATGCAATGGAAATGAATCACTTTTCTTTAGTAATTATTTGTGCTACCTTGTTCATTATTTGGGGAGTTGGATCTTAGATATTGATTGATAGTTTCTGTTAGACGTCTTGGTTGTATTTTAGTATTAATGGTTTTATTTTCCTATTTTTACTCTGATATGGTTTGTGGATGTAGTTTGGTTTTTTTCCAGTGGGTTGTACATTGGATTGTATTATATTGTTATCATGAATCATATAGTGGTAGTTTTATTATTGTATTCTTGGGTTGGTTGTTTTATTTTAAAATGGGAAATCATCCCCCAACTTTTAATGAATCCCTTATAATTTATTTCCAGCCTTTGGTGTCTTACTGATGTCACTTAAGGCCTAGTAATGTCTTCACCTTTATTCAAGATAATGGTGAGGGGTGAGATGTTATAAACGGTATTAGTCTTGGTTGATCCAATATCTTTTTGGAAAAAATGTTATTGGTTTGTTAGTCTTGGAGTTGGAAAATAATTCTGGTTGAGTCCTTGAGTTGGATTGGTGGAATGGATATTGGATCTCTAGAACTTCAAATGTAGTGAATAAAGAGACATAACTAACTTATTTATGATGAAGCTAAATTTACTTGAGAGTTTGGGTACATGAGTGTCTTGAGAAACTTCTAGGAGTTGTTACCTCATTATCATGGGTTTAGTCAATGATAAGAGCTTGACACACATTTATAGAAATTAAATCCCACTAAAAGTGCATATTTTATCTTGATTAATGATTTATGATTTGGTGAAAAGTTTTTATTTTCAAAATAGGATAAAAATGGTTTGATTTTCAAAGAGCATGGTGTAATTTTAAAATATATCTTGAAAGTGAAAAAATGATGAATTTTGGAAATCTTCGTAGTGGTATGCATGATGTGGTAAATTTTAAATTTCCAAAATGTTATTTCATCGAGAGTGAAACTAAATGAAGTTGTGCTTTGGTTATAGAAAATGGAACATATTAGGTGTTGTTGAAACCAACCAGAATATTCTACTAAAAATCTACTTTCACTTGAGACATTGGTTAACCAATAGCTAGTTCATAGTATTGTCCAAGATTTTCAATTTGTGGATAGAGGGAACAAAAGGGATAAACCAAGGCTAGTGGATCATTCTTTTCAGTTCCATAAGCAGAATCCACCAATATTTTAGGGAGATTTAGAACCAAAACAATCTCATGTGTGTCTGGATAGAATTAATCAAATATTTAATTTCCTAGGCACACTACCAGAGATGAAAGTCATGTTGGAAACAAATATTCTGTAGGCTCTACCATACTAGTGGTGAGATTTATCAGTTCAAGATAAATTGGACTATGGAATTTCGTGGAATTATTTTGAATAACTATTCAATAAACTATTATATACTCACATATTTAGTATTTTTAGAATGATGGAATCTTTCAGAATGAAGCAAGGGAATCTATTCATGAGAGAGTATGTAGATAAATTTATGAATTTTGTCCTATTTTTACCTGAAGTGTCTGAAAGTGAATCCTTGAGGGAATGAGTTTTTGAATCGGGGTTAAGTCCATTTATTATCTTGAATAATTCCATGATTTGTATAACATATTATAAGGATATGGTCAATAGAGAGATGATGGAATAAAAAGACATTTTAAGAAATATGGGTGGTCACCATATTTTGATACCTATAAGAAATGGTAGGTACTCTAATGTAGGGAATAAGAAGAAGAGGGACACATATTTCCAAGGTAGTGGAATAAATTAGAATCAAATAACTGGATTGATGAATCTTTCTCCTATACCCAAGAGTACTCTTGGATATGTTTGGTGTGGTTATTTTGATCACATGATGTGAGATTGTACAAACCACCTAGGGCTTGTCACCATTGCAACTAGGCAAGGAATATTCTGTGCCATTTACACAGTGATCCATTTTCAAGTGTTTGGGATGCATATCATGTTTAAAAAACATCTTATTCTTTGATAGTATGAAGGAAATATAAATTTTCTACTCAGTATAACTGATAAATCCATGGTGATTCTAGGAATACCATGCATCCTTAACCAAGGAAATCTCAACAGGGTAATAATGAACAAAATGATGTGAGTAATAAATTGCATTATAATGAACCAATCATGGCGTATATGCATATTACATCTTTTTAGATGAATATTCATTCCATTTTAAATATGAACACCTGAGGACCATAATAGTTTAGTGCCTTTGGAAACTTGGAATAAATTATTCTAACTTGTGAAAGATCTTCAACATCTCCCATAAATATCTTCCCCTTTAGTAATACTACATAAATTATTTACTTATAACCTAAGGAATGGAAACATAAGAAAGTGTGGGATTTGATGTTCAGTAAGGGTAAGAAAAAAATATATGAACAAATGAATGTAAAAAATATTAACATAACTTTTTAATATCAAAATCTTGAGTCATGAAATAAATCTTAGCAGTTCACAAGACATAAATAATAAAGAAAATTAACCATGATAACATACCATTGGAATAAAACATGAACTTTTGAAAATAAAATAATCAAATAAAATCATTTCAATATTATCCAAAGCTCATAGCGAAGACCATCATAGCTGAAAAAGTCCATTACTGAACCAGGTTTACTTGTCATTCCATCCCTGTATTACTGAACTAGATTTAATTTTCATTCCAGTCATTTTTATCTCATGAGATATAAATCTTTATGCAATTAATTGGAGGGATATATAGGTCCCACCCATCTCATAATTAAATCACTCTTACATGTCCCAAAAAAATATAAATCATTCATCACAGCATAACCCAAAAAAATGGGTTTCTTAACCATTATTCCACAATAATCCATATAAAATAAATGGATTTTATAAAAATAATTCCGTCATAAACACAGTCATATAAAATTAAAAATAAAGATAGAAACATAACCCTAGTTTATCTTAGATGGAAAATAATTTTGATAAGATACTTGAAATTCATTCTTGAGAAAAATATATTTTCTTCATTAAAAATGTTTTCTTTTCTCAAAAATTCCACATAATTTTAAAAGAAATGAATTTAATTGAAAATAATTATGAAATATTGTAAAGGGTTATTCATTTAAATAAGGATTTATGAAAGCGTAAGAATCCATTATTTTCTTATAAGTTAAAAAACATTCTCATCATAATTTTTCTAAAAAATTAAAAAAGTACCTCATATCAAATAACGGAAAAATATTACATTCATACCATTCAGTAAAAAATAACCAATGGTTAAAATTGACATTAAAATTTTCTAGAAGAATATAAATAGTGTTACATATTTTGTGAATAAGGATGTGGATGATAAATATACCCTAGTAATTAATTATGTATAAAAAATTTCTGATAATAATGAGATTGAAAAATTATTCATTGCCTTAGGTATGATATCTACTATATGTGTCTAAACCACCTGTATAATTATTTAAATAATATTATTGAATTATTCTTGAATCATAATAATTTTTATGATATCATATATGATTATATTATCATCTTTTTTTAGTAACATTTAATTGTCACTCGTTATTCAGATATTAACTACTTTATGTTCTACTACAAGTTTTGTTAGATAAGTTAATGTTCCACTACTTAGGTTATAGTTATATCTATTGAGTCAATAAGGTTTTTCTTATTAGTTTTCCATTCCTTCATGTTTGGGGGAGATTGTTGAGTTAATAAGGTCTCCTTATGACTTTATCATTCATTCTTGTTTTGAAAATCACAAACACCTTAACTCAAGGAAAATCTAATTTTACCCTGTGTTTTACTTCTATATGGAAAATTTTCCTTCCCCAAAAAAATTTATCCTTACCATGTTTTTCTTTTTTTCATTTTCTTGTCTAAGTGTAAAATTAGGTTTCATATCTAAAACCTTTAAATCATATAATACTTAGATTAAGAGCATTTTGTTTTCTGACTCCAAATTCAAACTCTAAAATTTTCTGATTTCTGAATCTGAGTTCTCTAAATTCAGACTCTGAAATCTTCTGAGTTTTGACTCTGAATTCTAATGTATTGAGACTCTGAACTTTGTGAGTTCTGACTCTGAATTCTAAGGAATTCAGACTCCAAACATTATGAGTTCTGACTCCGAATTCTAATGAATTCAGACTCTGAACTTTGTGAGATCTGACTCCGAATTCTCATGAATTCTGACTCCAAACATTGTAAGTTCAGGTTCTGAATTCTTGTGAATCTAGATTCCAAATTTCCTTGAAATCCAGACTCTGGAATTCTATAGAGTTCAGGGTTTGAATTCCTTAGAAAACAAAATATTAATATCCTTGTATTATAAACACTGAATATGTTTTTGGTTAGACTCTAAACTTTTATTTGATTACATTCTGAATATTTGATTTTGGTTATGTAACCATATTTTTTCTTACACTTATTTTTGTTATAAAATGATGTCGTGTATTCAATTACTAGCTAACTATTTTTTAAATGGCACGTGTATAGGTCCCTCCAAAATTCAAGGAAAAATATGACTGTTTGAGGAGGGAGACGACCGTTGATGTCGTGCCTATAAATAGGATCTCATTTGAATGAGCTCATAACTTTTGATAACATTTTGATAAAACTAAATATTACACGATGATGAATTTATTTCTAAATAGAGATTCTTTATCACTTTGTGCGTACTCAACTTCATGTTCATATTTTCTTTGTGCGACTCCGAATTTTACTGAGTACATTTTAGGGCTTCTGGGGATAAAAAAAAGAGCTGCCGACTACCTTGATGTTGAGGGCTTCCTTGCTGAGGAAGACAGAGGTTCCAACTACCTTGAAGTTTAGGGATTGCGGGGATAGCAAGACATACTCTGATCTTTTTATCGAGGGATTACCCTGGTGTGGGTAAGACATAATTTCTTGAAAGTATAAATCAAGGTACCTTTATCCAAGGTTTATGGATACCCTTCTCTATGGGTTAAAATATTTACTACTTGTTACTTGTTTGTTACAAGTTTTCTGCTGTATTTTACTTATTGAGGAAAGTATAACTATCTTATAGTTCCTTATACATGTACTTTGATTTAGTTAGATTCTATATGCTTTAAGGTAGAATCATTATCCTTGTAAACTTTCATTAAGTTTCATTTTACAGAACCATATTTCCAGATTCACTTTCTCGTAATCGTATTTTCTAAATCAAGAAAGTGTGAAGAACTAGAGGTTTTGTGAATTTCCTTGTTTAACCTTGTTAAACATTACCATATTTAAATGTTCCAAAGGAATTTTTTAAAGTATACAATTCACCCCCTCTTGTATTTTGAGCATCATTAGATACTTTTTTTCTATATCTATATTATTTCGATCCTACATTTGGTATTATAGAGTATATCATAATCACATACCATCTCAACAATTGGTATCAAAGCAGTGGTTCAATCTGAATTAATCTCATGATTAGATTTAGAAGAGAATTCATCTTTTTCTTATTTATGGAATCATCTTTTTCGGATTCATAAGTTCATATTCACATTTTTTAGACTTATAATGTTCAGATTCATATTTTTATTAGAAATACTCTTGTTCTATTTTTTTATGAGTAATATTTTCCTTGTTTACAAACTTTTATTACTAACAAGTTTTTGTGGATATTTTTTCTTTAAGAAGGAAGGAATCAATATTGGTTCCATTGACAACCTAAATCCAACAAGACCACCTATTTTTTATGATAATGATTATGAATATTGGAGAGATCACATGAAGACATTTATTATCAATACTAGAGTTGATAATTTTATTATGCTTACTGGAGGATATAAAATTCTTGACAAGGAAGTTAGTACTTTCAACAATCCAGAAAAACATGAATATCAACTGAATTATAAGGTATATAATACATTGCTTTGTTCTATGACTAGAAATATATATAGCCAAATTTCATCTTGTGAAGCATCAAATTGTATATGTAAGAAACTTTAAGTAACTCACTTTGGAACATCCAATGTTTTTGAAACTATAAGAGCTATGCTCAGAGCTGAATATCTTGGTTTTTTATTTCCTTATAGAGAACCCATATGTAAGGTGCAACAAAGATTCATGAATATTGTGAATAGTTTACAATCCATGGGTGAGAAAGGATTAGATGATGAAGCTCTTGTTGATAAGATCATTGACATTATGACTAATGAGTGGGAATCCAAGAAAACTGCTATTGATGAGAACAAAAAGGTTACTCAGATTTATCTTGACAAACTTTTTGGAACTATTCTTCAACACGAGACTAGAATGAAGAGAGATGCTAATAATATAAATAAGAATAATGGGAATGTCAGTGTTGCTTTTACTACAACATCAAATCACATGGAGGCCAAGACTCTTTAGAGAGGTACTAGATCCAAATCTAAGAAGATTGTTATTCAATCCCAATCAAGTGGATGTGAATCTTCAGAAAATGAGTTAGAAAATATTGCTTAAAGGATGAACAATATTGTTGGACAAAAGAACTTTCAATCCAGATATAAGAAGAAGGAAAGGAAAGGCAAGAAAGATTATGAAGTTACATGTTATGAATGCAAGAGAGTTGGACATATAAGGCATGATTTTCCTATGATTAAAAGAAATGAAAGAAAGGAAAAGAATTCTAAGATAAATAGAAATAATTACTACAAAGATAAAGCTAAGAAAGTCTTGAAAGCCAATGACACTTGGAGTGATAATGGTGGTGATTCTTCAGATGAATCATCAGATTACAAATCTTCTTGAAATAAAAATCTTGGTCTAATAGCCAGACTACCTATTGAAAATCATTTTTTGATGGCTAAGGTACACAATACTCAATCGATGACCAATGTTTCTCTAACTGAAAATTATAGTAATGATAAATACTATAACTCTTCTGATGGAGAATATTCTTCTGATGATAGATAATTCTTTAGCTACCTAAGAAGAAGTTTCTAGGTTTTCCAAACGTCGTGAGATTGAGAATTCAAAACTCATAAAAAATCTTGATAAGGACAATTCTAGGAATACTATTCTTACTAAGGAAATATCAGATCTTTCTAATGATCTTGATTAGAAAATTGTTGATTTTGAAAGTATTTCAAAAAATATTGAGGATGGAAATTATGAGAAGAATAAACTTTCTAAAGATCTAGAAAACGTAATTTCTAAGAATAATGTTTTCAAGCCTAACTCTAGTTCAAAAAAAATGTTTTAGAAGACAAAAACTTGATTATCAAACTGAAATCTGAGATTTTTTCCTTGAGGAAGTGTTTGTCAAACTTAACCTTAGGTAAGGAAAACATTGATAAAATGTATTCTCAAATCTGTCCTCTAAGGAATAATTCTAGTTTTGGTTATACTAGTTCTAAATCGGTATTTAGTTACAATTATTTGGTTCCTCAGAGTGCTCCATTCTGCACTAAGAGTCAGTGTGGTGGACACTGGTCAAAAAATTGTTCCTTAAAAAAACTCAATCTTTAGGATTTCATAAAGCCTATTTTTCTATGAAAATGCGGGTGACTATGATTTTTCTCTCTAAAATATCCTGATCCAAGAATGTTTGGGTTCTGAAGGTCAAACACATTTGTTTTCATGAAAATAGAGAGAGTACCAACAACAATAGTTGGTAAATGGATAGTGGATGTTCCTAGCATTTGATTGGTAATAAAAACAATTTTGAAATGATTATCAAGACAAAAGGAGGAAAAGAGACTTTCAGAGATAATGATCAAGGATAAATTATTGGTATAGGTAACATCGTTCTTCTTCGAAAAACTTTGATTTCAAATGTTTTGTTTCTTAAGGGTATTAATCACAACCTCATTATCATAAGTCAATTATGTGATGAAGGTTACCTTGTGGATTTTAGTAATAAAAAGTGCCTAGTATACAATTCCAAGGAAGAGTTTGTTCTTTCTACCCATAGGCAAGAGAATGTTTACATAATAAACCTAGAAGACCATAGAATCCAAGATCTACCTTTCCTTAGTGCAATGGAAGACCATTCTTGGTTATGACATAGAAGGTTAGGTCACTGTAACCTTAGGAACTTAAGTAAACTCTCTAAAAAAGGACTAGTTAAGGATCTACTGATGCTTAGATTTAATTCTTCAAAAGTTTTTGATCCTTGTAAATATGGAAAGAAACATAAATCAAGTTTTAAATCAGTCAGTGAAGTCTCAATAACTGATGAATTACAGTTAGTGCATATAGATATTTTTGGTCTAGCAAAAACTAGAAGCATTGTAGGAAAATATTATGTATTTGTCTTAGTTGATGATCACACTATATTTACATGGGACTATTTTCTAGAAAAGAAATATGAATCTTTTTCTTATTTCAAAAATTTTAGATCCCAAGTCAAAAAATGAGAAAAACCTTCCTTTTGAAAACTATTCATAGTGATCCTGGAGGAGAATTTCAAAATTCTGATTTTGAAACTTTTTGTATTAGAAAAGGCATTACTCATAACTTCTCATCACCTCAAACACCTCAAAAAAATGGTGTTGTTGAAAGAGGAAATAAAATTCTTCAAGAGATAACGAGAAGCATATTGAGTCAGTATTCAGTAGCCAATCATTTTTGGGATAAATTTGTAAGTACTGCATGTTATACTATAAATCATGTTTTGATTAAAGATCTTCTTAAAAAAACTCTTCATGAGTTATGGAATGGTACAAACCCCAGACTTTCCTACTTCAAGGTTTTTGGTTTCAAGGTATTCATCCTGAATACTAAAGATAATCTACATAAATTCTCACCAAAATCTGATGAAGGAATTTTCGTAGGCTACTCCATAACTTCTATGGATTATAGAGTTTTCAATAAAAACACTTGTACTATTGAAGAGACAGTACATGTTAAATTTGATGAAATAGATCCTTTTGTTTTTAAACAACCACAACCTATATGTTCATATGTGATTTCAAAAAATGATTATCAACCTTTGTTAGAAGATCCTTCTGATAAGGAAAATTTCCTAGAAGATTCTTTTGAAGCATTTACGCCAGAATATTTCTTACCATATGTTGATGAACAAGTTTTACAAAATAAAAATCAGGTGTTTCTTAAGATCATCCCAGTGATAGTATCATTGGTGATGTGAATCAACCTGTAAATACTAGAAGTTCCTTAAGGAATTAAGTAGAACATCTAGCATTTCTTTCCCAATTAGAACCAAAAAATCACTGATGAAGCTTTAGGTGGTAATGATTGGATTAATGCTATGCAAGATGAACTAAATTAATTCGAATGGAATTAAGTCTGGACCATGGTTGAAAGACCTAAGGAAACCTCTATTATGGGAGTAAAATGGGTTTTCAGATATAAGTGTGATGAAAATGGAATCACAGTAAGAAATAAATCTAGATTAGTTGTTAAAGGCTATAATCAACAAGAGGGAATAAACTATGAAGAAACCTATGATCTAGTAGCTAGACTTGAATCTATTTGTATCTTTCTTGCATTTGCATCATTTTTCAACTTCAAACATTTTCAAATGGATGTGAAATGTGATTTCCTTAATGGTTATGTTCAAGAGGAATTTTTTGGTGAACAACCTCCTGGTTTTTAGGATACAAAACATCCTAATAGTTTTTTTAGACTCACCAAAGCTTTGTATGGACTTAAGCAACCTCCTCGAGCCTGGTATGATAGACTTACATGATTTTTTCTTCAAAATAATTATGTTACAGGAAATGCAGATCCAACCCTTTTTATAAAGAAATATAAGAAAAATGTTTTCATTGTCCAAATTTATGTTGATGACATTATATTTGGTTCAACTCAGAAATCCTTAACTGATTCTTTTGCGGATCTAATAAAATCTATGTTTGAAATGAGTATGATGGGTGAGTTAACATTTTTCTTTGGTTTTCAAATTTCTCAAAAACCAGAAGGAACCTATATATCCCAAAATTATTATATTAAATATATTCTTAAAAATTATGTATATGACAACACTAAGAGTATAATTACTCCCATTGGTACCTCAAACACACGTGATCTTGATGAATATGGGAAACAAGTAGATCA
The DNA here is from genome assembly GCA_963277665.1 of Viscum album. Taxonomy (NCBI): domain Eukaryota; kingdom Viridiplantae; phylum Streptophyta; class Magnoliopsida; order Santalales; family Viscaceae; genus Viscum; species Viscum album. The sequence continues at coordinate 2,103,912,010 of OY728128.1, read as the reverse complement.
AAAATCATTTAGAGGTATGATATAAAACTTACTTTACTTGACATCTAGTCATCTAGAATTAATGTTTTCAGTATGCTTACATGCAAGATATGAATCCAATCTTAAGGAATCTCTTTTAAAGGCATTGAAAATAATTTTTCACTACTTAAAGGGAACCATGGATTTAGGACTCTTTTATACTTCTGGAAATTATTTTATTCTAAAAAGTTTTTTAGATGATGACTTTGGTGGATGTAGAATGGATAGAAAGAGTACATCCAAAACTTGTAACCACTTAGGAGATTCATTAGTTTCTTTGTCATGCAAGTAGAAACACTCAATAGCACTTTCTACTACTGAAGCTGAATATGTAACAGTTGGAAGTTGTTGTGCTCAATTGTTGAGGATGCAACACACACTCAAAAACTATGGTATGATTTTTACCAAAAAACAAATTTTGTGTGATAATACTAGTGACATTTCCCTTAGTAAAAACCCTGCACATCACTCCCGGGCAAAACACATAGATATTAGGCATCACTTTCTTAGAGATCACAAAAAAAAAGAGATATCATTCTTCAATTTATCAGAATGCAAGGTTAACTTGCTAATATTTTCACAAAATCTATACCCTCCGATAGATTTTAATACATTAAATAGAAGTTAGGAATGATAACCATAAGGTAATATTCCTTATTAAATTCTTGTTGAAATAAATCTCTTTAGAGTAATAAACTCATTTTCATAGGGGGAGGATATTTTCTTATTAGTTAAATAGAATTTTTGTAGTCAGTTTTTTTCAAAATTTTTATAATGAAAATATTTGTAGTTAGTTTTCAAAATTTTTCGTTTTCAAGTATTTCTTAATGAAGTTTTTTTCATGTTTTTTATAATGAATTTTTTTCGAGTTTTTCATAATGACTTTTTTCAAGTTTTTTTTAATAAAGTTTTTCAAGTTTCTCTCAATGAAGTTTTTCATGTTTTTCATAATGAAGTTTTTCAGGTTTTTCATACTGCATTTTTTCTAGTTTTTCGTAATAAAGTTTTTCATGTTTTTCACAATGAAGTTTTTTCATGTTTTTCGTAATGAAGTTTTTCAAGTTTTTCATAATGAAGTTTTTCAAGTTTTTTGTAATGATGTTTTTCATGTTTTTCGTAATGAAGTTTTTCATGTTTTTCATAATAATGTTTTTAAAAAATTTTAGTAGTTAGATTTCTCAAATATTTTGTAATGAAAACTTTTGTGCTCTAAAATTTTCATACTCAAAATTTTCATAATGAATATTTTTGTAATGAAGATTTTCGTACTCAAAATTTTCATAATGAATATTTTCATAAAAGATTTTTTTTTCTCATTTTCATTTTTCGTAATCAAAATTTTTAGAATCTAAATTTATTCAAGAAGAATTTTTCCTCACTATGAATAATATTCCTAGAAATCTGAAAGGTATGTTTTCATTCTAAATTTTTCATAGTCATCATTTACTTACTGGGATTTTCATTGGGTTTTTAAATTTTTTTGATTCTCTTTTCCTTAAATCTGAATGTTTTTATTAAAAATCTAAAAATATCAGATTCAAGTTTTCCTTTTGGCTATCATTTCAACCGTTAGATCTAATCAAAAGATTTTTCAACCGTTGGATTGCCTTTGGGAGATCAACTTTCACATCAAACACCTATTTAAAGGACCCCTCGAAGGTGATAACACATAAGATTTCAAACCTTTGCGTATCAAAGCTCTTCTCCTATTTCAAAAGCCCGTTCTGAACCTCTCAAATCTTGAAAAATCCAAATGTCTGGTGATGCTCCTTCTAAAGAGATGTCAACTATCAAGCTGATTTCAGAGTGGCAGACTTACAGAGAGAGGTTGGTCCATCCGAATTTCTTTGCCTTGTACGATTCCATTATATCCAAGAACATTAAGTTGAATGGATGGAAGAACGTTTGTATATCCATGCTAGGGGATCAAGACTTTGTGTATCTGGATCTGCTGATAGAGTTTTTTTGAATCAGTTAACTTCTTTAAGGAAGAAGAATGAAAGAAGTTTTCCTTTATAAGCTGTGGAAAGACCTATGCACTTTCATACACTAAGGCAGCCAGCTTAGTTGGAGTTCCATATGAAGGAGAAGCTAAATTCTGTTCCCATAAATTGCCAGATGTACAAGGATGTTTTTTCAAGGATAAAGCCATGGAGTGTCCTGAACATTTAGATGTCAAAACTCCAAAGATTTCCCATCGGTCTACAAATAATCAGATGCTTGAACTATGGGTGCACGGATTTATCATTCTGAGAAACATTGATAAGGACACCTTGAAGAAGAGCGACATGTACATCTTAGATTTTCTAGTGAATCTAAGGAATATCAAATTGATGAATCATATTCTCATTACGATAGAGAATATCAAGAATGGAAATCTGAAGGCTCAGATTATAATGTATTCGGCTATTCTTTCCATGTTAATTTTTTGGTGTTTGGAGTCTTTCAAAATCCCTTGTAGTTCCAAGCCGAGGAATTGAAAAGTCATGTTAGTAAGTGATGATACATTGAAGTGAATTAATATTGGTTTCTCTAAAGATTCCAGAGAGTTATATGACTTACCAGAGTAAGCTGAAGCTATTTCGAAGAAGCAATAAGTGGCTAAACCATCCAAAAAAGCAGCAAAGAAGAGGAAGTTAAAGGAAGTGGAAGAAGGATAAAAAACCCTAGATGCTAAAGGAACTCAATCCACACCTCCGAAGCCCAAGAAACAAAAATCCTATCCAGATGAGGTTGTATCCAAGTGGAGAGAGGACAAGAAAAATTGGGAGGAAAGAGAGCCACAGTTTGGCTTGGATCTTATAGAAGATAAGGCTTTAATGGAACAGATAGCTGATGAGCTTGAGAAACAAGCTAAGGAAAAGAAGAAAAAGAAAAAGATATCAGAAGCCGAAATTGTTCAATAGCTTCTAAGGGATAATGAGAAATCATCTGAGAACATCCCCATATTGAAATCCTTCTTGGTAGAGGCCTTACCTAAGACACCAGGGAAGAAGTTTATGACTCTATAAAAAGACCAAGAATTTTTTTTTGAAGAAAAGGAAGCTGTGGAAGAAGTGTAAGAAGAATAAAGTAGCGATGACACAGAAGACCTCATAAATCAAGTTGAATACTTTCATGAGAAGGAAAGTGCATCTGAGAAATTGTCAATACAGACCTCTCAAGCTACATCTTCAATGATTTCTACTCCTGGGTTAGATTAAAAATCTGAAGATGAAGTGAATAAGCCCTCTGAGGAGGAAAGTTATAATCATCTTTTCATTCACCCTGAAGATACTGAAGCGGGAGATGAGAAGGATAACATAGATGAAGATAGAATTGTTCAACTATCTGACAGTGAACAAGAGTCTCCAGATAAGGAAGATGTTCCAAGAACTGATAAAGGGAAACATGTGATTGTGCATACACCTATTAAATTTATTTTAAAGAAAAAAAATCTGGTGGATATTTGATGAGGAATCTTGTTGAGATAGATAAAGAGAATTCATCATGAAAAGTCTCAGATTTGGAATCATCATCCCTAGGACATGAGTTCATCATTCAATAACTGAAGAAGCTTGTTGAAACTATTCCAATATTTCCAAGCATTAACTCGAGATGTCAGATGCTCCAACACAGCATGAATCAAAAATCATATTCAGTATCCATAGTGATGGATAAGTGTGTAAAACTTTAGTATGATTTCAAGAACTTCTTCATTAACTATTATTCCCACAAAAAATCTTGTAAGAAAGTGATTAGATTATCAATTAAAGTAGTTGAAGACTTGAGAAAGCTTTATGAGTTTCAACATGAAGTTAAGGAAGATTTTGATAATGAAGATAGTAAAATCAAGGATCTCGCGACTAGCTTTGAGGAAAAGCTATCTCTTGAGCAGAATACTCGGATTCAAGAGGTAAAGGATTTGAATGGAAAGCTATTTTCTATTGCACAATGTTGGAAGAGGGAAATGGATCTTTGAATCGAGATAAAAAAGAATCTAGTTAATCAAGATGAGTTGATGAAGGCTCAGGAAGAGGCTTTGAAAGCTCAGGAAGAAAAGATCAACGCTTTAGAGAAGAAAGCAGAGGATCAGGATCAATTCCTAAAGCAAGCAGAGGAAGACCATAAGGAACTCAAAAAGCTGAAAACCACAGTGAATAAATTGATACCCAAATAAAAGTAAGGAAAATAGATCCAATCCTATCTTTTGTTTTATTTTTTCCTTGTACAAATCCTTTCTAATCGTAATGAAATTTGTGGATGTTTGTCTTTTTTGTCTTGTAACTAATCTTTCAGGTACCATATTTCATTTCCATTCCCTCAAATTCATTTTGAAAATCAAAAAGGGGGATAAAGGAAAAATAATACTAAGAAAATAATAAATATCTCTAAGTAAGGGGGAGTTTATCTAAGGGGAAGTTTTCATTACAAAGATTTCTGTATTCAAGATTGTGAAAAACCTCATTCCAGAAATCTAGAATATGATCCTTAGAGTTCCAAAGCCTAAGGGAGAGTTATTTGTATTCATTATTGTTCATATTTAAAGGGAGATAAGTTTTATTGTCTAATTCCTTTTATTATTTTTCTTAAGGATATTTGTGCTTTCCAAAAAGGGGGAGATTTTTGAGCAATAAGGTTTTCCTTATGTGTTTTCCATTCCTTAATGTTTGGGGGGGATTGTTGAGTCAATGAGGTCTCCTTATGAATTTATCATTCATTATTATTTTGAAAATCTAAAACACCTTATCTCAGGGCAAATATGATTTTACCAAGTGTTTTAATTTTATAAGGAAACATTTCCTTCCACAAGGAAATTTATCCTTACCATGTTTTTCATTGTTCATTTTCTTGTCTAAGTATAAAATTCAGTTTCATATCTAAAACCTCATAATCATATAATACTCAGATTAAGAGAATTATGTTTTCTGACTCTGAATTTAGACTCAGAACTTTTTGAGTTCTAAATCTGAGTTCTCTAAATTCAGACTCCAAACTCTTCTGATTTCTGACTCCAAATTCTAATGAATTCAGACTCTGAACTTTGTGATTTATGACTCTGAATTCTAATGAATTCAGAATCCTATCTTTTTGAGTTCTGACTCCGAATTCTAATGAATTCAGACTTCAAATATTTTGATTTCTGACTCTGAATTCTCATGAACACTGACTCTGAAATTTATAAGTTCTGGTTCTGAATTCTTGTGAATCCAGATTCCGAATTTCATTGAAATTTAGACTCCATAATTATAGAGAGTTTTGGTTTTGAATTCCTTAGAAAAAAAATCCGAATATCCTTGTATTAAAAACACCGAATGTGTTTTTGGTTAGACTCCTAACTTTTATTTTCTTACATTCCGAATATTTTATTTTTGTTATGTAACCATATTTTTTCTTACGATTATTTTTGTTATAAAAAGATGTGGTGTATTCATTTACTAACTAACCATTATTTACATGACACGTTTACAGGTCCCTCCAAAAATCACGGGAAAATATGACTATTGGAGGAGGGAGCCAACCATTGACGTCGTGCCTATAAATAAGAGCTCATTTGAATAAGCTCAGAACTTTTGAGAACAAGTTGATCAATCTAGAGATTACATGCTGCTGAAGTGATTTCTAGAGAGAGAGGATTTATTTCATTGTGCATATAGAACTTCTAGTTCTGATTTTCTTTGTGAGACTCCAAATGTTTCTGAGTACATTAGACGACTTTCGAGGATAGGAAGACAGAGGTGCCGACTACCTTGAAGTTAAGGGCTTCCATGCTGAGGAAGACAGAGGTGTCGACTACCTTGAAGTTGAGGGATTGCAGGGATAGGAAGACAGACTCTGATCTTCGTATCTAGGGCTTACCCTGTTGTGTGTAAGACAAGCTTTCTTGAAAGAATAAATCAAGGTACCTTTATCCAAGGTTCTTGGATACCCTTCTCTTTGGGTTAAGATATTTACCACTTGTTACTTGTTTTGTTACAAGTTTTCCACTGCATTTTATTTGTTGTGGAAAGTATAACTATCTTATACTTATACTCATACTCTTATTTAGTGAGATTATATACACTTTAAGATAAAATCCTTATCCGTGTAAACTTTCATTAAGTTTCATTTTCCAAAACCATCTTTCCGGATTCACTTTCTCGGAATTATATTTCCTGAATTAAGAAAGTGTGTAGAACTAGAGGTTTTTTGAATTAACTTGTTTAACCTTATTAAACATAGCCATCTTGAAAATTTTCAATTTAATTTTTTAAATGATATACAATTCACCCCCTCTTGTATTTTGAGCGTCATTAGATACTGTGTTCAGTATCTATATTATTCCGATCCTACATTTGGTATTATAGGGTATATCATACTCACATACCATCTCAAAAATATCATTTACAAAATTATATTAGTATTATATATATCATTATTATTATTTTCCATTCATTTATATACTCATGATTTAATTAATATCAGGTATAATGAATCACATCATATCTTGGAGACGGTAGGCCGTACGCTCGCACAAGCGACGATATCATTCACTTAATAGTTAAATTGTATTAAATTGGATGGTATATTAGTTTTATTGAAAAATTATCATGTTATGTTAATTATACATTATACCTATCATTATACACATCCAAATTAGGTGTTCTTGAAAAAGAAATTACACCACGACATGGAGACGGTAAGTTGTACGTACGCATGAATGGTGATATTGTTATTTTTAGGATGGATAAAAGAAGGTATAATGTTGTAAAATAATTAAAATAACATTCATCAGGTAAAATATACTGTATTTATTACATTATTATGGAAACAACATAAGAAGAATAAGTATAAGAAGAAAAGAATTTTAAAATAGGTGGTAAAACAATTACCTTCTTTTCAAGTATCTCTATTTGATTTGCACAAAAGGTATCCATAAGACGGATTTCTGCCAAAAGTGTGTTATCTAAGAGGAAGTGAGGGATTTTATGAGATTATTTGAGTATAATTTTTATGATCCAATGGCCTTTAGAGGTGTGAGTATGTGGGTAGATGTGGTGGACTTTTATAGGAGGTATGAGCGGTACTTTAGGAAAGTCTTGAAATATTATTTTATTATAATTTGATTTTTGAATTATAATAGATTAAAGTGATATATTTCAATGATAGGATGAGGATAGTTTGACATAATTCCATAAAATAATTTTTAGACATGTATTTAGTTTATTTTAAACCTTATCTTTTCAGATTATAATTACTTACAGTCATTTAATTTTAATTGAGGTGACAAAATTTTAATTATTAAGAGGATATTAAGTTTATTTATAAGGGGTAAATTTCCCATAATTGGAAAATTAATTAACTTTCGGACCTTATAAAATACAATTTTTAATTTTAAAATATTTTTTATGATTTTTAAATAATTTAATGAAATATTATTTTAATAAAATATCAATGGTGTCAATTTTTACACTATTCAATTCAATGAATTTAATAAAAATACAAATAGAGATATAACTTCAAAAAAAAGAATATAATAGTTTTATAATATGTATTATTAACCTATAAAAATAATGTATGACATAAATTATTTCAATTAATATTTATTTTACTATTTATAATATCATTTATTTGATATTTCTTTTAATAAAATAATTATTGTATCACTATTGTGTCAATATTTATGGTAATTATTTAATATATAAAAATTATAAATAAATTAAAATGATTTATAAAACATCATTTCTTTATAGAGACTATTTATTTTTGAGGTTTTATCAATTTTATCCCTACATAAAAAACTATTATACGTATAAAAGATAAGAGAGTGACATGTGGTCACTTTCTATTGTTTTAATTATAATTACATCACTTTCATTGGAAAAAGTCCGTTAAATGAATCAATTACAACCCATAGATTATATTTTTATACTTTAATGGATCCAATAGGATTTTGGTTGGTGTTAGGATAATTTTATTATCTTTATCATATTAATTGTTATCCTAATTTACCCAATTTCCCCTGAACTATAGTAAATAAAAATTATCGTAGTTACTATTGATAATATAAAAAAAGTAACCTATTAACATAATGTGGAAAAAATTAGTCAATATATGGAATCCATTTTTCAAAAATCAATACACAGAAGTTTCAATAATTTGTTTAAAATTAATTCTCATTGTAAAAGAGAGAAAATTAGTTTTTTAAAAGTAAAAAACCATAAAATATTGATGTGTTTTTATATCTAATTTCAGTGTGAAATTACTTCCAATGAATTTCTTTTATTAAATTATAAAAACATAAAGGAATTATACTTTAAAACTAATTAAAATTATAACCTTTCTATATAAATAAATCTGATGAAAAAGTAGTTTTAAATTAAAATGATGTATTTTTTCACTATTTATTGAAAAATAAATATTATCAAAAAAATACCAAAAAATAAACCTATGTAAATTTTTATGTCCTTATTACAAATAAGAAGTTTATTTTTTCAAAAATAACTTATAAAAGGTTAAAAAACTATATTTAAAATGGGTTTTCCATCAAAAGGTGCTAAAATTGTATTTTTAGAAAAACACTCATTTTATCCGTAAAATTGAATTTGTTCTTATATCATGTCTAAGAAACATATAAGATAAATTTTTGAAATTATATTTAATATATAAAATATATATTTTACTAATAAAATCCATAAAGAGTGATATTATTATTTTACAAACTCAATTATTTTCATTTAAATAGTTTTTAGAAAGAAGTTAATACTATTCATACCTACCATTATATGAATAGGTTATAATATTTAGTTACCACTTATACTCGGTCTTGTTTGAAATGAATTCTAACAAAATAACTTGAAATTATGTGTAATAGAAGCCAAGAATAGTATTTTGTGTACTGCAAGCTAATACGGTGTTGCGTATAGCACAAGCTAATCTTGGTGTAGCATACAACACAAGACATCAAAGAAATTAAAAAGAATATATCTCATAAAATATTGGGGTGTCAAATTCTTGCCCATTAAAATGAATTTTTCCCTCAAAATTCACCGGTATTATAAAAGGTTTACTACATGAAATTTTATTTCATAGAAACCCACATCGTAAAAAGGAATACTAAAACCTCCTTTTGAAAAAGAAAATTTAGAAACATAATGGTTACCCAAAGTAACTCATCATTGGGTCTCCACATAGGAGAACATATGTGGGAAGTTAAAACATGTATGGGGAAGAAAAATCTTACCATCATGTTCTAATGGATAGTGATATAGGAAAAGGTTTGGAGAAAGTTAATAACCGAAAACCCATAAATCTACGATGATTGAACGGACCATCTGATTCATCAAATTAGAGGGTACTAATTTTTTTTTTCAATATCCATTCCACAAAGGTGAAGAACATGAGAATAAATATTTACTTGATTTCAATATAATCTCACCATTTTTCATGCCTTTAACAATTTCCACTTCATCTCTTATTCAAAGAAATGAAGTTGAATTTTTCATTACTGAAGTGTTAACTAATCATGAGATCCATAAATAGAATCATAGGTCATTCCATATACCTCAATAGAAAGGTTAACACAGATTATCAAATATGAATAAGTACACCTATAGTGAGATAATACTTTAATTTATCACACTTCAACAGGAGTATAACTTATAATCTCTATAATTAGATCACCTTACAATCCATCAAAAACTAAAAATCTACAACTTTATAAAGAGGTGAACTAAATTTGTTTAACATTTATCTCCCATATCTCATATGGAATTTCTTAGCTGTCACATTCCAAACACGTAAATACCTTAATCATGTATTCTCTTGAGTAATGGTAACAACATGAACTATCATATATCCTTATTGAAAATATGCATGTTTTCTTATTCTTAAGTCCAAAAAGATGTAATATTTATTCGAGACAGCATAACCCACATGTCAATAGATCCTTAACTAGTTACAAGGTAACTAATATATTCCACTTTAATTATTCCTATCCAAAAAACTTTATCCACATATAATTGTCTTAACATCATGTTCATAGTAAGGGCCATCCTTCCCTAAATCACGTGTTTTCCTAAAAAACACCTTATTACCTCAATAACTTTTCATGGTTACCAGTACCACTCAACATACACTTTCAAATACATGTGAAAAAAGACATTAGATCACTATAGAGATATTTCATTATTCCATAATACAATAAAATAGATTCTAAAACATTATTCTATAATCCCATTACATAAACACTCAATCATTCCACCACTTCATTTTCATACTCAAGATCAGTAATAGTGAGTGCATGTGATTTATATTTTCCTTTTTCCTTATGTGATTTTTGATATCAATCATCATTTATCACCCTTGGATTAGGGCATTTGTTAGCATAATTTTCCATTTCCTTGGACTTGTATCATTGAAGTGTGTGTGGTGCATTCTTTGTAGTTTTTTTCTCTATTCACATCATAAGATTCTTTTTTCTGATTAATTCAGTACTTAACTACCCAATGAACTTCTTTTCCACACTTAAAATTTTTTCTAGTTGCTTTAAGATAGTATCCACCATGCTTCATTCTACACTTTGAGCATAATGAAACACTCATATTCATTTCACCATTGTTTTGAGATTTTCCTTTGAACCCCATCTTTTATTTCTTACCAAAACGATGAGTTTGATATGTAACACAAACTTCCATTTATATCTAGATATAACAAAACACAATGTTTTCATAGCAACTAAATTCTTTTATAGCTAAAAACCTTTGAAGACTTGGTTTTAACCCACTAAATAAATGATCAACTTTATTTTCAGGTTGGAGGATAAAGACATAAGCATACCTCACAAGTATTGTAAAATATTCCTTGTATATACCAAAGGATTCATCATCCTTTTACTTAATCTCAAGGAACTCTATTTCAATTTTCATTCAAAAAATATGTGGGAAGTACTTAATGAAGAATAAGTTCTTGTAATCATCCCATTAAATGGACCCAGTTTCATCTTTCTGCCTCATATTATTGATTAGGGTCCACCACTGGTCCACATTTCCTTCTAATCAACAAATATCCAAAATAACTTTTTCATGTTCCAAACAACGAATGATGGAAAATATCATTTCAATGGTAATAATCCATTTTTCAATAATAAGTGGATCATAATACCCACAGAAATAAGGTGGACGTTACCTCATGAAGGACTCACCAGAATGTTGTTCCCTTATTTTCTCATTGGGAAGTCCATAATGATTTATAACTTATTTATGTATAGAGATAATATTTCATTCCATCTCCCATAACATTTTTTTGTTTAGGAGGAAAATCATTGCATTGACCATTTTATTGATCATTAAAACAGTTCCTTTGGGTTCCAACCATTATCTAAAACCTAAAAAGAATAGTGTGAGAGGAATAAATCAAACGAACAAATCAACATAATCAGGGGGTGTATTTTCAATCTCTAACATCTTAGGTTTAATCTTAGGTTATTCATGATTGTTACCATAATTCTAGGACTGTAAATTAAAATTATACATATCCTTATAAAATCCCTTAGAAATATATTTAGGGATCTCAACAAAGTCTTCGCATAACAGATCTCTAATGTTGACTAAACCTTTCCTATGATAACAACAATAAAGTCCCAAGAATGGCATATATTAATTGTAACACCCCAAGCTTCCACGGTATGTTTCCCTTCGAATAATGCGATAGCGTGTGTTGTACGCAACCTCGAGTTCTAACACACACCACAACTAATTAAACTAGCCGTTGTGAATAGTAATACCTACTTTTTGAAATCATATATATTTTATATTTCAAAATGGACTTCATTTTTTGATTCAGAATATCTAATTTATCCTATGGTGAAATTTTAGTACTTTTTGGATAACTTTCATATTTTGATGAATAGTGAAAATTACTAAATTTTAATTAAAAACAACTTTTTTAATCAAAATAATTAATAGTGATAAATTATGAATTTTAGTAGTTTTAAATAATATTTAGAATATATTTTTACCATTTAATATAATGTTGGTCATTGGACATAATTTTACAATTAAACCGAACATAAACAAGTGTCAATCTTTTGATAGTTATTATCTCTTAAAAACACGCTTTTTGTTTTGACAGCAGGAATTAATTTTAAATTAATTTCTGCCACTTCTGTGTTTTGAATTTAGGAAAATGGATTCCATATTTGGAATCAGGATGTTCAAATTGTGTAAATAGGTAACTTTTATTTTTAGACATTTTGAATAATTACTGCGGTAAATATTTTATTTACCATGGTTAAGGGTAAATCCGGTAAATAAGGGTTAAAAAATAATATTATAATAATACAAAATTACCCTAAAACGTGTCCTAACCTTATTGGTGGACACATACCCGACCATGGGCATCCTTGGGTCAATTTGGGGACCCCTTGGAGCCACTTGTATGTGGTAGGGACACATTATATTAATAAAGTTAAAATAAAAATAAAAATGGCATAAGCTTACATCTTTTAGAAGAACAATTTTTACATAGGGTTATACATGTTGGATTTTCGATTATAAATATTCATTGGAAATATAAAAATATTTCCTACATAATGATATTTTATTTATAATTTTTAGACATCAAATAATTTAAATTATTAATGACACAATAATGATGCAATGTTTACCTCATTAATAAATCATTTAAATAAATAAGATTATAATGATTAAAATATTATCTAAAACCTGTCCAATTCTTATTGGTTGATGTTATTTAGAATATGAGTCATCTTAGCTTCGACCTCAATGATTTTTGGACCATTATAAACCGAATATAATTATATTATAAAGTAATACTTTCCCTCTTTCCTAAAGAGACCCTCCTCTCCCTTATAAAAGGAGACCACTTCTACTCATTCCTCACACCTCTCAAGCCACTTGGCTCGTCCAAAACCTGCCCAAATAAGCTCCCCACATCCCTCTAATCCTCCTTGAAGCTTCCCCTTAGGCAGAAAACATTTCAAGAAGTCCTTTGGTTCCAACCAAAGTGAGTTACCTAAATTAAAGGTAACGATTTCTCTTAAATTATTTTCATTTATTTTGCTTCTCCAACCCCCAAACTCTTTTTATTTCCTTTCTTTTGTAACAACAACAGTATCCAAAATATACTATGATGTTGTTATAAGAAGGATTAAAACTACACATACACACAACTCCATCTAATGGATGATGAACATAATGTTTCTGTGGATGGCAAACTAATGCCTCACGAAACGATGATTGTTCAAATACATCTTACCGCCTCTCATGGTGGCCATTATGATGGAACTGTAATTAAATATGATATTAATGATATATATTTTATATATAAGCTTCTGTAATTCCATTTTATTTCATACCATTATTCATTTCATGTTGTATATACATACGATAATTTCATTTGAGGAAGTGCGGACTACCGCCCCCTTAAAATGATATGACTCGTTCATACCACACATGGAACGTATAAAGGATGGTGTTAATGAACTTAAGTAACATATATAAAATATTATATTATACTGGAATAGTAATATACCTATGTATCATTTGGATTCGATTCTTTTAAAATAAAAATTAAATGGAAGTAGCGTTCGTGCGTACGTACGGACTACCGTCTCCACGAATGCGATGAGATTCACTCTCCATCGTATCCAATCAAGTCTTATTCTAATTTTAGGGTTAAAAATAATTTTAATATCATTATGATTATGAATAAGATATAATCTATCCATTACAAACATGTCTTCCATAACAAAACATTTAAGAAGAACGAATCGATTATCACCCAAAACGACGATAATACTAAGATATTATTAATAAAGCAATGTTAAAAGATCATATATGATATCATATTAATGTATATTATTCTTGTATAATTTAATAACAATTATTTCAACATTATACAGGAGTTTAACCTACCCCAACAAAGGAAAAGTACAAGGTAAGGGTTATTTCACAATCTCTTCATTATCCGAGGTTGTTTATACGTAATAATCTACTGGGATCCCTTTATCATCCACATCCATGTTTTCTTCAAAATGTATTTCAATACATATTTATTATTTACAAGAATATGGGTTAAAGTCATTTATACCCTTGTTTGACTTTTTATAAGAGGTTTATAAAGGAATCTTTCCGTCGTTTTCAAAACAAGGTCCTTTTTAACATTTTCGACCGAATTAAGATAAGAATGTTTTTTTAACTTATACGGCGGGTGCAGTTATTTTCCACCGTTATAAAATCGTCAAAGCTTCCCTTACAAGCTTATAAGAATATTTTCAAGAAAATGTTTTATTTTATATGGATCTTAAATGATTTCAAAAATATAAAGAGATATTTCTCTAAAAAGTGTTTTTGATTTCATCTATGTCAACATCCTTTGATGGATTTTACGCTTATTTGAAGTTGATTTATTATGATACAAAACTTCTATATTGTATTGAAGGTTTTGTGATATGTTTGACTGTGGATGTGCTATTTTTATACCATTCATAGTTTATGGTGAAATTATTGACATTTCGTATGCTAGTTTTAATACGAATGTTTATGTTATGTTTAAACCTTTTCATATGGGAATGCATTGGACTTAGTAAGTGACGGGTGGAGCCCGCTATAGCTCCTCGATGCATCGGTAGGTATGATGAGACAAACTAGTGTCTTGGCACAAGGCCTTGGCAAAATCTTATTTGTAGTCTTGGCACGAGGCCCTGGCTATGTGGTTATGATAGTCTGGCATTATGTATTCCAACATTATGAAAGTGGTTTTTGATTTTTGCATGTGATTATTCGATTAGTAGAATATCCATGTGAATAAGTAAATGGAATTATTTCATTTTACTTTTGCCATACTATGTTGAAGTTCAAGTTTAAAAGGATTTTGTTTTAGTAATGCATTGCCTTCAATGTTTATGCTTATTTTGAATGTTCCGATATATTGTTATCCTTACTAGGCATTTGAGCTCACCCCTTTTCTATGTTTTATTTTTCCCAGGATGTGAAGAAGTAAGTTATGAAAGACCTGCAGGGATATTATGAGGGGATAATAGTGTGGATTGTGGAAACTTTATGTTGTTGTATTAGTTTTTCATTTTATGATGTAATGTAAAACTTATGAATATATCTAGTGTTTCCAAGGCTACTAAACCAATCGGTCTTTCGAGATTTGATCTTTCTTGTGATCATGCCAATGTTATGTAATAACGCACCGACTCTGGGTAACTGGGGTCGGGGCGTTACATTAATATTACATTGTGACGCCCCAAAACTTATCTATTATGTTATAGTAATATTATGGTTTTATTTTGTTATATGAACAAAACATTCAAACTAAATACCAGAAATTTTTTATTTAAATAAAACACCAAAGTTTTTACATTACAGAAGGTTAATGGAATACAATATTAACCAAAAGTATATATTAAATGACCTATTAGAAATACAGGGAGAACACCCAAAACAAAGAAAACCCCAAGAAGATAATATAGGTCTTTTGGGTCCATCACGATGAACATTAGAATGGACAGAGCCACTGTAACAACATTGAGCATCAATGAGATGATGTGCCCCCTAGATGTGGGAGAGTGTGCACGCAGGAGCGCGCACAAGGGGATCGGAGCGCACTGCCGTGTGGGGCGGCACAACGGCGTGGGTGGGCGCAGGAGCGCGCCTGAAAAAATCTCGATATGGGGTGGTACCAGGGATGGGGAGGGGGATTTATGGGCATTTTAAGACGACTGAGGCTTATAAGGGAGGCGAGGAGGCCTCTCCATTTTGATTTGGGACAATAAATTTCAACTGGGATTGAATCCAGGCTGCCATATCTCACCACGTGCAATCTGGGCTATCCGATTCAGTTCGGTCTTCAAACCTCAACATCTGTGGTATATTCATGTATTTTTTGTATGCCTTCTGATCCATCATTGATCTAATCTTGGCTGTCCATGATTTTTTTAGACACCACATCGAATCTGAGCGATCTTATCTATCCCAGATCTGATCACCACTGGCCATCTCCTTTAATAATTTCCTCATCACCGTGATCATTCAATCTTCTCTCCCTTTCACCCCCTTCCATCCATTCTTTCTCCATTTTTCTCCCCCGTGCGATCTTCTTCTTCTCCTAACTAAACTAGACCAGTAACCCTACTCCTAATTTCCCTTATTTTTCCACACTCGTGGATTCTCCCATCACCATCTGAGGCCCCTCCTTTCACACATTTTCCACAAGATCGACACCCCAGTCTTATTTTAAACTGATTGGGTCTCAGATTCTTTTCAAATGATATTAAAATATTCTATATATTTTATGTATAATTTATTATATAAAAAAACTGTTGCACCCCAAGAAATACCTCAATTGTTCTCCTTCCTCCAGTGCCTCTTCAAGCCTTCAGAGAGTCTCTTTGGATCTCTCCTCCTCCTCAAACCAAGTAAGGGTTATGTTGTCTTGATTTTGTTGTTTTGAGGGTATATAGATATATATATATACTCATATATATATATATATATAACCTTGTGGTTTAGTTTTAATATTCTCTTATGCCGATCCTAAGTCTTCTGGTTTTTGAGTTTAAGAAGTATTATGAACATAAGGGTGTATATTATTCATGAAAAACTTGATTACATATTTTGTATTTATATATATATATATATGGTTAGTGGTATATATTTATGTATGGTTAGGAGTGTGACCTACTATTTTTCTTTTAGTGCCAAGATCTTTTCCCTACATGAAGATCTGAACCCCTTAACATTAAAGGGTGTGTGTAATGTCAAGGTTCAATATGAATATATATATATATATATATATATATGTAAAAAATTTATATATGTTTTTATAAGAAATTTATGAATGTGTTTCATAAAAATACTTTTTATAATTAATTGAATGATTTGATTTTTATACACACTTGGTTAACTAATACCCCAAAGGGGTTAAAAACATGCAAGTGTTAATTAATTTTGTTATAATCTCGGTTATATATATAAGTTTTATATGTTACATAAACATTTTAATTTTATATTATGATTTAGAGTTGTAGGGAATCTAGTTAATTAATGTGTATAATATGTTAATGTTGTATGGGTGTCAATGGATTTTTGGTATAAACCCTTTAATACATTATGTAAATGTGAGTATATGTGTATACATCTAAACTTTGGTCCTAAAATTTTACTTAAAATTTTCTAAGGATTTATAAGAAAGGATAAATCATTTTTTTTAAAATATGTTTAGTTTTGTTTAAAAATACTACTTTTTTACACCCTTGTGATAAATAGATTTAGACAACACTAAACCCTAATTTTGGATACTTCAAATATTATACTTCTGACGTGTTAGGTATTTATGGAGAATTAATGAGTATAATATTTTAGGTTTGCTACTCTCACGTACATAAGTATGAATCACTTATTTTCATATATAAAAAATAGTATTAGTTATAGTTTGGTTTCATGCTTTTGATTTTTAACATTATGTATACCCCTGTGATATCAATGATAAATGTTTGAGCATCGATGTTTAATACCCCTTTTGAAATATTTGGTTTATCTTTTAATTAATTAAGCACCCAATCCATGATGAAATTCCAATGTGTATTTTATCGGTAAAGATTTTAGTGTTTAGGGTTATCATTTTCTATAACAAGACTTTTATTTATTTTGGTGCATTCGTTGTCATCGCATATGCCATAATCTTATTTTCATACTCACCATTAAACAACATATCCATGTAGTTGATAGATTTGTAATTAATTATTATATTCCTAATTAAATATATAAATATATGTAAATTCTAATAAATGTAATTAAAACTCTTTTGAAATTTTAAGGAATTTTGAATTAAATTATTTGAGGTGGTATGGGACACTTTGAATAATATGTAATGTGAAATTAAATATTCAAAGTCCTATGATAAATTTTAAATACACAAACCTATTTGGAATATGAGTAATGTAATAGAATCGGTATAACAGGTTGGGCACCTATTAATTAATGTCCCTTGACACATAAATAGTTCTCATGAGACAATCAGGTCATGGCACGAGGTCGTTGACATTTCAGGTCTCGATGCGAGATCTTGACAAGGTCTGATATTATATGTTCCCTCATTATATATATGTTAATTAATTAACCAAGTGGATATTTGACTATTAGAATATCTGTGGTTAAGAGCCAGTACTTATGCGTATCAGAATAAGTAAATGCTTATGTCATGAAGTTTATTTAGCACTCAGTGATTTATTAGCCAATGAATGTTTCAGAATAGTAAAGGATGAAATTGAAGTTATTACCTTTATTAGAAACTATGATTATACATTTCCATCAGTTATTAAATTTCTACTTGAATATTCATATGTCATACTTGTTTAAAGATCCTTTTAATTATTACTCTAAATGAGAATACTGGTAATTGAATCATGGTTCCCTTGTAATTCTGTTGGTAGGCTTTGAATTTTGTACTTTTATTTTTAGACAGTTGTTATGATATGTTACATTTTTTACAACAACTCCTAAGAAAATATTTTATGGAAAATTTTAAAGATGGTTTTCAAAATTTATAATTGGTATATCATGATTTTTTTAAAACCCATTACTATGAATTTATATTCTCACCCTATGTTTTTGAAATAAAATTTTCATGTATCGGTTTTTAACCGAAGAAGTATGTTAGAAGTGGTTGGTTTCCAAGATCCGAAACTACAACGGTCCTCTATATGGGACATGATGTGTAATATATCAGTCCATGATTTTTGTAATAAATTGTAAATCATGTTTCAGGGCACCAGATCTGGGTATTTTGGAGTCGATCTATCACACACATATTTTTAGACGAATATTCATTACATTTTAAAAATTCACTCCTTATAATAATAGTTTAGTACCTTTAGAAACCTGGAATACATTCTTCTAACTTGTGAAAGATCTTCAACATCTACATAAAGATCTTCCCTCTTAGTATTACTGCTTAAATTATTTATTTATAACTTGAGTAATGGAAACATAATAAATGGTGAGCTTAGATGCTAAGTAAGGGTAAGAAAACAATAGATGAACATATGATTTTAAAAAACATGAACATAACTTTTGAATATCAAAATATTGATCCATGCAATAAATCGTAGCAGTTTCAAAGGAATAAATCATAAAATAACATTAACCATGATAGCATAGAATATTAATAAAACATGAACTTTTGGAAAAAAACATAAGCATATAAAATAATTTCTATATTATACAATTCTCATAGAAAAGACCATCATAGCATACAAAGTCCATTTCTGAACCTTGTTTACTTGTCATTCCAACCTTGTATTACCGAACCATTTTTACTTACTATTCCAATTATGTCTATCTCATGAGATATAAATCTTTACCCATCTAATTGGAGGGAGATATAGGTCTCCGCCATCTCATGAAGAAATCATTCTTATATGTTCCACAAAAACATAAATCAATCATCATAGCAAATCCCAAGAAGAAAAATGGGTTTCTTAAACATCGTTCCATCATAATCCATATAAAATAAATGGATTTCATAAAAATAATTCCATTATAAACATAATAAAATAAAATTAATGATAGGGAGATAAACTTAACCATATGTCATATTTTTTAGAAAATGATGTTTATAAAATACTTGAAATTAATTCTTGAGGAAAATATCCTTTCTTCCTTAATTTTTTTCTTTTCTTAAAATGCCATGATATTTTAAAATAATAAAATTTAATTGAAAATAAACATGAAATATTGTAAAGGAAGATTCATGGAAATTAGTAGTTATAAAAGTTTAAGAATCCAATTATACTGTATAAGTTAAAATAAATTCTCTACATACTTTTATTAGAAAACTCAAAAAGTACCTCGTATCGAATCCATAAAGAGTGATTTTATTATTTTATAGACTCACTTATTTTTATTTAAATAGTTTTTTGAAGGAAGTTAATACTATTCATACCCACCATTATAATGAGTAGGTTATAATATTTATTTATCACTTATACTAGGTCTTATGTGAATTTAATTCTATCAAAAGAACTTTAAATTGTGTGTAACAGATGCAAAGAATAGTGTTACGTATACTGCAATCTAATACGGTGTTGTGTGTAGCAGAAGCTAATCTTGGTGTAGTGTAGAACACAAGACATGAAGAAAATTCAAAAGAATATATATCATAAAATCTTGGGGTGTTACATGTATGGAGATGAAATGGTAATCTTGGTTGATCAATACAGATAATCAATAGTGAGAGGTATTATTCTCTTATATTTTACACTTATGCAATATTTTTTTTGATATGAACACATCCCATTTGTTTATTTATTCTTGTGTTATTTATATTCTAGGGATGCATGTTGATATGATACCTTTTGTTTTGAAAATTAAAACTCCTATTTTTCAAATAGAATGTAAAGAATTTATATGAAAAAAATGTTCAATAACTATTTATGGATCTAGATTGAGTTGGTATTTATCCGTACTTGAGATGCATTTCTATGACATAATCTTAGGTATTGATTGGTTGAAAATTTTCAAATATGACATCACTTGTTATATGTGAAGGGTTAGTTTTTCAATTGATAATGGAACCAAGAATCTCTTTAGAGGAGATCGGAATTTAAATGAAGGTAAAGTAGGATTCTTGGAACTATAAGTTATTACTATCTCATACCAGTTGTAATATTTAAACTTGAAATTGATATAAGAGATCGGGGATATGGGTTTCTTATAATTGTTGACCTATTTACAATTTTTTTAATTAGAATATATTATGGTTTCCACTGACAATAGAATTAGAGTCCATAATTGATCTATTATAGAGGAAAAATATTATCTCACTCATTTATTATCATATGGAACCAATATATTTAAAGGAATTTAAAATCTAGTTGGAATATCATGAAAGTAAATTATTTATTCAACCTAGTACATCTCCTTGGGAAACATTGATTTTTTTGTGTGAGAAAAGAAGATAAAAAAATTCAGATGTATGTGGATTATCATAATCTTAACATAGTTATCATAAATAATCAATATCAACTTACTTTATTTAATGATCTATTTGATCAATTGAGATGAGATAAGAGGATTTCTAAAATTGACTTGTGTTCGGGATATCACCAATTGTGGGTTTAGAATGTGGATATTCAAAGAAAATTTCAGGAGTATATATGGCCATTAAGAATATGTGGTTATGCCTGTTGGACATACAAATAATCCAAAATTATTTATTTCATTGATGAATCTGATTTTAAAGATATATGGATTCTTTTTTGGTGGTGTTTTTGGATGGAATTTTGGTGAATTCAAGGAAAATGGTTGATCATGAGAAACACTTGATGACATTGTAGAGTATCTTAAGGAATCATCATCTCTATGTAAAACATTCAAAGTTGATTTTTTTGATACAAGAGGTATATTTCCTTGGTCATGTTATCTTTGAAAGAGGAGTTTATATGGATACAGAAAAGATAGAGTCTAATATCTCTTGACAAATACCAAATAAAGTCTTCAAGATATGCAATTTCCTCTGTCAGGATGGTTCTTATCGACATTTTTCCCATGAATTTTCATGACTAGATTCACTAATGAAAGATTTTAAATGGAATAATGTTTCATTACAATGGAAAGAGGAATGTCATAAGTATTTTAAATATCTTAAATTTCACCTTACATTAATAACTATATTGATTTTTTTTCAGTAACTAGATAAGGCCATGTGGTGTATTATGATGCATTGGGGTCAGGTTTGGGATGTTTTCTCATAAAAGTAGATCATTTTTTGCTTATGGATCAAAATTTTAATGTTTTCATGAGAATAACTTCAAAACACCTGACTTGGAATTAGCTATTGTATTGCACAATTTGAAGAAATTGTGTCATTACCTATTTGGTGAGAAATTTATGATCATTACAAATCACAAAAGTTTGAAACACATTTTTTCACAAAGATATTAGAATATGAGACAAAGAACATGGATGGATAATTTTAAAATATATTACATTGAATTAATGCATAAACCGAGTAAAGGAAATTTATGTTGGATGAATTAAGTTGGAATTAATATAGTCATTTGAATAATTGGATTTAGATTAGGGCTAGATGATATCTCTAGTTGCAGACATGAAGTTGGATTGTGAAGATAGAGGTAGGGTTGTGGTTTTCCATTTAGTTAATTTTATTCCGGATTTGGTTGAGACGGTTAAAGATTCAAAGACATTTGATTCAGAATATGTCATAATAAGGTTAAAACTCAAAGGTGGGGAGACTATTGTGGGATGAAAGCTGGATGATAGTTTAGTTTTATTATTTCAATAGGAAATTTTCATACCTTTATATTATTAGGAGAAACTTATTCATGATTACCACCATTTGATATGGGACGACCATCCTAGAATACAAAAAATTTATAAGGCACTAAAAGAACAATTTTTGTGGGTTGGAATGAAAATAAAGGTGGTTGAGTTTGTTTTGAGATGCATCACCTATCAACATGATAAGGTATCAAACCAATGGATAGTAGGTATGTTGCAGTATTTACCTTTTCTTATTTTGAAATAGGAGTAGATAGCTATAGATTTTGTGACAGGTCTCCCAAGGGTGGTTCAAAAACATGATTTCATATGGGTGATAGTGGAATATCTCACAAATTCATCCCATTTGAATGTTATTTTTGAATCTCATATGGTTGAGTACTTTTATAAAATAAATATATGAGAAGTGGTAAATAGTAATGGTATAAGAGATATTTATAGTGTCATACCAAGATCCGAGGTTTACATCTTGTTTTCAAAAATCATTATAAAAATACCTTGCGACTTAGTTGACTATGAGCACAAAGTATTATCATTAGATGAATATGAAATTTGAGAGGATGATAATTTTTTTAAGACATTATTCAAGCTTGTGTAATGGATTTTGGTGGCTCATGGGAGGAGCATATAATGTTATTGAAGTTCTTGTATAAAAAAATTAGCAAGCCTCGATACATATGATTCTTTTTAAATCATTTCACGGGAATCATTGTTTATCTCCACTTGGTTGGGTGGAAATAGGGGAGACTTCACTGGTTGGACTGAGCCTTGTCCAAGATACAATTAATAAGATTTAGTTAATTACGAAAATAATTGATATGGATTAGAGTTGTTAGAAATCATATGTGGATAATCGTTGATGGTCATTGTCATTTTAGGTGAGTGAAATTTTCTTCTTGAGAATTTATCCAAGGCTTGGTAATCATCATATTTAGAAGAAGGTAATGTTATATATTGAAAAATATTACCTTTTGATATACATGAATATTCTGGTGCAGTGTCATATCAGTTGGATTTTACACCATGGGTTAGTTTAGTGCATAATGAGTATCATGTATCTCAGTTGAAGAAGTACCATCCTGATCCTAACTATGTGATTCAATGGGATCACATTGAACCAATGCGAGATGATTCATTGGTTCATGTTCCATTTCAGATTTTGGATAGGAAAGATATGGTATTATGTGTGAAAAAAATTAGTCTAGTGCAGATTTTATGGAAGCACGGTCAGATTTAGGAAGAAACATGGGTGCGTGAGAAGGAAATGGTCAAGCAATGACCTGAACGTTTTTAGGCCAATGGTGGGTTTTGTATTTCTAGGGATTCAAAGAATAATGGTAGAGAAAATGTATCACCCTCAGTTTCAGGTAATTAATCAATTATTTCAATATTTTTAGTATATAAAGGTTTAGGTTATGTTTGGGAAGGCTTGGAGGAGTTTTGACATCTTTTGTAGTTTTTTTGGAGGTGGAAGGTTTGAGAAATACTAGTATAAACCATGAAAACCCACTAGAAAGCCCTAAAAAGTGAAATGGTAGGCATTAGGTAGGTGCCCGGTTGGTGCACAGTTTGTCCAAACTGTGCAGACACCTAGGAGAAACCATGAAAAGTAGAACAGAGGAGCTGATCATAGTTGGCACGCAGTTTGTATAACCATATCATCTTACCATGTAGAGGAGTTTTGGATATAGTATCTGGTGCATGATTTTCCTAACCATGCACCTAAAACATGCATCATTAAAAATTAGATCAAGCTTTTGAGGATATAATATGAATCACCTCTTAAACCACTCTTTTTACCTTAATATGGCCCTAATTAAAATCATATCCCTCCTAAAGTTCTGGATAACTTTTCCTTGAATCTGAGAGAAATCCATTAGTTAATCCTGGTGCGTTGGAGGCTAGATCCCTTTGTAAGTTCCAAATATTGGTGGTCTTATTTAGCATTATTTTTCTTCCCTCTATTAGATATAGATCCATGTCGTGTGATGCCATTCATGATGAGATTTGGTTTGTTTTGTAAAGGGAACAAGTTCTAATATGGGGTTTTGAAGATATATATTGAGTTTGTTGAATTTTTTTTGTCTTTATTTGGTTCCAGCTATGTTTTTGAGGTAGGTGGATTTAATCCCAACTCCTCTTATTAGAACCTAATGTCTAGATTTCAAATTTATTGATTTTTTGGTTTGAATTATAAAATTTATGTGAAATGGTTATTGGAAACCGCATTTAGTGACAGTTTGTTAAATTTTTTAAATTTGTTGTTTTTTGAAGGTGAAATCAGTAACATGATTTTAAATTTATTATTTTAGAATGGGGGTTTGGTTTTTATTGATGGAATTTTTTTTGAAAATGTTTTCAATAAAATTATCATCTTATTGAAATGGTTGGCACAATTGGTTTGGCTTTTTTTGGTATAAATAGTTGGTTTGAGTGTATTTCATTAACGTGAACCTGGATAAAGGGCATGTACCATTGAGTTACAGTGATGTGACCCTATATAAGGTGTATGTTCCCTTGGGTTACTTGAGATATGGTTACCTTGTGATGACTTGGTAGATTGATAAGAGACTGCTCATGGGTATGGAAGTGTGACCAGAGCAAGTATTTATGGGTGGGTGTGGATCTTGTACTAAGTATGAAACAATGGTATATGAGTAATAGTTTTGAATAATTTTTTTGTTGATTTATTTGGGGATTATTTGGTTTTGACATAAACTATTGAAATTCCTTTAAATAGTTTTATATAATTTTTTTTAAATAAATTTGACAACATGTTCTATCCTAGTGGCGTGAGTAGGGAAGTCATTGGGTGATATCCTATTGGGTTTTATACTCACCCTATTCTTGGGAAATTTGTTTCATTTTCAAATGTTATATATCATGTAATAGGTAAAGGTAAGGTATCTCACTTCATTAGTGATGCTTTCTGATACCTCGGGCATGTTTTGTGGAGTTGTAGCTTGGATATTGTGTGGGAGTTTCTATTGGATGTCTTAGTTGTCTTTGAATTTTGTTGGTTTTATTTTCATATTTGTACTATGATATGGATTATAGATGTAGTTCTTTTTTCAATGGGCTGCACTTTGGATTGTATTACATTTTTATCATGCATCATAAATTGCTTTTTTAATTTATATTTTGGTTATTTGTTTTATTTTCAAAGTGAAAATAATCCCCTAACTATTAATCAAGGCCTTGGATATATTTCCAACCTTTGGTGTCTTTGGGATGTCACCTAAGGCCATGTAATGTCTGTACCTCTTTTCAAGTCAATGGTGGAGAGCATGATGTTACAAAACATATGTTTTCATATGAAAAATCTTAACAATATATTGTACATGCTTGAACCATAAAAATCTAGTTTTGGAAATTAATGAAAAATCCATTGAGAATAACTTGTATCCTACCCACATATGGAATTTCAAACCAGGTCATATAAACTTAAATCTTTCAATAAAACTAAATCAAACATGGTATTTATACACTATTGATTTTAAACCCCTAGATGCATGTAAAGATTGTTTATAAGGTTAAATGACCAAATCAACTTTTAGTAGGAAGGGAGAAAGAGCTATAGATATAAGGCCCCAGCCTTAAACCTTACT
This sequence comes from Viscum album, assembly GCA_963277665.1. Lineage (NCBI taxonomy): Eukaryota > Viridiplantae > Streptophyta > Magnoliopsida > Santalales > Viscaceae > Viscum > Viscum album. The sequence continues at coordinate 2,103,886,095 of OY728128.1, read as the reverse complement.
TAATCTTGAGTTATTACAAGATTACACATTTAGGATCTTTTCGGGTTTAGAGTTTTAGAGAATTAGATCATAAAACTTGCATTACATTCCACATATAAACAAAGTTGTTACATAAAGATAGTATTTTTCATTCCCATCAATGGAAACATATTTAAAATAAAACATGGATTCTTAAAAAAATGATATTAATGATTTGGATAACATATATATCATATATATTCATCATATACATGTATTTATAATATTACATCACATTTAGAGGTAAGAAATGAAATGCACCGTTCATGGAGACGGTAAGCCGTACGTACGCATGAACGCTACTTCCATTTATATTTCGTATTTTCTGGAATGGAATCATAATGATATAAGAGTATATTATAATTCCAATATAATAACACATATAATATCCTTAACTTTATCCTTTACACATCTCACATATGGTATTAACGAATCAAATCACTTTCAGGGGGCGCTAGTCCGCACTTCCTAAAACGAAGATATCATGTTTACCCATAATGGAAACCATAAAGGTATGCCCAAAATGAAAAAAAACAGAAGCTTAAGGAAAACATAAAAATATTATATATCATATATAAAAATAGTGACATTATAATGGCCACCTTTGAAGGTGTTAAATGAGTATTGAACAATCATCGTTTCGGGAGGCAGAATTTCGACATCCACGGAAACCGTATGTTATTTAACCATTTGATGTAGTTGTGTGAGAGTGTAGCTCAAATAAATCTTATAACAACATCCTAGTATATTGAATATACTGTTGTTTTTACAAAATAAGTAAATAAAAAGAGTTTAGGGGGTTGGAGAAGCAAAATAAAACAAATGAACATGAGAGAATGAATTACCTTTAAAAGTGTAACTCCTATTGATTTGAGCCTAAAGGCTTCCTTTGAAAGGATTCTGCCCAAAGGGAATCCTCTAGGATGAGTAGAGGGATGTGGAGAGAGTAAATGGGCAGGGGTTGGCTGAGCCAAGGGCTTGAGGAGTGTGTGAAATGAGGTAGAGGTGGGGGCCTTTTATAAGAGGAGAGGAGGGGCACTTTTGGAAAGTAAAGATAAGTTACTTTATTTTAAAAAGAGTTTCAGATTCAAAAGGTCCCACATTGCTATAATTAAAGGATAAGGTGATAAGGCTTAGAAATCCACTCATCCAATTGGTTTTGTCCATGTGTAGGTTTTAGATTTTTCATTATCTTTCCATTTTATTTAAATCGTTAAATAATGAGGTCATCGCTGCATCATCATGATGTCATAAATAATTTAATTTATTTTAAGTATAAAAATTATAAAAAAAATACTATGATGTAGGAAATATTTTTAGATTTCCAATTACTATTTATAATCAAAAATCTGATCTTTATAACCGCATGTAAAAATTGTTTTCGTAAAACATATTATGTTTGTGTCATTTTTACTTTTACATTAAATAAAAAGTTATTTATGTCATTTCCAAACCAAAGTGGATCCATGGGGTCCCCAAGTTGACGCATGGCTTGTCTTGGTCGGCCATGAAACAAACAATGAGGGTAGGACATGTGTCAAGCTCATCTTATTTTATTAAAACATTATTTTTACCTTAAACTACACTAATTACCACTAATCACGATTAAAACTTAATAAGTTACTATTCACCAAAAAAATTATTTTAATCTCATTGAACCACATTTTACTTCTTAATGACAACCATGTATGTCGGATTTTTGAAATTCAAAACACAATGATGGGAAAATTTCATTTAAAAGGAAAAAATCAGTTTTTATAAGTACCACTTAGTGGTTTCACTATTCATCAAAAATTGAAGTTTTTCAGAAAATTAACAAAAATCCACCCTAAGCTATATTTTATATTCCGATTCAAAAATGAAGTCTATTTTACAAAATTCAAAACATATAAGTCACATTAATTAATTTAATAATTAATTCCCGCTGTCAGAGCAAATAGCGTGTTTTTATGAAACAATAAGTATCAAAAGATTGACACCAATTTAAGTCCAATTTAAAAGTGAAATTGATTCCAATGACCACAATTGGATTAAATGGTAAAAATATATTCTAATTTTACTTCAAAACCAATTCAAAAGATAATATAATCATATAAATAAATTAGATTAAAAAGCAGTTTTGATGTAAAATGCAGTATTTTTCACTATTCATTAAAAAATGAACGTTGTCAAAAAAATACCAAAAATTCACACAAAGTAAATTTTGATGTCCCAATCATAAAATATAAGTTTATTTTGACAAACATAGTTTATAAAATTGTCAAAAGATATATTTAAAAAGGGTTTTCCATCATAAGGCAGTAAAACAATCTTTTAAGAATATTAGTGTATTCCATGCTTAAGATTGGATTTATTTTCATTTTAAGCCTATAAAACACTATCTTAATCATTAATAGACATAGATAAAAATATCTATTATTCATTACTTACTTGGGATGTTACATCCTTCCCCCCTTTAGAAAATTGCATCCCCGCAATTTATTTACTTATCGAATAAATGGGGGTACTTATCCCTCATAGCATTTTCAGATTCCCATGTTGCCTCTTCCATCATGTGGTTTTTCCACAAAACCTTTACCTGTTTAATCACCTTATTCCGTAACACTTGCTCCCTATGGTCAAGAATCTGGACCGGTTGTTCCTCATAAGATAGGTTCTCTTCCAGCTGAACTACCTCTGGACTCAAAACATGAGATGGATCTGGCATATACTTTCTCAACATCGAAACGTGAAAAACATTGTGTACCTGAGATAAACTCGGAGGTAAAGCCACTCGGTATGCAACTGATCCAAGTCTCTCCAGAATTTCGTATGGTCTAATGAACCTTGGACTCAACTATCATTTCTTACCAAATCTCATCACACTTTTCCAAGGAGAAACCTTGAGAAAAACATGATCACCTACCTCGAAAGAAAGATCCTTCCTCCGGTTATCCGCATAACTATTCTGCCTGCTCTGAGCTGTTCTCATGTGTTTCTGAATCAGCTGAACTTTTTCTGCCATCTCTTCTACAAATTCTAGTCCCATCAACTTCCTTTCACCCACTTCATCCCAGAAAGCTGGAGTTCGACACCGCTTCCCATATAATGCCTGAAATGGTGTCATCTGTATACTGGTATGAAAGCTGTTATTATATGAAAATTAAACCAAAGAAAGATGTTGGTCACAACTTCCCTGATAATCCATCGAACAAGCTCGTAGAATATCCTCCAATGTATGAATTGTTCGTTCTGACTGCCCATCTGATTGAGGATGAAAAGCTGTACTAAAATTTAATTCAGTACCCAACGACTTCTGAAGGCCTTTCCAAAAGTTAGAAGTAATCCTGGGATCACGATCCGATACAATGGAGAGAGGAACTCCATGTAACCTGAATATCTCTTTAAGATACAAACGGGAGAGTTGATCAAGAGAGAAAGTATCTTGTATAGCAAGGAAATGAGCAGATTTGGTCAAGCGATCAACAACAACCCAGATTGCATTATTACCTCGAGATGTCTTCGGTAATCCAACAACAAAGTCCATGGATATATTCTCCCATTTACACTCTGGCACTGGTAAAGGCTGAAGCATCTCTTTCGGTAACTACCGCTCTGCTTTAACCTGCTGACAAGTCAAACACTTCACAGTAAAATCAGCAATATCTCTTTCCATTCCATCCCACCAGTAATACTCCCACAGATCTCTATACATCTTAGTACTGCCAGGATGAACTGAAAACGGAGAACTATGAGCTTCACATAACAACTCTCTCTTCAACTGTGAATCACAAGGCACACACAATCTCTTACCAAATCTCAAAACACAATCATTATCAATGTTGAATTCAGGCAACTTACCTTTCTGAACCAGCTCTACCTTTTTCTGCAACTCACTGTCTTGCTTCTGTGCTTGCTTGATTCTATTTGATAGAGATGATCTCACAGATACCTGAAACAAAATAGAAGAACTTCCTACACCAAAAAATTCTATGCCAAATTTCATCAAATCCTTAACCAAAGGATCACATTCCAAATGCAACATTGCTAATGAAGCATTACTTTTTCGAATCAAAGCATCAACCACTTTATTTGCTTTTCCCGGATGGTAATGAATTGTACAATCATAATCCTGGATTAATTCTAGCCATCTCCTCTGTCTCATGTTTAACTCTTTCTGAGTGAATATATACTTTAAACCTTTGTGATCGGTATATATTTCACACTTTACTCCATACAAATGATGCCTCCAAATTTTTAAAGCAAAAACAACAGCAGCTAATTCCAAATCATGTGTAGGGTAATTTACCTCATGAGTTTTCAATTGTCGTGAAGCATAAGCAATTACCTAATCATTCTGCATTAGGACGCAACCAAGTCCTTTCAATGAAGCATCACTGTATATAACAAACTCACCATTCCTGGAAGGTAGTGCCAAAACTGGAGCATTCACCAATCTTCTTTTCAATTCCCGAAAACAATCATCACATTCTTTTGTCCAGATAAACTTAACACCCTTCCGAGTTAGCTTAGTCATTGGACTAGATAACCGTGAAAAATTTCTAACAAACCTTCGTTAATAGCCTGCCAAACCAAGGAAGCTACGAATCTCGGTTACATTTGTGGGTCTTGGCCATTCTTCCACAACTTTTGGTTTTGCAGGATCAACAGTTATTCCATCTTTAGAAACAATGTGACCAAGGAAATAAATTTGTTGCAACCAAAACACACACTTGCTGAATTTTCCATATAGTTTCTTTTCTTTTAAGGTTTCCAAGATAACCCTTAAATGTATTTCATGGTCCTCTTTACTTTTAGAAAACACTAAAATATCATCAATGAAAACCACCACAAACTTGTCCAAGAACTCATGGAAAATTATATTCATTAAGTCCATGAATACAACAGGTGCATTGGTTAGCCAAAAAGGCATTACTAAAAATTCATAATTGCCATATCTCGTATGGAACGCGGTCTTTGGAATATCTTCCTCCTTTACCTTCTGCTGATGGTAACCCGATCTCAGGTCAATCTTTGAAAAAAACTGAGCTCCCTAGAGCGGATCAAACAAATCATCGATATGAGGCAAATGATATTTGTTCTTAACAATGATGTTATTCAAGGCTCTATAATCAATGCAAAGTCTCATAGAACCATCTTTCTTTTTAACAAATAAAACAGGAGCACCCCATGGTGATGTGCTAGGTCTAATGAAACCTTTCTCTAATAAATCTTGCAATTGATCCTTCAACTATAAAAGTTCAATTTGTGCCATTCGATAAGGGGGTTTTGAAATTGGCTTAGCATCAGGAACTAAGTCAACAGTAAACTCAACTTCCAGATCTGGTATTATTTCAGGAAACTCATCAGGAAAAACATCAGGATACTCATTTACCACTGGCACATCATTAATCTAAACAGTTCCTTTATTTTCAACGACATGTGCAAGGTAACATTCATTTCCATATTTAACAAGTTTCTCGGCCTCTTGATATGTTATCAAAAGTAAGGTTTCATTCTTGTAAACAAACTGAAAGTATTTCTGAAAAGAAACTTCTTTAGCTCTACAGTCAATCTTAGCATGGTAAATAGAGAGCCAATCCATACCCAGGATAACATCAAACTCTACTAGAGGTAGAACAATAAGGTTTGCAAGTAGGTTCTTTCCACAGATAAGGATAAGAAAATTCTTATAAATTCTTTTTGCCTCAACATTTCCCCCTGGTGTTTTTACCTAAAGTTCAGGAGTCATTTCTTGAGATGGTATTCCCATTTTACTAGAAAAGGTTTCAGAGATGAAAGAATGTGTAGACCCCGAATCAAACAACACACTGGCATAATCTGAAAAAACAAACAAAGTACCTAATACAACTTCATTTGATGGCCCGACATCTACTGAAGTAGTTGCAAAGGATTTCACCACCCCTTTCTGCTTGTAGTCTAACTGCTTCCCATCACTCAAGCTCTTTGTCGGGCACTCGTTTGCATAGTGACCCATCTCATTGCACTTATAACATTTCACTAACTGTAAATCAAATCTGTTCTTACCTTCACCTTGATCCTTTTCAGTGCAATCATGAGCCTTATGTCCCATCTTACCACATCGGTAGCACTTTCCAGAATTCAGAAGACATTCCCCCGCATGACTTTTTCCACATTTATCACAGACTGGAAACTTAGTTCTCTTACCATCAGACTTTTTTGAATAATTCTTACCTTTCTCCTGCCACCTCGGTCACTTCTTCTGCTGGTTGTTATAGAACACTTGGTCATCGGCAAACTCCATTTCCACCTTCTCATCACATCGAGCAAGCTTTTCATAACTTTTAAACTCACGTGAAGCTAATGCCCTTTGATATTTTGGCTTTAATCCTGAGTAAAAACGATTGATTTTACTATCAAGGTCTCGGATAAAATTTGGAGCATACCTTGCCAATCGAGTGAACCTTTCTTCATAGGCATCCACTGAGTCTTCCTCTTGCCTCAATTCCAAGAATTGTTTTTCCCATCCTAAGTCGAACAACCTTAGGAAAATACTTCTCAAGAAACATACCTTTGAATTCATCCCAGTCAAGAGCATCAATCTCTTCAGCGTCCCTGATATTTTTAACCATAGACCACCACTGATCTGCTTCACCCTCCAAATGGTAAATATCAAGACTAACCTTTTGATTGTCTGAACACCCCATGACATCAAAAATCTTCTCCAGTGCTTTAATCCAACCTTCAGCTAGAACAGGGTCAGATGATCCTCTAAATGATGGTGGATGTTGCCTCATGAAATGTTCCACCACTGACATCTTCCTCTACGGTTGATCTGGCTGATCTCGTGCATGGATACCACCACCATTTATCGCTTGAGTCAACTGTGCCATTACTGCAACAAACTGTTCAGTTCCAATTCCGACCATCTCAGGATGCTGATTCGGAAGGTTATTTCCTTCTGCATGCCTTCCTAGCACTGCTTCCCTGTTTCCTCTGTGGAAAACCATTCTGAACAAACATGTCTTAGATGAAGCAACATGGTAATCTTCAAATTCTATATCATTTCAAAAAAAATATATTTTTGGATAATCATTTAATATAATTCTAACTCCTAAAGTTATCTAAACCGACCTTTGATACCAACTATAAGGCCCCAGCCTTAAACCTTACTTAATCTTGAGTTATTACAAGATTACACATTGAGGATCTTTTCGAGTTTAGAGTTTTAGAGAATTAGATCATAAACCTTGCATTACATTCCACATATAAACAAAGTGGTTACATAAAGATAGTATTTTTCATTCCCATGAATGGAAACATATTTAAAATAAAACATGGATTCTTTTTTGACACTTCCTTGACACTATCATCATATCATGTACCTTTTCCTTGACCTGTGAAAAACATTTCAAAAAAACTTGGGATGAGCATAAAAAGCTCAGTAAGGGATATAAAGATATGGAAAGGAAACATGGGTACATATATACATAAGGATGAGATCATACTTTACCCATAAAACATAAGCACTTTAACACACCTCATCAAATCATGAACAAATCATAGAAATCATAAGACATAAAGGTAACTTGAGGAATTCATAACATTCTTACGTAGGGAGTAACCCTCTTGGTTACGTTTGGAATACCCATCACAGTATATTCCCTAAAATCTCTTCGGATAAACCTTAACGTTTCACTCCTTCGCGTTACCCAATGCATTGGAGAGCTATATCGGGCTCACCCGCCCTTAGTTTATCACGGAACCACCCGTCTTCATAATAATGCCCAAGAACCATAACATAATCGTATCACATAAAACATGTATAAAGAAAACATAAAATTTCCACATTTCAATCACAAGATATCAATACAACACAAAAAACATTGTGAAAACCATTTTCAATACCAAAATAAAAGAACAGTAAAACATGGTATTTATTTTTCTTTTAAAAAGAAGGTATGGCTTGTAGACGAAGCCGAAACTCAAATAACGGTCACGACGGCGGAGAAGTCGTTGTCGCCGCATACGTACGACAAAAACATTCCCTTTTGTTGTTTAGTAAACGCTTCGTATAAAAAAGAATTATTTTGAATAAACATAAAAGTCAAAGGGGTTTATACACCGTATAAAAGAAAGTTGTGTATAAAATAAAATATGCCTCAATGAAAGGAGATTGAGACGAAGTCCCATACCTCGTATCCAACTTGACCCGACCGTTCTTTAATCTCCTGAATAATAAACTTGAGTTAATCTCTACTTTCTTATGAACCTTTTTCAGGTTCATTATTCCTTTTATACCATGTTATGAACATCATGTAATCATTTAAGTTAATAATTTTCATTTTGTCGGTATTTGGTTCTTAAGTCAAAAATAGACATCTTACACTTACATGTTGTTAATTTGGTCAAAGGTTCATTATATCTAGAATGATATTAATGATTTGGATAACATATATATCATATATATTCATCATATACATGTATTTATAATATTACATCACATTTAGAGGTAAGAAATGAAATGCACCGTTCATGGAGACGGTAAGCCGTACGTACGCATGAATGCTACTTTCATTTCTATTTCGTATTTTCTGGAATGGAATCATAATGATATAAGAGTATATTATAATTCCAGTATAATAACATATATAATATCATTAACTTTATCCTTTACACATCCCACATATAGTATTAACGAATCAAATCACTTTCAGGGGGCGGTAGTCCGCACTTCCTAAAATGAAGATATCGTGTTTACCCATAATGGAAACCATAAAGGTATGCCCAAAATGAAAAAAAACCGAAGCTTAAGGAAAACATAAACATATTATATATCATATATAAAAATATTGACATCATAATGACCACCTTTGAAGGTGTTAAATGAGTATTGAACAATCATCGTTTCGGGAGGCAGAATTTCGCCATCCACAGAAACCGTATGTTCTTTAACCATTTGATGTAGTTGTGTGAGAGTGTAGCTCAAATAAATATTATAACAACATCTTAGTATATTTAAGATACTGGTGTTTTTACAAAATAAGTAAATAAAAAGAGTTTAGGGGGTTGGAGAAGCAAAATAAAACAAATGAACATGAGAGAATGAATTACCTTTAAAAGTGTAACTCCTTTTGATTTGAGCCTAAAGGCGTTCTTTGAAAGGATTATGCCCAAAGGGAATCATCTAGGATGAGGAGAGGGATGTGGAGAGAGTAAATGGGCAGGGGTTGGCCGAGCCAAAGGCCTGAGGAGTGTGTGAAATGAGGTAGAGATGGGGGCCTTTTATAAGAGGAGAGGAGGGTCACTTTTGGAAAGTAAAGATAAGTTACTTTATTTTAAAAAGAGTTTCAGATTAAAAAGGTCCCACATTGCTATAATTATAGGATAAGGTGATAAGGCTTCGAAATCCACTCATCAAATTGGTTTTGGCCTTGTGTAGGTTTTAGATTTTTCATTATCTTTCCATTTTATTTAAATCTTTAAATAATGAGGTCATCGCTGCATCATCATGATGTCATAAATAATTTTATTCATTTAAAGTCTAAAAATTAAAAAAAAATAATATGAAGTAGGATAACTTTTTATATTTCCAATTACTATTTATAATCAAAAATCTGATCATTATAACCCCATGTAAAAATTGTTTTCGTAAAACATATTATGTTTGTGTCATTTTTACTTTTACATTAAATAAAAAGTTATTTATGTCATTTCCCAACCAAAGTGGATCCATGGGGTCCCCAAGTTGACCCATGGCTTGTCTTGGTCAGCCATGACAGAACCAGTGAGGGTAGGACATATGTCAAGCTCATCTTATTTTATTAAAACATTATTTTTACCTTAAACTACACTAATTACCACTAATCACGATTAAAACTTAATAAGTTACTATTCACCAAAAAAATTATTTTAATCTCATTGAACCACATTTTACTTATTAATGACAACCATGTATGTTGGAATTTTGAAATTCAAAACACAATTATGGAAAAATTTCATTTAAAAGGAAAAATCAGTTTTATTAAGTACCACTTAGTGGATTCACAATTCATCAAAAATTGAAGTTTTTCAGAAAATTACCAAAAATCCACCCTAAGCTATATTTGATATTCCGAATTCAAAAATGAAGTCTATTTTAAAAAATTAAAAACATATAAGTCACATTAATTAATTTAATAATTAATTCCCACTGTCAGAGCAAATAACGTGTTTTTATGAAATAATAAGTATCAAAAGATTGACACCAATTTAAGTCCAATTTCAAAGTGAAATTGATTCAAATGACCACAATTGGATTAAATGGTAAAAATATATTCTAATTTTACTTCAAACCCAATTCAAAAGATAATATAATCATATAAATAAATAAGATTAAAAAGCAGTTTTGATGTAAAATGCAGTATTTTTCACTATTCATTAAAAAAATGAACATTGTCAGAAAAATACCAAAAATTCACACAAAGTAAATTTTGATGTCCCAATCATAAAGAATAAGTTTATTTTGACAAACATAGTTTATAAAATTGTCAAAATATAGATTTAAAAAGGGTTTTCCATCATAAGGCAGTAAAACAATCTTTTAAGAATATTAGTGTATTCCATGCTTAAGATTAGATTTATTTTCATTTTAAGCCTCTAAAACACTATCTTAATCATTAATAGGCATAGATAAAAATATCTATTATTCATTACTTACTTGTGATGTTACATCCTTCCCCCTTTAGAAAATTGCGTCCCCACAATTTATTTACATATCGAATAAATGGGGGTACTTATCCCTCATAGCATTTTCAGATTCCCATGTTGCCTCTTCCATCATGTGGTTTTCCCAAAAAACCTTTACCTGCTTAATCACCTTATTCCGTAACACTTTCCCCCTGTGGTCAAGAATCTGGACCGGTTGTTCCTCATACGATTGGTTCTCTTACAGCTGAACTACCTCTAGACTCAAAACATGAGATGGATCTGGCATATACTTTCTCAACATCGAAACATGAAAAACATTGTGTACCTGAGATAAACTCGGAGGTAAAGCCACTCGGTATGCAACTGATCCAACTCTCTCTAGAATTTCGTATGGTCCAATGAACGTTGGACTCAACTTTCCTTTCTTACCAAATCTCATCACACTTTTCCAAGGAGAAACCTTGAGAAAAACATGATCACCTACCTCGAAAGATAGATCCTTCCTCCGGTTATCCGCATAACTCTTCTGCCTGCTCTAAGCTGTTCTCATGTGTTTCTGAATCAGCTGAACTTTTTCTGCCATCTCTTCTACCAATTCTGGTCCCATCAACTTCCTTTCACCCACTTCATCCCAGAAAGCTGGAGTTCGACACCGATTCCCATATAATGCCTGAAATGGTGTCATCTGTATACTGGTATGAAAACTGTTATTATATGAAAATTCAACCAAAGAATGATGTTGGTCACAACTTCCCTGATAATCCATCGAACAAGCTCGTAGCATATCCTCCAATGTCTGAATTGTTCGTTCTGACTACCCATCTGATTGAGGATGAAAAGCTGTACTAAAATTTAATTCAGTACCCAACGACTTCTGAAGGCCTTTCCAAAAGTTAGAAGAAAACCTGGGATCACGATCCGATACAATGGAGAGAGGAACTCCATGTAACCTAACTATCTCTTTAAGATACAAACGGGAAAGTTGATCAAGAGATAAAGTATCTCGTATAGCAAGGAAATGAGCAGATTTGGTCAAGCGGTCAACAACAACCCAGATTGCATTATTACCTCGAGATGTCTTCGGTAATCCAACAAAAAAGTCCATGGATATATTCTCCCATTTCCACTCTGGAACTGGTAAAGGCTGAAGCATCCCTTTCGGTAACTACCGCTCTGCTTTAACCTGCTGACAAGTCAAACACTTCACAGTAAAATCAGCAATATCTCTTTTCATTCCATCCCACCAGTAATACTCCCGCAGATCTCTATACATCTTAGTACTACCAGGATGAACTGAAAACGGAGAACTACGAGCTTCACATCACAACTCTCTCTTCAACTGTGAATCACAAGGCACACACAATCTCTTCCCAAATCTCAAAACACAATCATTATCAATGTTGAATTCAGGCAAATTACCTTTCTGAACCAGCTCTACCTTTTTCTGCAACTCACTGTCTTGCTTCTGTGCTTGCTTGATTCTATCTGATAGAGATGATCTCACTGATACCTGAAACAAAACAGAAGAACTTCCTGCACCAATAAATTCTATGCCAAAGTTCATCAAATCCTTAACCAAAGGATCACGTTCCAAATGCAACATTGCTAATGAAGCATTACTTTTTTGACTCAAAGCATCAACCACTTTATTTTCTTTTCCCGGATGGTAATGAATTGTACAATCATAATCCTTGATTAATTCTAGCCATCTCCTCTGTCTCATGTTTAACTCTTTCTGAGTGAATATATACTTTAAACTTTTGTGATCGGTATATATTTCACATTTTACTCCATACAAATGATGCCTCCAAATTTTTAAAGCATAAACAACAGCAGCTAATTCCAAATCATCTGTAGGGTAATTTACCTCATGAGTTTTCAACTGTCGTGAAGCATAAGAAATTACCTGATCATTCTGCATTAGGACGCAACCAAGTCCTTTCAATGAAGCATCACCATATATAACAAACTCACCATTCCTGGAAGGTAGTGCCAAAACTGGAGCATTCACCAATCTTCTTTTAAATTCCTGAAAACAATCATCACATTCTTTTGTCCAGATAAACTTAACACCCTTCCGAGTTAGCTTAGTCATTGGACTAGATAACCGTGAAAAATTTCTAACAGACCTTCGGTAATAGCCCGCCAAACCAAGGAAGCTACGAATCTCGGTTACATTTGTGGGTCTTGGCCATTCTTCCACAACTTTTTTTTTGCAGGATCAACAGTTATTCCATCTTTAAAAACAATGTGACCAAGGAAAGAAATTTGTTGCAACCAAAACTCACACTTTCTGAATTTCCCATACAGTTTCTTTTCTTTTAAGGTTTGCAAGATAACCCTTAAATGTATTTCATGCTCCTCTTTACTTTTAGAAAACACCAAAATATCATCAATGAAAACCACCACAAACTTGTCCAAGAACTCATGGAAAATTATATTCATTAAGTCCATGAATACAGCAAGTGCATTGGTTAGCCCAAAAGGCATTACTACAAATTCATAATGGCCATATCTCGTACGGAACGCGGTCTTCGGAATATCTGCCTCTTTTACCTTCAGCTGATGGTACCCCGATCTCAGGTCAATCTTTGAAAAAAAATGAGCTCCCTGGAGCGGATAAAACAAATCATCGATATGAGGAAAAGGATATTTTTTCTTAACAGTGATTTTATTCAAGGCTCTATAATCAATGCAAATTCTCATAGAACCATCTTTCTTTTTAACAAATAAAACAGGAGCACCCCATGGTGATGTGCTAGGTCTAATGAAACCTTTCTCTAATAAATCTTGCAATTAGTCCTTCAACTCTAAAAGTTCAATTTGTGCCATTCGATAAGGGGGTTTTGAAATCGGATTAGCATCAGGAACTAAGTCAACAGTAAACTCAACTTCCTGATCTGGTATTATTCCAGGCAACTCATCAGGAAAAACATCAGGATACTCATTTACCACTGGCACATCATTAATCTGAACAGTTCCTTTATTTTCAACGACGTGTGCAAGGTAACATTCATTTCCATCTTTTACAAGTTTCTCGGCCTCTTGATATGTTATCAAAAGTAAGGGTTAATTCTTGTAAACAAACTGAAAGTCTTTCTGAAAAGAAACTTCTTTATCTCTACAGTCAATATTAGCATGGTAAATAGAGAGCCAATCCATACACAGGATAACATCAAACTCTACTAGAGGTAGAAAAATAAGGTTTGAAAGTAGGTTCTTTCCACAGATAAGGATAGGAAGATTCTTATAAATTCTTTTTGCCTCAACATTTCCCCCAGGTGTTTTTACCAAAAGTTCAGGAGTCATTTCTTGAGATGGTATTCCCATTTTACTAGAAAAGGTTTCAGAGATGAAAGAATGTGTAGACCCCGAATCAAACAACACACTGGCATAATCTGAAAAAACAAAAAAATTACCTGATACAACTTCATTTGATGGCCCGACATCTGCTGAAGTAGTTGCAAAGGATTTCACCACCCCTTTCTGCTTGTAGTATAACTGCTTCCCATCACTCAAGCTCTTTGTCGGACACTCGTTTGCATAGTGACCCATCTCATTGCACTTATAACATTTCACTAACTGTAAATCAAATTTGTTTTTACCTTCACCTTGATCCTTTTCAGTGCAATCACGAGCCTTATGTCCCATCTTACCACATTGGTAGCACTTTCCAGATTTCAGAAGACATTCCCCCACATGCCTTTTTCCACATTTATCACAAAATGGAAACTTAGTTCTCTTACCATCAGACTTTTTTGAAGAATTCTTACCTTTCTCCTGCCACCTCGGTCTCTTCTTCTGCTGGTTGTTATAGAACACTTGGTCATCGGCAAACTCCATTTCCACCTTCTCAGCACATCGAACAAGCTTTTCATAACTTTTAAACTCACGAGAAGCTAATGACCTTTGATATTTTGGCTTTAATCCTGAGTAAAAATGATTGATTTTACTATCAAGGTCTCGGATAAAATTTGGAGGATACCTTGCCAATCGAGTGAACCTTTATTCATAGGCATCCACTGAGTCTTCCTATTGCCTCAATTCCAAGAGTTTTTTTTCCCATCCTAAGTCGAATAGCCTTAGGAAAATACTTCTCAAGAAACATACCTTTGAATTCATCCCAGTCAAGAGAATCAATCTCTTCGGCGTCCCTGATATTTTTAACCATAGACCACCACTGATCTGCTTCACCCTCCAAACGGTAAATAGCAAGACTAACCTTTTTATTGTCTGAACACCCCATGACATCCAAAATCTTCTCCAGTGATTTAATCCACCCTTAAGCTAGCACAGGGTCAGATGATCCTCTGAATGATGGTGGATGTTGCCTCATGAAATGTTTCACCACTGACATATTCCTCTGCGGTTGATCTGGCTGATCTCGTGCATGGATACCACCACCATTTATCGCTTGAGTAAACTGCGCCATTACTGCAACAAACTGTTCAGTTCCAATTCTGACCATCTCAGGATGCTGATTCAGAAGGTTATTTCCTTCTGCATGCCTTCCTAGCACTGCTTTCCTGTTTCCTCTGCGGAAAACCATTCTGAACAAACATGTCTTAGATGAAGCAACATGGTAATCTTCAAATGCTATATCATATCAAAAAAAATATTTTTGGATAATCATTTAATATAATTATAACTCCTAAAGTTATCTAAACCGACCTTTGATACCAACTATAAGGCCCCAGCCATAAACCTTACTTAATGTTTAGTTATTACAAGATTACACATTGAGGATCTTTTCGAGTTTAGATTTTTATAGAATTAGATCATAAAACATGCATTACATTCCACATATAAACAAAGTGGTTACATAAAGATAGTATTTTTCATTCCCATCAATGGAAACATATTTAAAATAAAACATGGATTCTTTATTGACACTTCCTTGACACTATCATCATATCATGTACCTTTTCCTTGAACTGTGAAAAACATTTCAAAAAAACTTGGGATGAGTATAAAAAGCTCAGTAAGGGATAAAAAGATTTGGAAAGGAAACATGGGTACATATATACATAAGGATGAGATCATACTTTACCCATAAAACATAAGCACTTTAACATACCTCATCAAATCATGAATAAATCATAGAAATCATAAGACATAAAGGTAACTTGAGGCATTCATAACATTCTTACGTAGGGAGTAACCCTCTTGGTTACGTTTGGAATACCCATCATAGTATATTCCCTAAAATCTCTTCGGAGAAACCTTAACGTTTCACTCCTTCGCGTTACCCAATGCATTGGAGAGCTATATCGGGCTCACCCGCCCTTAGTTTATCATGGAACCACCCGTCTTCATAATAATGCCCAAGAACCATAACATAATCATATCACATAAAACATGCATAAAGGAAACATAACATTTCCACATTTCAATCACAAGATATCAATACAACACAAAAAACATTGTGAAAACCATTTTCAATACCAAAATAAAAGAAAATTAAAACATGG
Source organism: Viscum album (assembly GCA_963277665.1). Classification (NCBI taxonomy): domain Eukaryota; kingdom Viridiplantae; phylum Streptophyta; class Magnoliopsida; order Santalales; family Viscaceae; genus Viscum; species Viscum album. The sequence continues at coordinate 2,103,869,956 of OY728128.1, read as the reverse complement.
TATTTATTTTTCTTTTAAAAAGAATGTATGGCTTGTAGAGGAAGCCGAAACTCAAATAACGGTCACGACAGCGGAGAAGTCGTTGTCGCCGCATACGTACGACAAAAACATTCCCTGTTGTCATTTAGTAAACGCTTCATATAAAAAATATTCCTTTTGAATAAAAGTAAAAGTCAAAGGGGTTTATACACCGTATAAAAGAAAGTTGTGTATAAAATAAAATATGCCTCAATGAAAGGAGATTGACACAAAGTCCCATACCTCGTATCCGACTTGACCCGACCATTCTTTAATCTCCTGAATAATAAACTTGAGTTAATCTCTACTTGCTTATGAACCTTTTTAAGGTTCATTATTCCATTTATACCATGTTATGAACATCATGTAATCATTTAAGTTAATAATGTTAATTTTGTCTGTATTTGGTTCTTAAGTCATAAATAGACTTCTTACACTTACATGTTGTTAATTTGGTCAAAGGTTCGTTATATCCAGAATGATATTAATGATTTGGATAACATATATATCATATATATTCATCATATACATGTATTTATAATATTACATCACATTTATAGGTAAGAAATGAAACACACCGTTCATGGAGACGGTAAGCCGTACGTACGCATGAACGCTACTTCCATTTCTATTTCGTATTTTCTGGAATGGAATCATAATGATATAAGAGTATATTATAATTCTAGTATAATAACATATATAATATCATTAACTTTATCCTTTAAACATCCCACATATGGTTTTAACGAATCAAATCACTTTCAGGGGGCGGTAGTCCGCACTTCCTAAAATGAAGATATCGTGTTTACCCATAATGGAAACCATAAAGGTATGCCCAAAATGAAAAAAAACAGAAGCTTAAGGAAAAGATAAACATATTATATATCATATATAAAAATAGTGACATCATAATGGCCACCTTTGAAGGTGTTAAATGAGTATTGAACAATCATCGTTTCAGGAGGCAGAATTTCGCCATCCACGGAAACCGTATGTTCTTTAACCATTTGATGTAGTTGTGTTAGAGTGTAGCTCAAATAAATCTTATAACAACATCCTAGTATATTTAAGATACTTGTGTTGTTACAAAATAGGTAAATAAAAGGAGTTTAGGGGGTTGTAGAAGCAAAATAAAACAAATGAACATGAGAGAATGAATTACCTTTAAAAGTGTAACTCCTTTTGATTTGAGCCTAAAGGCTTTCTTTGAAAGGATTCTTCCCAAAGGGAATCCTCTAGGATGAGGAGAGTTATGTGGAGAGAGTAAATGGGCAGGGGTTGGCCGATCCAAAGGCTTGAGGAGTGTGTGAAATGAGGTAGAGGTGGGGGCCTTTTATAAGAGGAGAGGAGGGGCACTTTTGGAAAGTAAAGATAAGTTACTTTATTTTAAAAAGAGTTTTGGATTAAAAAGGTCCCACATTGCTATAATTCTAGTATAAGGTGATAAGACTTCGAAATACACTCATCCAATTGGTTTTTTCCATGTTTAGGTTTTAGATTTTTCATTATCTTTCCATTTTATTTAAATCGTTAAATAATGAGGTCATCACTGCATCATCATGATGTCATAAATAATTTAATTTATTTAAAGTCTAAAAATTATAAAAAAATACTATGATGTAGGAAATATTTTTAGCTTTCCAATTACTATTTATAATCAAAAATCTGATCTTTATAACCCCATGTAAAAATTGCTTTCGTAAAACATATTATGTTTGTGTCATTTTTACTTTTACATTAAATAAAAAGTTATTTATGTCATTTCCCAACCAAAGTGGATCCATGGGGTCCCCAAGTTGACTCATGGCTTGTCTTGGTCGGCCATGACACAACCAATGAGGGTAAGACATGTGTCAGGCTCATCTTATTTTATTAAAGCAATATTTTTACCTTAAACTACACTAATTACCACTAATCACGATTAAAACTTAATAAGTAACTATTCACCAAAAAAATTATTTTAATCTAATTGAACCACATTTTACTTCTTAATGAAAACCATGTATGTCAGATTTTTGAAATTCAAAACACAATGATGGCAAAATTTCATTTAAACGGAAAAATCAGTTTTTATAAGTACCACTAAGTGGTTTCACTATTCATCAAAAATTGAAGTTTTTTTAGAAAATTACCAAAAATCCACCCTAAGATATATTTGATATTCCGAATTCAAAAAAGAAGTCTATTTTAAAAAATTCAAAACATATAAGTCACATTAATTAATTTAATAATTAATTCCCGCTGTCAGAGCAAATAGCGTGTTTTTATGAAACAATAAGTATCAAAAGATTGACACCAATTTAAGTCCAATTTCAAAGTGAAATTGATTCCAATGACCACAATTGGATTAAATGGTAAAAATATATTCTAATTTTACTTCAAAAACAATTCAAAAGATAATATAATCATATAAATAAATTAGATTAAAAAGCAGTTTTGATGTAAAATGCAGTATTTTTCACTATTCATTAAAAAATGAACATTGTCAGAAAAATACCAAAAATTCACACAAAGTAAATTTTGATGTCCCAATCATAAATAATAAGTTTATTTTGACAAACATAGTTTATAAAATTGTCAAAAGATAGATTTAAAAAGGGTTTTCCATCATAAGGCAGTAAAATAATCTTTTAAGAATATTAGTGTATTGCATGCTTAAGATTGGATTTATTTTCATTTTAAGCCTCTAAAACACTATCTTAATCATTAATAGACATAGATAAAAATATCTATTATTCATTACTTACTTGGGATGTTACATCCTTCCCCCCTTTAGAAAATTGCGTCCCCGCAATTTATTTACTTATCGAATAAATGGGGGTACTTATCCCTCATAGCATTTTCAGATTCCCATGTTGCCTCTTCCATCATGTGGTTTTTCCACAAAACCTTTACCTGCTTAATCACCTTATTCCGTAACACTTGCTTCCTGTGGTCAAGAATCTGGACCGGTTGTTCCTCATAAGATAGGTTCTCTTCCAACTGAACTACCTCTGGACTCAAAACATGAGATGGATCTGGAATATACTTTCTTAACATCGAAACGTGAAAAACATTGTGTACCTGAGATAAACTCGGAGGTAAAGCCACTCGGTATGCAACTGATCCAACTCTCTCCAAAATTTCGTATGGTCCAATGAACCTTGGACTCAACTTTCCTTTCTTACCAAATCTAATCACACTTTTCCAAGGAGAAACCTTGAGAAAAACATGATCACCTACCTCGAAAGATAGATCCTTCCTCCGGTTATCCGCATAACTCTTCTGCCTGCTCTGAGCTGTTCTCATGTGTTTCTGAATCAGCTGAACTTTTTCTGCCATCTCTTATACCAATTCTGGTCCCATCAACTTCCTTTCACCCACTTCATCCCAGAAAGATGGAGTTCGACACCGCTTCCCATATAATGCCTAAAATGGTGTCATCTGTATACTGGTATGAAAACTGTTATTATATGAAAATTCAACCAAAGAAAGATGTTGGTCCCAACTTCCCTGATAATCCATCGAACAAGCTTGTAGCATATCCTCCAATGTCTGAATTGTTCGTTCTGACTGCCCATCTGATTGAGGATGAAAAGCTGTACTAATATTTAATTCAGTACCCAACGACTTCTGAAGGCCTTTCCAAAAGTTAGAAGTAAACCCGGGATCATGATCCGATACAATGGAAATAGGAACTCCATGTAACCTGACTATCTCTTTGAGATACAAACAGGAAAGTTGATCAAGAGAGAAAGTATCTCGTATAGCAAGGAAATGAGCAGATTTGGTCAAGCGATCAACAACAACCCAGATTTCATTATTACCTCGAGATGTCTTCGGTAATCCAACAACAAAGTCCATGGATATATTCTCCCATTTCCACTCTGGCACTGGTAAAGGCTGATGAAAACCTTTCAGTAACTACCGCTCTGCTTTAACCTGCTGAAAAGTCAAACACTTCACCGTAAAATCAGCAATATCTCTTTTCATTCCATCCCACCAGTAATACTCCCGCAGATCTCTATACATCTTAGTACTGCCAGGATGAACTGAAAACGAAGAACTATGAGCTTCACATAACAACTCTCTCTTCAACTGTGAATCACAAGGCACACACAATCTCTTCCCAAATCTCAAAACACAATCATTATCAATGTTGAATTCAGGAAACTTACCTTTCTGAACCAGCTCTACCTTTTTCTGCAACTCACTGTCTTGCTTCTATGCTTGCTTGATTCTATCTGATAGAGATGATCTCACTGATACCTGAAACAAAACAGAAGAACTTCCTGCACCAATAAATTCTATGCCAAAGTTCATCAAATCCTTAACCAAAGGATCACGTTCCAAACGCAACATTGCTAATGAAGCATTACTTTTTCGACTCAAAGCATCAGCCACTTTATTTTCTTTTCCTGGATGGTAATGAATTGTACAATCATAATCCTTGATTATTTCTAGCCATCTCCTCTGTCTCATGTTTAACTCTTTCGGAGTGAATATATACTTTAAACTTTTGTGATCGGTATATATTTCACACTTTACTCCATACAAATGATGCCTCCAAATTTTTAAAGCAAAAACAACAGCAGCTAATTCCAAATCATGTGTAGGGTAATTTACCTCATGAGTTTTCAACTGTCGTGAAGCATAAGAAATTACCTGATCATTCTGCATTAGGACGTAACCAAGTCCTTTCAATGAAGAATCACTGTATATAACAAACTCACCATTACTGGAAGGTAGTGCCAAAACTGGAGCATTCACCAATCTTCTTTTCAATTCCTGAAAAAAATCATCACATTCTTTTGTCCAGATAAACTTAACACCCTTCCGAGTTAGCTTAGTCATTGGACTAGATAACTGTGAAAAATTTCTAATAAACCTTCAGTAATAGCCCGCCAAAACAAGGAAGCTATGATTCTCGGTTACATTTGTGGGTCTTGGCCATTCTTCCACAACTTTTGTTTTTGCAGGATCAACAGTTATTCCATCTTTAGAAACAATGTGACCAAGGAAAGAAATTTGTTGCAACCAAAACTCACACTTGCTGAATTTCCCATACAGTTTCTTTTCTTTTAAGGTTTTCAAGATAACCCTTAAATGTCTTTCATGCTCCTCTTTACTTTTATAAAACACCAAAATATCATCAATGAAAACCACCACAAACTTATCCAAGAACTCATGGAAAATTATATTCATTAAGTCCAAGAATACAGCAGGTGCATTGGTTAGCCCAAAAGGCATTACTACAGATTCATAATGGCCATATCTCGTACGGAACGTGGTCTTCGGAATATCTACCTCCTTTACCTTCAGCTGATGGTACCCCGATCTCAGGTCAATCTTTGAAAAAAACTGAGCTCCCTGGAGCGGATCAAACAAATCATCGATATGAGGGAAAGGATATTTGTTCTTAACAATGATGGTATTCAAGGCTCTATAATCAATGAAAAGTCTCATAGAACCATCTTTCTTTTTAACAAATAAAACAGGAGCACCCCATGGTGATGTGATAGGTCTGATGAAACCTTTCTCTAATAAATCTTGCAATTGGTCCTTCAACTCTAAAAGTTCAATTTGTGCCATTTGATAAGGGGGTTTTGAAATTGGCTTAGCATCAGGAACTAAGTCAACAGTAAACTCAACTTCCTGATCTAGTATTATTCCAGGCAACTCATCAGAAAAAACATCAGGATACTCATTTACCACTGGCACATAATTAATCAGAACAGTTCCTTTATTTTCAACGGCGTGTGCAAGGTAACATTCATTTCCATCTTTTACATGTTTCTCGGCCTCTTGATATATTATCAAAAGTAAGGGTTCATTCTTGTAAACAAACTGAAAGTCTTTCTGAAAAGAAAATTCTTTATCTCTACAGTCAATCTTAGCATGATATATAGAGAGCCAATCCATACCCAGGATAACATCAAACTCTACTAGAGGTAGAACAATAAGGTTTGCAAGTAGGTTCTTTCCACAGATAAGGATAGGAAGATTCTTATAAATTCTTTTTGCCTCAACATTTCCCCCAGGTGTTTTTAACAAAAGTTCAGGAGTCATTTCTTGAGATGGTATTCCCATTTTACTAGAAAAGGTTTCAGAGATGAAAGAATGTGTAGACCCCGAATCAAACAACACACTGGCATAATCTGAAAAAACAAACAAAGTACCTGATACAACTTCATTTGATGGCCCGACATCTGCTGAAGTAGTTGCAAAGGATTTCACCACCCCTTTCTGCTTGTAGTCTAACTGCTTCCCATCACTCAAACTCTTTGTCGGACACTCGTTTGCATAGTGACCCATCTCATTGCACTTATAACATTTCACTAACTGTAAATCAAATTTGTTCTTACCTTCACCTTGATCCTTTTCAGGGCAATCACGAGCCTTATGTCCCATCTTACCACATCGGTAGCACTTTCCAGAATTCATAAGACATTCCCCTGCATTCCTTTTTCCACATTTATCATAAACTGGGAACTTAGTTCTCTTACCATCAGACTTTTTTGAAGAATTCTTACCTTTCTCCTGCCACCCCGGTCTCATCTTCTGCTGGTTGTTATAGAACACTTGGTCATCGACAAACTCCATTTCCACCTTCTCAGCACATCGAACAAGATTTTCATAACTTTTAAACTCACGAGAAGCTAATGCACTTCGATATTTTGGATTTAATCCTGAGTAAAAACGTTTGATTTTACTATCAAGGTCTTGGATAAAATTTGGAGCATACCATGCCAATCGAGTGAACCTTTCTTCATAGGCATCCACTGAGTCTTCCTCTTGCCTCAATTCCAAGAATTGTTTTTCCCATCCTAAGTCGAACAACCTTAGGAAAATACTTCTCAAGAAACATACCTTTGAATTAATCCCAGTCAAGAGCATCAATCTCTTCGGCTTCCCTGATATTTTTAACCATAGACCACCACTGATCTACTTCACCCTCCAAACGGTAAATAGCAAGACTAACCTTTTGATTTTCTGAAAACCCCATGACATCAAAAATCTTCTCCAGTGCTTTAATCCACCCTTCACCTAGCACAGGGTCAGATGATCCTCTGAATGATGGTGGATGTTGCCTCATGAAATGTTCCACCACTGACATGTTCCTCTGCGGTTGATCTGGCTGATCTCGTGCATGGATACCACCACCATTTATCGCTTGAGTCAACTGTGTCATTACTGCAACAAACTGTTCAGTTCCAATTCCGACCATCTCAAGATGCTGATTCGGAAGGTTATTTCCTTCTGCATGCCATCCTAGAACTTCTTCCCTATTTCCTCTACGGAAAACCATTCTGAACAAACATGTCTTAGATGAAGCAACATGGTAATCTTCAAATGCTATATCATATCAAAAATATATATTTTTGGATAATCATTTAATATAATTCTAACTCCTAAAGTTATCTAAACCGACCTTTGATACCAACTATAAGGCCCCAGCCTTAAACCTTACATAATCTTGAGTTATTACAAGATTACACATTGAGGATCTTTTCGAGTTTAGAGTTTTATAGAATTAGATCATAAAACTTGCATTACATTCCACATATAAACAAAGTGGTTACATAAAGATAGTATTTTTCATTCCCATCAATGGAAACATATTTAAAATAAAACATGGATTCTTTCTTGACACTTGCTTGACACTATCATCATGTCATGTACCTTTTCCTTGACCTGTGAAAAACATTTCAAAAAAACTTGGGATGATCATAAAAAGCTTAGTAAGGGATATAAAGATATGGAAAGGAAACATGGGTACATATATACATAAGGATGAGATCATACTTTACCCATAAAACATAATCACTTTAACATACCTCATCAAATCATGAATAAATCATAGAAATCATAAGACATAAAGGTAACTTGAGGCATTCATAACATTCTTACGTAGGGAGTAACCCTCTTGGTTACATTTGGAATACCCATCACAGTATATTCCCTAAAATATCTTCGGAGAAACCTTAACGTTTCACTCCTTCGCGTTACCCAATGCATTGGAGATCTATATCGGGCTCACCCGCCCTTAGTTTATCACGAAACCACCCGTCTTCATAATAATGCCCAAGAACCATAACATAATCGTATCACATAAAACATGGATAAAGGAAACATAAAATTTCCACATTTCAGTCACAAGATATCAATACAACACAAAAAACATTGTGAAAACCATTTTCAATACCAAAATAAAAGAAAAGTAAAACATGGTATTTATTTTTCCTTTAAAAAAGAAGGTATGGCTTGTAGAGGAAGCCGAAACTCAAATAACGGTCACGACGGTGGAGAAGTCATTGTCGCCGCATACGTACGACAAAAACATTCCCTTTTGTCCTTTAGTAAACGCTTCATATAAAAAAGATTCCTTTTGAATAAACGTAAAAGTCAAAGGGTTTTATACACCGTATAAAAGAAAGTAGTGTATAAAATAAAATATGCCTCAATGAAAGGAGATTGAGACGAAGTCCCATACCTCGTATCCGACTTGACCCGACCGTTCTTTAATCTCTTGAATAATAAACTTGAGTTAATCTCTACTTTCTTATGAACATTTTTCAGGTTCATTATTCCTTTTATACCATGTTATGAACATCATGTAATCATTTAAGTTAATAATGTTCATTTTGTCGGTATTTGGTTCTTAAGTAAAAAATAGACTTCTTACACTTACATGTTGTTAATTTGGTCAAAGGATCATTATATCCAGAATGATATTAATGATTTGGATAACATATATATCATATATATTCATCATATACATGTATTTATAATATTACATCACATTTATAGGTATGAAATGAAATGCACCGTTCATGGAGACGGTAAGCCGTACGTACGCATGAACGCTACTTCCATTTCTATTTCGTATTTTCTGGAATGGAATCATAATTATATAAGAGTATATTATAATTCCAGTATAATAACATTTATAATATCATTAACTTTATCCTTTACACATCCCACATATGGTATTAACGAATCAAATCACTTTCAGGGGGCGGTAGTCCACACTTCCTAAAATGAAGATATCGTGTTTACCCATAATGGAAACCATAAAGGTATGCCCAAAATGAAAAAAAACAGAAGCTTAAGGAAAACATAAACATATTATATATCATATATAAAAATAGTGACATCATAATGGCCACCTTTGAAGGTGTTAAATGAGTATTGAATAATCATCGTTTCGGGAGGCAGAATTTCGCCATCCACGGAAACCATATGTTATTTAACCATTTGATGTAGTTGTGTGAGAGTGTAGCTCAAATAAATCTTATAAAAACATCCTAGTATATTGAATATACTGGTTTTGTTACAAAAGAAGTAAATCAAAAGAGTTTAGGGGGTTGTGGAAGCAAAATAAAACAAATGAACATGAGAGAATGAATTACCTTTAAAAGTGTAACTCCTTTTGATTTGAGCCTAAAGGCTTCCTTTGAAAGGATTCTTCCCAAAGAAAATCCTCTAGGATTAGGAGAGTGATTTGGAGAGAGTAAATGGGAAGGGGTTGGCCGAGCCAAAGGCTTGAGGAGTGTGTGAAATGAGGTAGAGGTGGGGGCCTTTTATAAGAGGAGAGGAGGGGCACTTTTGGAATGTAAAGATAAGTTACTTTATTTTAAAAAGAGTTTCGGATTCAAGAGGTCCCACATTGCTATAATTCGAGTATAAGGTGATAAGGCTTCGAAATCCACTCATCCAATTGGTTTTGGCCATGTTTAGGGTTTAGATATTTCATTATCTTTCCATTTTATTTAAATCGTTAAATAATGAGGTCATCGCTGCATCATCATGATGTCATAAATAATATAATTTATTTAAAGTATAAAAATTATAAATAAAATACTATGATGTAGGAAATCTTTTTATATTTCCAATTACTATTTATAATAAAAAATCTGATCTTTATAACCCCATGTAAAAATTGTTTTCGTAAAACATATTATGTTTGTGTCATTTTTACTTTTACATTAAATAAAAAGTTATTTATGTCATTTCCCAACCAAAGTGGATCCATGGGGTCCCCAAGTTTACGCATGGCTTGTCTTGGTCGGCCATGACACAACCAATGAGGGTAGGACATGTGTCAAGCTCATCTTATTTTATTAAAGCATTATTTTTACCTTAAACTACACTAATTACCACTAATCACGATTAAAACTTAATAAGTTACTATTCACCAAAAAAATTATTTTAATCTAATTGAACCACATTTTACTTCTTAATGACAATCATGTATGTCAGATTTTTTAAATTCAAAACACAATGATGGCAAAATTTCATTTAAACGGAAAAATCAGTTTTTATAAGTACCACTTAGTGGTTTCACTATTCATCAAAAATTGAAGTTTTTCAGAAAATTACCAAAAATCCACCCTAATCTATATTTGATATTCTGAATTCAAAAATGAAGTCTATTTTACAAAATTAAAAACATATAAGTCTCATTAATTAATTTAATAATTAATTCCCGCTGTCAGAGCAAATAACGTGTTTTTATGAAACAATAAGTATCAAAAGATTGACACCAATTTAAGTCCAATTTCAAAGTGAAATTGATTCCAATGACCACAATTGGATTAAATGGTAAAAATATATTCTAATTTATTTCAAAACCAATTCAAAAGATAATATAATAATATAAATAAATTAGATTAAAAAGAAGTTTTGATGTAAAATGTAGTATTTTTCACTATTCATTAAAAAATGAACATTGTCAGAAAAATACAAAAAATTCACACAAAGTAAATTTTGATGTCCCAATCATAAAGAATAAGTTTATTTTGACAAACATAGTTTATAAAATTGTCAAAAGATAGATTTTAAAAGGGTTTTCCATCACAAGGCAGTAAAACAATCTTTTAAGAATATTAGTGTATTCCATGCTTAAGATTGGATTTATTTTCATTTTAAGCCTCTAAAACACTATCTTAATCATTAATAGACATAGATAAAAATATCTATTATTCATTACTTACTTGGGATATTACAATAGAACTATTGGAATTGGTTTATACTAATGTATGTTGTCCATTTCCAATAAAATAAAGGGGTGATTTTTATTAATTTATTAATTTTATCAATGATCCTAATATATATGGATATATATACTTAATAAATTATAAGTCAAATTCCTTTAACGAGTTTAAGGAATATTATAATGAACTAGAGAATAAAATTGGTATGATGATTAATAGACTTATGTCAGAATATCATGACCAATGTTTCATTTATAAGTTAAAGGAGTGTGGTATTGTTTCTCAAATAACTCTTACTTATACACCTTAGTTGAATAGTATTAGTGAAAGGTGGAATCAGACACTATTTTACATGGTTAAATCGATGATGAGTCATGAAACTCAACCTTTATCCTTTTGGGGAAAAGCTCTGCGAACTGTGGAATATATACTAAACCATGTTCCAACTAAAGCATTGGATGAGATTATTTATCAGTTTTGGTATAGAATGTATCCCATTCTAACCCATATATGTTTATGGGGATGAAATGATTTTGTTAGGGATATACCTAGTGACAAATTAATATCTCAGAGTGATAAGTAAATCTTAATAGGTTATTATAAGGAGACTAAAGGATATTACATATATTAACCTTTGTATATAAAGGTTATTGTAGAAATACATGCTATATTTTTAGAAAGGTAACACCATTCTAATTCAAATAGTGGGAGAAATAATGAATCCTATGAATTTAATGCTCTATATGAACAAGACTTGGCACAAAAAAATCTTCTCAAGAGGTAGTGGGAGAGGAAGATTCTACCAAGACACAAGAACACCATACATAATCTAGAGATCTTATAGAACCAAATATATATTGTTTTCTCACCACTGAGTCATGTGACACATTCCATGTTCCAAAGTTAAGTTTTGATTTTATTAGACCCACCAATTGATGTAAAACATATTATTAGTAAATGATTATTCAAGAAAAATCTATAATTGGTTTGTTAAGTGAGTACCTATAATGAATTATTGGTTGTGAAGGGTTTTAGAAAACACCATGGAATCAATTATGACGAAACCTTCTCATGAGTCACTATACTAAAATCAATCTGAATATTTCATTCAATAGTATTCTTAAATGACTATTAAATTTGGAAAATGGATATCAAAAATTCTTTTATAAATGGTAAGTTGGTAGAATAAATCTATATAAAACAACCTAAAGGGTTTACTATATCAAATAGGTACAATAATGTATACAAACTATAGAGATCCATTTATATATTAAAGTAGGAATCATGATCATGAAATGTTTATTTTTATGAGTCCATAAAAGAATTTAGTATCATTAAGAATTAAATATATCCAAGTGAATACAATAATGATAGTGGGAGTGCCTTCATTTTTCTAGTTTTATATATTAATTCCATATTGTTAATAGGAAATTAAGTGAAAGTCTTATTGTTAATGAAGACTTTGTTAAATTAATTCTTCTCCATGGAATACTTAGGTGAAGTTTCTTATATTCCAGGGATAAAGATCTATTGATATAGATCTCATAGGCTGTTTGGGTTAAGTAAAAGTATATATATTGACAAGGTACTCAAAAGGTAAAATATTTAACTATAAAATAGAGGATTTTTTTCTAGTGTTACAAGGAATTAATCTATCCATGAGGATATGTCCATAGAGACTATAGTAGATATCAAGAATGAGTTGAATCCTCTATGCTTTATCAGTGGGATATATCTTGTATTCCATGATATATACTAGGTTTTATGTTTCCTTTACTTTAAGCATAGTCTTAATATATCAAGGTAATATAGGAAAGATTCACTTGGAAACTTTAAAAACTATACTCAAGTAGTTGAGAAATTACAAAAGATATGTTCCTGGTTTATATAATAGATGAGGAACTATTTGTGAGGTGATACATAGATTCTATATTTCAGATAGATCAAAATGATCTGAAATCATAGTTAGACAATGTATTTTTTCAGAATAGTTGTGCAGTGAGATGGAGAGGCTTGAAGAAGTTCATCACAACCAAATTTAATGTATAATTCAAGTATATATCATATTACATTGTAGCTAAGGAAGAAATTTGGATACAAAAAATTGTTTCCAAGAAAGTATTTATAGCTAACCATACTGACTCTGTTATTGTATACTGTGATAATACTACAGTAGTGGTGCTTTACAAGGATCCCAAATCACACCAGTGAAAAAATAATATACTTGGTAAGTTTAATATCTTGATTTATTTTACATAGATAAGTGAATTCATGTTTAGAATATTATCCATATAGAACAATGTGGAATTCCCCTAACTAAATCCATATCTTAATAGAAGAAAGGTAATCATGTGAGACCTAGTGGGTTGAGAATTATTACCAGTTGGTTCTAGTAAAAGTGGGAGTGTTGTTAGTGAGTTATCTAGACCCAATTAAATTATGAAAATTTATTTATATTACATGTATACAATATTATTCATACATGTTTTTGTTCTTACCATAATAGTGTTGGTACTTGAACATCCACTTTTTTCCTAGGAAGTCCTTAGATTATGTGTCATATTAAAGGATTATAACATTTCCCAACTATAATGAGAACCCTGAGATACTATGAAAATAGTCTTAAATATATATCAGATGGACTTGATAAATTACAATTAAGATATTGAGATGGTGTGTGACTATCAGTTGATGGGTGATCATAAGCATTGAGACTTCTTCTCATGAAGTTCACACATGGCGATCTCGAGTATTTCAGATCATGAGGACTAACCTATCAATAAGAGGACTACACGTTTCATGTGTCATTCATTGTTCTTATCGATGAACATATGTAATTGTGTATAGACATTAGATCGTTATAAATGTGTACCATTTGATCACATTATTTGATGTATAGAAAATTCCATTACATTTATATCATGGAGATGTATTTTGTATTGGGTGAATCATTGGTGGTATGACATTGGTTGAATGATAAAGATAGATTTTTTCGCATCCAATTTGAGGAAGATATATCTCACGGACCATTTTGAAATATATGGGAGATCCATCTTCAAATATATGGCCATGGTACAAGAAGGAATGTCCGTCCAGTAAGGTTATGAAATAGATAATCCACAAAAGAATAATGACACCAGTGTGCATCCTGATTTATGAGATATAATGTGACAAATAGATTATATTACACATGTTTGTATGAGGTTTTCCTAGAAATTACATTCCTTATCTCATTAGGTAGCTAGAATCAATTTTTTTTTCAAATATTAATACTCACTACAATCGATTCAAGGACCAAGAGGTTTACACACTAATTGTATCCACAATTTCCACCTATTCAGATAAAAATGAGTTTAAGAAGAATTAGGTCCCACATGAGGGGTCTGGTGAACATCTAAGTGTGATCAATTAAAATTTAAAATAATTCAATTTTATTTTTCTAGTTTACAATTATGATTATAAAATTTATTTCTCAATTTTTTCACAAGTTGTTTGACCGTAGAGGTGAATATGATAATATATAATTTCTCAAAGTAACATAGTATCTTCAAGGTTCATTAAATTATTTAAGGATATTCTGGGGAAATTAAAAGGTTAATATTTTATAAATTAAGAAGATAAAGTGTTAAAATCATGTGAAAAAATATTGTTACATTTATGAAAAGATTAATTAAGTTATAAGTGTGCATAATTGTCAAAAATGAATTTTATAAATTTCAAAGGACCAAATTACAATTTTGGAAGGTATAAACTAAGTATAAAAGATAATTTTAGCATCATGAATAGTGAAAACCTTCATTTTCATGAAATTTTCTCTCTCCACTCATTTATCTCAATCTATAGAGTGTGAAACTGAAGGAAGAATATGGTTAGAACGATCCTATCTTCTTGATCAAGTTTGTATTCTTCATGCGATCGAAGAAATACCATAATGCTATATTATTTACCATGATATTACCTAGGAATCAATGATTTATGATCTGGAAGACTTGGCACATCTGTGTAATATCTATAGGATTTCTATCTTGGCACATTTAAGCCATGACATCTCAAATGTGAGAAAATCAAATTGGTGATTTCAAATGAAGAAGTTACCATTTACAATTTCATTTGATTTTATATTTTTATGATTACATTGAATTATACCTGATACTTTCAGAAATATGGGGATTTTTTTTTGTATATTTAGAGTTTTAAACCTGAATCTGAACCCAAAATTTTATATTGTGCATTTTTTAGGCTTCTGATGCCCCTTAGGTTCCTTTACCTGGATAGATTAGGTGTAATGGACCTCGGAGTTATGAGTGAAAATATTTCTATTATGATTTTATGGTATTAAGATACATTAATTAATCATGAATATGAATTTGGGATCACATTACATATATATATACACATATTGTTTGTATTATATTAGTCATTTCATTTAATTCCTTGATTTATGTTAATAAGTTTGGTGATATATCTATGTTGGAATTAATTAGTTGAACTTGGGCTTGATATTATGATACATACATAGATATATATATATGATTGTGGATAACATACAAAAAAAGGACTAGGATAGAAAAATGTGCATAACTAGGAGGGTTGTACGTAGTCTGTTAGTATCTCTTAAGATATGCCGTTATATTGAAATCCCTTATGTGTTAATTGTAACTGTTAAAGTTATTCTCAAAATAATGATGTTAAAATAATTCTAAATGTTAATTTAAAAATATAGAAAAAATACATTCTCAATGATTATAGAATTATTATCCTAGGGATAACACACCCATTTCACCCAAGACTATATAGGAGGATTCACCTAAGCATGGTTTAACACTCACTCCAGTAATTCGGATAGTAAACATGCCCTAGTTTGGAGTCTTAATGATTTTGTCTTATTATGGTGGATAGGAGAAAAGGATGATGGTTGATTATTCCCTACCATTTTATCACCCACACCCACCAGTATTCTAGGACACTAGTAGTCCTCAAGATGATGAGGACTAGATTGATATCATTAATGGTATATTTTAACTAGTGGAGACTCTGGGGGATATGAAAGTGAAATTTTTATAATTTATGCTTCAGGGACCCTCTAAGAGGTTCTAGGGAGTTTTGAGACCGGAAGACAAGCATGAAGGTCTTACTTGGAAGGCTTTAAACAAGCTATATTTTTGAAGATATCTTCCCATATATTTTGAATTTGGACAGAGCACATGACTTCTTAGAGCTTCCACAAGGTAGGATGTCCGTTTCTTATTACTTAGCTCATTTCAATAAATTTCTAATTTTTTTACTTTTTTGACTAATAATGAGGCATATAAGTCTATTAAGTTAAATATTTTCCACTTTATAGATTTTAAATGACATTTTAGGGGATTTTAATTGATGATGTATGATGAGGTTATTAACAAGACCCTAAATTTTGAGAAGGTGATATAGGTGGATAGAATTACATGATTTATTCTATCCTATAGTGTCATGTTGACCAAACATCCCAGTACTATAGTGAGTGTCTATTCCAATAGTAATAAGAGGAAGGATGATGAGGTATAACTGGATGGAAGATAGGTGGATTAGTGTAGGGAATCTTTTACTCCCTCCATGGTAAGAGGCTCAACCAGGTGCTACAACCGTGGATGAAAAGTATATTTTAGAACATTAGTCATGAATTCACCCCAGAAATGTAACAATTGGATAGAAATGGTTCATATTCAGTTCATTTATTATAATATTTTATTCTTTGATTTAATTAGTTTAGGTCAGGGTGTATGCATGGGTTTCATAAGTATACTTAGGCACTGTAGACTTTGGTGAATCATGTGATTAATGAACTGTAGTGTCATGGTCATGCTCTAGATATAGGAAAGATTTATAAAATGGATGGGGTTTTAACCTCCAGTGGAGAGGTAACTTCTACAATTATAGGTATATTTTCTATTACCTCCATGTTATATACAAATTCTTCTGATAGAAGTGCTTACAATTCTTTCAAATATTTTTATGATTTTTTTGGAATAGATATACTGTTTATGTTATCTTCTATGTTTCTCTCTTAGAACATGTCTTTGAGAATGAAAGTAGACCATATCTATTGATTTCCTGATTATATTGTGGTTTATATTGGATTTTGAAATATATGGTACTACATGATATTAGATATGACTAGTTTCTATGTGATATTTGAAATGGATTGGTTGACTAGTTATCAAGATCATATTGACTATTATTGGAGATTCTTATCTTTGACCAAGCTTAGAGGTAAAAGGTTCATGTTGACCAGGGAGTGGGATATTGGAGAAAGAAGGATAGAATCAAAATTCTACTAGATTTGAGCTATCATGATGCAAGTAGTGGGATTAGATCTTGTACCATAATCATTTATAACTCCATATATCTTCCCTCTATTGATGGATCATTATTAGAATGACAAACCAGTTTAATTCTGAAGTATTCCTATGGAAAAGGGTATTGAGTTTGGTAATTAAATTAGTGTTTGTGAATAATTGATATTGATTATTATTTCTTGTTTGAAACAAGATGATTTGAGAGAGTTGAAGGTTCATTTAGAGGACTTGGAAGTGGACAGAATTATCAAATTGAGTATATCTCTTAAGTGTGATCAAATGTTTTTTCCAAGAAGGAAGAAGGTGTTATATGAATCAGTGTGGACTAAAAGAAGCTAAATAAAGAAATGGTGAAGAAAAGGTACCCATTACCAAGGATTTAAACATTGTTCAATCACTTATGGGGAGCTCTATAGTTTTTTATGTTTGATCATTATTTAGGATACCATAAGACATGGGTTAGAGAATAGGATATTCCTAAGAAAAAATTTATGAGTAGATATATACTGTATGAGTATATTTTCATGTATTTTGTTCTAAAAAATTATCTACTAGTGTTCATGGATTTCATGATCATGATTTTCATTCCATATCATGAATTATTCATCATTGTATTTATGAATGATAACTAGGTATATTACAAGACACCATATATGCATCCTAAACCCCTAGTGATTATATTGAGTACACTTTGATTGCATAATATCTATTATAAAATGTTGAAGTGCCACATATAGATTATATAGATTCATTTCCATGAGCATGTTATTAATGAGGCTGGGATTTTAGTAGTCCTAGATAAGGTAAAGGATGTGATTTCTTGGGAAATTCCTAGAAATAAGTTTGAGAATAGGATTTTCCTTGGTATTGTAGTGTAATATCGATGATTCATCTAAGAGTTATCCCATTTAGTTGCACCGATGATAGAGCTGACAAAAAGGGGTAAATTTTTAATGGTTTGATCAATATAAATATATATTCTAGGAGCTGAATAAGAGGTTGATGACAACCCCGATTTTGATCCTTTTGGGGCTTGGGATTGGATACACAGTGTACTGTGATACCTTTGGTGTCAGGTTGGGAGACGTGTTGATGTAGTGAGACCAGGTAGTCACTTATGGTTTACATAAATTGTGGCTCCCTGAGTGGAACTACCTAACACATACCATAGAGCTGGAGACTCTAGATTATACTTTGAAATGTCTGAAGAACTATCTATTTGGTGAGATGTTTTTCATCTAGACAGACCAAAACATCTTGAGATGTTTCTTCTATTATGATTATATCAATATGAGGTAGAGGATTTGTGTATATTATTTGTAGACATTTGAATTTTGAAATGGAAAAATCTATAAGTAATGTTAATTTCATTATTGATACTGATAGTAGGGAAACACTATGGATGTAAGATCTTGGAGAGTTTCCATCACAAGAGGAATGCCTTATGATGAGTTTTATGGTAGAGTGGATAGATGATGAGTATAAGGAACATGGGGTTTTGACCTATGAAACATTGGTTATCACATAACCCTTGGTAGACTAGGTAAATGTCAACCATGATTTGGATCCTCAGTGTGTGGTGATACTGAAATTCTTAGTAGGCAATGACTGTATAGCATGGTGGCCTCTCTATATGATGTTGATGATGTAATTTACATAAATGAGAGGGAATTTTTAAAATATTCTTTGATGGGAATAATCAATAGGGGGATGTCATGTTTTGAAATGGGTTGTGCACCCAGGGTATACAAGGATATACTATGACATCCTATGTTAGTTTTGGTGCAAAGGTATGAATGGAGGCATCACATGTTTTTTTTTGCGATGCATCACCTACCAGAGGGTAAAGGTCGAGAAACCCTATCCTAGTGGGGGTTTTCAACCACTTTTGAGCCTATGTGGTAGTGTTATTATGTGACGATGTAATTCATTATGGGGTTACCCATGACCCCAAGGATCCATGATACTATTCGGCCAGTAGTTGATTGGATGATAAAATTATCACACTTCTTGAACATGTGAAATACCCTTTTAGTGGATGATTTGGGGAAGTTTTATGCATGTCAAATTATATGCATACAAAGATATCCTTTAACCATTTTATTATATATAGATGCACATTTTACATCATAGTTTTTGTAGGGCTTATAAATAGATTTATGTTCCTAAGTAAAACTGAGTACAATGTATCATCTATTCACTGATGGACAATAAAAGGGGTAGATTAAAAGTTTAGATGATATTATATAGGAATGCATTATATACTTTGATGGATATTTGGATGATCATCGATACATAGTTGAGTTCATGTAAAAAATAAATTATAGGCTTCAATTTAGATGACACCTTTTGCATCAAATTATATTCAATCGTATCGCTCACTGTTATACTAGCATGAGGCTGGTGATGTAACAATTATAAGGTTGATTTTGGTTCAAGAGACCATAAATATTGTGAATATGATCCAAAATTGGTTATTTACCACTCATAGAAGGAAGTGATCACATGCTGGTAGGAGGAGGAAAATATTAGAATTCGTTGTGGGTGACTAAGTTTTCTCTTAGGTGACTCCTCAACTAGGGCATCAATAGTTATAGAATTTAGAGAATATAACACCAAGATTCATTGGACCACTTGATATTATTGAGAATTCTAGGACAATGGGAGGTGTGAGCCTCTAGTGGCCAAGGGGGAAAGGGCACACAAACTGCTCATCTTGTCTCTACCATTTGATTTGGTCTCTGAGGTGGATTATCCTAGTAGTGATATCCCAGTGGCTCACCCAAACTCTGTCAGAGATTATAGTCCTCCTAGGCCCTCCTCGAGGGGATGTGGCAGAAGGTCTCTGGGTCCTAGAACCATGTGTTCCAAGACGCTTTGCACCTTTACAGGTTTTTTCTATCCAGAATTTAGTAGTTCAATACCTGAAGTTCCTTGAATGGGGATAAAAGATGGTGTTATCTCGGGCCTCTCGTCCCCTGGACCCCCTAGTATTCCCTACTCTTACCCCAATGATCCCCGGTAATGCTCATGACTAAAATGAGAGGGGCCTAATCCTAACCTCTACAACACCAGGCTCTCCCCCATCACTTTACCCACACCCCCTACCTCACACCCTTTCATGGGGCTGATATCCCTTCCATCACAGGAGGTTCTTTCCAGTAATAACGGTTTCTTTTATACCCCAGGTAACTAGAGGGAACTTAGGGACTTCTATCCAGAGAGTACCTCCTCCCTAGAAGTTTGTTTGGCCTATGAAATTGGAGTGTGCCCCAGATCCAAATCAAGGAATCAGAAGGGAAGCTATTCTTCTCATATTGTCAAGGCCATGAGTTTTGGAGAAAAATCCAGGACACTCTTTAATAAATGATACACATCCTCCTATGGAATGCCCCGGGGGGTGGGTGCCCAAGTTAAGTATGACTTCCTGGAATTAGCAATCCCCAAGAACAAAGTAGAAGTTGTTTCCATCCTCGAACACAAGCAATATCCCCATAGGACCGGGGAGTACTCCAGAAAGCTTAGGTTGCACGGATACATACACGCCAACCCAGTTAATCACCATATTTAGATTTTTTGGCACAAGAACTACAAGGTGGATTTGATCTAGGTGGGTGATCAATTTATCGCCACCAAGGTATCGACTGACTTTCACTATTTCTTTGTGTCCTTTGTTTATGGGAGTTGTGACCATGTACAGAGAGAGGGTCTGTGGAAAGACCTCAATGATTTTGATCCGGGGTGGGAGGCATGGATAATGGGAGGTGACTTTAACGTAGTGGCAGATATGGCTAAGTGGCAGGGTAGGGGCACATTCCCCAGGAAGTAAAGCCTCAACATTAATCTTTTCATGGTACGGAAGGGCCTCTCGGACCTTTGATATGTAGGTGACTAGTTCACCTAGTGTAATAATCAAAGGGAAAACCATTGCATGTGGAGTCTTCTGGATTGGTTCCTGGGCGACATGCATGCTATATCCACCTTCTACAACTCAAAGGTAGAACATTTGGTCTGCAGAGTTTCAGATCATTCACCTCTCCTGGTATCTCTGGACCATGTGTAAGACCACAATGAACTATTCTACTTCATCCAATTATGGACTAACTTACAAGGATACCAGGACCTAGTCCGCATCACCTGGAATATGCCGGTTCAGGGGAACACATAAACAATTATTCATAATAAGCTAAGGAGATTAAAATTGAGTCTCCAGGAATGGTCGAAAGATATCTACCACCCAGATGGAGAGATGGCGACCATCAAGAATAAAGTTGATGGCCATGAAACTCAATTAGAGGATGTATGGGATGACCAGGTTTTTGAGCAGCTCCTGGGGAATAAGGAAACCCTCATAAGAATTATTCTAAAATATGAACGGTTGGAAAGAGAGGGGGAGAGGATTAAATGTATCAAGGATGGTGATAAAAATACTTCTTATTTTCAAGTGTGTATCAAGGAAAAGAGATGAGTGTTAAAACTGAATATCCACCTAGAGGATGGATCTTTTATAGATGATAGGGATGTGGTGGGCAGACTGGCCAACACCTTCTTCGTTGATTTTCTTTTAGGTCGTAATGAACGCATGCCAAATGGTTACCCTACAGAGGTTACAAATATGTTTGATGTTATTCCTTATTTATTATTGGATAGAGATAATGAAGTTTTGAAAGAAATACCAAATGAGGAACAAATTAGTGATGCTATGATGCATTTGAACCTTGAGAGTGCGGCGGGTCCAGACAGTTTTCTAGGGTCCTTTTATAGATCTTACCGGGACATTGTGAATGAGGATTTGGTGAAGGAAGTACTAGATTTTTTCCTGTGAGGGATCTTGACTTGAGTTTCCTGTGCTAATACTATGGTGATTCTACCTAAATCCAAGAACCCCTCTTCTATAGCTCATTATAGACCAGTTAGTATGTGCAATGATTGATATAAAATCTTTGCTAGTATTATTAACTCCAGGCTGGCCATTCATTTACCTTGGTGGGTTTCGTTGGAATAACATGGTTTTGTTAAGGGATGATCAATACAGGAAGCCATTTCTCTGGCTCAAGAAATGTTTTCTGATATAAACTTCAAAACCCATGGGTCCAACATAGCCGTCAATCTCGATTTGAACAAAGCCTATGATCTAGTGGAGTGGAGCTTCATCAATAAGGTACTCGAAGGTATAGTTTTTTCATCTAGGAACATTGATATCATCTTCCATTGTTTTAGTTCTTCTTAGTTATCAGTCACCTTCATGGTGAAATACTATAGATTCTTCAAGGCTGCACCCAGCCAAACGTAAGGGGACCCGATCTCTCCGAGTCTATTTATTCTTATCCAGGGCATTCTTATCTGGATCATTCATCATAGTGTTAATAATGGTGTGAGCCTCCTATATCGTAGAAAATCGAGACTTCCAATAGTGTCTCACCTCATGTTCGTGGATGATACCATCATATTCATGAATTCCTCGAGTAGATCTCTTCACGGTCTGAAAAAGGTGTTGGAGGAGTACGACCACTGGAGTGGGCAGATCATCAACAATAATTAGAGAAACTTCTACATATCAAAAGCATGAACCTCTACACGGGTCTCCTCGGTGAGCTCCAAACTAGACATGAAAATGGGAGATCTCTCCATGGGATACCAGTGCACTCCCATCTCATTGAGTGGGTCTCACATCTCTAACTTCAACCACCTTCTCTCCAGGATAACCGACCAGGTGTTGAACTGGAAGAACAAGTACTTGTCCTTCGGGGGACGAATCACGTTGGTGAAAAATGTTCTCCTAGAGACTCTGGTGCATTCTATCTCTTCTATTGAAGTTCCTAAAGGTGTTATTCATAACATAGATAGGATCCTTTCTAGATTCATATGGGACCCCACCTCCGTAGGAAAAAGGCACTGGGCCTCCTGGAGCAAGATGGCGCGGCTAGTCTGTGAAGGTAGAATCAATATTTGTAGCCTAGGAAACACACTTTACTGCATGCATGCTAGATTATCATGGGCTGTTCTGGAGAAACACACCTTTTGGGGGAATATTGTCCACAAATACTCTTTGGGGAGCTAGGCACAAGAGAAAGGTCACACACTGTCCATTTGTTCGGTGATTATCCTGATCATCTTCACCCTCGGTCCGCAGGAGCATTGGCTCGTGGGGAGAGGGGAGTTATCCTTTTGGCACTAGAATTGGAGTGGCTCCACAATCAGTTTTACTAGGTTCCCAGCCACCAACTTTACCTTTAGAGAGGTGAGGTGCTTCCCATATTTTTTCATGATGGTTCTAGATATGGAGGGACAAAAAACCTTCACCTTCATCGAACTGAGTTCAGACCTAGATATATGGTTTTTCATCACATCCCCCTCTGGTGCCTTCATGTCAAAGGACTTCCAAAAAATATCTAGGGGTAAGGTTCATGAAAATGGGGAGACATGGGTATAGGTTCTGTGGGTGAAATATATACATACCAAATTTAATTTCCTCTCCTGGAGAATTCAGAACAAATCTGTCCCGAAAGATGAGAATGTCAAAGGGTGTGGTGTTAACATGACCTCAAAATGTGTGTGTTGCAAGTCATACAGGGAGGAAAGCACAGATCATTTGTTTTTTGAATGTGACTGGGCACGCAAGGTGTGGAATTGTTTTGGGGGTCTCACCGCGGTCTTGAATCCCAGCATAGATGGCCTCCCCTTTCTGGATAGCTGGTACAATGGCTTGGGAAACAGTGACCCTGAAAGAATGGCATGCACTCTGCTGCTACATGTAGGCAGCTAGGGCCTCTGGATGGAGAAGAATAAGGTGAGACATGAAGGTGTGTGTGTGATGACACGTGCTATTATTGTTTGGATAAAGAACCTTTTAGGTGACCTAGCCAGGGTTGTCGACAACTGGAGGGAAGCCCCATCTATAATTCAGTTTCAAGCAAGGGCCTGTCCGGTGCCCACAGACAGTGGAACAAAGGGAAAATGGGTTCATTGGAACCCTCATCTATAGGGTTAAAACTCAATACAAATGGATCATATGCTCTGTATTAAATGCAGGGATGAGGGGTAGTGTGTGAAACCAAAGGGTCTGTGCTCATGGCATTTTCAGTAAGACTGGGCAAAGGTTCCTCTTTACAGGTGGAGGCCCTAACGATGCTCCAAGGTCTTATCTTATGTGGCCATAGGGATTTGGGCATCACTCAAGATAAAACTGACTCAATGTGGGTGCACAAGTCCCTATAGGACCAGGGTTTCTCTCCTTGTTCGATCACCTATGCCATTTGAAAATGCTGGAGGTTACTTGACAACAACATTAATGTGTATCACACTTGGAGGGAGGGTAACAAAGTTTCCAATCACCTAGATTATAAAGATATCTCACGATCTGAGGATTTATACATTCATACAAGGTATAGTTTGAAACCTGATGGGGTCAATTTGATCAGAGTGGATGCACTTGATCTTCACAATTTCAGACATCATTAGCTCCTTCTCTGGGGGCAGGGGCAGGGGGTGGGGGTGTGGTGGGGATTTTTTGTTGTGTTTTTTCTCACTTTTCATTGAATAAAAATCTATACGATGATGATGATGTTTTTCATGATTTGTTTCATGTATCTTAGATTTAGTGTTACATGCCTAATCCTACACATGTGATCAACTATAAGGATGTTGATCTAGATCCTAAAATACTATTTATGGAGAACAAAATGTAGATCATAGATTAGAGTGACAAAGTGTTATGAGGGAAGATGACCAAACTCATCAGAGTACTTTAGTAGTATGGATTAATTCAAGAGGATACATGGAAACATGAGGCTGATTTTCCAACAGAATGTCCAATTTGATCGATCAATACCTCTAGAGACACTTCTCTAGGATGATAAGTTGTTAGAGGAGAATTGAAATGTCCTTGAATTTCAAGGTATATTTTTTTATAATTTTCAATGTATATTTTAATGTTTTCATACTTTGAGGTATGGAATGTGGGTAAAAGTTCCATAGAAATAAGTTATGTATATTTGAGACCTTAGTAGGATGCATGGTGGTTGAAACTAGGCTATCAGCTAGCCTATGGGGTCCACCAGCTAGCTAGGGGTGCTGATAGTAGGACCTGTATTTATTCAAATCCCACAAGATAATAGGTGGATTTGGTTGAATGGTTGTATTCCATCTAGGAACACCTGATAGTAATAGGCCAGTCACCAACCTGCCATTGGTGCTACCAAACCCCCCAGTGAGGTCCACTAGTTGTCCTATGATACCTATATTTAGGATTCATTAATGGCATTTATATTTTTAAATCTAATTTAATTTTTAATATAAAACTCACCTAAATCCAAGCCTAATGTTACTAAAACCTCTGAAATAGATCTCCCATGGAGCTCTAGGATTACCCTTTCTCTCTTCTTGGATGTTAGAAGTCTAGATCAACCTAGGGTGTCTTCAAAGATTATATGCATCCATTTTAAGACTATTTAACACTCTTTATTTATAATTGATCATGGATAAAATCCATGGTGGCTAGATCTATTTATTTACATATAGATAAAATGGATAACTAAAAATTTATTAATATATCAGTGTTGGATTATGAGATTTGGTGACCCCTCCTTGATCAATCCTAGATCTACTATTGATGAAAAATATTTCTCTGTAATTTGATATGGATTTCATCCCTTGGAATATTACATTACTTTAATTCTAATCCTAAAGGTTTTTTATGTTTATGAAATAGACCTTGTTCTATTGAACGTCGATTCTCAAGAAAGATCTAGGTGTCATTCCATTGTGGATCTTGGGAATGGGATTCATTATACTTATGGTGCGAAGTCCTTAAAACCTTGGGTATTTTTATAATATTGTTTTGAATGTTTTATTGTTTGTATACACATAGTAAATATACCCTTACATAATATACATGTTTGATGTACATAGGGTGGACCATGAGACCATTCATTGTTTATGACTTGTGTATTCCTTTCAATGTCATTTATTAGTTGTGTAATATTTATTAGCATGTGTAATTATTTTCTTTTATTTACTTTTTGTTTCTATGATATTCCTTATATTTGGTTTTTTTCAATGATACTAGACTATATATTTTAGTGTTTAGGTTTATAGGTGGAACTTCTAGGTTTATCTTATCCATTATAAGGGGAGTGTGGATGACATGACTCATTGGTGATGGATTCTCACAAGATCATAACTACATTATCTTGGACTGTTTATCCCATAGGGACTCCATGTCCCATTGAAAGAGTGTCTATGTCTAATGGTATGACCTACCGACGGGGAACTTACTTGTATATGAGAGATACCCCATTTTTTGGGCATGCCAATCATGCATACCATCATATGTGAGTAGGTAACAGTGAGTATTAGGTAAGGTTTTCCGTTAAAAGAATGCATGGAGTTATTACATAACTATAGAAAATGAATTTCCATAAATTTTTAAAATCTATATAGCATGATTTAAGATATTTTATCTACTCCATTTGTTATTCTTTGACCATGGCACAAAATTATGACAAATTGGGTTTGTCTAATCTTAGTTAGAACATGATCGCTATACACATAATTGGTTGAAGATGGTGTGAACATTATTTTTACATCATCACATACACCTATGTATACTTGTGGACATATGTTAAGGATGGATTGGTGGTGTGCTACTCAGTTTATGATCACACCCTTCATGAACATATTGTTTCACCTGTTTACATTATGTTTAGGGATCTTGAAATGGGAATGGGCCTCACTTTAGGCCAATTAGGAGATTGGAGTTATGATTAGACATCGTATGAGGATGGGATCTAGGTGGTTTCCAGAATATATTTCTTTTATTTATATTCAGTTGTACTATTATACCTTTTACTTGCCACATTGGGGGTTCATTTGATTATAATTTCATGACATGATATGACATTTGTTACAATATTTTTTTCATGTTATTTTATAATGGGTTAATTAGGTGTCTTATATTTATTGTTATTATTATAATGATGGGTATTATTAACGATTTTATTGTCTCCCCACATCACTTTAGACCATATCCACTAGTAGATGACTTCTTTCATATAAGGAGAAACACATGAGGTTATGTGTCAATTTATCTTGGAATCAGTGATTTGGGTTAGGGATTTACTTTTTACAGTGACCATGCAATCACCACTTCCCAAAACTACTGATGGGATAAAATTTCCACTACGTAGCTTCCAAAACCATGCACCTAAACTCTCAACTTTGGAAAAGTTTCAAAAAATCCAAAATCTCTTATTAGGACACCTTGATCCCATGAAAGAAATTAATGTCATAAACATAATATAAAAAAATAAATTTTGGTCCATTCAAATTCCCCTCACCCTTCCACCTTTTCCCCTAGAAAGTCATTGAAAAGAAGATTCAAAAGAATTTTCAATAATAACTCAACAAAATAAAAGACCCAACAATGGGGAAAACATCAAAAACATGTAACCATGAATGCAGAACAATAGAAACCATTTCTAAGGGAAAACTAATCAAAGTGATTTATGATTTACCAGATTCCAAAGCAATATGAATCATAAAATAAGATCCATAAAAAAATGTTAGGATAGTCACTCCTATGGTATAATTTTAATTTAGGAACTCCAAAAATGCACCTATAAAAACACATAGGTGTATTTTGAGTCTAGAACCAGACCAAAGGAAAAAATAAAAAAAATAACTCTATAATATATGAGGACACAAGGGCTATAATAAAATGTTATGTCAAAACCAAAACACATATAAAGATAACTACAAACCTGAGTGAAACACTAAATGATTGGTCTAAGGTCTACCAACTACATATAATTTATCTATAACAGAAAAAATGTAAACACACCCAAAATAATAATCATCAGTAAATAAGAACAAACCACTAACTATTGGAAAAACTAAAAAACAAAATCACAATTCCATACAAGAGAAAAAACATGAAAAAAACCAAAGACCAGAAAGATCATAAACACCAAAAAATAGGATAAACACCCCACATTGAACATTCCCTAACAAGGAATGAAATGATTTTAACTTTGGTTCATGAAAATAAATGAAATGTAAATCAGGGCCAAACATGAAAAATACCCACTCTTGGTGATATTGAAAAATGTCAACTTGGTAGATCTCACATTCTACCTGAATAGAAAAATCTTATCCCAATTACTCATCCTACAACTAAGACATTACCATGTAATCAATCCATAAATCCTCAAACTATGGTCTAGACCATCCACAATTATAATAAGAACCACATAGAAATGAGGCATAAACATATCAAAAGATAATAACACTAGAAAAAATCTTTGTCATCCATTACAATAATAGTTATTGTGTGTATAAAAGATATGAAACATAATATAGGATGAAAGAGGTTGAAAAATAGAACACTCCCAAAATAACAAAACATATCATGAATCTCATGTGGAAGAAACACAACAAACCTTTGATCAGACCAAAGATAGGTCTGATAATTATTCATCTAACATTTATCCAACTTACAAAACAATTTAATTTGATCATGATGACCATACTGATGAAAAGACTTTGGGGATATTGGAAAAGAGTATCTAACATTCCTGGACTTCAAAAACCTAAAGAACGTAATTTTATTGAGATTTCTACTATATGAACTAGTTTTACTGACACCATATGAGGTCAAATCACCACTTTTCATAGTATGACCTACTAACAATGTCTCAATGATGATGAAATTATGTATCACCTCTACAAAGATAGTAAATCTAGACTAAAATACCACCAAACTGAGATCTGGATGTAGTCCTTTAGCAATGAACCAAGAATTCTTCAAATCATAAGTAACTAACTCAATTGGGAAAGGAACATGTCTTCAAGATCATATAATGTAGTCCTTCACCAAATAATTTCCCTAATGAACACTCAAGAATTCAATTTCCTTGGAAATTATTACCTCTTCAGGATAATAAAACTGGATGAAGATGATCTTGAAATATCCCCAAGACAATTATTTGAATGGGTGGGTGCAGATATAGAGCTTCTATTAATCCAAACCCAATCTTTTAATCAAAGGAGTTGTTCACCTCACCATCAATAATTTTTGAGTTCACAGTGACTTGAATATCTCCCCGATGTTATTTAGAAACCCTATCTCATCCTAGGTTCATTTATCACCACACAAACAATAGGATATTTATTTAGAAACTCGCATGCATAATCCATGAGTTGAGAAGAAAAAATGGTGCCACTCCCTCAATAATTTGGGAAAATTATATGTCTGAGAATAAAAAATCTAGATTACTAATATGGCTACCTAATATATTACCCTCTTGACTTTTCAATTCCTTTTGGGGGGTTATATTCTAAAATATCATAAAAAAATTATCAAAACCACACCAATCCTAAAATAATGGACATACAAGTACAAAAAACATAAATCTATATTAGAAATACCCCTTTATAAACCAATTTAAAAATTTATAGTAAGCCCTTATTTTCATTTAAAAACACCAAAAGCATTTATAAAAATTTCCTTTAGGTATCCAATTTTAAAACCTTAGATCATTTCAAGAAAACAATAAAAAGGATCTTATTTTTTGAAAACCAACTTCCCCTTCAAACCACACACTCCAAAATCATTCACTTTTTCATAAAAAAAAACTCATCCTTTAGAAATTTACTCCTTTCTAAATACATTTCAAGAATTCCACCAAGTATAAAACCCCTAAAATTGTTTCACTGAAAACAATTATAAAACCAAAGTCATCTAATACACTAAAGTAATTTTTCTATTGTCTATTTGTTTCACAAAAGCAACCTAAGAACCCAAATCAGAGTTTAAAAAACAAATCAAATAGAAAAAAAAAATTCTTTTTAATTACATCAAACAATATTTAAAACCCCAAAATATTTACTTTATTATTCAAAAGTTAGCCTCATCAAACACAAGATGGAATTCAATAATCAATGGGGGGAAAATATCATAACTTGTTGCATTATGAATGGTTTTACTGTATTATTTTTTAGAAAATTCACCAACAATGTGAGTGACAGTGGAAGTTGTCCAGAATTATTTCATATGGCTTGTGTATGGTGTGATAGACCATGCCCCCTAACCGTGTAACCCGAACTTTAATCCAATTTATATTTCAAACTATAAATTTTCCAAGTTATTTCCTAATTGATTCCTAAAACTTAGATATAGCAACCCAAGCCTTTTACATAAAACATTTCTTTATTTTAAGCGTAATTAATCATCAGAGTACAAGGCAAGGATCGTTAAGTCTAGTGTCTTGGAAGACTAGGAACATATAACATAAATCATGGGACTAAAAAAAATTCTTTATTTAATCTCCATAAAGATCTTATAACTTCCTTTGTGCTCTTACATCTTCATAGGGTACCCTGGGGAACACATGAACAAAGGGATGAGCTAAATAGCCCAGTAAAGGAATGAACATAAGGATACATCTAAAGCACATGAGTTAGGAGGCATGATATAATGATATCCAAAGGATGAAACTAGAAAAATCATTTAATATAATCATGGGATATTATAAACATGGAATCATATAAATGTGGCAGAATCATAAATCATATCTTTAGTACAGGTCAAGGCTAACATCCAATCCCATTTCCCATTTTAGTACGGGTCAAGGCTAACCGCCAATCCCATTTCACATCACATCTCATGAGACTTATCCTTACCCAATGCATTAGAGCTCTATCTGGGTGCACCCATCTCAACATATTCATGAATATTCATGCCACATAAATAATCTTTCAACATAAATAATCATACACAATCAACCATACATAAACATAAGGGTACCCATGGAAAGAATTGGGTACCACAATCATGACACCAAACATATCCAAAGGGCGTATCACGAAGTGTCCATGAAATGAAAGGATTAGAACATAAATGGACATTAATAGGGTAATATTGGCATATAAAATGGTATGTTGTGTAAAATATAAGTGAAAACATACAAAAAATTTATTTTAGAAACATTAGCATTAAAAAAATTTGTGTGGTTTTAAGGAAAACACTCTAGAGCTTTCCAAATAGAAAAGAGGAAATTATTTTATATAAAAACAAAATTGAACCAAGAAGGTTTTCATAATAAAAATAATTATTTTATAAATAAAATGTTTTTTTAAAACATAAGATAGAGTGCACTTGAAATCTGGGTAAATTTTTTTGGAAGCCCCCTTAAAACAGGTTTTCTTATCGGAAATTTCTAAGCAGGGAATCTTTCAAAATCATGTATATCCACGAAAGAATGTGATGAAAGGGTATTGATATAATAATATTTTAAAAATAAACATAATTCATAAAACTCACATATTTAGATATTATAACACCATTTTTAAAGAAATATAAGGCAACCCGAAAGAACAAAGAAGGTTCTGGTAGAATTCGTTAGGATTTTATCGACATGGTGTCGGGTGTGACCAAGAGGGATTGATGAGAGTGAAATGGGGTTTCTCATAACTTATAAATCCAGAAGGAAGTATGGGGTAGGTTATTAAACATACCCCATCATTTTATAGTACACATAAAAAGGAAAAATATAGAGGAAAATCTTGATTAAGAGAGAAAACGGGAGGATCCTTTACCTTAAATCTGGTGGTGTTCTCCACTTGTTATTAATGACCTGAATAAAAAAATTAGGATTATTAAGTAATAATTACATAACCTCTTATATATGTAATTTAATTATTATAACCCTTTTTAGTTCATTAAAATCCTTTCTGATTAGTTATAAGGTTCAATTTCATTGTCCGAGCTCATCTGTTTACTTGGCTTTAAAAGATTGGTTCACATATATTCATGTTTGGATTATATGCAAGATTAAAGTGGTTGTCCAGAATTTAAGTCAAATTATTTAGTTTATATCCAGTATATTACATGGTTTTAATTTTAAAAATGTTACTTAGAGGGATGTTTAATTATTACATATATAACCTTAGTGATAACTTTTTTTGTTAATCGATGGATTTGGTTACAAATAATGTGTATTTCATTATAACTAAATTCCATCTGTACCAAAAGATTACATAACAAAAAATAGGATATATTAGATATATATTAATCTGGTTCAACCATAACATAAATGTCTTCATGACCATAATTAAATATAATAACAAAAATTGATAAATCGTTGTCCTTGAATGTGCTAAATTAGCACATCTCAAATGGTGGTTTCATTTCTTTCAAATAAAAGGGTGGGGAAAGGAGAGAATATAATGAAATATACCAATAGAATGAAGACATTCCAGTACATTTATTTTACTGGATTTATCATACTATTATGGTGAAGGGAGGTGAGGAATGAAATAAAAAAAATAATGACCTTAAAAGAAAAGAAGAAATTTGGGAAGATGAATTTACCTCTTCAGACTTCCTCCTTTGGGAACCTCTTAAGGGAAGAGGTTTTGGTATTGAGGAGGCTGAGAGCTTTTGAACGTGGGGAGGACCTTGGGGAGATAGTTTTGCAAAATTTAGAGAAGGCTTGGAGCTTGAGAGGAGTGGTGAGAAGAGGGAGTGAAGGGGGGTTTTTATAGTGGAGGAGAGGAGGGATTTCATGATATTATAATCATTAATTTATTATTTCTTCCCAAGATAAGGAATAGTAAGTATTCCATGACTAAGAATAGTAAACGTGTCATGTGAATTCTAACCATGTGGTCTTACATCAGCATAGAATCATCAATGACTCAATTAATCAATTGTTTAGCATTTATTGTAAATTATCGGATTCTACTATTCATAAAAAATTCCAAGTATTTTAGAAAAATCCCTAAAATTCACCCTAACCATTTTACGATGTGTGGAATCCAAAAATGAAGTAAAATTCTCAAAAATAATTTTCTAAATATTATTATTTTAATATTTAATTAAAATAATAATTTATTATCAAAACTAGTTTTAAAATATTCATTATCTCATTCTAAAATATAGGTATATCATACTTCCACATTGAATATCATTTTTATACCACCATAGGTGAGGTTACTATTAATTAGAGTATATAACTATTCATAAGGGTATGTTACTATTCCTTAGGGTAGGTTACTATGCACCAAAAAATATTTTTGTTTTATTAAACTCCAAAAAACATCTTGAACACAACCGTGTATGCCAGATTTTTGAAATTCCAAACACAAAAGTGACAAACTTGTGTTTAAAGTTCACTTATCACATAGTAGTTCATTATGTTGTGCTTTCATGTGATTTTATGACATAAATATAATAAGGGAATTTCCATTGAAAAACATTGGGTCGTTACATTCTTCCCCCCTTATGAAATTTCGCCTTCGAAATTTTGTTTTACATACTAAGACAAAAACAGGTGCGTGTACCTTTCCTTCATTGCTTAATCCAATTCCCATGTTGCTTCCTCAAACTTATGGTTCCTCCACAACACTTTGACAAGATGGGTTGTCTTGTTGCGTAGAAACTTATCTCTCTAATCCAGAATCTTTACTGGCTGCTCTTCATAAGAGAGATCATCTTCCAGCTACACCACCTCTGAGTTTAGTACATGTGAGGGATTAGCTATGTACTTCCTCAAGAGTGATATGTGGAAAACATCTTGAACTCGAGCCATATTTGGTGGATGTTAAAGCCGATAGGCCATGACTCATATGTGGTCAAGGATATCAAAGGGGCCAATATACCTTGGGCTTATCTTCCCTTTCTTCCAGAATCGCATGACTCTCTTCCATGGAGATATTCGAAAGAAGAATTTATCTCCAACGTCTAACTCCAAGTCCCTTCGACAGTTGTCAGCATAACTCTTTTTCTGACTTTGAGCAGCTTTGATATGTTTCTGGATGACTTGAACCTTCTCTGTCATCTCTTGAACAAGAACGGGTCCAAGTAGCTTTCTTTCTCTAACTTCATCCCAACAGGTTGGAGTTCTACATCACATTCCATATCACTACCACCAAAACAATTTTTCTCAGTACTAACCTTTATCAGCGCTAATGAAAAAGTGCTGATAAAGGGGGGGTGCCTTTATCAACACTAAAAAAAGCGATGATCAAGGGTCCCTTTATCAGCGCTAAAAAAAACACTGGTAAAAGCACACCTTTATCAGCGATTTGTTTTAGCATTGATAATGGTACCCCCATTATCAGCGCTTTTTTTAGTGCTGATAAAGGGACCCCCTTCATCAGTACTTTTTTAGTAGCGCTGATAAAGGGTCGACTTCAAAAAAAATTAATTAAAAATAATATATTAATATATTAATATATTAATATATAAATATAGTTATATTGATATAAATATAATATATAAATTTTAAATATATTATAGATAAGTATAAATATACATTTCCACTTAATATACTTAATATATAAGATATTTAGTGAAAATGGCTTATAAAAAAAATTAAAAATATATTTTCAATTAATAATTTGCTAATTATTATGGAGTAATATTCATTTAATAATAATTTGAGGACTAAAAAAATAAAAAAAATTAAAAATCTATCCAAAATATGTTGAAAACGCAACTCAAACATCAAATGGACATAACTTTTGATCAGGGTGTCCGTTTCAGCTCTACAACATATCAAATCGAAGTCTGCGATGAGTTCTATGTCGCTATTATTAAGAGAACCCCAGTTAAGGTTTTTTGAGGCCAAAATAGGCTCAGAAGGCCTCCAAAACTGAGTTTTTAGTCGGGGTACCCCGATTTTTTAACATTTTGTGGATTTTAAGTCGCGTTTAAGAAGATATTATTGGATTTTTTTGGTTGGGACTAAATTTATTCCAAGGTATTACATTCATATTGATATTATGCCTTGAAATTTCATCGTTTTTTATAATACACTGCTATTTATAATCAAATATATAACAATATATACATATTTTTTATATATTCACACCTAAAAATTTAATTATAAATATAAATAATAAAATATATTTACATATAAAATATATTAGATTTATCTAAATAATAACTAATATCCATTGTATTTAAAATAAAAATATATGGATATTTATATACCTATATATTAATTTAACTATATATATATTAATCTAACTATATATATATATATATTAATATAACTATATATATATATATATATTAATATTACGAAAAATATATATATTAATATGACTATAAATATATATATTAATAAAACTATATATATATATATATTAATATAACTATATATATATATATATAACTATATGTATATTTATATAACTATATATATTAATATAACTATATATATCAATATAACTATATATATTAATATAAATATATATTACTATACGAATAAATATAACTAAATATATATATATATATATATATAGATATATATTAATATAACTATATATATTAATATAACTAAATATATATATTAATATAAATATATATTACCATACGAATAATTATATCTAAATATATATATATATATATAGATATCATGAAATGGAAAACAAATCAAAATAGAGGAGTGGTAAGGGCTTAGGTGCGCAAGGGGGAGGTATCGAGTTCAAATCCGGGTGGAGTCAGTGGCGCGCGCACATGGGGGAATATGGGAGAAAGTGCTGATAAAGGGTGGAGGTGGTGCATGGGGTGCTGTAGGGTGGTGGAAAAGCGCTGTAAAAGGGGGGGTTGAAGCGCTAATAAAGCCCCCCAAATTGGCAGTATTTTTTTTAATTTTTTTACCTTTTATCAGCACTTTTTTAAAAGCACTGATAAAAGGGGTCCTTTATCAACACTAAAATGAAAGCGCTGATAAAGGAAGTGCTCATAAAGGGGTCTTTTATCAGCGCTAAAGAAAAGTGCTGATAAAGGACCCTTTTATCAGTGTTGGGTTTTAGCGCTGATAAAAGACACCTTTTATCAGTGCTTTTTTTAGCGCAGATAAAAGGGGTCTTTATCAATGCCTTTTGGAGCACTGATAAAGGGGACCCCCCTTTATCTTCACTGTCTTTAATAGCGCTTTTCTAGCGCTGTTAAATGCTATTTTTAGCGCTCATAAAAGGCATATTTGTAGTAGTGTATAGAGCTTCATAGGGAGCCATCTGAATACTTGATTGGAAGCTATTGTTGTATGATAACTCAACCAATAGGAGATGATAATCCCATCCACCTTTTAATCCTAGAGAGCATGCTCTAAGAATATCTTCAAGCGTCTGAATAGTTCTATTAGACTGGCCATCAGTTTGAGGGTGATAGGCCATGCTGAAATTTAATTATGTACTCAAAGAATATTGAAGGCTCCTACAGAATTAAGATGTGAACCTTGGATCATGGTCAGAAGCAATTGAGAGTGGAACACCATGCTGTATCACCACTTCCTTCACATATAACTTTTCAAGTTGTTCAAGCGAGGGATCTTCCCGAATAGCAATGAAATGGGATATCTTGGTGAGTCGGTCAACCACAACCCATATCGCATTATTTATCTTTGACGTATTTGGGAGACCCATGACAAAGTCCATAGTAACATTTTCCCATTTCCACATGGGTATAGGAAATGGCTGCATCATACCATTGGTCTTTTGTCGCTTAGCTTTAACTTGCTGACATACCAAGCACCTTGATATATATTCCTCAATCTCCTTCTTCATGTTATCCCACCAGAAGTGTTCTCAGAGATCACGATACATTTTGGTACTCCCAGGACGGATATAGAAGGTCGATCTATATGCATCATTAAATAGATCCTTCTTTATCTCTGGATCAGATGGTATACATAATCGTGTCCCAAATTTTACAACTTCTTCCTCGTCAATTTTGTAATCGGAGGATTTCTCATTTTTAACAGCTTCCACCCTTTTCTGAATTTCCACATCCTTTCTTTGAGCAGCCTTTATTTTCTTCGTGAGGGATGGTTGAGCAATAATTTGAGAAAGGATTGATGATGTTTCCCCCTTAATTATTCCCATGTCTATCCTTTTAAAATCTAAAAAGATCAGATCCTTTTCAATCCTCATCATTGATAAAGATGCAGGATCATTTCTACTTAGAGCATCTTCCACCTTGTAGGCCTTACCAGGATGGCAGTGGATTGAGCAGTCATAATCTTTGATGAGTTCTATCCATCTTCATTGGCATATATTAATCTCTTTATGTGTGAATATATATTTGAGACTCTTGTGGTCAGTATATATCTTACATTTTCCCCGTAGAGATAATGCCGCCATATTTTCAATGCAAAGATCACAACCGCCAACTTTAGATCATGCGTGGGATAGTTTTTCTCAGGAATTTTTAGCTGCCTTGAGGCATAGCCATCACTTTATCATTTTGAATCATCACACAACCCAAGCCTTTCTTAGCAGCATCACTATACACCACAAAGAGTTCTCCACTTGAAGAGAGTGTGAGTACCAGTGCAGTGATAATACTCTTTTTCAACTCCTTGAAACAGTGTACACATTCCTGTGTCTAGAAGAACTTTACACCCTTCCATATCAGCTTGGTCATTGGGTTTGATAGTTGTGAAAAGTTCTTCACGAATCATCTATAATACCCAGCTAGACCTAAAAAGATACAGATCTCCATTAGAGAAGTTGGCCACTGCCACTCTTTAATTGCCTTCGTCTTGGAAGGGTCCACAGATATCCCTTTCCTGGTGATAACATGCCCCAAGAATGATACTTCCTCTATACAAAACTCACATTTACTATACTTTTCATACAACTCCTCCCTTCGCGAAGTCTTTAACACAATTTCAAAATACTCCTCATGTTCCTCCTTTCTCTTGGAGTATATCAGAATATCATTAATAAATACCACCACAAATTTGTAGAGGTAATCTCTAAAAACTCTATTCCTCAAATCCATGAATTTTTTTGGAGATTTAGTGAGTTTGAAGGGAATCACTATGAACTCATAGTATCCATATCTCGTTCAAAAGGAATTCTTGGGAATATATTCCTTCCTCACCTTTAGTTGGTGATATCCAGACCGAAGGTCCACCTTAGAGAAATTACTGTCCCCACAAAGCTGATCGAACATGTCATCTATCTGTGGAAGGGGATACTTGTTCTTTATAGTGATTTTATTGAGCTCACGATATTCAATGCAGAGGTGCATTGATCCATCCTTCTTTTTGACAAATAGTACTAGAGAACCCTACAGTGAAGCACTCGGTCATACAAAACACTTCTACATATTCTCCTATAACTGCTTCTTCAGCTCTTCTAGCTCTACGGTGGACATTCTGTAAGGTGTCTTTGATATTAGAAGAGATCCATGGATAAGTTGAATTGAGAACTCAACCTCTCGGTCAGGGGGAAGACCAATCAACTCTTCGGGGAATACATCGGTGTAATCCCTTATGATGGGCATGTCTTCAATCATGATTCTCTCCTTTGTCTCAATCATTTTAGCTTGGTATGCATGCTCATAAGGAAGAAATATCCAAACTTGAGACAAAGATTCTAAATAAGACTCATCTTCATCCTTGAAATTTTAAGGAATCGGAGGATGCTTCGGGATGTGAAGAGTAATCTCTCTTTCCCGACAATTGATTTTGGCCTTGTACAAAGATATCCAATCCATGCCCAAGATAACATCAAACTCCACTAAAAGAAGTATGACAAGATTCACTGGGAGGTTCAGTCCACAAAAATTAACCGGGGAGGAGTTATAAACCATGGATGCGATAATTTCCCCATTCGTTGTTCTCACAAATAACATTTCCTCCAAATTTTGAGGTGGTGTTTGAATAGTTCTACTAAACTTGCATGATATTAAAGAATGCGTAGAACAAGAATCAAATAGTACATTCAATATTCTTGAATGAATAACAAGCGTACCTCTCACCACATCGCTTTCCGTCTCCACCTCAGTAGTAGTGATAGCAGAAGCCCTTCCTTTTTTTCTTAGATGTTGTTGCAGATCGCCTTCGACAACCCTCGGCTTATGGAAATTATTCGCATAATGCCCAAGATCCTTGCAGTTATAACACTGCACTGTAGGCTGAGTGTTGATCTAAACCTTCCTTTCTTATTCAAAATTTGGGGGATTTTTCATATCCCTTCAGCAGTTCTTGGCAAGATGACCAAACCTCCCGCATTTGAATCAATTCCTGGTTCCCTTGATATAGTCACCAGGATGCTTCTTCCCACAAATCTTGCAAAGGGGGAAGTGAGGATTCTTTCCATCATGGGATTTTTTTGATGAACCACCCATGTTGTTCTCCATTTTCCGCTTCTTGTCACTATGACCATGAGACCACTGAGAGTCTCTAATCTCTATTTCAACCTTGAGGGCACAATGAAAAATTTCCTCATATCTGTCGAAGTCTCGAATTTCCAACACTTTTCATAGACTCGACATTAGTCCGCTAATGAAGCAATCCACCTTGCTTTCAGTTCTCATGACAAAGCCAGAGGAGTACCTTGCAAGCCTTGTAAATTTCTCTTCATATACCCCGATGGACTCATCTTCCTTCTGCTTGAGTCCAAGGAACTCTCTTTCCATCTTGAGATGGAGGGTTAGAGGAAAGTATTTGTTGAAAAACATCCTCTTGAATTCATCCCAATGTATGGAATCAATTTCCTCTTGGGACTTTGTATTCTTGATCAGTGTCCACCACTGATCAGCTTCCCCATCAAAATGATAGACTTCCAGTACAACTTTCTCTTCTTCCAAGCACTGGAGGATAGGGAAAATCCTTTCAATGGAGTTAATCCATTGTTCTATGAGGATGGGATTAGAAGACCTTCTAAACATGGGAGGCCTTTTCCGCATGAATGATTCTATGACAACTTGATTTTTCCTTGGAGGA
This sequence comes from Viscum album, assembly GCA_963277665.1. NCBI lineage: Eukaryota > Viridiplantae > Streptophyta > Magnoliopsida > Santalales > Viscaceae > Viscum > Viscum album. The sequence goes on along the minus strand of OY728128.1, from coordinate 2,103,829,882 downwards.
GGGGGATGTTCCACCTGATTTAAGTTATTATTCATAACTCGAGCTAGCTGAACAAGTACTTCCATGAAGTTTTGAGCACCCGCTTCCATCACATCAGGCATGTCATTAGGGAAATCATTACATTTCCTATCACATTGGTTGTTGGAACATGTTATTCTATTTCCCTCCATTAACTAAGAAAAAGAACGTATAATTAGAGGTCTTGAATACATAGCTATTGATCAAAAAAATTAAACTTTGAACATTAATGGATAAACTTGTAAAGAAGAAGTACATCCTAACTTGTGATTCCTTAGGTTTATATCTAGGTTATCCTCTATCTATTTTTTAACTTATATTCTTATGGGATTTTTTTTCCCTTAATAATCGTTTGTACTAAACTCATCAATCTACCAAAGCATATCCCCCGAGAGTGTCGTAACCAAGAGTACAACAAGGCCCGTTTTTGTGCACCAATTCCCGTTCAATTCTAGATTAAAGAGGTGTTTTCAGGTTTTACCCCTAGATACATCTGTGCCAGAGCCACCTCTACCTGCTCGTATCCAGGCATGGATGTATTTTATTGATAAACCACTTACTCTATACTCACCAAATTTTAGGACTGTTTTCTTATAATTGGTCTCATCCTTATGGTTCTCAATAATGTGCTCTATTCCTAATATCTAAAAATAACTAGACGATCCTCTGATACCAACTATAGTGACCCAATCCTTTTACATAAAACATTTCATTATTTTAAGCATAATTAATCATCAGAGTACAAGCCAAGGATCATTAAGTCTAGTGTCTTTGAAGACTAGGTACATATAACATAAAACATGGTACTAAAAAAACTTCTTTATTTAATCTCCATAAAGAGCCTCTAACTTCCTTTGATCCCTTACATCTGCATAGGGTACCCTGGGGAACAGACGAACAAAGGGATGAGCTAAATAGCCCAGTAAAGGAATGAACGTAAGGATACATCTCAAGCACATGAGTTAGGAGGCATGACATAATGATATACAAAGCATGAAACTTATAAAATCATTTAATATAATCATGGGATCTTATAAACATGGAATCATATAAATGTGGTAGAATCATAAATCATATCTTTAGTACGGGTCAACACTAACCGCCAATCTCGTTTCCCATTTCAGTACGGGTCAAGGCTAACCGCCAATCCTGTTTCACATCGCATCTCATGATACTTATCCTTACCCAATGCATTGGAGCGCTATCTGGGTGAACCCATCTCAAAATATTCATGAATATTCATGCCACATAAATAATATTTCCACATAAATAATCATACATAATCAACCATACATAAACATAAGGGTACCCAGGGAAAGAATTGGGTACTACAATCATGACACCAAACATATCCAAAGGGTGTATCACGAAAGTTTCTATGAAAAGAAAGGATTAAAACATACATGGACATTCATAGGGTAATATAGGAATATAACATGGTAATTAGTGTCAAATATAAGTGACAACATGCAAAAAAATGTATTTTAGAAACATAAGTATTAAAACAATTTTGTGCGGTCTTAAGGAAAACACTCAAGAGCTTTTCAAATAGAAAAGAGGACATTCTTTTATATAAAAACATAATTGAACCAGTAATGTTTTCATAATAAAAATACTTATTTTATAAATACAATGGTGTCTTAAAACATAACATAGAGTGAACTTGAAATTTGGGTAAAATTTTTGGGAAGCCCCTTAAAACAGGTTTGCTTATCGGAAATTTCTAAGGAGGGAATATTTGAAAATCATGTATATCCCCAAAAGAATGTGATGAAAGGAACTTGATATAAGAATCTTGTAAAACAAACCAGAATTCATAAGACTCACATAGATAGGTAATATAACACCACTTTGAAAGAAATATAGGGCAACCCGAAAGAACAAAGAAGGTTCGGGTAGAATTCGTTATGATTTTATCGGCATAGTGTCGGGTGTGACCAAGAGGGATTGATGAGAGAGAAATGGGGTTTATCATCACTTATAAATCCATAAGGAATTATTGGGGAGGTTCTTAAACATAACCCATAATTTTCTAGTACACATAAAAAGGAAATGTATAGAGGACAATCTTGATTAAGAGAGAAAAGGGGAGGATCCCTTACCTTAAATCTGGTGGTGTTCTCCACTTGTTATTAATGACCTGAATAAACAAATTAGGATTATTAATTCATAAGTCCAGAACCTCTTATATATTTAATTTATTTATTATATCCATTTTTAGTTCATTAAAATCCTTTTTGATTATTTATAAGGTTCAATTTCATTGTTTGGGATCATTTGTTTACTTGGATTTAAAAGATCTGTTCACTTATATTCATGTTTGGATTTTATGAAAGATGAAAGTGGTTGTCCAGAATTGAAGTTACATTGTTTAGTTAATATACAGTAGATTAAATGGTTTTAATTTTAATTAGGTTACTTAGAGTGATGTTGAATTATTACATATGTAACCTTAGTGATAACCGTTTTTGTTAATCGGTGGATTTGGTTACAATGAATGTGTTTTTCATTATAATTTAATTCCATTTGTACCAAACTATTACAGAACCAAAAATAGGATATATTACATATATAATAATTTGTTTCAACCATAACAAAAATGGTTTCATGACCACAATTAATGATAATAACAAAAATTGATAAACTGTTGTCCTTGAATGTGCTAAATTAGCACATCTCAAATGGTGCTTTCATTTCTTTCAAATAAAAGGGTGGGGAAAGGAGAGAAGATAATGAAATATACCACTATCATGAAGAAATTACAGTACATGTATGTTACTGGATTTATCATACTATTATGGTGAAGGTAGGTGAGGAAAGAAATAAAAAAAGAAAGAACTTAAAAGAAAAGAAGAAATGTGGAAAGGGGAATTTACCTCTTGAGACTTCCTCCTTTGAGAACCTCTTAAGGGGAGTGGTTTTGGTATTGAGGAGGATGAGAGATTTTGGACGTGGGAGAGAACCTTGGGGAGATATTTTTTCAGAATTTAGAGAAGTATTGGAGGTTGAGAGGAGTGGAGAGAAGAGGGAGTGAAGGGGGGGTTTTATATTGGATGAGAGGAGGGATTTCATGATATTATAATCACTAATTTATTATTTATTCCTAAGACAAGGAATAATAAGTATTCCATGACCAAGAATAGTAAATGGGTCATGTGAATTAGAACCAAGTGGGATTACATCAGCATAGCATCATTGATGTCTCAATTAATCCATTATTTATCATTTATTGTAAATTATAGGATTCTACTATTCATCAAAAATTCAAGTATTTCAGAAAAATCCATAAAATTAACCCGAACCATTTTTCGATGTGTAGAATCCAAAAATGAAGTCCATTTTTCAAAAATAATTTTCTAAATATGATTATTTTAATATTTAATTAAAATAATTATTTATTAGCAAAACTAGTTTTAAAACATTCATTATCTCATTCAAAAATATAGGTATATCTTACTTCCAACTTGAATATCATTTTTATACCACCATAGGTGAGGTTAATATTCATTAGGGTATATCACTATTCATAAGGGTATGATACTATTCCTTAGGGTAGGTTACTATTCACCAAAAATTATTTTTGTTTTATTAGACTCCAGAAAACATCTTGAACACAACCGTGTATGCCGGATTTTCGAAAATTAAAAACACAGAAGTGACAAACTTATGTTTAAAGGTCACTTATCACTTAGTAGTTCATTATGTTGTGCTTTCATGTGATTTTATGAAATAAATATAAGAAGGGAATTTCTATTGAAAAACATTGGGTCGTTACATTAGAGAAGTATAGAAACACATCACAGTATCTCAAAAGTAAACTATCAGAATTATTGAATTAAAAAGAAAACATCTGACCACCCATGAAAACTCAAGGTCTAGTTTGAGGAAAAGCTATCCATGAACACCTTCACACCCACCACTCAACATCTGATGGTCCAAGATCATATCTTCTATCAAACCAAAAATAATAAGTGGCTTTAATACTATATTACACAAGCCTAGACGAGTCAACTTAATACATCATCCTTGTAAATTCTCCACAAGGTCTAAGGTTGGTTCCCAATCACCCTGAGCTGGTGAGAAGTTATAGGGTACAACAACTGAACACATGAGAACTATTTCACCCTCAATAAAACTACGATCAACCATAGATACCACATAGGAAACCAAAATTAGTTCTTCATGCATTGGATGACCATTCCATAATAAATAAACTGTTCAAAAAACAAGAACATCCAAACATGGAATAATTAAAGTGAATGACACCAAAATATTTTTCCAAAAATTGTCCCCTAAAATGAAACCATTTTTATAAAAGTATTTTATATTGAAAAATGTAAATAAAGATAAAACAAAATATATGATACTGGAGATACCGATTCACCACATGACCCAACAGTTCGAATAAATATGGAATATAAATTCCACTAACACCATGTGACTCTCAAGTCACCACCATGAACCTGACAACGCCGTCTTTCCAATAGTGAGTGGTAGAATTACCACTTGAAATCTATAACCTTGTACCCTATAGAAAATATAATTACTACATACCCACCAAAGTGTGTATGTAACGTGTGATCCAAAGGACAATATGATGCCACTATGAGTCCAGTATAATTCTTTTATAGAGGAACCAAGTACACTAGTTTGAATGTAATATAAAAATATATTTTCATTTCCTTTTTTCACAAAAAAAATACTTATCATATTTCTCAAAACAAACCATTTATAAAAAATTTCTCATAGAGTTCTTTCTAAGGAAATTACATTTAAAAATAACATTAACTTTAAAACATTTACCTTTAAAAAAACAAAGTTAAAAAACATTTCTATATAAAAAACCACTTATGAAAAAAAACCACCACCTAATTTAAAATAAATTTAAAAATAATGATTTACAATGGAATGTAATTATAAATGAACACTACCTTTCCTATAAAATCTCAACAAACACACATTCTTCAAATGAGAGTAAATAACAAGGGAAAATAATAATAAGTTACAATCCATGGGAAAGTATAAACAAATTTCAATAATATCATAAATAAATATTTATAAAAATAATTCTCAAAACTAATTAACTAATTCATCAATGAATGATAAAAGGAAGATATATGAAAATCATATAAAAATTCCCAATAAATTAAGTATAACGTAGGATACATATCATGAGTCAACACTACATGCACCAATGGGTTTGGAACGAGATGTGAAAAACTGGAACAAACTTATGGCAGGTTAACAATCACATAACACGTTACCCAAATAAATATCACTAGTATCATTAATAAAAACCCCATAACAAGGTCATAACATTCAATTATGAGCAACTATAAATTGTGTATATATCATCTATCATAGATAACATGCCTTGAATCCTCACATAGTATCCCAGGGTACCTCATGTCATAGATAACAGTGGTAGACCACAATAAAACCAATGTTATTCACATGATAGTCACATAGTATAAAGGTAATAAAACTCAAAAACAAATAAATCTCCACCTCCAACACACCCACTTCAATAATGATGCCCAAAAAAAAACAAAATAACCATAAATCAAAATTCACATAACTATTAACACATGAACATAATCATAAACAAAGTAAAATGATGTGCCTCAATTAAGGCATACCTATAGAGTAAATAATCAGCCTATCTCAAGGTTTTTATAATTCCATAGCTTTTAAACTAAAAAGTTATACTTTTATAAACCCATTTTTAAGAACACTCTTTAAAAAAAGTGAATCCTAATATAAGTCATCACTAACACAAAGGCATAATGCCAAAAAATACTATGAAATTAGTAAATAATACCATAAATAAATACAAACCTTTATAAATGAATATGGATCTTTAAAATAAAGGAATCCTTTATAAAAACAGGGTAAAACCTTTATAAATAAGTAATATTAAATTTAAAACAAAGGAATGCCTCTTAAAAAAGGAAACCCATTTATACAAATGAAAGATCCACTTTATAAATCCAAATTGTCCCAAAGCACCCTGAACCAATAATTTTATTATAGAAAAACACTAATTAGATTTTATAAAACACTAAGAATGCATAAAACACCATTTTTAAACTAATCACTATAGAACTAATTAATTCACCCTTTTCACCAATGAAAAAAACCAAAAAACATGGAGAAAATTTGATAAAACAAAAGATAGAATCATATATTTTTAGTAGATCAAAACCGCTTTTAAATACAAAGAATTTAAGGAACTATTCAATAAAAGGAAATGGAGTAGAAACACCAACCTCAAGTGGTGTAATCATACTTCCTTTGACAAAAACCACCAAAATAGGCATTAATAGGTGGATCACAACCATTATAAACCAAAACTAAAAATTATAACAACCATATAAAACTAAGATCGACCAACGATGGCCATCAAGGTTAGGGAAGATAAGAGATATTTGAATAAACATTCATGATAAGGAATTAGGTTCCCTTACCATTCATTCTGGATGGAATCCCACTAGAAAATAATTAAGAGCCAACCATTAAGGGGCTTGAAGGGAAGATATAATACCTTAGAAGGTTCTATAGATATAGTGGGATCCATTCAGAGGAAGATACAGAGAGACCTCAAATAAAAAAACACAAAATGATATATGCTCTTAAAACAGATAAGGTAGCATGGTTTACTCACATGATTTACTAATCCTTGTTGTGATCACACGTATTATATTATTTGAAATTTCCTAGGTTTCATAGTTATCCAACCAAGAAGTGGTCATGTGATCACAAATTCCCAAAAATGTAGGTCACATAAAGTTTCAACAACATAATTTCTAAAACTATGCACCTTATTGTGCGACATTGTAAAATTTTAAAAAACTCTAAAATAACATCCTAGGATACCTTGAGCTAAATGAAGAAATGAAGTACATAAAATTAATTAATAAAATGGAATTTATGGGCATCACATGAGGTTCATGATTTTTATTATAGCTATAGATTATGGGAACTCCATTTTTCCTATACACTAGTCTCGCATGTCATGTAATTATTATATGACACACTTTAACCATATATATTAGATTAATTTTTCAGTGAATGAATGTTGAATACACTACATGTACAAAATATAAATTCTTTATAATCTAATTAATCATATTCTAGGCTATCCTGGTCAACATGTTGTTTGTATTAAGGTATTCCATGTTAATTTACTACATAAAGACCCAAATTTCTCATAGTTCTTCTTTATGTAGTGTACATGGGTACATGATGTGTACCAATGGATGACATGATGCATAGTATTCTTTTATTCTACTATAATCCTTGGATTCTATTGTTGGAGTCTTTGATTTTTTATTTATTTATTTTATCCAGTTCATGGTTATATGATTGAGAATGAAGAAAATAAGAGTATAAACCACTTGAATGTTCTAGGTTTAACAGAAGAGATTTTGGGCCGTAACCAATTCATATTTTTGTCATTATCAATTAATTATCTGAGATGTACATTAAGAAGAATATCTTTTCCAACAAAATTAAATAAAAGGTTAACTGAAAACTATGATGAAACCAATAAGAAAAGAGCATCACATATAATTTATTATTAATTTATTTTGATTAAGAAGTACCTTTCATTGAATTTATTTATTCATTATTGAAATAGTTTACAACTTGTAGTCACAATATTGTTGCAGTGAGAGGATTCAAGTGTAGAATATCTATAGTGGTGATCCACACATTCACCAAAATCATTTAAAAGTCCTTATATAATTCCCTGGGTGGTAGAATAGAAGATTCTGATTCTTGAATCATTTATTAGTGATCAATAAAAGAATCAAATTGTGTGTAAAAACTATTATTGATCTCTCTAGTTTTGAGAGGTTAATGTAGGAGAATCACTCACCATTCTTAAGAGAGTTCTAGGAAAAAAATATCAATTTGGATTGAGAGAATTATTTCATGAATTCTATTACAAAAAAATAATTTAATATTTTCCTTGAATAAATAAATTAATATTTATTTAAATAATATTCAATATGACATTTTTTGATGAATTATTAAACTTAATGTTCCATGGTTATAAATATTTATTGGGCCTTTAATAATGACTATTTCATTAATAAATTAATATCACTACATTATTTTTAAATAATTAATAATTATTATACTCACAAAAATAGTAAATTATTATTTATTAAATAATAGTGTAACAAAATTAATAAATATTTATTACGTTATGGGTGAATCTGAATAAATAAATATTAAATATTTATATAATTAATAATTACCTTGTGAAATAAATATTTATTTAATATTAAAATCACATAATATTCTATTGAATAAATATTTAATTATTATATATAGTTAAATAAACATGAATTTTCATTATAAAATTTATGAGAATAATATTTATTCAACACATTATGTTCAAATAGAATTTACTTGAGGTTCCATATAAATTTTGTGTGTGATCCTTTTGGCCCCTTTCACAATGTTATTAGGTTGTTATACCTAAAGTCCAAGGTTAACAAATATAAATACACCAAGACACCCACATAAGAGAATATTAAATTCTTGAATGGTAACTACCACATATAAATGTATATTATGCAATATAATACCTTTTCCTTAATATGTCTAATTGGGTAGGTTTTATATCAGTGTCATCATCATATGTGCTTGATGTATCTATATTTGAATTTCTAGAAGTGAACATTCCAATAGAACTCCATGGATATAGACTTAATAATGAAGTTATATTTTCCCTAATGGGAATGATATATTAACTTTCATTACAAAAACTGAAGGGAAAAATCTTTTCTCTCATTATTCGTTAATGTTATATTACTCATTATGCATCCATAATTTCTTACATGAGTAAGAGAATATGTTTTCACAATATTAATCAATAAAGCAACATATAAGACTCATAATATGCATTAATAACAATATTAAAGTATAAGGATCATTTTACATGTCTATAGATAGGAACATCCAATGAAAAATTTAAATATAGATTTCCTATTAGTGGGTAATTTTCTCATAATCTTCTAATTTGAAGATTATGAAGGGTGTACACAATGAGAAAGTGTATCAAATTACTATTAGTCTCCACCCTTAAATCCAATCAAATTATAACATATATCTATAGAATATATATTTAAGAACATTGTCATGACATTTCTATGTTATCATCATATTGGGAAACTGCTATGAACTTTCAGCATGAAAACAACTCTAAGGAAATTATCACATATATTTCATAAGAAATAATTATTATAATCTCTTAAGTATTTAATTAATATTAAAGGCAAATAATATTCCTATAATTTAATTTGAACATTATTTTGTTCTAGTTCACTGATCATTGATTTCCAATAGCATGGGTAATTGACAAACCATTCGACATCCCAATGATTGCTGCAACATCATTTCTTAAATATTATAAATTAGATTAGAGTGATCAGATATTCATGTTATCAATTTAGGTAGTAGGATATACGATCAAGGTTCTCCCAAATTCAAGTGGGTTAACAGTCATGTGAATTTGGGTATCTTCCTGGCTTATATAGGTGGTTTTATACTCACCTAAATTGCATTTTGTCCCCAAAATGAGTTTGACCATCCAAATAAACCCCAAAAGAGAGCTATATTTTAGTAACCATGTCAAAAAATCTCAAATATATATCACATACTTTTAATATAATAAATATTTCATGTGATAAAACCCGACCCTTTAACTTAACTAATTTTCCCAATAAATATTTATCGAACCTGGAATAAAATAATCTTCATTTGTAATGTATTTCTATATATTCACTTAATAACATGTGAATACAACGACATAATAAACTCAATATTAATTATCCCAAAATTGAATAATATTTAATTTATTTGTTGTCTTGTGATCATTTAAACTCTGACATGACTCATCCCCCCTTACGGGGCCCACCATGTCCTAAACTGTAATTCATTAGAACTGGGAAAGCTTCTGAATACACTTCTTATATTATCCTCAATGACATAATACTGAATGAAGTGAGTCATACATATTTAACAATAGTGATATCATGAAACACATCATGATCCCTAACAAGATATGTTTTATTCATAGCAATGATGACATCTTATGAACATGCACTATGTAATACAAACTATTTATCTAGAGATATCTCAAAAAGCATGATGTAAACTTTGTATGAAAATCCTTGATTTATTTTTTTGGACCATACTAGATATAATTACATTCTTCTACCATGATAATGGATTTAATAAACATACTACTGTCTTTTTTATCTGGTCATAAGATATCTCTTCCTCTACAAATAGAAAAATTCTATATTGATAATTCAATCAATGCTATACCTCCAATAACACACCTAATCTATACTTCGTCACCACAAAAAAATATCATGGTTTAATCTTTCATCAAATCACATTGTAAAATTGTAAATATTGATAATGATACTAATTTGAAAAAACAAAACACATGATCAAAAATTGAAAGAACAAATGTCACCTAATATATATTGTTATTATTAGATGGCCAGTACATATAATCCCCTCTATTCAATATCACCATGTGAAAAATTAATGATAATATGTCTCAATTATTATGATACTTTAGAATATGATATATATACATCACATGTGTCCCATAAGTGTAATATAACTAGATCATATGAGATATTGTTTTTATATTATCATCAAAGTTTTTTTAAGTTCACATTATTGTTGGGAACTGTTATAACCTTTTGGCTTGAAAAATAATACAAGGAAATTACCATGAAAATAATGCATGAATATGTAATGTCACTATTATGGTAAGAAAACATCAAGCCCAACTCTTTGTACATATGATATGGTGATTGAAAAGTACTGCTTAAGTTGGGAATAGGGAACCCAATTTCACAACACTCCCACCTTCACTAGAGTAAACTTGATAATGATCAATGTTTTAACTTCTAATTGATATGATAATGATTTTATTGAGTAATTTATTTATTCATTGGTGATACTATATTTTCTACATAGAATGTCTTCCATATGTGACTTTACCTTTTAGAGTATAAATTCCTCAATAACTGATATCCCTAGGTATATACCTGATTTTATTTATCAAAACCTGGAAATATTTTATATTACCATTATGAAAAGTTTATAATATTTTATATTATGATAATATATTAATTTCAATTTATGATTCCAAGGATTGGAAAAAATCATTAAAATTTTATATTGTTTCTTGAAATCAATCTCAAGCCACAATATTCTCGATATTTATAGATATTTTTACCACTATCTTCAGTGAACTTATAATTATAATTTCCTTTTAAAAACTATGATATTAGATAAAATTTATCTATAATAAAAATATTTTGTTTCCATTTGATAACCTATCTTCCCATTTCTCAAAGTACTAGATACATTTCACTTGTACCTTTAAAATAATATTGGATTTCATTGAATTCTTCCTAAGCAATTCTCCTAGATTTATTTGATATTTTCTTACCATAAAATATATTTTGAATTTATCAAATATATTTCATATATTTGTATATGTGTTAGATAAATTTATAAAGAATATTTTTTGTATACTCAAAATTATAATATCTTCCAATTCCTTATACATTTATTCTTGGAGAGATTAATTCCACATGATATTGGTACCGAATCTTTTTCAAATTGATCAAACTTATATTTTTAAATACCTCATTAGTATATGTGATTTGAAATTGTATATTTAAACCTCATATTTACCTTAGTATATCTTCATATTTATAACTTGGGTTACTAGTTTAAGTCAAAATTTAGAGATTTAAGTTTAGTCTAGTATTAACTGACAGTAATAAGACTAATAAGTATTTTCTATATGTTATCAATATATTTTTCTTGGAAAACTATAAATCTCACACTAAACTATTGTATAAAATAGGTATAATTTTTTCTAAAATAATATTATTTGATTATAATTATGAAATTTATTATTGAAATTATATAGTTTCACCAACCCATTATTGTTTCATTACATAGAAACCTTCTAAAAAAGGTGGTCTTTTCCAACCAATTCCCAATATAATGATCATTGAATTATTTTATAGAATGTATAATTCTAATGGATCTAATCATGGGGAATTGGTATAATCAATTGAGCCATATTGGTATAATTATTTTTGTATCCATGTATGGTTTCTCTTGAATATAAAAAAATTCCTTCAAATTAATTGGAGAAACTATCAAAATACAAACTTGACTTTTTTTCATAGAAAACCAACTTTTCTGAATTCATATTACCTTAACATTTCAGCCTTTTTCTAAAAGGTACAAATTTCATTTAGGATTAATTTTTATTATTTAATAACAGATAATTTATCATGGTGATTATAAAACCAACAATATGGTTTTATCTTTTTAATGAAGTATGTGTCTCTGAAATATTCCCCTTCCATGAGATCTTGTGAAACATTTTATTATTCCAACTATTTATGCACCTTAATCCTTAACTTTATCTTATAAAATATTTCTCCAACTATCACTACTAGATATGTGAAACCTTCTTATATAAATATTTTCTTTCAATTGACAATAACATTTATATATTAGCGATTTATGTAATATCCTTAGAAACTTTAAATATAATTAATTGGGATGTACTTTTTTTCTTGATGCAAGTTTGTTTATTGACTTAGACATGAAAAATTATATGCATATAAACTATTTTTTTGACATAATGTATTTATTTTATATTATAAATCACATGATATCCATTATTCATTATAGTTGACATAGGTTTAAAGGATAACACAACTTTTTGCAAAGCATGCAAAGAATAGAAAATAGAAGACTTTGTAAGTCCTATAAGGATCCTAATTGATTTTCCTTATACATTCATCCTTACTATGATGTTTATAATTAAATATAATTATATGAATAATTTTAATCTATATTTTAATAAAAAATGAATTATTGTAATAAGTACCTTAAATACACTTTTTACAAACATCATGAATCATATTTGTATAAGGAAATATGATTTTAATAATAAATACACTCTACATTTTCATGAATGCCAAATGATGAATGGTAAATTAAGATATTATTTTTATCACAGGATTGATGTAACTCATATATTATAACCATGAATGTTTTTTAATTCAATTTTACATTCCTTAAATCTTTAAGGAATCTTATGAAGTATATAAACTTTCCAATAACATCTCTTCAAAATAGTTCACACAACCAAGCTTAAATATATCTATAAGCATTGTGGATCACCTTTATTATTAAAGGTTTCTTTTTTTAAAACATCATAATGAAGTATATCAACAATAATTAAGGTTTTTAGCTCTCAAGAGAAAACAATATACTAAGTATATGCTTGATAAATAAATTTAGTTTTACTTGACAAAAAATTATCTTTCCATAACTTGGTATTGTAGAGTCCTAAATTTTATATTCATAATTTATTGTTTCTGATTCAAGTGTTAATGAACTATTATATTATTATGAAAAACTATAAAAAATTAAATCCAAAATGAAATAATGGTTTATTATTTCCTATGTAAACATTAGATAAATATTTTGGTCATACTCAAGAATAGTTTAACTAGAATCAATGCTCAAGAAAATTAGAAGTCATGTGATTCTCACTGCCAATGTAGAAATCACCATTTTTTAATCACTTAGAGAATTTATTTTAATTATTATAATGTTTCTATACATTATTGATTCTTGTACTTGTATACACATGTGAAACACACATATAATATATAATAACCAATAATGAAAATAAAAATAATACATTCAATGATGAATATACCCGAAGTATTATAATTTACTCGGTTCTTCTTTTAAATATGAAATTTTCTCTTCTAGTGAACTATCTCACTATATTCCATGTAAGTAGACTCATGTTCAATTATTTCCATCATGAACTTTTGTTTCATTGAAATTATTTGTAAAATATTGGTTGTCTTAGAAATTGTTATGGGTTTTTTTCATGTTATTTATCTTGTTCACCATAATATCTAAATATTTAACATTCTTTAAGTTCTTATTAACTTTCACAAACATTACCAAAATAAATTTAATCTATTTATCTATTATATTTGTTCTATAATTCTCAACACAACTAGAGTAACTAGGTGATAATAATGAGATAATTACAATCTCATTCATTTCATGATTTATTTTGTCCTTATAACCTTAGAGATGAGCCAATATGGTATGACTATCCATGTCTAATATTTATTTTACAACTCATTAGAAATTGATGATGTCACTATGATATAACCATAAAATATGTCATCTATGAGTATCATGTAAGATTCCCGTTCACCATCACTTACTTCATGGGGTGGCTCATCTGGTAATGTTTACTTTAGGACACACAATTTTATTTAATATCATAGTACAAGGCATAAGAATCTGTACAAATATTAGAAGTTAGTTTTAGTTATGAAATATTCTATTTCAAAAATTTACTACAGTGAATTTGTATTAATACTATAATTTCTCTACAAAAAAACTCTATAAGATTAGTAATTTTCTATTGATTATTGATTATTTTACACTATTGACTTAATAATCTTAAATTTCTCCCACTATTTTATAAAATCATAGTATCCCTAAACTAATAAATTTAAAATACTTGGTTGTTTGTTTTTTTAGTGGAAATGATCCTTAAAGCCTCTATTTGTATTATAAGATATAACTAGGCCACAAATTTGAGAGTTTGAAGGAAGGATTTTGTTGGAAATCCATATTAATTCGCGAATCCATGATTTTTTGAGTAGAGTCCCATCTTTGTTGATGCCAAAACCTGGATTCTAAAGAAAATTCTCTAAAATTATACCAATATGTCTATTACGATTTCATTGATTCTGATTTTAGTTAATTTGAACAATCGCTCTTGTTAGAACTCCACAATAGGAGGAGAAACCCTTAACTATAACTAACGATAACCCCTAACCATGGGTTTGTTCAAACTCCAGTGATGGAATACATTAATGAATTAATATTATATTTGATGGATTTTTATTTATTATCAATGAATGGTACCCTTTTCTATTTAACATGCTTATTTTTCATGATCTCACTCATAAATTAACCATAGTTTAAATAGACTACATTCAATACACATGTTCATTTTATTAATGCACTATTATTTAATATTTTATCTGATCATGTATAAACTATACTAATATAAAAATAATAAACCATGTATAATTAAATAAATAAATAAAACTATGTGATCAAAAGATTTTATAATGGGGGATCTATTGAGCAGAAAATGGATCAGCCTAGATCCTAAGGGGAACTCCTTGAGTCATGTATGACTCGAGTTATAGTCCTTACCCTATATAACATATCAAAGTTTTTTTGGGTTCCTTGCATCAACCAAGAACAATATTCATCTTATTTTATTATCATTATTATATATATAAACTCACACACATGATAGGGTCCTGGGAATATTTAATAAACATAAATATGAGTAGTAATGGACAGACAAACCCCTATACAAATAATATGATGAGGGACATCACAAAAATCATCATTTATTAAATAGTTATTATAAAAATCACACATGCAGTAAACAATAAAAAAAATGAAATACTAGACATTAATTGGTTTGTCTATGCACATGATTAGTCAGAATACAGTAAACATTTATAATAAAATTATTTTTTATATCTATTCAAATAGAAGGTATTAATTATGAATTAAATTAAAATAATATAATTTGAATTCATAATATACATGTCGTAATACCCAAAAAATATTTTTATAAAATTATCAATATCTTATAAAATATTACCAAAAAATTTTAATATATTTTTAGACCCCCATGTATCATTTTAATCCACAAGCAAGGTTTCGGTCTATGACCCTACCTAGATTGGATGGGCAGGTTGGGTAGAACCAAACTTGGGCTGACCCAGGTTAGACTAACATGGCTAGGTAACTAGGTTAGTGGGAGAAGGTGTACCCACATTGGTTTGCAAGGATGTAGACAAGAGACACCCAAAGTGGAACCTCCATTATGTAAAAAAGTAATTTATTTATAACCTGTAGTACCTATAGGAACTACTATAATTTAATATCCCCTCAAAATTAGTGGGGGGAGGGGGGCATGGAATCATGAGATAATTTTATTTTATATCAACATATTTTTTGTCCACATATACGAAAGATCTGTTCTTTTTTATTACATTCTATCTGAATAAATGAAGACTTCCAAACACCCTTTATATTTAGTATTATTAATTTTATTTTCTCTTACTATGTTGACATTAATTGAGACACACCTAATAGATATTTTCACTAGTCACTGGTACATCTCTAGTGATGTGTGTTGACCTCTATCATTTAGGTTATATATATATATATCTCTGTGTGTGTTTGATATTTTATTTTTATCCTAAACACCGAATTTTTGAGATTCGAATGACTATAACTTGTTTATCTAACCACATATTGATGTGATTTAAATGTCGTTGGCATCATAACAACTTATTTTAGTTTAATTCATGCAAACATAATTTTAATTTTATTTAATAAAATACACTATTACATTGATAACACCTATTGTCATTGAAGACATGATAGAAGCATAAAAGTGTGGGAAATTAAAATTTTGACACAATGATCATTATTGGAACCTCATATGCTACATGAATACACCTGGTTATAAACTTTAGGTTATTGTGTGAATTAAATAATCATGATAAATAAAAATAAAAGGTGCAACTCATTTGATTTCAATTGAATGAATGTTTTTTTCATCATTAGAAATAAAAACTCAAATGAATAGAAGATATAACCCTCTAAATCATGCACACACTCTTTAAAATCATTCTAGTATATTAATCACTGATTTACAGCGGCCATCATGGATAATCGATAGACCTTTCAACATCATGATGATTTCCAAAACACTATTCCCTTAATCTAAGAAGAATAACTTGGATTAGAGTGCTTTGATCTTCAATTTATCAATCTTGGAAGTGATAAGTAAGAATGTGATGCTCTCAAATTCAAGTGAATGAACATTCACATAAATTTTGGTCTCTTTTTGACTTATATTGGGTTTAAACTCATCAAAATATCTGTTTTCCCTCTGAATGAGAATCCATTTAAATAAAACCCAAACAATACCATTCACATAGTACCCATGTCAAAAATTTAATAAATATTTTATCACCAATGTGTAGAATCAAATGATTATGACATGATAAAATAAAATTCATTCACCTGACTCATTTCTAAAAAAAATATTTAACAAACCTTGAATAAAATAATATTCATTCGTAAAATATTTTCTTATATTCACTTAAGAACTTATGAATACATTATGTCAATGAATTAAAAACAAATTACTCTAAAATCGGATAATATTAAATTTATTTTTTTTCCAAACAATCAATCATACTTGGAAATAACCCAACCCCACTTTGGGACCCACCATGTATTAAAATGCAATACCTTCCCCTCTCCAGATTGTTTATTTCAAAAGGAATATGAAACTTTATTTTTGGGAGGGGTTCATTCAAACAATTAAGATCTAGATTTGAATAATGAGAATTGGAATTTAATAAATTGATGTTTTCGTTTGTAGATTGAGGCTCCAGAGGGGGCTCGGGTGTATCTTATAGGATTTGTGTTGGAGTTGGAGTGTTTAGAAAGGTTTTTACCCTTGTGATTGGTTTAGTGTGCATGGTTTGTGGAAAACCATGAAACACTCTAAACATGTGTGTGTTTCCTAGACATTTTTATGCATGGATGGTTTACATGGTTAAGGATGAACTGTGAGAATCCTAGAGAAAACCATTTTAGGTGGTTTGGCATTGCAGTGTTGATGAAAAACAAGGAAAAACCATGTGGGAAAACCATGCATGATGATTTTATTGAGTCAAATACCCACTTTATCTTTTTTCTTAAATTAGAATAAATGCAATTAAGTATTTTATTTAACTTGAACTTGTTGGTTTATCTTTGATATATGAAAAATGGAAAATGGAAAAAAATATTGATAATCTGAAGATTTATAAAATACTAATGGTCCGAGGATTATAGAAAATATGATGATCAAAGGAATTTCAAAATTATAATATTTTTTGGTTTTGTGAAAAATCATTAACCAGAATGATTGAATTGGGATAGAAAAAGAACTTTGAAAGTGTCTGATAAATTCATCGATAGATATGGTAATATATTGAGTTCATTAAAAGATGAATAGTAAAATGCTACAAATTCAATTACAACTAAACCCAAAGTTTAAAGAATTTAATCACTGGTGGATTCTCTATAAATAGACCCATAATTTTAATGATGTAAAAATAAAAAATATCATAGACTTGGTAAAGGGATTATGATGATTTATTGAAGTTGTTAAAATAATTATTGAATTTGGAGTTTCCAATAATTGTAATTTTCTTTCTGATTGTTTAACTAAGATATTATACTGTTGAGGTTTCATTATAAAAAATCATAGTATTTCTTATTTTATATAATATGTTTCTAATCATGTTGAATAATGGATTATAGGTATGGAAGATAGAGGAAATAATCCAATTATAAAAGTAGAATTTTTTGGATCAGGTATATTGAGTGATTCTTGGTGTGGATGATAGAGGTATATAGTGTTTGGATGTTGATCTGGTGACAAGTTTATAGTTAAGGTATTTTCATGTTTAGGAAGATATACCTTGTGAACACATTATAGTCAAGTATTCCTTGAATGAATTGAATAAATTCCTCTTATACTTTAGGTTAAAGTATAATCTTAATAATATCATTTAAGGGGTACATGATTCCAAAAATTAATACTACATTTTTTTCTATTTCTACTATGATATTTTTATACCAGTAATAGAAAAAATACCGATAGTTTATTATTTTTACTATGTTTATTTCCTTATCAGTAGTTTTGAAATATACACTATAATATTTTAATTGTTCTTACCCTGATTTTACTCTGATTATATTGTGAGTATATCATATTTTTGTGGTTCCAATCGATTTTAAAACTCATGGAAAAAATGTTTTTTGTTTTTATATTACAATTCACCCCTATTATAGTGCGTTTTCATCAATATCTTGGTCTTTTATTTGGTATCTAAGCTAGTCACAATATTTTTATACTCATCTTAATCTAAAACTCTCAATTTTACATTAATTTATCAAATTATAGTTTTGTAGTTTCCTTAAACTGATGTGTTTCATAGAAAATATATTTTTATTTGTAGTGATGACATGTATTATAAATGATGTATGTTTGGAGAATGTAAATCCAAATATAATACCTATTTTTGATAGAAATTATTATGAGTATTGCAGAGACTATATGGAAACATATGTTATTAATACTGGTTTTGATAATTTTTTTATATTGATCTATAGTAGTACAATTATAGAGAAATAAGTTTCTAATTTTCTAATAGATGAGAAAATATATTCACTGTTAAATTTTCAATTCATTAATACATTTTCTATTTTCTATTAAAATAAGTATTTACAACTAAGTAACTTATTTTTATAATGCTTATTAGTTTTGGATGAATTTAGATGTTTCTCACATTAAGACTTTTAATGTTCTTGAGACCAAGTGAGCTATGCTGAGGGATGATTACTAGAGTTTCAATTTTCTCCCTAGTGACATATTTTCTCATATACATTAGATATTTTAGACCACTATGAACAATATTTATTCACTTGATGAAAAGTAACTATTATAACCTCAGTTAGTTGAGAGGGATATATATATTTTACCTAAATAATTATAATCTAAAAGAAATAGTAAAAATAATAAAAGGAACATTAAAAAATATAATTCTTGATGAATTAATAGGAAATCTCATTAAATATGAGATTATATTACATCTATATGTATGAAAATAGAAAAAAATGGATTTTCCATTAAATCTACTATAAATTCAAATTCTAGAGTGTGTAATCCTAGTACATCTAAGATATGATCAAGTATTTTTTTTGATAGTGACTTTGAACCAATGGATGTCAAACATGATAATATAGAAATAAGTATATTTATAATAAGAATTATCATAGATATTATATAAAATATAATAAAGAGAATAATGATCAAATAATCCTTTATGTTATGAATATAAAAATATAGCCCATATTTATCCTAATTGTCCCGAATTTGGATGGAAATATAAAATGTATACTAGAAGGTATTATAAGAAATAAAATTAAGAAATGTTTTAAATCTATATAAACAAGGAGTTTAGGTGATGGACACTCCTCTTTTGATAGTTCAAAAAAAAATATTGATAATAGTAGAAATGTTAATAGATTTAATGAAAATACGGAAAAAGGTTTTATGGGAAGATTAACTACTGAATCTCTTACAAATAATACTCTAGTATAAAAAATTTTCTACTCCTTTGAGGAAGATACTGATGATGAGGGATAATCTTATTTGGATTATGATAAAATAATTCTAGAAAAATTAATAAAATGAAATATTATGTTTCTAAATGCGAAGATGTATATCAAAAAATTTATAACAATTACAATGATCTCAAAAATGAAATTTCCAAGAAAAATTTAATTTATTTGAAGTATGGGGAAAAGGTTACTAAAGTTAGAAAATGGAATATTAAACTGGTTTCTAATTTATATGAGTTAATTAATTAATTAAATAATTTCACAGGCATAATAATAATTGAAATTTATTATTTAACAATAAATAACATAAATAAGAACGTAAATAAGAAGAAACAGAGGCATCTTAGTGGTAGTAAGTAATGAAGTTCAATGTACCCACCTTAAAAAATTATATTATAGTCAACTATAAGATATCCACAACTTGAGTATACCATAATCTTATCAACTTGGTTTTATTTGGATGTGAGAAGATCAACCACCATGGTTCCCTCTCACCCTGAGTTAAAATTATTCTCCTTCAAATAGAGAATGGATTTACAATATCTGATGTAATAAATAATATTCCTTGGATAAAAGAATAATTTATTTTAAGAATTAACCAAAATTGAAGAGTCATACTTAACGTTTGATAAGAAGATATTTTTTGTCTTGTAGAGATTAATCATTGGGAACATTACAAGGGAATTAGCCAAAACTGAATCTCCCTACCCAAACAAGTTAGTGAATTCTAGGATAATAGAACCCTAGGTTTCTCAAAAAATTCCACCACCTCACATAAGCCCTTAAAAATAGGAACCATCCTTATTTATTTTCAAGAATAGATAAAGAGCCTTCCATTTGACATAAGAACCCATCAACCCTCTCTTGTGATAAGGCACACTAGTTAGTAAGTGAATAGATATAAGGAGTCCCTATATAGCTTTTTGAAGTGAACATTACCATGAGAAGGTGTACCAGTTGAGAAAAATATCTCTTCGGATAAAAATGGTAAAAAAAACTTATTCATTAAATATTCATCTAGAGTCAAATGTTTTCAAAAAAACAGATTCCAAGAAGAAGATATACAATGTATTATTTTCCCAATATAAAAATGATTTTATGAAGTTGAAATTAGAGTTTAAATGGTTTAAGAAATTATTAACTTAGTTTACAAATATATAAAAGGAATTCAAAAATATGTTTGGATAACTAAGACCTAATAAAACTTCATCCTATATATGTTGGAAAAATATAGGAATTTTATTCTATTAAAACATATTTTCAGTTCCATTACATGCCCTATTTTTTATAAAATTTAACATAGAATAGAATTTGAATTAAAATAATTCATTGAACGAAATACAATCTTTTGGAATATCTCAATCATTTATATCAAAGAAACCTACTACTTATGAACACTATAATTCCAATAATATATGGGTTTTAAAAATCTTACTTTCAAATATCGATGTACCTAAAAGAACTATCTATCACATAATTGATTCCATACATTATGTCTCTATGAACCGGTAGCTGAAACATCTATTTCCAATGCATGGAATTTATTTTAAACATTAATAGAAATCAATTATTAATATGTTACATGTTCTATGTAGTTTTAATATTTCTATGTTATCTTTATATATATAATCAATTCTATCTATTTAAGGGGAGGTTTTTTGATTTTATATTTTGATTAATTTCAAATAGATCTCTTTTAAATTTCTAAATAAACTTATAAATTCTATGATAGAATATATCTGGAACCATATTTTAAGATATGATCAATCTAATTCAAAGATATATGACTTATAGATAGTTGAAACATTATTTATTTGAGATCATTATATTTTTAATAATTATTACCTTTTTGTATTTATGTATATGAAGAATTAAATATGTATTTTATTTTATAAAACAAAAGTTAAAAAATTAATTAATTTATAAGAATAAATTTTAACATCATATGATTTAGAGAAATTTCATCATGGTCTTTAGATTATTAAATATTGAAAATATTCTAAAACATTCCCTAACACCTATATAAAGGTTAGGACTCAAATTTGGTTGGAATAAATCGCCATTGAATTGTTTCTAAGCTCTTTACTAATTCCAAATGACTTTTTATTTTCTATTAGTGAAATGGAATCATCTAGTGAACTTTAAATAAGATCAATTTTCAAAAATAGAGTGATCAATCCAAAACTATTTGATATTTATGATTTTATGCTAAATTATTTTATTTAGTTTTAGGGATGTAATTCATTAGCTATACCTACTGAATACAATATTTTTTTTATCAAGAACTGGTCATTGTTTTGTATAGAATTACTATCTTTTAAGATGTTGAAGGTGTGAAATAAGTAACATTTATATTATTTGTAATTAATTTTACTCTATTTCACAATATTTTTTCTAAATTACTTAAAATAAAATTAAAAGGAGAAACTTTATTTTTCATATCATAAACTTATGAAAAATAAGGAAACCTTTTCAAAAACCTATGTAAAAGAATGTCTATTTATTAGAAGGAAGAAAATCTATAAAACATGACATCTACCACCGAATGTATATATAGTGTTCCAATGGGTGCATTAATTCTTTATATATAGAAAGGGAGACAAGTATAATATCAAGATTAAGAATGTATATCTACTAGATTTATTTGTGAATTTATGGAAGTTGAATTTCAGAAAATTCTTTTGGACTTATATTGAAAATATTCAGAATTGGTAAATAAAGATAAGAATCATGTTTTATAGTGGTTCTTAAACAAGTTTCTTGAAAATATTTAGAAATTATAGAATGTGAAAAATCATTTCCATGATGAAAAGTTTAAGGAATTACCTAACAATGTTAAAAAATATCTATGATGATATTGAATAATAACTTTAATGATATGAAATTTATTGATAATTCATCAGTACAAGTTTCTATCATTGCATGGAAACATGTTAAGGATGTTAAGGTAGAGAAGAATACATAATAGGAGAGAAGGAAAGTATTAGATACTCTAATTAACATTGATCCACCTTATAATTAAATGTTAAAATCTTGATAAGGTTAAGTTTATTATAATAATATTCCATTGAAAAAAAAGAAGAGATGAATAATTTTATAATCTTATTGGACATTGTGGTGTTTTCTTAAAAGAAAATGAATATGAATAAAATAAGAATAAATAAAAATGTTAATATGGGAAGAAAAGTTTTGTATTAGAAAAATCAGATTCCAATTCTTTGAAGGATGATCTTGCTTGTGATTTGGAGGAGGAGAAAAATTAGAATAAATATTCAGTGAAACTGAAGTAATCTTACATTGATAGAACTATTATTCCTTTTGTAACTATTTTACAATGATCATGTTGTCACAAAATGTTTAATTTATTGAGTTTTTAAAGTTTTTTTATAGAATATTGAGGACAATAGGCCATCTCTCAATGAGTGTTGGAGTTTTAAAGTGCGTATTATTAATAAAAAGGTCGAAAATTGGGTTGGGGGTTAAAAAATGTTTTAAAATTATAATGAACTTATAAAAGAGTATAATAGTTGATAAAGAAAGGTGTTTTTCTCTAAATTGAGAGAGAAGGAGGTCATTTCAATTTAAATATACATCTTGGTTATTTCAATATTATGAAAAATATAAATGAGTTAATGAAATCATTTGGTTGAGGGTTTTCAATATTTTGATTCCCCTATTTCCTCTTAAAAATATGCATAAATTACTAACCCTTAACAAAACATTCATGATTTCAAGGGTTGGACCTCATTCATAGAGAATGAGATACCAAATCATATTTATATTTCATGTATGTATGATAGTAATAGGATTCATTTATTATATAATCAAAACAGACCAATATTCCCTCATGAAATCTCAACCAGTCGGTGCTGAGATGAATAGTGTTTCACTTGATTAAACCAAAACAATGCATTCAGAGAGTAATAATGTTAGGATTAAACTTAAATTAAATATTTAAACTAGAAATTAAACAGAAAACCATGTGAAAAATTGTTTCAAATACCTCTCTATGTGTGTAGATCCCTTTAAATGATAGCCCACCATTTTTCTTTCCATGAAGAAGAGTATGAGATTTGGGTGGGACTTCACCTTCATTATAGATTCCCTTTTGAGGTAAGGGACATCCATAAATTCTAGTATATGGAGTATAGCCCTTTTAGTATCCAAAATGACAGATCTTTTCCCCTTTTCTAATCTTGAGAATGAAATGAAAAAGGTTACATTTTATATCCAAAATGGGAGGTGGTTTTGGGAACTCATATTTTGAGATACCACTTAGACAACAATTTTGGGTGGGTAGAAAGACTTATCAAAATTTGGAAAAAAATGAAAAATTTATCTACCCACCACATGAATAACTCAATATCATTTTTTGGGCAATGAATATATATAATTGGATATATTCCCAAAATATATAACCAAATATTTCTATTTGAGTAGATTTTGTTTCTTGGACAGATCAGATCAGTTGGGCCCCTTGATGGATGAATTTGGATTTGGTTTCATATTAATATCTGTATACTAATAAATTTTTGATCATCCGAAAAAATTTCATCCTAAATAGATAAACATGTTATCTATAGTGTGTATTTGACTATAGATGGGTTCTTGGAATCTAGTGTAGTTCGGATCATTTTTCATCAACTTCATCCTCAGCCCGCCGAATCACCTCCACCTATAATGAAAACATAAAAACAAGAGAAACCAAAATTTTTAACAATTAAAAAAATTAAAAAATTTAATAAAACATGAAGTTAAATTTGTTATTATATTTGTAATTTATAATTCAAAATCAGTTTAACAAATAGATATAAGGGTGGAAATGAATAGTAAATTACTACACAATCACACCCACACCTAAAATATTTAAAGTCATGGGAAAAGTCACATTTCCAAAAATTATGTATGTAGATATTCCCAACATCATGATGATATAAAATTAAATGGAAATTTAATTCTTGATAGCAATGTGATCAAAGAAAAACCTCCCCATGGATTCATTCTTAGTGATCATGGAAAAAGAAGTCTCAAAAATTGAATGAAAATGAAATTCAAGGAGATGTACGATACTAATATTTTAATTGAATCCAAAAGCCAACCATGTCAAAAACACTCCATGTGTGTGTGTGAAAACCATTTCATGCTATTCTTTCCACTTTCTATTCAGTAAATGTAGGTTATTTTAAAAAATTTCTGCTTACTTGATTCTTTCAACCTAACCTACCCTACATCATTTGAATCAAATTTCAAGGCCCAATAACATTAGAATTATCAGAATGCAACCCTTAAACACCCAAACTAGATATCCTTCTATGTTTCAAATTTCATCACTCCCTTATTTTTTTTAAGGGTTCACAATAGTTGGATAATAGGTACATATGCATAGTTCAATTCAGTAGAGTAATGAAACAGATCAGATAGGGAAAAACCTATAGAAATATAATTTTGGAAAGATAATAAATATTAACATTATATATGTTCACCATCTATTGAGTAATAAATAATAAAACTTCATGGTTCGTGAAAATAAGTGTCGAGATGTTAAGTGACATTATTAGCTCATAAACTACTCACATACAGGGTATCAATCATTTCAGAGGTTTCATAGAGATAAAATAAATCATATTATTGAAAAACAACTAATTTTCTAAAAAATATCGCACATCAATGTTCAATTATTACTAAAAATCATATACCTTTGGTGAATGATATTTTATTCAAATGTGAAAATAACTTGAAATAGTTAATTTCATCATGAATTTTTAGTAATTTCCTTAATTATTTGGGCATAAAAAATTAGTATCTAACCACAATAGGGGGGGGGGGGAGATAAAAATACTATGAGTTAAGAAATTGAGATAAAAAGAAGAAAGATGATGAAAATACTAATCATCTATGGAAAGTGGGGATAATGAAAAATAAAATGTAGTAAGATTGAAATTGAAAAATGAAGAAAGATGATAACAACTCATAAATAAATAAGGAATATATCCACCACAACACTTAGTGTGTGCATCATTATCATTATAGAAAAATATAATGTGGGAAGGAGGGAAAAACATGGTGGGTGTCACAGGTAGGTTACTTATTGAAGGTGGAGTTCCACTAGATGTGACTCTGGAATGGTCTCATGAAAGTTCTTTAGTCACTATACATAAATAGTGACTATTTTTTTGGTTTTTTTATTTTGAACCTATGTAATACATAATGGATAGAAATTATTAATAGTTTATGGAAAACACCAAAAAGAACGAATATTACCTTGGTGTAACTTCAACATTTCATTTTAAAGGAAGACCTTCTTCCCAATGTATAATTTATTATAAGGGAAGATTTTGTCAAGGGAAGCCTTATTTATATCCTTATATATCTACGAGTTCTTATATGAGTCTCTTTTAATTTCCTCAAGATCATAAATTTGCAACTACATATGTGCACCTACATCCGAGAGGTTTAAATTACATTGTTTAACAGCCCAATATATATAGTTATCTACCTCCATAAGGAGTTTAAAATAATTTACAAAAAAAATATTTTTTGGTGACCTTCTATTTGGGTTTTTAAAACCTTTATGGTACACCCAAAGTAAATAATAAAATCCTAAACTTGAATACTTCCTATTGGGTTGTACTATTTTTCCAATATTTTCTTAGCTTCGTGATTTAAAATTTCTTCTTTCACGTTATTTTTTGGGTGATATGAAGTAGATAATTTAAATACAAACCCATACTTATGTATGAATTTTTTCGTGTCCCTATTACAAAAATGTGAACCCCAATCACAAATTATGAATCTTGGAAAACCAAACATTCTGAGAATCTGTGATCTCACAAAATTTACAACCACTCAAGAGTCATTGGTCTTAGTACCATTTTTTTTCTAACCATTTAGATAAATAGTCAACATCCAATAAAGTGTAAACAAAGGAAAATTATTTTGTAAAAGGACCAATGAATTCAATTCCCCATGAATTTAGATCTTATAAAATAACATGTGTTGTCTAGGGAACTCATTCATCCTGAAGATATGGCTAGTTAATTGAAATCATGTGCAAGACTTAGAAAATTGTTGATCATATCTATAAAATGTTGTCCAATATATTCTTGAGTTAAAGACTTTTCTAGGTGTACGTTGAGAGATAAAGTGCCCCCTATAATCCAAAGTTTGGAAGAATCTCAAAATAGAGGTAAAATCATTATTGAGGATACACAAATGAACAACCTAATCTCTAAAAATAGTTCACAATTATGGGTCATCCCAAATTAACCATTGTGGCTCATGATTATGTATTTGGGATAGTGAAGTTATAAAATCTATGATGACCTTAGATGATACCAAAAGATTAATAATGTTTTCATATAAAGGGGTAAGGTACACTATATCAAAAATATATTTATCATGGAATAATTCTCTTATGGGGAGGGTTTAGTTAACATGGTTGTCCAATGGTGGAGAAATCCTACAAATGTGTTCTGCTACAACATTTTATGATACTTTTTTATCCCTAATTTCAAGACTATATATCTTAAGTAGGAGTACCCAGTTAATGAGATATTGTTTGGATTTCGATTTCATAATGAGACACCACATGACTTAAAGGTTTGGGAACACAATTACTTTGGTCCCTAAAATGTATTTTCTAAATTTATCCAATAGAAACAAAATATAAATGAATTCATTTTCAGTTGTGATGCAGTTTTATTGGACATGATCTAGTGTGCGTGAGGAATCAGATACGACATATTGAGACCCATCAAACCATTGTGAAAAGTATTCCCCAACTACATATTTTTAGGAATTACATGTGCTTTCAAATGGTAAATCCCACTTAGGTGGTTGGAGTACCATGGGTGATGTGAGTCTCTATTTCAATTTCTTAAAAGCATCCTCATTATTTTTATAAGAAAAAATCATTATATTTTTAGAGTAATTGGGAGAGTGGGAATGTAACTCAACTAAAATCATGAATGAAATGATGATTAAATCCAGCATGAACTAGGAAGTACCATACATTTTTAGGGAATGTTAGGGAAGAAATGATTTCTAATTTTGATTTATCTTTTGGGATAACATCCCCGAAAATGAAACATCCAAGTACTATACTTTGTTGCACCATGAAATGTAATTTATAATTATTAAATACAAGATTTTTTTTTCAATATAACGATGTATGAAAAAATGAACACTACTCAAGAAATAATAAAAAGAGGATACATACATACTGAAATCATACATGAAAAAATCCATTTAATTCTCCAGGTAATCTAAAATAATACTGACCATGCATTGTTGGGATGTTTCTTGACCATTTCACAGACCAAATGGAATCCTCCTATATGAAAATGTTCCAAAGGGGAATGTAAATGTTTTATTTTACCGATTATAGGGGTAAATATAGATTTGAAAGTATCCAAAATACCTATCAAGAAAGTGGTAGTGGTACTTTCCCATTAGCATCTCATATATTTGGTTAATGAATGACAATGAGAAATGGTGTCTCTATGTATACTAGTTTAGTATTGATAATATATATAGAAATTCCAACTATTTTAAACTTGGTCTTGATCAATTAATTGTTTTTATTTTCAATTACTATTAGTCCAATTTTCTTAGGAACTACATGTACTGGACTGACCCATTGTCTATCAAATATGGGGTAATTGATTTTAGAATTAGATAATTTTGATACCTAATATTTACAACATCTTGGAGGATTTGGTTTTCTTGACATTATTCCTTCCTCACCAGTTTATCCTAATTATTTAATAATATATGATGTATGAAATTTTATGGGATAATACTTGGTATTCCAGAAAGTTTCAATCTGAATGATTGTTTGTACTCGCTCAAAAGGTTGAGTAATTATAATTTATACTCTAGATAGAGTGATTTAGGATTGATGATGGGAATCTTGTTTCTATTATCAATATATGAATATTTAAAGTTTTAAGGTAGTTATTTAATTTCCACATTTTGGGGATTTTGGATTGATGGTAGTGAATGTGAAAGTGATATTCTAATGATATCATATAATGTCTCAATGGTAACGTCCCTAGTTGGGAAATCTGATTTTACAGGATGAGAAGTATGATCGATGGTCAAAAGATCCTCTATTCTGAAGAAATCATTAATTAAAAAAAATATTTAAACTTTTCAAACCCAAAAAATACTCAAAATATGAATCGAAATCCAAATCATCAAATAGCGAAGAAGAGTAAAAAACATCATAGAATGGGTTGAGGAGAGAATGTTTTCTATGTGTGTCATAGGAGATCAATTCCATAGAATAGATAGTAAGAGTATAATTCTTTTCAATAGTGTGTTTCATATCATTAGGGATATTGAAGATTACCTTTTATACCCCAAACTCCATGTATAGAATACAATTGTGAATGTTGATGTTTGTATTTTATTTCTGAGGGAATAACTTCCATGTATGGGAGGGGAACTTCCTTGGGATCAATTATCTTTCATCTAAAGAACATAGAAGTCTATAGGGAACAGAATATTCTTCACATGCATGAGTATATACTTGACCACTCCTATTGGGTGTGTAGTGCTCTAGGTGGAAAGTTGCATAATGATTCCCACTGGTTGAAGCTCTCCAACTTAAAGATAAGTATAAATAGATTGAGGCATCACATTAGTCAAAAAAATTAAATCAACAATTTAATAAGAAACAATAGTCTCCCATATGGTGAAAGGTATTGTAAAAGTTCTCAGATCCTAGAATTTTGTTGGAATAGTTGGTTCTATCAAGGTTGATACATTTCTTCCAATGTTGAATCTCTCATTCCCCTTTAATCACCACTTGTGGGTACAATGTTCTTTGAGAAATTTGGTATAAAAATAAATTTGTTTAACTGCTTCCAAGAGTGGATTGTTAACTTGTACCTTATAAGTGTATACATGATCTTTTTATTGATTTACCTATCAAATGTTTTTGTTTTATTGAGATAAAATTTTGGGAAAGGGTAGGGGAATGCATTTTTTTAGTGGAATCCTCAATGACAAATTTTTTACCCTTTTTTCTTTTTATGTCACTTAAATTTTTTAAGGGTAGATAAAGATATTTTTTGGGAGGAGTGCATACATGATTTGTTGAATCACTATAAGGAGAAATTTATTTACCATTGCAATGTGTGATAACACATACATTACCTTTTTCTTTGTGATTGACAATCTGTTGGGATGGTATTAATCTAGAGTGTTGAATATGGATTTCTCCTACTAATTTGTAATGTTAGTATAATTGAGTTTTTTTGGTATTTTATTGATGATTGGATGGATTATTGGATGTAACACCCTAAGCTTCCATGGTACGTTTCTCTTTGAATAATACAACATCGTGTGTTGTACTCAACTTCAAGTTGTAACACACCACAACTAATCAAATTAACCGTTATGAATAGTAATACCAACTTTTTGAAATTTATACATTTTATCTTTCAAAATGGATGTAATTTTTGTATTTTGAATATCGAAATTAGCTTAGGGTGAATTTTTGGTACTTTTCTGATAACTTTCATATTTTGATGAATAGTGAAAATTACTAAATTTGTATTAAAAACAACTTTTTTAATAAATATAATTAATAGTGATAAATTATGAATTTCAGTGATTTAAAGTATAATTGTATTATATTTTTATCATTTAATCCATTGTTGGTAATTGTACATAATTTCACATTTAAACTGGACATAAGCAAGTGCCAATCTTTTGATAGTTATTATTTCTTAAAAACACGCTTTTGGTTTTGACAACGGGAATTAATTTTAAATTAATTTCTTCCACTAATTTGTTTTGAATTTAGAAAAATGGATTCCATATTTATAATCATGAGCTCCAAATTGTGTAAATAGGTAACTTTTATTTTTAAACAATTTGAATAATTACTTCGGTAAATAATTTATTTACCATTGTTAAAGGGTAAATCCGGTAAATAAGGGTAAACAAATAATATTATAATAACATTACATTATCCTAAAACATGTACTAACCCTATTTTTTGATACATTTCCAACCATGTGCATATTTGGGTCGATTTTGTGACCCCATGGAGCCACATGAAAGTGATAATGATACTTTATATTAATCAAGTTAAAGTAAATACAAAAATGACATAAGCATATACCTTTTAGAAAAACAATTTTCACATAGGGTTATATATGTTATATATTTTTAATATAAATATTAAATATAAATCTAAATATATTTCCTACATAATGGTATTTTATTTATAATTTTTAGACATTGAATAATTAAATTTATTAATGACACAATAATGATGCAGTATTTTTCCTTATTAATGAAAGAATCAAATAATTGGTATTATAAATGTTAAAATAAATATAATTTGAAAGGTTTGATGACATCAACGAATATTATTGGTTAATATTATTTTTTTGTATTACTTAAAATAATTTGGTTTGAATTAATAAAGTTTTTAAGACTTTAACAAAAATCAATTATTAAATAGTGTCAAAATTGATATAAAGGAGTTTTTAAAACAAATATTATATTATTAATTGATATTCTATTTCTAAAAATCTAAATTTAGACCAAAGGACTTACATAATTATAGGTGTATAATTAATGGACCACTTGGCTGTCGCTTGGAAGTATATAGTAATTTCATTAACTATATAATATAAAAATACAAAGAGACATGGTAAATGTCAAACTATTTAACTAAGAGTTAAATAAAAACGATAAAGTTAATATAGTGACCCAAACCTGTCTAAAACCTATTGTTTGAGTGTTTTTATACCTATCCCCACCTTAAAAGTTAAATAAACCACTTTGAAGCCATTATAAACTGAATATGAATTTATTATAAAATAATATTTTTAGCTTTTCCAAAGGTGCCCCTCACCCCTCTTATAAAAGGGCACTCCCCTTTCTATAAAATTCACATATTCAAAGCCTTTTGGATTATCCAAACCCTACTAAAATATGCTCTCAACTTCCCTCACTTCAACCTAGAGGCATTATTTTGATCAGAAAGCCAACCTAAGGAGCCCTTTAGATCAATCAAAAAGACGAACCCGAAGAAGAGGTAAAAATCTCACCACCTCTTTCAAGTTCATTTCTTCTTCTACTTCTTCTTTATTTGTTATTTACATTATAAAATAATAACTCTAGTATCTTATATATACTGTTATGTTATTATAAATATGGTAAAACCATATTTAGTATTCTATCCATCCATTGAATGACATGTCACCATACTTGCATACGTACAGCTTACAGTCTCCACATCATGGTGTAATTGTTATTCAAAACATTATTATTTGGATTGGAATGATAATGATGTGTAATGGAATTAAATAATAAATATAACATCATAATAATTATTTATTTATGATATACTATCCAATTATATGCGATTTTAATGTCAAAATATTGATATTGTCCCTCGTGCGTACGTACGGACTACCATCTCAACTAACGCGATGAGATTCATTCCCCATCGTATCCATTGAAGAATAATTTTCATTTGATGGTTAAAAATAATTTTTAAAGATTTAATATAATTCTTGATATGAATAAGATACAAACTATCCATAAAAAACACGTCTTACGTAACAAATCATATAAAGGAAAGCGAATCAGCTAACACCTGAAATAACGATAATACAAAGATATTATTAACAAAGCAATGTTAAAAGATAATATATGATATCATATTAATGTATATTATTCTTGTATAATTTAATTAAAATAATTTCACCATTATAAAGGAGGTTAACCTACCCTCGACCAAGGAAATGTACATGGAAAGGGTTAATTTCACAATCTTTTTATTTTCCGAAGTTGTTTTTATGTAAATGTCTACTGAGATCTCTTTATCATCCACATTCATGTTTCTTAAAAATTTATTTAAAAAAATTATTAATATTTTATATACTATTGGTTAAAGTCATTTATACCCTTTTTGGATTTTTATATGATTTTTATAAAGGAATATTTCCATCATTTTCCAAGCAAGGTCATTTTTTACCTTTCGAAAAAATTAATGTAAGAATGTTTTTTTAACTTATACGGTGGGTGCGACTATTTTCCAATGTTATAAAATCGTGGAAGCTTCCCTTAAAAGCTTATAAGAATAATTTCAAAGTAAATTTTTTATTTTATAATTATGTGACTTTTAAATGATTTCAAAAAAAGAGATATTTCTCTCAAATAGTTTTGATTTCATCTATTTGAACATCCTTTGATGGATTTTAAGGTTATTTGAAGACGATTTATTATGATAAAAAACTTCAATATAGTATTGAAGGTTTTGTGATATTTTTGACTATGGATGTGTTATTTTTATACCATTCACGGTTTATATAAAAAGTATTGACATTTCGTATGCTAGTTTTAATACGAATGTTTATGTTATGTTTAAACCTGTTAATATGGGGAATGCATTGGAATTAATAAGTGATGGGTGGAGCCCACTATAGCTCTTTGATGCATCGGTAGGTATCATGAGACAAACTAGTGTCTTGTAACAAGGCCTTTCCAAAATCTTATTTGTAGTCTTGGCACAAGGCCTTGACTATGTTGTTATGATAGTCTGGAATTATGCATTCCATCATTATGAAAGTGGTTATTGATATTGCATGTGATTATTTTATTAGTAGAATATCCACGTGAATAATTAAATGGAATTATTTTATTTTATTTCTTCTATATTATATTGAAGTTAAAGTTTAAAAATATTTTGTTTTAGTTATACATTGCCTTAAATGTTTGTGCTTATTTATGAAAGTTTCTGCTATATTGTTATCCTTACTGGGAATTTGAGCTCACCCCTTTATATGTTTTATTTTTCCCTGGATGTGAAGAAGTATTTTATGAATGACCTCTATGGATAGTATAAGGGGATATGATTGTGGTCTATGGAGATAATATGTTGTTGTCTTTTTTCACTTTATGATGTAATGTAAACATTATGAATGTATCTATCGATTCCAAGGCTACTAAACTAATCGTTCTATAGAGACTTGATCTTTTGTGATCATGCTAATGTTATGTAATAATGCACCGAATCTGGGTAACTAGGGTCGGGGAATTATAGTTGGTATCAGATGAAGTTTAGTACAAACCTTGGAAGCTTGATTTAGATAAACTCTGATTAGAGCACATAGACCTATGATGGACTTTGAGGATTAGTATAGTAGAACTTCCTAGAATTTTGGTATTGTAGAGATTTTGTGAGTTTTCTGAGAAATACATCCATATCTAGATACAAGTAGGTAAAGGTAGCTCTGACATAGATGTACCTAGGGGTAAAACCCGAAAACACCGCTTTGAGCTAGACTCGAACGGGAACTGGTGCATGACAACGGGCCTTGCTGCACTCTTAGTTATGACACTCCTAAGGGATATGCTTAGGATAATTCTCATTTTCTTTACAAACCATTATAAAGGGTTTATGAGTATATACTTCCTCAATGAAAACATTTTTATGATTACAGATTATATCCATAAAATGTTCAATTCATGTTAAGTGTTTTACAAGTTCAGATTTATGTATTACGATTCATAAACTAATCTAGTGTATTCCATTGTTTAGAAATGGTGCCTAGTGGAAGAAATTGAAACCGTATCAATGCATGCACTCCATTTAGGGATTTCCCTCCTGCTCAAGATAATTATAGTGGATCTGGTGATACAACTGGTGCTGATCATCTTATCACCATACTAGGATAACTCACTCAGGTTATGACTAATAACCTTACCCGTATAGAGCACCCATATCCACAGCGTGTAGGATCAATGTTAGATCGATTCATGAGAAAAAAACTACCAACTTTCAATGGGAGTACAAATCCCTTTGTAGCTGAGAAATGGATAAATTCGTTAGAGAAAATATTCCATGCCTTGGGGAGTGGTGAAAGGGAAATAGTTATCATGGCAGTTTACCACCTCACTGGAGATGCTGACCAATGGTGGTCATTGATTCAAAACAAAAAGGAAGATGATGAAGTAATAAATATGGAATGGAGGGATTTCAAAGAGCTTTTATTAGAAAAATACTTTCCTTGTGACCATCGAGTAGATATTGAAAGGCAATTTCTGAGTCTGAGAAAAAAGGAGGATGAGAATGTTACAAAGTATGAGGTTAACTTCACAAGGTTAGTGAGGCATGAAG
The DNA here is from genome assembly GCA_963277665.1 of Viscum album. Lineage (NCBI taxonomy): Eukaryota > Viridiplantae > Streptophyta > Magnoliopsida > Santalales > Viscaceae > Viscum > Viscum album. The sequence continues at coordinate 2,103,794,325 of OY728128.1, read as the reverse complement.
AAGATTATATTTGTAACCCAAGGATAAAGATTGATCTTTTATTTTATGGGTTAAAACCATTTCTCCATCGAGCATTAGTCTCAAAATCCTTCTCATCGTACAAAGATATTTTCGCATGTTCCATCAAGATAGAAAATGAATTCTCTAAGTCTTACGACTTTAAAGTAAAGAAAGAGAAGAAGAGAACTTCTGATCACTATGGAATTGGAAATAAGGGAAATAAGGGAAAATTTTAATATCCATCCTGCAGTAAATGTGGGAAGAAACACCCCGGTACTTGCTTGAAGGTAAAGAGAGTCTATTACAATTGTGGTAAAAAAGGCCACCAAGATCATGATTTGAAGGGGAAGAAAGAAGCTACCAATGTTCAATGATACAATTTCAGGGAGATGTGACATTATTAAAATGAATTTACTAAGCTTCATGGGAACTTATCTCAGAAAAGGCCAATGGATCAAGGCCAAGCTTATGCTATCACTACTGCTGAGGTAGAAGTTCTGAAAGATGTGGTGGCAGATAATTTAATGGTTTCCTCAAGTTTAGACAATGCTTTATTTGATTCTGGATCATCACATTGTTTCAAATCTTCTCAGTTTTCTAAGAAAATGTGATATTTTCAATTTGATTTAACAAGGGAGTTTTCAGTTAAAACTCCTAAGGGAAGTATCATTGCAACAACGTTTTGTGAATCAATCCCCATTATAGAACATAAATTTTCTTTATCTGTTGATCTCATCATCATACCCATGATTTAATTTGATATAATCCTTGGTATGGATTGGATTTCAGACCATGATGTAAAAATTTATTTTAAGAATAAGGAGGTCAATATTTTTGATGACGATGTTAAAGAACACCTTATCTTTAGAGAAGAATCGGCACCACCTAATTCTTATCTAAATCCACCCCCATTAGCTCAACTAAATTCAATTATTGGGGGGAAGAGAATGAAATAACTATAGGTGAGGAAAGGAATGTACATGTAGAGGATGTACCTATTGTGAAATAATATGTAGATGTGTTTCTGGAAGATTTACCTGGACATCCTCTAGAATGAGAAATTGAGTTTTACATTGATTTAATTCCTGGTTCAAGGCCTATATCGAAGACCCCTTATAGAATGGCGACCGTGGAATTAGTTTAACAAAAGAAACAAATATATTAATTGAGTAATAATGGATTTATTCACCCAAGTGTTTCTCCATGGGGAGCCCCTGTACTTTTTGTTAAGAAGAAAGATGTATCTATGAGGTTATGCATCGACTATAGGGAAATCAATGCAATAAAAATAAAGAACATGTATTCTCTACCTTGAATTGATGATTTATTTGACCAAATAAATGGAGCTAAATAATTTTCAATGATTGAACTTTGATCTAGATACCATCATTTGTGTGTGAATAAGGAATACATTTCGAAGAAAACATTTTGAACTAGGTACGGGCATTACGAGTTTACTATAATGCCTTTTGGGTTGACTAATGCACCCTCTGTATTCATGGATCTAATGAACAGAGTTTTCAAAGAATATCTCAATGATTTTTTAGTGGTATTTATTGATGTTATCTTAGTATACTCCAAATGATATGAAGATCATGAAAATAACTAGCACATTATCCTAAAGACTCTTAGAAGACATGAATTATATGGGAAGTTTATCAAGTGTGAATTATGGCTTCATGAGATTTCTTTTCTTGGACTTATTATCTCTAAGGATGGAATTTTTGTTGATCCTTCTATGACCAAGGCAATCCAAGAATGTACAGAATCGAAAAGTATAACTGAGGTTCACAGTTTTATTGGTTTAGCAGGTTATTATCGGCATTTCGTCCAGAATTTTGCCCGATTGGCTAACCCATTGATGAAGCTCACACCTAAAGGGGTTAAATTTATTTGGAAAAAAGATTGTGAAGAATGATTTGAAGAACTAAAGAGAATATTATTCAATGATCCTATATTGACTATACCATCAGGGAATGATGGGTTTGTTATTTATAGCGATGCTTCAAAGAAAGGACTTGGTTGTGTCCTTATGCAGAATGATAGGGTTATTGCCTATGCATCACGATAGCTGAAAATTCACGAGAAAAACTATCATACTCTTGATCTTGAGTTAGAATCTATAATCATTTCTTTGAAGATTTGGATACAGTATCTCTATGGTGAAAAATGTGAGATTTATACTGATCATAAGAGTTTGAAGTATATTTTCTCACAAAAAGAACTCAATATGAGGCAAAGGCAATGGCTTGAACTCCTCAAGGATTATGATATCATGATACACTACCACCCGAGGAACGAAAATAAGGTGCCAGATGCTTTAAGTAATAAGGATCATGATGTTTTGAACAAAATGAGAGTTGAAAGGGTTCCATTTTTCTTGGATCTAGTAATGTTGGATATGTGATCCAATTTTCATGGCCTGTCTCTGGGTTTCCAGTCACCGCAAATTCGGATCTGTTAGGGTCTTCTTCTGGTGAATCCATTCCGCTACCTGCATCCCTCGCCAAAGCCCCACAGGTTGGCTCCCCCACCATCCCAGTTCTGGGGCCGCTGCCTCAGCCTTATTTCAAAGAGGCCCTTTGCTGACCGCAGCCCTTCTCTGAGCCAGGTGGAGTCCTCTCATCGGTAGCTCCTCTTGCTATTTCCTCCTCTATATAAGGGGGTTCTCTAGTGCTTCCCATTTTGGTGGCCTCGTTCTAGGAAGCATCAGAGTGCCTCAAGTGGACCTTGGTTGCGAGATTCGACCGGGACAAACCTCTGCTGTGTCTGTTTAAGAATTTTGTGAATTCGTGGAACCTCTACCATCCGGCCAAGATTTCGAATCTAAATAGAAGCAGCTTCTGCGTGGTTCTGAGATCTTATGATGACTTCCTCAAAGCATGGTGCTTCTTCCCTAGTTCCCTCGGGTGATGGAGTTTCCATATATGATGATGGTCGATGGAAGGTGGGTCTGAAAGGGATTCATCGAGGGCAACGATCTGGATCTCTTTACCAGGTTTATCTCTTCAGTTTCGGAATGCTTGTCTGCTGCGCGAGATTGGTAACTTGTTTTGTGTCTTTCTTTATGCTGATGAGCAAACACTCTTCCTTGAGGATGCGGGGATGTCTCGTATTTGTATCGACTTGGATCTTGCTACTCCTGTTCCCAGGAAGATCACCCTCATAGTGGAAGGAATGGGGGATTGTATTCAACCGATTGTAGTTCCTTTTCCCATGTCTTTCGGCTCAAGCTGTCAGCTACAAGGGCATTCCTTGTCCATCTGTCATAGGAAACGTTCGAAGTACGTGGCCTCTGGCCCTCCAGTTTGCTCTGATGGTGTTTCAGAGTTGTTTTCTCCCTTGATTCCTGCTCCCAATTCCCCCTTGGGCATCACTGCGTCTTCTCCACCGAAGTATTTCTCGACTTTCCTAGAGGAAAGGCTTTTGGTTGACAGGTTATATTCCTACATTGGTGTGGTTGAGTCGCATCACATTTCACTCGGTCCAAGAGATCAGGTGTTTCCACTTCTTCATCTTTCCTCGAGTACCAGGGTTTTCTTCCAGGGTTGGAGGAGCTCGACTTTTTTGGGCTTCGGAGCCATGTCAAGCCTACTTGCTGGGTGTGGTCCGCTGGATCAACTACCTGGTTTTAAGTTGTAGGTTCTAGGCCCTTCTTGCCCCCGGCAGTGTTCTCTTCTATCCAGGGGGTCATGGTGTGTGGAGGGCGAGGAGGATAGTCTTCCCGCGTTGGTTTCTAAGCCATCATTCTTCTCTAGCGAGTTTCTCAAGGCTTCTAGTTGTGATATGCGGAGTTCCTCTGAAGCGAGCTCTCAGTTTAATTATCCTCAGGCAGTCCTGGACCCCCTCGGTACTTCCTTGATCCCACTTTCAAACAGCTTCAGCAGTCTGTTACTGGTTTCGGATTTTTCCTCCATGGAGGAGGTTGTGCTAGCCACCCCGGTTAATGGTGTCACCACCCGTGCTCGTGCCAAGCTTTCTCAGAATTCTCCCTCCAGAAATAAAAAAGGCCAGGTTTCGTCTGGATCCAAATTCAGATGGTCTCAGTTCCAATGATATCCTTAATTATTTGGAATTCCCGGGGTCTAGGAGCACAGGCAAAAACTAACTTTCTGGTTTCCAAGCTTCGACGTACAGAGTCGTCTGTGGTCGTGATTCTTGAGCATAATCAACACTGTTCTAAAATTTCCAGTTTTGTGGCATGACTTGGAATGAGAGGCTTCTTGCATGGTGATCCAGTCAACCAATATATTTGGGTCTTCTGGAAGGGTAATATTGTAGTGGATTTCTTGGACACTTCTTACTAGCATATTTCTGTGAAAATTAGTGATGGGCATCAAGGCTGTGTTTTTTCTTTCATCTCTGCCAAGTGCGATGCCAAAGAGAGGGATGATTTATAGGAAAGGCTGGACAATTTTGACCAAGGAAATGAAGCATGTTTCATCGGGGGGGATTTTCATGTCATAATGGATTCATCAGAAAAGAAAGGAGGTGTAAGGGTTTCTAGAAGTGATCGGTAGGCCTTTTTGTCCTGCGATGCTCGGAATGGTTTACTGGATTTAGGTTTTGTGGGAAAAAAGTTTATGTGGTGCAATAATCACCGAGGCCCTCGACGCACTTGGTGTAGGCTGGATCGGTGGCTTGCTAACCTCTCAGGTTTATCTTCCTTTTCAAACACAAAGGTGGAGAATTTGGTGCGGGTTTTATCGGATCATGCACCACATCTTATTAGCTTGGATCACAGGCTGGTGAACAATAGGTGTTTCTTCTATTCCATACAACGGAAAATGGATACCATATTCCATTCAACGGTGATTTTGTATTGGGAGAATCCCATGCAGTATAGATGTTGGATGGGCTTACACAACAAACTATGAAGGCTAAGAGATGATTTACAGCAATGGTTTTCCAACATGCCCATTAGTTTAGCTAATTTGGAGGATCTGAAAGATGAAATTGAACACCTTGAGTGAAGGCTAGAAGATGGATGGGATGAGGAAATTTTTGGTACTTTGACAAGCAAGAAGAATCACCTTGCTGCGTTGCTCTTGGAGCAAGAGAGGTTTGCTCGTGAGAGATCCCGGGTAACTTGATTCAGGGAGGGTGATAGAAATACAGCCTATTTTTAGGCCTGCATAAAGGAAAGGAGGCAGACAAATGTACCTAATATTCGAATGGTAGATGGGTCTTTTACTCAAGAGATTGGGGTTATGGGAGGCATGGCTGTTGACTACTTCAAAAGGTTGTTGGCTGATCCTAATCCATGTATGCAGGAGGGATACCCACCGGAGAAAACTGATTTGTTTAATTTTATACCAATGGTGGTGTCTAATGAGGTTAGTCTTTCTCTTGAAAAAATACCAGATGAAGATGAGGTTTGGGAGGCAGTCAAGGCTCTCAATTCTGAGAGTGCTCTGGGGCCGGATGGTTTTCCTGGGTCTTTTTACATTATCTTATGGGAGTTGGTTAAATGGGATTTAGTTGAGGCCATTCAGGATTTCTTTAGAGGGGGTCATTTTCCTCGTGTTGCTTGTGCATCAACTCTAACTCTCATTCCGAAAGTGAAAGACCCCTATACACTCAATCAATACCAACCGATTTGTATGTGTAATTTTCCCATCAAGGCTCTTGCAAATATTATCAACAGAAGACTTGTGCCTCATCTTCCCCAATGTGTCTTGGAAAATAAGCAGGGTTTTATCAAAGGAAGGTCCACTCAATCTTCCATTGCCATGTCTCATGAGTTAATAGGGTATATTAATCTTAAGATGCCTGGGTCCAATGTGGCGATTAAAGTGGACATGCACAAAGCTTATGATAAAATGGAATGGAATTTTATCAATAAAGTGTTGTCTCACATGGGTTTTTCCAGAGGGGGTGTGGATTTACTGTTTGGAATTTTTAGCTCAGCATGGCTTGTTGTCTCTTTCACGAGGAAGCGGTGCAGTTTTTTCAAACCCAACTGAGGCTTGCGGCAGGGAGACCCTCTCTCTCCCAGTCTCTTTAGCTTGGTTCAGGACTCTCTTAGCAGATAATTTGAGGGGACAACTCTTAATGGGAGGCTTCGATCATACCATGGTAGAGGGAATTCCGGTAATGTTTCACATATATTCTTTATAGATGACATGTTATTCGTCATGAATGGTAATAGGCAGAACATTAGGGAATTTAATAGAGTAATGGAAACCTATTGAAAGTGGAGGGGTCAGTCCATCAACAAGGAGAAAAGTAGTGTGTTTCTCTCGAAATGGTGTTCGAAAAGAAGGGGGAAAATATTGATGAGGCATTGGGCATACATAAAAAATATTTCCTGATGGAATACCTCAGAGCTCCTATTGCACCAGGCAGGGTACAGATTCAACACTTTGACGGGCTTGTTGGGAAAATTACAAATCACATTAAAAATTGGAAGAACCGGTTTCTCTCTTTTGTGGGGTGTATCACACTGGTCAATTGTGTCCTTTCCTCGATTCCCATGCATGTGCTCTCGGTGATCAAGGTTCCAAAGGCAGTGCTGGTTAATATTGAAAAAGTGTTGAACAACTTCATATGGGATTCTCTTAATGAGGGCAGAACTCACTAGACTTCATGGGACATGATTGCTAGAGAGGATTCTAAATGCAGTATTAGTGTCTGGAGTGTAAGAGGGGAAATACAAGGTATGCAAGCTAAACTTGCTTGGGACTTTCTAGAGAAAAAATCGTTGTGGGAACGGTTTATTAATAATAGATATGGAACTCACTTAACCAGTGGTGGAAGAATTGTTTCCCATCCTTGGCGCACAATTTCTAGTTACTTACTAGTTCTTCTCTCACACTCCAAATGGCTGGTTGTCTGTGGGCAAATAAATTTTTGGAGTGATAATTGGATTGGTTTAACGCTTGTTTTCTCTGGCTGCTCGACATCGGAGATTTCCTTTGCTTAGGCTAGATGTTTCAGACCATTTATCCAGACCATTCTCACGAACAGCCAACTGAAGGTCTTTGATGGCATCACCTTGAATGATGATCCTAAAAAACTCATTTTCAATGGGTCGGCCTCGGGGTTGTTCTCATCCAAGGGGTATTGTTCCGTGACTCGGGTGCATGGCTCTCCTGATATCTGGAATGAAGCACTGTGGTGTAATGATCTGTCGGTGAAGTATAATTTTCTTATCTGGCACATTCAGAGTCAGGCTGTCCCTACAGATGAACAGGTGAAGCACAGAGGATTCCACTTGCATATAAATGTTTATGATGCTCGGTCCCAACCGAAGAGTCAATTAAAAACCTTTTCTTCGCCAGTGACTCAGCGACTATGGTTTCGGGTTTCCTTGGGGAGGTCTTCGGACGAGGAGGTAAGGCTGCTTCAACTGCGTCTTTTCTGCATTTGTGGTTCTCATGAATTGATGAAAATGTCTCTAAGAAGAAGTCTTGGGTGGTGCTTTTTAGTGCAGGATGCTGGACTCTTTGGAGTGCTTGCAACCAGAGGCGGAATGGGGTCACGGGCTGTTCGAGGCTGGCGTTGGTTTTTCATGCCCACTGTATTGGGACTGATTTGGTCCCACTTGTTAAGGGTGGGGAGGCCATTTCACCTCTAAAAAGTTTCATGGAAGGTAACTCATGTAGTCCATTCATACTAGGTGTGAATAAGAAGGGATGTTGGGTGTAGTGGAAACCTCCGAGTAGTGGTCTGAAGCTCAATGTGGATGGGTCTTGCCTGTCCAGTTTTATGAGTGGAGGGGGAGTGGTTTGTGACTCCCAAGTGTTGGTGGTACTGGCTTTTAGTGATGATTTTGGAATGTAAGACTCTCTTATGGTAGAGGTGTATGCAATGTTGAAAGGCATTGAGCTTTTTCATTCTCATAATCTTGTGCTTGAGTTGGTGTAGACTGACTCGGCTATCCTTCACGGGTCGCTGCGAGGGACGCTTCTCATTCCATGGACCATTACCTACATTTTTCGCAGATGCAAGCACCTTCTGGACTCTCAGGTGATCCTTAGTCACACTTGGCGCGAGGGGAAGAAGGTGGAAGATTTTTTGGCCTCCGGGATTACCACTGGTGATCAAAGTCTATTGTTTTCTACATTGGGATCTCTTCCACAGGTATGTGGTAATTTACTTAGGGTAGATGCTTTGGGACTTCATTATTTTAGGCCTCCTTAAACTTGTTTTTGTATGGGGCACTACCCAATTTAAAATTTTAATAAAAAGTTAATGTTGGATGGATAGAAAGGATTAAGAGTTCTCAGACCAATGATGAATAATTTTAAAAGAAGATTAAAGCTGTGAATAATGGGAGATTGAGTGACTTTGTGTATGAAGATGGAATTTTGATATTTGGGAAGAGACTTTGTGTTCCTGATATACCTGATCTAAAAAGGGAATTTTTGGATGATGCTCATAGTTCGAATTTCTCTATACACCCTGGGAGCACCAAAATGTATAGATATTTGAAGGAACATTTTTGGTGGGACAACATGAAGAGGGAGATTGCTGATTTTGTGTCAAGTTCTATGGTTTTCAAATAAGTGAAAGTTGGAAGGCAAGAGCCTCTAAGAGTCATGCAACCTCTTCCCATACCTGAGTGGAAATTGGATAATATCACGATGGACATTGTCATGGGACTACCAAAGACTCATAGAAGGAACGATGCAATATGGGACATTATTGATCATCTTACCAAGTCCCCACATTTTCTTACTATAAGGGAAGATTTACCACTTGAACGTCTAGAAAGACTATATTAATGAAGGTGTAAGACTTCATGGAGTACCCGTATCAATTGTTTCTGACCGTGATCCACATTTTACATCAAGATTCTGGAAAAGTCTTCAGAAATCCCAGGATACTGAACTTCATTTTAGCACTGCCTACCACCCCCAGACTGATGGAAAATCAGAACGAACTATTCAAACCTTAGAAGACATGGTGAGATCTTGATCACTTGACTTTCAAGGTATGTGGGATCAATATTTACCTCTGGCCGAATTTTCCTAAAACAATAGCTTCCATTAAAGTATTCAGATTGCACCATATGAAGCATTATACAGAAAGAGATGTTGCACACCAACCTATTTGGATGATGTTGGTGAAAGGAAACTCGTAGGCCCAGAACTGGTGGAGGAATCGATGGAAAGGGTGAAGGTAATCTAAAACCACATCAAAGCAGCTCAAAGTAGGCGGAAGAGCTATGCTGACAACCGAAGGAAGGATTTGGAATTTTAGGTTGGAGATCATGTTTTCTTGGAGGTATCTCCATGGAAGAGAGTTATAAGTTTTGGTAAGAAAGGTAAATTGAGTCCCAGGTACATCAGAACTTTTGAAATTCTATAATGAATTGGGGCTTTAGCTTATTGTTTGGAAATGCCGCCAAATCTCTTCAAAGTTCATGATGTGTTCCACGTATCACTTTTGTGAAAATACATGTCTGACCGAACGCATGTACTCACCTATGAGGAAGTAGAACTAGAACCCAATCTATCTTTTTGCGAAGATACCATCAGGATTCTTGATACCAGAGCACAAGTCCGGAGAAACCGGAAAACTCACCTGGTAAAAGTTCTATGGAGAAACCATAATATGGAAGAGGCAACGTGGGAACCCGAGGAACTTATGATGAAGAACCACCTGAGTCTTTTCACACGGTAGTATTCTAGAAATTCTTAGGAATAAATTATTTGAAGGATAGGAGAATGTAACACCCCAAGCTTCCACGGTACTCTTCTCTTTGAATAATACAGTAGTGTGTAACACACCACAACCAATCAAACTAGCCGTTATGAATAGTAATACCAAATTTTTAAATTTTATACATTTTATCAATCAAAATGGAAATCATTTTTTGATTTGGAATATCGAAATTAGATTAGGGTGAATTTTTGGTATTTTTATGATAACATTCATATTTGGATGAATAGTGAAAATTACTAAATTATAATTAAAAACAAATTTTTTAATAAAACAATTAATAGTGATAAATTATGAATTTGAGTGATTTAAAAGTATAATTTGATTATATTTTTACCATTTAATCCAATGTTGGTCATTGTACATAATTTCACATTTAAACTGGACATAAGCAAGTAAGAATCTTTTGATAGTTATTAATTCTTAAAAACACGCTTTTTGTTTTGACAATGGGAATTAATTTTAAATTTATTTCTGACACTTATTTGTTTTGAATTTAAAAAAATGGATTACATATTTATAATTAGGAGGTACAAATTGTGTAAATAAGTAACTTTTATTTTTAGACATTTTGAATAATTATTTCGGTAAATATTTTCTTTACCAGGGTTAAAGGGTAAATCCGGTAAATAAGAGTAAAAAAAATAAAATAATAATATTAAATTACCCTAAAACGTGTCCTAACCCTATTGGTTGATACATGTCTGACCCTGGGCATATTTGGGTCGATTTTGGGACCCCATGGAGCCACTTTTATGTGATAAAGACACTTTATATTAATTAAGATAAAGTAAATACAAAAATGTAATAAGAAATATCTTTTAGCAAAAGAATTTTTACATAGGGTTATATATGTTATATTTTAGAGTATAAATATCCATTAGAAATCTAAAAAGATTTCCTACATAATGGTATTTTATTTATAATTTTTAGACATTTAATAATTAAAATTATTTATGACACAATAAGGATCGAGTATTTCCCTTATTAATGAAAGAATAAAATAATTCGTATTATAAATGTTAAAATAAATATAATTTGAATGTTTTTATGACATCCAAAAATTTTATTGGTTAATAAGACATGATTGTATTACTTGAATGAATTTTATTTCAAATTAATAAAGTTGTTATGACTTTAAAAAATCAGTTTTTAAATAGTGTCAAAATTGACATAAAGGAGTTTTTAAAACAAATATTATTTTATTAATTGATATTCTATTCCTAAAAATCTATTGTTCAGACAAAGGACTTATATAATTATAGGTGTATCATTAATGGGACACTTGGGGTCTCTTGAAAGTATATAGTAAGTTTATTACCTCTAGTATCTTCTATATACTATGATATTATTATAAATATGGTACAACCATATTCAGTATTCTATCCATCCTTTGAATGACATGTCACCATATGTGCGTACGTATGGCTTACAATCTCCATGTCATAGTGTAATTGTTATTAAAAACATTATTATTTGGATGGGTATGATAATGATTTTTAATTGAAGTAAAAAATAAATATAACATTGTAATGATTCTTTATATATGATATAACATACAATTATATATGATTTTTGTATCAAAATAATGATATTGTCGCTCGTGCATAAGTATGGACTACCGTCTCCACGAACGCAATGAGATTCATTCCCCAACATATCCATTAAAGAATAATTTTCATTTAATGGTTAAAAATAATGTTTAATGACTTAATATCATTCTTGATATGAATAAGATACAACCTATACATAACAAACACGACTTACGTAACAAAGTATATAAAAGAAAATGAATCAGTTAACACCCGGAACAATGATAATACAAATATATTATTAACAAAGAAATATTAAAAGATCATATATGATATCATATTAACGTATATTATTCTTGTATAATTTAATAAAAATTATTTCACCATTATACAGGAGGTTAACCTACCCTCGACCAAGGAAAAGTACATGGTAAGGGTTAATTTCACAATCTCTTTTTTTCCAAGGTTGTTTTTATGTAAGTATATACTAGGAAATTTTTATCATCCACATCCATGTTTCTTAAAAATGTATTTCAAAACATTATTACTATTTTATATACTATGAGTTAAAGTCATTTATACCCTTGTTTGACTTTTTGAGGATGTTTATAAAGGAATCTTTCTTTCGTTTTTCAAACAAGGTCCTTTTTAACCTTTTTGACAAAATTAATGTAAGAATGTTTTTTAACTTATACGATATGTGAAGATATTTTCCGCCATTATAAAATTGTTGAAGATTCCCTTACAAGATTATAATAATATTTTCATAGAAAATTTTTTATTTTATAGTTATGTGACTTTTAAATGATTTAAAAAAAAAGAGATTTTTCTCTCAAATAGTTTTGATTTCATCTATGTCAACATCCTTTGATGGATTTTAAGCATTTTTGAAGCTAATTTATTATGATACAAAACTTACATATAGTATTGAAGGTTTTTCGATATGTTTGACTATGGATGTGTTATTTTTATACCATTCATGCTTTATGGAGAAAGTATTGACATTTCGTATGCTAGTTTTAATACGAATGTTTATGTTATTTTTAAACCTGTTCATATGAGGAATGAATTGGACTTAATAAGTGACGGGTGGAGCCCACTATAGCTCCTCGATGAATCGGTAGTTCTCATGAGACAAACTATTGTCTTGGTAGAAGGCCTTGACAAAATCTTATTTGTAGTCTTGGCACAAGGCCTTGATTATGTCGTTATGAAAGTCTAGCATTATGAATTCCACCATTATGAAAGTTGTTATTGATATTACATGTGATTATTTGATTATTAGAATATCCACGTGAATAAGTAAATGGAATTATTTCATTTTATTCCTTCCATGTTATATTGAAGTTCTAGTTTAAAAGGCTTTTGTTTTAGTTATACATTGCCTTAAATGTCTATTCTTATTTAAGAAAGTTTCCACTATATTGTTATCCTTACTGGGAATTTAAGATCACCCCTTTCTATGTTTTATTTTTCCCATGATGTGAGGAAGTATTTTATGAATGACCTGTAGGGATAGTATGAGGGGATATGAGTGTGGTCTATGGAGACAAGATTTTTTTGTAGTTTTTCACTTTATGATGTAATGTAATCTTTATAAATGTATCGAGTGATTCCAAGGCTACTAAACTAATTGGTCTTTAGAGAATTCATATTTTATGATCATGCCAATGTTATGTAATAATGAACTGACTCTGGGTAACTGGGGTCAGGGCATTACATTGGAAGTAGAGGTTATTTATAGCCATTTTTTTCGTCATTTCCTCAAGGATAAGGTCGTATTTTGTATGGGGATTTTTGAAAGACCTTTGTGGTGGTTGCAGATTTTTGGTTTTTGGATGTGGTTTACTACAATTCCCTTAGCAGTTTTAGAAGTATTTTTGTTGGTTATAATTCCAAATTAACTATATTATTAGTTATCGTTTTGTCCAGATTTGAATAGATAGTATGTTTCTCTTTTAATAAATTTGTTATAAGGGTGAACAAGGAATATTGCGTCAAAAATATCAAAACGTTTCTCTCAGTTGACAGATTTTTATTTAGAATAGTATGTGTCGACAAAAAAAATTCCATAATGAATTAGAGGAGGATGTTGATATTTCCATTGGGAAAGATCAAGTTGTCGGAGTAGGTTACTTTCCAATTCAAACATTATGTCCACCTTATTCATGAATTCAGATCAATGCACTTCATATACACCTATGATGAGAACAATTTACCTTATAACAAACATTTGATTACTTTTCGTGTTGTTTTTTATGAGTCTTTATATCTATTGGGGTCTTTTTTACAAGAAAACCACCTACAGTTACATCAATCAAGTTACAATTAATTGGAATTAAACCTATATAAAAGAATTGTACTAAATTTTTCTCACTTATTGTTTGGGTTTTGGCATTTTGAACAAATAATTTTAAAATCTTCCCAATATTCATGAAGTGTTTTTTCATTTTATTATCTTAATCAAAAAATTTCATTCCTTATTGTTGTAGTTTTATAAAATGGATGTTATTTTTTATGAAAAATGTGTTTCATATACTCCCAACCTCTAATTTGGGAGTTAACCTAATATTACCAATATTTTTCATCATCTTCTAATGAAAAAGTTAATTAACTAAGATTGACCAATTTTTCATCCAAATTAGCAGGTTTTAACATTGAACACATAATATGAAATTAGATTAATATCTTATATTGTTCCTCTCCTCCCCCTTTCCCTCGCCGTTCTCATTGGCGGTACAGTTTTGCTGGTGTTTCAATGACAGAAAACGCTGCATTTCTGCTTTTATCGCTAGATCCATCATGTTTTAACCCCATTTTGGTTTTACACGATGGCGCTTAGGTGGTTTAGGATTGTGTTTTGTTAGATTTTGGTGGCGTGTTGCATCTTTTTCTTGTTGTTTTTCAGGGCTCTGAACTATGTCTTCGCTACTCTTATCGCATAATCCATTGTTTCAAAACCCCATAATGGTTTTTCATGATGGGACTTTGGTGGTTTGGGGTTGTGTCAGAGATAGCGTTTGGCACTGCTTTCCTCATCGTCGTACTATCCTTTTCCTCTGCTCTTTGGGTTGGTTCTACTTCCCGAGCTCTTGTTCTTGCGCCGTATTCGTGAGGCGTCGACAAGGGCTTTGGATTTTGGTTCGATTCGAAGGTGAAATGGTGATGGCAAGGTTAATAGTGTCTTTGGTGATGTGGTTGGAAGTTATATGGGATGATTGATGGTGGGTTATCACTGGAAAGTGTGATGACAAAGGTGAAGACAATCAAGGGCGTGGCTTGAGGCGGGTCATCGGTCGATATTCGTCAAACGTGGCTGCTAGGTGGAGATTGATTCCTGGCGTGGGTAATGGCTCATTGTTGAGGTGCTCCGTTGATTTTGATCTGCCATGTCTTCAGAATTCCATTTCTCCTCTCCCAATCGGTATAGAGTTGTGGTTTGGAGGAAGTTCTGGGAGGTGTTCTTTTAGCAATCTACGAGGTTCTTGGCAGCACATCTTCATTGGTTGAGTCCCTTCGGTATGTTCAGGTTCTATTTTGATGGTTATTCATTTGGTTTTTCATATTTTCCATGGTTCTTCTGGGATCATGGTGTTGGATCGAGTTTCCCATTGTGGTGGTTCGAGGATGGAAAAGCGACGTGTTCTTTTTTGCCTACAACAGTTCTGGTTGAGAACGTCTGTTGATGTTGGTATGTGATGAGGAAGATGACGATTGCATTTTGAAATTTGAATGGTGAAAAGTGACTTGTGGCCAGCTACAGTATTGATGGTTTGTGGTGGGCTCGAGGCTACTCCAAGGTTTTATCTGCCCACGTGATGCTTGCTCCCGAGGTGGTGTGACAATGCTTGGTTTGTTTTGCACATTTTGAATCATTATGGCATTTTGTGGCACAGTAATCTGGTTTAATTTTTCTTGTTTTCATTACTTTTGACATTTGTATTTGACTTGCTCTGTATGGGGGTTTGGTAATTGGGTTGGATGCTATCGAATTGTGGTTGTGAGGTTCCCACTAATCCAAAAAGTGGTTTATTTAGAAAATGTAAAAAAAGGATTTGGAGTAGTAGTGTCACGAACATAGGATCCTCTCTGGTTCAGATTTGAAATGAAATATATCTTCTATATAATAACACATCTTGAAAAAAATTACACATAAAAAATAATGTAGATAACAAAAATATATGTAATTTAATAATTTAAAACAAAAAATATATTCACAAAATTTGCAAATATTTTGTAAAAAAATTTTACACTAAAAACTATTGTGATCTCTAAAAACAACACCAAAATGTGACTGTGTTTTCACAACAAAAAAAAAATTATGTTTTTAAAGTTTATTTAATGCATAGGGTGGACCCTAGGTCATCTATAAAGTATATTTTAATTTTTAAAGTATTTATTTTTAATAAAAATTACTTAAAGAGGAATTATTTTTAATAAAATTTTGAAAAATAAAATAACTTAATTAATGAGTTTAATAGTTGATAAAGAAATGTGGTATTTTTAGAATTATGGGAGTGGGAGGTAATTTTTTGTTCACTAAACATATTTTTTAGTTCATCATTATGTAAGATAAATATTTTTTAATTTAATCATTTTTTGAGGGTTTTCAAGATCTTGATTCCCTTATCACCTCTTAAATAAATTCATAAAGAACCAACCCTTTACAAAATAATCATGTTGTTAAGGTTTTTACCTCAAGAATAGAGTGAGGGATACCATAAAATACTGATATCTCATGTTTATACTAGAGAGATATGATTATTGTCTTTTCCAATTGGAAAAAACCATGATTCCCACTAGAAATCTCAACCCAATCGATGTTGAGATATATATTGTTTCACTTGATTAATAAACAAATGCATTCAAAGAAGAATAATGATGAAGTAAAACATAAAGGAAATGTTTCAAAAAAAAACCAAAACAAGAATATGAAAAAGTTCTATAACTCTCTATCTATGTGTGTATAGCTCCCTTTAAATGACCATCTGTCATTTATCTCTCCATAAAGAAGAGGAGCTGGATCAGGTGAAAGTTCACCACTATCCATGATCCACATATGAGGATATGGTCCTTAAAAACTTCTATATGGATGAGTGCAATCCTCTAGTTCTCTAAATTGGAAGAGATTTTACAGTTATTTGAGCTTCAAAATGAGATGCCCAAGGTTCCCTTTAATAACCCAAATAAGAGGTTGTTTTGTGAACCCATATTTCTAGATACCACCTTGCCGGTGATTTTGGGTGCATATGAAGCCTTATATTTCTTTAAAAAATGAAATGTTATTTTTTCCACCTCTTGAATATATCCTTATCAATTTTTTGTCCATTTAATGTATAAAATGGTAGATACTTCCAAAATATTGAACAACACTTTTTTAAATTGATAAAATTCTATTCCCTTGAAAGATAAGTTTTTTGGTCGCCTTTATTGATGACTTGGGATTTTGTGTCTTTAGAATAGTTATTTCCCAATGAATTTTGGATCATAACACAAAATATTATTCCAATGGGATGTATGTATTAACTTTAGTGGGTGTTTGAGTCCACATGTGTTCTTGGAATCTAATGCAGTATGGCCAATATTTCTTCAAATTCATCCTCAGTCCTCTAAATCACCTCCACCTACAATAAACATATCACTAAAAGGGAAATTACCCTTTATAAAAGTGATAAATAAAATATTTTAATCAATAATGAAGTGTAATTTATTATTATATTTTAATTTTAAAATAGAAAATCAATTTAACATATAGGTATAAGTATGGAAATTAATAATGTATCGGTACACGATTTTGGATATTGTTATAGAAGAATGATCATTGAAAATAATACATTATTTTTAAGGTAATTGAAATGAGACTATAATAGATATATAGAAGATGTATTCCTCAATCTTTTGACCTCATCATAAGGTTAGTGAACCTTATGAGAAAACTGATGAAGTCATAATTTCACTATAATTTCAACCATTAGAAGTTAAAGAAAATATTTTGGAAGATATTAAATTTGATACCAAGGATGCAAAGGTCACCCCAATAGAGAAATTTTCCAAGGATAAAGATTTTGATGAACATGATAAAAATCTTAATGAAAAAGTAATGAAATATTTTTCCCTATATAATCTTCTGTTCATACTTAAACAGTAAAAACATCAACAAATAAAAAAAATAGCATGAAAAAAATAGTCTATCAGAGGAATGATGTTCAAAATCACAATCACCTAGTTCATTTATTGGAATATAATATACTTCACCTAATATTTTTTTAATTGGTCAAAATGTAATCGATGATGAAAAGTTTAAAGAATCAATTTCTAGAGAGGATTTCACTCTAAATAAGGATAAAGAATACATATTTATATAAAAATTATGATATCCATTTAAAAAGGATAGAATAAATTGAATTCATTATGAAAGATAAAATATAGAAGATTGATGAAATCTAAATTTATATAATAGAATTATTAAAATCGATGATAGTTAAAAATTGGTAAATTTATGAGATGAATTCATGATTTGAATATCAAGAGGAAAATTTCGAGGAGATAGTTTCTTAAGAAGAGAATTTTTATAAGTGGAGTCAAATGATGAAATCTCTAGAAGTGATATTTTTTGGAAAAGATTATAATTTCAAGATTTATGATGGTATATTGAAAAATAAATGTAAGTGCATTAAAAAACAAAAAAAAATTATTTAAATATATATTTAATAATAGTTTTTTAATTACCATTTATTATTATATTTACACAATTAATGAATATTTTTCAAACATATATACTTGAATACCATGCACAAATTTGTTGAATTACTATTTTAATTACTACTTGACGAATTTTTAAATTATCATTTGTTAAAAATTTCAAATTAGTACTTATTTATGATAGTTGTTTTTTGTATTTCAGTATTTTTTTACTGTTATAGTGATAACATTTCTTTTACCAAAATTTTATTTATATTTTATGGAGGTGATTTCAATTTTTTAACATTATATTTTCATTTCAATTTATTGTTTTTGTTTTCAAAAATCACAAAAGTGGAAAGACTTAATAAAAATTTAAAAATTAAGTTTCAAAATTTTTGTTATATATTTGTTTCATGGAAAGAGAGATTTTTTTGTGTTATTCAAAGTGGAAGAATCAGTTTTTAAAATATTTTTTTGTTTTATATTATGAAGGTGGAGACTTTATATGAATAGTTGAATGACATGAAATATTTCATTTTAAGATTATAAAAGGTTTAAATTTTCAATTCTTGTATATATTTTTCAAAAGGGGAGATATTATTGAGTTAGTGAATCACATTATCATTTGTTATTAACATCACAATACACTTAAATAATTATTAAATTTTACTTGAGATTGTTATTCTATCTTTGATGTATCAATACTACCAAACTGACCTTTTACAGCGCTAGAAATGACCTTTATCAGCACTAGAAAAGTGTTGACTACATAAGAGAGGTTAAAATCTATTGTATTTTATCACCACAAAAAAATCCCTGATAAAGGGTTCTTTTATTAAATCAAAAAGAATAATTAATAAATAGAACCTTTATTATCACTTTAAGCAAATGAGGCTCAGCCTAGTTGGTGAGGTTTTCTTAAGTGCATCCATAAGACCGAGGTTCAAAACCAGGTAGAAGCATATTTCCGGGGTACTATAGCAGTACTATAGTAGAATTGCACACTGTGCAGGTATTGTAGCAGAACTGTACACTATACAGGTACTATAGAAGAACTGTACAATGTGCGGCTACTATAGCAGGCACTGTAGCAGGTATTATTCGGTACTGTAGCAGTTAGAACTATTCACCTTGGGCCACTGGTTTGGGCTTGGAGTCCTTAAGGCTTTTGGGCCACACAGGATTTTGGGTGAGTAGGGATTTTGGGCCACCTTTAAGGCCCTCATGAAACCTCAAGGCCTTCGGGATACATGCAGTTTCCCCACACACACTACATAAAAGAATCAGCCCAAGAAGAGGATTCAGAGCAGGTGCACTCACCAGAGCAGAGCCAAATGGATTGTCAGAATGAGAGGGTATTGCTATGTCATCGGTACTAGCTTGTGCTTGCATGGGAAGCCTAGCCAGAAAGATATGCAAAGGTGGAGAGCTATTATCATGACACAGATGCTGGGGAGGGGAAGTTCCTTGTAGATAGTTTGGTTGAATTCCCTAAGACCTTCAGGTCAGGTAATCTCCTAAGCCTACTGTCCTTGTAATCTCTGAGCCTACGACCCTTGTAAGGGTTCCCCATAATCCCTTAAAAGGGGGGTTATCAAAAATCAATAAAAATGAAGGCCTTCAGGCCATTCAGGCTATCAACACAATAATTTAGTACCGCTAAAGGAAACCTTTATCAAATCTTATAAAACCACTAAAAAAGAATATTTTATAAGCACTTATAAAAGTGATGATATAGTATACCTTTATCAAAAATTATAAAACATTCGATAAATGAACTTTTATTAGAGATGTTTAAGGATTTCTTTATGAGAACTTTTAAAAGTGTTGATGAAGGTCCATACTATAGTGTGCTATAACAGCACACTATAGGACCACTACATTGTGCTGTAACAGAACACCGAAATACCAGAAACAAACCTGATATCAACAAAAAAAATTCCCAATACAAGATTTAAATGAAATTAAATTTACAATAAAAACACATTATAAAACAAAATATTATAGTCATTTCAAATATTAGTTTATACAATTACATAAAAAAATTATTACATATATTAAAAACATTAATATTCCATTATCATTAAATTCTAAAACAACTCATAACTTTTTGAACAAACCATCTCTACTCCAGAAAAAGAATGAACCCATATATTAAAACAATTCATATTATTGTAATAATATAAAGAAATAAATTAATAGAAAGCAATAATTTTACTATAATTGATGACAATTTTAAATAAAAATATGTAGTTGAAGCCATAACAGTCACACTATTCCTCAAGATGATTTTATAATGATTCCAACACATCTCAAATGATTTCTGGATAATTTTCCTAAAGTATCAAAATAATATGAATGTGTTTCATTGGTTTTGAGTACATCAGTTTTGTTTTTTACTAAAATGTCATTTTAAACTAGAAACACACACTTTTGACTCATTATGATAACATCATGTATCAATTGGATTTGAAAAAATTCATACATGTCACAAATGACATATAAATCAATTTACTAAATTATTAAGGAAATTCAAGCATGTTTGATGGGTTTTTAGTGACTGACACTTATTGAAAAAAATATTTATTTTAAATTGACAATGGGTAATTTGAGTCACATCGAGAACATAATGTATCAGATTGAGGTGAAGATGATTGCTACATGTCAAAAATGTCTTATGGATTGTTTTTGTAAAGTAGAAAAACAAGCCAAATGTTTTTTCTTAGTTTTCAGAAGGGCAGTTGTCCATTTTAATAAAATTGATGAAAATTTTAAATAAAAAGACTCACTTTCATTTATACCAGTCACACCATATTTCAGATTGCAATTTTTCTAATTCCTACATGCCACAAATGAATTATGGATCATTTTCATGTAGTATAAAAAAATCAGAATGTGTTTTCTTATTTTTGAGTGTGTAACATGGGTATTTTTCTAAAATTTCATTTTTAACTCGAAACATGCAATTTGAATCATACCGATCACATTGTGCATCCATTTCACTTGAGAATAAATCCTACATGTAAAAAATGATTTATGAATCGATTCCCTAAATTATCAAAAAAATACGAGCATGTTTTTTTAGTTTTTAGTAAGTGACACTTTTTAATTTTAAATATGAACTTTAAATTGATAACACACACATTGAGTCATATCGAGCATATTATGTATCAAATTTAGAAGATGCTATTGCAAACACATCAAAAATGAATTATGGATAATTTTCATAAATTATAGAAACAATATGAATATTTTGTCTTGCTTTTGAGTATGTCATTTGACTTTTTTAATAAAATTAATTTCTATTTAAATAAAAATAAGTACATGGAGTCAAACCAGCCACATCCTGTGTTAGATTAAATTATGGATTATTCCTACATGTCCAAAAGTCTAAAAAAAATCTTAACTATCAATGTTACCATAATTCAAATTGAATTTGATTTCCTAACTCTCAAAAACTCATGACAAGATTCGAAAAAACCACATCAACAAGAAAAAAAATAATCCACCTGTATAATAAAACAATTATTATGAGTAATAATAAAAATAAATAAATAAATCATAAATATGAAATAATACTTTAATTATATGGAAAATTATTTTACTACAAAAATATCATGATTAACTCTATGATTGAGAACTGTAAGGAACTTTAAGGAATGTGATAAATGTCAATACTGTAGGGGTGAATGATTTCGAGGGAGAAGAATTCTGTGGAAGTTTTGGGGTAAAAAATAATGAAAGATGCAAAGAGAACCCCAAACTAATAAAGAATAATCCACCTGTATAAGAAAAAAATTATTATGTAAATAATTATAAAAATAAATAAATTAAACCTAAATTTTGAACAATACATTAATTCTAAGGACAATGATTTTACTATACAAAAATAAATATTACCTTTGTAATTGAGAATAGGTAGCCTTGTTGCTCTTCCTACAAAGGAAGTGGGGATAAAATGAAAGAAAGTGATAATTTCACCACTATATGGGTGAAAATAATTTATGGGAAAAGAATTATGTGGATGTTTTGGTGCAGAAAGGAATAAAAGATATACAGAGAACCCCAAGTCAAACCAAATAATCAACTTGTATAAGAAATGATTATTATGTGAGTAATACTAAAAATAAATAAATTAAACATAAATATTTAACAATTAATTAATTATATAAAGATTATTTTCTGTAAAAACATCTAGATTACCTCTGTAATTGAGTAGAGGAAGTATCATTACTCTTCCTGTAAAGGTAGTATAGGTAACATAAAAGAAAGTGGTAAATGTACCACTACAAGGGTGAAATGTTTTTGAGGGAGAAAAAGTATGTGTATGTTTTGGTGCATAATGGTATAAAAGATAGATAGAGTATCCCAACTCGAACAAAATAATCCACCTATATAACAAAAAAATTATTGAGACTAATAATAAAAACAAAATAAATAAAAGATAAATATGAAATAATATATTAATTCTAGGGACAATGATTTTACTATTAAAACATCATGATTACCTCTATGATTGAGCATAGATATCATCACTGGACTTCTTCCAAACACAAGATACATGTATAGAAATCATCTAAAATAAATGAACTCTACAAAGAATAATGAAAATTAAATCAATATTCTATTATATAATTTTTCTATAAAATAGATAAATTATATCATAACATTACCTTTACATATTTATAGAGAGTTTATTTCATTATAGTTTGTTCTTTTGAGGGATTTGTAATATCATTATATGTAGAATAAATTGTCGGTATGAGTAGTCAAACATTTCATTTAAATTATTTTAAAGTAGTAAAGCATATATAATATTATGAGGCAGAACATAATATATTGAAAAAAACTTTTACATTCTCATTGAACCACCTTTATTTTCTTAAAGGTTTTATGGATTTGGTTCCTCTATCAATAATCCAAATCCCCTCTTTTTGGTCCTCTATAACATAAAATACATTGTATATAATCAGATAGAACTGAACTGATTATGGTATCAGAATGAAAGGGTCACAACCAATTGATTTTTGATCAAACTCAATATTTGTTTTAGTCACCAGCAGGATAATCAACCAATTATTGTTTGTAGTATTAGAGACATAAAATACTTTCACTTCTTGTGATGCCATTGTAAATGGATCATCTTTTCCCCCTTCCACGCTAAAATTAACCTTCAAAAATCCTATTTCATCAACTTTCACTCCATTGATACTGTCAACTCATTTGAAACGGTAAATAAACCCTTGAAATTTTGTATAATCCAACCTGTATATCTGTTAGATAATGCCAAAATATGAAATATTCGCAAAAAATTGGATTTTTATCCTTGAAAACAGATATGTTCATCGCTTTATCCACAAGTGTAACACCACTATTTTTCATAGTACTAAGGTTATCATGTTATTTTGAACAGAACATATAACCATTGATTACAAAACTAGTGTAAGATATAACATTTTTATTCGGTCTTCTAGATATCCATTGAAGTCATTTGATAGTTGAATTCATATTTTAAGATAAATACTTATAAATTTGATCTCTGAACCATAATATAAACTATTTATTATGTGTATTTGATATCCATCCTTCAACCGTTGATGGATTCAAACCTATAATAATTTCTTTGATGGATTCAAATTATGGATCAAAATCTTCACTATTATGTAATATGTAAAGATGTGCTTTCTCCTACTTAGTCAAGGTAATTATAACAATATCTATTCCAGAAGTCCCTTTACCCATAATGTATTCCTTATGATCATAATTTGGGAGGCATACAATTTCAACATCTGATAGGTAATCGGTACAAAATTCAATATCTTCTTCAGCAATATATCTTTTAGTAATACAACCTTCTGGCTAACTTCGATTCTTGAAATACCCATTAAAATTCATTATATACTATTTAATGGGGTACATCCATCTGTAATGGATAGGGCCACAATTTTGAATCTTTCCAACAATGTGAATGATCAGGTGGACCATTATATCGAAGAATGATGGGGGGAAACACATATCTAATTCATATAATATAACTGAAATCTCTTTATTCATGATAAGAAGATTCACTGAGTCTCAAACTTTACTGTATATGGATTTAAAAAAAAGGAATGTCTGGTGTATGTATGTTATAAATTCTGAGACATAATGCAATGGAAAGAAACATGCATTAAATATTACATCAAAACATGACAGTCGTGTTATTTTAGTCCATGTATCTTAAAATTAGTCTTTAAAATGACATACTTTGTATTTGATGAATGCCACTATGAAACTTTTACACTATTAAGGAAAATTAAATATTTCAATTTTTCCTATATATATAGATTCTAAGATACTAGAGGACGAAAAGTTATCCTTTCACCCTTCACTGATTCCATCTCTTCCCTTATCCCCATTTCAATCTATTCTAACCTAGCTTTGATGCCATTTTTTTCAAGAGAATTTCATAATGTTCAAATAACACAATCAAATACATTTTTTTCTATATGCATGACATCAAGAAAATGTCTCACATACAAAAAATTTCAATAAGGTAATTCAAATTAATTTGATATGTTGATCCAACCTAGACGTTTAAAGTTTCTCAAAAATATTTTTCTGAAAACAGTTTCATTTTTCTTTACTTTTCTGTACGGTTGATTTCCCATTTCTAGGGAAAGTGTTTCACCTTGTTAGATATTCCCATCATATTTTGTCATCTAGGATTAGTATTTATGTCATCGAGGTAAATATTTATGATGTACTAACAACACAGTCTTCAAGTATTGTTTCATCTAAACTAAGTATATCCATTTTTTTACAAATGGGACACCCCAAAATTCCTTTAATGTTATATCCTGATAAATTTTCATAAGCGGGAAATTAATTTATCATTCCATTAAACTTGGATCGCAATGTGAATTATTTACTTTTATGAACATCATACATTATATCACATGTATCCCACATCAATTTTAGATCTTAGATCAATTGATCCAAATAGACATCAATATCATAACAGGGTTGCTTTTTTTCAGATATAAGCTCACACAACATAATGTATTTTCTCTTCATGTGTTACCATGATGAAAATTTATAATTTATCAACATGACTGCCCATGTATATAATGACCCAAACTTTTATAAAGGAAATTTATCCTTTCTTTTAGAAATGTTATAATCACATAAAATCACATTAAGAATCATAATGACATATCGTGATTAAATGAAGAAATATGTGACCTTTAAATATAAATTTTCTACAAATGTGATTGGAATTTCGAAAATCCGACATACATGGTTGCGATCAATAAGCTGTTTAAAGTATAATAGGGAAAACATAATTTTTGGTGAATAGAAACATACCCTTGGTAATAGTAATTTTACACTTATGAATAGTTATATGATGCTTATAAATAGTAAATCATCCAAGCAAATAGGAAAATTTCCAATGATAGTATAAATAAACTATATATACCCGATAATTGAAAATATGATATAATTAAATAATGGTGTTGGTATTTTTAACTATCATGAATACTTAATGATTAATTTCATAATCTAAATGAGAATTTATCTTTATAAATTGTATTCAAAAACTATTATTTATATTTCTTCTGATTATGTGATATTTTTATGATACCTTAATTAATTTTTCAAAGTTAATGAAAATTAGTTTAAATTTTATAATTTTTATTTTTCAAGTAGAATATGATTTTAATTAAAAAGTAAATTAATCACATTTAGAAAATTATTTTCATAAAATTGAGTTAGTGTTTTATTTATACACATTGAAAAATGGTTATGGTGATTTTTTGGGATTTTTCTAAAATAATGAATTTTTAGTGAATAATGAAATTCAATAATTTACAAAATATGCTAAATAAATGGATTTATGTATCATGCTTGAGCCCTGCCAGATGTAAATGGCTATTGGTTCAAACACACATAAAATTATTACTATTTTTAGTTACAATAATCATCAATATTTCCTGTCTTGTGGATAAATAATAAAATAGGAAATATAATATTGAGAAAACCCCTCTCCCCTCCACTATAAATACCACAATCACAAGATCATTTCCTCAAAACTCTCAATCCTTAAACCTACTCCAATTTTTACTAAAATCTATTCCTAATCTCCTCCCCCACCCATCAGCCCTTGGTATCATAAAAAGACCAAAACCCTCACCTAGATATGATCTCAAAGAAGTTATATTCAAGAGGTCATTTATCTCCATTTTCTTTTAATTTCATTTCCTGAATGGCCTGAAGGCCTTTATTTATTTATTTATATATGATAATAAACCTTTAAATGGGTAAGTTGTTACCCTTACATTTCTCGAAGTCTTAATAGATTACATGACTCATAGGTCTTAGAGGAATCAAGAAGAAAAGAAAACATGGAACTTCCCCTCCCAAAAAAATGACATAATATGATCAATCCACCTTTGTAAGGATGGTAGGATAAATATCCTATAAAGAGATTCATATGCCTGATCCTTGTGGCAAGACCATAACCTCTTAGTCTTTTAATTATGGTTAGATATGCTCTGGTGAATGTGCCTTCCCTGAATCATTATCTAAAGCCTTGTCCCTTGTAATCTTGACTAGTTTGATCTATAATTTCATGTGGGCCGAAGGACATTGGGTGGAATGAAGTCCTTTAGGTTACCCTAAGGCTTTTATATTCAATTTTAATGAAGGCCATGGGAGGACCAAAATCCTTATAAGACACGAGGACCAAACCAGTGGCCCGAAGGTATAGATGGATGAATGGTTCTGACTACTATGGTACCGAACAATACATGCTACAACACCTACTACAGTTACTGATACATTACCTGCTATAGTAATACTAAAATATCCCATAAATATTCCTCCATGTGGATTTTATCTTAGGTCACTTTGATGCACTTTTCGAGTCCTCAATAACCAGGATGAGGCTCATGTGCTTTCAATTTCCTTTCTAATTTTATTTCTTTTCCCCTCATATCTTCATCTTTTCTTATCAAATTTTCATTATAACTCTAGTATTATTCATATAATAGTATTGTATCATATTAATGGAATTTTATTCATTATAATCCTCCCTCCCTATTTATTTTTTTAAAAAATTGAAATCGTTGTTCGTGATGTGTTAATTTACCTACATCATGGGTGATGTACATACATTTTCCATCAAATCCTTCAAGGATATCAATAAAAACATTAACTGGTTGAAAAAATATTGTAATATTTATGTTTTAACCCCTTTAACAATCTTGAAACAAATTTTATACATAATACTAAATGATAAATCAAAACATGTTCATTGTGATCCAAAAACCACCCAAATTAACCTAACACGATCGTCATTAAATTTTAACTAATGATCAATCCACATGGTATATAACATAATTAATTTAAAATCAATTAAAGTCCTAAAATATCATTAATAACATTTAATAATAGTTATGGATGTTTATCTATGTTCTAAATGAACTTCCAGTCATGTGTACAAGGCAACCATTGCGGAAAAATAAGAAAAGAACACTCCCAAACAATGAATTTAAACTCTATAAATCATCAAAAGGACCATAAAAGAACTTAATAAAACCATAAAGAATCATTATAATGTATAAAAGGTTATTTAATTTTTAATTAATTAATATAATTTCATTATACTGGAAAATAAAGTAAATATAGGATTCAGACACAAGGTGTGAGTAATTCTCTAACGCAATGTTCTTTCTTCATGTTTTCCCACTTTCACTCCATTTTCAGTATGGTTTTTCCTTAAAAAATAATTTATTCATTTTCATATTACCTTTTCTAGGATATAAATGATTTCCATGGGAGTTTATGTCGAACATAATGTTTTCCAAAATAACTCTTCATTAAAAAACACACCTTTTAATTCTTACTCAATGTTGATGATTCTTATATCAAGTATGATATTACCTCGTTCATTTGGGAACCCAATGTTTTCAAATTTATTATTATAAAATGAAACCCATTCATTATATATGTTAAATATTGATATATTTTCTATTTTTCATGCATGATAATGTAAATTTTGTGATGTGATAGGTGCGCCTGAAATTATATAGAATAATGTAAAATTAATGATGTGACGAGTGATCCCAGAATTATATAGCACTCTAATGTATTTGGTAATTTGGAGAACCTCATTAGTAAGGTGAATTATTCATGAAAATGATGTGAAATTTGTTTACAACTATGTGTGGTAGTTTACCATTAAGGAATAATGTTTTATTTTTATGCATTGCCCATTCCAAGCCTTTTTTTAATGTTTCCTCTTATAATTATGATCCAATTCATGCCTATGTTATGATGATAATTATTATGCTCATCCCAGGTTATGTAATTTCATGTTATTATATATCCTCTTACAGGGCTTTTAGCTCAAACATTTATGATGTATATCCTCAGGTGACTACTTGTACTAAGGAGAAGTTAATGGTTAGTAAGAATCAAGAGAAGGAATTAAATAAATGTTTATATTTATATTGTAAAAGTTATGTTTAGTCCAAGTTTTACCAAGGCACAAAAACCTTGGATCCTCATGGTGTAATTTTTCTATGTAATTTATCTTTAAAATTATGTAGAGGTTATATAAGAAAATCAAGGACTCTATAATGTATTTTGAGTACTACTCTCTACACCAAAAGGATTTATTCCATCTGTAGATAATGCTAGATAAAAGTTTCTCGTCTGATCTCAAAATTCTGGAAACTCATAATCAATTTTCTTCCACTAAGGAGAATCTTCAAGATGATGTGGGTTCCAATATTTAAATCATGAATATTTATTCCATGTTAATTGTCTCGCAATTTCCTTAAATCTATATAATATTCTAAATCGTGGAATTATAGGAAAGTACAATAAATATTTTAAAATAATTGATTAATTTTTCTTGTATCGATCTATTCCACACTTGGGGTATTTTATGAGTCATTCATAGTCCTTGTAGAAAAATATGAAATAATTTATACAATCTTCTATTTTTTAGAGATCATTCCCATTGAATGTAACATTTTTTCAGTATGTAATTCATTTTCATTTACTGGAATATCTTTTAAAGGACCAAGTAGTTTTGTAAATATGATGTCACTCCATCCAATGCTAGCTTTCAAATTATATAACTTCAATAAAACTAACAATTTTATTTATTTAGTACAACCAGTATACAATGGTTTCATTGGAAAATAATTTAAATCCTCAAACAACATTATATAGTCATATATGTCATCTTTAATTACCATTTTCATTTCTTCCGTGAGATCTCCATTATCTTTTATAGAGGTATTCATATAAAATGATTCATAAATTTTAGTATCATCCTAATAGATGTCCACATTCAATTTTTCACACGTGTTT
This sequence comes from Viscum album, assembly GCA_963277665.1. Lineage (NCBI taxonomy): Eukaryota > Viridiplantae > Streptophyta > Magnoliopsida > Santalales > Viscaceae > Viscum > Viscum album. The sequence continues at coordinate 2,103,765,076 of OY728128.1, read as the reverse complement.
AGTCTAACATTTATATCATAGATAAATTCTATGAAAAATTAAATGTTCTTACAACTCTTCAAGACTAATTTTTCTTGAGTAAAAAAAATGTAAACACATACATAGGATTTTATAAGGGTCATCTGCATTCTCTCTTGCAAACTTGATGAAATATTTAACTCAATATTTATACTTGTAGGTGAAATGATTAGCATGCATCAATTTTTGGTTCTTATACATAATATTAGATTTATAGAAGATAAAATTTATACAACATATAAATAAATAAACATAAGATATTCATTATCAAATGTTAAATTTATAGATAATTATATTAAGGGAAACTTAACAATTGATTATTTCAACTAATTTTAGTATTTTGAAGAAAATGGGTAATTGAATGTAAGAAAATAATTTATCCACATAAAATCTTTACTAAATACCATAAACAAATGAAAATATAATATAGGAAATTAATGAGGAATAAGATACTCAAATACGATAAACCAGAATAATAAACTCTCATTCAATCAACTAGATTAGTGGTTTCATGTATCGAGGAATAAAGCTGACGATTAAAGGGAGAGAACTGTCATTATTTTTTTTTTGGAATTTGGGGAATTGGGAAAAAAAATAATAATTATTGGTATGAGGGTATTAATACTTCAATGAAGGGATATATGGATCATTTCTACTAGAATATCTTAGTACCTAGATATTTCAAATTCAACAATAAGGGTTATTTAGATTAGAAAAAAATAGTGGGAGATATAATATAATCATGAATAACATCACAACCAGTAATCATTAAAACGTGATAAATTTTATTTTATTTTTGTAGATAATGGAAAGATACTTGACTAAATCACATTCCTTATGTTCTAAATTGGAGAAAGAGAATCTCATATCTAGTGAAAACATCTAGAAGCAGTACAAACACTAACACAATATATTTTACCAAGAATAAAAGTTAAATTTATTGGAATACCTTATACTAAATTATCAACTAAGTAGAGAGAGTGAGGGTGAGAATGATTCATATAGAATGAAAATAAAGGATGAAACATATTTTTGATGAATCATGTTATTAGTTATGTCTCTGATACGAGGATATATGATAAGAAAATGGATAGATACACAGTGTTGAATAATCTCGAGGAATATAAGGGAAGATAATAAATGATATTATCACTAAACATTATAGGTCTAATCCAAAAGATGGATAGTGTAATGACCCTAGCTTGAATTACCCCAATAACACCAGGTCAGATCATCATATGACCTCTAACACACCTCAAAGTCAGTAATGGATTGATTAAACTTTGGGTGTACGAAACCATAAATGGGAGGTGGTCCCCCCAAATAGAAATAACTAGTGCCATATTTCAAACAAAATTATTTCATGACCCTTGAGGCCAATGGACATTCAGACCCAAAATCACCATTACCTGATATAGGCATACCTGTTAGACAAACAACTATGGAAATAAATTATGAAATAGCTATATAGACAGACATAAATGTCACATATGAAAAATAATTTATATTCTATAAGAAATATAAAATATATAAAAACATTATATTCAAACATAACTTGAACTAAAGGAACCATAATGATTTAAAAAGTAAAGGCTTGACGTGATTAAACGTAATGTGATTAATTAGGGATGACCCCTTTGAATCTGATTCATAAGAAAACTAAGGACCATTGGGAATTCTAAGATGAAATAGATCATATGATAAATATAAATAATATAGGAACATACATCACTCCTCTAACTTGGTTTCGGAAAAATATCATCTGAAGTTGCATGTCCACTGAGGTGTCTGTGAATGGTTTTAACATATATGTAATCATTATGGAACCACTAATGTGTCTCAAATAATTAGTGAATAAACAAGAATATACGTGAACATTTTTACACATTTATATACATATATGAAAAAATTATTTAGTATGAACATACAAACCATATTAGTAAAACAAAAATGAATAAATCTAAGTGTTATTGTCTGATATAACCAATATATCCATAAATCAAGAGGGTCCATTCATTGGTAGTCAATCAAACAACATATCATAAACAAATATTTTTGTTTATAATCTAAAATAAAAAATGTATACAATCATTGGACCATAAAAAATGAAATCATCAAAGAAGAGATAAAAAACAGAAAATACACAAATAAAATTGAAAGGCCAAGATTGCTAGGTTAAAGAAAATCTGATCCCCTCTTTAGAAACCCTAACTACACTCAAACACCAGACGTCAGACGAGATGTTTGACCAACTGGAGGAATTTGAGTGGTTTGATTCAAACATCAATTCACTAAGTAGGAGCACTGACAGTGGGTGGTTTCCTATGAAAGCTTCTGATATCACGAGAAGTTCATAAATGGTTAGGGTTTTTAAAATAGATTGGTGCACTTTTATGAGTGCTTACAAATAATTTCTTATAAAATAACTCTTCATCGATGCTTTTTTAGAACTGATAAATTTAGAAATTTATGAGCACTAAAAAAGTGCTGATAAACTCATTAATTATATGCACTAAAGTTATAGAGTAGATAAATATTCATTTTATCAGCATTTTGTTTAGCAATGATAATGCCTCATCTTTATCAGCATGAAAAAGAACTGATAACGATTCTTTTTTTCATCACTTATCACTTAAGTGATGATAAAAGATTTATAATTATAATTATAAATAAAAAATGGTAAATATTTTTATATACTTAATAAATATATATAAATATAAATATATTAAATAAATTCATTTTTAAATATATTTGTTTTAATTTTATAAATATTTATTTATAATTAATCATTTTTTTGAAAATAATATTTATATCATTATAAAAATTCATTTAACTATACACATATATATTTAATAAATAAATATAAATATAAATATAGTAAATATATTTATTATTTAAGTAAATTTATTATAAATTTAATAATTCTTTAAATATATATAATTTTTTATTTATAATTAAATAAATAATTTTTAAAAATATATATTTATTTAAAATTATAAATATATAACTATATTAATATAGTAAATTGATATTTATAAATAAATTGATTTAAAAATATTTTTTTAGAAAATTTTATTTACATTATTAATAAATATATAATGTGAAGCACATAAATATTTTGTAATATATAACTCATATCTATATACATTAATATATATCTACAAAGTTAATATATAAAATTTAATGATATTAATTATCATAATTATCTAAATAATAAAATATTGAATATTTCATAACCTATTGTCGTTTTATTCATTTTTATCAATAATTATATAATTAATAAAATTTGAAATATATTTTATAATAAATTTATTTTTTATCCATTTTTTATTTAATTATATCATTTTATTTATTCGGAACTCTATCAGTGATAAAAAGGAACTGATGAAATAAATATTTATCAGTAATAAAAATAAAGTGCTGATAAGGGATACCCTTTATCAGAGCTAAAAATAAAGCGATGCTAATGATTTCATTTATTAGAGCTAAAATTAAAGGGCTGATAAAGGTTCCCTTTATAATTTCTAAAAAAATCACAGATAAAAGGTAAAATTTATCAGCACTTTCATTAGCACTAATAAAGATGCCATTTATCAGCATTTTTTTAGTACATATAAATACCAAAAATATTAAACATGGGTTTTGTAGTAGCTTATACTAGGTGAAAACTTGATAAATGAAATATGTATAATATCAGGTTTTATAAAATACCAATGGATAAATGATTTGATAAAATTCTATGATTTGATGACTTTTGAAGTATTGATGGATTGAGGTTTTTTTAAATAATTGATACAATGAATGATTGAATTAGGGTTACATAAATAATATTACGGTTCGTGATAGATTCATGAATATTTATGAAAATATGTTGATTTCATTGGAAGTTAAATAGTAAATTGCTACCTATTCCATTATAGCCAAACATGAAGTTTATACAATTCGATCATTGGAGTATGGACTATAAATAGAACCATGATATGAGGAAGATTTTGTTTTCAAATCAATAATTTTAGAAATTTCTTACATTGTTCACTTGCAGTCATGGAACTTCTTGTTACTTGGAAGGTTCCAATCATTGTAATTATTATTTTGGAGTATTATATAAGGATCTCACATTTGTGATGGTTCATTGTAAAAGATATTAAAGTTTCTTACAATATTCATTAATTTTATGATTACGATGATCAAGGGATTCCTGGTGTGGAAGACAGATTCAATCTTTTAGTTATAGAAGTGGGGAATTTACAATTAGGTTGTTGGGGGGATTCTTGGTGTGGAAGATAAAGGAGTCCAATGTTTATTTACTAACCTATTGATAGGATTACAATCATGATATTCTTAGGTTTTAAAGGTAGTAATTTCAACATGCATGATTAATCATGTGTGGCACTTAATATATGTTCCTCACTAGATCTCCTTTAAATTATTTATCTATGCAACAATTTCTCTTTATAATAGAGATCCACATAGAAGTGTAAAACATTGAATGATACCACCTCTTTCTCATTTTTTTTTATTTCTATAAAAATATTTTTTTCATATATGAATATATTTTTGGAGAAATGGGAAAATATTTAATATAATTAATTCTTATAGAACCTCCTTCCTAAAAGATGATGTCACACTAAGAGCATATTCCCACAAATGAAATTGTTCTATCTAAAATCACTTAACATAGTCCGCACCCACACTTGTTTCATTTGTAATCTAGAAAAGTGGTCAAGAGTAATGTATATATAGATAATCATATGATATTATGTCTATATAATACGTTATTCATCGATTATATTGGGATTAATTTAAATGTATTATTTAAATGTATACTCAAATAGAGGATACAATTTAATAATTTATTATCAAAATGGAAAATTAATCATTTCTGACACAATTCATGAAATCTAACAAATTTTAAAAAGTTGAAAAATGGTTCTATATACCAAGACATGCCATACGTTTCAAGAAAAATAGGTATGAAATAAGTTATAAAAAATGTATAGAAACCTATTAGTTTGGTCACATTAACTTTTGGACATCACTTGGGCACATGATTTTAAAATTTTTATCAATGATCATTAAATTTAGTCTGTAAATCAAGACAAATTATCAACACTAATAACCATTTAAATAAGTAGATTGTTAAATCAATTATTTATATAGAAATACAAAGATAATAAAAATTTGTAATTTATAGTATCTAGATCAAGTGATTTAAAAAAAAGAAAAATAAAAAATTGAAAACCAAAAAACAAGAAAATTTATATCTAAAGAGTTTGAAATCACCCACTTATCTAATACTTCCCCTTTAAGTAAAAGTGAACACACAACAATTTATAAATTATTAAACACCCATGATGTAAGAATACAAATTAATTTATTGAGTAGAAATAGTATTGAGTAAAGAACCCATATATTATAAACTATAAACCTTTAAAAAACAATATAAATAACAAATTTATTCGAATAAAATAAGAAAAAAATGATAAATGAAAAGTGTATAGAAATATATATTATACCTCAAGTTGTAACTTTATTTTAACTTCCCCAGTGAAGTAGTACAAATTTTTATCCCAAATCCGAAAGAGCATTTGGATTAAGTAATGTGAACCACCACATTCATGTTCTCATAATTCTCATCTAAATGCATAATGTGTAGAGTCTATCTTGGTATTTGTGTTGTAATTCCAACCTCATTACTATGGAAAACAATTTCCATAGTATGGGTAGAAGGAAAAAAGGGTCATCCACTACTTCAACCACTACTTATGGGGCACTATCAAGGGCCTAATTTATTGATACTTCTTGAAAATGTTCATTCAATGGAAATCAATAAATAATTCATATTAAATATGATAAAATTAGGATGTATTGAAATATAAATCTTCCCCTTTATTAATTTATCATGGAAATCCATATCTTCAATAAAGTCTACTTGGTGTTATTCTCCTTTTATAAACTCCATTTATCAAATATTCAACGTGTTAAATGGGCTCCATGTGTCTCTCTACAGGGTCATTTTCTTCTTTATCATCACACTTTAGGGAAATACATTGGCTAGATAAACATGAAATGTCATAATAGTTAATTAATTTTCAATAAAATTCTATAGAAATGAGTTCAATTCTAAAATATATCCATGTATTGGATTAGTTATTTACTCGTATTATTTTTTAAGTGCCACTTGGAGTTTGTATGACAAGGATGGTTTTAGATTGTCAGTATCAACCATTATTTCTTCAAATTCCACCACATCTGTGGTAAAATTTTCCAAGGATAGAGAGTGGTAAAGTGGTTTTGATACTTCTTCAAATATAGTATAGTCATGTTTCAAGTCCCCTTTAATGATGTTACTACTATATGTATCCAATGGTTGTGATCTACCACATGTGTATTACCTATCATGTAACCTTTAGTGGTCTGTTTCAACAATGGAATAGAAAGGATGGGTAAAATAAATTTAAGTAGTTACTTCCTGAACTTCTCAGGGTCTTAAATATGGAAAATTGTTATACTAAAATCTTCAACCACTTATCATTTATCTTTATATCCTTGTTGTTATTTGTTTAATACTTGGAGTAGGGTAGTGAGTTATACCATTTGTTTCATTACATCCTATTTTTCCTCACAAAGTTTCTATTAGTGAGATTATATTTCATCATGAATTATCTGTTATTTCACTTGAGAGTTATAATTCCATTCATAATATTGTTCTCCCTGAAAATTCATCATATATATTTTTTGTAGTTTTTCTTGATAAGTAAGAAAAATTATTTATAAAAATTGAAATAAATATTGAGTGATCAATTTTATATTTAAAAATAATGTCAAATATTTACCCACTTATTGTAGGGTGGTACAGAATAACATTTAAATTTTTTCTAGTGTAGCTCCGTGCTCCTAACGAATCTACCTAGGTAAACCTACGACATTATTCGAACTTCTCCACCATAAAGCCCAAATTGAATTCTTGATCACCATAAGTTGGTGATAAGAATTAATGAATTGAAATGAATAATCAGGGGACAAATTTTCACCCATGAATTATAATAAACAAGTAGTAGAATCTATTCAAAAATACAACATGGTACGTCTTTAATTTTTATTCGAAAACTAAAAAATAAAATATCCTAAAAATAAATAAATCTAAACTGGGAATAAAAAAACTTAACTAACATTTCAAACATACAGCATTAGTAGATTGAAATATATCACAAAGAGTACTAGAAGAAAATAGACTAAAATAAATATAAATAAAATAGGTCAAATAGGCCAATACATAGACATCCTAAAATAATCAAAATCCAAGAATCCCAAAAAAAACATTTCAATGTGACCCATGGTTACTCACCATACCCCAAAAATTATTTCAAAGGTTGAATAAAAACAAAATATAACCTAATATCACAACCTATACACTTCTATGGGAACATAATAGATACATATATATGTCAATGTGCATAAATAGTGTGAGTTTGATAGGCATAATATACATTATCAATGTTTCTATGAAACTTATTTTATAAAATTATACAAATAATTTCTTGAATACAATATATAAAATATGTTTTATAAATGGGAGTGTATAAATAAATTATACATATCCAAATCCATAAGGTGAAACCATTTTTTGGAAATAAATGTTCTACATGGATTAAAGATGATACTTTGAAATTCATTCAAATAAGTGTAACATTTCTTTGAAATATATATCTCAAACCACATTCTTGATAATCCAAGGTTTGAAACCACCAATTTAAGAGGAAAAAAATTTAAAACATTTAAAAGGTGAACTGTCACGACCTGTTCCCCAAGGCCCATGCCGTGACTACCCCAAGCCAGCCTTCCATAGGCCAGGGGCTGGCGACTAGCACTGAAAGGCGAATTCCCCAAAACTGTGAAGGAATTGCCTATATAACCTATAAACACACACAACCAAGCACACAAGAAGATACGAGCACAAGTAAAATGTATTAGTAAAAAGAGTGTATACAGTAAAAAAGGGGCCACGAAACAAGCCTAACTGGAAAGTACAAGAAATCTGGAAAGTATAAGAAAACTGGAACAGCTCCCATGAACACCCTCCAAGGGTCCTACCTAAAGGGTAAGTACTGCTCTCGAACGGTCGTCTCTACAGTACACCACATCTAAGGTCCACCTCTGAGCTACCTCTAGTACGAGTACTCTCATCCTCAGTCAGTGCTGTCCTTCGTCTGCACCAAACACATCAAGGTGCGAGCGTAGCCGTGTAGGGTTTAGTATAACGATACTCAGTAGAGACCCTGAGACCCTCAAAGGTCTCACAAAATCCACAAAGGATAACCAAAAATAATGAAAACAACTATCAACCCTACTTAGGTATATTCTAATACATATACCTAAGTTATTAATAATACCCATATCATTCAAGAGGAAACACAAGGTCCATCCCAAAATCCCAAAGCTCAACTGTTCCATAAAGGAAATAATACCATGATGGTAACACTACAAAGGTAAGTACCACAGAGGTAAATCCACATAGAAGAATACAACAAAGGTATCAACACGAAGGAATGTACCACACAGGTTCACCACACAAAAGAATACCACCATGGTGTCACCACGAAGGTAAGTACCACACATGTACGCCACACAGAAGAATGCCACAAAGGTGTCACCATGAAGCTAAGTATCACACAGGTATGTCACACAGAATAATACCATAAAGGTATCACCACGAAGGTAAGTACCACAAAGGTACACCACATAGAAGAATACCACAAAGGTATCACCACGAAGGGAAGGACTCAGCTCACACCAGGTATAACTTAAGTACAAAATAATAGATGATTAGATGTAACCACGTAATAAAATTACTCTATTAAGAGGCAGATCCATGTAGGATCCTAGTACATCATCAGAAGAACACATGATCCTAGTATAGCAGACCCACACAGGATCCTATTACATCATCAGACCCACACACGATCCTATTACAGCATACCCACACAGGATCCTAGTACATCATCAGAACCACACAGGATACTAGTACAAAAGACCCACAGAAGATAAAATATTAGTCCCACATGGATTCATAGAGAGGATCCATTTGGGATCCCCTAATACATACCCACGAAGGACCCCTTTCTCAAGTTACAACCAGTTACAGGGTTCCTGCACTAAGCTCGCTTGATTCCTGGAGGTTACGCTCCTTCAGCCACAGGTCGATACTCTAACTTCCATGAAGTCCCATGAAGAAATATCCCAAAGTATTGCCACGAAATAGGGGTATCAATGCAACAGACGGTGCGTCAATCGGATGCACGGTCTGTAAGTTATTGGCCTTTTAGTTCCGAGGGCCAGGTTGGATTCGTGTTCGATCCAACCAGGCCATAACCAAAATTTATTTAAAACTCAAGTGGATTATGCCAAAACAACCACCTCGATCCAAGGATCCTGACACTTTAGACGGTTCTTCAAACGGGCACCCGGTGCCAAAGATATGTCTGAAAGAGAAAAAATGGGTCGAAGTTGGTCTGGGTTCGGGCCGACCCTGTCAGACCGACCAAAACAGACCTTGGTCCGGCCCAGCCAGCTGGGTCCGACCCGGCCCATGTAGGGAGGTCTAGCCCGCGTTGGGTGGTCCGACCCATGTTGGGTGACCCGACCCATGTTGGGTGGCCCAACCCGTGCTGGGTGGCCCAGCCTGGATGGCCCAGCCTGGCTGCATGCGGAGGGGGGAGTTACACACCCCCTTCTCTCAATCATAGAATGACCGATGCAGTTCGGTCGCCAGTAAGCATGCTGGACCCGCCATGAGTCCCACTCAGTTCAACTCAACCGGCCGAAATGGCCAGCCGAACGTCGGCCACCTTCCACTATCCACCGCAGCCAGGTGGGCTACGGCCACTTGCTTTGACATTGGTGTATAGTCTCTCTACCCATGATTCCTTGTCCGACTGAAGCACCGTCCTCCCTCTGGTCTATGTGTGGCCTCTTTCTCTACCGGCGGCGTGGACGCACGCCAGCCAGGTTCAATGCGGTTGGCCTGGGTGTCAGTCGTCATCTTTCTCCACCGTGAAGAATACATCAATCATGAAGAACAATAGAGGGATCAGGATGTGTTTGTTTGGCCCAAACCCTCCACATTAGATCGGTAGCAGGCCGTTCTAGAGAAAAAATTCAATGAAAACCACGAAGAACAACAAAAACCCTATAAGATACCCCACAACATCATCCGAAAAAGATGAAGGAATCATGGGTCAACCCATTAGTCGGTTGACCCGCTCTATTCGTATAAATTCAAGAACGGGAAAGAGGAAATCAAAAATGCCGAAACGAAAATAATCCCCTACGTAGAAGGTTCTGTTGTAGATCATCTGCAGTTGAAGATGGATTGGCGTTTGTCGATCTTAAAGCAAGCCTCCTCCAACGATTCCACTTGTTTAACGATCCTCCATTCTTCAGTTCCTCCTTGGTGAGAACTATTATTCCTCAAGAGGCTCCTCCAAGAACACCCTTTACCTATGATTCCACCCCAAAAACCAAGAGGTAAAATGAAAACTTAAATTAGAATAGGTTTCTACAATTAATTTATGTTGGCACAATAATTAAATGGCTCAATTAAATGGAACTAAATTAATTTTATAGTTGGAAAAATTAATTGGGGGATTCTAAGGGTCTTCCCCCACATTAATGAAGGGTTTGGGTGGTCCCCAACAACATGGATTTGAATTGGAGGTTTTCTAGCTCGGGTGGTCCCCACCACCGAGCATTCAATTTGGAGGATAAAAATACAATAAATGTTATTCATTATTTTATTTTTATTTCCACAAAAAACAAGAAAACAGACATTCACCCTTGACCAACTGTCGTCGAGGTGAAAGTCTCATTAGGAAAAAACCGGCACTGCGAGTTCAACGGTGTCCTTAGATTTCAATTCCATGCATCGGTTCAAAAGTTACAAAACCCACTCTCACATTTACTGAACATATATAAAAAAAGTTCCAAAATTCATTCTGGGCACACCAAGCCTCAAAATCACGTGCTTTAAATTTTCATGGACTCGTAAAATTCTAATATAATAAAAAAAATTAATGGAATTTCCGGTCTTTACATTATCCCCACCTCCAGGATTTGCGTCCCCCTAAGACACAACTCACACTAAGGGAACAAGTGGGGGTACTTAGTAGGTATCTAAGCCTGCCACTCCCATATGCTCTCATAGAGGTTCCCATGCTACCAATGTAAACGAATTAAAGGTATTGACCGCCCACGAAGGACCCGCCCCTGTCGATCCTCAATCTCCATTGGAACCTTCATAAACGTTGCCCCATCATCGATGTCCAACTCACTGTGGTCGATGATGTGAGAAGGTTTATGAACATATATCTTTAGCTAAGATACATGGAAGAATTCATTCACCCAATGCAACTTAGGGAGGAGTGATAAGTGGTAATCCACCTCGCCAACTGTTATGAGGACCAGGAAGGATCCGATGAACCTCGGATATAACTTGCCACACTAGCCAAATCTCCGCAAACCTCGTCGAGGTGAGACTCGTAGAAAGACATCGTCACTATCCTCAAACTCCAGAGGTCTCCATCTCCTGTCGGCATAATACTTCTGCCTGCTTTATGCAATCTTCATCAACTTCTGGATGACCTGCACCTTCTCTGTGGTAGCTCATACCATATCTGGTCTAATGGGTGCTGAATCCCTGGGGTCAGTCCATCATAAAGGTGGTCTGCAAGGTTGGCCATATAGAGCCTTGAATGGTGTCATCCTAATGGTGGGGAGATAGTTGTTGTTTTATGTATACTCCACCAAGGGCATGTGATCCTCCCAGCTACAACCAAAGTCGAGGATGCAAGCACACAACATGTCCCCAAGGGTCTGAATGGTCCGCCCAGTTTGGCCATCTGTCTGAAGATTGAAGGCGGTGCTCAAACGAAGTTGCATACCGAAAGCCTCCTGTAACCCCTTCCATAGTTGGGAAGTGAAACATGAATCATGATTGGAGACAATCATTTAGGTTACTCCATGTTGCCACACAATCTTCTGAACATAGAGGCATCCCAATCTATCTACTCAACCCCGCTCCCTGATCAGTAGTAAGTGGTACGACTTGGTGAGTCGGTCGATGATCACCCAGATAGAATCATGACCCCTAGAAGTACATGGAAGTCTTGTCACGAAGCCCATGATTATCTCATCCCACTTCCACTCTGGGACCTCTAAAGGCTGAACTAAGCCTGCTAGTACCTAATGCTCCTTCTTCACTTGCATGAAAGTGAGGCATCAAGAGGCAAAGTCTACGACTTCTTTATTCATTCCCGGACACCAGTGATGTCGTCGAAGGTCTAGGTATATCTTCAACACTATTGGATGTACTGTTAGAGGGGATGTGTGGAACTCCCTCAAAACTTCCTCCTGAAGTGATACTGGTACTATGGTACATCCTCTGAAGAGAATGATGTGCTCCCCACCTTCATAAAATCCATCAGGTGCCTGTACTATGGATATCTGAGCATGTCGATCCCCACAGTCAATGTCCCCATGCTGTGCTTCCCTGAATCGCTGAAGGAGTGGGGGAGTGACTATAAGAGACTAAAGAAAAGATACTCAATCTCGATCCACAAAGGATATCTACAAAGCGACCAACAGCTCCGTCACCTCACCTAGAAGCTATATACCTGATCTACTGATGAGTGCATCTGCTACAACATTCCCTTTTCCAGGAGTGTATACTACCTCAAAGTCATAGTCTTGGAGGAACATAAGCCAGTGTCACTATCTTAGGATCAGGTCCTTCTGTGAAAACATATACCTGAGACTCTTGTGACCTGAGTAGACATTAAAACATTCGCCCATCAAGTAATGTCACCACATCTTCAAGGAGAAGACCACTACTTATAACTCCAGGTCATGGGTAGCATAGTTCTGCTCATGCCGTCTCAACTATCTAGAACCATACGTGATCGTTGGTCACTCCTGCATTAGAACACTCCCGAGCTCGGTCCCTGATGCATCGCAATAGACTACGTACCCAACGCCCTCCTCCGGTAGCATCAAGATGGGGGCACTAGTCATCCTTTTCCATAGCTCCTGAAAACTCCGTTGGCATCTCTCCAACCACACAAAGGTTTTACCCTTCTTCTTCTTCAACACTGATAATGGTCCTGCAACTCGGGAGAAATCTAACACAAAACTGTGGTAGTATCCAACCAAACCAGGAAACTCTATACCTCTGTTGCACTCCTAGGAGGCTCCAAAGAAAGTACCACCTCGATCATCACTGGATCCACTGCTACTCCAGCCTCTAAGTTGACATGTCCCAGAATGTGAACCTCTTGGATCTAGAAATATCACTTTATGATCTTACCATATAGCTGGTGATCTCAGAGTGTGTCCAAAACTATCTGCAAATGATAGGAATGCTCCTCCTGAGTAGCCGAGTAGATCAGAATGTCTTCGATGAAGACTACTACAATGAAATCAAGGTATGGTTGGAAGATCTTATTGATAGCCTGACCTAAGGTCTATCTTTGAGAACAACTATTCTTCCTTCAGCTGATCAAAGAGGTCATCAATCCTTGAGAGTTGGTACTTATTTTTCATGGTCACCTTGTTCAGGTGCCGATTGTCATCACAAAGTCTCAAGCTTCCATATGCCTTCTTGGAAAACAAAATTGGGGTTGGACAAGGAGAAAAACTAGGCCATATGAACCCCTTACCCTATAAATCCTCCAGCTATACCTGCATCTCACGAAGCTCCACAGGAGACATCTGATACACCGGTGTAGATATTGGTTCCGTCCAAGGGTACAAGTCAATGTAAAATTACACCTCTCTATGAGGAGGTAGACCCAAAACATCATCAGGGAATACATCTTCATACTGGTCCACTAATACAGAATATCTTGGAATCTCCACATCAACTGCTCTGAGGGTAGGGTTATCCAACTGATGAGTGATTGGTTGCACCCTCCTCCGGGTATTTCCATCCTATTCTGAAAAGGCTCCCTTCTTACCAGTGAAGGTAAATATAGTCTCATCTATTTGGACACACCACACTTTAAACCTAATACAGTAAATATGAGCATAAACTGTAGATAACTAGTCCATACATAAGATGACGTCATAAGGCCTCGACGCCGCTACTAGGAGATCCCAACTGAAGCTCTGGCCTATTAGAGTAAGCTCACAATTCCAGAACTAGTGCGTAATCATCGAATACACTCCCTTAGGAGTATCTACCCGTAAGGATCAAGCCAACGACTCTGTTGGAATATACGAGATCTGAATGAGGGCTATGGAAATAAAATAATGATTGGATCCTGTGTCTATAAGTACTTTAGCTAAGGTGGATTAGACACAGATCTTACCTCATATCATCTCCAGAGTGCCATGAGCGTAGGACTCAGGTGCCTGGAGCTGAGCTCGCCCCTATCCACATTCTCCCTGCGGTCGGGGTGGACCTCCTGGTGGTGGTGGAGGTAACATCTCAAATCCTCACCCACTGCATGGTGCATGGACAACTCCTCTGCCACGACTGCTTTCTCCATGCGGACCTCCTCGGTCGAACCTCTCTCTCTCCCTGGTCGGTCCTTCGACCGTCTGTCGATCATCTGTACGACGATTTGGGAAGTCTTGAGCCATGTGACCCTACCCGCCGCATGTGTAACACTACATGTTCTTCGCTTGACTGGCTCTATCTCTGATTCCCCTCACAACTATCCCTAAATCATGCGGTTGTTTTCCTATAGGTCTTGTCCTCTTGGGCCTCTGTGACATTTGTCTGCTACTAGATATAGAATAATCCACTACATGACGCCCAGTGGTGGGTCTTGCTACTAGAGACTGCTCAGCAAGGAAACTCTCCACTAAGAGGGCTCTCTATAACACCCCCGCCTATATCGGGATGCTAAGAGAAATCATCGAAGCCTTGATCTCCCACCCGAGTCCTTGCTCAAAGGTCTGGGCCCTGAAGAATGTGTCTCGCACCATATCAGTGGAGTAGCGTGAGAGGTCGGTGAACCTCACTGAGTACAGAGCGATAGTCATGCTACCCTGCTGCAGATGAGGAAGCTCCTGTACGCACACTGCACGAAGATTCATAGGGACAAACTCTGCTCGAAACAGGTTCTCAAAGTCTACCCAGAGAAGTTTCACCTCATCGTGAACCAAGAGAAACAAACGCCACCATCTGTATATTGTTTTCTATAGAAGAATAGTGGTTAGAATCAACATGAGATCAGTTGGTGTCCCTACCATTCAGAAGACTCTCACTACGTCCTCCAGCCAATCCTCAACCACCTATGGGACTATCTAGCCCCGGAACATTGTTGGCCTCTGGTGATGGAACTCGTGAAACACGCTCAAGCAACGTACACCCTCTTCAGCTAGGGCTGGTGGCATCAGTGGCCCAACGGGTAATGGTACCACCGGTGCCTCTACTGGAAGAGGGCCCTGCACTGAGGCCTCATGCTCGGTGGGATATCCTAGCGTACTATACTTGGGACCCTAGCTGGCTGTCTGTGTGGAGGCATCTTGAAAAGAAACGGGTGCACCACGGTCAATAAGTTATACCTGGTGATCTGACTCAAAGAGTTCACAAAGAAAATTTTTCAAAACACACACGCAATCAGTGTTTTTGTGCACTGAGTCAGAAATCAGAAGTCAGGGTCCTGGTGTATGAATACCTCGGTCATTGCACCAACACTAGATTCCCTAAACTGATAACCACACTCATAAAACATAACACTATTGTTGTTTAAAATATTAGAGTCCTAAGAAATATGGTAGAACCAAAACCTATGATACCAATTTTTCATGACCCATCCCATGGGGCCCGTTCCGTGACTACCCCAAGCCCGCCTTCCATAGGCCAGGGGCTGAAGACTTGCAACGAAAGGCGTATTCCCCAAAACTGGGAAGGCGTTGACTTTATAACCTATAAACACACACACCCAAGCACACAGAAAGATACAAGCACAAGTAAACTTCATTAGTAAAAAGAGTGTATACAGTATGAAAAAGGGGCTAGAATACAATCTCAAATGGAATGTACAAGAAATCTGGAATGTACATGTAAACTGGAACAACTCCCGTGAAGACCCATCAAGGATCCTACCTGAAGGGTAGGTATAGCTCTCGAACAGTCGTCTCTATAGTACACCTAGTCTATGGTCCACCTCTGAGCTACCTCCAGTCCTGGTAATCTCATCCTCAGTTAGCACTTTCCTTCGTTTGCACCAAACACAACAAGGTGTGGGCATATCCCGTGCATGGGTGAGTATAATGATACTCTGTAGGAACCCCAAGACCCTCATAGGTCTCAAAATATTATCAAGGGATATCCACAAAGCATGAAAAAAACTATCAACCCTACATAGGTATATGCCCATACATATACCATAGTTATCAAGTATACCCATTTCATTCATGAGGAAACACAAGGTCCAACCCAAAATCCCAAGGCTCAACTGTTCCAAAAACGAAGGAATACCATAAAGGTAACACCACAAAGGTATGTACCACAGAGATAACACCACATAGAAGAATACAATAAAGGTATCAACATTAAGGAAAGTACAAAACAAGTTCTCCACAAAGAAGAATATCACCAAGGTATCACCAAGAAGGTAAGAACAACACAGGTACACCACACAGAAGAATACTAAAAAGGTATCACCACAAAGGTAAGTACCACCCAAGTACACCACACAGAAGAATACCAAAAAGGTATCACCATGAAGGTAAGTACCACATAGGTATGCCACATAGAAGAATACCACACAATTATCACCACAAAGGGAATGACTTATCTCACACCAGGTATAACTTAAGTACAAAAGTATAGATGATTATATGTAACCACTAAATCATCTTACTATATTAATAGGCTGACCCATATAGGATCCTAGTACATCATCAGACCCACAAAATATCCTAGTATAGTAGACACACACATGATCCTAGTACATCATCAGACCCACACAGGATCCTAGTTCAGCCGACCCACATAGGATCCTTGTACATTTTCAGAACCAAACATGATCCTAGTACACTAGACCCACACAGGATCCAAGAGTAGTCTCACATGGATCTCTTGAGAGGATCCATGTGGGTTCCTCGAATATAGACCCATGAAGGATCCCTTTCTCTTGTTACAGCTAGCTACAGGGTTCCCGCACTAAGCTCGTCTGATTCCGAGAGGTTCCGCTCCCCAAGCCACAAGTCGACACTCCAACTGCCAATAATTCCCCTGAATAAATGTCCCAAAGGACTGCCACGTAATAGGGGTATCAACACAATAGATGGTACATCAATCAAACGCCTGATCTACATGTTATTGGAAATTTAGTTTCGAGATACCGGTTGGATTCGTGTTTGATCTAACCCAGCCATACCCCAACTTTACCCAAAACTCAAGTGGAGTATTTCAAAAGAACCATCTGGATCCAAGGATCTTGACCCTGCAGAAGGTTATTCAAACAATCTTATGGTTCCAATGATATAGTCGAATGAGCAAAAATGGGTTGAAGTTGGTCCGGGTCCAACCCGACCTGGCCGGACTGACCAGACCTGTCCTGGGTCCAGCCTAGCCCATGCCGGGTGGCCCGGCCCATGATAGACATCCTAGCCTGGCTGCATTCGGGGGGGATTCATGTGCCCCCCGCTCTCAATCGCCAAACAGATGAAGCTGTTCGGTCTCCAGCATGCACGCGGGACCCACTACGGGTCTCGCTCAATTCAGCTCGGCCGGTTAAAACGAATGGACCCCTACTCCTTTAGGCAGCGCATCATGCACTGCCCCTCTCTGGATGGATGAATGGCGGCTGGCTTCCACCATCCTCCGCGGCCAGGTGGGCCATGACGACTTGCTCTGACGGCAGCGCGTCTTTGCACTTCCCATGCTTCCACGGCCAGCCGAAGCATTGACTGCCCTCTGGTCTCCACGCGACCTCTTTCTCTACTAGAGGCACAGACATGCATCGCCCCGTTTCCATGTGGATGGCCTGGGTGCCGACCGCTACCTTTCTCCACTATGAAGAACACGTTAATCATGAAGAACAATAGTGGGATCGGGCCGTGTTCATTTGGCCCGCTCCCTCGGCATTAGATTGGTAGAAGGCAGTTCTAGAGTATAAATTCAATGCAAACCATGATGAACCAGAAAACACCTACAAGATCCCCCACAACATCCTCCCACAAAGATGAAGGAATCGTGGGGAAACCTGTTAGTTCATTGACCCGCGTTCTTCGTATAAATTCATGTATAAAAAAGAGGAAATCAAAAATTCCCAAATGAAAATAATCCCCTAACTTGAAGTTTTCATTGGAGATCATCCACAGTTGAAGATGGATTGGCATTTTTCGATTTGAAAGCAAGCCTACTCCAACGACGCTACTTGTTTGATGATCCTCCATTCTTTGATTCCTCCTTGGTGAGAACTGTTCTTCCATAAGAGGCTCCTCCAAGAACACCCTTTCCCAAAGAGTCCCTCCAAAAACCCAAGAGGTGAAATTCCAACTTAAATTAGAATAGGTTTGTACAATTAATTTATGTTGGCACAATAATTAAATGGATCAATTAAGTGCCACAAAATTAATTCGAGAGTTGGAATAATTAATTAGGGAATTCTAAGGGTCTTCCCTCACATTAATGAAGGGTTAGGGTGGTCCCCACCACCATGGATTTGAATTGGGGATTTTCTAGCTCAGGTGGTCCCCACCACTGAGCATTAAATTTGGAGGATAAAAATAAAATAAAATTTATTCTTTATTTTATTTTTATTTCCATGAAAAACACAAAAACTATCTTTCACCCTCGACCAACTACCGTCGAGGTAAAAGTCTCCTTAAGCAAAACCGGTGCTACGAGTTCAGTAGTGTCCTCAGATTTAAATTACGAGCACCGTTTCAAAAGTTAAAAAAACCCTATCGCACTTTTACTGAATGTTATTATAAAAAAGGTCAAAAATTCATTATGGGAACACCGGCCTCAGAATCACAAAACATCAATTTTCATAGAATCGTAAAATTCCCATATAATTAATAAAAATACATGGAATTTATGGGTCTTTACATGAACTTTCATGTTCAATAAAGGAATACAAAACCACTTTCTCCCATATCAAAATATATTTTTTTTCACATCCTCCATTATAGGTCCTATGAGACGCAGGAGTTTCCATGCCTAAAAAGTTTTTATATTAGGGGTTACAAAACACCCCTCTAAAATAAAGTTTAAAATAAAACTAAACCACTAATATATTTACGTATAATAATAAATAGAAAAAATCCTATCAAAGAAACATAATACAAGAAAATAAGAATAATGAATATGGTGCGTCTAAAAAAAAATATGATTTTAGGGAAATAGAAATAAAGTATTTAGTGGGAATCCATAAGAAAAAATTATCATCAATGAAAAAGGTGTCATGGATAATTCACTAGGTTTTAATGTGAGAAATTCATAAACAATACTTATGTGGAACTAACTATTGGTTTGTGTTGAATTCATAATGAAATAACCACCTGAATTACTCTGTAGACACATTGGGGTCACTCCCCTAGCTAGAGAACAACATAGACAAGGGGACACTATCTTGTGGAGTAATATAATATTTTCAACACCAATATAGACATCACTATTAGTGTCCATAATTAATATTAAGTTAATCAAAGTGGAGGGGAAAAATAATTTACTTCATATGATCAACAATAAATCATACAAAAAAAATCACATAATGCCTCAAACACCCTATATAGAAACAAGATTTTATATATTCATTAAATAACTACATGATAATACAATCTATCACATACATGATAAATATTTACACAATACATATAACATACTAAGTGGATCAACACCAATGTTATCACAATGCATCAATAAACCCTTTTCTTAAAATGCCAATTGGGCCTTTGAAACCAACTTGGGAAGAAAAAGTGTTTCATCATCCTTTGAAAGATAATCCATGAAAAATATAATTGAAATTAATTTGGAAAGTAACACATTCGTTTAAAATATCATAAATCAATACACACTTCTTCATAATAAAGAATTTTATTTCTTGGAAATCAATTGAAAATGAAAACACTTCTTTAGTTGAAAAAACCACTTAAAACCCCGATTTTCTTCATTTTAAAATTTTATAGTTTCAAACACCTATTTATCATGAAAACCATTTTAAAGGACCCACTTTGTCATTTTATTAAGAACATTACATTTATAAAAGTTGATTTAAAAATATCAAGAAATGGAAAACCATAGAAATCCCTTTTTACCAAGTGTAGAAATCAGTAATAAAAAATTAAAAAATATTCAATGTGTTTTATATCAGTATAACTTGGTAGTAAAATAATTTAAAAAATTCCAGCATCTCAAGTCAGGATTAATAAAGTAATTTCAACTAAATTCATACCTCAATCAACAAAAACGACTCACCTTAGATGATAGAATCACAAAATCGGAGGATAATAGACTCAATAAGACCTAAACAAACAAATACACTATATTAGTGCAACCCAAACCCTGGGTTCTACCACCATTAACATTAGGATTCACAAGAGGAGAAGAAACCATGAGTAAGTGGAAGAAGGAAGGATAAAGAAGAGGAAAAAAGGACCTGACCTTCAATATATGCTTTAAATCCAAGAATATATTAGATTGGATTATTTTTAGAGAATATGAGGTTATACCTCTGAACAAGATCATGAAAAATGAGTAGATGAGTCCAAAATAGTTAAATAAAGTAAGGGTATTTGAGTCATTTAATAAAATTTCAATTCTAGTAAACTATCATGTTTTACCAAATTGTGTAGAAAATGTGAAGATGAAACTAGAATAAAAATTAACCCATCACATGGTTGCATCAAATGGTTCTTAAAACTATAGATATTACATGAAAAAGTCACTAAATAAAAACACCCATGCATAGGGATTATTAAAATATCATGCATCACTTGGAGAACCCATATGTAAGAGTAAATATCACACACAAAAGAACTCTACATAGTTACTACCAATTGTTTTCTAACAATTCTCCACTAAATGCATTAACCCAAATATAATGTTCATATACATTTATTTTCCTTATGTAATTTTTAAATACACATTTTACCTTAACTCTTTCACTAAAAGTGATCTATAGGGAAAACCCATTATAATGGAAACCATGCTTTTAAAGGAATGCATCAAAATTTATATAGCTATGCAGAAGAGATAATTCAGTAAAATTCCAAAGTAAATATATAGAAAACATTACAATATTCAAAATAATTTGTATTTATATAATATAACACACCACAATGATAGATAGGTATCACAAATCTTCCCATCATTCCACTTTCTTACCTAATAATTTCTTCTATTAAAATAGAAAATGATGAATAACCAAAACATTTTTCACCTTAATATAAGAGATGAGAGGGTAAAAAAACTAGATAAGGAATAAATATAAGGGTAATCTAATCAATCCTAGCATCAAATGATTCAACACCCCAAATAGAAACAAATAATATTAGGCCTTAAGTTTCATCAACAACTTTAAGCATAACCCAAATCACTCGTGAGAAGACATGACGATCAATGAATATAGAGACCTTCAAGGGGTCTCCTAGAAATTTTGAATTCATCTAAAATATAATGAGGCAAATTATAAACACCCATACAAGGAAAAAATTAACAATGGAATCATGTATCCCCAATATATTATTGGAAATGATAATTTTGTACTAACCAAATATATTTATCATAGAAAATAGTTTAGAATTTCAAAAATGAAATAAAGACTAAAAATTACCTAAACACCCATAATATAATATAAAAAAAATCAATCAATATCCCATATAAAAAAATTTAAGATATAAATTAAACATAAACATTCCTTAATAAGGAATAACATGGGAACTTACTTTGGGTCAAAGTATGAATGAGTGGGTGACTTTGAACCTCGTTCACAAAACATATACCTATAGAGAACCTTAAAAAATACAAACCAAGAACTAACCATCATGTAATTAAAATTGGTGTAACAATAATTCCAATAATTCAAGAACCTACCAATAGATTCTCATGAAAATCCCATCAAAATAAAAACCTTTTTATACCATTGTGACTTTTGGTTTCATTTGTTGTCAGTATTTCAATACTTGTTTAAAGACAAGGTTGACATAAATTTCCTTTAGAATTTTTCCTAAGGAAGTGGATCAATAATGTTACATAAGAATGTTGTAGGAACATTCTTTATAGAGTTTATGAATTTTTTCAAGAAATTATAGTGAAGATATGTTACTCAAGAAAGTTTCCAATATCATTAGGTTCTTCATGATTGAAGACTAAATACAATGGGTAAGAATAAGTTTACTAGAATAATGGTAATAGATTTATTATTTCTGGATATAGGTTATCAAACATAGAAAAATACACAAAGAAACTAGATAAAACATAGCTGATATTTTAGATCAATATTTTTTGGCTAATAACATTGTTTACTGTATAGTCTGTTAAAATAAATTTATAGGGGAGGAAATTATTATCATAAGGAGATCTAATTTACGAAGTTGAAAGAAGAAGATTTATAAAGATTGATCTACATATTTAAAACATTATAAAGATTGAGTTACAATGTTATGAGTATAATGATCAAATAATGAAATTAGAGATGTTCTCATAGGTTGAAGAAATGTTATGATGTCGTGTAAGATAGATAATGAAAGAGAAAACAATACAATAGAAAGAGGATAGCTTCTATATGCTACAAGATGAAGGAAACCAGAGTAGATTATGAAATAGAGATATTAATAAAGTTATTATGGATGAAATAAATTAAAAAAACACTCTAAAAATCTAGTACTTAGAGATTTAAAATTTTTAATAAATGGTTATTTTACAAATAAAATGCATGGTGAAAAAGAAAATTAGTCTAAGATTAAAAGGGTATAAGAAGTTTGAGATAAAGTTGAGCTTAATGGATACAATCTTTTTGACAAAAGGGAAAATGAATTAAGGTATATCAGATGTTGGTAGCTTGAGAGATCCATCTAAAAACAATTATTAACTTAGTAACATTGGAAGGAGAAGTCCTAACAAGGGAAATAGATAGTGATAAACTAGATAGAGTAATTTTAATAATATTTATAAACAATTTGTAATGTATATAAATAATGTCAATGTTCGTGTTGGTCGTACAAAGTTTTCTATCTTTCTGAGGTTAGAAAAGTTTCAAATGTTCCTTAGAATTCATTTTAAATAATTTCAATGAAAGGGGTAGCTTTCAAGATACTTCAAGGGTTTTGGAGAATGTTCCCAAAGTGTTGGGAAACATTCCATCAGAATTAAATTTAGTAGGATAATTGTTTTTATAATTTTGATGACTGTGAAATTTACCTTTTTGTTCCTTCCAAAAAATAAAAATGATCATATATATAAAGGGGAGTTATTATAGTATGAACTAATGTTATTCACATGTAGGAAAAGTGGTATCATTGGATATCTATAATTTTTAGTTTCCAATAGATTTTATACTTAGTTGAAGGAATTGAACCAGATAGATAAAGGGTAATGGACTAAGATTAATCTTGTTTAGTGTTACCAACCTGATTTGTAGTGGTTTGAGAACATCAAATAGATTTATTTTAGCATATCACCTTGGATTTAAGCATAGTGAGGGATATCAAACAGAAAACTAATGGAAAAATACCCAAAAGATAGAGGGAATATAAATGGATTCATAATAAGAAAATTTTCTAAGGATGTTTTAGGAAAATGTTCTAAAGAAGTTCAGTTTGAGTATATCCATGTCTTACAAAGGATAGGAGGAAAGATCCATGCTAATAGACTATTAAGAGACTTTTTGAAAATCTTGAACTTTGTATTTTAGTGAAGGTGATCGTACTTTCTTATGGAAGGGGAGAATATCTTTCTACAATGGATAAAAAAAGAAGTATAACAGAGATTATAGCTAGAGGTATAACCATTTACTAAAAAAGTATTGTTGGATGAAGGGTATAACCATCTATGACTTCATTGAATATAGTTATAAAAGATGGGGGTATAAATACCTATGTAAGAAAAGATGATTTTAAGGGGTAGAAACAGGGTTTTATAGGGGATGAATACTAATGCTATAACTAGTTTCTTATTATTCCTTGTTAATCCAAAAAAATTTAGTAAAAGAATCCTTGTTGTGGGGGGATAACCAACCAAGAAAACAGAACATATTTGTACCAAATCTAGTAAATATCATGTGATGATCTCTATTTATATTTTTATAATATGAAAGGTGATGTTAAGATTTGTATTTGAGTCGATCATAACTCTTATAAGTTTATAGAGGTTAAAAAAGTCCAAAAACTTCCTTTTAAATTTATTTAGCAGTTGGGTTTCTTAAAATTACTACAACATACTGACACTTTTTAAAATCCTTTCTTAAATAATGGATGAAGTGTATTTAGAGGCGTTTTTAGTAACTTCCACTAAAAAACCACCAATATTTACAACATTTCTTTTAGTTTATAGTAAAAAATTTTATTTTTCAATACCTTTTCTGTGTATATACTTTAAATTGGTCCACAAAACCCTTAGATCTATATTTTAAGATCCTGTTACCTATAAAATTAGTTTCTACTTTAAGTTAATATTTGGAGAGTTAATTTCAATAAAGTATTAACTAACTATAAATCTAACATCTAATTTTCACATGTTATCAGAAAATTTTACTTTGAAAACTATGATACTCCCATGAACCTATTATAGAAATAGGTCATAAATAATTATTCCATTATTTAATGACTATTTTAATCCATAAATGGACCCTTGAAAAATTAATAAAATAATAATGATAATATAATAATGTAAAATTTAAAACAAATGAATTTTTACATCTTCATGGGTGAAAATGTTTCGATACAATCAACACTTTAACTGATCTTGAGCCGTAAAAAACCAATATTTCTTTATAAGAAATTATTTTACCATCCATGGGTTGGAATTGGGTGTGCAATGGAATCATGAAACATGGGAATTTTTTTTTATCATGAGATTGATGTAATAATATCATCTACAGAGAGTTAGTTCCTAGTTTCAACATAAGTATCTCATGTGGAAGAAACTAAGAAAAAAATTCAAACCATTACCTTGAATGATTTTGAAGATGAAGAAGTTTTTTTCTTTTCACTGGTGATAAAAACTTGAAGGAAAAAATGTTAGATCCCTCTAGATCATCCACACACACACTATGTCACAAGTTGTCTAAGGTACACCTAAAATATAACCTAGTCTAGATTACAATAATCCCTCAAGTACATCTCCCTATACGCTAAAGGCTACTCGCTAGTGGTGAGGGTCTAGTAACACTACTAGAAAACTAGGCTATAGCCATGGTTTGGAACCGTGGCTATAAGCCCATAAACTGTGGCTATAGGTTATTGCGAATGTTCTATGAACTGTGGCTAAAACCCTTCCCATTTAATAAAATAAATCACCCCCACACACATCCCTTGCACCCCTTGAGCACACCCCCTTGCACACCCCTTACCCCCTACTGGACCCCCTTGGACAACAGCCCCACACCCCATGATGGACCCCATGGACAACAACCCTAGCCCCCATGGACAATAGTACCCCTTGCTGGACCCCCCTGGAAAGCAGCCCCCCTACTGGACCCCCTGGACATCAGCCCCCACCCCTACTGGACCCCCCTCAATAGCATCCCTCACCCTACTGGACCCCCTAGACAACAACCCCCCCTGCTAGACCCCCATAAAATATGCCCCCTGATAGACCCCCTAGACAGTAGCCCCCCTGTTGGACCCCCATGGACAGCAGCCCCCTACACATCCCTTGCACAACCCTTGTCCCTCCTGCTGGACCCCCCTTGCACCACCCATGCTGGACACCCCCTTCCCCCTACTGGACCCCCTTGCACCCCTGCCCCCTGCCCCCCTCCACCTTGCCCCTACCCCCGACCCCCTGCCCCTTCCCCCTGCCCTCTTCCCCTTACCCCCCCCCTCAACCCTACCCCCTCCACCCACCCCACCCCTTCCCCTTCCCCTTGCCCCTTGCCCTATAGACCTCCCCCTACCCCCTTTCCCATGGCCCCCTCTACCCTCCCCCTACCCTACAGACCTCCCCATGCCCCTTGGGCAGATCCCTTCGGACAGCCCAGACATCCACTCCAATGGACAACCACCCCCCACTCTCCTGGATAGACCCTGGACCCCCCAGAACCTAGAAAAAAGATAAATTATTTTGTTTAAATAACTCAAATACATGTTTTTTATTACAACAGCATATATCCCTTCCAAAATAAGAATATACATAACAGAGATATTGTTATTAAAAAATTCATTAAGACCATAAAAAACAGATCATTATAAATATTTGAAAAAAGAAAATTCTATCTTTATTTAATAATGAAAAACTGAATATTAATTTTTTAGAAAAAAAAATATTTTATACTCATCTTAATGCATGGTTCCAATTTCAACTGAACCATCACTTTTTCCATGCAAAAACATGTTCTTCAATGCGAACACATATCCCAAAATAAATAAAATTCACACATCAATTACTGTAGAATTGAAAAACCACCAGAAAGCCATCATAAAACAATAAATGAATAAAAATATATATTATTCAGTTACATATAATAGAAGTAGTAAAAAATCCCATTCATCACGTCGTCTATATCAAAAATCCCAGCCCTAAAAAAATTCCATATAAGTCAAAATAGTAGCCCATTGGGCACCAAATCTTACCAATCAAAGTTGATTTTGAAGGATATACCAAAAACATCTGAAAACATATATCACTTATGATATGTACTGCATGTTTTCAAGATTATTCACAACATTCTATGTGTGTAATAGTTAAAACCATGAATATGATAGTTTTAAAATGTCGAAATGTAGGAAAACAAAGAAGAAGAACCTTTTTGGGTGACGAAGAGCCGATGTTCTGAGTGGAATCATTTCATGAGTTAGTATCTAGTAGTCCAAGTATCATTGCTGAAATTAGTGCTCCATTTTTGGAAAACAAATATGTGTCAATCCTAAAAAACGTCAAGGGGAATACATACTGCTCGTCTAAATGAAAGAGATTCCCTATTCAGAGATCCATTTATGGAGTTTTTTTTCATTTCATAATACCTGAATGAGAAGAAAGATCACATGATTAAAATAAATGCAACACTATCTTAATTTAATAATGGAAAACTGAATATTCATTTTTTAGAAACCTGAAACAAAAAACATATTTTATTATATAAAAACCTATAAATCTATTGTAGAAAATAAAAATTCAACGTAACAGAAAAGTAAGAAACTTAATTAACAAAAAAACATAACAATTTAACTATTAATCAAAAATTAAAATGAAATGTTCTGCAAAAAATCAAGAAAAATTGATGCAAAAAACATAATTAAAAAAATAACTAATAAAAATTTTAACTAAATTTTTAGTTAGAAACAACAAAATCAAAACAGAATGCATGTTTGGTATATCAACTAAACCATCTGAAAAAGAACAAATTTGATTCCAATACAAATTATCATCCATAAATAGAAGAGAATCGAGGGATGAAGGGGTGGGTAATAGGGGAAATGGTCCTGGAGGAATGTGTAGGGACCGCGAGGATGGAAACCAAAAAAATGGAGAAGCTGTGGAAACCCTAGATTGGGAAGTCCAAAGAAGCTTAAGGCGGTGGACTGTGAGGAAGAAATAATGGAAAATAAGTGGAAAATAGAGAGTGGGGAGATGAAAATCAATTCAGTTTGAAACAACATTATGTGTATTGTTTCAGTATTTTGTAAAATAAATTCATATAGATGGTTAGTTTGAAAGTAGTGAATAGATAGATCAATCATCTAAAAGGTGATTAATCTATATGAGCTTAGAAAGGCTTAGAGATTTTTATGTTGAATGTACATTTTTTTTGGAAATAACCGGTTAAACTAATACGTTCATAGTGGAGATGTAACAGATATGTTAAAATAAAAATTAGTTTGAAACATGATGAAATAATAAAAACTTACCTAACATCAGTGCTACAACAAATTTGTAAAGATACACAGCTCCAAAATGAGTCCCTAATACCCTTTTCACAATAATGCATTTCTATAAATTGAAGTGTGACTCCACCTTATGACCCTATATGTAGGATCAAGAACATCCCAACACAGTTAATGTTTACTAATGATTCATCACCCATTCTCATTCTAAAGTAGTTGTAATTCTCTAATCATATGTGCAAATTTTAAATTTTCAACAAAAAACATAACATAAAAATAAACATACTATTAAAATAAGAACTAATAGTTGTAGAAGTTTCTAAGAAATCATCACAATAATAGTAGACATTAATTTTTTATGTAAAGGAATAAAAACTTATTTGTATCATTGAGAAATCAAATATATGATCTAACATTCTATTCAAATAATAACTAGTAGTAATGAACATTGAAACCAGAACACTGTAATTGTGAATTTCAACATAATGGAGATAGTTTAGAAACCAATAAAATAGAACAAAATCTATACAGAAACAAAATTAATTGTGAAAAGTATGGTGTGTGAGGTTACAAAAGCTTCAGTTTATTAAATGTTAATCACATTGTACCTTCCACGATGGTGTATTTCTCTGAAATCTAGTGTTCTCCACCATGTCCCCTTGTATTCTAGATCAAAACATTGCATTAATGTTGATTATATTAAATATATTGAATGCATAAATTAGTGGTACAAAATATTGTAAAAAAAGTGGATAGAATATGGAGACAATTAAAATAGTAGAAAATATAAATGATAATCACATTGTACCTTTGTACTAATGTTCATCTGACACATTTAACAATATCTATACATAACAATTGAAAAATTAGAAATATAATGTATAAAATTAGAGTAAACAACAAATCAAATAAACTATATCATATTCAATAAGTCAAAACAACTAAACCATAACTTAGGTAAATCTGACAATAAAGATGAAAATAAATTGAAAACAATAAATCATACCAAATTCAAATGAGAGGAGGCTAACAATCTGTAATAAAAAAACCCACCTGCCCACTCACCTTCCCCCCCACCAGCATATCCCTCCCCCAAGAAAACTCCTCCCCTGCCCCCTGCCCCCTTCCCCCAACTACACACCCCCTATCCCCCAACTGAACACCCCCTCCCTGTGCCCCCTCCACCCACCCCAACCTGCACACCACCTCCCCCTACCCCCTCCCCTTCCCCCACCTGCACACACCCCTCCCCTACCCCCAACACACCCCCTGCCCCCCACCTGAACACCCCTCTCTCCCTTCCCCACTTCCCACCACCTGCACACCCCCTACCCCTACCCCCACCTACACACCGCCTCCCCCTTCTCCAAGCCCACCCCTACCCCCTGCCCCCACCTGCACACCCCCTGCCCCTCCTCTTCCCACCCCCTGCCCACCCCACACCCCTAACCACCCCATGCACCCACTACCCACCCTCCACATTTCATTACACTTCAACCCCTTAATGAAATATGTGTATAAAGGATCATTCATGATGTTTTTTCAAAAAAAAAACCTTTTTTCCCTAGATGAGAATGATGGATGATTTCTAGGAATCCAATCTGGAATTGGGAATGAGTAGTTATTTCCATTATGATTAACAAATCATGATTTTTTGGATAATCTAGAATACTTTCTAAGGATGTGTATTCATTTAGTGGTGGGTTTATAATAATATATATCGTTATGAGTTAGAGAATTCAAATGAAATTGAATTTTTAGTCTCCAAGTAGAGAGAGTTTCAAGAAGTGGTGTTTAGAAAAACAATCTGAGTGTTGGGATGTCTCTTGAGGAGTTTTTATGTGTATTTAGGTGTTCAGGTGGTCCATGAGGTAATCAAGTAACATTTAGAGGGTTTCTAGTCCATTCCACTTAATTTTAAGACCCATCAATTACCATGTCTAGGTACACTGGGTACCAAGTCTAATAAAGGAAAAATAAGTTGATTATGAGTTTTATAGTGGGGTATCCTCTACTGAGGAACTAGGTTTGGATTATTGAATATCCATGTTCTATGTTTATAGTCGTGTTCTCTATGAATTTCATACTCCCTTACTGTATTCATGTAGGCTATTTCCTGAATGAGATAGTGGTGGTACATGATTTGATAAGAGACCCGACCTAAAGAATTTATTGGTGATATGAGATGAGATATGGGACCTCAACCTATGTGAGTGGGTGATATAATGATAAGATCATTAATAAAGCTCTTTATTTTTCAAAAATCACTCATTTAGATCAAATCACAATGATTTAAGCTATGATGAATAACCCAAGAATCGAATAAAAACCATCTATATTATTCTTAAAAACTCATGATGTTTTTTATCAAGAAGCTCTTTCACCCCCTGCCCCTACACCAACACCCCATTTCCCCACCGTTGCCCCCCTCTTTCACCCCCTTCCCCTGCACCAACGCCCCCTACCCCCTGCCCCTGCCCCCCTTTCACCCATGCCCCAAACACACCCCCTCCCTACCTTGCACCCCTCCCTCTACCCCTCGCACCCCCACTGTTCCCTCCCAACTGCACACCCCCTCCCCCTGAGCACTTCATGAAATCATGCCAACCATATAAATATCAAATCTTGGTGTAACCCAGGCATACAAAATTCTCAGGTCCAAACAGCCAACTACTCATCATGAATGGCTCCATGAATATATTCCAAGCATCAAGAGAATGTCTATAAACTCCAATAAAATTAATGGATTGAGGTTGATTCCTAGGCACCTCGGGTAATCACTGAATAAAAAACATCCCCCAAGTCACCATGCCAAATGGTCGGATCCCATGCATCCTGGTCAAGAATAAGTAAAATCATCAGGATTGACTGGATAATCCTAGGGATAACATAGTCATATAATAATAATAATAATAATAATCTTGAATAAAAATAAATAATCCTCTAATCCAACTCAGTTGGATCCTAGTTAGGTTGGGCATCTTAGGGACTTGTGGAATCCAAAGCTTCCTATATAGAATTGAGGTCGAATCCCAACGTCCCAAGAATTCTTCACATGGTTCAACAACTGAATCCTAGGATACATGTCAGGAATCTAGGATGACATCATCATGTATAATTTGTGTCACAACCATACCACATAAGGCCCAAGGTCGGATCCTAGGAAACACTCTAAAGCAACCACCATACCATAGTCACATCAGGCCCATTGGTCAGGTCCCAAAAAGTACATCTGAGCACCATGGTTTCATCGAAAATAAACATATGAAGGTATAAAAAATAGTAAAGGGTTTTAAAAATTTCCAAACCCATCACTACATTTCATCACCCCATGGAATTATACATTTTATGCAGGTTTTAAGGTGACACCCACTACCATATCTAGCAAGGCCATATGAATTCTCTTAGGGTCGGTTAGTCCACAGGGCACCCATTGGGATCCCCTAGTAATAGAGGCACCCTCACATAGGTCCTTGGTCTCAATCTATGTCTTGGTTCAAGAAATGATGCTCATAGTAATACAATTTTAATTGGCATCATAATCAATAAAGCATGATCTTTTTTACTACACAAGATATGTCATGTTGACAAGACTCAAGAGATAGAACATGACCCATTTTAGTCTTCAAGGTATCACAAGGCCTATCTAATCACCCAACCCAAGTCCATAATCTAGGATTAGTGTGTCTCATGTTAAGTCCTAGACTATTAGATTCCAAGGTAAGGCCTTATCACTTTATAAAACATAATCAATGAATTTCAATTTAATTAATTAAAAATTTAATTAATTAAAACCAATTAATTTATATATTGTTTATGAGGTTAATTTAATTTAAATAATTTGATCACTTCATTAGCAATACAGAAATCCATGAGAATAAATCAAAAGCATAAATACCACATGGTAAAGTATGAATACCACCTATCTTTATTCGACACTTTTCTAATTATTTCCCATAGCGAGAAAGAAGATTCCAAGGAACACCAATTTCTTTCCCTGATCAGTCCCATAACAAATCACTAAAAGAGATCCCAAATCTCTCTAAGAATCTTAAAACAATTATCTAAAACATTTAATATTAATTTATTAGTTTAATTATAAAAGGGAATAATCATCAAAAATCTTACTGGATACCTTATTACACTGGAACCGAGTCCAACGAAATCCCAAGGGTTTGTCTCATATCCCCAGACCTACATCAAGAAAAATCCCCAAAAGAAAATACCAATAAAATTGTAAATTAAATTTAAAATTTAGTGAAATACTAAGAAAATCCACAATGATAACATAAATTTACAAATCGCTAAGAAACTGGGTGTAGATGGAATCTTGGGATATCATCATCCTAGGTTGTATGAAAGACCCTTGAGAAATGAAATCTGGTATCATCTTAAAAAATTTTCACATTCTTCTCAAGAATCACAAATAATAAAGCACATAAAAATCAAATAAATTGAATAAGAAACTTAGGGACCACCGAGGACATAGTTATAGGATCCTCTCCGTCCGATATTGATGAATGGACTGATCTAAATCAACATAATTCCTCAAAATAGATAAAATCACCCATGTTATAGATTTATAATGAAATGACAAGAAATGTTGAGAGAGGTCGCGATGGTACCGTTGGGGTTGGAGGGTCGCACGCAGAGGGTATCCGAGAAGAGGGAACCGCCATGTGATAGGTCAAGGTTGGAGGGTCGTAGATCGGGGCAGGATGGAGGAGGATGGAGCTGCTGTGAGGAAGGTTGATAGAGAAGGGTCACAGATTGGGGGAGGATGGAGGAGGAGGGCGTCATCGTGAGAGAGAGGTCAAGGGAGGAGGGTCGCCGATCGGGGGAAGATGGAGGAGGATGGTGCGGAGGGTCACATATTGGGGGAGAATGGAGGAGGAGCCCAGCAGATATTGGGAAAAAAGGGGGATGGAAAATTTTCGTCATGGTTTTTTAATTAAACCATGGCTATAAACTAGCTATAGCCACAGATCTGTAAAATTGTGGCTATTGGTCCATGGCTATAACCTAAATTTCTAGAAGTGTGAGATATAGTGGAGAGACCATACCCTCATACTAGAGTGAAATAATGGTAGAAGTAAACCATATAACAATATATCGATGATCATTAGATTGTGAAAAACAAACAACCAAATTATATTCACTATATAATTAATAAATGATGCATACAGACTATAGGTCATGTTAAAATAAAACAAATAGTCACCCATTGGTCAAAAAACATATATATATATATATCTATTAAATAAATAATATAAAATAAAAAATGATCCACTTGAATCTATGATATATACCTCAAACATGGTATCCGACAACTATCATGATGCTCAAGCTCAGTCATTAGAATCTACACAAGTAGTCCCACTTGATCATGTAAATCTACCCCTTGACCGATCCACTAAATGTTTTATTCTCAACATGAATACAGACATATGGTTTGAATAAGCACAAAACATCCCATACAAGGGGTGAGAAATAAACATCAGTAGGCCACCCCTAATTCTATTACAATAATATGATGTTATATGAATTTATGTGCACCTGATAATCCTGAACCTGTCGAATAAAGGCAACTATCATAAACATATTGAAACTTGTAAATAAAAAGGGTCAAAATAAATAAATAAAACAATAAAAGTAAGGTTCTAGGGTGACACCTGAGATAGATCTACCCTATCTATAGCCTAATCTAAGAAATTTATAGCATGTGTCTAACCCCACAATAAGATATAAGGTGCATCCTCTAGATAAAAAATTTCTCCGTGTGTCTGACATATCAACCAGAAGGAAGAACAGACCACAGGTTCTCACCCTGGTCATCCAAAACAACAACACACAACCTACCAGATTGCTAGGACCTTAATAAAACAATCTAAACATGAGAAAAAAAACTCTTATGGACATGAGGGAACCTTCCCACGTATTGATAGGCCTAAAAATACGACCAGGATAATAAATAGACCCACTGTTAGTGCAAAAATACCTGACTAGGTTTTTAAAAGATCCTCAAAGTACTAGGATACAATTTACCTCACAGACAATGAAAGAACATAATTTATAGGGGTGTACATTAACCATACCTCCCATTTTATCCCAAATACCCATCTAGTAGTGAATAACATCTAAAGGAGAGAATTCAATAAATCTTAGGTCTAGTTGATATTATAAAAATATCCCAAATGGATCCTCTCACAAATAAAAATGAGTATAAAGATACCTAAAAAATTCATGGACTAAACCACAAGGAATCATGTGTCAGCCAATGCCCACAACGCATTCCCCAAACCACTAAAACTACCACTAACCACCTCACGATCAAAATATCATGAGGCCCCCTCAATGGTCTTATAAACCAAAATAAGAGTGTGATACCCTATAAAGGGCTCCACTAAATAAAGAAATACATTAATCAAATAATGTTACAAGAAACTCCAATTAGCCTCTATCATATATAACCTATCCTAAAAAAATACAAATCTAGAAAGGATGAATATAAATAATCACCATAGCCCCAGGGAGATTCTTCAATAGGTCCCTCAGACAGATCTCAAGCTCTAATCACCATCACACAACTATACTCAATGCCTAAAGACATAAAAAATCCAAAAGGATCAAATAAACTAAACCTATAGTAACAAATTACAAAACATAAACCATGAAACTACTCAATTTCCCATTCTAGGAACCATCTGAATGAATGTTAAGAAAAACCTCTTATCATCCCCATTCAAGGTTTACCAAAACGTTTGTGACTACCACCTAGGGTAACACCACATCCCAGTACCATAGGATGGATTATAGAACAAAATATAAATGTAAAAATCCTTCAAAACCTCACCCCATCCAAAACACAAATAAAATGGCCTCTAAATGCAATGAGGTCCTCCTTATGGAATTTAACATGACCAAAATACTCAGAATGGACCAAAAAATTCCCATTCTAGATCTAGTGAAAATAACAAGTGAAACAACTTCATGGAGGAAACACATGACATATACTAATTATAATCCTCTATCGATATGTACTAATTCCCAACCTAGAGTGTACTTCCCAAGTAAATGATGTGTACCTTCCCCAAATGACATTAAATCCACAAAATGTTACATGATATGCACTCTAAATATGGTCTATCTAGGTATTCCATATTTTCTCTTTTCATTTATTAAATATACAGTCTGGACATGTATACTAAATGACCATGTTCCCCCATACAGGGTGTTATGATGATTACATGACCAAAACCCAAATGGCTCCACCAGGTGTGTCCCAAACACACACATACACACACCTATGTATTCACCTTATGAAACCCTTCACCCAAAAATAAGAATATACACCGTGTGTTCTGGAACTATACACCATGTGAAAAGATATTTCCTAATAGAAGACTCCTAAAGACAGTTCAAACCCCCTGATTTTCTATTAAATGCTCAAACTTGATCCCTAAGGGACCTCTGGACAATATAAAAAGGGGATTAAAATTTTTAAAAAATATTTTTGGTGACTATTGATAAAATGAAACAAAGGCCTACCTCAGGGTTTAAAACACCAAATCATTGATCTTGAATCCATGTCCCAAACCCTCCCCCACTCAATCTTGGTTTGATCAGACTAACTAAAAGATCCCCCCGCTTCTCTCTCCCTTTCTACCTTAGAAAAGCATTCAACCCATGGAAGGATCCCAATAAGTAAGAATAAAAAGGGTAATAGAGGAAAGGAAAAGGTAAAAGGAAGAAAATAAATAGAAATGAAAAGGAAAACGAGTCCCGGTCTCGACTATGGTGCCCGAGACAAGTTTAAAAGACACCAAAGAAAAAAATCCCTTTTCAGGCTCAATTACTGAGTTAGAATTTCAATATGAGATCAAATTCAAAATTTATCACCATCCATTCCTGAATATATACTCAAGATTTAATTAATAAAATATTAAATATTCTTTGAAAACAAAAATGAATCATAATTTCACCAAACCGTCACCTTAGGGTAAACACTTATTTTGTGCGGTAAAAATATTATTCAAGATAATATTTTAGGGGAAATGGCCATTTCTATAAAATAAATAGTAGTGAAGAAAAATTCAAATTACCATTTATTTTTTAAACCCAAGATGTTTCTTGTTGTCATAATCTCCAAACCATAAAAATTATCTCCCCCTGAGAATCCTTGGTTTTTAAACAGAAACCATTCTTCCATCATAAGTACTAGTTAATCCAATGCCACCTCGACTACCCTATGGACAGTATCACAACACCCACAAATATCCTAAAACAAGGTTCTTTCATCCACAACCAATAATATTCTCCCCTAAATAATATTAACATTATCTTCTCCCCATGAAAATTACTCCAATATCTATGTTATATATTCCATCCATTAGTGAATGAAATAATCAGTTGTGGTAAACCAGCTTAAACCTGAGTACCATACAAAAATAAAAATGACTACATTCTCCCAGATCACAAAATATTCTTCCCTCTATTGTCAAAATACCACTTAAAATGGGAATAACCTTCTACAATAGACTATGGTACACTCCCCACCATATGGATCTCCTTATCCCACTCCATGAGTGTCAACCCGAATAATTCCACTACATCTACACCACTTGGGATTCCCTAAATCCCAAGTAACACAAAACAAATCCCACGTAACCGAAACACACAATGATAGCCATGATCACACTCTCCATTCCCTTCAAAAACCTAGGATAATATGTATAAACCATTGATTAATCTCTCCATGAAGTATAAATCCATCATTCTATAGAACCTTATGTGATACTATTTAAGAATAAGGTATACCCCTTATTCCAATGCTACCCACATGAATACATATAACATGATCATCATTACAAACCTGTGAGATCCTAACCACACCCCACTGTGATACTATACACAAAAATAGAAAACATTAGGGCTAGGAATCCATCTAAAACCTCCTTCTAAATCCATCCAAGAAAATAGGATCACTCCCACCACTCCACATATCAATCCTAAGTAATACTCATGGATAAAACGAATATTTTCATGGTAACCAAAACCACTTGGATACTCAATTCTAATCGAGAAAACCTCATAGGTATCATGTCCCTCATGAATCCAACAACTGTAAACCCAAAGACCATAATGACTAACTAGGGTATCCACACATGAGTAAATAAATGGATTTTATTTCTACCACTAGAAAATATCCAAGCACAAGATCCAAAAAACCTTTCACTGGAATAAAATACTCGTGGTACTTGTTAGTAGAATTTTTCTGAGTAGTTATGTGGGAAAACACCAAATAGGACATTATATACACTTTAAAAAACTGAACCTCCATATTTAGTAAATCCAATAATAAACATGGAGGAATATATTTTTTGAATCCTATGTGACAAATATTATGCATTTACATGGGCATATTTCCAGTGGGAAATGAGAAAAAACTGTAATCTATAAATCTGAAAATCCATGGTTATCACATAAGGTGAGATAAAAATCATAATATTGAATAAAAGAACACAAATACAATAACTACGGTGACCTGGAATTTCCATTAGAAAAGGTGTTCATGATACATCATTCTGGGGACCATCATAATATTTGATATATTCCTAGACCACCTATATACCATTCCCCAAATAATTAAACAAATAAACCAGGATTTGATACCATTTTTGTATGAATTGGTCTTGGTCAATGTAGTGTCCCACACTTCTCATACATTGATATCACATCTAAATAAATTAATAATCATTACATAACATAAAAATCCATTCCAAAAAACATTTAGATATAGTGCATTTAGAAACATGGATACATAACAAACTAGTTTGAAAGCGAACAACATATTCTCCCACTAAGTTCATCAAAAAAAGAACACTTATTATACATATAATACATATTACATTTTTTCATAACCTAAGGAAAGAAAACATAATGAAGTGTGACATCACATTCTTACCAATGGAAAGCAAGTGATATATTAACATAACATGAGTATAAGTGTATAATAGAATGAGAATAAAATTTGGAGACCAAACCCAACATATCATAGACCATAAACTTGTGTCATGGAATAAATGTGGGTAATTTATAATATATGAATCGTAGAGGAATAAAATAATATAATCCATTGAAGCATAACATTGGAATAAGATATGGAATTGTGGAATATAAAATCATAGAAAAAAATTTCTATAGTAGTTAAGGATAATTTTAATGGATATGACAGTGTAATGGGTTCACTCCCCAGACCATCATAGTATTAAATGTTCACTACAAAGACTATCATAGTGGAAAATCCCCTTACTGAATTTGGTTCACTCTCCATTACAATCCTATTTATATCATGAGATATCAAACTTTACCTAGTTCATTGAGGGAGATATAGGTCCCACTAATATTTTTTTATAACGTAACCACCTTATTTGGTTATAACGTAACCACATACTTTGGATATAACATAACCATCATCCTTGGATATAACATCCCCACCATCCCTAGTTATATTGTAACCAATGTACTTGGTTATAATGTAACCATTATAACATAATGAAAACTATAAATTGGTGTTCTATAAGATTATACAATATTCTTTATATTAATTCCCCTGAAAATAAATGGTTTTATAAACATTTCATCATATCATAGACTGTGGAAAAGATCATATTTAATAAACATTTAATTATTTCATCATAATATAACATTTAAAAAAGGATTGAGTTTAATAATCATATTTTCATCATAAAAACAATCATTATAGGTAATAAATAAGTATTATATCATTGGAACGTATCCCATGTAAATCTTATGTAACATCAAATCATGATACCTAGGATGGAAAATGGCTTTGGAAGATCACTTGGAACCTTTCTTAATAAAAATAAACTCTCTACTTTGAAATTTACATTTATAATAAAAAATTTCACAAATAATATGGATAAAGTTTTCTTTGAAAATATCCTTCTAAATGTGAAAAATAATCTTCAAAATATTAATTGGTTATGAAAATGTAAAATTACATATATGTAGTATACATTAAAACAAATATTCTTTTCACGTTTTTTTATAAAAAGTAAAATGTACTTAGTTCAGAAAACAATAAGCAGATTCCTTATATATTTTTTTGTAAAAATTAAAACATGGGTAAAAATGAATTTAAAAATTTTATTATATTTTTAAAAACATCTGTAAAAAATTTCTTGAAAACTTGGATATTTAAGAAAAACCATTTTCAGCTGAAGAGAGAAATAAAGGAAATTTTTCCTTAAAAACATTATTTTGAAATATTGAGTTTATAAAGAGAGGAAAATGAAAAAACCAAATATTTTCCTAAAATAACATGATTAGAATAAAATTAATGAGTTTATTGATAGATATATCATAATATTTCATCATTATAAGCATAAACATAAGCAATCTAGATAAATGATGAGATTCTATCATTAACCCCATACCCATTTGGTAACTTTTAAATTATAAGATCAATGAAAGAATAATTTTAAATTAAACTTAAAATATCATGAGAATAATGAATTAATTGATATTTAATAAAAAATTGGATTTATATACACCCATTAAAACAAGATAGGTTCATAACATAACATATATCCCAAAGAAGTCAAATGAAGTCCATAATCCCTTACAATAAGTCTCATATTCCATCATAAAAGTTTTATCCTACATTATAATCAAGATAAAATTTTATTAATATATTAAAGATAATATATATATATATATATCATACCATATATGATTCATTTATGACTTTTTATTACCTACTGATTAACAATTCATTGTTAAAATCACATTTTGGGTAATAACTGCTTCGTTTTTCATCCATGTTTTGGTTTAGTATTTTTTTAATTTTAATTTTATCCTGATTCTATAATATCTATAATGTTAAATGTGAAATAAATATCATATATAATCATTATATATTTATTTATAGTAATTCATCAAATTTATAGATAGAAAATTATTTACATTGTTCCGAGAGACGGTATAACGCACATAAACATGAAAATCATTTCTAATGAATTGATGAAGGAAAGGTAAATAATATATCACCGTTATATATTTATTATTAATTCCTATATATAAAATATAATGATTAAATTTATCCTCCTTACCTTCCATTCAAATTTTATATAAAAAATTATTCATATCTTTTCAAGAGGTGGTAGTTCGTCGTAGACATGGGCGACATTATTGTATTCCCACAGAATGCATAGTTAGATGGTATATGAGATAATATAATTCCAAAAGTTTAATTATTTTATGAATATTATATATATAATTTAAATCCACCATTAAATATTTTCATGAGATTGGGTGATGGGAAACAAATTATGTCAATTCACGAGGTGATAGTTCGATGTACACATTATTGGCAGTTTTGTTTCCCATTTGGTGAATGAAGATATGGATATAAGTTAAGACATAAACATTATAAAATCTCAGAATATGGAAGATATTGGATTTATTATATTGGAGTTATTAGGACATGAAATGAGATGGTAAGAGAATAAGTGAAAAGAAAGAGTTTAGTAAAGGCAATTACATTCTCTTAGAAAAACCTCCTTTTGATATATTATTAAGGACCAAATAGTTTGTATTTTTGTAACACCATTATATTTTTATGAAATAGTTTTTTTATTTCATTTAAATCTTACATTTCATGCAACAATAAGTTTATATGAATCATAAAATAGTATTAAAATATTATACATTCATTATAAAATAGCTGTTAAATTAGTAGAAAATAATATGATTAACTTTTTTATTAAATAATTATAAAGTTTAAACTCAATATGAATTTATTTTTACATTATTATAAATAATAACACAATTTTTAGTAAATTCATTTTATTCTTCAAAAATAAATTATCTTCAAAAATGAGTTTTTATTATTTTTATGCGTGAATATTAATTTATTGAAGTTATAGAAAATATATTTTAAAAAATGAATTTAACTTTTAAATCAATGATTTCAAATTAAGGTGAAATTTAATTTTGGAGAATTTTCCAAGAACATTTATTCCTCAAGGAATAGTGATAAGTAATAATTTTTATTGAGAACTGTATTTTATTTTAATGTTTTTCAGGATAATATTAACTTTATTGATTTTTGTAAACTTTCATTAGATAATTTTTATTTAAAATAATCTTAATATAGATTTTTATCTATATTTTTTACTTTAGTTTATTTTAAAAAAGTTTTACACTTAGAAGGGCATTATTTTTAGAAAGAATGTTTTTCATTGTATTTTTTTGGTTTTTTATTTATATTTTATTATAAAACTTATATTATTTGAATTTTGAAAAATTGGTTCAGAATTTGGAATAAGTGGGTCGAAATTTATAAAATATACCATTTTTTTTTCCAATACTAATAGAAATTTTGATAATTTTGGTTACGACGGTAAAGTATAAATCGGGAAATTTAATATAAAAATAAACTTATAAGAACTAACAAATGACCTAAAGACTT
The DNA here is from genome assembly GCA_963277665.1 of Viscum album. Lineage (NCBI taxonomy): Eukaryota > Viridiplantae > Streptophyta > Magnoliopsida > Santalales > Viscaceae > Viscum > Viscum album. The sequence continues at coordinate 2,103,723,561 of OY728128.1, read as the reverse complement.
ACATAAATCTTATTAAATTATTTTAATACAACCATTAACAACTAAGGTTTGAAATTTAATATTTAATGGCCGCTTATCCATGAAAATGACTTATTTATTATTTAAATCCATGAAAGTTAGAAAATATCATTTTCTTTGTCTTAAATAAGTCTTACGTTTCCACATGGTGGAAAAAGTAAGCTATTAATGAATATAAGTATCAATTTTGAAAATAATATACTTATTTTCATTATATAAATTTATTAACAACTTTTTGGCCCACTTGGATGAGATTATGACCTTTATTATATTTTTATTGAAAGAATTGTCAATGATTTCACATTCATGTTTTTAATAAATATAACTTTTTTAATATTGTGTTATCTAGAAGATGTATTTGAATATAAATATTATTTTTTAAAAGATAAAATATTTATCTAAATCATATTATTTAATTTCTAATTAATAGTTAAAAAATAGTTACCTTAAATAATTACACAATAATGTTGCTGTAATTATTCAATTATTGGAAAAATAAAATAAATGATAAAAAAAATTAAAATAAATAAAATTATATGTAATTAATTTTTTTAAAAAAATTTATTTATGAATTTTGAATACTAGGGATGTATTAATTGAATTTTGTTCAACATTATCTTTTTTATTTAATTTTATTAAAATAAAATAATAAATATTGTAAAAATTGATAATAATGATAGTTCATGAATATAATATTTTATTAAATTATTTAAAAATCATAAAAATATTACAGTATCACAAATATGATAGGATATGGTCTAAAACATCATCCAATATCAGTTTATATGCTATTTTGATGTATTTTCTTTTAGAATTGTCTCGTTTTATTTTAATATTTTGAGAATCTGCAAAAGGTCCCCTCACCATAGTTATAACAAGGTACCACTTACATCACTTATTTACACCAAATTGATCTATATATATCAACAAAAATCTATACATTTATAGTAACAACTTTCTTATCCATGTTTTGGAGGTTCTAGTCTCCTCTAAAGACCAACCCTAGAACCCTTTAAAGGAAATCTAAAAGAGTCATTTCCAAGAAGAGGTAAGCAATCTGACCCATCACTTTCTTTTTATACTCTTATTTACGAAATATATTTTTATGATAATTATAATAAAATAATATCTTAAGTGTAATAAATATTAATAAATGTTATTATGATAATGATAACACCATTATATAACCTTTTTCCTACCAAACAATACGTGAATGAATCAATCGTACGTACGTACGACTTACTATCCCCAAAAGGAAATATAAATAACTTTTCAAAAAAATATTTTATGGGTGGGGATAATGATTGTTTTAATTCTCATATATTATATTTATGACATAATTATACTTCTATAATGATAACATTTTGTCAACCTTATCATCATTCAATCTTTTGAGAAATGATAACGTCGCTCGTGCATACTTATGTTCTACCATATCCACGATGCAATGTGATTATTTGTTCACTTATATATCACATGGATATTAATAAGAATGTTTTTTATGAAAATATATGATATATATGAAAAAAATAATGAATGTATAAATTTGTGTTATTATTTACCTTTCAATCATTCTATTAAATGAATAACGGAAACAATGTTCATGTGTACATATGATCTTCCATCCTCATGAATAATGTAATTAGTTTTTATATCCATAAATTTGATGAATGATTATAATTATGGATATGATGAATATATATTATTTTTATACCATGATTAAAATTCTACAAATTATGGGACCATGATGAAAGTATAAGGACCTAGAGTACTGAATAAAAAATTTCTTGGAAAACGAACTTATTATCACATAGAAAGTCGATTTTAATAAAAGTAATTAATAAATGAGTGATGAGATATTAAAAATAAATCATAAAATTTATGATAGATATGGTTATATAATATATTTATAATAAATAAATTTTTATTAAATAGGATTTTCAATGTGAATAAAGATAGACGAGACTTAAGCTAAGGGATTTCTTAACTCAATTTCAATACATTGGGTGAAACTTCTACTTCGTTGATTATTTTACAATAATATTATGTGATAAATGAATTTTTGTTATATTATTTTGTATTTAAACTTGTTTTATTTTTATTTACATCTAATACACATAATAGATTCATTTTATTAATTTCAATGATATGGTCTTTGTAAGGTATTTTCATCTCACATTTTTTTTTGTGGGAGACATGCGTTATATACAACATTTTACACTTTTGTGCTATATAAATTTCCCATGAGCTTATTTTATTAGTATTATCAAGAAAATTAAGGTATTTTCATATCCATATATGTTTCTTTCTTTTATAGGGCTTATGATTCAAATCATACCAAATTGTTAAGGGTTAATTTCATAATCTCATAATTATCCAAGATTGTTTATGTTTAAGACTCTCCTAAATAATATTTCTTTTCCATGACCATGTTTTATTAAAAATTTTGTAAAAATGTTTTTACTATTATCCAATGATTTTTTAATGTAATTTTTTCTAAAGTTTACTTTTTGAATTTTTTTTAAAAGGAATATTCTTATCATTTTCCAAAAAGGTATTTTATGATTTTTCATAAAAAAGTGTCAAAGGAATGTTTTTTTAAATTATAAAGGATGATTATAATTTCCCACCCTCATAAAACTTTAATGGTTTCAATATTCCTTTACAATTTTACCATTTAATTTTCTTTAAAGTTTTCCTTTATAAATTTTCAGATAAAAAATATGATTTTAAAATAGAAATAATATTTTCCTCAAGAATTATTTAATGTTATATTTAAAAATATTTTCCCATATAAGATAAAATTATTTGATGTTAACTATGATTTATTGAGGATATTATCCTAGGATACTATCCCTATTATTTTTCTGGACAATTTTTTGTATATGATAGCAATATTTAGATGAAACCAATTCCTTTTTTCAATGGGTTATACTTTAGAGAAATTCATTTATTTTCATGAGATATAATAAGATGAATGTTTTATGATCTTGTGAAACACATATTGATGATTTTCTTTATGTGATGGGTGCATCCTATACCTCCCACTATTTCATTAGGCAATGATTAATAACTCATGAGGTAAATATGTTATTCATCAAAACCCTATTTCAAGTTCACAATTTTATGCATGGACATGGTTTTCATGTCTATAAGTTTATGGGTGGGCTAAAATTTCTTTCCCATATGATTTATTTTGAACCCTATTTCAGGTCCATAAGTTCATTCGAGTGCTTGAATTCATATCCTTAACTTAATGAGTGGACCTATTTCTCTTTATACATGTTAAAAATTTTATTAGATTATATGTGTGCCAAACTTTCATGTTTTATGTCAATTTTATACTCTCATAGATTATATTATTTTATTATTTTATTATTCATAAATTATGAAATTCCAATATTTATTCCATGGCTGAAGATTATGAATATATGATATGTATATTATATATTTTCAAATGTTATGTTCATGTTCCCACATCCTTATACTCATGTTATTCTTATGTGATTTTTGAAAGCTCTCTTGTTTAACCTTACTAATAATTTGATCTAAATATTTTTTATATCTCCATCTTAGCCTATGAATAAAGGTTTAAGTAGGGTATGTCTAATGGGATTACTAAGTGAGAAGGTATTTTTGGTATATGTTGAATATATTTTATAATATAATATTATTGTATATCTAATGTCTAAAACACTAATCCTTTATGTTTTTGGAGTGGATAGTACTGAAAGTTACTGAATAATCATCTAAATATATGTAATTATAATATATGAAAATATTAGATCATTATAGTTTTAATTAGAAATGAGTTTAGGCAAAATTTTGATAACATGGTTAATTTTTTTAATGAAAACCCTTGGGATATGACTAAGTATAAAATAAAATCATAATGTTTTGATAATTACCACGAATGACCTTGTTTAAACCTATGGTGTCATAAAACATGTGTTTTGATTTAAAAATATCCATAAATTATTTCTCATAATTATGTGGTTATCCACTATGGTTAGTGTTATTCATGTTATGCTTCTTAGTATTAGTAAATGTTTGAAACCCAAATAAACCATGTTAATACTGAGTGAGAGGAAAAATTAAATGACTTTATTCCTGAGTAACCAAAATTTATAGGAGTAGGAATACATAATCTTATAGCAACGGTCACACAACTTTCTCAGTCTATGAATCATGCAGAGATTCCAACTGATAAATATACTGAACAATTTACTACTGAATATTTCATTAGAAAAAACCCACCTTCTTTTAATGGGTATTATGATCCAATAGAGGCTTAGTGATGGATCAACACCATTGAGAAATTATTTTGTGTTATTCAATGATGGGGACACAAAAAGTTACCCATGTTGTTTATTGTCAGGAAGGTGGATAAGATCTATGGTTGAATCTTATAAAGAATTGAAAGTGAGTGGGAGAGATTGAATCCATGGAATGGGATGTGTATAAGGAAGATCTCATGTTCAAAGTCATTGACACTCATTTCTGGGTTTTATTTATGGGAGTTTATCAAGATTAATGATATTTTAACTGAAATTTAAGGAAATACAACCCTTTGGTTTTTTAAATGTGACACATTTATTCAAGGAAGAATTCCTTTACACATTATAGACATAAGATTAAAGGTACTAGTAACCTTTTGGGTTTATCTTATCTTTACTTTTGAGGTAATTATTGGTTATAGTTAACCTCTATATTAATTCATCATACTTCATTCAATGAAGATTTATCTATGGATTTACTTTCCAAAATATACATTATGAAAGTGATAAATTTTCATGGATTACCTCATTAAATTTTATCTGATTAGGATATGAAGTTTAATTTGAAGTTATGATAATGTTGTAAACAATATCTTGATAAAAATTTGAGTTTTATCACTATATATGACCATTCTAAGAGAATTTATTAGAATCTAAAGGATATACTAAAATTTTATTCTATGGATATCAAGGGTGATTCAGATCAACACCTCCCAATAGTTTATTTTTCATGGAAAATAGATTTCATTTGAACATTTATATGGAACCTTATGAAAGGAAGTGTATAAATTCAACGTACTGGAAATAAGTTGTAGAAATAAAGGTTTTATGACTTTATTTATCCAATGAGATGGAAAATAAGGTTTGAGTAAATCACCAAAACATAAAGACAACAGAAATTTAAATGAAATGTTATGATGATAATCATCAATGCGATCAAGAATTTGATTTTGGTGAGATGCTAATTCTATGAATTTTGTCTATGGAAGAAATATGGGAAATCTAAATAGTTGTTATATTAGTCCCTTTTAAAAAATTTATCATATTGGGAAAATAGTTTATCATTTGGAACTTCCACTAAATCTATCTCAAGTTTGCGATGTGTTACATTTATCTCTTTAGAGGAAGTACATAGCTGACCCTTCACGTGTACTAAACTTAGAGGTCATACATACGGGGAATGATATTTCATATGAAGAATAACTGGTAGATATTTTGGATTATATAGAGAAATTTCTATGAAACAAATCCACTTGTATTGTTAATGTTTTTTAGAGAAACCACCAATATGAGGATGATGGATGATAATCTGAAGATTTGATGAGGTAGAGGTTTCCTCATATGATTATATTCATGTGAAGAATTTCTAGGGTGAATTTCATTTTAAGGAGTGTTGAATGTTACACCGCGATATTTTTATGAAATATATATTTTTTATTTATCTGATTTATTTCATTGTACGTAATAAAAATTTTAGATGAAAAAATATTCTTAAAATAGTATATGTATCTTATAACAAAGTGATTAAATTTGTGGGAACAAATATGAATAAATTTTTTATAAAATAAATATAATGGTTTAACTCAATTTTAATTTATTGTAATGTTCTTAGAAAATAATCATATAAATTTATTTGTAAAGTTGATTTATTATTTAGAAATATTTTCTCTTGAAAAAAGGGGTTATATTCCTCTAATGAGTGAATATTAATTTATATAATTTATATAATTTTTTTTCGTAAAAAATAATTTCATTTTTTAATTCTGAATTTTAAAATTATCTCAATTTTTTGTTGATAATTTTCTGAGAAAATTTATTTTTCAAGGAGTTGTGATAATAAATGTACTTTATTGAAATATATTTTTTATTTTAATGTTTTTACAAAGTAAAATAACGTTTTTGTTTTTGAAACAGAAATTAGTTCTATTTAATTTAAAATAACCCAATTAAGGTTTTTTATGTAGATTTTATACATTATTTTATTATAAAACATTTTATATTTAAAGGTCATTTTTCTAAAAAATGGTTTTATTGATTTTTTATGGTTTTTATTTTAAATTAAATTATTCAACTTATATATTTTTAATTCTAAAAAATGGGTTCCCTATTTTTAATTACAAGGTCAAAATTTAAAAAATAGTTCACTATTATTTTTGGCTAATATAAATAATAACCTAAATATTTTTTGTTACCACGATAAATGATATATAAGGTAATTTTGGTAAAAAATAAAAATATAAGAACTAATAAATGATCCAAACACTTTACTAAATAATAATGGGTGAAATTAATTCTATAATTAACACCTTAGGTTCAAAATTATGTTTTTTAATGGACAATTTTCCATGAAAGCGACTTATTTATTATTTAAGTAAAAGAATGTCACGAAATGTCATTTTCTATGTCATAAATATATTTTATGTATCCAAATAGGGAAAAAAGTAGGTTATGATTGAATATAAGTTTCAAATTTGAAAATAATAAACTTGTTTTCATGATATAAATTTATTTATGACTTTTGGGGACAGTTGGATGAGATTATGACCTTTATTATATTTTATTTAAAGAAAAGTCAAAGATTTCACATTCATGTTTTTTAAAAATAGGAAAATTTTAATATGGTGTCACACAAAATATATCTTAAAATTTAAATATTATTTTGAAATATAAATATTCTATTGATATCAAGGTAATTTATTTTTATCTTTTATTAGAGAAATAACTACCTTAAATAATTACACAACAATGATGTAGTGATTATTCAATTAATGAAAAAGTAAATTAAATGATATTAAAAATATTAATATAAATATAATTTGAGATAATTAATGTCAACCATGAATTTATTTCATGAATATGAAATATTATGTATTTATTAAATTAGTTGGTTTAAAGTTGTCTTTTATTATTTATCTTATTAAAGTCAAAGTAATGAATAGTGTCAAAATTGACAATAAGGATGATTCATGAATATACTTTTTTATTAAATTTTTAAAAATAAGAAAATTATTAAATAATCAAAAATTGGATAACATATGGAGAAAAAATACTTTACCTATGCATTTATAGTATATTTGAAAGCATTCCCCTCTATAATTATCTTATTATATCCTAATATTTTAAGAATTTACAAAAAGTGCCGCTCACCTCAATTATAAATGGGAACCCCTTAACTTATCTACACAACATTGTGATATATAGAACAACCAAAATCTACCCATTTACATTCTCAAATTACTTATCCATGATGATTAGGTTATATTCTCCCCAAATGACAAACACTACATCCCTTCATCGGAGATCTAAAGGAGTTGTTTCAAAGAAGAGGTAATCACTCTAACAAATAAGATTCCTTTTATTCTTTTATTTATCTCAATTAAATATATGGTAATTTTAATAAAATAATAAATTACATATCATAAATATTATGTAATTTTATTATTGTTATGTAAACACCATTATATAATGTCTTGCCTATCAAATAAGAAGTGAAGGTCTCGCTCATGCGTACTTAAGACTTACCATCTCCATGTAGAGATATAACTCATTTTTCATCACCATATATTATGGATGGAAATTATGATGGTTTTAATCTTTATATATAATATTTATGACATAATCGTACTTCTAGAATGATAATATTATGTATACCTTATCATATTCTAATATTTTGAGAAACGATAACATTGCTCGTGCGTACGTATGGACAACCATCTCCATGATTCCATGTGGTTTAATTTCAACTTATATTTAAAATTGATGGTAATAAAGATTATTTTTAAGAACATATATGATAAAAATAAAATAATTATGAATCTATAATTTTTTATTATTATTTACGATTCATTCATTCCTTTAGATGAAAAATGGAAACATTGTTCATGCATACACATGACCTACCATCTCCATGAACAAAATAATTAATTTTTATATCCTAAATTTTTATGAATTTTTATAAATATATATAATTAATATATATGATTTTTCTACAATTATTAAAATTCTAGAAATTATGGGACAGTGATCAAAGTTTAAGGAATGAGACTACCAAACCGAAACATTAGGAGAAAAAGTTGTTATAAACTCGAATAATGATTATAAAAATAAATTATAAATAAATATGTGATAAGAGGTTATAAATAAATAATAAAAGGTATTATAGATATATTTTTATTTAATAAATTTATAATAAATACATATTTATTATATAGGATGTTTTTATATGAACAAAGAATTTCAAGGCTTGAGGTAAGAGATTTCTTACCTTAATTTCTATACATTGGATAAAACTTAAACATCAATAATGATATCATAATATAATATTGTGTGAAATGAATTTTTTTATATTATGTTGTATTTAATGTTTTTATTTTGATTTAAAGTGGATACATAAAATAAAATCATTAGATTAACTTCAATGATACAATACTTGTATGGGGTTTTCATATCAGTTTTAGTTCTACGGGATACATGCCTTATACACTTTATGTTTCTATTGTGTGGTGTATATATTGACAATAAATTTATTTTATGATTATTATGCTAAAAATATGGGATTTATATATCCATATAAGTTTATTTCATTAATGATTCTTCTTATTCAAATCATAAAAAAGTAGTAAAGGTTTCTTTCACGATATGATCATTATTCAAGATTTTTTATATTTAAACCTCTACTAAGGAATATTTATTTTCCATTCCCATATTTTCTAAAAAAGTTTTTAATATTATTAAATAAAATTTAATACCAATTTTACCAATTTTTGAATTTTAATTTTTTCTAAAATGAATCTTCTTATCATTTTCCAAAATGGTATTTTATGATTTTTCCAAAAAAAGTGTGAAAGGAATGTTTTTTAACTTATATGACATGAATAGAATTTATCATAATCATTGAGCCTTAATTGTTAGAAGATTTAATTACATTTTTACCATTTTATTTTAAAATAAACTTTTTTCCATTATAATTGAGTAGTTTAAAATAATTATTTCAAAATAAAAAGGATATTTTCCTCAAGAATTATTTCAAATGATTATTCAAAATCATTTTCCATCTAAGATAACATTATTTGATGTTACCTATTATTTACTGGGTATATGATCGAAGGATTCCATCCTTATTTATTTATATTCTATGTTTATTATTTGAATATTTTGATGAAACCTGATCCCTTTTTCCATGTATTATACTATGAATAAATTTATTTTTTCATAATTTCTTTGATGATGAATGTTTTATGATCTTTTGGCATATATATTTATTATTTTATTCATGTTATGTTTCATAACTATATATAAAACAAATAAATTGGGTAAATATGGATTAGTCATGAGTAAAAAAGTTTATCATGAAACTGATTACATGCTCATAAATTTTATGTGTGTACCTGATTACATGTTCACAATGTTATGCGCGGATGAGTAGTTTTTAGTAAAAATAGTTATTTTTTTACTTTTCATTAAAAAAAAATCTTTATAGAAAATTATCAAAAATTAACTTAAAGATGATTTTGATAGGTAATTTTCAGAAATAAGTTTATATTTTAAAATAAAAATTAAAAAAGTGTAAATATTAATTTTATAATTTGTTTAAAAAAATAATAAGAACCATTTTTTGTGAAAATAGTATTTTCAAAACATATAAAGAATTTACTAAAAATTATGTACTTTTTGTCCATATATTTTATTTATATAAAACCATTATAAATATCTATTTAAATATATTTATTCATATTCATGATGCCAGGTTTAATTTATAGGTTATAATGGTTATGTTTAAAAATTAATATTAATATTATATTACGGTTTATTAAAACTTAGGTTTTTGTGTAATTCAATCTATTGGATAAACTTAATTTATTTAAACAAAATATTTCATTAAAATTTTGGTTGTAACATTATAAGCCCCATGAAAATGAGTTTATTCGTTGAAATTTATCACTCTGATATAAATAAATGTTGATAATTTCGCATCATCATATATCCAGGTTCCCATATAGCTTATTCAATTTAATGGGTTTACCAAAAAACATTTCCTAGATGAGGTTTCTTATTTTCAATCACATTCAATTTATAATTCATAATCTCTACCCATTGTACATATAATAAAAGATCTTTCTCTAATTATATGACATCCAAGTTGAATACATGTGATGGTTCAGGTATGTAATTCATAAAGAGAGATACATTGAATACATCATGTACTTAAGTGTGGTTCTATGGAAGCACCATGAAATAAGAAACCTACCCTACTCGTTTAAGAATCTCAAAGGGGCCAATATACCTAATGATCATATTTACTTTCTTCCCAAATCTCACAAACTTTTTTGTTGGATAAATTAATAAAAAAACTCTTCACTAAATTCCAACTTCATTTCAAATAATTAATTTCTAGCTTAAATTTTCTATCAACAATGAGATACCTTCAGCTACTGTTGAATAGATCTAACTTTACATTCCATTTCCGTAGCTATCTCAGGACCTGATAATTTTGTTTTTCCAAAATCATCCAACACATTAGAGTTGTATAAATTATTCCATAGTGTTCTTCATAAGGATCCATATAAAATCTTGACTAAAATTTATTCTTGTATGAAATGTAGCCTAGAGGTAGGTGTTGATCCAAACCATCAGACATGATGAAAAAAGAGGGTTTCAAAATAGAATATTTTCATAATTACATTATTTATCAATATAAAAATTCAACATGAATTTTATTGAAATGACATAAATTGGTTTAATAATAACATATTTAAACTCATTTTACATTTAATACATTCTTTAATAAGATTTAATTTGGTAAATACTTGAAACAAAATGTTATCTCTTAATAGAAATAATTATTTTTAACTATTTAATGACTAATTATTCTTTTTAGAAAATTAACAAAAATTAACTGTAATATAATTTTAACATTTTCACTCCAAAAAAGAAGTTAATTTTTTCAAATAAATTTTCTACGTGTAAAAATTGAATTTTATTATTTCTTCATAAAAACAATACAAATCATTCATTTAGAAAAAAGTTTTTTTGAATCATATAATGACTTTAAAAAAAGTTAATTAATTTTTTATAAATATATTTCATTTACATAAAACTTTTATAAATAAATTTTGAAAATTTTGTTCGCCCTATTCAAACTTCCAAATTTAATGGCTAGGTAATATGAGTCAGTAATAAAAATAATAATAGTTAAACATGATTTGTTAAATCTTTGTGTTGTGTTTAATAAAAGAAATCTAATTAATTAAATTGATTTTAATTTTTTTCCTAAAATATAAAGATGTTACATTATACTCCATTTAAAATTAAATTTTCTATAATAATTCATCACTTTGATACTAAAAAATAAGGATATTATTGCCTCATCATATCCTTAGGTTTCCATATAGCTTCCTAAAATTCATGGTTTCACCACAAAATTTTGATAATGTGATTATAATTATATCATATCACATTCTATATGTGGTCTAAATTCTCCACCAGTTGTTTCTTTTAAGAAATATCAAACTCTAGTGGTATTCCTTCTAATTTCATTATATATGAAGGATTGGGTATGTACTTACACAGGGGAGATATACGAAACACATCATGGGCTTGATAGAGGTTCAGTGGAAGTTACAATTGATAATATACCATCATGATATGATCTTGAATTTAAAAGGGACTAATATAACACATGATTAGTTTTAAATTCTTTTTGAATCTCATTATATTATTCCATGGAGTTGTTTTTTTGAAAATCCTTTTTACTAGGTTCAGACTCTAGATCATGCTAGTGATTATCAACAAGCCTTTTATTATGGATTAAGTCCACCCTTATGTGTATCTAAATGGATTTATCCTTCCTTAACATCTATTCAATTAGCCCATATCCCAACAGATTTATTTCCCCAAATTCAACTTAGAACATTGGAGTTTCACACTTCTTTCCATATAGGGATTCATAATAATCCATCTAAATGATTGATTGAAATCTATTATTTTCTGAAAAATCAACTAGAGAATGGTGCTTATCCAAACTACCTTTGGAAACCACAGAAAAATATCTCATCATATCCTAGAGGGTTTCAATTTTTCTCTCAAATTAACCATATTTTTTTGGATGATATGAAGTGCTGGAACATAGCCTTGTATCTAGGTCCTACTAAAGACTTCCATAATTTTTGAGGTAAACCTCAGATGCAGATCAGATAAAATAGAATATAGTACTCTAGGAAACCTTATGACTTAATGAATATCCTAGAAAGATGATCTAGAGAGAAATACTCTCTAATAGAAATGAAGTGTGCTAACTGTTTTTAGTGATAAACTACATCGTATACATCATTATTCCCTTTATATGTTTTAGGGAGTCCAACAACAAAATAAATGGTGATGTATCCCATTTCCATTTTGGAATGGGTAATGATTTTAATATCCCCCTAAACTTTTTTTCTCATCCCTAACTTGTTAACATACCAAGCACCAAGATAAAAAGTCTATGATATATCTATTAATTTCATCCCAGTAGAAATACTCTATAAAATCACTATTAATATTTATAATTTCAAGAAGAATATATAATGAATCATAATAAGAAACTTCAAATAGACCTTTAATCAAATAGGGTATGTAAGAAAAACATAAAAGATTCTTGAACCTTATCATTCTATTAAAACAAAGGTTAAACTTAGGAAAACTTCTTCGGTAGCTCTTCATATTACTTTTATGCCTCTTAAATCTTCACTTTCATAGATGTTTGAAAAATCATTTGTGAAATATAATATTTCTTCAATTAATTTAGGATTTACAGATCCATCCTTTAAAAATCCATAAATATTGGATCTTTTATGGTCCTTATCATGGATAAGCTGGAAAAATCATTTCAACACAAGGAAATTACCACCTTTTTCATTTTCCTAGAGTGGAAATATATTGAGAAGTGGTAATATTTTACCAGATCTAACCACATTCTCTAGTGCATGTTTAACTCATTATTAATGAATATATACTATAAACTTTTTTAACTAGTATATATATCTCAGTTATATATATAATGTTAAAACCTTTAAAACATTAATAAAATGTTACCCTAGCTAACTCAAAATTTTGATTTGGGTAATTTTTCTAATGAACCTTCAATTTAAATGAGTAATAGGCTATATCCATGTCATTATCCATGATAATGCACCATATATCCATTTTGGATTAATAAAGAATGATTAAAACACCCTCTTAACTATAAGGTATTGTAAGCACATGCATGCTGACTAATATTCTATTTGGATCCTTGAAATATCCCTCACATTTATATATCAAGAGGACCTTGGATCCATTTTGAGTTGACATTATGAGTGGATTATATAGTCATGAGAAATTATCTACAAACCATTGATAATATCTAGATCAATCAATAAAACATTAGATCTCAATTATCATTCATAGTTTAGGACAATTTTGAAGAGCCTCTATCTTCAATTGAATCCATTAATATACACTCACTTTAGATTATATGACCCAAAAATTTAACCTTTTGTAGAAAAAATTTACACTTTGTATATTTTTCATATAGTTTTTGAATCCTTAATATCTTCAACACAATTCGTAATGTATATTTATGTGTTTCATTTCTCCTTGAATAGATAATAATATCATTTATAAAGACAACCCGAAACTAATCATGGTAATATATAAAGACTCTATTAATTAAATCCCTGAATATAGTGGGAATATTAGTATGATAAAATGGAATCATTATATATTCATTGTATCCATACATTATTCTGAATTCTTTATTGGGTATATTCTTCTTCTTAAACTTCAGTTGATGATATCCATAATAAAGTTCAATCTTGTAAAAGTATTGAGTTCCTCATAATTGACCAAACAAGACATAAATATGACATAAATGATACTTGTTCTAGATTGTGATATTTTCTAATTAATGAAAATAAATATAAAGTCTCATTTATCCATATTTATTCTTAACAAAAAGAATAGGTGCACCCCATTATGTCAAACTTGGATGAATGAATCCCTTATGAAGGTTCTCTTGGAGTGCTTATTTAATCACAATGTCTCGATCAAGAAATCTCTATACAGGGTCTTTGAAATAAGTGAGGAACTAGGAAATAGTTCTATTGAGAACTAAAATAATGATTTAGTAGAAGAATAAAAAATTATTATAGAAATATATCAAAAAATACCTATAAAATAGGAATATCATGAATGTAGAGTTTCTACACAACCATCTAAGATAAAAACCTCTTTTTGAATATGAATAAAAAAGCCTAAAATAGATGTGATTTCCATCCAAAGTTCATATTTATCATCACAATGATAGAAAATTATAGGTTAGTTTAGAATATAAAATTTGTCTTCCCTTACACAATAATTGATGTTGGATTTATATATAGAAATATAATCCAGGACTATAATAACTTAAAATTCAACTACATGGAGAATAAAAGTATTTGTAGGAATCACATTCTAAAAAACTTCAACTAGGGATTAAAAATATACTTGAGGTGTGATCAATATACAATTATTGGTTTTCACTACTAAATAAACATATAATCATTGATTATAAGAATGAAAAATCCTAAATACTATTTATGATATGCATGAACTTATATAACTATGCTCAAATATGACACATAAACATTAGAGAATATCTATTACAGTCTCAACATTATCTCTCTATCATCAATACCATTCTATAACCATAGTGGTAAAATTAAAAATCATTCATTGTTAATTAGATTTATCCATCACAAAAAAATCATCCCTTGGATGTTTAAATCATGGAACCATATTTAGAATCTATGGCCCATTAGGTTTGACCTAGTACATTCATGGAAATTATTCAAATCCATCATTATGGTTCATAAAGTCTTAATGAATTTTAAAAAAAATATCCCTAGGTAGTGTGAAACTATATGAGAAGAAAATACCATTTTCCTGCACATGGTCATGATCTATTCTCTATCAATGCTCTATTTTTAGAGTTATTACCCCCAAGTACAACTGTTCTAGAGATGCATCCACTCGTAGTATCCATACATGGATATAATTTCTTGAAAACCATTGGATCTATATTTCACCAAAATTCTATTACATTTTCATATACTTTAAATTTTAATTAGACTCATCCTTAAACATATCCTTATGGATATCAGTAAAGTTTTATTATCTTTGTTTCTAAAGGTTAACTAAACATTTTCCTTGATACCAACTATAACAACACATATTTTTCATACATAGATATCATATAATTTATACGAATAATAAATATATATCACAAATAAATGATTGGGTACTATAAAGGATTTTTTTTCTTTGGTGTTTATGTACACAAACATTTTATTTGATGATATATCATAAACACATACCCTAAGGATCTTCTGCTTTTTTACTCTTCATAAATATAACCAAATTCAATCCTTTATTTATAACCTTAGTAAATTATACATAATATTGGGTGATTATAGATGCTCAGTAAGGGTGAACATGGTGATATAATTCTATGGTCATATGAAAGAATAAGATAAGAATAATAGTATGAGATCATGAACATAACTTATAAAGTTCATACCCAAGGTATCATAGATCATAAGTAATAGTCATGTAAGAGAGCATTATCATTATAAAATACATGATTAATAAAAGTGAGAAATCTTCATAATTCATGAATAATAATCTCATGTCATAAAATTGTGGCACTAACATAGGTATAGAAATAATATAATTTTTCAAGGTTAACTACCAAGACCATCAAACATAGTGGATCAGTCCCATCATCCTATTTACCATTACAGATCAAGCCTATCAACTTGTTTTCCATTTTTATCTCATGACATATAATGGTTTACATAATTAATTGGAGGTAGATATAGGCCTCATCAATCATTGGTTATAACATGACCATTTTCCACGGTTATAACATAACCACATTCCTTGGTTATATTTTAACAACCACCATTGGTTATATTGTATCCACCATCACATAATGAAAAGAATATACATTTGTGATACAAGATTATGAAAAATTCATCATATCATTACCCATTTATAGAAAAGTTCCTCATAAACATTCCATTATAGCATAACCCATATTAAGTACATGAGTATCAAAATCATCTCATCAATTCATCAAAGCGTATCCAATTGAAAATAAATGGGGTTATTAAATATCTCATAATCATAATGATAAACCATAAAGAGAAAAAATAAGGATGGTACAATTAGATCATGTTCTCAGTAAAGTATAAGTAACATCAAATTATTTCAACTTAGATATAAAATGATTTTGAAACATCACTTTGAACATTTCATAAAAAAAATAGACTTTAAAATTTTAAAATAACTATTTTAAAACAAAACTTTTACAATTTTTTTTAAAATATTTTTTTTAATTTTTTAGGAAACATATAAATTAATCATAAATTTATTTATTGGTCATGATAGTGGAAAATTATGTTCATTCAGCACATATTAAAACAAATATTTCCATCACATTTTGATAAAATTCAAAAGGGAATTGTTGGAAAAATGATATAATGGTTTATTTTAAAAAAAATTGTAAAAATTAAAAAATTGATACAAATATATTTAACAAATACATTGACAGTAGTAATAAATTTATTTAAAATATTTTTTAGAAAACATGGATATGGAAGGAAAATGGTATTCATCTTAAGAGAGAAATAAAGATGATTTATCTTAAAAAAATTATTTCTATATAATTATTCCAATAATAGTGGGAGTTAAAATAAACACGTGTATTTTCTTGAATTAACCAGAGGATAAGAAAAAACAAGAGTTTATTGAGATTTAGAGCACAAGATCTCATCATTGGAAGCATATCTTAAAAACCCGATTTGACAATGAGATTGTAAAATTAAACCATCACCACTTTGGTATCTTTTAAATCACAATCCCCATGAAATATATCACATTATATGGATATTTATATAAAATAATTACCATGATAATTATCAAAAAAATATGCTATTTGGTAGTATATACACCACACAAAATAAATAAGATGTGTAAAAGGTATGTGTTCCACAAAAAATAAAAGTGATAATGAAATCCCTTACTTGATTTGGTAACTTTTGAGTCATAAGCCCCATGAAAGAATACAATTAAATGAAATATTAAATATTATGGGAATAAATATATTTAATAAAATACATGTCAAATGAGAGGTATATGCACCTCATAAAATAAGATAGGTGTATAATATAACACATGTCCCAAAGACGACAATTTGAGATAAACACCCCTTACCACTAGTTATGAATTCCTTACTACAAATTCAAAAAATACTATATAATAAATATATTTTGTTTATAAATATAATATAAAACCATTATTATATGTATCATTCCCTATATTATTTACTTGTGGCCATAGACTGCTTGTCTAATAACAATTCCTTGTTAAAATCATGTTTCAGGTAATAACTAATTTGTTTTTCATCTATGTTTTGGTTTCACATTTTTTTTCCATTTTCAAGGATCATGGTTAAATTATCTCTATAATTTTAAAAGTTATATAAATATAATATATATTCATTATATATGTATTTATAGTATTACAATAATGTTAGAGATAGAAAATTAATTACACTATTCTTGGAGTGGTTAGGCCGTACATATGCTTGAAAACTATTTCCATTTTATCAAAGGATAAAGTGAAATAATGTGAAATAATAAAATAAAATAAAAGAATAATTTTTATTTCATAAATATTCCATTATTTCATTATAGCTATCCTTATTAACTCCCATGTAAAGCCTATTTGAAGAATAAATCACATAGCTTCATGAGGAAATAGTCCTTCGTACGCATGAGTGACGTTATCTTATTCCCATGGAAAGGAAAGAATGTAGGTATAAGTGATGTTATAATTAAAAAAGTATAATTATGTTAAAAATAACATATGGATATGTTAAATACATTATTATACCCATCCATGAGACATGGGGATGTAAAATGAATTACATCGATTCATGAGGCATTATTCCTCCATATAGAGGATCGCCGGTTTAGTTTCCCACTTGATGGAATATGGAATAGATGTTGGTCATATAATTAACATAATAAAATCATAGTATATTAAGGATATTAATTTTATTATATCAACATGGTTGAATAATATTTCAGGTTTTTATAGGAATAAATAAAATAAAAACAAGAGTTTAAATTTTGTAACTCTTCTTCAGAGAACCTATTTAGGTTTATACCTAAAGCCTTGTGAGGTGGGTTTTATAATCATAATAAGGAATATAAAATGTGGGAGGGAAGTAATGAATATTATTTTGATAATATTTTTTTGAACAAAGTGGTTTTAAAATTGGTTAAAATAGAGTACATGGGGTATCCTTTTATAAAAGGGGAAATAACACACATGGAACTTTGACTGAAACATTATTTTTATTATAAAATGAAGGTGATCAAACAACCACCCTATGAAATAGCCTCGAGGAGGGTGGTAGTGGTGCAACACATGGATCTTTGGAAATAAATAATTTGTAGCAACATTTTTCTCATTCCAAAAGGATCCAAAATGAATAAGTTTAAAAATTTATACAATATTAGATCAAAAAATGTCAATAAAATTATATTTTTATAATTTTATATGTCATTTACCCCTTATTTATTTAGTTTAACCTCCTAGAAAACTCATTTTAACATTAATCATGTTAAATATTTTTTAATATTTTTACTATTAATTTGGACAAAAAATTAAACAGAAATTAGTATATTATATTTGTTATTCTGATTAAAAATATTGAATATGCCATTCCGAATTCCATTCACATAAGAGAAAAAATCCTACTTAATATTAAACATGTAGACACGATGGATAATCAGTCTTCTAAAGAGAAAATTTTCATAAGTATTGAATGTTTTAATATAAAAAGTCATAACCAAATTTGATTATAATGAAATAAATTGCTTTAACAATAAAATAATTAATGTTTTTTATTTTAAAACGTTTCTAAACAATATTTATCTTTTTAAATTCATTAAATAAAAAGACAATTTTTAATAGAAATCAAAATTATCACAATTCACTAAAAATTAGCCTTTTCAAAAAATTTCAAAAAGAGAAAACTAAGATAACTTTTAACCATTGATTCAAAAAAATTAAGTTAAATTTTTCAAATAATATTTTTATATGGTTCGGGAATTAATTTTATTAATTTTTCCAAAAAATCAATTAAAATAAATTTAATGAGAAAAAATTATTTTCGAAGATATAAAGACTTTACTGAAAATTAAATACTTATTTATGAATAAATTTTTTTTATCTAAAAAATTTATAATTTATTTTAAAAAAATTTGTTTCTTATTCATACCTAAAAATTTAAAGGTTAAGTTATAGCAACCTATAATAATAATAATAATAGTATATCGTAATTTTTTAAACACTTGATGGCATGTAACACATGTTATAAAATAAAGTAAATTTATTCAAACAAAAATTAATAAAATATAAGGGTGTTAAATTATATCCCCTAAAAATGAATTTTTATTATAAAATTAATTACAATAATACTAATATATTAGGATACTTCTTTTTCATAACATCCCCAGGTTCCCATGTAACTTCTTCAAATTAGTTGTTTCTCTACAAAAAATTGACTAGGTGAGTTGTATTCTATCAGATAACATTCTATATATGATCTAGAATATCCATCATATTTTCCTTTTAATAAATATCGTGTGGTAGTGGTATGACCATTGAGTTTTGTACCTGTTATGGATCAAATGTGTACTATCTCATGAAAGATACATGGAAAACATTATGTATATGAGATAGGTTTAGTGTAAGTGACAATTTATAACAAATCACCATGTTACAAAAAATAGTATTGAAGGGACTCATATATATAGGGATTAGTTTTACCTTCTTTTCAAATATCATTACCTTATTCCATGGATATTTTCTTAAAAACACCATGACACAAACTTCATATTCTAGATCATAATAAAGATTGTCAGCATAAATTTTCTATCAACTTTGTACTCCCATAATCTGTTTCTAAATAGATCTAACATTCTCTTAAATTTCTTTATCTAGATCAAGTCACAATAAATTTAATTCTACAAATTTCTCGCACCACATTGGATTTTTATACTTCTTTTTATATATAGATTCATAAAGTGCCATATGTATAACGACCCATACTTTACATACATTGTTAATACTTCAAAATTGAAGCACACTTATTACAACATATGACAAAACCACAAAGGACCGTATAGGTATAGTGTCTTTAGAAACTGGGAAACATAAACAACTGGTTCGAAAATCTTCTATAGTGTCTCCCATTTATTTCCTCATATCTAGGGTCCCTTTTAGCATATTCTACTTAATATCCATCTTCCTGACCTGGGGAAAAGAAAACATAAAAGGGTGATCTCAAATGCTCAGCAAGGGAAAATAAAGGAAATAAAAATCATATCATATCTTTTTGAAAATCATAACCTGCAAAATACATCATAATATCTTAACATGGAACAAATCATAGAAGTGAAAATGAGATCCCCATTATCATAACATGAAACTTGAAACTTTGTGGCATGCACACATAACAATGGAAAATCATTTCTTGTTAGTCATGACTCATTTCCAAGACTATCTTAGTGGACAAAGTCCCTTTCTGAACCGAGTCACCATCGTTCCAGTCCTGTTTCACTGAACCGGTATAACCTACCATTCCAGCCATGTCTATATCATGAGATATAAAATCTTTACCCAATGCATTGGAGGGAGATATAGGTCCCACCCATCTTATAATGAATCCTTTCTTATGTGTGCCACATAAATCATAAATCATACATCATCGCATACCACATGTAATAAAAATGGGATTCTTGAAACATCATGACATCATAAAAAAAATCATATAAGGTAAATGACTTCATAAAAATAATTCACTTACAACATAATCAAATCAATGTAATAATAGGGATAAAAACAGAACCCTTTATTATCTTAGATGGAAAATAATTTTGATAAAACACTTGAACTCCATTCTCGAGGAAAATATCCTTTCTTCTTCAAAAACATTTTTCCTTTCATAACATGTCATACGACTTTAAAATAAAAGAAGTTGATTAAAAATAAACTTGAAAACTTGTAAAGGATGCTTCTTAGAAATAATGTTTTTAAAAATCCATTCATGCCATATAAGTTAAAAAAAACATTCTTCGTACCTTTGTCGGAAAAGTCAAAAAGTACCTCGTACAAAAAACGACAAAAGATTCCTTTAATATTCTTTACTAAAAACTCACCGAAGGGTAAAATTGGATTTAAACTTATGTAAGTGGATGGAGACAATATTACATATTGAGGGAACATGGATGTGGATGATAAAATACAGCCCAGTAAATACTTACGAATAAACAATCTCGGATAAAAAATGAGATTGTGATATTTCCCTTACCTTCGGTCCGATTTGCTTTGTACGCATCCGAAGATCCTGTATAATGGTTTAAATAATGTTATTGACTTATTCCAGAATCATAAATATTGATATGATATCATATATGGTCATATTCTTAGCTTCTTGTTAGTAATATTTCATTGTTACTTGTTACTCGGGTCTTTATTGCCATTTGTTCTTATGCGTGTTTTGCCGAATAAATTATTATTCTTCTTTTAAGTTTATAGATACCTTATATCCAGAATGGTATTAGTGTAACATATATCATATTTATTCATTCAATTCATTTATATAATTACTATGTAATGATGATCATGTAGAACGAGTCGCATCACATCGTGGAGACGGTATTCCGTACGTACGCACGAGTGATGATATCGTTCCTATGATTGTGGAAATGTATTGGAGTATTTATATATTATTTCAGTATCAATATTACTTTATAATAATCATAAATAGTTACTCATTACACCATTATAACCATCCTTGTAAGGTGATGGTGGAAAATAGATTACACCACGGCATGGAGACGGTATTCCGTACATACGCACGCGCGGTGATTTCATTTTTCCGTAGGATGGATAGAAGGTGAATTAGGGTTGTTTCATATTTATAATAACATATAAGTATGTAAGTAATACTTATGTTATTACTTTATCATGAAACAACTAAAGAAGAAGAAGTTGAAGAAGAAAGAAATTGAATATATCGGTAATGGATATTACCTCTTCTTTGGAACGCCTCTTTGAATCCTCCACTTAGGGAACCAAGATTGGTCTTTGAAGAATACCATGACCTATAGGATTATTCTAGGTAAGTGGAGAGGAGAAAATGGCAGGGTTTGGCCGAGCTTGAGTGCTCAAATTGGTGTGAGGAGGAGGGGGAGGAGGTGCCCTTTTATAAGGGAGGAGAGGGGCACCTTAGGAATATCTCAAAATATTATTTTATATTAAAGTCAAAATCGGTTTATAATGGTTCCAAAGGGTCTTATTTCGAAGCTAAAGTGGGGATGAGTCGAAATCCTATCAACCAATAGTATTTAGACAGGTTTAGGTTATTATTTTAACATTATCAATTAGATTTAACTCTAAGTTAAATAATTTAACTTTTACCGTGTCTTTTTGTTTTCTTACACTATATGGTTAATACACTTACTATAACATGAAAAACGAACCCCAAATTGTTTATTATTAATATATATATCCTTATCTAAGTCATTTGGCCGAACCTTAGATTTTTAGGAATAAAATAACAATTAATAATATAATATTTGATTTAAAAAACTATTTTGTGTCAATTTTGACACTATTTGATATATGATTTTTGTGAAAGTCATAACAGAATTATATGTTCAAACCAAGTTGATTAAATCAACAATAATATATCATAGTAACCTAGAAAATTAGTTTCATTCATAAAAAGTCTAAAATTACATTTATTTGAGCATTTATAACATCAATTATGTTAACATTTCCTTAAAAGGGTAATTACTGCATCATCGTTGTGTCATAAATAAATTAATATGTTTAAAGTCGAAAAATTATAAATAAAATATCATTATGTAGGAAATCATTTTAGCTTTCTAATGAATATTTATAGTCCAATTTATCTTATGTATAACCCCATATTAAAAATGTTTTAGTTATTAAACATTGATTTTAACTATTTTAACTATTCATTAAATAAAATAATATTAAATGTCATAATCTAATCCAAGTGGACCTAAATGGTCATATTATATTCATAAGGTTGTTTTTGGTCGAATTACACTTATCCAATAGAATTAGGACATGTGTTAGGGTAATAGTAATATCATATTTACCCTTAGTTACCCTATTTACTATTAACCGTGGTAAAAAAAGTAAAAAGTTACTATTCACCAAAAATTATTTTCATCTCATTGAACCAAATTTTAGTCTTTGATATTAACCGTGTCTGTCGGATTTTCGAAATTCTATTCACAGAAGCGGTAAAATTAAGTTTTATGCAAAATTCAGTTTTTAACCTACCACTTAGTGGTTTCACTATTCATCAAAAATTGAAAGTTTTCAGAAAAATACCAAAATTTCACCCTAGGCTAATTTCGGTATTCCGAATCCAAAAATGAGTTCCATTTTGAAAAATGAAATTCACAAAATTTCAAAAAGTTGTTATTACTATTCATAACGGCTTGTTTTAATAATATTTTAATAGCATATCATTGTTTAGTGAAACTCGGTATTGCGTACGATGCAAGCTATCGAGGAAGGTCGCGATTGCGTGTAAAGTAAGCCAAGAAAGTGAGTAGTGAAAGATTCCTTTGAACAAAATATTACTCATAAAAATCTCAGGTGTTACATTCTACCCCCCTTAAAAAGAATTTCGCCCTCGAAATTCGTCACTTTGTAACAAACAGATGAGGATACTTCTCCCTCATCATATCCTCAAGCTCCCATGTAGCTTCTTCTAATTGATGGTTCCTCCATAAAACTTTCACCAATCGAGTGGTCTTGTTTCGTAGGACTTTTTCGCTACGATCCAGAATCTCTATCGGCTGTTCTTCATAAGAAAGATCTTGCTCCAGCGGTACAACTTCTGAGCTGAGTTGTTGTGAAGGATCAGGTATGTACTTTTTCAGGAGTGATACATGGAACACATCGTGAACTTGAGAGAGATCCGGTGGAAGCGCCAATCGGTAAGCTACCTTTCCAACACGATCCAGTATTTCGAAAGGACCGATATATCTAGGGCTCAACTTCCCCTTCTTTCCAAATCTCATAACCCTCTTCCAGGGAGATATTCGTAAGAACACTTTATCACCCACTTCAAACTCTAGGTCTTTTCTTCGGTTGTCGGCATAACTTTTCAGTCGACTCTGAGCTGGCCTTATGTGTTGTTGAATAGATCTGACCTTTTCTGCCATTTCATCAACGAGATCAGGTCCTAATAGCTTTCTTTCCCCAACTTCATCCCAGCAAGTTGGAGTCATGCATTTCTTTCCATAGAGAGCTTCATAAGGAGCCATCTGAATACTGGAGTGAAAGCTATTATTATAAGAAAATTCCACCAAAGGTAGGTGTTGATCCCAACGTCCTTTGAAATCCATAGAGCAAGCTCTCAACATATCTTCTAGGCTTTGAATTGTTCTCTCAGACTGACCGTCTGTCTGAGAATGATAAGCAGTGCTGAAACTCAACTCTGTATCCAGAGTATGCTGAAGACTTCGCCAGAACTTCGAGGTAAATCTCGGATCCCGATCAAATATAATAGAAAGTGGTACTCCATGCAATCTTACCACTTTACATATATCCTGGCAAGCTGATCCAGAGAGAAATCCTCTCTAATAGAAATGAAGTGTGCAGACTTTGTAAGACGATCAACTATGACCCAGATAGCATTATTGCCTTTGGATGTTTTAGGAAGTCCTGTGACAAAGTCCATAGTGATGTTTTCCCATTTCCATTCGGGTATGGGTAATGGTTGTAACATCCCCTTAGACTTCTGTCTCTCAACTTTAACTTGTTGACAAACCAAGCATCGAGAGACATATTCAACAACATCTCTTTTCATGCCATCCCACCAGAAGTACTCTTTCAGGTCCCTATACATCTTTGTGCTTCCAGGATGAATAGAGAATGAAGAACTATGAGCCTCATCCAGCAGCTCCTTCTTTAATTCGGGGATGGGAGGAACACAAACCCGATTCCTGAACTTTATTATCCCATCACAATCAAGGTTGAATTCAGGAACATTTCTCACCTTCTTTTGTAACTCGACATCTTCTTTCTGTGCCTCTTTAATCTTCACATGTATAGATGGTTCAACATTCATTTGAGAAAGATAAGATTTTCCCCCTTCCATTATAATTCCAAGATCCATCCTTTGTAAATCCATAAATATTAGATCTTTTGTGATCCTCATCATGGATAAACTAGCATGGTCTTGTCGACTTAATGCATCTGCTACCTTGTTTGCTTTCCCAGGGTGGTAATGGATTGAGCAGTCATAATCCTTAATCAGCTCCAACCATCTTCTTTGACGCATATTCAGCTCCTTTTGTGTGAAAATATACTTTAAACTTTTATGATCAGTATAAATATCACACCTTTAACCATAAAGGTAATGCCTCCAAATCTTTAATGCAATGATTACCGTAGCCAACTCCAAA
Source organism: Viscum album (assembly GCA_963277665.1). Lineage (NCBI taxonomy): Eukaryota > Viridiplantae > Streptophyta > Magnoliopsida > Santalales > Viscaceae > Viscum > Viscum album. Next base: position 2,103,697,676 of record OY728128.1, on the reverse strand, counting down.
TCATGTGTTGGGTAATTTTGCTCATGGATTTTCAACTGTCGTGAGGCATAAGCTATCACCATATCATTTTGCACAATAACACACCCCAATCCCTTCTTGGATGCATCACTGTAGATCACAAACCTTTCTGCACTACAAGGCAGTGTGAGCACAGGTGCACTGGATAACCTTCTTTTCAACTCCTTGAAATTCTCTTCACATTCCTCTGTCCAAACAAACTCAACTCCTTTCCGAGTCAACTTGGTGAGTGGATTAGATAATCGTGAAAAATATTTTACAAAACGTCGATAATATCCAGCCAAACCAAGAAAACTTCGGATCTCAGTTACTGTTGTTGGTCTCGACCATCTTTCGATAACCTCTGTTTTTGCTGGATCCACAGATATCCCCTCTTTTGAGATTATGTGACCCAAAAATGCAACTTTTTGAAGCCAAAATTCACACTTGGTAAATTTGGCATAAAGCTTCTCCTTTCTCAGGGACTTCAATATAATTCTCAGGTGATCTTCATGCTCTTCCCTGATCTTTGAATAGACAAGAATATCGTCTATAAATACTACCACAAATTGATCAAGATATTCTCTAAAGACTCTATTCATTAGATCCATGAAGATAGCAGGGGCATTAGTAAGACCAAATGGCATCACTATAAATTCATAGTGTCCATACCTTGTACGGAAAGCCGTATTTGGTATATCCTCCCTTTTGACCCTTAATTGATGATACCCTGAACGAAGATCAATCTTGGAAAAGTATTGAGCTCCGCGTAGTTGGTCAAATAAGTCATCAATGCGTGGGAGATGATATTTGTTCTTGATAGTGATCTTGTTAAGTTCTCGATAATCAATGCAGAGTCTCATTGATCCATCTTTCTTCTTAACAAATAGAACAGGTGCTCCCCAAGGTGACGTACTAGGGCATATGAATCCCTTATCAAGATTATCTTGGAGTTTCTTCTTCAATTCCTGCAACTCAATTGGGGCCATTCTATAAGGTGTCTTTGAAATAGGCAAAGCACCCAGTACGAGTTCTATTGAAAACTCAACTTCACGATTTGGTGGAAGACCCGGTAATTCCTCCGGAAAGACATCATCAAACTCCCATACGATGGGCATATTCTTAATTGTGAGTTTCTCACCAACCATTTGAGATAAATAACCTTCATTTAGTGGAATCAAGACCCATAAGATGGAAGAAATTTCCACTGGAAGGTTATATTCATCCTTGCATCAGTAGACGATCGTAGATTGATCTGGAATATGAAATGTGACTTCCCTTCTTTGGAAATTGATATGAGCTCCGTATAAAGAAAGCCAATCCATGCCAAGAATCACATCAAATTCCACTATAGGAAGGATCACAAGATTTGCAGGAAGTACTTTCCCACAAACTTCGATCGGAGAAGAATTATAAACTTTTGATGCGATTGATGTGCCATTAGGTGTTGTCACAGCTAACTCAACATCTAATTGTTGAGGTAATACGGTGATACCCTTAGAAAAGTCTTCAGAAATAAATGAGTGGGTGGATCCAGAATCAAATAAAACATTTTCTACTTTAGAGTGGATGGTAAGTGTACCTTTCACCACATTGTTATCGTACTCCACATCGCTGATAGAAATTGCATGTGACTTTCCTTTGTCTTTAGCCTTAAGAGTTTGTTGACGTCGACCATCATCATCAACCCTTGGATTTGGGCATTGATTGGCATAATGCCAAATCTCCTTGCACTTGAAACATTGAAGTGTAGTAGGTTCATTCTGTGTATCCCTTCCTTTGTTTGCATCATTAGACATCTTCTTCCCATTATCGCTGCATTCAAATGCCCGATGACCTTCCTTTCCACATTTGAAACATTTACTTGTCCCTTTAAGACAACTCCCTCCATGTTTCTTTCCACACTTTGAGCATAAGGGAAAGCTCATCTTCTTTTCAGTGTTCTCTTTAGATTTTCCTTTGAATTCCATCTTCCTCTTCTTATCAAACCCATGTGACCGATGGGTTACTCCAATCTCCATCTCGACTTTGAGAGCACATCGAACGATTTCCTCGTAGCTATTGAAGTCCCTTATGGATAACACCCTTCAAAGACTTGGTTTTAAGCCACTAAAGAATCGATCGATCTTACTCTCAGGTTGGAAAATAATACCAGAAGCGTACCTTGCAAGTCATGTAAAATTTGCTTCATAGGTACCAACAGATTCATCATCCCTTTGCTTCAGTTCAAGAAACTCTTTCTCAATCCTTGTTCGGAGAATACGAGGGAAGTACTTATTAAAAAATAAGTTCTTGAACTCGTCGCATTCCATAGACTCAATTTCATCCCTTTGCCTCGTATTCTTAATAAGATTCCACCATTGATCAGCATATCCTTCCAAACGATACACTGCTAGGAAGACATTATCATGTTCAGAACATTGAAGAACTGAAAATATCTTTTCAGTAGTACTAATCCATTGTTCAGCAACTAATGGATCAGTAGACCCACTGAAAGAAGGTGGACGCTGCCTCATGAAGGATTCAACAGAATGTTGCTCCTTCCTTTGCTCGTTTGGATGTCCTGCATGATTCATAGCTTGAGAAAGTTGTGTGAGCATGGCTACAAGATTTTGCATTCCAGCTCCCATATTGTTTGGTTGCTCAGGGGGACAATCATTGCATTTCCCATCGCATTCCGCATTAACACGGTTCCTTCGGGTTCCATCCAATGACTAAAACCAAAAAGAATATTGTGAGCAACACTAATTATAATAGGAAAACCACATAATTCAAGAATAAAATTTTCACTCTTAAGGTCTTATCCTAGGTTAATCATGGCCATTTCTAAAACACTAAGATTGTGTTCTATGCTTAGACTTATCCTTAGGGTTCTTACTGAGGCTTTCACATCCTAGTTTCCAAAGGTTGACTATACCTTTCCTCTGATACCAACTATAACGACCCATACTTTACAAACATTGTTAATACTTCAAAATTGAATCACACTTATTACAAAATATGACAAAACCACAAAGGACCGTATAGGTATAGTGTCTTTAGAAACTGGGAAACATAAACAACTGGTTCATAAATCTTCTACAGTGTCTCCCATTTATTTCATCATATCTAGGGTCCCTTTTAGCATATTCTACTTAATATCCATCTTCCTGACCTGGGGAAAAGAAAACATAAAATGGTGAGCTCAAATGCTCAGCAAGGGAAAATAAAGGAAATAAAAATCATATCATATCTTTTTGAAAATCATAACCTGCAAAAGATATCATAATATCTTAACATGGAACAAATCATAGAAGTAAAAATGAGATCCCCATAATCATAACATGAAACTTGAAACTTTGTGTCATGCACACATAATCATGGAAAATCATTTTTTGTTAGCCATGACTCATTTCCAAGACTATCTTAGTGGACAAAGTCCCTTTCTGAACCGAGTCACCCTCGTTCCAGTCCTGTTTCACTGAACCGGTATAACCTACCGTTCCAGCCATGTCTATCTCATGAGATATAAAATCTTTACCCAATTCATTGGAGGGAGATATAGGTCCCACCCATCTTATAATGAATCCTTTCTTATGTGTGCCACATAAATCATAAATCATACATCATCGCATAACACATGTAATAAAAATGGGATTCTTGAAACATCATGACATCATAAAACAAATCATATAAGGTAAATGACTTCATAAAAATAATTCACTTAAAACATAATCAAATCAATGTAATAATAGGGATAAAAACAGAACCCTTTATTATCTTAGATGGAAAATAATTTTGATAAAACACTTGAACTCCATTCTTGAGGAAAATATCCTTTCTTCTTCAAAAACATTTTTCCTTTCATAACATGTCATATGACTTTAAAATAAAATAAGTTGATTAAAAATAAACTTGAAAACTTGTAAAGGAAGCTTCTTAGAAATAATGTTTTTAAAAATCCATTCATGCCATATAAGTTAAAAAAAACATTCTTCGTACCTTTGTCGGAAAAGTCAAAAAGTACCTCGTATAAAAAAACGACAAAAGATTCCTTTCATATTCTTTACTAAAAGCTCACCGAAGTGTAAAATTGGATTTAAACTTATGTAAGTGGATGGAGACAATATTACATATTGAGGGAACATGGATGTGGATGATCAAATACACCCCAGTAAATACTTACGAATAAACAATCTCGGATAAAAAATGAGATTGTGATATTTCCCTTACCTTAGGTCCGATTTGCTTTGTACGCGTCCGAAGCTCCTGTATAATGGTTTAAATAATGTTATTGACTTATTCCAGAATCATAAATATTGATATGATATCATATATGGTCATATTCGTAGCTTCTTGTTAGTAATATTTCATTGTTACTTGTTACTCGGGTCTTTATTGCCTTTTGTTCTTATGCGTGTTTTGCCAAATAAATTCTTATTCTTCTTTTAAGTTTATAGAAACATTATATCCAGAATGGTATTAGTGTAAAATATATCATATTTATTCATTCAATTCATTTATATAATTACTATGTAATGATGATCATGTAGAACGAGTCGCATCACATCGTGGAGACGGTATTCCGTACGTACGCACGAGTGATGATATCGTTCCTATGATCGTGGAATTGTATTGGAGTATATATATATTATTTCAGTATCAATATTACTTTATAATAATCATAAATAGTTACTCATTACACCATTATACCCATCCTTGTAAGGTGATGGTGGAAAATAGATTACACCACGACATGGAGACGGTATTCCGTACGTACGCACGCGCGGTGATTTCATTTTTCCGTAGGATGGATAGAAGGTGAATTAGGGTTGTTTCATATTTATAATAAAATATCAGTATGTAAGTAATACTGATGTTATTACTTTATCATGAAACAACTAAAGAAGAAGAAGTTGAAGAAGAAAGAAATTGAAAAAATCGGTAATGGATATTACCTCTTCTTTGGAACGCCTCTTTGAATCCTCCACTTAGGGAACTAAGATTGGTCTTTGAAGAAGACCAGGACCTCTAGGATTATTCTAGGGAATTTGAGAGGAGAAAATGGCAGGGGTTGGCCGAGCTTGAGTGCTCAAATTGGTGTGAGGAGGAGGGGTAGGAGGTGCCATTTTATAAGGGAGGAGAGGGGCACCTTAGGAATATCTCAAAATATTATTTTATATTAAAGTCATAATCGGTTTATAATGGTTCCAAAGGGTCTTATTTCGAATCTAAAGTGGGGATGGGTAGAAATCCTATCAACCAATAGGATTTAGACAAGTTTAGGTTATTATTTTAACCTTATCAATTAGATTTAACTCTATGTTAAATAATTTAACTTTTACGGTGTCTTTTTGTTTTCTTACACTATATGGTTAATACACTTACTATAACATGACAAACGAACCCCAAATTGTTTATTATTTATATATATATCCTTATCTAAGTCATTTGGCTGAACCTTAGATTTTTAGGAATAAAATAACAATTAATAATATAATATTTTATTTAAAAAACTATTTTGTGTCAATTTTGACACTAATTGATATATGATTTTTGTGAAAGTCATAACAAAATTATAAGTTCGAACCAAGTTGATTAAATCAACACTAATATATCATAGTAACCTAGAAAATTAGTGTAACTCATAAAAAGGCTCAAATTACATTTATTTGAGTATTTATAACATCAATTATGTTAACATTTCCTTAAAAGGGTAATTACTGCATCATCGTTGTGTCATATTTATTTAAAGTCTAAAAATTATAAATAAAATATCATTATGTAGGAAATCTTTTTATCTTTCTAATGAATATTTATAGTCCAATTTATCCAATGTATAACCCCATATTAAAAATGTTTTAGTTATTAAACATTGATTTTAACTATTTTAACTATTCATTAAATAAAATAATATTAAATGTCATAATCTAATCCAAGTGGACCTAAATGGTCATATTATATTCATAAGGTTGTTTTTGGTCGAATTACACTTATCCAATAGAATTAGGACATGTGTTACGGTAATAGTAATATCATATTTACCCTTAGTTACCCTATTTACTATTAACCGTGGTAAAAAAGTAAAAAGTTACTATTCACCAAAAATTATTTTTATCTCATTGAACCACATTTTAGTCCTTGATATTAACCGTGTCTGTCGGATTTTCGAAATTCCATTCACAGAAGCGGTAAAATTAAGTTTTATGAAAAATTCAGTTTTTAACCTACCACTTAGTGGTTTCACTATTCATCAAAAATTGAAATTTTTCAGAAAAATACCAAAATTTCACCCTAGGATAATTTCGGTATTCCGAATCCAAAAATGAATTCCATTTTGATAAATAAAATTCACAAAATTTTCAAAAAGTGGTTATTACTATTCATAACGGCTAGTTTTAATAATATTTTAATAGCATATCGTTGTTTAGTGAAACTCGGTATTGCATACGACGCAAGCTATCGAGGAAGGTTGCGATTGCGTGTAAATTAAGCCAAGCAAGTGTGTAGTGAAAGATTACTTTGAACAAAATATTACTCATAACAATCTCAGGTGTTACAATATGAATTCTTGAGTGAAAGCTATTTTTTTATAAAAACTCATATGGATGAAGGTTATGACCACAAATACCTTTGATATCAAAAGAAAAAATCTCAACATATCCTATAGGGGTTTAATTGTTCTCTCTACATAGCCATCTATCTGAGGATGTCACACAATGCTGAAACACAGTTATTTATCTAAGGACTACAGAATACTTTGAAAAAAAATCGAGGTAAACCTTGGATCCCAACCAGATACAACAAAACATGGTAATACATGAAACACTAACACTTCCTTATTATATACCTTGGAAAGATTATCTAGAGAAAAATCATCCAATATTTTGCTGAAGTGTTCTAAATTTGAAAGGCGATCGACTACAACCCATAAAATATTATTCACTTTAGATGTTTTGGGTATTCGAATGAAAAAATCTAGGATGATGATTTTCTATTTACATTTTGGTATGGGTAATGGTGGTAATATCCTATTATAGTTTTTTATCTCATCCTTAACTTGTTGACATTCCAAACACCATGATACAGACTCTGTGATATCTCTCTTCATTCCATCATACTAGAAATACTCATTAAAATCCTTATACATCGTTGTACATATATGATGACTATAGAATGAAGAACTATGAGCCTATTCTAATATATCGTTCTTAAAATAGAGCATGTATAAAACTCATTCATAGTTCTTGAAACTTATTATTCCATTAAAAATATGGTTAAAATCATGAATAATTATTATAAATCTCTATATCTTCTATTGGAGTCTCTTTAATCTTCACCTATAAAGATAGTTTAACACTCATTTGGGAAATATAGTATTTCTACCATTAGTTTAGTATTTTTAGATATTTCCTATGAAAATACAGAAATATTGAATCTTTTTTGATCCTCGTAATGGATAATATGGAATGATCCTTTTGACTCAAAGCATCAACCACCATTGTACCTTTCCTAGGGTGGAAATATATTGTGAAATCATAGTATTTAATCAGTTCTAAACACCATCTATGAAACATGTTCCACTCATTTTTAAATATATACTCCAATTTTTTTTTAAATATATATATCAACCTATTCCCCATAAATATAATTACTCCATATCTTCAATGAAAAAATTACCACAGCTAACATCAAATCATGAGTTGGGTAAATTTGAACATTAACCTTCAATTAACATGAGGAATAATCAATAACCACATCATTATTCCTGAGAATTCATCCCAACCCCTTCATGGATTCATAACTATATATTACAAACCCTTTTTATCTATATGGAATTGTAATCACATCTGTGCTGATAATTATTCACTTTGGTTCCTTGAAATTTCCCCCACATTCATTTATACAAATGAACTTGGTTCCCTTTTGATTTAACTTTTTAAGAGGATTATATTATTATGGGTAATTACCCACAAACCATTGATAATACCTACATAAACCAATAAAAATTAAAATCTATGTCATTGTAGTTAGTCTAGGTCAACATTTAATAGCCTCTATGTTTGATGGATCCACCGACATACCCTCACTTGAGATTATATGAAACGAAATTAATCCTTTTATAGCCAAAATCATAATTTTCTAATTTTTCCTAAAATTTATCCCTCTTTATGTAATTTATCATAATCATCACATGATCCTATTTCTCTTTATTACACATTTAATAGATAACAATATCATCTATGATGAACCCTAAAAACTGATCAAGGTAATCTCTAAAGACTCTATTCATTAAATCTATGAACATAATAGGGTAATTAATAAGACCAAATGGAATCACCATATATTAATAGTTCCCATTCCATGTACATAATAATATATTTGGTATATCCTCCTTCTCGAACATTATTCAATTAAATCCATCAGAAGGTAAATCATGGAAAAAATATTGAGCTCTTTATAGTTGATCTAACAAGTCATAAATACAGTGTAGAGGATACATGTCCTTGATTATGATCTTGTTCAGTTCCCAACAATCAATAAAGATTCACATTAGTATTTATTTCTTCTTAAATAAAATAATTTATAGTTCATAAGTTGACAGACTTGGACGAGTGAATCCATTCATAAGGTTCTCCTGGATTTTCTCCTTCAATTCATGCAACTCGATCAAGGATATTCTATTGGGAGCCTTTAAAATATATGATAACCTAGGTATGAGTTCTATTGATAAGAGAACATCACTATTAGTGAAAATATTATGAAATTATTCTATTAGAAAAATTTAAACTACATAAAAATATATATATCATCAATGTCGAGTTTCTCCTCAGCCATCTAAGATAAATGCCCCTTTTGAATAAGAATCAAAACCTATATAATGGATGTGATTTCCCTCATAAGTTAATATTTAATATCACACTAATAGATGATTATAGTTTTTCTTGGATGATATAATTTCACTTCTATTCCTCAGTAATTTTTGTGGGATTTATATATAGAAATCCAATCCATGCCTATGATAACATCAAATTGAACAAGAGGGAGGATAAATTTTTTTTCTGGAAGCACATTCTCACAAAAATTAACTGGAGAGTAATAATAAACTTGAAATGTGATCAAAGTTACATTATGGTTTAACACATTAAATTCAACATCTAATCATTTAGGGTAATAATTAACTTCCCTAAATGCATTTCATGATATAAATGAACTCATATAACAATGAAAAAATGGGTTACATAAATATTTTAGCAAAACTATTAGCATCTCAAATTTATTGATATATCTTCTATACCATACTATAAACACAATGGTTATCATGACTACAATGCATCATTAATTCAAGTGATAAATCATAAATAGTCATTCATTCAATGTTGGTCACACATGGTTTTTATTTTTTGAAATTTTTCTAGGTCATGCTTTTGAACTTGGTTTTTGCTCTTGAGTTTCGAGAGTGATAGTTCCATTTTTTTCAAGGTGTTTTCTCATGTTTCACGTTTTAGGGGCATGGTTATAGTAAACCATGTGGCCTATCCTGGGTAACTTTGTGGATCATGTTTTGGAGGTAGTCGCATAGCGCACAGCTTGTGAAAGATTTGTCAAACCATGCATCAAGCGTGTTGTGAGGTATTGGTTTTGGGTAGATCCATTTCACACAGTTATTTCATGGTTATCAAACCGTGCAACCAAACCATGCATTTTCCCATTTGTGTCTAGTAAGGGGTGAATTATTGTCACATGATTTGGTAAACTCTACATCCAAACCATGCATAGTGCTAGTTCATTAAAAATGTTTAATTTACCTATCTACCCTATTTGGGATTTAAACATAAATCACTATATTCATCCCCCATTCAATTTGTTCAACCCTAAGAGGCCTATCCCTTCTTTTTCAAACCTCCCACCTCCATCTAGAGAGATTCTAAGTTGGTTTAATCTAGTTTTTAGAGAAATACATCAACGTAATATCATTCTTTATTCATCCTCTTCAATCCTCTTCTGTTTTCTCTTCAGTACTTCTTCCCTCATGGTAATGTCGTACACGGGTTTGTTTTAACCTTGATTTGTGTTGGGGTTTCTATTTATTTATGGTTCCACTTCATATATCATGGCTCTTGGAACCACTGTGGTGCGATTATAGGTGTGAGTTGTTGATGCTTTGCGTGTTGGATGTAGGTTTCCATTGCAGTAGCCTTTTTAATTTAAGAATAATTGATTTCATTATTTTTGAACATTCCCTGAATATTAAATATTGATATGTGATATTTGGAATAATTTTTGGACATTAAACATGGTTTTTTCGTTCGTGTTTTATGGTATATCATATTGTTTTGGTTATATTCTGCATACTATGTGTTTTAGAAAATTCCTTATTGAATTTTATGAGTTAATTGGGTTATAAAAACCATGATTTTTCATTTTAAATGAATTTATTATTTTTAATATTATGATTTTGGTTTCATAAATGGGTTTATAAGAGGTTTTTGATTTAAATGGAATTTGTATTTGGATTTTAAATTTAATTTGGCATGTGTTGATGGTTACTGGCCCATTTGGAATTTTGATAAGAAGCCTTTTAGATTAAAAGTGAAATTGGAGAACTTTGATAGAATTGTTTTCTAAAAGGATTTGAAATGAAAAAGGGTGTTTTCCATTTTTAGGAAGTGTATTTGGTTCTTTAAAGGATTATGGTTATGTAAAATGAACTAGAGTCCCATTCGACACTTTTATAAAAATGGTGAAAATGTTAATTATGAAAACTATCCATAGAATATTCTATTTCTTTATTTATGTGAATGGGTGGGATATCCCACCTGTAAAATATTCATGACCCATCACTTGTATTAAATGAGAGATCCTCAGTATGGACACATTGATATCTAATTGTTATATAGAATAGATTGATCCTTAGAGTGGCTTAGTGTGTGGTCTCTTGTTGAATTATTATTATATGTACATTTGATTGGATGATCAATTGATATACATTGTCTCACATCCATTATACATGAGAAATAGGAACCTAGAAAAGTGAGAGAATTATTTGATAATGATTGATGCATTGGATATATTATGAATTACTAGTTGGTCCATAGTAGGTGTATATATTAGGTTTATTACTATGGGATATTCCCCTAGGCCGGAGATGTGTTAGGGAGACCAGGAGTGTTGAGGGTATTTTTGATTTTATAATGTGGTTCCTTCTTCCAGGGATGGGTCTCATGTATTAGTATGTTCTGAATTATTCTGATCTCATGCATTTACCCATGTCTATTGGAACTTAGTTGGGTAACTTGATTGATTATGATGCATTGTTGGTTGGTTACTCTCGTATGTTTATTTTCATTTCCCTTATTATGTGATTATTTTAGTGATCTATCTTATTGTGTATTTCTTGGAAAGTGATGAGTTGGATTCCAAAATTTTACTGATTTTTTTAAATAAATTTTTTTTATACACTTTCATGGTATTTTGAAAAAAGGGCATCACCTTCCCCATGAAAATATTAATGTTTCATTAATTGAAATGAACTTGTTTTTGGAATAAAAAAGGTAAATGGACCAAAATTTGTTTTGAGGTAAATATTTGTAGAAAATATCACTTTCAAATATTGTATTTCAAACATGAAATTTATGTTTATTTTATTTTAAAGGTAGTGCATTGGGAGTAGATATTTTCCGTAATACCAACTAAGATTTAGTAATCATGCCTACAGTTTTGTATTGATTTTAGATTATGATGTAGTTCTCTATATGGTCTTGATCACCATGGGGGATAGTTGTTCTTGGTATCATAGAGTGACTCTTAGGGTCACATGGATACATTAGAGTTATTAGGTCCGGATTTTTCTATTTTTTAATTTTTTTTATTTTCAATTTTGTATAAAATATTGTTACATAGAAATATATTTTAATTATGATATTTTTTTATAATTGTAATTTTATGTCCCTCATGTTTCATTGGAGGAAATAATTCCCTATATTTATGCCCATAACTATTTTCTATCCCATGTGGATTGGGAAAATCCATTAGGCCATGTTAAGGATCAAATCGAGTGACCGGTTCATGGTTGACCTGGGCTACTTCATGACAAAATAGTATCAGAGGTGGTCGGATCTTGAGATGGACTTTCTCTTTAGATTTATCTTTTTTACATAGATATTTCAATGTATATTAATTGGGATTTTTGGGTCATGATAGGAAGGAACCAGAAGTACATCATGAACTATTTCTCTTTATAATCATCAGGTTTCCATGGGATGTTTGTTTTTTATATTTTCATTGGTCATTGTAGATTGTTTGGTGTTTGCGATACAAAAAGGGAGCTGGTCTAGTGATATCTATGATCTATTAGGGCATGAAAACCCTTGTGGATATGGGGGAATAGTCCATGAAGGATCTCTAGGATGGTGGTGGGGTTGGCATATAACCTCCAACTATATTGTCAAGTCACAAATGAAAAATAGTGTTCCACTTGTTAGTTTCTTTGATTATTCTTTGATTCTAAAAATTAATTTAAAAAACCTTATGCTTGAATTGTGAAAATTTGGTTTTAGTGGTAATGGTTGTATTTTGGAATGTGGGAAAAATGATTTTTAGAATCAACTTTGTGGAAGAATTTAGAAAAATGAATGCTAAAAAATGACCTCTTAGGGTAAAATGGGAAGGATTTAATGAGATTGGAATTTTATAATAAAAACTCGGGGTCTATGAAAAATGATTATGTGAAAGAGTATTTTTTTTTGGAATTTGTTTTAAATTCAAAGTAGTGGGTTCTTAATCAAACTGTTTTTGATGGAATGAGATTTATTGAGCTAATAGAAAATGTTTTGAATGAAATGACATGATTTTTTGGATGGAAATTCATGGGATTTTATTTTTGATCATGGTGAAATATATTATAAAATCGAATCTGAAAATGGGTTTTTTACTTGGTGGTTAATTATCCTTTCAATGTTTTCGTGAATTATTAATTGTGTTTAATATTTTTCTTTTGGAAAATGAGAATTTTATTTACATTTGGTGAATTACATGAGTGGTCACATTCATAGATATGTGTGAAAATTGGTTGGACGATGGTGTGGGTGGTGAGTGCCCAAGATTGGAATGGTTGAGGAGTGCCTGGTATGGAATGGGTTGATATGTTCCCAGATTAGAATAGAAATGTTCATGTGATTGAGACTCTATGAACACCATTGGTAAGTGTGAAAATACAACAAGTTTGTTTTGTTTTTTATAGGTTCTTTTATGCTAGAAATTTTATTGTTTTAGTAACCCAATGGTTGTGTGTCTTATTTTTCTATGATTCAATAGTTTTTTTTATTTAGTGTGATTTCCCATGATTTGTGGGTAATGATTATCTTGTATTCTAAGATTAAAATTTTGCTTTTGGTTTGGTCTTGAAGTAGTGTTTAATGGGTTTTTAGAAAGGTTTTTGGAATCTTTGATCTGCTTTCTCTTTGTGATGATGTATGTTTTATGTGATTTTTTGTTAATGAGCTAGTATTGATAGAGATCATGAATTTATTATTGCCCTATTCTCTCCCCCATAAATATTTTATAGATGTTTGTGGTGTGACTATTGGTGATTCCACATTAGCTATATTTCTAGTTGATCAACGTATGGATTTCATCCTTGAGTTTCGAATGTTATATACACCTCTTTGATATATTCCCCAACCCATTTTATAGAGTACAATGATGTTTTCTGTCTAGTTATGATAATTATCTCATTTTTAGAAATTTTCCTTGGGGGTGTTTTGTGTGTTTTTTAGCTTCCTTGTTCATTTTACTCCTTGTTCAGAGTGAGGAAGTATGGCGTGTACATATTTTGAGTCCCTATCTATGAAAGAGTGAGGATTTTGAGTAAATTGATTTCCGTAGTGTGTCATAATATTTTATTACTTTCTTGATTGATATGTGGATACTTTTGGCACCAAAATAATGAGTTCTGATTCGGGATTAGTATCTTTTGACTTTGAGTTATTGGATGCTTCTAACATTAGAGCTTTATCCAAAGGCCTCAGACTGAAGCTAGATCATAGTTAGGAATCTTTGGGATGGGGGTATTTGTCTCAAACTATGTCTCCACCATTATAGTGAGTAATTTTTTGTGTTTCTTTTGTGGTTTATCTATCACTGATAATTACCACTTGTTGAAAATATTATGGTGTAATTATCCCTTGCACAATGTTTATGATTGTGACTTCTTGGAAGCCAGTTTCTGATTTGTCTCCATTGCATGGACTGACCATGTGAATTTTATGTGGATTTAGATTTTGGCCACACATAGGTGATGAGTCATGGGATTTTTTTGTTTTGGTTTTTATGTTCCATTCATTATCCACCTTCTCCCCTCCCTTTGTGGAATGGTTTTCTGGTTTGTGTGGGAACGTTAATGAGTTTGTTTAATCCAGTTGGTTCTTCATTGTGGGGAAACCCACCATAGGTATCAGTTAAATTTAGTATATGATAAATTAGTTCTAGTTATTTTCTAATGTCTTGGAGTCCATTCGTGCCTCCCCCATCTGATGATATATTTTGGTTTAGATTCTATTTTGGCAGCAGATAATTTTTTTTTAAAGTTATCTAGTTTGATTTCTATTTTATTGTTGGTGAATGTAAGGTTTTTGGATTTTTCCCAATGGTTATATTAAAATAATGATTGTGAATGTTATAGCCTGAGTTTTCCCATCACTTTTTAGGATGTGGTTTTGGTTTTTTATTCTCATTCAGGCTAGAGGCGTAAGATCTATTTGGCTATATTGAGGTGTTTTTATTTAAAAAGGTTGGGTTATGTAGATGTGAGTTAATTAGTTTTCATTCAATAAACTGAAAAAATATTGTGGCTTTCTACGAGAATAATGCATTATGGTGGGGAGAATTTACACACCCATATTTTTTTTACCTTTTTCACAGTCTAACTATTATCATGGGGTTTTTCTCTCGAGTTTCAGGTGAGATAGTTTTAAATTTTGATAGTCAATGTGTTTTTCTTATGTTGAATAGTTTAGTTGAATGGTTAGTGTAAATTGTGTGGTTTGGACTTGGTAACCATATAGCTCATGTTTGGAGGTAGTGGCACAGTAGACAGATTACACACATTTTGTCAAACCATGTGGTAAGCATACATTGAGCTACAAATTTTGGATAGAGTCGTTTCACAAGGTTGTCAAACTATGCATCCAAACAATGAATGTGCACAAGTGTGTCCAGTAAGGGGAACACTGTTGGTGCACTATTTTGTAAATAGTGTGACCAAACCATGTGGAGAGTGCCAGGTCATTAAAAATATTGAATTTACCAATCTACACTCTTATGGATTTAACCCCAAATCACTCTTTTCCTCTCCTATTCAGTTTTTTCAACCCTAAGGGTCCTCTACCATCTTCCTCATGTCTATCACCTCATTAATAGTGATTCCATCTAGATTTATTCATGTTTTGAGGGGGATTCTTCAAGATAATATCCTTATTTCCTATTCATATTCATTATAATTGTATTTTATCTTGAGTTTTTTCCCCCAATGTCATGTTGGACTATGGTTTTTTTCCCATTGATTTATGTTATAGGGTGTTGTGTGTTTAGGGTTCCTCTTCATAGATATTTTCTATTATAACCCTTGTGGTCTGATTCTGGGTGTGCTTTGTTGAAGAACCACATGTTTGAGGTTTCTTTCCCTTTCACCATCCTTTTTCATTTAATAATTGTTAATTTTATTCTTCTTCTCCCCTTCCTAGAATATTAAATATTGATATGTGATATTTGGAATAATATTTTGATGTTCAAAATGGTTGTTTCTTATGTGTTTTGTGGTAAATCATATTGTTTTTGTTATATTGTGCACACTAAGTGTTTGATAAAATGAATGTGTAACACCCCGAGCTTCCACGATACGCATCTCATTCAATAATGCAATAACTTTCATTGTACGCAACTTTGAGTTCTAACACACCGCAACTAATCAAAGTAGCCGTTATGAATAGTAATAACCACTTTTTAAATTTATAGAAATTTTATATTTCAAAATGGACTTCATTTTTGTATTCCTAATATTGAAATTAGCCTATGTTGAATTTTTTGTAATTTTCTGAGAACTTCCAAATTTTTATGAATAGTGAAAAATATATAAAACAACTTTTTTAATCAAAATAATTTATAGTGATAAGTTATACTATTGAGTGGTTTTAAAGTATAATTAGAATATATTTTTACCATTTTATCCAATGGTGGTCATTAGAATTCATTTAACATTGAAAATGGACATAAACAATTGCCAATCTTTTGATATAAATTGTTTCTTAAAAACACGCTATTTGTTGTAACAGCGGGAATTAATAATAAAATTAATTAATGCAACTTATATGTTTGGAATTTTGTAAAATAGACATCATTTTTGAATTCGGAATATCAATTATAGCTTAGGGTGAAATTTTGGCTTTCTTCTGAAAAACTTCAATTTTTGATGAATAGTGAAACCACTAAGTGGTAGCTAAATAACTGCTTTTTCATTTAAATGAAATATTACCACTTATCTTATTTGATTTTAAAAAATCCGACATACATGGTTGTCATTAAGAAGTAAAATGTGGTTCAATAAGATTAAAATAATTTTTGGTGAATAGTAACTTTTGAGTTCTTAATCGCGATTAGAGGTAATTAGTGTAGTTTAAGGTAAAAATAATGTTTTAATAATATGAGATGAGCATGAAACTTGTCCTACACCTATTGGATGAGTCATGGCCGACCAAGAAAACCCATGGGTCAACTTGGGGACCCCATGGAGCCACTTTAGTTAGAAAATGACATAAACACCTTTTATTTAATGTTAAAGTAAAAAATGACACAAACATAAAATGTTTTACTAAAACAATTTTTAAGTGGGGTTACACAAGCCCAAATTTTGATTATAAATATTCATTAGAAAGCTAAAAAGATTTCCTACATCATAGTATTTTTTTTATAATTTTTAACCGGAAGGCACAGATCAGACAAACGTCTGATCTCCCAAAATATTATTAGAAAAAGAAAAGTTCAGGGCAAAGAAAAACAGAGAAATTACATCACATCAAACCCATTCCCATCTCCATACTCACCATCAGGTCCATCATCATCTTGTGTGGCCGATTCCCATTCAGAGGACTCATATCTTTTAAAAAGTTCGAGATATTGATTCCTACGGACAAGTTGCTCTTTGGTGAGTTGTTCCTTGAAAGTTCTCCTTGCTTCATTGCCTTTGGCCGAATCAGGCCTCCCACCACCACCCTGCTTGTGGGCAGACCTAGTCGCCATTGGTTTGGGAAGATCCGAATAGTCCCTTCTCTGCCTTCTCCTGCCTTGTGCTTTCCCACTCAGCTCCTTGCTCGTCATCTCTTTACTCCCATTCTTCAAAATGTCACTATAGGAAGATCTGTTGTTGCCATTTTCCTTCTCATTGTCAGAAACATCACCCCACTGCCTATGTTGAGCCACTGGGGGAGAAACAGATTTGCTTTTCTTCATCTGCACGCTTCCCGGTTGAGTCTCCTTGCGAGGATTGCATTCATATGGACTAATCCTTCCAATAGGAGGACTAGACATCCTCTCCGCACCCTGCTGCCAGCATCTTGCCCATCTAACACTAAACCATGATTGGAAGTGTTTTCAGGGATGATGGCGCTGAAAGTCCTCCCTTCTTCCATTCTCTCCATTCCCTTTATCTCACCTTCTTCCATTCTCTCCATTCCCTTTATCTCACCATCAGCCAGAACTGCAAAACGATTTGATGAACAGTTTATCATGTCATTAGCAACTACCTGTGCCCTGATACCAGATGTATTCTGATCTCTGGTTTCGTGGGAGCTCTGTTCCTGCTCATGACCCCTTCCCACAAGCTGGAAATCTAAACATGCAACCTCCTGGCCCAAAGCAGCATCCTGGAGGATCATATTATTCTCACATTGCTCGAAGTCCCCCTGTTCCACTGCCACTGCTGTGCTCATGGAGCCTCCAAATCCCTGCCGAGCTTCCTCCACAACCTGCTGGCCAACAGGCCTCATCATCGTCCCTTCAACCGACATCTGTTCCAGAACAGATTTGCTCCCATTCCTCTGATCAACTGTCTGCAACACCTGAAGCTGAGAAACTCCCCCTTCATCAATAGCACCCCGACTGGAGGAGCTGGCCAGGTCCCTTTTCAGCCTTCTGAACACATCCACCACCAAAGGGTTCACTTGTTGATTTGCCACCTTCCCAGTTTCCACACCCGTAGAAAAACTTCCCCCTGCCTCACAACCCGATCGCATCTCATCCACCCCCATTGCAGATCTACCCTCTCCCTCACTGCCCAATCGCACCTCTTCAACAGGTCGCAGATCACCAGCGCACACTCCTTCCACTGGCCGCAACAGAACACAACCATCAGGACCACTGTTCGCCATCCAAGCCGCGTCTTGCCCAGCGCTCGAAAGCACGCCAAAACCCCTACGCTTCAGCGCAGAAGGACTCCATCGACAGACTTCAGCAGTGTGCCCCAATCGCTAACACGATGAACAGAAGTCCGTCCAACCATCATAAATAACTCTCTGCTTGAACCGGTATTCTTCACCAATTGTGATCCAAACGTATTCAAATGGGACCCGCGATGCATCCATCTCCACACATATCCTCGGGCAAACCGGATGACAAACAGCTGCCGTTCTGCTATCCGAACACAGGTACCGACCGAGAAGATTGCCAAGCAAGTGAATGATTGTAGGGTTTTGAAACGGCAATGGGAGGTTGGGGAAACTAACCCAGATGGCCGCAGACGTCGAGTCGCGGTTCATGTGGAAATCGAATGACCATCGGAACAAGAAGAAGCGATCTCCGCTGCAACGCCGTGGTGCCTTCGACCAGGCGTGTATGAGGTCCTTTTCAGAAGAAAACCGGATCATGATGTGAAGCTTATCGAGAAGTCCCACCGTCGCCCGCTACTAGAGATCCCATTCAGCGAGGACGAATCTGTCAAAAGCGTCGACCGACGGTCTTCGATGAATGAACCTAGCAATTAGGGTGAACTTCAGAAGCGCGGAGGTGTCAGTGAATTCCGAGTTTGAAATCTGGAGATTAGGGCAGCCATCGAGAAGCTCCGGCACCTTCAGACCAAATTGAACCTTCGGAAATTTCGGAAGAAGATCAGGGTTGGAGAAGGGGTGAAACGGGGATGCCGCATTCCTTAAGAAGGAGCCCTCCCCCGCAGGCAGGGGAGGGCCCGCCGCGGCTGCCGATGACCTCATTATTTAACGATTTAAATAAAATGAGAAGATAATGCAAAATCCAAGGCTTACACTTGTCCAAAGCCTATTGGATGAAGATATTTCGAAACCTTATCACCTTAGCCTCAAATTATATAAGTGTGGTACCTTTAGAATCCGAAAAGCATTGTGTAATAATGTAACATTTCAATCTTTCCAAAAGTGCCCCTCCTCTCCACTTATAAAAGGCCCCCACCTCTCCCACCTCATTTACACTTTAAAGCCATTTGTATCAACCAACCTCTGCCCAAATACTCTCCCAACTTCCCCCTCTTACTCTTAGAAGCCTCACATTGGGCAGAACTCTTCTTAAGGAAGCCTTTGGCTCAAATCAAAAAGAGTTACCCGATTTTGAGGTAATGTCTTCTCTAATGTTGTTTTGTTTTATTTTTCTTCTCCAACGCCCTAAACTCTTTTTATTCATTTATTTTGTAACAAAAACAGTATCCTCAATATACTAGGATGTTGTTATAAGAAGGATTCGAGCTACACTTACACACACCTACATCTAATGGTTAATGAACATACGGTTTCTGTGGATGGAGAATTTCTGCCTCACGAAACGATGATTGTTCAACACTCATATAACACCTTCAAAGGTGGCCATTAAGATGTCACTATATTTATATATTATATATAATATGTTTATGTTTTACTTATGCTTCTGTATTTCTCATTTATGTCATACTTTATGATTTCCATTATGGGTAAAACACGATAATTTCATTTTAGGAAGTGCGGACTACCGCCCCCTCAAAGTGATTTGAATCGTTAATGCCATATGTGGGATGTATAAAGGATGGATTAAATGGTATTATACACTATATTATACTGTAATTATATTATAAATTTATATCATTATGATTTAATTCCATTAAATACGAAATATAAATGAATGTAGCGTTCATGCGTACGTACGGCTTACCGTCTCCATGAACGGTGCATTTCATTTCTTACCTCTAAATGTTACGTGACATTATGAATGAATGTATATAATGGATATATATCATATATATGATATCTACATCATTAATATAATTCTGGATATAATGGATATTCTACCACATGAACAACTTGTAATTATAAGAAGTTTATTGTTGACTCAAGTTACCAAAGATCGACAAAACGATCGTTATTAACTTGAATAATTACATAATATTCATAACATTGTAATAAGTGATATAAAAAGGATAATGAAATTGAAAATGGTTCTTAATAAGGTAGATATTAACTCTAGTTTATTATTCAGGAGGTTAAAGAACGGTTGATTCAAGTCGGACACAAGGTAAGGGAATTTCTTAACCCAACTTCCATTCTTTGGGTTAATCTCCTACTTTCAAATTATGTCATGATATTATTATGTCTTATTTTGTATTCTTTATGTGTACCTATAGTGAATACACATAATAGATCTATTTTATTTTAGAAATGATCTTTTTAAGGACTTCGTCTCAATCTCCTTTCATTGAGGCATATTTGGTTTTATACACAACATTCTTTTATACGGTGTATAAACCCCTTTGACTTTTACATTTATTCAAAAGGAATCTTTTTTATACGAAGCGTTTTACTAAACGACAAAAAGGGAATGTTTTTCTTTCCGTACATATGCGGCGACAATGACTTCTCCGCCGCCGTGACCATTATTTGAGTTTCGGCTTCCTCTACAAGCCATCACTTTTTGTTAATGAAAAATAAATACAAAGTTTTAACTTTCTTTTATTTTGATATTGAAAATGGTTTTGAAAGCGTTTTTATTATATCAATGTGTTGTATTTATATCTTGTGATTGAAATGTGGGAATGTTATGTTTCCTTTATGCATGTTTTATGTGATACGATTATGTTATGGTTTATGATATGTTTAAACCTATTTATATGAGGAATGCATTGGACTTAATAAGTGACGAGTGGAGCCCGCTATAGCTCCTCGTTGCATCGGTAGGTCTCATGAGACAAACTAGTGTCTTGGCACGAGGCCTTGACAAAATCTTATTTGTGGTCTTAGCACGAGGCCTTGGCTACGTGGTTATGATAGTCTGGCATTATGCATTCCATCATTATGAAAGTGGTTATTGATATTGCATGTGATTATTCGACCAGTAGAATATCCATGTGAATAAGTGAATGGCATTATCTCATTTTACTTTTGCCATTTTATGTTGAAGTTCATGTTTAAAAGGCTTTTGTTTTAGTTATACATTGCCTTAAATGTTTATGTTTATTGATGAAATCTTCCGCTATATTTTTATCCTTACTGAGCATCTGAGCTCACCCCTTTCAATGTTTTAATATTTTCCAGGATGTGAAGAAGTATTTTATGAATGACCTACAGGGATAGTCAGAAGAGGATATGAGTGTGGAATATGAAGACTTTGTTATTAGTTTTTCACTTTATGATGTAATGTACCATTTATGAATGTATCTAGTGTTTCCAAGGCTACTAAACTAATCGGTCTTTCGAGACTTGATCTTTTGTGATCATGCCAATGTTACGAAGTAATGCACCGGCTCTGGGTAGCTGGGGTCGGGGCGTTACAGTTGGTATCAGAGGCAGTTTAGTACTAACCTTGGAAGCTAGATTTAGATAAACTCTGATTAGAGCACATAGACCTAAGATGAACTTTGAGGATTAGTATAGAAGAACATCCTAGAATTATGATATTGTAGAGATTTTGTGAGTTTTCCGAGAAATACATCCCTGTCTGGATACGAGCAGGTAGAGGCGGCTCTGGCACAGATGTACCTAGGGGTAAAACCCGAAAACACCGCTTTGAGCTAGACTCGAACGGGAACTGGTGCACGACAACGGGCCTTGCTGCACTCTTGGTTACGACACTCCCGGGGGATATGCTTAGGATAATTCTCATTTTATTTACAAACCACTATGAAGGGTTATGAGTACATACTTTCTCAAAGAAAACATTTCTTTTTATGATTATGGATGATATCCCTAAATAGTTCAATTTATGTAAAGTGTTTAACAAGTATGGAATTATGAATTTTGATTCATAAACTAACCTAGTTTATGCCATTGTATAGAAATGGTGCCCAGTAGAAGGAATGTGAACTCCAGCAATATGTATGATCCAAAGAGTAAGAATGATCGTATCTTTCACGGTATTAAGCCAACATTTCGAAGGGAAATAGTCTCCCATGTGTTCTCAACATATGAAGAAATAGTATCATGTGTTAATAAGATAAGTAAAGAATTCTCTGAGTCCTATGGCTTTGAAGCGAAGCAAGAGACGAAAGGGATGGAAGAGAGAATGATGGATAAAGGGATGAGGGGAAAGAAGAATTTTCCAATATGTGGTAATTGTGGGAATAAACATCATGGAACTTGCCTAAAGGGAATGGGAGTTTGTTATAAGTGTAGAGAAAAAGGACACAAAGTGCGTGACTGCAAGGGTAAGAAAATGGTTTCAAATGTACAATGCTTCTTCTGCAAGGATTGGGGACACTACGCAAACCAATGTCCAAATCATCAGAGTATGCCCCAAATGATGTTATTGGATAATAATCAAGTTATGATACTACCACAGATGAGGAGTAATGATTAGAGTTCTTATGTTGTTATTAATGAATTTTGTAATTTGAGTGTTGTATCAATGATGTACTGGTTATAATAATTATGGAGTATATAAGGATTGTACTGCAGTACTATTTCATCAAGGACTTGAGATTGTGTGGAACCAAGAAAAGTTACTCCACAGTAGGTTAAATTTTTAGAAAATATATGGTTGAGAGAAAGATAAACCATAATATGGTTCTGATTTTGAGATAGTGATTTTGGAATAAAATGTGATTGATTTGGATAAATTATATTGGATATTCTTAACTTCCTTGAAACTGATTGATGATTAGTAAACATTTTTGGATAGAAGGAGTATATCTAGTATTCTATAAGGAATAAGGGATCATGGTAATTCAGTATGTTTAAAAAGAATACATGATGAAGGTTTTCACATGTTGTTACGTGGAAAAAAGGACCTTCATTATGTTTACCTTCCTTATAAAATTTGGACTGTGAGTTGGACAGAAGTATTTTGGATAACTATAAAGGTTGGATTGGATTAAGTTGATCTTTGGATAGTATTGTTTAAGGTTAAAAAAATTTATGATGATTATTTTTGGAATATTATGATACTATAGTTTTAAGAAAAGGACAACCTGCAGGGTGGGACATAAACCGTCGCGTCGGACAAAGCTGCAGGAATCGAACCCACAATCATAGTGCGACCGGCCTTTATTTCCTACCACTAGCCTACAGGATGTCCCCGGTTATTACAAAATAATTTTACTAATCTAAATGGTATGTGTTAACATTTAGAACCTTATACAATTAGGATAAGTATAATATTTTTGAGTTCTATTATCTTTTTGAGTGAACGATGAGTTGAAGGTTGAAACTCTAATTGTCAAGCATAAATATATATATACCTATCTCTTATTCAATGAATAAATTAATTCTTAAACTTTAGTCAAGGTATATTAAAAAAAAGTGTTATCCTAATACCTTATGTCTTGTTGAAATGATGATATTTTAAATCAACATAGATTGAAGGCTTTGAGGCCCTCAATTTGACAGTTGATTGTGATTGATGACCTCAATCACTCCCTAAAAATATTTACGTTTTTCCTCCAATTATATGTCTTTAATTGCCACCAATGTTCTCCTAATCGAGATCATAATTGGGTGGTGACTTTTTCATTTCCCTTTCCCTCTTATTAAGGCTAAATTTTATTAATCTTATTTCCGATGTGGGTTTTCCACAAAGGTATTTTCTCTTTTCAACCTTTTAATTTCAAAGAAAAATTTCAAATTGCGAGGATGCAATTTATTGAAGGAGGGGAGAATGTAACACCCCGAGCTTCCACGATATGCATCTCATTCAATAATGCAATAGCTTGCATTGTACGCAACTTTGAGTTCTAACACACCGCAACTAATCAAAGTAGCCGTTATGAATAGTAATAACCACCTTTTAAATTTATAGAAATTTTATATTTCAAAATGGACTTCATTTTTGTATTCCTAATATTGAAATTAGCCTATGTTGAATTTTTTTTAATTTTCTGAGAACTTCCATATTTTTATGAATAGTGAAAAATACATAAAACAAATTTTTTAATCAAAATAATTTGTAGTGATAAGTTATACTATTGAGTGGTTTTAATGTATAATTAGAATATATTTTTACCATTTTATCCAATGGTGGTCATTAGAATTCATTTAAAATTGAAAATGGACATAAACAATTGCCAATCTTTTGATATAAATTGTTTCTTAAAAACACGCTATTTGTTGTAACAGCGGGAATTAATAATAAAATTAATTAATGCAACTTATATTTTTGGAATTTTGTAAAATAGACATCATTTTTGAATTCGGAATATCAATTATAGCTTAGGGTGAAATTTTGGCTTTGTTCTGAAAAACTTCAATTTTTGATGAATAGTGAAACCACTAAGTGGTAGCTAAATAACTGATTTTTCATTTAAATGAAATATTACCAC
Organism: Viscum album; assembly: GCA_963277665.1. Lineage (NCBI taxonomy): Eukaryota > Viridiplantae > Streptophyta > Magnoliopsida > Santalales > Viscaceae > Viscum > Viscum album. The sequence continues at coordinate 2,103,672,904 of OY728128.1, read as the reverse complement.
TTCTGTGATTTGATTTTCAAAAATCCGACATACATGATTGTCATTATGAAGTAAAATGTGGTTCAATAAGATTAAAATAATTTTTGGTGAATAGTAACTTTTAAGTTCTTAATCGCGATTAGAGGTAATTAGTGTAGTTTAAGGTAAAAATAATGTTTTAATAATATGAGATGAGCATGACACTTATCCTACACCTATTGGATGAGTAATGGCCGACCAAGACAACCCATGGATCAACTTGGGGACCCCATGGAGCCACTTTAGTTAGAAAATGACATAAACACCTTTTATTTAATGTTAAAGTAAAAAATGACACAAACATAAAATGTTTTACTAAAACAATTTTTACGTGGGGTTACACAAGTCCAAATTTTGATTATAAATATTCATTAGAAAGATAAAAAGATTTCCTACATCATAGTATTTTTTTTTATAATTTTTAGACATTAAATAAATTAAATTATTTATGATATCATTATGATGCGGCGATGACCTCATTATTTAACGATTTAATTAAAATGAGAAGATAATGAAAAATCCAAGGCTTACACTTGTCAAAAGCATATTGGATGAAGATATTTCGAAACCTTATCACCTTATCCTAGAATTATATAAGTGTGGGACCTTTAGAATCCGAAATGCATTGTGTAATAATGTAACATTTCAATCTTTCCAAAAGTGCCCCTCCTCTCCACTTAACAAAGGCCCCCACCTATCCCACCTCATTTACACTTTCAAGCCATTTTTATCGGCCAACCTCTGCCCAAATACTCTCCCAACTTCCCCCTATTACTCTTAGAAGCCTCAAATTGGGCAGAACTCTTCTTAAGGAAGCCTTTGGCTCAAATCAAAAAGAGTTACCCGATTTTGAGGTAATGTCTCCTCTAATGTTGTTTTGTTTTATTTTTCTTCTCCAACGCCCTAAACTCTTTTTATTCATTTCTTTTGTAACAAAAAAAGTATCCTCAATATACTAGGATGTTTTTATAAGAATGATTCGAGCTACACTTACACACACGTACATCTAATGGTTAAAGAACATACGGTTTCTGTGGATGGCGAATTTCTGCCTCACGAAACGATGATTGTTCAACACTCATATAACACCTTCAAAGGTGGCCATTAAGAAGTCACTATATTTATATATTATATATAATATGTTTATGTTTTACTTATGCTTCTGTATTTCTCATTTATGGCATACTTTATGATTTCCATTATGGGTAAAACACGATAATTTCATTTTAGGAAGTGCGGACTACCGCCCCCTCAAAGTCATTTGAATCGTTAATGCCATATGTGGGATGTATAAAGGATGGATTAAATGGTATTATACACTATATTATACTGTAATTATATTATAAATTTATATCATTATGATTTAATTCCATTAAATACTAAATATAAATGAAAGTAGCGTTCATGCGTACGTACGGCTTACCGTCTCCATGAACGGTGCATTTCATTTCTTACCTCTAAATGTTACGTGACATTATGAATGAATGTATATACTGGATATATATCATATATATGATATCTACATCATTAATATAATTCTGGATATAATGGATATTCTACCACATGAACAACTTGTAATTATAAGAAGTTTATTGTTGACTCAAGTTACCAAAGATCGACAAAACGATCGTTATTAACTTGAATAATTACATAATATTCATAACATTGTAATAAGTGATATAAAAAGGATAATGAAATTGAAAATGGTTCTTAATAAGGTAGATATTAACTCTAGTTTATTATTCAGGAGGTTAAAGAACGGTTGAGTCAAGTCGGACACAAGGTAAGGGAATTTCTTAACCCAACTTCCATTCTTTGGGTTAATCTCCTACTTTCAAATTATGTCATGATATTATTATGTCTTATTTTGTATTCTTTATGTGTACCTATAGTGAATACACATAATAGATCTATTTTATGTTAGAAATGATCTTTTTAAGGACTTCGTCTCAATCTCCTTTCATTGAGGCATATTTGGTTTTATACACAACATTATTTTATACGGTGTATAAACCCCTTTGACTTTTACATTTATTCAAAAGGAATATTTTTTATACGAAGCGTTTTACTAAATGACAAAAAGGGAATGTTTTTCTTTCCGTACATATGCAGCGACAATGACTTCTCTGCCGCCGTGACCATTATTTGAGTTTCGGCTTCCTCTACAAGCCATCACTTTTTTTTAATGAAAAATAAATACAAAGTTTTAACTTTGTTTTATTTTGATATTGAAAATGGTTTTGAAAGCATTTTTATTATATCAATGTGTTGTATTTATATCTTGTGATTGAAATGTGGGAATGTTACGTTTCCTTTATGCATGTTTTATGTGATACGATTATGTTATGGTTTATGATATGTTTAAACCTATTCATATGAGGAATGCATTGGACTTAATAAGTGACGGGTGGAGCCCGCTATAGCTCCTCGATGCATCGGCAGGTCTCATGAGACAAACTAGTGTCTTGGCACAAGGCCTTGAAAAAATATTATTTGTGGTCTTGGAACGAGGCCTTGGCTACGTGGTTATGATAGTCTGGCATTATGCATTCCATCATTATGAAAGTGGTTATTGATATTTCATGTGATTATTCGACCAGTAGAATATCCATGTGAATAAGTGAATGGCATTATCTCATTTTACTTTTTCCATTTTATGTTGAAGTTCATGTTTAAAAGGCTTTTGTTTTTGTTATACATTGCCTTAAATGTTTATGTTTATTGATGAAAGCTTCCGCTATATTTTTATCCTTACTGAGCATCTGAGCTCACCCCTTTCAATGTTTTAATATTTTCCAGGATGTGAAGAAGTATTTTATGAATGACCTACAGGGATAGTCAGAAGAGGATATGAGTGTGGAATATGAAGACTTTGTTATTAGTTTTTAACTTTATGATGTAATGTAACATTTATGAATGTATCTAGTGTTTCCAAGGATACTAAACTAATCGGTCTTTCGAGACTTGATCTTTTGTGATCATGCCAATGTTACGAAGTAATGCACCGGCTCTGGGTAGCTCGGGTCGGGGCGTTACAGTTGGTATCAGAGGCAGTTTAGTACTAACCATGGAATCTAGATTTAGATAAACTCTGATTAGAGCACGTAGACCTAAGATGAACTTTGAGGATTAATATAGAATCACTTCCTAGAATTATGGTATTGTAGATATTTTGTGAGTTTTCCGAGCAATACATCCCTGTCTGGATACGAGCAGGTAGAGGCGGCTCTGGCACAGATGTACCTAGGGGTAAAACATGAAAACACCGCTTTGAGCTAGACTCGAACGGGAACTGGTGCACGACAACGGGCCTTGCTGCACTCTTGGTTACGACACTCCCGGGGGATATGCTTAGGATAATTCTCATTTTATTTACAAACCACTATGAAGGGTTATGAGTAAATACTTCCTCAAAGAAAACATTTCTTTTTATGATTATGGATTATATCCATAAATAGTTCAATTTATGTAAAGTGTTTAACAAGTATGGAATTATGTATTTTGATTCATAAACTAACCTAGTTTATGCCATTGTATAGAAATGGTGCCCAGTAGAAGGAATGTGAACTCCAGCAATATGTATGATCCAAAGAGTAAGAAGGATCGTATCTTTCACGGTATTAAGCCGACATTTCGAAGGAAAATAGTCTCCCATGTGTTCTCAACATATGAAGAAATAGTATCATGTGTTAATAAGATAAGTAAAGAATTCTCTGAGTCCTATGGCTTTGAAGCGAAGCAAGAGACGAAAGGGATGGAAGAGAGAATGATGGATAAAGGGATGAGGGGAAAGAAGAATTTTCCAATATGTGGTAATTTTGGGAAGAAACATCATGGAACTTGCCTAAAGGGAATGCGAGTTTGTTATAAGTGTAGAGAAAAAGGACACAAAGTGCGTGACTGCAAGGGTAAGAAAATGGTTTCAAATGTACAATGCTTCTTCTGCAAGGATTGGGGACACTACGCAAACCAATGTCCAAATCATCAGAGTATGCCCCAAATGATGTTATTGGATAATAATCAAGTTTTGATACTACCACAGATGAGGACTAATGATTAGAGTTCTTATGTTGTTATTAATGAATTTTGTAATTTGAGTGTTGTATCAATGATGTACTGGTTATAATAATTATGGAGTATATAAGGATTGTACTGCAGTACTATTTCATCAAGGACTTGAGATTGTGTGGAACCAAGAAAAGTTACTCCACAGTAGGTTAAATTTTTGGAAAATATATGGTTGAGAGAAAGATAAACCATAATATGGTTCTGATTTTGAGATAGTGATTTTGGAATAAAATGTGATTGATTTGGATAAATTATATTGGATATTCTTAACTTCCTTGAAACTGATTGATGATTAGTAAACATTTTTGGATAGAAGGAGTATATCTAGTATTCTATAAGGAATAAGGGATCATGGTAATTCAGTATGTTTAAAAAGAATACATGATGAAGGTTTTCACATGTTGTTACGTGGAAAAAAGGACCTTCATTATGTTTACCTTCCTTATAAAATTTGGACTGTGATTTGGACAGAAGTATTTTGGATAACTATAAAGGTTGGATTGTATTCAGTTGATCTTTGGATAGTATTGTTTAAGGTTAAAAAAATTTATGAAGATTATTTTTGGAATATTATGATACTATAGTTTTAGGAAAAGGACAACCTGCAGGGTGGGGCATAAACCGTCGCGTCGGACAAAGCTGCAGGAATCGAACCCATAATCATAGTGCGACAGACCTTTATTTCCTACCACTAGCCTACAGGAAGTCCCCGGTTATTACAAAATAATTTTACTAATCTAAATGGTATGTGTTAACATTTAGAACCTTATACAATTAGGATAAGTATAATATTTTTGAGTTCTATTATATTTTTGAGTGAAAGATGAGTTGAAGGTTGAAACTCTAATTGTCAAGCATAAATATATATATACCTATCTCTTATTCAATGAATAAATTAATTCTTAAACTTTAGTAAAGGTATATTAAAAAAAAGTGTTATCCTAATACCTTATGTCTTGTTGAACTGATGATATTTTAAATCAACATAGATTGAAGGCTTTGAGGCCCTCAATTTGACAGTTGATTGTGATTGATGACCTCAATCACTCCCTAAAAATATTTACGTTTTCCCTCCAATTATATGTCTTTAATTGCCACCAATGTTCTCCTAATCGAGATCATAATTGGGTGGTGACTTTTTCGTTTCCCTTTCCCTCTTATTAAGGCTAAATTTTATTAATCTTATTTCCGATGTGGGTTTTCCACAAAGGTATTTTCTCTTTTCAACCTTTTACTTTCAAAGAAAAATTTCAAATTGCGAGGACGCAATTTATTGAAGGAGGGGAGAATGTAACACCCCGAGCTTCCACGATACGCATCTCATTCAATAATGCAATAGCTTGCATTGTACGCAACTTTGAGTTCTAACACACCGCAACTAATCAAAGTAGCCGTTATGAATAGTAATAACCACTTTTTAAATTTATAGAAATTTTATATTTCAAAATGGACTTCATTTTTGTATTCCTAATATTGAAATTAGCCTATGTTGAATTTTTTGTAATTCTCTGAGAATTCCAAATTTTTATGAATAGTGAAAAATACATAAAACAACTTTTTTAATCAAAATAATTTATAGTGATAAGTTATACTATTGAGTGGTTTTAAAGTATAATTAGAATATATTTTTACCATTTTATCCAATGGTGGTCATTAGAATTCATTTAACATTGAAAATGGACATAAACAATTGCCAATCTTTTGATATAAATTGTTTCTTATAAACACGCTATTTGTTGTAACAACAAGAATTAATAATAAAATTAATTAATGCAACTTATATGTTTGGAATTTTTTAAAATATAAATCATTTTTGAATTCGGAATATCAATTATAGCTTAGGGTGAAATTTTGGCTTTGTTCTGAAAAACATCAATTTTTGATGAATAGTGAAACCACTAAGTGGTAGCTAAATAACTGATTTTTCATTTAAATCAAATATTACCACTTCTGTGATTTGATTTTCAAAAATCCGACATACATGGTTGTCATTAAGAAGTAAAATGTGGTTCAATAAGATTAAAATAATTTTTGGTGAATAGTAACTTTTAAGTTCTTAATCGCGATTAGAGGTAATTAGTGTAGTTTAAGGTAAAAATAATGTTTTAATAATATGAGATGAGCATGACACTTGTACTACACCTATTGGATGAGTCATGGCCGACCAAGACAACCCATGGGTCAACTTGGGGACCCCATAGAGCCACTTTAGTTAGAAAATGACATAAACACCATTTATTTAATGTTAAAGTAAAAAATGACACAAACATAAAATGTTTTACTAAAACAATTTTTACGTGGGGTTACACCAGTCCAAATTTTGATTATAAATATTCATTAGAAAGATAAAAAGCTTTCCTACATCATAGTATATTTTCTAATAATTTTTAGACATTAAATAAATTAAATTATTTATGACATCATTATGATGCGGCGATGACCTCATTATTTAACGATTTAAATAAAATGAGAAGATAATGCCAAATCCAAGGCATACACTTGTCCAAAGCCTATTGGATGAAGATATTTCGAAACCTTATCACCTTATCCTCGAATTATATAAGTGTGGGACTTTTAGAATCCGAAAAGCATTGTGTAATAATGTAACATTTCAATCTTTCCAAAAGTGCCCCTCCTCTCCACTTATAAAAGGCCCCCACCTCTCCCACCTCATTTACACTTTCAAGCCATTTTTATCGGCCAAACTCTGCCCAAATACTCTCCCAACTTCCCCCTATTACTCTTAGAAGCCTCACATTGGGAAGAACTCTTCTTAAGGAAGCCTTTGGCTCAAATCCAAAAGAGTTACCCGATTTTGAGGTAATGTCTTCTCTAATGTTGTTTTGTTTTATTTTTCTTCTCCAACGCCCTAAACTCTTTTTATTCATTTCTTTTGTAACAAAAACAGTATCCTCAATATACTAGGATGTTTTTAAAAGAATTATTCGAGCTACACTTACACACACCTACATCTAATGGTTAAAGAACATACGGTTTCTGTGGATGGCGAATTTCTGCCTCACGAAACGATGATTGTTCAACACTCATATAACACCTTCAAAGGTGGCCATTAAGATGTCACTATATTTATATATTATATATAATATGTTTATGTTTTACTTATGCTTATGTATTTCTCATTTATGGCATACTTTATGATTTACATTATGGGTAAAACACGATAATTTCATTTTAGGAAGTGCGGACTACCGCCCCCTCAAAGTGATTTGAATCGTTAATGCCATATGTGGGACGTATAAAGGATGGATTAAATGGTATTATACACTATATTATACTGTAATTATATTATAAATTTATATCATTATTATTTCATTCCATTAAATACGAAATATAAATGAAAGTAGCGTTCATGCGTACGTACGGCTTACCGTCTCCATGAACGGTGCATTTCATTTCTTACCTCTAAATGTTACGTGACATTATGAATGAATGTATATACTGGATATATATCATATATATGATATCTACATCATTAATATAATTCTGGATATAATGGATATTCTACCACATGAACAACTTGTAATTATAAGAAGTTTATTGTTGACTCAAGTTACCAAAGATCGACAAAACGATCGTTATTAACTTGAATAATTACATAATATTCATAACATTGTAATAAGTGATATAAAAAGGATAATGAAATTGAAAATGGTTCTTAATAAGGTAGATATTAACTCTAGTTTATTATTCAGGAGGTTAAATAACGGTTTAGTCAAGTCGGACACAAGGTAAGGGAATTTCTTAACCCAACTTCCATTCTTTGGGTTAATCTCCTACTTTCAAATTATGTCATGATATTATTATGTCTTATTTTGTATTCTTTATGTGTACCTATAGTGAATACACATAATAGATCTATTTTATTTTAGAAATTATCTTTTTAAGGACTTCTTCTCAATCTCCTTTCATTGAGGCATATTTGGTTTTATACACAACATTCTTTTATACGGTGTATAAACCCCTTTGACTTTTACATTTATTCAAAAGGAATCTTTTTTATAGGAAGCGTTTTACTAAACGACAAAAAGGGAATGTTTTTCTTTCCGTACATATGCGGCGACAATGACTTCTCCGCCGCCGTGACCATTATTTGAGTTTCGGCTTCCTCTACAAGCCATCACTTTTTTTAATGAAAAATAAATACAAAGTTTTAACTTTCTTTTATTTTGATATTGAGAATGGTTTTGAAAGGGTTTTTATTATATCAATGTGTTGTATTTATATCTTGTGATTGAAATGTGGGAATGTTATGTTTCCTTTATGCATGTTTTATGTGATACGATTATGTTATGGTTTATGATATGTTTAAACCTATTCATATGAGGAATGCATTGGACTTAATAAGTGATGGGTGGAGCCCGCTATAGCTCCTCGATGCATCGGCAGGTCTCATGTGAAAAACTAGTGTCTTGGAATGAGGCCTTGAAAAAATCTTATTTGTGGTCTTTGCACGAGGCCTTGGATACGTGGTTATGATAGTCTGGCATTATGCATTCCATCATTATGAAAGTGGTTATTGATATTGCATGTGATTATTCGACCAGTAGAATATCCATGTGAATAAGTGAATGGCATTATCTCATTTTACTTTTACCATTTTATGTTGAAGTTCATGTTTAAAAGGCTTTTGTTTTTGTTATACATTGCCTTAAATGTTTATGTTTATTGATGAAAGCTTCCGCTATATTTTTATCCTTACTGAGCATCTGAGCTCACCCCTTTCAATGTTTTAATATTTTCCAGGATGTGAAGAAGTATTTTATGAATGACCTACATGGATAGTCAGAAGAGGATATGAGTGTGGAATATGAAGACTTTGTTATTAGTTTTTCACTTTATGATGTAATGTAACATTTATGAAGGTATCTAGTGTTTCCAAGGCTACTAAACTAATCGGTCTTTCGAGACTTGATCTTTTGTGATCATGCCAATGTTACGAAGTAATGCACCGGCTCTGGGTAGCTGGGGTCGGGGCGTTACAGAATGACTGGATCTTATGAAGGATTTGTTATATAAAAAAAGCATTGTATTTCATTGTAAATTAATTTATGGTTTTTGGAATAATGATTTGGGTTCCATTAATGGGTTCTATAAGGGGTTTTGTATTTAAATGTAATGTGTATTTTTCATTCAAATGCGATTTGGAATGTGTTGATGGTTAGTGGCTCGTTTGGTTTTTTGATAAGAATGGTTTTGGTTTAAAAGTAAAATATAAGGACATTTATGGAATTGTTTTACAAATGGATGTAAAATGGAAAAGGGTGTTTTGTCCATTACTAGGAAATATATAAGGTTCTTTATAGGATTTTGGATATGTGAAATGTACTTGATCCCCGTTTAGAACTTTTATAAAAATGGTGAAAATGTTTATTATGGAAATTCTCCTTAGATGATTCCCTTTCATTGTTTAGGTGAATGGGTGTGATTTCCCCACAATGGAATATTCATGACCCATAAATTTTATCAAATGAGATTTTATTGGTATGGAATCCTTGAGATCTAATTGTTCTATGATAAGATATTGACCCTTATAGTGTCTTGGGGTGGGGATTTTGGTTAAATTATTATTATATGTTCATATAATTGGATTCTTGGTTAGCATTGGTTGGATCACCCACTTTATATGTGATACATGGGAACCATACCTAGTGAGAAATTTTTTTAGAACAATTGATTTAGTGGGTATATTTGGAACTAGTTGATGGTCCATAGTAAGTGGATATATAAGGGTTTTTTCTATGGGGGTTTCCACTTAGTCAATCCATAGTTCCGGTGAATATGATTATTTAGGGAATTTTTTATTACATCATGTGAGATACTCTCCCGAGGATGGGTCTCATGTATTAGTGTGTTATGGATTATTGATGATCTCCTATGTTCAACCATGTATATTCGCACTTAATTTTCCACCTTGATTGATTGTGATGCATTATTGGTTTCTTACTCTTGTGTGTTTATTTCTGTTTCCATTATTATGTGATTATTTTAGTGCTCTTGTTTGTGGTGTATTTCATGGAAGGTGATGAGTTGGCTTCTAAAAGGTTAGGGATTTTTTCAATGTAAAACGGTTTTATAATCTTCTGTGCCATTTTTAAATAAAAGCCTCAATTTCCCCTTGAATTTTTTTATTTATTTAATGAAGAAAGGTCTGCTTTTGGAATGAAAAAGGGAAGTGGACCGTATTTTGTTTTAATGTAAAAATTTGTAGAAAATGTTACTTTCATATATCATATTTCAAACATGAAAATTATGTTTCCTTTATTCTAAAGGAAGTTCATGGGGAATTTTTTTTATGAATACCTATTGAGTTTTAATACTCAAACCTCTAGTTTCTTATTGTTTTTAGCTTTTGGTGCAGGTATTAGCTTGGTCTTGATCACTGCCGGGGATTATTGTTCTTGGTATCAAATTGTGGCCCTCATGGTCACATAGATACATTGTAGTTTTCATGTCCATATTGGTTTTTCTGTTCAATTTTATATGTTTTCAATTTTGTATAAAATATGGTTCCTTGAAAATGTATTTTCATTTGGATGTTTTTTTATTTTCCCACTATTTAGTTATTTGTGTTTCATTTAGAGAAATATTTCCATCAATTTACTTTTTTGATGCTCTAAACTAGTTTCTAGCCCTTGGGGTTGGAGAATGTCCGTCAGGCCTTATCGTAGATCTTCTTGAGTTACCGGTTTAGGTTCGACTTGAGCTAGTTTGTGATAATTTCTAAATTATGACACCTTATTTTCAATATAGTATACCATAGGTTTATACTAGGTCATACATAGTCATTAGTCCAATCCTTCATGATGGTTTGTAAAAAAAAGTAATTTTTAAAACTTATCCTTGAGGAGTGTTAATACAAGACTACAACAAAGGTTATTTTTACGTACCCAATAATTATTGTGTCATGTTCAATGTTACAATTTCATAGTTATTACCCTTGGGTAAAACCACTCTAGAGAAACATCTGATTATAGTATCCAGAAATGGATGTAGTTTAATAGAAACCACTCATTCTATCCTTCAAAAAAATTCAAGGGAATTTTCTTATACATTGACTTACGTGAAGACTTATACGTAAACATATTCATAGATATCTCAATAAATTTTTCTCATCCATGTTTCCAATGGATAGCTAAACCTTTGTTCTGATACCAACAATAATGACCTAGGATTTTTAGATATAAATATCCAATATTTGAGATGAATATTCTATATATTTTAAAAATATACACACAAAGACTGTAAAGGTTTATTGTCATTAGAAACTAGGTACACAAACTTCTTACTTAGTAAATTATATTTAACATCTCCCATAAGGATATACCCTTTTATACTCTTCATAAACATAACATATTTGAATCCTTTCCACATAACTGTGGGAAGGGAAAATCAAGAAATCATAAGCTTAGGTGCTCTATAAGGGTGAACACTGGAGATATCATTATATGCTCATATGAATGTATAATATAAGAATAGAGAGATAAGACCACAAACACAACTTAAATAGTTCATACCCAACCTTTCATAGATCAAAACCACAAGCCATGGTATAGTAAAATATCATTCCAAAATATATGATTCATAAAAGTTTGAAATCATATTAATTAGTGAACCATAAGCTCATTTCATAAAGATGTGGCACCAACATATGTACACATATCATTTAATTTTTAAAGGTTAACTACCAAGACCTTCAAACATAATGGATCAAACTCATAGTATTTTTTATCATTATGGATCAAGACCTTTGATTTGTTTCCCCATGTTACCTCACGAGATATAATGTTTTACCTAATGAATTGGAGGGATATGTTGATCCCCCCATCCATGGTTTTATTGTGACCATTATCCTTGGTTATAATGTAACAATCATCATTGGTTATAACATAAACACCATCCTTGGTTATAAAGTAACAACCATCACATAATTAAGACCATACATATGTGTTTCAAAATTTCATAAAACATTCATTGTATCATAACCCATGAAAACAAAATGGTTTTATAAACATTAAATCAATGCATAACCCATGTAAAGTAAATGTTTATCCTAATCATCTCATCAATTAATCGTATCATAACTCATGGAAAAGGAATGGGTTTCATAAAAATATATTTTTCATAATCATAAAAAATCTAAAGAAATAATATGGATTTTTAAATTTAATCAAATCACTAATAATTCATAAGTAAGATCAAAGGATGTCATATTTGAAGTAAAATGATTTTCAAAGACCACTTTAAACATTTATTGAGGAAAATAGCCTATCCACTTTGAAAATATAAATCTAAAACATAAATTTCACAAACAAATTTCAAAATAATTTTCATTGAAAATAAAATTTTAAAAGTAAAAAATAATCTTTAAATCATTTATTGATTATGACGGGGTAAAATTTAATTCTTGTGTACACATTAACGCAATATTTCTGTTCACATTTTGGTAAAATACAAAAGTGCTTTGTTTGGGGAATAACATGAATATTCATTTTAAACCATTTATTAATAAGTTAATCATGGTTACAAATCTATTTGAATAGTAATTAGATAATATGAAATACATTTATTCAGTTTTTTTAGAAAACAAGGTTATAAAAGAAAAAGAGTTTTTGACCAAAGTGAGAAATAAAGCTGATTTGTTTAAAAAAAATATTTTGATAATTATATTCCATTAAGAGAGCAGAATGAAAGAAAACCATTTATTTTACATGAATAAACCAAGTAAAAAAATTAATAAGTTTATTTAGAGGTATATCGTATTATCTCATAATTGGAATCATATCTTAAACAATCCCGTTAAATAATGAGACTCTAATAGTATACCTTTACCACTTTAGTATATTTTGAGTTATAATCTAAATGAATGAAATAAAATTAGATGAATATTTATAGCAAATAATTATCATTATTGGAATCCTAAAATACATTAATGGTTAGGTTATACAACACAAAAAATAAATAAGAAGAGTATAAGGAACGTGTACCATAAAAATAAAATCATGATCAAAATGCCATAAATAATTTGGTAATTTTTTTATTGAAAGCCCAATTGAATAATTAATTTAAACAATAAATTATAGATCATGAGAATAAATAAATTTATAATACAAAATTTCAAATTTTCTATATATACAAAACTTAAAATAAGATAGGTTCATAACATAACATATGTCCCAAAGAAGAGAATTTGATACCAAAACCCCTTACCTTAAGTCTCATATTACTTTGTAAAAATTTCAATACACTATATAATAAATATAAACTTATTATAAACAAATCACATAACCATACTCATATATATCATTCTATATATTAAATACTTATGAAATTTTATTATTTGTTTATTAACTATTTCGTGTTCTATTCACGTTTCGGTTAATAACAATAATGTTTTTCAAGTTTAATTTGGTTCGGTATATTTGGTCATTTAACATTGATAAAAGTTCCATAATCATCAAAATATTTAAAATAACATTAATATCATATATATTAATTATATATTTATATAGTGTAATCCAATAAATTCAGTGAGATAGAATAAATTACACCATTCATTGAAATTGTAGGCCCTATGTACAAATAGACGTTGTTTCAATTTTATTGAAGGAAAAAATGATAGAAAGGTAAATAATATATTACCTTTACATAATAATTTTATGTAATATATATCATATATTTTTATTAAAACTATCTCTATTACCTTCAATGTAAATCATAAATGGAGAATGAATCGCATCACTTCGTGAGACGGTAGGCTACCACACACATGAGAAACATTATCATATTTCCATGGAATGGAAGAAAAGATGGTATATATGATATTATAGTTAAAAATTATAATTAATTCATAAATATCATATAAATATCTAATATAAATCATTAAATCTATCCCTGATATGTGGTTTTGGAAAATGAATTCCATCGGTTCGTGAGGCAGAAGTCCACTGTACATGTGATTGACAGTTTTGTTTCCCACTTAAAAGAAGAGGAGAGAGATGTAGGAAATAAATTAATATAATAATTCCTTAGTATGTGGGAGATAATTATGTTTTTTATAAAATAATTATTGAAGAATAATTTAATTATTTATATGAATAAATAAAACAAAAACACATGTTTAATAATTTTACCTCTTCTTCAGAGAACCTCTTTATATTTATAAATTATGACTTCATAAGCATGTTTCCTAATAAAAATATGGCATATAGGATTTATGGAGTTAAGTAAAGAAAATATTTGGACAAGGATTTTACAAATCAAGTGGTTTTAGATGTGTAAAGAGAAGAGGAGAGGGGGTGGCCTTTTATAAGTGTGGGAGAGGACACAAATGAAATATTTGAAAAGAATAAAGTTTACTAATGTTTTTCACATGACAGAAGTATAAAAAATTAATCATTATAAAAAACATTATGAGATAAGGTTTTAATATTTGCATAAAATTTTATTTGGAAAATTTTATAGGTCATTTTACCCCATAACGTTTTATTTTAACCTCTGGTATACCCATTTTAACCTCAACAATAGTAATGAATTTTTAATGTTTTTACAATTAACTTGGAAAAAAAATTATGTTATCCTTTTTATTTAATATTAATTAAGAAAATTTCAAATATGGAATAAATTTTTAAAAATTTAATTTACAATATTTGTAAATTTAAATTTAAAATTAAACCTATAGATGTGATGAAAAAGCGATTTTCAGAAGAGGAAATCTTTATAAGTATAGATAGTTTTAATATCAAAAGTAATAATGAATTTTTTTATAATGAAAAAATGGGTTTATTAATAAAATAATTAAACTAATAATACTTTTATTTTTAAAAAAATATGGTACTTTTAATTTTCATTAAACCAAAAGTATTCTTTTAATAGAAATATGAATTTTTTAGTTATCACTGAAAAATTAGCCTTTTTATAAAATTCTTAAACTTTTATTATAAAATAATTTTGACAAGTTAATTCCAAAAAATGAAGTTAAATTTTTCTAATTTTTCTATCATATAAAAAAATTTATTTTATTACTTTTTATACAAAATATTGTAAATTATTTTTAGAGAAAAAATTATTTTCAAAGCATATGAAGACATCAAAATATTAAGAACTTATTTTTAAATATATTCTATTTATATTTAAAATTTATAAATTATATTAAAAATATGGTTATTCTTAATCATGTCAAATAATTTAATAGCTAAGTTATAACATTAAATATTAATAATAGTAAATCATGGTTTATTAAAACTCGATGTAGTGTGTAATGAAAGCTATGAAATTAATTATATTAATTCAACTTTTTATAAAATAAAGGGGTGTTATATTATACTAACTATAAAATAAATTTCTCTCTTAAAATTTATCAATCAGATACTAAAAAATGAGGATACTTATACTTTATCATACCCTTGTTTTTCCATGTTTCTTCTTAAAATAGGTGGTTTCACCACAAAATGTTCCTTGGGGAGTGGTATTGTTTCATAGAACATTCTCTATAATCCAGAATCTCTACTAGTTCTTCCTTATAATAATTATATTTCTTCTTTGTTACAACCTAGTATTTTAGAACATGTTAATGATCAATTCTGTACTTCTTTAGGAGAGATACATGGAACACATCATGGACTTGAGAGAGGTTTGGTAATAGCTATTATTGGTAAGATAATGTCCTAATACAATGAACATTTTTGATGGGATTGATATAAACACGGTTTAGTTTTATGTTCATTCTAAATTTCATTACCTTATTCCATGGATAAATTATTATAAATACCTTATAAATAACTTCAAAATCTAGATTATGCTGATGATTGTTAGTATATTTTTTCAGCCAACTTTGTGCTTACCTTATGTGATTATGAATGAATATGAAATTATCTTCCATTTCTTAAGCTAACTGAAGTCTGAAAATATTTCTTTCTCCAAAATCATCCCAACATGTTATATTTCTACATTTCCTTCCAAGGAGGGCTTTATAAGGATCCTACTGAATGCTTGAGTAAAAAATATTATTAAATAGAAGAAGTTGTTGATAAAAAATACCTTTGAAATATATAGAAATAAATATCAACATATATTATAGGATATAAATTATTCTCTCAAATTGGAAATTTGTATAAGGATGATACACATTGTTGAAACTTATCTCCATATCCAGGCCGTGCTAAAGGCTTTACATGAAATTATAGGTAAACCTCAGATTATAATTATACCCTATAGAATATTATAACCCATGAAACCTTAAAACATTGTTAATTTATATCATGGAAATATGATACATATATAAATCTTCTCTGATAGTGATGAAGTGTATCGAATTTATTAGGCGATCAACAACAACCCCTAAAAAATCATTCCCTTTAAATGTTTTGGGGAGTCCAATGAGAAAATACATGGTGATATTTTTTAAAATTACATTGTAATATGGGTAATAGTTTTAAAATCCCCATATAATTTTATCTCTCAACCATAAGAGATGATATACTGGACTCGGACCCACTTCGGCCCATTTACACATTTTCGGCCATAACTTTGGCACCAGACGTTCGTTTGATGAACCGTCTATGGAGACAGAAACAATGAATAGAGATGGCCTCTTTGGTATACCCCACTAGAGATTTGGATAAATTTTGTGAATGGTCGTGTTGGATTGAGCACTAATCCAACCGGGCCCTCGAGACTAAAAGGCTAATAACTCACAGAGCGGGCATTCGATTGACGCAACGTCTGTTACGTTGATACCCCTATGGCATGGCGGTCATTTGAGATACTTCTTAATGATCCTTCATGTTAGTTGTATTATCTTCCAGTGGCTTGTGGAGCAGACCCTCCTATAGACAATAGAGCGTAGTACGAGAACCTAGTAGCTGGCTGTGACGTTAAAAATGAAAAGTGATCCTATGTGGGGAAGCACCGAGAGATCCTATGTGCGCCAAAACCTAGAGATCCTATGTGGGTCATCACTGAGCGATCATGTATGGGTCAATACCCAGGGATCCTGTGTGGGTCAGCACCAAGTGATTCTGTGTAAGTCAGCACCGAGCGATCCAGTGCGGGTCTGCCTCTTAACAGAGTAAGATGATTCAGTAGTTATATCTAATCATCTCTACTACTATACTTAAGTGATACATAGTGTGAGATGAGTTCATACCTGGGTGGTACATTCCTTTGCGGTAATACCTTGGTGGTATTCTTCTCTGTGGAGTACCTGTGTGGTACTTTCCTTTGTGGTATTCCTTCCTTTGTTGAACAGTTGAGCTTTGGGCTTTTGGGTTGGACCCTGTGATTCCTCATGATTGAGATGGGTATACTTGATAACTTAGTTATATATATAGGAATATACCTAAGTAGGGTTTTCGCTCATTTACTTTATGGATTTTGTGAGACCTTGAGGGTCTCAGGGTCCCTACTGAGTATCGTTATACTCACCCCTGCACGGGATATGCCCACACTTCGTTGTGTTCAGTGAAGACGACAAACATAATTGATCGAGGATGAGGGTACCAGGACTGGACAATGATTGGAGGTGGAACATTAGATGACGATTCGGTACACAGAGGAGATGGGAAGAGGTGGAGTGCTGAGGAGGTGATATGTACATACCATTCAAGTAGGATCCTTGGAGGGTGTTCATAGAAGCTGTTCCAGTTTTCTTGTACATTCAGTTTACTTGTACTTTCAGTTATACATGTACATTTACTATTGGGCTTTTATTCTGGCCCCTTTACTTTCAGCAATATTTTTTTATACAGTTTACTTGTTCCCATCTTGTTGTGTACTTGGTTGTGTGTGTTTATAGGTTATAAAGGCAATGCCTTCCCAGTTTTAAGGATTACGCCTTCTAGTGCTAGTCTCCAGCCCTTGGCCTATAGAAGGCGAGTCTGGGGTCTTCACGACATGGGCCCTGGGGGACGGTTCGGGACACTATTCATCATATGAATGACAAAGTCACCATACGTGCGTACATATGGATTACTATCTCCACATCGCGCTGATGTTTTTTATTCACCACTTAATTATTTGGATGGGTATAATAATGAGTTAAATTGGTGTAAATAATGAATAATAAATGTTAATGATTATATATATATATATAATACCATCCAATTACATATGATCCCACTATTAATAGAATTATTTTGTTGTTTGTGTGTATGTACAGATTACTGTCTCCACGATGCGATGATATTTCATTACCCATCGTAATCATTCAAGAATAATGTTCATTTGATGATTAAAAAAATACTTTTTATGAAATTAATATCATTTTGGATATGAAAAAAATACATCCTATCCATAAAAAAGATGACTTACATAACAAAACATATAAAGGAAAATGAATCAGTTAACACCAGAAACAATGATACTATTGAAATATTATTAACAAATCAATATTAGAGGATCATATATGATATCATATTTATGTATGTGGTTCCTGTATAATTTAATAACAATTATTCAACCATTCTAAATGAGGTCAAACTACCCTCGACTAAGGAAAAGTACAAGGTAATGGTTAATTTTACAATTTGTTTATTATCTAAGGTTGTTTTTATGTAAATATCTACTTAGGATTTCTTTCCATCCACATATGTGTTTCTTAAAAATGTATTTGAAAACATTTTTACTATTTTATAGACTATGGGTTAAAGTCATTTATAACATTTTTTGACTTTTTATAAAATATTTTGAATGTAATATTTCTGTCATTTTCCAAACAAGGTACTTTATGACCTTTTCGACAAATTGAGGAATGATTTCTTTTAACTTATATGGTGGGTGCAGATATTTTCCATAGTTATAACACATTCTATACTTACCTTACAAGATTATAAGAATATTTTTAAAATAACTATTTTATTTACTTTTAAATTATTTCAATGTAGATAGATATTTGTCCCTCAAATAGGTTTTGGATTGATTTCATTTATTTCAACATCCTTTGTTAGATTTTATGCTTGTTTGAAACTAAGTTATTATGATATAATCTTCCATATTGTATTGAAGTTTTTGTGATATATTGGACTATGGATGTTTTATTTTTATATCAATTATAGTTTATGGTTAAATTATTAACATTTCGTATGCTAGTTTTAACATGAATGGTTATGTTTTGTTTGAACATTTATATATGATTAATGCATTAGACGTAGTAACTAAAGGGTAGGGCCCGCTATATCCCCTCGATGCATTCATAGTTCTAATGAAACAGAATTGTGTATTGGCACAAGGCCTTGATAATATTTTTATTTATAGCCTTGGAATGAGGCCTTGACTATGTGGTTATGATATTCGACATTATGCTTTCCATCATTATAATATTGGCTATTGATATTACATTTGTTTATTCGACTAGAAGAATATGAATGTGAATAAGTAAATGGAATTATTTTATTTATCATTTCCATATTATGATGAAGTTTAAGTTTAAAATGATTGTGTTTTAGTCTTATACATTGGCTTAAATGTTTATGCTCATTTATGATAGTTTCTTCTATATTGTTATCCTTACTGAGCATTTGAGATCACACCTTTCTTATGTTGTAATCATTACCAGGATGTGAAAAATAAATTATTACTGACTTGCAGGGATAGGCTAAGGAATATGAGTCTGTTCAATAGAGACACAAAGTTGCTGTTTCATTTCATAATGTAATGTAAAACAAATGTATGTATCTAGTACTTACACGGATACTAAACTGACCAGTCTTTTAGGACCTGTTCACTTGGGTTCATCCAATGTTATGTAATAATGCACCGACTCTGGGTAACTGGGGTCGGGACATTAAATTTGGTATCAAAGGATGTTTATCAAAAAAAATTGAAACTATATTTACAAAAACTCTGATTAGTGAACATTAACCTAAGATAAACATTGAGGATTAGTATAAAAGAACATAAAAAATATTATAGTAATGTAGATATTATGTGTTTTTTCCATGTAATACATATCTTTCTAGATACTACAAGTGGGCATGGTTCTAGGACAAATGTACATAGGAGTGAAAAATATGACAAGGAGTTTCAGTCTTGACCTGTGGTATCCTGGTACATGACAATGAGCCTTACTGCACACCTAGTTTGACACTCATAGGGGATATTCTTAGGATAATTCACATTTTATTTACAAACCATTATCATATATTTCGGAGTAAATAAATCCCCAAAAAAACATTTTTATGATTATGGATTATATGCATAAACTGTTCAATTTATGTGACATATTTTACATGTTTGGAATTATGCATTGAGATTCATAAACTAATCCAATGTATGACATTGTTTAGAAATGCATCATAGTGGAAGGAATAGAAGTTGTATCAATGCACATAATCCATGTAGGGATTTACATAATATTCTAGATAATTATAGTGGAGCTGGTGATGCAACTGGTACTGAACAACTTATAACCATACTGGGAAAACTCACTAAGGTTATGAATAATAACCTTCCCTATATGGATCACCTAGATCCACAACATAGAGGGTCAATGTTATACCTCTTCATGAGGAAACAACCACCAAAATTCAATGGGACTACAAATCCATTTGTATATGAGAAATTTATAAGTTCTTTAGAGGAAATATTTCATGATTTGGGGAGTAACAAAAGGGAAAAGGATTCCATGGAATTTTATTTCCTCTCAGGAGATGCAGATCAATAGTGTTCATTAATTCCAAACACAAAGAAAGATGAAGAAGTTTCAAATATGTAATGGAGGGAGTTTAAATAGATTTTATGAGAAAAATAATTTTTTCATGAACATCAAGCGGATATGGAAAGGAAATTTTTGAGTCTGAGGAAAAGGAGGATGAGAATGTGGCAAAGTGTGAGGATAACTTTACAATGCTACCACGACATCCTGAAGATTATATACATAATCCGAGGTTTAATATTAATCGATTATTTGATGGGTTAAAACAATTTCTCTATCGAGCACTAGTTTCACAATCCTTCTCATCGTACAAAGATATAGTCTTATGTGCTATCAATACAGAAAAATAATTTTTGAAGTCTTAGGACTTTAAAGTGAAGCAAGAGAAGAAGAGATCTTCTGAACACTCTAGAAAAGAAAATAAGCGGAATAAGGGAAACGTTGAATTTAGATTCTATAATAATAGTGGTATGAAACACCCTGGTACATTCCTAATGTGGATGAGAGTTTGTTACAATTGTAGAGAAAAATTCCACCAAACTCGTGATTGCAAGGGAAATAAAGAGGCTATCAATGTTCATTGCTATAATTGAAATGATATGGGGTATTATTCAAATTATTTTCCTAAGTGTTAAGGAATCTTACCTCAGAGAAGGCCAATGGAGGAAGGCTACGCTTATGTGATCACAACTACTGAGGTTGAAGTTTCAAATGACGTGGTGGCAGGTACTTTAATCTTTACACAAAATTATCCAATTATTTATTTGATTCTTGATCATTTCATTCGTTCATATCTCCCTATGTTGCATGAAAATTAGATATTTTCAATATGAATTAATAAGGGAGTGGTCCATAAAAACTCCTAAGGGAAGTATCATTGCAACAAAGTTTTCTGAATCAGTTACGATTATTCCATATAAACGTGATTTATCTTCTAGTCTTATTGTCATACCCATGATTTAATTTGATATAATACTAGGTATGGATTGGATTTCAAACCATTATGGGAAAATTTATTATATGAAGAATGAGTTTACAATCTTTTATGATGATAAAGAATCCCTTATCATTAGAGAAGTCACATCAACATATGATTCTCTTCTAGATCCACCCCCAATAGATCTAACAAATTCAATTATTGGGGAGGAAGGGAGTGAAATAACTATGGGTGAGGAAAGGAATGTACAAATAGAGGATGTACCTATTGTTCAAAAATATGTTGATGTGTTTCCAAAAGATTTACCTAGATATCATGTATAACAAGAAATTGGGTTTTCTATTGACTTAATTCTTGGTTTAAGGACCATATCGAAGACCCCTTATAGAATAGACACTATGGAATTTGTGGAACTAAATACAAAACTAGATTAATTGATTAATAAAGGATTTATTCACCCTAGTGTTTCTTTATGGGGATTCCCTGTTCTTTTTGTTAATAAGAAATATGGATCCATGAGTGTATGCATTAACAATAGAGAGATAAATTCTATAACAATAAAGAACAAATATCCCCTACCTCACATTGATGATTTATTCAATGAAATTCATGGAGCTCAATATTTTTCAAATATTGACCTTCAATCTGGATATCATAAGTTGTGAATGAAAAAGTAAGAAATTTCAAATACAACATTTTGTGCCAGGTAAGGGCATTACGAGTATACAGTAATGACTTTTGGACAAATTGATGCACCATTGGTTTTCAGGGATCTAATGAATAGAGTTTTCAAGGAATATCATGATTAATTTGTAGTGGTATTTATTGATGATGTCTTGGTATACTGAAAAATCTACAAAGATAATGAAAATCACTTGCGCACTATTCTAAATAATCTTAGAATAAATGAATTATATGGAATGTTTAGAAAGCGTGAATTCTAGCTTTAGGTGATTTTTTTCTTGTCCATATTGTCTCTAAGGATGAAATATGTGAAGATACTTCAAAGGTAAGGGAAATCCAAGAATGACCAGAACCAATGAGTATAACTGAGGTACTCAATTTTATTGGTTTAGCATGTTACTATCAGCATTTCATCCAAAATATTGCCTTATTGGCTAACCCATTAACCATGATCATGCATAAATGTGTTAAATTTGTTTGGAAAAAAGAGTGTGAATAATGTTTTGATGAATTGAATAAAATATTTTTCAATGATCCTATCTGGACTCTACCATCGAGGAAAGATGGGTTTTTTATTTAAAGTGATGCGTCAAAGAAAGGTCTTGGTTGTGTCCTTATGAAGAATGATACAGTTATTACTTATGAATCATGAAAGATAAAAATTCATGATCAAAACTATCTCACTCATGATCTTGAGTTAGAAGATTTAATATTTTGTCTAAAGATATGGAGACACTATCTATATAGTGAAAAATAAGAGATATATAATGATCAAAAGAGTTTGGAGTATATTTTCTCATAGAAAGAACTCAACACGAGGCAACGGTGATGTCTTAAACTACTCAAGGATTATAATTAATCTATACAGAACCACCCAAGGATGGTAAACAAGGAGCCATATGGTTTGAGTAGAAAGTATCATAGAGTTATGAACAAGATAAGAGTTGAAAGGGATCCTATGTTCATGGATATATTAAAGATGGATATGGGAATAATTGTGGATGGTGAAACATTGATACGTTTTCAAATGGTGTCCAACCCATCCCTATCATAAAGCATAAAATTTTCTTAGACTGATGATGAAGAGTTTCAAAAGAAAATAAAAGTTCTGAATGATGCGAGAATGATTGACTTTTTATATGAAGATGGAATTCTGAAATTTGGGAAGAGGCTTTGTGTTCCCGATATATGGGATTTAAAAATGGAATTGTTGGATGATTCTCATAGCTCCAATTTATCTATACACCCAAGAAGCACTAAGATGTATAGAAATTTTAATGAACAATTTTTGCTGGACAACATGGAAGATGGAGATTGCTGATTATGTGTCAAGATGTGTGGTTTGTTGCCAGATGAAGGCTCTAATACAACATCCTAAAGGAGTCATGCAACATCTTCCCATACTTGTGTGTAAATGGGATGATATTACAATGGAATTTTTCATGGGGATACCAAATACTTCTTTAAGGAATGATACAATATGGGTCATTGTTGATCATCTTTCAATGTCAACACATTTTTTTTCTAAAAGAGAATAATTACCACTTGAATGTTTAGAAAGACTATATATTAATTAAGTTTTAATAATTCATAGTGTACCCCTATCAATTGTTTCTGATCATGATACCCATTTTACATAATGATTCTAGAAAATTCCTCAGAAATCCTCGGATACCAAACTTCATTTGAGCACTACCTACCACCCTCAAATTGATGGAAAGTTAGAATGGACTGTTGAAACCTTAGAAGACATGTCGAGATCTTTCTCACTTGACTTTTAAGGTATGTTGGATCATTATTTACCTCTCGTAGAATTTTCCTATAATAATAGCTCTATTCATGTATTCTGATGAGACCATATAAAGTGTTATATGGAAAGAGATGCCAGACACCAACTTTTTGGGATGATGTTGGTAAAAGAAAGCTCATAGGCCTAGAACTTATTGAGTAAATAGTGAAAAAGGTGAAGATTATCCAAATCCATATCAAAGAATCTCAAAGTAGGCAATAGTGCTATGTTGATAACTGAATGAAGGATTTAGAATTTCAAGTAGGCGATCAAGTTTTCTTGAATGTATCTTCTTGGAAGGGTGTCATACAGTTCAGTAAGAAGGGTAAATTAAGTCCCAACTTCATTAGACCTTTTGAAATTCTAGAAGAACTGGAGTTATAGCTTATTGTTTGGAAATGCTTCCATGTCTCTCCAAAGTTCATGACGTGTTCCGCATATCACTGTTGAGAAAATACAAACCTAACCGAACACATGTACTCATCTGTGAAGAAATAGAATGGGAACCCAATCTACCTTATTATAAAGAGTCTACCAGGATTCTTGATACCAAAGAACATGTGTTGAGAAACCGGATGAAAAGGCTAGTAAAAGTTCTTTGAAGATACCATAAAATTAAAGGGCAATGTGAGAACTTGAGGAACTTATGATGAAAAACAACCAAAATCTTTTTATACAGTAATATTCTAGAAATTTCTAAGATGAAATAATTTGGAGGGAACAATTGTAACACCCCAAGCTTCCATGGTATATTTCTCTTTTAATAATACCAGAGCTTGAGTTTTACACAACTTCAATTTCTAGCACACCAGGACCAATCAAACTAGCCATTTAAAAAGAATTTATGAATAGTAATACCCACTATTTGAAATTTTATAAATTTTATTTTTCAAAATGGAAATAATTTTTGGATTTTTAATATCAAAATTATTCTTGGGTGAATTGTTTATATTTTTTCTGAAAACATTCAACTTTTTGATGAATAGTGAAAAAAACCATGTTATTATTTAAAACTAAAATTTTATTTCAATAATTATTTTTAATGTAAATTTATTTTGAAGTAAAAAGTTGATACCTAATACCTATATTAGTCCAATGTAATTCATTGGAGTCATTTTATAATAATATTAGATATATAAAATTTTATTGAACTTTTTGACGTCTTTTACCCACCTTCTAGGCACATTTAAAAATTTACATAAAAGGTAATTTTAACGCTTTTGTGAATTGAATTTCAAATATATGACAAACATAGTTTTCATTAGTATGTAAACTTTGGTTCAATAAGAAGAAAATAATTTTTGGTAAATAGTAACTTTTGAATTTTATTTACCACGGTTAAAATTAAATAGGGCAATTAAAGGTAGAAATAATACTATAATTACCACAACACATGTTCTAATTCTATTGGTTAAGTGTTTTTCAACAAAAAAAATATTATGTCAAAAATAAGATCCTTTTTAATCCATTTGAGATAGATTAGGACATTTATTATTTTTATTTAAAAAAGAGTTAAAAGTGTTAAAATCAATGTTTAGGATATAAAACATTTTTAATATAGGGTTATACATAATATAAATTAGACAATAAATATTCATTATAAATATAATAAGATTTAATACATCATGGTGTTTTATTTATAATTTTTATAAAATAAATAATTAAATTTTTTATCACAAAATGATGATGCTATAATTACCTTATTAATGAATGATTAAAATAAATGACATTATAAATATGAAAATAAATATAAATAGAAAATTTTACGCAATCCAAGAATTTTCTTGGTGAATATGAAATTTTAGGGTTGATTAAATGTATTTTTTTTTAAGTAAACAAGTTGTGTTGAGTTTTAAAAAACCAAACACTAAATAGTGTCAAAATTGACATAAATGAGTTTTTAAAACAAATAATATTTTGTTAAATTATATAATAGTCCTAAAAATATAAGGTTCAGACAAAGGAAATATATAATATTAGATATGTACTTAATGGACCAATTTAGGTTCTCTTGGCATTTTATAGTTACTATATTAACTATAAATTACAAAAATACAAGAATACATGGTAAAAGATAAACTATTTAACGAAGAGTTAAATCTAAATGAAAAGGTTAATATGGTGAAATAAACATGTCTAAAACATATTTTTTGAGAGGAGTACAACCCATAAACACATTATACTCTAAATAAATTCTTTTGGATTGATTATAAACCGAATATCATTTTATAATAAATTAACATTTCAAGCTTTCCCTGAAGTTCCCCTCGCCTCGTTTTTAAAAGGGTACTTCCCCATCTCTAAAATTCACACCTCCAAATCCATTAGGATCTAAAAAAAACCTGATCAAATCTCTTATAAAGTACCCTTTATTCATTATAAAATCCTTAATTTGATCAGCAATCCAACCAACGGAGTCATTTTTTTCAAATCAAAATGAAGCACTCGAAGAAGAGATAATTATTTCATCAGCTCTTTCAAAGTTCTTTTCTTCTTACACTTCCTATTTCTTTGTTGTTTCCATTCCAAAATAATAAATCTAATAACTTCTACAGATTGTGATGTTATTATAAATATGGTAAAACCATATTCATTATTCTATCCATCCTATGAATAGTAATGTAACCATACTTGTGTATGTACATCTTACCATCTCCACGTTGTGGTGAAGTTTGTTATTCCACGGTTCATTATTATGATGAGTATAATAATAAGAAAAATTGATATAAATAAAAACTATAAAATGTTAATTATTTTTTATATATAATATAACATCCAATGAAATACTATTTCATCATCAATTGAATGATATTTTCTCTAGTGTGTACGTATAGATTTCTGTCTCCATGACGCGATGAGATTTCATTCCCCATAACAACCATTCAAGAATAATGTTCATTTCATGATTAAAAAATTATTTTTAAGAACTTAATATCATTATGTATATGATTCAAAATACATCCTATCTATAACAAACATGAGTTACATAATACAACATATAAAGGAAAATCAATCAGTTAACACCAGAATAATGATACTACAAATATATTATTAATACAGAAATTTTAGAAGATCATATATGATATCAAATTTATGTATGTGGTTATTGTATAATTTAATATCAATTATTTAACCA
Organism: Viscum album; assembly: GCA_963277665.1. Lineage (NCBI taxonomy): Eukaryota > Viridiplantae > Streptophyta > Magnoliopsida > Santalales > Viscaceae > Viscum > Viscum album. Next base: position 2,103,645,603 of record OY728128.1, on the reverse strand, counting down.
TTATATTGGAGGTTAACCTACCCTCGACTAAGGAAAAGTACACTGTAATGTTTAATTTTAGAATCTCCCTATTATTAGAGGTTATTTTTACTTAAGTATCTACTGAGACTTCCTTATCATCCACATCTATGTTTCTTAAAAATGTATTTCAAAACATGTTTACGATTTCATAGACTATGGTTTAAATTCATTTATACCCATTTTTGAATTTTTTTAAAAAAATTAATGGTATATTTTTGTTATTTTCCAAATAAGGAACATAATGACATTTTCAAAAAATTAAGGAAAGAATGTATTTTTTAACTTATACGGTGGGTGCGGCTATTTTCCACTATTATAACACCTTCACGCTTCCCTTAGAATCTTATAAGAATATTATAATAATAAATTTTTTCTTAACTTTTAAACAACTTCAATATAGAAAGAGATATTTCACTAAAATTATTCTTGGATTGATTTCATCTATGTCAACATCCATTGTTGGATTTTATTATTGTTTGAAGTTGATTTTTTATGATATAACATTCCATATTTTATTCATGTTTTTGTGATTTTTTTCACTGTGGATGATTTATTTTTATACAATTCGTGTTTTATGGTCAAATTATTAACATATCATATGCTAGTTTTAATACGAATGTTTATGTTATATTTCAAACTTTTCATATGAGGAATGCATTAGACGTAGTAAGTGATTGGAGGGGCCTGCTATAGCTCATTGATGACTCATTAGGTATCATGAGACAAACTAGTGTCTTGGAACAAGTCCTTGACAATATTTTTATTTGTAGTCTTGGCACCAGGCCTTGACTATGTGGTAATGATGTCTTCCATTATGCATTCCATTAATATGAGATTTGCTATTGATATTACATGTGTTTATTATCCTAGAAGAATATCCATGTGAATACGTAAATGGAATTATTTTTTATCTTTGTCATATTATGATGAATTTTTTGTTTAAAAGGCTTGTTATTTAGTCTTAGACATTGGCTTAAATGTTTATGCAAATTTATGTTAGTTTCTATTATATTGTTATCCTTACTGAGCATCTGAGCTCCCCCCTTTCTTATGTTTTAATCTTTCCTTGGATGTGAATAAGTTAATTATGAATGACCCTCAGGGATAGGCTAAGGAATATGAGTGTGTTCAATGGAGATAAAATGTTGCCTTTTAATTTTATATTGTAATGTAAAACCTATGTATGTATCTAGTACTTCCAAGGAAACTAAACTGATCGGTGTTTTGGGACTTGATCTCTTGTGATCATGCCAATGTTATGTAATAATGAACCGACTCTTGTTATATACGGTCAAGGAATTACACACAGCTTGATGCCCTAGGACAAGTCCCAAAGACATATAGACACACCCCTCGGATAGCAACCAGGAAAGACGCCGCCCAGGGACCCGAACAACACAGCAAAGGCACTCCAAACACTAGTGTCACTAGGAAACACCCCACCTAGAAACCCCCACTGTAGAGACCCAAAGCCTGACATACATGGACATTACATTACTTTTGCGGAATACTTAGTACATTACAAAAACACACACACAAGGATCGTAATAGTTTAGTGTCTTTGGAAACTCGGAATATAATCTTCTAATCCTGGTGAAAGATCTTCAACATCTCCCATAAAGATCTTCCTTTTTTTATACCTAAAACCTTTCTTTATATCCTAGGGAAAAGAAAACATTGAAGGGTGAGCTCAAATGCCCAGTAAGGGTAAACAAAAGAAATATCAATCACATCTTAACCTGAAAAAGAGATCATAATTTCATAACATGGGATAAATCATGGCGGTGAAATGTAATCACAATAATCATAACTTAAAACATGAAACTTTGTGGCATACACACATAATCATAGAGAATCATTTCTTGTTAGTCATGACTCATTGCCAAGACTATCTTAGTGGACAAAGTCCCTTTCTGAATCGAGCAACCCTCGTTTCAGTCCTGTTTCACTGAACCGGTATAACCTACCATTCCAGCCATGTCTATCTCATGAGATATAAATTCTTTACCCAATGAATTGGAGGGAGATATAGGTCCCACCCATCTCATAATGATACCATTCTTATGTGTGCCACAAAATCATAAATCATACATCATTGCATAACCCATGTAATACAAATGGGAATCATAAACATCATGACGTCATAAAACAATTCATATAAGATAAAGGAATTCATAAAAATAATTCCATAACAACATAATCAAATCAATGTAATAATAGGGATAAAAACAGAACCATTTATTATCTTAGATGGAAAATAATTTTGATAAAACACTTGAACTCCATTCTTGAGGAAAATATCCTTTCTTCTTCAAATTTTTTTTTTCCTTTCTTAATATGTCATACAACTTTAAACTAAAAGAAGTTGATTAAAAATAAACTTGAAAACTTGTAAAGGAAGCTTCTTGGAAATAATGTTTTAAAAATCCATTCAGGCCGTATAAGTAAAAAAACATTCTTCATACTTTTGTCGGAAAAGTCAAAAAGTACCGCGTATGAAAAACGACAAAAGATTCCTTTCATATCTTTTACAAAAAACTGAACGAAGGGTAAAATTGGATATAAAATACTGTAGATGGATGGAAATAATATTACATTTTGAGGGAACATGGATGTGGATGATAAAATACACCCCAGTAAATACCAAAGTAAAAACAATCTCGGATAAAAATGAGATTGTGATATTTCCCTTACCTTAAGTCTGATTTGCTTCGTAAGTGTCCGAACCTCCTTTATAATGATTTAAATAATGTCATTAACTTAGTACAGAATCATATTCATTGTTATTATATCATATATGGTTCACTTATGACTTTATATTACCCGTTCTTTTGTAAATTCCATGTTAAAGAAGCATTTTGGGTAAAATCGTTTCATTTATCGTAGGTGTTTGGACTTGTTTTTCTTGACATTATTATTACTTATATCATGATTTAATTACTTCCAGAATATAAATCATGATTTATATATCATATATATTCAGTATATATATATATATATAATATATAGATAAATGAAATTAAACACACCGTTCATGGAGACGGTAGTCCGTACGTACGCATGAACGCTGTTTTCGTTTCCTTATTGAGTTGAACGGAATTAAGTAGATGACATTCATATATATACACATAAATCCAGTATCATTTTTATGTAATATATTTCATTATTACTTATTATATATACTTTATAATCATTCATGAATGGTTTAAAGTGGAGAATGAATTTCATCGCGTCGTGAAGACGGTAGTCCGTACGTACGCACGAGCGATGATATCGTTCTCATGATCGTGATGTTGTGTTGAAGTGTATGTATAATATTTCAGTATCAATATCAATTTATAATAATCATATATAGTTACTCATTACACCATTATACCCATCCTTGTAAGGTGATGGTGGAAAATAGATTACACCATGGCGTGGAGACGGTATTCCGTACGTACGCACGCGCGGTGATTTCATTTTTCCGTAGGATGGATAGAAGGTGAATTAGGGTTGTTTCATATTTATAAAAACATATCAGTATGTAAGTAATACTGATGTTATTACTTTATCATGAAACAACTAAAGAAGAAGAAGTTTAAGAAGAAAGAAATTGAAAAGATCGGTAATGGATATTACCTCTTCTTTGAAACGCCTCTTTGAATCCTCCACTTAGGGAACTAAGATTGGTCTTTGAAAAATACCAGGACCTCTAGGATTATTCTAGGGAAGTGTAGAAGGGATTTTGGCAGGGGTTGGCCGAGCTTGAGTGCTCAAATTGGTGTGAGGAGGAGGGGGAGGAGGTGTCCTTTTATAAGGGAGGAGAGGGGCACCTTAAGAATATCTCAAAATATTATTTTATATTAAAGTCAAAATCGGTTTATAATGGTTCCAAGGGGTCTTATTTCGAAGCTAAAGTGGGGATGGGTCGAAATCCTATCAACCAATAGGATTTAGACAAGTTTAGGTTATTATTTTAACCTTATCAATTAGATTTAACTCTAAGGTAAATAATTTAACTTTTACCGTGTCTTTTTGTTTTCTTACACTATATGGTTAATACACTTACAATAACATGACAAACGAACCCGAAATTGTTTATTATTAACATATATATCCTTATATAAGTCATTTGGCCGAACCTTAGACTTTTAGTAATAAAATAACAATTAATAATATAATATTTTATTTAAAAACTATTTTGTGTCAATTTTGACACTATTTGATATATGATTTTTGTGAAAGTCATAACAGAATTATATGTTCGAACCAAGTTGATTAAATCAACAATAATATATCATAGTAACCTATAAAATTAGTGGAATTCATAAAAATTCTCAAATTACATTTAGTTTTGTGTTTATAACATCAATTATGTCAATATTTCATTAATAAGATAATTACTGCATCATCATTGTGTCATAAATAAATTAAATTATTTAATGTCTAAAAAATACAAATAAAATCCCATTATGTATGAAATCTTTTTCTCTTTCTAATTAATATTTATAGTCTAATTTATCTTATGTATAACCCCATATTAATTGTTTTTTTGTAAATAAACATTGATTTTAACTCTTTTAACCCTTCTTTAAATAAATTAATAATAAATGTCCTAATCTAATCCATGTGGGCCTAAATGGTCATATTTTATTCCTAAGTTTGTTTTTGGTCGAATTACACTTGTCCAACAGAATTAGGACATATGTTAGGGTAATAATAATATCATTTCTACCCTTAATAACCCTATTTACCTTTAACCGTGGTAAATAAAACTAAAAAGGTACTATTCACCAAAAATTATTTTCATCTCATTGAATCACATTTTAGTCCTTGATATTAACCGTGTCTCTCGGATTTTCGAAATTCCACTCACAGAAGCGGTAAAATTATGTTTTATGAACAATTCAGTTTTTTTTAACTACCACTTAGTGGTTTCACTATTTATCGAAAATTGAAAGTTTTCAGAAAAATACCAAAAATTAGGCCTAAGATATATTTGATATTATGAACTCAAAAATGATGTCTATTTTACCAAATTCAAAACATATCAGTTGCATTAACTAATTTAAAAATTAATTGTCGTCGTCAAAACAAATAGCGTGTTTTTAAGAGATAATAACTATCAAAAGATTGACACTAGTTTATAACTGGTTTAAAAGTGAAATTACATCCAATGACCAACATTGTATTAAATTGTAAAAATATATTCTAAATATACTTTAAAACCACTCAAATTAATAATTTATCACTATTAATTATTTCTATTAAAAAAGTTGTTTTTAATTAAAATTTAGTAATTTTCACTATTCATCAGAATATGAAAGTTATCTGAAAAGTACCAAAATTTCACTCTATGCTAATTTCGATATTCCAAATCCAAAAATGAAGTCCATTTTGAAAAATAGAATTTACAAAATTTCAAAAAGTGGTTATTACTATTTATAACAACTAGTTTTAATAATATTTTAATAGCATATCGTTGTTTAGTAAAACTCGATATTGTGTACTACACAGGCTATCAAGGAAGGTCATGATTGCGTGTAATGAAAGGCAAGTCAAGGATGCGTGTTGTGAAAGCTCCTTTTGGTGTAGCGTACAACACAAGACATTAATGAAATTAAAAGGAATATTTTTCATAAAATCTCGGGGTGTTACATTCTACCCCCCTTAAAATGAATTTCGCCCTCGAAATTCGTCGGGGTTATAAATGGTTTACTATTCGAAATTTTCTTTGATAGAAACCCACATAGTAAAAAGGAATACCAAAACATGGCTTTAAAAACTAAAGTATGAAATGTAATGATTACCCAAATATACTAATCACTGGGTTTCCACATAGGTGAAAATATAGATATGGAAGAAAATTCTAACCATCATGTTCTGATGGAGAGTGGTAGAGAACATGGCTATGGAAAAGCCAACAATCACAAATCCATAAATCTGTGACAATCTAAGGTACCATCTGATTAATCAGATATAAGAGCACTAGGACGACATTTTTGGTTTTCAAGATCGTTTCCCTAATGTTGATGAAATTGGAATTAGAAGAAATACTTTCGTGATTTCGGTATAGTCTCACCGTTGGTCGTTCTTTGGACAATTTCCACTTCATCTCTTAAAGAAATGAAGTTGAATTTGTCATTCGTGATGTGTTAGCAGATCATGTAATAGAATGATGGGTCATTCCATCTGTCTCAAACAAAAGGTTTGAAAAGTTATAAGTTCATCTTATGGTTAGATTAATCATATATGGTTCCAAAAATGAACTTATACTTCATATATCATACCGCTTAATAAAATAAAACTAGTTTCTACTAAACAGGGACTTCCTGTAGGCCAGTGGTAGGCAATAAAGGCCAGTCGCACTTCGGTTGTGGGTTTGATTCCCACGGCCTTGTCTGAAGCGATGGGTTGTCGCCTGTCCTGCAGGTTGTCCTTTATCTAAAACTATATTACTATAACATCCCATCAATAATATCGAAAAAAACTTCTATCGTTAAAAAAGACTAACTTATGTCCAACATAATCCATTCCAATCTTTAGGCTTACCCATAATACTGCAGTCCACTCTCATAATATAGTGAAAACAATTACCAGAGATTTAATACCATCGTTGATCCCCATATATCATAAGATATGTCTTGTTGGTCACATTCTAAACATTCAAAGTCCTTAATCATGTATTCTCTTGAATACCCATTGAACCTTAGTGAAAACATGAATGCAGTTAAACGTTAACACTTTCCACATACCAAAATCCTCAAAATTCTTTATAATCAAACCATGATATCACTTAGTCCTTATATCAATCATGAGATCATGAATACTATTAAACATTTCATTTTCTCCTTATCCCTTCATTATGCGCATATCATCTACATTCCAAAAATATCTGAATAACCTTTCATGGATACTGGTAACATTAATCATACACTTTTAAAACTCAAGGAAAGACAACAGTGTAACAATCCTTAGATGTCTCTTTATTCTATAGTACCATGAGATTTCTTATACAACATTACACATGATAAACATGTAATCATTCCACTACATTCTTAAACCATTGACCGAGCTTCAACAATTCTTTCATCTCACATATAATTTGTAGTCTCTTCATCATCATTAACATAAATACTTCCCATACGACCATACTGATTCTCTTCACGAGACTTTCCCTTAGGGCATTGGTTTGCATAATGTCCGTACATTCCACATTTAAAACATTTAACCATTGTTGATGTCGTAGAAATACCATTATCCTCATCCATGGTGCTAACTGAACCTTTTCCTTTGCACTTACTTGCTTTGTGTCCTTTTCCACACCCAAAGCATCTTCCAGTTCCTTTGAAACATTCTCCTTGATGCCTCTTCCCACATGATTTACATAGGGGAAATTGAACTTTCTTTCCTCTATGATCATCATGAAACTCCATCTTTCTCTTATTAGCCGAGTCAGGAAACTTACCAAATTTTACTTTATTGATCATATTATGAGATTGCTGATTCGGCATAATAATGATGTTTGGACTTCCAAATCCCATTTCATTATGAAGAATATCATTCCATTGTCCATCATATTCCCCATTATCGTGAATCATCTTGTTTCTAGCCATTTCTAAAACCCAAAAAGAATAGTGTGAGAGGAAAAAATCATGCTAGGGGAAAACAACATAATAAAGGGGGAGTACCTTCAATATCTAACATCTTAGGTTTAATTCTATGATTTTTAGCATAATTCTAGTACTATAACCTATACGTATACTTAACCTTAGGGACATCCCTTGACATACCTTAGAAATATCTCAAGGGGTCTCACTAACGTTTGCGCATCCTAGTTTCCAAAGGTTGACTAAACCTTTCCTCTGATACCAACTGTAGAGACCCAAAGCCTGACGTACATGGACATTACATTACTTTTGCGGAATACTTAGTACATTACAAAAACACACACACAAGGATCATAATAGTTTAGAGTCTTTGGAAACTCGGAATATAATCTTCTAATCCTGGTGAAAGATCTTCAACATCTCCCATAAAGATCTTCCTTTTTTTATACCTAAAACCTTTCTTTATATCCTGGGGAAAAGAAAACATAAAAGGGTGATCTCAAATGCTCAGTAAGGGTAAACAAAAGAAATATCAATCACATCTTAACCTGCAAAAGAGATCATAATTTCATAACATGGGATAAATCATGGTGGTGAAATATAATCACAATAATCATAACTTAAAACATGAAACTTTGTGGCATACACACATAATCATAGAGAATCATTTCTTGTTAGTCAAGACTCATTGCCAAGACTATCTTAGTGGACAAAGTCCCTTTCTGAATCGAGTAACCCTCGTTTCAGTCCTATTTCACTGAACCGGTATAACCTACCATTCCAGCAATGTCTATCTCATGAGATATAAAATCTTTACCCAATTCATTGGAGGGAGATATAGGTCCCACCCATCTCATAATGATACCATTCTTATGTGTGCCACAAAATCATAAATCATACATCATTGCATAACCCATGTAATACAAATGGGAATCTTAAACATCATGACGTCATAAAACAATTCATATAAGATAAAGGAATTCATAAAAATAATTCCATCACAACATAATCAAATCAATGAAATAATAGGGATAAAAACCGAACCATTTATTATCTTAGATGGAAAATAATTTTGATAAAACACTTGAACTCCATTCATGAGGAAAATATCATTTCTTCTTCAAAAACATTTTTCCTTTCATAATATGTCATACAACTTTAAACAAAAAGAAGTTGATTAAAAATAAACTTGAAAACTTGTAAAGGAAGCTTCTTGGAAATAATGTTTTAAAAATCCATTCAGGCCATATAAGTAAAAAAACATTCTTCATACTTTTGTCGGAAAAGTCAAAAAGTACCGCGTACGAAAAACGACAAAAGATTCCTTTCATATCTTTTACAAAAAACTCATCGAAGGGTAAAATTGGATATAATATACTGTAGAAGGATGGAAATAATATTACATATTGAGGGAACATGGATGTGGATGATAAAATACACCCCAGTAAATACCAAAGTAAAAACAATCTCGGATAAAAATGAGATTGTGATATTTCCCTTACCTTAAGTCCGATTTGCTTCGTAAGTGTCCGAACCTCCTGTATAATGATTTAAATAATGTCATTTACTTATTACAGAATCATATTCATTGTTATTATATCATATATGGTTCACTTATGACTTTATATTACCCGTTCTTTTGTAAATTCCATGTTAAAAAAGCATTTTGGGTAAAATCGTTTCATTTATCGTAGGTGTTTGGACTTGTTGTTATTGACATTATTATTACTTATATCATGATTTACTTAATTCCAGAATATAAAACATGATTTATATATCATATATATTCAGTATATATATATATATATATATATAATAGATAGATAAATGAAATGAAACACACCGTTCATGGAGACGGTAGTCCGTACGTACGCATGAACGCTGTTTTCGTTTCCTTATTGAGTTGAACGGAATTAAGTAGATGACATTCATATATATACACATAAATCCAGTATCATTGTTATGTAATATATTTCATTATTACTTATTATATATACTTTATAATCATTCATGAATGGTTTAAAGTGGAGAATGAATCTCATCGCGTCGTGGAGACGGTAGTCCGTACGTACGCACGAGCGATGATATTGTTCTCATGATCGTGAACTTATGTTGAAGTGTATGTAAAATATTTCAGTATCAATATCAATTTATAATAATCATATATAGTTTCTCATTACACCATTATACCCATCCTTTTATGGTGATGGTGGAAAATAGATTACACCCCGGCGTGGAGACGGTATTCCGTACGTACGCACGCGCGGTGATTTCATTTTTCCGTAGGATGGATAGAAGGTGAATTAGGGTTGTTTCATATTCATAAAAACATATCAGTATGTATGTAATACTGATTTTATTACTTTATCATGAAATAACTAAAGAAGAAGAAGTTGAAGAAGAAAGAAATTGAAAAGATCGGTAATGGATATTACCTCTTCTTTGAAACGCCTCTTTGAATCCTCCACTTAGGGAACTAAGATTGGACTTTGAAGAAGACCAGGACCTCTAGGATTATTCTAGGGAAGTGTAGAAGGGATTTTTGCAGGGGTTGGCCGAGCTTGAGTTCTCAAATTGGTGTGAGGAGGAGGGGGAGGAGGTGTCCTTTTATAAGGGAGGAGAGGGGCACCTTAGGAATATCTCAAAATATTATTTTATATTAAAGTCAACATCAGTTTATAATGGTTCCAAAGGGTCTTATTTCGAAGATAAAGTGGGGATGGGTCGATATCCTATCAACCAATAGGATTTAGACAAGTTTAGGTTATTATTTTAACCTTATCAATTAGATTTAACTCTAAGTTAAATAATTTAACTTTTACCGTGTCTTTTTGTTTTCTTACACTATATGGTTAATACACTTACTATAACATGCCAAACGAACCCGAAATTGTTTATTATTAACATATATATCCTTATATAAGTCATTTGGACGAACCTTAGATTTTTAGGAATAAAATAACAATTAATAATATAATATTTTATTTAAAAACTATTTTGTGTCAATTTTGACACTATTTGATATATGATTTTTGTGAAAGTCATAACAGAATTATATGTTTGAAACGTGTTGATTAAATCAACACTAATATATCATAGTAACCTAGAAAATTAGTGGAATTCATAAAAAGTCTAAAATTACATTTATTTTTGTGTTTATAACATCAATTATGTCAATATTTCATTAATAAGATAATTACTTCATCATCATTGTGTCATAAATAAATTAAATTATTTAATGTCTAAAAATTACAAATAAAATCCCATTATGTATGAAATCTTTTTGTCTTTCTAATGAATATTTATATTCTAATTTATCTTATGTATAACCCCATATTTAAATTTTTTTAGTAAATAAACATTGATTTTAACTCTTTTAACCCTTCTTTAAATAAATTAATAATAAATGTCCTAATCTATCCAAGTGGGCCTAAATGGTCATATTTTATTCATAAGTTTGTTTTTTGTCGAATTACACTTGTCCAACAGAATTAGGACATGTGTTAGGGTAATAATAATATCATTTCTACCCTTAATAACCCTATTTACTTTTAACCGTGGTAAATAAAACTAAAAAGTTACTATTCACCAAAAATTATTTTCATCTCATTGAACCACATTTTAGTCCTTGATATTAACCTTGTCTCTCGGATTTTCAAAATTCCACTCACAGAAGCGGTAAAATTATGTTTTATGAACAATTCAGTTTTTTTTAACTACCACTTAGTGGTTTCACTATTCATCGAAAATTGAATGTTTTGAGAAAAATACCAAAACTTAGGCCTAAGCTATATTTGATATTATGAACTAAAAAATGATGTCTATTTTACCAAATTAAAAACATATCTGTTTCATTAACTAATTTAAAAATTAATTGTCGTCGTCAAAACAAATAGCGTGTTTTTAAGAGATAATAACTATCAAAAGATTGACACTAGTTTATAGCTGGTTTAAAAGTGAAATTACATCCAATGACCAAAATTGTATTAAATTGTAAAAATATATTCTAAATATACTTTAAAACCACTCAAATTAATAATTTATCACTATTAATTATTTCTATTAAAAATGTTGTTTTTAATTAAAATTTAGTAATTTTCACCATTCATCAGAATATGAAAGTTATCCGAAAAGTACCAAAATTTCACCCTAAGCTAATTTCAATATTCCAAATCCAAAAATGAAGTCCATTTTGAAAAATAGAATTTACAAAATTTCAAAAAGTGGTTATTACTATTCATAACGGCTAGTTTTAATAATATTTTAATAGCATATCGTTGTTTAGTAAAACTCGGTATTGTGTACTACACAGGCTATCAAGGAAGGTCATGATTGCGTGTAATGAAAGGCAAGTCAAGGATGCGTGTTGTGCAAGCTCCTTTTGGTGTAGCGTACAACACAAGATATTAATGAAATTAAAAATAATATTTTTCATAAAATCTCGGGGTGTTACACCCACCTACACTCCCCGTGAGATGATCCCCATCCCCCCATCCTCAGTAGGTATCATGAGACAAACTAGTGTCTTGGAACAAGTCCTTGAAAATATTATTATTTGTAGTCTTGGAACTAGGCCTTGACTATGTGGTAATGATGTCCACCATTATGCATTCTATCAATATGAGATTTGCTATTGAAATTACATGTGTTTATTTAACTAGAAGAATATCCATGTGAATAAGTAAATGGAATTATTTTATTTATCTTTTTTATATTATGCTTAATTTTTTGTTTAAAAGTCTTGTTATTTAGTCTTAGACATTGGCTTAAATGTTTATGAAAATTTATGATAGTTTCTATTATATTGTTATCCTTATTGAGCATCTGAGCTCCCCCTTTCTTATTTTTAATATTTCCTAGGATGCGAAGAAGTTAATTATGAATGACCCTTAGGGATAGGCTATGTAATATGAGTCTGTTCAATGGAGATACAATGTTGCATTTTCATTTCATATTGAAATGTAAATCCTATGTATGTATCTAGTACTTCCTAGGGAACTAAACTGATCGGAATTTTGGGACATGATCTCTTGTGATCATGCCAATGTTATATAAAAATGAACCGACTCTTGGAAACTACGGTCAAGGAATTATACAAACCTTGATGCCCTTGGACAACTCCCTAAGACATAAAGACACACCCCTCGGATAGCCACCAGGAAAGACGCCGCCTAGGGACCCGAAAAACACTGCAAAGACACTCCAAACACTAGTGTCACTAGGACACACCCCACCTAGAAACCCCCACCTACACACCCCATGAGATGAGCCCCATCCCCCCACAGTGGGAAAAGACTTCCCCCCCACATGCATGCCCCATCTACCTGCCCCCCCCCCCTCAAGAAACTCTGTGTTAAAAATCATCTCCACTGGGACTCAAACCTACGTTCACTAAGTAACCTTCCAATGCCTTCACCACTATGCCGATTTGTGTTTTGAATATTAAATATAATACCTAGTATTTATTTAGATACAGAGTTATTAGATATTATATATATATTTCCATGTCTAATATTTATGTATATATTTGATTATAATATGTTTATATATATTAAATCTAATATATTAGATATATAAGTATTCTATAATAAATAATATATTTTTATAATGTATATATATATATATTGTATCAATGTATATATAATATATACATAAATATATATTTATAGATATATTTATATATACATTTATATTTGTGGGTGTGTGACAATAACTTTATTAATTATTATTATTATTACCCTTGTTTTTTAGACCATCAATATTATATGCCGGTTTTATAAATACTATATATTTATATATTTTATGATTTATATTAAACATATGTTATATTAAATAAATTTATATTTGTGTGTGAACATAACATTATTATCTATTATTATCATTACACCATTTTTCTAAACTATCAAAATTATATGTTTGTTTTATAAGTACTATACATTCATATTTTCTATGATTTATAATATATGTATATTATATTACATACATTTATATTTGTGTTTTCTGTGGCAATGACATTATTAATTATTATTATTATTATATCACCAATTTTATAAACTATAAAATTTATATGTTAGTTTTATAAATACTATACATTTATATATTTTATGATTCATATTATACATACCTTATATTAAAAACATTTATATTTGTGTGTGTGTATTTATGTATTTTTATAAAATTTATAGATATAATTCAATTATAATATAATTATTTATATAATTTTTTTATATAATTCTATATTTATATACGTCTGTGTAAAAATAATGTTTTTAATTATTATTATTATTTCACATATTTTTAAACTATAAAAATTGTATATTGGTTTTATAAAAACTATACATTTATTTATTTTATGATTTATATTATACACACACACACACACACATATATATATATATTAAATAAATTTATGTTATTTATTTATGTATGTTATTATATAAATTTATATTAGATCATGTAGAAACACAAATATATAAACATAAAACTAAATACAATCATATAATTGGAAATATGTAATATAATTAAATACTATCTATATACGCTAAATTAATTCATAAATAATTTGTTATACTATAATATATATATAATAATTATATAGTATGTATAAATTTATATATAATAAAATATTAATAATACAATCTGTATATATAATGTATAATATATATATATATATATTTATTTAATTTTGTCTATATTATATATAATAATTTTTATACATAATATAATATAAATACATTTATACATAAATATACAGTATAAATGTATTTAATATAATATATGTCTAATATAAATGATAATATGAATTTATATTATTTATAAAGCCGTATTTTAATTTTATATATTTGAATAAATATATTTATTATTAAATTTATTTTATATATACCAATATTTGTATATGTATCCATTTTTGTTTATATGTATAGGTATTTATTTAAAATATTTATATAATATTTCTATATATATATAATGTATTTAAATACATTCATATATTGTTCTTATGTATTATATACATACACACATGAGTACACACACATATTTATTAACAAATTTGAATTTACATAAGATTTATTTTAAAAAAAATTAAAATTTAAAGGGGGTTTAATACCACCTCAAATCAAATAGAGTAAGGTAAATTCATGGACCCTCTGATGTTTCTTGAATTAGAGGTGGTTCACAACCCAATCTAATCTAAAGGATTATCGACGGCTTGTGAATCACCTCTAATGTCCAAAATTAGAGGGGGGGGGGGGGGTTGAAGCCTCTCTAATTTCTTAAAGTAGAAGGGGTTCAAAAACCCCTTTAATATGTGGTATTATTGGCAGTTCGTGAACCATATTTAATTTCTTAAATTATAAGGTGTTTAAAACCCTCTCTGATATATTAAATTTGAGGGGGTTGTGAACCCCACTATCTCCAATTAAAATATATTCAATTATATATATAGACTCTAATATCCAAGTGAATATATATAGCTCCACTAAAATCTAACCAATTATTAAGAAAATAATACTAAACAATTTATAGGGGGTTGTGAACCCACTCGAATTTTGATGATTAGAATGGGTATGCATAACCCCTATCTAAAATGAATTTAGATAGTGTTGTGCATAACCCCTTATAAAAGGCTGCTTCTAAATAACTATTTTTTTGTAATGTATTATAGAATATGGTACTCCAAGAAACCTACCCAACTCATTAATGTATATTTTAACAAGATGAGCTAGAGATAAATCCTCTTAGATAGATATGAAGTGTTGACTTTGTAAGGAGATCGATTATATCCCATTCAACATTGTTCTCTTTAGCCATTTTGGGGAGTCCCATGACAAAATCCATGATGATTTTCCCATTTATATTTTTGTATGGGTAATGGTTGTAAAATCCCCTTAGACGTTATTTTCTCAAACTTAATTTGAAAACATACCAAACACCATGATACAAGCTCTGCGATATATATATTCATGTCATCCCACCAAAAATAATCTTTCAAATGAATATACATATCTGTACTTATAATATGAATATAGAGTGAAAATAAATGAGCATCTTGTAATATCTCCTACAAATCAAGTATGGATGGAGAACATACAAGGTTCTTAAACCTTATCATTTAATTACAGTCATGTTTAATGCTAATAACACTTATTATGTAGCGTTACATAGTCTACTAGTTTCTCTTTAATATTAATTTGTATATATGGTTAAACACTCATTTTTGAAAGATAAGATTTCTCCAATCATTTAGGATTTCCCGTATCATACTTTTCAAATCTGGTAATAGTGGATCTTCTTTTACTCTCATCATAGGTAATATGGCATGATCCTTTCAACTCAAAGAATCATCCACCTTCTTTTTCTTCCTAGTGTTTTAATGTATTGAGCCATTATAGTATTTAATTGTCACTAAAAACCTTCTATAGTGAATGTTAAACTCTTTATGTGAGAATATATACTTTAAATTTTTATAATGAGTATATATATCATACTTTTCTCTAAAAAAATAATGCCTCTGTATCTTTTATGAAACAATTACTAAAGTTGACTCCAAACCATGAGTTGGTGATTTTTGTCATGAACCTTCAATTTTCATGAGACATAAACTATAAAAATATTATTATGTATAAGAATTTGTACCAAATAATTTTTGGATGAATCACTAAATATTACAAACCCTTTTACAATACAAGGTAATGTATGCAAAGGTGCGCTAGTTAATCTTCTCCCCGGTTCCTTGAATTTTCCTCACATATGGGTTCCCTTACAATTTAACTTGGTGATTTGATTAGATAATCCCAAAAAATTATTGACAAACCATTAAAAATATCCATCGAAATAAATAAAACCATAGATCATAGTTATCAGGGTTGGTCTAGGCCAATGTTCGATAGCCTCCATCTTTGATA
Organism: Viscum album; assembly: GCA_963277665.1. Lineage (NCBI taxonomy): Eukaryota > Viridiplantae > Streptophyta > Magnoliopsida > Santalales > Viscaceae > Viscum > Viscum album. The sequence continues at coordinate 2,103,629,087 of OY728128.1, read as the reverse complement.
GATTCACTGGCATACCCTATACTGAGATTATATGACCCAAAAAGAATCCTTTTGTAGACAAAATTCATAATTCATATATTTTTATACGTTTTCTCCCTCCCTATGGTCTTCAAACAAATTATCATGTGATCTCCAAGCTCTTCTTTTCTCATAAAATTGATAATAACATTGTGTATAAAGACCACCCAAAATTGATATAGGTAATCAATAATGGATCTATTAGGGTTTTTGTAAGATAAAATAATATCACCATAGATTTATAGTGTATATACATTTTATAGAATACTGTCTTGGGAATATCCTCCTTACTGACCCTTAATTGGTGATATCCAAATTGAAAGTCGATCTTTTAAAATCATAGATGTAAGGACCCATACCCCAGTTTCCCGAAGTTAGGGCTAAAATATGTTGTGTAATTTTTTTTGAAAAAAAATAATTACACATCATATTACATAATAGAGGATCCTTTCAAGTCTAGGTTTTGGAGAATTAGATACAATAATTACATTCCACAAATATGAACAAAACATGCTGTAGTTCTCTACCTCAAAATAGAATGTACAATACTGAAAATCTACTAAACCTATATAATGAAATTAAATGTTGGGTGAGTATTTAAAATTCTCAGTTAAGGGTTTTCAAAATATTTAATAAATTATTTTAAAAAAACATTTACATGAAATAAACTACATTCTTTATAATCATTTTCTAAAAATAAAACACATTTCTCATGACACATCATCATCATTTTGGAAGAGATAATGAAAAACATTATTAGGAGAAAATCATGATAAAAAAACTAATATACTTAATTGAAAGCCATAAAAAGAACCACACAATTGAAAAAACATACATGAAATGAAGCTTAATGATAGATAATGGTGACCCATAAATTATCCATAACACTAGTGGTGCAGATAAAAATTGTCACATGAAATAATAATTGTTTAGATTTGGTAAATAAGATAAAGGATATTAACCATGTGTATTCTACTAGTCAAATAACTACATGAACTACCAGTTACTAACTTCATAGTGAGGGAATACATAATGAAGGACATCATAATCACTCTATGAAGACCTCAATCAGAGACCATATATAAAAATGTTGTCAAGGCATCGTGTAAATACACTAGTTTGTCCAATGAGACATATCGACGCATCAAGTGGCGATAGCGGGTCCCGTCCAATGCATACTAAGTCCAATAAATTACTCAAGGGAATGCATAATGCGAGACTTAATAATCATTCTATTAAGGTCTCATGCCAATACAATAACTAATTATACTTTCAAGGCCTCTTGTCAAGATCATAGTTTGTCTAATAAGACCTACCGATGCACCAAGAGGCTATAAAAGTCCTCACCTGACACTTAATATGTCCAATGAATTCCTCATATGAGTGGAGTTAAATGTAAAAAACTTATATATATTCCATGAAATTCCCTAATATGTTCAAAAAATTACTAACCATTTTTTATAATGAATTAATTTGTATTTAATTGATCCATCAAACTATTTGTAAACAGTTTAATGTAACATCTTGAATGATTAATTTCTTACATGAAATAAATGTTTTTGTTTGTAAATAAAAAATAAAAAGGATAATAAAACACACACACATGCTCCCTAAAATGATTTTTTCAGATAAAATCATAAGCATTTGAAAAAATTCACGTGTTTGATAATCTTGGATGTAAAACATAAAAATTAATTTGAAACCAAAAGTTTATTATGAATGAATTGTTTGTTGATGTTATGCTTGATGTATGGCCAAGATTATGTGCAGATGCAACATTATTAATTTTAAAATAACATACCAATAAGAATTATGACATGTTAATAAAAATTTTCCTTTTTATGTATATATATATGTATACACCAAGATTTAAAATTCCAAATTAGTGAATTTAATATTTCGCATATATATATATATATATCCTTATGGACATGAAATTAATTTTATCCCAAATTTTTTACATCACATGTCTTTCTCATTAAAAACATGTAACAATTTAATATGTTGATGTACATATATAATTTATATAGAATTTACCACACTCATCAACATAGAATAAAAAAACACATGCTTGAGATAAACAATGATAAATGAGAATATTAACTTGGAGAACTAATATAATATCAAATTAATAGATAAATAATATTTAGATATATATATATATATATATATATATATATATATATATAAGTGGAATAATATTTATGATATCATACCTAGAAATAATAATCTTTATGTGTAATTAGATTTTTAGTGACACAACCCATTATACCAAAGTGAATTAAATTTAAACATAATGACTACACTCTTCTACATTATAAATTCTGAAAATAATTAAACATGATTAGATAGATATACATATATCTATATATATACATATATATGTATATACATTTACAACCTAAATAAAATGTAAAATTTACAACTAAATAAATAAATAAATATATTCATCCCTTATTGTCCCATACATAAAATAATTAAGGCAACCATTTATAAACATTCAGCTTAATAAAATAGTCTATAACATAAATTTGAAATACTCGTATTTGTAACTAGTTTATTTTATAAATAATGAAAACTCCATTAAAAATATATAAACAAAAACATGAACTTAAGTTTTAAAATAATTTTATACGCACTCATTAATAATAAATAGAAGTACCCATACTCATGACAAGATTATGCAGACACAAAAACACACAAACTCCTATGAATGCTAGAAACACATAAATACATGAATAAACAACTACACACACTTAAATTTGTAAATAAATTATGCATAAACAATAATAGTAAATAAACAGTAGTCCCCCTAACCTAATTACATGAGTTAAGTCTCAAAATTATATCATAGAACATGTGATAAGAGGTGTAGAGGCAAGGTAGAACACCAAAAAAAATACATAAGTGATGCATAATAAATCTATGCCAAAAAATCCTTCAATATGATAGTTCAAATACTGACCAATATAAGATTTCTCAGCAAGTTGGGTAAAAATGCTGACAATCTAACTTCACCAACACCCAAAATTGATATAAATTATATAAAATGGTAAAGGTAGGGACATCTTCAGACCAAAAAAAAAAACCACAACAGAATAATCACAACAGTGGTCATGGGTCAAACAAGGATTTTAATTACCCAATTAATATGAACAAGAAAACCAAAGTTACTTATATTCATAAAGTATACAGGGATAAGAAAAAGACTAAAAATGATAAAAAGATACATGGATTGATGAAGAAATATTTTCTGAAGAGATTTGGACCTAAAAAGGAGTTCATCTAGATCAAAATAAGATGGAGAAACAAGACCTACCTATGACGAACTAGTCGATGTCACATGGATCTCCTCCTTGTGCGGAGTTACTGTGACATACCATAGATCTCTACATCGAATCAAACCAACCCAAAACCCTCAGTCATGGATGAACCCCATCACTCTGATCTTCTCAGATTCGAAGCCCTTCTACGCGACTCCTAAAGTCGAACCCTAGAAGCACCTTGAGGATCGGCCTTCTCCCTTGCCGTGTGACTTCCCCCTTACCCTGAACTGGTTCGAGTCCTCTCCTAGAAATCCCTAGGTGCGTATCACACCTCTCTCTCTCTCTCTTGTGATTTCACAGACCTCTCCTACCTCTATTTTACTTTCTTTATCTTTTTTATTCGTTTTATATTCAATATTAATATTTTTATTTTTATTTATGTAATTATTTTATCCCTTTATATAATTATTTTAACAATACTAGTTCAACATTAACATTAAAATTTCTTACATTGAAAATAATTTTATAATCTAATATTTTTTTAAGTTGAAACTAATAATTATAATATATTTATTTTTTTGTTTAATAAAATTATTTATTTGAAGATTATAATATATATATATATTATAAATATATCTTTAATAGTTATTTTTTATAATTTTATTAAACAAAATAATAATAATAATAATAATAATAATTAATTTAATTGAAATTTTAAATTTAAAATGAATAATTATAAATAAATAAATAAATATATACATATTTATGTTTTAGAAGCTGATTTTAATTATCATAATTATAAAATAATTGAATCATTATCATACTTTAGAAATATGAAAATTCATAAAAAAAATATATATTCCTAATAGTTGATAAAAATATTTCTTTTATTTATTATATTCTCAATATTTACATTATCCAAATAATAATTACATAACATGTCATTAATTTTATTAATTACAGAAATTATATTATTTTATGTTTTTAAACATCCAACAGTCAATAAACTCCAATGACCAGATTTTATAACTATCAAATTAAGTCATATAAATACCCAGTCAAGGTATCTGAAAGGCCAATAATCATTTATTTCATGAAAATAATGGTTCTCTATATTTTTTTGACCCTTTGTATTTTTTCTATTTTTCTTATGATAATGTTTTTTATTATGAAAGATCGAGGGGACATACACTACATATACAACCTTTTCATTATAATCGGTGGTTTACCATTTATTTTTTTTGGGTCTTTTAATCAGTTTCCTTTAGTAGTTTTAATCCTTTTTAATATATAATAAATTATAGTTTCATTGAATAAAATGATTCTATTTTTCCTTTTTGAATTTTTAATTAAGTAACATCAATTTGGATAAAAGAAATCATAATAATAACTAAAAATATTTTTACTAAATTGATAACTGAGTTTCAGGAATTACATTCTATACCCCTTAACAAAATTATTCCCTCACAATTCTATTTTACACATACACTCCACATCAATACTAACTTTCTTACATGATCCTCGTTATCCCTAAAAAAATATCAATTAATATTAATTAACAAAATTTTATGATAAACTAATTTATAACATCACTAAGTCCACCACCATGGATAATATTCTGATTATCTCAAATTGATTCCCAAGGAAGTTTTTAATTCCCCATATTCCTTAACGAAAATACAACTTGAGTATCTACAATCAAACTAAAGAATGACACAGTTGGGTTTCCAGAGAGAGAGAGGCACGAATGGTGAAGAGCTCATAGATGTTGGGATGGACATGTTTCTTATAGACATGTCAAACTACTTCATTTTTAAAAGGTTTGATATTATAAATACTCCCATATATACTAAATCCCAGATCATGGAACATATAGGCTAATCATTTGTAAAGACCCATAATTTCTATGTAATTTTTTTTAAATATATGAGAATATTATGAGTTCGTCAAAATGGACGACGCGTGATTCCGAGGTCCGGTATGTCTGGAATGATTTTCTGAAAAAAAAATCGGTATGCTCAGTAAACTTATGAGTGAGTTTTTTGTATCATTTGAACCGGTTCTTGGAATTGAAATTTGATAGCACCATTGAACTCACAACGTCGGTATTCACTTAAGGATACCTTCACCTCGACCGCAGTAGGTCGAGGGTGGAAGTTATTTTTTCAATTATTAGTGAAAGAATAGAATAAAATTAAATTGTGTAACATTTTATTTTCATTTGAAACTCCCATGTGGATGTTAAGAGGTGGGGACCACCAGTACTAAACCTTCCATTTGAGTGTTGAGAGGTGGGGACCACCAGAACTAAACCTCCCATGTGAGGGTATGGAGGTGGGGACCACTGAACCTAAACCCCCCCCCCCCAATTTGAATTTAAGGGTGGGGACCACCCAAACCCTCCTAATGTGAGAAACCTCTTGAACTCTCTCTTTAATGAGGGAGGTGACCTTTATGATTCCCAAAAATTTATTATGCCAACCTCAATGTAATTATGAGGCTAATTAAATTTGTGCCAACCTTTTAATTTGATAAACATAAATTAAGAAGGGTTCCATTGTCACATTTTTGAAAAATTGGGAGAGGAGAACCATTTGGAGGATTACACTTCCCAATGAAGAACATGCTCTCCAACGAAGAACACTGCTTCCGACGAGGAACGTCTTCAATGACAATGAACTGAAGATCGAGGAAACGCCAATGTCACTGATGTTTTTCTATCCCCAATGACATTATATTTTTACTCACGACCTCCATCAACAAATATCCGAGTTGGGTTTTTATTATGTGTGATTTAGGATTTTCCCATATTCCTCCCTTCTAAACAAAGAGCGGATGTTTTCTTTTTTTTTTTGCGGGTTTCGGAATAATCATTTCTGAGTGTTGTAGTGTTTAACGTCATTTATTCAAGTTTTTTTGAGACACTTGCTACCACCCTAATGCGGAGGGAACATGAGAAACAACTATGGCTCGACCCCTATGCAATATTTATGGTTCTTTTCTGTGTTCTTCATGATGGTGATGACGACCGGTGCTGGCGTTTTGTACCGGTGGAACTCGAGAACTGCGGCTGGAACCAAGGACAACCGCGATGAAGGAGAGAAATAGAGGGTGGATGTTCAAGCCGGCTACCGGTGAAGGCACAACACACGACCGCACCGCATGGCCAGCCACATCGGGCCGCTGCATCGCGACCCTCCGCGCCGCCCTGTGGCCTCATCGCCTGGCAGCCCTCCGCGGCCCTCGCGGCCTCGCTGCCTCGCCGCCTCGCGGCCCTTTGCACTTACCCATGGCCTCGGTGCCCAGTGGCCCTCCTCGACCCTCACCGCCTCGCTTCCTCGGGGCCCACCACACCGTCCCATGGCCTCGCCCCCCAAGGGCCCTCCGCAGACCTCATGGCTTCGCTAACTCGCGACCCTCCGCGCCGCCACGCGTCCTCGCCGCCTAGCGACCCTCTACGGCCCCCGCGGCCTCGCTACCTCGTGGAGCTCGGTGCCACCTCACTGTCTTGCCGCCCAACGTTCCATAGCAGCCCCCACGGCCTCGCCGCCCCATGGCCCCCGTGGCCTCACCGCCCCGCGGTCCTCCGCGGACCCCACGACCTTGCCGTCCTGCGGCCTCGCGGCCCTCATGGCCTCTTCCCCGCCCCCCACGACCTCAAGCCACTCTGCCACCCCCGTACCACCCAGCGCAGGCTGGGCCGGGCCTAACGGGCCAGATCAGACCCAGTGGATCTTTCCGACCGGGTCGAACCAGACCCGGTCCAAATTCGAACTTTTCTCTCTACCAGTCATAACTTTGGCACCAAAAATCTGATTGACGAACCGCCATCGGTGATGGAATCCTTGGAGCAAGATGGTCCCTTTGAGTATATCCCCCTAAAGTCTTGGATAAAGTTGGAGTATGGTCGGGTTGGATCGATCACAAATCCAACCGAGCCCTCGAGACTAAAAGTCTAATAACTCACAGACCGGGTGTCTGATTGAAGCACCGTCTGTTGCGTTGAGACTCCTATGACGTGGCAGTCCTTTGGGATACCTTTTAGTTGGATTTCGTTGATGTTGGAGTATCAACTAGTGGCTTTAAGATTGGACCATCCAGAAGACGAGCAATCTTAGTGTGGGAACCCAATAGCCGGCTATGACATGGAAAATGAATAGCGATCCCGTGTGGGTTAGCACCGAGCGATCATGTGCTGGTAAACACCGAGCGATCCTATGTGGGTCATCACCAAGAGATTTAGTGCAGGTCATCACCTAAAGATCCAATGTAAGTCAGCATCCAAAGATCCTATGTGGTTCAGCGTCGAGCAAGCTTGTGTGGTCCAATAGAAGAGACTCTTAGCAGAGTAAGATGATTTAGTAGTTACATCTATTCATCTCTACTATTGTACCTAAAAAATACCTGGTGTGAGTTGAGTTCGTACCTGTGTGGTACTTTGCTTCGTGGTAATACCTTGGTGGTATTCTTCTGTGTGGCGTACCTATTTGGTACTTACCCTTATGGTATTTCTTCCTTTGCAGAACAGTTGAGCATTGGACTTTTGGGTTGGACCCTATGTTTCCTCATGTTTGAGATGGGTATACTAGATAACATAGGTATATGTATTGTCATATACCTATGTAGGGTTGTCAGCTGATTTCATGCTTTTTGGTCTATCCTTTGTGGATTTTGTGAGACCTTGAGGGTCTCGGGGTCCCTATTGAGTATCGTTATACTCACCCCTACACGGGCTATGCGCACACCTTATTGTGTTTGGTGTAGGCGATGTACATCAGTGATCAAGGCTGAGGATACCAAGACATGACAGTGCCTGGAGGTTGACCATACGGCGTGTCGGTACGCAGAGGAGACGAGCACACATGGAGTGATGAGGAGGTGATCTGTACCTAGCCTTCAGGTAGAAACCTCAGAGGATGACCTTGTAGCTCTCTTTCTCTATCTTTAGTTGTATTGTATTTCAGTTTTACTTGTACCTTTACTATTGGGATTTTATCCCGACCCCTTTTACTTTCAGCACTCTTTTTTTTATACAGTAGACTTGTGTTCGTATCGTTCTGTGTGGTTGTTTGTGTGTGTGATTACAGGTTATAAGGGAAACACCTTCCCAGTTTTCGGGAATATGCCTTTCGGTGCTAGTCGCCAGCCACTCGGCTATGGAAGGCAGGATTTGGGTAGTCGCAATATGGGCCCCGAGGGATGGGTCATGTAAAAATTTTATCAGAGGAGTCGGTTCTACGGTGAAACATAGAACTCTGATCATTTTTTAATGGAAATAGTGTTAAGTGTAGTGAGTGTGGTTATCAGTTTAGGGAATCCAGTGTTGGTGCAGTGGCCAAAGTATCCATACACTAGGACCCTGATTTCTAATTTTTGACTCACTTTATGAAAACACTGATTGCGTTTGTGTTTTAAAGAGTTTTCATTCTAATCTCTTTGAGTCAGCTCACCAGGTATAACTTATTGATCATGGCGCACCTGTTTAATTTCAAGATGCCTCTATGCAGACATCCAGCTAGGATTCTAGATATAGTATTCACTGATAACCCACCGAGAGAAGAGGCCTCGGTGCAGGGCCCTCTTCCAGTAGAGGCCCCAGTGGAGGCACCAACGGTACCATTACCAGTTGGGCCACCGATGCCACCAGCCCCAGTAGAAGAGAGTGCACATCACTTGAGCGTGTTTCATGAGTTCCAACACTAGAGGTCACCCTGGTTCAGGGAGGAGACGAACCCAAAGGTGGCTGAGGATTGGCTGGAGGCTGTAGTGAGAGTTTTTCGACTGGTAGAGACACCTGCTGATCTCATGGTGATCCTTAACGCCAGCCTTCTATAATAAATAGTGGGTAGATAGTGGATCTTGATGCTCCAGGTTCACAATAAGGTGACGCTTCTTTAGGTTGACTTCGAGAGCCTGTTTCGGGCAGAGTTTGTTCCAGCGACTCTTCGCATAGTGTGCATACATGAGCTTCTTCATCTGCACTAGGGCAGCATGACTGTGGCTCAGTACTCAGTGAGGTTCACAAACCTCTCACGCTACTCCACTGATATGGTGCGCGACCCATTTTTCAGGGCTCAGACCTTCGAGTAGGGACTCAGGTGGGAGATCAGGGCTTCGATGATTTTTCTTAGCATCTGACACATGATGGGGTGTTAGAGAGAGCCCTCTTAGTGGAAAGTTTCCTTGCTGATCAATCACCAGCAGGGAGACCCACCACCTGTCCTCACATAGTGGAGTCTTCTACAGCTGTCATTAGATAGATGTCACAGAGGTCCAAGAGGACCTGACCTACAGGTGTAAGACCGCAAAATTCAATGTTGGTTGTGTGGGGAACTGAGGCAGAGAAATTCATGCCTAGAGCGGGTAGTGTTACACATGTGGTGGGTAGGGTCACATGGATCATGAATATCCAACATGCCCTACGGATGATCAGCAGATGGTCGAGGGTCCTCCAAGGCAGAGACAAAGATTTAACCAAGGAGTTCCGTAGGTAGTTGGCGGACATGGCAGAGGAGATAGACGTGCAACTGGCGGTGGGAAAAGATTCAAGATGTTACCGCCACCACAACTAGGTGGTCCACCCCGACCACAAAGATTAGGAGGAAAAGGGAGAACTCAGATCTAGGCATATATAGCCTATGATCATGGTACTCCGAAGATGATACGAGGTACGATCTGTGTCTACTCCACCTTAGCTGCAGTACTTATAGACATAGGTTCTAGTCATTTTTTTCCACTGCCCTCATTCGGAGCTTGGAGATTCTGACAGAGTCTTTGGCTTGATCCTTACAGCTAGATACTCTTATGGGAGTGGATTCGACGATTACGCACTGGTGTCGGAAGTGAGAGCTTACTAAAGGAGGTGAGAGATTCGGCTGGGATCTCCTAGTAGCTGCGTCGAGGCCATACAATGTCATCTTGGGTATGAACTAGTTATCTAAAATCCATGCTTAGTTTGACTGTATTAGGCACAAAGTGTGGTGTGTCTTCAAAGATGGGACCAGGTTTACCTTCACCAGTGAGAAGGGATCCTTTGCAGCACAAGATGGACTTACCCTGAGGAGAGTGCAGCCGATCACTTATAAGTTGGTTAGCCTTACCCTCAGAGAAATTGATGTGGAGTATGAGTTATCCTGTAGTGGTGGACCAGTACGAGGATGTCTTCCCTGATGATGTTCTAGGTCTATATCCTCATAGAGATGTGGAATTTTACATTTACTTGAACTGTAGGATGACACAGATATCTACACCAGTGTATCAGATGGCTCCCGCAGAGCTTCGTGAGCTGCGAGTACAGCTGGATGACTTACATGGGAAATGGTTCATTCAGCCAGTGTTCCTCCTTGGGAAGCCCCGATTTTGGTCACCCAGAAGGAGGATGGGAGATTGAGACTTTTTTTTGACTATCAGTGCATGAAACATGTCATTGTGAAGAACAAGTACCCACTCCTGAGTATTGACGTCCTCTTTGATCAGCTGAAGGGAGCACAATGGTTCTCAAAGATAGACCTCAGGTCAAGCTATCACCAGCTCGGAGTATGAGATACAGATGTGCAGAAGACTAATTTGATATGTCCGTACAACCATTACTAGTTCTTGGTTATGCCATTTGGCATAACCAATTCCCCAGAAGTGTTCATGGAACTCATGAAAAGGATATTTCAGTCATACTTTGATCACTTTGTATGAGTCTTCATCGATGATATTTTGATCTACTCTGCTACTGAGGAGGAGAATTCCTATCATTTACAGGTAGTAATAGACACAGTCCAAGAGAACCAACTTTATGGTAAGATCTCAAAGTTCCAGTTTTTGGTCCGAGAGGTTCACTATCTGGGACATGTCATATCGGAGGCTGGGGTTGCAATGGATATAGTGATGATTGAGTTGTTACTTGCTTGGTAGCCACCCAGGAGTGTGATGGAGGTAAGAAGATTCCTGGGATTGGCCGAATACTACCGAAGAATTGTGACAAATTTCTCCAGATTTGCAGCACCACTATCAGCATTGACGAAGAAGGGGAAACCGTTCATTTGGTTGGAGAGATACTGGTGGAGTTTTCAGGAGCTAAGGAAGAGGATGACTAGTTCCCCACATCTTGAGGCTTCCAGAGGAGGGCATAGGGCACTTAGTCTACTACGATGCATTAGGAACGAAAATTAGATTTGTCCTAATGCAGGAGTAAGTAGGGATCTTATATGGTTCTCTAAAATTGAGACATCATGAGTAAAACTATGCTAACCATGACCTGGAGTTACCTGTAGTGGTTTTTGCCTTGAAGACGTGGCGACATTACTTGATGGGTGAGAATTCTAAAGTCTACTCTGATCACAATAATCTCAGGTATATGTTTTCATAGAAGGTCCTAAACCTGAAACAATGACATTGGATTGAGTTGCTCCCAGACTATGAATTCAAGATAGTCTATACTCCTGGTAAGGGGAATGTTATAGTAGATGCACTTAGTAGAAGTTCTGGTATACAACTGCTAGGCGATACGATGAAGTAGATGGATGCTTTACAGATATCCATTGTAGATCGGGATGGAGTATCTTTTCTTCAGTCTCTTACAGTCACTCCCCCACTTATTCAGTGAGTAAGGGAGGCGCAGTGTGGGGATGATGACTGTGATACATGTCATGCTCATATATCCACAGGACATGCACTTGATGGATTTTTTGAAATTGGGGAGCACGTCATCCTATTTAGAGGACGTACCATGGTACCAGTGTCATTTCAGGAGGATGTGTTGAGAGAGTTCCAAACATCCCCTATAGCGGTACATCCAGGAGTGGTGAAGATGTACCAGGATCTCTGATGACAACACTAGTGGTCGGGAATGATGAAAGCAGTAGTAGAGTTTGTCTCTCGATGCCACACTTGTACACAAGTGAAGGCAGAGCATCAGGTACCAGAAGGCTTGGTTCAGCCTTTAGAGGTTCTAAAGTGGATGTGGGAGAGGATATCCATGGACTTCGTGACAATACTTACACATACATCCAGAGGTCATTATTCTATTTGGGTGATCATCAACCGACTATCCAAGTCGTCCCACTTTCTACCAATCAGAGATCAGGGTTCATTAGAGAGCTTGGGACGCCTCTATGTGCAAGAGATTGTGCGTCTACATTGAGTACCCTCTATGATTGTCTCCGATAGTGATACACGTTTGACTTCCCGGCTATGGAAGGGGTTGCATGAGGCTTTTGGGATGTAACATCATTTGAGCACCGCTTTCCATCCTCAGATGGATGGCCAGACTGAGCAGACCATTTAGACCCTCAAGGACATGTTGCATGCTTGTGTCCTCGACTTCGGTCGCAGATGGGAGTATCACATTCCTTTGGTTGAGTTTTCTTACAACAACAACTATCTATTTACCATTTGGTAGACACCTTTTGAGGCATTGTATGGGCGACCTTGCAGATCATCTTTGTGTTGGACTGACCTTGGGGAGTCAACACTCGTGGGACTAGCGATGGTTTGGGAAACCACATAGAAGGTGCAGATCATCCAGGAGAGGATGAAGACTATATAGATCATGAATAAGTTGTATGCCCACAGGAGATGGATACCTATGTATTTCGAGGATGGAAACCATGTCTTTCTATGGTTCTCACCTCAATGAGATCTGTGGAGATTTGGCCGTGGTGGAAAGTAATCTCTAAGGTTTATAGGACCTTTTTAGGTCCTTAGTAGAGTTAGAAAGGTGGCTTACCGCTTAGATCTTCCCCCTCAGTTGCACTGGGTGCATGACGTCTTCCACATATCCCAGGTGAGAATATACATTCCTGACCCTTCTCACATCATCGACCATGGTGAGCTGGACATCGATGATGGGGCGATGTTTATGGAGGTTCCAATAGAGATTAAGGATTGACAGAATCATGTCCTTCATGGGCGGTTGATACCTCTGGTGCACATTCACTGGAAGCATGGAAACCTACATGAGAGAACATGGGAATGGGAAGGCTCAAGTGCGTTCTAAGTATCCCCACTTATTCCCCTAGTTTTAGTTGTGACTTATGGGGACTCAAAGACCTTAGGTGGGGAGAATGTAAAGACCTGAAATTTCGATGTATTTTTTTAAAATATATGGGAATTTTACAAGCCCATAAAAATTGACGGCATGTGATTCCGAGACCAGGTGTTCCCGGAATGATTCTTTGACCTTTTTTATCAAGTACGTTTAGTAAAGGTACGAGTAGGTTTTTTGTAACTTTTGAACCAGTGCTCGGAATTAAAATCGGGGGGCACCGTTGAACTCGCAGTTCCGGTATTCTCTTATGGATACCTTCACCTCGACCATAGTAGGTTGAGGATGGAAGTTAGTTTTTCAGTTATTCATGAAAGAATAAAATAAAATAAAATTGTGTAACATTTTATTTTCATTTGAAACTCCCATGTGGATGTTAAGAGGTGGGGACCACTAAATGTAAACCTCCCATGTGAGGTTATGAAGGTAGGGACCACCGAACCTAAAACCCCCCAATTTTAATTTAAGGGTTGGGTCCACCCAAACCTCCCTAATGTGACTCCATATTTATTGAGGGAGGTGACCTTTAGGTATCCCCAAAATTTATTATGCCAACCTCAATGTAATTATGATGCAAAGATAATTTGTGCCAACCTTTTAATTTGATAAACATAAATTAACAAGGGGAATAATTTCACATTTTTGTGGAATTGGGAGAGAGGAACCTTTTACAGGATTTTTGTCTCCAATGAAGAACACATTCTCCAATGAAGAACATTCTCCCCAATGAAGAATGCTCACACTGATGAGGAAATTCTTCAATGAAAATGAACTGATGATCGAGGAAACGCCGACATCACTGACGTCCGTCTATCCCCAATGACTTCATCTCCTTCCTTGCGACCTCTATCAACAAATATTTTAGGTAGGGTTTTTATTATGTGTGATTAAGGATTATCACATGTTCCTCCCTTATAAACTAATAAAGGATGTTTTCATTTTCTGCGGGTTTGGGAAAAATCATTTCCAGGGGTTGTAGTCTTTAACGTTCTTCATTCAATGTTTTTTTTGAGCCGCTTGCTACCACCAAAACACGGAGGTTACAGTTCAAACAAACATGGACTGACCCCTCTGCAAACCTTATGGTTCTTTTATGTGTTCTTCATGATGGTGAAAACAATCGGTGCTAGCGTTTGGCACCAGTGGAACTTAAGAACCACGACCAACACCACGATAGGCCGCAAAGAAGGCAAAAAATAGTGGGTGACCGGTCAAGCTGGCTGCGGCGAAGGAACGATGTGTGACCGCACCACATGGCCCGCCATGGAGGACCACCGCCTCGCGGCCCTCTGTGACACCCCACAGCCTTGCCGCCCCCGTGGCCCCTAGCAGCCCCCATGGCCTTGCCGCCTCACAGCCCTTCGCGTGACCCCGCTTCCTCACCGCCCAGTGGCACTCCATGGCCCCCACGGCCTCGTAGCCTCGCGGCCCTCCGCGCCGCCCCGCGGCCTCGCCACCCAGCAGACCCCCGCTTCCCCCATGGCCTCACAGCCCTCGCAGCTTCCTCGCAGCCCTTGCACCCTCACGTCACCCCCGCGGTCCTTTGCGACCCCCGCAGCCTCACCGTCCTGCGGCCTCGCGGCCCTCCCGACCTCCTCCCTGTCCTCACGGCCTCGCACCGCTTCACGGCCCCCGCGCCACCCAGCGAGATCCGGGCCGGACCTAGTGAGCCAGGCCAGACCCAGTAGGCCGAACCATACCCAGTAGGCCAGTTCGACCCGAATCGGGTCGGTTCGGCCCATGCCGGGTCGGACCGGGTCGGTCTAACTGGGTCGAACCAGACCTGGGCCAACTTCGAATGTTTCGCTCTACTAGCCATAACTTTGGCACCGAGATCCCGATTGATGAACCACCAGTGGTGCTGGAAACCTTTGAGCAAGACGCTCCCTTTGAGTATACTCCACTAACGTTTTGGATAATGTTTGAGTACAGTCGGGTTGGATCAAGCACGAATCCAACCAGGCCCTTGGGACTAAAAGGATAATAACTTACAGACTGGGCGTCTAATTGATACAACATTTGTTGCATTGAGACCCCAATAACATTTCGGTTCTTTGGGATAACTTTTTGTGGAACATCATGACAGTTGGAGTATCGACTAGTGGCTTGAGAAGATGACCCTCCTAGAGACGAGGAAGCTTTGTGCAGGAACCTAGTAGCTGGTTGTGACGTGAAGAATGAATAGAGATCATGTGTGGGTCATCACCAAACGATCCTGTGTGGGTCAGCACCGAGCGATCCTATGTGGGTTAGCACTGAGAGATCCACTGTGGGTCAGCACCGAGTGATCCTGGGTGAATCAGCACCAAGAGATCCTATGTAGGTCAACCCCTAGATATCCTATTTAAGTCATCATCCAGAGATCCTATGTGAGTCAGCACCAATCGATCCTGTGTGGTTCAGCAGTAGAGCCTCTTAACAGAGTAATATGATTCAATAGTAACATATAATCATCTCTACTACTATACCTAAGAAATACCTGGTGTGAGATTAGTTTGTACTGGTGTGGTAAATTCCTTCGTGGTAATACCTTGGTGGTATTCTTTTGTGTGGCGTACTTATGTGGTACTTTCGTGGTATTCCTTCCTTTTTGAAACAGGTGAGCTTTGGAATTTTGGGTTGGAACTTGTGTTTTGTCATGGTTGATATGGGTATACTTGATAACTTAGGTATATGTATGGGCATATACCAAAGTAGGGTTGTCAGTTGATCTTATGCTTTGTGGTTTTTTTGTGGATTTTGTGAGACCTTGAGGGAATTAGGGTCCCTTATAAGTATCGTTATACTCACCCATGCACAGGCTATGCCTGCACCTTGTTGTGTTTGGTGCAGACGATGGACATCATTGATCGAGGTTGAGGGTACCAGGAATGGATAGTGCCTAGAGGTGGTCCATACAGTGTGTCGGTACGCAGAGGAAGACGGGTGGACGTGGAGTGCTGAGGAGGCGATCTGTACCTTCCCTTCAGGAAAGAACCTTGGAGGATGACCCAGTACCTGTCTTTCTCTTTCTTCAGTAGTATTGTTTTTCAGTTGTACTTATACCTTCACTGTTGGGCTTGTATTCTAGCCCCTTTTACTTTCAGCACCCTTTTTCTATAATGTAGACTTCTGTTCGTATCTTGTTGTGTGCTTGGTTGTGTGTGTGATTACAGGTTATAAAGGCTATGCCTTCCCAGTTTTAGGGAATACACCTTTCGGTTCTAGTATCCAGCCACTGGCCAATGGAAGGTGGGCTTAGGGTAGTCACGATACTGGCCCGGGGGACGAGTGGTGACCTCATAGGTCTCCCTCCACTACAGCTTCTCAGAATTTCACTAAGACCACGTAGTTCTCAAATAGGGTGAAATGTTGGATGAGACATTCATGGTACTTTCCATTACACGTATATGATGAAAGTTGGGCATGCACCATAGTATGATAGATATAATATGTTACATGGTGGAATCGAAGGGAATTTGCGTTATTTGACACTTAGAAAATGTGTTTTCAAGATACATATAAGATTTGGAAAAGGCTGGTATTCATCTAAACATGATTTGACAATTATGGTATCATGTAGCTCAATAGGAAGAGGCAAGAGGTTAGATGGTTAACCATCACATTCCATATAAAAGTTCAAGAAAAAAAAATTAATTAGGAAAAAATACATAAATTATTTTTTTATTCTTATTCTATAAAGTTATCTAGACCATTCCTATAATACAATTGTAATGTCCCAGACCCCAATTTCCCCGAGCAAGTGCTAAAATATGATGTGTAATTTTTTTGAAAAATAAATTGAATAATTACACATCATATTACATGAAATAGGATATTTACCCATCTTGGTTTTAGAGAGTTAGATACAATCATTACATTCCAAAAATCTGAACAAAACAAACATCAGTGCACTACCTCCATATAGAAATTACAATAATAATAAATCTAATTAACCTTTAAGAAGTAATTAAACATAGAGAGAGAATTTAAAATTCTCTATAATGGGTTTTTTTTAAAAATAATAAATTCTTTAAAAAAAATTTACTAGATATAAAATACATCTTTTAATATCATTTTCATGAAATAAAACACCTTCTTAATGACATTTCTTCATCATTTTTCAAGAGATATTAAAAAATTTATTAGGAGAAACACATGATCAATAATTACTATACTTAATTAAAATCTATAAAAACATGCATACACTTGAAAAAACACACATGAAATACTACTTAAAGATATATAATGGACATCCATAAATTATCCACAACACACAAGGGATGGAAATACAAATTTTAACATGAAATAATACTTTTTTAGATTTTGAACATAAAACAAAGCTTTTTAACCATGATTATTCTAATAGTCAAATAACCACAAGAATTACTAGTTAATAGCGTCATACTGAGGGAATAGACATCATAATCACTCTATCAAGGCCTCATGACAATACCATAGATAAAAATTTCATCAAGGACTCATGTCAAGACACTAGTTCGTCTCATGAGACCTTCCGATGCATCAAGGGGATATAGAGGGCCCTGTCTGACACTTACAAAGTCCAATGAATTCCTTTAGGGAATGAATAATGTGTGACTTCATAATAATTCTATCAAGGACTCATTCTAAGACAATAAATAACCATACTATCAAGGCCTCATTCCATGACCATATTTTGTGTCATGATACCTACCAATGCATCGAGAGACTATAACGGGCCTCAAAATACACATAATATGTCGAATAAATTCCTCATATGAGTGGGGTTAAACATAAACAACATATACATATAGCATGAAATTACCCAATTTGTTCAAATAATTACTAACCATTCTAAGAAATGAATTAAATGGTTCAACATTAATCCATAAAACTATTCAAAAATCACTTAATTTAACATCTTGATTGATTAATTTCTTACTTGAAACAACAGTCTTTGTTTGTAAAGAACAAATAAAAAGGATAATGAAACACACACACATGCTCCCTAAAATACATTTTTCACATAAAAGCATTTTAATTTGAAGAAATCAGTATGTTTTATAATCTGTAAGAAATCCTCTAAAATTAATTTGAAACCATGAGTTAATTATGAATGGAAGGTGATTTGATGATATTCTTAATGTATAGGCAAGGCTGTGTAAAAATTCAACATTATTAATTTTAAAATAACTTGGCGATAATATTTATAAGATGTAAATAAAATTTTTATCCTTTTTACGTATATATATATCATGATTTTAAATTTAAAATTAATTAAATTAATGTTTCCCATATATATATATATATATATCCTTATGGACATGAAAATAATTTTTCCCATATTTTTACAGGTCTCGTTTTATGAATTAAAAACATGTAACAATTTAATATGTCGATATATATATATATAATTGACATTGAATTTAATACATTCATCATCGTAGAATAAAAAAACTCATGCTTGAGAAACACATCGACAAATGAGAATATTAATTGGGAGAACTATTATTATATCAAATTAAAACATAAAACATTGTTATAGTTATATATAGAAGTGGAATAATAGTTTTAATATCATACTTAGAAATAATAATCCATAAGTGTAATTATATTTTTAGTGACACAACCAATTATTAAAAATTAATTAAATTTAAATATACTGACTATATATTTTTACATTATTAATTCTGAAAATAATTAAACACGATTAGATAGATATACATATATATGTGTATAAACATATACATGAATATGTATATACACCCTAAATAAAACGTGAATTCTATAACTAATTAAATAAATATATGCATCCCTTATAGTAAGATACTTAAAATAATTATGGAAACCATTTGGAAACATTTTTCTTAAGAAAATGTACTCTTACATAAATTTGAAATACCCTTATTCATAACTTGTTTATTTATAAATGACAGAAACTCTCATAATAATACATAAACACCAACATGCACTTAAGATTGAAAATAAACATATACACACTCAAAAATAATAAATATAATTACCCGTACTCATGACCAGATTAGGAATACAGAAAATCACAAAAACTCTTATGAGTGATAGAAACACCTAAATACACACAAGAATACCTATACACACTTATCTTTATAAAATCTTTTTGTGCACATAGAAACAAAAAATAAAAAATAGTCCCCCTTACATAATTACAGTAGAGGTAGCTCTAAATTCTATGATAGAAGATGTGCAAGAAGGTGTAGAGCCAAGGTAGAACACCAAAAAAGACATAAGTGATGTATAATGAATCTCTCCCCTAAAATTATTCAATTCAACATTTAAAAAAATGAACCCTTCAATATTTATTAGAAATATGGGTAAAAATGTTGATATTTTAACTACACCATTACTCAAAATTGATAGAAATTATAAAAAATTGGGATGGTAGGGACATCTTTAGACCAAAAAAAAAAAGAATCGCAATAGAATAATCGCAACAGTAGTCACAGATCAAACAAGTATTTCAATTACCTAAACAACACGAATGGGTGGACCAAATCTTCTTCTATTCTTAATATATATATAGTGAAGAAAAAAACTATACAAATTCAAAAATATCCATGGAAGGATGAAGAAAACTATTATCAAAATATTCAATCCTAAAAAAGTGATCATCTACACTGAACTAGGTTGGAGAAACAATATATAACCGCGACGAAGTAGTCGACATCTCTAAGATCTCCTCCTTGCACGGTGCGACTGTTATAGACCATAGATCTCTTACTATAATTGAACCAACCCAAAACACTCATCCACATACAAACCCCATCACTCAGATCTGCTCGGCTTTGAAGCCCTCTTATGTGACTCTTGAAGTTTAACCCTAGAAGTGCCTCGATGCTTGACCTTTTACCTCATCTCACAACTTTCATCTTACCTTGAACCAGTTCGACGCCCCTCTAAGAAAACCGTAGGAACTAATCATTCCCCTCTCTCTCTATCATGATTTCATGGACCTCCCCTCCCTCCATTTTACATTCGTTCCCTTATTTCTTTATTTTAAATTAATTATTATTATTTTTATATTATTTATCTATTTCTATAATTCCTTTATATAAGGATTATAACAACACCATTTTAACTTTATTGATATATTTTCTTACTTTCAAAATACTTTTATAATATATTAATTTTTTATATTGGAAATAATAATTTCAATAT
The DNA here is from genome assembly GCA_963277665.1 of Viscum album. NCBI lineage: Eukaryota > Viridiplantae > Streptophyta > Magnoliopsida > Santalales > Viscaceae > Viscum > Viscum album. The sequence continues at coordinate 2,103,608,612 of OY728128.1, read as the reverse complement.
ATTTATTCAAAGATTAATATATATATATATATATATTATAAATTTATGTTTAAAAGTTATTATTTACAGTTATATAACAATCATCATAATATTAAAAATTTTATTTATTTTAATCGAAATTTTCAATTTAAAACAAATAATTAAAATTATATATATACATATTTATGTTTTATAAACGGATTTAAATATTTATAATTATAAAATAATTGAATCATTATCATACTTTAGATAATTGATAATTCATAAAGCAATATATATATATACTCCTAATAGGAGATAAAAATATTTCTTTTATTTATTATATTCTAAAAATTTATATTATCAAAATATTAATTACAACATCACATCTCATTAATTTTATTAATTGAAGACATTATTTAATTTTATGTTTTTAAACATCCAACGGTCAATAAAATACAATGAAGATATTTTATAATGGTCAAATTATGTCATATAAATACCCATTCAAGGTATCTGAAAGGCCAGAATCATTTCTTGAATTAAAATAATGGTTCTCTATATTTATTTTACCCTTAATATTTTTTTATATTCTGCTTATCATAATGTTTTTTTATTACTACCGATCTAGGGGACGTCCACTACATATATGGACTTCTCATTATACTCGATGCTTTACTATTTATTTTGCTGGATTTTTCTATCAGTTTCCTTGAGTAGTTGTAAAACATTATAATATGACATAAATAAGTCTTTCATTAAAAAAATGATTCTCTTTGTCCTTTGTTCATTTTTAATTAATAAAAACCAATTTTCATAATAGAAATTATAATAATAGTGACTAAATGTTTTTTATTACTACAATGATTGTTGAGTTTGGGGCGTTACAATTAAGATCCTCATAGTTGATAAAACAGGTCTTCAATATAGAGTAGATGATACTTGTTCTTGATTATGATATTGATCATTTCTGGATAACCATTATAATGTCTCATTGATCCATCATTCGTCACAATAAAAAATATCATGTGAACCCTAAGGTGATACACTCAACTGATGGAATCCCCTATCAAGGTTCTCCGAGATTTAATCCATCAATTATTACTACTTAATCAGAGTCATTCTATAGAATGTATTTGAATATGTGAGGCATTATGTATGATTTATATTGAAAAAAAAATTCATGATTCAATTGAATAGTATGAAATTATTATAGAAAGACATCAATAAAATCCTTCACAATAGGCATAACATTGATGTTGATTTTCGCCCCACCATCTTAGATAAACTCCCCTTTTGAATCGGAATCAGAACTAATATAGTAGATGTAATTTACATCAGTATCTCATATTAATCATCAAATTTTAACATTATTATAGGTTTTTTGGAATATCATATGTAACATTACTTGCTCATAAATTAATGTACGATTTATAAAGGGAAATCTCATCCATGCCTAAGATAACATTAAATTCAACCAGAGGGAGAATAATAAGATTTATAGAAATAAAATTACAAAAAACATCTACTAGGGAAGTATTATAGACATGATATGGAAACATCGTAACATTATAGGGTTTAACTACTATTAAACATCAAAATTTTAAGGATAACAATAAACATTACATGATACTTTTCATGGTATAAATTAACTCATATAACTACGATCAAATAGGTTACTTAAATATTTTAGAATAAAAATTAAAATATTAACTTTATCTATCTATCTTAAATCCCTTATTATAACCAAAATGGTTAGGATGATCATCATGTATCATTAATTAGAGTGATAAATCAAGATAAATCATTGAAATTATTTCTAAATAACATTACATTATTTTTAATATATGAAACCTTTGGTTTATTCTAGGACAATTGTGTTAATTATTCAAATACTTCATGTTGGTTTGTAAAGTGTTTTTGAATTCTTACAAAAAATATAATGGGAGTGTGAAAGCAGGTGTGAAGAAAGGACCATTTTCATTCACCCGTTGATGATTGATTCCATTTCAATGCTCTCTTTACAAAGTTGTTACCCCCAACATAACTATGCCCGGACCACATCCAATTTTATTATCCAAACATGGATGTAAATTATTTGAAACCAATATCTCTACCCTTAACCAAGTATATAGGTATTTTCATAGACATTAAATTATACCTAGACATATCCTTTGAAAAATCCTTATTGATCTCATTATTGTTTTGTCATCCTAGTTTCAAAAGTTTAACTAAAAATTTGCTTTGATAATAACTATAAGTAACTTGGTTATTCATACATAAATATAACATATGTTAGATGAATATTCAATAAATTTCACAAATACATGCCTAGGGACCATAATTATTTAGAGTATTTTGAAAATAGGTTCAAAAAATTCTTATTCAAAGAATGATTGTTAACAGATCTCATAAGGATATTACCCCTTTTCATTCTTTATAAAAATAAAATACCTAAAAACATTCTCCATAACATGGGGCACAAAAATCTATAAAAGGGAGAGTTTAGATTCTTAGTAAGGTTGAATATGGGAGATATAATTCTAGGATCATATAAAAGAATAATATAAGCATAGTGACATGGGAACATCGAGATAACTTAATAACTTTATACCCAAACTTTAATAGATCATAAAAATGTGTTATAGAATAAAGAATTATCCTTACAAAAAACATGATTCATAAATGTGTGAAATCATTAGAATTAATCAACCAAAATATCATTTAATAAAATCACGACACTAAAATAGTTATATAAACCATTTTAACTATGATTGTTAATTGTCAAGTCCATCAAACACAGTGGATCATGAAAATTGTTCTATTTTCCATTGTGGATCAAGCATGTATACAAATTTCCCATTGACACCTCATGAGATATAAATATTTACCTAACTAATTGGAAGTATATATAGATACCACCCAACCATGGTAATAATGTGACCACCATTCCTAGTTATAACACAACTACCATGATTAGTTATAACGTAACCACCATCCTTGGTTATAAAATAACCATAATAAAATAATAAAAACAATATATAAGTGTTACAAAAGATCATAAAACCTTTATCATATCATTACCCATGAAAATAAATGGGTCTCATAAACATTCGAAAACCCTTATAATGGAAATGGGTCTCACAATCATCTCATCAATTCAGCATAGAAAAACCCATTGAGAAGGGATGAGTGTCATTAAAATCTATTCAACCTACCCACAAACCATATAGGGAAATAATAAGGACGGTAAAATGTAATCATATCACTATTAAAAAGATATGGTACAACCGTGAATGCAACACACACACAAAGAATAAAATACATGTAAATCGCTTGCCTGCGGACTTAACCCGTAACCACACCCGCAACCACACCCCAATCCCCTCCCCACCCATACAATCCCATCTGAGCATGAAGGGTATAATATCATATCACTATTAAAGAATAATGGACATAAAAGTATGCCATCTTATATAGAAACTAGTTTTGAAAGATTACTATGAACACTTCGTGAGAAAAATAATATTTCAACATTAATAATTAATTTTTATAATTAAAATTTCACAATGAATATTAAAATTAATTTTATTTGAAAATAAAATCGGAAAAATTTAATGGAATATTTAATTAATTTACCAGTAATGATGGAGGAAAATTCCTTTAATTCTATAAAAATTGAAAAATATTTATTTCACATTTCAATAAAATATGGAGGATCCTTATTTGGAAAATGACATGATGATTACGTTTAAAATATTTATAAAAATTCCAATATGGGTAAAAATATAATTAAATAATAATTATATATTTATAAAAAATTACTTTAAAAAATATTTGAAAACATGGATGTAGATTAAAAAGGGTTTTCCACTAAAGAGAAAAAAAGATGATTTTTCATAAAATAATTATTTTGGTCTCTTTAATCATTTAAGATATGAAAATGAAAGGAAAAGATATATTTTAAATTAATAAACATATCATATGATATAAATGAGTTTTTTAGAGTTATAACATAGTATATAATCATTGGAATCATATCATGAAATCTCTAGTTAAACAATGAGATTATAATAACAAAAACATTAGCACTTTGGTATCTTTTGAATCAAAATCCCCATGAATGAAAGAAAATTAGATGGATATTTAAATACTACAATTATCATGATAATTATCATAAAATACATTAATGGTATGTATATATTCAACATAATTTAAAAAAGTGGTGTATAATGTATGTTTCCCATAGAAATACAAGTTAGAAAAAAATCACTAACATTGTTTAGTAACTTATGCATAATAAGAATAATGAAAAAATAACATTGGATTAAACATTAAATATCATGATGATAAATAAATTAATGATTTTACATGAAACTTTTCTATATATACTCCTCATAATATAATATAGGTTCATCACATAACATATGTCCCAAAAAAGACAAATTAAGTAAAAAATTCATTACCTCATGTCTCAACTTCTTTAATACATTTTTTAATCTCATGTATAATAAAAATAATTTTAATATAACTTTTTTAAATAAATATACTAATGTTATTAATTCCATATATTTATTAATTATTATCTTTTATTACCCATTTATTAATAATTCCTTGTTAAAATCACATTTTAGGTAATAACTACTTTCTTTTTCATATATATTTTGGTATGGAATTTTTGGTCCTTTTACTTTTTTCATGGTTCAATAATATAAATAATTGTAATTATGATATTAATATCATATATATTAATTATATATGTATTTATATAAAAATAATAATTTTATATATAGAAAATGAATTACCTCGTTCATGGAGACGGTAGGGCGTAAATATGCATTAATGTCGTTTCCATTTTCCAAATGGATAAAATAAAAGAAAGGTAAATAACATGTTATATTTATATAATCATTTTAATTTCATATATATAACATATTTTCATTAAAATTATCCATATTAACTTCCACTTAAATAATAAGTGAAGAGTTAATCACATCACTTTGTGAGGTGGCAGTCGACCATAAAAACGGGTGAAATAATTGTATTCCCATGAAATGGAGAGAAAGAAGGTATATGTTATATTATATTTATAGAATTATTATTATGATATATTTATCATATAAATATGTTATATCCAAAATTATATCTAACCTTGAGATGTGGTGATGGAAAATGAATTAAATTGTTTCCTGAGGCGGTAGTCTCCCATACACACCATAAAAAATTTCATTTCCCAATTATTATAAGAGGAGATAGATGCAGGTTATTACATTAACATAATAACATATATTGTTTTTAAGATATTAATTTTATTATATAAATAGTGTTTAATAATATTTTAAGGAGTTATAGGAAGAAATATTTCCATGAAATGAGTTTTATAAATTTACCTCTTCAATGGAAGACCTATTTAGGATTATATCTAATACCTTATTTGCAGGGTTTAATAGTTAATCTAAGGACTATAAGGTTTGTTGGGGGAATTTAGGAAAGTATTTTTTTTGGTATTTAATTATGAAATAGGCTTTAGATGTTTGAATTTGAGAGGAGAGGGGGTGGCCTTTTATAAGTGTGGGAGAGGACACACATGAAATGTTTTAGAAGAATAAAGTGTATCCATGTTTCATCACATTAAACAAGGATAAAATAGTTCATTTAAATAAATAAATTAAAATATGGTCTAAATATTTCCATAAAATAAGATCTGTTAAAGTTAATATGTTATTTTACCCCTTATATTTTTAGATTAACCCCGGTATACTGGTTTTAACATTAAATGTAGTTATGAATTTTAACTATTTTAAAATTCATTTTGACAAAATATTATGTTGAAATCATTAAATAATATTAATTATTATGGGTAAAAATAGAGAATAAAATTTTCATAATTTAATTCATAGAAATAAAATATTTTATTTTGAAATTAAACTCGTATAAACAACAAAAAAGAGTTCTTCCAAAGAGAAAAGATTATTAAGTATTAATGGTTTTAATATCAAAATTCAACATGGATTTAATTAAACTAAACTAAATTTGTTTAATAATTTAAGAAAGTAAGTAAACTTTACTTTTAGATAATTTTAAAACAATATAAAAGTCTATAAATTATTTAACTGACAAGGCCATTTTTAATAAAAATAGTATTTTTTACTATTCTTTGAAAAATTTGTCTTTTCAGAATATTTTCAAAAATTTACCCTAATATAATTTTTAAAATTTGATTATAAAAATGAGTTTAATTTTTATAAAAATTTATTTTAAATTTTTTGAAAATTAATTTTATAATTTGATCACAAAAAGTAACAGATATCATTTTTTGAGAAAAAAATATTTTGGAGAACTATAAATAATTTACATAATATTAGGTACTTATTTATAAATATATTTTATTTATATACAACCTTTATAATTAGTTTTAATTTTTTTATTCCTATTTATAACACTAAATTTTATTTATCGGTTATAATGGTCAATAATAATTATAATAATATATCACAGTTTGTTAAAACCTAGTGTTGCATGTACTATAAGATATAAACGAAATTAAATATATTAATTTTTTAAAAAAATATGAGGGTGGTACATTTATCCACCCTTTTAATTTATATACTATAAATATGATCTAAAGATAAATCCTTACTAATAGTGATAATGTGTGATAACATTGCAAGGTGATTAGCTACAACCCATACAACATTATTCCCTTTATATTTTGGGGAGTCCAAAGAAAAAAATAAACGATTATGTTTTTTGCATTTATATTTTGGTGGGGGTAATGGTTGTAACATCACATTATAATTTTTTATTTTATTATTAACTTGTTTATAAACAAAACCCAAAGATACAAACTCTGTGATATCTCTTTTTATTACATACCACCATAAATAAAATTTAAAATACCTATACATATGTGTACATACATGATTAATAGAGAATGAAGAACTATGAGCCTATTATAATATATCTTTGAAATATTTTATGTTTGGAACACATACATGGTTCATGGACTTTATCATTCCTTTAAAATCAAGGTTAAACTCAGGAATACTTCTTCTATAACTAAAGGTCTTCCTTTTACACCAATTTAGCCTTCACTTGTATAGATGGTTGACTACTCATTTAATAATGATAGGATTTCTCCCATTCCATTAGGATTTCAGGTCCATCCTTTAAAAATTTAGATATATTGGATCTTTTTAGATCCTAATAAAGGATAAACTGGCATGATCCTTTTGACTGAAATCATTATCCACATTGTTCACCATCCTTGGGTGGTAATGTGATGAGAAATCATAATATTTAAGCATTTCTAACCACATTCTTTATCACACGTTCTACTCCTAGGTAAATAAATATTATAAAATTGTATGATCAATATATATATATATATCATACTTTTCTCTATAAATTTAATTCATTTATGTAATTAAAGAAAAAATATTGTAGCTAACTCCAAATAATGTGTTAGTTAGTATATTTTCATAAACCATCAATTTATATGAGTCATAAGATATAACCATGTCATTCGGTATGAGAATGAATCCCAAACGCATATTGGATGCATACATATATATTAAAAACTGGTTTTAACTACATAGAAATGTAAAAATAGGCACTCTAACTAATATTATCTTTTGTTCCTTGAAATTTACATCACATTCATTTTTTACTAGAATTTGGCTCCCTTTGGAGTTATCTTATTGAGTGGATTAGATAGTCTTGAGAAATTATCCACAAGTCACTAATAATATCTTGATAAAATTATAAAACATCATATCTGAGTTACCTTGGCTAGTCTAGTAAAACATTATATAGACTTCTTTTTTGATGGATCCCCTAATATACCCTCACATGAGATTATATAAACAAAATATACATCCATTTGTACCCAATATACACAATTTTTATGATTTTCCTACAATTTCTCCCTCCCTAGGCTCTTTATTCCAATTTTCAAGAGATCTACATTTTATTTATTTCCCCTTGAATAGATAATAATATCATCAATTAAGACTATCAAAAAATGATCAAGGAAATCTATAAATACCATATTCATTAAATCCATGATGATTTAAGTGGAATTAATGAGAAAAAATGACATCACTATATATTTGTAGAGTTCATACCTTGTACAGAATGATGTCTTACATACATACTCATACATGACTCTTAATTGACGATATTTGGAATGAAGTTCAATCTTGAAAAGTATTGAGATCCACGAAGTTAATAAAAAAGTACCCAATAATCAATCTGGAGTCACAATGATCCATATTTATTATTAGAAAAAAGAACAGCTGCACTCCCAGTCAACACACTTAGATGAATGAGTCCCTTATCAAGTTTCTCTAGAATTTTCCTCTTCAATTCATGGAACTCAGTCACAGATATTCTACAAGGAGTATTTCAAATAGATGAGGCACTATGTATGAGTACTATTGAGAACTAAACTTCATAATTCAATATAATACTATAAAAATAATTTGTAAAGTCATTGATACACTCACCCAAAATAGTTATATCATAAATTTTGAGTTTATCCTCAACCATATTAGAAAAATTACCCTTTTTAATAGGAATTAAAAAATATACAAAGGATTATATTTCAATCAGAAGTCTTTATTTCTCATCATTATAATAGAAAATAAAAGGTATGTTTGGAATAAATAATGTGACTTCACTTATTGAAAATTTACGTGGGATTTATATAGATTAATCCAATCCATTTCAAAGATAATATCAAATTCCAAAAGAGGGAGAATAATATGACTTTTTTGGAAGTATATTCTCACAGACATAAACTTGGGTAGAACAAAATACTTCAAATGAAATCATTTTTCAATTATGGGTTTTCACACTTAATTAAAAATCTAAACATTGAGGATGAAAATGAACATCCCTAGATACGTTTCATGATATACATAAATTCCTATAATGATGCAGTTATATGTTACTGGAAAATTTTACATCACCTACTACCATATCAACAATATATATCTATATTCAATGACATAATATAAAAAAATTGTTATCATCACACCCATAAATCATTAATTAGAGTGATAAATAATTAAAAATGATTCATAGTATGTCTAAATTAAGACACCTTATTTTCATTCTATGAATCCTTAGGTTTAATAAAGTTCAATCATAGATATTATTGAAATCCTTCATGATGGTTCATAACGATTTTGTGAATATCCAAAACATATGCAATGGGTGTGTCAATCAATGTGTGAAACAAGGCCCATTATTATGCACCCATTGAGGATTGATTCCAAATCAATGTCCATTTTCAGATTTATTACCCCTAGGTACAAAAGTTCTAGATCAAAATCCTCTTGTTGTATCTAGAAATGGATGTAATTTCATGAAACCACTCACTCTACCCCTAACTAAAATTCCAGGACATTTTCCTATACTCTAACATATCCTTATACTTATCCATAGGCATATCCTTAGGGTTCCCATAAATGTTTTCTCATCTAAGCTTTCAAAGTCTAACTGAACATTTTCTTTGATACCAACTATAACGAAAAATTAATTTTATTAATAAATCTCACATATTTGGATGAACATTCAATACATTTAAAAAATACACACTCAAGGACAGTAAAGTTTTATTGTCTTTTGATACTATGTACACAAACTTCCTATTCAATGAGAGATCTACAATATACATCATAAGTATCTTCCCATTTTGTTATCTTTTATAAATATAAAATATATGAAACCTCTCATAGTAACATAGATAAAGGAAAGATAAGAAAGGGTGAGCATAGATTCTTAGTATAGGTGAACATGGGAGATATTATTCTATGATCATATGAAAGTATAAGATAGGAATATGTTCATATGATCATGAAAATAACATAAAAATTCCATACCCAACCTATCATAGATAATAAATATGCATCATGAAATGAAAAACTATAATTAAAAAAGATATGATTAATAATAGAATAAAGTCATCATAATTCATGAGCATTATGATCATGTTATAAAGGCGTGGCACCAACATCGGTATAGAGACCATTTTATTAGTAAAGGTTAACTACCAAGACCATCAAACCTAATGGATCATTCCCATCAACTTGTTTCCCATTTTGGATTAGGCCCTTCATCATGTTTACCCTTGTTATATCATGTGATAAAAACTCCTACCTAATTACTTATAGGGGGATATAGGTCCCATCCATATGTGGTTATAATGGGACCAATGTAGTTTGTTATAATGTAACCACTGCCATTGGTTATAACATAACCACCATACTTGGTTATAATATAACCACTATCACATAATGAAAACAAAAAATAAGTGTAAAAAAATATGATAAAAAATTAATCATATCATTACCCATGAAAATATATGGTTTTCATAAACATTCAATCATATCATAACCCATATAAAGGAAATTTGCCTTATATTAATATCAACAATTTTTCATAGAAAAACTCTTGGAAATTGAATGAGTTTTATAAATATCTCTTCATCATAATAATAAACTATGTAGAAAAGTAAAAAAGACGGTAACATTGTATCATGTACCTATTAAAGTGAAATTAACATCAAAGCTTGTCATCTTTGATATAAAATTATTTTGAGAGACCAAATAGAATATTTATTAAGGAAAACAACCTTTCCACTTTGAAAAAAACTTTTAATACTAAAATTTCACAAAATGATTTCAAAATACGTTTTATTTTAAAATAACCTTGGAAACATATAATTTAATCTTCAAATTGATGATATATACTGATTTAAGAAACATTCAATCATGATTTATACATTAAAACAAGGATTAATTTAATGTTTTTATAAAATCTAATAAGGCCTTGTTTTGAAGACAACATGAATCTTCCATTTAAAACATTTATTATAAATCCAAAAATGGGTAAAAATTTATTTTAAAAATCTAGGGATAATATTAAAAATCTTCTTTAATTTTTTTGAAGATATGGATATTGAATAAAAATATTCTTCAACTGAAGTGGATAATAAAAATGACATTTCTAAAAAACCTAATTATTTTGGTATCTTTAATAAATTTGGTGATAAAAAATCAAATTAAAACATTTATTTTCAATAAATAAATATTGGATAAGAAAATACATTAATTAATTGAGTGTAAGATCATATGATCGCATCTTGGGAAACATATAATAAACAATCCTATTAAACAATGATATTATAACATTATACATTTACCAGCATTGTCTCTTTTGAATTGTAAGCCCCGTATCATAAATAACATTTTATGGATATTTATAACCCATAATTATCATGAAAATTATCATAAAATACATGCATTGTCAGTATATACACCACATAAAAAAACATGGTGTATAAAGGCATGTGTCCCAATGAAAATAAAAGTGAGATACAAATCCTTTACATGATTTAGTGAATTTTGAATCATAATCCCCATGAATGAATATATTTAATTGAAACATTAAATATCATTTGAATAAATATATTAATGATATAATATTTTTTATTATATATATATACACCTCAAAAAATAATTAGGTGCATAACATAACATATGTCCAAAAGAGGAGAATTTTAGGAAAAAATCCCTTACCTTATGGCTTGACCTCCATCACACACATTCAAATTTCTTGTATAATAAATATAATTTATTATAAATATATCAAAAAAACATAATAATATGTATCATTACATATATGATTTAATGTTACCTTTCATTACCCATTTATTGTCCATTCCTTATTAAAACCACTTTTCAGGTAATAACTGCTTTGGTTCTCATGTATGTTTTGGTTTGGTATATTTGGGCCTTTAATTTAGATAATAGTTCCATATTTAATAGAATTTGTAAAATGATATATTTATCATATATATTTATTATAGATATATTTTATATATTAATACAATAAATCTAGATATAGAAAATGAATTACAGCATTCCTGGAGATGATAGACCATAATTATGCATGAATACTGTTTTAATTTTTTCAATGGATGAAACTAAAAAAGGTAAATAAAATATTAACATTAAATAATATTTTCATTTAATATATATATATATATATATCCTATTTTAGTTAAAAATATCCTTATTAACTTCCTTGTATAGAATACGTGAAGAAAGAATCACATTACTTCAGGAGGTGGTGGTCCACTATTCACACGAGAAACGTTATCATATACCCATGGAATGAAAAGTAAGAAGTTATATTTTATATCATAATTAATTTTATTTTTTATTTCAAAAATATCTTATTAATATTTAATATAAATCATTATATACTATCAGTAGAGTTGGTGGTCGAAAAAAGTTAATCGGTTTGTGAGGAGGTATTCCGCTATAAACATGATTGACAATTTTGTTTCCCACATGAGAGAAGAGGAGATAGATGTAGGTCATTCCATAAAAAAAATATTTCTATATTATATAATTATTTTGTTATAAAATCATGTTTTAATAATAATTTAAGGAGTTTTAGGAATAAATAAAATAAAACACAATTTTAATAATTTTACCACATCTTTAGAGAACCTCTTAACCTTTATACCTTATGAAATAATATGAGGGTTTAACAATAAAAATAAGTACAATATTATGTGTGTAGTGATGTAATTAAATTATTTTTATATTTAGTATCTGAAACATGTGGTTTTAGAAGTGTTAATGGAAGAGGATAGTGAGTATCCTATTATAAGTGTGGAAGAGGATACATATTATGTTTTAACAAAATAAACGGTATCCACATTATTTCACATGAAAAAAGGATCTATAATGACTCATTATCAAACATTAGATTAGATAAGGTTTATATATGGTCATAAAATGGGATTTGTATAGTTGTGAGATGATTTTACCCCTTATCTGTTTAGGTTAATCTACAGTACACCTGTTTTAACTTTAACCACGATAATTAATTTTTAATGTTTTTAGTAATCATTTTGAAAAATATTATTTTGAACTTATTATATAATATTATTTATTATGATTAATAATATTTAATCCATTTTTAAAATTTCATATACATAATTAGTAAAAATTATTTTGAAATTAAACCAACAAACACGATGAAATAACGATTTTCCAATGAGAAATTTTTCATAAGAATAGATAGTTTTAATATGAAAGGATAACATGAATTTTATTAAAATAAAAATATTTGGTTTAATAATAAAATAATTTTTATAACATATGTTTAATAAATATTTAGACAAAATTTAACTTTTTAAATTCATTTAACAAAAATTAAGTTTTTAATAGAAATAAGTATTTTTCACTATTCATTGAAAAATTCTTCATTTCAGAAAATTATAAAATGTTCAAACTAAGATAATTTTTACATGATGATTATAAAAAAGAAGTTAATTTTTTCAAATTATTTTTCTAAAATTTTCCAATATAAATTTTATTACATTGTTTTTGAAATAAATACATATCATTTATTGAGAAAAAATATTTTCAAAGAATATGACGATGTTACTAAAAAATATATACTTAATTATAATTATATATTATTTATCTAAAACATTTATATATAATTTAAAAAAAGTGTTTATTCCTATTTTTACCAAAAATAATTAATTGGTAGTTCATAAAATTCAATAATAGTCATAATAATATATCACATTTCATTTAAACTTGATGTTACATGTAATGAATGATATGAAAGAAATTAAATTTATTCCAAAGAATTCATAAAATATCAGGATGTTACATTATACCCCCCTTAAAATGAATAGCTCTCTCAATATTCATCACTATAATACTAAAAAATTATTATTCTATTTCATCATGTGACCAAATGTTTCCAACATAAGTTATTCAAATATGTGGGTTTTCTATAAAAATTTCTAGGTGAGTGGTCTTGTTTTGAATAAAATTTAATATATGATCTAGAATTTCAACTAGTTTTTATTCATAATAATGATAAATCTCATGTGGTATGACGTTTTAGTTCTCTTCATGTGAAATACTAGTTATGTATTTCTTTATGAGAGATACATTGAACCCATCGTGTACTTGAGAGAGGTTTGGTAGAAGTGAAAATTGATAAGATACCATCCAAAAACAATTTGAAATTTTAAATTTATTGATATTCCTAGGTCATAGTTTTCCCTCATATTCGAATCTCACTACCTTATCCCATGTATATATTTTTATAAAGACATCTTCCTCAACTTCAAATTATAGATTAGGCTAGTGATTTTGGATATAAAGTTTCTAACGACATTGTATTACCTTTATGTGTTGTTGAATGGATCTAACATTCTATTACATTTATTCAACTAGATATGGTCCCAATATATTTATTTCACTAACTTCATACTATAATGTTGGAGTTTTATAATTGATTCCATATAGTTATCTTTAATTATCCATATGAATTCTTGAGTAAAAGCTATTTTTGCATGAAAACTCAACTAGAAGAATGTGTTTATCCAACCTACCTTTTAAAAGATGAGAAAAAATGTCAAAATATATTATAGTGTTTTAATTATTTTCATAGACAAACCATCTATCTAAGGATGATATGTAGTGATGAAACCTAGCTTCATTTCCAGGTCCTACTAAGGACTTCATCGGAACATCAAGGTAATCCTCAGATGAAAATCTAATATAATTGAATATAGTACCTCATGGAACCTAGCCATTTCCATAATGTATATCCTAGTAATATGATCTGTAGAGAAATTCTATCTGATAGTGATTATGTTTGCTATCTTTATAAGGTGATCAACTAAAACTGATACAATATTATTCCCTTTATAATTTTTAGAGTATATCAATGAATTCCATAATGAATTTTTCCATTTCTATTATTGTATGGGTAATGTATTTAATATCTCCTTAAAACAATTTCCCAAATCCTTGAAATTTATATCATACCAAGCAACAAGATATAAACTCTATGATATATCTCTCAATTCCATCCAACTAGATATAATTTTTCAAATCCTTATACATCATGCTACACCTATTATGAATAGAGAATGAATAACTATGAGCATATTATAATAGACCCTTCATCAAATCAGATTTTGAAGTAACAATTACATTTTTATAGAACCTTATCATTCCATTACAATGAATCTTAAACTCAAGAAAACTTCTTCTGCATCACCACATATTTCTTACGCACAACAATAATCATTACTTGTACAAATAATTGAAAACTCATTTGAGAAAGATATTATTTATCCTAGTACATTAGGATTTATTAATATATCATTTAAAAACATAAAAATATTCGATCTTTAGTGATCCCCATAATGGATAAGCGAGCATGATCCTTTCGAATCAAAGAATAAGCCACCTTATTTTCTTTCCTACTATGGTTAATTATTGAGTAGTCATAATATTTAATCAGATCTAACCACCTTCACTAGAACATGTTCAAATATTTATATTTGAATATATACTTTAATGAATTTTTTTATGTATATATATCATACTTTTATTCATAAAGATGGTTCCTCCATATCTTTAAAAAAGAAATTACCAAAGGTAACTACAAATAATGATTTGGTTAATTTTTCTCATGAAACATCACTTTTTGTGTGGAATAATCTACATCCTTGTCATTATACATGAGAAAACATACAAACTACTTATTGGATGCATAAAAATTGACTATAATACCTTATCTACTATAGAGTAATGTAAGTAGTGGTACAATGAACAAACTTTTCTTCAATTCCTTGAAATCTCCCTCGCATTCATCTATCCATAGAAAATTATCTCACAAATTTTTTAATTTTTTGAGTAATTGGATAGTAATGTGAAATTATCCACAAACTAGTGACAATACACTGTGAAACCAAGAAAAATTTAGATCATAGATACATTGGTTGGTCTAGGCCAATGTTTAATGGAATCTGTCTTTAAGGGATCCAATGATATAATATTTATTGATATTATGTGAACAAAAAATGAAATATTTTTTATCCAAAATCAATACTTCATAATTTTTTCATACACTTTCTACCTCATTTGGGTCTTTAGTAAAAATCTCAAGTGATATTAATTTTCTTCTTCTTCCTTTAATAGATAACAATATCATCTATAATTACAACAACAATCTGATCAAGGTAATATTTAAAGACTATATTCCTTAAGCCTATGAAGATAGTGTGCAAATTAATAATACCATATTCAATAAATATATATTCACAAAGTCAGTAGATGTTATTGAATTATACATGGGTATATACTATTTATTTACCCATAATTGATGATATCTAGAATGAAGGTAATTGATAGAAAATTATTGAGATCTACATATTTGATCAAACAAGACATCAATATGGGTTAGAGGACACTTTTTTTTGATTGTAATATTATTGTGTTCCCAATAACCAATGTAGAGCCTCATTGAACTATATTTATTCTTAATAAAAAGAACCAATTTAACCAAATTAAACACACTTTATAGAATAAATCCTTTTTTAGAGTTCTCTTGGGGTTTCATCTTTAATTACTTCAACATGATTGGGTACATTTTATAGGGATTATTGGAATTATGTGAGGCACTATGTACGAGTTCTCTTTGGAAATAAACATTAAAATTTGGTGGAAGTCTTAGAAATTCATCTAGAAAGAAATCAATAGAGTCTAGTATAATAGGTATATACTTTATATTGAGTTTATCCCAAACCATATAATATAAACAACCCTTTTGAATAATAATCCAGGCCCAAAAAATGGATTTTATTTCCATCATAATTTCATATTTATCATCGCAATAATAAATGATTATAGGTTGGGTTATTATATAAAATGAAACATCCCTTCCTTATAATTGATTTGGGATTTATATAGAGAAATATAATTCCAACCTAATAAAACATCAAATTAAACTAGAGGGAGAATAAAAAATATTTACAAGAAGCATAAACCCACAAACCTCAACTGGGGGAGATTAATAGAATTGGGATGTGATGATCATAACATTAGATGTTTTCACTTATAATTCATTATCTAGGCATTAAGGTTAACAAAGAACATCCTTAAATGATTTTCATGATAAACCTAAACTCATATAACTCATATTATGGAGGTTACTTATATATTTGATCATACCTATTGTTATATCAACTTTATTTATCTATATTTAGTCCCATAATATAACCACAGAAGTTAGAATGACAATAAATAATTGTTAATAGAGTGATCAATCATGAAAAATCATCTATAGGAAGTATAAATCATGACAACTTATTTTTAATCTATTAAAGATATAGTTTAATGAATTTCATTCACAAAAATTATTCAAATCCTTCATGATGGTTTATAAAGGGGTTATGAATTTCTAAAACATATTCAATGGGATTATTAAATTAGTTGTGCATTAAGGCCTGTTTTCATGAACTGAGTTATAAAAAATCTAGATAAATGTTCCCATTTTGGAGTAATTACCTCTAAGTACAACTATTCTATAACCACATCCACTTTTACTATTCATACAGGGATATAATTTCTCAGAATCCACTCACTCAATCCTTTAAAAAAATTCAATGAAATTTTACTTTAATTTGAATTATCCTTAAAATTATCCTTTGGTATATCCTTATGGATCTCAAAAACATTTTCTCATCATAGTTTCCAAAGGTTAACTAAAACTTTTCTTTTATACTAACATAATGAACCAAGATTTATATATATAACTTTAACATATTTTATATGAGTATTCAATTTATTTCAAAAATACACACATGAGGATCATAACGATTTAGGGTATTTGGAGACTCAACACAAAAAAAACATATTTAATGAAAGATATTCAACATCATCCATAAGGATCTTCCCCTTTTGTAATCATCATAAACATAACATACTTAAAAACATTATTCATAACTCAGAGAATGGAAAAAATTAAATGGTGAGTATAGATTATCAGTAAGCATGAATGTGGGAGATATCATTATTTTACCCTATTAATGAATATGATAAGTATAAGGGCATGTGATCATTAAAATAACTTATAAAGATCATAACTAAACTATCATATAAAATAAATATGAGTTATAGAATAAAGCATCATCATTCCAAAATACATGATTCATAAAAGTTTCAAATCATCATAATTCCTAAATCATAATATCATTCCGTAAAATTGGGTCACTAATATATGTATATAATCCATTTTTATTTTTCATGGTTAACTACTAATACCCTAAAACACAATGTATCAGCCCCATCAATAAGTTTACTATTGTGGACCAAGCCCATCAACTTATTTCCCATTGATATCTCATGTGATATGAATATTTAACTAAAGTATTGAAATAGATATCATTCCCAAACATCCTTGGTAATGGCATGCCCACAATACATGGTTATAACGTAACCCCTTAATTTGATATAACATAACGAATGTACTTCATTATAAGGTAACCACTGAATAAAAAATCATAACAATACCAAAGTGTGCCACAATATCATAATTTTATTCCTTTCATAACCCATGAAAATAAAATGGTTACATAAAACTTCCATCATAGCATATCCCATAAAAAATAAATAGATCTCATAATCATATTTTCAATTCATCATAGAATTAACCATGGAAAATGATTGAGTTTCATAAACATATCTTCATTTAAATCATATTAAATATGAACAAATAATAAGGGAGGTGAAATTGGGTAATATCACCATTAAAGAATAAGTAAAATCAAATCATGTCATATTATATGGAAAATGATGTTGAAAGTTCAATTGAATCATTTCTTAATGAAA
Organism: Viscum album; assembly: GCA_963277665.1. Classification (NCBI taxonomy): domain Eukaryota; kingdom Viridiplantae; phylum Streptophyta; class Magnoliopsida; order Santalales; family Viscaceae; genus Viscum; species Viscum album. The sequence continues at coordinate 2,103,589,926 of OY728128.1, read as the reverse complement.
AAAGAATTTCCACGTAGAAATCAGTTTATAAAACTAAAATTTCATAATTTTTTTTTAAAAATACATTTCATTGAAAATAATATTAGAAACATATAAAGGAATCATAAAATAATTTATTGTTCTTCATGGAAAATACATCCATTCATACAATACTGGTTAAAATATAAATCCATTTCATATTGGCATAAAAGAAAAAGGGGCCTTTTTTGGAAAATTAAATGAAGAATCCATTTAAAATATTTTTTAAAATTTTAAATGTGAGTAAAAATGTATTTAAACATTTCATTTATATTTTTTTGGTTTTAAACATTATTTAAAACATTTTTAGAAAACTTGGGTATGGAAACAAGTCTTTTCGAATGAAGAGGTAAAAAATATGATTTATGTTAAAAAAATATTTTGTTTTAATAAAAATATAATATTGGAAAATAAAATGAAAAATTTTAATTTATAGAAATAATATGAGAAAAAAGTTCATTATTTTATTAAGAGTAATATCATAATATGTCATCATTGTAAGCATATAATAAATAATCCCATTCAAAAAATGATACTATAAAATTAAACATTTACCACTTTGGTATATTTTTAATCATAAGACCGATTAAATAAATCACATTTGATTGATATTTATATAACATAATTAAAATTATAAGGATCAAAAATACATTCATTATAAGGATATACACCACATTAAAGATATAAGGGGTGTATAAGGCATGTGTCCCCAAAAAATAAAAGTGTGATAAATATCCCTTACAACCATCAATAACTTTTGAATCATAATACACATGAAAGAATAAAATTAAATGAAATATAAAATATAATTATAATAAATAAATTCATAATATATTATGAAAAATATGATGTATATAAGCCTCATAAAAGAAGATAGGTGAATAACATAACATATGTCCCAAAGAAGACAATTTGTGACAAAAATCCCGTACCATAAGTCTCAAATTTCTCATAGACATTCGAATATCCTATATAATAAATACATATTTATTATAAATATTTTATATAACAATAATAATAGATATCATTCTATATACGATTTAATTATGACCTTTCATCATGAGTTTATTAAAAATTTATTATTAAAATCATGTATAAGCTAATAGCTGCTTCATTTTTCATGTAAGTTTTGGTTAGGTATTTTTGTTACTTTTAAATTGATCAAGGTTAAAAAATATATATAATTTTAGCCATAATATAATGAAAATATTTATAATATCTTTTATCTCATACTCCTATATCTGGTGGTAAATTCATAAACAATACACTTTCATCTTTGATGACCAAGATGGTGAACCAATTTTCACTATCAAAAACATACAATATCAGAAGGTAATATTGGATCACATACATTATCTAGAACCATTATGGTTTATATATTTAGATAAATAATAAAAAATACTATATAAACAAAACCCATGACGTCAAATGATCATTTCTCCCACTTAACCTATTTTTTCTTATTTCACATTAAGTCATCATTATCATCCATATGAAATCCCTTATAGACATAACGTACTAAACATCATTATTTATGGAATGGGGAAAATTATGTATAATAAGTATTAGCTCAAATTATAAGTAAGGGTAAATATAATCATTTGTAATAGAACTTCTTTATTAAGCATAATAACTGCATAAGGTTATGATGACATAATCAGACTGTAAGAGAAAATCCTAAAAGAACTCAAACCAATCAATAGATAGATCATCAAATATAAAAACATGTAAAACAAAAGAGTCTTAAAAATAAATAATAATGAGACATGTGATATCATTCTAGATACTAAGAAACATTATAAACCAATCGAAAGTAATTAAAACACTTTTCGGTAACTTATAACATCATATTCATAAAACCTTTTAGAACCCATTTATTTGGAATAAACATTAGATAAATTTCCAATGTGATCATTACCAAATGTATTGGATTGATATCTGACTGCAACCATCATATAACCAATAATAGGTTCACCTAGCTCTATCTGGGATATTTGTTGTATAAGCATTAATAGGCTCACCCGGTGAAATCTAGGCCTTCCCATCGTATAAGTTGTAATGGGATCTCCAAATTCTATCTGGTCTTCCATATAATATATGTAATTTCCAAGATGAACAACATGAATAAGGTACATAGGGTATTAATTTCATCATAAAACCAGTATAAATAATCATTATTCCATTTATAAATTAATTAAACATTGGAAAAGAAATGGTTTTCATTTCAATATATTTTAAACATAATTGAACCATAGAAAAATAGTGGACTTAAGAAGAATATCATTGAAACATTATTAATCTATAAGAGATAAAATAGTTTTATATCAATCTATTTGAAATCTTATTAATGTGTATAAGTGAAATTGGTTACATAACAATATCTTTGAAACAATATTATTCCATCACGAGAAATAATTAATATAGTGGCAATAAAAAATATCCCCAATCATGGATGATTAAAAAAAAGAGATTTGATGAGGATGATTTAAAATACCTTTAAAATATCATCAATAACATTCTTGAGGAAAATAGCCATTTCATTTTGAAAATCACATTTTAAAAAATAAAAAATTATTAAAATATATTTCACTGGAAATAGTTTTTTTTAAAAATAATGATTTTCTATAATATTAAGAGAAACTTTTCACTAAAAATAACATTGTCAACTTTTAAGGAATCTTCAATGAAATACATGTTGTGTTAGATGGTAATTCCATACATGTCTTGATGATAATTCATTTTTCATGGTAAAAATGATAGAAAATTTCCTTATTCCGAAAGTGATAAGAAGATTCATTTGAAAAAATGATTTAAAAATAGAAAAGGGTAAAATTTTTTTTAATATATCATTTTGGAAAGGTTAAAAACATGTTTTGAAAACAAATTTAGAAAAAAGTTTTTTCAAAGCAAACATATTTCCGACCAAAGAGAGGAATGGAGTAAGATTTTTTAAAAAACACTCTATAAAATATTTTATGTCCCAATGTGTGGAAAATTGTTAAAATTAAATGAAAATATAAATAATTACCATAAATGACTATAATCCATGCGAATTATAGGATTTCAATATCAAAGACTTAATTATAGAAAATCTTAATAAACAATGAGATTGTAACAAAATACTCCAACTTTTTTACCTTTGAATCACAAGCCCCATCAATGTATTATTTTAAATGAAACATAAAAAACAATTAGAATAATTAAAATCATGATATTACATATAATATTATATATATTTACATACTAAATGAATCAACGTACATAAAATGACACAAGTCTCAAAAAAATGAAAATTATAAACCCCATTAAAGATAGATATGAAAATTAATATGTAAATAGAAATATATTTATGTACCTAAATCATAAAATACATTAATTTTATGTATATAATCCATAAAAAAATAAGTTTTGAACATAACATACATCTCAAAAAAATAAAAGTGATACCTGAAAAACCTGTACCCTGAGTCTGATTCATCCCACTTGTTATTTACCATCTAGAATAATAAACATACATTATTTATTTAATTTCATGAGAACCTATTTAAATTTCAATTTAAATTTTATTTCTCTTATTATAATTTTATATATAATTAATTCATCAATTTTGTTTACATTGGATGTTTTGACCATTTTTATCTTATATATCAAGAATGTCTTTGGTAGGTTGACTACAGTCAAAGATGGAATTATTTAAAAATATACAAATTAATAATTATTAAATAATTATCATATTTAAATACAAATTATAATTTTAAAACCAATAATGAAATATAGTTATGAAAAATTATCTAACATTATGATCAGGGAGACGGGGGGCCGTATGTACCCATGAGTAAAGTTTCAATTTTCAAATGATCATTATAGAAATAAGGTAAGAAATGTTTATATTTAAGAAATTATAATTAAATAATAACGATCATAATTTTTAATTATATATACTTATATATATATATATATATATAATTCTTGTAATTTGGTGATGAAAAATAATGAATCACATGACTTTGAGGAGGTGGTAGTCCACACGTCCACAGACGATGTTATGAATTATTCAATGAGTGAAAAGGTAAGAAATAATGTTATATATTTTACTTAAAAAAGATAAAAATGTCCCTAATATCATAAATATTCAATTTATATCACATATATTAACTATATTTACCATTATTACCTTCCATTTAATGCATTAGTGAAAAAATAATCATATTGATTTGCGAGGCGGCAGTCCACCGTACACATGAGAGACATTATCGTATCCCATATAGTATAGAATATAAAATGGTATATATGATATAATGACTCAAGAAGTACATTTATGTTATAAATATCATATATAAACATTATATTCATTATCATATGCAACTGTGAGTGGTTGTAATGTTAAAATGAATGACATCATTTCATGTGGCGGTAGTCTGCCATACACACGAATGATGTTTTCATAACCAATTTTTGTGAAAGTGTAAGTAATTTATGTTGTAAAATTAACATAAGAAAATATTAATATATTTAATATACTTATTTTATTATATAATAATTATATATGATTAATTTAAGGGTGTATATAAATAAATAAAACAAAAATGCTTGTTGAGGAATGTTACCTCTTCTTGGGGTAACTCCTTGTCGATTTAACCAAATGCATTTCTTGGTCACTTTTATTCAAAAAGATATGTATTATAGGATGAGTTTAGGTAAGTTTGGAAGTAATATAGGTAGGTATATTCTGAACCTATTATGTTTAATGGTGTGAATAAGGGAGGATAGGAGTGGCCTTTTATAAGTTGGGTGAGTGGCACACTTGTAATAATTTTTGGAAGAGTGAATTCCATCTATATTTGTTTCATGTCACTAGGACCCAATAATAACCCATTCATGATACAAGAAGGTATAATTTATAAATAATCCCATCTAATTGGTGTTGGACCAGTTTCTAGGTCATTTTCCCAATAAGATTAATGTTTAACCACTAAGTAATCTCGTTTGTACCTTAATCATTATAATTAATGTTCATTCTTTACACTAACATATTTTGTAAAAAATTAATTTGACCATATTATAAATTATAAATTATCCTAATTTCAAATATTTAATCTATTTTTCCTATTTCAATTCACATAATTAGAAACAAATAATTTAATTATAATCTGACAAGCGTGACGATAAAACAATTTTTTCATGAAGAGTACTTTTTTAGAAAAAGACGATTCAATATTAACTATATGACTAATAATAATCATTAAAAGAAACAAAATTAATATATATTGATATATTATATATAAAATTACTTTAATAAATTCACAATGGGGATTTTTTTAATTAGTTTAGAACAATAAACATTATGTGTTTTATAATATTTTTTAGAAAAGCCAATCTTTAAATAAAAAAACTCATATAAAAAACTAAATAAAAAATTATTTAAAAGTAATTTAGTGGATTAAATATAACTAAATAATAACTAGTAAGCATTAAATAATATTAAAAACATAAAGTAACTCTTAAATTACTTAATCTATTAAATATAATTTTTTTAAAAAAATCAATATTTCTACCTATTCAATGAAAAATCAATATTTTATAAAAAAAAGAATTTCACCTGAAGTAACTTTTTATATTCAAATTTGAAAAAAAAAATTATTTTAATAAAATAAAATTTAATCTAGTTTCAAAAATTAGTTTTAAAATAAGTGTTCTATAAGAAGGTGACAATACATGTTTTTTCGAAAAAATATAGTTTTAGGCATAAAATTGGAATTATTTTTATCTCATGTCTATAAGAAACATATGAATAATGTCAAAAATTATATTTTATTAATAGTATCCAATATTTTTTTTAATTTATTGGTATTAAACATAGTTTTTCTCATTAAAATAGTTTTTGATAAAGATATTTCCTTTTAAATTCAAAAGGATATTATTTTCATTTCTAATTAATTGGTCATAAAAGAAAATATATATAAACCATATTTTAAAATTTTAGTTAATCCTATTAATACTTCCAATTCCAATAGATATTTTATAATGAAAATGTATATCATGCGTTGTTTATGTTTGGTGTTATTAGTTGAATATGCTACCAAACATAAAAATATCGAGGTTGTATGTAATACAAGCTAAACATACTATTTGATATCCTTTAGGCTATCAAATATAAATTTATTCTTTTAAAATAGTTGGGTACTACATCCTACTCCAATTACAAAATTGTTTCCTCTTAATTTTAAATTTATCTCGATTATCATTGTTTTGACAATTGAAAATACATTTTTTGTAAACCCACATCAAAAAAAGGGTTAATAAAACATCCTATTAAAATATAGAAAGGTATTTACAAAGGTAATATTGAATAAAACATACCAAGGTTTCCAAATAGGATAATATAGGTAGTAATGGAGGAAATTGTAAATAATTATATAGTTTTATTGTGGTCATTGATCAAAATAAGGTGAATGATAATTTGAAAGATAAAGGCCTCAAAACCAAAAATCTATGTCGATCGAAAAGACCATCAGTTCATTATAAATGAAAGTACTAGGATATAATTTCTGTTTCATGATCCTTTTCCTAGAGTTGAGGAATTATCATAAATTATATACTAAGGGAATATGGAAATATACTTACTGGGTTAATATAATTTCATCCCTTAACCAATTTCAACTAAAATCTAATCTTTTCTTCCAAATGGTGAATATTCAGGAATAAATTTTCATGATTGAAGCACTGAAAGTCATATTTTAATGAATATTAAAAAAATAATAGATATAAACAATCTATTCAAACCTTAATTTTATATTAACCAAAAACTAAATGATTAAAACATGGTGCGATGATTCCCAAAATTAGTAAAACTTCATATGATACATTAATCTTTAAAATTAAACATTAACACCCAAATTTAAAATTAAATCATTCTTAAATAACCAAATAATAAAAGGATACTTTAACCGAAAATTTTATCTCATACCTCTTAGCTTCCAAGCCTAAAAATATCATGATATATATATTTTTTAAATACCACTGACCACTTAGTCACCAAATCACTTTTAAATATCTTGGTTATCTATATGATAAAAATTATGTTTCTATAATTAACTCAATATCCAAGACCATATAAACCATAAATGTAATTAATTAATTAAAACATATTCCCACTAATATAAAAAAAATAATTGAAATCAATCTAATGATTTACATAAACATTAATCCAATAATACATCTTAAAAATTTTCAATGATTACATTAAGATCACATCACGTAAAACCATAAAAGGGGTGTAAAGACATTGAACATATGATCATCATTAACGTTATAGACTAATTAATATATCCATAACTCTTAAGATAACCTAAAATGAAACCATCTATATATCTAAATTTATCTAATAATATTCTATGATACCAACTATAATAGTTCAAGAACCTACACTCTTGGATCTAATGTGGAATTTATAAACATTTAATTTTTAACACCGATACTGTAGAAGGAGAACCAATTTTTTCTATCCAAAACATACAATATCAAAAGATAATATTGGAACACATACATTATCTAGGTAATTTTTGGTTCAATGTTTTAAATAAATAGGACAAACTCCTATATTAACAATAACCATGTCTTCATATGATCATTTATCCCACTCAAGAAAGTGTTTCTTATTTCACATTAAGTCATCATCATCATACAAATGAAATACCTTCTATACATAACTCGTTAAACCATATTTTTTATAACCTGGGTAAAAGGATAAATAAGAGGGATGGAATAAAATTCTTAATAAGGGTAAACACAATAATTACCATTTTAATTACATCAACAAGCCTCATAAGTTCATAAATGTATGGAGACATAATCTGAGTGCTTGAGAAAATCATAAAATAACCCATATCCATCAATAACAAGATCATTACATGTAAAAATATGTAAAATTAAAGAGTCATAAGAATCAATAATCATGAGATATGATATATAAATATCGATCATAAGAAATATTACAAACCCATAAAAAGAAACTATATCCCTTTTTAGTAACATGAATAATCATATTCATAAAATCCATTCAATTTTTTAATGGGAATAACTATATGGATGACTTCCAACATCATGAATACAAAATGAATTGGAGAAATTGTTTAGTGAACCCACCATATAAGATAAAATGGTCTCACTCAAATCTATATGGTCTACCCCATTTTATAAACATTTATGAGCTCACCTGATGCTATCTTGGCCGCCCATCATATAAGCTATAATGAGCTCACCCAGTGCTATCTGTGATGTCCCATCATATAATATATAATTAGAAAAAATGGAGATACCTGTTCTACAACATATTATATGTAACGTCTAAGAACCACAACCTAAATAAGGAACATAGAGATTTTATTTAATTATAAAACTCATAGAAACAGTAATTTTTACTATTATTAGTTGATTACCCCATGGAAAATAAATGGGTTTCATGTCAATTATTTTTAAACATGATTGACCCATAGAAAAGAAATATGTTCCATAATAATATCATTGATAAAATCATTATCCCATAGAATAATAACATGTTTCATATCAATCTCTTTGAAACATGATTAACTTGTAGAATATAAACAAATTTCATAACAATTGCAATGAAAATGTTTTAATCCATCTGGAGAGAAAATTAGGATGTTATTAATAAACAATATCCACATTGTTGGATGATTGAGAACTATGTTTATAGATGTTTAATAATTGAAATACCATTAAAATATCATTAAAATAATTCTATGGGAATATAAAATTTTCATTTTTAAAATCACTTTTTATGACATAAAACATTTTTAAAATTATTTTCATTAAAAATAATTTTTTATAAACAATGAATTTCCCCCACTCAAATCCTTATGCCACACCCGACACCAGATACAGTCTATTTCATTGTGGTTTTGTTTCGTTCCATCTCATTTTGAAATCAAGTTAGTGTTCTATGATTCATAGTATTGTCTTAGTGTGTTCCTGGGCAGCCATGGTGCAAAATATTCGAAGGTGCATACACAGCCGATGGAGGTTTGACGTGGGGTTAGTTTTTCATGATGATCATTGTTGAGGTTCTTCATTTGTATTATTCCACTTTCTTCTAGATTCCTCTTCCATTTCATCATGATCTTTTAGGAATGACTCCAATTTAGTCATGATTGATAAATTACATGATGTTTTGGATGGTGCTGGTGACTTTGGTGAATGTAGAACCATTCAGATGATTTATAGTTGGATTCTTTGTCCATGGCGGCTCAATGATCACGTGGTTCCTCGTTGTGGAGTTCTGTCGATGAATAAATCACCATACATCATACTCCTTTGAAGGATCTTGTGAATATTTACATCTAACTTACTGTGTGCTTTGTGTTGTTTGTGTTTCATTGGGCCGGTCAGGCTGGTGTCTACAATGGTGGATTGTCTTGGGAATGCTCTATTTTCTATTTTTTGTGTTGGTATAGCTTGTGTCTGAAATGGTGAATACCATTCGATACAATGCCTCAGTTTTTTTTTCACTTTTTTGGTTATCACTTAACCAAAAATTGTTTTTAAAAATAAAAAACTGAATTTTCAGTCAGATACTTAGTCTTACACAATCCCGATATACAAAGAGATTGTAACAAAAGACTCTTAAAACTTTTAGAACTTTGAATCCTAAGACCCATGAAATGATTACATTAAATGAATCATAAAATAAAATTATTATAAAAAACTCATGGTATTAAATGTCAAATTGGATGTATATAAGCCACAAAGAATAATATAGTTTCATAAAACAACATAAGTCTCAAATAGGAATATTTTTTACATAAATCCATTACTTATTTGGTAACATAGAAACAATAAACACCATGAAAGAGAGATAATAAAATTGATATTTGAATAACCATATATTTATGAACAATAATAACAAAATAAGTTCATGGTATATACACCACAGAAAAATAAGTGGTGAATTGAAATATATCTCATAGAAATATATGAGAGACTCGAAATACCCTACCTTAATTTTCATTCATCACACTTATTATTTATCTTAATGAATAATAAACTTTTTTTAATTTTTTAATTTTCTTATAACCTTTTTCAAGTTTATTATCACTTCTATATAAATTATTTTCATGTTATATAATAATTACTTAATCAAATTGGTTTACATCAGATATTTTGACCATATTCGGCTTATGTTTCAAGAATGAAATTGGTAGGAAGACTATGCTCAATGTATTAATTATTTAAACATATCGAGATTAATAATCATAAAATATTAATCATATTTATATATAAATAATACATTTAAAATCAATCCTAAAAATATTGTAAGTAAATGTGAAATAACCATATGATCCTGGAAATTATAGCTTGTATGTACACATGAGTAATGTTTCCATTTTTCAATGGTCATTATAGAATGAAATTAAGCGACATTTACATTTTTGTAAATATAATTATATAATAAATATCATAATATGTCATTATATATATTATATATATCATTAATGTGATGTGGGGAAAAAAAGGAATCATATTATTTCGAGGATGCAGTAGTTCACACGTCCATGAACCCTGTCATCACTTTTTCAGTGAGTGAAAAGGGTAGAAAGAAAATTATATATTATAATTAAATAATTATATATATGTCATTAATATCATAAATATTTAATTTATATAATTTTTATTTATTATATTTACCCTTATCACCTTCCATGTAATGCTTTAGTGAAAAATGAATCACATTTCTTCATGAGGTGGTAGTCATCCAAACACATGGGTGACATTATCGTATCCCCAATAGAATGTAACATAAAATGGTGTATATGATATAATGAATAATTTGGAATGTTTATGTTGTAATTAGAATATATAAACATTATATCCATATAAATACCTAAATTTGAGAGGTGTTAATGGAAAACAAGTGACATCATTTCATGAGGTGACAATTTTTCGTACACAGGAATGATAAATTCGTAACCAATTTGATAAAAGTGTGTGTGGTTTCAAGTCATAAAAATAAAATAAAAATATAAAAATATATTTTTTATTTTTTATTATCATATCATAATGTTATAATAATAATTTATTGGTGTGGATAAAGAAATGAATCAAAAAGTCTCATTGATGAATGTTAATTCTTCTTTGGGTAACATCATTTGGTTTGCACCAAAGTCCCTTAATAGTTGCTATTATACCCAAATAAGTAATATATGATGAGGGTATTAGAGGTTTTAATTAATTTGTGATGTTATTGGAAAAACTAAATGGTTTTAAGGGTGTGAATAAGGGAGGAGAGTTGGTGGCCTTTTATAATTGGGGTGAGTTGCTCACTTGTAATTGTTTTCTGAAAGGCAGATTTCCACCCATGTGTTTTCTAGTCACCAGGAAACAATAATGGTCCATTATCTTTCCTAGAAGGTATATGGTCATAATGTTTCCAAAACATTGGCGTTGGAAAATATTATAGGTCATTTGGACAATTAATTTTAATGATTAACCACTAAGTGATCTCATTTTTTCCCTAATCGTTGTAATTAATTTTAATTGATTTAACTAATAAATTATGTAAAAATTTTATTAGACCATATTAAAAATTATAAATTATCTTGATTAAAAATATGGAATCCATTTTTCTAAATTAAATACATATAATTGGAAAATTTTAATTTAATTTTAATCTCATAGACGCGTTAAGACAACTGGTTTTTAAGAAGAGCATTTTTTTAGAAAAAGACGATTCTATATTAACTCTAAGAATAATGAAAATAATAGTAGAAAAATATTTAATATTTGATGATATAAATTCTATAAATTTAATTTAATTCATTCCCCATTATGTATTATCATAATTAATTAAATAAGATACATGTTATGCATTTTAAAATCGTTTTTAGTAAAACCAGTCATTAAATCAAAAAACATACTTACACTTAAAATAAAATATAAAGTTGATTAAAAAGTAATTAAGTGAATAAAATGTAACTAAATTATATTTTTTTTCTTTAAATCTTAATCAAAACCTAGTGGGATACTTAAATTACTTATATTTTAAAAATAAAATACATTTTACCAAAATCTATTTTTCCACAATTCAAGGAGAAATGGATATTTTTTAAAAAATAAAAAATTTTAACTGAAAGAAATTTTTTATATTTTTATTCAAAAAATGAATTTAATTTATTGATACGAATTTAATAAAATATTCAAATTATTTTTGTAAAGTAAGTTCATAATAAAAAGGAGAAAAACCACATTTTTGAAATAAACATACAATTTTAAGTATCAAATTGGATTTATTTTTATCTCATATTCAGAAAACCAATTGGTTCAATGTTAATTATTTTATTTAATTAATACAATACAACATTTTTTTTAATTTATTGGTATAGAACACACCAGTACATATTAAAATAGTTTTTTATAAAATTATTTCCTTTTACTTTCAAAAGGGTTTTATTTTAATTTTTATTTAATTGACCATAAAAAATATATATTTAAACCATATTTTAAAACATTAGTTGATACTATTGATAAGCACCATTAAAATTTCTCGGATAAAAATGAAATATATATCATGGTTCATTTATTTATGGTGTTTCATGTTGAATACTATATCAAACATAAAAATCTCAGGGGTTGCATGTAACACAATATGAATATAGTGTCACATGTCCATTATGATTTCAAATATAATTTTATTCTTATAAAATATATGGGTTTTAAAATATATATTAATTATATATTTATTTATATTAACCCAATAAATATATAGATATAAAATTAATTACACCATTAATGGAGATGGTAGGTCATGCGTTCACATGAATGGTATTACCATTTTCTCGATGGATGAAACGAAAAGAGGTAAATAATATATTACCTTTAAAAAATTATTTTTATGTCACATATATCATAAAGGTTATTTAAACTTATAAATAATACCTTTCTTGTAAATATTAATTGAAGAATGAATTACATCGCTTCGTGAGGTAGTAACCTTCCACACACAAGAGCGACGTTATCATATTCACATGGGATGAAATATAAGAATGTATATGTGATATTATAAGTACATTAGGATAATTATGTCATAAATGTAATATAAATATCTTAAATCCTTATTTATATCCAGTCATGGGAGGTTGTGATGGAAAAAATTATGTTGTTTCACGAGGCGATGGTCCACCTACACACGATCGATAATTTCATCTCGTATATTGATGGAAGAGGATATATATTTAGTTAATGAAATTAACATATGAAATATTAGTATATTATAAATTAATATGTTATTATTTATTCATGGTTTAATAATATTTCAAGGATTTAGTTGAATAAATAAACAAAAAAACAAGTTTTAGAGAACTTCTTTAGGTTTATACCTAATTCCTCCTTAAAAGGAATTCATAGTAAAATAAGAACTTATGGTTTTGGTGAATAAAATAATGAAATTATTTTGGAATATATTGGATGACCCAATATGTTATAGAATCATGAAGTGGGGAGGAGTCTAGATGTCCTTTTATAAGTAGAAGAGAGGTCACACAATAAATTTTAAAATATAATATAGTGTAACCATGTTTTTCACATGCCAAAAGGGTAAAAATGTATCATTATCAAACCTTATAAGATATAAGGTAGAAATATTTACATAAGGTGGGAGTTGGATATGTTTATAGGTTTTTTTCCCATTATATGGTATTTTTACTCCCATTAAACCTGTTATAACCTTAGAAACCTTATTTTTTTCTGTTTTTATTATTCAATTTGAAAACAATTATTTTGAACTTATTATATATTATTAATTATGATTATTCAAAATATTGATTCCATTTTTAAAAATTCCATTCATATAAGTGGATGATTTTAATTTAAAATTAAAGTCACAGATAGAATAGAAAAACAGTTTCTAAAGAGAAAATTTTCATAAATATAGAATATTTATATACAAAAGTCAACATAAATTTAGTTCCAATGTCATAAATTGGTTAAATAATAAAATAAATAAACTAATTTTATTTTGAATTTTTTTTTAAATAATATAGAACCATTTAAATTATTTGAATGAAAATGATGGTTTTAATAGATATCAGTATTTTTTACTATTCATCAAAAAATTAGTCATTTTAAAACAATATTAAAAGTTAAAACTAAAATAAATTTTACATTATTATTCAAAGAGTAAATTTATTTTTTTCAAATAATGTTTATAAAATTTTCTGAAATTAATTTTATTATCTGTCTAAAAAATCAATACAGATAATTTTTTTGAGAAAAAGTATTTTCAAAGCATATATAGACTTTATTAAAAATTGGGTACTTTTTTATAATTATATTTTGTTTATCTATAATGTTTATAATTAATTTTAAAATTTTTATTCCTATTGACACCTCCATATTTATGATCTATTTATTATAGTAAATTATAATATTAATAATAGTATTTCAATGTTTTTTAAATCTTGGTGTTGTGTGTATGACATGAAATCGAAGAAATTAAAATTACATGTATAACATTTCATAAAATATTGTGGTGTTACATGATAACCCCCCTAAAATTAATTTATTTATCAAAATTCATCATTGTGATACTAAAATATGAGGAAAATTCTACCTTGCTATATCCTTAGGTTTCAAGGTATTTTACTTAAATAAATGATTTTTTCACAAAACATTGATCAGTTAAATGGTATTGTTTTTTAGCACATTATCAATATGATCCCGATTATCGATCAGTTATTCCTCATAAGAAAGATATTAATCAGGTGGTACAACCTTTTGTGGATTACATCTGAACAATAATGTATGTACTTCCTCATGAGAGTTGCATGAAACACATCATAGACATGAGAGAGGTTTGGTGGAAGGGCCAATTGATAACCTACCATCCTGATATAATCAATATTTTCAAAGGTTATGATATATGTAGTTATTATTTTTCCCTTATTTTTCAGTTTCTTTTCCTTATTACATAGACATATTCTTAGAAAAACCTTATCACTGGCTTTAATTTCTAGATCACGCTGATTATTTTCATCATTACTTTTCTATTGACTTTTTGCTGCCCTTATGTGTTGATTATTGTATCCAAACATCTTTACCATTTTTCAGCTATCTCAAGTACAAATAGATTACTTTCTCCAACTTCAACCCGGTATGTTGGAGGTATATACTTCTTTCCATAGAGGGCTTCATAAGTAGCCATCTGAATGATTTACCTAAAGGTATTGTTAAATGAAAAATCATCTATTGGAATGTGTTGATCAAAAATAAAAATAATTAAGTGAAAAAATCTCAACATATCCTTTAGGGTCATAAATGTTCTATCAGACTAACAATATATCTAAGGATAATACAAAATACTGAAACACATCTCTATATCTAGATCCTATTGAAAACATCAATAGAGCCATGAGGTAAACCTCAAGTCCCAACCATATTCAATAGATATACTAGTCCATGAAAACTTACTAATTACTTAAGGTCTATACAGACATGATGGTCTAAGGAAAAACTCTCTCTAATAGAGGTGAAGAGTGATAACATTATAAGGTGATAGATTACAACCCATACAATAATATTCCCTGTATAAATTTTTGGGAGCTCAAGAAAAAATAAATGGTGATGTTTTTCCATTTACAATATAGAATGAGAAATCGATGTAAAATCCTCTTATACTTTTGTCTCACAACATTAAGTTACTGACATACCAATAAATAAGATAAAAACTCTTTGATATCTCTTTTCAGGTCATCACACCTGAAAAAATCATTCAAATACCTATAAGTCTTTATACTTCCTTTATGAATAGAGAATAAAGAAAAATGCGAATCATATAACAGAAACTTCTTCAAATCTGGTATGGACAAAACACATATAAGGTTATTTAACCATATAATTCAATTACAATCATGTTTTATCATAGGAACACTTCTTCTATATATTTTCACCATCCTTATATTCCTATTTAATATTTACTTCATTAGATAGTTGAACAATCATATGAGAAAGATAATAATTATAGAATTCATTTAGGATTTCTAGATCCATCCTTTAAAAATACATATATATATTGGATCATTTTTTTATCCACTTCATAGATAATATTTCTTGATCATTTCGACTCAAATCATTGGTCACTATGTTTTCTTTCACATGATAGTAATTTATTGAACAATAAAAATATTTATATAAATCTAACCAAATTTTCTAAAACATGATCAAATCCTTTTATGTGAATATATACATTAAAATTTTATGACTAGTATATATATCACACTTTTATTAATAATTAAAATTCCTCTTGATCGTTAATGATAGTGTCACCACCACTAACCCCAAATCATGAGTTGGGTAATTATACTCATTAACATTCAATTTCCACATCAAATAAGATATAACCATGTTATTCTACATGATAATTAACCCCAACCACTTCTTTGATACATTAATAAAGATTAAAAACCCTTCTGTACTATATGGTAATGTAAGAATAGGAGAACTAACTAATCTTATATTTAGTTCATTGAAATTTACCACAGCTGAATATATCGAGATGAACCTAGACAATTTCTTAGTAAAATTGGTCAGTAGATTAGATAATCATGATAAACTATCCACATAATATTGATAATATTATTCCAAACCAAGAAAAATTATCATTATAGTTTTCAGGGTTGGTCTAGGCCAACATTTAATAGAATCCATCTTTTATGAATAAACTAATACCCTCTATTGAGATTATCTATCACAAAAATGTAATATTTTTTGTCAAAAATTGGAATTTTGTAAATTTTTCATATATTTTTTCATTCCATTGTGTCTTTAACACAATTATTAGGTGATATTCATTACACTCCTTTCTCATCAAATAAATAAACAAATCATCTATAAGGATACCACAACCTGATCTTGGTAATCTCTAAAAACTATATTAATTAAAACCATAATGATAGTGTGAGTTTTTGTATAATCAAATAGAATAACTATATATTCATATTGTACATGCCTTGTACAAAATTATCACCAGGGTACTTTATACTTGATCCTCAATTGATGATATCCATAATAGAGGTCAATCTTGGAAAAGTATTGACAACCACATAGTTTATTAAAGAAGTATACAATATAGGTTATATGATACTTTTTCTTGATTGTGTTATTTTTTACTTCTTGATAACCAATGTAATGTTGAGTTAATCCATCCTTCTTCTTAAAAAAGAACTAGTGCACCCCGAGGTGACACACATAGCTGAATGAATCCCTTCTCAAGGTTCTCCTAGAATTGTTTCTCTAAATCCTATAACATGATCGTGGCCATTCAATAGGTATTATTTTTAGGTAGTAGGTATGAGTTATATTAAGAACTCAACTTCAATATTCAAGGGAATACTATCAAACTCTTCCAGAATAACATTATTAAACTCCCACATAATAGGCACACCATAAATGTTGAGCTTCTACCCAAGAATCTGATATAAAATCCTCTTTTGAATAGAAATTGAGAGAGATATAATGGATGAGATTTCCATAGGAATTTCATATTTATCATCATAATGATAGATGATCATATATCATTTTGGAATATCAAACATGACTTCCCTTCCTCCACAATTAATGTGGGATTTATGTAATAAAATCTAATTCATGCCTAAGATAATATCAAATTTAACCAGATGGAGAATTATATGTTTTATAGGAAGTGAATTTCTATAATTTTTAATTTGGGAAGAATCATGTAATTGGGATGTGATCACCATACCATTATAGGGTTTAAATACTAATTAAATATCTAATTTTTGAGGATAACAATAAAACTCCTGAGATACATTCCATGATATACATGAACCGACATAAATAAAATAAAATAGTTTACATAAATATTTGAGCATATATTCTAAAATATCAATTTTATGACTCTATAATAAATCCCATAATATTACAATGTTGATTAGCATAACCATCATGCATTGTTAATGAGAGTGACCAATCATGAAAAATCATTCATAGGATATCTGAATCATGACACCTTCTTTTCAATCAAGGAAACCATAGGTTTAACAAATATCATTCATGTTTATAGTTCAAATACTTCATGATGGTTCATAAATAGTTTTTGTATTTACAAAACATGTCACATAGCAGTGTCAAATAACATGTGCAAAAGGCCCGTTGTTGTGCACTTGGTGAAGATTGATCCTAGATAATTGTACCTTTTTAGAGTTATTACGCCTAGGTACAATTGCGTCAGAGCCACATCTAGTTGTATTATACAAATAGTGATGTAAATTCTTAGAAAAAACTCACTCTATACTTCACCCAAATACCAATACAGGTTTATATAATTTTACATATCATTAGACTTATTATTTTAAATATCCATGTAGATATCACTAAGGTTTTCACATTATAGTTTCAAAAAATTTAATAAACATTTTATCCAATAAAAAATATAGTGAACTCATATTTTCATATATAAATATCTCATATATTAGATGAATATTCAGTAAATTTTAAAAATACATGCATGAGGACAATAATGGTTTAGTGTATCTGGAGACTAGGAATATAAAATTTTTATTTTATGAAATATTTTAAACATCTCCCATATGGATCTTCCCATTTTATACTCTTAAAAAAAACTCTTTCTAAAACCTCTATTCATAACCTATTAAATGGAAATAAAATAAAGGGTGTGTTTAGATTCTTAGTAAATGTGTAAATGGGAGATATTATTCTATGATCATATAAAATCTTAATATATGAATAAGGGAATGATATCATGAAAATAACTTAAAAAGTTCATAACCAAACTGTCATAGATCATAAAAAAGAGTAATAAAATAGAGAATTATAATTCAAAGAGACATGGTCCATAAATGTGTGCGATCATAATAATTCTTGATACATAATATCTTGTCAAAAATATGTGGTGCATAAATAAATTTAATAACCACTTTATTTTCAAGGTTAATGTGCAAGACCATAAAAAATAGTGGATTTGGCACATCCACATGTTTTCAATTATGGATCAATCCCATAGTCATGTTTCTCATTTTTATCCAATGAGATATAAATATTTACCTAATTCATTGGAGGGAGATATATATCCCACCTGTCCACGGTAATAATGTCACCATTTTCATTGGTTATAACATAACCACCATCCATGGTTATAATGTTACCGTAATCCATGGTTCTAACGTAACCATTATCACATAATGAAAAACACATATAATTGTTCCAAAATATCATTAAACATTCATCATATCATAACCCATGAAACAAAATGGGTCTCACAAACATTCCATCATAGAATAACCCATAGAATGGAAATGGGTCACATAATTAACTCACCAATTCATCATAGAATAACCCATTGAGAAGCAAAGGGTTTCATAAACATCCCTTCATCTTAACCATTAACCATCTAGAGAAGGAACAAGAATGGTACCATTGGATCATATCCCCTATAAATCTTATGTATCATTAAAGGATGTCATCTTAGATAGTAAATGATTTTGAAAGAACACTTGAAACATGTCTTGAGGGATATAACCATTACACTATGAAAATCACCATTTAAATCATAAATTTATTAAAAAAATTCAAATTCATTTGAAACTTACCATGAAAACATATAAAGAGATATTTAAATAATCGATCATTTATGATGATGGAATACTCCATTTATTCCATACACATTAAATAAATGATTAGTTTCACATTTTGGTAAAAGCTATAATGGGATTGTTTGATAAAATGAAATAAAGATTAATTTTAAATCTTTTTTTGAAAAATAATAAATGGGTAAAATTTCTTTAAAAAATAATTTGAAAATTGTATAAAAGTTATTTAATTTTGTTTATAAAACTTGGAAACGGAAGTAAATGTATATTTGACCGAAGAGATGAATAAATACGATTTTTATTATTACTTTTGGTATTTTTTTTCTTTTTAGAGTTAAAAATTAATGTTTGACTTGTGTTTCTTAGAAAAAAATAGGATAATAAAATTTATTATTTTCTTGAGAGTTAGACCACAATATATCATCATTGTAATAATATCATAAAATACTTGTTAAATAATGAGATTGTAACATTAAACCATTACCACTTTGGTATCTTTTGAATCATAACATCCATGAAAGAAAGAAAATTATTGGGATGTGTATATCCCATAATAATCATGATAATGACAATAAAATACATTAATTGGTAGTATATACACAATACAAAAGAAACAAGTAGTGTATAATTAATGTGTGCCTTCGAAATAATAGCGATTTGAAAACCCCTTACATGATTTTGTCACTTTTTAATCATTATCCAAATGAAAGGAAATTTTTAAATTAAACATTAAATATCATTAGGATAAATAATTTTATAATATTAAATTCCAAATGGTCTATAAATACACCTCATCAAATAATATAGTTGTACAAATTAACATATGTCCCAAAGAGGACAATTTGAGAAACAAATACCTTAACTAAAGTGTTAAAATAATTCATGTACATTTAAATATCCTACATAAAAAATATGGGTTTATTAAAATTGTATTAGAGATAAATAATCATAATTATAATTCCATATATGATTTAATTGTTACCTTTCATTTTCATTTATTAAAAAATCATTATTAAAACCATGTTTTGTGTAATAATTGATTTACTTTTCATGTATGTTTTGGTTTGATATTTTTGGTAATTTTACTATGATCATGGTTAAATAATATCAATAATACTACACAATATATTAATACCATATATATTTAATATAAAATTTTTATTGTAATCTAATAGACATGGATATAAAAAATGACTTACACCTTTCATAGAGATGGTAGATCGCACGTATAATAGAATGTTATTTAAATTTTATCAATTGATGAAATGAAATAAATATAAATAATATTTTACCTTTATTGAATCAGATTATGTCATATATATCACATATTTTCATTAATCCGGTCCTTATTACCCCCCATGTATAGTGCAAGTGAATAACGAATCATATAACTTCCTGAAGCGGCAGTTCGTCGTACCCTTGAGAAAAGTTATCATATTCTCACAGAATGAAAAGTAAGAATGGATATGTGATATTATAAATATTGAAGTATAATTATGTAATTTTTATCATATTCCTATGTTAAATCCATTATTATATCTACCATGAGATATGGTGATGAAATATTAATTACATACGAGGTGGGGTTCCTAAGTAGTGGTGATGAAAAATTTATTATATCTACCATGAGATGAGGTCGTAGTTTTCCATACGAGGTGGGGTTCCTAAGTAGTGGGATCCACACTATTAGTGTATGGCTTGGAAAACTGTGCATCCAAACCATGAATCCCAGTTTTGAGGGTTATTTGAACATTTTTCCCTTAATGAGGGTAAATAATTGTTTCTTTATTTCTTCACCAGCTCTATACAGGTGGAGCCTCCTTTCTATGCCTGTGTAGCTCCCAATATTCTCCCATGGATAAACACAACTCATCCATCTATTGTCTGATTGGAACATCATCTCTATATATGGATCTGTATAGATGAGCTCTTGAATCCTATAACTTAATTTCTATGTTCCTATTTCCATCTATTGCGATATTTTGGTCTGAGCTCATTTTACCTATTTTTTAGGGTATATGTCTATTTTTTTATTTCTTCCAAACCATACTAAATAAAACCATGATATTGGACTAGTATATCTTCCTTAGTATTAGGTAGGTGGATTATGTATTTTAATAAAGTTTTGGTCATTTTATAATTATCATTATTGCATCACATCTTTCCTTTTTTACATGTTTCCTTAAAAATGCTTTCTTTAATATAAATTGTATTACCGACCTTTCCATTGTTCTTTATTTAGTAAATTGAGGATGCCGACCTCAAACATGGACACCCTTTAGGAGTTCTAAATTACATAGACCTATTATAATTAATTGATCAAATGCTTGGAATTCCATATAATCTTTTGGCTCAGATTTTAAATTAATTTTCCCCTAATAATCAAAATACCAATTAATAACGACAACTCCTATGTGCCTTGTAAATACTTTTATTGTTTTTCCTAGTTTGGTTGTTTCTTTTCTAAAATGATTATTTTTGTGAATTGATATTTTATTATTTAGTGTGATACATAATTGGTATAAATTATGTATTTGATGAACAATGTCTTGTTTTTATAATAAAACCCCACAGATGTGGTGCGCTGTCTCAAAATTAAAAATTAATGACTAGTGATGTAATATATGTTTGGAGATATTAGTTTGGTGTTTCCCTATACTTTTTTTTGTTATATATATAGAATTTATGTACATAAAATTTTTCTGTAGTTTTGAAATGGAGTTTCACTATATATATATATATATAATTTTAACTAAACAATGCACATCTTGAGGGATTTTATGACTTATAAATTACATTTCCTAGGTAGGAAATTACTCAATTATTGAAGGTATCTTCCAAATTCCCCCTTTAACCTAGTAAAAGGAATTTTCATGCTTGAGTAGATTAAATGGAATGTTTTAAAAGGAATGGGTTATCATGATGTATTTCATTACTTGGATTATTTAAATGGTATAAGTTAATTTACATGATCATGCTAAATGGTTTAATTGAATTTGAATTTAATTGTGATACAACCATGCCTCTTTATATTATTGAATAAGAATGGTTTATATGAATTTTTATAATTGTGGTGCCATTATTTATGTTTAGGATTAATAAATATAAATTTGGTGAGGTACTTCCTCGTGGATATTTGTTTTAAATATGATTAAACCCTGATATAGGTTATTGAATGATGACAAGGGGTTTGTTGATAATGGAAGTATCTCGCTCCATTGCATTGGGTGTTGAGAAATTCGGTTTGTAGTAGTGATACTAGATTGAATGTGGGCATAGTGTAGAGCATACCTTGTGTGTGTTTTCATGGAAGGGCACTCACTACAGATTGAGTGTTAACAATATGGAACAATAATATTGAGATTTAGGGCATGTAATCTATGGATTGAGCTTATAGGATTATTCAAACTGGTTATGGATGACTGAGTTACACCTCGATCCATCCATCACCTAGTATTCAAGGTATATGTCCACTTAAATCTGCATGTACTTGGTCCATATAGGTGTATGCCATATATAACTATACAATATATATATTTTTATTATTACAATTACTATATATATATATATATATTATGGTTGGACTTCTCTTTCCAGCTATAAGACAGAGAATTTAGAGACGTTAGGTGTATTTTAAGAACTTGGACATTCTATTGTTTATTTATTAATTTCTATTTATTATTATTTATATCTTCACACTCTTTTACATTATATTCATCGACTGGTTTTAGCTTTAGATAATGTGAGTGGTGACCTACTAGTATTTCTATATGACACCTTGCTTAGGAATCCATAGCACTGGGGTACCTGAGTAGATCTCATGTTTTTAGGACCACCTATTGTTTCTTATAGTGATTGGCTTTTACATAGGAGTTTGGATCACATAACTTAGATGGAGCTCAAGATGCACATGGAGATCGACCTTGAGGATTTGGTTTTCTTTTCTTTATTATTGAAATATATTTTATCATGTTTCATTCTATATGTGTACTATTTTATCTTTTGTATCATTATCATGTTATGAATTCACATTTGTATAATGGCATTGGACATCATTTATTTTCAATTAATATTATTCTTCCTCTTCTCCATCTTTCATTTATTACTACTTCCATTGTTTCCTTGTATTTATTTTCTTATATATATTTGTGCTACTATTATCATGAGATTATTGTCTCCCCACTATCACCTCTTTGACCCTTGATGTTAGTGGGCTGCCTCTTGTATATGGGATGGTATGTTGGAGTCCATGTGACCCACCTGTTTGACTACCTGGTTAGTGGTTAGTCAGGACTAGAAGTTACAAAGTGGTAACCAATACACACTTTTTCCTTTATTTTACTATTTTTGGTTGGTATGTAAGAGACGAGGAACATGTCAGTTCCTGGTAAATATCCGTGTTTGGGAGTGATCACCCCACCCATGGGGAAAATTTCAAGTGGCCGGAGCTGGGATTGTTGTCTATGCTATTTGTTATTACAGTTTATTATTATTTCATCTCAAGTGATTGGTGTACTTTCTGATACATACTTATTTAATTAATATATGGTATTTTACCCTTTTCCTAGTATAGAAATTTAGTATAATTACATGTATCATTATAGTCATATAGAGACTCACATGTCATGTATATACCTTTCCATGTAGTTGTATATTTAGGCCTCAAGCCCATTTGGATTATGTTCCTTTAGTATTATGTCATGATTTTGTTTTATTTAGAATTCCTATTATATAACATTATTGGGTGACTATATATCATGTTTCCTATTTTTTTCATTTGATATATAATTGGTTTCATGCCATGGATTTAATAGTTGTGATTATATGGGAACCAGTTTTTAGTAGTAAGTTGTATCGACACCTTATAATTGGGAAAGGGTAAACTATGTACTCAAACCATCCTTGTGAAATATATATATATATACTACTGTTAAAATATAAAATATATTA
Organism: Viscum album; assembly: GCA_963277665.1. NCBI lineage: Eukaryota > Viridiplantae > Streptophyta > Magnoliopsida > Santalales > Viscaceae > Viscum > Viscum album. The sequence goes on along the minus strand of OY728128.1, from coordinate 2,103,565,321 downwards.
ATAAAAAAATTAAAATTAAATTGGTTTTGTTTAAATGGGAGCTATTAATTGATCTATAAGCCATATGGGTACCTTATAAATTTCAGATAAAAACCCATAAAATTGAACATTTACTTAATAATATAGATTTATTTTGAAAAAATATAAATGTAAATGTTTTTTTAATCTTGATCCTAAATCAATTAAATTTATTATTAAGGCTTGTTATTCTTTCAAATGAGCATGTTAATAAATTTTATTACCTTATAAAATGCTTAAGTGGATTTAAATAGGCTAGTTCAGGGATTTTTCTTTTAAGCTAACACTATACATGCATTTTGAAACTTAATAATTAATTAAATTCTTTTGGTTTGCATGTTATGAGTATAGGATGTCTTAACAAGACCCTCGTAGGTCTATATATAATGTACCATGTGATATTGTATTATAATTCGTACATAATGCTATGTTTTAATTTTTATTAAATATTTAATGATTTATTGTGAATCAATATAATTTATTTAAAATGGAACCCAGAGTGGTGTCCATAATTTCAAATCCTCATTTAGGGGGTGTTTAATTTTCTTTTATATTTTCCTTGGAATCGAAATATGAGAATTTTCTGTAGGCCTTTCTCTTTTGTAGAAATGTCCTAAATGATAGGCGTTAGTCCTATTGTAATCTATTTGGAAGGACCTAGTGATAGGGTTGATAATTTATCTTTTGTAAGAGGATATATCGTGAGAGGTAGGACCTTTATAGATTAAATTACTTGAAAAATGTTGTGGGTTTCTAATGTCTGGTGACATTCAGGTGTTGTTGTCCCTAGTAGGACTTTTTTATTCTAAATAAAGCCTTTGTTTTTGACGGGTGTCCATGGTATCCTTGAACCTTTTTACAGGCATGAACATAAGGTAATTCTCAGCTTCATTAGGTTAGGAATTCCTATGTAATGGTCAGAAACTTAGAAAGTGTTATGTCCCTCTCCTCTTGCTCAGTGTTGGATGAATTAAAATTTCATCATCAATGTTAATGGTTATTTGGAGCAATTTGACTTTGGGTTAAACATCTTCTACAAAACACATGATAATTTGACACATAGGGAAGAAAACCTATAGATAATATCAATTATTTTTCACCAGGATTATGAAACCTCAACATAGTGGGTTCTCATATATATGGTACCCATCTATTTTCTAAATAATATAATTAACTGGTTGAGTTTGGTGAAATTATTGAGCATTGAGATGTTGAGTGTGTTATTGGGTGATCTTCGAAATAGAGTTACTTGGGAATTAAAGGAATCATGTTTTTTCTAATGATTGGGTTGAAATCCAAGAGTATCACATTTTTTTACATGTTGGGTGGATTTGTTTGGAATTTTTACCAAATTTTATGACTCCTGTGGTCATGACTCGAATTTGTGTCACAATATGTTTAAGGTGATTTTGGTATAACACTCCTTTGAGTGGATAGTATATCTCTACTCTTCAATGACTAGGAAAATATTATTGTGGAGAGAGTCACATTAGCTCCAATGGTTATGTTCCCTTCTATGTAGAAGGATCACAACAAAAATGGACAATAGAAATGTTCGGTGTTTCATGAATACCCTTGAGGCTACATGTTGTGAATAATTTCAGTGCTTACTGGAAAGCATGACGTTGATGTGGTTATATATGTATGTGACCCTTGAGAAACAACATTGGTATTGGATGAGATTCGGTGGTTATGTTAGTGTGATCACCACACACATTACTTTTTTTGGGCTATGTGATTGGTTAATGAATATGCATTGATAGGTGAAGTTGATCTTCTTCTAAGAACTCGATTGGTAGTGGATTGAATCTTTAAATAACTCTTGATATCCATTTAGTGTAGTATTATTTAAGGGAAAATAATTTCTCCCATATTTATTTATACCTTTATGCACTAATAGACTATCAGTTATAGACCAAACTATGTTTTAAAAGGCCGTTGGGCTTCTCATGTGGCCTCTATCAGAGTTTCGTATTGGATGCATGGTTCCTATCGAGGCATGGTTAGTCCCGAGTGATACTTGGGATCCAATGTGAGAACACCTTGGGTGGAAAAATAGAAACTATCCATTATTTTCTTACTTTAAATCCATTTGGACGCCACTATGGGACCAGTCATTTTTCTAATGTGGACGCATTGGTCATGTAACAAAATCTCACTTATAGACATGGAGTATGAACTACCCCAGGTTAGTTCCTTAGACTCTAGTTTAGTTAATCAGAGGATATACCGAAATTTTTGTATGGAATGAGGATGGTTTCTGAAGGGTTTAAATTCTAGTGGTCTAGATATAGGATACTCCCTTGTTCATGACTAGGCATGATAGATTAAATTATCAGGTGAAGTCATAATCATGGAATGTTTCCTGAAGTCAAGTGTGGTCTTTGGTGAATGTGTACTTGGAAAAAGGAATATTCATTAGAGTAAATAATTGTGGTTTATTTTATTTTACACCTTTAACATAAGATTATAATTTTGAGAATATTTATATAGTGTTGGTCAACTTTTTTCCTTATTGTTTAATGTTTGGGGTCAAAATAAACTGTTTTAAAGAACACCGCCAGGTTAAGGGATGTGTGGTGTAAGTGGTCGAAATTGTCTTCTGGGAACGCTTGTGTGACCAGTTAATGTTAGGTTAATCATGATTTGACTATTTCATTACAATGAGGTCTCATTTATGACCTCAAAAGTTAAATGGTTCACCTAGTTAGATAAATATTTCTAGGATCATCTTTAGAATTGTTTGAAAGATGATTTGTATGGAAATTCTGATAGTGGAGGTACTATGGCTGAGAATTGGCCACTTTTGTAATAGAATATGTAGTTTGGAGAAAAATCATCTATATTTTAAAATATAGGATGCCACGATAATTTCTCTAGCTAAACGGGCTCATGTAAGAACCATTTAGGTGTCTAAATTGGAAAATGAGCATTGTCTCAGTTTTGACGGTTTAAGTTCCATATGCCTAAGTAAATGTTGGATGGTGTATTGGTAGATTAGAAAGGCAACAAAACCATTAAAATGGGACTTCATGAACCTTGTATATAATGTGAATTTTTCCCCATGGATTCTCCGGGATGAGAAGTTTTATGGTGGGGATGTTCAAACGAATAGTGTTTTGAGCCAAGGTAGAATTCCAAGGGAATATGGATTTTGGAATTTAGTGGAAGGTTAATTCTTTAAACCATGATTTGGAACATAATTTTAAGATCTGGAACACATTAAAGTGTTGTTTTTAGACATAGGTAAAGTTATGAGGGGTACCATGTGTGTCACATTGAGTTTCGGGAGTGAGAGTAGCAAAAAATCACATGTTTGGGTGGTCTAAATAGGGTGAACAGTTTGTCAGAAACCATGTGGCCCCTATAAGTTAATCATGCATAATGAACTAGAGTTATTGTAGGTGTCACATGGGCTATGAAAGGTTTAACAAATGTTTCACATATCCTTTACAATTACTGAAATGTAGATAGTATCCTTGCACTGTTCCTCACATAGTTGGTGCATGGTTAGGGAAAACCATGCGAGAGATCCATACAAGGTGGGGTTTCGAAATAGTGGGAGTCACAAGGTTGCTGCATAGTTTAGAAAACCATGTAGCCAAATCATGAGACCCTGTTTTGGGGGTGAATTTACCAGTTTCACTTAATGAGATTAAATAACCATTTCTATATTTATTGTCCTCCACTATCCACATAAAGCCTCTTCTATGCACATGAGGATATCCTAATATCCTAATTATAGTAATAAAGGGAAATCCACTATCCTTTTTATGAATTGAATTACATGAAACTCTATGGATCCACATCATTATGCTCTGAAATCCTTTTTCTTCATTTTCATGTTTCTATTTGGATCTTTTCCATAATTTTTGTAAAATTGTTTTCTATATTTTCCAAAAAATGTATATTTTTCATTTTCTTATGAACCAGATAAAATCAAGCCTTTATATTATATGAGTATAACATCATAATTATGATGTAGTTGATCTAAAACTTTTACCTCATGTTTTCATCATTTTAAAAAATAGTTGATGTACCATTGAATATGTTTTTATGCACAATTCCTTAATTTTTTTCTTCAATCTAAATTGTATTACGCATGTTGTATTACTGCTGTTGAGTATTTTTTAGTTAATTTAGGATCTAAACCTTGAAAATGGATTCCCAATGGGTTTTATAACTTATATTTACCAATTATAATTAATATATTAAACACCAATAATTCCTTCTAAGAATTATTCATCGATTTTAAATAGATTTTCCATTATAAATAAAATGTAAATTGGCAAGTAAACCTTCAAAGTTCCACATAAAACTTTATATTATTTTTCCCTCTTTGGTTGTTTCTTTTATAAAATTTTTATTTTTATGAAATGAGATGTGATTATTGATTGTGATTCCTAATTTAGATAAAAGAATCACTTGATGAAAAATTTCTTATTTTTCTAATAGAACGCCTTAGATGAGGTGCGATGTATTATAAATTAAAAATTGATGATTATAAATCTAATAAAATCATATTCATAAATATTTTGGTTTTTCCTATGGGTTTTTATTGGATATATGAAATGCTTGTACATGACCTTTTCATATTGTTTGGAAATATATTTTATATCCAAATATATATATATATAAATGCTTAACTAAACCAAGAATCTCATGATGTCTTAGTCCAACATGTAAATGAAATTTCCCAGGTAGAAAATTGATAAAATGTTGAATTCATATTCTATGATGGAACTTTAAACTGTAAAAATGAATTTCCATGAATGGGTAGATTAAATGGAATGTTTTTAAAGGGAATGTCATGTCATTATGGATTTCATTCCATTAATGATTTAAATGGTTTAAATAAATTGAACAGATCACATTAAATGGATTAATTTAATTTAAATTGAATTGGGTGGAACATTTTTTATGATTGACATAATAGAATAAGGATGACTAATGTAATTTTCTAAAATATTTATTCCATTTGTTATGATAGGGATTAAAAAATTTAAATTATGAGAGGTAATTACTCATGGATATTTATTATAAATATGATAATTATTTGATATAGGATGTGGAAGGACGGTAAGGGTTATATTGATTATAGAGGTATCATACTTTATTACATCGAGTGTTGAGCATGAAATCTCACACTAGTGACACTATATGGATGGTGGGTAATGCGCACCATGTCCCTTGTGAGTTTTTAGATGATGGTGCACTCACTAATAATCTATTGTTGACATGATAAAACACTCACCATCTCTAGTGATGAGTGTGATGTCTCCCACTCATCCTGTGAAATTGGGTATGTACCCTATAGCTTGATCTTATAGGCTCGTTCAGACTATTTATGGATGAATAAGTTACACCATAGTCCATTCTGCACCTAGTATTCCAAGTATATGGACACATTTTTTGGTACACACTTATTCCATATAGGTCGATTCAATATATAAACTATACTATATATTTATATATTATTACTATATATATATACACTTATTATTTAAGATTCAATTTCCCACCATGAACTAAAGTTGGTAGAGCCGCTTGGTTTCATTTAGGAACCCGAGTGTGCTATTGTTTATTAATTCTACAAACTACATTAATTTATATTCACAGACAAGTTTTAGCTATGGACATCACTAGTGGTAACTTACTAAGATTTATATCTCAAACCCTAGTCAGGCCACCATTGCACTAGAGCACTGGAGCAGATCTAATGTTTGCAGGACCATGGATTATTTCTTATATTGATTGGCTTGGACCATGGGTTTATGAGAAGAGGACTGATATGGAGCTTTGGATGCTCCTTGAGATCACCATAGGGGATTTTATTTCCATTTCATTACTCTTGAAATATACTGTATCATGTTTCATACGATATGTCTACTATTTTATATTTTGTATCATCATTGGGACATGAAATAACATTTATATACTAGATTTGACAATCCATTCTATTCATTTTATATTATTCTTCATTTTCTATGAATTTCATTAATTACTACTTCTCATATTTTATATTGTCTATTTTTGGATATAACACTGTGATACCTTGATAATGAGTGTATAGTCTCCCCAATATCACCCCCTTATACCCTCACTTCTAGTCGGTAGAATCAGGTATATGGGGAGGTAGGCTTGAGGAAATGCGACCCACTGGTATGACTATTATTTTAGTGGTTAGTCATGCTGAGAAGTTTCAATTATAAAACCATTGATGGAATAAGGTTAATACATGAATATAAAATGGGGTTTTTATAATTTTATTGGCCATTTTACCTCTTATATTTTTCTTTGAACCCCTTAGTAATTTTTTTTAACTTGAACCACATTAATTAATTTTTACTATTTCTAATGTTAATTTGAAAGAATTAAGTTGAAAGTATTATATTATATTAATTATTATGATTCTAAATATGGAATACATTTCTTCTAAATATTATTCAAATAAGTGGAATATTTTAATTGAAAATAAAACCCACAGATGTGACGAAAACGTGGTTTTCCAATGGGAATATTTTCATATGTATAGAAAGTTTTAATATAAAAAATCATCATGACTTTGATTAAAATTTCCTAAATTTTTTAAATAATAAAATGATTAAATTAAATTTACATTCAAATTTTTGAACAATATGGACCATTGTAACTTCTTTAAATGAAAAAGTGGTTTTTAATTGAAATATGTATTTTTTAATATTTATCAAAAACTTTATCCATTTCAGACAATTCTCTAAAATTAACCCTAATATATTTTTGACATTTTGATTCAAAAAATGATTTTTATTTTTTAAAATAAATTTTCTTAATTTTTCAAAAAACAAAATTTTTTATTTGTTCAAAAATATAAATATAAATAAGAAAGGTATTTTTGTATTATATAAATCCATTAATAAAAACTAAGTACTTGTTTATAAATATTTTTTATTTAAATATAACATTTATACTTACTTTTAAAAATGTGTTTATTCATATTCATATTAATAAATCTACTAGATAAGTTATAGAGGTCAATAATAACAATAGTATATCATAGTTTTTTAAAATCATATGTTTTCTTTAACTCTAGCTACTGAAGAAAAAAAATTTATTAAAAAAAATAATTAAATAAAATATCTAGATTTTATAAATATCTCCCATATGAAACCTAAATTTATTATATAAATAACAAATATAAATCTTTGAAAAAGTATTGATATCTATGAAATTGGTCAAACAAGTCATTAATACAGGGTAAAGGATACTTTTTCTTGAATGTGAACTTTTTTAGTTTATGATAATCAATGCATGGTAACATCAATCAATAATTCTTTTTAGAAAAATTATAGGTTAACCCCAATGTGTCACACTTGGATGAATGAAACCCTTTTTAATATTTTCAAGATTTTTTTCTTCAATTATTGAAATTTAATTAGTTCTATTATATATGTAGTCTTTGAAGAGGTGTAACACTAGGTGTGATATCTATTGAGACCATAATGTCACAATTATAAGAAGAATAGGTAGATAATATGAAAATTCATTAAAAAATACCACAATATAATAATATAATCAATGTTGAGTATCTACACTACCATCTATGATAAAAAAACTTTTTTAATTGGAATCAAAACCTATACAATATATGTGATTTAAATTGGAAGTCCATATTTATCATCAAACTAATAAAGATAATTGGTTGGTCTGTAATATCAAATGTGAAACCCCTTACTCCAAAAATTATGTGGTATTTTTTAGATAAATCCAATCCACACCAAAGATTCCCTTAAATTCAACTAGAGAGAGAATAACAAGTTTTATAGGGAAAAATTCCCATAAAATTCAATTGGAGATGAATCGTAGACATTAGATACAATGATTTTAGAATTTGGGTTTTTTCACTGCTAATTTAACATCTAATCATTCGGGATAAAAATAAACATCCTTGAATACATTTCATGATATAGATGAACTCATATAACAATCTCAAATAGGATACGTCACTTTTTGAACAAACATGTTACCACATTAGATTTATTTTTCGATCCTCGATGCCATATTAAAACTTAAATAGTTAGAATAAACAGTAATAAAATTTTATCAGGGAGATAAATCATATATATTATGTCTAGATAATGAAATATTCTTTTCAATATATGGCTCCTTAGGTTTTAAAGAGGTCATTTTTAGTAAAATCATCTTTAAATCCTTCACAATTTTTTATAATGAGTTTGTGAATTTTCAAATCATATCCCCCAAGAGTGTCAGAATAGGTTTGGGGAAAGACCCATTGTCTTACACCATTTGATGATCGAGTCCAGCTCAATGTTCCCTTTTTGATTTTTTATCCCCGTCTTTAACTATTCTAGATCCACATCCACATTTAGTATCCAAACAAGAATGTAATCTATCAGAAACCACTACCTCTACACTTCACTAAATTTCCATGATATCTTTCTATACCCTGACTTATCCTTACACTTCTCCTTCGAATTATTTCTAATTTTTTCTATAATAGTTCCCAAGGATAACTAAACCACACTCTAATAAAAACTTTAGTGTCCCATAATTCTTATGCATATATTTCAAATCTATAATATTAATATTAATTAAATTACCTAACATCTATACTAGAAATAATTTAGGTATAATGATTTTGTAATCATGGATATATAACATAATGTTTCACAACTGAACTACACTATCTTCCACTTATATCCTCATAAGTATAACCCTTCTAATACATATTATATATAATAAATTTCTTTACAACCTGGGTAATGTAAACATAAGAAAGGGTCAGCTCAGATGCTCTGTAAGGGTAAAAGATGGAGATATCCACATAACATAAGAACATGCATTTTGGAAAATTAGAGCAACATTTGGAAACCATTTCCTATAAATCATAGATAATAAACTTGTGTCACAGAATAAATCCAGGAAGTTTATAACACATTAATCTTAAATAAATCCAATAATATAATCCATGGACACATAACATTGGCATGAGACATGGAAATTTGGAATATAAATAAGAATATAAAATTATTTACACTGTAGTTAAGTATCTTTTCTAAGGCTATCATAGTTGTTTGGGTTTAATCCTCAAACTATCGTAGTAGTAAAGGTCTACTCCTAATATTATCATAGTTGAGAAAGTCACTTACTAAACTGGGTTTAGTCCCCATTCGAGACCTATTTATCTCATGAGACATCAATAATTTTCGAATTCATTAGATTAAGATATAGGGCCCACCCATCCTTGGTTATAATGTGAAAACCATCATTGGTTGTTATGTAACCACTATACTTGGTTATTACACAACCTTCGTCCTTTGTTATAATATAACCATTCCCTTGATTATAACACAACCACCATCCCCGATTAAAATGTAACCACCGTCAGATAATAAAAACCATACATATGTGTTACATAAGTCATAAAAAATAATTATATTAGAAAACCTAAAAAGAAATGGATTTCATAAAAATTTCATCATTGTATAACCCATGGTAAAGAAATCTTTTTCGGAAACATTTCATAGTTTCATTAATGCATAGCCCATGGAAAAGGAAGCTTTTTACATATATATTTACAGTATAAAAATTACCCATCTAGGGAAATAATAAGGATGATATCATTGGAAAATATTATTAGTAAAGCATGAATAACATCAAATTATTCCATATTAAAAGGGAAATGATTTTTAAAGATCACTTGGAATGTTTATTGAGGAAAATAACATTTATATTTTGAAAATTAATTTTATAATAAAAATATTTCCGAAATTTTATGGATATAATTCTATTTCAAAATAAACTTTGAAATATATAGAATAGGATTCAAAACAGGATGTGTTTATGATGGTGGAAAATTCTGTATTTGTCATATAAGGTAAAATAAATATTCCTGTCAAATTTTTAATATAAATTCAATAGAACTTCGTTCAGAAAATGATATGAATGAAAATCATTATAAAAAATCAAAAAAGGGTAAAAATGAATTTAAATAATGATATGATAATTTTAAAAGATTCTTTAAAAAAATTAGAAATCATTTATATTTGAGAATAACCTTTTTCGACTGAAGAGATAAAGAAAGTTGATTTTACCTTAAAAAATTTTATTTGAATCTTTATTAAAAAAGGAGAGGAAAATGAAAAAAAAAATTCCATTATATAAATAGAGGAGAAGAAAGATAATGTATTTCTTAAGAGATATATCATAATATTCTATCATCATTAGCATAAACATAAAGAATTTCGATAAACAATGAGATTTTATCATAAACCCTTACTGTATTTGTAACTTTTGAATCATAAGCCCCAAAAAAAATATATTAAAATGAATCATAACATGTAATTAAAATAAATAAATTCAGGTTATTTCTTGTCAAAGGGTTTTTATATACACCTCATAAAATAATATGGGTGCATAATATAACATATGTTCTAAATAACAAAAATTGAGACAGACCCCTCTTACCTTAAGTGTTGACGTCCATAATACATGTTAGAACCTCTAGTATAACAAATATAGGATTATCATAAATCAATACCAAAATTATACTAATATATAACATGACATATATGATTTACTTATGACCTTTTTACTTTTATATTAACAATTCCAATTTAAAATCACATTTCGGGTAATAACTCTCTCATTTTTCATGTATGTTTTGGTTTAGTATTTTTAGAAATTTTACGTTGATAATGGTCCCATATTCTATTTAATGTTAACCCAGATATAAATATGACATATATTTATTATATATATAGATAAATCCATTAATTTTATAGATACTAAATGAATTAAACCATTCATGGAGATGATAAACCATTTGCACGCATGAACATTGTTTCCATTTTCTTAATGAAAGAATGGTAAAAAATATATAATTTTTACAGAAACATTATAACATTATATAAATAAAAAATATTCATTAAATTTATCAATATTCTATTCCTCGTAAAGTCTAAAGGAAAAATTAATCACATCACTTCGGGAGGAGGTAGTTCACAGTACACATGATAAATGTTATCAAATTTCCATGGAATGGAAAGTAAGAAGGTATATGTGATATTATAATTCCATACGTATAATTATGTTATGAATACTAAATATATAAGTAAAATCAATTATTATATCCTTTTGTGAGTGGTGGTTATGGAAATTGAATTATATTTGTAACACCCCAAGATTTCATAGTGTGTTATTTCTTTAAATTAATTCAATAACTTGCACTACACACAACACCGAGTTCAACCACAACACGACTTGCCAAAATAGCCGTTCAAAAGAGGTTATGAATAGTATTAAGTAAACTTTGAGCTTTATATAATACATATAATTTTAGAATCCATATTATGAGTTTCTTAGACATAATGTAAGAACAAATTCTTTTTTTTTTCAGATAATAGAAATATTTTTCAAAAAATGCACTTTTACCGACTTTTAATGGTGAACCATTTTTAAATCCAATATTTGAAACATTTATATATTCAATTTTAAAAAATAAACTTCTTCTTTAGAATAGGGACATTAGAATTTAGCTTCAATAATGTTTTGGTACTTTTCTAATAACCTTTATATTTTGATGAATAGTGAAAATTACTAAATTTTAATTTAAAAAAACTTTTTTAATTAAAATTTGTAATGGTGATAAATTATGAATTTGAGTGATTTTTAAGTATAATTATATTATATTTTTACCATTCAATCCAATTTTGGTCATTAGACATTATTTCACATTTAAACTGGATATAATCAAATGTCAATCTTTTGATAGTTATTATTTCTTAAAAACACGTTTTTTGTTTTGACAACGAGAATTAATTTTAATTTCATTTCTGCCACTTCTGTGTTTTGAATTTAGAAAAATGGATTCCATATTTAAGATCAGGATTTACAAATTGTGTAAATAGGTAACTTTTATTATTAGACATTTTGAATAATTACTTCGGTAAATATTTTATTTACCATGGTTAAAGGGTAAATCCGATAAATAAGGGTAAAAAATATTATAATAATGTTAAATTACCCTAAAACATGTCATAACCATATTTTTTGATACATGTTCGACCATGTAAATCTTTGGGTCCATTTTGGGACCCCATGGAGCCACTTGTAAGTGATAATGACACATTATATTAATTAAGTTAAAGTAAATACAAAAATGACATATGCATATATCTTTTAGAAAAACAATTTTTACATTGGATTATATATGTTATATTTTTTACTATAAATATTAATTAGAAATATAAAAATATTTCTTACATAATGGTATTTTATTTATAATTTTTAGACATTGAATAATGAAATTTATTTATGACACAATAATGATGCAATATTTTCTTGATTAATGAAAGAATAAAATAATTGGTACTATAAATGTTAAAATAAATATAATTTGAAAGTTTTGATGACCTCCACGAATTTTATTCTTTAATAGGACATGTTAGTGTTTATTAAATGAATTTTTTTTAATTAATAATGTTGGTAAGGCTTTAACAAAAATCAATTATTAAATAGTTTCAAAATTGACAGAAAGGAGTTTTTAAAACAAATATTATATTATTAATTGATATTAAATTCGTAAAAATCTAAGTATTGGCCAAAAGAATTAGATAATGATAGGTGAGTTATTAATGGATTACTTGGGGGTCTCTTTTAAGTATATAATATGTTTATTAACTATATAATATATAAATAAACAGAGACATGGTAAGTGTCAAACTATTTAACTTAGAGTTAAATGAAAAAGATAAAGTTTATATAGTGACCCAAAGATGTCTAAAACCTATTGGATGATTTGTGTTTGACCTATATCCACCTTATCCTTTACATAATACACTTCAGAGACATTAGAAACCGAATATAAATTTATTATAAAATAATATTTCTAGCTTTTCCAAAGGTGCCCCTAACCCCTATTATAAGAGGGCACTCCCCCTTCTCTCTAATTCACATCTGCAATGCCTTTTGGATTGGACAAAACCTACCCAAATATTCTATAAACAACCATCAATTTGACATAATGGTCTTAGTTTGATCAGAAAGCCAACCTAAGGATCCCTTTTTATCAAATCAAAAGGAAGAACCCGAAGAAGAGGTAATGTTTTCAACACCCTCTTTCAAGTTCCTTTCTTCTTCAACTTATTATTTATTTGTTATTTGCATTATAAAATAATAACTTTAGTATATTCTATATAAAATGATGTTATTATAAATATGGGACAACCATATTCATTATTCTATTCATCCTTCGAATTTAATGTCACCATACGTGCGTACGTACGGCTTACCGTCTCCTCGTCGTGGTGTAATTGTTATTCAACACAATATTATTTGAATGGGTATGATAATGATGTGTAATTGAAGTAAATAATAAATATAAAATTATAATGATTATTTATATATGATATAACATCCAATTAGATACTATTTTGATATCAAAAAATGATATTGTCGCTCGTGCGTACGTACGGACTACCGTCTCCATGAACGCGATGAGATTCATTACCCATAATATCCATTCAAGACTAATTCTAATTTTATGATTAAAAATAATGTTTAAGGACTTGATATCATTATTTATATGAATTAGATACAACCTATCCATAAAAAACACGACTTATGTAACAAAACATATAAAAGAAAACGAGTAAAGTAACACCCGAAACGATGATAATACTAAGATATTATTAACAAAGAAATGTTAGAAGATATTATATGATATCATATTAATGTATATGATTATTTTATAATTTAATAAAAAGTATATCACAAGTATACATGAGGTTAACCTACCCTCGACCAAGGAAAAGTATAAGGTAAGGGTTTATCTCACAATCTCTTCATAATCCGAGGTTGTTTATACATAATTATCTATTGTGACCTCATTATCATCCACATCCATGTTTCTTAAAAAAATATTTGAAATAATTCATACTATTTTATATAATATGGGTTAAAGTCATTTATACCCTTGTTTGACTTTTTATAAGAATTTTATAAAGTAATCTTTCGGTCATTTTCCAAACAAGGTCCTTTTTAACCTTTTCTACAAAATTAAGGTAAGAATGTCTTTTTAACTTACACGGCGTGTGCGACTATTTTCCACCGTTATAAAATCCACAAAGCTTACCTCAAAATCATATAAGAATATTTTGAAAGTAAATTATTTATTTTATAATTTTTTTACTTTGAAATGATTTTAAAAAAACAGATATTTCTCTCAAGTAGTTGTGATTTCATCTATGTCAACATCCTTTGATGGATTTTAAGCTTATTTGAAGTTGATTTATTATTATACAAAACATATATATAGTAATGAAGGTTTTTTTATATGTTTTACTATGGATGTTTTATTTTTATACGATTCATGGTTTATGGATAAAGTATTTACATTCCGTATGCTAGTTTTAATAAAAATGTTTATGTTATGTTTAGACCTTTTCATATGAGGAATGCATTGGACTTAATAAGTGACGGGTGGATCCCGCTATAGCTCCTAGATGCATCAGTAGGTCTCATTAGATAAACTAGTGTCTTGGAACAAGGCCTTGACAAAATCTTATTTTTAGTCTTGGCACAAGGTCTTGACTATGTGATTATGATAGTCTGGCATTATGCATTCCATCATTATGAAAGTGGTTATTGATATTGTCGGTGATTATTAGACTGGTAGAATATCCATGTGAATAAGTAAATGGAATAATTTCATTTTATTTCATCCATATTATGCTGAAGTTCATGTTTAAAGGCTTTTGTTTTAGTTATACATTGGCTTAAATGGTTATTCTTATTTATGAAGGTTTCTGTTATATTGTTATCCTTTTTGGGAATCTGAGTTCACACCGTTCTATGTTTTATTTTTCCAAGGATGTGAAGAATTATTTTACGAATCACCTATAGGGATAGTATGAGGGGATATGAGTGTTGAATATGGAGACTATGTTGTTGTAGTTTTCATTTTATTATGTAATGTAAACTTTATTAATGTATCTAGTGATTCTAAGGCTACTAAACTAATTGGTCTTTTGAGACTTGATCTTCTGTGATTATGCCAATGTTATGTAATAATGCACTGAATCTGGGTAACTAGGGTCAGGGAATTACAGTTGGTATCAGAGGAAGTTTAGTTCAAACCTTGGAAGCTATATTTAGATAAACATTGATTAGATCACATAGAACTAAGATAGACTTTGAGGATTAGTATAGGAGAACTTCCTAGAATTTTGGTATTGTAGAGATTTTGTGAGTTTTCTGAGAAATACAACCCTTTATGGATATGAGCTGGTAGAGGTAGCTCTGGCACAAATATACCTAGGGGTAAAACCTGAAAACACCACTTTGAGCTAGACTTGAATGGGAACTGGTGCAAGACAACGGGCCTTGCTGAAATCTTGGTTACAACAGTCCTGGGGGATATGCTTAGGATAATTCTCATTTCTTTTAAAAACCATTTTGAAGGGTTTATGAGTATATACTTCCTAAAAGAAAACATTTATATGATTATGGATTATATCCATAAACTATTCAATTTATGTCAAGTGTTTTACAAGTTTGGATTTATGTAATCTGATTCATAAAATAATCTAGTGTATGCCATTGTATAGAAATGGCGCCCAGTAGAAAAAATGTGAACTACAACATTACGTATGATCCAAGGAGTAAGAAGGATCATATCCTTCATGGTATTAATCCAACATTTAGAATGGAAATATTCTCCCTTGTATTCTCAACATATGAAGAAATAGTATCATGTTTTAATTAGATAAGTAATGAATTCTCTGAGTCCTATGGCTTTGAAGAGAAGCAAGAGAAGAAAAGGATGAAAGAGAGAAAGATGGATAAATGGAAGAGGGAAATGAATAATTTTCTCATATGTGATAACTGTGGGAAGAAACACCCTAGAAATTTCCTAAAGGGAATGAGAGTTCGTTATAAGTGTGGAGAAAAAGGACACCAATTATGTGACTGCAAGGGTAAGAAAAAGGTTTCAAATGTACAATGCTTCATCTGCAAGGATTTGGGACACTACACAAACTAATGTTCAAATAATCAGAGTATTCACCAAATGATGCTATTGGATAATAATCAAGTTATGATACTACCACAAATGAGGAGTAATGATTAGAGTTCTTATGTTGTTATTAAATAATTATTTCATTTGAGTTTTGTATCAATGTTGTACTGGTTATAATAATTATGGAGTATATAAGGATTGTATTGTAGTACTATTTCATTAAGGACTTGAGATTGTGTGTAACCAAGAAAAGTTACTCAATACCAGGTTAAATTTTGGGAAAATATATGATGAGAGAAGTATAAACCATAATATTGTTCTGATACCGAGGTAGTGATTTTGGAATAATACATAATTGATTTGGATAAATTATATTGGATATTCTTAACTACCTTGAAACTAATTAATGATTTTTATATGCCATCATTGTTGGAGTTTACAAAATTTTTGGATAGAAGGAGTATATATAGTATTCTATGAAGAATAAGGGATCGTGAATGTAATCAATAAGGTTTTATGGCAATTCAGGATGTGGTAGTGTTTTAATAGAATACATGATGAAGGTGTTCTCATGTTATTACACAGAAAAAAGGATCTTAATTGTGTTTACCTTCCTTATAAATTTTGGACTATGTGTTTGGAAAAAAGTATTTCGGATAATTCTTGTTTGATATTATTTTTTGGATTGCCATAATAGGACAACCTGGAGGTCGGGCGACAACCCCTCTCATCCGGAAAGGCCGCAAGACTTTAAGCCTCAACCGAAGGGTGATAAGGGTGTATCACCTACCACTAGCCCACGTGATGTCCTGTATTGAACAATGTAGTTTTTTAAAAGGTCTAGTAGACGAATTAGAAATTAATTTTTTTGGAACCCTATACGAATAGGATAAATGGAATATTTTTTTATGTTCTATTATCTTTTAGAGTGAAATATGAGTTTGTGGTAGAAATTAGTGAAAAAATGGAACTATACTTATCACACACACACACACATATATATATATATATATATATTCTTCTCTTATTATATGAAGAAATTAATTCTTAAACATTAGGTAAGGGATCTTAAAACTAAAAATGTGTTATCCTAATACCTTAGGTTTTGTTGAACCGATGATATTTTAAATCATCATAGATTGATGGCTTTGAGGCCCTCAATTCTACAATTGTTTGTGACTGATGACCTCAATCACTCCCTATAAATATTTACGTTTTACTCCAATTATGTGTCTCTAATTTACACCAATGTTCTCCTAATCGAGATCATAATTTGGTGGTGACCCTTCCATTTCTCTTTACCTTTAATTAAGACCAAATTTCATTAGCCCAATATTCGATGTGGGTTTTCCCACTAAGATATTTTCTATTTTCAAACTTTTATTTTTGAAGAAAAATTTCAAATTTCTAGTATTAAATTTATTGAATGAGGGAAGAATGTAACACCCCAAGATTTCATAGTGCATTATTTTTTCAATGTAATTCAATAACTTCCACTACACACAACACCGAGTTCAAGCACACCACGACTTACCAAACTAGCTGTTCAAAAGCAGTTATGAAAAGTATTAACTTAATTTTGAACTTTATATAATTTTTATAATTTTTGAATCCCTATTATGAGTTTCTTAGACATAATGTAAGAATAGATTAATTTTTTTTCTGATAAAAGAAGTATTTTTAAAAAAAAAATTCACTTTTACCGACTTTTAATGGTGAACCCTTTTTAAATCAAATATTTGAAACTTTTATATATTCAATTTGACAAAATAAACATCTCATTTAGAATTGGGATATAATAATTTAGTTTCAATAAATTATTGGTACTTTTATAATAACCTTCATATTTTTATGAATAGTGAAAAGTACTAAATTTTAATTAAAAACAACTATTTTAATCGAAATAATTAATAGTGATAAATTATGAATTTCAGTGATTTTAAATTATAATTAGATTACATATTTTCCATTTAATCCAATGTTGTTCATTAGATAAAATTTCACATTTAAACTATACATAAGTAAGTGCGAATCTTTTGATTGTAATTATTTCTTAAAAAGACACTTTTTATTTTGACAACAGGAATTAATTTTAAATTAATTTCTGCCACTTTTTTGTTTTGAATTTAAAAAATGGATTCCATATTTATAATCAGGAGGTCCAAATTGTTTAGATAGGTAACTTTTATTTTTATACATTTGGAATAATTACTTTGGTAAATATTTTATTTACCATGGTTAAAGGGTAAATCTGGTAAATAAGGCTAAAAAATTAATATAATAATATTAAATTACCCTAAAACGTGTTTTAACCCCATTGGATGAAACATGTCTGACCATGGTAATTATTGGGTCGATTTTGGGACCCCATGAAGCCACTTGTAAGTGATAATGACACTTTATATTAATTATGCTAAAGTAAATACAAATATGACATAAGCATATATATTTTAGAAATTTTTTTACATAGGGTTATATATGTTATATTTTTGACTATAAAAATTCATTAGAAATATATAATTATTTCCTACATAATGGTATTTTATTTATAATTTTTATACATTGAATAATTAAATTTATTTATGACACAATAACGATGCCGTATTTTCTTTATTAATGAAAGAATCAAATAATTGGAATTATAAATGTTAAGATAAATATAATTATAATGTTTTGATGATATCCAAGAATTTTATTGGTTAATATGACGTGTTAGGGTTGCTTAAATGAATTTGGTTCGAATTAATAAAGTTGTTAACACTTTAACAAAAATAAATTATTAAATAGTGTAAAAATTGACATAAAGGAGTTTTTAAAACAAATATTATATTATTAATTGATATTATATTCCTAAAAATCTACAGTTCAGAAAAAGGAAATATATAAATATATTTGTATTATTAATGGAACACTTGGGGGTATCTTGGATGTATATAGTATGTTTATTAACTATATAATATAAAAATACAAAGAGACATGGTAAATGTCAAACTATTTAACTAAGAGTTAAATAAAAAAGATAAAGTTAATATAGTGACCCAAACCTGTATAAAACCTATTGGTTGAGTGGTTTTCGACATACACCCACCTTAAACTTAAAATAATCCACTTTGGAGCCATTATAAACCGAATTTTAATTTATTATAAAATAATATTTTTATCTTTTCCAAAGGTTCCCCTCACCCCTCTTATAAAAGGGCACTCCCCCTTCTCTCTAATTCACACCTTCAAAGCCTTTTGGATCAGACAACCTCTACCCAAATATTCTCTCAACTTCCCTCAATTCATCCTAGAGGCCTTAGTATGATAAAAAATCCATCATATGGATCCTTTTTGATCAAATCAAAAGGAAGAACCCGAAGAAGAGGTAATGTTTTCAACAGCCTCTTTCAAGTTCCTTTCTTCTTCCACTTCTTTATTCATTTTTATTTCCATTATAAAATAATAACTCCTGTATATTATATATAAATTGATGTTATTATAAATATGGAACAACAATATTCAGTATTCTATCCATCCTTTGAATGACATTTCACCATACATGCGTACGTACGGCTTACCGTCTCCACGTCGTGGTGTAATTGTTATTCAAAACATTATTTTTTGGATGGGTATGATAATGATGTGTAATTAAAGTAAATAATACATATAACATTATAATTATTTTTTATATATGATATAACATCCAATTATATATTATTTTCATATAAAAATAATGATATTGTAGCTTGTGCGTACGTACGGACTACGGTCTCCACAAACGCGATAAGATTCATTCCCCATCGTATCCATTCAAGAATAATTCTCATTTTATGATTAAAAATAATGTTTAAGGACTTGATATCATTCTGGATATGAATAAGATACAACCTATCCATAAAAAACAAGGCTTATGTAATAGAACATATAAAAGAAAATGATTAAGTTAACACCCGAAACGACGATAATACTAAGATATTATTAACAAAGCAATGTTAAAAGATCATATATGATATCATATTAATGTATATGATTATTGTATAATTTAATAACACTTATTTCACCATTATATAGGAGGTTAACCTACCCTCAACCAAGTAAAAGTACAAGTTAAGGGTTTATATCGCAATCTCATCATTATCTGAGGTTTCTTATACATAATTATCTACTGGGACCTATTTATCATCAACATACATGTTTCTTAAAAATGTATTTCAAATAATTCTTAATATTTTATAGAATATGGGATAAAGTCATGTATACCCTTGTTTTAATTTTTATTATAATTTTATAAAGGAATCTTTCCATCATTTTCCAAACAAGGTCCTTTTTAACCTTTTCGACAGAATTAAGGTAAGAATGTATTTTTAACTTATACGGCGAGTAGAGCTATTTTCCACCATTGTAAAATTATCGAAGCATCCATTACAATATTATATGAATATTTTCAAAGTAAATGTTTTATTTTATAATTGTGTGACTTTTAAATGATTTAAAAAAAGAGATATTTCTCTTAAATAGTTTTGATTTCAGCTCTATCAACATCCTTTGATAAATTTTAACATTTTTTGAAGTTGATTTATTATGATACACATCTTCCATATAGTATTATGGTTTTGTGATATGTTTGACTAAGTATGTTTTATTTTTGTACCATTCATGGTTTATGGATAAATTATTGACTTTTTGTATGCTAGTTTAAATACAAATGATTATGTTATGTTCAAACCTATTTATATGAGGAATGCATTGGACTTAATAAGTGAAAGGTGGAGCCCGCTATAGCTCCTCGATGCATCAGTAGGTCTCATGAGACAAACTAGTGTCTTGGCACAAGGCATTGACAAAATCTTATTTGTAGTCCTGGCATAAGGCCTTGACTATGTGGTTACGATAGTTTGGAATTATGCATTCCATCATTATGAAAGTGGTTACTGATATTGAATGTGATTATTCAACTAGTAGAATATCCATGTGAATAAGTAAATGGAATTATTTCATTTTATTTCTGCCATATTATGCTGAAGTTCAAGTTTAAAAGGCTTTTGTTTTAGTTATACATTCCCTTAAATGTTTATGCTTATTTATAAATGCTTCCACTATATTGTTATCCTTACAGGGAATCTGATATCACCCATTTCTATGTTTTATTTTTCCCAGAATGTGAAGAAGTATTTTATGAATGACCTGTAGGGATAGTATGAGGGGATATGAGTGTAGACTATAGAGACTATGTTTTTTTAGTTTTCATATTATGATGTATTTTAAACTTTATGAATGTATATAATGATTCCAAGACTACTAAACTTATCGGTCTTTCGAGAGTTGATCTTTTATGATCATGCCAATGTTATGTAATAATGCACCTACTTTGGGTAACTCGGGCCGGGGCGTTACAATATCAGTTCATGATGCAATGGTCCACCGTACTCATGATCGATGGTTTCGTTTACCATTTGATAGAAGACGAGATGGATATAGGTTAGGAAATGATAATAATAAAATTTTATTATATGGTATATATTTTTATTATTATATTTGAATTATTAGTACATGAATGTATGTGGTAATAGAAAATGTGAAATGAAAATGGTTAGTGAAGACAATTACTGTCTCATAGAACAACCTCCCTTGGATCTCTTACTAAGGATCCTATGGTTGATTTTTTTGGATGAAAAATAGATCTATAATGTGGATAAGGATTTTGAAAGGTTTTATGGTCAAGTTTCTTTGAGCCAAAGGTATTAAAAGGTGTGAATAAGTAAGTGGAGGATGAACCCCTTTAAAATTTAGGAGTGACATTTTTATAAATACCCTAAACTATTCATTAATGAGAAGTCAGTCTCAACCCAAGTGCACAAAAAATTGAAAAATAATGTATTTGAGGGATGATATGGATGAAATACACTACCAAAAAAAGTAATAACACAATTTTTAAACATTTAATTCCCTTATACTTGATGTTTTCTCATTTTACCATTATAATTTTCACTACGATAACTAGTCTCTTTTTATTTTCCTAGCTAATTTATCATTTGAAAATATAAAAACGAGCCTTATTAGATAATTTTGACCAACTAATAATAATTATATCAAAAAATTTATTAAATAATCATAATATTTGAATTGAATATTATTTGTTAACACATATGAAAGTAATGCACAAAATATCATTTTAACATTAACCACAACAATTAATTTTTTAAGGTTTTAATGTTATTTATTTGAAAAATAATATGATTATATTCTATAATATAAATTATTTTGATTCCAAAAATTTAATTCATTGAATAAAATTCAATTAACCTAGGTGTAATAATTTCAATTAAACTAAAACCCACAATAATGATGAAAAAGCAACATTCCAAATAAGTTTTTCCATAAGTATATGTTGTTTTAATATCAAAATTCATTATCAAATTGAATCCAATGAAAAAAAATGAATTGAGAAATATATAATTGAAATAATTTTTTTATAAAACCATCTTAAAATAAAATAATATTGTGAATTGTTTAAATGAAATGATATTTCAGTAAAATATCAATTGTTTTACTATTCGTTGAAAAATCAATTTTTCAAACAATTACCAAAAAAATAACTCAAAGATAATTTTCAAATGTAGATTTAAAAAATTATATTTATTTTTTCAAATACATTTTTGAAAATTGGAAAATTTTAATTTATTATTTGTTTAAAAAATGGAAAAAACTTTTTTTGAGAAAATTGCCTTTTCAAAAAATATAAATAATTTACTGGAAATTACATACTTTATTATCAAAATTATTTTTATATATAAGACCATTATAATAAAATTTTAAAATGTGGATATTTCTGTTCATTTCACCAATTTTATCGGCTAGGCTATAATATTCATGTTTAAATAATAATATTAATAGTATATTGTGGTTCGTTAAAAATTGGTCTTGATTGTAACGTTAGTTATTGAAGAAATTTATATTTATTAAAAAACATTAATAAATACTCATGGGGATACATTAAAACTGACACATCACCTAATATAAATCATAATAAGGCCTCAAGTGAACCTCCCTATTTTCTAGAGGCTTCCGACTTGTGGTGTGGGTCTAAAGAGATATAGTGGGAAGACAATACCCATATACATGAGTGTAATAATAGTGGATATAAACCAAAAACATAAAAATACATGAAAATAAGATTACAAATAATTATTAAATTAAATATAAGAATGATATATGAAATGAAAGTTTTCACACATACTCATGGTCGTATTGTGTCATAGCTACTGATCACCCACTAGACCAACTACCTATATCGAATAAATAAAGAAATAAAATACATAAGGCTTTACTACCATACCTAAGCCATACCTTATATATAGTCTCCAATAGATATCTGGATGCTTTATATCAATCATTTGACTCTACCCTAGTAGTCCCACTCGATCCTACAATGATTATCCCCTTCCCAATCCACTGTGTGTCCTATGATCATGAAAAAAAACATGAGGTATGGATGAGCACCAATGTTTACATACAAGGGGTGATAAATAAATCTTAGTATGCCACTTCCAGTGGTGTACCAAAAATAATCTATCAAATTCATGTTCATAGAGAAATGATATTCCTATCCTATTTAAATAAATAAAATATATAAAAAATACTAAATTGAAAAAATAAATAAAAATGGATGAAAACAATTAATAAAATAGTTAGCCTTGAGTTCTATAGTCAAGCCCCATATAGTTCTATCCCTACACCATACTAATAAAAATTAATTATAACACATATATTACACATCCACATATCATTAGGCATATCTACCTGATAAAAAGGATCTCAAATATGATACTTTTCAACTGGAATGGAGGCCGGGCCCTAGGGCATCACCATAGGCATCTAAAAAAATCACACAACCTACAAAATACATTGGATTCCAATTGAATAATTTAAATTAGAATTAGGAACTATGATTGACCTAGGAGAACCTTTACACAACTAAATATTCCAACACAACTTACTTGGATAATATCTAAACCCACCATTAGTAAAAAACATCATAACCAGGTCACCAGGGGAGCCTCAAAGTCCCTGGCCACAAAATTCTTCATAGATTGGGAAATATGATAACAAGGTGGGTTTTACTCGTCCAAATCACCCATTATCTCCTTAATTCCTCTATAATAACAACTATCAAAATTTAAAGGGAATTAAATCAATATTAGTGCTAAAGGCTAGTCAAAAAATATCCCAAATGTCTCTTATGACACCCAAACAAGAGTAAGAATCATCCACAATCATTATTTTCCTATGAAACATTGATTAATCAATTGACCAATGCTCAAGAACAATATATAAAACCACTAAAACTTGAAAAAACCACCTTAGGTCCAAATAATCCTAAGGCACCCTCATTAGTCCTTTTATTTATAATAAGAACATGACACCACATAAGGGTACCCAGTACTACCATAAAAACCTTTGACTAAGCCCATGATAATAACCTCGAAAACAAACTCCCTAAGACATATAATATCCTTGAGAAACACATATCCCTCAATGGTGGCCTGAAATTTCACCCCATCCATAAGGTAGTACCTTAATGGCTCAATTAGATCTATCTAAATTTATACTCAATGACACCAAACCATACCCAATTCCCCGTGAAATTAACCCAACTGTAAACAATCAATCTGAACTAAATCTCATAACACTGATTAGAAAAAGTCATCAATGAAAATACTTGATTATATTATCTGAGAACCATTTTGTAGAACATGAAGCTAGAACCATTTGATTTCCCAATCCATGTTAACCAAAAATTGAAATCTCCAACCTGGGTGCACACCCACTCCCAAAAACCCTCAGGACATTTTTAGAGCAAATCCTTTTGGGAAACCTCCCACAAAAACTTATTCCATCTAGACCACCTATTAGAAGGCATCTAAATTCCCTTAAGTCCTCACAATGTAATTCTATGTGAAAAAACATGGAATATATTACCCACAAGTCCAATTATATATAGAGGGAGAACAACTAGAAAAAGACCTCCAAGGATGAAGTGCACAACATGTACATTAGGTACATGCATGTACCCCTAACTAGAATTCCTATCCATGTGAAATGCCCACATGAGTTTTAGAATTTGTGCAGGCTGTGGTCAGATTAGAATTTGTAAGGTTTTCCCAAACATCACCTGCTACAAGGTGTAGTACAGTGAAATTATGAGTTCAATCCCACATGTATCATAACTAGATTCTATGAATCAATGGATTTGGACCCATTAGGGTAGCAGTCCATTTTAGTTCCCTTTAGTTTGGGAGATACTAGATCTATGGTGGTTGATAGTTTGTTCAATAATGAGAGGCGGATCAGGGTCAACTTCAGGTTGCTTCAAAAAATTTACCTTTATCTTTATCATGGTAGGATCCAAAGGTTTAGGCTGTCATGAAAGAATAGGAATCTAGTTGACTATTGTCAAATCAGCTAGATCTACGTATGGGGTTAAATATTCCTTGATCGAGAAATAGTTACAACATGGGTGCATTAAAATTGGATTAAAGGGAAGAATATATAATATGATATTCATCATAGCCTAAACTACTCCAATCAGGATATGGTCCTTCCTTTTATATTATTGTGGTTAGTGATGTTCATTTTACCTAAATATGATTTGATTGTTTATCCTGATTACAAATTATTAGGGTTACCATGTTAAGAATGAAGTATTTTATTAATGTTCAAATACACCTACTCTCGACCCATACCCAAGGTGGTTTTAGATAGTCATTGTAGACGGAGATGTAAATAAATAACTAATTAAAACCATCAATAACATGCTAAGAATTATTGAATTTAAATATATCATGATCATACAATAAATTAAAATTTAAAAAAGGGGACAAACATAACATCCTGATCAAATAACTGTATGTCAAAATGCAATTAATCACTTACTTTAGATTGAAAGAGAGAATTAATTCAAAAAACTTCATTGACGATTGATGAATGGGGTAGATGATGTGGAAAATGGGTGAATGGTATGATGAAAACAATCCTAAATTATTTTTTATTAAAAATAATGAGAGAGATGTTGAAATATTTGTTTATGGGAGAGGGAGTCGATGGAATCTTGAAAGGAAAAAAAAGTAAAAATAAATTACACTATAGAAGCTCTAGAATCCATTGTTGGGCTCCATTATTTATAGCTAATAGAATTAAAAAATTTGTAATGTATTATACATCATGTAATTTTTTAACTCATGTAAATCTCCTCAGATTCTATACCTATGCATATCTCATCTACGATTTAAAATTTTGTTCACTTTCACAATTTGACTACTTGGATCACGGTGTGTATCTTCATTCCATTTGAATCATTTGAGATAATTTATCATTTTAAGTGGTTCATGATGTGTATCTTCACCTCTCATCGTGTAATTATTCTTCTACTCCAAAACATCACAACCTGAGTTTAGAATTGGTTCACAATATGCACTATCCTGTGAGACACTATTACATAATGAGAATGTATGTTTCACGATTTGTAATATGAATATCTCCACTTTTCTCAATTTCTTCCTTTAAAACATTGGGAACCTATTTCCTAAAAAATCAACATAAATGAAGGAAATTATCAAATATTTCATTTAAAATCATTAATTGAATGAAAAAAATGCACATATGATTTTGTCTTATCAAATTACCCCAAATTTGAAAAATCTTTTGTCCACAAGAAAAAAAGTATCAACAGTGATTTAAAAAATATAAGAACATTTTAAAACATGAAACATTCATTTTGTTTAAAAAAATAAAAATATGTGTAATAAGAAAATGTTAGTCTCCAGAATCAACAATGGATAAAAAATCATTCATCCCTCTATGCTCAGTTCCTTAAACGAGTTGTTATATTTTAATTTAAATCTATTAACCATACATAAGTTCTATACCCATTTTCCATCCACCTTATAATAAGTTTTCTCTCATCACTCTAGGTAAAATAAAATTGTATTTATGTTCATACCAAGAGTACATGATCCTAACCATAGGCTGTCATTGGTTCTATCATCTCCAATTTGTAAATACAAGTACAAAATTAATCATGAGGGCTTCAACAATTGGGTTCAAATAAATATAAGGATATGGGTAGGTATGTAAAAATGAGAATCAAGTGCAAAAAGAGGGTAATCTCTGAAGTACAAAAGAATGAATATCTAGATAAGGGTAGTTAAATGACTCCTCCCATATATTCAAGTCTACACTCATAGTATCTCTGGTTGGATCCATGTATATAACATTTACGTTCCATAAAGGATATCCTGTTACTTTGCTTTTTTCCTTTTTTTAAATTCATGTATAGGATAGATCTCACATCCATACCCGAAAAAAATATGATCCTTTAGGGGATTAACCGATCTGTAAATGATGATTTGTAACCTTCCCAATATATAACCCTTGTTAGTTTTCTTCTTTATTTAAATTTTCAAAGGACCAACACATAAGTGAAATGATACAAAGTAAAAATGGATCCAAACCAAATATTCTAATGAGTAACATAGTACATCTCTACAATAACACCATCCTAACTATCTAAATGACTCCCCCACAGTCTTTCTATAGTAAAATCATGAATTATACAAGGAGTATGGAAAGAATGGGAATATTATATTGGAATAAATTCATCTTATCAGGACATTCATGGAAACTATGAGATGATAAAGGAAATATGTCAGGTGCATCTGAAAAAATAGTGGCCCAAAAAATATTGCCTCAATCATTTTAAAATTTAATCTGTTTAGCCATAGCCATAATAAAATCTCAATTCATGATCTGATACGTTTACATATCTCAGGTATCACTCCAGAAATATGGTTTGAAATGAATATGAAATTGTTGGTTTAGAGTCCTCTCGGGTAATGAGAATAACCAAAGAAACTTGAAATCAAAATTTTATAAAACTATATAGTATTTAAATTAACCATAATTTCAAAAATTTTGAACATGAATTAAATTTTAATCATAACAATCATTTAAAAAATTAAAACAATGACAAAACATAGTTTTAAGAATTCAAACGTAACTTTTTCTTTTATTTAAATTGTAATAATGTTTTTTAGGTTTAAATAATGCTTAAAATTTTAAAAATGTCTCCTAGAAAAGTGACAAAAAAATAAATGTGTGTCTAATTGAAAATTATGAGAAACTCCCCCACACATATGAAGGTGATAGTTTCTTCACTGTACATGAAATTGTTTTGGGTGTGTTATATCAATGAAAGATAAGAAAAAATTGAAATGGAATTGGACAATTTTTTTAAAAAAATTTAGGGAATCAAAATATCCAGGTAATAATTGGAATTCAATGAAGGAATGTGGGTTCCCATTTACTAAATCAGGTTCACTTTTAAAATGGGTTAGAAAAAATTTTTGTACAAGATGAAATATTTGTCCACAAGTGTTAAACATTCGAAATGAAGAATAATAGGTAGGTGCATAGTAAGATAATAAAAAATAACTAATATTATTTAAAATATGAATATTTGTAAAATAAAGATCAAATGGGGAATTAAGTTAAAAAGAAAAGACAAAACATGTTGAATCAATTGATACAAGTGATAAACTATGGATTCACTCCCATAAAGTGCTAATAAGATGTCTTCATCCCGAAAAATTCACAAAAAAATCATGCAGTGGGGTCCATCAGCTCCCTTTAGTGTTTTTCATTTGTAGATATTGCTGGAAGTGTCCCCTATATCCTAGGATTTCTTATCTAGATTGATAAATTGAGGTGTAGTATGAGCATGAATCCGGGGGGGGGGGAAATTATAACTCTAGGTGGTTGCTGGTGGGAATGGATCTCTATTAATATTCCCTGAAGTTTCCGTTCTATTTCTATGACATGCTATGTCACCCTCTGGACCACAACAGATGGTGGAATGGGTCCATCGATAACTATGGATGATATAGTGGAGCTACACATCGATCTTTAAAATTGAATGAAATGAAAATCAATCCAAGTAATAATGATTCAAAGATCAATTTCCACATATATATATGTTTAAATTATTATAATAATGGTCACATATACAGATGAAAAATGGGACAAACCTCCACATCAAAACAAGTATCCATTGTCATCTCGCTCACTGGTGGTGATGAAAACTATCATAATAGATTAATGGTTGTAGCAGCAGCAAGAGTGGGTGGATCAAATATAGATAGTGGACTAGTAGTGATAGATACATGGTCTAGAGTGGGTGCTGGAGAGGTCTAGGTATGTTAAGAGGTTGTGGGTCTGGTAGCTGGATTGATGAAAGGTACATCTATTGATGTATCAGTAGTCAGGGCCTACTCAGCTAAATACTCATGTTGGGTAGTAGGGTCAGTAAGATCTGGGGCAAGGTCTTGGTGGGACATGGGTGATATAGGAATGGTAAAGGAAGAGGGTCCAACAATGGATGGTGGTTTTGGAGTGGTGAACTCTGAAGGCTCGATGAAAGGAAGACAAAGATGAATGGACATCTGGCACATGATTGATAGGATGTACTGTTCGGTAGCCTAGATCTTTATCTAAATGGGATGGGTGGGTGGAGTTATGGTAGATAAGGTGGAAGAGGTATGAGGATTATTAGGTGGTGCTAGTGTGGAAGTGGTGGATGGATCAACTGATCGGTCTATTGGTGGTGGTGGGCCCTCTACATGTGGTACAACCTTATAGATTCTTGGTTCCCAGTGATATAAATCATCCTCCTTCACCAATATCTATATCTTGTGCTGAATCACAATGTCAATAAGCTCTATGGGTCCTAAGGAATTAAGTGGTAGCGCAGTATTGAAAACACTGATGTGTGTGGACAAGTTTGTAATAAAGGATCCTCCCCAAAACATATTGTGAGTCTATTGTGAATGGGCCTTGTAGTAATGAGGAAACATTGCAACAATGTTGACATGTGGACTGCACATAGAAACTGCATGAATAATAACATCTACATAGCTGACACTTCCATGTGACTCGGCCCTGACAAACCATCCATGTGTCATAGCTCGATACCAAATTCATAAAGATGGGATCCAAAAAAGGGTAGATTTTGTTTTCCACAAGTCATGGGGTAGATAGGGGTCTTGGAAAATCATCTTCCATATATTATTTGAATTATACTAGGGTGGATCGAGCTAATTTTTTGTGAATACCACTAAAGTGGAAAAATATTTTGTATTAATGACATGGACCATGACGAACTCAACAAAGGAAATATCATGGGGCTGACCACCCAGGAAGAACCAAAGGCTATCAATGGATATCTGAAACCTCAAGAGGAACTCCAAAAAAACTCCATATGTATTTTCATGAACCTCAACAATGCAGTTGACATGGAGTGTCTATAGGAGTTCATAGAGGACGTCACTGATGTTCATCCTAGAATGGATAGAAAATTAAAATATTTTGTTCATATACATTGTATTTTCCTATATACCAGTGAGTTTTACCCAATGATCCAGGTTTGAAAAATCCTAAGACATGGTGAAGGTGGAGATTTTCATCATATGAGGAGTTCTGATAGGTGTAGGAGGGGTCAATTTGTGTTTCTGGTGTAGCATGGGATACTGATGTCAGTGTTAGAGGTGTAGAAGAGGTGGTGGATGTGGTGCCACATGTTTTATTTGAAAAAATATTATCTTCACAGTCATATGAAGAGTCATAAGTATGTGGATGTTTGGTATGTTATATTGAGGAAGGTGGGTCATATGTGAGTGTTGATGAACAAAAATGGGATTGGTTATGGGTGTGCACTCTTCTGAGAGAAGTGATGGGGTGGGTGGGGTCAAAGAGGGGGTGTGTTTATGTAGGGTGGGTGAGGGGGTTGTTTGGGTGACGAGGGAGGATAGGGAGTTGAGGGAGGGTCATATGGTGCGGGTTATGAACCTCGGGTTCATGACTTGTTTTTTTTTAAAAATAGGGCCAGTGAATTACATGACTTGTAATTGTGGTTCAGGTCCTCTAATGGTGTTTTAAATGTATTTTTGATAGAAAGGTTACATATTGTGTAATGGGGTTACAGGATGTGTAATTGATTTTTTTGAAAACATTGTTAAACCATAACTTCTAGATCGTATCTTATCTAAAACATTTCTAAGGCTAGCCGAATAAGCCCTGGATTAAGATGTCCTACCCTAGGTTGTCTCATTGTCAACACTTGCATTAACATTGAGACCTTGACATAGTTAAAGCTCAATTGAAGTTGAGGTCGATGAAAAAACCTTCCCAGAAGGGTTCTTGAAATATTTTCAATATTTTTCCATTCACCATGAATGGTGGTCCACCTTCTCTATCGATTACAATCATCCTATATGGAAAAAATGAACAACTTTGAAGTGGACTGGCCAACAAGATTTCGGGTTTCTAGGGAATAGATTCAATCTTGAGTTAATTAGAAGGAACTTTTTCCTTGGTAAAAATATTTTCCTAACAATTCATTGATCATTCCATTTCATTATTTTTTCACTTATATATCTTGGAATTTTCACAGGAATCCATCACGATCTCCTCTAATTTGGTTAACTACAACATCCTAGCATCTTCAGTATTCTCATAATCTAAATTCGTTTTCAAAATCACCCAAAACAAATGATGTTCCAGTTTAACTAGAAGATGATATGGTTTCCTGTAAACTAATTAGAATGGAGCTATTACTATGCGAGTTTTTTATGTAGTACGGTATTCCCATAGTGCATTATCTAGCATTAGACTCCAATCGCATTGGATGGTGTTCACAGTTTTCTCTAGAATCTTCTTGACCTTCCAATTTGTCATTTCTAATTTCCCACTTGTCTGTGGGTGGTGGAGATTTATTGTATTGTATTTGGTTCCATATTTTTCAAGAAATCCATTCACATATAGGTTTGTGAAATTTGTCCCTCAATCATGGAGAATTAATCCTGGAGATCCAAATCTTGAAAACACATTCCTTTTAGGAATTTCTTGGCCACATTTAATTTTCCATGTGAGGTTTTTCCAGACTCAACCCATTTTGAGTCATATTCAAAGATAACTAGAATGTAGGATTTTCGATATGAAGTGGGAAATCTTCACATGAAGACTTTTCCATAAACATTGAATGTTTTGAATTCCATGATGGGATTTTATGGCATATAATTCTTTTTTCCTATTTATCAAGTCCACTGGAATCTATTACAACTTTGGAAGAATTTCCAAATGTGTTGGTGTAGCATGGGAAAAAAAATCCACTTTGTAGAGTTTTGGATACATTGTGATTATGTCTATAGTGTACACTAGCTAGTGAAATATGACACATTTAGATTACACTTAGGATTTCAATTTCATGGATGCAACATCAGAGAAATCCAACATCACAAAGTTCAAACAATAATGCTTTATCCCAGTAAAAATGTTTGTCATCAGAGAGAAATATTTTATTTTGTTTATATTATAGGTCCTGGTGAATGAATCACATGTAATGATAATCAGAAATATAACAAAATTATGATAAAACATTTATGCTAAAAATTGTTTCATCTGAAAAATATACATAAATGTCAGCCTGTTTGTCTTCCTTGATGAATGTTAGGGTATGTCCGGAAAGATATTCAGTAATAAAATTTTCTGTTCCTTTTGTTTCCTTGATTACAATCTCAAACTCTTATACCAAATATATCCACCATATCATCCTTAGTTTGGAATCCTTATTGTTCATAAATTATCTTAGAGAAGCATGATCAGTATGTACAATAACTTTTGATAATACAAGATAATAGCATAATTTCTCAAAGGCATATAAAATAGTTATGATATCTTTCTCTATCGTTATGTATTTGATGTCAGCTTCACTGAGTGTGTATCATGAATAATATATGTGGAAAAAGATGTGTCCAATTTACTATCCCGTCAGATAACCAATATCAAGGTTGTTGGATTCACACATTAACTCAAATTCTATATAAGAGGCGTGTGAACTGATTATTGGGGTTACTATCAGGCTTGTTTTCAACTTTTAAAATGCATGAAGACATTCCTCAGTGAATTCAATAGGGACTTATTTTGATATTAATATTCATCAATGGATTGGAAAATTTTTCAAAGTCTTTTATGAACTGACTTTAATATCCAGTATGGCTAAAAAAGATTCTTATACCCATTACTGTTGATGGTTCAGGTAAATCCTTGACGACTTTTATTTTGGCTAGATCAAACTTTATGCCTTCTTTGAAGATCTTATCCCTAATGACTGTTCCTAATTGAACTATAAAATGAAAGTTTTCCAAATTTAGGACTAGTCATTTTTTCACAGCAATGAAATAATAATTCAGGATTTCAAAAATAGACCCCAAATGATCTTCCATAGACTGATAAGTCATCCATGATGATTTCTAGGATTTCATAGGCCATGTCAGGGAAAATATGCATCATGCATATCTGAAATGCTTCTAGAGCATTTCATATTCTGAAGGAAATTCTCATATAGAAAAACAAACCAAATGGGTATGTGGATGTTTGTTTTTGGAAAATTAGCTAGGTCAAATTCAATTTGGTTGTCCCCAAAATATCCATCCATGAAATAGTATAATTCATGTCCCGCAAGTCTTTCAATCATTAGATCCATTTATGGTACGTTAAATTGATCCTTTCTTATTTCTAAATTTCAGAAAATATAATCTATGTAGACTCTCTATGGAGTAAATGTTCTTGTTAAAATTATTTCATTTTCATTAGTCATATCTACTGTAAGTCCACCCTTAGGAAAGTATTATTGGGGGATCACCCATTCACTATCTGATATAGAGAAGATTATTCATACATCTAAGATTTTAAGAACTTCCATTTTGAAAACATCCTTCATCAGTGTTGTGAGCCGCCTTTTTGGTTGGGATTTTGGCTTTGCATATTCTTCATGTAGAGTCTTGTGAATGCATTCAGTAAGACTGAATCCTTTGATGTCTACCACTCCCCAAGAAATTCCCTTCATATGTATCTTCAAAACATTATCGATATTTTATTCTTTTTTATGAGAAAATATAGAGTTGATAATTAAATGAAGAGTGGTAAATACTACTATATATGAATACTTAAGAGTACATGGAAGAGGTT
The DNA here is from genome assembly GCA_963277665.1 of Viscum album. Lineage (NCBI taxonomy): Eukaryota > Viridiplantae > Streptophyta > Magnoliopsida > Santalales > Viscaceae > Viscum > Viscum album. The sequence continues at coordinate 2,103,531,225 of OY728128.1, read as the reverse complement.
TTAGTTTTATCTTTAGTGATTTAATGATTGAGGGGATGAGTGGTAGAAAGGTATCCCTCATGAGAGGTTCAATGAACCTGAAATCCTAAAAATAATACTCCTCTTCATTCTCAGAGAGTGAATCATCACATTCTTCTTCAATGTACATGTACCGATCTCCTTCCCGCATAAGATATATGGCATTGCAATCAACATCAATATCTGAATTTTGGGTATTTTTATCAATTTTGAACACTACATTTTATTCTCCAACTCATAAGATTTGATGTCTTTGATTCACATCTATCATGTCATTTCCTATTTTTAGTAATGGACATCCATGTATAATGGGAATCAAATTCTTCATCCATGTCCAGAAATAGGAAGTCATCTAGAAAGATGAATGTTTTGAATTTAACTAATATATCTTTAGGAATTCCTCTAGGGTACTTCACTGATTTTTTAATGAGTTACAATGATACTCTAGTTGTTTGGAGTTCATGGAGTCCTAACTTGGAAAATACAGTCATTGAAATTATGTTCATGCTAGTTCCAAGATCACACAAACCTCTTCTAAACTTGTATTCTCAAATTGGATAGGGAACATTAAACTTATAAGATATCTCGTTTTTTGTGGGAATTTATGTTTAAAAACAATAGAGAATTCTTCATTTAATGAGATCACGCTATGATAATATATTGTAATTTTTATGATAGTAGATATTTAATATTTGTTGAATAAAATTTTATTTGGGAAATGGATTCTATAAATGGAATGTTTATGTGAATTTTATTGAAAATTTGTAGAAACTTATTATATTGATTCTCCTCTATGATGTATCATTCTATTTCTGCGAAAGGAAGGGGTGGATTTTATGGTGTTGAGGAAAAATTAACTAGTTCCCTTGGTTTCTTATGTTTTTTATCACTTTCATCGGGTGATACTTATTGAGGTGTGCTTTTATCAACTTGTTCTTCTACTTGTTGTTTTTTCTTAGGATCTTTAGGATTCCCTTCATCTCTTCCACATGGTTATTGAATGTACAATATCTTCCCACTGCTCATCACTAACACTTTATATTCCTCCCTTTTGTATTTATCTATATTACCCAGTAGGGTACTTGGTAATCATTTAGAAAATGTCTTCAAGATTTGATCCATTTGAACATCAAGATTCTGTAAAGTAGCACTATAGTTTTTCATATCCATTTAAAATGAGGAGAAGTAGGTCGTTGCTAAGGTCTAGGCTGAGTGGGTTGGAATTATTTCTAAGCTCTTTATGGGAAGGTTTGTTGTTTCATATATCACTGAGGTCTTGGAACTAGGATAAAAGGGGGATACCTTGGTGGTGCTTAATTTTGAAATAGTGATTGAACAGTTTTCTACTGACAATATCCTTGGTTGTAATGAGGTTACTGGTGAGAAGGCCACTGGTGATAATATTTTTTTTGTTATAGAAAATGTGGGTTCTATTGATTTTAATTGATATAATTAAAATCCTTTTGTTATTAAACTCCTACCTTGAAATCGTGGTAATGATGCAGGCCACCACAAATATCACATGACTGTATCTCCATTACAGGATTAGGAGAGGGTTGTGAAACACGCATTTGAAATGATTTGATCTTATTTTGAGTTCTTTGAATTATGATACTACTATGGTATTTTTATCCACCTGGTGGATACCATGCCAAGGAGGTCCACGATCCCTTTCCCACAGGATGTCATTGTTATAAACTTCATCAAGTATGACTCTTTCGACTTCTGGGGTATTAAACATTTTCCCTACATCGATGAAATCATTGATGATAGTTTGTGTGGAAAGATGGTGTCTTTTTTATAATTTCTATTAGTAAATCCAGATGACCATTCCATGGTGTGTACACTTACTCATAATCTCCTTGAATCTGTCCCGCGATTAATATCCATATTTTCCATCGGTTTGAGAAATGTTCTAAATATAGTAATGGTGCTTCCAAGTTTGGATCAGTGGAATGTATTTATCCCTAAACATATTGGAAAAATCATTTAAGCTGTTATGGACATGGGATATTGACTTCTATTTTGGTCCTTATCACTATCACTAAGAGTTAATGGGAATACGATCAGTCAGATTGTGGCTGAGGAGACTCCCTGCTTGTGAAAGGTATAACAAACATCTCAATAACTAGAGATGTTCTCATGATGATCTTCGCTCTATAGTCCATTGAATTTCCCTATGTCTTGGATCATACGAATAAATCTATGTTTTATTTTTAAGTTAAAAAATTGGATAAGGGACACACTATGCTTGTGGTTTCACACTTGATTGATGGAAATCCATCATCCATGATGGCCCTCTCTTGTTGCATTGGGTGCTCCCCCAGAATTACACGGTGCGTGTTTTGGGGGTTTGGTAGTTTAGGTATCGATGAATTGTTAAGGTCAGCCATTGCAAACCAGCAACATTTAGAAAATACCTTTCGATCTCAAGATTGAAGGTTAAAGGTTCGTTTGTATCATGGTTCTTTTAATGAGTCGATAGACCTTGGTACATGAACTATATCTGGAAATAGGGATGTAATTTTGTATCAAAGGGAAATAAAAAGAAATAAGGGTCATGGAAAGTTAATCCTAGGTCTATCAACAAAGTATATTTAGAATAGTGTTGTGTTGTCAATAAAAATTCCAAAATTTGACTTGACTACATGCATTGTTGAATTCATGTGAGATGCGGTATGATTGGAATTTCTAAGACTATCCCAAAATTCACTTACTACAAGGTGTAATATAGTGAAAGTGTGAGGTCGATCCCCCATGGAGCATTACTGGATTCTAAGATTCAATGGATTAACACCCTTTGGGGTAGGATTCCATTATATATTTATTTAGTTTGGGAAATAATAGATCTATGGGGGTTGATTATTGCTTCAATAATGAGGGTGGGATCCAGGGAAATTTCTGGTATCTGTAGTAAAGTTGATTTGTATCTTTAACTTGGTAGGATCCTAAGGTTTATGCTATGAAGAAAGAAAAGGTCACTAATTGACTATTTTCAAATCAACTAGATCTACCTATGTGGTTAACTATTCCTTGATCAGGAAATAGAAACAACCTGGGTGCATTGAGCTTGACATCAAGGGAAGAAAGTCTTTTACTCTATTGGTCATAGCCTAATCTACTCAAATCAGGAAAGGATCCTTCATTTGTTTATTTCATGGTCAGGTAAATTCAACTGAATTGAATAGGCATTGACTGTTTATCCTAATTAATAATTCATAGGGTTACCATGTTAATAATTAAACATTTCATTAATGTTTAAATACACATACCCTCTACCCCTGCCTCGAGTGGGTTTTTTCACTCATGTTAGGTTGAGATGAAGAAAAACAACTAATTAGAACTATTATTTCCATGATAATAATGATTGAATTTAAACATATAAGAGTCATCGAATTAATTAAGAGTTACTGAATGGGTAGAACATGAAATCGAGATTGAATAATTGTAAATCACATTTCAATTAAACACATAGTTGATTATGATAATAAGAATTAATGGATACAACTTCATTGAAGATTGGTGAATGGATGTGATGATGTTAAAAGTGGTGAAGGTGACGACGAAAAGAATTCATGCTGATTTTCTATTAAAATTAATGTTATAGGTGAATAAATTTATATTTAGGGGAGAGGTAGTTGAAGGAAACTCAAAAGGGACAAAAATCATAAATGAAATATCCCGTGGAAGCTCTTGAATCCGGTTCTTCTCTCCTGCATTTATAGCCAAAAATCAAACAACATGTAATTTATTTCAATTTGTGTAATATTGAATCCATGTGAATCTCCACAAATTCCGTATCTATACATATCTCATCCGATATTTGAATGTTTGACCACATTCACAATGAGACTCCTTGGCTCACAATGTGTATCTTATTTCCAGCTGTATCCACCAAGAGAATTTACCATTAAAGTGGTTCACAAAATGTATCAATCACTCATGTCATGTAATGGATATTCTACCCCCAAACATCACAACCTGAGTTATAGAATAGTTCAAGATATCTAACATCTCGTCAGAATCTATTACATGACATGAACTTAGGTTTCATGATGGGTAATAAGAAAATATACACTTTTCCCCATTTCTTCCTTTGAAACCTTGGTAACCTATTTCCTACAATATTCAACATAAAACAAGTGCATTATCAAATTTATCATTGAAAATACTTAACTTAATGACAACAGGAAGTATATATGATTTTGGATTATCACCATGTACCACTACCTGACCTAATATATACTTCCCAAGTACATGATATGAACCTTCCCTACACAATGTATCACCCCCATGGGGTGTATAGAAAGGTACATAGCCATGTATCCCACATCAGTTTTGTCCATGTATTTCACATGGTCTTTTTCCATGTACTACACATAGAGCCTAGCTGTGTAACTTAAATAACCATGTTTCCCAACATGGGGTGTTTGGTCGAGTACCCAACCACACCCCAAGTGGGTGCACACAACATTTCCCAAACACACACACACACAAAATGTAGTCACCCTATTCTACCATTCTCCCAATATAAGAACATATGATGTCTTTCCTTGAACAACATTACACAAGATCATATTTTCCAAAATATAAAAACCCTACAAATGGCCCACAACCCACAATTTCCCAAAAATGATTAAACATGGATCTCAAGGGACCCCCATTAACACTAATAAGTGATTAAAATTTTTTAATAGTTGATCTATGAGATATATGGATAAAAATTTGATAAAGTGCCACCTTAAGGCATAAAATTCTAAAGGTTTGAGAAGAAATTCACATCTAGAACACATAACACCTTGATTCAGGTTCAATCGAACTCCTCAGTGTGATCTCCCTCTCTTATCCACCTTTACCTTTAAGAATACTATGAAATATATAGTAGGGAAGATATGAATCTATGAGAAGACAAAGTAGAAAGAAGGAAAAGATAATTGGAAAAATAACAGGAAGAAAAAAAGAAAGGAAATAGAAAAAGTTGGTTTGGGCCAATCCCTACTTCCCAAAACATGTTTAAAACATTCCAATTGAATACCCCTTTCAATAATCATCCTCAGGTATATAGTTTTAATCCCAGAGTACATCAAATAAAATATTAAATATTCCATGAAAACATGAAGGAATCAAAATTCAACCAAAAATTTTCTCTAGGATAAACACCCAAATCCAGGAACAATTGAGTGGTCATACAAACTTGAAAAAAATAATAGATAGATTCATATTTTTCATTTATATTTTAATATAAAACAAATTTTTTATAGTTTAATGTATTTTTTTATATTTAATTTTTTTATGTTTTTTTGTAGGATATGGAATTTGATAAAAATAGAAAACATGGGATGAGTATAGTGAGTTTCAAACACTTTGCAGTATGCTGCTTCGTGACACAGTGTGGAAGAATATATTTGAAGGTAGATTGAATATAACACAAGATAAATGAACAACATGATGGAATTGAAATGAAGAATCCGGATGAAACTAGGAAAAACCAATTAGAAGTCAACATTAAATGTTTTAAATATCATTAATGATGTGAATTATAACATGGAATGATTACAATATTTGATAAAATTCCACAGGAAGTTTTCCCCACAACATACACATGGTGAAAAAAATTCACGATGGGAAATTTTTTGAAGTAATCAAATTATGTGACAAGTTAGACCCTACACATTACATGTTGTTAATAAATTACATGATGTAAAAATGTTAAATAGACTCAAATTCAGAAGACTTGATGGTAATAAGGGTGGATGACCCTGTTGGCAATTTGGAAAGCCCCATAATGATGTAAAACCCATTAATAGAATATTTATATTTCCCCATGTGTGGATTAAAGACTATAAACGCAGGGATTGGGTGATTTGAAAATAGTTCGATTGGTGTGAAATGATCTGGATGATAGACTGATATAGATTTATTTCCCTATTTCTCATTTTATCATCTCATTTATTATTATATTTCTCACTTCTCATAAATTAACTCAACTTCCCCATCCATGTAGGGGTAGTTCCTATGAGTGATTGGGAAAGGGGGAGGATTTGTCAACTAATATGTTTTACTTTCTATTTTTAATTGAATGAAACATTTTCTATTTATTCTTCTAAATAGTTTTAATAGTTAATTATTATTTTAATTCCAAAATGAACCTACAGTAGGGTTAAATTATTTTTATTTCTATTTCCTTAGTCAATGATCATTAACTACCTCTACCAAATTCCTATCTATTTTATATATAATAGATTTGGTTTGGGAGGTGAGTGTTTGGTGATCTCCGGCACGTGTTAGGAATTCTTATGGGGACTGCAATTAATTAAGGAAAAAAATCAAAATAATAATTTATTTAATTTATTAAAAGGTCCCATTAAAATTTCAAACACATCGGAAAGAGGTTTGAATTATTGGGACTAGACTAGAAATTCTTTTACCATCTCTATCTAGCTAAGGGGGAGAGATGAATAAATTGAAAAATCTCTCTCATACCATCCAATAGAAGTATATTTATTAAAAATTATAAACAATTATAACATTTCTCTAGAATTATAAAAACTTGTTCCAATCCCAACAAATTATAAACTATTTTAAAAAAAAATTAAACTTATTTCTATTTCAATTTCTCCAACCAATCAAAAATCAGTTTTCTGAAAGTCAACCAATAATTTATGATACATTTCTTGTGCACTACACTTTATGAGATTTCCTAGGTATACTACAACAAAATACTAGTTAATAATTTTTTTCCTGGCCCCATAATAAGCATGAATAATTCATACCCAGGGGTATATTACTATTTTTACCTATAAAAAATCCATGAAAAATCAAAACTTCTCATGATTTTATGGACCCATGAAAACATGGGTCATCACACTCCAAATGTTTTTAGATGCACTAATCATCAATTTATTGGTGCTAGTGTAGATAATCATAGACACCTTCATTATTCTAAAAACTGTAGGAGAAACATCTCTTTAATTTGGGAAATAAACATTGATACAGATTTTCTAATGTTCTATTCCTATCTCTAGGATGTTATAAATTAGTTAGAGTAGGTATCTAAATCATATAATTCCATAATAAAAAAATAGTTAGATCCTATCATGTTTTATAGATTAGTCTAAACACTCAAACATTTCACTTTAGAGCACTATAATGTTTATGTTTCAAAATAATTTTAAATGAAACTAATGACCAATTACTCAGGTAGAAAAATTCAATAATTTTTTATCAAAAACATACAACAGTAATATAATGTTATGTGATAATATCCATGCTAACAACTTGACTCAACTCTCATATTTAATATTAAACGAATCTTGAATATAGAATATTTTATCAAAAAATATGTTCGTCATTTTTAATTAATATCTTGTGAATATAGTGAGAAAAATATTTCCAATCATATAATCCTAAAATTTAAGAATAATGGATTTATTTATTTCATGGATATTTCTCAAACAAAGACTTCACCCGAACCCCATAATGGCACCCACAATGTCCCAACATCCAATTAACTTGTACTATCTATGAATATGAATACACATAGTTTGTGACCCTATATTCCTTTTATCGATATAAGTGAGTGAAACATATAAGTAGTATTGTACCGAGAAACACATCATTTAACTTATAAAGCAATGTTTAGTAATAAAAATTAAAACATTTCCAATAAATTAACACTATGTAATATTATATCTTTATCATGTGATTTCTCATAAAAAAGGATTTATTAATTATTTTACCATCCTTAAATTATTTATTTTTTCATTCCATGAAATTAAAAGATAGAATTATCTTCTTATACAATGTCAAAATATTTCGTGAAGTTAATATCATTTTAAGGGCCTATATTTCATGATCTGTCCCTTTTCATTTTCTTAATGCTTTGAGGTGCTGATAAAAATTTCAGATTTTTTTGAGAGGATTGGCCATGGGGATAATTATTTTGGGTGAACCCTTTTAGAAATTATTCCATTTTAGAGTTATATTCTTGCTGATGGAGTGAACCACTATGAGTAAAAATCATGGACGACCATCTTATAGTGAGTTTTTCCTGAATAGATCGACATATTTGAAATAGGTACTATTGACATGATATAGATTGAGGGTGTTTTATCACTTGAGGATTAAGAATGTAGGATTTGGGTGTTTGATAATATATTTCATACTGGGCACACCACAATGATTGAAAAAACCACCTTGGATATTTCTTGGGGTGTTTTTCATGGGGTGTTTCACTTATATGAAATGAATATGTTGAGAAGTCTAAGGGATCCCAATTTAAAGAGTATATCAATACAAGAGGAGGAATTGTTGTGAAAGGACCTCAGTGGTTCAACCTAGAGAAAACATGGAGACCACTATAACCTTTTTTTTGAGTGGTTGGCATTAGGTCCTATCTATGTGAATCTTCCACGAGGAAACACATGGAGGTCGGGCCCAGTGATTCTTGGTGTGTGAGTTCACAAGTTGAAGCATAGTTAAATGTAGTGAAGTTAGCAACAATAGTCAGTTGGGTGTCACTATTCCATGTAGTTTAGTGTGGCGGGGTGACTAAAAGGGTTCACCAAACCATGATCTATGACATTGTGGCAGTCAATTCAACTCGATGTGGGTTTTAATACATGCAATATTTTGTTTTGTGTTGGAGGGAAATGGTTGATTCCAATTTTTAGGTTCTAAATATACCCTTTGATAAGAGTCATCAATAGTATAGTGGGAGTCACTATACTATGGTGGAGGATTTTAGAAAATCCACTAAAATTATTGGATTTAATCATCTTAGGTTAAATTTTATATCTCTTCTCTCACACCTTAATCAACACCTTTTCCCAATTAACACCCTACTGCCACACCATTGATATCATAATCACCTTGGTTCATGCAGATTGAAGTCTTAGATCAATTTACGCTATATCTACGAATATTATCATAATTTTACTTGGTAATTTTTTATTTTTATAGGATCATTCTATACAGAGTATTTCTTTTTTGATGAAAATATAGAAAAGATATATGGTTCATTACTATGGTTAAGTCTTGGTGAGCTTCCCTTTGGTTTTGGTGGTGTTTGATTCCTTTATTCTTCTATTGCGAGTTTTTTTACATGAAGCTCTAAATAATGATGGAATATATATTTCTACTCATTTTATTTATCCTCATTTGTGAATGTATTATTCTTATACTATTTTTGTAATGAGATCAACTTAAATAAATATAACTATTATATCAATAATTAATTAGAATCGGGTTATGGAAATCACATGTGATTAATGATTGTTGTTATTACCTATTGATTTTCAAGATAGTGTGATCTCTATGACCTACTACATATTATATACTTTATCATGAACTATATGACGGAAAACTAGATAAAATATTTAAATGAAATATTATAATGTATTGATTATTTAAATACATAATTAAAAAGATAATAATCCTTGAATTTATTTAAATGTGAAAGTAATGCTAAATCTATGTTTATCATTTATTCCTAGTTAATGATTAATAATTGTTTATAGGTTGATTTTTGATGAAATATATTCATAATGAAACAATTAATTCAAGAAGGAAATTAACTGTTTTCTTTATAAAGATAAGTATTTGGGGTTGAGAAATCAAATTATTTTTCTAATAACGGATTGAATGCCTTTGTTTTGTGACCTCATTTTTTCCATGAGTGTTCCATGTAAAAAAGGATTTAAATATTCATATTATTTCTCAAGGATTATAGAGCCTTGATATTTTATACTTTATATCCTATAATGTACTGTAAATTTGAGGAACTATAGGGTCGTTTCATAGGATTATAATGGTTATTGATTTTTGTGATGGTGGGATGTAATGTGATTTGATCAATGAAGTTGGGTATGGCATTAGTACGGTCGATATGAGTTGAGGGATGTGGTTTCTTATTTGATAATGATTAGTACTTTATTTTAAATGGATAGTTTTTAAGATATTTTTTTTACGATTATCAACATCATGATGTTGTAGGTTCTATGAATGGTATATTTTTTCTTCATTTGGTATCTTAGGATGAGTCCTAGAGTACCCAAAAATTGTTGAAGGATAACAAGATTTAAATTATCCCCTGGTATGGGGTGTTATTTATAGAAGTAATGATAATGATTTATATCTTCATGGAAGTAATGATATAGATGAATTAAATTCTCAAAGAGAATGGGACATAAATATAGAAATTGAATGAATTCTAAAAGCCTAAGGGTTTTTGTTTTGAATATGGGAATTGTATTGTAATTGCTAAATGCATGTTGGATTATGCAAAACGAATTTTTTAAAATAGACATTATAATGTGGTTTGATGGATTGTTAGATATTATTGGATTATATAATGAATAAATATTTATTTAATAAATAACTATGTATTGATGATTAGTGATGTTAATGTCTATTCTTGTATTTAATCATGTTCTCATATGTTAACTATGTCATATGAGTTTCATTTGAGGTTACTTTTGTTGATTGAATATAATTTTAGGTAGTTTCCATTAGTGTAGTTGTTTGAGATGTGTCTTATATTTTATGATTTCATATTCTTAACAACTAATGTCAGTAGGGAAACCAACATCAAAAATATATGGGAGGGGGGTGTTCCCCAAACATCTAGTATGGTGAGTGTAAAGTGGTATCTCTAATCCTTCTCCCACACACTCCCTTTGGATTTAGTTTATTATACAGGAATAACTAGGTTATTAAAACTTAAGCGATAGGGTACAGACTCACACACACTATGATGACTCTCAATTTACTATGCATTTATGCATGGGATGTAACAACTTAAGGATATTACACATACATATATATAGTCATGGTGGATATGGATTCCTATGGAATTATATGCATAGTTCATGGTGTCTTGAGGAATAATGAATTATACAGGGTTTTAGTTTCATAAGGAATTATACTTAGTTACATGATTTTCATTGAAATAATCGTTTCCTACATAAGATGAAGGTCTTCATATGATTTCCCTAGTTAGGGATTGATGATTTATGGGAGGGATGAGTATAGGATGTGATTCGTTGGGGTGTAAGTATAGAACAATAGTGGATAAGTGTAAGTGGGGTACCATTAACACCCCCCACATATATATATATATATATCCTGATATGGATATGATTGTATGCATTACCTGTTTAGTGAGATATAGTGAGTAGGGGATGTCATTTTTCCTTCTTTGGTTAATAGTTTGTTTCATTGCTTATTGAATGTGATTTAATATGATTTATACCCATTTTTTATGAGAGGTTCTAAGGAGGATCCTATTGAATATAGTTTTATGACCATGATACAAATATATAAACTAATTTTCAGGCCTGAAAGTGATAATTGGTGATTGAGAATGGTGTTACTTTCGCAGAGTGGTTGTTTAGGGGTTGTTTTGATCATGGTCACTTCATATAATTTTATTTTGCTACTTGTTTATTGTGTTCAGTTATTTATTATATTACTTCCATGTATTGGAATTTATTATTCAATTTTTTCTTGGTTTTGAATTGTGGATATGTAATTTTATTTTATTATTCAAATTTAAATATTGAGGTTAATTCCTCCCATTGTGTAGATTATATACATTCGATTCTAGTTTCTAACTCATGGACTAATGGAGGTATTATTTTCAGGTTATAATCACACTATTCATTACTATCCAAAGAGGGGTTCCAATGTAGGGGTTTATGATATATTGGTATGAAAGTTTATTGATAATGGATATGATAGAGTTTTAAGATCTATGTTAGTGGGTAAAATGGGTTAGTAGAGATAAAACAACTTATGAACTTAGTACATGTATGAAAATAGGGAGACCATCTAAGAAATATATATTTAATATTATATATGATGAAACATAAGAACCTTCATGTTTTTTAAATATTCTATGTGATGTCATTCTTCTTGTGGTGTTGAGTCCATGGTAAAGATCATTCATCATGATTGTCTATTCCTTGTTTGAATTAGTTAGATAATGACGAATATGTTGACTTGATTTTAATTAATTAGTAGACCATAAAAATTAAATATTTTGGGTTTATAGGTAGCTAATGTATATTATTTTTCAGGAAGGATCTAGGTAAACAACCTCATTTTAAAACACCAAGATTTCATAGCATGTTATAACTTCAAAGTAATTCAATAACTTGCGCCACACAACAATGAGTTCGAGCGCACAACAACTTATCAAACTAGCAGTTCAAAAAGAGGTTATGAATAGTATTAACTACATTTCAAATCTTATATAATATATATAAATTTAAAATACATATTGTGTGCTTCTTATAAATAATATAATAAAAATTAAAATTTTAAGATAAAAGAGGTATTTTTAAAAAAATGCAGTTTTATGACTTTTAATGGAGAACCCATTTTAAATACAATATTTGAAACATTATATATTCAATTTAGTGAATGTAAATTTATATTTATAATAGGAACTTAAAATTTTAGTTTGGATATTTTTTTGGTACTATTATGAAAACTTGCATATTTTGATGAATTGTGAAAAAATACTATATTTTAATTAAAAACAAATTTTTTAATCAAAATAATATATAGTTTTAAATTATACATTTGAATGATTTTTAAGTATCATTAGATTAATTTTTTATCATTAAATATAATTTAGGTCATTTTATGTAATTTTACATTTAAATTGTATATAAACAAGTGTCAATCTTTTGATAGTTATTATTTCTTAAAAACACACTTTTTTGTTTTAACAACGAGAATTAATTTTAAATTAATTTCTTCCACTTCTGTGTTTCGAATTTGGAAAAATGGAATCCATATTTGGTATTAGAATGTTCAAATTGTGTAAATAGGTAACTTTTACTTTTATACATTATGAATAATTATTTCGGTAAATATTTTATTTACCATGGTTAAAAGGTAAATCCGGTGAATATGGTTAAAGAAATAATATTAAAATAATATTAAATTAACCTAAAATGTTTCCTAACCCTATTGGATGATATATTTCCGACTATGGGAATTCTTGGGTCTATTTTGGGACCCCATGGAGCCACATGGGAGTGATAATGACAGTTTATATTATATAATCTAAAGTAAAAAAAATAACAAAAGCAAATATCTTTTAATAAAAAAATTTATATGAGTTTATATAATTTATCTATTAGAATATAAATAGTAATTATAAAGTTAAAAATATTTCATACTTCAGGAAATTATATTTATAATTTTTAGAAGTAAAAAAAATATATTTATATATGACACAATAATGGTGCCATATTTTCATTATTAATGAAACAATAAAATAAATGATTTTATAAATAGTATATTAAAAATTATTTTGAAAGTATCTATGCCATAAACAAATTTTATAGGTGACTATGAAATGTTAGGGTTGATTAAATGTATTTATTTCTAAGTAATAAAGTTGTTAAAACTTTAACAAAAAACAACTATTAAATAATGTCAAGATTGACAAAAATGAGTTTTTAAAACAAATACAATATTATTGGTTGATATAATAATATTAAAAATCTATGGATCATCCAAAAGACTTATATAATGATATTTGTATCATTAATCAACCACTTGAGGTTCTCTTGGAAGTTTATAGTAATTTTATTAACCATATAATATTAAAATACAAAGAGACATGGAAAATGTCAAACTATTTAACTAAGAGATAAATTCAAAAGAGAAGGTTAATATAGTAACCCAAACCGGTCTAAAACATATTAATTGTGTGGTTTTTGACCCATACCCACCTTATACTTTAAGTAATTCATTTTGGATCCATTATAAACCGAAAATGATATTATTATAAAATAATATTTTAATATTTTCCTAAGGTGCCCCTCACCCCTCTTATAAAAGGGAACTTCCCCTTCTCTCAAATTCACACCATCAAAGCCATTTCTCTTGGAAAAAATATTCCAAAATATCTTCTCCATTTCCCCCCCTTAATCCAAGAGGCCTTCCTTTAGTCATAAATCCAACCCAAGGATCTATTTTGATCAAATTAAAAGAAAGAACCCCATGAAGAGGTAAATATCTCCCCACCTATTTCATGTTTTTTATTCTTTCACTTCTTCTTCCCCTGTTTTTCCCATTCTAAAATAATAAATCCAGTATATTATATATAATGTGATGTTATTGTAAATATGTTACAACCATATTCATTATTCTATCTATCCTTTGAATGACATGTCACCATAGGTGCGTACGTACGACTTACTATCTCCACGTCGTGGTGTAGTTGTTATTAAATAAATTATTATTTGGATGGGTATAATAATGATGTATAAATGATGTAAATAATAAATATAAAATGATAATGGTTTCTTATATATGATATAACATCCAATTATATATGAATTTAATATCAAAATATTGATATTGTCGCTCATGCGTACGTACAGATTACTGTCTCCACGAACACGATGAGATTCATTCCCTATCGTATCCATTCAAGAATAAATTTTCACTAGATGATTAAAAATAATGTTTAAAGACTTAATATAATCTGAATATAAATATGATACATCCTATCCATAACAAACATTACATACGTAACAAATCATATAAAGGAAAATGAATCAGTTAACACCCGAAACGACGATAATACTAAAACATTATTAACAAAAAAAATTTAAAAGATCATATATGATATAGTATTAATATATATGATTATTGTATAATTTAATAAAAATTATTTCACCATTACACAAGAGTTTAACCTACCCTCGACCAATGAAATGTTCAAGGTAAGGGTTAATTCTACATCCTCTTCATTTTTCGGAGTTGTTTATATGTAATTATCTACTGGGACCTCTTTATCATCCACATCCATGTTTCTTGAAAGGTATTTCAAAACATTTTTACAATTTAGTAGATAATGTTTTAAAGTCATTTATACCCTTATTTTACCTTATATGTTTATGAAAGGAATAATCCTGTCATTTTCCAAACAAGGTACTTTATAACCTTTTCAACAAAATTAAGGTAAGAATGTCCTTTTTTACTTATATGGTGGGTTCAACTATTTTCCGCCGTTATAACATCGTCGATGATTACCTAACGAGCTTATAATAATATTTTCAAAATAAATTTTACTTTATAATTATTTTACTCTTAAATAATTTCAAAATAGAAAGAGATATTTCTCTCAAATAGTTTGATTTCATCTATGTCAACATCCTTTGATAAAATTTACACTTGTTTGAAGATAATTTATTATGATACAAATCTTCCATATTGTATTTACGGTTTTGTGATATGATTGATTTTGAATGAGTTATTGTTATACCATTCATGATTTATCGTTCAATTATTGACAATTTGTATGCTATATTAAATACGAATGATTAATTTACATTTCAACCTCTTCTTAAGATTAATGTGTTGGACTAGTATGTTCCGGGTTGGGGATTGGTAATAGATAGCCCTCTGGGTTGGGGTCCAGTTATATCAGACAATCCAGGTTGGAGTCTGGTTACAGAGGATCTCCGAGTTGATGTTCGGTTATTAAGGCTCTCCGGGTTGGAGTCTAGTTACAGAGGCTCTCCGGGATGGGGTCCGGTTACAGTTAGCCCCTAGGTCCATGTATGAGGTTTTGACATAGAAATTAAAGTCCATTACTATAAATTAACTCATTACGAAAATAGTTATTACATGTGATTATTCGACTTGTTTAATATCCTTGTGAATGTTAATATGGTAATTTTTTATTTATTTTTTCCATATTATGTTCATGTTTATGATTAAAAGGGTTTTGTTTTTATTACACATCTTTCCTTAAAAGTTTATTGCTTTTTATAAATTATTTACCCTTACTCAGCATCTGATCTCACCCCTTTCTTATGTTTTATTTTCCTAGGATCCCAATAACTGTATTAGGATTGAGATGGAGGGTTAAGATATGTGAACAATGGCGTTCTCAAATAACTATCAATTCTATAATGTTTGTTAGAAAGTGTAATGTAACATTCATGTATGTAATCTATTTTCCAAGAATGCTAAACTAATCGGTCCTTCAGGGCTTGATTTCTTGTAATCATGCCAATTTATTAAAATAATGCACCGACCCTATGTAACTGGGTTCGGGGCATTACAATTGGTATCAGAGGAAGTTTAGCAACAACCTTGGAAATAGATTTAGATAAACTCTGATTAGAGAACATTATCCTAAGATAAACTTTCAATATTAGTATAGAAGAACATTCTATAATTTTGGTAATATATAGATTTTGTGTATTTTCAAATAAATACATACCTTTTTGGATATGAGAAGGTAGAGGTGTCTTTGGAATAGATGTGCCTAAGAGTGAAAAAACCGACAAGGAGTTTCAAGCTTGACCCGAGGTATCCTTGTTCACGAAAATGGGTCTCACTGCACTCTTGGTTACGACGCTCTTGGGGGATATTCATGGGATATTTCACATTTTCATTACAAACCATTATGAAGGATTTATGAGTAAATACTTCCTCAAAGAAAAAATTATATGATTATATATTATATTCATAATATTTTAAATTATTTTATGTATTTTACAATTTTGGAATTACACATTGTGATAAACAAACTAACCTAGTATATACCATTGTTTAGAAATGGTGCCCAGAATATGGAATGAGACCTCCAGCAATACGCAAGATCCAAAGAGTAAGAATGATCACATATTTCATGGTGTTAAGCCAACGTTTAGATATGAAATAGTCTACCATGTGTTATCATCATATGAAGAAACACTATCATGTGTTAATAAGATAATAAAATATTTTTCTGAGTTCAATGGATTTGATGGGAATCTAGAGAAGAAAAGGATAGTAGAGAGAAAGATGGATAAATGTAATAAGGGAACGAAGGATTTTCCCATATGTGATAACTGGGGAAAGAATTTACATGGTAAATGCATGAAGGGAATGAGAGTTTGTTGTAAGTGTGGAGAAAAAGGACACCATGTAGGTGATTTCAAGGGTAAGAAAAAAGTTTCAAATGTACAATGATTCATCTACACGGAGTTGGGAAACTATGCGAATCAATGTACAAATCATCATAGTATACACCAAATGATGTTATTAGATAATAATCAAGTAATGATACTACCTAAGATGAAGAGGAGTGATTAAGAGGACTTATTTTGTTATTAAAGTATTATGTCATTTGAGTGTTGTATCAATGATGTATTGGTTATATTAATTATGGAAATAAATAAGGATTGTACTGCAGTACTATTTTATTAAGGACTTGAGAATGTGTGGAACCAGGAAAAGTGACTCAATAGCAGGCTAATTTTTTTTGAAAATAAATTTTTGAAGGAAAGGTAAACCATAATATGGTCTTTATACTAAGGTAATGATTTTGGAATAAGATATGGTTGGTTTGGATAAATTATATTGGATATTCTTGACTACCTTGAAACTGATTAATGATTTGTATATTCCATCATTTTTGGAGTTTACAACATTTTTTGATATAGGGAGTATATCTAGTATTCTATAAGGAATAAGGGAGCATGAATGTAATCAATTCAGTTATATGATAATTCAGGGTGTTACCATGTTTTAAAATAATACATGATGAAGGTGTTCACATGTTATCACATGGAAAAACAGATCTTCATTGTGTTTAACATACTTATAAATTTTGGTCTGTGAGTTCGGATAGAAGTATTTGGGATAAGTCAAAAGTTTGGAATGGATTAGGTTTGAAATTGGACACTGTTGTTATGGTTATTTTTGGATTGTTATAAAAAGGACAACACACAGACCGTGTGACAATCCATCGCATCGAACAAAGTTATGGGAATCAAACCCACAACCATAGTACGATTGGGATTTATCACCTACCACTTTACTACATGATGTCCTTGGAATGTATAATCTAGTTTTTCCAAGGGTATGATAGGTGAATTATAAATTCATTATTTTTGGAACCCTATACTATTAGGAAAAATATAATATTTTTTTTGAAATCTTTTGGAGTGAATGATGAATTTATGGTACTAATTAGTTGATGGATGAAACTCTACTTGTCAAATATATACATTCCCTCTAATTTTATGGGTAAATTAATTATCAAACTTTAGGGAAGGGATCTTAAGACAAAAAATGTTTTATACTAATACCTTATGTTTTGTGGAATCGATGGTATTTTAAATCTTCATAGATTAATGGATTTGAGGTCCTCAATATAACACTTGTTTTTGATTGATGACCTCAATTACTTATGATAAATATTTATGTTTTTCATCCAATTATGTGTCTCTAATTTCCACCGATGTTCTCCTAACCAAGATCATAATTTGGTGGTGACCCTTTTCATTTCCCTTGTCCTCTTATTAAGACTAAATTTTGTTAACCTAATTTTTAATGAGGGTTTTCCCGCAAAGGTATTTTTTATTTTTAACATTTTATTTTCAAAGAAAAATTTCCAATTTATAGGATGAAATTTATTTAAGGAGGGGAGAATGTAACACCCCAACATTTCATAGTATGTTATCTCTTCAAATTAATTCAATAACTTATGCTACACACAACAATGAGTTTGAGCGCACCACAACTTACCAAACTAGCCGTTCAAAAAGAGGTTATGAATAGTATTAACTACATTTCAAAGAATATATACTCTATATAAATTTAAAATTCATTGTATGTGTTTCTTATACATAATATATGAAAAATTCATTTTTTATGATAAAAGAGGTATTTTAAAAAAATGTAGTTTTATGAATTTTAATGAAGAACCCTTTTAAAATTCAATATTTGACACTTTTATAAATTAAATTTGGTGAAATTAAATTCATCTTTATAAGAGGGACATAAAAATTTAGTTTGGATAAATTTTTGGTACTATTTTGATAACATTCATATTTTGATGAATAGTGAAAAAATACAAAATTTTAATTAAAAACAACTTTTTTAATAAAAATAATTTATAGTGTTAAATTATACATTTGAATGGTTTTTAAGTATCATTAGATTATATTTTTATCATTGAATATA
The DNA here is from genome assembly GCA_963277665.1 of Viscum album. Taxonomy (NCBI): domain Eukaryota; kingdom Viridiplantae; phylum Streptophyta; class Magnoliopsida; order Santalales; family Viscaceae; genus Viscum; species Viscum album. Next base: position 2,103,512,220 of record OY728128.1, on the reverse strand, counting down.
ATTTAGGTCATTTTATGTAATTTTACATTTACATTGGATATGAACAAGTGTCAATCTTTTGATAAATATTATATCTTAAAAACACGCTTTTTGTTTTCACAACAGGAATTAATTTTAAATTAATTTCTACCACTTTTATGTTTTGAATTTGAAAAAATGGATTCCATATTTTGAATTAGAATGTACAAATTGTAAAATTAGTAACTTTTATTTCTATACATTATGAATAATTACTTCGGTAAATATTTTATTTACCATGGTTAAAGGGTAAATCTGATAAATATAGGTAAAGAAATAATATTAAAATAATATTAAATTACCCTAACACATGTCCTAAACCTATTGGATGATACCTTTCTAACCATGGGAATCCTTTGATAGATTTGAAGACCACATGGAGCCACTAGGGAGTGATAATGACATTTTATATTAAATAATCTAAAGTAAAGACAAAAATAACAAAAGAAAATATCTTTTAATAAATTTTTTTATATGAGGTTATATAATTGATCTATTTACTATAAATAGTCATTAGAAATATAAAATTATTTCCTACCTCAGGATATTTTATTTATAATTTTTAAGCATAATAAATATATATATATATATATATATGACAGAATATTGATGCGATATTTTCCTTATTAATGAAACAATCAAATAAATTATATTATAAATACTAAAAGAAATATATCATGAAAGTTTTGATGCCATAATAATTTTTATAGGTTACTATGACATGTTATGGTGGATTAAATATATTTATTTTGATTTAATAAAGTTTTTAGGACTTTAAAAAAAATCAATTATTAAATAATGTCAAAATTGACATAAATGAGTTTCTAAAATAAATACAATATTATTGGTTGATATAATAATCCTAAAAATCTACGGTTTGGCCAAAAAACTTATATAATTATAGTTTTATCATTCATTGACCCCTTGGGGTTCTCTTTTATGTTTATAGTATGTTTATTTACTTATAATATAGAAATACAAAATGACATGGTAAATGTCAAACTATTTAACTAAGAGTTAAATCTAAAAGATAAGGTTAATATAGTAAACGAAACCTATATAAAACCTATTTTTTGAGTGGTTTCTTATCCATCCCCACATTATAATTTAAATAATTCATTTTTTATCCATTATAAACCGAAAATTATTTTATTATAAAACAATATTTCAATCTTTTATTAAGGTTCCCCTCACCCCTCTTATAAAAGAGAACTTCCCCTTATCTCAAATTCAAACCTTCAAAGCCATTTGGATCATCCAAAACGTGAAACAATATCCTCTACACTTTCCTACCTTAATCCTAGAGGCCTTACTTTAGTTATAAATCCAACCTAAGGAGCCCTTTTGATCAAATCAAAAAGAAGAACCTGAAGATGTAGTAAATATCTCACCACCTCTTTCATGTTTTTCTTCATTCAATTATACTTTCTTTGATGTTTCCACCATAAAATAATAAATACAATATCTTCTATATACTGTGATGTTATTATAAATACCAAACGTCCATATTCATTATTCTATCGATCCTTTTAATGACATGTCACCATACGTGCGTACGTACAACTTACTGTCTCCATGTCATGGTGTAGTTGTTATTCAATACAATATTATTTGTATGGGTATAATAATGATGTATTAATGATTTAAATAATAAATATAACATAATAAATATTCTGTATATATGATATAACATCCAATTATAAACTATTTTAATATCAAAAGAATGATATTGTCGCTCGTGCGTATATACGGATTACCGTATCCACAACCATGATGAGACTCATTATCCATCATATCCATTCAAGAATAATTTTCATTAGATGATTAAAAATATTTTTTAAAGACTTAATATAATTATGAATATAAATATGATACATCCTGTCCATAACAATAATTACTTATGTAACAAATCATATAAAGGAAAACGAATCAGTTAACACCCGAAACAACAATAATAATAAAATATTATTAACAAAGAAATTTTAAAAGATCATATATGATATAATATTAATGTATATGATTTTTGTATAATTTAATAAAAATTATTTTACCATTATACAGGAGGTTAACCTACCCTCGAACAAGGAAAATTACAAGGTAAGGTTTAATTCTATAACCTCTTCATTATTCAAGGTGATTTATATGTAATTATCTACTGGGACCTTTTTATCATTCACATCCATTTTTACTAAAATGTATTTCAAAACATTATTACTATTTACTATAAAATGGTTTAAACTCATTTATACCCTTATTTGACCATATATTTTTTTGAAAAAAATCTTTTCATCATTTTCAAAACAAGGTACTTTATAACCTTTTCGACAAAATTAAGGTGAGAATGTCTTTTTTAACTTATACAGCGGGTGTGGATATTTTATTCCATTATAACATCGTCAAAGCATACCTTACAATCTTATAAGAATAATTTCTATATAAATGTTTTCATTATAATTTTGTCACTCTTAAAATATTTCAAAATAGAAAGAGATATTTCTCTTAAATAGTTTTGATTTCATCTATGTCAACATCCTTTGATAAATTTTACATTGTTTTGAAGTTAATTAATTATGATACAAATCTTCCATATTGTATTTAAGGTTGTGTGATATGTTTGACTGTGGATGAGTTATTTTTATGCCATTAATGGTTTATGGTTCAAGTATTGATATTTTTTATGATATTTTTAATACGAATGTTTAAGTTATATTTCAACCAAATATTAAGATGAATGTGTTGGACTAGTATGATCAGTGTTGGGGATTGGTAAAAGTAATCCCTCCAGGTTTGGGTCTGGTTACAGAAGACCCTCATGGTTGGATTCCTGTTACAGAGGTTCTCTGGGTGGGAGTCCGGTTACAGAGGATCTCTGGGTTGGAGTTTTGTTACAGAGGCTCTCTAGGTTGTGGTCTGGTTATAGTTAGCCCCTAGGTCATGGAACAAGGCCTTGAAATAGAAATTAAAGTCCAGTAATATAAATTCCCTCATTATAAAATTAGTTATTACATGTGATTATTCTACTATTAGAATATCCATGTGCATGTTAAAAGGGTAATTTTTCAGTTATTTTTTCCATATTATGTTAATGTTTATGTTTAAAAGGCTGTTGTTTTTATTACACATCGTGCCTTAAAAGTTTATAGATTTTGCTAAATTATTTACCCTTAATAAGAATCTGAGCTTACCCATTTCTTTTGTTTTATTTTTCCAATATTCGAAGAAGTGTTTTATGATTGAGATGCAGGGTTAAGAGAAGGGAACAATGGCATTCTGAAAGAACTATTTATGCTGTAATGTATGTTAGAAAGTGTAATGTAATGTTCACGCATGCAATCTATTTTCTAGGAATGCTAAAATAATCGGTCCTTTGGGACTTGATTCCATGTAATCATTCCAATGTATTAAAATAATCCACTGAGTCTGGGTAACTGGTTTTAGGGGGTTACACTCATTCGGATCATGTTGAAGATTTTTAGTAGGATGTTCCAGTGTATCATAGTAGTGTATAGCTCAAAAGTAACAACACATGGGGGAGGACACTATATGATATTCTGTTCCAGGGTCTACAGAAGTATAAGGTATTTGATTCAGATCAGGAGACTAAGTAATGGTTAAAGGAGGTGGATATCGCCTTTAGTTTGATTTATTATTGACAGAAGCACTGGGTTTTATTGTAAATGATGAAAATTCATAGGAAAAGTTGACAATGGGGGTTCTTGTTCCTCATGGATTGAAAGGAGTTGATTATTATTTGGGAGAATAGCTCAGACTAGTTTTAAGAGGATTTTATTTCTTCAACCGTGAAGGTGGATTTTCAGCATGAGACTCTTACCAATTTTTAGGGGATTTTAGTGTGTAATAGTTTATTATCTATTAGAAGAACCTATTATTTTATGCCTTATATATTATCCCAGATGACAAGTATAATGTGAAATATTTTGAGATGTCTTTGTGTATAATAATCCAACATTAGGTCACCCAGTTTATGATGATGCCATACTATTTAGTGATGGAAAGGGAATATGTTATTGAGAGAACAGAAGATGAGAATGAATCATCTTAATAAGGGAGTCATCAGGACTCTCTATAGAAAAGATATGTGGATAAATATTCTTAGTTTCTTTTCTACATGAAGAAACATCATATATCGGGGAATTAGTTCCATCATTCTTCATCTCATTTATTTAGATCTATGAATTTTTAAAATCCGTCTAGTGGATCAAGAATGGTTTGTTATGAATATGGGGATCATGGTAATAATAATAGAGAGAGATTTTAACCTTCATTATAATTCATCATGGTTATGGGTCCCTCTTCAACATCAATAGTTGCAAATGTATCCTCTATGGAAAGAACAGTAACATTGAGATATTAGATTTGATCTATAGAGAGGAAAAGGGGAAGAAAGAGTATATGCTAGAGATGCCCATCAAACATAGGGACAATGATCAAGGGTTTTCCATGGTTGTGGATAAAATTTCGGTTGGAGTGGATTTGGAAGTTTTCATATTAAGATATATTCTATAGAATTTATAGTTTTCTGTATGACAAACATCATATGAGATACTATTTTAATTTTTATACTTGGGTATATACCTTGTTTTATTTAGGATCTATGCACTACTTCATTCCACATATCCTTTTCCATTCTTATGGGAGTTGAAATGGAGATACATTCAATACCATTTTCATTAAATATTCTAGTTAGAGTCAAGCTTGCTAATATGATGTGTACAGAGACTATGAGTTGATGCTTGGGAAACATTTATCTTGGGGAGACACTCTATGTTTGTAGATACAAACATATTAATTCATCCCTGATATGGATTAATTGTATTCAGTGTAGGATTTGGTAAATTACATAAATAGATACATCATATAATATGATGATGATGGAGAGTAGGTTATTTTTGTTAGGGAGGGAGAACATTACATGGTTATAAGGTGTGTTGAGTCTTTATCTTCCTTAATGGTTAGACTGATGTCGACTATAATAGAGGATCAACCAATTATGTTTCATATAATTGTGGAATAATACCACAATTTATTTCTAGAATAGAAATATATGACAACTATTTGATGTGATTTCATGTTTGGGATAGATCTACAACTAGGAATCATTCAAATATTTATATCTATGTATGTGATGATCCCCTCTATGTTATGGGAGATATGGATTAAAATTGTTGATCTTCTATAAAGAGGATTCATTTGAGCTATTGTTCCTATTTAGAATGCTCCAATTTTTCTTTCAAATAAGTTAGATGAAGTTTTTCATTTTTGAATAAAAAATAAACATTTAAATTAGGTGACTATAAAGAAAAAATACCCCCTTCTATGGATTTATGATTTATCTGATTATTTGAAGGGATCTAACTAGTTTTTAATGATTTATTTGTGGTATGGATATCATGAAATGTGACTGAAGGAAAACTATATCCCATATACAAGTTTATAATATCATTATTGGTATTATGTTTTTATAATGATGCTGATCGATGTGATGAATTCTCAAAATGAGTTCATGGAACTGATAAATGTAGTGTTCTATGAGATTTTGGATTGATTCATGGTGGTGTTTATCAATGGTATCTCTATGTTCTCTATGTTGGAGGAGGAGAATGTAGATAAACAGTGAGGTATTTTTGATGCTCTTATCTATCAATAAATTTGTGAGAAGCTATTAATGTAAATGTTTTAGGTTATTGAGGCAGATTTCTTGAATAATTTCATGTATCAGCATATAGTATTAGTGGATCTTTTATAGGTCGAGGAAGATTTTTCTCTGGAAGAGAACAAAAACATTATGGAGGTGTAAAATTTACTTGACCACGATAGTTACTATAGGAGGTTCATTTATGACATCACTCATATTGTGAATACAATGATTACCTTAAATATTATATATTATGGGTTTGGGTAGACTGAATATTGGTAGAAAAATATCATGTATTTTAAGAATAATAAGGTTAGTTACCCAATTATTTAGTTTATAAAATAAGGCATTAAATTTAATGTTTATTATTATTATTCACATATTTGAATAAGATATATGTTGATCATATAGAAAATGGTTATCTCTTATGGGTATTGAAAGTTATCAACTCATGAAGGTATCTATGACACCCAAAATATTGATGTAGCTATAGTTGTGTTTTCTCTGAATTTGTTACAACATTACATTATCAGTGATGAGTTTCAGTTCTTTATTGATAATAAGATATAGACATATGTCTTCACTTAGTACAACATAGATTTTTTATAATGATGGTGGATGGAATTATTGTGGGATTATGACTTCATGATTTATTATTCAACGGGAAAATGGATTTTTTTCCAAATGTACTGAGTAGAAAGTCACACGATGACACTATGTATGAGTCTAGTGAATATTGGAGGGTGATGGAGGACCCTTCTGTGATGTACCTTTACATGAGATCTGTTGATTGTAGGGGTATATTTATTATATGATAATGACGTTATCTTTGGCATAGTAGGTGGGGGATCCCAAAATGGAAGATTTTAGGTGGTGGTATAGAATGATCTAGTATGTTATAGGGTTGACATTGAGTTGATGGAAAATATTATGTGTTATTTCCAGGAAGGCTATTTGTTCCATCTACAATGTATGATGTGGTACATCATGAGTTTCATGGTTAGGTATTGGTGGTTTATCCTAGTCTAGATAACATGTATCACACCATGAGGTGTAAAATATGGTGGTATAACATGATTAAGGGATCCATTATAGAGTTTTTATCTCAATTTTTTGTGTGTAAAAGGATGAAGGTTGAGGACCATGTTCCTGGTGGTTTTCTTCATCCTCTTGAAGTCCCCATATGTAAGAGGGAGGAAATATCAATGAACTACATCATTAGGTTTCCTCAACATAATAGAGTATATGATGTTATATATTTGATCATGGATTTCATGGAAAAGTCAAATATCTTCATAGTAATTAAAGAGTTATGTTCAGTGGATAATTTATCAAGGAAGTATTTATAGGATGTGGTGAGGCATCATGGGGATACAAAAATGATTTTATGTAATAATATTCCATGGTTCACCTATTAGGATTAGAAATGTCTCCGACAAGATTTCATATTTTTGTTATACCAGAAAACTATTTTTATCCGTATACTAATGGTTATACAAAGAGGACTATCAAAACTATAGAGGACATGATGAAAGCATGAATTATCCATTTTAGAGGTTTGTGTGTAATAATCATACTATTTTTGGATTTTGGGTACCAAAATAGATATCACACTATATTTGGTATGGATTCATTTAAATCAATATTTAACATAACATATTGATCTCTATTGTGGTGGATTGTGGCCAAAGAGTTTGTTGTTATTGGAATTTAATTGTTGCTGAGCATGATAAAAAAGATTCATGTGGTCTACAATTGAATGAAAGGAACAAATGATTTTTAGAAAGAATATTATAATCATATGAGGACGAATTTGGAGATTTATTTAAGATATCATTAGTTCATGAAGGTGTATCCTCATATTGGATTGTGAAAGTTCATTTATGATAATAACGTCTCTCCCTTGTTTTTTGGGCCTTTTGAGGTGTAGGTGTGTATTAGAGCTGTTTTACATCAATTAACACCACCCAAATTATTGAGAGTACTATATGATTTATTCTACATATCAAATATTTTCCAATATCATTAGATTTATTCTAACATGAATGATTTGGGTGAGATTGATGTTGTGGATGATGCTGCCTCGAGGAGTAGCCTATTGCGATTCTGGACTATTAAGAGAAGGTTTTTCTGAGGAATGATTTTCCTTTGGTTTGTGTCCATTGATGAAACAATGGAATGAATTTATAAATTGGTAGTAGGATTCATTGCTGCATGCTTAATTTCCCAATTTTTCTTATAGTTGATCTTTCCCTATTGTTATTATTTGTGAGATCTTGTTGAGTTTCTTTGTAAGTCATTTTGTCATTTTTTTTAGAAGAATGTTAATGTTTCATATTTATGTTCTATTTATTTTCCTTTAATTACATTTATTTTTCTTCTAGTGAGATCCCTGAGAGGTATCTTAGATGTTGTTATTCTAAAACACATATTTATTTCCTGGGATGGTTTTATATTCTCTTGGACTATAATTTTTTGATAGGTATAATATATAAGGGCATGACTTTCAATATCACTACCTTTAGAATTTTCTGGGGCATAAATGTGGGAAAAAATTCAAAAGGGTAATTGGATGCCTGATTAAGGGGAAATTTGTTTCGGTGAAATTATTTTGGTGCGTAGGTTATTTTGAAGTTGGATGTTTGGTTACGTGCTGAGCTATAGTGAGTAAAATGGAATGAACATCCATTTCATAGGAAGCTTTCCATGAATAGGTAAACAAATTGGTAATATATATTATTTAAATCACATAGTTGAAGGAAGTTTTGTCACTAGAGGATGAAATGTGAGGGTGTTGGGAGTTTGAAAAACCATTTGGTGTTGGGGATCCCAATGGTGAGTGAGAGGACCAACCTAGATATTTTGATGTGAAATTGGTATGGTTTGTTTAACCAGTTAAAAAATCCATTCCAAAACACCTACGAGAACCCATATTAAAGGGATTGTTGACACATGGGGATGAAGCACTGGCTGAATACCACAACGTATCTCACATTGGAAAGATCTTGCCTTCTTTTCTGGGAATGGAAAATGTGAAGTCCTACATGTGTGAAAAGGCTTGTAGAAAACACTGAAGGGTAGAGGAGGTGGTTCTTGTAATATTAGAGTGTCAGTTTTAGTGGATTACAATAGAGAGAATAAATGGAAAATATTCATCTTGGTGTCACCACACAATAGACATTGATGTGGTGTGGTAAAATGTCTGAAGACATTCCACAACACTATAGATGAAGGTGTGGTGGTGGTCAAGGAATATCGATGTGAGTTTTAAAACATAAAAGATCCATAGGAGGTGGGAGAGGAGAGAGGTGGGGGGTCAACTAATTCAGGAACTGGGATTTTAGATATCCCCTTTAACAAATGGAATAATTTGCATAGTTAAATTCAATATGTTGTGGTAGAGTATTTTCAAGAATCCACTATAAATTGGGGATTAAATCCTTCAGTATTATTTTTTTTATCTATTATCCCATTACATAGTCTATCACTAGTAATTTCACAACTCTCCAACTAAACTATTGCGAGTCTTAAAACATTGTTTCATCCAAGATGATGTCTCAGATCAGGATAATATACCACTCTTTTCCTATTATATTCATTCTCTCTAATATTATTTCTTTATTGAGGATCATGTGGTATATTTCCTTGATTTTGGATTCAAAATCAAGAAATAATTTATGGTATATTTATATGGTTAGGTTATAGTGAATTTAACTTTGGTTTTAGTGTCTTTGGGTTCGTTAATTTATCCATTAGGAGTGGCATTTTCTTTGAATCTATAAATCATGGAATGGTGTTTTTTACTTGAAATTTTATTTTCATGTATCTTTGAACATTTCATGAAACAACACTTTTAATAATAATTGGCTCAACCTAAAGGATGTTAATAAGAAGACAGATACTGAATTTCAATTGGGTTATGATATTGGGTAGGGACTCACCTGGGTTTTGATGGCTCTCATTTTACTATAAATTTCTTTATGGGTTATAATTGGTTGTGTTTATATCCGTACATTTATCTGATCATGGTGGTAATAAATTTCCATGAGAGTACATGAATATAATGTGATGGATTGAGGTATAATGCATGATACACAAGATGTAGTGGATTTATAAATTTTACTTGGTTATGAGATGCTTGAGGAGATATTGGTGTGCTACATAGGTTTCTAGTATTGATATGTGTAACATCTGTAGATTTTATGAAATATTCCTTTTTCAAATATAATTAATTTCATTGATACCTCGAGTTTCATGAAACACCATGTTTAAATAAGCCATGATATACTATAATTATATTATTATTTAATTTTATAGTTATAATATATCTTTAAAATCAATGTTATGAATATTACAAACTAAGTTATGAAAATTAATTTTTTTACACATGTATAAATTAAATTTATTTGATATCAATTTATTAAAAATTTAAATAAATATTAATTTAATATAAAATACATATTTGTCCAAGAAACTATTTTTATGTGAACAATTTGTCGTTATCTTAATAGATTAAATTAAATTATGTTTTTAATTATTTAAATGAAATGTATATATTAAATAGTTAATAATTTTTATTATCATTTATCTAATATTTTTTCTAGGCATTGGATAAAAATAAATCTATTTTAATTCTTAATACTGTAGTTTCTTTAGAAGTTGTTTTATCACATTTTGAGAACTTATTTTAAAATTATCTTTTAACACTTTTATATTTTTTTTTAAAATTTCATTTTATTTTGAAATCAAAATTCAAATATTACTTATTTTTTATTTTTTATAATATTTTGAAAAGATTAATTGTTCAATGAGTGGTGTTTTTAATTTAAATAATTTAAAAAGTATAATTGTATTTTAATACAGTTTAAAGAGTAATATTGGAAAAATTATATTATTATTAATCCATTTATGTTTACTGGAATGAATTTTATGTTCAATTTTGATATAAAAAAATGTATTCTAATGAAAGATTTTTATTTAGAAAACCTCTTTATTTATGTTTGTGGGTTTGATTTTATATTATGATTTGTCACCTATGTGAATTAATATTTTAAAAATTGAATCTATATTTATAATCCGAAACATTAATAATAGCTATTAAGTTCAACAATTTTTTTGTCATAATCAACATTAAATAATTGAAAAATTTATTTCCACAAATGAGGTTAAAACAGGTTTATAGGGGGAGGGGTAAAACAATTTATATGGATATATTTCCCTATTTAAATTTTCTATATCCTATTTTATGGATATATTTATACTTTATCCTATACCATATCATAATCTATGGCCATTTGGAAGCATTGAGATTCAGGAATTATTCATCATTTTGTATTATTTTAGGAAATTTTCATGTGGGTTCCATCCCTCAATTAAAATCTAACATATCAATTACTCTATTCCCTAAATTTAAAGACTATTTTGGTTCAGAACATACCTACCAAAAATCCTTCCTTACTTCCATTCCCAAATCATAGAGGCCATGGTTTCATTTTTAAACCCAACATGCAATGATTTTTGTGAAAACCTAAAGAGGTTTTCCGAACAAGAGGTATCATTCTTAACTGAGAATTGTAATTTTATTTCTTCCTACATCTCCTTAAATTAATACACAACCATTTTGGTATAATAATGTTGTTATCTCCCACGTATTTATATGTTATTATGTTAATTTCATAACCTATATTCATCTCCTCTTACATAAAATGGGAAACAAACCCTCCGATCATGTGTATGGAAGACTACCACCTCGCGAACCAATGTATTTTATTAGCCATAAAAACCTATGAAATATGGATAGATTTATGTATTTAAATTATTTCACACATTTATAACTATAATATATCATCTACCTTCTTACCTTCAATCCTTTGAATAATGATAATGTCACTTGTGTGTACGTGTGGACTACTGACTCTATGAAGTGATATGATACAATTTTTATTTTATTTTGGCATGGATGGTTATATGGATATATTTTCTGAATATTGTTTTCATAAAAATGATTAAATAAAGTTTAATTATTATATACATTTTTTTTTCAATTATTTGAAACAAATGGAAACATCTATCATGCATACGTACGACCTACCATCTCCATGAATGGAGAAATTAATTTTTCTATATATACATTCATGGATGACTCTAAATATAAATATAACTAATATATATGATATTTTAAACATAAATAATTTTCTAGATATGATGGTACCAAAGTCAAAGTAAATGAAACAAAACTAATGAACGAAAACAAACATGAAAAACAAAGCAGTTATTACCTGAAACAATAATTTATAAAAAAATTATTAATGAATGGGTGATAAAAGGTAGTAATTAAGGAATATGTGGTATGATATATATTATTACGATTCTATAATTTGTTTATAATAATCCATTAATTATTTTTAATGGGGTTTTAATCTGTATAGAGAAATTTAAGACTAAAGTTAAGGGGTTTTCATCTCACTTTAATTTTTTGGGTACACATGATATATTAACAACATGTTTCATATAGGTGGTGTATATACATCCGATGAATAACATAAATGATTCTTCTTATAAATATGTAATAAGTTTTGTAAAATATGATATTTATGTCACTATACTCTAGGAAACTAAACCTTTTGATCCAAGGCTTGTACAACTTTTTGAAGAATTTATCAATTAAAACATGATATCAAAATAATATTTAGGTACGATCATCTTGGGTATATATACTTATTGTATAATATAAGACATTGTGTTATTTAAACAAGTAGTATCAACCTATCTGTAACACCCCAAGCTTCCACGGTACATTTCCCTTTGAATAATGTAATAGCTTGCATTGTACGCAACTTCGAGATTCTAACACACCACAACCAATCAAACTAGCCCTTATGAATAGTAATACCTACTTTTTGAAATTTTATAAATTTTATCTTCTAATATGGACTTAATTTTTGGATTCTGAGTATTGAAATTAGCTTAGGGTGATTTTTTGGTATTTTTTTTGGAAAATTTCAATTTTTGATAAATAGTGAAAAACACTGAGTTATAGTTTAAAACCGAATTTGTATATAAATAATTAATTACTTTATATATATTTATTTTAGGTCAAAATAGATACATAATACCTATATATGATCAATTTAATTCATTGGAGTCATTTTGTAATAATATTAGATATTTAAAATTTTATTGAACGTTTCACCGTCTTTTACCCACCTACTAGGAGCATTTGCAAATTTACATAAAACTTAATTTTACTGCTTCTGTGAGTTGAATTTAGAAAATCCGAGAGACACAGTTAATATCAAGTATTAAAATGTGGTTGAATAAGATAAATTTTTTTGGGGAATAATAACTTTTAACTTTTATTTACCACGGTTAAAAGTAAATAGGGTAATTAAATGTAAAAATGATATTATGATTACCATAAAACATGTCCGAATTTTATTGAATAAGTATAATTCGAAAATAAAAAACCTTAGGAATAAAATATGATCATATTTGGTTCACATAGATTAGATTAGGATGTTTATTATTATTTAATTTAAAGAAGAGTTAAAAAAGTTAAAATCAAAGTTTAATAACTAAAACAATTTTAATATAGGGTTGCACATAAGATAAATTTCGACTATAAATTTTCATTAGAAATATAAAAATATTTACTACATATTGGTATTTTATTTATATTTTTTAGATCTTAAATAATTTTATTTATTTATGACACAATGATGATGTAGTAATTACCCATTTAATGAAATACTAAAATAATTGATATTATAAATATCCAAATAAATGTAATTTGAGACTTTTTATGAATTAAACTTATATTATAGGTTAATATGACATATTAGGGTTGTTTAGATGAATTTGTTTCGAAGTAATAAGGATGTTATGAATTTAGAAAAAACAAAATACCAAATAGTGACAAAATTGACATAAAATAGTTTTTAAAAAAATATAATATTATTAATTGATATTCTATTCATAAAAAATCTACGGTTTGGCCAAAAGACTTATATAATGATAGGTGTGTCATAAATGAACCACTTGTTGTTCTCTTTGAAATATATAGTATGTTTATTAACCATATAATATAAAAATACAATGAGACATGGTAAATGTCAAACTATTTAACTAAGAGTTAAATATAAAAGATAAGGTTAATATAGTGACCAAAACCTATCTAAAACCTGATGGTTGAGTGTTTTTGACCCATCCATACCTTAGAATATAAATAATTCACTTTGGATCCATTATAAACTGAAAATGATTTTATTATAAAATAATATTTCTAGCTTTTCCTAAGGTACCCCTCACCCCTCTTCTAAAAGGGAACTCCCCCTTCCCTAAAATTCACACCATCAAATCCTTTTTCCTCGCCCAAAATCTTCCCAAATACCTTATAAACTGTCCTAACTTCATCCTAGTGGCCTTTATTTAGTAATAAATTCAACCTAAGGATCCCTTCTGATCAAATCAAAAGGAAGAACCCGAAGAAGAGGTAAATATTTCATCACCTCTTTCAAGTTCCTTTCTTCTTCCACTTCCTCTTTCTTTGTTGATTCCATTAAAAAATAAAAAATCCAGTATATTATATAAACTATGATGTTTTTATAATTATGGTACAACTATATTCATTATTTTATCCATCCTTTTAATGACATGTCACCATACGTGCGTACGTACGGCTTACCGTCTCCACGTCGTGGTGTAATTGTTATTCAACACATTATTATTTGGAAGGATATAATAATGATGTGTAATTGACATAAATAATAAATATAACATGATAATTATTAGTTATACATGATATACCACCAAATTTTATATTATTTTAATAAAAAAAGAATGATATTGTCACTCATGCGTACGTACAGATTACAGTCTCCAAAAATGCGATGAGATTCATTCCCCATCGTAATCCATTCAAGACTAATTTTCATTAGATGATTAAAAATATTGTTTAATGACTTATTATAATTCTGAATATAAATAAGATACATCCTATTCATAACAAACAATACTTACGAAACAAAGCATATAAAGGAAAACAAATCCGTTAACACCCGAAAGGACGATAATACTAATATATTATATTAAAAGATCTTATATGATATCATATTAATATATATGATTATCGTATAATTTAATAACAATTATTTCACCATTATAAAGGATGTTAACCTACCATCGACCAAGTAAAAGTACAAAGTAAGGGGTTTTTTATCTCACATTTAATTCTGTGAGATTTCCATTGTTCGCCACTTATTTATTGGATGTGGTGTATTGTGTACTTCCATTTAATATATATTATAATTATTCTCTTTATATTCAGGGTATTATGTGATTAATTTGGTGGTTATTAAATATTGTTCATACGATATTATTGATTACAATGATGTAATGGGTTTCCATCTCACTTTTTATTCCAGTGAGACTCATGCAATATTGGACATTATTTCCTTTTGTGTGGTGTATGTATTGTCCATGATGGTATTCTGGGTGTAATATACTTTAGTTTATAAGTATTTACATCTTAATTGTATGATACTTCTTTCATGGGTTTTATGTTTCATAAGTTACCAAATCGGTAAGGGAATTTCAAATTTCAATTTCCACTGTGTGGGCTTTACACATACTTCATTGATTATTTCACTCCAGGATTATGTGTTGAATCACTATTTATTATTTATCTAGTAATTTACACTCCACTTTGTGTGGATATACGTTTGATACACAAAATCAATCCCCTAATAATTTCTCAAGTCTTTCATATAAACTTGATCTTAACTCAATTTTCATTCATTGAGTTAAACATCCAAGTCATTGGTGTTGTTTTTACAAGAATATGTGTGAATTTCCTGTGATTGATTTACAATTAATATCCAATAATATTGAGTGTATTTATATTTGTCACACATAATTATGTCATTGATTTATCCTTTACCTAAGGATATTTTCTTTATAAGGGATTTCATTTCAATTTACATTCCTTTGAGACTTCTTTGTTTTTATACACCAATTCACTTTTATATGGTGTATATACTGTCCTTTGACATAGTTTATAATGAAATCCGTTATTATCAAGATATTATAAAGTTTTTATTACCTCAATTATTTTTATTCAAGCATCTCTCATTTGGTTAGAAACACTAACTAAAATATTATTTTAGATGTTTTAAAATTTTATTCTTAAAAATATTTCTCATTAAGTTCCATGTTTAAAAAATGGTTTTAACGATTTATTTATATGGACATTAATTTTTTAAAATTAAAATTCTTTTTAAATGTTTCTATGTGGAAGAGGATTCTTTAATTCAAAAATCTATTTCAAAATGTCTTCTGGACAAATAGTGTGGCTTTTAAATGTTTTCAAGAAAAAGGGGGATATTTCTCTCAAATAGTGTTGATGATTATTTTCATCTATGTCAATATCGTTCATTATTCTAGATTGAGGTTAATCTATTACGATACAATATTCCATATTGTTTTGAATGAGTTATGTTTGACTGTGGATGTGCTATTTTTATACCATTCATGGTTTGTGGATAAATTATTGACATTTCGTATGCTAGTTTAAATATGAATGTTTATGTTATGTTTCAAATTTTTCATATGAGGAATGCATTGGTCTTATTATGTGACGGGTGGAGCCCTCTATAGATCCTATATGCATCGGTAGGTATCATGAGACAAAGTAATGTCTTGGGACAAGGCCTTGACAAAATCTTATTGTAGTATTGGCAAAAGGACTTGACTATGTGGTTATGAAAGTCTGGCATTATGCATTCCATCTTTATAAATGTGGCTATTGATATTTCATGTGATTATTCGACTAGTTGAATATCTATGTGAGTATGTAAATGGACTTATTTTGATTTATATTTTCCATATTATGATGAAGTTAATGTTGACAAGTCTTTTTTTAGTTCTATACATTGCCTTAAATGTTTATTCTTATTTATGAAAGTTTCTGCTATATTGTTATCCTTACTAAGCATCTGAGCTCACCCCTTTCTATGTTTTATTTTTCCCAAGATGTGAAGAAGTATATTATGACTGACCTGTAGGGATAGACTATGGGATCTCAGTGTTGTCTATGGAAACAATGCTGTTTTAGTTTTTCATTTTATGATGTAATGTAAACCTTGTGAATGTATATAGTACTTCCAAGTCTACTAAACTAATAGGTATTTATAGACTTGAACTTTTGTGATCATGCCAATGATACATAATAATGTACCGACTCTGGGCTTTAGGGTTGGGGAATTATAGTTCGTATCAGAGGAAGTTTAGTATAATCCTTGGAATCTATATTTAGACAAACTCTTATCAGAGCACATATACCTAAGATAGATTTTGTGGATTAGCATAGGATAACATCCAAATTTTTTGGTATTGTAGAGATTTTTTTAGTTTTCCAAGCAATACATCCCTGTCTGGATACGATAAGGTAGAAGCGGCTCTGACACAGATGTACCTAGGGGTAAAACCTGAAAAAACTGCTTTGAGCTAGACTCGAATGGGAATTGGTACACGTAAATGGGCCTTGTTTCACTCTTGGTTACGACACTCGTGAGGGATATTCTCAAGATAATTTACATTTTATTTAGAAACAAATTTGAAGGATTTTAGTATAAGATGTGAATAAATGACCTTGG
Source organism: Viscum album (assembly GCA_963277665.1). Lineage (NCBI taxonomy): Eukaryota > Viridiplantae > Streptophyta > Magnoliopsida > Santalales > Viscaceae > Viscum > Viscum album. The sequence continues at coordinate 2,103,494,895 of OY728128.1, read as the reverse complement.
TTAATCCTAAGGTGTTTTAAATTGAAAAAATGGTGTCATGATATTCTCTAAATGATTTTATGACTACTTTTACTCACACAATGCTTTCTAGTTGTAGTCAATGGATGGATTCCAAGGAAGTCATGGTAACCTTGAGAATGATGAAAAAGGTGGGAACAGTGGTGGAAATGAGCAAAAAAATGGAATATTGATAGGCGTAAAATATATCATGTTCATGCCAAATAAATTATCCAAAAATATGATCAACAACATATATATTAACCAACTTCTGTACTCAACAAAGAAGAAAAACGTGATGAATGACAAGTTCTCCAACAGTGGAGACCATAGAGGAAAGAATCCTCAATTTCCATCATGCAAGAAATGTGGAAGGAGACACCCATGAAAGTGTCTCAATGGAACAAAGAAATTCTTTATGTGTGGGAAAGAAGGACATAAATTATTGAATTTTCCGAGGAAAAAATAAGATTACTATGGAAGAAAATAAAAATAGTACCAAGAATACATTTATAGTAATTTTTCAAAACTGTATGGGACCTGGACATTACCCAAGTGAATGTCATATTCTATAGGATATTTTCTTGGTGAAAGAAGAAGCTACGTGGAAATAAATGGTTGGAAAAATGTTTAAAAGTATTAGTGCTCCTTGTTGATGGGATATCTTTGGAATAATTTTCTCTTGTATTTTTAAACCTACAGTTTTTTATGTGACAATGATATTTGGGGAAGAATTAGCTTTTCTCTTGTGGATAGAGTTATAAATTACCATTTGGTTTTATATGATCATTGGGTTTGAGGCAACTACAAGTTATTATATTTTGGGATGAAAATGCAAGGTATGAGATAACATTTTTTCTAAAATTATGTTATGGTTATTTTAAGGAATTTATCTCATTTTGATAATGTTATAAAATATAGTTTTTGAAAAAGGACAACATGAAGACCGTGTGACAACCTGTCGTGTTGGACAAAGCTGTGGGAATCAAAACCACAACCAGAGTGTGATTGGGATTTATCACCTAACATTGTACTACGTAAAGTCCCTAGTTAGTGTAACTAATTATTTTTAGTTAAATGAATTTATTAATAAATAATAAGATGATTTGGGATCTTATGTCCTATCAAATGAATACCCTTAGTATATGAAAATGATTTTGTGATTAAGTGATAAATGTTATTTTGGAAGATGTTCGTTCTATTGGGAACACTATATGCTAAGGAAAATAGAATATTATGGGATTTCATTTTAGGAGTAATGGTGGATTTTTATCTATGTTTTTATAGTGGATTTATAGTGATTTGGGTTATTTATGGAAATAATTAACCTATAATAGAGAATATGTGATTAGGTTAATTAGTTTTAAGTATCTGAATTTATGAGTAGTTGATTTCATTTGGAGATAAAATTTAATGTGGAATACTACAAAACCAAATTATAATAAGTTTTGGGTTTCAATATTAGTTTGGATTATATTGATGGATTTTAAAGAAAATTGTTTTTTGAATGGTATTTATTTATCTTTGGTTTATTGTTGGTTTAATTTTAGAAATTTTGATTATTGCTACTTTCTATAAAGGAATATCTTTTGGGGGATCATGAAATCTTGCACTTACCGTTTTGGTTTTGATTAATCTCTAAAGACAAGGTAAATATATAGTTTATCCTTTGTGGATCATGTTATTCTATAGACGTTGATTCTATCTCTTCAGGTGTGACTAAGTCATCTTGAATACACATCGTTTGAAAACACATGAGTTTGTGGTAGACATTTATTAAAGAATGAAACTCTACTTAAAAATCAAGTATATCTCTTTATGTTCTTAGTCAATCACATAAATAAATTCCTCATATTTATGAAATATAACTTAAAAAAATGTTGTCTGTTTACTTTTCCTACTAGGAAACCAATGATTGTTTTTCCCATCACATGTTTGAAATTTTCTTGTTGTTAAATTTCACCTGATCATGTTTTCTATCCATCTCCATCAGAACTTGACACTTAGTTTATCTTCAATATCCTTGTTTTCCACCATGTAATCCTAGTATGGGTTATCTCGGGTGTCCTTTTTTACTTCTCTTTCATTCTTTTAAAGTGATTATTTTATTGACCCTTTTTCCGATGTGGGACTTTCAATTATGTTCCCAAGCCCAATTTTAAAAAATTGCATGGACGCAATTTCCAAAATGGGGGAAGAATGTAACACCCCAAGCTTCTACGGTACATTTCCCTTTGAATAATATAATAGCTTACATTATACGCAACTTCGAGATTCTAACACACCATGACCAATCAAACTAGTCGTTATGAATAGTAATACAAAATATTTAATTTTTTTTAAAATTTTATCTTTCAAAATAGACATCATTTTTGGATCCGTAATATCGAAATTATTTTAGGGTGAATTTTTGCTATTTTTCCAAAAACAATCAATTTTTGATGAATAGTGAAAAACACTGAGTTTGGTTTAAAACAGAATTTTTATTTAAATAATTAATTATTTTATTTAAATTTATTTTAGTTAATAGATACATAATACCTATATATGCTCAAATTAATTCAATGGTGTCATTTTGTAACAATATTAGATATATAAAATTTTATCGAACTTTCACCGCCTTTTACCCACCTCCTAGGAGCATTCAAAAATTTACATAAAACATACTTTAACCACTTCTGTGAGTTGAATTTAAAAAATTTTAGAGACATAGTTAATATCAATTAGTAAAATGTGGTTCAATAAGATGAAAATAATTTTTTGTGAATAGTAACTTTTAACTTGTATTTACCACGGTTAAAAGGAAATAGGGTAATTAAAGGTAAAAATGATATTATTATTACCCTAACGAATGTCCTAATTCTATTGGATAAGTATAATTAGACAAAAAAATCCTTAGGAATAAAATATTAACCTCTTTATTCCACTTCGATTAGATTAGGACAATTATTGTTATTTAATTCAAAGAAGAGTTAAAAGAGTTAAAATCAAAGATTAATAACTAATTTTTTTTAATATAGGGTTACACGTAAGATAAATTCGACTATAAATATTAATTAGAAATATACAAAGATTTCCTACATAATGGTATTTTATTTATATTTTCTATACTTTAAATATTTTTATTTATTTATGATACAATGATGATGTAGTAATTACCTAATTAATGAAGTATTAAAATAAATTATATTATAAATGTCCAAATAAATTAAATTTTTACCTTTTATGAATTATAATAATTTTCTAGGTTACTATGACATATTAGGGTCGGTTTGATTAATTGTTTTCGAAGTAATAATTCAGTTACGAATTTAGAAAAAACAAAATACCAAATAGTGTCAAAATTGACATAAAACAGTTTTTAAAACAAATATTATATTATTAATTTATATTCTATTCTTAAAAATCTAAGGTTTAGAAAAAAGAATTTTATAATGATAGGGGTATCATTAATGAACCACTTGAGTTTTACTTGGATGTATATAGTATGTTTATTAACCGTATAATATAAAAATAAAAAGAGACATGGTAAATGTCAAACTATTTAACTAAGAGTTAAATCGAAAAGAGAAGTTTAATATAGTGACCCAAACCTATCTAAAACCTCTATGTTGAGTGGTTTTCGACCCCTCCCCACCATATCCTTTAAATAATCCACTTTTTTGCCTTGTATACCGAAAATGATTTTATTATAAAACAATATTTCTAGCTTTTCCTAAGGTGCCCCTCGCCCCTCTTATAAAAGGGCACTCCCCCTTCCCTCAAATTCACACCTTCAAAGCCTTTCGTCTCAGCCAACCTCATACCAAATACCCTATCAACTGTCCTACCTTCATCCTAGAGTCCTTCCTTTAGTTATAAAGCCATCCTAGTAAGTCCATTTGATCAAATCAAAAGGAAGAACATGAAGAAGAGGTAAATATTTCATCACCTCATTCAAGTTCCATTCTTCTTCCACTTCTCTTTCTTTGTTGTTTCCATTCTAAAATAATAAATAAAATATATTATTTACATTGTGATGTTATTATAATTATGTTACAACCATATTCATTATTATATCCATCCTTTGAATGACATGTCACCATACGTGCGTACGTATGGCTTACTGTCTCCACGTCGTGGTGTAATTGTTATTCAATACATTATTATTTGGATGGGTATAATAATGACATGTAATTGATGTAAATAATAAATATAACATAATATTTATTCTTTATATATGACATAACATCCAATTATATTTTATTTTGATAACAAATGAATGGTATTCTCGCCCGTGCGTACGTACGGATTGCCGTCTCCACGAACGCGACGAGATTCATTCCCCATCGTAATCCATTCAAGAATAATTTTCAATAGATGATTAAAAATAATGTTTAAAGACTTAATATAATTCTTAATATGAATAAGATACATCCTATTCATAACAAACACTACTTATGGAACAAATAATATAATGGAAAAAGAATCAGTTAACACCTGAAACGACAATAATACTAAAATATTATATTAAAAGATCCTATATGATATCATATTAATGTATATGATTCTTTTATAATGTAATAACAATTATATCACCATTATAAAAGTGTTTAACCTACCATCTACCAAGGAAAAGTAAAAAGTAATGGGTTTCTTATCTCACTTTTAATTATGTGATATTTCCATTGATCGACAGTTATTTATTGGATGTGGTGTATTGTGTACTAGAATTTGATATATATTATCATGATTCTATTTATATTAATTGTATTTTGTGATTCATTTGGTGTTTATTAACTGTTTTTCATATGAATAAATTTTTTACAATGAAGTAATGGTTTTTCATCTCACTTTTTTTCCCATGAGATTCGTGCTATATTTACAACTATTTCTTTTTTTATGGCGTTTGTATTATCCATGATTGTATTCCTGGTGTAATATAATTTAATTTATGAGTATTTAAATATTAATTGTATGATCCTTCTTTCATGGGTTGTATGTTTCATAAGTTACCAAATCGGTAAGGGAATTTCAAATTTCAATTTCCACTCAGTGGGCTTTATGCATACTTCATTGATTATTTTCCTCCAAAATTATGAGTGGAATCACTATTTATTATTTATGTATTAATTTAAATTCCAATTTGTGTGGATATTTGTTTGATACACTTAATCACTCCGTTTATAATTTCTCAAGTCATTGATACATACTTGATCTTAACTCAATTTTCATTCATTGAGTTAAAAAACCATGTCATTGGTGTTATTTTTACAAGAATATGTGTGAATGTCCTCTGATTGATTTACCTTGAATAACCAATAATATTGAGTGTATTTTTATTTTTCACACATAATTATGTCATTGATTTATCCTTTACATAAGGATACTTTCTTTATAAGGGATTTCATTTCAATTTACATTCCTTTGAGACTTATTTGTGGTTATGCACCAATTAACTTTTATATGGTTTATATAATGTCCATTGACATAGTATATCATGAAATCCATTATTCTCAAGATATTATAACGTTTTTATTACCTCAATTATTTGTATTCAAGAGTCCCTCATTTGGTTAGGATCTCTAAATAAAATATTATTTTAAATGTTTTAAAATTTTATTCTTCTAAATCGTTCTCATTAATGTCCATGTTTTAAAAATGGTATTAAGGATTTATTTGTATGTACATTATAGTTTTAAAATTAAAATTATTTTTAAATGTTCCAAATTTGTATGGGACACTTTGAATCAAAAATCTATTTTAAAATGGCTTCTTGACAAATAGTGTGATTTTTGAATGTTTTCTAGAAAAAGGGGGATGTTTCTCTCAAATAGTTTTGATGATTATTTTCACCTATGTCAATATCCTTAATTATTCTTGATTGAGGTTAATCTGTTACAATACAATCTTCCATATTGTATTGAATGAGTTATGTTTGACTATGGATGTTCTATTTTTATACCATTTATGGTTTGTGGATAATGTATTGACATTTCATATTCTAGTTTTAATACGAACGTTTATGTTATGTTTCAAACTTTTCATGTGAGGAATGAATTGGACTTAGTTAGTGACCGGTGGATCCCACTATAGATCCTTGATGCATCAGTATGTCTCATGTGACAAACTAGTGTCTTGTAACAAGGCCTTGACAAAATCTTATTGTATTCTTGGAAAAAGGCCTTGACTATGTGGTTATGAAAGTCTAGCATTATGCATTCCACCATTATGAAAGTGGCTATTGATATTGCATGTGATTATTCGACTAGTAGAATATCCATGCGAGTAAGTAAATGGAAATATTTTGATTTATATTTTCCATATTATGATGATGTTTATGTTGAAAAGGATTTTGTTTTAGTTCTATACATTTCCTTAAATGTTTATGTTTATTTATGAATGTTTCCACTATATTGTTATCCTTACTGAGAATCTGAGCCCACCCCTTTCTATGTTTTATTTTTTCCAAGATGCGAAGAAGTATATTATGACTGACCTGCAGGGATAGACTATGGGATCTCAGTGTTGACTATGGAAACAATGTTTTTGTAGTTTTCCATTTTATGATTTAATTTAAACCTTATGAATGTATCTAGTACTTCCAAGGCTAAAAAACTAATCGGCCTTTTGAGACTTGATCTTTTGTGATCATGTAAATGATATGTAATAATTCACTGACTCCAGGCTTCTAGGGTCAAGGCGTTACACTATCCATGTAATTTATTCATTCCATATTCATCACATTCTAATAAAAATTTCAAAATTATCATCAACTATGAAACTCTAAGAATAAGGGGAACTTTTCATCAAAAACTATGTCAGATTTCATCACCGTCTACGAAAAACTATGATAATTATTACCCAAAAATATTTATTCCCAAAAACCATGATTTCATTGATTGATTTGTCCTAAGGATAAGGGTTATCCCAATATTAAACAAAATATCCTAAGGGACAATTACCAAAACATATCCTCCCCACCATATGAATCTTATGTAGAAACATATCCCTAATTTCCCATTGAAATTATCGATGTGATTTACACCTCACCACATCTAATTACATGAAAAAACACTGGTTAAAAGTAGGTATCACTCCTTAGGTTAATTCTAAACTGAATTATATGAGTCTCCACCACCCATGAATATAGCATACTTACACTATAGTTTCCTTTAAAAGATCTGTTCATTCCATGAAACACACATATCTTATATATTATGAAATATTAAATGTGGTTTCAAACCCATAAAATTCAACACCATGAAAAAGAACAAGTTGAACCCCATATAACTAGAGATTCCTAAACATACTAAAATTCATCCACTAATATGATACCTCAATATGAAATCATGATGAATTTTCTCCCAAAGTCATGTTGAGATCATCAAAACACCCATATCGATGTCCATACCAAACAGTTTGTGTAATTTTCATGGTTGAATTGTCAACCAACAAAACCATTCGTTATACTCTCACTCAGACCTCTTCCACACAATTGACCTGACAAATGATTAGATCACATGAAAACCATCCTAATAGATATTTAAATTTACAAAATCCATAAAACACTTCAAACTAATATTAAATTATGGTATTCACAAAGGAACTTGAAAAAAATGGGTCCACCATTTCACAGGCATCCTGATGCAACCTCGACTCTCTAGTGTCTTGTCTTATCACACATGTGACAATAACATTACATGGTCATACCCTCACGACAAAAAATTACATCCATTACTCCACATAATGTAAAGAACTAACCATAACACTGATTTTTTTATCACCAATGTGAAACACCAAATTCCAAAAACATATTCTCTACTAGAAATGTCACCCTTAGTATCTACCTAAATCCCAACATTTAAAAGGGTGATACCCTCTAATATCCTATAGTGAACTACCCACAAGATGTATTTACATATATCACTTCTCAAGTTAAACCTTAATAGGTTCCAACAACACACTCATGTAACTCCTCAATATCCACACTTATCCCATCCATGGAAAAACTTGTATAAGATCAAAACACTATTCAACCATACCACTAAACATGATCAATTTCTAAATTTACCCCCAAACATATGGGGACACAACTCATTCCCATAAAAAAATTATATGAAGCTAGTCCCACAATAATTTCATCCAAACCACTGGTCCTCATCTCAAACATGTTCACTCATAGATATGCAATTAAATAGAATCAAACATCTTCACCTCAAATAGAATTTATTTCATTTGAAACCATTAGCTGTACAATGTTATTCAACCTAATCAAAGAAACATAATTAGGCTTCTATTAGTCGCACATCATTAAAACTAGGCTCACAAATCTAATAAACTAACCTTTCTTATCACATGTCAGGGTCATCTAATTTGAAGAACCCATGAAACCCGCCTTCCAAATTTATCCACTACACCTATGCCAATGTATATAAAAAATAACCTTCGAACTAGTTTAATTTCAAAATAATTTGTATACTCGAGCTATATCCATTATAGATTCAACAATCTAGCATCATGATATACTATCTCATTAGGTACCATGTCCAAAATTAATATTTTTAAGAATCCTACTAATCCAATCCAAAAAAGCTAGACTTGATACAAAAAAACTCTTAGTTATTAACATATTTAAGGCCCATGAAATATCCATTAAAATAATATATACATGTTATCACTTCTTGTTCATAGATATAATAACATGAAGCATCTATCCATGCTTCATATTTCTATGGAATTGAAAAGGCTGGACTAACCATGTCTCTTGAGTTACCCTCACACACATCACTCTTCTCACTAATATTCTAAAACACATCCCAAAGGCACTAGGTTTTCCCACCAATACCATAAAACTCATCTCACAAATTTCAGAACTCATGGGGAACCATTCATACTCCTCTCTCAAATATTATCTGACAATTGTAATTCCAACACACTCACAATACGGTTCTCAAATATTCATATTTGGAATAATATTTAAAATTATAAGCCTATACAAGGCACTAATCTCATCCAATAATCTACATAAGTGATTTAACCATCAATAAATTTGATACCTTACATAATGTATATATTTATATATATATATAATTACAGCAAAACATGATTACTCATGTCATGTAAGCCATAGTCATATGGTTCAGTTAAATAGAGTTCCACCAAAAGGATTTCGAAGAGAACACCATATAGGTTTATTTTGACACATTAAGCAACATAAACAATATAATAATATTCCTTAATGGGGCTTATTATAAAGTAACAAAGTTCTAATACCAACCCACTAAGGGTCAATATACAACACTTTCATAGAAGGACTGTATTGCCATCTTTTAAATACATTTCCCACCATAGATTCTATATAACCTGAAATGGGAGGAAATATATATCATGGTCAAACTAAGTAGAATTAGAATATAAATTTATACTAAAAACATCATATAATTTTTTTTTGACACATTAAACAAAAAACCCTCACCATCAGCGATATCAATGACACAAAATCATGTGAATTTTATGTGAACCCAATTCGCTAAACATAATGAATGTAAAAAATTCTATTTCAAATGATTCAAGATCCAAAAATATGTAAATAAAAAGTAAATAAGTCAAAAATAATCATGATAGGTGAAATAATAAAATATTAAAATTTAAAATAAAATAACAATACCATGTCCATAGAAACATGAATTTCCTCTCCAGAAATCTATTCCTTACACATTAGTAAGAGGTCTATCATGAGCTTAGACACATTACTATATCACCCATATACGATCTACCGAAATTAATATATAAAATAATAATATCTGATACAATTTTTAATATCCCATTGCTATGAAACACTAAACAATGTCCTACTTAGAGTCTTAATGAAGCCTCATGAGTGCATGAGGTCATGTAAAAAATCTAAATGAACATCATTAAAAAGTATATTATAGATTTATATTATCAAATGGTCTCAAATCCAATACATATCCTGATATGTGGAGGAATTACCTAGGTTTCTGGTGTGGTGTTAATAATGATGTAATTTTTATTTAGATGGGTGAGAGTGAAACACCCTTGGAAAAGTGATACATAAGGCAAAAAATGGAACTACAAAGTTCAAAAAGGTGAAATTTCTTTCATAAATTATTTCTTAGATAAAAAATCATTAATAATAATTCCTGTATTGGAGTAGTTTCAGGATGGATGGCCACTAGAAATGGTTCCCAGGGTTTATGTGACTTTAGAAATATAAAACTGAAAGATGTTATGTTGACCTATGGGTATAGTCATTAGTTTGTCATGTGACCCAAGAGAGTAATATCATATTGTGTTATAGGAAAGAGACAAAGGTATTATAGGATATATATGGGGTAAAATGACCATGTTCATGGAATGGGGAGGTACTTTTAGTATTAATTTATCATACATATGATGAATCTCTTTATATTGTGGGAAAACATGACATTTCTCTATGAACATATAATAGATTCATATTGGAGTTTCTAGGCATGTGATGCATACAAGAATTATGAATGAAACTAATCTCAATAGGACAACTAAAAAATTTTGGATTCTATAAAAAAATTGTGGATTTGGTATAGAAATAAAATAGGGTTCTTTGGTGGTGGCCAAAGGTGAGAATGATGAGACATTATATATTAATGGGAATTTGAGAGGATCAATTCAATCGATAGCATCATCTTCTGAAACTATGAGGTTGTGACATGAAAATATTTGATATATATGTGAGAAGGGGGTAAAATAACTCTTTTTTAATCGAACATTGAAACTAAAACACATTGCTTATAAAAAATGTGAGAAGTGTATTTATGAAAATTAGTGGATGATTTTCTAGAAAAAATTATAGGCGTCATACAAATTGAGGATAATGATGGCATATATGTAAGCATGGGGGCCAAAAACAGTTTTTTCTCACGATTGTCTAATTTAATATTATACCTTAAATTATAATTCATCATATAAAATCTTTTTGTCTTCTCTTAAGAACAAGTACTTGGTTTTCAAAATGATCACCAGCTTGAGAGTTATGGGGGAAAATATGATCAACATAACGTTGAAATTATTAAGTTATAAAAATAGTGAGGAGTATAGATATATGAATTTATAGAGTTTTTTAGAAGAAAAAAAATTATTTTTAAGAATATTATAACTAGAACTCTAAAATATAATATTTTTCACCAAATTAATGGACTATAAACTAGATGATAGGTATAGAAACACGAAGTCAGATGCTAGTTTCCTCCTAATTTTTTTGATGAAGGATATTGACTATGAATCCTATCTTGGGAATCTAATTCTGTTTGCTTGTTAGGTAATAACCTATTGGAATAAGTTTTTAATAGAAGTGTAATGATCAAGGTTTTCCCATGGACAATCCATTTAATGATTTATAGTTTCAAAGACTCAATCCCTTAATAAGGGTAAAACATTTATTTTTCAATGGTATATGGCCTTATAAAATTTTCCCAATCTTTTCATTGAGTCTAGAATGTGGTGTTTAACTTATGGTATAAATTTGGAAAGATTCTGTTTTGGGTGATTTATTTGATGTATTTAATATTTATAAAATAAAAAATAATTATATTCTTATGGGTTCAAACATTTATATATCCTAAATAAATATCATTATTTAAAATTTAAAAATGCTGTTGAATTAAGAATGAGGGGTTTTACATAAGAAAAGTATAATTTTAATGAAAATTCTAGGCCTCATTTAGGCCCATTTAAGGGGAATTCCATTTAAATAATTAGTGTAATAAAATTACCCTAACCATATTCTCACATTTAGGTGTACAAGTTTTGTTCTCTCTCATCCTTGTGGATGACCCTGACACGAGAGGAGGCAGTCAAGGGGGAAATATTTTTTCATGGATGATCTAAGAACACATCTAGATAAAATGTTGACGGACCAGGAAACAAAGGAATATAGTTTTGATTCTTTGATAATCTTATATCAGGTAGTGACCATTATTTTAAAATCCAAATCATTTTGAATAAATTTTTTTCATCCTATTTTAGAACTACATATTACAATTGTTTTTTATTTCCATTTAAATTAGATTAGATCTGAGGTGTTTTGGATGAATTGGGTTTATCACAGGGGGTCCTTGATCAATAATCTTGAATACACAACATTTGTTCCTAAGAAAATATGCCATGTAGTTTATTGGTACTCTCAGGTTAGAGAAAATTTATGAACAACATGATGTCCATTTAAATACATAGTGTATTACCCTTTGGTACACTATAGGTGGTCTTTCATTGTGTATGGACAAATACCCCATGTGAGGGACATGGAATTTACATATAAGCACAATGACGAGTTACATGATAAGACGAAGGTTGGGGTACAGATCCATGTACCCGTGAACCCCACATTTCGAGTAGGGTAGGACCACCCCTATAATAAGAATGTAAACATTGTATACTCCAAGTATAGGACATGCACTTCCCCATATTCTAGGTTTCACACTAATTATTTCACTAAATCAAGATTTATACATAGAGAGGATTCCATAATGATAATATATCCACATACATCATGATGGTGGGATATTTTATCCAATTTTAGAATATTTGTGTGATGAATTCATATTTGGCTATAGATTTTAATCCCATAAAAATGATGTTATGATTTAGATATTAGATAAAATAGGTTTTTGGGATGTAGAAATTTGATAGAGTAATCAAATTCCAAGAATTTAACCCTCGTGGGACTTTAGAGATCATTACCATCTAAAAGTATTTGTTGGATTTGGGAGTCTTAGGGGAGGGAGTTTCATAGACACCAATGTTCATCCAGGAATGAGTGGTACTCTCATCACAGTTGAGTAGTTTAGTGGGTAATTTTCATGTATGACACTCATGGAGGAATCCTTAAATTATCCCAAGAACCCCATTGTTGTTATTAGTGCCTATGACATGGATTCATGGAATAGTGAATTTGAGTTTTATCATATTTTCTAGGAAAACCTTTGTGGTCCGTCTCTATTTAGATTGTATATTTCTTCACTTCTTCAATGCATCTCAGGTGAAGGCCAAGGGAGATGAACCATTATTCAAATATAATTCTTTATGATCCATTTTAACCTATAATAATAGAGTCCATTCCTATAGATTTTTATATTTATAACATTTAGATTTAGATACATTCCCTTAGCCCTTGTGCTAGGATGAGGAGTGGGATGTTCCTTTCCATTGATGATGCCAAAATCCCTCTATATGATGAGGAGTGGTTTAGCCACTGTTGGATATGATTTATTATAGGTCCTTACCATGATGAATGAGAAATTTATTTTTCATATGGTGAAGATACTCTTTATGGTTAGTCTCAACCCTTTAGGATGGAGTGAGGCTTCTATTGGGGTGATAGTGTTGACTTGGTGTCAGAATTGGTTGTTGTAGTCTATGAGGGTGTTCCAGTGAGGTGTAGGTATCCTTTTATGATTATGGTTCACATGTTTTGGTTATGAAACTGGATGAAATCCATGTGTTTTTCATGTGTGCGTAATATTATCAAGCATGTAGTGTGGTAGTCCATCCCTACTCAGTGAGTTAGTAAATGGTTACTCATTTGATGAATGATTCCATTCCTCCAATTAATATTATTGGGTTGATGGGTTGATATATTACCTATTTGTTTGATGAGGTTTAAATTTTTTACCATATATTAATTTGAAGCTGGGATTCACTTTATGGTTCAAGGTGTTTTTTCTCCTTTATGACATTAGGTGTCCTTGGGAATTGTGAGCTATAAACATTAGCGATTTTGTTGAAACTTTGGGCATTATTAAAGGAATTTTGGTGTGATAATCGTTTTTGATGTACATATTATGAGATGAACTAGCAGTTTAGTACAGAGGTGTATCCCTTAATCAGTTGTATTCTATTAGCCTAATATATTTATCACATAACCCTAAGGGTATGAGTGGGTGTGAATGGAGTGTTGTGATCCCCCTAGATTCTCCCATAAAAGGAGTTAAAACTTTTATTGGGCGGATGTTGGGTATGGATGTAACACCCCGAGATTTTATGAAATATATTATTTTTAATTTCATTGATGTATTCTATTATACACTACACCAAGATTAGCTTGTACTATACACAACACTGTATCAGCTTGCAGTATACGCAACACTATTCTTGGCTCGTGTTACACACAATTTCAAGTTCGTTTTGTGGAAATTATTCTACGCAACATTACGTATAGATTCTTTTTAATATATAAAAGAAATAATTGTTGATTATGTTATACTCAACACCAAAGGGAGCTTAACTACACACATCCTTGACTTGGCTTGCATTACACTCAATCATGACCTTCTTCGATAATGTGAGTAGTACGCAATACCGAGTTTCCTTAAACGAGATATTATTATTATATTATTATGAACTAGCAGTTATGAATATTAATACCCAATTTTTGAAATTTTATAAATTGTATCTTTTAAAATGGACTTCAATTTGGATTCAGAATATCGAAATTAGCTTATGGTGAATTTTTGGTATTTTTCTAAAAACATTCAATTTTTGATGAATAGTGAAAACACTGGGTTACTATTTAAAAACCGAAATTTTATTTAAATAATTATTTATTTTATTTAAATTTATTTTAAGTCAAAATTGATACATAATACCTATATAATTTCAATGTAATTTATTTGAGTCATTTTATAATAATGTTAGATATATAAAAATTTTATTGAACTTTTCACCGTCTTTTACCTACCTCCTAGGAGCATTTGCAATTGTACATAAAACATAATTTTAACGCTTCTGTGAGTGGAATTTCAAAAATCCTAGAAAAATGGTTAATATCAAGGAGTAAAATTTGGTTCAATGAGCTAAAAATAATTTTTGGTGAATAGTAACATTTTACATTTATTTACCATGGTTAAAAGTAAACAGGGTAATTAAGGGTAAGAATGATATTATTATTACCCTAACACATGTCCTAATTCTATTGGATATGTTTAATTCAACCAAAAACAATTTTAGTAATAAAATATTACCCTTTAGGTCCACTTGGTTTAGATTAGGACATTTATTATTATTTTATTTAAAAAAGAGTTAAAAGAGTTAAAATCATAATTTGATGACTAAATATTTAATAATATAGAGTTATACATAAGATAAATTCGACTATAAATATTAATTAGAAATATAAAAAAATTTCATACATAATGGTATTTTATTTATAATTTTTAGACATTAAATAATTTAATTTATTTATGACACATTGGTGATGCAATAATTACCTAAATAATGAAATATTAAAATAATTGATATTATAAATACCCAAATAAATTTAATATGAGACTTTTTATGAATTCCACATATTCTCTAGGTTAACATGACATGTTAGTATTTATTTAATTAACTTTTTTGAACTAATCATGATGTTATAATTTTTACAAAAATCAATTACAAAATAGTGTCAAAATTGACATAAGATTGTTCTTAAAAAAATATTATATTATTAATTGTAATTATATTCCTAAAAATCTAAAAATGGGCCAAATGACTTAGATAAGGTTATATATATTAATAATGATCCACTTGGGGTTCATTTGGCTTGTTATACTAAGTTTATTAACCTTATAGTGTAAGAAAACAAGAAGACACTGTAAAGGTTAAATTATTTAACTTAGAGTTAAATATAAATGATAAGGTTACAATAGTAACCTAAACTTGTCTAAAACCTATTGGTTGATAGTATTTAGACCCATACCCACATTATCTTCAAAATAAATCAATTTGGAGATATTATAAACCGAATATGACATTATAATAAAATAATATTGTATGTTTTTCCTAAAGTGCCCCTCTCCTCCCTTATAAAAGGGAACTTCCACCCTCTTCTCTTTACACAATTTTGATATTTAATGCTCGGCCAAACCCAGACCATTTACCTTATCAACTTCCCTAGAAACATTATAGAGGTTCTGGTCTCCTCAAAAGACCAACTCTAGTGCCTTAAGAGGAAGATTAAAAGAGGTGTGTCGAAGAAGAGGTAATCTCTTCTACTGATTCTTTCAAGTTTTATTTCTTCGTCAACATATTATGCTTTTTTTGTTTCATTATAAAGTAATAACATCAGGATCAATAATATACTGATATATTGTTATAAATATGAAACAACCCCAATTCACCTTCTATCCATCCTATGGAAAACGAAATCACCGCACGTGCGTACGTACGAAAAACAGTCTCCACGACATGGTGTAATTTGTTTTTCCACCACCACCTTACTTGGATGGGTATAATGGTGTAAATATTAAATATATATGGTTATTATAACATTATAATAATTATTAGATGTTATATCATCCACTCCAATTCAATTCAATAATTATGGGAACGATATCATCGCTCGTACGTACATACAGATTACTTTCTCGACGACGCGATGAGATTCATTCTCCATGTTAACCATAAAAGAATGATTATAAAGTATATATAATGAATAAAAATGAAATATATGACATGATAAATCTACTGTATTTATGTATATATATATATATATATATATGTCATCTACTTACTTCCATTCAAGTCAATATGGAAAGGAAAACATCGTCCATGTGTACATATGGCCTACCGTCTCTATGAATGGTGTATTTAACTGAATTTATCTATCTATTATATATATAAATACTGAATATATATGATATATAAATCATGATTTAAATTCTGGAAGTAAGTAAATCATGATATAAGTAATAATAATATCGAGAAAAACATGTCCAAACACGTACGATAAATAAAACGATTTTACCAAAAATGCTGCTTTAACATGGAATTTACAAAACAACCGGTAATATAAAGTCATAAGTGAACCATATATGATATCATAACAATGAATATGAATCTCTAATAAGTCAATGACATTATTTAAATAATTATACAGGACTTTCGGATACGTACGAAGCATATCAGACCTAAGGTATGGGATAATTATTCCAATCTCATTCTTATATGAGATTGTTTATTCGTAAGTATTTACTGGGGCTATGTTTATTATCTATGTCCATATGTTCTAAAAATGTTTTAATAAAATGTTTACATTTCGTCAATATATTTTTAAAGTCATTTTTACCCTTTTTTACTTTTAACACATCTTATGGAAGGAATATTTCTTTTTTTTACCATACGATGTACATTTTGAATTTTCCGGCAAAAGTACGAGAAGAATGTTTTTTAACTTATACGGAATGAAAATATTTTTACGGTTTCATAACGCCTTATTTTCATGAAGCTTACTCTATACGATTTCATGACTATTTTCTGAAAAATAGTTTTATTTTAAAATTTTATGGCATTTTGTGAAAAGAAAATGATTTTGAAGAAGAAATGATATTTTCATCAAGAATTCATTTCAAGTATTTTATCAAAACCATTTTCCATCTATGGTGACATTATTTTATATGTGTATGTTTCAAGTATAATGTCTCTATGATTTACATGTTTTAAATTTTCTTATGATGATATGATATCCATTTGTTTTATATGGATTATGTAATGATTGAATGATGTTTATGAAACCCATTTTATTCATTGGGTTATTATGAATGATGTATGTTTATTTTTTGGCACACAAAAGAATGATATCATTATGAGATGGGTGGGAACTATATCTCCCTCCAAGGAATTAGGTAAAGATTTATATCTCATGAGATAGACATGGATGGAATGGTAAGTTAATCTGGTTCAGTGATACAGGACTGAAATAAGGAGTGAACTCAATTCAGAAAAGGACTTTTTCCACTAAGATGGTCTTGGCAGAAATTCCTTGGCTACTATGGAAATCATATCACATTATTTATGGTTTTCCATAATTACATGTTTTATTACCATGATATTTTATCATTATTGATGTTCTTTTATGATATATTCCTTACATACTTCCAATATTTATGTCTTTGCTCAAGATTTTGATGTTTAGATTTTATGTTCATGTTGTTTTGCATTCAAATGTTTATAGATTGTTTTATGTTCTCTATGTTTAACCTTACAGATCATTTGAGCTCACCCTTTTTATGTTTTATTTTCCCCAGGATATAGAGAATGGTTTTAGGTAAGAAAAAAGGGGGAAATATTTATGGGAGATGTTGAAGATCTTTCAACAATATTAGAAGATTATGCTTCAAGTTTCCAAAGACACTAAACTATTACGGTCCTTCGGTGTCTGTTTTTGTTATGTATTAAGTATTCCACAATTTTAATATATTGCCTCTGTACGTCAAGCTTTGGGTCTCTACAGTTGGTATCAGAGGAAAAGTTTAGTTAACCTTTGGAAACCAGGATGCGAAATCTTTAGTGTGATCCGTAGAGATATTTCTAAGGTATGTATAGGGATGTCCCTAAGGATAAGTATACATATAGGTTATAGTCCTAGAATTACTGTAATGATATTAGAATTAATCCTAAGATGTTAGATATTGAAGGTACTCCCTCCTGATTAAGTTTTTTACTTCTCACACTATTCTTTTTGGGTTTTAAGAAATGGAAGGAAACATGAGGATTCATGTAAATGGATAATATGATGGACAATGGAATGATATTCTTCGTGATAAACCAAATGAAACAAGATTTGGATGTCCAAACATCGTTGTTATGCCTAATCAGCAATCTTATAATATGATCAATAATATCAACTTTGGTAAGTTTCCTGACTCGGCTAATAAGAGAAAGATGGAGTTTCATGATGATCAAAGAGGAAAGAAAGTTAATTTCCCTCATGTAAATAATGTGGGAAGAGGCATCAAGGAGAATGTTTCAAAGGAACTGGAAGATGCTTTGGGTGTGGAAAAGAAGGACACAAAGCTAGTAATTGTCAAGGGAAATGTTCAGTTAACACCATGGACAAGGATAATGGTATTGCTAAGACATCAACAACGATTAAATGTTTTAAATGTAGAATGTATGTGCATTATGAAAACCAATGCCCTAAGGGAAAATATCTTGATGAGAATCAACATGGTCACATGAGTAGTATTTATGTGGATGATGATAAAGGGACAACAAATGATATATAAGATGAAAGAAGTTTTGAAACTAGGTCAATGGTTTATGAAGGTAGTGGAATGATTGCATGTTAATCAAGAATAATGTATGGTACTATGGAATAATGAAACATCTAAGGATTGTTACAATATTGTTTGTCCTAAAGTATTTGAAAGTATATGTTGAATGGTACCAATAACCATGAAAGGTTATTCAAATATTCTTGGAAGTTAGATGATATGTGCATGATGAAAGGATAGGGAGATAATGAGATGTTTGATAGTATTAATGACCTCATGACTGATATATGGACAAAGTGATTACATGGTTTGAGTATATAGAAATGTTGGGATTTTGGAATGTGGAAAGAGTTAACTTTTAACAGCATTCATGTTTTCACTAAGGTTCTATGGTAATTCATGTTTCAAAGGAATACATGATTACGGTATTCACATGTTTGGAATGTGACCAACAAGATATATCTTATGATATATGGGGGATAAATGATGGTATTCATGTGCTTGTTATGTGACCTTTCAAGTAATCGTTTTCTTTATACTATGAGATTGGAGAGATGTATTTTGGATAAGCCTAAAAATTAGAATGGTTTATGTTGGATATCATATATTATTATTTATGTATAGAATATTTTTTTCGATATTATTTCTAGAATGTTATAATAGTATAGTTTTAGAAAATGGACAACCCATAGGACGAGCGACAACCCGTTGCGTCAGACAAGGATGCGGGAATTGAACCCACAGCCGAAGTGCGACAGGCCTTTATCGCCTACCTCTGGCCTACAAGATGTCCCTGGTTAGTAGAAACTAGTTTTATTTTATTAAGAGCTATGATAGATGAAGTATAAGTCAATTTTAGCAACCATATATGATTAATCTTAGCATAGATGAACTTATGTATATTTTATAAATTGTGCAATACTTTTTGTGATAGAAACATATGGAATGACTTATCATTCTATCTCATGATCTGCTAACACTTCACAAATGAAAAATTCAACTTCATTTTCTTAAGAGATAAATTGGAAATTGTTCAAGGAATGAACAATGATAAGATTGTACCAAAATAAAGTAAGTATTTTTTTTAATTCAACAATTCTTCAACATTAGGGAAATGATCTTGAGAACTAAAAAACGTTGTCCTAGTACCCTCATACCTGATGAATTAGATGATACCTTAAATCACCACAAATTTATGGATTTGTTATTGATGGCTTTTTCATAGACATGTTCTCTACCACTCTATCAGAACTTGATGGTTAGACTTCTTTTCCATATTCATATTTTCACCTATGTTGTCCTATGTGGAAACCCAGTGCTGAGTTACTTTGGGTGACTGTTATGATTCCATCTTCCATTTTTAAAATAATGTTTTAGTATTCCTTTTTACGATGTGGATTTATATGAATCAATCTTTCAAGTAGTAAACCATTTATAACCCAGATGAATTTCGAGGGAGAAATTCATTTTAAGGGGGGTAGAACATAACACCCCAAGATTTTATGACATATATTATTCTTAATTTCGTTGATGTCTTCTATTATACACTACAACAATATTATCTTGTACTATACGCAACATCGTATCAGCTTGCAGTATACGTAACAATATTCTTGGCTCGTGTTACACACAATTTCATGTTCATTTTGTAGAAATTATTCTACGCAACATTAAGTATAGATTTTGATTAATGTATAAATGATATATGTTTTGATTATGTTATAGGCAACACCAAACAAATATTTCACTACACGCAGCCCTGACTTGGCTTGCATTACACGCAATCAATACCTTCTTTGATAGCGTGTGTAGTACACAATACTGAGTTTCATTAAACGAGATATTATTATAATATTATTATGAACTATCTATTAGGAATAGTAATACACACTTTTTGAATTTTTTTAAATTTTATCTTTAAAAATGGACTTCATTTTTGGATTCAGAATATCAAAATTTTCCTAGGGTGAATTTTAGGTATTTCTCTGAAAACTTTCAATTTTTTTATGAATAGTGAAACCATTAGGTTACTATATAAAAACAGAATTATTATTTAAATAATTATTTATTTTATTTAAATTTATTTTAGGTAAAAATTGATACATAATATCAATATATGTTCAATGTAATTCATTTGAGTCATTTTATAAAAAATTTCGATATATAAAACTTTTATTGAACTTTTCACCATCTTTTACCCACCTCCTATGAGCATTTGCAGTTGTACATAAAACTTAATTTTACCGCTTCTGTGAGTGAAATTTCAAAAATCCGAGAGACACGATTAATATCAAGGAGTATAATGTGGTTCAATGAGATAAAAATATTTTTTGGTGAATAGTAGCTTTTTACGTTTATTTACCACGGCTAAAAGTAAATAGGGTAATTAAGGGTAAAAATGATATTATTATTACCTTAACACATGTCCTAATTATATTGGATAAGTTTAATTCGACCAAAAACAATCTTATGAATAAAATATTACCCTTTAGGTCCACTTGGATTCGATTAGGACATTTATTATTATTTAATTTAAAAAAGAGTTAAAATAGTTAAAATGAAAGTTTAATAACTAAAACATTTTTAATATAGGGTTATATATAAGATAAATTAGACTATAAATATTAATTAGAAATATAAGAAAATTTCCTACCTTATGGTATTTTATTTATAATTTTTAGACATTAAATAATTTAATTTATTTATGACAGAATAGTGATGCAGTAATAACGAAAATAATGAAATATTAAAATAATTGTTATTATAAATACCCAAATAAATTTAATTTGAAACTTTTTATGAATTCCAAAAAATTTATATGTTAATATGACATGTTAGTATTAATTTAATTAACTTTTTTTAACTAATAATGTTGTTATGAGTTTTACAAAAATCAATTACCAAATAGTGTCAAAATTGACATAAAATAGTTTTTAAAACAAATATTATATTATAAATTGTTATTATATTCTTAAAAATATTAGGTTCAGCCAAATGGCTTAGATACAGTTATATATATTAATAATGATCCACCTGGGGTTTTTTTTGGCCAGTTATAGTATTTTTATTAACCATATTGTGTAAGAAAACAAGAAGACATGGACAAGGTTAAATTATTTAACTTAGAGTAATATCTAAATGATAAGGCTAAAATAGTAACCTAAACTTGTCTAAAACCTATTTATTTAGAGGATTTAGACCCATCCACACTTTAGCTTCTAAATAAATCAATTTTGAGCTATTATAAAACGATTATGGCTTTATTATAAAATAATATTTTAAGTTTTTCCTAAAGTGCCCCTCTCCTCCCTTATAAAAGGGCACCTCCTCCCTCTTCTATTTACACACTTTTGATCTTTCAAGATCGTCCAACCCTTGACCATTTACCTTATCAACTTCCATAGAAACATTATAAAGGTTCTAGTCTCCACAAAAGACAAAATCTAGTGCCTTAAGAGGAAGCTTAAAAGAGGTGCATTGAAGAAGCGGTAATCTCTTCTATCGATTCTTTCATGTTTATTTCTTCTTCAACTTCTTCTTCTTTAGTTGTTTCATTATAAAGTAATAACATCATTATCACTAATATACTGATATATTATTATAAATATGAAACAACCCTAATTATCTTTTTATCCATCCTATGGAAAATGAAATCACCGCGCGTGCGTACGTACGGAATACCGTCTCCACGCCGTGGTGTAATCTATTTTTCCACCACCACCTTACTTGGATTGGTATAATGCTGTAATTATTAAATATATATGGTTATTATAACATCATACTGATTATGAGATATTATTTCATCCACTCCAATTCAATTTAATAATTATCGGAATGATATCATCGCTTGTGCGTACGTATGGATTACAGTCTCCACGACGCGATGAGATTCATTCTCCATGTTAACCATTCAAGAATGATTATAAAGTATATGTATTGAATAAAAATTAAATATATGACATGATAAAGCTACTGGATTTATATTTATATATATATATATATATGTCATCTACTTACTTCTATTCAAGTCAATAAGGAAAGGAAAACAACGTCCATGTGTACGTATGACCTACAGTCTCCATGAACGGTGTATTTAACTTCATTTATCTATCTATTATATATATATAATGAATTTATATGATATATAAACCATGATTTAAATTCTGGAAGTAAGTAAATAATGATATACATAATAATAATATCAAGAACAACAAGTCCAAACACGTACGATAAATAAAACGATTTTTCCCATAACGCTGCTTTAACATGGAATTTACAAAAGAATGGGTAATATAAAGTCATAAGTGAACCCTATATGATATCATAACAATGAATATGATTTTGTAATAAGTCAATGAATTTATTTAAATCATTATAAATGAGGTTCGGATATGTACGAAGCATATCAGACCTAAAGTAAGGGATAATTATTCCAATCTCATTCTTTTCTAAGATTTTTTATTCGTATGTATTTGTTGACGCTGAAAAAATCCCGCAAATCCCGGAGGAAGTTTCGAAATGACGAAGCGAAGTCATATTCGGAATCAGAGGCCCGATCCGGAGGCCCGAGAATAGGTGCGCAAAATAAAGGAGGATCCGCACGCACAAATGTTATGCACGCGAAGTGCTCCCGAGATTTGCGGAATTGGACCGGTAAGGCGCGCAATAATTGTGCACCCCGTGTCTCCGCGGTGAGAATTTGCGCGCAAGTGGTTCCCGGCGCGGAAAGATTTGTGCGCCACCTAGATTCCGTGCCGGAGGTCGCCTATAAATATAAGGTGACCCCGAACGGTTTGGGGGTTGAGGAATCCGAAGCGACTCTCGTGCGTGCAATTCGGCTTCCCCCGTGAGAAAGATGACATCCAGGTAATCCCGAATTCCGTGCAACCATGCCCCAGAGTTTTCCTTTGTGCGCAACTCCACCGGCTTCAGTGAATTTTCCCCTTCCCCTAGTTTCCCCACTTGCGTGCAATCCGTGGTCCGCGCACGCAATACCCTGACGTGCGCGCAAAATCTTGCACGTATTTCCCTCCCCGCGCGCAATTCCAATACTTAAATTGTAAGCCGTCCCAGTGTTTTGCACGAAAATCGTCCGTTTTGCACGCATAGATCCGAGGACCCCTCACCTTGACACCCCTTGGCTGCCCCCTGCACCAGCACCTAGTGTCTCCCCTACCGGGCATGCGCGCCATGCGTTGTTTTCCCGCACGGCCTTCCAGGCTCGTGCGAAGTAACCTCAAGGTCCCTTGGGCCGTGTATCCCTTTGGGTTGCTTTGCCTTATGATTCTCCGCATAGGCACGCTAACAGCTATTTCTTCTACGCGTAACCATGCTAACGTTGACCCCCAGGTGGTTTGCCCTGCGGCCCCCTTTCACCACGGCCTTGCCGATGCCTTCCCTTCCACAAGGGGTAGAGGGCGTTGGGCATGTAAGCTCTAGGGGTGTGGAGAAAACCCACCACGTCCAAGCTGCAGGACGTTAAACTGCTAAGCACCTCATCCTTAACACAAGACGTTAAACTGTGGTCCTACCCCGTGCTTCGCATGCAGGGTCCCCCCAGGTCGGACATTTTGTACGCCACTCATCTCCACGGGAATGGACTCTTCCTCACATGGAATGAGATCCTCCTTGTCGGAGTGGCGTTTGTCCGCGGGGGAAGGGCAGCCTCAGAGCATAAGCCCCTAACCTTTCTTACGGATGATTGCACCCGTGAATCTCCGTACTTCCCCCCTACCAAGTCTAGTGGAGTCCTTTTACCACTGCGCTTTGTCGCACCACGAGCCTACACCCTGGAGTAAGCCCTGGCACCAAGGGCCGCTAACCACGCATAAGAACCTATTTCCACTTTGGGCCGCTCAATGCGTAAGCCCCATTCCACTTCTCACGGACACACCCTTCGCGACGTGATCGTCTGGCCCCTACTGCCTCTTGTTTCCCACACCGAGCATGACTCACATGGGCTTAGAGTGCACATTAACCATGAAATCCACCATGGGCTACCTCAGAGCGTAAGCCCCATCCCAGCGAACTACGTGGACTTTGATCCGTGCTAGCGCATGGTACGTAAGAAGCCTCCACGAGGTTCAAGCCCACCACCCGGTCATCCCGACCTTTCCATGCCGGTTCCCTGACCACCTTGGGCCGCCTCAGAGCGTAAGTCCCAAATATTTCATCCCGCATGACGTTAAACTGTATTCCGTCCCGCATGACGTTAAACTGTTTTCCGTCCCGCACGACGTTAAACTGTATCGCGTCCCGCATGAAGATAAACTGTATCATGTCCCGCATGACATTAAACTGTATTTCGTCCCGCATGACGTTAAACTGTATCGCGTCCCGCATGATGTTAAACTGTATTCCGTCTCGCATGACATTAAACTGTATCCCCCCTCTTGGGCCGTCTTAGAACGTAAGCCCCATGCTTCACCCCACCATCCATCCTTATCCTTACCCGGGCCGCCACATCCTGGTGAGATCATTCCATCCTTTCCCACTCCATGTCATACGAGAGGCCGCCCACATGCTGGCCCCAACATCGGTGTTTCCCCCTAGGGATCCTTTAACCTGATCCGTCTCCGCAAGACGCTAAACTCGCGACATACCCCTTATTAAACATGGGATGTTGAGAAAAACCTCAGATGGTACACATTCCCCGCATTTGGTGTGGGAGGCCTCGGGCTTCCGCGCCCTCGAGAAGCCCTGTGATGAGGGACCAAATACAGACATGCCGACGATGGCCCAACGTGACCATTCTCCTCACCGCAGGTTGCTGTCCCGACAAGACCGCTTGGAGCGTCTTGACGGAAGCAGCGTAATTAACTGGAGTCCATGTAGATATGGCACCGGGAATGAGCTTCACGAACACGTCTTAAATCTTTGAGGGAGACCCAGACTAGGTGATGAGCTCCGAGGAGGAATCCACAGAAGGAAGAACCGACATCCCATCATCCCGGTTTCGATCAAGGAGCAGACGTCCATGAACAAGGAACGGATGTCGCCCGCCATTGGAAAGCGGGAATGCGGGGCCACAAGCAGCGCGCCCTCCCCGGCGGATGGACGCACGCGCCTCGGCGAAAGCATCAGAAACAAAAAATGGTGAACCCGACATGAATCTCTTCTCCTCAACACGGGTAATGGTAGTCGTTGGAGCATCAGAATAAAAGCATGTCACTAGGTCTGGGTAAACCTCCCCGGGACGTGAACCCTGCAGGGGTCGAGGCCGTCAGGACGTTGACTACTCCATTCATTGACATCGTCAGTGTGGATCCCTCTCGCCGACCATGGAAGAAGGAATGACGATGGGCATTGGTTGTTGATCTCAATTCCTGTTGATACTAATGGGTTCATCTCCTTGTTTCCAGGAATCAGATCACTGCATTCGGAGCTCGATCGCCACCTGCCCACCGGCGCAGGGGCAGGGGGAGTGCCGACGCGGCTACCCCGCGCGTTCCCGCCTATCCCACGGTCACTCCGACTTCGACCGCCGTAGCAGCCAGGTGCATGCGCCCCCTCTCCCTGTCAGAAATCATCCAACGGAGGGTGATCAATAACCTGGTCCGCAGGTATGACGAGGAAGGGATCATCCCCACCATGGGTATGGCCCGCTTGGATCTAGAGGCGGTCGTGCCTCACCACCGTCGCCGCCCTCGAGGGCCGCGCAGGGAGCCGCCGCTCCCCACGCAGACGTTCAACCGCTTTGGGAGCCTATCCTCGGAGCGTTGTGACACATCCCTCCCCTACGCCAATGAGGTGGGGGATGTCCGGGTCCACCCGATTAGTGATCCACCACAAGGGTTACCGGCAAGAACCCCCGCCAGGCTGCGTCGACCCCGCCGTCCGACTCCCTGAGCTAAGGAGCAGGCAATCTTCATTCCCGCACCGCCGGCTCCAGCTCATCTGACTTGACACCAGCGTCGGGCACGAGTGGGGGAGAATGCTCGTCCTGGGGCACCAGCATCAGCAGCCATTGTGGCCCCAGCCACTACTGACTCCTATTCCCAGATCCCTGCGCATGTTGAGCAGGGGCAGCCGCGTGCCCGATTGGGATCAAAACCCCGACCACCCCAGAGGCAGGTTGGGTCGAATCTCCCGGTCACGGACACTGGCAACGGCCACTGCGGGCCAATCCGCGGTAGTGCCGCTCACCATGAAGGCTCATCCCGTGCCACCGATTTGGGAAGTCGAAGGCTTCTTCGCGACGACTATGCTTCGGGTATGAATCCTTCCAGCACCCACCGCATGGGGTATGAGGTCACTCCCCCTACCGTCGGTCGCGAGCATTGAGCCGTTTTGTATCTGGTCACTCACTCACATGGATATCCTCCCCATGTCCTGTTTGATATCTGTCCCGGTGCTTCTCGCACCCCGGCCTTCGGTCCCCTCTGCCCCAGCTCTATTGTGGCCGGGGGACCCAATGAAGATAGTCGTCCCTACATTGAGGAACTACCTTGGGGAAGCAAGGCCGGGCGTCGTCGCCGTCGGAGGAATGTCATGGGAGTCTGGACGGGAATCAGACCAGTCTGTTTCTCGGATTCCGAGGTAGAGTACGCCTCGACGATAGAACCTCCCCCCAAACCTTTCGAGTTGAGGGCAGGGACGGGGATGCGGCACGTCAGTCTCATACTCCCCGAATGTGAGATTCATATGATTCCATCCTCCCTTCAAAGATATATCCAGTAGGATTAGGATTTGGCGTACCGCTAGGGATCAAGACCGCAGTTGCTGCTGATCTCCTCGGAAGCACCTCCCGCCCCTGTTTGGGAGAGTGATGAGCTCGTCTGGGGACCGACGGAAGGATCGAGAGGCGACACACCCTCGGCAAGCACCGACATTGTGACAGGAGGCCCATCCACTGGTCCATCCAATCGCGACGTGGCAGCCAGGGCACTGCAACCTCGGGAGGATGACCCAGGGATCGGCGACCAATCTGCCTATTCACCGTATTCCCCGCCGGCCAGCCCACCGCCCCGATGGCCTACCTCGGCGCCATTGCCAATTCCCCGACTTTACTCGGTGGATGAGTAGTGGAGGCATGTTCCGGACCCCAGGCTGGAGCCGTGGAGCTTCTGGACCATTCTTGCAGCGGGCCACTTCCCTGAGAAGTTTTGGTCAGTCACAGAATCGGGTTTTGATATGCCAGAGTCACTCACCCCAGGAGAGTTTGAATGCTTCCGCCAGATTCTTCAGGTGACTCACTCCTGCCTCCGTCATCAGCTAGTGCCTTATCCTGGGAGCCAAGCGCATCTCGAGGAGATTGGTGAGCAGTGCTGCCGGGTTGACCTAGCAGCACTCCTCGCGGTCCGGCACCCCGAGTCGCTGGGCCTCCACGAGGCCCTTCAACAACAATGCGTCCAGAGTTTTCAAGTACTCCGCAGAGTTATTGAGGAGGACACCCCCCACGTGCACGTCTGTGGGTGGGGGCAGTACGCTGCTCTCATCTTCTGTGCGATCCGCCGGCAGCCCGACCCACTGGGAAACCCTTAGGGAACGTCGCCAAGGGCAGTAGCAGTCAATATGGATGGCCTTTCAGATGAGGGAAACATTGTGGAGCCCCTCGACGAGGACTCACCCCCAAGGACAGGCCGCTACTGGACCCATCTGGGAGGATTACTCACAAACAGAGGAGCCTCCTAGGCCTTCCTGTACCCACGGAGGCCCTGGCGCTGAGTCGAAACATCGGCAAGGGTAAAGAGCCCGTCGGGCCTGTCAAACTCGCCGACCCATTTGACTCAGTGTAGAAGGCAGAGGAAGATCCCGAGAAGGCCACACTGCGCCAACAGCTAGCCGGGCAAAAGGGACTGGTCGATGAGCTCCTGGCCGAACGCATTGCAGAGCGGTGGCTTGTCTACGGCAACCCTAGACCAGGACAGCAGGGGTAGGACCATCTACCCCTTGCAGAGATCCCCCCGGGAAATCGTGACCGTGTCGTGTTCGCCGACAGGGGAGACACTAGATCCCATTGCAAGAGGGCGCGATATGTTTCACCGAACCCTCCCGAGCAGCGAGGCAACCTGGGAGACGCTGCTTGGTTTCCTCCCGCCGCTTTGACAGTCGCTCCGCCAGCTGCCCCCCGAGCCGATGAGCGCGACTATCGTATCGAAGAGCCTGGAAATGCGATTGTGGTTAGAGATCCCCGTCAGGACATGAATCCGCATCCGGATGATCTGATGGAGGTACTCATCACTCGTTTGGAGGCCCTGGAAACTCGTCAGGTGGCGATCCCACCGAATGGAAAGCCGTACACCGCATGGGTGGATGATATGCCGGCCCCGCCAGGATTTGGGAATCCCACTTCTGCCCCCTTTAACGGGACCGGAGACCCGACACAACACTTGGCCCACTTCAACTCAAGGTGCAGACCTATGTTGGGGACTCCGGCGCAGCAGGAGGCTGCCAAGCTCCGGTGCTTCGTTCAGACGCTGGAGGGACCAACGTTCCTTTGGTACATCCAGCTCCCTGTTAGATCAGTAACTAGCTGGGATGACCTTCATCGACAATTACTCTACCAGTTCAGTTCCACAACCTAGAAGACGAACATTGAAAACCTCTTCAGGTGCAAGCAATGGCCCGACGAGCGAGTTGCGGACTTCGTCGCCCGGTGGAAGGGGCTCACGTACTCCCTTGACATGCCACTGACTCAGGTGAAATTACTGACGATGTGTGTGGGGAACGTCAAGGCAGAGTTGGTTCCTTCCCTGATCATGCAGAATTACCCTAGAGGGTTCCGGGACTTCTCGGACAAGGCTCAGCGCCTCGAAGAAGCCCTGCAATAGGCCATCCAGGCACATCTGCTGCCTCCTGTGATCTCTGCAAGGAGAGCCTCCGGAGACGAGCTCACTGCTGTGGCACAGATAGAGGCCCCCAGACAGCTAGAGTTGCTGTCGGTGAGGCCAGCTCAGCAGACTCATAGGGGTCCACCCCCACAGCCTCCGGCCCAGCAGCGACCTCCTCAAAATCGGCAGGCGCCTCCGCGTAACGCACCGCCACCACCTAGGCGAGGTAATCCAGCTCCGCCTCCTCGGCCTGCTCCTACGGTCCCTGGCCATGGTCATCCCCCAAGGGTCCCCTTTCAAGGTAGAAGGAATCAGTCTTACTCGTTTGATGAGGCCTAGGTCCCCGGTTATTTCCGTAGCGCCTTGGAGAAGAGGATTGTGCGGCTGCCTGAGTGCCGGAAGCCAGAAGAGGCGTGTCTCACGGATCGCCCTAACTACAGCCCTTATCACCGGTTCCTGGGACACACCATCCAACAATGCTATCTGTTCAAGGACTGGATCCAAGACCAGATTGATAACAACATAGTCAGGTTGGGCCCAGCCCCGGCACAGGTTGCAGGTGTCTTCGTGGGATCCGATGGCGGTAGTGACGACGAGGACGAGTGGAAACAGGTTTCCGACCGTGGGTCCCAGAAGTATAACGACTGGATGGCCCGCAGGATGGTCACCCAATCCCACGGAATCATCTGTGCCTGCCTGGACCGGACAGAGCCATCAGAATCTGCGAGCCCCGCTTCGGCCTCGTCGTCCTAGCCTGCTTCTTCCCAGAAGAGCAGGCGGTGACGCAAGAAGAAAGAATGCGCCCTTCCATTGCCATCATCTTCTCGCACGCTTGGCGATTTCATGCCCCTGGGAATGGGGATCCCTTCGAGACCCCGTCCGTTAATGGATGACTCCTCGACCGAGAGCCCAGGGTACGCTTCGGTTAACACCGTAGAGTTGGTAAATCCCTTTGTGGCTCCCGATGACGAGGAGTGCCGGGTGAATCTCCCCTAGAGCCCGAGGTACGCTTCGGTTAACATCGTAGAGTTGGTAAATCCCTTTGTGGCTCCCGATGACGAGGAGCGCCGAGTGAATCTCCCCGAGAGCCTGGGGTACGCTTCGGTTAACACCGTAGAGTTGGTAAATCCCTTTGTGGCTCCCGACGACGAGGAGCACCGGGTGAACCTCCCCGATGTCCCCAGCTGTCGTCAACGTCGACGGAGCCGTGGTTCTGTGAATCGCTAGGGCATGGCAGTCGTCACCTCCAGTTAGGTCGTGCACACCACTGAGACCAGGCAGTAGGCCCGGTGTAGAGAGAAGCACTCGCAGCTCCCTTATCCGGTGACAACAGGTTCCCTTCCACCAACGTTCGTGTTGCTGGATCGGGCGGAATCGCCTTGCCCTCATCGAAACCAGCCCAGCCCTGCCGTTGGCCGACTATGGCCTTCCAGTCCTAGCATGGCAGCCACCTCCCGGGCTCCAGCTAATGAACAGCGGGACGTACCTAGTACCATTCAGTCACTGGTCCCGCCAGCAGGGCCCGTCATTCCCCCAATCGCAGAGCAACCTCCTGTAAGCAGAAGCTCGCGGTTGGTGCGAATGTATGATGTCTTGAAACATCTGGCCGGCATTCCAGCGATTATTTCTATCTTGGAGGCCCTCCGCCTGTCGTCTGAAATGCTTGAGGCACTCGTCGAGGCTCTGAGGAGCCCTCTCCAGTTTGAAACGGAGGTAGCGGCCGCAGAAGCCTTCCACACCGAGGTGATTCAGGACACCGAATGTCAGGCAGTTATCTCATTAAACGGTGAAGATGAAGACCCTACCATACAGGGGCACATCCGCCCGCTGTACATCACCGGCCAGTTCAATGGCATGGAGGTCTGTCGCTGTCTTATCGACATGGGTTCTGGGATTAACTTGATCGCAACTCAGACACTGCAAAAACTGGGGTTGTCTGAGGATGATTTAACTCCCTCCGACCTCAGAATCCAGGGGTATGACAGGACTGAGCAAACTCCACTCGGCAAGATTTGTCTGAAGACCCAGTTTGGCGGCTTAATTGCCAATACTGAATTCATGGTTGTCTCTCAGGACACTGCCTATAACGCGTTGATGGGCAGGCCGTGGCTCCATCTTCACTCAACGGTTCCCTCATCATTCCATCAGGGCCTCAAATACCCCCTTAAGGGTCGAGTGGGTGTGCTCCAAGGAGATGAATCCCTGTTTGCCTCTTGTGAAGCTCGTTACCTGGACGCAGACTATAACAAGAGCAAGGACAAGCAGATCCTGGCAGGTGAGGTTGAGCCTGCCACTGTCGCAAGTGATCCCTGGGCAGGTTTGGATGACGCATATGTCTTCCCAATCCATCGGTTAGAGGCCACAACTCCCAATATGGGAGAGTGATTTGTTGTCTAGGGTACCAGAGGAATGCATATTTCCGGGTCTAAGTAACGGCAGGAAATCACCTCGTACTCTTACACCAACCAGGCCGGGGTGATCCCCGAGCCTCCTACCCCCGTACGATATCAGGACATTGGGCTTATGGCAATGGTGGTGCGTCATACATGCATGTTTCGTCGAGCCGGGA
This sequence comes from Viscum album, assembly GCA_963277665.1. Taxonomy (NCBI): domain Eukaryota; kingdom Viridiplantae; phylum Streptophyta; class Magnoliopsida; order Santalales; family Viscaceae; genus Viscum; species Viscum album. The sequence continues at coordinate 2,103,462,544 of OY728128.1, read as the reverse complement.
TTGACCGGCTCAGGCCAACGTGACACCACTACTTCGATGTCGTAAAGCGTGGCCTCTTGGGACGCAGGCCGGACGAGATTGGATCAACCGCCTTGTCGCTACGGTCTCCACGGTGCATGAGCCCCCCGTTGTGATGACCTCTTCCGCCCAAGCTGCTGCTAGTTCCCCATTAGGGTCGATCCGCCCCGAAACGGCTCCCCCCATGGACGATCTTTCCCCAAGCGGAGAAGAAGACATGGAAGATGCTCCTCCTGCCTTTGAGGAGGGCGTCTCTACCACAGTCGACGAGCTCGTACAAGTGAACCTCGGTAGTGAGGAGGACCCGAGGCCCACATTGGTCAGCGCCGCTATTCCTCCCGAGGAACGGCGATGGTACATAGACTTCCTCAAACAACACCGTGATGTGTTTTCCTGGAGTTATGACGAGATGTCGGGACTAGATCCCTAGGTACCCGTCCACCACCTTGGCCTCCCGACAAACCATCGCGGGTTCAAGCAGCCTACCGGTAAAATGAAACCCTTTTATGGTGCCATGGTTGAGGCTGAAGTTGATAAGCTCATTAAGGCCAACTTCATCAGGGATGTCCAGTACCCCCGGTGGTTAGCCAACATTGTGCCTGTCAGGAAGAAGAATGGACAGATCAGGGTCTGCATCGACTTCCGCGATCTTAATCGCCACTGTCCGAAGGATGACTTTCCCCTTCCCGTGATAGAGTTGTTGATCGACGCAACGGCCAGGATCCAAGCCCTCTCTTTCATGGATGGGTACTCCGGGTATAACCAAATCCGGATGGCCCCCGAGGATGAAGAGTACACTGCCTTCAGGGCCCCCCAGGGCACTTTCTACTATCGGGTTATGCCCTTCGGCCTGAAGAACGCTGGTGCCACCTATCAACAGGCTATGCACCGCATATTCAAGCCAATCCTCGGGACGCTGGTGGAGTTCTATGTAGATGACCTGGTGGTTAAATCTTGTCAGCGCCAGAACCATCTCAAAGACCTTGAGAAAGTGTTCGGTTTGCTCCGCTCTTGTCACCTGAAGATGAACCCGTTGAAGTGTGCCTTCGGGGTCACCTCCAGAAAGTTTCTTGGCTTCATCGTCAGGTATCGAGGTATTGAGATCGACCCCGAGAAGATCAAGTCCATCAGTCAGATGCCTCCCCTGAGTAATATTCGGGAGCTTCGAGGCCTCCAAGGCCACTTAGCCTATATATGCCGATTCATTTCGAATCTAGCCGGCAAGTGTAAGCCCTTCTCTTGGCTCATGAAGAAAGGTGCCGCCTATGGGTGGGATGAAGAGTTCTAGACCGCATTTGAGGAAATCAAGCAGTATCTGCTTCAACCTCTGATCCTGATGCCACCCATTCCCGGAAGGCTGCTGGTCCTTTACGTGACCACCCTAGAGCGATCCCTCAGCACCCTTCTCGCCCAGAAAAACAACGCGGTAACAGAGAATAACCTCTACTACCTCAGCTGCATGCTCCTTGACGCGGAGATTAGATATTCTCCCATCGAGAAGAGCTGCCTGGAGCTCGTATTTGCCATGGAGAAGTTGTGGTACTACTTGCAGCACCATGAGGTACTGTTAGTATCTCGGGTAGACCCATTGAAATATATCCTGAGTCGGCCTATATTGACCGGCCGATTGGCACGTTGGGCGATGGTCCTCCAACAGTTCGACATCAGGTTCGTATCTCAGAAGGCCGTCAAAGGACAGGCGTTGGTAGACTTCTTAGCTGCTCATCCAACCTCTGCGGACCAGCATCTGGATGTGGGCTTTCCTGATGAGGCAATCCTCTTAGTCGATCATGCCACCCCAAGCTGGAAAATGCACTTTTATGGTGCCTCCCGAAGCCCTACCGGTAGAAGGCTCAACGATCCTGGGCTTAACAGAGTGGGCCTTGGTATCCTCTTCATCACGCCGGAGCAAGTCGTCCTACCATATTCTTTCTTATTGTTAGAGGGCTGCACCAACAATGAGGCAGAATATCATGCCCTAATCACTGGCCTCGAGTTGGCTTTGGAGGTTAACGTGCCCCACCTGTATGTAAAAGGGGACTCTAAGCTAGTCGTCAAGCAGGTTAACGGTGACTACGCTGTCAGGAAGCCAGAGCTCGTGTCGTTTCTGAAGTTCACCCTCCATATAATGGCTAAGTTCCCCTCCCAATCAGACGTCGTTCACGTTCCCTGGTCGCAGAACAGTCGAGCAGATGCATTGGACAGCCTGGACGCATCACTCGCAGAGCCCGAGCAGGATGACCTAATCATCCACGTGGCGCACCGAAGAGTCATTGCTCCTGTTATCCCGGAGGGTGGTCGTGGCCCGCGATTGAACCATCTCACCGCTGGTTCCCCCGCGCCGGGACCCCCCGGGGTTCTAGGCGTGGTGATCAAAATAGTTCCTAACTGGAGGACACCTCTAGTTGAATATCTCCAGCACGACAATCATCCGATGGACCGAGCGGAGCGGGAACGAATCTGGCATCGTGCGCCATAGTTCACCCTTCAAAGCGGTCCTAGCCATGAGAAGCTTATTTACAAGTGCGGGTTTGATGGTGTTCTCCTCCTTTGTCTGCATGGAGTTGAGATCCCACAAGTCATGCAGGAAGTGCACGCTGGCTCCTGTGGCGCTCCATAGGCCGGGTCGAAGTTGTCCCACCAGATTCGGAGACTGGGATACTTCTGGCCCTCCATGATCCATGACTGCCTCGAGTATGCCAAGAGGTGCCATGCGTGCCAAGTTCATGCTAATATTGTGAATCAGTCACCAGAGCCTCTCCATACTACTAAGTATTCTTGGCCCTTTGCTGTCTGGGGGTTGGATGTTGTAGGGCCCTACCTGCCGACGACGGCCCGTTAGTGCCGGTTCATCTTAACCGCCACAGATTTCTTCTCAAAGTGCGCAGAGGCAGCCCCACTTTGGGAAGTCAAGGCTAGTTCTATCGCTGACTTCGTGAGTTCCAATATCATTCATCAGTTTGGAATACCTCATGCTATCCTCACGGATAACGGAACCAACTTCCGAGCTGCTGAGTTGAAGAGATTGTATGTCAAGTAAAACATTCGCTCGAACCACACCTCCCGCTATCATGTAAGAGAGAATGGACAGATTGAGGCATTTAACAAAACCTTCTCTAGAATTCTGCAAAACATGGTCGGTCAGAATAGGAAAAGTTGGCCGGAAAAGCTCCCCAATGCCCTCTGGGCTTATAGTATGACGACTCGCAATTCCACCCAGGTGACCCTGTATTCCCTAGTGTACGGAGCTGAGGCCGTCCTTCCCATCGAGGTCCAACTGCCCTCATTGCACACGGCGGTCTACGACCAGCAAGTGCCGGACAGAGTTGCCAAGATCCGTCTGGCCGAATTGGAAGCGCTGGATGAAAGTAGTCTTCACGCTTTGCATAACCTAGAAAGGCATCAGAGTAGGATGAATCAAGCTTTTGATAAGAAGGTTCACCCCCACTCCTTCCTGTAAGGTGACCTGGTGTTGGCTCTTAGAGCGCCAAGATTCCCGGCAGGAAACCACCTAAGTTGGAGCCCAAGTGGGAGGGAACCTTTATTGTCCACAAGGTCTATCCCAATGGTGCGCATTCCCTGGTGAATATGGATGGGGAGCGTATCACTCCTCCCACCAACGCCAGGTTCCTCAAGAAGTATTTTTCCGAAAAGATGGTCCTACATGACCTTAAACTGTATGGTCCAACATGACCTTAAACTGTATGGTCCATCATGACCTTAAACTGTATGGTCCAGCACGACCTTAAACTACATTCTGCCCTACGTCTGGGCTCTTCTTGGTCTGAGTTCTAAGACCTAAAACTAAGATCTATATTCCATCCAACATGACAATAAACTGTATTTCCAGAACTACGTGTGGCGTGATTCGCATCCTAAGGGGATACGTAGGACCGCCTAAACACCTGGATGTCAGGTCCAGCCCTATCTCTTAGGAGATCCCACGATTACCCGGTGCCCAGGGTGTTTCGCATTACGCCCCCTCTTTTGCCCAGGGATCCGCCATCTCTTGGCCGCTCTCGGACTGAGCCCTATGACCCTTTCCAGTGGTCTGCTGATGTGCTCAAAGCACTCTGGTCTAGAACGTGGAGTGCCATATTTGACTTAGGCAAGTTCCATCCACTTGCCAAGCTTCGTGTTCCCCTTCATTCAGGCCCCTGTCATCTTTCATACCTGGAGGGACCCCCAAGAACGGTGTGGATACAACGCCCAAGGGATCTCCTACCATCATGCGCCAACGCCCCCCAAGGGTTTCAGACAACAAATTAATACAAATACCGCGTTGCGAACATGGTCAGCGGTTGATGCTCATTTGTTTGTCCCCATGGCTGACACGACAGGATGCTGTGTTGCGAACATGGTCAACAGTAGTCCTCAGTCTTCATGCCGATTCCCCTGGCCCTGAATGTTGGTGGCATGGTTCATGTCATTTTCCGCCCCACTGTTCCAAGGTGGAATCTCGACACTCCTTTTACTAACCCTCAGTACACCCCCGCACATCAGACAGACCGAGCTGCGTGACGGTGTCTCTCGAGGCTCCCGCGATCTGAGCGCTAGAGTATGTTCTTGGGTATCCTCTTTAGGGGTTGCGTGCTGCTTGACCTTAGTCCCCTTAGGGGAGTGAGGAGTCTCCCGGACATTGCGTTGCGGGCCCAGAATAGCTGGGAGCTAGCATCTGCTGCCCCTCCCTGAGTGTTGAACCCTCGTAGGCTCTTTTGCCTGAGGCTCCTCTCTCGGTTGGTCCAAACCTTAAGACCTTAAACTGTGTTGTTGGTCCAAACATTAAGTCATTAAACTGTGCTGTTGGTCCATACCTTAAGACCTTAAACTGTGTTGTTGGTCCAAACCTTAAGACCTTAAACTGTGCTCTTGGTCCAAACCTTAAGACCTTAAACTATGCTATTGGTACAAACCTTAAGACCGTGAACTGTGCTGTTGGTCCAAACCTTAAGACCTCAAACTGTGATGTTGGTCAAAACCTTAAGACCTTAAACTGTGTTGTTGGTCCAAAACTTAAGACGTTAAACTGTGCTGTTGGTCCAAACCTTAAGACCTTAATCTGTGCTGTTGGTCCAAACCTTAAGACATTAAACTGTGCTGTTGGTCCAAACCTTAAGACCTTAAACTCTGATGTTGGTCCAAACCTTAAGACCTTAAACCGTGTTGTTGGTCCAAACCTTAAGACCTTAAACTGTGTTGTTGGTCCAAACCTTAAGACCTTAAACTGTGCTGTTGGTCCAAACATTAAGAGCTTAAACTGTGCTGTGGGTCCAAACCTTAAGACCTTAAACTGTGCTGTCGGTCCAAACCTTAAGACCTTAAACTGTGCTGTTGGTCCAAACCTTAAGACCTTAAACTGTACTGTTGGTCCAAACCTTAAGACCTTAAACTGTGCTGTTGGTCCAATCCTTAAGACCTTAAACTGTGCTATTTGTCCAAACCTTAAGACCTTAAACTATGCTGTTGGTCCAAACCATAATACCTCAAATTGTGCTGTTGGTCCAAACCATATGACCTTAAACTGTGCTGTTGGCCCTGCCACACGACCCTAAACTTTGACATTATCATCTTGGCCGCACGACTTAAAACCGCACTGCATTGTAGTGACCTCGCTATAGGAGGACATCACGTTGTGTATTGGTTTTATGCCATGCCATTTGTCAACGCCTATCATGGCTTGATGCTTGTGGCGACGCCATGGCCTGCTACTCTGGGTCTATCGCTTAACAACAAAAAAACCACTCACCTTAAAGGGCAAACAATAATTATCAAATGCCACTTATTTTAGTGTAAGGGCCACGCCCGCACTCCCCCTTTTCCTTTGGCACTGGTATCTTACCATGTCACTTCCAGAACAACGTATGGCTTGATTCTCATCCTTATGAGATACGTAGGAATGCCTGGGGCACTTCCACGCGGTTCCAACCTACCTCCGTGTTCGGTCCCTCAACTCGAGCATTTCCTCAGAGAGCACATGTTAAGTAGGTCTTAGGTCCTCCTTCACGTCAGGTTTTTTAGCCGCCTAGCCATGTATCTGTTCTCCCCTATCCTCATGGTCCGAGCTCTAAGACCTAAAACTAAGATCGTCATGGTCTGAGCTCTAAGACCTAAAACTAAGATCCTCATGGTCTGAGCTCTAAGACCTAAAACTAAGATCCATATTCCATCCTGCATGACGTTAAAATATAGTTCGTCCATCATGACGTTAAACTGTATTTCCAGAACTACGTGGGCTTGATTCTCATCCTTATGAGATACGTAGGACCGCCCAGACGTTTCTTCTTGTGTCCAGCCCCATGGATAGCTGAACATCGTCCCTCTTTATTGTCGGCCCCTCAGCCTGACTTCATGAGAAATGGTGTCATTAGGATATATACCACGAGCATGTTCGGGATTCCCCATGGTAATGATGGAAAGCGGCAGTTCTCTCACCAAATAGGTCTTACCTGGAAATTGGGACGACCTGTGATCAGGTTGGTACGTCCGCCTAATGCGTCTTCGCCCTGGTGGCGCAATATTGAGAGTGTTGGACTCTGTTCGAACAAGCCACCACTCCACCTCCCACGCTTTGCATTCTACCTTATTTGGACCCTCATTTCCTTTTGCTTTTGATGGGACCCCCTAACAGTATTGATGCTCGACCTATGGTCCGCCTACTATCCCTGGCCAATGTTCCAGAGAACTGGTCATGTTTTATGGGACCCCCTTACAGTATGGATGCTCGACCTATGGTCCGCCTACTGTCCTGGGCCAATGTTCTGGAAAACTGACCAACGATAATTGAGTTAGGCCTCGTGTTACGAACATGATCAGCGGTCAGCCCTCATTTATTGTCCTCCCATTCCGGGCCAACGTGATATGGGTACTGTGTTTCCACCACGGTTGACAGTTATCCTCCATGGTTGCGCCCTATTGGGTTCCGAATTTTGGTAGCGTGATGCGCCCTTTCTCTCTATCCCCCTGTGTTCGGATGGATTTCAATGCCTCCGGCATTGCCCCGCTCGTGTGTTGAGACACATTGAGAAGTCGACACATCAATCGGCCCGGGGTCTCTTCAAAAGTCCAGGCCCGATTTTGGATGCCTGAAGCTTGGTCAATGCCCCACAGTTGAACGGAATGCTAGTACGAGCACCTCTTGCTTCTTGCGTTGGGCATGTCCCACAGGAGCCTAGAGGTGAGTTGTTATTCATTTCGAAACTATGTTTGAGCGCATTAAACTAAGGGTACAAAAGAGTGGATTTGGCCATATATTTGATTGATACGATAAGAAATACAAGAAAAAGTTCATGAAATGGAGAATACAAAGCCCTCAGGGTTTAGTGTGCTGAAGTGATCTTTCCAGCACTGCTACCCTCTGGCTGGTAGCCTCCAGGACCGCTTTTCACTCTTCAAAGACTCTCTCCTTATCGGCCACAACAGAGTGCAGCTCATCAGCCCTAGCTTGTGCCTACGCCCGCTTGCTTCGAAGCACGGTCATCTGGTGACTCGCCACCGCCAGTAGTTCCTGGGAATCAGCCTGCTGGGCGGTCAGTTGCTCCACGAGCTCAGAGCATGTTGCGATGAAGACCTCTTTATCTGCCACCTTCCCTTCGAGGTTCCGGACTTCTTGCCCCGCCCTCAGCAGCGTTTGAGCGCTCGTCGATCCTTCCTGGCACTGGGAAATGTCGGCGCGCCAGCTGCTCTCGTGCATCTTCTCGGCCATGTAATCACGGACCGTCAGATGAAGGCGCTGAGCGTCAGCCCCTCCGGTGCACAGGAAGCGCAACCAGGTCTGATGTGGTCCCATCTGCCTTAGCCAATCGGACTGGGGCTGCCTGAGAAAGCGATGAATACACTTCCACCCCTTGCGCCGTGTCATCCGGCTCTCCTCGGCTGCCTCTGAGTCTGAGTCATCAATCTCCTCAGGGTCAGTAGGTCGGTATACGGGGAAGACCGCCAGCAGACCGGCAACAGGATCCACCCTGGGGATGTCTTCATGAGGAATAGAATCCTCGACGTCCGGGCGACCTTCCCTCACCCCAGCAGTAATGATGCCTCCAACAGTTTCTGACTGCATTCCGGGAACAACGCCGCTGATGTTCGCCGCCCTCTGTTCACCTATTGTCAGGGCTGACTCAGTGCAGAGAGCATGTTCTGAGCGAGGTGGTATGTCCGCCGCTGGTCCACTCATGGATGGCCCAGGCTCTGCAGCCTGATGTGCCTCTAGTGTTGAGATCACTACGCGGGGCATACTCTGGTCAGACAGGATCCCTTGACACCAAGAATTAGTAGTGAAGCGTGAGACATACAGGAATCCAGAGTGTCGGTCCCCAGAGTTCCGGCCGCTGCAGGAGCCGCCATAAGGGGAGACCCCTCTACACTGGTTAATTCAATGATAGGTGTCGGATCCCCATCATGGCCCACTGGTTCCTCTCCGCCATCCTCTGGTGGGGACACCCATCCACCACTCAGTTCCTCCTGAGTAGGATGGGTAAGCGAGTTTAGAAGTTGGAAAGTAGAATGGATGAATGAGGTAAATGAATGAAGATAGTGAAAAACCTCGAGAATCTCGGTTATGTCGAGATCAGAGTCGGCAATCTCGACGCTCTCTTGGAGACTCCCTTGGTAGGTCGCCCCTTGCAGACCCTCAACTTCGGGCTCCTCTTCTTCATCTTCTCCCTCGCCTTCGTCCTCTCCGGTTTCCTCCTGCCCCTCCGGATCTTCATCACTGTCGCCTTCTCCCGGCGGCATCGCTTCCGGATCATGCTCCTGGCCGAGCATCACTTTCACCAAAAATGTTGGCTCTGCACGCCGCCCCTTTGGCGTGCATATGCATCCATGGCCGTCAGATAAGTGTTCCACCGTTGGAAGTTCACTCGTTCGGTAATCCGAATGAGCCCGACCTCCGGCTGTTGGATCCCATTCTGCATTATCTTCTGCCAGATGGCTTCGACGCTCAGAGATTGCCGCATGGTCATCCAGGCCGACCATAGTGCCGGGAAAATTGCGTCTTGGGAAGGTTCAAGAAGATATCTTATCTGCTTCCCAGTCAGTTCCTTGGCCGCCTCATGTGACCCCTCTGTGGGTAACGAGGATGTGGAGGCACCATGTAATGTCCTCGTTACCGAAGTCCTGGCCTGCGCAATCCTCGCTGCTTGACAATCCCTTGGTTCTCCCCTTCCGATGGCACCTTCCCTTCTTTCCCGTCGCCCGGTTTCCGTGTGAGTAACCTTGAGTTGCCAGACGCGCTTGCGTAATAGCCCCTCAGGGTACACAATGGTCTAGTTTTCGGCATATTCGGTTGCTATGCCGGCATCGACCCCGGTTGGAGGGAGAGTAATGACGTCTCTAGAGCCGAATGCGGTAAACATCAACCACATCTGGCGCAGGACTCATGGATTCTTCTCCTGCTAGACAGCCGTGAATACCTTTTTTGGCATTCGCTGGAGGCACCCAAACTACCTGGCGAATCGGGAGGGCACGTATGGCTCGCAGATCACCTTCCCGTCGATCCGAGCCATGAGCACCCCGCCCCGAATGCTCTGGAAGTATTCCTTCTATTCCAGAGAGCCTCGCCCATTGTCCACCAGTTGGCCGATCGGGGTGGGGAACGAGCTCAATTTGAAGTTGGCATGGTTGCCGATGCGGATCCTCACGCCCTCCTCATTGAGCGTCAATGGCGCCACCCCTGCAATGTTTAGCAAGGACGGTCGCAAGCCATTCCCCGGAGGACGGACTGTGTTTGGGAAAGTATACCCACCGAGATGAGCCGCCACCCAGCCATGGAATATTTGGAAGGGACCAAAAACCCTCCGAGGCGACCCACCTCATGAGATGCGCCCCAAAATGGTATATAGCTTGGCCAGCACAGGGAAGCCCATGTTGAACTGTTTGTTGGTGGCCATGGAGCCCGCCATCACCAAAGTCACTGGACGGACGCCCATCCTCGCGTCCCGCACCGGCAGGAGCCACCCGCTCAGGAAGGCGGCAAGGAACCCGGCATACCAGACGTTCGGGTCCCGAGCCTCTATGACACGGTAGCCCCATGATTGGTACTGACCTGCCTCTAGGTTCTTCCAGTATGACCCGTCTTTGCTCCTCTGAGTCGCGGTTGGGCACCGTTTGCCCCGTCCCGGCATCTTGACGGCAGGATCCTTCTCAAGGAACAGGCTGAACCAGACCTTGTAGGCGATTTCCTTCAATAAGTCCTTGACCCCCAGCCTCTCCTTGGACAACTACAGTAGGTGCACGTCAGCATAGGCGTCCGCGACCTGTCTCCCCATGTGTTCTTTGGAGGAACGAACTCGTCGTATTGGCAACCCTCCAGTGGGATGCCGCCGATGCAGTGAACGTCCCAAAGACTGATGCTGACTTCCCCGTGATGAAGGCGGGTGAATAGATCTGGTCCGAGTTCAGGCTGACGGAGGAAATGGAACTGTGATGTCCATACCACCTCGAACAGGCCGATATACCACAGTTCGTCTCCAAACTGGTCACAGGTATGGCTAACCCAGAACGCCCAGGACCATTCACTGGTGAAGTTACCCCCGGACCGCAGGTCCCAATCCTTCAGCCACCCCTTCGTGTCATCCGTGATGCTCTGACGGAACGTGCTCGCGTAGAGGGCCAGAGAATCCTCCACCACAGGCTCATCCCTGGTAATGGTCCTAGTCCTTGGGTTCAGGACATATACATCCCTGTGTCTAGTTTCCCTGGCAGGACGGCCGTTGTTGGTGATGTTGTAGCGAGGAAGTTCATCCTCCCGAGTCACCCAAGACCGTGGTGTGTCCACCTCGAAGCCCAACAGTGGTACCTCCTCCAGGATGCCAAAATTCCAGAGTGGGAGGTTGTCCGAGAAGGGATATGCCTTTTGGGAAGGATTCAGCAGATTGAACAAGGTGAGGTTGTTGGAGACGGTCACCTTGGCGCCATATACCTCCTCTTTCGCCGCCATTTCTGTCCTACGGGCAGCGGCTTCCCCCTCATCGACTCGGTTTGCAGCCATCTCGAATTTTTCTGGGGTTGAATGAAATCAGGAGGCAGTGCGCGGAATCGAAGTGTTCGGAATGAAATCTGGCTGAGTTGCGTGAAATCCTAGAGTTGAGCACGCAATCGGCATGCTAAGCGCGGAAGATCCCGGTTTGGCGCGAAATCACGACCAACTTTCGGAAGGAATTCCATGCTGCCAGTGCATTATTACCCGCAGCCACAGAGTGATTTTGCGCACGAGAGCGATAAGATTATCACGCAGAAACAAGCGGAAGTACAGATCTGGGACCCAGTGCCCCTTTTTATAGGCGAGGCTAGGGTTCCACGCCGCGCAGAAAGAACATTTCACTCGCGTCCGTGGGTTTTGTGCACCCCGTCGGATTTTATGCACGCAACGTGATCAAGAGACTTAACATTTTGGCGTTTCGGCGTTTCCCTTGGAATCAGATCGTTGTGACCTCTCGCTGATCCCATTCCAAGGGGGGCATTTGTTGACGCCTAAAAAATCCCTCAACTCCCAGAGGAAGTTTCAAAATAACGAAGCGAAGTCATATTCAGAATCAGAGGCCCGATCCGGAGGCCTGGGAAGTGGTGCGCAAAATAAAGGAGGATCCACGCGCAAAAATGTTCTGCACACGAAGTGCTCCCGGGATTCACGGAATTGGACCGGTGAGGTGCGCAATAATTGCGCACCCCGTGTCTCCGTGGAGAGAATTTGCACGCAAGTGGTTCCCGGCGCGGAAAGCATTGCGCGCTGCCTGGATTCCATGCCGGAGGTCGCCTATAAATATAAGGTGACCTCGAACGGTTTGGGGGTTGAGGAATCCGAAGCGACTCTCGTGCGCGCAACTCGGCTCCCCCACGCGAAAGATGACATCCAGGTAATTCCGAATTCCGCGGAACCTTGACCTGGAGTTCGCCTTTGTGCACAACTCCACCGGCTTTAGTGATTTTGCCCCTTCCCCTGGTTTCCCCACTTGCGCGCAATCCGTGGTCTGCGCGCGCAATACCCTGACATGCACGCAAAATCTTGCATGTATTTCCCTCTCCGCGCGCAATTCTGATACTTCAATTGCGCGTCGTCCTGGTGTTTTGCGCGCAAATCGTCCCTTTTGCGCGCATAATGCCAAGGACCCCTCACCTTGACACCCCTTGGCTGCCCCCTGCACCGGCACCTGATGTCTCCCCTGCTGGGCATGCACGCCATGCGTTGTTTTCCCGCACGGCCTTCTAGGCTCGTGTGAAGTAACCTCAAGGTCCCTTGGGCCGTGTTTCCCATTGGGTTGCTTTGCCTTATGCTTCTACACATATGCACGCTAATGGCTATTTCTTCTACGCATAGCCACGCGAACGTGGACCCCCCCGGTGGTTTGCCCTGTGACCCCATTTCACCACGACCTTGCCGATGCCTTCCCTTCCACAAGGGGTAGAGGGCGTTGCGAATGTAAGCCCTAGGGGTGTGGAGCAAACCCACCTCGTCCAAGCTTTAGGACGTTAAACTGCTAAGAACCTCATCCTTAACACAAGACGTTAAACTGTAGTCCGACCCCGTGCTTCGCACGCAGGGTCCCCCCAGCTCGGACATTTTGTACGCCACTCGTCTCCACGGGAATGGACTCTTCCTCACATGGAATGAGATCCTCCTTGTCGGAGATGTGTTTGTCCGCGGGGGAAGGGCTGCCTCAGAGCGTAAGCCCCTAACATTTCGTAAGGATGATTGCACCCGTGCATCTCCGTACATCCCCCCTACCAAGGCCAGTGGAGTCCTTTTCCCACTGCGCTTTGTCGCTCCACGGGCCTCCACCATGGAGTATGGCCTGGCACCAAGGGCTTCTAACCACGCGTAAGGCCCTATTTCCTCTTTGGGCCACTCAATGCGTAAGCCCCATTCCACTTCTCATGGATGCACCCTTCGCGACGTGATCGTCTTGCCCCTACTGCCTCTTGTTTCCCACACCGAGCATGACTCACATGGGATTAGAGTGCGCATCGACCATGATATCCACCATGGGACGCCTCATAGCGTAAGCCCCGTCCCAGCGAAATACGTGGACTTTGATCCATGCTAGCGTACGGTATGTAGGAAGCCTTCACGAGGTTCAATCCCACCACCCGGTTGTTCCGACCTTTCCATGTCGGTTCCCTGACCACCTTGGGCCGCCTCAGAGCGTAAGCCCCAAATATTTCGTCCCACATGACGTTAAACTATATTCTGTCCCGCATGACGTTAAACTGTATTCCATCCCGTATGACGTTAAACTGCATCGCGTCCCGCATGACGATAAACTGTATCCTGTCCCGCATGATGTTAAACTGTATTCCATCCTACATGACATTAAACTGTATCACGTCCCGCATGACGTTAAACGATATTCCGTCCCTCATGACATTAAACTATATCCCCCCTCTTGGGTCTTCTTAGAACGTAATCCCTATGCTTCACCCCACCATCCATCCTGATCCTTACCCGTGCCACCACATCCCAGTGAGATCATGCCACCCTTTCCCACTCCATGTCATACGGGAGGCCTCCCACGTGTTGGCCCCAACATCGATGTTTCCCCCTAGGGATCCTTTAACCCGATCCGTCTCCGCAAGACGTTAAACTCGCGACATACCCCATGTTAAACATGGGAAGCTGAGGAAAACCTCAGATGGTACATATTCCCCGCGTTCGATGTGGGATGCCTCGGGCTTCCGTGCCCTTGAGAAACCCTATGATGAGGTACCAAAGACAGACATGCCGACGATGCCCCAACGTGACCATTCCCCTCACCGCAGGTTACTGTCCCGACAAGACCCCTTAGAGCATCTTGACAGAAGCAGCATAATTAACTGGCATCTATGTAGATATGGCACCGGGAATGAGCTTCACGAACCCGTCTTAAATCTTTGAGGGAGACCCGGACTAGGTGACGAGCTCCGAGGAGGAATCCACGGAAGAAAGAACCGACATCCCACCATCCCGGTTTCGATCAAGGAGCAGACGTCCCGAAACAAGGAACGGATGCCGCCCACCTTTGGAAAGCGGGAATGCGGGGCCACAAGCAGCGCACCATCCCCGGCGGGCGGACCCTCACGCCCCGGCGAAAGCGTCAGAAATAGTATTTAATGGGGTCATGTTTATTATCCATGTCCATATGTTCTCAAAATGTTTTCATAAAATTATTACTTTTCTTCAATATATTTTTAAAGTCATTTTTACCATTTTTTACTTATACCACATCGTATGGAAGGATTCTTTCTTTTGTTTACCATACGAGGTACTTTTTGACATTTCCAGAAAAAGTATGAGAAGAATGTTTTTTAACTTATACGGCATGAAAAGATTTTTATATTCTATAACGCCTTATTTTCATGAAGCTTACTCTATAATATTTCAGGACTATTTTCTGTAAAATCATTTTCTTTTAAAATTTCATGGAATTTTGTGAAGAGAAAATGATTTTGAAGAAGAAAGGATATTTTCATGAAGAATTCATTTCAAGTGTTTTATCAAAACCATTTTCCATATAGGATGACATTATTTCATATGTGTATGTTTCAAGTATAATATCTATGATTTACATGGTTTGAATTTTCTTATGATGAAATGATATCCATTTTTTTATATGGATTATGTTTTGATGTAATGATGTTTATGAAACCCATTTTATTTGTTGGGTTATTATGAATGATGTATGTTTATTTTTTGGCACATGAATTAATGATTTCATTATGAGATGGATGGGACCTATATCTCCCTCCAATGCATTGGGTAAAGATTTATATCTCATGATATAGACATGGCTAGAATGGTAAGTCAATCCGGTTCAGTGATACAAGACTGTAATGAGGAGTGAACTCGATTCAGAAAGGGACTTTTTCCACTAAGATGGTCTTGGAAACAATTCCTTGGCTACTATGAAAATCATACCATGTGCTTAATGGTTTTCCACAATTATATGTTTTATTCCCATCGTATTTTATAATTATTGATGTTCCTTTATGATATATGCCTTACATACTTCCAAGATTTATGTCTTTGCTCATGATTTTGATGTTTAGATTTTATGTTCATGTTTGTTTTGCATTAAAATGTTTATGGATTGATTTATGTTTTCTATGTTTACCCTTACTGAGAATTTGAGATCACCCTTTTTATGTTTTCTTTTTCCCAAGATATAAAGAATAGTTTTAGGTTAGAAAAAAAGGGATGATCTTTATGGGAGATATTGAAGATCTTTCACCAAGATTAGATGATTATGTTCCAAGTTTCCATAGACACTAAACTATTATGGTCCTTTGGTGTCTGTTTTTGTTATGTATTATGTATTTCGTAAAATTAATGTAATGTACATGTACTTCAAGCTTTGGGTCTCTACAATGGAGGGGTTTTCCCCTAGATGAATTTAGGAGGGAGTTGTCATTCCTTGAGGTGTGGGACGTGTTTAGGGTCACAATAATGTAGGTAGGTGAGAATTTGTAGTTGTCTATGGTTTTCTTATAGGGTGGAACACTTGTTTGGGAGTCAAGTGTTGATTCCTCCCTCATTTGGTTTTCCCTTGGTTTGAATTGGGTAGTTGTGTTGTTCGACACAGGTTTTTGGTTCTAACCTACAACCATGTTCGGCCTATTCTATTTAGGGAATCATATTGGGTATTTTTATAATCACCCCTACATGGTATAAGGTACAATATATTTTTGTTGATGTATCTAGCATACATATCTGTGGGATTCCATGCCAGTTTTTGCGGATCTTGGTATCAGTTGGTTTGACAAGATAAAAATGCTATAATATTTTTGTATTAGAGTTGATGTGACCTTATGACACTCTTATCCCAAAATCTTTAGAGTTATGCTTATATATTTTTACAATTGAGATAGAAATGTATATTGTGTAAGGATGTTCTTCCATTTTTCCTATTTCAGTTGTCTATCATTTTATAGGATTATTAGAATAATTCCTCCCATATGTTTCCATGCATTCTTGGTTCTATTCACCAGTCTCTAGCTTATTGGAAGTGGTATTAGGGTGGAACACGTGACATATCACTACTACGGAGGGGTCCTGGTGGATCAGGTCATGTTAGAGTGGTATCAAAGTGTCATTATAAGGAATAATGTTTGGAGATAGTTTTAAATTTAAATTTTATTTAGTAGCTGTGGAGATTATTTTTTATCAATTATTTGGGTTCTTATCAGACTTGGACTCCTAGATAGTGTGTGGTGGTTGATGAATTTCAATGAAAATACCCATAGAATCTACATGACTAACATTAATTATTGGATAATTGGTTGTAGGGTAATATTATATATGCCCATCATCATATAATGGTCTATACATTGTGATCTCATGGAATGACATGTTATCTTCATACGTCAACATCGCGTGATGTGGATGACCGATTTACCTCATGAAAATGTGAAACTTGTGGTGTATAAGAGACATTTATATGGATGATGTGTACACATGACTACCTACAGATGTGTGATCTATCCAAGAGGATGTCTCTACAATGTGATTAATGAAACTATAAAATAGTAGTGTCGGTACTTAACCTATTCTAGCTTATAATTACTCTATTTTTAGATCATCTAAAGATGTTATCCCACCCATTTAAATGGAGTTGGGATCCTCTATTTATAGATACTATGTCACTCCCATCTAAGAGCTCAGATAGGATATGGATCTTCTATCAAGGATGATACCCCCTCATCTTCCATGTGCCATATGACATGGTGTGAAGTACCCACATGAAATTATTGTATTTTGTACTCCCATGTGGCTATGGGAGTTTAAACTACCACTCATAGGGAATAGGTCCTATATTTAGTCATTTTGTATGTACTCCATAGATTTTATATGGTGTGAGTCCCCCATATTATTGTTGAGTCAGTACTCCCCTACTTGGTAGGGAATGATTCCTCCATTTATAGAGCATGATATCTTTAATTAGATGGAATGTGGTTTTTATCCATGTGAATTGGTACTCCCCTTCTAAGAGGACTCTGGTCCTTCATTGGATGGTTAGGTTCCCCCTTAGTCGATGCACATCCTATTTGGACCTGGGGTTATTTCTCCCTTGAGTTGGATGAGGTGTAGGTACTTCCTCCTATATTGGATTCAGTACAAACCTATGACACAAAGCGTGTGTCCTCTATATATACAGGTTGATGCTCCATGAAATGAGGGTATAATTGTTCTACATTATGGTGTGGTACCTCCAAAATTATTTAGAGTGTGAGGTACACTATTGATAAGGTTGAAACCCCTTTGAACATTATTTAGACACATAATATGGTTTGGGTTCTTCACCATGGATCAATGATTGATTTGAGTTTGTCTTGGTGTGATGTTTTGTTATGATCTCATAACCAAGAGTTTTATCCAAGATGATCCTTTTCTCAGGTTGGTTTTACCTCATATGATCCATTATTCAATGAAAAATTTACATAATCAAACTTATGTTAGGTTTGGAAGCTCTGACTAGATGGATGTTTCCCTTTATGCATATAGATATCATTAATGCTAAGACCTTGTTCTATGGATGTAGGCATGTGGAGATTGATGATTATTGGGATGATTTTAACTTCATATGATTTTTGGTTGTATGTACAAGGTAGTGTAAAACATGGTTGAGATGAAATATCTTACCCTTTGATGATTACGTTTTTAAATGCTTACACATTCAACTCTATCGATTCTAAACTACTGTATAGGGTTCCTTAGTTTTATATTGGCCCTCTAGAACCACATTTTGTGGTTATAGGGAACTCATGTAGGTGATATATTATCCTTAAATCAATCAATGGAGAGGTACTTTCTATGTGTCATGTTCCCATGATATTCCACCACGGTGGGGTGAGACCCAGAGATGATGTCATGGTGATGGGTGATCTCTCTAATACTGAGTCTAGATAGGTGATTAGCATTATTGAATGTTTTTAGATCGATTGGATGGGTCATGGTTATTTTATTTAATTGTTAGAGTTTCATAATGAGAAATAAGTAACCTATAGAGATATTTAATGTTGTTTCATGTATTAGTGATAATGGATCCATGTACAACATGTCATTTTAGAGGAACAAACCTATAGTTGCGGAGAAAGGGGAACATCCTTCTCCCCTATGTGATGTTTCAAATGTGTTTAAGGGAACCAATAAATTTTTTTCTTGGTTTTGAATTTATTCTATGGATTTCATGGAGTTGAATCAAAATAATATTTGTTCTCCGGTCTTGTGTTTAGAAGATATCAGAGTTGCATATGTAGTAATCTAGGGTATCCTTATTACTGAGACTCATGATGTGACTGGGTGGAGATGTGTTAGAATTTGTGGGGTTAGTAGTTTTGAGTATCAGATATACCAGTGGTCATTAATCATGAAATTGAGCCTTCTTAAGAGGCATCATGATAATTTCAGTAGAGATTTATTGTATATCCTCAAGGTATTTAATTGCAATAAACTATTCCAAAGGGTTGAATTCAGGTGTGTGATATCAAGTAGATATTGATCATTTTTTATATGGTGGGTGACACAGTTCACCAATGGTCGAAATAGACCTGGTTGAGGTTTTAGTGCACAAATACCATCCCTTAATCCTCTTATAAAGAAATGTATAAGATGGGTAATGTTATCCTGGTTCCCAGAATAATATGGGATTGAGGTTCACGCTTGGAAATTTTTTATAAGGAGTGGTTGTTGAATCTCATAGTGTGGTGTTTCAATCCTATTGAGATTCCCAAGATAATATGTTAATGTGATTTATTAGTCTCTGAATTTATGTCTCTGGGATTTTGGGTGAGATCGTTTCATGACCCTTTCATGTTATAGACCTCCTAATTGGGGAGGTGCTCATGTAAAAGTGTTCATATTTTTTACATAAGGTTATCATGATGAATTCTCAATGATTTTATACTACTATTACCATTTCAAGGAAGAAAGAATTTATATTATAAGAATGTAATTATTCTAATTTTTCCATATATAATCCTTAACACCATATAATGTTTTAAATATTTGTGTTCTTATAATGGGTAAAGTGTTATTTTCCCATTAGAGGATGACCTATTAACTTTTTTTACACGGTTTTGTTGACCCTGAAATGTAGTATTTTTCCCAGGGAAGGGATTTAGTAATATCTTATGCTGATTGATTTATTCAGAGACTTTAATATTGTTTAAAAAATTATTAATTATATTATGTGTGTTCAAAAATTGATACCTCGTAAATGAAGCTCTATATGGAAATTTTCACCCTATTGGTGAATCTAGAGGGGATGTTTTTACCTAGGTGAAGTGTAATATTCATTTGGGTTTGAAGAGTGGTTGGAGACCATTTAATGGTTATTCTATTTAATTAGTTAGGGTTATTCATTTACCCAAACACTATTCAATCCCCTATGCATATTAGGCCACATATCCCCTTTCTTTTGGATATGAAGCTAATAGTTGGATATCTAGAGAGGTATATTTATTTTGGGATGATCAGACTACATATTTTCTTGTAGTTGTCATGGTACGAGGATTTAAGGCATGCAATTTTTAAGCTATGACAATATTGCATGTGGGTGGGATCATTATTTTTAATTCCTCATTATTTTGATTTGATTTCAATGTCAATATTTTGTTTAGTGAACTATAAAGATAGAGATTTTCATTAATTTGGAATAAATTAGATTTAATGTGTTCTAGAAAAATTGGTTAGATCGTTAGAAGGTTGCATCTATAAATCCCAACTATATTTCATTTCTTCCAAAGAGAACATGTTCTGTAGTTGGTCATGTGTATCAGGTTGGAGATGATGTTGGTCAACATGTTTTCCTTATGAAGATGTCGTATAGGACCCTTTGATACATGAAATAGGGTCTAGACATGTAACTAACCATATGACCCATATGTGGTACATTCTTTGTACTTGTACGCACTATGTTGAGCAACACAACATTTCCATAGTTTGGTTACATGACCAGAAACCCATGAACCCACCTGATGTGTAGTGTAGGAACATACCATGTACTAGAAAACAAAATAAAAAATTGTATACATTTCTTGTGTACATATTGTACTCAGATTATGGGCCATGTACATTACCATATTTCAATTTTTTCACTTCTTATCACCCTACATCTAGATTTGGATATAAAGAGAGTAACATTCCACATAGAGTGTGTTGGGGGGATACTTTTTGTTATTAGAGTGTTTTGGGGGAGATTATTTGTGATTGGATATAGACTTTAATCCCTTATTTATGAAGAAAATGATTATATGTTAGGACATAGTAGGTTCAGGGTTGTATAATTTCAATTGCATAATTAGGTTATGAGCATGGGATCCTAATTTTTCTTCATAGATCGGTACCCTACATTAGTTTTTATTGTAATCAGGTGTTAAAAATGATGTAGATCCATAAAAAAGTGTTTTTTATGAATAGTCATTCCCATTTTATAGTAGAGTAGTTTGACGAGTCTTAGATATGCATGATAATTTTGGAGGAATCCCTCCTCCTTCCCATGAACCCCATAGTTGGTATTGGTGTACTTATATTAGATTTAGTGAATTGATAAGTTGAATGTACACCTATTAGTGGATATGTAATCCACGAATAGTCTTCAATCAAAATTTAGGCATATTATATTTTATTCTACAACTCGAGTGTTGGATGGGGGAGGTGAATCTGCAATCATAAATAACCCTTGATGGTCCTTTTCCCCCATAACTATTATAATTAATTCTTATCCAGTGTTATTTTCAGAGAATATATATTTAGATACATTCACTAATCCTAGGTCATAGGATAAAGATTGAGAATATCCTTTTATAGGATGGATCTGGAAACCCCCTATAGGGTGGGGCATAGATCATTTATGCCAGGCAATGATTTCTTAGATCCCTATATCATGAGGTGTCATTTGTCCTTTATATATGTTTTTAGATTCTATTTTTGTATAGTCCCACCCCTCTAATGTGGCATGTATCTTCTAATATAGTTATAGTGTTGAATAAGTGTTGTTAGAATATACTTATATGGATATAGTTTCATATTCAGGGTCAGTACTTCCTTCGTCGATGCCTGCATTCTAGTGTGGCATGGGACCCCATTAATGATTACAAATCACATAGTTTTGTGAATAAATTGGTTGAAATTAGTGTAAGGTTAATGTGTATGAAATCTTTTGGAATATGGTGTTCTTCAAAGCTTTCCATTTGGTTGTGCTAGGTAGTGGATACTCGTCTTATGGATGATGAATTTCCTCTTATGAGTTCATCTAGGATACTGGACATCTATCTTGTGTGCTGGTTGGAGGAGGTGTAATTTTTATTCTATTTAGTAATTTAAAATATTGATTAACCATATAGTTCACAAAGTGAATTTCTCATTTGAAGTATTAAGTGGCACTCGGTTCCACGAGGCATGTTACCTGGTGATACTGTTGAGAGTTTTGGAATCATTTAGGGAAGATTGTGTGATAGTTGTTTTAATAGTACATATTTTGATACGAACTTGTGGTTTATTGGAGATGATGTATCCCTTAGTTAAGTGTATTTTATTATCCTTTACGTTTTTCACTAGACCCTGGTGTGTGAGTAAGTGGGTTTCAAGTGATGTGATTTCCTCTTTCTCAGAATGAAGGATTTTTTCCATATGTGTTTCAAATGATGGGAAGATAGGTGTATTCCCTTAGAGGCATTTAGAATGGAATAGTATTCCATAGATATATGGGACAATATTAGGGTCTTACTAAAAACTGTAACTGGGAAATTATATTTTTTTCAGGTTTTCTCCTACCATTTATGGTGCCACCCTTTTATAGGAGTCAAGTGTTGATTCATATCCATGTTTTTTTCAAATTTCTTTTATGGGTAGTGGTATAGATTGATCTTAGTTATATGTGTGAAAATGTATCCTTGTTTTTCTGTTATTTTTAGTTTGTTATTTGTGATATTTTTATACTCACCCCTATATGGGACACGAGACCAAAGATATTATGTCATTATAGATGAACTGTAGATTAATGTACTTTCTTACCTTGTATAATAGAGTTGGAGCTTGCTGGAACTTGAATGTTTCTAGAGATATAGAAATATGGATTAGATATGACCGGATGTGGTTATCCCACTATAATAATATCTTGAGAGGTTTGCATGTATTGTTTTATATTTCATATATATTTGTTTTTCCTTCATGGGTTATCATCCCTTTTTGTTAGATTAGTGATATATATTTATTGTATAATGATTATTCTAATTCCTCACATATGATTTTCATGGTTTAATTATGCACGTCTATAGTACTTAGCCTAATGGGAGGGGGTGTTTGGGGGGGAACATTTTTACCTGCCATCTCATAAGAGTTCTCTTGTTGGGTTAGGTCATGTCAAGAATAATGTTTGATATCATACACATAAACTTTTTATAATTTATGACCTATTTCTGCATCAATGCTAGGGAATGATTCAAGATGGAGGCTTTGTACCAAACATTTTTCATTATATGTTATTATTATTAAATCATTAGATTCCAATTCTAGAACAATGAATTACAAAAGGATATAAAAATTTATTATTTTATCATAAAAGATAAAATATTTTTCTAGTATAAGAAATTGGAAGTTGGGTTAGTATTGAACAAATAATCAACACATGGTAAAGTTAATCGAGATGAAATTCCATATCTCTAGTCAGTTTTGGGAGTATGCCCAATCACGTGATACTAGACTTTCTAGTGACTTTTTTATATTGTTGTTAAACTCTATTGGTATTCCATGGATATATTTAACCAAATTCTAAAGGAAAGTGGAATATCGTGTAAAATTTATAGAACATGAAATTCCAGAACAATTAGTTCTAGAAATAGTAAATCCTAGAGTATAATAGAGGTTTTATAGTTGGGTTATCAAATAAAGGAAGAATTTCATAAATTATGTGCAATACATTCTTCTTAAATATTGAGGAGAACCTAAAACCCCATAATTTGAAACATAATTAAGTGTCTCAAGGAAATGTGAGTTTTATATTAATGAGGAAATGGACTCCTTGCGTGTTCCTAAAATGTGGGAGATAAGAAAAAATCATAATGAAAAAATTGTTCTATAAAACTCATTATTCTATTGGATTAATGGAGAACCATAAGAATGAAACTTATATAAATAAAATCTTTTTTAAAATGATTTCAACAAATGAAAGGTGTGAATCTGGTCAAAATCTTTTCTACAGTTTTTAGGAATGAAATAATTAAAATGGTGCTCTAAATGGTTTCTATTAATTGTATACATAAAGATATATTATATGTGAAGATGAAATTCCATTATGGATATTTTTTTTATGAAAATATATAGGTAAAAATAAGAAGGTTTGAAGTGAAATGTAATGGAAGGAATCATGTGTTGGCTCAAATAGAGTTTATATGGGTTGAAATAGACACACATGTAATGTAACAAAGAGTTTGAAACCTTCATGGATGATAAAAAAAATCATTAAAGGAAATTTGGACATTACTACAACCAATTTTTCTTTTATTATGGAATTTTTATAGTATTTTTCTTATATGTGGATGATATTCTTATTTAGGTTCAGTGAATAGATCAAATTGAGGACATCAATGTTTTTATATATATGAAATTTGATATAAAATATCATAGAACTCTAAAGAAGATCTTCGAGAAGCAGATCATACAAGTCTTTAATATTTTTTTATTTTATCCTAGTAAAATTATGTTTCAAAGGCATTGAAAAAATTTAAATTGGGAGATCCTAATCTTATGATGACCCCATATTAGGAGACTCATAATTAATTGAAGAGAAATAATTAAGACAAAAAATAGTCTGTGTATATGGAGAGGGTTCTAAATGAATAAGTAGTGAAAATCCTGATGTATTCCATGGTATGTTCATGGTTGGAATCTAGTTATGCAATTGGAGATTTTACTAGGTTCATGGTGAATCTGGAAACACCATTTGGGAATTTGGGAAGTGGATACTCTGGTATATAAATGTTTTGATAAAGATGACACTATCTTTATAATGGATGATCGATTTTACGGGATTACAGATATAGAATTTGGAATATATGTGGAAATATAGAGATGTAATATTGGATTTTTATTGTATTTTATAAGAATGAATATGATTGGGATCCATACATCAGCTGGTAGTTTCACTATCAATAATAAAAGTAGAGTATGTGGAAACAAAAAAAATATGGTAAGGATTTGATCAGGGTAAAGGTGATGTTTTCAATTTTATAATTATCTATTGGAACAACATTTTGTTCTATGATTGTAGAAGTGTGATTTATCTTGAACATAAACCAATGTTTCACTCCTAGACAAAGCTTATTCATCAAAATAATCACCTAATCCAAAAATTATTAGAGGAATAATCGCTGGATTTATAGAAGGTTGATTGATGTTTAAACATATTAGATATATTTTATAAGGTTATTTTATTAGAAATTATGGGGAAGTGATTTGCCTTAGTGGGACATAGATGACTAAAGGTATTTTGTATGAATATAATGATACAATAAAATAGAGGAAGACGATAGATATGTAGAAGTGACCAAGTTGAAGTAGTAAATACATGAAAACCAAATATCCCAGATTAGTTTAAGATCACTAAAAGGTGGAGTGGGTTTATAAATGGCCCCAATATTTTTTTAATTTTTTTTCTCAATATTCAAGATTTGAAACTTTTTAGGGATCCTAATCCACTTAAATTAATATCATAATCTAACCTCATATGCAGTAAATATAAAGAGAGAGATCAACAAATGTCATTTTCAAGGTTTGACCTCAACATGAGAGCCTAATCTGTTCCATGCTGTTTATATAAAAAAATATGAATTCTCCAACAACTTCAATAGTAATATTTTATACCCACTAATTATAAACATTTTTAACTGGTTATAATCCTCGATCAAAAACTTTAATCATGGATTTATGAACCCCCACCCCCATCACAAGCCTCCAATATCTTATTTTACCCATAGCCACAAGATCCTTAGTTGGTGTTCATTCACTTTATAAATATATTATTTTAAAATATTATTCCCCCATAAAAAAATTTATATCACCTTGTACTATGTATAACTTCTTCATGATCTTCAATAGCCCTCTAAAATGACAACTCATCTTATATTTCCTCATGATCGTGAAATACCTAGATATAATCAAATCTCAACTTTGTAAAACTATTTCTAGAAATATTCCATTACTAATAACCATATATCTGATAATAATCCAACCAATATTTTGTGTTTGACACAACTCAGTCTGTTTCACCTATGTTATATACCCTTTTTTTGTCTACCTCACCTTGGGATGCTTCTATCCAAGACAACTTTGTTAACTTTTGTCCTATAATACTATTAGCTTGTGCCTAATAATAATTTTTATGTTACATGATTTTTATTATTACTCTTTATAATACTTCACCCTTCAAGATCTTATTTTTCTAGAATAACTCTATTTGAAACTCTTCCATCTTACTCTACTATTATTTAACCAAGTAGATTCCTGATTGATAATATCACATTGAACTAATTATAGTTTCTCTCAAAAATTAAAATATTAAATAAATAAATATATATTTATATGATACCTACTATTTTTATGGGCCTAAATTACAATTAAATTAAGAAATAAATAAGTGCTCAAAATTTTAATTCCTTGACAAACATTCCCTTCGATTTACAACTATTAAGTCCAATATATAATAAAGATCCAACATTATTGAATAATTTTTCCACAAATACAGGTGTAAAAAAACTCTAAAAATATTCTTAAAATATTTTCTAGATTCATAAACATTGAAATTATAGCTTAACATCAACACAATATATTGACTTATAACGTTTTTGGAAAGATCCTCAAACCTCAATCCACTATGTATGATACATATAACTTTTATTCATCTCATGGACATGAAATTTCTCTTTTTGATAATCTACATAGGTTTATCTATCATGTTTCCATCATATTATGGATTTCCTAATGGTTTTCTTATTGAATTATCATTCAAAATTTTTTAATGTTTAAAAACATTCTCCATCTTGTACTCCAAGATATCTCTATCTGAAAAGAAATTAGAGGTAAGAAAACAATGGATTCTCCATCTAATAATCCACATTTTCTCTATCTATAACATTATCACACTTTTCTTCACTAAATATATTCATCCAATCAAAGCATCATAACTTCATAGAATGAACTTCATATAACCAAATCACAATTATTTCATAACATACTTTTTTATAACTCATCTTCTTAGATCAATCTTTTTACAACTAAAATTTATAACTTAAACTTTATTTAGATCAAATTTTAACTCAAAATATGTATATATTAACCTTATAACATAAACATTGTACAAATAATATTTATAACTCAAACATTATACAACTCAAATTTATAACTCAAACTCTGTATAGATTAAATTTATAACTCTAACTATATACAACATAACATTATAACATGAAATGTATACAACTAAAATTTTTAACTCGAAAATTATATAACTGATATTTATAAGTAAAACATTGTTAAATAATATTTATTACTAAAATATTATATATTTACAACTTTATATGAGTGTTTTTTACATTATTCTTTTAGAAAACTTAATATGGTAGCCTCAATATGGAAATATGATTTTTCTCAACATTCTTCCATCCATTTTTTTTGGAATCAAGAATGTATTGAGTAAATAATGATGTTGGAAGTCTAAAGGGTTGAAAAAGAATTATCAGGATAGATAATTATTCTCTAAACTATGTAATAAATATTCTCTATAACTTCACTAAGTATTTTATCTTACAATGACATATTAACTTTTTGAAAACAAATGTGACGAAGATAAATTTGAAAAAAAATCACCCCTTTGTCTTTTTTGTCAATATCCCCAAAAATAATTGATTGAAATATGTTTAATAAATTATTTATCCTTCATATGTGTGTGAATTTTCATTCTACCCCTAATTAACAATAAAATTTAAAGCAAAACATAGGGGCCATCTCAAATCACCATATTTCATCTAAAAATCCTAAAAACATTCCTCTAGATATGAATAATATAACAAAAATATCTAAATACGAAGCCATTAATACGAAAAATATAATCCTTCATGGTTGAAACCTATATAATCCTTCCCTAGATTCCACATAAAGGTTCCCTGAGATTGTGACCACAAGACCTCAAGTATGCCTCCTAAAATATTAGAGGTTGTAGATTAGTAGTTAGGGAATATAGTGTGTTAGTGGGGAGACTATTAAAAAATTGATCATAGTGGAGCACAAAAATATATAATTATATATATATAATATTATAATAATAATAACAACTAGAATCAATGATTACTAGTAGAAAATAATGGAACAAATACATAATCATGCATGCTATGTAAATAATAAGTGGAAGACAAATAATTAATAGATACAATATGATGATAATTGTACTGTAGGAATACAAAATTTTATTGTAGGGGAAAGGGATATAAGAATATACCACATGCTAAAAAATATACAAGAAGGACAAAAACATCTATGACTAGTATCCCGGGCGTTGCCTTGGTCTTCTGTTCCCCAAACTCCATCCGAGGACTATCAATCAAGCATTGGAATTTGACTGCTTCTCTTTATTTATAACAACAGTAATAATCTCTAACTGGGTAAGAAATGTGGCCAATTCAATTTGTGAGATAAAATATTAGTAGGCCACCACTAATGGGGTCTATATAAATCTAGTACAAGAAATATAAAATGAATAGTGTGCCTTATAACATTAAATGAATAATATAAATAAACAAATAAGTGCATTGGACTATGTTCAACATGGACACCCATAAAATCTACCTTCTTTGGCCTAATGTGGTGAATCTAAACCAAGTTATCCCATAATGGTAATGTGAGTGGGATAAAGAGTGAAAAGGTGGACCATCCCCAAGCTGATGATTGGGCTAGGAGGACAGATCACTATGTTTCTAATTCCAATGGTTCATTTCATATTTTAATTTTTTTTTAAAAATATTGTTAGTAACTCTGATCCCATCTATGTAAATCTATACAGGACATTCAATTTGTTCTTAAGGGGCTCAATATATGTTCAAAACCTAGGGAGTCCATCCAAGGTGAACCAAGAATGAAGTCTCAAGTGTCACTCTAGGAATGGTGTGTTAAGGAAAATAACAATCCTCCAAGTTTGTACCTGGTATCAAATGTAGGGGTCCAATCCTCTCTCATGTCATGGTACAACCAATGTGTCATCGATCACATCAAAGGGGTATCCACTAGGGAACCCATGTCAATATTCTGGAGGAATGAATAGGAATTGCATAATGGGCCCATCCTAGGAATAACTAGTGTCACCCATGGAATGTTATAGTCCATTAATAGAATCTAACATTGAGGTATGATGAGTCTTTCCAAGTCTTCTAATGTTAGAGCCCCTTGTTTCCCCCTCATACCGAAGAAAAAAATATTTAATCATAGAAATTCAAATATATACATGTCTAACCAGTGGTCTATTTCATTAATTTATGAATTATACCAAAAATTATAATGGTTAAGGAACTTCTATTGGGAAATACATTTTTGGAATAAGGAGTAAGGAATTAAGCACCATATAAATTCATTTACTTAAAAATAATTCATCTATGGTATGGGTCATAAGAGAAAAAACATAGCCCATCAACCAAATCAATTGATTTGATCAATCAAGTTATCAATTAAGTGAAAACACCCATAAAGGGGTGTTATGAAATTTATTACAAAGGGAAAATAGGCCTCTGAGTTCATTCTCACCCATTGGGGTGTCTTAAGTGAAGGTGATCAACCCAAGGGGTAGATTATCCACTATCATGGGTCACAAATGGCACAATGAGGTGTTAAATTTAATTATATTATTAATTATGAGGTGATATTTGGAGGGTGTGACATGAGGAACCCTAATTTATAATATAAAATTCACTGAAACAAAGGGAAATAACATAGAACACATACCTTATCCTTGTGGAGGCTTCATTGTCTAGCATCAACCTTTGATTCGAGCTGTTCTGGAAGAAATTGAAGAAACCATCAAATTCCATGAAATTAATGAAAATGATATTTCACTGAAATAGTATAATAGATGGAATAAATAACTTTTACTACAAGGGATATGATCAATGATATTACCAAGTTATTTCTAATGCATTTGACAATGTTTAATTTTGAATCTGTATGGTGGTGTTATCTCAAAACCTATGGTGTATGAGGAGGAACTTCATTGATTGGAGGAGACCACTTAGAAGCTAGAGAAAATAGGAGAGAAAGAAGAAATAGGTTACAAAATTAAAGAGGGGAAAACTCCTAAAATAAACCTAAAAAATAAGGGCTCATGATTTTTCAACATGATTGGACAAACCTTGTGCCAACCCTACTCCAAGACACTACTTTAAGGGGGCACATCACAAATATTGTCCAACTATTCAAACATCATGTGAAACCACTCTATTGATCAATTATGCTGCACCGCTTGATCGTGAACCTATGGTCGCACACCTGTAGACAAACCATGCAGCTCGTAGGTCCCAAATACCTCTAACTGCATGGTTTAGGGAAACTATGTGGGATGGGTGATGCAGTTTCTCCTAACCATATGGCCTAGTATTTTCATCATATTTTTGGGCTTATGGCTTTGAATAAGCCTCGAGCACATTCAATACCTAGTTTACTTCATTAAGAATCATTATAAGGGGAAAAACAAGAATTAAATGTGAAAATAAATGGTCTATACCTTTGGGAAATGCATGTAAATTACAACATAACCTCATAAAGTCAACTCAAATATGATATACATGGAAGATATCATACTTGACGTGGGACATGTGGGGTAAAAAAAAATAGTTTACCTGAAAAACTCCATAAACTATATCAAAAGGCCTAACAAGTCAAGGTAATAACATTCCTTGTATTTGGATTCATCAATGAAGAAATCTAGGAAATACACACAGAAAGACCCGATGACCCACCTTGAACCCTAGAGTTTTATATTGATGATTGTTATATGACTTCTTTTTTTATTTAGCTTTTTACATATTCTTTTAAATCTACTAGAATTGACTTGTAGTATTGTGAATGATATGAGGACCCATATAAACCTCCTCATTCACCTCTATCCAAAATATAGTTGAACAACACGATCAACAATAGAGAGCCTCATATAGATCCATCTATATCATTTCATGGAAATTTTTTGGTCGAAAAACTTAATCAGAGGAATATTATTTTCCCGTGAACCACCAAAATCATGTATATAGGCCCAACACATATCCTATAACACCTAAATTGCACACTCGATCTTCTTGTTGGTTTGAGGGACTTATGATATGCTTAATATCCCCGTGAACCCAATTACTTCTAAACCGTTAACAAAACCATGATGTGAAATAAGTGTCTCGGTCAGAAATGATATAATGTAGTAGATCATGAATAAACAATATATCTTGGATGTAAATCCTTACTTTATCAAAAATGTATAAGGCCTCCAAAATTAGTAGAATGTGATAAAACTTAGTAAACCTATAGATGATCAACCTTACTGAATCATTGGCTCAATGGATCTCGACAATACCATCACAAAAAACTATGATGTCATTCCATTTATACATAGGAATGGTGAGAGATTGTACAAGTCCAGTAGGTCACTAGTGCTTTACATTCACCAACTAACAGGTGGAGCACCGAGTAATGAAATCTATTATCCTTATCTTCATACATGGCCACAAATATTGACTGCGGATGTCTCAATGCATCATGGTGAGAATAGGATGAACTTCCTAGATATAGACATGTGATTCCATTAACACCTCTTCCCATTTATTATAATGCACCAAAACATATGCATAAAATATTAAAGTTTCACATTCATTAACAAATCATATGAGAGGTGGATTCTCTAATATGGTTCATTCCCTCATGACGAGATCCTCATAATAAGATAACTATTTCATTCAGACCCACTTTAGAAGAGATGAAATCACTACAAGAGTATCTAGAGTAGGTTTCCCATGCTGTTACTAAGCCATATATGAATGTTAACAAATAGATCCATCAACTATCACTCATCATTGGAATCATTGATAAAACGTGTTTGAGTCTTCAGGATCAAGGTTTCAACCACTAAATTACCCTTTCCGGGTGTATAATAAATATCAAAGTAAAATGATTGTAGGTATTCCACCTACCTATTCTTTTTTAAATTCATTTCTCTCTATATTGAGATGTATTTTATACTTTTATAGACCTTGTAAACTAAAAACCACTCATCCAAAACATAGTACCTCCAATATTGAAGAGCCTGAACCATTAGTTCTAGATCCAGAGAATTCCTAGGGTGATTATGATCATGTGAACTCATCTAGAGGGACCAATATTCTACAAACTGGTCACCATATATCAGAACCGCACCCAAACCTATTCTTGAAGAATCAAAGTAAACAATATAGATTCTTCCCAACTTATAAAGAATCAGGATTGACACTAAAGGTAGCCTATCTTTGAGATCTTAAAAAAATATCTCACAATATTATATTCATATGAAAATCAAACCCTTTTTGTTGATTCTCATAAGAGGCTATACCATGAAAGATAAATCTTTGATTAATCACCTCTAATGGATAACTATCCCTAAGAAATATATTTTGTCAAAATATTTATTGGGATGCTCCTAGGAAATCATGGTCCTCACAATTTTTGGTTCAACTAATACACAAAATTATAAAATGATATGACCTAATAATCAATATTTTCTGATCATAAAGCATCATTTTCTATGTTCTATATATAGATGGTTATATATTAGTGTACTCAAAAGGATCTAAAAATGGTCCACGTGGCCGTGTATAGTGTGGAAATATATTAAGATGTCATCTATAAAGACAAACACAAATGAATGATAATATTGTTGGAAAACCCAATTAATTAGAGACATGAATACTACAAGAACATTAATCAGACCAAATAGCATGATCAGATACTCGTACAAGCCAAACTAGCCTCATAATGCTATAAATGGTATTTTTGATGGCCTTACATGAACTTGATGGTAGACTGACCTCAAATCGAACCTAGAAAAAATAGTTTCTCCTCAAATATGGTGGAAGATTTAGTATATAAGAGACTATAAATTTTAGTTCTTCTCCATGAACTGGTTCATTGAGAGGTAATCCACAAAAAATCTTAGGGTTCCATCTTCCTTATTAGAGAAAAGGACAGGTGAACCCCATGGTGATGAGCTGGGTCAGATACAATTCTTAGCCTATAGATCTTCAGGTTTCTTCTTCTGTTCCTGAAGCTCTATAGGTTCCATCCTATATTGAGGAATGGACACTGGTGTCACAGATAAAACAAGATCAATAGAGAAATCAACCTCTCTCAAAGGAGGTAATCTGGTGAAATCATTAGCGAATA
Source organism: Viscum album (assembly GCA_963277665.1). Taxonomy (NCBI): domain Eukaryota; kingdom Viridiplantae; phylum Streptophyta; class Magnoliopsida; order Santalales; family Viscaceae; genus Viscum; species Viscum album. The sequence goes on along the minus strand of OY728128.1, from coordinate 2,103,430,131 downwards.
CATCCCTAAAATGATCCAAAATAAGAGGGAATTCCAAAATATATATCTCTTGATCCTTCATAAAGAGACTCTCCATATGGACTATTTCTCCATCCAACCCAGTATGCATGAGTCCAGCTCAACTGGCCTTTATATTCCATCTCCCTTAATGATATATATGTTTCACTCCAGTTATGAGAAACACACCCAATGACGATAAAATTACACATGGGCTTGATATGGAATATGCTGGTCCATTACAATAATGACATCAAAGGTGATCATCTCGAGGATGAATGAAATCCATGAAAAAAGGAACCCACCTATATCAAGGGGGGATCTCCAGGGACTGGTGTATACCCTCATCCTAAACTCCTAACAGTGTGTAAAAGGTAATAACACCATTAGAGTATTCTATCACTAGTCATATAGTAGCTATAGATAGAAAAGAGTGTGATGCGTGTATATTAGACAAGGAAGATAATAAATTAGATGCTACTAGAATATTCCCTCTAATTTTAGATGACCCTATAATTTTCTCATCATTAATAGGATTTAAAACATACATATTCCATAAACTACATCCCTAAGATTCTTCTTGATTAGACTAAGAAGGTAAACTCTGTTGACGGTGAATCTCGAAAGCATGACAACATCAACATCGACCACCTACTCAGATCGAACAACTTATATATGACCAAATTATAGCCTAATGATGTGTTTTTGATCCTGCACCTGAAGGTAGTGAGGGAAAAAATCCTTACACACTATGCAATAGAAGAAAGGATCGAAATAATCACTATAGCTCACCCAACAGTACAATATCCCAATAGTTGACCATGTTTATTATACGCTAGGGATTTTTGTGGCCTAACCTACCACATGGTGACACACCACATAAGTATTAGTGTCTTCCACCTGGTTGGTACCACCCCCACGTATACCATCGAAGCATCGCTTCCTACTGCTTGAGAGTCCACTACTCTTCATCGAAGTTGAACGTCCCAATTTCACATCACCTAATTCTTTTAGGTTTTACTCAGTGATGATGGCCCAATACAATATCTACGTAATTATGTTCATCCAAAATACGTTCACTTATGAGTATCTAGAATATTAAAGACGTATACTCAAGTCAAATCGTAGTAGTTAGATCCTCACCAGAATAGGTTAGTGTGAAACACTATGATTCAATGAATCAAGTTGAGTATTCTATCACTGAAATGTCACCTTGCTGAAGGATCATGGATTATTGAATATGACTAGTTCTTAGATTACAGGGAAATAATTAGTCAAATAAGGCTATCTGGAAGTCCGTGAAGACTATATCCAAATGTCGACCATCCTACATTAAAACATCCCAAAAACACTTCATGGTGTCACATAGTATATAGGTCGTTAAAATGAGACACCTCTTTTGAGGTATGTCAATATGATTGAATATTGACACCGTATATTCTATCTATGATTTAGAAGCCTGAGGTCCCCCACCACCAAAGAAAGTGGGAGGATGTGCTTCAAGAATTCATAGGGTAACTCTGTCATAGAAGGGGAAGGTTAGGGAGCACCCTGAATGGATTTAATAAAGTGTAGGAAGTTATCTCAGAACTGGACATCAATACCTAGTGAAATACCTACTGGAGGTCCCTCAAGTTGTACTACTAGAGGTATCATGAGTGGTTCAGGGCCCCCCCAACTTCAATGTAAGGTCATCGCCACACACCTAGAATATAATACAAGGTTTTCATAGTGGAATAGATATAAAAATACTGAGAGTGTGCCTTAGAGAATATTTATAACAAGTAGGGAAAAGCGATAGAGAATGATATATACAAAATTATTCTAAAAACAGGACACACATTTTTTTCTGCTCCTAAATCAAGGAATAGGTGAAAACAAAAATTTAATGAAGCACCATTGTAAAAAATCCAACTTCCCACTACTAATTTTAGTCCATGTTATGGTTTCAAATTTATATATAAGATAACCATTTTAATTTATAAAATGATATCCATTTTAATTCATTTATTTTTTTAACTTCCATTTTTTATGGTTTAATTGAATGAATCACCATATCCAGTTTATAAGGGCCCATAAACCTTATAAACCGGGTGGCGGTGTATATTTAATCTAAACCAGAACACATTCTATCCCATATGTTCGGTGGTCCAAGGAATGACGTTCCACAATTGGCTGCTTATGGAATCTTTCTAAACCTGTGTACAAAACCCAATGTATGTTAAGGTAGATGATTTTACTTCAAATCATTATTTCATGGGCCCACAAGGAAATATCACACATCTATACATAAAAAGAACTAAAAAACATAATATGAATTTCAAACACAAAAATCACATGAAAAAAAAGCAATGCATGTAGAAATGTAAATATTACATGTAATAATGATGAAAATTTTGTCCTACAATTCATTGGATGATGCATTCATCAATTCTATCAAGCATCATTGAGATATGTTTAATAACTCATAATAAAACAGTAAAAATATATCCAAACATGTGTTTCACCTAATGGTGAAATATGTGAAACTTTAACAGTGAAACCAATAATAGTATTTAGGTATCAAAGGTAATTTTGGTTTCCATATATGTGGGGTAGTTACTCCTAGGAATAATATCATAATCAAATCCATATATACTATTATCTTATATAAAACCAAAACCTAATAAAAAAAGGAAAAATGAGTCTGATACCACTTTCTAGCATCCCTCTATGGATTCCACTTAAAGGTGCCCTGAGACAGTGGTCACAAGATCTCAAGCGCACCTCCTCAAATGACATAGGCTGCTAACAAGCAGCGAGGGCTGAGTGTGTGTCCATGGGGAGACTATTCCATCATTGATTAGGGTGGAGTGGATATGTATATGTATTATAAAAAATAATAATAATCTGTAGAAGCAGTGACAACCAATATAAAATAGCTGAAACAAAATACATAATCCTTGAAGCTAGGTAAATAATAAGTAGAATCTGAATAATGAATTGATAAAACATGATGATCATTGTACAATAGATATAAAAAAGTGAAATCTAGTGGTATCAGATACAAACCTATACGGCATGAATTTTTTTTACAAAAAACTCCAAAAAAATTCTAGGACTAAAATCTAGGGCATAACCTTGGTCTTCTTCTCCCAAAACACCATTATAGTAATGTCTATCAAGAATCAGAATCTGGCCTCTTTCCTTTGTCTACACCTACAATCATAAAGTATCATTGTTATGAAAGGTGGCCCAATCAAGGTGTGAGTCAAAATATCCATAAACCACGACCAAAAATTTCTATATCAATCCAGCAAAAGAATTATAAATTGAATAGTGTGCTTTAATAAATTTAATGAAATAATTAAATATGTGCATTAGAAATGGCTTCAATTGGACACCAATCTAATTTACCTATTTTATCCTATACTGGTGATTAGCCACTGTAGGAGGCTAATATTAATTTCTAATATATGTAGTTTTCATGTGCCTTGCTATTCATAAATACCATTTTAGTGCATTTTACATTTTGAAGACTCATTCTCATCATTTGTGCACTTCATGCCTAATGTGCACCAATTTAGGCCCAATGTTTCATCTGATTTTAAAGAATGTAACTATCCATGTTTTAATTTTATATTTTTGGAAATGTATATTAACTTAATTATGAACATTTTTTATTCAGGGATCAATGGATTATTAAAAAAGTATGATGGAGATATTTGGCGATTAAAGGAAACAATTCTAGAGAAGGAAGATTGTATATCATCCCACTGATCGGACTATGGAGCCCACAATACAAGTCCAATGAAGCCCAACATTTATGGAATGATAGAAGACATATATGGGAACAAATAATTATTCTGGATCCAGCGCTAATTAGTCCTAAATTGTGGTGATTAAAGCGGCCCAAGTTGAAGATTTAATTTTGGGCCAGAGTCTGCGTCCCAGAAAAACAGCTCACCATTTCAATCATATCTCCCGAACCACAGCGTTTTTTGGGATGCACTTTTACATGGTGTTAGGGGACATCAGGGGCTTCATTTACGTCTTCTAGAGCCTACTCAAATTCGGCCTCCTTGAAGGTCCTTTAGCGCGTCTTTCCGGTGGATGCAAGCTGGATGCAACTTTGGGGCAAGAAGTGGAAAAGTCTCTCATCATTAATGTTCCACCCACCTTTTCCCAACATAATTAATTAAAGGCACATTGGATGTTGGGGGCTCGGCCAAGGCTTCATTTTTTTCCTATTTAAGGCAGGATTGGTGGTGGATTTAGGGATGTTGGGTGCTTTCTTTTCATTGTAATGTTATTATGCCAATTTGCCTTTGTAATGTTCTTCCTTCTCATGTAAGTTGTTCGAATCACCTTAGTCTTCAATAAAAGTTCTTTCTCTTCTCTTGTTCTGTTCTTATACTCATCACCTTGATACGGTTGCCTCATGGTGTGAATTTATTCACACAAAACCTTGTGATTTTGTTCACACAACGGTGGAGTGATCGTTATTTTTGTTGTTTTTACTTCTTCAATTCCACCCTCATAAGTCTACTTTACACTTCCGTTGAGAACTTGTCATCAATGGAGGGATAGATATTTTATGGGTTGATCTAAGGGAGTAGAAAGGGGCTGGATTGAATGTTATTTCTCATGCCCTAAATGTTATTAATTTCCATTAATTGAGTTTCTTTCATTCAATTATTTTTTTTCTTCCTCTTCCTTATTGAATTTATTCACCCCACTTTCAGGTGCTAATTACATCCTTTACCTTGGAGTGCTCATGAAAATGATCCTACAATTGTATAGGTTATTATCATATGTTTTGAAGGTTTTTAATCAGTAAGTGATGAGGTTATTTTGAATTCATTGCATGAATCCTTCTCGAGTTAATTAAATTAAAATCGTAAAAAAAGGAATTCATTCAATCCACCCCGAGCAATAACCTAGGATCAAATCATTTTCTCATAATTTGAATTCACATAGATCTTTTAGTGCTCTTTCAAAAAAATCTAAAATCAACCCAAGTTGGCCACTTCATAGCCAAAAATCCATCTCTTTTTATTGAGTGTCTAAAGGTTCTTCTTAGGTCTCTGAGGATTCGACAACCCAAGCTACACTACAAGCGACCGCTTGACCCTTAAAACATGAGTAAATTTGGGCGAGGCCAAATTTTGGCACTGTTTCCGAGGACCAAGTAAGTACCTTAGATCCAAAAAACCTTCATTCCTCACCCCCATTCTTCTACTCTCTCCCAAGATCTCTCATCTTGTCCCTTTCTCGCTTTTTTTTTGGCGCATGTCTGCCTACACCCGCGATTTCTCAAACAGACTAGTTAGGGTGGATAGTCCTAGGATAGGGGAGTCAAGTGCACCTAGGGGATTGTTTAAATCAGATCCAAATATTCTTGAAACCCAAAAGTCAGAACTTGAAACAAGTCCAATGGAGGGTCAGCCACAAAATCAAATTGTAAACCCTGGGGGGAATCAAATGGGAAACCAAAACCAAGAAGCTCAAAACTTAGGGAATGTAGTTGATCAAACCATGAACGACTACCTCACTCCTGCTTGGACCAATGCCCCCTCATGCATTAGACACAATTCTATAGGAGACACCAACTACATATTCAAACCCCATGTCCTAAACCACCTTCCAACCTTTCATGGGATGGAGTCAGAAATTCCATACCTTCATGTCAAAGAGTTCAATGACATTGTTGAAACCATGTGTCCCCCACATCAACTAGAATCTGCTAAGATGAGGCTCTTTCCTTTTTCATTAAAGGATCGAGCTAAAAATTGGCTAAACAACTTGATACCTGCATCAATCCACTCTTGGGACCAACTAAAAAGATAATTATACAAAACATACTTCCCTCATCACAAAACAATTGCACATAAAAAGAGCATCCAAAACATTTTTGAAAAAGAGGGAGAGTCATTTTATGAAACATGGGAGAGGTTCAAAGACACCCTAAACATGGGTCCACACCATGGTTTTTCTATTCCTGAACAAGTAAGAATTTTCTATGAAGGTTTGGGCACGGGGAACAAACAATTCATTGACATGATGTGTAATGGGACCTTTAAAAACAAATCCCCAAATGATGCTTACGAGTATCTAAAAATCCTTGCTGAACAAAACCAAACATGGGGAACATCACCTTATTCTGAAAAGCCTCAAAGAACTACTGGAATGCATACAATTAGGGAAGAGGAAAGCCTTAGGGCGAAACTTGCAGCACTCTCTAGGAAGGTTGAAGAGATAGACCATAGGAAAATCAATGAAATCCAAACTGTAGACCTTGTTTTCACAATCTGTGACAAACATGACCACAAAACAGACAACTGCCCAACCATTCCATCCATCAAGGATGTTCTTTTAGGAGGACCACCTTATGAAGTCAATGCCCTTAACTTTCAAAAGCCTCAATACCCAAACACATCCAACCCAAGGTATAATGACCACCCAGGCTTCCGATGGAAAGATAACCAACAACCTAGCCAACCACAAGGACCAAACCCCTACCCTACACAAAATTTTCAAAACCATAACCAATTCCAACCACAACCAATCCAATACCAACATCCTCCATTCCAATACCAACAACCCATCCAACAACCAAAGTATCCCCCTGGGATAACCCAACCAACACAAACCACTTCCCAATCTGTCCTTCTCCCAATCCTTGAACAACTGTGCAAACAAATGGAAAGGATGAACTCAGAAGTCTCATCCCTTAAACAAGAACTTCAAACCATAAAAACTGGAAAGGCACCCATGCCCACACAGGCCATTCCACAACAAACATCAAAGGGGGAGACAAGTTTCACTCAAACAACTCATGAACAACTAAAGGCTGTGACAGTTTTGAGAAGTGGAAAATCAATTGAGAAACCTGAACAAATAGTCTAAAACCCGCCTGAAGAATCAAACTCTAATGAAAATTCAAATGAAACACATGAAAAAACTGATGATACTAATAAAAATGTGAAGGAAACAACTCTTCAAAAAACAACCCCACAACCTGCCCCATTTCCTCAACGCATGAGGGGGAAAACCAAGCCTGAATTGAGTGAAACATTGAGGGAAATATTCTCACAAATCAAGTTGAACATTTCACTCCTCGATTCCATTCAAACCATTCCTGCATACTCAAAATACCTTAAGGACCTCTGCACATTTAAACGGAAATTCTCACATAAGAACCAAGTCCTTCTGGCAGCAAATGTTAGCACAACAATCCAAGGAACCCTTCCTCCAAAGATGAATGACCCGGGATGCCCTTACATAAATGTTGAACTAGGAGAGAACAAAGTTGTAAAAGCCTTGTGTGATCTCGGATCCAGTGTGAACCTCATTCCTTATGCTATGTATTGTCAGTTAGGGCTCGAAGAAATCCAACCCACATCTGTCACTCTTCAACTTGCTGATCGTAGTATTCGAGTTCCAAAGGGGATCTTAAAGGATGTTTTGGTGAAAGTTGAAAATTTCATTTACCCAGCTGACTTCATTGTTCTTGACAATCACTCAAGCTTAGGTCCTTGGGAGAAAACCCCAATCATCCTTGGTCGTCCCTTCCTTGCAACAATCAACTCTGTTATCCGAGTCCGAAATGGGAACATGACCATCACCTTTGGAAACATGAGTCTAGACTTGAACATCTACAATGCAAACTCTCAAATTGGGGATGATGAAGAGATCCATGAGGTTAATTGGATGGGTAGTGTTGATAGTGAACTCAAGTAACATCAAGGAATTACTGAAGGATGTTTAAGTCAAGAAGAGATTGATTTTATTTGTTCACATGAGGTAAATTTGTCTCCTTGGCTTGAATCTCTTTCAGATTGCTCTATTGATGATTTTCTAGAATCACCAATCAATGATACCATGAGTGAAATCAATAACATCGAGTCCATATCCCTTCATGAAACTACTCTAGCTAATTTAGTGGATGAAAATTCTCTTCACAAGGAACCAATTTTGTCAATAAATGTGAACAAAGAAACTGAGTTCAATACAAAGTCTCATCCTTTCTTGGAAAGTGATAACCACTCTGATATTGAATTTAAGGTTTTACCTTCATCACTCAAGTATGAATTCTTAGGGGACAATCAATCCTTTCCTGTTGTCATTTCTTCCTCTCTTGAAGCCAATCATGAAAGGATGCTTCTAGATGTCCTTAAGAGACACAAGAAAGCCATTGGATGGACCCTATCAGATATTCCTGGGATTAGCCCACTTATCGGGACTCATAGAATTGTTCTAGAATACGATTCAAAGCCATGTCATCAACCTCAGCGACGACTCAATCCTAATCTCATGGAAGTAGTGAGAAAAGAACTTTTGAAATTGTTAAAATCTGGTATCATCTATCATATAGCTGAGAGTGAGTGGGTTAGCCCAATCCATTTGGATCCAAAGAAGGCTAGAATCACAGTAATAACCAATAATGATGGAGAGATGCTTCCAACAAGGGTTAGTAGTGGATGGAGAGTCTGTATTGACTATAGGAAGCTCAACACTTGTACCAAGAAAGACCATTTCCCCTTGCCCTTTATTGATCAAGTCCTCGAGCGAGTGGCGGGTCATCAATTCTACTGCTTCCTAGATGGATTCTCAGGGTATAATCAAATCGATGTCTCTTTATAGGATCACAGAAAAACGACCTTCACTTGTCTATTCGGCACTTTTGCCTTCAAGCGCATTCCCTTTGGGTTATGTAATGCCCCTGGTACCTTCCAGCGGTGCATGATGGGAATCTTCTCGGACATGGTGGGGGATTGTTTAGAGGTCTTCATGGATGATTTCTCCATATTTGGGGATACATTTGAGGGATGCCTTCTAAATGTTGAAAAGGTTTTGTCAAGGTGTGAGGATAATAATCTCATACTAAATTGGAAAAAATGCCATTTCATGGTAAGGGAAGGACATGTTCTAGGTCATCTAGTATCTGTAGAGGGATTGAAGATGATAAAGCTAAGGTTGACATCATTCGTCACCTTCCCTCTCCTAAAACTATTAAGGAAGTGAGCTCCTTCTTAGGACATGCTGGTTTTTATAGAAGGTTCATTAGGAATTTCAGCTCTATTTCTCGACCACTTTGTGCTCTATTGGTAAAAGATGCTCCATTTTCATGGATAGAAAACTGTGAGGAATCATTCTCTACACTCAAGTCAACTCTTATATCTCCACCTATCATGCAATCTCCAAATTGGAAACTTCCTTTAGAGCTCATGTGTGATGCAAGTGACTTCGCTGTAGGAGCAGTCTTAGGACAACGGTGTGAGAAAACTCCATGTGTCATTGCTTATGCAAGAAAATCTTTAAATGATGCACAAATAAACTACACCACCACTGAGAAAGAGCTACTTGCTGTTGTATTTGCTTTAGATAAATTCAGGTCTTATCTCTTAGGATCACCCATCATTGTCTTCACTGACCATTCAGCCCTAAAATATCTATTCCAAAAACAAGATGCCAAGGATAGATTTATTAGGTGGGTCCTTCTTCTTCAAGAGTTCTATTTAACCATTAAGGATAAAAAGGGTGTTGAAAATGTTGTAGCTGATCACCTCTCTAGGATGGAATTCAAAGACAACTCCCACCACCTCTCTGTGTCTGATTCATTTCTCGATGAGCACATCTATTCAGTGAGTGATTGCCCTTGGTATGCTGACATAGCAAACCATTTGGTGATGGGTGACATTCCAAAATTATTGGGGACCCATGCTAAGAGGAAATTACTTTCTGATGTCAAACACTATGTGTTTGATGATCCTTACCTCTTCATGTTCTGTCCTGATCAAATCATCAGGAGATGTGTTCCCGTGTCTGAGCAAGAGTCCATTCTAAAATTTTGTCATGGAGAGGCATGTGGAGGCCAATTTTCTACAAAGAAAACCACTACAAAGGTCCTCCAAAGTGGTTTATACTGGCCGAACCTCACTAAGGATTCCTTCCAATACTGCAAAAGTTGTCCTCAGTGTCAGCAATTAGGATCCATTTCCAAAAGAAATCAAATGCCCCTCACTCCCACTCTAGTCGTTGAAATCTTTGATTATTGGGGAATTGATTTCATGGGACCCTTTCCAAACTCTAATGGATACCTCTACATCCTCTTAGCTATTGATTACGTCTCAAAATGGGTTGAGGCCATTCCCACCAAGACTAATGATCATCAAGTTGTGATCTGATTCCTAAAAGAGCATATCTTTTCTGGATTTGGAATTCCGAGGGCTATAATCAGTGTTCGTGGAACCCATTTCTGTAATCGCCCATTCTCTTCACTCATGTCTAAGTATTGAATTTATCATAAATTTTCCACTGCATACCATCCTCAAACCAATGTTCAAGCTGAGTTAGCAAATAGGGAGATTAAGAAAATTCTTGAAAAAACTGTCAACCCCTCTAGGAAAGACTGGTCTGAGAAACTCTTGGATGCTCTTTGGGCATATCGTACAGCATTAAAAACCATCCTAGGAATGTCACCATATAGGTTGATTTATGGAAAATCATGCCATTTACCTGTTGAAATTGAGCATAAGTCATTTTGGGAAATCAAGAAAATGAATTTCAACATTTCTTTAGCCAAAGAAAAGAGGAAGTTAGATCTTAATGAACATGAGGAACTTAGGATGGAGGCGTATGAAAATTCAAGGATAAATAAAGCTAGAGTTCAAGCCTACCAATCTAGGAATATCAAAGTCAAACAATTTGAACTGGGAAAACCTGTGCTCTTGTATAGTTCAAAACTTCATTTACACCCGGGAAAGTTAAGGTCTAGATGGTCAGGTCCATTCATAGTGCATCATGTGTACCCTCATGGGGCTGTAGAGATTCATGATCCCACAAGTTGTAACATTTTTAAGGTCAATGGTCATAGGTTAAAACCATTCATTGAATCATTCAATAAACAGGAAATAGATGTAGAGTTAACAGAGCCAACCTATGAACCAGGAAAAAATTGATAGATTTAGGATCCATGTCGGGCTAACTACGTTAAACAATAGCGCTGCATGGGAGGTAACCCATGGTCTTCATCTTTCTAATCTTTGTGACTCGTTTTTTTCCTTCTTCTGCATTTTGTTATTTAAAAAAAAATATAGACTGTTGACCTGATCTCCTTTTATGAGTAAGGATGGGTATGAAAGGGGAGCACCGTATTCATCCGTGTCACGCGGTGTGATCCCTGAGTAATACCTTACCCAGAAAATATAAATAAGACAATGTATCATCAGTTTATTTTTTTATTTTTTTTGTAGGTATTTAGAAAAAAAATAGATTGTTGACCTGTTCTTCTTTTATGAGTAAGGATGGGTATGAAAGGGGAGCACCGTATTCATCCGTGTCACGCGGTGCGATCCTTGAGTAATACCTTACCCAGAAATTTAAGAGAAGACAATGTATCATCAATTTATGTTATTAATATCTTTTTTTTAGGTTAAAAAAAATACAAAGAATATATATATTAAAAAAAAAAATTTAAGGCATGTCATAGGTCATTGGGAAAAGCTGGTCACAACCGTCCAAGCCATTGGGAGATAAACCAGAACTGAAGGGAGACATGGGAATGCATTTTCAACATCAACCACCAGGTGACTTCATTCCATAATTTTCATTTTCAATGTCTTCGTTGAACTTCTATCCTGCCACTTCTATGTTTCAATTCTTTAAACATAGGGGATAGTGTATTCCAAGTTGGGGGGGAGATGAAAATGTGTGGAAGGAAAAATTTCATTAACCTTGAACATGATAACACACATTCCAAACTCTGAAATTGGATATCAAATAATTTTGTATGCCTTGATTCTGATTTTAATGCAAGTTTATGTTCATGTGCATAGTTATTGGAAAGTACGGTTGTCCGATGTGATTTTTCACTGTTATATTTTCATCCATTTAATAAAAAAACACTATGCACGTCCTCTAGATTGTAGGGTCCTATTTTGAGTTCTTGGGGACCCATAATAAATAGCATAGGATTGGCGATCATTTTAATTTTAACATGAGTATTCAAAAAACAAAAATTGCGCGTAGAGCAATGAATTGACCTAATGTGTGGCTTTCAGCACTTGGGGATCGCGACTCCATAGTTGTTTGGCTCAGAGTTGGGAATTTTATCTTTATTTGTGGTAATTTGAATTTGTTTTTGATTGAGTTAACTCAAGATGATGCCCGAGTATGTGAGCTTCACGTGGTGCCCTAAGGTCTTTGAGCTTGGGAGTCATCGACAAAGTCTTGCTAAATGGGTTGACTCGATTGAGTTCAATTTCAATTACCATGGAAAAATTGCAACAAAAAAAACTCAAAAAAAAAAGAGAAAATAAAATATGAGTACTCATCTTAGTATTATGATTTTATTGCTCCTAGCGCTTCCATCTTTTTTCCCTCGAATGAAAATGAACCCCCATGTCTATTGTGACACACAACACTTCATCTTGCTTAATTGAATTTGGATGAAATATGGAAATGAATTTGAACAAAGGAATGGGCTTGGGCTTGAGATATGCTTATGGACATAGCTTGTTTTAAATGATTTTGATGGGTTTCATAATTGTTTGGTATGTGATCTTTGTGTGAGAAATGTGTATTAAAATGTTTTTGGAAAAGGTCATTTGAATTTCATTTTTGTGACATATATTTTGCTCGGGACTAGAAAAACTCAAGCTGGGGGGTGTGATTAGCCACTGTAGGAGGATAATATTCATTTCTAATATATGTAGTTTTCATGTTCATTGCTATTCATAAATACCATTTTAGTGCATTTTACATTTTGAACACTCATTGTCATCATTTGTGCACTTCATGCCTAATGTGCACCAATTTAGGCCCAATGATTCATCTGATTTTAAAGAATGTAACTATCCATTTTTTAATTTGATATTTTTGTAAATGTATATTCACCTAATTATGAACATTTTTTATTCAGGGATCAATGGATTATTAATAAAGTATGATGGAGATATTTGGCGATTAAAGGAAACAATTCTGGGGAAGGTAGATTGTAAATCATCCCACTGATCGGACTATGGAGCCCACAATACAAGTCCAATGAAGCCCAAATGTTATGGAAGGATAGAAGAAATATAGGGTAACAAATAAGGCTTCTGGATCCAGTGCTAATTCGTCCTAAATGGTGGTGATTAAGGCGGCCCAAGTTGAAACTTTAATTTTAGGCCAGAGTCTGCGGCCCAGCAAACAGATCACCATTTCAATCATAGCTCCCGAACCACAACGTTTTTCGGGCTGAGATTTTACATGGTGTTAGGGGATATCCGGCGCTTCATTTAAGTATTCTAGAGACTACTCACATTCAGCCTCCTAGAAGGTACTTTAGGCGCGTCTTTCCGGTGGATGCAAGCTGGATGCAACTTCGGGGCAAGAAGTGGAAAAGTCTCTCATCATTAATGTTCCACCCACCTTTTCCCAACATAATTAATTAAAGGCACCTGAGATGTTGGGGGCTCGGCCAAGGCTTCATTTTTTCCTATTTAAGGCAGGAGTGGTGGTGGATTTAGGGATGTTGGGTGCTTTCTTTTCATTGTAATGTTATTATGCCAATTTGCCTTTGTAATGTTCTTCCTTCTCATGTAAGTTGTTCGAATCACCTTAGTCTTCAATAAAAGTTCTTTCTATTCTCTTGTTCTATTCTTATCCATATCATCTTGATACCGTTGCCTCATGGTGTGGATTTATTCACACCAAACCTTGTGATTTTGTTCACACAACGGTGGAGTGATCGTTATTTTTGTTGTTTTTACTTCTTCAATTCTACCCTCATAAGTCTACATTCTGCTTCCGTTGAGAACTTGTCATCAATGGCGGGATAGATATTTTATGGGTTGATCCAAGGGACTATCAAGGGACTGGATTGAATATTATTTCTCATGCCCTAAATGTTATTAATTTCCTTTAATTGAGTTTCTTTCATTCAATGATTTTTATTCTTCCCCTTCCTTATTGAATTTATTCACCCCACTTTCATGTGATAATTACATCCTTTACCTTGGAGTGCTCATGAAAATGATCCTACAAGTGTATAGGTGATTATCATATGTTTTGAAGGTGTTTAATCAGTAAGTGATTAGGTTAGTTTGAATTTATTGCATGAATCCTTCTTGAGTTAATGAAATTAAAATCGTAAAAAAAGGAATTCATTCAATCGACCCCGAGCAATAACCTAGGATCAACTCATTTTCTCACAATTTGAATTCACATAGATCTTTTAGTGCTCTTTCAAAACAATCTAAAATAAACCCAAGTTGGCCACTTCATAGACAAAAATCCATCTCTTTTTATTGAGTTTCTAAAGGTTTTCTTAGGTCTCTGAGGATTCGACAACCCAAGCTACACTACAAGCGACCGCTTGACCCTTAAAACTTGGGTAAATTTGGGCGAGACCAACTGGTGAGTCTGAACCAATGGATCCTGTGAAGGTAATGTGAGTGGGATGAAGAGTGAGAAGGTGTAATGTCTCAATGCTGGTGATTGGGCTTGGAGGATACAACCCCCAAGTTTCCAATTCCAATGGTTCATTTTTAATTTTATAAGGTTCGCATTCTTTTTAATTCAATTAATTTGTTTATAAAATATATAGAGTCACCCTCAGATCATCTTTGAAAAATAAGATAGTCCTTACAAGTATCTCTCTAGGGTATCGGTATAAGTCTAAAACCTAGGGAGTCCATCCAAGGTTACTTAATAATGAAGTATCAAGTGTCACATCAGACATGGTGCGACAAATTCATGAACTAGCCTCTGATTATACACTTGGTGTCACATGTAGGGTCCCAAGTCTCTCTCTTGGAATGATACAACCAAAGTTCCATCAATCCCATCCATGGGGTATCCCCTAGTGAATCAATGTCACTTTTCTGAAGGAAAAAATAGATATCACATGATGGGACCATCCTAGGAATAGCGAGTGTCTCAATTGGCATGAAAAAAATCCACGAACATAATATAATATAAAGGCATGTTGAGTCCTTCCAAGGGGTTCGTAAGTTATAGCCGCTTATTTCACCATAAAATCAAATGTAAAACATATAAAACCAAAAAATGGACATATAAACATGTCTAAGAGAAGGGCCATTTCATTAATTAGGCATTTAACCTAAAAGGAATAATGGTGAAGGAATTTGTAATGGGAAATACATTTCTGTAATAATTTGAAAGGAATTAAACACATATAAAATTCATTTATTTCAAAAAGTTTGTTTATTGAATGGGTTATAAGGTTATAACAAACGGATCATAACCCAAATCATTTCAGTTCATTAATCATGGTTTTCATTAAGAGGAAACACCCCTTATAGTGTATTAAGAAATTTAAAATAAAGGTAAAACTGGGATCTAAGGTGAATCTCATCCATTATGGTGGCTTAAGATAGGGAGATCAACCCAAGGGGTTGATTATCAACTATTTTTGGTTACAAATGGCACAATGATATGTTCAATTTTATTATATTAATAATTATGAGGCAATACTGGAAGGTTCCGAATCCTTGAACCATGAAAAATAATACAAAATAATATTAAATGGAGGTAAAAAACCCATACCACCTACATTAGCTACATGGATATTTACCCATCCATCATCGACCTTTGATTCGTTATTTGTTGGAAGAAATTGAAGAAACATCAAAATGACATGAAAATAGGGAAAATGAGAATGCATCAAAATAGTGTAATAGATGGAATGAAGAACATGAAATATAATAAAGAGTATCTAAGATCCACCAATTGATTTCCAATAAATTTTTAGACAAGAGATTCAATGTATTTATGGAGTTATCTCAAAACATACAAAGTGGAAGGATGAGCTACATTTGTAGCAGGATAGGGATCAGCCATTAGAGAATGGGGTGGGTGTAGAAGAAATTTTTTAAAACATTAAATAAAGGAAAAATAAAAAATTAACCCTAAAAAAGGGTTCATGGTTTGGCTACATTGTTGAATAAACTGCGTGCTACCTGTGTTCCAAGCCACTAATTTAAAGGCACACCTCGTATTGTTAAGCACACAATTTTCAAATCATGCAAAAACTATGATAGACCACTCTATCCAAAAAGGTTATTGCACCACCTGGTCATGCACCTCGTGTTTCATGGTTCATGAAAAACTAGGCCAGCCCTAGGTCCCCACTCACTGAAATGGCATGGTTTAGGGAAACCATATGGGCTACACGGCACAGTTTCTCCTAACTATGTAGCCAGGTCTATTAATCACGATTTGGGGCTATGGGATCGGAACATGCCCCAAGTTCACCCTAGACCTCCTTGAATTCATTAAGAATCATTATTAGGGTAGAATATAATAATTAAAAGTAAAAATAAATGGTCCATACCTTTAGAAAAATTGGGGACAATACAAAACAAGATTATATAACTTAAGCCATCAATATGAGGCTCTATATAAGTAAGTTTGTTAAGATAAACCCTACTCAATTAAAAATAAACACATCAAAACAATTCATGTTCATGAAATTAAATCACCTTATATCTCATATTAATCAACAACTATAACTCATTATTGAATGTAATTTTTGAACAACCATGGATGGTTCTGAATATGTGAAAATCATACCTAAACTGCATTTATACACCCCCTAATGGGTAGTGCAAAATCCTTCATAATATAGATCTCAATGATTTCTTATTGAAATATCTTCTTGATGTAAAACCACTACAATAGTTATCAAATTATTATACTTATTATCTATCAATTCATTTAATTCTTGTTCAAATAAACAACAATGTTTGAAATAGGGAGGATCCTTGGGGTTTTTAAAAGTAACATTCTGAATGGGAGTCTTCTCATTTCCTATTTTGCTTCATCTAATTATTTTACATAGAATGGGATGTCTTTTCTTCCTTATCATTATAATTATTAGATTTTTAACGGGTTTTTACTCATCTATCTAGTCTTTAGTTGATATTGTCATCTTCTATTCAATTTTCAAAATATATTTATTCCCTTGATCTTGAAAAATTATTTTCATGCTTTCTACTAGGACAGAATGATATTCATGAAGTATTTATTACAATCCCTATCATGATCACTTGAAATGTTTTGAATTCCTTATCTTTCAAATTCTCCTTTCTACATCATCTGGTTTTTTAGAATAGTTTTATTTATCTACCTATCATATCTTCCCTTGACTCATACATATTTCTTGTTAGAGACATATTGTACCCACATGGGTAGGATTCATTCCAAAATACTCCAAAACACTAGTAGTGACCTATCTACCTTCATCTTTTATAATGTGTGTAGTTTTTCAATGAAATTTGTTATTTTTTTCTCATTATAAAATATAGATGTATTCTTTATAGGGAAAATATTCACCAATTATTCCACTATTTCTTTTTAGAAGATGATTTCTAAATAATATTCATTATCATAAATGATTCAATATTATGTTTCAATCCCATATTGTAATTAAGTGAAGATGTATATTTATATTGGTTGGGATATTATTTAAACTACCTCTCTATCCCATTTGTTTAACTACCTTAAGAAGACTCACATTTGTCATTAACTACTCTAGTGAAGTATTATATAATATAATTTTACCTTATTTATTCTCTAAGACATAGTGATTATGTCTTATAAAAATATTTTTTTGTCATCCAAAATTTCTTCAATATCTTTTACCATCTTCTCAAATTTATCCAGCCTCAATTATTATTAATTTATTCAATTTTTTTTCTTTCATGTTGAACCCATCTAGTACTGATAGGGTTTATTACGATGTTTCATGTTCTTTTCTATCATAATAAATTTATATTTATATATTATGTTCTCATTGTTGTGTGTCATCTCCATTTTGAAAATATATTCATTCTAAAAATATATCTCCATAGTTTCTTTCTTCATATTTTTCTTATCCTTATTGATCTGTATTATTTTCTAAAGATTTTCTTATAAATATTATTTTATAATCAATTAAAAATATGTTTTATTTTATTCATCATAATCACTACCTGATGAATCCCTTTAAATTTTAACATGAGCTAAGAAGTTGGCTTCATTATCATATTCACAACCAGATTATGAATTATCCTACTCTTTTATGATAAAAAAACTACTCTTATGGATAGAAAATTTTTTCTACTATTTTTTCAACTTATATTTATATCTATTATTATCTTATTCATTTGAATAAATATAAAAATATTATTCGTTAAACTATTTTTTTACAAAAATAACCACTATAATTTCAATTCCACTGTATAAGAGAGTCTTTATTATTTTCAATTTCCATTTTTTTTCTTTTAGAAAAATAATCATTAATTTTTTTGAAATACACTTCATCCTATTAAGAATCATAATCACTTGATTATTATTATATTTATTTCTTTATGAAATTCCCTATTAATAAGAATAAATAGCATGTTCATCCTTATACTTCAACTTTAAGTCTATTTTGTTTCTCATTTCATATTATGCAAGAATATGACGATGTTAATCCAATGGTAGATCCTATACATCTCATATAGATGAATCAATATAATTAAAACTATCTATAATGTTTTAAATTAGTTTATTAATAATACTAAAACCATCAATCTTCTCTCCAAAACCACTAATATTGCTGTAAATATCATCAGCCCTTGCAGTATACATACTGATATTTTAATCATTAGTCATCTTGATATATTGAAACCTACTAGATCTGATATATAACATATATTCATCGACTTACACATTTCTTTCATAGATGATTTAAACGTATCCCACATTTACATAGCAGTTGGAACCCCCGTAAATTTTGTAAATAAACTGTCAAATAGATACATTAAAATGTAATTTTGAGATTTTCCATCATCTTTATGATTTATCTTATCATTATAAATTATAAAATATAAATTTAAGGGAAAAAATAACACATTGACACCATCTCTAACTTCTAGGCAATGTGATATAGGGTAGGGTAAAATCCTTTTCATCGAACTATGATAGTTGTTCCATAAAAGATAGGAAGGATATTGTTCTTAACTAAATTTATATCCTCCATCCCCGGTAGATAATTGGATCCACTAGAGGAAACCATTTTTTTGATTCTATTCCAAGATCAATGTATGATCACTAATATTAACTGGGGGTAGAATTAGTAATCCATTTATTTATATGAATTCTCCTCAAATTTAAACTCCTAAAATTTTCAGAGTTATTGGTCGACTCAATGATATAATAGGACCTAACCCTATATGTAGTAAATAAAAATAGAAAGATCATCACATGATATTTATGTGTTACACACTCACTATGATGGAATAATTTATTCCATATTGGTTATACCCTTTACATAAAATTTCTATAAAATTTAATTCTAATTAGTTACACACCCAATTACAATCTTCAATAAATGGTTATAAAATACAAATATAATCTTCATTAGTTATTAGTAATACCCCACAATCATAATCACCTAGCAAATTGATATAACCTAATGACAGAATATCATTCTTTAGTGTTGATCTTGGGTAGAAAGAGCTTCTTATTCTTATTCTCTAGACGACCGTCCTCTATTTATCATGTTTTATTTCCTTTACCTATATACAACTTATTATATATATTAAATATATATTTTAAAAATATGATTATCTAGAGGTATCCTCAGAATCATGAAATTCTTTGATACACTCAAATATAAACTTCATAAAAATATTTCTAGAAATATTCGTCATTTATGAAATATATCTATGGTAATATTTTTACTGATATAATATGTATGCTAATCCTTAGTCAATTTGCCCTCTCTCTGGTACTCCCTCTATTTGATGAACCTCTGTCTGATGCACCTCATTTTAGTAGGTTTTTTACCTATTTAACTATATCAGATTTAGATTAATACTCTTATCAACTTGTGTCTAATAATCATATATATTTTAGAATATGTTCTATATATCTGTATCCTGTACTTTTTATGTACATAAATTCTCCATATGAGATAACTATGCCAAAAAATAATCTATTCAACTCATCAATTATTAAACCAAGTAGATTAATATTCAGTTACTCACACTAAACTATTAATAATACATCAAAAAAACACATTTGAAAAAAATTTAAATGATATATCTTCCTTTTATAAGATCAATATCCTCTGAGAATTAAAATAAATCAAGATCCAAATTAAAATTTCCCACGAAATTATACCTTTAATTGATTGCCTTAAGAACCTCAATATAAACTATGGTCAACATTATTCTTTAATGTTTCCTCAAATATAAGTTTCACGAAAATCTACAAAAGATCTCCAAAATCATGTATATATTAATAAGTATTTAAAGTACATCTTAGCATTGTTAAAATGTATGAATTTATACATTTTTTTTAAATATTATCAAACCTATGTCTAGTTTATAAAGTTTCTTATTTCAATATATTTTACAGATAACCATTCTTTGATTGATTTAATTCACATTTATCCATATAATTATATCCATAGGTTTCTCTATTAGATATTTTCCATATAATGTATTCACTGAAGTTTATCCTATAAAATCAACTTTAAAAATCAGGAACTTTCTACAAAATTTTTCAATAGTTTACTCCAACATTTCTCTATGAAGAACATATTTAGTGTATGAAAACACAATGTATTTTCTATCAAATAATTGAATTTATATAACTCTATAAAATTATCGAATATTCCACCATGGGACCATATTCATCAAATCATATCTTTATAACCTCAATGATAAATCTTTTTGTAGCTGCAACTTCATGAATTTATAACTCTAACTTTGTAAAAGTTGAAATTATAAATCTATCCTTTTATTACTGAAATTTATAACTACATCTACATATAGCTCAATTTTGTAATTAAGAAATATTTATAGGTCAAATTTATAACTCAAAATTTGGATATCACAACTTTTTAATTCAAAATTTGTACATGTCATATATATGACATGAAATTTCCACAACATAACTTTATAACTCTGAAATTTTACAACATTTCTTTATAACATGAACATGTATAGCTCATATTTATAACTCAGGAATTGTGCCACTCATATTTATAATTTAATATTTATACATCTCAATTCAATGTCCCAAAATTTATAAAACAATTTTTTTTATAATAATGTTTTTATATTTTCTTTCTAGAAAACGAAGACCAATAACCTTAGTTTCGTAAACATATTTTTCTAATGATTTTCCCTTTGGAGAAACTTAGATATAATCAAATAATTCTTAGAAAAATGCCACTGATATAATCCTAGAGGACATGAAAAAGAAATTTTAGAATATGTAATTTTTATCTTAACTAGGAAACTACCCTTTTATATAACTTCTCCTAGTAACTTATCCTACAAAAACATATTAAAATATTAATAACAAATGAAACCAATATAACATAAGAAAAATAAAATTAATTTAGTTCAATATTAGTAAACATGGAAATGATCTTTTTATTGGAATCAACTAGAAATTTTACATTGTTGTTGATACAGAACCTATGAATTATATCCAAATAGAGGAAGGAAAATAAAAACAATTGTGTTTTGAAATAGAAGTAACAATAGTGATAACACATTGGGTGAAATCATGGATGTGTGGAATGATGAGTACGAGATTCAAGAACAATTTAACTAAATTTTTGGCTAGAGTCGATGAATTATAGAGTTAAAACAGATTTCATAGGTCAATGTAATAAATTTCAACAATTATTAGATCTTAGTGAAACTGATAAAAATAATTCAGTTTTATAGATATCATCTTTAACATGTTTCATGGTTTCACTATACTAACATGTACTATTCAAATTGTTTTATGCTCATAATAATTGTAGTGTACGTGGAAGTTAATTTTCTTGCTAGAATTTATAATTTTTGTTTTATTTTTATCTAATAAATGTTATAATATTCTACTTGTATAGTAGAGAAAATGTAAAATAATGAAAGTACTTGTGTTTTAATTCTATTTTGTGTAGATTTTATTGGGTTTATTTTGTTCCCAAAATGTCTTTTTGGGAATAAGGATGATTCTATGTATGGATGGGAAGTACTTATTTTCTATTTAAGAACATAAAATTCAGTAGTTTCCATTTTTATGGGTTTCATAATTTTTATGAATTTAAATTTATAGAGGGTATCCATTGGAATATAATATTATTTTACATATGGATGCCCTAGGCCTCTATCATTTTAAGCCTACATAAAATATTCTTTGGTTTCTTTGAGTACTCATAATAAAAATATATGTTTCAGTAAACATATCATTTTCTAGTGTGTGATTTGAAATCATGTGATATGACACAATAATCAATATATGAAAGGCACTAGATAGTTGTATAGTTTAAGCCACAAACACTAGGCTAAACTACATTTTAGTAATCAAGGTCCTCAATTTAAACATATAGGGAATATTTTTCTATATCACCCACTTTCCATAAACCAAATATCCTATGAATCTATTACATAGGGTTTATATATGACCCCTTATAATTATTTTCTAAAAAATAAATTTCATAAAATTTTTACACACATATATCTACATCACTAAAATATACGATTTTAGGAAAATAGAAAATATCATTAGTTGAGATGTTTTAATTTTTTATGATATTAGTTTTCCTAGATTATCTTATTGTTCCATTTTTCCTTAAAGAGACTATGAAGAACCACTATGTTAATAAAACATCTAATTTATAAATGAGCTTCCTAATTCATACACACCTTAACTATATAAAATGAAGTGATTTTTATTATAGACTCAATATTTCTATTGACATTATATATTATATTCTTAAATAACCACTTAACAACATGTTACTATTTTTAAAAATCAATATCCTAACAACAACTAAAAATATAAGAGTTAAAACCTTAATCATGTTTGTATAAGTAATTTGATAAATGTAAAATTTTACTCAAATCCTGAAATATATACCATGTTTTATAATTTTTGGATATTACCATTTTAAGGGTTGAGGGGGAACCTTATTACATGGTCTGAAGACCTAGGATAGATATATAACCTCATAAATGACCCTTAAGGCCCATAAAGATCTAACAAAACATTATAATAAACAGAATATATTTATATATATATATATTTGACCAAACACCCAATCTTTCAAGGCAGAACAACTATCATTTCCTCATGTAGAGATGTATGGTTCCTAGTACCGATGGAAGATTCCATACCCTCTCATTCTTCTAATATGGTATCCCTATGAATCTGTATGATGTATCTCTTACCCTCATCTCTATATATGTATGATGAAGATCTATTTTATTTTCCCTCCATTTTGTTGAGGTTACCTCCATAATTACCCACTCACATTGGACGTCACCCCTACCGAGCTATCTCTATTGAGGGAAACCACTAATGTTCTACTGGACCCGCCTCCATCACCAACCATTAGAGCTATCCACTTCCACCATTGTAGAGGGCCACCACCAGGGTGGACACTAGAGATCCTACCTCTATGTTCCATATTTCCAACTTTCTACTTTCCCCACTAGACCAACCCCCATCACATACCTTAGAGTCAACCATCCACATACAAATTCTAACGACATCATGGAGCCCAAGTATCTCACTATCACCCATCCCTCCTCATCATTGGGGTGACTTCCTTTTCCATTGAAACATCATCACTCACTGCCTAAATCGGCCAATCACAGCGCCCATAAAACATAAAATTTGAGGCTCTTAGGGATTTAACCCTACGGTAACTACTATTATTATACCCCAACTAAGGATTAATATATAACTAACTATAGTAAAATTTAATATATTATAGAAATTATAGAATTAAATTCATGGATGAAAAAGTAAGACTAACTACTTAAAAGAATAAAATATTTCAATTATTCTTTGAATATGTAGGTTTTTTAATTAATATATTTTGGGCCAATCCCAGGTCAGTCATATATTTCAGCGTTTCATGTAAATATATAATTAAATAAATCATTTTTTTCATTTATAACTTTAAAATAAAAATAACCATCAATTAAAATTTTTATTTCTATTTTAGGGGTATTTATATCCTTATAAATAATTTTAAGTAATTTTTTAAGAGGATGTTGGTTTCTAAATTTAAATTCCCTTCAAGAGATTTTTTATAAATGATTTGATCGAATAAATGAATACATTAACAAGAAACTGAAAATATTTCTTGTTTATTCCAAGTAATATAACCATAAAATGTTTCTGGATCAACCTATTATAAATTATGATAATATATTATCTATATAAATAATAACATTATTGAATATTAAATTAAATATCTTTAATAACACTTTATAAAACATAAATCTTAGGATATTCAATTACACTCCTTAATCATTATATTAGACTCCAAAAATCGTGCATCATCCTATAAAATAATATTTATATAAATAATTACATTATCAAATTTTTAATTAAATATTAATTTAGAAAAAATTAAACTAACCATTTATTTGATTTTTTGAATAATAAATTCAGAATTATATTGTTCATTGGGTCACACTTTTCACCTAATGTTTGAAATGTTTGTCAATTTCATTATATTAGTTGACATCGAGTAAGTGTATGACACAAGAGTGTCATCAATATTCTAAACTCATAATATATGCTTATTACTATTATTTTTTATGAGTTCATGAGACTATTTATATATAATGAAATATATTTTGAGAATATATTTATAGTCATGATTATTGCGGATCAATATGGTGTATATCTTCTATAGGTGGATAAATATCATTCATATTTCAAGTGATATTTTTCCCATGACCATTATATTTGATGAAACTGAAACCTTTTAGTGAATTGACACATGAGTTTTACACATTGGGAAATGCATAAAAAAATATAGAAGGCCATTATATTTTATTTTTTATGTTAAATCATATTTGGTATATATTTTTCCACTTATATATTTGTAGTGTACTCTGGGAAGTTATTATACAATAAATTTTTTTATTATTGTTAACCTCACATCAAAACCTTAAATTTATTATGTTTCTTGAAAAGAGATATGACCTGATGTATTTAACACCATATAGAATTATTATTACACTATATATTCATATATACATCTTTATTACATCAAATAACAAGATTCATTTAGTTTAAATAGTAAAACCAATATTTTATTATTACTTGAAACTATTAAATCCAAATGTCATGACACCCCCTCTCTTGGCACCCTTTCTTGGCCAAAAATAAGTATTGGTACACCCCTCGAAGCTCAACTCCAATAGACCATTGGTTGGAGACTAGAACAAGAGTTCTAAAATGCATAACAATTGAGAGTAATCATAGTCAATATAAAAAATGTAAGGATAAGAGACAAGATTCACCTAACAACCCTGTCACATGAATAATATATAAACCATCCAAATTAATGAATTCAATTGCATATAAACTTGAAAAACTAGAAATTACTAAGAAAAATCCTAGAAAGTGACTATAAACTGCAATAGCTATTTAAAAATTTATGAGCTAGTAATGAGTATATTAATCACTAGAAAAATTCTATGGACACAAACAATTGTCTATATATATAAATATGTGATGGGATTATATTATTATTGTCACACCCTAATGAAATTATTGGTTATGAATTTATGATAAAACATTATTTTATTTAATATTTTATTGATAAAAAATGATATAATTTACTTATATTGTGTTAAATATGTTTAATTAGAAAGTATTTGGGATTAAATCATTTATTTAAATATTTGATGAAAATTCTAGTTTTACCCTTTATAGTTCACTGTAGTATTTCGAAGATAAATATTTTAATATTTATTATTTGAATTTTAAATTTTGTAACAGTGTTCCTAACTTAATTATCTACAACTTGTATTCAGGATACTAGATCGAAAAAGTGCATTTGGTTGTTGAAAATGGGCCATGATGTTAAAGTTGGGATGGACTCTCCAGAATAGAGAAGCTTCTGTATTTCGGCCATAAATCCTTCATCGAGGCCTGGATTGAGCCCAACATTGGAGATGAGATATCCGACACATATCCTCACATTTTATTCATCTTAAAGGCCGACCAATTCACGCTTTTTGGTGGTCAAATGGGTGGTGAAAGTTGGCATAAAATATTTGTCCGAGATTCCCCATTCACACTTGAAACCACTTTGAACCTAGCCTCCCCACCACTCTATAAATTGGTGTTTTTATCATTTGGTGGGGTTGGGAAGTACTTTGGGAAGTTTAGGGAAGTGGAGATGTGGATCCACTACAATTATACAACCATTTCAATAAGGTTATCTCTTGAAGCAAGGATCTCTTCGACAAAGCCTTCTTCTTCTCCTTCATGTTGTAATGAATTTGTTTGTGTAATAAACTTCTTTGTTCTTCTTATATTTCTTCTCTTTTCTTCTATTTTGTTTAAATTTATTCTTATCTTAATCTTCCTCTTTGGGTTGGAATTTTTGAGTAGAAGCGTTATTGGGTTATACCCATTATAAACCATTGCACATGCAAAACATTTCTATGATGATTACGCCACCCATGGAAGAGTAGTCTTTTAGTAATCGATCTATCTTCTACCCTCTTCATTTAATTATTTTTAATCAATGAGATACTATAATTTACATCATATGATCCATTAATTGTGTTTTTAAATTACAAGAAACTAAGCAAACAATTGACCAATTAACACAAAAACACGCGAGGACAGGATTTTGTGTAAATTGTGAGAGTGTAATCTTAATCGGTAATACAAGACCACATGGGATAAATTTGTAGAGTTAAAATATAATACCTAACCAAAATTCATCCTCATTTTGAGAATGGATATGTGCTCTAATTAACCACTGACCATAAGTTATCCTTAGAACAAAAATCAAAGAAGGGTGTTGCGATTGCGTGTTCCGAAGCTAGCCTAGGGGTTAAGTAATTTCATCTTTGTGGTTAAGTTAACTATCATAGGGTTCGAGGGATAAAAAATTAGAGGATCATAATTAAGTGGATATTTATTTAAATTATAATGATTAATAAGTGAATGAAGATGTATAGTTAGATCAATTACGCCTTTTAAAATAGATTTCTAAAAAAACATCTTCTTGTTGTGACATTTTAATCAAATTTCATTTCAAAACAAAAAACAAAAAAAATATACAATAATCTTCAATCAAACATCTTACAGATTCATAAACTATAAAAACCCCAATCCTTTAAATTAGTGTTTTTATTTTATTATATTTTATTTTATTTTTAGAATACCTTTAATAAGTTATTAAATTCACTTCCTCCTTTGAGAGACGACCTTGGTCAGCCACTATGATGCACCTAAGTACCCCAAAATAACATTAATCATTTGAGGGCGCCCATGATAGCGACCTATAAAATTGGCCCCGTTTCCGGGGAGGCATGTAATTATTTCAACCAATTAGAGGTATTTATTTTATTTTACATTTTATTCTCTTCCTCTCTTCTTTCTTCTTTCTTTACCAAATCTGATTTTTTTTTCGTCTTTTATTTTCTTCTACTTCTTTTTGGACCATCAACTCAAACTTCTCATTTTTTATTTTACTATGGTCCACTTTCTTTCTTTACATTTTTATTTGATTTATGACACAAACTAATCCCGAAGATCTCTTAGATCTTGACCCTGAGATTGAACGTAGTCTTAGGGCTCGAATCAGAAATTCTCTGTCTACGGGAAGTTTCAATATTCAACCAGTTGGTGAATTCCTATCTTCTGGAAACATTGAAATTGGAAGATATTCAAATTCTAACATAAAAGAGGAACAAATGGCTGGAAATAATGGAAATGAACTTAATAGAACGATTCGAGAATTGGCTGCACCTGATATTAACTATCAACCAAATTGTATTGAATACACAAATCTCGAATCGGACTTTGAATTGAAATCTGGATTAATTCACCTTCTTCCAAAGTTTCATGGCTTATCTGGTGAGTATCCCAACAAACACCTTAAGGAATTTAATGTGGTTTTCTAAACTTTAAAACCAATAAATGTTTCTGAAGATCAAATCAGATTAAGAGCATTTCCATTCTCACTTGATGGAGCTGCAAAAGATAGGATGTATTATTTGCAACTTGAAGATGTAACATGTTGGAATGATTTGAAACATCTATTCTTGAAAATAATTTTTCCAGCATCAAGGACAACATCCATTCAAAAAGAGATATCGAGGATCAAGCAAGCCCAAGGGGATTTAATGTATGAGTATTGGGAGCGATTCAAGAAGTTGTGTGCAAGCTGCCCACATCACCAAATCAGTGAGCAATTACTCATCCAGTACTTCTATGAAGTACTCACACCTATGGAGAGGAGCATGGTTGATGCTGCAGCTGGAGGAGCATTGGTGGACAAGACACCAGTAGCTGCATGAGCATTGATCGACAAAATGGCCGAAAACTCCCAACAATTTGGTGATAGAGGTACATCACATGTCAGGGGAGTACATCTGGTAAGTCAATCTTCTCTTGAAAGTCATTTGATTGATACTAAGTTGGATGAATTGACCATTATGGTGAGGAAAATTGATTTGGAATAAAAGACATCTATACCCCCTCCTTCAAGGCCTTGTGGTATTTTCACTGAGACAAGCCACCCAACTGACTGTTTCCCACATCTCCAAGAAACAGAAGAATGTGCAGTAGTGTTCCCTGGGAGACCATATCAGCAGCAACAACAACAACCATATCCCCAAAAGAAGTTTGATCCAGCATACAACCAAGGGTGGAAATATCAGTCGGTCACGAGGTATTTCTTTGGAAAACAACAAAGGCCCCCTTTTCAACCAAACTTCCAGCATCCTCCACCTTACCAACAAGGTTTACAACAACCCCAAAGGAGATTCGAAGCTCAAACATCAACGAGTCAGGAACATGGGAATCTCCAACACAAGGTAGACTCTAACACTGATGATATTTTGAAATAAATTGTTCTTAATCAACAGAATGAGCTAAAGAGTCAAGGTTTGGAGCTGAGGGAGTTAAAGACGCAAATGAGCCAGATTGGCACCACCCTCCATGAACTTGTAAGTAAGCATTCTAGAAATCTACCTTCCTAACCCACTCCAAATCCAAAGGAGAATGTTAGTGCCATCACATTGAGAAGTGGGAAGCAAATGAACAATACATCTGTACCTAGCATTCCAACGGGATTCACCTCAACTCCAGAGAAGCCGCATTCCAAACCAACTGATGAGAAATCCAAGGAGAAAGATAATGGTAAGAAAAAGATTGATGATGTTCCTCCTAAACCCATTCCTTTTCCAAACAGGGTTCTTCAAACCAAGAATATGGCTGAAGAAGCAATGAAAAAGGAGGTTTTGGACACATTCAAATGTGTGGAGATCAATATTATTCTACTTGAAGCCATTAAGAAAATCCCAAGGTAGGAAAAATTCTTAAAAGAACTCTACACCAATCAAAGAGGGATCAAGGGAAATGAGAGGATCAACCTTGGAAGGAATGTCTCAGCACTCATTACACCAACTCTAGAAATTCCAACAAAGTGAAAGGATCCCAGGACATTCACCATCCCATGTACTATAGGGGATTTGCACTTCCCTGATGCTCTTTATGATTTAGGAGCTTCAATAAATGTGATGCCTCACTCTGTATTCTCTTCCTTGCAGGTTGGTGAGTTGAAGCCAACAAGAGTAGTGGTGCAATTGTCGAATAGAGCCACAACATATCCAGCGGGAGCCCTTGAGGATGTACTTGTCCGGGTAAGAGACATGATCTTTCCAGTAGACTTCTATATGCTTAAAATGGAGGATGATTTGGTAAGTTCTCATTCCCCCATTATCTTAGGTAATCCCTTCCTCAAAACTGCAAAAACTATCATAAATGTCAATGAGGGTACACATTCCATGGAATTTGGAGATAAATATGTGATATTTAATGTTATGGATTCCATGAAGTACTCCTCAGAGGACCATTCAGCTTTTGTTATCTCCCATTTTGAACCACCAAGTAAAAACACTATGGAATTTAATTGTCCTATGCTTAGAGAGATTATGAGTATTGGTTCTAGTTTGATGTCTAACAGTACTTCTACACCTGTTTTTAATGAACAAGACTCTCTTAGATTTGATTTTGAAATGGAATCATATTCTGATTTTGATCATGTGAACTCTGATTATGACATGGCTATTGAGTATGCTGATGGATTTGGTGCTTTATTCTCTAATTGTGAGGGTTTTTATTCTGATACTGATGTTCATTGTGAAGATATGACGGTTGCATCAATTTCTCCATCCATACATTACCCCCTACATTGGAACTCAAGCCTTTTCCACCAAATCTTAAATATGAATACTTGCTGATTGGTGATAGATTACCTCTTATCATTTCTAACAATCTCTCTTTTGAACATGAAGAAAAACTTTTGAATCTATTGAGAGATAACATTTGGGAAATTGGTTGGACATTGGCAGACATATCAGGTATTAGCACCTCCATTTTCATGCATAGGATTCTCTTGGAGTATGGGGATAAACCGGTGAGGAAACCACAAAGGAGACTCAATCCAACACTTTTAGAGGTTGTTAAAAAAGAAGTTGAAAAAATTGCTCGAGGTAGGTATAATATATCCTATTTCAGATTCTCAGTGGGTAAGTCCAATTCAGGTTGTGCCTAAGAAAACTAGTTTCACTGTTTTAAAAAAAGAAAATGATGAGTTAGTTCCTGTGAGAGTTCAAAACAGTTGGAGAGTGTGTATTGATTATAGGAAACTGAATCAATACACTTGTAAAGACCATTTCCCACATCCATTCATTGACTAGATTCTTGAGAGACTTGCAGGTCGGACGCATTATTGCTTCTTGGATGGTTTCTATGGCTATTTCAGGTTCCCATTGCAGTAGAGGACCAGGAGAAGACGACATTCACCTGCCCATTTGGTACCTTTGCTTACAGAAGGATGCCATTTGGACTTTGCAATGCCCCAGGTACCTTCCACAGATGCATGGTGAGTATTTTCTCAGATTTCATTGAAACCTACATGGAGGAATTTATGGATGATTTTACAGTTTATGGGTCCTCATTTGATGAATGTCTCTCTAGTTTTGTTGATGTGTTGCATTGTTGTATTGAGAAGAATCTGGTCATAAATTTTGAAAAATGTCATTTCATGGTCGAAAAGGGAATTGTCTTAGGTCATATAGTCTCACAACGTGGCATTCAAGTTGATAAATATAAGGTAGACATTATTTCATCCCTCCTATATCCTACATGTGTGCGTGAGGTTCGATCATTCCTTGGACATGCTGGATTTTATCGACGCTTCATCAGAGATTTTAGTAAGAATGCTCTACCCTTATCTCTATTTCTTCAAAAAGATATTGACTTCAATTTTTGATGATTCATGTAGGGTATCATTTGATGAGCTAAAGAAGTGTCTGACCACTCCACCGATCATACAGCCCCCGCGGTGGGACCTTCCTTTTGAGCTTATGTGTGACGCCTCTAACTTCGCGGTTGGAGCTGTCTTATCTCAGAGGGTGGATGGATGTTCACATGTGATCTCCTAAGCATCGAGGACACTAGATTCATCCCAATAAAATTACACAACCACCGAAAAGGAGTTTCTTGCTGTCATATTTTCTTTAGATAAATTCCGTTCATATTTATTGGGCTCTAAAGTTGTTGTTTTTTCTGACCATGCATCTTTGAGGTACCTTCGAAAGAATCCAGATGCAAAGCAACGACTTATTCATTGTATTCTCCTTCTTCAGGAATTTGATATTGAGAAAAAGGATAAGAAGGGATCAGATAGTTTGGTAGAAGACCACATGAGTAGGCTTACTCACACACTAGAGGATGACACCTTGGACCATGTACCACTTTTGGGACACTTTCCCCGATGAGCATCTCTATACCATCTCAGGTACGCATCCTTGGTCTGCTAATTTGGTTAATTACATTTTTTCCTCTAAAATCCCAGAAAATTTGAAGAAACATCAAGTTCAAAAATTAAAAAGTGAGTCTAGTTATTATGTGTCAGATGATCCTTACCTCTGGCACATGTGTAGTGACCAAGTCATTAGAAGGTGTGTTCCCGATCATGAGTTTAAGTCTGTTTTGAATTTCTATCATACAATTTCTTTTGGTGGACACTTTGGACCCCAACGGATAGCTAGGAAGGTATTGGACTCTGGATTATTGTAGAGACCCGTATCTTGACGTACATGGACATTACATTACATTTGCGGAATACTTAGTACATAACAAAAACACACACACAAGGACCGTAATAGTTTAGTGTTTTTGGAAACTCGGAATATAATCTTCTAATCGTGGTGAAAGATCTTCAACATCTCCCATAAAGATCTTCTTTTTTTTACCTAAAACCTTTCTTTATGTCCTGGGGAAATGAAAACATAAAAGGGTGAGCTCAAATGCTCAGTAAGGGTAAACAAAAGAAATATCAATCACATCATATACATAAGCACATAACTTTTGGAAATCTTAACCTGCAAAAGAGATCATAATTTCATAACATGGTGTAAATCATTGCAGTGAAATGTAATCACAATAATCATAACATAAAACATGAAACTTTGTGGCATTCACACATAATCATAGAGAATCATTTCTTGTTAGTCAAGACTCATTGCCAAGACTATCTTAGTGGACAAAGTCCCTTTCTGAATCGAGTAACCCTCGTTTCAGTCCTGTTTCACTGAACCGGTATAACCTACCATTCCAGCCATGTCTATCTCATGAGATATAAAATCATTACCCAATGCATTGGTGGGAGATATAGGTCCCACCCA
This sequence comes from Viscum album, assembly GCA_963277665.1. Taxonomy (NCBI): domain Eukaryota; kingdom Viridiplantae; phylum Streptophyta; class Magnoliopsida; order Santalales; family Viscaceae; genus Viscum; species Viscum album. The sequence goes on along the minus strand of OY728128.1, from coordinate 2,103,397,429 downwards.
TCTCATAATGATACCATTCTTATGTGTGCCACAAAATCATAAATCATACATCATTTCATAACCCATGTAATAAAATGGGATTCTTAAACAACATGACACCATAAAACAATTCATATAAGATAAAGGAATTCATAAAATTTTTTCCATCACAACATAATCAAATCCATGTAATAATATGGATAAAAACAGAACCCTTTTATTATCTTAGATGGAAAATAATTTTGATAAAACACTTGAACTCCATTCTTGAGGAAAATATCCTTTCTTCTTCAAAAACATTTTTCCTTTCATAACATGTCATACAACTTTAAAATAAAAGATGTTGATTAAAAATAAACTTGAAAACTTGTAAAGGAAGCTTCTTGGAAATAATGTTTTAAAAATCCATTCATGCCGTATAAGTTAAAAAAAACATTCTTCGTACTTTTGTCGGAAAAGTCAAAAAGTACCTCGTACGACACAAGATTCCTTTCATAGATATTACTAAAAACTCACCGAAGGGTAAAAATGGATTTAAACAATTTTAGGTGGATGGAAATAATATTACATGTTGATGAAATATGGATGTGGATGATAAAATACACCCCAGTAAATACTTACGAATAAACAATCTCGGATAAAAATGAGATTGTGATATTTCCCTTACCTTAGGTCCGATTTGCTTTGTACGTGTCCGAAGCTCCTGTATAATGGTTTAAATAATGTTATTGACTTATTCCAGAATCATATTCATTGTTATGATATCATATATGGTTCACTTATGACATTATATTACCCGTTCTTTTGTAAATTCCATGTTAAAGAAACGTTTTGGGTAAAATCGTTTCATTTATCGTAGGTGTTTTGACTTGTTGTTCTTGACATCATTATTACTTATATCATGATTTACTTACTTCCAGAATATAAAATATTATTTATATATCATATATATTCAGTATATATATATATATAATAGATAGATAAATAAAATGAAAAACACCGTTCATGGAGACGGTAGTCCGTACGTACGCATGAACGCTGTTTTACATTCCTTATTGTCTTGAAATGGAAGTAAGTAGATGACATACATATATATATATATATATATACATAAATCCAGTAGCTTTATAATGTCATATATTTCATTATTATTTCTTATATATACTTTATAATCATTCTTAAATGGTTAACATGGAGAATGAATCTCATCGCGTCGTGGAGACGGTAGTCCGTACGTACGCACGAGCGATGATATCATTTACATAAATATTGAACTGAATTGGAGTGGATTATACAATATATCAGAATCAATATGATGTTTTAATAACTATGTATAGTTATTCTTTACACCATTATACCCATCCATGTAAGGTGGTGGTGGAAAATAGATTACACCACGGCGTGGAGGCGGTATTCCGTACGTACGCACGCGCAGTGATTTCTTTTTCCGTAGGATGGATAGATGGTGAAATAGGGTTGTTTCATACTTATAATAACATATCAGTATATGAGTGATACTGATGTTATTACTTCATAGTGAAACAACCTAAGAAGAAGAAGTGGAAGAAGAAATAAAGATGAAAGAATTGGTAACAGTAATTACCTCTTCTTTGAAGCGCCTCTTTGAGACCTCCTCTTAGGGAACTAAAATTGGTCTTTGAGGAATACCAGAACCTCTAGGATGTTTCTAGGGAAGTGGAGAAGAGATTTTGGCAGGGGTTGGCCGAGCTTGAGTGCTCAATTTGGTGTGAGGAGGAGGGGGAGGAGGTGCCCTTTTATAAGGGAGGAGAGGGGTACCTTAGGAATATCTCAAAATATTATTTTATATTAAAGTAAAAATCGGTTTATAATGGTTACAAAGGGTATTATTTCGAAGCTAAAGTGGGGATGGGTCGAAATCCTATCAACCAATAGGATTTAGACAAGTTTAGGGTATTATTTTAACCTTATCAATTAGATTTAACTCTAAGTTAATTAATTTAACTTTTACCGTGTCTTTTTGTTTTCTTTCACTATATGGTTAATACACTTACTATAACATGCCAAAAGAACCCCAAATTGTTTATTATTAATATATATATCCTTATCTAAGTCATTTTGCCGATCCTTAGATTTTTAGGAATACAATAACAATTAATAATATAATATTTGATTTAAAAACTATTTTGTGTCAATTTTGACACTATTTGATATATGATTTTTTTGAAAGTCATAACAGAATTATATGTTCGAACCAAGTTGATTAAATCAACATTAATATATCATAGTAACCTAGAAAATTAGTGGAATTCATAAAAAGTCTCAAATTACATTCATTTGAGCATTTATAACATCAATTATGTTAATATTTCCTTAAAAGGGCAATTACTGCATCATCGTTGTGTCATAAATAAATTAATTTATATAAAGTCTAAAAATTATAAATAAATTATAATTATGTAGGAAATATTTTTAGATTTCTAATGAATATTTATAGTCGAATTTATCTTATGTATAACCCCATATTAAAAATGTTTTAGTTATTAAACTTTGATTTTAACTATTTTAACTATTCATTAAATAATATAATATTAAATGTCATAATCTAATCCAAGTGGACCTAAATGGTCATATTATATTCATAAGGTTGTTTTTGGTCGAATTACACTTATCCAATAGAATTAGGACATGTGTTAGGGTAATAGTATTATCATATTTACCCTTAGTTACCTTATTTACTATTAACCGTGGTAAAAAAAGTAAAAAGTTACTATTCACCAAAAATTATTTTCATCTCATTGAACCACATTTTACTTAATGACATCAACCGTGTCTCTCGGATTTTTGAAATTCCATTCACAGAAGCGGTAAAATTAAGATTTATGAAGAAATTAATTTTTTTAACTACCACTTAGTAGTTTCACTATTCATCAAAAATTGATGTTTTTCAGAACAATGCCAAAATTTCATCCTAAGCTATATTTCATATTCCGAATGCAAAAATGAAGTCTATTTTACCAAATTCATATCATAGAATTTGCATTAATTAATTTTATAATTAAATCCCGCTGTTAAAACAAATAGCGTGTTTTTAAGAAACAATATCTATCAAAAGATTGACACTTGATTATGTCTGGTTTAAATGTGAAATTACATCTAATGACCAACATTGTATTAAATTGTAAAAATATATTCTAAATATACATTAAAACCACTCAAATTAATAATTTATCACTATTAATTATTTCGATTAAAAAAGTTGTTTTTAATTATAATTTAGTAATCTTAACTATTCATCAGAATATGAAAGTTATCCGAAAAGTACCAAAATTTCACCTTAGGCTAAATTCGATACTCCGAATCCAAAAATGAAGTTCATTTTGAAAAATAAGATTTACAGAGTTTTAAAAAGTGGTTATTACTATTCATAACGGCTAGTTTTAATAATATTTTAATAGCATATCGTTGTTTAGTGAAACTCGGTATTGCGTATTACACACGCTATCGAGGAAGGTCGTGATTGCGTGTAATGCAAGGAAAGTCAAGGATGCGTGTTGTGCAAGATCCTTTTGGTGTAGCGTACAACACAAGACTTTAATAAAATTAAAAAGAATATTTTTTTATAAAATCTTGGGCTGTTACATTCTACCCCCCTTAAAATGAATTTCGCCCTCGAAATTCGTCGGGGTTATAAATGGTTTACTATTTGAAAGTTTCTTTAATAGAAACCCACATCGTAAAAAGGAATATCAAAACCAATATTTAAAAACAAAAGTATGAAACGTAACGGTTACCCAAATAAACTAATCATTGGGTTTCCACATAGGTGAAAATATGGATATGGAAGAGAAATCTAACCATCATGTTCTAATGGAGAGTGGTAGAGAACATGGCTATGGAAAAGCCAGTAATCACAAATCCATAGATTTGTGATGATATAAGGTACCATCTGATTCATCAGGTATAAGATCACTAGGACAACATTTTTGGTTTTCAAGATCATTTCCCTAAAGTTGAAAATTTGAATTAGAATAAATACTTACTTTATTTTGGTACAATCTCACTGTTGTTCGTGCCTTGAACAATTTCCACTTCATCTCTTAAATAAATGAAGTTGAATTTTTTATTAGCAGATCATGTGATAGAATGACGGGTCATTCCATCTGTCTCAAAAAAAAGGTTACCAAAAATTATATGCATAAGTCGATCTATAGTGAGATTAATCATATATGGTTCCGAAAATTGACTTATACTTCATATATCATACTGCTTAATATAATAAAACTAGTTTTTACTAAACATGGACTTCCTGTAGGCCAGTGGTAGGCGATAAAGGCCAGTCGCACTTCGGTTGTGGGTTCGATTCCCACAGCCTTGTCCGAAGCGATGGGCTGTCGCCCGTCCTGCAGGTTGTCCTTTTTCCAAAACTATATAACATCCCATCAATAATATCGAAAAAACAAACAATACTAACTTATGTCCAACATAATCCATTCCAATCTTTTAGGCTTATCCATAATACTGTAGTCGACTCTCATAATATAGTGAAAATGATTACCAGAGATTTAACACCATCATCGATCCCCATATATCATAAGATATGTTTTGTTGGTCACATTCCAAACATTCAAAGTCCTTAATCGTGTATTCTCTTGAATACCTTAGTGAAAACATGAATGCAGTTAAAAGTTAACACCTTCCACATACTAAAATCCTCAAAAGTCTATATACTCAAACCATGATATCACTTAGTCCTTATATCAATCATGAGCTCATGAATACTGTTAAACATTTCATTTTCTCGTTTTCCCTTCATTATGCGCATAATATCTCAATCACTTTGAATACCACATTAGACCAATACATAAATATTCCAATATTCCAAGATACAACATTATTTTGGAATCCCATTACATAAACACTTAATCATTCCACCACATCGTTGTCATATTCAACATTGCCAATAGTGATCGCATGTGACTTCCCTTTGTCCTTTTCCTTAAGCGGTTGCTCATGTCGATCATCACTAACCCTTGGATTAGGGCATTTATTAGCATAATGCCCCATTTCCTTGCACTTGAAGCATTGAAGTGTTGGTTGTACGTTCTCTGCAGTGTTTGCTTTATTCACTTCATTAGAATCCCATTTTCCATTACTTAGACACTCAGCTTCTCGATGACCTTCTTTTCCATACTTAAAACATTTTCTAGTCCCTTTAAGACAATCTCCACCATGCTTCTTTCCACACTTTGTGCATAAGGAAACATTCATCTTCTTTTCACCATTATTCTGAGTTTTCTCCTTGAACTCCATCTTTCGTTTCTTGTCAAACCCACGAGATGGATATGTAACACCAACTTCCATTTCTACCTTGATAGCACAACGCACAATTTCTTCATAGCTACTGAAGTCTCTTATAGCTAATGCCCTTCGAAGACTTGGTTTTAAGCCACTGAAAAATCGATCAACTTTACTTTCAGGTTGGATGATAATACCAGAAGCGTACCTTGCAAGTCTTGTAAAATTCGCTTCATAGGTACCAACAGATTCATCATCCCTTTGCTTCAGTTCAAGAATCTCTTTCTCCATCTTTGTTCGGAGAATACAAGGGAAGTACTTATTGAAAAAAAAGTTCTCGAACTCGTCCCATTCCATAGACTCAATTTCATCCCTTTGCCTTGTATTCTTAATAAGATTCCACCATTGATCAGCATCTCCTTCCAAACGATACACTGCTAGGATGACTTTATCATGTTCAGAACATTGAAGAACTGAAAATATCTTTTCAGTAGTACTAATCCATTGTTCAGCAACTAATGGATCAGTAGACCAACTGAAAGAAGGTGGACGCTGCCTCATGAAGGATTCAACAGAATGTTGCTCCTTCCTTTGCTCGTTTGGAAGTCCTGCATGATTCATAGCTTGAGAAAGTTGTGTGAGCATGGCTACAAGATTTTGCATTCCGGCTCCCATATCGTTTGGTTGCTCAGGGGGACAATCATTGCATTGCCCATCACATTCGGCATTAACACGGTTCCTTCGGGTTCCAGCCATCGTCTAAAACCCCAAAAGAATAGTATGAGAGGCAAAAATCATGCTAGGGAAAACAACATAATAAAGGGGTAGTACCTTCAATATCTGACATCTTAGGTTAAATTCGAAGATCGTTAGCGCAATTCTAGGACTATAACCTATACGTATACTTAACCTTAGAGACATCCCTAGACATACCTTAGAAATATCTCTAGGGATCTCACTAACGTTTTCGCATCCTAGTTTCCAAAGGTTGACTAAACCTTTCCTCTGATACCAACTGTAGAGACCCGTATCTTGACGTACATGGACATTACATTACATTTGCGGAATACTTAGTACATAACAAAAAACACACACACAAGGACCGTAATAGTTTAGTGTCTTTGGAAACTCGGAATATAATCTTCTAATCGTGGTGAATGATCTTCAACATCTCCCATAATGATCTTCTTTTTTTTAACCTAAAACCTTTCTTTATATCCTGGGGAAAAGAAAACATAAAAGGGTGAGCTCAAATGCTCAGTAAGGGTAAACAAAAGAAATATCAATCACATCATATACATAAGCACATAACTTTTGGAAATCTTAACCTGCAAAAGAGATCATAATTTCATAACATGGTGTAAATCATTGCAGTGAAATGTAATCACAATAATCATAACATAAAACATGAAACTTTGTGGCATTCACACATAATCATATAGAATCATTTCTTGTTAGTCAAGACTCATTGCCAAGACTATCTTAGTGGACAAAGTCCCTTTCTGAATCGAGTAACCCTCGTTTCAGTCCTGTTTCACTGAACCGGTATAACCTACCATTCCAGCCATGTCTATCTCATGAGATATAAAATCATTACCCAATGCATTGGTGGGAGATATAGGTCCCACCCATCTCATAATGATACCATTCTTATGTGTGCCACAAAATCATAAATCATACATCATTTCATAACCCATGTAATAAAATGGGATTCTTAAACAACATGACATCATAAAACAATTCATATAAGATAAAGGAATTCATAAAAATTTTTCCATCACAACATAATCAAATCCATGTAATAATAGGGATAAAAACAGAACCCTTTTATTATCTTAGATGGAAAATAATTTTGATTAAACACTTGAACTCCATTCTTGAGGAAAATATCCTTTCTTCTTCAAAAACATTTTTCCTTTCATAACATGTCATACAACTTTAAAATAAAAGATGTTGATTAAAAATAAACTTGAAAACTTGTAAAGGAAGCTTCTTGGAAATAATGTTTTAAAAATCCATTCATGCCGTATAAGTTAAAAAAAACATTCTTCGTACTTTTGTCGGAAAAGTCAAAAAGTACCTCGTACGACACAAGATTCCTTTCATAGATATTACTAAAAACTCACCGAAGGGTAAAAATGGATTTAAACAATTTTAGGTGGATGGAAATAATATTACATATTGATGAAATATGGATGTGGATGATAAAATACACCCCAGTAAATACTTACGAATAAACAATCTCGGATAAAAATGAGATTGTGATATTTCCCTTACCTTAGGTCCGATTTGCTTTGTACGTGTCCGAAGCTCCTGTATAATGGTTTAAATAATGTTATTGACTTATTCCAGAATCATATTCATTGTTATGATATCATATATGGTTCACTTATGACATTATATTACCCGTTCTTTTGTAAATTCCATGTTAAAGAAGCGTTTTGGGTAAAATCGTTTCATTTATCGTAGGTGTTTTGACTTGTTGTTCTTGACATCATTATTACTTATATCATGATTTACTTACTTCCAGAATATAAAATATTATTTATATATCATATATATTCAGTATATATATATATATAATAGATAGATAAATAAAATGAAAAACACCGTTCATGGAGATGGTAGTCCGTACGTACGCATGAACGCTGTTTTACATTCCTTATTGTCTTGAAATGGAAGTAAGTAGATGACATACATATATATATATATACATAAATCCAGTAGCTTTATAATGTCATATATTTCATTATTATTTCTTATATATACTTTATAATCATTCTTAAATGGTTAACATGGAGAATGAATCTCATCGCGTCGTGGAGACGGTAGTCCGTACGTACGCACGAGCGATGATATCATTTCCATAAATATTGAACTGAATTGGAGTGGATTATACAATATATCAGAATCAATATGATGTTTTAATAACTATGTATAGTTATTCTTTACACCATTATACCCATCCATGTAAGGTGGTGGTGGAAAATAGATTACACCACGGCGTGGAGACGGTATTCCGTACGTACGCACGCGCAGTGATTTCTTTTTCCGTAGGATGGATAGATGGTGAAATAGGGTTGTTTCATACTTATAATAACATATCAGTATATGAGTGATACTGATGTTATTACTTCATAGTGAAACAACCTAAGAAGAAGAAGTGGAAGAAGAAATAAAGATGAAAGAATTGGTAACGGTAATTACCTCTTCTTTGAAGCGCCTCTTTGAGACCTCCTCTTAGGGAACTATAATCGGTCTTTGAGGAAGACCAGAACCTCTAGGATGTTTCTAGGGAAGTGGAGAAGAGATTTTGGCAGGGGTTGGCCGAGATTGAGTGCTCAATTTGGTGTGAGGAGGAGGGGGAGGAGGTGCCCTTTTATAAGGGAGGAGAGGGGCACCTTAGGAATATCTCAAAATATTATTTTATATTAAAGTCAAAATCGGTGTATAATGGTTACAAAGGGTCTTATTTCGAAGCTAAAGTGGGAATGGGTCGAAATCCTATCAACCAATAGGATTTAGACAAGTTTAGGGTATTATTTTAACCTTATCAATTAGATTTAACTCTAAGTTAATTAATTTAACTTTTACCGTGTCTTTTTGTTTTCTTTCACTATATGGTTAATACACTTACTATAACATGCCAAACGAACCCCAAATTGTTTATTATTAATATATATATCCTTATCTAAGTCATTTGGCCGAACCTTAGATTTTTAGGAATACAATAACAATTAATAATATAATATTTGATTTAAAAACTATTTTGTGTCAATTTTGACACTATTTGATATATGATTTTTGTGAAAGTCATAAAAGAATTATATGTTCGAACCAAGTTGATTAAATCAACATTAATATATCATAGTAACCTAGAAAATTAGTGGAATTCATAAAAAGTCTCAAATTACATTCATTTGAGCATTTATAACATCAATTATGTTAATATTTCCTTAAAAGGGTAATTACTGCATCATCGTTGTGTCATAAATAAATTAATTTATATAAAGTCTAAAAATTATAAATAAAATATCATCATGTAGGAAATCTTTTTAGCTTTCTAATGAATATTTATAGTCGAATTTATCTTATGTATAACCCCATATTAAAAATGTTTTAGTTATTAAACTTTGATTTTAACTATTTTAACTATTCATTAAATAATATAATATTAAATGTCATAATCTAATCCAAGTGGACCTAAATGGTCATATTATATTCATAAGGTTGTTTTTGGTCGAATTACACTTATCCAATAGAATTAGGACATGTGTTAGGGTAATAGTATTAACATATTTACCCTTAGTTACCTTATTTACTATTAACCGTGGTAAAAAAAGTAAAAAGTTACTATTCACCAAAAATTATTTTCATCTCATTGAACCACATTTTACTTACTGACATCAACCGTGTCTCTCGGATTTTTGAAATTCCATTCACAGAAGCGGTAAAATTAAGATTTATGAATAAATTAATTTTTTTAACTACCACTTAGTAGTTTCACTATTCATCAAAAAATTGATGTTTTTCAGAACAATGCCAAAATTTCATCCTAAGCTATATTTCATATTCCGAATTCAAAAATGAAGTCTATTTTACCAAATTAATATCATAGAATTTGCATTAATTAATTTTATAATTAAATCCCGTTGTTAAAACAAATAGCGTGTTTTTAAGAAACAATATCTATCAAAGGATTGACACTTGATTATGTCTGGTTTAAATGCGAAATTACATCCAATGACCAACATTGTATTAAATTGTAAAAATATATTCTAAATATACTTTAAAACCACTCAAATTAATAATTTATCACTAATAATTATTTCGATTAAAAAAGTTGTTTTTAATTATAATTTAGTAATTTTAACTATTCATCAGAATATGAAAGTTATCCGAAAAGTACCAAAATTTCACCTTAGGCTAAATTCGATACTCCGAATCCAAAAATAAAGTTCATTTTGAAAAATAAGATTTACAGAGTTTTAAAAAGTGGTTATTACTATTCATAACGGCTAGTTTTAATAATATTTTAATAGCATATCGTTGTTTAGTGAAACTCGGTATTGCGTATTACACACGCTATCGAGGAAGGTCGTGATTGCGTGTAATGCAAGGAAAGTCAAGGATGCGTGTTGTGCAAGCTCCTTTTGGTGTAGCGTACAACACAAGACTTTAATAAAATTAAAAAGAATATTTTTTTATAAAATCATGGGCTGTTACAATTATATTGGCCTAGCTTGTTCCATGATGCCCATGTGTTTTGTAAGTGATGCTCTCATTGCCAATACATTGGGAATATTTCTAGGAGACATGAAATGCCCCAAAAACCCATTCTATTATGTGAAATTTTTGATGTATGCGGCATTGATTTTATGGGATCTTTTCCTATTTCATTTGTATTTTTGTATATTTTTGTTTCTGTTGATTATGTGACTAAATGGGTGGAGGCCAAGGCCACTAGGACTAACGATTCTCATGTTGTTGTGGACTTTGTCAAAGCACATATTTTGTTTTCAGGTTTGGAGTACCAAAGGACATCATTAGTGACCAAGGGACACACTTTTGCAATAGGAATTTTTCTTCCCTCCTTTGGAAGTATGGGGTGACACACACAACATCAACACCATACCACTACCAAACAAATGGCCAGGCTGAGGTTTCAAATCGTGAGCTGAAACAAATATTAGAGAAAACCATGCAGCGAAATAGGAAGGATTGGAGAAAGTGCTTGGATGATGCATTGTGGGATTATAGGACAGCATACAAGACACCCATTAGTATGTCCCCATTCTGGATTGTTTTTGGGAAAGCATGTCATCTCCCAGTGGAAGTCGAGCATCGGGAATATTGGGATATAAAGAAATGCAACATGGATTTGGACCAAGATGAAATTCAAAGGAAGTTGCAAATTCAAGAGCTTGAGGAGATTCAACTGTCATCATATGCGAACTCAAGGCTCTACAAGGAAAGATCAAAAGCATCTCATGAAAAAATGATCCAATAAAGGGATTTTCATGTTGGAGAGAAAGTCCTTCTCTATAGTTCAAGACCCAAGATGATGCCTGGTAAGTTGCATTCCAGATGGTTAGGTCCTTATATCGTGACTAATGTTTTTCCTTATGGTGCAGTGGATATCACACAAGAGGACACTGGAAGGAGCTTTACAGTCAATGGGAAACGTTTGAAGAGATTCATTGATGGACTTCCAAAAAATGCAGTGGATTTTATCACACTGCATGACCCCATCATCACTTGAGCACATCAGGCTATTCCTAACACTTTCACTTTTATATTATTTTTCTTATTTAAAAATTCTACATTTCATGTGCATATATAATCTCATGGTTTCACATTGAGGACAATGCAATATTTTAATTGTAGGGGAGGGAACCTTTTAGTTTAGTAATTTGAATTGTTTTCCTGTTAAAAAAAACCAAAAAAATTGTGTGTTTTTCAAATTTTGTGTGTTTATTTTACAATTTTCTGTATTTTTTTTGAATCTTTTGAGCTAAAATGATTATCATCACCATGTTTAAATCCACATCAATGATTTAAACAATTTATCCCATGAGAATGAGCTTAAATGAATGCTAAAAATTACTTTGTTTCAAGTTCAAATATTTAGTAATTTCATGAAAAGTACACTGAATTTTGAATCCCATGCCACATCTCACTGTCTTTATCTTTGAAATAACTTTTCATGTGAGGCTTCTGAACCATTATTTTCATATTCTATAAATTCAACTCAATTCTTGAGAGAACAAAACCATGCTTGATTTAACCAGAATTTGATCTATTCATGTCAAAACTTGAGGGTTCGAGGTACTTATGTTTAAATGGTTGAGGCATTTGTTTGGTATTCAAGACCCTATTTAAAATATTCCTTTTTTAATGTCCTACCTTGAATATTTAATCCTTGTAGCCCTTAGAAACCATGCACATCCTGTTAGGTTAGCGACATTACAAGCCAATTTTCCATATCTAACCAACTCTTGAAGTGAAATTGCATAATCTATTTGAGCTTAAGTGTGGGGGAAGCTGTCTTGTGTTGTGCTACCACATTTTGAGATACTTTTCGTGGAAAATTAAATTCTGAAGAGATGTGTTTGCTTCTGAAGAATGTAATTATATTGAAATTTCTGCCTTTTCTGGAGCTTTCATGACAAGTGATGTTGTTCCTTTTCTGGAGCTTCTAATTGAGGTGGAAAGTTATGCCTTTCTGGAGCTTTCATGAAAATCATGTTTGAGAAGATTGACAATTTTTGATGCTGAAATGAAGAATGGTGTTAAATTTTCATGACTTTTCAAGATTATGGAGCTGAATTGATACTATGGGGATTAATGAAAAGACCATATGTAAGTGAAAATTAGATTAATGCAATTTTTCTTCAAAAAGAGTCATTCCCTCCTTATTCAGCCTCAGAATTTTTCATATCTAAATCCTACCAACCGAAAGACACCGAACAACCCTGAAAAGTCCTCATGATAAAAATATGTCTTTGACTCACATCGAGTAGCGATGTAGGAATCTATCAAGCCTATGGTGACCCTTGTATGAGTTTGGATGAGAAAGACATTGCAAAAAAAATTGATATTTGAGTGATGAGAGAAAATTCAAGCGAGGTAAGTGTTTTGTGCATGTGAGGTTAAATGAAGTGGAAATATATTTAATGATATAAATGGAGAACTTGGAATAAGATTTTTTATGAGGCATGATATCTTTTGATTCTTGGTGTGAAATTGATTGATCGTAAGGATATGTGTTTTAAAATTGATTTTGATTTGATATTGATGTTTACTTGATATGAGGTTTTGCTCAGGAGTGCAAAAGGGTAAGTGTGGGGGAGTTGATAAAACACTATTTTATTGAATATTTTATTGATAATAAATGATATAATTTCCTCACATTGTGTTAAATATGTTTAATTAGAAAGTATTTCGGATTAGATCATTCATTTCAATATTTGATGAAAATTCTAGTTTTACCCTTTACAGTTCACTGTAGTATTGCGAAGATAAATATTTTTATATTTATTATTTGATTTTGAACTTTTGTAACAGTGTTACTAACTTAAGTATCTACAACTTGTATTCAGTATACTAGAGCTAAAGAGTGCATTTGGTTGTTTAAAATGGGCCATGAAGGTAAAGTTGGGCTGGACTCGCCAGAATAGAGAAGCTAATGTATTTCGGCCATAATTCCTATATATGGGCCTGGATTAAGCCCCGATTTGGAGAGGAGATAGAGGACCCATATACTCACATTTTATCCTTCTGGATGGCTGGCCAATTCACGCGTTTTGGTGGTCAAATGGGCAGTTCGAGTTGGAAAACAATATTTGGCCGAGATTCCCCAATTACACTTGAAACCTCTTTGAACCTAGCCTCCCCACCACTATATAAATTGGTGATTTTCTCATTTGGTGGGGTAGGGAAGTGCTTTGTAAAGTTTAGGTCAAAGTATAAGTGGATCCACTCCAATTATCCAACCATTTCAATAAGGGTAGCTCTTGAAGCAAGGATCCCTTCGACGAAGCCTTCTTCTTCTCCTTCATGTTGTAATGATTTTATTTGTGTAATAAACTTCTTTGTTCTTCTTTTATTTCTTATATTTTCTTCTTTTTTGTTTAAATTTATTATTCTATTAATTTTACTCTATGGGCTTGAATTCTTGAGTAGAATCGTTATTGGGTTATACCCATTATAATCCTTTGCACATGCAAAACACTTCTACGATGATTACGCCACCCATGGAAGAGTAGTCTTTTAGGAATCGATCTATCTTCTACCCAATTCATTTAATTTTTATGAATCAATGAGATACATTAATTCACATAATATTATCCATGAATTTTGTTTTTAAATTACATGATACTAATCAATCAATTGAACAATTAACACAAAAACACGCAAGGTCGGGATTTTGTGTAAATTCTGAGAGCGTAATCATAATCGGAAATTCAAGACCACATGGGATAAATTTGTAGAGTTCAAATATAATCTATAAACACAATTAATCCTCATTTACAGAATGGATATGTGCTCTAATTAACCACTGACCATAAGCTATCCTTAGAACAACAATCAATGCAGGGTGCTGCGATTGCGGGTTCTGAAGCTAGCCTAAGGTTTAAGTAATTTCATTTTTGTGGTTAAGTAAACTCTTTTAGGGATCGAGAGATAAAAAATTAGGGGATCATAATTAAGTGGATATTTATTTAAATTATAATTATTAATAAGTGAATTAAGAGGTATAGTTAGATCAATTACGCCTTTTAAAATAGATTTCTAAAAAAACATCTTCTTGTTGTGTCATTTTAATCAAAATTCATTTCAAAACTAAAAACAAAAAAAATATACAATCTTATTCTAGAAAACAACTTCTAGATTCATAAACTATAAAAAAACCCCAATCCATTAAATTAGTGTTTTTATTTCATTAAATTTTATTTTATTTTTAGAATACCTTTAATAAGTTGTTAAATTCACTTCCTCCTTTGAGGGACGACCTTGGTCATCCACTATGCTGCACCTAAGTACCCCAAAATCACATTAATCATTTGAGGGAGCCCACGACAACGACCTATCAAGTTAATAATTACTATTTTTTTCTGTAATTACCCATATTATAAATCTTATACATAAATAAGATTCTTTTGGCTAGAGATCATGGTGTCCATAGAAATATCTATATAAGGGAAAGATGGTGGTGGAGCCACTATTGTGTGGCAGGACTTCTTAGAGGGAATAAATTCAAAGGTAGAGAGTGTTTATGCCACATCATCTCCATGGAAGATTCTAAGGAATCTAGGTGTGGAAATTATATTCACCATCATCATAGTCTCATTGAGGTGGAAATTTTTCTGGACTATGGGGATAACCATGTTGTATGTCTCCCTATGGATTGTGAAGATGAAACCTTTCTAAAATGTCAGGGGATAACCTATCCATGGTTCTACCTTGGTCCATGTTTTAGTTGGACCATGTGGAGATAGAAATTTTTATCCAAAACATGAGTATAACCATGTTGTGCATTCCCCCATAATGTGTTTGGGGGATCAATTTCCAAAATAATAGGGTTTCACCATTCAATGGTAAAATCTTTTTTACAATTTCATCCAGCTTGTGAAAAGGGTCACCATACTATGATATGTATTGGACACACCATGGTGAGTCCTGGTCATGATAATTCTTAAAAATAGTAAAATTCCTTGATATCCCTATCTTTTTAATCCCCCCAAGTTATTTCCCCCCACATTTAGATTACTATAGGTACCCCACAAATGAATGTTATCCAGATTCCTATTTATCATGAATAATAGTGGTATTTTCCTAGATTACTCTAGGAAAATCCATAGTTACTGTTTCCTTTTATTATAATTGGTTATTTTATTTTATTCCATATTTATTACCTACTACCCAGGGCGTGTAGACCTATGGTTTTTATTTTCTTATTATGATAAGAGAGTTTTGGTTTTTAGTGTATTACCTTGCCTCTTTAAGAATTTCTCTCTCATTTATTAGTGTATTCCACCTTAATACAAGTCTTTTGGAATGATTAATGTATATTATTTAATTTTTCAGCTTTATTTCTTTATATTTTTTGTGATTTATTTAGTCTAAATAATGTTTTATTTATTTGAAATAATTTTTAGCGGATTATGAAATCAGTTATATATATATTAATTTTTTTAAATCATTTCCCCTTTGAATTTTTATTATTAATGTGTCATAAAAACCATAATTTGGAACTAAATTAGTGGTTGTTATGTTTTTATTTGTCGAATCACCCCTTTTAAATGGAAAATAATTACAATTCATAAAATGGATCCCTCTAGAATTGTGGAAGACACATGGGAGCCTTAGTATGTAGGTGGTAGGACTAGGAAACTAATAACTAGGAATTATTTTCCCACCATATCATGTGATTCACTCTACAATAATAACTAAACATATAATTACATGACAGTGATTCACTTTTTACGATGGTTCCCTCTCACTAAACCTTGAGATTTATCTCCCTATGAGTTTTTGAATTTTTTTTCCAAAAACCAATTTGTGTGATGATCTTACATGTCCATGAATATAGATACCATTAGTGAATTCCCATGGTTATTTTTTATAGATATTATTTACCTAACATACACTTTTATATTTTAAAACTTTTTCTTTTTGAGTCTCCTTAAAAATTTTAAAATATTATTTTTAAATTACTAATTCACAAACAATCATGCACAGTTTATTTAACAATGATCTCTTATATTTGTTTGTGTGATTATACTATCTTGTTTTGATCACACCCAACAAACACCCAACGAGTTTGTATAAAACTATTTTTTTATGATTTTGGTTAAGAAAAGGTTCCAAATAGTGGATGAAATTACTTTAGTTAGTAGTTCATTGGACATTGGTTATGAAATTGTGGTATTTATCCCTATTTTAAAATGGTTATGGTTACTAAATTTTTATTTATTTTGATTCAGTTATTGTATCTTACCCTCATGTATAAACATATTGGCTTCCTCTTCCATTTTATTTTTATATGTGTAAATTTTTAAATCCTTTTTATTATGGTATGATGATTATAATATTATGGTTTATGGATTGTATCATTTCTTTAATATTTCATATTTTTCACCATTTTTCATGATTTTTTTTTGTTTTAGTTTCCACTACTCGGGAACATGTTTCTCTAGTGTGTGGAATTTTCATGGAGGGTCCTCGTGTTGGATATATTTTATGGGTTTCATTAACAAAACCACTAAAATTTTTTAATTGATTCCCATTAACTAGTTTCTATATAATAGGGATTAGGAATACCCATTAGGTCATACCGCTGGCATGTTCAGGTCCCTAGTTAGGGGTATTTGTGTCAATTTGTGAACAAAAATAATCAATGCCAAATTATTGGTTTATGATATCTAGGATGTCTTGAAATAAAAGCGATATGATATTTAGGGTTCAACTAATTGGTTTAAGGGAGTGTATGGACAATGCTTTTAGTACGCAACAATGATATTTATAGGAATTTTATGGTTTAATGTTTTTCTTTAGGGTCAAATTTTATTCATCTCATATGGTTGTGGTTTATGGAAAGAAGACCATGTACATTAACCAAATATTATGAATGGATATTTTTTTTGTATTAATTAAAATGATTTATGTATATATATCATTATTATTTATGAATTGTGACTATTTATCAATTTTCAGGGTTTATTTCCCTTTAGTCAGTTTATATAGTATCTTTCCCCCATGAAGAACTCTATTGAACCCTACAAAAAGGTTTCATGGATTGTTTTCCATGATTGAATACTATGATAGATTAGTATATGATCAAAGATATGTATTTGATAGTTTTATCTATAGATCAAGGTGTGGGAATTGTTCATGATCATCATAAGGAAGCATACTGACTCTCAAGTGGAGAAAATTATTATAATCAACAGTTTCTTAAGAATAAACCTTATTCCTTTTGTGGGATGAATGATCGATAAAAATATTAGGAATTGTTATAAATGGTTGAAATTATTTTTAATTTCCTAGGAATTGAGTCACTATTAAGGATAAGTGTTATTCATTAATGCTTGAAGAACCCAACCTTCAGTTGTGAGAGTTTGTTTTCTTGGAGAAGTAGCACAAAAACGTTGTGTAAGAGGACCTAATGGATAACTTTATTCAGTAATTTTATCCTAAAAAATTGAAATTAATTAAGTTTCAAAAGTTTGTGAACCATAAAAAGGTAACCAAGCTATAATAGAGTATTAAAACTAGTTATGTGGTTTTTCCAAATATCTCTAGATATTATTTGTAATTATGACTTAAAGTTATGAATATTCAAAAAGTGATTACACCCCAATATACGACAACATGTTTCCATTTTTAAGAAGATTTCATACGATGAAGTGTTTTACTAGGCCATGGTGGTGTATATTGGGTAGCATGATATGATTGGATTGTTTTTAGATCCTTCTGTTCTCAGTGGAAGTGAATATTGTTACTTAGAGAAGAAGTTAAAGTGGTGTGATGTTATAAAGGAGGTGTTGGTGACCCCAATACTTCTTCTAAGTCTTTTGAACAACTAGCCAGACATAGGTGGTCTCCCACTTTTTAGAAATGTGGATATATGGGCCACATAAATCCTTAATTAACACAGAACCACAAGGGATATCAGTCTTATGGACTCATTAGTCATCTACAGTTATTTTTCCATCTTATACCCTCATATTAAAAGTTGTTCATGATCTTCTATTACGAGAGGATTCAATGTGTAGTCTGATGCTTCTATGGAAATATATTTTTGAACTAAAGGATGGGGAGGTTGGAATGGATCATCATAAGGTTAGATCCATTTGTTTTATAAACCCCAGAACACAGGTAGGCCATAGATCCACCTTGAGAGGAGGTCGTTCCACACAATATAAGAGATTTCAATGGGGTATTATATGTCCCTAATGACAGTGAACGGTACAATTATTGTTTCTTCTATTATGGATATTACTTTATTTGGAATAGGATCCTCAAATTAATTTATTTTTTATCATGTGATGAAAATATTAAATTCTAAATTCGATATGCTGAAATATGTGATGGAAATATTGAAACCCATCAAAAAAAGGAATAGAAAGTCTTATAATTCCCTTTACACGTGATCTCTATTTCAAAAATAAAAACCGATTGAGATTTATTATACATGGACATAGATTTCATTTATTTCAATATCATGATGGAATAAATGAACTCATTTTATGGGCCTTGTGGATTTATATCATTTCGGGTTGACCCTCTCTTCCCCTCATGGGATCTCTTATGTATTTCATGTAGAGTGTGACCTGTTTACCAACTAGGAGGGATATCCTCTTCCTTAGGTGGGTAGGACTATATTAAAAATGTCAACTCTTATAATATATTTAGATGAAATAATTATGATGATTATGTTACATCAAGTGATTAGGACGTTCCATAGGTATTTCTAGATGAAATCTCAAGTTTATGCATAGAGCTAGAATTCATGCTCTTGATCAATCTATTGACTAGGATCCGAACAATTTATCAATCATATTACCTCATAGAACCTATAGATATATAATAATTACCTATTTAATGGGATGATTTTAATGCTAGAGGTTAATTTTTTTGATGAATATATCTATGGGTTGGGTAGATACTTTTTGTAGATAACATTTATGGATCTCTCCCCTTATGAAAGGAATACCAAAAGCTGAACATGATGATGAATAAAGAAATTATCTCTTACCCCATATTGACGAGTTATTAGTCTAGTTAAAGGGGATGAGGTGGTAATATAATATCTATCTCTATTCAAGTTTTCAACTACTCTATCTGAGAGAGGATTATATAACTAGGACTTCCTTTCAAAGAAGGAAAAGCCTATTTGAGTATCTTTTTTTCTACTTGGTTTGAATATTGCTCAAGTGGACTTCACGACACTCACTAATAGTATTTTCCATTGATATATCTATTTTTTTCATAGTATATTTTATGGAATCATGGTATATTCCACGTATTAATAGGATCATATACATCACTTATGAATTGTCTTTGAGACTATATATGATCTTTTCTAAGAAAATAGTTAATCAAAATTTGACATATGGATCTAGGATGTGAAGTTGATGGGGCATGTCATTTTTTAACATGGTATTTAGGCCATCCTAAAAAAGGTGAGGTCCATTATATATTCAGAATATTCGAATAATTTCTCCAATATTATATATTCTTGTTATTAATGGGATATTATTGGTTATTAATAATAGATTTATGTCAATTGTGTTTCATTATTGGATATCACTTAGAGAGTTGTGAAATCCATATGTAGCTCTGAGTTCTAGGAGTATTTTGATCAATTATTGTTGTGGTTGACCCTTAATCCAATTATAAATCTTCCTAAACCTAGTTAGGGTTATATTCTATATATTTATTCTATAATTATAGGATTGGGATTTGTACATATGTAAAATGATCATGTGGTGGCATATGATTCTTTTAAAATTTGACTGCATGAAATAATCTTCCAAGACCATGACCTTGAGTTCACTACTATCATAAATGATTTGATGTATAGGTGTTAGTACATGTTTTCATTGATATCAAATGTATATTATGATTATAAGAGAATGAGATATATTTTATCATAGAGAGGATTGATTCTATATTAGAAAAAATGATTGGAATACCTACTGGAATTTTATTTTATCATTTCTAACATGCTCAGAAGGGTAATGTGGTTGTTGATGCTATCAGTGTTATTTTTCATTCCTAGTTTTTGAATGATTCAAGTGATGAGTGAAACATCATGAGACTATTACCATGATTGTATCTAGATATAAATGAGTAGAAGGAGGTGGTTTTATTTGAAAATATTAAATTTATTCATTCCATTGTATAAATCATTGTATAGGACCATCCATGAGATGATAAATTATAGTGAATTGGGGGAATCTTAAACAATGAGTATACCACTAGTGAGTAGTATCTATCTCCTTTGGGTGTTCTTTCCATTGAAAACCATTGGGTGGATCATATTCCTTCAATGATGTTTGTGATGGAGGATTCAAAACATTCTATGTGATCCTTCTATCCTGGTTTCACCAAGATGTATTGCAACATGTGATGTGTATTAAAGTAGTCATGCATGAGATATGATATTGATGAATTTTTAAATCCTTGTTATACTTTTCCAAAAGTTAAGTCCAAGATTCTAAATCCTTTAATTATTCTTCAACCTCTTCCAGTTACCACATAGAAGTGGGGTTAGGTATCTATGGATTTAATCATTACATTACCTCATACCCCTCATGGGAAGAATGATATTTTTTTGATCAATAGGGAATCCAAGTCCTCTCATTCCATAATAATAATAGAGTCTACTATATTGGAAGTGTCATGACCTGACGTAATAGGTCCTGAACCGTTACTACCCCAAAACCACCACTTATATAACAAGGGCGGGTGACTAGTGATGAGTAGACATATCACTCCCATGGGAGGACTTAGCTTATTTTTAATGTACACAAAAAATCATATTGAAACCCTTTAAATGGTAAAATGTAAAAAACAGATAATCTATGAATGTATACATCAAAATCCACCCATCAGTGTATGATAACAAGTACCAGAGACCAATAGGGGCCAAATAAAATACCACAAAAAGGAAATTAAAAGTACTTCCAACCTATAGATGGGTGATGATATCTATCAAGGTGACCACATGAACTGTAGAGACCTGAAGCTTAACGTTCATGGACATTACATTTCTTTTGTAGAATGATTAGTACATAACAAAAACACACACACAAGGACCATAATAGTTTAGTGTCTTTGGAAACTCTGAATATAATCTTCTAATCGTGATGAAAGATCTTCAACATCTCCCATAAAAATATTCATTTTTTATACCTAAAACCTTTCTTTATATCCTGGGGAAAAGGAAACATAAAAGGGTGAGCTCAAATGCTCAGTAAGGGTAATCAAAATAAATATCAATCACATCATATTCATATGAACATAACATTTTGGAAATCTTAACCTGCAAAAGAGATCATAATATCATAACATGGGATAAATCATAGTAGTGAAATGTAATCCCAATAATAATAACTTAAAACATGAAACTTTGTGGCATACACACATAATCATAGAGAATCATTTCTTATTAGTCAAGACTCATTTCCAAGACTATCTTAGTGGACAAAGTCCATTTCTGAACCGAGTTCATTCCTCATTTCAGTTCTTTTTCATTGAACCAGTTTAACCTGCCGTTCCAGCCATGTCTATCTCATGAGATATAAAATTATTACCCAATGCATTGGAGGGAGATATAGGTCCCACCCATCGCATAATTATACCATTCTTATGTGTGCCACAAAATCATAAATCATACATCATTGCATAACTCATGTAATAAAAATGGCATTCTTAAACAACATGACATCATAAAACAATTCATATAAGATAAATGAATTCATAGAAATAATTCCACCAAAACATAATCAAATCAATTTAATAATAGGGATATAAACAAAACCATTTATTATCTTAGATGGAAAATAATTTTGATAAAACACTTGAACTCCATTCTTGAGGAAAATATACTTTCTACTTCAAAAACACTTTTAATTTCTTAACATGTCATACAATTCTAAACTAAAAGAAGTTGATTAAAAATAAAATTGAAAACTTTTAAAGGAAGCTTCTTGGAAATAATGTTTTAGAA
This sequence comes from Viscum album, assembly GCA_963277665.1. Classification (NCBI taxonomy): domain Eukaryota; kingdom Viridiplantae; phylum Streptophyta; class Magnoliopsida; order Santalales; family Viscaceae; genus Viscum; species Viscum album. Next base: position 2,103,374,931 of record OY728128.1, on the reverse strand, counting down.
ATCCATTGATGCCGTATAAATTAAAAAAACATTCTTCTCGTACTTTTGTCGGAAAAGTCAAAAAGTACCTTGTACGAAAAACGACAAAAGATTACTTTCATATCTTTTACTAAAAACTCACCGAAAGATAAAATTGGATTTAAACAATTGTAGGTGAATGGAAATAATATTAAATATTGAGGAAACATGGATGTGGATGATAAAATACACCCCAGTAAATTCTAAAGTATAAACAATCTCGGATAAAAATGAGATTGTGATATTTTCCCTTACCTTAAGTCTGATTTTTTTCGTAAGTGTCTGAGCCTCTAGTATAATGATTTAAATAATGTCATTGACTTATTCCAGAATCATAATCATTGTTATGATATCATATATGGTTCACTTATGGCTTTATATTACCCGTTCTTTTGTAAATTCCATGTTAAAGAGCGTTTTGGGTAAAATCCTTTCATTTGTCGTCCGTATTTTGACTTGTAATTATTCATATGATTAATTAGATAATGATTACATAATTACAGAATATAAAACATGGTTTATATATAATATATATTCAGAATATACATATATATAATAAATCAGTAAATGGAAAGAAATACACCGTTCATGAAGACCGTAGGCCGTACGTACGGATGAACGCTGATTTCGTTTCCTTATTGAGTTGAATGGAATTAAGTAGATGACATACATATATATACACATAAATCCAATATCATTATTATGTCATATATTTCATTATTACTTATTATATATACTTTATAATCATTCATGAATGGTTAACGTGGAGAATGAATCTCATCGCGTCCTGGAGACGGTAGTCCTAACGTACGCACGAGTGATGATATCGTTCTCATGATTGTGGAATTGTATTGGAGTGTATGTATAATATTTAATAATAAATATCACTTTAAAATAATAATATATATTTATTATGTACACCATTATACCCCTCCAAGTAAGGTGGTGGTGGAAAATAGATTACACCACAGTGTGGAGACGGTATTCCGTACGTACACATGCGCGGTGATTTCATTTTTCGTAGGATGGATAGATGGTGAAATAGGGTTGTTTCATAATTATAATAACATATCAGTATATGAGTGATACTGATGTTATTACTTCATAATAAAACATCCTAAGAAGAAGAAGTGGAAGAAGAAATAAAGTGGAAAGAATCGGTAACAGACATTACCTCTTCTTTGAAGCGCCTCTTTGAGTCCTCCTCTTAGGGCACTAAAATTGGTCTTTGAAGAAGACCAAGACCTCTATAATGTTTCTAGGGAAGCGGAGAAGATAATTTTTCAGGGATTGGCTGAGATTGAAGTCTCAAAGTGGTGTGAGGAAGAGAGGGAGGAGGTTCCCTTTTATAAGGGAGGAGAGGGGCACCTTTGGAATAACTAAAAATATTATTTTATTATAAAGTCATATTCGGTTTTAAATATCTCCAAATTGATTAATTTCTAAGATAAGGTGGGGATGGGTTGAAGTAATCTCATCCAATATAATTTAGACAAGTTTAGGTTCCTAATATAACCTTATCATTTATATTTAACTTTAAGTTAGATAATTTTACTTTTACCGTGTTTTTTTTGTGTTCTTACACAATAAGGTTAATAAACTTACTATAACAAGACAAACAAACCCCATTTTGTTTATTATTAATATATATAACTTTATCTAAGTAATATGGACGAACCTTATATTTTTAGGAATAATATAACATTTAATAATATAATATTTATTTTAAAGACTATTTTATGTCAATTTTGAAACTATTTATTAATTGATTTTTGTGAAAATCATAACATAATGATTAGTTCGAACAAAGTTAATTAGATCAATACTGATAAGTCATATTAACCTATAAAATTAGTGTAATTTATAAAAAGTCTCAAATTACATTTATTTGGGTTTTTATAACATCAATTATGTCAATATCTCATTAATAAGATAATTACTCCATCATCGTTGTGTCATAAATAAATTAAATTATTTAATGTCTAAAAATTACAAATAAAATTCCATTATGTAGGAAATATTTTTATATTTCTAATGAATATTTATAGTCGAATTTATCTTTTGTATAACCCTATATTAAAAATTATCTACTTATTAAACTTTGATTTTAAATTTTTAACCCTTCTTTAAAAAAATTAATAATAAATGTCTTAATCTAATCCAAGTGGGCCTAAATGGTCATATGATATTCCTAAGGTTGTTTTTGGTCGAATTACACTTATCCAATAGAATTAGGACATGTTTTAGGGTAATAATAATATCATTTTTACCCTTAATTACCCTATATACTTTTAACCGTGGTAAAAAAAGTAAAAAGTTAGTATTCACCAAAATTTATTTTCATCTCATTGAACCACATTTTACTTACTGACATCAACCGTGTCTCCCGGATTTTTGAAATTCCACTCACAGAAGCGGTAAAATTAAGTTTTATGAAAAATTCACTTTTTTTAACTATCACTTAGTGGTTTCACTATTCATCAAAAAATGAAATTTTCCAGAAAAATACCAAAAATTAGGCCTAAGAAATATTTGTTATTATGAACTCAAAAATGATGTCTTTTTTACCAAATTAAAAACATATCAGTTTCATTAATTAATTTTAAAAAATAAATCCCATCGTCAAAACAAATAGCGTGTTCTTAAGAGATAATAACAATCAAAAGATTGAAACTTGTTTATGTCTAGTATAAATGTGAAATTACATCCAATGACCAAAATTGTAATAATTGTAAAAATATATTCTAAATATACTTTAAAACCACTCAAATTAATAATTTATCACTATTAATTATTTCGATTAAAAAGGTTGTTTTTAATTAAAATTATCAATTTTCACTATTCATCAGAAAATGAAAGTTATCCGAAAAGTACCAAAATTTCACCCTAAGCTAATTTCGATATTCCAAATCCAAAAATGAAGTCCATTTTGAAAAATAAAATTTAAAAAATTCTAAAAAGTGGTTATTACTATTCATAATGGCTAGTTTTAATAATATTTTAATAGCATATCTTTGTTTAGTAAAACTTGGTATTGCGTACTACACACGCTATCGAGGAAGGCCGCGATTGCGTGTAATGCAAGGAAAGTCAAGGATGCGTGTTGTGAAAGCTCCTTTTGGTGTAGTGTACAACTCATGAAATTAATGAAATTAAAAAGAATATTTTTCATTAAATCTCGGGGTGTTACAGGAACATACCTCTATTTTTTCACACCAATTATCTTCTCCTGGTCCTGATACCTATAGGACTCCTTCAACTCGTTGATAATCTACATAAGTCATGATACATGTGGGTAAATACCATGATGGTTTGAGTATAACAAAACCCAATAGGACCCCTCAAAATTATTAATCATATAACATCAAGAATAATAGTCATCCCATCATAGGTATATTTCTACAACACACATAACAAGAATATCTAGATATAATCAACAAAGACACACAATATCAAGGTAATGTCACAAAAATAATTCTATCATAGTATTCATATTCAAATGTTCAACATAACTATTTTCTAGGATAACACCTTCCATGATTCACATAACACAAATGGAATCAGTCAAATATGTCATTGTCATCACGTCTCACCCTAATAAGTACCTGTTAGAGGTCTAAAGATAATGATACATAGATGAGGATCACACCCAAGGAAATGAGGTACACCAACAACTCAATTTAGATATATTTCTATGTTCAGAATCGATGACTACGTATTTTTATTCGTGATAATACAAATAACTCCACCTAGGAAAGATAAGAGGATATAGGTTCTAACTCCATCATGATATGAATGAATCATTGAACCCTATCCAAGAATGATGTCCGTATGAAAAGATGACCATCGTATTTTTAGGAAGCGATTACAAAGTAAACACTTAGGGAATATAAAAAAGGGAGAATTCCTGAAGAAATATTATCCAAGATGAGGGGGATAAGAGATAAAAGAAATATTTTATTGATTACATGGAACATATATGATGTACACAATGTGTCCCTTTTGAATTGAGTTCTAACCATGTATTATAGCCCACACCTGTTTCCCTATTTCAGTACATGGAGTGTCCGTGTTTGAGTACACATCTTGTCCAATACTATGTACTACTGAACCTTTCTAGGTCCCTCTAGCTATGTTCATGCATGTGTAGAAGCTGTGTCTGAGACTGTGTAATATTGTCCATTTCCATGTATCATCTGAGTTACACGTCATTCCGTTTGGTAAGGTTCACTCCCCCTGTGACATAGGTCAAATGTTGTGTGATATTTACTTTTATCTCCATAACCCAAGATCCACAACCAAGGTCCCACACAATGTGTAATCCTAGATTACAATCCATATACAAAATGATTTATTGAACCCACTAGTTCATGCCACAACATCTTCATCCACAACATTCATCACTATACCCACTACCCATCCATCAGTGGATCATATATATTGATCTTCCTAGAACATCTGTCATCAGAGAATTGATTTCTAGTCATACTGTTTGTTAAGAACTGTCCCATTTCCGTGTTGTAATTTTACATTCCAAAACCCTCTCACATATGTCCCAATATGTCATCACCTTTCAATCAGATCTATCCTATCATTGATCAGAACATAGATATGAGATACAATTTGTTGTTCTAAGAAACAGGTTCACAACAATTTATTATTTGGTATTTTGTCAAACCATTGATCAAACGAATACCACTGATGATCACATGACACATTGTAGGAGAAATCCATGAATCAATAAAGAAGATAAAAAATTGTCCATGTTTGTTTGACCTAAATCTATTTCGATTAAAAAAATTAATGAATATATAATATAAATAAACAATATCTCCCCATAATCCCTTCATATAATCCTATACCTGCAATACAATCGATCTGAAAATCAATATACTGGTCGATTTAATCTCTTTCATCCAATGAATAATAGAACGTGGAGAAATCAAAACAAAATAATTTCCTACCTTGATTTGGATACATTTGTGGTGAATAATATATCCACGTCATTATGATTTGGTGATTTCCTTGAGTTTCATAGCACCCCAATTGATGATCCAAAATCTAGTCATCCAATACCAGCCAAATCTTCTGTAATTACCTCTCTCACAAATCTACAGGGTTATATAAAAAACCCTAGAATTTTATCATAACTATATATTTACAGACCAACATTAGGTCATAGAAATCAATTAGATAAAATATATAAATCAAATTTTTATTTTTAATTCTTCTGTGACTTCTCTCAACCCAAATATCCAACACAGTACAAGGATATATCACATATAGGGTAAAAATCATGCTCTAAAATAAATTATGGACTCACACTTCAGATCTTAGCCACCATTTAAGAGTTATTAAACTTTTTTCAAGAAAACATCACATGATTTCATTTAATATATTTAACATATTTTAAAAAATAATTACTAGCACACTATACTTCAGAATCTCTTGGAATCTTAGGTTATAACTCTAAAAATAATTCATACAATATGAAAAAAAATACATGAAAAAATAGGAGTATTGAAACTCTCCACACCTAGGAATTTATGTACTGAGAATGGAAAAAAAAAATATATAAAATGAGATGTTGGTATTGAGCTTGCATCTAGGTTTTCCACTCTCAGGTCCCCTGCTGAAGAATTTCGTACAACCACTAGATGTGCACTTGGGAATTCTATCACCCACAAGGGACCATATACTACAAATCCTCGATCTCTAGGTTTCACTGAAAAATGGTCTCTCAATCCTAAATCACCTTCTCACCGTAGTTTATAACATGTGCAAAAATGTAAAAGTACCTCCTCAACTGTGACATGTGGAAGAAGTCATGTACACAATCTAAATCCAACGATAGAGTTGAGTGGTATTCAACCTATCAAACTCTATGTTGAATCTACAAATTAAAAATTAATATTTGGAATATCATTCCACCCCAACCAAATACCTAAAATCCATGTTGAGGTGAGACTCTTAGGAAGACATGCTCTCCCTACATGAACTCCAAAGGCAATTTTTATTGTTCTACATAGAAATTATGACAACACTGTGTTGTACTCCTCAACTCCTTGATAATCCACACCTTCTCCAAGGTGGTTCACACCAAATCTGGCCCCATACGTACTGACTCCCTTTGTCCATTCTAGAAAAGTAGTGACATGTAGGTCTGATCGTACAAGGCCTCAAATAAAGCCATACTGATGGTGGAATGGTAGATATTATTGTATGTAAAACCAACAAATAGTTGGCGATCCTACCAATAATGGACTAAGTCTAACATGAAAGCCAGAAACATGCCCTCTAAAACCTGAATGGTCTGTTCTATCTGGCAGCTAGTATGGGGGTGAAACAGTGTTCCCAAATGTAATTGACTCCCAAAGGCCTCCTACAACCACTTCCATATCCGAGACTTAAAGAAAGAATACCGGTCTGAAATGATCAATGAGGGAACTAAAATGAGTCAATCTATCTCCTCCACATAGAGGTGTCCCAATATATCTAATCAAATCTGGTCTCAAATAGCTATGAACTAGGCCGACCTGGTGTGTTAGTCTACGATCACCCTAATTACATCATGTACCATGGATGTACAAGGAAAACCTATCACAAAGTCCTTGGATATATTATCAAACATAAAAACCAAAACCTCATAGGATAGAGCTAGACCTACTTAAACATGTTGTTTATCGTTCACTTGTTGACAACTAAGGCATCAAGAGAAAAACTATGCAACTCACTTATTTATCCCTAGTCACCAAAAATAAGATCGAAGGACCTAGTATATCATCACCACACCTAGATATACCATAAAGGGAGATGTACATAAATATCATAGAGCCTCCTCCCACAATGTCAGTAGTACCATCCTCCATCCCATAAAATGAAAAACATGCTCCCAACCTTTAGAAAAACAATAAGGAGGATTTCTAGTGGATATTTGAGTACATAGAGCCTTATAGTTGGAATCATATATCTATGATTCCCTAAATAACTATAAAAGTGTGGGGATAACAACCATCGATTGGAATTATGATTATCCATCCCCATCCTCAAACTATAACTAAAATTATGCAGACTACATTGATGCCTCTCTCAAGAATTGCGATCAAGATCTTCCATTGAGATAATTTTCAACCTTATTCCACTTCCATGATGTATAGAAAATATCAAAGTCATAAACCTGAAAGAAATCTATCCATGACTTCTATATCAACTTAATATCCTTCTAAGAGAAGATGTACTTGATAATATTATGGTTAGAATAGATGATAAACAACTCACCATAAGGTAATATCTCCAACTAATTTGGGCAAAGACTACCAATAATAAATATAGATTGTGGGACATATAGTTATTGTCATGTGGAATAAACAACCACAAAACATAGAAAATCACCACCTACGTCTCTATGATATCAAAACTAATTATAGTCCCAATGCATCACATTACACTATGTATACAACAAAATCCTCTAAAAATATCAATATGGGAGTGCTTTTCAATATCCAACTCAACTTGTTGAAATCCCAATGGATCTCCCTTTTCCTCATGAAAGGATTCCTCTATATGGTCAATGCATCCAAGGGATCTGATATCCTAGAGAAATTAGGAATGAATCCTGGATAGTGGCATTATATCCTAAGGACGATCCACAAATCTATCATGATTATGAGTGGTTCCCAATATGACACTACCTCGACCATTGCGAGGTCCACTTCAACACCATATACTATGATAACATGACATAGAAAGTGGATCTCTAGAATATTGAACTAGAACCTAGAGATTCTTCCATAAATATGGTGCTCTCAGAGTATGTCCCTAACCATCCCGAAGTATCTCATGTTCCCCTCCTTAGACAGTAAGTACAAAAGGGTGAAGTTATTGAAGGCCACCACAAACTATTCTAAGAAAGGTTGAATGATCTGATTCATGAGTCCCATAAACACTATTGCAGGATTATTTACACTAAAGGGAATCCACAAGTATACATAATGACCATAGAAATATTGGAGTTCCGACATCGGTATATCCGTGTCTTGTACTTGTAACTGGTGATATCCTGATCTGTGGTCAATCATTGAGAACCATTATACCCCTATCAGTTGATCAAAAAATTTATCAATTCTTAGTAGTATATAACTATTCTTTTTAGTCACCTGGTTTAGGAAATAATAGTCCACATATAACCTCATTATCTCATCATCCTTATTAGAGAACAACATTGGGGCTTCCCAGGTTGAAACACTGGGTCTAATAAATCCCTTACTATGAAAGTCCTCCAACTTCACCACAACACTAAATTCTCTTTGAAAGATATCAAATATTCTCACATTGATATACTTGTTGTCCCTCAGTGTAGATAAATGTAGAAATATATCTATCTGTGTGGAGGTAATCTTGGAATGTCCTCATACTCTGATAAAATAGTACAGAACAGAAAAATCATAGCATAGATGGATCCAAGGGTCATAATAGCTAACTGATGAGAAATTAGCTTCCTCCTCATACAAATGATTCCATCCTTTTCTTCATGGGTTTCATTTTTAATCACAATGTAAAACCTCATCCCATTACTGGGGATTCTCTACATCCTCCACCTAAAACACTATATCTGGGTATAAACTGTAGATAACTCGTCCATAAATAATATGAAGTGGTAAGTCCACATTGCTACTACAAAGAGATCTCGAAGAAAACTCTCTCCTACAAATGTCAACTGACACCAAAGTCTCATCCAAAATTTCATTGTATCAAACCATATAGGTTAAAATAAATAAATGACTCACATGTTTTTATAAAAAATATATATATGGTAGAAAAGAAATATATAATACCTTAAATCATCACTCGATCCAATGGTTCATAAGGCTCAAATTACTGTAGGTTCCCCCACCCCTGACCACCAGCTCCTTGATCCTGGTGGGAATATATGGGGATGGTGGTGGTAACAAGGTAAAACCACTAGCACCTAAAGATACTCTAAAATATCATCTTTCACATCTGCTACCCTATGGACCATCTTAGTCCTAATGCATCTACCTAGGAATCCCATTTTCTTCCACTCTATCAGCCGTAAATCAAGTCAGAGAATCTCATCAAAGATTCCCCAGAACATCACAAGAATATATTTCCATCTCTCTAGGATTACTAGATCCATCTAGTAATCCATGAACCACACATCCTCTATCAATGGATCCAATCCTAAAACTTCTCACTCATAAATGTACCTAACATTGACATCGTCTCCCTGCCATTAAGTTATATTCTCCTATGTTCCCACTTACTGCAACTACTGTCTATCTCTACTTAGCTAGGAAACTCTCAATGACTAAGGAACACTATAGAACACTATCATAGTTATTAATTCATAGATGAATCATTTTTTATTGGATGTGTCTAGGAAAACCTCACTCAAATGACCAAGATTCAATGAAATGATTTTTCATAAAATAAATCGAGTACATTGAGAGGTTAGTGAACCACTTTTAATACCCATCCATTTTCCTCCTACCCTACTAAAGCTGTAGAAGATCTTGGAATAAAAAAACCCTCAACATAGCTGGAGAAAACCCATATATTAAAATGAACTAAAACACTATCCATGAAGGATTCACCTTTTTATACGTCTAGTCCACTAAGCACTACCACCATCCTACAAATCCATGGTAAATTCCCACTTTAAGAACCACCATCTGATAAGATGGTGTCTTGAAATAATGGAAACATCACATCAAAACCTTAAGAAAGTCCTTATCTACATGTGGGACTATTTTTACATAGAACCTAATGGGTAACTGTTATAGAAACTCTGGATGAATTCCAAAAATGGGCTCTATATATGCATGTAATCCTAGTACCATCTACTTCTCAATAGGTGCTGCTATGACAGGTGCACCACATGGAGGGAACACCATCTATAAATATACATATATCAAAGTTTCATCATTAAGGGGATCATCCTTAAAATCCATATTATGAATCCAAGATTTCAAACATTGTTGAGGAATCTGACAATTGATAATATGTACAATGACCACTACATATATCTAGAGAGCTAACTCAAGAAGGACATAGAGAACCCAACCTATTCCTATATGATTCCTATTCCAATGATTTCCGAATATCTAGAGATAATATGTATAGAGTCAGAAGGATGGTGATCGGAGTCCTGGTGCAAGGATACATCAGCCACCACCCCCAAAATTGAGTCGCTGGCCTAAAATCTCAAGTTCAAACACTCAATTCTATTGCCCTAAACCAATCTCTTAGAATCCCATCCAAAGGTAGAAGACGCTACTAATACTAAAAAATAGTCCTTTAATAGCACTGGTCATTATCATTGTTAGAAAAAAACACTAATAAAGGTACCCTTTATTAGTGCTAAAAAATGTTGCTAAAATGAACCCTTTATCAATGTTTTTAGTGATGATAAAGGGTAACTTTTATGAGGGATTTTTTAGCACTACTAACTGATACTTGTTAATAGTGCTTCATTTTTAGCACTGATAAATGCCCCGAATAAAATGAAACAATTAAAGGAATAAAAATTAAAATTGATTCAATTTAAAAAAATATTAAAAAAATATTAGTTAAATAATTATTGATAAAAATGAATAAATTTAAAATACATATATATAAATTATAAATAATAATTAATTGTATTTATTAAATATATTGGTATGTAAAATGAATAAAATGAAATAACGAATAAAATAAAAAAAAATCATTAAATTAAGAAAAATACTAAACATTATATTAATTAAATAATTATTGATAAAGATGAATAAATTTATTATAAATATTTATATTATAAATATTAATAAATAATATATACAAAATATAAATATATTATATGAATAAATTTTAATAAATAAAAATAATTTAAATTTTTAAATTTTAATAATTAAAAAGTTTAAAATTGAATTATTTTTAATAACTAAACAAAAAAAAATCAATAAATAAAAAAATATTAAAAAATTTATTCATGAAAGAAGTATTAAAAAAATTTAAATAGGATAATATATATATTAAATATAAATTGTAACAAATAATATATATCAAATATAAATATAAATTATGAGTAAAATGTAATATTTAAAAACATATTGATGTCTTGTTAATTTTTAACAGTTATTATATATAATTATTCATTAATGTATTTAATATAGAAATATATTCATATATGTATATATATATGAATCTATATAAAATTTCCAAAAATATTATTTATATAAGACAATATATTGATGTTTTCATTAAATAAGTCATATATTATGTGAAAAATGAATTATAGTTAAAAATTAATATTAATTAAAAATATTGATTAATTTTATCAAGTAATGAACATAATTTCATGTAATTAGATATTTCAGTTTAACATATATCAAACATTTGTTTCATTTCTTTCACATAGATATATATAATTAATTTATTTTAATATACAACACACACAAAAATATTCACGTAATTAATGAAATTTATATTGAAACACATATACTTAATTTTTATGTAATTTATTAAAATTACATTATTAATTTTAGAATTTAATTATAACGTGATAAATATTATATATTATGTCTTCAATCAATAAATATTATTTAATATTATTTAATTTTATTATAGTTAAGAAATAATTCATTGTTAATATTTTTTATTTTTTATTTTTATTTTATTTAGTAATTAATCATTATCTATTATTTATTTATAAATATTTATTAACATGTTTTAATATTTTCAATGTGTATCCATATTTATTTCAATATATATCAATATTTTGGTAGTAAATTATTTTTAATTAATATAACCTCTCTATTTTTTTCGATATTTTTAAAGTGTACTCATTTTTAATTATTCAATTTCATCCGTTTTTAAAAGGTATTCATTTAGGATTATATATTCCTTAGTAATGTAAAAAATGTATTTGTAAATATTTATAAATACATATATTTATTAATATATATTTAATATATTTAATTAAGAAGGTCCAGGAACCAGGCAAACCAGCTCCTACCAAAATTTAGTGAAATGTTAAAGACCAGACATGAAAGAGAAAAGGGAAAAATTAACACAATGTTCATGACCTCATCCCCATATGAGTACTATAAATGAGGATAAATAAGCTCATCACCAAAATCATAATTTGAGATATCATCAAAAGGTTCCCTTTTTGATTGAGAATTATTCTATTTAAAGAGTGTAATGTATTTTACTATAAGATTACCCTACAATAGAGTGAGTTCCGTAAAAAAATACCCTGTATAATGGCCATGTCCACATGTATCTACAAAATCATCAAAATGAACACGTTCATGGATTTTTGAATATGAATTTGTTCTGTCTTTTTGTGATATTTGAAAAGTTATTGGCTATCATGTTTCAGGATGCTGACCAATCCTCCAGATATAGGAAAAAAAATTTGTTTCTTATAAGAATAAGGAAGCTAGGATTTTACAAAATCATAATCTAGATATAGAGAGATATTCTAATATTAGAGATGATATTGTGATTAAAGAGGATCCTACTTCTTGGGGGGATGACTCTAAAAGGCCTCCAAATATCCTTATAAGAGTTGTTTCCATGGATGGTAATGAATTGAATTCCACTGATAAGGAGGAAAATGTTGACAAGTTAGATCAGGGAAAATCGACTAGAGTTATCATTTAAAACAATGGAATTAGTAATGATCCCTCATCTGGAGAAGGTCCAGACTCTTCTAGTAAGTCCTATGTAGTTGTGGTTGGAAGCTCAATTCCTTTTGCTGGAAAGGATAATAAGGAACTAGTGTGTTTCCTATCCAGTAAGGGAATAGAGTGATAACAATAGTTGTCTCCCCAACTCAAATACAGAATCTCTTCACTCTAAGGGACACACTCTCATTGAAAATGTTTCTTACTTGAAGGGGGATGAACATGATGTGATTGGTAATAACCAAGGACATGGATGCAAGGTAGTCAATATATAATGATACAAATAGATTTATAATTAATGAATTATAATAAATATATTTAAATAATGAATATATTTACAATATATATATATTTATTATATATATATATATATATAATTTTATAAATATATATAATGTTATTCATATACATATAATTATAATTATTTTTTAAAATATAATTCGAAATGTATATTTACTATATTTTAAATATTATATATTTATAATTATGAATATTTTTTTTAAAAATATCAATATAATTATAAATAAATAAATAATTAATTATAACATTATAATAAAAAATATATAATTATATAAATATATTTTAATATATTATTTATAATTATAAATATAAATCCATTATTATCGCTAATGTTTTAGTGCTCATAAAGATCATTCGTTGACATAGATTTTTTTGGAAGTGCTAATAAAAGTGTCCTCGATCTAATTAAAGGACCCTAATAGGTCACGATATCTGATTCATTCCACTGAGACCAACAGATGTCTGCGCCCCATATCGTTGAATCTATGATCAAATCAAGGCTCAAATGAAGGTTCAAAAAAATAAACATCTCTAATACAAGGCTCGAACAAATCAATCCTCAAATGAATCAAAGGCGTGAACAATTCCATGTTTTGGTGATATATCTAATTTATCTTAGATGAAACAAATATTCAATTCAAGGTATTTTATTATTTTTCCTTCTAACTAATTGATTTATTATTTTAAGTATCTTTTTCATTGTTTTGTTCATTATCTCTTTCTATTGATTATCTATCATTGCTTTCCCCACTGGAATGAATTTCTAATTGGGTATTTGTATAATTTTTCATTTTTAATTACCCTTTAGGGGATTTTAATACTTCCATTAAGTGTATTAATGCTTCCATACACCAATTTCATCCATTATGGTAGATAAAGCCATTCACATTCCTTTAAAGATAGAAGCATTAATTTTTTCATATCATAAATCCATGTTTTTAAGCTGTAATAAATTCAATTATAATTATCCATGATGGGGTTGTATATTTATAATTTTTTTATCATGTTTTCTTTAACATCAATTCATTTTTTCTTAAGTTTAAATTTTTTGAAAACCATTGCATGAAAATAATTCACAAAAAATATTTGTTAAAATTCCACCCATGGTTTTTATTGAAAAAATAGAAATGGATTTCCTGTAATGATTTCTTATGAATTATAATGAACTACCATTCTATTTTTTATCAAGGATTTCAATTAACTAGACCATGTTTGACTATTTTTTAAGATGGTCATGTTAAATTATCCATGTTCATGGATGTTTTTTCCTTTAATTTTTCAAAATATTTTCAATGGGTTTCAAATTAAAAATTTGAGGCCTTTTATCACATTTTTAGGACAGTAAGCTATGATTGATATATTTTCCCAGTTAGATTAATATTTTTTGTTATATACAACCTTTATTTAAATCCCTTTATTGATTCTTAAGTGAATATTTTCATACTATTTTAATACACATTGGTCAGGGGTAATTGATATAATTATCTTGTTTATGTTATTAAGAAGGGTTTCATACATTTAAGGGTGTTCCAAAGGTGTGAGTGAGTTTATGATTCACAAAATATTTTAATAATTTTTAATTTTATTTTGATGTGTTATATTTCATTCGTTTCCTACTATTATATGTCATGAGAATCCTTGGGTAGCTTGGAGAAAGATATTTGGACAAGTATTGAACTAGTACATGATCATGCATTTCTTAGAATCAATGACCACTGTTCCTCATTGTACCTTCGTAATAGCCAAATTGGTATGGAACGTTGTGGTACACAATATGTTTTTCCTTGGTGCATTTTTGACATTTCACTCTTCATTCCACAATCTTAATTTTCTTGTTTTTCTTTTATTCCCCAATTTTAACCATCCAACACAATACATTTTAAAATAATCTATTAAAACACTCTATTTCATGGTAATCGACTCCCCTACTCCCCATATTTTGTTTGACACATCTATTGGGTTCCTCAACTAAGCACAAAAAGTAACTCTGCCCCAATCTTGAAACCCCTCTTATGATTGAATTATAAGTATTTGTTATTTTAATTACTTAAGGATATTAATATTTTATATTATACTTAAATTTCATCATTCTCAGTTTTCCTTCATATTGATATTTCTCTAGAAAAATCCAAAAGTAATTTTAATTTTTTTAATAAATAAGTACATGGTTATAGAAAATGATTATCATGTAATTATTTTCATTTACTAGGAAAAAATAAATATTTTAACAATTGTTTCTAAATTCTTGTTTAAAATATTTTTAATTTTTAAAAATAATTTTTCTTGAAAATATCAGGATTGTATTTTATTTAAAGAATAAATTCATATTCTCTAAATGTATTTCAGTTTAATTTTCTTTGTAATTGGTAAATGGTATCCTTAGTATATAACAATGATGAGTTTGTAACAATATTTTCACCTATTTCATTTTATTATATCAAGGTATAAAATTGAATAATAAATTTTTTATATTAATAAATTTTAGAATAATGATTTAAAACCATATTCCAATTTAGTAAAAGTACTAAAGATATCAGAACATAAATATTTTCAAAATTGTAATTTGTTTTCATGAAAATAGTCTTAAAATTTTAATATTCTGGTTACTTTATAAAAATAAATAGAGGTAACATAACCCAAACATATAGTATATAAATTTTATTATGAATTATAAAATTATTTAAAGCATATAGAATATCCAAGCATGAACTTATAGAAATGAATTAATGTAATTAATTAATGAACATATGTCCAAACATTAATTTCATCATATAAATAATTTTAAATAATTAAACATGTTTAGAAGTCTTTACCCAATAAACAAATCATAAATATATAATGTAAAAAAAATACACAATGTAGTTCCCACCCCACCACACCCAATATCTTGAAAAATAATATTCAGTCCTCCTTTAGTTAAATTTCCTCTTAAAATTATCAGTTTCAATAATTGATGCACTATCTCATCAATTTAGTATGATTTAAAAAAAATCTAAAATCTTCCCATGATCTTATAAACACCAATGACAATGTAAAAAATCAACTTTTTTTGAAACATAATGCTTGGTTACTTGTGAAAAAAATGAAATCTATTATTGTTCTCTCAGCTTTGGAAATTCAGCACCTCAATTTCGACTAAAAATCAGATAAATTCAAATCAAACATAAGACTAATATCACGCACAAAATCTAAGTAAAACATCATGATATTTTGGAAAATAATTTGAATGATAAATAATATTGATTTTGATTCTTGAAAAACATTTATGGCAGCGGAAATCTAATATTTGCGGCCTCTTGATTCATATTTGATGAAAATTGGTTTTGCTAAATGAATAGTCCCTTGATTGAATTTTGAAATATGACCCTGGGAACCATAGTATTTATGCACGTAGTCTTGGAAAATCATGTTAAGAATTAAATTGTTAATTTAATATTTTCTTCTTAAAAATGTTTTATTCATGTGAATATTAATTTTTTTCAAATTTTTTTTACAATCACACATTTCATTAGACCGTTTTGTGGCCTAATATGCATTTTATATGGTCATTGCTATTTTAAATTTCAATTTCCAATAAGAAAACCTGGTTCTAAAATTTAAAGTGTGGTAATAAATAATAAAGATGAGTTTTTACCTTATAATTAACTAGACTTGATTTGGTGTTCTGAAATTCATGAATTGATTTCAAAGTGACCCTATAAAGTTTTAAACATTTAAAAGTGCTAACATATCCATTGAAAGAGTTCTAATAATTAAATTAATAGTGGGTATTTTTTAATTTTTATTTTGTAAATCTTCACTTTATTCTCGTAGTTTTCATAGAAAAGTGGTTTCATATCCTATTATTTGTTTTGAAAAAATTAGATGATTTTCTGGTATAAATTTTAAAAACAAGCATCACAAGTGGGGTTTTAAAAATTTAAAAAAAAGATTTTTAATTTTGAAATTAGTTCTGAGATGAGATCTGAAATTTTAAAATAAGATGTGGTGGTTAGAAAAATTTAAGGAGAGAACAGTCATACTTATCATCTTGATCTCCGGAATATTTATTAATGCATTTCTTTTCTAGAGAATCACCCTCCGTCTCTTCTATATTGTTTGAACTACTCTAATCAGTAGTCATAAAATATTATTTCCTAAGCCTATTATGTGATGACTACTACTATGATAAGTTCAAGTAACATATTTTCATGGGCATAAGAAATGAGGGATGAGTCTTTATAAAAAATATACAATAATAACTGTTTAGGAGATGAAGTTGCTGTGGATGATAGTTGTCTATAAATTTTAACAATAGATGAATTAAGGGAATAAAACCTACAAATTTGGAGTAAATATTTTCTTAAATTCAATAAATCATTTCCTTCGAATCAAACTAAAATTATTTGAAATAATAAATTTTTGTGTTCAACTTATTAAAATTATCTATAACATTCACATTTGATAATTAATATTTTATTCTTATTTTTTTATAAAATATTACTATTTTATACACTGAATAAGACATATATGAATCAAAAATGGATTCAAACAAATAGTATAACACAATTTTAATAATATAGAGTAAATGAGTTCATCATGTTTTCAATATAGCATGCATACGACCCTTCTCATATCCCGTATCTGTGTTGATGTTATATTTATTCATGAAAATTAGTCTAAAAGAGTTATAAGAACATTTAATTTTTCAATTAATAGATCAGAGATATAAATTTAGGAAAAAACATGGAGCAAAACTAAATGTGCCTTCCGATTTGTATGATAATATGTTTTATAGATCATTTGATATGAATACCAGTGTAAATGATGATGGAGATCACATAGAAGAAACGAAAATGTCAATTAAGGATTACCATCATGATTGTCAAAAAAATTTAGAAGTTAAATAGTTATTCTATGAGACCACTGTATACTAGTTGCACTAAATACACAACACTTTCAAAAGTATTTATGTTATTTAATTTTTAATATAGAAGTGGATTTAGAAAAACAAACTTTTGAAAAATACATGTTCTCTTTAATGATATTCTACCAAAATAAAACAAACATATATATAAAACATATTATTCTAAACAAAATATACATTAAAAGGTAATGATCACTAAAAAAATATTCTTGTTAATGATTGAATAATATTTCTTATGTCCCATTAATCAGAAATAGAATGAACAGAGTGTGGGAAAAAATGATATAAGAAAAAAGAATTAATTCCATAAAATTTTTTATAGTACCTTCTTATCATTCTATGTTTTTGAAGACTATATAGGTGTTGTGAAACTGCAATAAAAATGATATAGCATGAAAATAATGAAATTAAATAATGAAACATACATAATTTAGAAGATTATACACTATGGATGAAAATTCATTATGAGTATCAAAAATTTAAAAATAATATCATAAATATACATATTATGTTATCTACATATGGAATAAATCCTTTTGATTTTAAAATTATTACTCACAATATCTGTACCTTTATGTTGGAAAATTATAACTTGTTTCCATTTTTATGAAGGATATGCAATTACATTAGGTTTCCTCAGATTATATTTGTAAATAAGAATATTGGTAATGATATTGATATCAATTTGGATCCATTAATCAATATCTGAAATTGATGTGGGATATAGGTGTTATAATGTACGATTCTCATAGAAGTAAATAATTCACAATGAGATCAATGTTGTATGCGATGATAAATGATGTTCGTACTTGTCAAAAAAATTTAGTCTAAAACATTAATGAAATTTTGGAGTGTACCATTTTTGAATAATTCACACACTCAGTTCAATTGACACATTTCTTGAAAACTATGTTTTTAGGTTGTCATAAATTTTTACCTCGATGACATAAATATTGATCGTAGATGAAATATTTCAATTGGAATACCAAGAAAGGAAAAACATCATATCTACTATTGAGTGATAAATCATTCAATAATTAAAAATATATCAAAGCTTTTGTTTAAAAATAACTTTTGAGAAACCTTACAAAATCTATGTGGATTAAGAGATCATTTTTCATTGAATTATGTATTGGAATTGTTTCTATGTTAGACATTTTCTTGATTTCATGCATGTAGAAAAAAATTTATTTGATAATGTTATTTGAAGGTTACTAAATTTTCAAATAATAATGAAATATAGAATCACGGAATTGATAGAGATGATTAACATAGGGATAATGGAAGAGTTAACGCTGATGAAGGGTAAAGGGAAGGCATTCTTACTTCAACAACTTACACTCTATCTAAATATGAAAAATTGTAAATTATACCTCTTACTAAATAGTGTAAAACATCAAGAGGGGTCTCCATAAAATATCATGAATGTCATTTAAAAGACTAATTTAAAGTAAGAGAGATTGAAATCACAATAATTTCATGTTTTGATGCAAGATTTTTTTAGTTACTTATTGTTTTATTCTACCTAAATATGTACGACATACATTAACAAAAAAAATTTTCTTTTTAAAATCATTATGTTGATATGTTATAGACACAGATAATTTTTCAATCTTGAATAACGGGGTTGTTGTAATAGTTTTTGAATTATATATGTTCTTCCCACTATCATTCTTTGATATAATGGTACACATGATGGTAAAATTGGTTAAAGAGGTAAAATTATGTGGCCCTATTTAATAAATAATAATGTTCCCACTTAAGATTATTTGTTAATTTTGAAGGGGTATTCCAAGATTGAAAATCATAAAAAAATGATACATTATAAAATGATATATTTTTGAATAATCTATTGAATTATATACGGATTACCTATCAGATGTTGACAACTTCAATCTCCCCATATCTCATTACAACAGACACCTTATAGGTGAATGGATTTCCGGAAGAGTTGTTTTCTCAATTGCCATCATATAGTGAAAGAAAATGAACCTTAATATTTTATATAACAGTGTAGATGTTGATCTATATGTTTAATGCCTCAAATAAATTATTAGATATTTGAATACATCAGGTGACGAAGGACGGATATAAAATTCACATAATCAGTAATTTATAGGATGCTTCAAAGATTAAATTTATATGGAGTTATCTGAAAATATGAATTCAATTTTTGAATGACTTTGGTTTCTAGCTATTGGGAGAAATGAAAATTTTGTATCATACACTTGTTTTGAAATCAATTGTTATATGTTCTTTACAAAAGAACATGATAACTATAGTATGATGAAAATAACATAGTTATTTTTGTGGCATAATCAATGCACATATTTTGTTCCAAGGATAGGAAAAAAATTTATTTAAATTTGTGATATTTTAGAATTATAGAATTAATATATGAGTTGGATTATAAAATATTTCAAGTGATTATTTTCTATTTCAAATGGGTTTAAAGTAGAACTATAGTGAATGTAGTTGAAATGGACTTCATGAAGGTAAATTTTAGTCTGGAAGGGGGAAAAATGATCCATAAAAAATTTAATCACAATTAGTGCATGTATTTTATGTCTAAAATCTAAAAAATAAGAATTGGTATATTTTTTCCCTGGAAATTAAAAGAACTATAGGGTGAGATGAAGTTTAATCCAAGGATGGCCCTTTTATTTAGAGATCCAAATTATTTCATATTGGTCCAAATGTGGAAAATGTATTATATGTTAGAGGGGAACATAAATAGGGGATTTAGATTCTTGATAGAGGATCAAAATCCCCTCAACCATTAAAAAATAAAGAGAGTTTGATGATAATATTAAAGTGTATTTTAGTATACTAATATTTTCCTCGCAATATCATCTGTTATCTACTACAGTAACATAATCTAAATTAAATGTTTGATTACTCATATAAAAAAATGAAATATACAAATAATGATGTTACAAATTCCAAGGAAGAACAAAATGTTGATGTTAAAACAATTGAATTATTAAGGGATCAATATCATAATGATGAAATAAAATAATATCTACTCAATATTATAATTTTTAATATAATTACCAAGTAAATGTGTAATGTTATAAATTTCAATGTTGGCTGGAATCAACACAACCCACCTGTTAACCCACAAATGTAAATGTTAAGTAGTTATGTTGGGGTCACAATTAGGGTGTATGTGCCGATTGATATATATATGTGTCACCATGTCTGTCCTATAATGTAGGATACCCTTTGTAAATATATAATGGTAATGTTATGATATTTATTCTATATTTTATGAAAAAAATATACAATTAAATGTTGATTTAGTTTTCATTATTCATTTTAGTTTTAATTTATTTTAGAAAATTTCCATAAGAAATAAGTCTCACTGGCTATTGAAACATCCCATAAATGTTTATGGACTATTCTTACAAAGTTACATCTTATATATTTTGAGGGGAATGTAAATCTCCACCCACCAGTCATCTATGAAAAAATTATAAATAAGGAAACATGGAATTCATTCATCAACCTTCATGACAAGAAATACTTTTAGGTGCATTGTAGGAAATAATATATTATTTGAATTTATTTATCATATCAAATTTGATTAAAAAAATTAAATTTATGAAATATAAAAAGTGTGATGAAAATAAAAAATGTGCATCAAAACCAATGTACCCCTATCACAAAGATAGTAGGTGGTATGGTTCACTAGCATTGAAATTGGTATGTATTTTAAATCAAAAATAATGTTTTTATATGGAATGAAACAATATATGTTCCTTTATTTATATGGGAATTGGTAAATAAAAATCTATATCCACTTCCATCCCACATCATGTGCAATGGATGGTGTATTACGTAAATAAGGAGGGTAAACTAGCTGATGAAAACAAAAAATAAATATGGGAAACTAGTGTACATTTGACATAATATTAATTCATTATTATTTGTAGTAGTATTACCTAAAAATATGGTTTTTTCATATGTTTTATATATGTTTTAGAAAAATAAATTTTTACTGACTATAGAGAAAGAAAAGAAATTTTTTGTATCATTAATGTGAATAAAAAAATATAGCCATGTTAGAGGATTGTGTTTTGGAGTTTCTCAAAAAATATAATTCAAAAAGACAAAATCACAAGAATATTCCTACAAGATGTCCAAATAATTGTATATAAATGTAGATTCTTCACATGATATTATTGTATGGTCTATTTTTCAATGCCAATATAAAAGGATAATGTCAAAACAATGGTTGAACAAAGATCAAAAAATAGAGAAGCAAATGACCCCAATATATTTGAGGATACTAATTCACCTCATAATCACATATTACCTATGGTAATAAATTTATTCATCACTATTTCCTATAAATATGAATCTAATAACATTCGATAAGTGTATATTAGACAAATTATGCCAGGTAATGTTTTCAGTGAATTCTTTCTTTCAACACCCATACACCACCTTATTTCAATGAATATGATGAATAATATCCTGGGAGACAAGCTACACAATAATGAACTCCCAAAATATCACATGAGAGTGTGGACTTTGGTATCTTTGGATCCGAATGTTGAGTTGGTTGGTCAACATGATGGTTTGGATATTACAATGGTCAATGATTATATTGAAACTTTAATAGCATGTCCTTATAAAAATATAATGATACCTGATGTATGTATTTTAAAAAAATAATGTTATGAAAAACATATAACAGCTGATGAAAAATGGTATGATGTGGGTTATGGTATTAAAGATGGATAAATTGATGGGTAAATAGAAGGTCAAATCAAGATAATCTTGTGAATCAAACAAGAAATTAAAAGTAATTTATGGGAGTACCTTCTCACCAGAAGTTCCATGTCTACATTTATTATAATTTCAATTCCATGAAAGGACCATATTCAAAGATACAAATATTTAAAAAATTATATATGAAAAATAAATATATTTAACATTCCTCAAATACATAGCTGGTATCGAGTATATAAATGAGATTATATATTTTAAAGTGATGAGAGTCTCATTTCTGAACAAATATATATGATACATTTTTATAATATGTCTTTCCAAATAGTTATCTAATAAGTTCATTAATGTTAATAAATATTCAAATTTTCTATAGGCATTTAAATCACTATAATATAAATAGAAAATTGTGAGAAGAATGATTTGGATTCATTAGTCCCTGTATCATTTCTATGAAAAACATTCCTTATAGAAGGATGCAAATGAAAAGTAGAAAGATGAACTATACAATGTGTTTGAGAAAAAAATAACGGTCAAAAAATTAGTTTTTATTTATACAATGAATGTGTAAAATATATAATTTAATAACATAACATATATTTTTATTTTTTTTCATAACTTATTTTCTCATTTAGACAATGTTGGATACTGATCGTAGCCAATTTTTATACCCAAAATATTTATTTTTTGGATCCAATTCATGGGTATACAATTAACTGAACACACATGATGTGTATTTTGAATTTTTAATACAATGAAATACACATTTTATGGATAATAATTTAATTATATGTTTTAGTATTTGGTTTTACGAAAAACAATTATGATATGGCGGCTGTTAAGTATAGGCAAAATTCATGTCACGAAGTCGGTGACTAATAATAAAAATCTAATATATTACTTCCAATGGAAACATATTAAGGTATATATATAAATATTTAACTATAATAAAATATTTCAAAAAAATTTACTTATTTTGGTCAATTTTTATGTAGTGTTTGAAGCCAGATTATGGTAACAATTGCATATAATTTGTTTGAAAATTTAGGGAGAGACCATAAACCATGAAAATAAAAGCATCCCTAAACAGCTAATTTCTATGGTAATTGAAATTTAATTAATTTTTTAATCATTTTTATATCTATATTTTATTATTACTAGGAGTATTTATTAAAAACTTCATAATCAAATAATGAATTAAATTTTTTTAGAGAATAGTGGAAGTGTACATAGTAGAAGATTGTTCACTGAATTTCTTTTAGCTATTTACTAACTATGTTTATGATCTAGTATGGTCTATAACCTTAGGAATACACATGGTGTGTGAATAATTTGTTTCACAATTCGTATATATATTATCTTTGATCTCTTTCTACATGATAAGTATAATGGAGGAAATAAATTTGTTTAGAAGCTTTGGGCTTCAAATAGTAAAATTGTTTGGAAATGGCGAAGGCATAGTAAATAGAGGAGGTAGAGGTAGAGGTTGAGGTAGAGGAAGAGTTGGAGGTAGAGGTGGAGAAGGATTCAAAGTCTGAGGTAGAGGATGAGACTATGTATTGGCCTAACAATAGTAAAATTCCTAGGAAATGGTTTAGAATGGGGATTATACAATGGTTGTGTTTGAGATTTTATAGAAAAGTGTGAAAAACACATATAACATAATATAATATTCATTGTGAAAGGGCTTCATGTTTCTTGTCAGAAAAAGGTTTTTTACCACTTTTTAACTATTTTTTATAGGAATTTATGTGGAGGAATTTTTTTTATAAACAAATAAAACACACTATTAGTTTTTTTAAAATAAATATCATAGGCTATAATCACTTTAAACAGATTCCATGTACTATAAAATGATACTATTGTTCAAAATAAACCCATCACCAAGTACAAACTAAACCACATATTTAGTTACTTTTCCATGGCTTATATACGCTATAAACAAGGAGACTTTCAAGCATACAATAACCAAAAAAAGAACCCGTTCAATATTCTAATAAGAATTTTGCACTAAGAATGTGGGTATTCATAATCTATAAATTCCACTATTGAGTTGAACTAAAAAAATTAAGAAATTATATATGTGGAATCATAATAATGAAACATATGTGGATGAATTCTTGTATTGATTAATGCAAACAAAAATGGAATAAGAGTTTTTACACCATTTCAATAATCATTTTTTTTCTTGAGGAGGAAGAAACATCACATTCATTAAAGAGTTCAAACTTTACTACTGTAAAGAAGATAAATTTAATGAAAACTAACAATGAAAAATTATAACTACAAGTAACTCAAAATATTAATATATAACTACAATATTGAAACTATCAATGTAATAAGTAGTGGATCCAATAGTCACTTGAGATTCATAAAACACTAATGCAATAATCAAATATGTATATAATACAGCCCTAATGTTTGTATTAATTTGTGAGTAATCAACTAACAAATCCAGTAAGATTATGCGAGAATTATTGGATGAGAAACCACATTGGTAGATTTTGTGTATTGAGGAGGGATGATGTCAATGTAGAAATTCCATCAAATGAAAAGAGACCACTTTATGATAGAATCCCAAAAACAGTAAAAACCCACTTCAAATGAAATCATGATGCACCAAAAATCCAAATGAATAAACATTTGGAAATGAATAAAATATATTGATCCAAAAACTATAATCAAATAAAAATATAAAATATTTTATCGTTTGAGTCATGAATTTATATAAATGAAAAATATAATGGTTTCACTTTAGTGGGTGGTGGTGTTATTTGGGCTATTTGATCATTAATTAGATGCATATTATAATATTACAAATTATTGTTAAGTATATACAAATAACAAAAAATATTTAAAATATTTAAATGTATTAACTAAAAATAATTATTTGGAATTCACCTAATGTGAAGTTAAATCATCAACCCATTATATCAAATAAAACATCACAATAATTACATGATTATAGATTTTTAGCCTATCCTTACTAAGAATATATATTCCTATTTTCTGGATCACCATAAAAAAGGTGTCCACTGGTGCATCATTAATTTGAATGTGCATATTCAATATGAATAATAATCTATTTTCACAAGATCATTAAAAAAACATCACCATTCTTAATAAAGAATACACAAGAATGTGGATATTCCAATTTTGATGAACAAAAAATGATGTTGTTATGTTGATGTTTATCATTACCTAGAATATTAAAAAGTATATACTAATTTATATCAAAATCCATGAATAAAAAATGGATTTTCTAGAATTTTGTATTATTTAGATGAAAATAATAAGGAAAATGTATATATATGAATTTTACACCAACCAAAAATGATAAAAGGGTTTATGGGAATTTTGTGTAATACCTGAATATTAATTTTTTTAAATGTGGATAAATATATAATATTATTGGGGTTGATCTTATGAAGTATTTTCTTTTAGTTTCATTTAATAATGATTAAATTCCTTATTTTTGTCTCATATGATCAAGAATAATTATATTATTGTTTAATGATGCATAACTAGAAAAAATTACCTTTTAGTTGATTTCCCATTGTTTTATATAACTTGTTAGTTAATTTACTCATCATTTTTATCAAATAAATATGTTGATAATTTTCATAGATACCATGAAGAAGTGACTTATCAGTAATGTTGAGTCACAACATTACTATGATAATGAAAAGGTGAATTCGTAATACTTATATAGTTAATTTTTTCACCAAATTTTCTATTATTTTTAGTTATATAGTTATAATTTTCATATAATAATTATTCTATGTCACATATATTTTCGAAAGTATGATTTTTCTTTTAACCATCTATATAAATAAATTAAAAGATAGGACACATTTAATTTGGATGGAGAGTTTCAGGAAAAAAGGGTCCCTCTTCCATTCCAATGAAACATTTCTTTCTTTCTTAATGTAGATGGTTGAAAGAAAAACATACATCACATACTCAATCAATGACAACTCAATATGATACACAACTAATTTTTTATGACTCAAACTATAAGTTTTTAGTTTATAACTTACATGTTAGTTAAAAACAAATATCACTTACTCAAAACCATGAAAACACATTCCTCAGATCAGAACTACATTATCATATATCTATATTTTATAAAATAAATTTAGTGTGTCAAAATACTTCTTGTTTGTTTGGTTCTTTCAAAATAATTCGAAAAAATATTCTCTTTCATCATCTTTCCAATCTTGATGTTTAGATAGTAAATTAATTATCTATAAAAGTAATTTATTATTTTATATTTATGTATAATTTATTACTTTTTAGTACTACTCATTTAATAATAATTTTCATGTAAATTTGGGTTATTTTGTAAAATTTGGGGTTTATTTTGAATCTACACATTTTCATGAGATATTGGGCTTTAAAGATTCAATTGATATCATGGAAACATCAATATGGGTAAAGAATGTATTCAACCATCATAAAAAGAAGAATTCTAATGATTATTTAATTAAAGATTCCATCATTTTATCTAATTTTTATATGTTAATTTTATTATAATTTTTATCTAATAAATATCTTTTTTTCATATATCTTTTTGGAAGTAATATTTTTCATTCATCAATTTGCAACAAGCCAAAAAATAGAGAACATGTTCCTTTCTGATAGAAGAGGAAACCCCATGCTACTTGAAACCAGAAGTGTTTTATGAATCTTGGAGTAACTATTCCATTATAATTGAACATTTTATCTATTTTCTATTTTTTTAGATATTTTAAAGAAAAATTAATATGACAAACATAATTATCTTTACCTAAATCCGATATACAATGTGCTCGGTATGACTGAGAATGTATATTTTTATATTATAATTTACATTTTAGTTCAAAACATAGATAATATACTCAAAATTGATAAAATCATTAATATTTTTTTTGATATATTAGTAAAATTGTACATATATAATTTTTGATGTTTTGAAATGAACTATAACTTAATCTAATGTACATTGTTACTAGTGTGTCTCTAACTATGTCTTTTTATTTTAAATCGACATTAGTTTAAGTAAAAAAGACATGTGACATACATAAAACTGAGAAATGTTTCTCTTATTGTCTTGATAATTTAGGAAAATTATTTATAAGTCATTTTTGATTTTTAGGAATTATTATCACATCAAAAATACATACAATGTGACTCATATGACTAAAAGTACATGTTTCTAGTTTAAAATAACTTATTGTAATGAAGATAAGTGGACTACTAAAAATTGATCAAACACATTCTTATTATTTTGATACGTTGGGAAAATGATCTGTAAGACATTTTGGAGGTGAAAAAATCAGTTTCACCTTAATACGATGCACAGTTTGACTGGTATGACTCAAAGCGTGTCATATTATTTATAATTAATAATAATTTTAGTAAAAAATGAAACCAATATACTGAAAAAAAGATAATGCGTTCATATTGTTTTGATACTTTAGTAAAATTATCCATAAGTCAGTTTTGACATGTAGGAATCAATCGCACCTCAATCTGATACATGATGTGCATGGTATAACTCAACGTTTCTGTTATTAGTTTAAAATTGACATTTCAGTTCAAAAATAGCTACTCTTTAAAAAATAATAAAAATTATTTTGTTATTTTTATAATTTAGTATAATGATTGATAATTAATTTTTGATGTGTCGGAATAAGTCTCATATCAAACTGACACACTATGTGTCCAGTATGAATCATAGTTCATGGTTCCAATTTAAAATTAATTTTAGAAAATAATATATGTTATATAATCGAAATTGAGAAAACAAAATAGGATTTTTTGACACATTTAAAAAACTATAAATAATTTATTTGGGATATATAAGAATAATCCCCCCCCCCACAATTTGATGCATAGTGCGAAAAGTATGAATCCCACTTCTTATTTTTATTTAAAATTACAATTACTTTTAGTCAAAAAGATAGCTGACCTATTAAAAATAAAGATAAAACATTAGGATTGATTTGATAATTTAGGACAACTATTCATTTTAAATTTTTTATATTTAGTAATTAGCGGAACCACAATGTGATTCATGATGTTTGTGATATGAAATAATGTTTCTGTTAGCTATTTAAAATTGATTTTTTTAAAATGTGTCACTAACGAAAAACCAAGAAAAGAACTATGTTTATCCTGAAAATTTTGTAAACTGATTCAAAATTCATTTGTAATGCATAAGAATTAATATCATGTAAAACTCAAAAATTACATAACCTGCAACACTCAAATTGTGTTTATTCTATTTAAAATTATAATTTAGTTAAAAAGAAAATTGTTGTACTCAAAACTAATAGAAAATATTAATATTATTTTGATACTTTTTGAAAATGTTCCAAAAGTCATGTGGGATGGTTAACAATTAGATCCACTTTAATTCGATGCACATTTTGACCGGGTTGACTCCAAGTGTATCTTTTTATTTAAAATGGACATTAATTTTAGAAAAAAAGAGAAATGAACTACACAAAAATTATAAAACACATGCATATAATTTTGATAATTTAGGAAGACGATCCATAATTCATTAGGGATGTGTAGAAATCAAATGCACCTCAATCTCATACATGATCTTCCTGCTATGACTCAATGTGTCCATTATCAGTTTAAAAGTGGAATTTTCATTAAAAAAGTTTCACTCACTAAAAATTGAGAAAACATGTTTAAATTACCTTAATGATTTTGGATAATGATTTATATGTAATTTTTATTTGATAGGAATAATACGGATATGAAAAAAAACACAATGTGATCGGAATGACTCAATATTCTTGTATCCAGTTTAAAATGAATATTTAGTAAAAAAAGATGACATAATAAAAAATGGAGAAACAATATTCATATTTTATTTATACATTAGATAAACTATTAAAATTCATTTGGGATATGTAGGAATCATCCTCACGTCAATCTAAACCATGGTATGACCAGAATTACTCCAAGAGTCTTTTTACTTGAAATTGACATTAATTTTAGTGACATAGACAACTAACCTACTCAAAATTGAGAAAAAACACTTCAATTGGGTTTCTACATTAGGAAAAGGATCCATAAGTCATTTTTTGACATGTAGGAATTATCTATATTTCAATTAGATATGTGATGTTCTGGGTATGTCTCAAAGTGTATGTTATCATTTTTAAATTTACATTTTAATTCAAAAAGTTCCCTTTACTGAGAAATAAGAATACAGAATTGGATTATCTTGATATTTTAGGTAAAAAATATCCTAAGTCATTTGTGAGATGTAATAATCAACATCACATCATACGGACATGTGATGTGACTTGTATAACTCAATGTGCGGGTTTCCATTTTGAAATGAAATTTTAGTAAAAAAGACATGTGGAGGAGTCAAAAATAAGTAACCACATTCATATTATTTTGATAAGTTGGGAAATTGATTAATACGTCATTTGGGATGTGTAGTAATCATAAAAACCTTAATATGATGCACAATGTGACCAGTACGACTCGAAATATGTGTTTATAATTAAAATTGACATTAATTTTAGTAAATAGGAAAATTAAACTACTAAAACTTGAAAAACATAATAATATTATTATGATACATTAGGAAAATGATACTTAAGTCATTTGGGATTTGTAGAAACTAACATCACCCCAATTTAATACCTGATGTACCGAGTATGACTTAAACAACCGGTTATTAGTTTAAAAATGATTGTTTTGATAAAAAGGTTCCACTCACTAAAAACAAAGAAAACATAATTATATTGTCTTCAAAAATTTAAAAATGATTCACAATTCATTTTTTACATGTAGTGTAAGGGCTTCTATCAATGTTGATTGAAACTTTTTATTTTCCTAAAGGCTGAGGTGCTCAGAGGAGGGTTGAGGGATGTATGGAGGAGTTTGGTTATTGGAAGTTGAATGTATAGATATTTCATGATTTTTAACATTTTTACATGATATAAACATCAGTTTGACAACTTTTCAGGAATCATGGTTAAAAAAATAATAAAATAGAGAGGTGATTCTTTTCTGGGGGAAACCGAACCCCTAGGATTAAAAAATGTGAAAGGGGATTACACATCGTGTAAATCCATGATGCTATATGTTTTATAATGTTTCATCTGCTACATTTTTTTACAAACCATATGGCTGAAGTGGTTCCTCTCATTTTCCAGTAGCTTCATTTCTAGTGTTTTGGATATTTCTTTGAAAGGATCAATCATCGGGATTATGTATTCAATCTTTGGTGAATCTAGATGATACAAGTTATCTTCTACATCTATTTGTATAGTTTCTATAATCCATTTTCTCCCATTTCTATTTTACATATGAGAGAATTTTATCTTTTATACTTCTAATGGGGTTTCATTGTGTTGTTGTTAGTATGGTTGTGCCGTGACATCCTCAGAAGGATGAAGTTACTATGGGAGGTGGGATCAGTGATCCATTTCTTGGTTCTTTTTCAGGACAATAACATTGAGACCCATTTGAGATAGGTGATTATTGGATTATCTATTTATATACAAGAAATTGTAGCACTATAATGATTTATAATTTTCATCAAAATTAATTTAAACTAAAAATTAATTTAATTCGATTAAATAATTGGAATTGATCGCATTGCGATGTATTTGTTTTGTATAGTGAAAAATGATTGCCTCTTGTTGTGCCAGATAGTGTGATATCTATTCCTTTCTAATATTGGCATTTTTTTCACGATGCAAATTTGGGAAATAACATAAATATGGAATTTTGTCATAATTAACCGGTTATATGATTAAATTGTAATGTTTAATATATCCTTTTTTCATTATAATTTGATTCTAACTAGTTGATTATTGTTGATACATAAAATTAAGTCATGTAAAATTAATTGTTTAATCAATTTGTGACATATTTTTATAGCCTTCTTCTTCGGTTTCACACAGTTGGAACCATTAAATAATAAATCAATTAATTCAATATGGAATAATAATAGTTTTTGTGACAAAATATAATGATTTTGAGGGAATGTGTTACCCTCTTTCTTGTAAAGGCTGAGTGCCATGAGAATTGGATCCATGAGGGCTCATTGTGTGTGAGGGAGAAATGCCTTAATTTAGGATCAAGATCCTGGTTTCTAGGTTTTTTTCCATCTATTTGTGATATTATGTGAACCTAGGGGGATTATTTGTATTATCGGATGGGGGGTACCAGATGTGTTGCGATCCAGGGATGGCTGAGCCTGGAGGGATACTGTGGTATGTGGGGTAGGGATGCCTAGTTTTTGTGGAAAAAATTTGTGATTGTAATGGAGATATGAATCAGAATATGAATTAGTATGGCTTGGGGGAGGCTGGAGATGATTGAGCAGGTAAGACTAGGCTTACCCACTTATATGAATTAGGTTAGTTGTTTGGATATTTTATTTTTCCGACAACTAGGTTGTTTGTTTATTTTCATTCCCTTACTCACTGCTTGAGGAATAAGCATGTTCTTGGATGTTAAATTTGTTGAGAATATTACGATTTTTTCTATAGTACATCGTAATATGTAAAGTAATTTAGTTAATAAATGAATAAATGATTAACACATGGGGTTAGTGATTGCTAGGATGCAATGTTGATGTTATAATTTTGAGAATCCATGGACTCAGTTTTCTTTTTCCTGGAAGAAATGGAATGTTTTTTTTCATTCAAATGTAATGTAATGTGGAAAAGTAAAATATTTAATTAAATGTTAGTAATTAATTAAAATAAAGTGAAATAGATCAAAATTAATTGAAGAACATAATGTTTCTCTTAAAATGGTTGTCTTTTTATAAGAAATTTGTTCTGAGCAGTGGAAGATGGGTGTCCAAGATACATTAAATTCAATTGATTTTGAGACAAGGAAATTCCAATAGAGTGGTTGTGAGATATATTATATCAAGTAAATTTTGTGTTTTTATATACTACTATACACTATCAGTTAGGGAAACTAACACTCTAGGGATTATGAGCTATGGGATGTGGTTTCCCCAACTTATCAATGGGAGGATGGATAACCAACTGCCCCCTTTGACACTGATATCTTCTCTTGGTAGTTAGTTATAATTGTATACCAGATGGTTAGTTTCCCACATATATCTGTGTAAGGGCTGTAATGGTTTAGGGTTATTTTCTCATGCATGTATTCTAGTTATAGTTTCATGAGGACTACTATAGGTATAACATTTATGGAATGTTATGGCTTGAGGATCCTTACTTGGTGTATGGTTTGTGATGGTTTGAGGTATAATACCTAATGTATGACACAAATTATGAGGGATATGGTGGTTCCTTAGAACTATTTGGTTACTTTATTTCATGTGAATTTGTTGGTGTGATTCTTGAGGTTCATGTTTCGGTGCTTCACCTATGTGCCTGTGGGCTATCCTTTTAGAGAGAGACGCTTCATACTTGTGATGTTGGGAAAGAGTAATAAACTAGTGGGGAACCGATAGTAGGGTACCCTAGATAATATTTATTATATTAGATTATCTAGCATGTGATACTTTGCGAGTGTATCAATTGTGTGGCTGGGAACGTAGTATACCTATTTTGGTGATGAGTTAGTTTCCTTTTTTTGTTCACAATTCTTTAGCATGCTTTCATTATCTTTTGAACAATGGGATCCGAGGAGGATCCTACTTAGTATACTATTATACTCACCAAATGTATATATAATCATTATTCAGAATAGTTGCATAATCATGGAGATTTGGATGGTTACTACTAGCTATGGTTTTAGTTGAAGTGGTTTGGGCTTCATGGTCACCTTCGTCCTTAATTTTCTTTTGGTACATGAAATTCTACTTTAATTGGTAGTAGTTATTGAATTTTATTACATATATGCACTTGGATATTATTTTAAATTGTAATATAAGAAATATTTGTTTGGTTTTTAGTTTATATCTATCCTTTGTATCTTTTCTCTTATAGGGTAATGCCTCCCATATGTGTGTTTGCTATACCCTCAGTGCTAGTCACCAAATTGGGTCCTACTAGGGTCGGGAATTAGGTGTCACTATCTCTCTTATCCTAGTTCCATCCTAGGAGGGGTACCCATTTTGAAGAGGGGTTGAAAGGGAGTAGTATCAGTGCTCTGGTTGGGGGATCAGATGGAATTTGGAGTTAGTAATAGGCGAGGTTTTGGGGGATTGTAGGGTAATGGTGTCGTCTACGTTTATAAAGAATTATAAACCTGAGAGGCCATTTTGGAAAAAAGTATTTTTGGTCCCCTATGATCTCATGCACATTCCGTTAAGTTTATAGTGGATACTAAATGAGGTGTTGTTTGTTGTAGGGTAGAGTCCTTGGAAAAAATAATGCATCATTATTCTCTGTGAAAATACTTGAACGGTTAGACATTGCGATAGGTTAACCTGAAATGAATAAAAGAAAACAATTAATGTGAGGTCTTCCACATTCTAGGTTTATTAGATATAATGGAATTTTATTTTTCAGGTATGGATATAGGTTAATGTTCACATAATGTTATCACAAAATAAGTTTGGAATTTTATGCCAGCAGATCATTGTAGGGTAGAGGTTGAGTAAAACAACAATGTGGGGAGTAAACTCTAAGAGTTTCAGTGCAAGAGTTTGTAGAGTTGTGAGGGATATGTTTTATATAGTGTAAAAAAAGTCTAGTTGTAATGGGTTGATATATCCTTAAGCTTTATCTTTTCTGGGAAGGAGTGTTGGGTATCGTTGGATTTGATGATGCTACATAGGGCTATGATTCAATGGTAGTTCTTATTCCTTAGAGACTTGGAAGAGTTGGTAGTCTCATGGTAGTAGTTTTGAGCCCATTTTAGAGTCGAGTTTGTATCTTTGACTGTAAAAGTTGTGATTCACTAGGAGATTCTTACTATTTGAAAGGGGATCCATGATGTGTGAGAGTTAAGGATCCAATTCAAGAACCTTGTAAGATATTTCTCGGACTTGTTTCTAGGTGAGGATGGTCGGGTGAGGGATTTCTAGGATACTTTTCATCTAGATATCTAACACCATGTCATCCCATTCATATCGATGACATATCTCGAGTTACTGGATAGAGTAGAGGTCATCAAGTGGACGTTATATTGAACTTAATTATCATGATATGAGAGTTGGCATGATTCCTCAATAAGTAGAGTTGTGGTGCATGGTATCTAGTTGTTAGGAAATAAGTGCTTTTGATCAGTAATGGGTTGGTCCCAATGAACAATTTATCCTTTCACCAGGGGAAGTGGCTCTCAGGCCTATGTTAAGGAATCATACACATGTTTTCCCTATGCAGGATGAGTCCATCTACGGTGAATGTTCCCGACCATTATGATCAGTCAATGTCCGTCCATTATTCTATTTTAGGTTACCCTACTAAGGTAGTTCTAGCCGAGGTAGAAGTAGTAGGTTTCTCTAGTTTGGGAGAAATAGAGAGTAGATGGGAAAAAAGGACATCCCTAGGATGCTCCCCATCCCCAAAGAGATGAACTCCATAATGGAGGTGGTTTTCAACATTGTCAGATAGGCTGTAGAGTAGGTCATGGTCATCATAATTATATTGTTTTTTGAGCACTAGGTGATCCAGACATCATTATAGGCACCCTTTTCTTCTTTAGAACATGGGTTCATTCCTTTTTTGATCTATTAGTGGTACAATCCTTCATATCCCCTTCCCTTGTCTGTGTATTAGGACTTGTGGTAGAGAGATTTCCCATTTACTTGATGTTGACCACACCAGTTTGAGGTTAATCTGACTTGTTTGATGTATGTAGAGACTGGGATCTAGAGTTAGGACAAAACCTCTCTTGGGGAGATTTACTATGTTAATGGATACAACCAAATTACATAATCCTCAATATAGAATGGGTGTATTTAGTTAATTCTATCATGTATTAATTCAGGAGGAATTTTATATTATTTGATGCTGATGGAGAGCTAATAGTGTTTTTTGGAGAGCGAGACCCTCAGAAGGGTCTGAGGAATGTTTCGTCTTTGTCATACTTAATGGTTGTTTGGATACTGAGTTCATAATATGTTTAGCTGTCAACATTTCCTAGGGTCTTAGAAGAGTACCATGATGTCTTCATAGAGGGGGTTGTAGTGTTACCCCATTCACAAGAGATTGAGTTCAGGATAAAATTATAGAAATGAGTGTCTCCTATATTAATGTCTCCATATATAATGAAACCTTTTGATTTTCAAGAGATGTGTATACAACTCAATGACCTACTACAGTGTGGTTTTGTTCAGCCGAGTGTGTCACTGTGGGGTGCAGCAGTATTTTGTGTAAAGAAGGCTAATGACAGTTTACTATTAATTATCTACTATCATAGCTTGAATTAGGTGATATAGAATAATTTCTATCCTAATCTAGGTATTTATGATTTATTTGGTCAACTTAATGGTGAAGTTGGTTATCAAAGGGTAATTTGTGGTCAGAAAATCATTAGATTCACGTGAAGGATACGGATATCCCAATGGAAACTATCTATTGTCATCATTGGAATTATAGGTCTGTGGTAATTCCATTTAGTGTAATGAATTCTCTATCTCTATTCATGGGGTTACTAATGCAATGTTTTGTGAGTTCTTGGATAAATTCACGGTGGTTTTCATCATTAACATATTTTTGTACACCACATTTGGGGAGGAGCATGTAGAGCATCTACATGCCATTTTGTGTGTTTTCATCGTGAGAAGATGTCTGAGTTGTTACATAATTTTGAGTTTTAGGATCAATAATTCAATTTATTAGGGCATGTTTTATCCTAATAGGGAGTAACAATGGGTTTTTTTGGAAATAGAAGAAGATTTATCTTGGGTAGTCCTTAAAGAATTTGCAGAGTTGTGAAGTTTACTAGGTCTTACAGGATATTTCGGGAGATTAATATCCAATTCTCTTGGATTTCATATCCCTTAATAGAATTGAATAGAATGAATCATTTGTTATTTTGGACTGATTAGTATCCTATAGCTTCATAGTATCTGAAGGATAAGTTGGTCAGTGCTCTAGTTCATTGTCTCCTTATAGAAGGAGTACGATTTGATGTTTACTATGATAAATTAAATCATGGGTTGAGTTATGTTTTGATATATCATAAATCATTAATTTCATATGTGTATCAGAAGTTATGTCCCCATGAGAATAACTATTCCATCCATGAACTTGAGTTGGCATTAGTGCTGTTTCCCATGAAGTTGTGGATACATGATCTCATCAGTGAGCATTTTGTGGTCTTCACCACTCATAAGATCCTAATGTATGTTTTATTCCACCTTTACTCAAACTTTCTCAAGCATCAGTGGGTAGAGTTATTATAGGATTATGATGTCATGATTCATATACACCTAGAAAGGGGAATGTTGTATCCTATGCACAAGTTAGGAAGTCACGTAGTGATTCAATGAATGAATCAGGAAATTTGAAGAGGGTGATAGAATATCCTTCACCATTACATCTAGATATGGGAGAATTTGGGGGCATAAGTTTTTATTTTTAGTTGACGGTGATGTAATATCTGATGAAACATGTGAAGGGATCCCTGTTGGGATATCTTGAGGTGAAGGTTTAGAGAGACCAAGATATTTCTGTTGAGGAACCTGATTATTTTTTTGAGGAAGAACAACAAAAAGTGTTATTTCAAGGAAAGATTTTAATTTCATTTTGGATGCGTTAGATGGTTCTCATAGAGTTCTATATTTATATTTTTGTGTTACATCATAGTGTTAACAAGATGATCCAAGAATTGGAGGGTAAGTTTTGGTGTCCTAGGTTGAAGAAAACCATTGTATGGATTTTGTCTCAATGTTTTTTCTTCCACAAGGTGAAGGATGTGAAACTTGTTCCTAGTAGTTTCCTATAGTAATTAGATATTCATTTATTGGAAGTTGTAAGACATTTAGATGGACTTTTTTAGAATTTTCCCTAGAGATCAGGGAGGCTATGATTCTATATGGGTGGTAGTGGAT
This sequence comes from Viscum album, assembly GCA_963277665.1. Lineage (NCBI taxonomy): Eukaryota > Viridiplantae > Streptophyta > Magnoliopsida > Santalales > Viscaceae > Viscum > Viscum album. Next base: position 2,103,337,331 of record OY728128.1, on the reverse strand, counting down.
AGTTTACAGAAATTTCCCCACTTTATAATGATTAAGGAGTCATTCTCAGTGGAGTTTTTGTATAGGTAGTATCTAGAGGTGGTGGTAAGACTCCATGGGGTCCTGAGGATTATAATTTCTGATCTAGATAAACATTTTACCTCCATGTTTTGGAGAGTTGTCAAATATGTGTTTAGTTCTCAGTTATGTTTTAACACAAAATTTATTCTATAGACTGATGATCAGATAGATCGGACCATTTAGATAGTTTAATACATGTTATTGTTTTGTATCTTGGACTTTGGAGGTTCTTGTATGAGGTACCTTCAATTGGAAAATTTCTCTCACAATAATAGTTTTCACTCAACCATCGGTATGATGCCATTTGAAGCCTTGTATGAATTTCCATTCCATTCTTCGTTGTTCTATATTGGAGGATTAGAGTCATAAATTTTTAGGTTGGAACTGTTACATAATAAGAAAGATTTGGTTCAGGTGATTTGTGAGAGGATAAAAGAAACTCATGATCATCAGAAATCCTATACCGATCATAGGAGGAGATGTATTGAGTTCGATGCTAGGGGATTGGTTTTCTTGAGGGTGACACTGATAATGGTAAATGAAGGCTTTCTCATGGGATTATGATTTCCCCCTATTTTTTCAGGCTTTTAGAGATGATAAATCATATTGGAGATTTGGAATATCAGATTTCACTTCCCCTAAAACTGATCTTGATACACAGTGTTTTTAAAATGTCACAACTCCATTTGAATTTTCATGGAGACTATCACGTCATTGATTGGGGTGATATCTATGATGAAGATGATTAAACCTTCAAGGATAGACCTCTAGAAATTACATACCTGTAGGATAAGTTGCTCTATGGGTGTTTTAACCCCCTAGTTCGTATCTTGTGGATGAACGATGGAATATAATAGGGTACATTGGAACATGAGTCCCCGATAAAGACTCAATTTCCCAAGGTATTTTACTATTATCTATTATCTTATAACATCATTAATTTTGTGGTTGTAAACCATTTCTAGTTTATAAGAAGGATATCTCTTATTTATTATGGAGGAACACTCTCTTTTCATAGGTACCTACCCTAGGAGAGAATTTTAGAGCTTGTTGTGGTTGTTTCAGGCTTTCACATTGTTACCTTGGTGAGGTGGTTGAGCTCGTGTAGTGGTGAGAGCCTTGAGAGACATATCTTGGGGTGGTCATTCTGATGACCCCTTTTCAGTTTTCTTTCTAGGTTTGTTTTGGATCGTAAATGATGAGATTTTTTAGAGGTATCTAATTTAAGGACCCAGATCCACGTGGATCGACCCTTTTCATGTTCTTGATGATTGAGGTTCTCGGAGGAGGCTCAAGGGATGTCTAAAAGAGTTTTGTAATTGGAAGATATAAGTAGGGAGATATCATTATGTGTAATAATTATACGTTAAAATTATATTGGTTTCATTAACATTAATGAATTAGGGTTATAAAAATAATAAAACAGAATGATGAAATATTTTCAGCTGAAATCGAACCCCAAGGATTACCCGATGTGAAAAAGGATTAAAAATCATGTAAATCCCCAATGATTTATGTTTTATAATGTTTTAAGCACTCATATTTTTCTAAACTCATTGGGAAGTAGATATTCATCTAATATTCTAGTATCCAATGGGTCCCTTCTCAATGTTATGGAGATTCATTTTATGAGAATCAATCACCTGACTTCTGTCTTTAATCCATAGTTACCCTAGTCGATCCAAGGTATGTTCCACCTCAGTTATTGTGGGTTAATTGACTTGTTATCTCCCATTCCACTTTTTCATATGTTGGCACAAGATCTTCTTTGATATTAATGGGCTCTATCTAGGTTTTTGATTGTATGGTATTGTTGCGAAATCCTTGGATGGATGACGTTCTTGTGGGAGGGGTGATTAAAGATTCATTGTGTGGTTCATTCTAGTGAAAATAATGTATACACCCTTTTTATATATACGGTTTGTTTCATTCCTACATATTTACAAACAATCATATAGATGTAATTTTTTATCATCTGGTTCATTTTGAAATTAACTCAATAATTACTCGATCTAAATTAATTTTTTGGTATATATTGCAAGTTGATGTTGTTATTTTGTACGGTGATAATGGTTTACCACTTGTTTTTATAGATAGTGTGATATATATCCCTTTCTAATTTTTGAATTTATTTTCATGATGGAATGTTGGTAAATAAAACAATACTAGAATTAATGGATGATTAACTAGATAAATATCAAAGAATAATGTTTAGTGTATCAGGTTTTCATTATAATTTTTTGATAATAAATATACACATGTTGATAAAATAATTAATACCATGTTAAATTAATTTTTTAAATAATTGTTGAACTATTTTGGAAGACTTCTCCTTTGGCTTCCCATACATGGACCCCATAAATAATGAATCAGTTAATAATAATAATTTTTATTGTGATAAAAGATAATTCCATTATAGGAGCAGAGTCACCCGATTACTTGTAAATGACGAGTGCCTTTTTCTTTAGAGGCGTGAGGGATCTTTTTTTGTGAAGGATAAATTTCTTATTTTAGGGCCAAGATCCTAGATGATATGTATGATTCATGCTACTAGTGATATAATGTGATCCAAGATGGCTATTTTGGTTTATGGGGTGGGGAGTTCAAGATGTGATCTTAGCATAGGATGGCTGATTTTCGACAGATATTATGGCATGTGGGACGAGGAGGCCCAGTTTATGTGGTTGTAGTTGATGATTTTGATGCTGAAATGCATTGGGATATGTATACTAGTGTCATGTAGGACCATGGGGATAATAAAATTGGTATAAACTATGCTTAACCATTAATAAGAAGTTGGATTCTTATTTGAATTTATAGTTTGGCCGATGGATAGGTTGTTTTTTATCTTCTTTCCATTCCTCACTACTTGAGGCATATGGTTGTGCTTGGTTGTTTACTTTTTTTTGGTACATTAGGATGTTTTCTAAGCGTATCTTGTAATATAGAAATTAATTATGGTAATAAATGAATAAATGTTTAACCCATGGGGTTGGATCTTACAGGGATTCAATGACGAGGTTATAATTATGAGAATCCATGGACTTCGTTTTCATAAGCCCAAAGGGCATGGAACTTTACCATAATTCTGTTGTAATGTAAATTAAAAAACAATAATGGTTAATTAATGGATAAGAATTAATTAACATAAAAAATAGATAAAAATATATAATATAACTTAACGTAGATTTTTAAATGGTTGCATGCTCATAGGATATCTGGTCTTAGTAGTGAAAGCCGGGAGTCTGGGAGAAGTTATCTATAGTTTAGTTTGCGATAGGGTTATTCTCGTTGTGTGGTTATGAGCTATATTATATCATATTTATTTGGAATTTTTATAAAAAACCAAACCCCGTCAGTTAGGTAAACAGACACCGTGTGGACTCATAGACCTATGGGGAGTTTTCCCCAGTATCACAATGGGATGATGACTACCCCTTTGAGCCCACTCTCTTCTCTTGGTAGTTAATTGTGCTGGTTTGAATGGTGGTTAGTTTTCTATCTATATTTTTATAGAGGGTAGTAATGGATTTTTTTAGTTTTCCTATACAATTATTGAAGATATATTTACCTAAGGACTAATATAGGTATAACATGTCTTGGATTTGATGGATAGAGGTTCCTTACACGGTGTATAGGTTGTGATGGATTGAGGTGTAATACTTGATATATGATACAATTTATGTGTTATATGATGCATTCTAGAAACTACATGGTTGATTATGGTCACCTGTATGTGGTGTTGTGATGCACGAGGTTCATGTTGTGGAGTTTCACCTAGTTGTCTGTGTGCTAGACATTTTGGAGAGATATTCTCTAGACATGCGTAATTATGGTAGAGCAGAAAAAAATGGGGTTGTAGTTGTGGGGAACACTTTGATATTATTTATTATATTATATTCTTTTTTAAGAGATACATTATGAGTGTATTCAAGGTGAGGTTGGGAACTTTGTATACTTGTTTAGGCGATGAGTAAGTTTCAATTTTTGTTCATAGTGATTTTGCATGATTACTCTATCATTTAAATGACAACCAACATGGAGGATCCTTCTGAGTATACTATTTTTATCACTATACAAATATATAAAATATTTTTAGGTCTATTTAAAGAAGTTGGTGATTAGGTTGGTCACTACTATCATGCTGTTTTGGAGGAGTTGTTTGGATCTTGTGGTCACTGTCGTACTTACTATTCAGTTGGTCAATGCAGTTTTCCTTTCAGTTGTAGTAGTTCTTGCATGTTATTATATATGTTCACTAGGAGTTTATTTTATAATATAGTCTGAGAAAGAGTAGGTTGGTGTCTATCTAATATCTATATTTATTATGTGTTCTCATAGAGGGCAATGTGTCCCATGTGTGTGTTTACTATACCTTAGAAGCTAGTCACCAACCTGGGGCCTAATGGAGGATGGATTTCGGTGTCACGATCTCCATTCTATGATTTCCTTCTGAGGAGGGGTAAAATTTGTGGGGAGGGGGTCATGACATGTAGGAATCAGTATCATATCAAACCAATACATGATGCGACTGATATGACTCAAAGTGTGTGTTTTTATTCTATCATTGAAATTTAGTAAAAAAGAAAAATGGACATATTCAAAACAAAGAAAACACTTTAAAATTATTTTGATAATTCAGTACAATTATACAGAAGTCATTTGTGATATGTAGGAATCATATGAACCAAAATTTGATTCATGGTGTTCCCAGTATGACTACAAGTACATCATTTTATTTAAAATTGGAATTGATGTTTGTAAAAAAGAAAAATCACCTACTCTAAACAAAGAAAAAACACTAAGATTATTTTTATACATTAGGAAAATTATCCACAATTCATTTTAGAAATTTTTAAATCAACCACACCTCAATCATAAAAACAATGTTCATGGTAGGAATGAAAGTGTCTCCTAATAGTTTAATATTTATTTTTTATTTAAAACATTTAACCCATTTAAAACTAATAAAATACATTCAGATAGTCAAGGTAATTAGTAAAATTATATATTAGTAATTTTTTACAAGTAGGAGTTAGTCTCAAGTCAAACTGATACACGAAGTAACTATTTTTACTCAAGGTTAGTGTTTCCAATTTTAAATGATAATTTTTTAAAAAATACACGTTACACACTCAAAACTAAAAAAATATATTCATATTGTTTAATACCTTGGAAAATGATCCGTAATCCATTTTTAACAAGTATAAATAAATTTTACCACAATTTAAAATGTTGTGTGATCCAAATGATTCTCTGTGGATATTTTTAATTAAACTTGACATTAATTTTAGTAAAAAAATACAACTGACCAACTAAAAACTATTAAAAAGCATTTGGATTGTTTTCTATGTTATGAAAATGATCCATATGTCATTTAAGACATGAATGAATTAACTACACCTCAATATGATACACAATCTTCTTGATATGGCTATGAGTTTTTGTTATTATCTTAAAATCATCATTTTAATTTGAAAAGTGACACTCAATAAAAACCAAGAAAACATGCTCATATTTCTTTGATAATTTAGGAAAAAGATTTTTTATTCCATTATTGACTTATATGAATCTGTCTAACATCATCCTAACTCATAATGTGACCATTATCACTCAAAGTTCATGCTTTCATTCTACTAAAAAAATAAGTGAGGTACTCAAAATCAGGAAAACACATTAATATAGTTTTTATAATTTAGTAGGAAAATGATACATATATCATTTGGTGAATGTAGGAATCAACCGCACCTCAATCCAATGCATGGTGTGATAGGAATGACTCAAATTCTATCCTTTTATTTATAGTTGGTATTAATTTGAGTAGAAAAGATAACTGACATACTCAAAATGGATAAAAAACATTTCAATGTTAATGATACATTAAAAAACGATCCATGATTCATTTTTGATGTGTAATAATATGCCTCATGTCAATCTGATAGACTATGTGGCTAATATGTCTCAAAGTGTCCATTATCATTTTGAAATATAAAATTTTGTTAAAAAACTATCACTCCAAAAAAACTGAGAAAAGACTCATGTATTGTCTTGATAATTTGGTAAAATTATTCATAAGTCATTGGTGACATGTCAGAATTATTATCAAATGAAACTGACACATGATGTGACTGGTGTGACTCAATTTTTTTATTCCCAGTTTGAAATGATATTTTAGTAAAAAAGAAATGTGATGTACTCAAAACATTGAAGACACATTCATATTGTTTTGGAACTTTTATATAACAATCCATACGTCATTTTGGACATGTATAAGTTAACCAATCCTCAATATGATGAATAGTGTGACCGATATGACTCTAAGTGTATGTTTTCAACATATAAGTGTCATTTTATTTTAAAATACACATCACATTGACAAAATTAAGAAAAAAAATCATAAATTGTTTTCATATAATGCTATATTTTATTAAATAATTAATTTACATATAATTTTTACCTAATAGTTGTTTAGTTAACTTTCTTAAAGAGGATTCTTGAAAATGAACATGAAATGGTGTGATTTTTAAGATTCAACTCAAACTCAATCTGATACACTGTGTTCTTATTATGACTCAATGTTTAGTTTAATATTAACACATTTTGTTTAATTTATTTCTTTACATTATTACTAACATAATGATTTTTTATCATATAGGTGAATTATGTTTCTCAAGGTGGGGTTATTTGTTTGGAAATAACAAGAGTTAGGTTGAAGGGGAAAAGAAAAAGGTACATATATGTTTTTTAATGTATGTGATATTTTTTCTTACTCATGAAATTGTATAAACCATTGTTTAATATTTCTATAATATAATGGGTTATTTACTGCATTTGTGTAGGAAATTTGTTTTTGTATTAGTTATGAATTTTTACATAATTTTTCATATTTATGTTTTTTTTTGAGGTAGTGGGATGTAACATCACAATAAAGTATTCCTTTTTATCACTAATGAATTATCTGATAAAGGGTTCATTTATAAGTATTGAAAAATTGCTGATAAAGTGTCCATTTATCATATATTTTAAAATTGTTAATAAAGGTCCCCTTTATCAGTTCATTTCAAGCACTGATAAAAGCATATGAATTTTAATAACACAATAGAAGTCATTACTTTTCTAACATTGATAAAGACCAATTTTAGTGATATTAATAGCTTTTCATATAGTAGTGTTCTTTGATACAACGCTTTCATGACCTGGCCCAGTGGGTCCCAATCTGTGTTTACCTGAAGCCCACTTCCAATAAGCTAGGAGTTGCCACTAGCACCGAGTAGGCATATAAATAACATGGGAGGCCTTAACATAATGTACCTGTACACACAAACACACATATGTGGGCTTGGATATGTGTGTTTGTGTGTAAATCACACATAAAAATAAAATCCAAAAATAATCAACATACACACATAGTATCAAGGTAATGTCACTATAACAACCTGAACCCAGGAGCCTAGAGTTAGTGCATTATTTTAATACATTGTAATGATTATAAAGAATCATCTCACGATGGACCAATCAGTTTAGAAGTCTTGGAAAATAGATTACATACATGGAATTTACATTACAAGTTATAAAATAAAATACAACATAGATAATCCTTTGTTAATTTCATTTTTCTTCTAGCTTAAACATGTATATAAATCATAATACATTTCTTGGAATCCTGGGAAAATAAAATATAAGAAAGGGGTGAGATCAGAAGCTCAATAAAGGTAAATAATTTAGTAGAATCTATAAACTTTTGAAAAAATGTGTATCGTAAAAACATTAATCTTTTTAATAGAAAACATGAACATAATATGGGAAAAATAAATCAAAAATCCCTATATATTCATGCACATGGATATTCTACTAGTCAAATAATCACATGTAATAAATAATTTTATAGTGAGGGAATGCCTAATGACAGAAATTATTACCACATAGTCAAGGTGTAGTTGCAGGACTACAAATAAATGTTTTTTCGAGGCCATATGCCCACACACTAATTTTTCTCACGAGACCTACTGATGCATTGAGGGGCTATAGCAGGCCCCACCCATCTCTTACTAAGTCCACTGCATTCCTCATATGAAAATATTGAAACCTAATATAATCAATCGTATGAGAACTAGCATACAAAATTTCAATAAATTAACCATAAACCATAGTTAAACATATAATAACTTATTCAATACAATATGGAATATTGCATTATAAAAAATCAACCTAAATCAAAAATAATATATAGTATAAGATGTTGACATAGTTGAAAGTGATCAGTAAAACTCTTTTAGAAAAATATCATTTTTTTCATGAAATAATTTAAAAGTCACACAATTTATAAATGAAGTAATTTAAATGATATTTGTTAATAAAAGTGTCTAATATCACATTGAATCTTTTGAAGATAATTATCATTTTAAAACATTCATGTCCATATAAATAAATCATTAAACCCATTTTGAAAACATGTACAAAAATGAGAAAAGTTTAGAAAAATAAATATTTAAAACATTTAAAATGATGTTTTAGTTAATGTGTACCTTAAAAAGAATCCTTTTGTAAAATATTTTATGGTACATTGACATGGATGATAAATATTTCCCAGTAAATACTTACAGAAAAACAATCTTGGATAATAATGAGATTGAAGAATTTTCCCTCACCTTGTACTTTACTTTAGTCGAGGGTACATTTAACCTCTTATTTAATGACTATAGTAAGCTATTAAATTATACCATAACCATATTCATATTTATTGTTTAATACTTGATTCATTTATGATTTTATACAACTTATTTAACAATAATTTCCATATTAAAATAATATTTCGGGTAATAATTGATTTCATTATCCTACGTGTTTTAACATGTCATTCTTGATCGTACAAATTATATCATGATTTAATTGATTCCAGAATAGAAAAAATTATTTATCTATCATATGTATACTGAATATAAATAATTATAATATATAGATATATGAAATGGAATAAACCTTTTATGGATACAGTAGGCCGTACGTACGCATAAACATGGTTTTCATTTTCATATTGTATTAATCAAAAGTATGTGAATGAGATATATGTAAACAAATATATATATACAATATAATTATTATGTCATATATTACACACTTATTAATAATATATATTTTTATAAAGATCGTTGAATGGTGAATGTGGAAATAAATCTCATCGCGTCGTGGGGACGGTAAGCTATACACACACTTGAGTGATGATATCATTTAGTTAATTATTAAAAGGTGTTGAATTGGATGGTATATTAATTGTACATAAAAATTATAATTTTATTTTCAGTATTTATATACATATTACTAATCATTTTATCTTTCCAAATAACATAGTGTTGAATAACAAATTACACCACGATATAGAGACGGTAAGTCGTACGTACACACGCATATTGACATTATTATTCATAGGACAGATACAAATATTGAATATGGTTGTAACATATTTATAATAAAATCATAGTATGTTTAAAGTACTGGATTTATTATTTTGGTATGGAAATAACAAAGAATGATAAAGTGGAAGATGATGATAACTTTGAAAGTGGTGATGAAATTATTACATCTTCATCGGGTGATTCCTATTGATTTGAACAAAAGGGATTCATAGGATAGCTTTCTTCTCAAGGGAATGATTCTAGGTTGACGTAATGATAGTTCAGAGGATATTTGGGCAATGTATGGATGATCCAAATGGCTTAGGAGGTGTGAATTTTAGAAAAGGGTATGTTCCCTTTTATAAGAGGTGTTAGGGGAAGCTTAGAAAAAAATTGAACTATTATTTTATTATACAATCATATTCGGTTTCAAATGGCTCCAAATGAATTCATTTAGATACCTAGGTGGTTATGGGTGAAATGTATATTAAACAATAGGTTTGAGATATGGTTAAGTTACCATATTAACCATATCTTTTATATTTAACTCTAAGTTAAATAGTTTTGACATTTACCAAGTCATCTTGTATTTTTATATTATGTGGTTAATAAAATTACTGTAAATTTACATTAGAACCAAAATTGGTTCATTAATGACATATATATTATTATATAAGTCATTTAGTGTAACCTTATATTTTTTGGTCTAGCAAATAATTTAATAAAATAGTATTTGTTTTAAAAACACATTTATTTCAAGTTTGACACTATTTAATTATTGATTTTTTAAAGTCATAAAAAATTTATCAATTCAAAAAAAATATTTAATCAAACCTATAATGTCCTATTAACATTAAAAATTAGTGGAAAACATCGAAAATTTTAGGTTATATTTCTGTTAATATTTATAATATCATTTATCTAATTCGTTTATTAATATGGAAAATACTGCATCATCATTGTGTCGTAACAAAATTTAATTATTTAATGTCTAAAAATTATAAATAAAATAAGATGATTTATGAAATCTATTTATATTTATAATTAATATATATAGTCCAATTTATCTAATTCATATCCCTATATGAAAAAAATTAGTTAATAAACTTTGAATTTTACACTTCTAACTCTTCTTTAAATAAAATAACAATAATTATACTAATCTAATCCAAGTGGATAAAAACTTCATATTTTATTCATTAGATTTTTTTGTACAAAATAAAATGATCCAATAGAATTAAGACATGTGTTAGGGTAATTATAATATCATGTTTACCTTTAATTATACTATTTACTTTTAACCGTGGTAAATAAAATTCAAAAGTTACAATTCACAAATAATTATTTTCATCCTATTAAACCAAATTTTAATTAATGATATCAACCGTGTTAGTAGGATTTTTGAAATTTAATTAACAGAATCAGTAAAATTAGGTTTTATAAAAATTTGCAAATGTTCCTAGAAGGTGGGTAAAAGACGGTAAAAAATTCAATAAAATTATATATATATATATATATATATTATTACTACAAAATGACTCCAATTAATTAAATTGGACTAATATAGGGAGTATGTATCTATTTTTACTTAAAATAAATTTATATAAAATAAATAATTATTTAAATAAAAATTCAGTATTAAACAATAACGCGGTGTTTTCACTATTCACCAAAAATTGAATGTTTTCAGAAAAAACCAAAAATCACCCTAAGATAATTTTGATATTCAGAATTAAAAAATGAAGTCTATTTTACTAAATTCAAAACAAATATGTTGCATTAATGAATTTAAAATTAATTCTTTTTGTCAAAACCAAAAAGCTGGTTTAAAAATAATTATCAAAAGATTGACATGTGTTTATGTTCAATTTAAATGGAAAATTTCTTATAATGACCTAAATCATATTAAATGAAAAAAATATAATCTAAATATACATTAAAACCACCCAAATTCATAATCTAACACTATAAATTATATTTATTAAAAATGTTGATTTCAATTAAAATTTAGTATTCTTCCCTATTTATAAAAATATGACAGTTATCAGAAAAGTACCAAAAATTTATCACAACTAATATATAATGTCCCAATTCTAAATAATAATTTAATTTCAGTAAATTGAATATATAAAAGTGTCAAATATTTGATTTAAAAAGGGTACACCATTAAAAGGTTGAATAATTGCATATTTTTAAAAAATATTTCTTTTATATAAAAATAGAATCTGTTTTTATATTTTGTCTAAGAAACAGAAAAGTTGAATTATAAAACTATATAGGATAAATATAATATTTTAAATGTGGTTAGTACTATTAATAAATGATTTTGAAGGGCTAGTTTGGTAAGTCACGGTGCGCTAGATCTCAGTGTTACGTGTAGAACAAGCCATTGAATTACATTAAAGGGATAATGTACTATGAAATATAAGGGTGTTACATTCTCCCCTCCATTAATAAATTGTTCCCTCGCAATTTGAAATTGTTCTTCGAAAATAAATGGTGGAAAATAGAAAATAAATTTGTGGAAAACGCACATCGGAAATACGGTTAAAAAAATTTAGTGTTATAAAGAGGGAAAGTGAAATGAAAAAGTCACCATAAAATTATGATCTCAATTAAGAGAAAATTTGTGGTAATTAGAGACACATAATTAGAGGGAAACCATAAATATTTATATGGAGTGATTGGGGTCATCAGTTATAAACAAGTGTAAAATTGAGGGCCTAAGATCAATCAATATATGATGATTTAAAATATTATCGGATCATCAAAACATAAGGTATTAGGATAACACATTCTTGGTTATATGATCCCCTCCCTATAGGTTAAGAAATAATTTCATCATAGAATAATAGAAAATAATATACTTGATGAGTTTTATCCTTTAACTAAATATTAATGATAACACATCATTCACTCCAAAACATAATAGAACTCAAAAATAATCTCTTTATCGTAATCTTATACAGTTATAAATATAAACATATTCCATTTAATTGAAGAAAATTGTTGTGTAATAACTAATGAATTCCTGTAGGCTAGTGGTAGGAGATAAAGCCTTGTCGTACTTTGGTTGTGGGTTTGATTCATTCAGCTTTGTCAACTCAACGGGTTATCATCTATCCTACAGAATGTCTTATTTCTAAAACTATAGTATTGTAATATTCCAAAAATAATATTATTATATGTTTTATCCTTAGGTAATAATATCGAATGTTCAACTTAATCCATTCCAACTTTTTTAGTTATCCAAAATACTTCTGTCTAGACTATCTCTAAAAGCTCACCAAATTTCAAAATCAATTGTACTATCAGATTCCCCAAACAATGTAAAGTTTTTCTTAATGTCACATAATAAAAATTTTATTTTGTACATCATATTTAAACTTAAATGAAAAAAATGTAACCTAGAACTATCCGTATATATATCACTTTATTATTATAACCAGGATATAATTATTGAATCCAAAAACACAAATACATTAATTATTCCACTTCAACTGTAGTAACAACATAAGCTTGGGCTTTATCCCTTGGACTTATCTAAGGAAAGCATCCTTGTAACCTTGGAAATTAGTTTTCATAATTCCCCACTTCCCTAAAATTGTAGTATTCAACATTGTCAACCTATTTCTTTCCCTTGAAATCATGTGCCTATTGACATTTTTCAACACATTTGTACCAAAATCTCATTCCTTTTAGGCAGGTACCAGGGTGTTTCTTCCAACAATTATCATAGAAGGGAAAATACTTATTTCCCTTTTTCCCTTTATCTATCTCTTGCTCCACCATTCTCCTCTTCTCTTACTTTAATTTAATTTCTTCAGACTAAGAGAATTCCTTTTCTGTCTTATAGCACATGATACTATATCTTAGTATGATGATAATGATTGTGAGACTAATGCTTGATGGAGGAATGGTTTTGACCCATAAAAAAATCTATCAATCTTACTCCACGTGTTGCATATATAATATGAAACATGCCTTGATAACATTATAAAGTTATCCTCATACTTTGTGACATTATCATCCTCATTTTTCCTCTGACTTAGAAATTGCCTTTCCATATCCGCTCGATGGTCATGAGGGAATTTTTTTCTAAGAAAAGCTCTTTAAACTCTCTCCATTCCATATTTGATACTTCTTCTTCCTCCTTTTTGTTTTGAATTAATAACCACCATTTATCTGCATCCCCCATGAGGCGATAAAATTCCATGCCAACTTTTTACCTTTTTATACTCCCCAAAGCATGAAATTTTATCTCAACGAAAATTATCCATTGCTCAGCTTCAAGTGGTTTTCTAGTCCCATTAAATGTTGGTGGTTATTGCCTCATGAATCGATCTAAAATTTATCTTCCATGTTGTAGATCAGGGTGGTCCATATGGATTTGGTTATTATTCATATGCTAGGTGAGTTGTCCCAGTATGGTGATAAGTTGATCAGCACTAGTTGCATCACTAGCTCCACTATAATAATATTTAGTAGGAGGGAAATCCCTACATTAATTACATGTGTTGATATAGTTTCCATTCCTTTCACTAGGCACCATTTATAAACAATATGATGCACTATATTAGTTTATGAATCAAAATACATAATTTCAAACTTATAAAGCACATAACATAAATTTAATTGTTTTTGGACATAATCCATAAAAAATGATTTATTTGAGCAGGTATATAGTCATAAATCCATCATAATGGTTTTAATGAAAAAGTAAATTATCCTATGCATATCCTCTGAGAGTGTTGTTACCAAGAATGCAGCAAGGCCCGTTGTCTTATACCAAGATACCTTAGGTCAAGACAAAAACTCCTTGTAAGTGTTTTCATTTTTAGGTGCATCTTTTCTAGAGACACCTATACATACTCGTATATAGACATGGATTTATGGTAAGAAAAATTCACAAAATCTCTACATTACCAAAATTCTAGGAATATCTTCTATACTAATCATCAAAGTTTATCTTTGCGTAATGTTTAAAAATAAGATTTTGTCTAAATCTACTTCCAAGGTGGTTGTTAAACATTATCTAATATAAAATTTAATTCCCTGACCCGAGATGCACAATTTAAATACATTATGCTTACAAGGAATCAATTCCTAATGGACCGATCTGTTTAGAAGTCATGGAAATTAGATTACATACATAAAATTTATATTATAATTTCTAGCATAAAATACAACATAGATATTCTTTTGATAATTATTTTATTCTTCTATCTTAAACCTGAATATATATCATAATACACTTCTTGGAATCCGTGGAAAATAAAATATAAGAAATTTGTAAGATCAGATGCTCAGTAAGGGTAAAAAATTTAGCAGAAGCTATAAAATTTTAAGAAAAGATTTATAATAAAAACCTAAGTATTTTAAATAGAAACCATGAACATAATATAGAAAATATAAATCAAACATCACCATATAAACATGTACGTGGATATTCTACTAGTCGAATAATCACATTTAATAACTAATTTCATAATGAGGAAATGCCTAATTCTAGACATATTTACCACATATTGAAGGCCTCGTTCGAAGACTACGAATAATTTTTTTTTTCAAGGACATGTTCCAGGACACTAAATTTTCCAGTGAGACCTACCAATGTATCGAGGGGATATAGTGGGTGTTGGACGGAGAAAACGGAGAAATGATGGCAAGAGGGGGGGTGAATTGCCTTTTAAAAAAAGATTAACAAATTAAAATCAAAGTTGAAATGCAGTGGAAATAAAAGAGGCAATCACACAAGAAATTGTTAACGGAGTTCGGCCAAAACCCGGCCTACGTCTCCGCTCCCAACTAAACCATTGAGAGATTCCTACCGCTTGCTTTTCAATGGTTTTATCAAGAAACCCACTAGGCTTTGAGGTAGCACTAGGACCTATTACAGCTTGCTTTTGGTGGTTAAGAAAGAACCCACTTGCTTTTAATGGTTTAGCAAGAACCCACTATCCTTCTTACAGGTGAAGGATAGCTCACCTATGACACAAGCCTTTTAAAAGGAAAGGCTTGAAGAAACCTCTTCACACCTTAGTGGTGATGTGAAACCCAAAAGAAAGAGGGATGAGAAAAGGTGTTGGGGTTTGTAGGCACAAACCCAAATTTAAAGCTCAAAATAAATATACAACAGAAACCGTATTGGGAGAAGCCTTGGGCGCCTTTGATTGATTGGAGATGTTGAAGGCCGCTTCCAAGATTCTTTGATGGAGCTCCTTGGATTTGGAAGTTGTTGGAGCAAAGAGGGTTCCTTTGAGGAAGTCCGCCGGAGGTACGCCAAAGATGGAAAATGTGTACGGTGGCTTTGTATATGATCCGGTTGGTGTCCGGGGTTTCCTCAGCCTTTATTTATAGGCATGGAACCCTTGGGGAGTCTTTGGAGCCGTTGGAGAAGTCCTCGGAGCCGTTGGAGGCCAAAAGAGGGTTGACTGGTCAAAGCCAACGGCTAGTTTGACTGGGCTACCGGCTGGCCGGTACAGCTCCACCGGCTGGCCGGTGCCTTGGCAGAGGAGAAGAATTTGGTCCAGGCTCCACCGGCTGACCGGTGGAGGAGCCACCGGCTGGCCGGTGGGGAGACAGTAGCTCACACTATTCATCTGGGTGCCACCGGCTGGCCGGTGACAGAGCCACCGGCTGACCGGTGGAACCTGGCAGTGGGCAATGCCTCTGCCAGGTCCACCGGCTGACCGGTGCTATCACACCGGTTGGCCGGTGGACTGAATTTCAGTCCACTTGATGTGCTTCATGGCCCATTTCCTTGGCAATCTTTTTCCTATAAAACAAAAACACTTAAAACAATGTTAAACACATATGAAAGTGATTGTGATCATGAAAATCAAAGAGTGTGGGGTACAACAATCTCCCCCTATTTTGATGATCACAATCACTTATCTAAGCAATGTAAAAACTTAAATGAAAGGCATGCTTTAAATGATAAATTTAAAATAAATACTAAGCATGAGAGAAAAGATTCTCCCCCAATCAATCAAGAAATTTCTCCCCCTTTGTGATTATCAAAATAGAATGGGGCATAAAACTTGATTGAGGGAAAATGATTTGAAAAACAAGATTTGAGATTTTAAGCCATTTGAAATTTTGAAAATTTTGAATTGAAAGATTTGAATCAAAAAATTTGAAATGAAAAATTTTGAATGAAAAATTTGAAATGAAAATTTTAATACCAAGTGTTGAAATTGAAAGTTTGAAATGAAAGAATTGAAATTGAAATTAAAAGGGTTTAAACGATCCTAACTCCCCCTAAATAAAAACAATGAATCACCGGGGAGAGGGATTTTGAAAAGAGACAATTTTAGGCCCGGAGAGACTTGCTAGAAGGGATTTTTCAATCCATACTTGTCTCATGGCGGGTCTTCTCCTATAGAACTCATCGGAATAGAAAATAGACTTCGGTTGGCCGTACCGGGCATTTTTGCAATCACATTCATAAATGAGGTGCCCGGGTTTTTTTACAATAATTGAAAAATTTAAAACTAGAGCTCCCCCTTACAAAAACAGTTGGAGCATGGGAAGAGGAAGCTACATTGGTATAGCCAAGTCCATTGGTGGTTCTAGAAACCCTTTGAGAACCCAATAATTTGGTCAAATTTTGTTCACCTTGGGTGAACTTGGCTAGGGATTCTCTAAGGTCCTTGATGGTTGATTCCAAAGAATCAACATTTGGGAAATTTTGGATTTTTAGGGAGAGTTCCTCCTTCTCTTTGAGAAGTTTTTCTTTTTCGGAGGAAAGTTTTTTGAAATTCTTTTTCAAAGAAACAAATTTTGAAGAGAGTTCATGAAAACCTTTTTCTAGTTGGTCTCTAGCGTGTTGGAGTTCTTCATATGACAAATGATTAAAAGAATTTGAAGATGAGGAGGAAGAGGAAGAAGAGTCGGAAGATGATACCTCATGTTTTGCCATTAGGCATTTTTTACCTTGGTCGCTCGAGGAGAAGGAGGAGAAGGAGGAGCTATCACTCCAAGATGCCTTTGAAGCCTTCTTCTTTCCCTTCTTTTTCTTGGGCCTTTTCTTGTGAAGTGGGCAAGCGGGTTTGAATTTTTCGTCGAGTTCTTTCTCTTGAGCGGGTTCTTGCTTTGGAGCCTTGCTATTACCTTCATGGGTTAGCTCTAAATATTTCCAAATATCATAAGATGTAGTGCAAGAAGAAATGCAATTAAAAACATTACGGTCAAGACCACAATGAAGAGCGTTCATGGCTTTGCCATCAAGCTCAAAATAAGCAATGTCATTGGGGGTCCATTTGGATTCGTCGGGGGAGGAGAGGGAAAATCCTTGCATAACAATTTTATAAATTGGATAACCAATACTTTTAAGAAATGTGGTCATGCGGGTTTTCCAAAAACTATAATCGGCTCTATCAAAGAATGGAGCACGATCCAAAGAATGTCCTTCGGGGGATTGAGAGGAAGAAGCGGTAGAAGCCATCAAAAAAGGATCTTTAATTTGAAACCGGTTAGGGAATTATTCAAATACGCCCTCTGATACCAATTGTTGGATGGAGAAAACGGAGAAATGATGGAAAGAGGGGGGGTGAATTGCCTTTTAAAAAAGATTAACAAATTAAAATCAAAGTTGAAATGCAGCGGAAATAAAAGAGGCAATCACACAAGAAATTATTAACGGAGTTCGGCCAAAACCCGGCCTACGTCTCCGCTCCCAACTAAACCGTTGAGAGATTCCTACCGCTTACTTTTCAATGGTTTTAGCAAGAAACCCACTAGGCTTTGAGGTAGCACTAGGACCTATTACAGCTTGCTTTTGGTGGTTAAGCAAGAACCCACTTGCTTTTAATGGTTTAGCAAGAACCCACTATCATTCTTATAGGTGATGGATAGCTCACCTATGACACAAGCCTTTTAAAAGGAAAGGCTTGAAGAAACCTCTTCACACCATAGTGGTGATGTGAAACCCAAAAGAAAGAGGGATGAGAAAAGGTGTTGGGGTTTGTAGGCACAAAACCAAATTTAAAGCTCAAAATAAATATACAACAAAAACCGTATTGGGAGAAGCCTTGGGCGCCTTTGATTGATTGGAGATGTTGAAGGCCGCTTCCAAGCTTCTTTGATGGAGCTCCTTGTATGTGGAAGTTGTTGGAGAAAAGAGGGTTCCTTTGAGGAAGTCCGCCGGAGGTACGCCAAAGATGGAAAATGTGTACGGTGGCTTTGTATATGATCCGGTTGGTGTCCGGGGCTTCCACAGCCTTTATTTATAGGCATGGAACCCTTGGGGAGTCTTCGGAGCCGTTGGAGAAGTCCTCGGAGCCGTTGGAGGCCAAAAGAGGGTTGACTGGTCAAAGCCAACGGCTAGTTTGACTGGGCTACCGGCTGGCCGGTACAGCTCCACCGGCTGGCCTGTGCCTTGGCAGAGGAGAAGAATTTGGTCCAGGCTCCACCGGCTGACCGGTGGAGGAGCCACCGGCTGGCCGGTGGGGAGACAGTAGCTCACACTATTCATCTGGGTGCCACCGGCTGGCCGGTGCTATCACACCGGTTGGCCGGTGGACTGAATTTCAGTCCACTTGATGTGCTTCATGGCCCATTTCCTTGGCAATCTTTTACCTATAAAACAAAAACACTTAAAACAATGTTAAACACATATGAAAGTGATTGTGATCATGAAAATCAAAGAGTGTGGGGTACAACAGTGGGCCCCACTCATCACTTACTAATTCCACTGAATTCTTTAAATGAAAATTTTGAAACAGAACATAAACATTTGTATTAAAACTATCATAAAAAATTTCAATACTTTAACCATAAAGCATAGTTAAACATATCATAACCCATTCAATACAATATAGAAGATTGTATTATAAAAAATCAACTTCAATCATGTATAATATCCAGTAAATAATGATGACATAGATGAAAATGATTAGTAAAACTCTATAAGAGAAATATCCTTTTGTCATGAAATCATTTAAATGTCACAAAATTTATAAATGAAGGTTTTAAATGATATTTTTGAATATAATTGTCCCATACCAATTTGAATCTTTTGAAAGGAGTTAAAATTTTTAAACATTCATGTATATATAAATAAATCCTTAAACTGATTTTAAAAATATGGAAATAAATGAGAACGGTTTAGAAGAATAAATATTTAAAAAATTTAAAATAATTTTTTAGTTAAAGAGTACATTAAGATTAATCCTTTTGAAAACCCTTTTATGTTATGGACATATATGATAAATATTTCCCTGTAAATACATACAAAAAAACAATTTCTGATAATACTCAGATTGGGGAATTAACCCTTAAATTGTACTTTCCTTAGTAAAGGGTATGTTTAACCTCATATATAATGACCATAGTATGTTATTAAATTATACCAGAATCATATTGATATTTATTATTTCATAAATGAATCATTTATGATTTTATGCTATATATTTAATAATAATTTCCATATTAGAATAACATTTTGGGTAATAATCACTTGCTTTATAATATGTGTTTTATCTTGTTATTTTTGATCGTATCACTTATATCAATATTTAATTGATTCTGGAATATAAAACATTATTTATGTATCATCTATATAAATAATATAAATCTTTATAATAGAAAGATATATTAAATGTAATACACCATTTATGGAGATGGTAGGTCGTACGTACGCATAAACGATGTTTTCGTTTTCATATACTATTGAATGGAAGTAAGTGAATGAGATATATGTAAATATATATATATTTAAAGTACCATTATTATTTCATATTCTACATACTTGTTAATAATATATATTTTTATAATCAGCGTTGAATGGTGAACGGGTAAATGAATCGCATCGCGTCATGGGGATGATACACCGTACGTACACACGCGTGACAATATCATTTCCGTAATGGTTAAAAGGAGTGGAATTGGATGGTAAATTAATTTTACAAAATCATTAGAATGTTATTTTCATTATCTATAAACATATTACTCATCATTAAATACATCAAAATAATATATTTTTGAATAACAAATTACACCACGACGTGGAGACGGTAAACCATACGCGCACATACATGGTGACATTATTGTTCATAGGATAGATAGAAAAATGAAAATGGTTGTATCATATTTAAAATACAATCATAGTATTTATAAGGTATTGGTGTTATCATTTTGGAGTGGAAATATAAAATAAAAGGAAAGTGGAAGAAGAAGATAACTTTGAAAGAGGTGAGGAAATTATTACATCTTCTTCAGGTTCTTCCTTTTGATTTGAACAAAAGGGATCCATAGGTAGACTCTATTATTAAGGGAATGCCTCTATGTTGAAGTGAGGATAGTTTTTTTTATATTTGGGTAGGGTTTGGCTGAGGAAAATGGATTTGGAGGTGTGAATTTTAGAGAAGGGGGAGTGCGCTTTTATAAGAGGGGTGAGGGGCACCTTAGAAAAAACATGAAATACAATTTCATTATACAATCATATTCGGTTTCAAAATGATAATAATGAATTTATTTCAAGACATAGGTGTTTATGGGTATAAATACTAACATCAAATCGGTTTAAGACAAGTTTAGGTTACCATATTGACCTTATCATTTAGATTCAACTCATAGTTAAATAGTTTAACATTTACCTTGTGTCCCTGTATTTTTATATTATATGGTTAATAGAATTTCTATAAAATTACAAAAAAACCAAAAGTGAATCACTAATGACATATATATTAATATATAAGTCATTTGACTGAACCTTATATTTTTTGGACTATTATATAATTTAATAATATATTATTTTTTTTAAAATCTCATTTATGTCAATTTTGACACCGTTTAATAATTGATTTTTAATGTCAAAAAAAAATTATCAATTCAAATAAAATTTATTTAATAATCCCTAACATGTCATATTAACCTATAAAAGTAGTTTAATTCATCAAAACATTCATATTATATTTATTTTAATATTCATAATATCATTTATTTGATTCTTTTATTAATAAGGAAAATACTACATCGTCATTTTGTCAAAAATAAATTCTGTAATTTCATATCAAAAAATTTTAAATAAAATAATATGATGTATTAAATATATTTATCTTTATAATTACCATTTAAAGTTTAATTTATCTTATGAATAACCTAATATTAAAAATGTTTTAGTTATTAAACGTTAAATTTTACTCTTTTAAATCTTATTTAAATAAAATATTAAAAAATATCTTAGTCTAATCCAATTGGATCAAAACGATCATATTTTATTCCTAAGGTTGTTTTTGGTTGAAATAAACCTATAAAATACAATTATGACATGTGTTTGGTTAATCATAATATCATTTTTACCTTTAATTACCTTATTTACTTTTAATCGTGGTAAATAAAATTCAAAAGTTACCATTCACCATAATTATTTTCATCCTATTGAACCACATTTTACTTACTGATATCACGAGTGTCTATTGGATTTTGGAAGTTCAATTCATAGAAGTGGTAAAATTGTGTTTTATACAAATTTTCAAATTTCCCTAGAAGGTGGGTAAAAGATGGTAACAAGTTCAATAAAATTATATATATATAATATTATTATAAAATGAATTCAATGAATTATATTGGACATATTTAGGTATTATGTATCTATGTTGACTTAAAATAAATTTATATAAAATAAAAAATTCTTTAAAAAAAGTTGGTTTTAAACATTAATGTAGTGTTTCACTATTCTTCACCAAAAATTGAATGTTTTCAGAAAAAAAAATTCACTTTAAGATAATTTTGATATTTTGAATTATAAAATAGAGTATATTTTACCAAATTCAAAACATAGACATTTCATTAATTAATGTAAAATTAATTCCAGTTGTCCAAACCAAAAAGTGGGTTTAAAAAAATAAAAACTATCAAAAGATTAACATGTTTTTATGTTCAATTTAAATTTGAAATTACTTATAATGGCTTAAATTATATTAAATGATAAAAAATATAATATAATTATAATTTAAAACCCCTCAAATTTATATTTTAACATTATATATTATTTCTATTAAAAAATTTGTTTTCAATTAAAATTATGTATTTTTCACTATTTATCAAAATATGAAAGTTATTAGAAAAGTAAAAAAAATTATCCAAACTAAATTTTTATGTCCGGATTCTAAAGAATAATTTAATTTCACTAAATTAAATATATAAAAGTTTCAAATATTCGATTAAAAAAGGGTTCTCTATTAAAAGGCGAAAAAACTGCATTTTTTGAAAAATATTTCTTTTATCTAAAAATTGAATTTTTCTCTTTATTATGTCTAAGAAATAGAAAGGATTAATGTTAAAACTATATTGGATATATATAAAATTAAAACGTGGTTTATACTACTCATAACTGCTTTTTGAATGGCGAGTTTGGTAAGTCGTGGTGCACTCAATCTCGGTGTTGCGCGTCATGGAAGCTATTTAATTACTTTAAAGAGATAATGTACTATGAAATCATGGGGTGTTACGGTCACTAATGAAATTCCCTCCTTGGATTCCATCTTGAATGTTCACATAGCTCCAGTCTGGGAAAACACTCTACCAGAGTCATATAGCACCAATTGAATCCATCCAAGATTTCATTATCATTAGTTGTCACCATAAGAATTATACATTGGAAGTATGAAGAGAACAATACAAAAATGTGGATAATACCCAAGGCCAATGGGTATACGAATGAATAAATCTGGAATAACATGTTATGTAGAGGATTTAGGCTTGAATAACAATGGTCACAACGGTACCAAGAACTCTACCTAGGGAAAAGAGAATGATAGAAGATTAAACTTCATGCCTCATGGAAGGACTCCCATAACTCAATCCATGAATTAAGTCCCTATATAGGGATTAATATCCTATATATAAGAAACAATTCTATACTAAACCCTCATCGAATGTAACAAGGGAACACACCCTAACAAAACATGTCCAATTTGAGGGGGAAGTGGGATATAAGAAATTTTTAATGGAGTAGATGAAATTCACTAGCAATATACAAAATATACCTTGCCTTTGTGTGTTTCTTATGTATCACAACCTATTCCCATGTATGTGTTTGAGTATATAGTGGGACCAATCCCATGTACTCTAGTCCATGTCTGTGTCCCTCTTACTATGTCCATTCCAGATTAATAAGCATGTCCAAGACCATGTACCCCAAGTCATTTATATGTACCCTTTGAGGTACATACTGAACCACTAGGTAAGGGTCACAAGCCATGTGGCATATGTCACAAGTCTTGGGTTATTTAAATTTGTTGTGGAAACCATATCACCTCAACAGGGACCCAACATACTATGTATTATAATATGACATGATATGTAATGCATGATTTCCCGAACCAATTGGTTCATCATATGTCGTCTTCCTCTACCACATCCACCGGTAGATCTTCTACACATCACCATATGGATTATAGATATGCATCAACTATGTTTATTTTTCACAAGATAAATGATTTCTAGTTGTCTATATTTCTCAAGAATAATTCTGTAGACTTTCCTTCATAACATGTTCCAAAACCTACACATGATCATCCTAATCTAGAATTAATCATTCTTCTCTATCATCATATAATGATCCCGTAATTGATATAAACCAAGATCTATGAAATCATGACATTTACCTAAGAAACATGTTCACACATATATATTATTCAATGTTTTTTCAAAGGCCCTGTCAAAGGAATACCATAAATGATCTCATGAAGAATAGTGGATGAAATACAAGAAACACCAGTGAGGAAAGAACCTTAGTTGTGTTTCGTTGGACTGAATCAGATTTTATTAGAATGGCCAATGAAGAAAAAATTTAAATAAACAGTTACTGAACATAATACCCTCATATAATTCCATACCCGCAATATGATCACTCATAAAATCAATACATTGGTTGAATGATTCATCATAATAATAGGAATAATAAAATTAGGATAAAAAAAATAAAAAAAATAACCTCATGTAATTTGGACTAATTGTTAATTAATAATTATTCTTTATTGTTGTCATTAGAGATATCCTTTAGATCCATTACTCACAGATTAATGATTGATGATTTCATCATTATTCATCAATAGAATATCCTATAATTCCATATCTCCCTAATTTTTAGTGTTATGCAGATAAACTGAATATTTTATCATAAAATGTTATTTATAGACAAACATCAGATCATGAAAATCAATTAAATAAAATAAATTAATCATTTTATTTATTTATTAATTCTCCCGTGACTACACTCATCCAGATCACCAGATGTGCTGGATGGTTATGTCGTACCTATGGTAAACACATTATTTAAACTCAATGGTGAAATCTATTTTCTTATCTGAGCCTTAATTTAAGAGTTTTCCCACCTTTTCATGAAATTATTTTGCCCAATTATTTTTATATTTTATATATTTGAAAAATTATTTCGAGAAACACTGGGCTTTGGAATCACACACCATCTTCGTTCCTAACTCCAAAAATAATCAATACAATATTCTAACATAATACATGGATAATAAGAGTAATTATATAAAGGAATTTAAAGGATACATTTTTATGAAATTATGAATCTTCATGGAGTTTCATCAGCTAGAATATCTATAACTCAACTTAATTATTCCCCTTGGTTTTAGAAAGGCCTTCTCGAGGTGATGGGATCTCATGTGAAGATGAGTAAAACCTATCATTTAATGATTTATGGACCGACATAATGAGTGATATATATTCAATATAATATTCTCCATGACCATATCATGGAATTTAATGGTTTGAGGATATCCATATTAAAAAAATTGAATTTTATTATTAAATAGTGTTTGGTATTAAATTTGAATGTCTCCTTTTTAAGGTCTATGAATTCATCCTAACCAAGATTCTCCTCATTATAACTATATGGTAAATATATCATCAATATGGATAAGAATCGTACTGTAGAATATGGGTATATTTAATTCTATCTATTAATTATTGGTGGATGATAAGAGTCACCTCATGTTTTATATGGATCATCAATGTAGTACCTTAAAATTTTTAGTGTGTGACCATGTGTTCCCTAAATTACCACCTTAGTTAGACCACCATCAACTTGGAAAACATGGAAACAAACTCTAAGATAAATGTGGCCATTTGATATTAAAATGGGTCATTGGAAGGTTCCCTTAGATTAGTTTTTCCTCCATAATTGATAATATTTCAAACTGTATTACACATATCTCAACTAAAGAAGTATCTCCCCAACCATTCACATGTGTGGAATTGTGGGGCGCTCAAATTAGAACCATATGATTCAGTGGGTCCTAATTCATTACATGTTATTTATTTTGAAGAAAAATTTCATGAAGATAAATATACCCCACTGGTCCAAGACTTAATGAAGCATCAGAGTGATTCTCATGATACTTTTGATCATGTATCTTTTATGAAATGTTAGTGACCTCATATATTTTTTGATTATTATTTAGGTTAGATTTATAGGCCTTGAAATTTTATTAATGGGAACAAATTTACACCCCGATTCCATTTTATGTTCTGAATCAATGGGTACTTATGATAGGGTACTAGGAAGATCATGACTTTGAAAAACATTCAATCCCAATAATTTTATTCATAATAAAACACTAACTCATCATATTATTACATGACAAGAGTCACTTTATGAGGTGGCCCATTCCCTCCTGGCCATGATATTACTAGAACTATGGGTATACATAGAACTAATTTTTTTTGGTTCAATCACTAAATTTTATGCAGACAATTGATGTCATAAACTATATATTCCTTTAGGGAATTCCCATAGTTCTTGATCAATTAAGAAATTTTAACTTGCATCTGTTATTATATTTTCTTCCTATCATCTACACTTATCCTTATAATTGGTAAAAAATTTCCTTTAAATTGGCTATTTTGAAACATTTATGATTGGTTTTATTTAAAAAATATGGAATATGAAATAATTAGATGGATCTAAATACAATATCTATACTCACACCCTAAAAACACCCAATGAGTATATATTTTTCTTTTCATCTTATTCGAAATATGAAATCGTACTAGTTTTTGGAAGTGGGTACTCTAGGTAGTGGTTCATGGGAAGTTGGTGGAGACATGTTGGGACTGATCCCTCAATCACATAGTGATGGTTAGTAGCTTTATTTTTAATTTGATCATTATTATTGTATATTACTATTTTATATATCCATAGAGGATTCCCATTCCATTCCTTTTTTTATATGCATAATTTTTTTTCTTAACATTCTTATTGATGTAATGAATGAAATAATATGGTGTATGGTTTCAATAATTCATTGTGCTTAAATATATTATTTCTCTTATTGTGTAATTTATTTCCAGTTTACACCACATTGGAACATGAATTTTCATTATATCTAATGTTCTTAACAGCTCCTTGAGTTGTATCGATTTTAAGGTTTTCATTTGGTTAACAATTAACAAAGGTGTTTTTGTTTTACTTTATGAGTTTTTGGTCCATGGTGATCACACAATCCATTCATGAATTTCATAAGAATTAGTCTGTGGTCCTAGTTTAAGGGTATATGGGTTAGTTTATGACAGGTATACTCAATACATCCCTACCTAACAAATTTCATACAAAATTGAATGTATCATACTAAATACTATTGAATAAATAGTAATAACCAACACATTATGTATGTTGGTAAGACTATATACCATACTAACTAGGGCTCACACACCCTGTAATTCATAGACACAAGTCATTTTATATCAAAATAATGTTTATAAGAAGGGTACCCTATATCCATTTTCCCACTAGTTCTTCCCTCTAAACCACCAAATGAAAATAAATTTTTATATAACCCCTTATATAATCTCTCCTTTACCCTTAGAAACCATGTCACATCCTTACAATTATCCCATCTTGCACCCCATTCACACATATCCCAATCATAATCTTCACCATGTAACTAGTCTAAAATTAATTATAGCCCATGTATCATCAATTTGCTTTAAATCATCATAACCGATGCAAGTAAACCAATATTAACCAAGGTTTTTATAGTTTTAATACATGAATATTCTATATCCTCATGCCACAGGAGACTACACACTCACTTTTAGAACAACTTAGATCCATTACTACCCATGTAGGTACTTAACCTATATCTTAACACACAATGAAATTGATATTATATTTATCATGTAATATTTAAAGAGAGAGTGACATAGAGGGAGTAGTTATCCATATGTCCCCTAAAAAACCTAGATATTAGGGAAAATATCCAAAACATAAACCATTTGGGCATTGAAATCCTACTCGACTCTAGTAGTGGAGAATATGAATTCAAAAAATATAGTAAATAGTATATCACATAACAAAACTATGGGAAAATACCATTCAATTGAATAAAATAAAATTATTTCCCCATGTGACACCTGAATACCACCGCAAACTTGTTGGAAATAATATTTCACATATGAAAATAATAATAAATATTCAACAACATTAATAATTCTCATTTAGTAATTTAAAACATTTGCAACCATTCATTAAATATATTATAAATATTGGTTTAATAATTCCATTACATCACAATACAAGGGTTTTATAATATATATTTTTATTTTCTATTCTCCATTATATGGTCTTATTGAATTTATCCAACCATCTGAAGGTTATAATTAATATTTCATTACATATATCATTACCACCCTATACCATAAGATTATTCATAATTCAATTACCATTATAGAATTTGAGGTGTTCTAGGACTATACTAGAAAATAAAACAAGGAATATGCACTAAAATTATATTAAAATATTTCAACATGAAGACAAAAATGCCAATAGTCAACTGTCAAGGAAATAATCAACTAGGGAGAAAACCTCACGAAAGATGGAAAATCCCAGCACTCAACCTATACCAACCAACTAAAAGACCAATAAAATTATTAGAATATAAAAAATACCATATCTACTGGGGAAGATTATGTAGCAGAATATACCCACTAACATCAATTTTCTTAGACTTTAAACATTGGAAAAATAAAAATAGCGAACTACACACATCAAATAACCACTCCACTATAGACCACTAAAATTGAACTAACATGGTGTGATACATCCCATCAACAAATGGATGTACATCCAAAAGAGAAATGAGGAACATATTGGGAACCACATCATTCATTATATAATGAATGAAGAGACTCTCTTGTAATAACATTTTATAATGACCATATTTAGAGAAACCCTTAGTGGAATCAATATAAATAATATGGCATCACCAAACCTCCACATCAAAATACCAAAGATGGGATTATTATGACAACATCACCAAGGTTGACTACACCATCCTATTATAAAGACACCATATATCATAAATTGATCCCATATCAAGGCCAATCAGGTAATGATTCTCCATTTACACCAATGGACAACCATAATAATTCCAGAAATATCCATGTTGTCTTTCTTATTAATGAATCGACCACCACATTCACATTCCTTGTATATAGTATATATCAAATTAATAATCTAGAAATAATTCTACCAACAATCCGCACCGTATATTTAGAACATGATTAAATAAGATATATCTCTAGGTTATGTTATCTGTGATGACCAAAAAATCACTCACTAATGAGGTTAAGTCTCCATAACTGTACATACAATACAACCCTAAAAAGCATGAGATCATATGTAGTATAGTTATATTCAAGAATTTATATCTATAGAGACCAATAATAAATAAATACTATATGATTCATCGAGATACAATTCAATATAACATGTTAAGGGTCATAATAAACCTCAATCACAAAACCTTATATTGGGAAATGAAGAACATGATCCTCTACTAGTTTTTCAATAATATATATTATCTCAATTTTTTGATGGGAGAAAACCATAAGTTGGATTTCAAAGGATCATTGATAATTAAAATAGGTCTTTGGTATTATAGAATATGTTCTTGGTGGTGGAATCAATGGTGATTGTGAATCAAAACCCCAATAATTACGAGAAAATAACTAATCACTGAGGTATGGAATTCAATATTTATCACTATAGTTTTTATATATTTTTTCAAATTATATCCCTCATGAATTAACATCTTAAATGGATA
The DNA here is from genome assembly GCA_963277665.1 of Viscum album. Lineage (NCBI taxonomy): Eukaryota > Viridiplantae > Streptophyta > Magnoliopsida > Santalales > Viscaceae > Viscum > Viscum album. The sequence goes on along the minus strand of OY728128.1, from coordinate 2,103,307,798 downwards.
AAGGTTATATTTATTTTAAAAAATATAATTCAAATATTTATATAAAATATTTTTATATTTAATTTGGATTATTGTTTTCCATGTTTCATGTAAAAATGAATTTTATACATTAATATTAACATTGTGTTTTTCACTTTATTTAATGAAAAATTTTGGTATGGAGTTATTTTATTATTGGGGACCCATTTAGAGAATACATGGAACAAAAAAATTTAATTATTTATTTTATGTTAATGATTTATGTTCATTTTATTGAATAAAGATCATCACACCAAATTCAATGAATTATAATTTTTCAATCATTGAATCAAACCTCATTCAATTCCTAATATTCCTTTATTAACATGGGTATAAAAATGTTTTGGGGTTCCCTGACATCAAACTAGCCCCTAATATTTTAATATTATTGTTTATTATTCATGAAAATATTTTATCAAGAATAAATGACACAACGAAGTTTGATTGAGGATAGTTTAGGTTCACATGAGGTATGTGTTTTAAATTTAATTTATGTATAGGGTTTTGAGGGTGGTTTTGATTGAGGGGATTGTTGATTATTAATTAAATGGAAATAAATTATTGAAGGAACATAGATAAAGTAAAATAATGAGTCCAAGGCTATCATGTGTGGGTGGAACTAGAGGTGTAACCAAAGGTAAAGGTAAAAATGATGGTTGTGGTGAAATACATGGAGAGATGCATGTTTTTTATAAGGAATTGATTACTACACAACGTGTAGTTCTCAAATACGTATGTCACGTGCCAAGAATCTTTAGATCTATGGTTTATTACTTTTTATAAGAATTACATGGGCTGTGACTAGAGGTCACATGATATCCTCCTATGTATTTTTTCCTCACCATATAACCAAGTCCACTCTTTATAAAATATTTCAGATTCACAATCCAAATGGTTAGATGGATATGCCATATACCACAGTGACTGTACATGTGAATCTCTTCTAGCACCCACCTAAGTCATCCGAAGGATATACACATTAGGTGGATATTATTATATTACTTGTACTTTGGATAAAAGAAATAATACAAAAGTAAATACAAAAATAGAATATATACGGGTTCTACATACTATGTACCCCACTAAGGCATGCTATGTTGGTTGACTCTATGTGAAATGGTCTATATAGATGCATACATGTGATGTACACTGTATTACGTTACATGTGTAAGACAATCTTCAATATTATTTATGTTTTATCAACCATATTAGAAAAATAAAATGTCTGAATAGTCCTTTCAGAGTGTTTTTAATCATATAATGAAATAATTCATATGTCTTAATCTACTGAGGGTGTTTTCTATGGTAATTTTATTGATTGACTTGGTTACAGATTTATATATAGTAGAAGAGATTGAGAGAGATGTTTAGACAAGACAAAAGGTCTATAAACCATTTGTGAAATACCATTCCGAGACAAGGTTCTTTTGATTACTTAGTAAAGTATATAACCCCATTAGATTTCAGAAATGGGTCCTCACTTATAGAGGAATCAACCCTCACAGATGATAAAAATTTTACGTGTTGTAGAATTAGTCCTCCCAAGGGGTTGATAACCCCTTGAATAACTTTCATTACTAAATGAATTATATTTCCCCCAAAACTATATAATGATGATGTGCAGTGATAGATTAATGGTAGTTTCCATTATTTTATTTTAGTTGTACATTAGTTAGTTTTAGTTCCATTTTGTTTTCATATTTTCTAGATCTAATCTACAATTATTGAGATCCTTCTAAACCATGAATTATTTGTTCTCTTACAAAATATTTGGGTTTATCCTCTTTGAAACAACTTTTAAATTTTCATCTACTTTTAGTTATACTGGGTATATTTATAATAATCATACATGGAACCTATGCCCACACCTATTGTTTCTATAAATACGAGGCTCATTTTTTTATGACCTTAGTTAGTGTGGTTCTGAGGGTGCCACAGAATAGAGGTCCACGGTGGAGTATTCTATTGATAGAGAATGAGTAAGGTGTTGCCGCAAAGTGTAGTTGATCTATTATAGTATTCAAGGATTCCATTCACTCTCGTATATTGGGGCTTATTTTTCACTTTAATTTATTAAAAATTTTATATGTAATGTTTTTGGAATATATTATAAAAGTTTAATGGGTTTTGTACTTAAATTAATAGTGTATGATGTTTTTATTATGATATTTGTTTCTGAACACATGTTGTCATTTCCATGTTTATAGAAATAAATCTCTCATATTAATGATATTACTTCTTGGTGGTAGTCTCCATCCCCTGGCATACTAAAGGTGGGTTTGGGGTGCCAAAAATGGATTATTTATGGTTTAGGAAAGGTCATATTTAGTGAAGTCATGTCAATAATATTGTAATTTATTAAATTTATATTTAATATTCTATAGGTGGAACTGTCAATGTTAATAATTTGAAGGAGTTAACTAATGATATAAAAGAGATGAACACTTTAGGAGGAGATTTATCATATTACGTCTATAAATTCTATCAAATTGGTTGAAATCTACACAATATTGGATTATAAAATTCGCTAACTAGATTAGTTTATTTTTATATATTACATTAGGATAAATATATATAAATACTCAATTGATCCACGTTCTTGAATTAATATAATTTAATCGAACTTCCTTCAACTCTAATAATTAATTAAATATTTTAATATATATATTTTTTTAATATATATTCATTTTATTTCATGTTTTATATTTTTATCTTGTGTACAAATTGGAGCATGCGGTTGAATATGACATATATATTATAATTAAAATTATGATAATGTTTTGTAATTGATCAGAGTGATGTTGGACTGGTTGTTTAAATCAATATTGTGTGAATATTATGCCTGATGTTGACCATGAATATTGAAAAATTATTTAAATTCAATCTAATATTGAGCATTAAATTCATGCGCTGAGATGGATCTCATGTAATCATCTTGGATCAGTACAATTATAAAACTATATTAGAAATGGTGTAAACAATATTTCAGTTATAAAAAATTATTTTGGAACCACTTCTTATAATGTTTCTCCCATGATAACATTTAAATAAATATATAATGTTTCTTCTAAAATATAAACATAATTCCAACATTATCCTATTTATAATTCAAAACAAATTTGACTCTAGAATATTATAACCATCATGCTAGATATCTACCCAATTTCATGACTTTTAATCAACATTATCCCTGTGATTATCATCAAGTACCTTTATAAATGGCAATTAAATTCTCAATTTCATATCAATTATTTTGAAGTATATTTCCTGATATTCAACATATCTTCCTTATTGAACCTCACTAGATTGAAAATATTTAACCACCTATACTTATATATTATTGTAGAATGAATATAAAAAATTAACCTCACGCAGTTATCTATTATTATCATAACATTAATATATACTTATATATTTTAAATCTTTTAGATTTCATGTTGTCAACATGTTTTTTTAGAATTATCTCATTTTCAGGGTGGTTCATATAAAATTTTTAATAACGAAAAACCAAACATGTCTTATCTTAAGATTGTAAAGAAAATAAAACAAATCAAAGGTTTTATTTAAATATACAAATCCTTTCTTGAAAGTTATATCCATTACTGATTTCAAAGTCAATTTTTCCAGCTAAGGGTTCTTCACTATAAGTATCAACAACATCTGATTCAATATGAGACATTTCTTCTTTTGAGAGGAAATTTATCTTCTAATTTATTTTTAATCTATTATTTTCAGTCATCCGTAAATATATTCTTGGTGACACTTCTTCTTTATCATTATCTTATAGGTATTTTTTTACACTTTATAGAATGATATCCAACATCTACACAACTGATGGATATAATTGGATAAGTACCATCACATTTATATTTTTCAATGATGAGACATGTAGAGAAAAATTTAATTACTTATTATTCATATTTACCACCAAGATCATCTTTAACTGATATTTTATGTAATTGTTTAAAAATAAAATTTATAGTATTATTTTATTTTTTAAATGCATCATTATTCATTCTCATTAGTTATTCTAACAATATGGTTTGAAGATCACTAAAAGATACATTTTTATGATATCTTTTTTCAATAAAGAATAAATAATATTAAAGTAGGGATAAGTATAATCAATATACTTGTGAAAATGTGAAAGTATTTTATAACCAAAAATGTGATTTCAGAATGAAATTTAATAGAAAATATTTTTATTCAAAGCCATTTTTATTATATTTATAAGATTATTATTTTAATCATATGGGATTAGCATTAATAAAATTGAATCATTAATAATCCTTTGAATTATTTATTAATTTAAAAAATATATATTTTGGATATTTGTGTGACCGAAGGAAAATATTTCTGATATAGTTTGATAAAAATTAAAATGAATATATTGTTAGACCCAATATATTATTAGGTCTCTTATATTTACTATCAATCTAAGAATATTATTTGTCAATATATTATTATTGGTAGTTAAAGGTGAAATATAAAAGAACACTAATGTAAATTATTCAAAATTAATAAATGATTTTCAAAAACGAATGTGAGGTTACTCAGTATAAAAAAAATTGAGATTCCAGAAAGAGAAATTTTAGATGTGTGAGATTGGTTATAAAAGTTTACTCATTGCAACACCCTGATGAGATAGATTTCAATAATCCAAACTTTTTCATGAAATATTTAATGATGTATGAGCTGTGCTATATGAGATTGAGAAAAAAATATTACAAAAAATAGAATAAATGAAGTTTTAATTGGATAAATTATTAATTTATAATAAATGAATGTGTTCAAATATAATAATTTATATATTTGAATATATAAATTTAATGGAAATTCAATGAAGAATGAAATTGAAGATAATATTGATATATATGGTGATTTAAATAAATAGATGCGATTTCGATATCATGACCAAGTATGAAAATATTGGATCATACATAAATATAACTCTTTACAAAAAAATTTAATTCAATAAATAAAGGATAAAAGTATAGGATATATTGTATGATTTTATTGATTAATTTGAATATATATAGATATATTTAATCCTTATAAATAGAATATGATAATTGAAAGGAAATGTGGGGGGATGTTGAGATACATAGTTATTTAAGAGGTAAATTGTAAAATTTTTATAGTAATAATGTGATGAATATTGTTTACATTTTCATTAGTGAAAAGGTAGACGTTCTTTTAGTGAGAAAGTTTTGAAGATAAATAGCATTGAAATTAGTTGAAATGAAAATAGTCAAGTTTGAAGATATGAAAATCATGGGAATTTCAATATTATTAGGATATTTTTAATGTAAATATACAAAAGATCATATAATGGGTAAAATCACCCATAATAATATAAATTTTATTCATTTTTTAATATTGAATAACTCCAAACCGGTATTCCCAGTTCTAGTGGTAAATTACACACTTCAATAAATAATTACCATTCCGACTAAAATGGTCCAACAATTGTTATTTAATTTTACATTTAATGTTAATATTTAAATATTAAATCTCAAAAAATAGAAAACATTAGAAATAAAAGGTTTAGTGTCACTTACGATTACACAATTAATAATATTATTTCACCTTATGCCATCGACATGTCCAAAAAATCATATCTACACAAGATTTACATCTAGATATAGTCTTTTATATAATCCATGGGGGAAAAGGTAAATAGAAGAAGGTGTAACCCAAAATTCCCCATAAAGGAAAAACATATCAACATTTTATCAAGGGTTAGATCACCAATTTGTGAGAAAACATGAGAATGTGAGAAATATCTGATTAAAAACAATATTAAAGAATAATAGTTGTCTATAAGGTATAATAGAAATAAATATCACCCCAAAATAGAAAACATATACCAATTAATAAGAGTGTGAAAACATGAGATAAATTAATCATAATCCATGGGGCATTAAATTTTTATATAACTTAATAAAAAGTCATAATCATAAGATATCATAACATTGTCGACCAAGCCAACTATAACCTATTGTACATTAAAGTAGTGAACAAAACACTATTCTCCATCAATCATGTTGTTAACATAAAAATATTCATTGGTGAGATGTTATAGACATAATAAAAATTTCCATGAATCATGATATGAACATAATAACAGTTCCCATGAATAATGTTCTGAATATAAAAACAATGACCATGGATCATGTTATGAATATAATAAAAATTCCCATTCAAAACATAATTATTTAATGACATATAATGATTAAACTAATCCATTTCATGTATGTAAATATACATAAAAATAGAAGTATATTCAACCTTTAGAATAGAATTCGCATTCCTTCATTCCAGAATATCTTTAGGTTTAGAGTTTTTGAGAAAACCAAAAACTCTTACATAGTAAACCCCTAAATTATAAGTTTAAACATCTAATAAATATCCATTTCCCATAAAAACTCATTAAAAGAAAATATGACTTATTTTCATAAATAATATTTATAATTTTAATCTCTAATTCATCTATATACCTAAACATCTTTAATACATGTCAATGTTTTTAAAAAGGTATAATGAACATAAAATGCTTAGTTAGTGACATAAAAATAAGAAAAATGTTAGTCTAATGAAAAAAAGTAATCTCATGAAAATTTTACCTTTATCTCATTGTTCATTTATATAATGAAATAAATTATTTCAACACGAAGCAATAAATCCTTTTCTTAAATATAACCATTATCAATCATGGAAAACAAATACAAAAACATTTTTTAAATATATATAATTACATTCAACACCCATGTCAGAGATAACAAGAGTTTAATGAAATCGATTAGAGAAACATCTTTGGTAACTCCCTAATTCATTTTTGTTATGGAAATGAAGATTGAATAATTTATTGGGGCATTATCTTAGAATACCCACCATATATGTTTTATCTAGCCCACTTGACACAATACAGGCGTATGCAATGTATAAGTTATATAAGGATCACCCATAATCTTTAATGGGGAACAACCCATCATATATGATATATTGAGCTCACCTATTTCACATACAATCATCATATTCCATAAAATTAAATTTATTCTTGCACATTTTAATAATAAATCCATTTAATATACCTCTAAAACCATATTAAAAACACTTTTGGATATCAAATCACCCTTTTTATTTAAAAAACAATTTTCAATAAAAAAATACCCAAAAAAGGTAAATTGGGTTTTTCATTAAATGGAAAATAATTTAAAATTTTTTTCATTTGAAATAACTTTTAACATTATGTAACATATATTAAAATCATCTAATATAGAAATGATTTTTAATGACGAGGTAGAATATTTTTTGAGAAAAATATCATTTCCATTTTAGAAATAATAATTTAAAAATAATCACAATTTATAATAGTGAAACTTTTAATTGAAAATAACATCATAAAAGTGAAAATTAGTATTCAAAGAAAATATTATTCATTAATTTAAACAATTCACACATTCCTTAAATTTTAAACAAATCCATTGCATTCACACAATTTTCAAAAAACCAAAAATTACCTCGTTTTATAAATGAAAAAAATATTCCTTTGAAATCATTTTTTAGAAGTCAAAATTGGTAAAAATGAATTAAAAAAATGATATTAGAATTGGATAAAAATATATTTAAATCATTTTTAGAAATATTGGACATGTTAGGAAATGTGATTTTTAAGGGATCCTTTAAAGGATGATTTTTAAAATAAAGTAAATTACTTTGAGTCAGACTCATCACATACGTTACTTATAATCATTATTTATAAACTGAAGCTAAATATAAAATTTACTAATAAACTTTTGTAATTTCATAATTCTTATAATATAGAATATTACCATGTTATATGTAATTACTTAATCATTTAATTTTACATTAGTGGATTCTGATGATATTCTAATCATATGTTTGAAAGTACATAAGTATCATGAAAGTTGATAGAGTGTCCATTATTCCATAATATCTAGAATAACAATCAAGAAATAATTATACCTTTTTATATCAATTATTCTTTTAAATATAAACATTTAATATCTTTATAAAAATATAACTATGTTACAATCATGGATACGGTACGATGTCCGTACACATGAGTACCATTTCCATTTTTTTTCAACGATCATTATTAAAAGAGGGTAAGTATTATTTTATTTTTAGAATATTCTAATCAATATATATATATATATCATATTAGTTATTGTAATATATATATTTTATCATCCATGTGATTTGATAATGAACAGGGAATCACATCACTTTGTGGATGTGGTAGTTCACACGTACACATGAACGACGTTATCATTTAATAGGGTATATAAATGTAATAAAATATGTGTTATATTATAATTTATTAATGATACTATTTCATGAATATAATATAAATATCATAAATCCATAATTATAGATTTTTTTAAGAGATGGTGATGGAAAACCAATTACATCGGTTCATGAGGCAGTAGTCCACTATTCACACGAATGATGGATCACATTCCAATTAGATGAATATTGGAGATGTATAAACGTTATTAATTTAGCATAATAAAACATAATTATATTAATAATAATTGTGTAATTATTTTGTCAATGTTTAAGAATATTTAGTTGATGTGTAAGTAAAAAACTAAGATGTGCAGATTAAGACTGTATCTGTTCTTCGAAGAACATCATTTGATAAATGGATCAAGTGCTTGATGGTTGGAGTTATGAATAATAAATGATATATAGATTGATGTGAGGGATTAAATTTTGGTATTTGGTTTGGTATTGGGAAAAAATAGGTTTTTATGTTTGATGGATTGAAAATAAGAGGTTCCCTTTAATAAAATAGGGGAGCCTCACTTTTGGAATTCCTCAAAATATTAAATTCGTATAAGTTTCAATTCAATTAAAAATTCATAAATAGGAATTATTTAGAATATAAGATGATAATGGGTCAAAATCACATCATTACGTAATTTGTTGAATTTTTTTGAATATTTTTGTCCATATATTTTTGTTTTAACCCTTCATTAACCATTTTTAAACATACAGTGACAACAAGGTTTCTTATACATTAATGGTCAACTTAGTTACTATTAATGTATAAAAAACCTTAAAAAAGAACATAAAAATACTATGGTTTATGTTATTAGCCATATATTAGTCACTTTTCCAAATCTCATATTTTTAGAAAATTTTTATAATTTAAGAAATATTACATATTATAATATATATTAAATGTAAATATTTAGAACTATTCATTAAATTGATTTTAATAAAATTAATTAAAAAATAAATGTAGAACGCAATATTTTAATACAGCCATAACATTTCATGTTAATATATAAAATTTATGGACCACATTATCAAAAATTATATTACTTTTTAATATTTAATATATTTAGTTTTATTTTTCCATTAATTGAATAATTACTGCATCATTGTTGTGTATGAATTTATTTTATTTTTACATAAAATTAAAAATAAATCATCGTGAAAAAATAAATTTTTTAGATTTTCAAATAATACTTATAATAAAAAATATCCTCTCATTATAATTATTTTAAATATATTATAGTAATTTAAAATAATCGGGTGTAATTTTTTACATTTTATGAAATAATTTTTTTATAGGTAATAATCTCATCAAAACTACCAAAAATGACATATATTGAAACATTAGTTAATTATGGAAAATATATACTTATCCAATTATTTGTTCAAGTATTAGAGTTATTTTATAATCATTATGATTTTATTTTTAACCCTTAATAACAGATTTACCCATATCATGGAAACAATTACTATAGTTATTAATTTTGGATACAATTAAACAAAAGCAATTTACTAAATTTGGACCTCTAATTTCAAAATATGGAATCCACTTTTTTAGTTAAAAATATAGAAGTTCAAGAATTTCATTTAAAATGAAAACAAAAATCACAATGTAAAGTAGATTTTTCAAAAAATTACCCCTTTTAATATAAAATATAATTACAAAAAAATCAATATAAAAATAATTTAATAAGAATAATATTTTTATATTAAATAAAAATAAATCAATGATATTTTAAAAATAATCAAAAATTTAATTTTACTTTGTCGATATAATTTTCAATAAGAATCATAATTTTTTACTATTCATTGAAAAGTAAATACATTAAAAAAGAGAGGTGGTAAAATGGGAAACAAGAGAACCCTCTTTAGAATATGGTGTTTTGGGTTTTGGCTCACTCATAGTGATTCAAAACATCCGTTTATTTGATCTTCTTACTCATGGAAGCTCTACAACGATGTTTCATTCCCTATCGACATCTATCCCTATGTTATCGGTTGATCATGACCCTCATACTTCTGTACATGTATGCATCGTTAATGATTCTGATAAGCCTATATTAATTGTCTAAAATCAATAGGCCTCAGATCCGTTTTTGGTTTCCAGAAATGATGCTTCTCAAATGTTTGAGATCCCTTGATCTGGTGATGAATTTTTTCGTATTCTAATTTTGACTGTTGATTTAAAGTGCAGTGATTTGAGGGTGTAAAAAATTTATAAATACACTAGAACGTTGAAAATATTTAAAGATTCATTGTTTTGGGAAGGTCAAATAGATGTTGTCTTGTCTGTAGTTTATGATTTGCATGGATCCCAGTTGAAATCTTATGTTTTCTTGGTGAATAATTTACTATTAAATTTTGTTCTGAAGCTTGATAGAGCCAATTCATTGCCTCTATTCAATGATTCATGTTTGGGTATAATTCTTCATAAGGGCTCATCGACCCATGTCGAAGATAATCCTAAATCATTCTCTAATAGAATAAGAATGGGATAAAATTAATTGATTTCACATCCTGTTATACCTAAAGGTGGAGACCATAAAAAACTAGATTTTTTGGATTTCTCTTTTGTGGGGGTTTCCCTAACTAGAAATGTTATTCTATTGATCGAGGATTTTTAACTGTCTTTTTTCCTTCATATGACTCTATGGTTTGAGTATAGAGCATTGGTTCCCTATTCTTGAAACTTGGATGGATTCATTTTTCATGAATGGTATTTGGACTTTAATTTCTCTCAGGCATGGGATACCTTTTCTTGGGTTTGGATATATCTTCATGGAATTAATTGGTTATTTCGGAATCTAGTGGTATTTCATGAAATCATAACAGAAATTAGGGCTCTTATTTATCTCAATAAGGATACTACAATGTTCAGTTTAGAAACTTTTCTAGGATGTTGGTGTAGATTCATCTCAGATCTATCTTCATTGAAAATGTAAATATTTCTAATACTATGGATAATATCCAAATTGATGTTGATGAAAGAAAATGAAACTTTTCTACAATGAATGTATGAATGTTGGGCACTCTTTGGAGTTATTCTATAGGAAGGTCTCATATGAGAGATGTGGGATGAGAGGTAATACAACAAATCTATATAAGAGGAATCCAAAGATGACGAATTTGACTTTATCAAATCCCCTTGATCATAATTGAGATATACATAATTATCTATTACCCACTGTATTTGATGTGTTGATTTATGATTAATATGATTTTAATGAGCCTTATTTGGATTGAAAGGGGATGATGGTGGATGAACCTCTGATGAGAGACAATAGTGGATCCTCTAACACTCAAATTGATTTTAAATAGAAGGTTACTTCAATAGAGGAAAGTTATATGCAGTCTTGTTTAATGTAAGGATGTATGAAGTAGGTGTCCTCTGATCTCTTTATGGAATCTGTTTCTAATTAAAATGATGCACAAAATCATGTTGACTGTCATCAAGAAATATAGAAAGTCTGTAATTATTATAGATTATTTAATAAATGGGGAATCATATAAGATGATGAATGGGTGAATATAGGTACCCACGTCTGGGATTCAGGTAGTAGTGGACATGCATCTCTTAAGGATGAAATCATAAGTGAAAAGGCAAATATGACTGAAAGTGGGGGATTTACCTATATTCCTTATAAGGGTACACAAGTAAAGGATTATTCTAATCTATATAGTAATGTGAATACCATATCCATCTCTAAGGTCCCTACAAAGAAGGATGTATAATTCCTTAAAATTTTCATGGAGGGAAAGTCTTAATCTTAGTGGAAAAAATGATTATGACTCTAATTCTATAAATGATATGTCATAGTATAATCTTTAGATATCATGTTTGATGGATGATGGATAGTTTATTTGTTTGAACTCTTCCAACTTCTCTGTACCTTTTCCTTCTCTTTAATAAATAGTTATAATCTTTCCATCTAAGTGGACATGTTTGGTAAAATTTTAAAAAATTATAAAAAAATCATATAAAGATAATTTTAAAATTTTAAAATCAAAAACTAAATTCATTTGATCAAATTAAAATTCTATAATTGAACACTTATACGTATATATATAACTTTATAATAAATGAGTTTTATTAAATTATTTCGATTTTTATATTTCAAAAATAACTAATCTATTTATAAGGAATATAACTATCCAATTAAAGAATAATAATTTGAAAATTATTTATTATATCATTACATGTGTTGTTACATTCTCCCCACATTGGAAATAACTTCCTCAAAATTTTAGTCACTTATAAAACAAGTGGTTATATCTTTCCCTCATAAGATTTTTATAATCCTATGTTAATTATTCCATAACACAGTTTCTTAAAAACCCTTTAGCCAACTAGATTACCTTATTACACAATAATTACTCACTATTTTAAAGAATACAAATATTCTAATCCTAATAATAAATATCATCTTCCCAATGATCTATTTCAGGGCTCAAAACATGAGATTATTTAAACACATATTCCAATAAAATTGAAACATCAAATACATTGTATACATAGGATAAATTTATTGTCAAGTCCACTAATTAGGTAACTGATCTATCTTGAACCAGTCTTTCTTATTTTTCAATGAACAAAATAATTAACATATATTTTTTAACAATGAGAATAATGCTTTTGAATGGATATAAATTGAGAAAAAGTTGATCACCTATCTTGAATGAAAGGTATTACCTCTTATCATCCACCTAAATTTTCTATTTTCTCTAAAGTATCATCATATGGTAAAAAACATTTCACATTCTTAACCACTTCCTCTACCAATTATGGTAGGATAAACATCCTTTCTTCTACTTTATCCAGAAAATATAGTGTGCGAAATCACATTTCATATAATTACTCAAATGGTGCCATATGTATTCTGAAATGAAAAATATTATTATAAGAAAACTCAACTAAGGAAAGATAATGATCCAAAATTCCATCATAATCCATTGAATAATAATTAATCATGTGTTCCAAGGATTGAATTTCTCATTCAGTCTTTACCTTAGACTAAGGATGAAAACATGTACAAAAATTGAATTTAGTACCAAATGAATTATGAATTTCCTTCCTAAAATTAGATGTGAATATAGAATCCGGATTAGATACAATAGAGAGTGGAACACTATATAACCTGAATATATCGTTGATATACAATAATGATATTTGATCTAATTACATAGTATCATGAACAGTAAGGAAATACAAATATTTATTTAATCTATCACCAATAACCAAAATTTCATTATTACCATGAAGATTATTTGTCATTACCACCATAAAATCAGTGGATATATTTTCCTATTTCCACTTCAGTATAGGATAAAAATGAAGCACCCCCTTTGGAATTTTTCATTCAACTATAATTAATTCACAATTTAAACAAAAAATTGTAAAATTAGAAATATATATTTTAATTATACTCCACCATTAATATTCTTTAAGGACACTAAAAATCTTAGTATTGATAGGATAAATGGGAAACTTTGAACTATGAGCTTTACGTAATAATTCTATCATTATATGGGAATCAGAAGGTACGCATAATATATTTCCATATCTTAAAATAATTTCTTTTCGAATATTAAATTTAGGAATCTTCCCCTTATTAATGAAATCTACGTTTTCCTTTAATACATGATCCTCTATCATGGATTGATGGATTCCTTCCAAAATAAGTGATTCTACCAGAAACTATTATAGAACAGTGGATGGTCTTTCATTGAAAAACATCTCGGTAAAAATTCATCAAATAATTAACCAATACATCATGTTCAAAATGTAACATGGTTAATGATTCATGACTTTTGTACTGATGGAAAAGAACACATTTTTTGATTTCCTTGGATGGTAATGGGTCTTATAATCATAATACTTGATCAGTTCCAACTATATTATTTTCCCTATGTTCAAATATTTTTGATTTTATATATACTTCAATCATCTATGATCTGTATTTATTAAATAAATTTCTCTATATAAATGATTCTACCATGTTTTTAAATTAAAAAAACATAGATTCTAATTCCATATAATATGTAGGATAATTATGATCATGAGGTTTTAATTGTTGTGAATAATAGGAAATTAACTGATCATTCTGCATCTGGGCACAACCAAATCATCTCTAAAAAAATCATTGTAGATGATGAAGTCACCATTCCAAGAGAGAAGTGCAAAAACCAAAAAATTAATAGTTATTATATTTAGTTCCTAAAACACCATCAAATTAATTTATTTTGATGAATTTAACTCCCTTGTGAGTTAACATATTAAGTTAGATATCAAATTTTTTTTCAAAAACCAACAGGTAGTAACCCACCAATATAAGTAAACTAAAAAAATCTATGATTTTTTGTCTTTTTAATTCATTAACAACATTAGTTTTAAAATGTTCAATATTAATTCAATCTTTGGAAACAATATTTATAAGAAAAAACATTTTTTGTAACCAAGATTCACATTTTCCAAAATCTCAAAGGAAAATATTATCTTATAGGGTTTAAAAAAATCCTTAAGTGTCTTTATTATTCCTCATGAATATTTGAATATACTAGTATATCATCAATTAAAATGTCTAAAATATAATCCAAGAAATCATGGAAAATATTATTCAATATATAAATAAACATAGTTCATGCTTTGGAAAACCCAAAGATAAAAACTAAAAACTCACAATCTCTATATCTAGTCCTAAATTCCATATTTAAAACTAGTATCTTTTTTTATTTCAACTGATAGTACCCCAAACTATGATCAATATTTGAAAAATTCTATGTTTCCTAGAGTTAATCAATCAAATCATCAATATGTGAAAAATGTTAGTTTTTCATAATAGTTATATTATTGAATGAAATAAAATCAATGAAAATACCCATGTAACCATCTTCCCTATTTAACAAAAAATAGCTGATCCACAATTTGACGTACTTGGATGAATAAAAGCATTATCATTTAATGCCTGAAATTTCATTTTCAATTCTAAAAGTTATACCTATGAAATTTGATAAGGGGATTTTGAAATTTGATTACAATCAGAAACTAAGTCAATAGTAAACTCAACCACTCATCCATGAATGAAACTAAGAAAATCATCATAAAATACATTAATATATTTATTAACTACAAGAAAATAAAATTATTTGAATTTTATTATTTATTTCAACACATGTTCTGGGTAACTTAAATTGACATATAAAATAAATTTCATAGCTTATTAGTATGTTATATAAGGAACAAAAACATTGAATAAAACATTATTTTCATTGAAATCTATCACATCATGAAAAAATGAATTCCAATCCTTACCGAAAATAATATTAAACACTACCATAGAATGTTAAACATGTTTTGTAGGAAATAGTATCTGAATAATACTAATAGGATTATTAATATTAATCTTGGTTTCTTTAATTTTTAAAGAAAGAGATTTCAAAAAAGGTTATATTGTACCTACATGAGTTTATATTCCCAATTTAATTAAAAAATTCTCATAAATAAAGGAGTAAGATTATCCATAGTAAAACATGGGATTGGAATAATTTGAATAAATATAAAACATACCTTTCACCACTTTAATTGACAACCCAAAATCATCCTAGTAGTATTAAAATAGTTTTACACACCCATTTAATTATTATTTTGATGATTTACACACTATGTATCAAATTTTGGACACATGTTAGCATTATTTATGAACTAATTACAATTGATACAACACAATACTCAATGAAAATCTATTAACCAATTCTTAGATTGTTCGTAACTATTTTATTTATAGTCTTGGTCCATAAGACCCAACTTACCACACCAATAACAAATAAAGTAGTCTCTTAAAGTTCTATGAAATTTCACTAACAAACTTAGAAAATTTTGGGAGTCCTATTATTAACTTATTCACTAGTATTTATGCATTTCATACCACCTCAACCATTTTACACTCTTATCATCCCAAGGAACAAATTTATTAAAAATATTAATTTATACATTATTATAATAAAAAAATAGCTTAATGAAATAATTTGTTTGCTGCTAGAGATATTCATAAACTCCATTTCAAACAACAGTAAAATATATTAATTTTAATAACTATTTATTTAAAAAAATCCACTACGTACCTAGAGAGTCTTGTATAAATGTATTCAGAAACAACCACATAATATTAATATTTTTTCTCTAGTTCTAGGAATTGTTTTTTTATTCATTGTTAAAGAAACATAAGGTATTATTTCTCTAGAAAAATATTCATAGAATTTTCCCATTATATAGCATCATGATCTATTTCTATATGGTATTTTTAACCATACTCTACCATTAATTTTATTCACCTTCAAAATGATAAATGGAAATTGTTTCCATTTTATTTTTATAATATCTAATGAATTAAAATATATACCCTAGTCATTGATCCATCCTTCGAATACCACTAGGTCAAAATATCCACTCAATGTTGATGGTTGTTGGCTCATAAAATGGAATACTATCATTATGTTACTTTTGGGTACATCATGCTACTACCTATCATGGATTCCAACACTATTTATAGTCTTCTTAAACTAAGAAATCATTGAATCAAACTTCTCTTTTCCAATTTGAACAATTCTAGGTTTCTGATTTGGGAGGATTTCATCCCCTTGGGGCCTTCCAATGATATTTTTCCTATTTCCTCTATAGAAAAAATTTCTGAACTAACATAATTTAGATTAATCTACATAAAAATTATGTAATTATATATCAAATTAAACATTATGAAAATTATTTATAGTGTAGTTTTTTCATTATCATAACCCATGAAGTTATCTATACCCTTATCTAATTCCAACTTTATGTAAATAGACTTAAAAAAACATAATCTTGAGTATTTAGACAAGGATTAAATTTTCTTAATTCCCAAATATCAATTACATTCTATGTTTTTGATAATTAAGAGAATCCACTTACATAGTAAAACAATAAATTATATGTGGACACATTTACTTTGAGTCAATTTTCCCATAAAAAACATTTTAAAATAAAATATGATTTATTTTCATGAAAAATCTCACAATTTTCATATTTAATTCATCCATATATCTACTCATCCTAAAATATTATGAAAAATATTTTAAAATTTGTAATAACCAAACAAAATACAAATAATGGATATAAAAATGGCAAACCATTAGTCTAGTGAACAACATGAAATCATATTAAATGTTTACCTTCATATCAGTGTTCTCAGAGTTAATAAAAAAATTAATTTCTACATAAGAAACAAAGACAAAACAATTTTTCAAATAAACCATTAAAAGTTATAGTAATCTAATAAAATCCCTTTTTGGAAACATATAGTATTAAATTCATCTCATATTCCAATAATATTTAGAGGCTGGTAAAATATATATGAGAAACCTCCTTAGCAAATCACTCCTTCTTGTCTATTAAGACAAGGAACATTACAAAATGCATTTTAGTTCTATACGATCTCTCCAATCGTAAAATATATATTAAGCATAATCGAACCTATCTAGTTACACCCAACATATAATCTATACAAAGTTCAAATGTGAGTTATAATGGGGATAAAATTATCATATATTATATATCGGGCTCACCCATTTATCATTAAATTCCCAAGTACCCTGTAAAAATTTATTCATGAAAATTTATTTATAAAAAAGTTGAAAAAATCATTTAAATCCATATGAAAAACATGTTTGTATATAAAAATACCCTTTCTATTTAAATCCCATATTCAATAAAAAATACTCATAAAAAGGGAAAGTGGTGTTTTATTCGAACAAAAGATCACTAAAACTATTCATTAGGAAAATAACCTCTTCATGATATGTGACTTCAATAGATGTCATCTTTAAAGGAAAATCATTTTGAAAGTTGACTTGGAGAATTTCTTGAGGAAAATATCCATTCCAATTTAAATGAACTTATTTTAATGTATCATTATCATTTTAAAAGGAACATATTTTATTTAAAACAAGAATAAAAACATGAAAATTAATTCTAGAATAAATATTAGACTTGATTTCGGAAAACCATCTCATTCCATATATGATGAAAATATTTCTTTTATGCTATTTCTGGAAAACATATAATATGACTTGTTCAAAAAAATAAAAAAATATTCATTTGAAACAAAATTTTAAAATGTAAAAATGTGTAAAAATTAATTTAGTCAATCACAATAGAATAATAAAATCCTTATTTAAAACATATTTAAAATATATCTATATCAAATAAAAGAATAGTATTAAAGGAAACTTTAAGAGGTGATTTCTAAAACGATGTCCCCTACATTGATTTTGAATCCCTATGTACATTCTTCATGTTTATGAATAATAAACATATGTTAATTATTTATTTTCTTAAGATAATATATCAATTTTATTATCCCATTTATATCACTCATTACCATGTTATATTAAATTACATAATTATTTATTATCATATTAAATGTTTCTGATGATATTCATCTCATATGTAAAAAATAACATCAGTAGGATAATAGTGGTCAAACAGGTAATTATTACATGATATTTATAAAAATAATCATGAAATA
Organism: Viscum album; assembly: GCA_963277665.1. Lineage (NCBI taxonomy): Eukaryota > Viridiplantae > Streptophyta > Magnoliopsida > Santalales > Viscaceae > Viscum > Viscum album. Next base: position 2,103,288,914 of record OY728128.1, on the reverse strand, counting down.
TTTATCACTTTTAAATATCAATTATACTTTCATATCTAAAAATTATTTTTATGAAAAATTATCCATGTTACAGTCATCGAGACGGTAGGTCATACGTACGCCTATGTAATGTTTCCATTTTTTAAATGCTTATTTTGGAAGGAAAATAGTTATTATTTTACCATTAATAATGAAAAAAATAACATATATAACATATTTATTTTTTATATATACCTATATATATCATCCACGTGATGTTGTGATGAAAAACAAACCAGATCTCTTCGTGTAAGTGGTAGTCCACACATATACAGAAATGATGTTTTCATCTTCCACTATATCAAATTTTAATTAAACATGTGTTATATGATCATTATAGAATTATAATTTTTTCAGGAATATAATGTAAATAAATTAATTATATCATTATAACCTATATTTTGATATTTTGATGCAAAATATATTTTATCAGTTTGTGAGTTGGTAGTCCGCCATACAAATAAATGATTTACCAATTTCCCACTTGAAAAATGATAAAGATAGGTATTGGTTATATACAAAAAATAATAAAATATTAGTATATATAGGATAATGGTGTTATAATTTTACAATGGAGTAATAATATTTTATGGAGGTGGAAGAATAAATGAAACTAAAACATGTGTATAATAAATATACCTCTTCTTTAGAAGTACTCCTTTTATTAACACCATATACTCTTTGAGATTGTTGTTTTACCTAAAAACGAAATATAGAATTAGTGGAGGGATTTTATTAAGGTATTTGGGTTTGGAAATTCCAAACCAAATTAGATTTTAATTGTGAAGGATTGGGAAGAAGATACACCCCTTAACAAGAGAGGGGAGGGCACTCTAAGAATTCCTTAAAATATAAAATTAATATTATTTAATTTTTTACTAAAAAAGGATCATAAATATTTATATCAAATATATGGTAATTATGAATAAAAATAATCTCATCCAAATAAATATAAATGTTATTAAAAATTTTAATCCTAATACATTGGTTTTAACGCTTCATTAATATTTTTCAAACATTTCTTGACAACAATGGTTTTTATAGAATCAGGGTTAAAATGGTTTCTGTAAATCGATATAAAAACATTAAATATAACATGGTTGGTATTTATAAATATATATTTTTAAATTTTATGAATATAATATTTTATGGATTTTTTATTATATAATAATTTTTTTTTATTATAATATATCATTAATAATTTTTTTTACAATAATTCATTACATTGAATTTAATTACATTAAGAAAACAGATAGAATTATAATTTTTAATATACACCTAACATGTCACGTTCCTCTATAAAATTCGTCGATCTCATTAATTATATCAAATTATGTTATACTAATATTTTTATTATCTCTTATTTGGATTTTCCATTAATTTAATAATTAATGACTCAGTGTTCTGTAAACAGTTAATGTAATTATATCAATAATTAAAATAAAAAATAATTTTACAAAATTAATATAAATATATTATATTACCAAATAAAATTTATAAAATTAAATATCCTTTGATCATGCAATTTATAATAATATTGTAGTTATTAAAAACAAGAGAATAAAATATTTTACTTGTCATGAAATAAAATTTTATAGTGATAAAATTTTCATAAAAATAGAAATAAGAGGCCTTATATTTTAAATTTGTATTATTTTTTATAATATATAATCATAAAATACGATTTAGTCAAGTGTTAGGGAAATTTTATAGTTCTTATCATTTTATTTGTAATCCTTAATTACTCGATTTATCCTTTACTATGGTAAGAAAAATTATTATGGTTTCTATATATTTTGGATAAAACTAAAGGGTGAATCTTTAATAAAATTTGACTTCATTATACAAAATATGGAATAAAATTTTCAAAATTAAAAACACATAATTGGAAGAATTTACTTTAAAATTAAACTAGTGAAACATAATGAAAAATAGATTTTTAGAGAAATTCCTCTTTAAAATATTAAATTTAATTATGATTAATTCAATTATAAAATACCTTTAAAAATAAATAATTAGGTTATTATAAATAAAAAATAAGTAATTAATTTTTTTAAAACTAATACAAAACATAATTTTACTTTTTAAATAAAATATTCAATAAAAACTGAATTTTTCACTATTCATTGGAAATCAATATTTTTTAGAAATCTCTAAAAAATTAATCCTAAGATATTTTTGTCCTTCTAAATCCCAAAATAAAATCAATTTTCTTTAATTAAGATTATATTTTAAGAAAATTGATCTCTCAAATAAAACATTATAAAAAAAGTTTAATAAAAACTATTTATTTTGATTAAAAAATACATAATATTTTTTCAATGGATATAACTATGAAATTAATTAATGATAAAATAAGTATTATTTACTCTATAATTACCTAGGTTGTTATACTAGATTTCAATAACCGATCCCATCTATCTCCGATATATAATAGACCCCACTAATCTTAGTGGTATGACAGACCCCACCCATCTGAGTGATGTAACCGACCCTACCCATCTCAAGAATATAGCAGACCCCACCAACCACACAATTATATGCTATATATATATACTAAAAAAATAAATAAATCATTCTTCATATAATAAAAACAACCCATATAAATAAAATGGGCTTCAAAAAATCATCGATGTTATCAAATAATATGACATTAAAGGTTTGACAAGCTTATATATGAAAATCAATCAAACAAATGAAGTATATAATAAAAGTACATAGAGATTAAATATTAAAATTACTCCATAAGAGCTTAATATTTTATGTATAGGGAATAAAACGGTATTGATTATTTAAAATAGATTTTATGAAACATCTTCAATATGATCATAAAGAAGAAAATTTTATGGGTCACTTGTAAAAATTCTTTTTGAAAAGGTGAGAATATGAGTTTTTGAAAAAGAATTAAAAAATTTCCCAAAAAATAGATCTTGAGAATAAATAAATGCAAGGTTAAGAAATTTGAGTTGGAGGATATAAAATTTAATAAGGTTAAATGAAATGGATTTTTATGTTATTATATATTTTAAAAGAAAATACCATATCAATGAAAACTTAATCAAAATTGAGTTTCAAAACAAATAAAAAAAAATATTAAAATTATAGTAGATAAAATATTTTTATCTATCAAAATAAGAGGACAAAATAATTATTCAAATAAATAATAATTACATTGAGGAAATATTTACATTATAAAGGATAAAAATTACATTAAAATATCATATTTTTATATATAAACAATGCATCATGGAATGAATGTTTGATGATCATTTTAAATTTCACAAAAATAAGGGTTTCAATACAATATGTATAAATATTATGGTTGTAGAAACTAAAAAAATAGTTATTATGTTCATGAATAAATACTTTGAATCAAAAGAGTAGATTTGAGTTAACAAAAAACCTTAATACATTGGAAACCTTTGAATCAAAAACTATTAAAGATAAAAATTGACATAAGTTATTAAATACCATGAATATAATTAGATGAATCACATAATATGTAAAATTTTAATTTTATGCACTATATAAACTAAAATAGGTGTCTAATATGAAACAAGTATCAATGAAAGATAAAACGATATGAAAACCCCATACATTTTCTATCAACTTCTTTAAAACTACTTTCACCTCCTTATGGGTGTGATATTTCATTTATGGAGCCTCTTTAAAGTAATAAATTTGAGACATCATTATTTGAAAAGGGGTTTTTTAATATCTAGTAGGACTCATTGAGAGGTAAAATGGGAAGAAATTCAAATAATTTCAAAGGATAAGTGTGGCCTTGAATGTGGGGATGTGATCTCATTTTACAGTGGTAAAAGAAGAATATTTCATTCAAAACATATTCTACATGATGGTTAATGATATAATAACATGGGATTTAGGTGAGTTAGGTAAGAAAATAGTGGAGAGACATGTGTTAATTAATTTCTCAACAAAAAACTTTCTTCTACAATTTCTATATGTCATGTTGATTTAATAAAATTTAGTGATGGTAGATTACTTCCTTTCTCACTTTTTTAACATGCCAAATTATTTTCGATGGTAATTATTTATCCAATAAAAGTATAATATTTTCATTCTTACCAAATTTAAACTAGATTATTCGAAATTTTAAAGCCATTTAATCTAATAAAAACTTTTAAATATAATAAAATTACTTTTTAAATTGATATATATATATATATATATTAAATATATAGAATAATTCTATAGAAAAAATATATTTTTATAATATTATGTGTTCTCAATAAAATTAAATATGAATTAATAATTAATTTTTTGTTAATATATTTCTTTATATAGATAAAAATTATATTTTAGTCATTATTTTAAATATGTTAATTTATATTATTCAGAAAATAATTACACAACTTTTTAAAATAAAATAATTTGAAAACAACACTTATACCATTACCAAGACACATCACTTTTACCCCAAAACCTTACATTTGAGTCAAAAAAATTGGCTTAGTACATATTCTAAAAATTATGATCCATATTATTAAATCCATTTTATAATTTAAAATGTGGAAGTTTGCTAAAAATTAATTTTAATGTCACATTCATATCATGAGAGAAACAAATTTTTAGTTAAAATTCATATTTATGATTGAAATTAATTTATTATATTATTTTCCAAGAATTTAATAACAGATAAATGTTTGTTTATTATATATATGTTTAAAACATTTAATTTAAATAATTATTTAATAGTGATCAATTTAAAATGAAAACACATTACAGACTTACAAATAATATTTTCAAAGGTTTCTCTTGTTAATGTTAAATGTTTTTATCATTATTTATTAATGAATTCATTTATTTTTATTCATTTTTGTGTAAATAAATAATATATATTTTCCAAAATTATACTTTAAAAATTTGAAATTATAAAACATATAATAGAATAATTTTTTACAAAAATATGTCTTTTAGCGATTAATTATTAAATCGTTATTCCTTAATTTTTTTCTATAATTATATTAATTTTTATCAATAATAACCATTATTTTTTTATTTCATTTTATAAAAATCCGACTTTAATGTTAAGAAATTTTAAAAAAATAAATAATTTAGAAAATCAATTTCATTATAATCAATTTTATTTTAAAAAATTAATTAATAAAAATTAATTATATTATAAATCAATTATATTATTGAAAAATGTTATTTATAATAAAAATTTATAAATTTTATTATCTAAATTTACATTATTCATGTTAATAATATATTGGTATTTTCTAAACTAATGACATGTTTACAAGTATTATAACCAAAAAATATATATTCCTTTTATAAGCACAATATGATACCTATATTACCTCTATTACATCATTTAAATTGAATTTATTACAAATTCATAGAAGGTGTTTCTCATTACATAATTTTTTAAGGAGATTTCATAATTATTTCTCCTTTCATGATGTTTTTTTGTTATTTTCGGGGTTTTTCTATTAATAGTGATTCTCAAGGTTGAATATGATCCAGGGAGTTCCCACATTTTAATGATGTTTTTATTTTCTACCAACAGACTTATTTGAATTTATGAACTTTTAATAGATTTTATATTCCATGGTGTGTAATATTATATATTATGTAATAAATGGTTTCATATACCTTTGATGTAGTGCTCACATATGAATTGAAAAATTGTTATTAGATTGATTAATATCTCGTTTGAAATATTTCATAATATGTATTAATTATTTTTAACGAATAGAAAAAATACTATAGAATTATGGGAATATAATTTACGGGAAGAAAATGGGTCCGTAAACATGGTTTGTTACTCTCTTCCCCTTTAAATAAAATAAATCCTTTCAATTTTAATTATTAATCACTAATGAAGATAGAAAAGGGTATCCATAAAGGAATAAATTTTTGAGATAAAATATTAATTTAACTGTATTAGGTAAGACCATGCAATTAATATATTCCTTCATAATTGGTATATCCCAATATTGAGTTTTTCCCATCCATTTGTGTGAAATACCACCCATGATTTGGTATTAATCCCAAATTAATGATGTTATTTCCAAAGGGAGTTCACAAAAATCCTTTCAGTCATATTTGATAATGAGATGAATAGGAATATGACATGAAATTCTATTCTACTAATAATTGATATATTACCTATGTAGGTATATTTAATCCATTTCCAAAATCATATCAAATTCAACCAATGGGAGAATAATAAAATTTATAGTGAACGCTTTCCCCAAAAATTATATCAGTGAATTATTTTAGTCTTATGATATAATTATCATATAACTAGGGGTTTTCCCTGATAACTCAATATCTAGATATTGGATATATGAACTAAGAGACATAAATAATTTTAAATATATAATGTATTTCATATAAATAGTCTCAAATATGTTGTTTTCAATATTATGAATATAAGTCACCCTCAAAATATCATGATTTGGTCTTCCATCCATTTATAAAACAAAAATTGTAAGTGTTAATATAGAGAAAAAATTAGTGTAGTAATAAATAATATGATAAGGAATATCAATACTATGATATCATAAATTATGGAACCGTTATTTCACAGTATAACATTTTAGATTCATCATATATGGATTATGTTTCATAATATGTTTTTTAGGTTTTTTTCTTTAATTCTTAAGAATGGTTTGGGAAGAGTATTTATATTAACCAATTAATATCCCTAAGAATTTTCAGACCGAGTGTGTAGTAAAGATTTTTTTATACACTACATAATGACAAGGTTATTACCTAACCATTTGTTTGGGGATAACACCCCTTTGTGAATTTGAGCTATATCCAACATCCACATTTTTTTGTCATTAATGGAATGTCATTGATAGAAACCACACAATCTACACTTTACAAAATTTTTTGGATTTTATCATATATTTTGGATTACACATAGGGTTAGTAATGTTCTCTAGTATTAATCAATATAAACAACTAAACATAACTTTGATACCAATTAAATCATCACAAACCAATATTATCTGGTCTGGTGTGAAAGGAACATACTAAAATTACATACAATGTTACCAACTAAGATGAAAATAAAATAGTTACATAATTTTACTTATGGTATCAATATTTAAACATAGTATATCATAAATAAATACAAAATATGAGACCAAATGTATAATGTATTTAAAGGTTAGCCATATAAAAATATAATTTCATAATATCAAATATAAATGTCCCAAAATGCATCTCTACTCAAGAATTACTTTGATATATTGTCATGAATATTATCCATTGGGGAAAATGGAAAAAATAAAGGGTTAGTTGAAATGATACATAAGGAAGAATTTTATGAACATCTCATCAACTGTTAGATCATAAACATGTGAGAAGACATGTGCATGTGACAAACATATTATTAAGAAGTATATGGAAACATAATATTTTTCCATAAGTGATGATAGAATAACTTATGTACTAAAAATCTCAAAAATATATCAGGTGATAATTGTGTGGAAACATGAGAGGAAATAATAAAAATACCTGGGTCATAATGTACGTATATAAAATTTGAATAAAGAACAAAAAAATACATTATAACATTGAGGTCATAGATAAATGTGACAGAGTTTATGAATATTTTTTAGAAAATAAATATAATGACCAAGAATTCTGTTTTGTAAATGAAAAGAATCCCACACATAAATTTGAGAACATAATAACATTTCCCAGAAATAAATTTGTGAACATAAAAAAAATTTGATGCATAAGGTTGTGAACATAACAACATTTACTATGAATCATGTTTTGAACATTACAACAATTTATATGAATAACATAATTATATGACGAGATATAAATATATACACAATTAATATGTTGGATATAACATAACCCACCTATATTAGAATTATTAAACTCCCCAACCATCTCAGGTCTATAACAAACCCCCATCTCATGGCTATAATGGTCCCCACCCACCTTATATATATAACCATCACTAAGATTCTCAGTATGAAAAATATTACATATGTATTCCACATGAAATAAATCAATCAAAAATATCATTATAACCCCAAAGATAGAATTTTTTTCATAATGTTTTAAAAGGTATCACATAAAATAAAATCACGAGTTATATCAGTTGATAACCAAAAAAAATCTCCAAAATGAATTATACAACAAAATTCTATAGATATTGATTATGTAAATTACACAAAAAGGGTTAGATAATTTTTTAATAGATATTAAAATGAATGTGAAATTATAAAAAGTGATTTTATGAATAATTTTCAATATTATTATACAAAAATGATGTTATGAGTCACTTTCAGAAGTCATCATAAAGAAGGTTAGAAGACTAAATTTTGAATATATTATTTTTAAAATTTCTCTAATATGTATACCTTAAAAATAAATAAGGGTCATGTTAAGAAAATTGAAGTATCAGATAAAAAATTTATAAATGTGAAAGGAAATATCATATTATGCTTTTTAGGTATTTTATGAGACAAACCATCATTTATAAAAAATTTATAAAAAATAATTTTTAAATTAAATAGAGAAATATAAAGAGTATAAGAAATATTACATATTTAAATTTCTAAATAATATAGGAAAATATGTGTGGAAAAAATAATAAGGTAATCATAGACATAAGAGATATTATAAAATATTATAATTATCCTTAACCGTTTCATATTCTTATGTTGAAATAAATCCTTAAAAGAGGAATAATTTAATGGAAAAATGTAAATTACTACAGAAATAATGAATTAAAATAAATAAAAAATTGTGGTGGAAGATTCCAAACATATATGAATAATATTCAATAAAATATATAAATAATAAACAAAATATAGTCGAATTAACAAAAAAAACCATATGGATTTAGTAACCATTGAATCATAAACCATTTAAAATGTATTATAAGATTAAACTTTAAATACATTCAATATAATGTTAATAATTTTATAATATGTGAAAGTTATATAATATTTACCATGAATATTAAAATAGGTTTATAATATTATTTATGTATCACAGCCGTAAAACTGAGATGAAAACACTTACATTTTATCCCAAATTCCATGAATGAACTATAACCCCATTGAGGGGTTGATTATTCTATTGGGGACCCCTTATAAATAGAAGACTTAGGAAACCTTATTGAAACCGAGGGATTCCAAATGTGGAAGAGGAATTTTGTAGGGGTAAAAATTTAAGTTATTCAAGTGAGGGGTAAATATTGGATACTAAGGGAGTTAGGTGATTATGGTAGAGGAATGTTGGTGAGACATGTGTCTATGAATTAAAATTATAAAAAGGTATTCTTGAATATAATGTGTAAATTTGATTTAATTAAATTCAATTTTATTAAATTTTAACAATTGAACGTTACTTCTTTTTATCCTTAATTAACTTGTTTACTTATTCACCACGTTATATATTTTTTTCAATAGAAAACTAAGACAAAATATATTACGAAATTTTAGTGTACTTTTGTTTTCAAATGTGGACTATATTTAATCTAGTTCAAATTATAAATATAGAAAAACGACATATTAAATTAAAACATATATTATAAAAAAATATTTTTAAAGAAAAATTAGTTTTTAGAATATTAAATGTTATTAATATAAGTTAATATAAAATAATTATTAAATTATTGTTAATAAGTCTTTATATACATACTCATTAAATTATTTTCATCATTTAAAATATATAAATTTATTTTATTTTAATAGGAATTACACAACACCTGTAATAAACATTTTGTGAAAACAACCCATTTTCCTTTAATATGGTAACAAATATTTACCACAGAAACATATTTTTGTCTGAAAAAATAAAAATAGATGTGGTTCCAATATTTAAAATAATTATTCCAAATATAAAATATTCTCTAAGACATTAAATGTGTAAAAGTGATAAAAAGTAATTTTAATATAATAAAAATAATGTGGGAAAATGATTTTCAGCCAAAATGAGTTTTAAGAATAAAATGAATATATTATTATTAATTAGTCAGAAATTAATTTTAGAAGAATGAAAATTAATTTTATATTTTATCAAACCATTTGATTATGTTTCTTCTTTATAAGTGATTGATTTAAAATAAAAAACACATTTCAAAAGTAAATGACTTTCTTTGGAAAACATTTCTTTTCAACATTATGTATTTATTAATTAACAATAAATCCATGAATGATTAATCATTTCTATATGTATATAAAAAATAAATTTTATAAATAATTGTACTTAAAATATGTTAAATTATAAAAAAATATATTTCTTTTACACAAAATATTAGTATTTAGCCATGAATTATTACATTATTATTCCATGTCGTTCTGTAATTATTTCTATAATGTTGTAAATTTATTTTACTAATTATTAATTGTATTTTTTTAATATATTTTGTTTACATATTTCATTTAATGTGATAAATTTAACAAAAATATGCAATTCATAATAACATTTTATTTATAGTTTATGATATATTGAAAAAAATTAATATCATTTAATGCTCTTAAAAATTAAATTTTATTATTAAATTCATGTTATTTATAATGAAAAAAATATTTTTATTCAAATTAACTTTATATATATCGATGATATTATAAATATTTCAAACAAGTAACATAATTTCTAAAATTATACCCAATGACTATATACAACTTTAATAGCGGTTATATAATAGTTATATTACCGAAATTACGTTCTATAAATGCATTCCGTTTTATCCTCACTATGCATACTTACCATTCCATATATTTTTATTAATTATTTATCAAAATTTATTTATCATAACAAAATATTTTCTTACCATTGTTTCTTTAGTTATTCTATTTATGATTTTAGTGGTTAAAATGATCTATGGGATATCTTAGTTTTAAATATATAATTATTTTTTATTTAACTTTCTATTTTAATTTATTTACTTTCAATGGATGTAATTTTCCATGATATGTAATATTACTTGCTATATAATACATGTTTATATATATCTTTGTTGAAATGTTTCAATATGAATAAATAATGTTATGTTGGATTGATTCATATCTTATAGGAATCATTTATTTATCAATTTTAATTATTTTAAAAGTATAAAAAACATACTCTCTAATTAAAGGAATATAATTTTTGGAAGGAATCGTGGTCCTAGAACATTTGGTGTTACAGATTTATTTATTTTAGTGTTGGTAAAAGTGTGGGTCCATTGGGAGGTAGTGCACCATATATGGAAATATGACTCCGTGATGTGTTCCTTTACCTAAAAAATATGAATTTACAATGTATTTAATGACTTATTCTTGTAAATAGTACATTGTAACGGTGATTTAAATTATTACATCCATTTTATAGGTTGAAAAAAGAAAATTATAATCCGATTGCTTTATATTGTACAGTCAATATTATGAAATTGATACAAAATTTATCTATTTATCTGAAGGTTAAGATAAAAAGTGGGAACACATTTAACAATTTGACCATTCTAATTTACCCCCTCATAGGGTAATCTATTTTTAGAAATAATAAGTTATTAATTTATAAACATGGTGTAGTCTGAATCTTAGGTAATATTTTGTTAGAAAGGGGATAGTGATTTATTATAATGTTTTGGATACACTTAGGGTAAGGTTGTGAGGTTTTTCATATTTGGGTGATGCTGCCTAATGGGATGAATGTAATATTTTAGTGTTATTTAGAGATAAATTTAAGTGTTCTTCATCTTATAATAAATTTATATAAAAAGTAAAATAGTGTAAAAATAGTCTTAAATATTTTTTTGACGGTGGGTTTGAGAGAACCAAAATTGATTGATGAAATGTTTGGGTTCCATACAATTAAAATGAAAAGATCTTAATAAAATATTTTATAATTATAGGGAATTATTTTGAGTAAATAAGTAATGATTATTATTGAAAAATTATGTATGGATGTTTATATGTAAGTTAATGGTATATGGTTGACATATATTTTAAAGGAATTAAATAGAGATTACATGACAAGGATCACCTATATAAGGGATATTCATAAGGATGGGATAATTTTGAATGTCTCACACTATGTATGATATAATGAATAACTATGACCAAGAAGGTGTTTTCTATTTTAAATTCCCCTGAAAGGATATCTGTGAGAACGTTGCCTTATGTATTACGAAATTTTGAGTTTTATATCAATAATTAATTCTCCTACATTTTATGATATATTTATTTTTTGGGCCATAAGGAATTAGGACATAACTCATAGATTAAAAATATATATTATAATATAGAAACATCATATTAGTATCCATTTTCCCCATAATATAAAACATTTAATGTAAAAGATGATATAATTTCATTGAAAATATTTATGAATTTCAACATTACTTCTTATTTTTCATTTATACATCCATAAAATCTGTGAAAAAATCATTTATATAAATATGGGATGTTCACAAAACAATTATTGGGGGACATAAAATAATAAATTATTTAGTACAATGATAAACATATAAACCTGTGATTTTTTTAACTTTACTCAGAAAGGCTTGGAGAATGAGTAGAACCCATGTTCCCCAAAATTTATTAAGAAAAATATAAAATTCAGGTGATTAGAGGAGGTAAAATGAACTTGTACCATTATGATAAAAGTGAACAGAGGAAAGAAAATGGCAATAAGAACCTCAAAATCCATGCAAAGCCATAAGAGTTGGCATGACCAAAAGCAACCTGCTTCTGAAGAACATAAACTTTTCCAAAAGCCTCCACCCAGTTCTGCATTTGTGCTCAGACAAGGTAACAACCTCAGACTCAGATAAACTATTTAACTTCAGTTTCTCCAATGTAGAGGACTCAAAATAGAAAACATGTCATCTGGACCAACAAACATATTTAGACTTTATCTCAATGTAAATTGGCTGAATGAAATAAATTATTTCCACATGAAAATCGTACAAAATTTTTGGTAGAATAGAACCCTTAAAATACATAGTAAGAAAATAAAAACCCTTTTTGAAAATATAGAGAATCACATTTATAACCTGTTTTAAACCATTCTAAGAAATAAATAGATCACATTTAAATCCATATGAGAAGAACTACGGGAACTACCTCTTTATTTCATATTAATATAAGAAACATTTCCATATGCATTAGATAAATATCTTGCTTCACCCATCACATAAGCTATATCATACTCACCCAACACAATCTAGGTGCACACATCATATAAGATATATCAAACATACCTAGCGATATATTAATGTAGCCATCATATAAGATATATGAGGCTCACTGATTTATGATATATAATTCTCAAGTACCATATCATAAATAATTAATTTTATTCTTTTACTTTTCAACATATGAAATTGAAAATCTCTTTTAAAACCATATTCAAAACACATTTAGATATCAAAATTTTCTTTTGTTTCCAAAAACCATTTTTAAAATTAATATTACTAGAAAAAAGCATATATTATTTTTATTTTAATAAAAAATAAAATATTTTAAATGGATCCAAATTTAAAATAATGGTTTCAATGATGTGAAAATCATTTTATTCTGTAAATGTTAAAATAGAATATTAATTTTTCTTATTTTATATAAAGTCAAGATATTCCATAAAATTATTCCATTGATAACAACATAATGAAATTAAAAATGGACCTAAAATTTCATTTATAAATATTTTATGTCCATATAAACCCATACGTAAAATAACTTCAAAAATACGGACATTGATGAATTTTTTTTAGGAAAATCATTTGTTAAAATAATAATATTTTAAAATAATGTACCTTACCTTGATTCAGAATCAACAAGTACGATTTTATCACCCTATTATTTAAAAAACCACTTTATGATTGTTATAAAGCCTTCATAAATTTGATTTATGATAAAAAAAGGACCTCTAACATGTAGGGAGGTAATTGAGGAAGGGATTAGGGTAGGTATTGAATTATATAAATTTATTTGGATGTGTGAATAGGGTAGTTGGTGAGGTGGCCTTATATAAGTGGTGGAGTGAACACATTTGAATTTTCGGAAAATAAAATTGTAAACCTAAATTTTTCACATTATAAAAGGATTATAAATAGAAATTTATCAATTATATTATTATATAAGATTGAAATATTTCAAGATAATATAATTTATTCATGTTTTCAGGTCATTTTAACCCTTATATTTTATGTTTTTTCCCCAGTGAACCCACTTTCACCTTAACTCTACTAAAATATTTTCAATTTTTTATTATATATCATGACATATTATAAAGTTGACCTCAATATATTACATTAATTATTATTATTGAATATATATAATCATTTATAACAAATTTAATTCATATATTTCAATGAATGTAATTTAATACTAAACACATAGATGTGATGATAAAGAGGTTTTTTTTCATGAAACATATTTTTCAATCATAACATGACGTTATATTATCTATATGTCTAGTAACAATAATTATATGAGTATAAGTTAATATTTATATATATTATATAAAATTTATTTTATTTCATTCCTAATTAAGATTTATTTTCATTAATTAAAATGGAGAAACATTATGCGCATTAAAAAAGAATTGCAAAAAATGTGTTCTTAATGCTAAAAATAATCATATAATATAATATAATATAAATATGACCCAGATATAAATAATATTATTAATGGTAAATAGATAATAATTATGTTACTTGAGGTAAAACTCAAATGATAATTAGAATTTTAAATTTATTAATTTATTAAAAATAATATAGTGTTTCAAAAAAATCTTTAATTTCACTATTCAGTGACGAAAAATTTTTTTTTCAAAAAAAAATTCTCCTAACATAGTTTTTATATAATTTTTTAAAAATTAAATTAAATTTCATCCATTTAAATTTTCTAAAAAATAGATATAATTTTATTATAATATTTTATCACAAATAAAAATAAAAAAAATTATGAATAAGTTACATATTTTTATGAATGAAATAAAATTTCTAAAAACTATGTTCTTTTTTACAATGAATTCTTCAATAAAAAAATATTGAGTAGGAAAATGATTTGAATTTAATAAATTATTTAATCTAATTCTTACATGTCATTATATCGACTAGGTTGTAACTGTTATATAATTCAAGGTTCATTTAATCTTTGTGTTGCGTGTTATACACACTATCGAAAATAATGTTTTTAAAATAATATGGTGTTATTTTTCACCCATTTAATAATTTTATACTCACAATTTGAAATTTATCATAATAATAAAAAGTCTTACATTTAAAAATAAATTTCCTATAATCTCACAACTTTAAAATGGTTTATAAAACATCATATTCATAAGAGAGAAAAGAAAATACGAAGGTCAATAAGAAGAACACATAAATAGTTTTTAATATTGGAAAACATTTATAGGAAGTGAATATTATTAACATGGATGAAAAAAATAACTACAAAAAAATTATTGATAATGATAGATATCACATAACCCCAAAATGTGAGTGATCATGAGAATGTTAAAAACCACAAAACAACAAACCAAATATTTTTGAAAAAGATCCTCATATATTAAAAAATGAAGGTTATTGGATTAAATTTAAAAAATATTAAAGATCATTTTCCAATAATTTATGAATTTATTGATATATAGAATAAGAACAAAAAGAAAATACACTTTCTTGATAAGTATAATTTAATAGTTTAATAAATTTCAAATAAAATATCATCTCATTATACAAAAAATGAGTATTAAAGATGATTTAGTTTCCTAGATCCCTGAAGTCCACTTCTAATGGATCAAATAATTCATCGAAAGGATTAAAAAATATTCATCTTATCTTTAGAAATTATCCAAAACCAAAGTGGTTAGCATAAGGTAAGATAATGAAAAATATGAATAAACTAGAGTATAATTAATTACAATATCAAAATATAATGAATCAATAATAACCCACAAGGTTTACCATTTATTGTTTGATAAAAACTATCCTTAGAACTCAAAATATTCATGACTGAACATAAATTCCCCAAAATATAAAGGTTTATTCATATGTTCTTTTCATATTTTTTAAATATTTATCTTAAAATAAAATAAGAACTTTTATACTTCTTGGCCTAAAACTATATATATTTATTATAATGTCTCTAATATATTCTAATACTTTCCATAAATTACATTAATCACAAAAAATCCAATACAAAATAATATATTCTTCCAAAATACAATTCATCCATTATTATTCAAATAATTTACCATAATAATTGGGATACCTTAATTATATATGGTTTGAATCATTTTGAACTACATTCAAAATAATATTAATCACCTAATCATCAAATCAAATTTCAATCCAATGGTTCTTCATATATTAAAAATTAACTTTAGAAAGTCAATATAATAATAAAATTTCAAACTATTTAAGTAATATACTATGTTATAGTAATATGGATGACACATAGACAAGTGGTAGGGATTGCAACCATATCTTCTTTTAGTTATTGGTTAAATCCCCATTACCTTGATGGATGTGATAGTTCTTTACCTGGATTTTGTTTTTTTATTAAGATTTATTATTATTTTTTAAAAAATTTACAAAAATATGATTGAAATCCTAAAAAACAATATAAATAATCAAAAATAAAATCACCCCTAATGGGTTTCAACGTATTTAAACATATATCCACAATAAAATAATTATTCCTTATATAAAAATTTAACAAGTTAATGATAAGGTTACATGTACCCTAAACATCTATCAAAACACAATAAATGTCTATAATTGTACTCCCTTCACACAAAAGATCAAAAGTTTATTAAAAAATTTATACTTAGGATCAACCTTAAATATACCACTACATCGTAAATCTTGATTACCAATATGTATAATCCTATATCACTAAGTATAATTCCTAATATTATAGTAATTATTTTTCATATGATTTCATAATACACCGTTAATATAAAAAAAATTAATCTTGTCAAAATAGTCAAAAATATAAAAACACAAGACAAGATATAATCCATAACTTTAATATTTAGTTTTTAATTTCATCATATACAACAATAATATAATTTTAAAGTATTATAAATTTATGTATACAGTCTAGAAAATCATGTTCATTGGAATTCCCATGAGGACGTCATTTTTCAGAAATTATATACTCCCCATATTTAAAACATTCAGTTGACACATTGGTATGATTTTTATTCCTGTTGATGGAGACAAATAAATTAATCCATTTTTCTTGAGATATTTTTATTTATTCCCACCTTTAAAACATTAATAAAATAAAAACATCCTTTTATGAAATTTTTATTTGAACTTCTTCCCAAATTCATGACACATTGGTCATCATATATTTTTACTATTATGATATATATCACATGAACATCAAAAAATCTTCATTTATATCGTATTTGATGTTTTAAAAAATCACCTAGGTTCATGTTTTTAATCATAAATCATGATATATGGGTAAGTAACAACATAACATATTTCACTATAACTCACATTGTATTTGGTTTCTTATTCAGACAACCACCTCATTTTTCATGACATCCATTTTTAATTTGGCTTCTACTGGATCCATAAATTAATTAAAACCTAAAACTTTAGTGTGAGTATATCAATAAAATCATCATAATACATCTTATGAAGAGTAAAATAAATGAGATATAATTTACCATGATATCATCAAATATTTTGAATTATATAAAATAAAAATAATTATTCCGAACATATTAACCATTTTGGTTAAAAATGATTTTTAACTCATGCTCAAAAAACATCCAATCATCTAAATATATATAAACCCTTTATATGATACCAATTATATGTGAATGTACATAAAATTTTAATAACCTTGAGTTTTAATACAACAATTAATTACTTTAAATTTAATGATATCTTTAGGTTTAGATTTTAGATAATTAGGTCATAACTCATTGATAAGAAAACTATAAAATACAAAGTTGACACTTTTGATTAGTATTTTTTCAAAAAATATAAAATATTTTAAAGAAAACATTATTTATTTTCATGAACATTCTTCATGAATTTAGTATTTAGTTATTCTTTTGAATTAAATATCTATAAACTTGTGGAAAACATTTTTAATCCAATGGGATGAGCACAAAAGCCTACAATGTACATAAAAAGAAGAAATCCAACAGTCTAGTGTAACTCATGAACACCTATTACATGTTTAATTTTATCTCAATGTTCATTGTGTGAATGAAAAAAATATTTTTAAACTAAAAAACACAAAGAATGTTTCTCAACAAAAACATTTAAAACCCATATAATAAAAATATAAACTTTTTTTTGAAAATATAGAGCATCACATTCGTAAAATTTGTTAAATACAAGTCAGAAATAACTAGATCCAAATTAAATAAAATGGATAAACCGTTTGATAACTCCATCCTTAGTTTGTATTAATAAAATCAAGATTACCCATGGAATTGTTTTTATATCAATGTTCACCAATCATAGAACCTATATCTGGGTCAACCGATGCTATCTGGGTGCACCCAATGTATAATCTATATCGGGCTCACCCATTGCTATCTTGGTGCACCCATCATCCAAGATATATCAAGTTCACCAGTTTTTTATATATAATACACAAGTAATATATCATAAATAAATCATTTTATTATTTAATATTTTTCCAACCTAAAACCTTTAAAATAAACTTTTAAACCCATATAAAAATAACTTTTAGATATAAAAATACCATTTTATTTTCAAAATTCGTTTTAAAACTATAATTCACAAGAAAATGGGAAATAAGGTTTTTATATGTATAAAACATGATATATTATAAAGTAATACAAACTTCAAATAATATTTTCGGTGGTGGAAAATCAGTGACTCTATATACATTAAAATAGAAAATTTATTGTATCCATTTATGAAATTCAAAGCATTCCATTAAAATATTCCTATAAAAACCATTAAATGAAATTAGAAAGAGATATAAAATGTAATTTATAAATATTTTATATCCATAAAAAATAATCAATAAAAAATTTCAATATTATGTACATGGAAGGAAAAGGGTTGGAATGTTAATAATTAAAATAATATTTTTAACGAATGTCCATTACCTTGAGTTAGGATCATCATGTTTGTTATTTATCTTCATATTCTTCAAAATGCCTCTTTAGGGTTATAATTAATGGATCCATAGATTAGATTATTAATAAAGCCAAGGGTTCTAGAATATTTATAAGAATTTAAGAAATGGAATTGGATAGAAATTTTCTTAAACAAAAGACATTAAATTTTCGAATAAGTGAGGAGAGGACTTGGAACATTTGAAAATAAAAAGTCATACACATGATTTTGACATTAAAAAGGATAAAAAATGGAATATTTACAAGAACTATGTGACATAAAGTTGAAATATAGGTAGCCAATTTAATTTAGAGATGTTTTTTAATCTTTATAACCCTCATTTTTCGAGTTTAACCATGGTAAACCCGTTTTAACATTAACCGTGGTAAAATATTCTAACTCATTTCATTTTTCCATGAAAAAACTAATTATACATTTTTCTATAATATTAAATATTAAAATACTTAATATGGAATCAATATTACCAAATTAAATTCACATAATTAGAGAATCTTAACTTAAAATAAAACCCACATATGCGATAAAGAAGCTATTTTCAAGGACCATATTTTTCATGAATAAAATGATTTAATATAATATCTATGGCCAGTAATAATAATTATATGAATATAAATTAATATTTATGGAATTATTATATATAAACATCATTTTAATTATTCATAGTTAGGGGTTAATTTTAATAATTAAAATGGTGAAACATGATGCTTTATAAAACAATTTTAAGAAAAATGATTTTAAACCTTATTATAAACTTTTACTATAATATAGTATAAAGATGATTAAAATTTAAATAATTTGATTAAATTAAAAAATTTAATACATATGTTACTAGAAATAAAATTGAAATCATAATGATAAATTTAAATTATTTAATTTTTTAAAATGAAATGAAGGATTTACAAAAATCAATACTTTTTACTATTCTCTAAAAAATAAATATTTTCCAAAAAAACCCCAAAATTAAACGTTTACATAATATTAATACCTTGAAAAAATGAATTTCATTTTATATAATTAAGGTTATAAAACCATATAAAATTAATTATAATATTTTTTTCATAAAAGGAATGAAAAATCCATTTGAAGAAAATACATTTCTTGATGAATAAAATGTGGTTAATACAAAATGATTTATTATTTCTTAATAATTTATCAAATTATATATAAAATTTATGAAATTTATATATATTTATAAATTTTTTTATATTATTCACACCCCTCTATTTCACAACTATTTGATAACAATCATATACATAACCGGTTCATTAATCTTAGTGGTGCATATCATATATTCTATCAAACACAATATCATTATTTTAAAATAACATGGTGTAATAATATGTGTATTCAAATGTGTCAATTAATTTTAAGTGAATACCTAGGATGTTATGTAAGGGGTCAATAATAATTGGTTTATTTTTTCATTGTATAATATTTCGTGTGATTTTTTTAGGATTAAATGTTTTCCTTGTGTGAAGAATTGTTACTCTTATTTTTTTGTGTTTAATTTATATATACACTAATATTTTAAAATATGATGTTTTTGGTTATATATGAAGATAACTTATTATGGATTTTAAACCATTACAAAATATCACGTTATTTTATATTTTTTATTAGAAATTATTTTTCTTATTAGACCTTAGAATATTAATTTATGAAGATTATAGGGTATGTTGATTAAAATTTAAATTTTATTTTAAATATTATAGAATGATAGAGGGATTTATATGAGAATTAATTAAGAGTTATTTATTATTACTATTATAATTTTTATGACAGACACTAAATGGAACCTTTATATGGTAGACATAAAGATAGGGGTGAACCCTATATCCCTTTATCCAGTAGGAAATATGTCGGAGACTAGGATATATTATATTGGAAGACACATATAAGAGGAATTACCATTATAAATCCATGAAATATATGAAACAATCACCATTACACTCCTTGAATATAATAAACACGATCCCAATAATATATTTAAATGTTATACATAAATAAATATATCTAATTGAACCAACCAAAATCAACTACAGTATAAGTGACACCATGAATATATAAGAAATATGATGATCACCATGAGATAGTATAGTTATTCATTAATATCTAATAAAAACACACACACAAAACAATATATATATATATATATATATATTTAAATGGTTGGTCATAGATGAATATTCAATAAGATTATCCCACAAACCTCTTATGAAAATGTGGAAGAAAAATAATAAATCCTCAATGAAAAAATTGTGAGACAAATTCATCACCTAATCCATGTTAACAAATACACATCACAGTAAAGGATTTACCCTATCAATGCATCAATGAAAAGTTACATAATATTAAGAGAATATATCAATAATGATACCAGATGACCATATACCAACTGATATAGTTTCTCCCACACCCCATATACATATATTTCATGCTTCAATACCATCCCATATCCTCATATTAACAACATAACCACATACCCACATACCCATATACACAACCATATATTCTCATCCATAGTTTTTACACCATATCCGTATATTGTATATCACAACATCTTTGTGGTAGAAAAATATAAACATGAAGGAAGGAAATATCATTCCCCCTCCTTCCATATAAGTTCCATACCATTTTCAAAACCACCAATGTATTTCATCCAATATATATATATATATATACTACAACCTCAATCCATTAAAACTTATATATATATATATATTTATATTTACATGCCTTGATCCATCATATCCAATACTACATCAAGAGGGAGAGTGGGGAAGAGGTAGAATCCAGACATCCATTTCAATTATAATATGAATGATGGAGGAAAAAAATCCCAAATCCCAAACCATTTTGGAATTAGTAAGGCTAAGACAGCAATGCGAAATAAATCATAAAAAATAAAATAGAATACAGTATAATACACAATGTAGACTATCGGGTCCACACAAAATCGAAATTGAAATAATGTACAAAAACATCTTCATCATCACACACCTTGCTATCAATTTCATACAAAAAAACTATTATTATTACAACACATATCGACTCCATTTATCCAAATAAATAGGCATAATATCATAAAAAAATACCCAGTTTATATTTTAAAATCATGTTCATAATACCAGCCATATTAGTATTCATGAAAAAAATTTACTTCATCCCATTATTAGATATTCTTCCAAATACT
This sequence comes from Viscum album, assembly GCA_963277665.1. Classification (NCBI taxonomy): domain Eukaryota; kingdom Viridiplantae; phylum Streptophyta; class Magnoliopsida; order Santalales; family Viscaceae; genus Viscum; species Viscum album. The sequence continues at coordinate 2,103,266,619 of OY728128.1, read as the reverse complement.
CATTTCCGACACCACAATATAACAACCAATAATTATTCATTTACCTAATTTATCCCATTAAAATTTTAATTTTAATCTAATAATTTATATTTATTTCCTTTCATTCCTTGGAAGCTAGAACACATGCACACTAAAATAATTTCCCGTACAATAAAAAAACTATCAAAAACATCATAGAAATAAAAACATAATAATATATCACCAAGAACAAATGAAGAGTAAAAACTCCCATAAATCTCATTTAGACATAGTCACTTACAAAATAAATATCCCCTTTCCTATCTTTATATATAATAAATTTTATAATTCTAAATATTCTATTCAATCATATTTTTTTACATAATTATCTTGTTATGAATATTTTCAACACACAAAAAATCATAAATAACATTATTGAAAACAAACACAGCTTAATTATAATAAAAAACACATAGAAACAACTACTGATAATAATATTAGTATAAATAAATAAAGAAGGATCAGACACACTATCCATTTTAATTTATACATGTTTGGTTCATTATCATTTTATGAAAATTATAATCACTCATCCATTGGATGATAAATAATTTTTAATTCGTTATATACAAAAAATAAATACAAAGTTAGAATCTAAAACATCAATAAAGTAGTCAAGGATCATATTATAATAAAAATAGATAAATATTGATCAGTCTTAACTAAACTAAAAAAATCCACCAAAAGACATAACCTTAATAAAACTTTATCAAAACCATAAACAATAGATCATAAAATTTATGGAATATTACCATCATAATATATAATAAGAGAATAAATAAAAATTAATATAGGAATGATGGAGAGAAACATACCTCAAATCAAAATATATCACTCACACCCACCTTCAGATTACAATCCACTAAGGAATGATCAAAGTGAACCAAAAAATAGATAATTTAACTTCGGTTATAATAATTTAAATGTAATTAGAGAGAACATATAATAAAATAGGAATTCATATTCAAATATAGAACACATTAAATCCAGGAATGCAAGGCTTAATTGCACTGTAATGGTGGCTCAATCCACAATTAAAGAGGCGATTTAGTTAAAATTTAGGGGGTGAAACCATGTTAAATAAGATATATATGAAGATATCCATGTTCAAATGGTTCCCTTCATGTAAATATAATTTACAACTTTATATTAATTATAAAAACCTCAATCTAAACATGAGATTTATGAAACCCCAAACAATGATCACAGATTAATATCAACATCATAGCATAATAATTTGAAAAAAGGTAGAGCAATGACATCTCTATAATTGAATCAAATAATAAAATCAATTCATCTATTATATGATATCAATAATATAATATTAACACAAAACACATTATGTTACCACTAGAAAAAAATTGTTTAATAGTTTTCAAACAACTATATATGGTGAAAAAATAATATCATGGTATAAGGATGAATTAAAAAATCCTAGCCTCATACCACAACCTATGTGATCAAAAAATTGTTCACCCATCTATAAAACCTCTCTTCCTCAACTAATCACATCAAAACCCAACACCTCCCTTCACCATGAAACCAACGCCAAAAAAATCATCCAAAACCCAAAAATTCTTACATATATCATCTCTAAACACATCATAAAATCCCCAAATAACTCTATAAAAATATATATCGGACTGGGGGAAACTCATGGAACAATATCAAAAACCTCTAAAATAATTCTCATCCTCACGAATCAAAACGAAACCCAAATAAGAAACTAGAAACAACGAATACTGAAAATAGGTCAAGATACCCATCAAAATATAATCTTACTATTTGAAAAGTTGAAACAAAACATATTAAATGAAATATATCATTCATATTAGTATATAATAAAAAATTGAAAACATGAAAACAATAATTAAATATAACAAAATATATTAGTCATATTTTAGTTACTCATTATTCTAGGTGTACTCCTCTAAGCCATGATGAATCTATAATACATGAACTAAATGAACGAGTTACCCATGATGCATGTTATATTGAAATTAATAAATAAAAATGTAATTAACCATGAATGAATAATATTATTATTTATAAAACTCACCCTAGTAAAATATATGGGATTCATATTGAAGATATGGAAAAATATATGACAAATTAATGAATTATGAATGTGATCTATTTGTAGAGGTATAACCTAATGATAAAACACTTTTCCGACACACTATAACACCTAAAAGGAACCAATAAACTAAGGTGACAACTTACAATCCTGATTAAACCTCCACTACCACTGATGAAGTGAATCCTTAATGAACACATGATCTCAATCCTAAAATTATAGAGGAATCATCCTATAATCAACACAATAATTAAAAATTTCTTAATCATCCTTAATCCATGCATTAATCACCTAAACAATATCCATTGTATGTTGCACCAAATATAGACCGTGGACTTCCACATCCCTAACCTCAGTCCAATATAGAAGTGACCTAAAAAGGTTCCCATGATGTGCTTTGAATAAATCATAATAATGGAATAATGGCAAATATAACTATACAAAAACTCAACTAAGGGTAATTTCTTCACCCATTAACCTAGAAAATATGAAACACATGAATTGAATATGTCCTATAATGTAAGAATAATCGTATCTATCATTCCATCAATCCAATGATGGAGTGTAGTTCTCATGAATAAATGAGATCTAAAACAATGTTGAAGAAAATTACACAATTTCTATATAAAATCAGTAAATCTATCATAGATGATCATCCCCTAGACCGCACATGGTTGTATAATCTTTTATACATACATATATTATATATCATCTACTATACTCGACATCTTTATAAAAAATAAATGATTTTACATTATCAGAAATTCTAAAATATCCCTAATAGAATAAAATCCTCCCTCATCTTGAGAAATAACTTTACATAAATCTATTAAGGCATCATTATATTTCTCATTTTGAATATCCAATGGTCAAAACCAAACCCTAGGAATAATTGTTTTTGGTTTTCACATGTTGAATGATGAAACAACAGGACAAAAAATCAACCACCATCCTCTTTATCCCTAGCCCCCAATACTCCCCATAATATCCTTATCATGACACCTATACCTATGTAATAAATAATAATAATATTTTCCTCTAATATATGAATTATATCCCATCAAAATCCTATATATATAGGGATTCAATCCCACAAGTTCACCCATAACTCTCCATAAATCCTCAAAATCAAAAATTATACCACAATTTGAATTATTAGATAGTGTATTAGTGACAACATTCCCATTATCTAAGTGTTTATGAGTTCTCCATGCTACATTCATATGAGAAATAGTTCCAATAATGCTGTAATAGAGTCAAATTAAACTTATATATAATATATAATAGATTTCATTGATAAATAAAGACCATAATTAGATCACAAATCTGGTAATTCTACTATATGTTTAGAGAAAACAATAATACCACAAATTCAAAATCATGAGTAGCAAAGTAATTATAAGAGTGATATAACATAAAATACCAATATTGTTGTCCCAAATATATATGATAGACACACTACAAGAGGGGGTGAGGGTTAAATTGTAGTTTAAATTCAACTTAAAAATTTCATCCTCCTCCTCATGTGATATGATTACCATATGATAAGTGATTCTGAAAAACCTATAAAATAAATAATTAAAAACGTTTCAACAATGTGTAAAATAATTTTTCATAATTTTACAACATCTAAAAAGTTTAAGAGTCAATAAAAACTAAGAATGATCAATATTGATAAAAAAATTTGTGGATTAAGGGTAAAAATCATCAAAATATAAAACTATATGATTTAAAATGAATTTCAGTTTTAACCCAATTTGAATATAGGATCTCTAAAGTATCCACTATTATAAACCATTGGACCATGTTCTATTTTCCAAAACCAAAATTATTTGACTTTAGTCTCAATACATGTTACCATCATCCTAACTAAAGATGCACTGTCTTCCTCCTTGGATGCACTTTATCCAAATTTCAATCATAGATCACTTCTAATGTATAGATACTCATGATCAGAATTATATGTATAATATATTTCTTTCGACTAAAATTAATTAATAATAAAGGATCAAAATAAATGGTACCACATAAATGTGATATAATATTTACAATGAAGTCCCTATAAGAGTATATCTTTGGAAAGTATTAAGAATGAAAATAAAACCATAAGTTCTTTCATGAAAATAATCTATTATAGAATTTAATCAATTTAAATCTCCCAAAGTTAATGTTTATATAATTATTATCTTGTGATATTTGATCCTGTATTACTTATATATATATGATTTTCTATCAAACTGTAAAATTCAAATTCAGAATTCTTTGAAGTTAGTTGTAACTACATTAGAATCATCATCATTATCTATTGATTAACTCACCATATCACTTCATTTTCCGATGAATTAATTTTTTCTCTAGTATAGATATAATATAAATAGGGAATTTATTTTTTCAAGAAATATATATTCTTCTTATTTTCATTATTTTTCTAAGACCATTGGATACTATATTTTTATATTTTAATTCATATACATAATAAATAATTTTAACAAATAATTCACTTTATATCATATTATATCATGTGTTTAATGTTATTTGAGAAACTAAAGATATTTTGACTATATTACTCAACATATATGAGGTTATTAACGTATAATCCACGAGGAATCAACCCATGATGTGATAAGAAGCATCACAAAAATACATAAACATAGATCCATACTATTAAAATTTTAATTTGGAGCACTGATAAATATCTACATTATTTACTAAAACATTGTATTAAATTTATAATGACATATAGAGTCCTGATCCTTCTTTTTCAATGTGGTTAAATAAGATAAAATATAATAGAAATAAAATATGAACATTTTATACTATCCTAAAATAGAGAGGTATATATGATCTTCTAAAACATTATAGGAAGACACTCAAGGCATGAACACGTATATTTTCAATGGATAAAACATTAAACCATACTGATACACAATATTACCATGTATATACTCTTCACATGTATGGATATTAGACATAAAACTAATTTTATATATCTCCTATCATTGTTGAACCTACCAAAAAATCTTCCAGACCCTCTATGTGATCCTTCTCATACTATGAATACATAAGTTTTTCATCAATTAAATTTACCATGAACAGATCCAATAAATCTTATAATATATATCTCAACATAACCATGAAATTATCTTGGGAATATGTGACACAAAAATGACATAAAAACAATGTAAATTAAATTATAAATACATATAAAAGAAGTCATTAAGTTATATTTCTCTTTTACCCTTATCTAATGATACTCATATAACAGATCAATATTCTATGACAAGTTAGCTCCCTTCAAAAGTTCAAATAAATTTTTAAACTATATGAGAGGATATAGAATCATTGTTGTCACCTGATTCAATTCATATTAGTCAACTGACAACTGCATTCCTTTATCTTCTCTCTTTATGAAAAACATTAGAGCACCCCACGGTGACACACTTGGTCCGATAAAACACTATATAGTAGATCATATATATCAACTCATAAATCCCAAAAAATATAAGTTATATTTGGATATATAGGTATTAAAATTTAATAGATAGAATAATGTTACTTTATCCTTAACATAACATCACATAAAGGGGGTAATATCATAAAATATTAATGATATACAACATAAAACAACATTATAGTCCTTGTAAACCACACAATTAATTATTTTCTGATTCCAACAATAACTATAAAGATGAGAAGATATGTTCTTCACAAACCATAAATCCATATGATGACACCGATCAACTATTACAACCACGTTCTCACCTTATCTATAAAAAATTATAAACTTCCAATATTATAAATAAATAAAAGTATGCACAGAATACATCCAATGCATTTAGACAATGATATTGTATGTCTATATTTAATATAATAAGGTATATTCCAAAGATGTATGATTCAAAAACATCATATAAAAACCTTGAGAGACCTCAAGAAATCTATATTGACATTAACCTAACCTAGAAATCACTAATATTATTAGAAGTCTCTACACATTAAAACGCAGATATGAAATTAAGGAAGATATAAATATGGATTAAAATTATCGAAAATAAATAAAGTTCAAAATTTGGTAGATGATAAATACATGATACCTTAGATGATATATATTTTTCATTGTACTAGAAATACCATAGAATTATATTGACAATTTGATACTCTCCAATCTCACTTCCACTGATAGATAACACTTACCCAATAATGATAAACCTTTTATCTCTATGTATATAGATGTAAAAGGGTTTTCCAATATAATATAAATCACCCCTTTACTATCTATATGTTTTTTGAGAATATTATTGTTGTCAATTCCTCATAGAAAACTATTACTTTGGATGAATATGAATCTGAAAAAATAGTTATTGAACATCTCCAATAATGGAATTCCCATTTAATCTATAAAAGAGAACAATTTCTCCAAACCAGCAATAGTTTCCATTTAACATCTATATATATATAAGAGTATAGAGGATGATGTTTACTCAATATTAGTTAGAAAAATAACTCTATAGATATTTGAGAGACTTATTATTTTAAAATATTCCTCAGGAAGTCCTCATGACTTCCCTCTTGTCATGAAATTTTCAATCATTCCAACGTATAATCATTATCTGAGAAAATCACTTGAAAATGTGGGGTACCCAATCATATAATAGGTAATGATGAACATAAGTGATAAAAATTGATGATAAAATGTAATCATAATATAGATATGTGCGTATGTAAACATAATCAAGGAGAAACTACATAACATTATTAAATAATCACTAATAAAAACTTTATTATAAATCTTGTTTCATGATATAAATCATTTAGATAAGATAATGTATGAGTCATAATAGTGTGGAAACATGAGTCAATATTTATGAAATAAGAATAGCTGACATATATATTATTTATAACATAGAAATGTGGATAAGAATATGGAATATACAAGAAAAATAAAAAAATATTTCAGTTATAAAACAACATTAAAAATGTCATCATTACATTTTATAAAAATTCTTGTAGTGTATTAGGTCCACTCCAAAATCCCATAAACTTAATGGATATAGTCATATAATGGATTGGGATCACTATGTAGTCCTTTAAAAATCATCTCACGGGATAAAAATCTTTAACAAATTCATTTTAGGGCTATATAATTCTATTTCCACCCATCATATAATGAGAACAATACATTTTTTTGAAAATAATCATGAAAATATTCATAATACCAGAAAATAATAATTAAACCCTGAGAATGAAATATGATTCATGAAAATTTCTATAGGAATTTATCATGAGAAATATATAGAATCATGGTGGTTGAAATCATTAGATCATATCCATAATGATGTATAAGAAAAAATAAAATATTTTTTTATATTAAAAAAACATATACGATCACTCAAAAATAAAATTGCAAAATAAGATGAAATATATATACCTTTGTTGTAAAATTTATTTTAATATAAAAAAATTTATAAATTAAGGTTTTTAGAAAATACTGTGAAATTAAATAAAAATTAATTTATAGAGATATAAAAATTTGGGAAAGATATTTTTTAAATAAAATATTAGAAATTGATAAGTGAAATAGTTCATGCATAAAAGATAAATAATATATTCCTTTCGTACATAAGTAAATAAATCCATGTCAATAGAAAATGAACCAAAAAAAATTCTAAAAATAGACTCCCTTTATTATTTTTTAAAGTTGATGAAAATAAATATAAAATGAATATATTGAATTATAAAAGTTAAAATAAGGATATATATAACACAATAAAATGATTATGTATGACATATAAGAATGATTCCAAACCGAATAAGATGAGACAAGTTCAGAACCACATACTAGAAAAGTTTCCATTTAGTTGGGAATAAAATGAATGTGAAATATTTAGAATACTAGTAAATTAAATAAATAGTTAAATGAGGATAAAATATATTTAGGGTAGGGGTGGGTTTGAGATAAAGAATATAAAATTTCCATGAAATGTAAATTTATTCATAGACAATATTGATTAAAAAGCGATATTTCAAAAGAAACCCTTATGAATTTTGAATGTACTCAATAAAAATACAATAAAAATACATGGGTTATATTGATAAACACATTTAATTTCCTAATATAATGATAAAAGGTATCCATATCAATGTATATACATCACCCAAAGTAGAAAAATTAGTGAATTTAGAGTATATCACAGTAGATGGAAATTGACATGTAACCCCTTATAAAAAGAATAACATATGTGGTAAGATGTTTTCAAAGAAGTGATCATGTGATAGAAAATTAGATCATAATTAAATAAGAGGAAATATAACATAGTTAAATGAAATGAATAAATATATATAATATTATATGAAAATAGTAAAAGAATGAGAAAACATGATGAAAGAAAATCTAATTAAGAATCCCCTTACATCAAGCATCAAATCGCCACATTCATAATTTACATTATGAAATGTAATGTTATATTAATTTTTAAATTTATTTAGAACCTTTTTTAAATATATTATATGCATTTTTTTCATTAATTACCACGTATTATTTATTTATATAATTTATTTTACTTTTATCATTTTATTGTGGTTTTCTTTTCCCCAGTTCAAAAAATATATGTATAATTATAATGGTTAAATATCCTTTTTAAATTATTATATAATCTATGAACGAGTTCATGAATGTGTTTTTTGTCATATTATTCATGATAGATTAACTATATTAATATGCAGGTACCACCCTTTGAATATTCAATGATAAACATGACTTAAATAAATCTAATTTACTTTGATTGATAATGTTTACTATATCAGTTATCATGACTATTTTATCTTTACAGAGTCATGCCAATGGAATAATTTACATATTATAATATTTTAAAACATGAAATAAACTTTTAGGAAAAAAATTAATTATTAAAAAAAACTTTCGTTCATTTTGGTAGTTCCAAACAACCACTCCTAAAATGATGTTTTTAAGCTTTTAAAAAATATGGGGTAAAACATTTATTATTAGGTATATATAAAAATAGTATATATCATTAAAATATTTTTGTTAATGTGAATTTTATTCATCATTTATTTTTATAAAATGTGTAGTTGAAAAATTCGAATGAAATAAAATATGAGATTTAGGACATGTATTTATTTTACATTGTATCATCTTATTAAAACAAGTTTCATGATAGGTTTTGAGTAATAAATAATAATATATAGATCAGAATGATTCTATTACAATGATAAAGGAATCATGTTTAAATAGAAAAATTAGTGATTTGAAATATCTCACTATGATTTTTGAGTCTCCTCCATTGACTAAGCATAAAAAATCCATTAAAGGGATTTTGGATAGAATAAATCCATATGAATGAGTAAAATAAGAAGAAGAAGAAATGGAAATTTAATTTGGAAACCTCCTATTGATCATTTAATCACCGAACTTTGATTAAATATAAATGCACTGTAAAAGTGATTTGGCCTAGAAATTATCCTTATGATTGTGAAAAAGGGGTATTTAGAAAATAAATTTTAAACATATATATTGAGAACTCTAAAAATTGTATGTGTTTTGGAAAGCATAGAATGAGTTTTTATTTTATAATAAATAATCAATAACCCATTCACAAATATTGATAATTTAAAGGTCAAAAATAAAATTTTAAGATTGATTTTTTTCCTAAATAGATAATATATTATATAATACATAATTACTCATATATACATGAATGAGAGTAAAATTTAATTATTTCTTATTAATTTATAAAATATTTTTAACATTATGTACCATTTAAATTCATTTTTTAGGTTATTCATATAATTCAGATATATAAATATTTAAGTAATAACTTAATTAACCAATACATAGTAATACCATTAAATGATTATTATATTAATCACCAGAACATGAAACCCGTTAATTAATGTAAAATATTTTTCATTAAATATTTCCAAACAATCATCTTTGACTTTTCTTCATCTTGCATAAGAATTGGGTTAAAACTTCATAACAGTTTCAGATAATTATCATTTTATATAATATTAAAAATAAAATAATAAAATCAGTATAATTAATATTCAAAAATATTATAATATTATTTTTTAATAATATTATATATTCTTTATTATTTTAGGATAACATCATTAAGATAATAATTTTGATTTTTCTTACATTATTAAAATTCTTGATAGCATTTGGGTAGTTAAATTTTTTTATAATTTTAAAATTATTAAATATAAATCACTCTATTTAATTATTAATCATATTTATAATTTATATTGAAAATTACCTTATAACTTCTTAAATATTATTCCAAATTCACCAATATTGACTTTTTCAATGCTAGAGTAGCACTACATCATCACCAATATTTAATTTATTTATCATGATATATAAAAATTAGGTTAATAGGACAATATATTGATGATATCTTGATTATAATATCATATAATTTTAATTCAATAGTTTTATAAAATATTTTATTCCATTTTGGATAAAATTATAATAAAATTGAATTATCATTCAACTTGAAAAAATATATTATTTTTCATGAAATTTTACTTAAAATTTATCAATAAATATATAACCACATGAAATTATATAGATTTACTCTACATTAATTGATATTAAAAAAATATAAACAAAGAAATAAATTAAAATTTTTATTCATTAATTTTTATAAAAATACTGTCAATATATATATATATATCAAATATACAATTTTTTATCTTCTGTTTTCTATAAATTTTATAAAAAATAACTTCCACTGAATTTTAAAATGAAAATTAAAAATAAATCATTAGTTATATTAAAATTAATGAAATATTATTAATAATAACTTGTAAAATAAAAACCTATTATAATTTATTTTTTTAAAGCATAGAATATTTCATAAAAAATTGAATAATATAGTTGATTACAATAATTCTAGGGATATAATTATAAAATATATCAATATAAATCCATAAGATTAATGGAAATATATAATAATAATAATATTTTAATTTATTATAATAGGAAATCATTTTAATAAAATTAATTTAACTTTTAAATAAAACATATTTTTATAATCACAAAGTAACATAATAATTTTTAATTTCTAATTAGTATATAATTTGATTATATTTTATCATTTATTTGAAACCACCGAGATACTGTGATTTTTTTTGAAATGAATGTAAAATTTAAATATTTTTTATTACAAAATTACCAATTTTAGATTTAATTATATTGACCACAAAGTTTAGATTGTGTTACACACAACACCGTGTTGAGCACACATTAAATGCAACACTATATGTCAATTAACAGAGTAAAATTATTAAATATTTATTTTTTAATGTATATTATAACCTAGAAAATTATATGGAGGGTATTAATATGATTAAAAAATTATTAATGTATGTTTTAGATATGAATATATAATTAATTCATTTGTGACCAAATAATTAGAAATGAAATTATAAGCCTTCCGAATATAAAACAAATATTAAAAAAAGTATTTTTATATGAAACAATGTGTTTTACATTAATAAATTAAAATTTAACATATTTTCACTAATATTGAAGTAATTAAATATAATATTTTCAATTTAATTTTTATAATATGTGTTTCCAAGATAAGAGATAAGAATAAATACAATTTTAAAATTAAAAATGAATTTTTTATAAAAGTAGTTTTATCCCCTTTGGAAAAATTATATAAAAATAAATATTTACCAATTTTAGATATTTTATTTGAATGAATAAATTTATTTATTGAAATAATCATAATAATTTTATATTATGGATATGTTTTGGATTTTTCTGAAGGGTTTTATGCTTTTATGAATTGTGAAAAATATTGAATTTTAATTGAAAACCCATGTTGCGTTTAATTTATTTATAATGTTAAGTTATAATTTATATTGGTTTTAAATTAATATTATATGAATAATATATGTATATACCCAATTTTCGTTACTATGATCAATTTAAAATATAATATTTATATAAAAATGATTTATTCATTTTGATATTTTCTCCTTAAAAATCTTATTTCTCATCATGCCTATGGGATTAATTTTAAATTAATTTTTTCACTTATGTGTATTGGATTTGTAAAAATTTATTCGACATATGAAACAATAATAAATTTTATTATCGATTAATTTTAAATTATTTTTTTAATAAATTTAATAGTGAATGCATTAAATATTAATTACCATAGTAAAGGTAATAATTGGTTTTCCCGGGTGTCAAACTAAATATATTACTATAACAATGACCTATAAAATTGTCTGAAAACTAGTTTAGGGACATATTTATACCATTCAACCTCTAATTTTTAATAATGGAAACTTTTTTACCATTTATATATATGGAAAACATGGTAGCACTCAATTCATTTAAAAACACCAAGCTTGTCCTCTCCTCCATATCTAAAAGGACACCCAACTCTTCTCCTCTTCCCACCATGAAAACCTTTTGGATTGGAAAATAAATATGAAAATAACTTCAAAAATTCCTTAATCTTATCATAGAATCAATTTTTGTGTTATAAATCCATCTTAATAAGGCTTTAGTTCCAACCTATAGAGCATGCCCGAAGAAGAGGTAATGTTATTCAATATGGGGTTTTCTTTTTTTTTTCATCCCCCACCTACAAAAATTATTATTATACCTTAATGAAATAATAAACTCAATATATTATACCTAATTATATGTTTTTTACTTTATGTTATTTACCTATAACCATCTCCACTTTCCTCAGATGAGTTAAAAAATCATCACTCGTGTGTACAGCGGGATACCACCTCACTAATTGAAGTCATTTATTTTTTCCATTACCAAATATATGATGATGTATATAAAGTATATATATATGTATATAATATTTATAACATAATTATACCTCTAGATTCATTATATCATATATTCATTGTACTTACCATTTCTATAGGGGGCACAATATCATCACTCGTGTGTATAGTGGACCACTACCTCGAGATGTGATGTGACTCGTTCCCACTGACACATTACATGGAAGATAATAAGGAGAAATTTAGTGAATGTATGTGATATACATGAAATAATTATTATAGTAATGAAATATTTAACATTATTTAAGGATAATATATAATTATATTTCTTATTTCTTTCAGTCACTGAATGATAATAATGACATTCATATATGTGTGGACTATAGCTTTAGTGAAGCGATGTGAATATATTTTGATCACCCCACCATACGGATGATATGTATAAGTATATTTATAGAAATGATATGGTATTTATGAAATTACTATCATTATAGAAATAAAATATATTACTTTAATCCTTTTTGTGATGATTATTGAGAAATGGAAACGTTACTCATGTGAGCGTATGGCCTACCATCTCCATGAATATATCATATTTAATTTCTCAAAACCATATTTCATTGTTAGTATTAAAAGTGAAATTTATGTATAAGTTTTATAATTATTTCTTGATTATTTTTATGGATATATTAGAACCATCATCAGGTTAAGAGGGAAAAAAATAACAAATCAAAACTCATATGAAAAATAAATCAATTATTACTTGAAACGTGACATTAACATGAAATTTTTAACAAAGGGTTAATAGAATAACGAAAGTAAATAATATATGGTATGATATATATAATAATGGTTTAGTAATATATATATATAAATCAAGCTTATATTTATTTTAAAAAAGAATTTGAATCCGTACAATGGATGTCAAGAATTAAGGTAAGGGATTTTTGTCTCGCTTTTTGCATCAATGAGACACATACTATATTCATCACCAATTTATTTTATTGTAGTATATATTATAAGGACCTATAATTAAACATTACATAATATTGGGTTACATCAAGAATTAAATTGAGGATCTTTTCAGGTTTTGTGTTTTAGATCATTAATCCATAACTGTTTTAATACATCTCAAAATTTACAAAGCAGAAACTTCTACTCAGTTTCCATTTTTTTATAAAATAATAACAAATAAAAATATAAACATGTCTAGTTCCATGTTTTTTGAAAGCATTACTTCTCCTTGATCCTATCCTTTACCGTATTCATCTTTATGTCTTATAAAAAAATTCAAAACATGTGATGAGCATAAAAAGCTCCGTAAGGGTTATAAAATAAGAAAAGAAATCATTAGCCCATAGGTAAATACTAATCAATGAACCCTTTCTTTTCAATCATAAAATACCTTATTAAATCATAAGATTTATGAATAACACATAGAAATCACAAATCAAAAAGGTTACATATGGCATCCATATCATACTTACATTATAGCTATCATAGGTACATATGTTGTTACGTTTGGAATACCCATCACTATATATTCCATAAATCTATTGGGAGAAACATTAACATTAACCTCAGTCATGTAACCCAATGCATTGTTGAGATATCTCGTGCTCACCCACCCTAAGATTATCACAGAACCACCCATATATGTAAAAAATTCAAAAAAACATAACATATTGGTAACACATAAAAAATCCTAAAGGAAAGATAAAATTTTCTCATTACAATAACAAAATATAATTTCAAGATATTAACATAATAAATGCTTTATCATACCATTTTCAAAATCATTTAAAATGTTTAATAAAGTGGTTTTTGAATAAAATATACCCATACCACTTTGAATATTTTGAATGAAATTGTAATTTCAAAACAATCATGTCCATATAAATAAATCCTTAAAATAATTTCTAAAACATGGACATGAAAGATTATGACTTATAAGATTAATTCGTTAAATCATTTAAAACAATGTTTTAGATAAATATTCCTTTACCACTTAAGAAACTCTGGAATAGAAATAATTACAGAATAACATTAAACAATTCATATGATATCATTAAAATAAGTATATTAATGATATAACATGTCAAAGGGGAGTATATAAAACATATAAAAGTGAATTGGTGTATAAAAATAATAAGTCTCAATGTAATGTAAATTGAGACAATGTCCCTTACCAAGATGGTATGATTAGATTTAAGGATAAATCAGTGACATAATTATGTGTGAAAAATATAAATAAACAATATATAATTGGATATTTTGTGTAAAAAAATCAGTGGTCATTCACACATATTGATAACATGACATAATTATATTATAAAAGTATAAACCAAAGAATTGAAATTGGGTTTAGAAGTTTCCTTTTAGATATTCGATAGCCTAAAGATGTCACATTAAAATTTAGAAAATATATTGATGGGAGAAAAAGGGTATCTCATCAAATAGACATAAAATTTTTAAAAATAAGGATATAGAAGAAAATATCACAACATAAAAAGATTTAAATTAAAATACATAAGAAATATTAGTGTTTTAAAAAGAGGAGGGTGAAAGTTTCCCTTACTGATTTGTTGTAACTTATGAAACATACAACCCATGAAATAATGATGATACAATGGAGATTAAAATACCCATAAATGATATTATATTACACAAATAATACAATCATGTGTAGTACATACACCACACAAAATGAAATAGTGTCAAATAAAGCATGAATCTCATGGGAATAAAAAGTGACATGAAAACCAATTACCACGTTATAATCATTCAAGTCGTATGAAAAACAAATTAATAATGACCAAATGAAACACATAATACCTTAAATATAAAAATAATAATGATAATATATTTAATAAGGCCGCACACAAAACACCACATGCACAAAATAAGTGGTGAACTATATAAATATCACGAAATTAAAAGTGAGATAAGAAAAATCCTTACCTTGTGTACGAATTGACCCATTCATTATTTAATCTCTTGATTAATAAACTAAAGTTATTTTATACTTGATTTATATCCTTTTTTCAAGATTATTATTCCTTTTATAGCACTTATTACTTTTTGGTAAACATTATTTAATCATTTATGTTAATAACGGTTGTTTTATCGATATTCGGTACGTGAGTAAAAAATGATCTTATATTTACAAATTTTTCATGTGTTCAAAATTACATTATCTATAGATTGATATTAATTGTTTAGATATAATATATATAATATATATCAAGTATATATGTGTATTTATAATGGTATATAACATTTAGAGATAAATGAGGAAATGCATTGTTCATGGAGACGGTAAACCGTACGTATGCATGAACACTACTTTCATTTTTATTTTCTATTTAATGGAATGAATAATTAATGATATAGAGGTATATTATAATTCCAATATAATATCGTATATAATTTTATTGAAAATATCCCTTATATATTCAACATATGGCACGAACGAGTCATATCACATTGATGGGGCGGTTGTCCGCACTTCCTCAAATCAAATTATCATATTTACCCATTATGGAAACCATAACAGTATCCTATAAATGAAAAATATAGAATTGTAGAGACAATATAATTATAATCTATATCCTATATAAATGTATTTCCATCATAATGGACACCATGATATGCGGTTGGATATAATTGAACAATCATCGTTTCACGAGGGAGTAGTTGACCATCCACATGAACAGTATGTTCATATCCATTTTATGGAGGTGTCTGTGAGTGTAGTTTGAAAAATTCTCATAAAAAATCCTAGTATATTTAAGGTAATTGTTTTTTTATAAAATAATTTAATAAAGAGAGAACAGGGGGTTGGAGATGTAAAATAAAAGAATAGACATTAAGGGAAGACCTTACCTTTAAATCGGGTAACTCTTCTTGGATTGAACAAAAATGATTTCTTGAAGTGTATTCTACCTAAGGTTAGGTTTCTAGGTGGAAAATAGGTATTTACGGACCATAATTGGGAAGAGGTTAGATGAGAAAAGTGGCCTCATATGTGTGAGTAATGGGTTAGAGTTGAGGGATTTTTATATAGGGGAGGGGTTCTTTAAGAATGTTTGAAAATATTATTTTTTATATATATTGATTTTAGGGTTCTAAAGGTCCAAAACTCATTAATGTAGATTATAAAATGACTCTTGTTAGAAATAAAATCATCCAATAATAATTGGACAGGTGTTGGATTTTTTTTAATATTTACAATCTTATTTATTTAAATTACATATTAATGAGGTAAACATGTCATCATTATTGGGTCATAAATAATTTTATTTATTTACCTCTAAAAATTATAAAAAAAATCCCATGAGGTAGTTAATATTTATATATTTCAAATTAATATTTATAGTAAAATAGATACCTTATATAACCCCATATAAAAATTTATTTAATAAAAGATATATGTTTATGTCATTTTTTTCATTACGTTAAATTAATTAATATAATGTGTCATTATCACTTTTAAGTGGCTTTATGGGGTCCCAAAATCGACCCATAGATGTACATGGTCGTGAAGAATTCATCAAATAAGGTTAAAAGAAGTGTTAAGCTAATTTTATATTATTATAATATTATTTTTACCTTGAATTACCCTATTTTCATTTAACTGTGGTAAAAAAGTCAAAAGTTACTATTCACCAAATCTTATATTCATATAATTGAACCACATTTTACATACTAATAACTATCATTTATGTCATATTATTGAAATTAAATTCACAAAAACTATAAAATTTAAGGAAAAATTTGGTTTTTAACTACAACTTCGTGTTTTCCCCATTCATAAAAAATTACAGGTTATCAGAAAAAGACTAAACAATCAGCCTATGATATATTTGATATTTGAAATTCCAAAATTATTTATATTTTACCAAATTCAAAACATAGAATTTCCATTAATTACTTTTAAATTAATTATAGTTGTCAAAACAAAAAGCATGTTTTTATGAAATAATTACTATCAATATATTGACATTTGTTTATGTCCAATTTCAAGGTGAAATTACTTCCAATGAACAAAATTGGATTTAATGGTAAAAATATTTTCTAATTACACATAAGAAACAATTAAAAGGATAATATAACCATATAAATAAATTATATTAAAAGGTAGTTTTGAATTAAAATATAGTATTTTTCAATATTCATTAAAAAATGAATGTTTTCAGAAAATACCAAAATTTTTCCCAAACTAAAATTTGAAGTCCTGATTATAAATAAGAAATTTATCTTGTCAAATAGAACATATAAATGTAAAAAAACAATATTTAAATAGGGTTCACCATCAAATGGTAGTAAATAAACCTTTTAAATACTATTAGAGTATTTATGATTAAAATTTGATTCCTTCACATTTTAAGCCTCTAACTTTTATTGGACAAATATAAAAAAATTTAATAATCATTTGTAATATTATTTTACATAGTTATGTTCATTCTATCCAATACATTGGCTATGCGTTAACTACCATTTAAAATAATAATAATATTTTATTATTTTTCAATATAACTCAAAATTTTACGAAACATAATATTTCAAAGAAACTCGTTGTTGCGTATTGGGTACGCCATAGAACATAGCACCCCCTTTAATGTAAAATTAATAATTAAATCAAAAATATTAATTAATATTAAAATTTCATACTCTTTATTTACCTAGGATGTTACGTCCTTCCCCCTATTAAAAATTGTGTCCTCGCAATTTTTAAATTGGGCTCAAAAACATCATTTAAAGTCCCACACTATAAAAAGAGTCAATAAAACTATCACTTTGAAAGAAAGAAGGGGATGTGAAATGGTCAACTAAGGTAACCCATACTAGTATTAGATGTAAAAAATCATGGATTTGGAAGAGAAACTAACCATTATATTCTAATGGAGAGTGATAGGAAACATGATTCGAAGAAATTTAAACAACAAAAAACCAAAAACATGTGATATTTTAAATGGTTATTCATTCCACAGTATGAAAAGTAAATGGGAATATTTTTTTTGGGTTCATTTTCATAATTTTGAGGAATTATTTTAAAACATAGAATATTAACATAGATAAATATACATAAATTTCAAGAGAAGTTTAATCTATTAATAATTTTCTACCAAAAACTCTTCTTTTCTTCAAATGATGAGTATTAAAGATGACTTGGTCACACCTGAAGTGCTATAATCAAATTCTAGAGAATCACATAATCCAAAAAATAAGAACTATATATTTCCCATATCATTATACATTATCCAAAACCAAAAAATGTTATTACACGATCAGATAATCCCCAAAAGGATAATCCTTTATAAAAAGAAATACTACTCTTAATCACCAAAATTCAGCAAAAAAGAACACAAAGTTCAAGAATGTCCATTCAATACATAATTGATCTTAAAATTATTCAAAATAATTCAAACTAATATTGAAATCCAAGGTTCATAAGAATTAATCACATAGTCCTCCATAGTAATTCTTATCATTTATCTCTAAATAGCATCGACTACTCTTAAAGTCTCATACTAAAGTGTAATTAACCAATCCACATATTATATATGATAGGATAATTATTTCCATAGATAACACAAATCCCCATATGTCCACAATAAAAACATAAATTCTTCCA
Organism: Viscum album; assembly: GCA_963277665.1. Taxonomy (NCBI): domain Eukaryota; kingdom Viridiplantae; phylum Streptophyta; class Magnoliopsida; order Santalales; family Viscaceae; genus Viscum; species Viscum album. The sequence goes on along the minus strand of OY728128.1, from coordinate 2,103,247,099 downwards.
AAATTAAATTTCAACCATTAATCCACAAATGAGATCACATAGTATTCTCTTTCCATTAAGCACATAATGTTCCCTAAAAGTGAGAAGATCTTTAAAAATAACATTTATAACTTAATCACAAAATCATTTTCCTATATTAAGGATATCCATTTAATGAAACATAAGATCCAAAATAAAATTATTATTGGTGCATAAAATCATTTAACTAATATAATAAGTCATACTAACTGGGGACATCACATAGGCCAGTAGTAGGTGATAAATCCAAATCTCACTTTGGTTGTGGTTTTGATTCCCATAGCTTTGTCTTATGTGACTGGTTGTCACATGGTCGGCGTATTGTCATTTCTATAAAACTATAAAATAAAACTAACATGTTTTATCCTCTATGGTTTTCTTATACATTTTATTTTCATCCCAATAAATTAAGACATCAACATCTTATATATTGTCATTTTTTCACCTTCATATAATAAAATAAAACTATTCCAAATAGAAGGAACATCATAACTTCATCATGGTGTCCATATGGTTTCATCATCATCATTTTCACGTAGGTAGAAGGTCCATGAATTGAAAATATTATTTAGAGATCCATAAAAATCATTTTTTTCCTTCATCCAAATACAACTTTTCCAACTTGGGTCATATTGGTTTTCATAGAAAAATAGTTTTGGAAAATAATCATGTATGACATATAATTTAGAAACAACTGATAAAACATGATTTTAAAAAAATATTCAGACTGAGTTTGAGTTGAAAATTTCAATCAATAGACCTTTCTAAATACTATAAGTATATGTTGAAAGACTATATTGGAAAAGAAAATATAAATAGGTCGTGCGAGGGTCTCCTTCTTCAGCACCTTTTTTAAAATCATATTATAATTCAAAATATTGTGATTAGGTAAAATATTTGAAAATGACTTGATAATATTTAAATTTATTGAAAATATAATAATATTGTGTAATAGAATTTTATTAAATACAACCCATTATCCAAATGATATCAAGTTATAATAGAGGAGTTTGAAATCTCAAAAAACTGCTTTCAAGTGAGCTGTATGCTAGAAAATGATTCACAATCATCCGAACAGGACTTTGCAATAATTATTTCAAGCGAGTAACAAAAAATATTAAAAAATTTTTTTTGAGAACCTACTCCTTCCATTTTTAACAGAATTTACTTGATCTGAAAAGTTATAAAACAAGGATTAAAACAAAATAATAGAAAGTGGGACTAACCATATGTTTAACAAAAACTCCAAATCCCTAAAGTTGTCTAATCCGACCTCTGATAAAAACTATAATGACTCATCCTTAAACATTACATAGTCTTGAGTTAAGTCAAGAATTAACATGAAGGATCTTTTCGAGTTCAATGTTTTAGAGAATTAGTCCATAAATATTACAATACATCGAAGAAATTACAAAGTAGACACTTCTACTATGTTTCAATTTTTTTAATAAAATAAAAACTCTTAAAAAAAGAAACATGCCTAGTTCCTTCTTTTTATACCACATGACATTTCCTTGATCCCATCATTGACCCAATTCATATTTAAATATTATGAAAAACAGTTCAAAACATCGGATGAGCATAAAACGATCAGTAAGAATTATAAAATAAGGAATGAAATCATTTTCCCATCAATAAAAAAAATTAATGAAACTATAATTTTCAATCATAACATACCTTATGAAATCATATGATTTATGAATAACACATAGAAATCACAAATCATAAAGGTAACTTGTGGAATACATATCGTACATACATTGTATCTGTCACAACTATCTAGGGAGTTATATTTGGAATACCCATCACAGTATATTCCTTAAATCTTTTAGGAGAAATATTTACATTTACCTATGTCACGTTACCCAATGCATTGGAGAGCTATCTCGGGCTCACCCACATTAGGTTTATCAAGAAACCACCCGTATACATAAAACATTCCCAAAAACCATAACATATTCATAAAACATAAAATAATTATAAAATAAATATTACATTTCCACATTTAAATAACAATATATCATTTCAAGATACTGAAATAATCAATGCTTAATCAAACCATTTTCAAAATCATTTAAAATGTATAATAAATAGATTTTTGAATCAATGTGTCCCATACCACTTTGAAGATTTTGAATGAAATTTTAATTTCAAAACATTATTGTACATTTAAATAAATACATAAAATCATTTCTAAAACATGGACATAAAAGAGAAGGATTTAGAAGACTAAATCCTTAAAACATTTAAAATGATGTTTTTTCCAAATAATCTTTTACCACTTGAGAAATTATTGAATAGAAATAATTACAGAATAACATTAAATAATGGTTATAATATCATGATAATAAGGAGATTCATGATATAATATGTTAAAGATCAGTATATACACTATATAAAAGTTAATTGGTGTATAACAAAAAATAAGTCTTAATGGAATATAAATTGAGGCAAAATCCATTACAAAGATCATATCCTTAGATTTAAGGATAATTCAATGACATAATTATATTTGAAAAATATAAATACACCCAAGATAAGTGGATATTTTCTTTAAAACAATACAATTTCATTCTCACATATTTATAGCATGATATAATCAATAAGTACAAGCTAATCCCAATGAATTGAAATTTGGTTAAGAAAATCCCTTACAGAAATTTGACAGCCTAACCACATCACATTAAAATTCTAAAAATGAGTTAATGAGAGAAAAAGTGTATCTCATCACATAGTCATACAATTTATAGATATAATTATATATAAGAACATATCCCAATATAAGATGATGTAAATTAAGAGGCATAACAAAAATAAGTCTTTTTAAACGATGAGGATTAAAGATTCCCTTACCGATTTGTGGTAACCTACGAAGAAAACAACCTATGAACGAAGGTTCATACAATGAAGATTTAAATACCCATAAATTAAATTATATTACACAATGAATACAATTATGGGATGTATATACACTACACAAAAAGAAAAAATTGGAAAATATAACATGAATCTCATGGGAATAAAAAGTGAGATGAAAACCCCTTACCACATTGTAATGAATCGATTCATATGAAAAAAAATTAACAATGACAAGATGAATCATATATTACCATGTATATAATGATAATAATTATAATATATATCGAAATTCTGCACAAAATACACCACATTCATGAAATAAGTGGCGAACAATAGAAATCTCACGGAATTGAAAGTGAGATAAGAAAAATCCTTACCTCATGTCTGACTTGACCCGTTCGGTCTTTAATATCATGAATAATACACTAAAGATAATTTATACTTGCATTAGAAACTTTTTAACATTTCTTATTTCTTTTATATCACTTATTACAATGTTATAAACATTATGTATTCATTTAAGTTAATAATGGTCGTTTTGTCAATATTTGGCACTTGAGTCAAAAATGAACTTCTTATATTTACAAGTTGTCCATGCGGTCAAAATTAAATTATCTCAAGAACTAAATTAATGATTTATATATCATATATATCATATATATCCAATATATATATGTTTCTATAATAGTACATAGCATTTGGAGATAAGAAATGAAATGCACCGTTCTTGGAGACGGTAAACCGTACTTATGCATGAACATAAATATCATTTTTATTTTAATTTAATGGAATGAAAAATAAATGGAAAATAGGTATATAATAATTCCAGTATAATATCATATATTATTTTATTAAATCCATCCTTTATACGTTCCACGTATGTCATGAATGAGTAATATAACTTTGAGGGGGCGGTAGTCTGCACTTCCTAAAATGAAATTATCGTATTTACCCATTATAGAAACCATAATGTTATGATATAAATGAATCATAAAAATGTATCAAGACAATATAATTATAATATATATTACATATAAATACTGTTCCACCATAATGGCCACCATGAGAGGCATTTAGAGATAATTTAACAATCATCATTTCGTGAGGCTTTAGTTTGTTGTCCACAGAAAAAATATGTTCTTTACCCATTAGATGGATGTGTTTGTATGTTTAGTAAGAAAACGTCTAATAAAAAAACCCAAAATATTTAATATACTAGTTTTTTTATAAAATAAATGAATAAAAAGAGTTTAGAGGGTTGGAGAATTAAAATAAATGAAAAGAACGTAAGAAAAAATGTTACCATTAAATCGGGTAACTCCTTTTGGTTTAAACCAAAAGGATTTCTCAAAGTGACTTATGCCTAAGGTAAGGTTTCTAGAAAGATTATATGGATGTATAGAGCTTAATTGGGCATAGGTTTGATGATCCAAGTGGCTTTGCAGATGTGAGTAATGGGTTAGTGGTGAGGAATTTTTATAAGGGGTAGGAGGAGATCTTTAGGAATGTTGGAAAATATTATTTTATTATATAATTATATTCTATTTATAAATCGCCAAAACTAATAAAAATAAAATATAAGATGACTATTTTTCTAAATAAAAACATCAAATAATTATTGGATAGGTTTTGGATATTGTTTTAATCTTTATAATCTTATTTATTTAAATCATTCATTAATGAGGTAAACACTACATCATTATTGTGTCATAAATAATTTTTATTTACTTGATGTATAATAATTATAAAGTAATTACATGAAGTTTTAAATAGTTTTATATTTAATATGAATATTTATAGTCAAATATATAACTTTTATAACCCCATGTAAAAATTTATTTACTAAAAGATATATGTTTATGTCATTTTTGTCTTTAATTTAAATTAATTAATATGAAGTGTCATTATCAATCTTACGGCGCTCCATGGAGTCCCAAAATTAACTAAAGGATTCCCATGGTCGCCCATGGCTCATAAAATATGGTTACGATAAGTTTTAAGGTAGTTTTTATTATTATAACATTCTTTTTTACCTTGAATTACCATATTTACCTATAAACGCAATAAATGAAAATAAAAAATTAACATTCACCAACAATTTTTTACATCTTATTGAACCAAATTTTATATACTAATAACAACCATTTTTGTGGAATTTTATAAATTCAATTCATAGAAGTGGTAAAATTTCATGAAAAAAGTCAGTTATTTAACTACTAATCAGTGGTTTCAATATTCATCAAAAATTGATGGTTTTTAGAAATATACCAAACATTCAGCCTAATGTGTATTTGATATTACAAATTAAAAAATTATTTCTACCTTACCAAATAAAAAACATATATGTTTCATTAATTAATTTAAAATTAATTCCCGTTTTCAAAACAAAAAAATTTATTTTTAATAAATAATAACTATCAAAATATTGACACTAGTTTATGTCCAATTTCAAAGTGAAATTACACCCAATGGCCAAACATAGATTAAATTGTAAAAATATAATCCATTTCATCTTTAAAACCAATTATTACAATAATATAACAATAGAAGAAAACTATATTAAACGGATGTTTTGAATTAAAATACAGTATTTTTCACAATTCATTAAAAATGAATTTTATATGAAAAATACAAAAATATTTACCAAAATAAATTTGATGTCCCTATTGAAGTAAAGAATTTTATTTTCTCAAATAGAACATATAAACGTAACAAAAACCATATTTAAAGAGGCTTCTTCATTAAAAGGTGGTAAATCGTCCTTTTAAATAATATTAGAGTATTTATGCTTAAAATTAGATCCACTCACATTTTAAGCCTCTAACTTTTATTGGATAAACGTAAAAACATTTAATAAACATGTTTAATTATATTATAGTTAGTTCTATTAATTAACACCAATACAATGAAAATGTGTTAACTACTATTTAAAATAATAATATATTTTTATTATTTTTTAATATAACTAAACATTTTGTGCAATGTAAGATTTTAAGGAAACCCATTGCTGAATATTGGATACTCCATCAATCATAACACCCCCTTTGAAGTAAAATTAATATTTAATTAAATAATATTATTATATATGAAAAGGTGTTTCTCTTTACTTACTTGGGATGTCACAAATATACTACCACATTGAAATGTAATATTATGAATATTTTTATTTTAATGATATTTCATGTTTCATTTAATGATATTCTTTTTTGGGGCTTATGATTCAATGTTACGAATATGGTATGAATTTTATGTCACAATCTCATAGTTTATTGAAAATCTTTATGATTATGTTTTCAATGATGAATTCATATGATCTATATCATAAGAAATCAGAAATATTGTCATAATATATATTTTTTCGTGAGAATAAATGTTTTAAATTAATTTTACTATCTTTATATACTCATAATTTTAAAATAATGTTTTTACAAAACCGTGTTTTATGAAAATATTTTCAAAAAAAATTCACATTTTTTCAAACTAGAAATGCCATTTTTCTCAATAAATGTTTTAATTTATTTTTTAAGCTTCCATTATAAGTTTTCAAGGTAATTATCAAATAAAATTATTTTAAAAATGTTATATGTTTAAAAAAATATTTTTTTCAAATTGAAAATTATACTTTCCTAATTAAAATTTTAAATGTTTTTTAAAGATTAATTTATATTTTTTAAATGTTATTTTAAAAGAAAATAATATTCAAAGATTTTTATGTATTATAAAGTTTTTTTTCAAAGTAGAATGTATATATTCCTAAAGAAATGTTTTTAATGAATTTTTATTTCCTCCTTTATATATTTTCAAATTTATTTTCAAAGAAAATAATTTTATCAATGTTTTATGTTTTAATTTTTTTTCAATGAAGCTAATAAATTTTCTTTATAAAATATTTTAAATTTTTTTATATATTCCTTTATATTTTTTATTATTATTTTAAATGGAAGTTTAATTTAAAAAAAAAATTATAAAAAATTATATGCGAAGAAAGACTATTTTCCTTATAAAATGTCCCAAGTAACCAATCAATATTGTTTTCCATCTAAGATGATACTTTTTGATATTACATATGCATTAAAAGTTAAATAAACCAATGATATAATTCTTACCCATTTATTAATGTTTTTGTTATGATTTTTTATGAAACCCATCTCTATACAAAGGGTTATACAATTATTGAATTCAAATGAAACACTTTTCTTTTAAAAGGTTATTATATAATGAAATGAAGAAATGATTATGAAACATACCACATTTCAACAAGTTATGATATAAATAATATTTTAAGATCTTGTAGAACACATGTGTTTGATTTTTATTAAATTATTGGTGGGACCTATTTCTTCTTCCAATGCATTTCATAAATCATTATATCTCATGATATAAAAAATTGGGAACAAGTTAGCGAGAAAGATCGAGTATGGGAAACTTGTGGGTCCTGATCCACTATGGCAAATAGGTGTGTCCTGATCTAAAATATGTAATATGTGTGTCTTTATCCACAATAGGGAACATGTGATAAGTCCCGATCCACTACATCGATAGTCTTGGTAGTAATTCTTGATGTATGAGATGGTATTCTATAGATATTTTTTTGAAACACATTTATGACATGATATTATGGTTAATGACTGATTTATAATGATTTATCACCCATATGGTCCATGTTTTCATAAATGATAATGTTTTCCCATGAATCGTGTTTATGATATATCAAAGTCTAGGTATGAATTTTGTATGTTATGTTCATGGTTGAATACCATTATTATCACCTTATGATTTTACATTATCATATATTTATATATCTTATGTTTACCCTTAATGATAATCTGATCTCACCACTTCTTATGGTTCCTTTCCCCATGTTTTGAAGAAAGGTTGAATTTAGGGTATGTTTATAAAGTGTAATAAAGGGTAAGGTGTTTGTGGGAAACATTGGGCATCTTTCAACAGATTTGAATATTTTGTTCCTAGTTATTAAAGGCACTAAACTATTATGGTCTTCAGTTTTATGTTTATGTAATGTAATTAATATCCATCCAAATAGATGTAGTATCAATTTTTGAGAATCATGGGTATTTATATTTATGGTAGGAAATAAATATGTTTAAATTTTTAAATAAATATTTATTGATTAAATATAAAATAAACCAATAAATATTATATTATTTAAAAATACATGGGTTGTCACAATATAATATATGGAAGTTGAGAAACTTCTGCCACATAGAAACCCTCGATATTGAAGAAATGTGCTCCAAATGTAATCACATCTAAAAATATACCCATGAGATAGTAGACTCCCAACACTCATAAAGAAATATAATCAACCACTAATAATAGAAGCATCTAATTATATTAGTACTGAGAAGATTCAACTACTCCTTCTATACATGAATCAGATTGAAAAACCTCAAGATATATTAACCATTTTTCTATCTTGAGATAAAATATGATCCCCTAATACTTCAAAAAACAATATCAAAGGAGATATTAATTAAGGAACCTACTACATAAAATATAGTATATAGATTAAATGAATTGGGGATTGGTGTTCCTGCTTCATTGAATATAGTTACTGTAATTCAGGATGTGATGATTGAGGATCAGGTTTCAACAGTTTATACTGCTAAAGTACAATATGATGAAATTTAGGCTACCAATTCATCAAATGCAGGCTTTGTGTTACAAGAAGCGGGGATTGATGTTCTTGCTTCACCCAAAATAGTTTCTGAAACAGAGGAAGTGATGATCAAGGCTCATGTTTCAAATGTTGATACTATTTAAATGCAAGCTACTGAGATTGTATCTTTTGATTCATCCAAGGGTAATTATGATTTAAAGATTTTGGGGGCTCCTGCTTCATCCAGTGGTCTGGTTGAAATTCATGATTTCTTCTCCATTAATCTAATTTGAAAATAAAAAATAGGCACTTCAGATATTAACGATATCCTACAAGTGTTTTCTAGTCTAAAGAAAATGGTTGAAGGACACCTTTATCAGGTAAGTTGAAAAATGTATGGGAAAAAAAGGGGGACATCGACCCAGTCAGAGATATAAATGAAGCTTTATTTTTTTGGAATTTCTTGGGACTGGAAAATCCAGAAACTATGATGTCCCTTAGGCTATTCATTAAAAAACATAGGCTCATTATTATTGGTTTTTCTAAGCCTTAAAGGGTGTTTTCTCCTAGAATTTAAAATTTTGAAAAGACGGCCTTTCATCTTGTGGATTTTAATAGTGGTCAATCAGAGGTTAAGAGATTTTGGGATCTGGCTCATTGTTCCTTAACTGATATTTCTATACTTTTTAACAGTGAACAACATTTCACTTTTTATTTCAATTTTCTTGGTTTACAAACATTTGTACTCTTTTATTTATGATTATAATTGATATTAGGATCAAAGTAACTTATAGATGGACATTGGATCTATTAAAACACTCATCTAAGGACTATGGACCGTTCTTGGTTACTTGAATTCCATCTTGTGCTCTGATGAGAAAATTGGAGCCATGACTAAATTCATCTCTTCAAGAGACTTCAAATCTCATATTGATGATAATGGGTTGATTGAAGTTAACCTGGTCAGGGATATTTACACTTGGTACATGAATGTTTTGGATAGAGTTGTTGCAAGTAGAATTGATAGGGCTTTTGTTAATGAAGCTTGTATTTATTTCTAGTGATCTATTTCCTATATGACTCTCTCTAGAATTAATTACAATAATCACCACATATTTGATGATCTTGTGGGAAAGGATCTCAATCCCTGATACCATTTATATTTAATAATGCTTTGGTCAATCATCATGAATGCAGGACAATTGTGAAATAGAGCTGGAATTATTTAATTGGTAGGTAGAATGAATTGGCATGTGTTATCATACTCAAAATTCTTAAAAGAGATCTGAGTGTATGGTGTAAAGTTGGTTTCATTTATATTGACTCTAAAAAATTTTCTCTTGAGGAATCTATTCAACACATGATGGAGAAGAACAATTCTAATGATTTATCCTATGATGCCCTGGGAGAGACACATCTTGTTTACAAGTTCAATAACTTGTTGAATTTCAGATATTCTTTGCAACGAGGTATTTTTAGGGATAATTGGCTAAGATATTGTGGTAGAAATTTGAATTTTTTTAACATCATGCAGAGAATTAGGATGGTTTCAAGGCCACTACATTTAATAAAAAATGGGAATACTATTTTTGACAGTAAGAAGGATCGTTCTGAACATTTAGTTAATTACTTTAAGGATCTCTTCAATGGTCAAGTCCCTCATGCTGATCCTTTGGAGAGTATAATGCTGAATCTCATTAACCAAGAGGATAATTAAATTCTTTAATATATTATTTATTACTTTGAAATCTATGAAGCAGTCTTTACTCTACATTCTGATAGCCTTGCTGGTCTTGATGGTTTCACCAATTTTATATTCCAAAATTATATGTATATTATTTATATTGATATTTGTAGGTCAGATTCTCATTTTTGTAAAGGTGGATCTCATCCTCATGAGATTAATGCTCAGTTCATTGATCTCTTTCCATTGGTGGAAAATTCCAATGAGATTCACATTTTTAGGCATGTTCCCATGGTTACCATAATCATCAGAATTATTTTCAAAATCTTGGCCATGAGGTTATCTTCTATTGCTAGGAATATTGTCTCTCATACTTAGTTTGTCTTTATAAAAGGGACATTTATTGTGGATTTCCTCATTACTACGTTGGATTGTGTCAGTATTTTTATGAAATCCACAACGGATTGTAATATTGCTCTCAGACATGATGTCATGAAATATTTTGACACTATAAAATAGAATTTCATTTTTATGGTTCTTAATTCATTTGGTTTTAATGATGTTTTCATTAATTGGGTCAAAATCATTTTTATGTTGTCTCAAATATATGTTCTTATTAATTGTTCACATAGTCGTTTTTATCTTATTATAGAGGGGTTAGGAAATGGTCCTCTTCCTCCTATCACTTTTTCTATTGCAGAGGATTAACATAGCAGATTACATTATATTACGGCTAGAAATGGGAAAATAAACTCTATCTATGCTGGTAGAGGTTTGGAATCTCCTACTCATTTGCTGTATGCAGATGATATCATTCACTTCACTCTTGGGGATAAGATAAATATTAAGAGAATAAAAGGGGCCCTTTTACATTATGAATATGATTCAGGACAAGAAATCAGTTGGAATAAATCTTTAATCTACTTTGGTAAAAATTTATCAAACTCTAAGAAGATGGACATTGTTATAGAATTGATAATTTGTGAGGGATTGATTCCCTTTACATATTTGGGTATTATAATGTTTTTTGGGAGGCTAAAAGCATGTTATTTTTATGATATTCTTAGTAAAATTAGATGGCATCTTGCAACTTGGAAAGGAAAATCCCTCTTCTTGGCAGGTCGTGTATGCTTGGACATGGATGTTATTTTTATATGTTTTTTTATTACTTCGTGGTCTATAAGTGGTCGGTCTCTCTAATCAAGAGCATTAATGATTCTATCCAATATTTCATTTAGGTTGGTATCATTCTCGAGAAAAAATTTTCCACGGTTTCATGGAACAATTGTTGTAAGCCTTGTGATGAAGGGGGTCTTGGTATAAAAAACCTTGCTCTGTTCTATGATTCCGTGTATACATCATTTATTTAGAGGTTATTCAATAGTAATTCTCAGTCTATTGACTTCCTCATAAATAAATTCAATGATATACTCGGAATGGGCGCTTTTAATCACATAGATTCAACTATTTGGCATGTTTTAAATGAACTTTCTCTTTTATTGATGCTCCTTCCAGGTGGATTGTTTCAAAACATTCATCATTATACTTTTGGAGGGACAACTGGATTGCTTGTCCCATTTTAGATGATATGAATAGTGATGATCTTAATGTGGAATTGGATGAAACGAATATGGAACAACTGGAATGTATAGGGATATTCCCAATTCATATTTTCAATACTATTGGAGAATTCTGTTTTTTTAAAAGAGTAGATTTCTAGGTCTAGAAACCTGCTGCCAATTGATTTTTATCTTCTCAAAACTTTTATAGACATTTCTTATCCTGCAACATAGATTTTAAGTGGACGGGTGAGTTTCACATGAACTCTATAAGGACTTCATAGTATATTTTGGCCTTTAGACTGGCTCAATGGAAGATTCCTAAAGATTGTTTCCTTCATGATTATTTTATCTCTCTTTGTTCTTCTTGTGTTCTTTTCCATCAACATTGGAAAGATATTGAAATTTTTTTACAGCATTACAGCTTCATCCATGTGGAAGGATGTTTTTGATATCATTGAAATCTCTCTGCATTGTGTGTCTTCTAACCAATATTTTCTCTATGGATGGAAGTCAATTGGGATTTCTCCACAACAGTTGGATCTCTTTTTTGTGGATGCTCTAGAGCTTCTTCATATCATTTAGTCTTCTTGGAATAATAAAATTCATGACTGCTTCTCTTTTTCCATCAGTGGTTCCATTTCCTCCATACTTGTTGTTGTGCATGAGGAAGGAAAACCAAATAAGAATTATTTCTTCAACTCAGTGACTGAATTGTTCATTTTGAACCAGATTGGGGTTAAGGGGAACATTCAGCCACCACATGGATCCTTTGAAGAATTATAGAAGGATCTATTTGTCGGATGGATAAATGTCAATTCTGATGGATATACTAGAGGTAATCTATGGCCCTCTAAATATGGTTATATTTTCAGGAATCATAAAGGCGATGTTCTTGGATGTTTTCATTATTCATGTGGTATTTCTTCTTCTCAATAGACCGAAATGCTTGGAATCATTGTTTTGGTGGAGGAAGCCAAGGATCGTGGTTGGATTAATTTATTCATTGAGAGTTAATCTACTGAGTTCATCTCTTCTATTAGGATGGGTCACTCTTATTTGGTTTGGAAGCTCACTAATCATTGGTGCAAATGCTTAGATAGTCTTTTCTCCATGAATCATTTCATCACTCATATTTTTAGGGAATCCAATTTGGTTTTTGATATTCTTGAAAATAAGGGCATCAATGGATTTGAATTTTCTTAGTTTGATTAGGATTCTAATGATCCTAATCTTTTTATTAAAAGGGATCATGATAAATATCCCATGTTTAGACTTGTGTAAGATGTTTTTTGTAGGGATGGAGTCTTGGTGTCTATTTTTGTAGGTTTTTTCTGGTTTGATCTTCTATGTTTTGTTGCACCTATCTTGATATGAGGATTGTGCTTCTGTGATGGATCTGAAAGTGTACTATTGGCATAGAGATCCTTTTGTGTATGAAGGCATGAGTTTTTCATCTCAATATTGATGTGTCTAGATATGCATGGGGATGGTCCCACATATTATAATTTTGTCCTGCTATACTGTGTCTTGATCAAGGGAATGACTTCTTGTCTAGCTTGAGTGGTGTGCTGGCTATTTCTTGGACATGCACAGTGCTGTATTAGACTATTTTATCTGGAAGGAACTATTATTCCTGGACTCACATGGGGCAGCAATGGTTGTTGTTTTTTGTCTGTTTTCCAGTATTGTTTTATTTTTAATAATAATGTTTTTTTGGTCTGTGTTCACCCTAGTCTTCTCTATTATTAATTATATAATTATGATAATTAATGTTATTAAATGATATATATTAAATATATTGATATATATTAATGTATATAAATATGATTTAAATATTAAAATATATTTATGTTTGTTATATTAAATAGTTATATATTTATAGAATAATGGATTATATTTAAAAATTAATATGAATTAAAGATATTGACTAATTGCATAGTAATCAACATATAATTGAATGTTGTTGAATTTTTCAATTAAACATAGATCAAATATGTGTTAAAATGATTTAAAATATGCCTAAACAATTCATTTTTATATAAAATTCACACACATAAAATTTATCCATTCTTATAATATTGTTAGTGTACTTATTCAGAATTTATTAAATTTCACTCAATTTTATCTTATTTTCAAGAACATACAATTAGATATTCATTAATAATGTTAAAAATATATCTATAAATATATATATATGAATAAAAATATTCTTATGTTTATATTTACATTATTTATGAACATAAATATTTATAATTAAAAGTAAAAAATATGTTTTGAAATATATATATAATTATAAATAAATAATTATGTAGATTGAAATAATTATTAAACTTATAATAATTGTAATTAAATAATTAATAAATTTTCTATATTTATATTTATATATATTTAATAAATATATATATTTATAATTATATAAATATATAGATTGATGTAAATATTATTATTTTAAAATACTTCAATAATTATAAATAAATAATTATAAAATTATAATAAATATTTTTACTATATATATATATAATGTATATCTAAATATTTAATTTTTTATCTATAACTATTATTATAAATCCTTTAAAATTTTTTTAGGAATAAACACTGATAAAATAATCATTTATCAGTACTAAACATTTAGCACTGATAAATATTGAATTTATAGGTACTTTTGTAGCGTAGATAAATACCTACCAATATGAACTCTAAAAAGGAACCGATGAAGACTAATTTTATCAGTACTTAGGTTAAAAGTACTTATAAAATGACTATTTATCATTGAATTTATATAATAGATTATAAAAGTGTCCTGATCTAATTAAAAATCCAAAAAAATTTGCGAACTCATCATGATATCAAAAGCTTTCCACTAAAGCCACCCACTATCGGCACTCTTCCTTAGTGAAATGAATATTTGATCGCACTACTCGACTAACTCTAGTTGCTGTAATATCTTATTTGACATCGGATGTTCGATTGTAGTTAGGGTTTTCAAAGAGGGTCTCAGATTGTCATCAACCTAGCAAGGTAGTCCTTCCGATTTTCTTTGTGTATTTTTGGTTTCATTTTTTATTTCTTCTTTAATTAAGACTTTATTTTTGGTCTAGCTATTATATTCTAGTGATATCGACCTTTCAATTTTCTCAGTTTCCAATTTGGATTCAACTCTTGATCGCTCATGGAGAGGTTGTTGTTTCTAGACTTGATGGTGACACATGGAGTCAAATGGAGTTTGTTTGTTTTTTTATTTATTTAAATTTCCTAAATTGATCACCCAAAGTTATTAATATCCCCAGAAATCCATGAGTCACCTATAAAAAATTTTCTTCATATACATGGATTGGGAAATAAATATACCATGAATTCCATGAGTCGCTTATAAACTAGGAAAAATGTCAACTCATAAATATTCATCATTTAAACATTAATCATTGTTAATGTTGAAATTTTTTATCATAAATCTTCTCTTGAACCTCTAAACATTATGTCATCTGCATTGATAAAAAAATTCAATTTATCCATAAAAATATATTTTATGTGATAATTATGATCATTTCCTCATTTTTATAAATTAAATTTTCTTTAATAATTCATCTAATCTTCAAAAACAATCACATTATTCTTGATTAAATTCATTCTTGACATTTTTTCTATTTACAAAAATTATTATCATATTAATGAATAAGATAACTATCTATTTGTTTGATGTAATTCCTATTCGTTCAATCCATTAGTAAATTCTAATTTAATATTTAGTTAGAGTGTCTTTAATTTCCTTGGGATGGGATTGTGTGGTGATATGACATCCAAATAGTCTTGAGATATTTTCAAATATTGAAATACCATTAATTTTAAATATAATAATTCCTTATGTTTTTAAATCCCGTCTTCCAATACATTTTTATATATTGTAGTTTATTGAATGAAAGTTTATTATTCTTGTTTATCATATTTGAGTTTCTTATTATCCGTTAATTTAATATATTATATTTTAATTTTTTATGGGATTTAAGAAAGATTTTATGTGCATTAATTGTTTTTTAAATTCAATTATCCATTTCCTTCAGAATATTGAAATTCTCATGAACAATAAAATTTCCAGTTTACGTTATTAGAATTTTCTATAACATTCACATATGTTAATGAATATCTTATGTGGATTTATTTATATACATCATGAAATTAATATTTTGTAAACCCAATAGGATGAATATAAACCGAAAATGGATGTGTGTAAATCATTTGACAAATATATATGATGATGGAGTTAAAGAATTCATCAATATTCCAAGAGAGCATGCATATAAACCTTTTAACATTCTCAAACCATGTTTAAGTTGTAGTTATCGAAGAAAAATAATCCCGAATGAGTTGGAATAATATTGTTGTCAATTTGTCTCCATGGATTAATGGATAAGAAATAAGGATTAGTTGATAATCACTCAAAAATTAAATAACATGACTAAGGATTCTATGTTCACTTAACTACTATTGGTTAACTACTGCTTAGTATAGCATCTTTCTGAACATACTTCCAAGTGTTCCCATGATTCTGTCAACCCACACATAGAGAGGAACAAACAAATTAGTTTGTTGAACATAGTGATTATGGAGAGTGTGTATAGGGTGAGATCATCATATGGATTCTGTGAAGGAGTTTTTGGTCATATTCCATGCTAAGTGGTAGTTAACCAATTATATTGAAGTTCACATAGATTTCATAGTTGTGTTATTAAATTTATGAGTGACACACAACCAATACTTGTTTTGGTTCCATTGATCAATTTATCTAAATAGAAATCTGTATCATTAATTGTCTCAATGTTTCCTGATATTCATATAGTTTTCTAAACTATAATAATTTTCATAGTGAATCATTAGTTTTTCATTATCATATACATGGACCAAAGAAACTATTTGGAAATATGAATGATAATGTTACAATATACATTTCATATTTTACCAAAAATTTATTTATTCAATCATTGATTTAGTTTTTACTATTCCTAATATAGTTCATTTATTTTAGAAGAATTCTATCCAAGTTTCTTTCCATTGTAGGAATAGAAAAGATACTATATCTACTCCATCACAGAAGTAATCTTAAGGTTTTCACTGTAAAAACATTGTTTATATAATTAATGTAAATTTTCATATTTAGGTTTTATTTATTTATTTACTATTACTCACATAATATGTATTTCATATATTGGTGAATTCATTTGTTCAAGTTGGGATGCTCTATCCAACATTCTTGATTCTTCTCCCTCTCAACCATTTCAATCCTACATAATTTCTTTTATCACAATCTTTCATGTTATCTCAACTGCATTTGGAGGAAGAGAAACAATGCAGTCTCTACCCAATCACAGTTGTAATCTTAATGTTTTTCCTAGTAAAATTATTGTCCGTATAATTAATGTATTTATTCATATTTATGATAATTTTATTTATTTTTTTATTACTCACATAATAATTGTTTTATTATAAATGTGTATTAATTTTTCTGAGTTGATGTGGTTTATTCGAAGTTTCTCATGCCGTGTTGATAGTTCCAAAAAAATGTCAATGGAAATCATGAGAACAATGATAGTTAGATTTTTTTTAGAATTTGGGAAGTGTAGGTTTCATGCACTCCTCAATCTGACACTAGATGTGACTAGAATGACTCTATGTAATTATTTCTGTTTTAAGTGGACATTTATTTTAGTAAATAAGACAACTAACTCAATGTGTCAGTTATTAGTTTAAAATTGACATTTGACCTTAAAATGTTTGTCTCATTAAAAATTGATAGAACACACATGAATTTTCTTGATTATTTAGGGAATAAATTCATAAATAATTTACGAAGTATAATAATTGGTCTGACATCAAATTGATATATGATGTGATCTATATGAGTCAAAGTGTGTATTTCCATTTTAAAATCACATTTTAGTAAAAAGGACATGTTACATATTAAAAATTGTGAAATAATATTCATATTTTTTTGTACTATGGAAAAAAACCACATATGTTTTGTACTGTGCAATAATATTCCTCACCTTATTCCGATGCACGTACGGTGTGGCCAATTTGACCCTAAGTGTGCATTTATTTAAAATTGACATAAATTTTAGTAAAAAAACAAACTTACCTACTCAAAACAATACAAAAAATTCATATTTTTTATACTTTAGGATGATGATACATATGTGAATTGAGATGTGCATGAATAAACCACACCTTAATATGATGCACGGTGTGACCGATATGACTCCATGTGTGTGTTTTTATTTAAAATTGAATTCAATTTTAATAAAAGGCTAACTAACCTACTGAAAATTGAGAAAAACAATTAAATTTTTTAAATACTTTATAATAATGATCTATAAGTCATTTGTAATGTGTGTGAATTAGCCACACCTCAATCCGATACACAATATCACCATTTTGAGAAAAAGTGAATGTTTCAATTTAGAAATGACATTTTAGTAAAAATGGAAAGTGACATACTAAAAACTAAGAAAATTGATTTAGATTATGTTGATAATTGATTAAAATTATCCATAATAAATTTGGGACACATAGGAATCAAATGCACCCCAATTTGTTGCACAATGTGTCCAATATGACTCAAAGTGAATATTTTTATTAAAATTGACATCAATTTTTGAAAAATGAAAATTGTCCTTATGAAAACCAAGAAAACAAAATGTTATTATTTTTATACGTTACAATAATGATCTACAATTAATTTTTTATGTGTTAAATCATCCAAACATTATTTAGACACATGATGTGGCCGATATGACTCAAACTGTCCATTATCAGTTTAGAATTTACATTTTAGTTTAAAAAGTGTCACTCAATGAAATCTGATCAAATGAACTCGGATTTTCATGAAAATTTAAGAAAATTATTTATAATTCATTTGTGACTTGTAGGAATACATTTAGGGGAAATATGATACACTATGGGATTATAATGTGTTCAAAGTGTGTGTTTTAGTTTAAAATGACATCTTAGTAAAAAAGACAACTGATGTGATAAAAACTGAGAAAACACATTCAATATTTTTGATAGTTTAGGAAAATGGTCCATAAGTCATTTAAGATGTGTTTTAATCTTCCTCACATCAGTCTAATGCACAATGTGATCTGTATGACTATTATTGTTTCTTTTTATTTAAAATTGACATCAATTTTAGTAAAATTAACACTTTCTGTTAATTTATTTCTTTATATTATTACTAACATGAGAATTGATTTATTATACAGGTGTGTTATTTTCCTAGGGTATGGGTGTTTTTTGGTAATAGTATGTGTACTCTCATGATTAAAAGATAAAGGAACATTAATGTTTTCGACTATATGTAATAATTTGTATATATGTAATTCAATAAAACAATGTTTGAAATGTCTATAATATAGTGTTATTTTATTTTGTTTGTGATGTTAATTTCATTTAATTTAAATGGGTTATTGGGAATTGTTTGTGTTGACATATGATGTGTTTTTGGTGTTATGGTGTGGGGTTACAACACACTACAGAATGGCCCTTTATCATTGCTTTTAAAAATTATGATAAATGTTTAAATTATCAAAGAACATAAAATTACTACTGAAACACCCTTGATCAGTGCTTTTATAAGTGATAATAAATTGTTCCATTAACATTTCTAAAAATTTGATTATAAAAGAGTCCTTTATCATTACTTATTAAAGTGCTCTTAAAGGTCCCATCTATCATAATTTTTAGCATTGAAAGATGTCTGGGGCTTTTAACCTCGCTCACATAGTAAGGGATTCTTTAGTGCAGATAATGGTTCTTTCTAGAGTTGTTAATGAGAGGATTTGTAGTATTGAATTCAAACGTAATTGGAATATAGAATGATAAATAAACCTAAATTTGGCCTCAACCCCACTAGATAAATAATATCACCTAGTATGTTTAGTAAGATAATGTTCTATACATCATACAATAGGTGTCGCTAAATTCCTTCATTATAGAAAGTCTCCCCTACCTACATTGAAACTAAGCATAAGTAATACTTTTCAGAACCAATCCCATGAATTCCTCACTATTTCATTATTATATTTATCTCCCTAGAACCATCTTCTATATATTTTATGGTTACTTTTATTCATGTATTTGAATATGTATAAAATATATTATAACATCATGATTGTTTTTCTATGTGAAATAGTATATAGTACTGTCCAAAATGAACATGTAACACCAAATGATAACATCAGTTCCCTCGATTATGAGAACCTTGAAGTGTAATGAAAGTTTTAACACCCTAAGTTTCCACAGTACGATTCCTTTTAAATAATTTAGTAGCTTGTGATGCATGCAACATCAAGTTCAAGTGCACCATGACCTTTCAAACTAGCAGTTTAAAAAGAGGTTATGAATAGTTTTAATGAAATTATGATATTATGATTTTTTACCAAATAGACTTCATTTTCAAATTTATAATATCATTATTATCATACGGGGAAATTTTGGTAATTATCTAAAAAGTTACAGTTTTTCATGAGTTGTGAAAATAATTCCTTTTTATTAAAAACCCAATTTGTTTTTTATTTAAATTGTTACTTTAATTTTTTATAAGTCAAAATAGATATATAATTAATTTATTAGTATAATTTAGGTTATATGAATAGTTTCTATAAAATAATTAGAAATAAAAAATTTATTAATCTTTTGAACATCTCTTTTACAAACCTTCTAACGATATCTGCAGATCAGCATTAAACGTGATTTTACAATTTCTTTCAATTGAATTTTATAAAACATACATTAATTATGGTAAAAATTATTGAAAATGTGTTCTAATAGGATCAATGTAATTTTTGTGGAGTATTACCTTTCTGAATTTCATTTACTGTGGTTAAAGGTAAATAGGGTAGTTAAAGGAAAAAAATAATATTATAATAATATAATATTACCCTAAAACTTGTCCCAATATCATTGGATATGTATGTTTCGACCAAAATCGACCTTAAGTGAAAAATATTATCCTTTTTATTCCACTTATGTCAGATTAGTACATTTATTATATTTTATTTAAAGAAGAGTAAAAAATGAAAAATTCAAATTTAAATAAAAATTTTATTTTTAATATAAAATTATAGAGGAGATATGGTCTAATAAAAGTAGTCTTTATAAAGGTATGATATTTATCTACAATAGGGAAATTTATTTATATTTTTGAGAAATTAAATTATAAAATTATATGGTCACATAATGGTGATGCAATAATTGTTTAATTAATTGAGATATCAAATAAATGATATTAATAATATTAAAATAAATATAACATGACTTAATTTATGATATAAAAAATTTTATAGATATATTATACATGTCAGTGACATATTGGTAGTCATGGTTCGAAGTTATGATGTTGTGTTTTTGAGAATAAAAATCTGAATAGTATCAAAATTATCATAAATGATAAATAATTTTTTAATAAATGATATAAAGTCATAAAAATAAAGGAGTTTTATAACTAACTTTTATAATGGAAAAAATTCATAAATAATCCAATTTTGGTTCATTTATCATTTTATAGTAACTACATTAACCCTATAATGTAAAAATACAAGATGACATGTCAAGAGATTAACTGTTTAACTAATGGTTAAATCCAAATGATAAGGTTAATCTTAGGACCTAAAAATTTATAAAATTCATTTGCTGTGGTAACTTATACCCATCCTCATTTTGGGCCCAAATTAAACCACATTAGAGCTATTGGAAACTAAAAATCAATTTATAATAAATTAATATATAAAATATTCATAAAGTTCCACTCACCTCTCCTATAAAAGGGAACTTCTCCTTCTCTTAAATTCACACCTCCAAATCCATTTGGATCGGATAACACATACCCACATCTCTTATAACCTCCCTAAATTCATTTTATAGGACAAACTTTGGGCAGAAAGCCATTCTATGGAGGCCTTTTGTTCAAACCAATAGAAGATTCCCTGAAAAGAAGAAATTGTTTTATCACCTATATCAAAGTTCATTTCCGATTATACATCATATTTTTATATTGTATCCATATCATAGTAGTAAATATTTTATGATGAATATTTTTATATGTCCTTATAATCATGGTAAAACCATATTTCACATTTTATCTGTCATAAAAATACCGATATCAACATTCGTACGTACACAAGACTTACCATCTCCTCATTGTGGTGTAATTTATTACTCAATACTGCATTATTTTTACTTGTGTAATTATTCATATAATGGATATAAATAATTAATAAAACATTATAATTATTATATATAATTAATATACCATCTAATTAAATTCTATTTAACTATTAATATAATGATATTGTCGCTCGTGCGTATATACGACCTACTATCTCCACAACGCGATGAGATTTATTCTATACATTAACAACTCCAAAAATATTATAGAATTTATAAGATGAGTAAAATTAATAATTATGAACATAATATCGTGATATATATTAATAAAATACACCATATTTTTAAAAAATATGACTTATACAATAAACCATGCATCGGAAAACAAACAAGCTAACACCCAAAATAATGGTAATAAATAAATATTAATAAAAAAATGATATAATATGATCACATATTATTTCATAAATATCGATATATTCCTAGTATAATTTATTGAATTATTTTAAATATTATATATGAGTGAATATCACCCACTACTAAAAGAAAGTATAACATAAAGTTAAATTTTACAATCTATATGTTATCCAAGATTGTTTGTGCATAACTATCTACTAGGAAATCATTACCATCCATTTAATTACTTCATTAATGTACTTCAAAACATTTTCTAAATTTTATTAAAAACATTTTTACCCATGTTTGGATTTTTATATATAACTTATCGAATGTAATTTTTATGGTGTTTTCAAAATGATGTACTTTATGGCCTTTTCGAAAAAATAAGAAAATAATGTTTTTTTATCTTATACGACATGATCAGATATTTTTCACTATTATAATGTCTAAAAATATTGAAGCATCCCTTACAATATGAAAAAATTATTTTTGAAGAAAATTTTTCTTTTATAATTGTCTGGCTTCTAAATTATTTCAAATTGGAAATATATATATCCCTCAAAGTGTTTTAATGAATTAATTTAATGATTTTCATCTTTATCGAAATCCATTGTTGGATATTATGCTTGATTTGGTAAATTTATTATGATACAATCATTTATATTTTATTGAAGTTTTTATGATAATTCTTTACTATGGATGTGCTATTTTTATAACATTCATGTTTTATATTTAAAGTGATAACATTTTGTATGATAGTTTTAATATTAATATTTATGTGGTATTTCAACATTTTTTAAAAAGAGGTATGAATTAGACATAGTAAGTGATTGTCATGGAATTTATATCCCCTTGATTCATTGGTAGGTCTCAAACGACAAACTAGTTCTTTGGCACAAGGCCTTGACAATATGGTAATGGTCTTTTCAGGAGGCGTCGACGTTATGGTTATGATATTCAGCCTTATGCATTTCCTTATTATGAGATTATTTATTGATATTTCATGTGATTATTAAACTGGTATAATATCCATTTGGAAGTACTAATTACATTATTTTATTTCTTCATTCCATATTATTCTGATGATTATGTTTAGAAATCATTTGTTTTAGTTTTTTACCTTGACTTAAATGTTTATACATATTTATGATAACATCCTCAATAATTTTTATCCATATTTAAGATAACATCCTCTATAATTTTTATCCTAACTAAGTATTAGATCTCATGCCTTCCATAGGTATCATTTTTCCCCAGCATTCAAAAAAGTATATTACAACGGACCTGTAGGGATAATTTAAGGGATATGTGTGTGTTCAAAGAAGAGACTATGTAGTTTTTCATTTCAAAATGGAATGTAAAACATATGTTTTTATCTAGTTTTTCAAAGGCTATAAAACCAATCAGTCCTTTTAGATTTGATTTATTTGTGATCATAACATTGTGATAAAATAATACCCTAAATCTGGGAAACTGGGGAACAACATTATATTTGGTATGGGAGGATTTTTAGTACAATAATTGGAAAATATATTTATAAAAACATTTAGTATGGTATATTACCTTATGATAATATATTTGGATAATTTTAAAATAAAATCCTAGAATTTTGGTAAGGTAGATATTATATGGGTATTCCTAGAAAATATATCATGTCCTATATTCTATAAGTGGTCATGGTTCTGGAACAGGTGTACCTAGGAGTAATAACATTGACTAGGTGTTCTGGGATAGACATAGGACTACCTAGTATAAGACAATAGGCTTTACTGTGCACCTTGTTTAACACTATTAAGGGATATGCATAGGATAACTCATATTTTCTTTATAAACTTTTATGAAGGATTTATGATTTACAATATCCTCAAGGATACAATGATTGTGATTATGAATTAGATATACATAAATTTTTCAATTTTTCTTAATTATTTTTGTAGGTTAGAATTTTGAATTATGATTCATTACGTGATCTAGTGTATGTCAATGTTTAGAAAAGAAACCTAGTGGAATTAATGGAAATCATATCAACTAAGAAATCCATAAAGGTATTTCCATCTTATGAAATATTATTACAGTGGATATGGTGATATAACTAGGGATAAATATCTTATAACCATACTAGGATAGCTGACTTAGCTTATTAATAATAACCTTACCTATATGTGGCACCCTGATCCACAACATGAAGGATAAATGTTAAAATTCTTCATGAGACAGCAGCCTCCAACATTCAATGGAACTACAAATCCCTTTGAAGTTGTGCATGATATAAGTTACATAGAGAAAATATCTCTTACTTTGGGGAGTAATTAATATGAGGAATATGTCATGGTAGTTTACCGTCTCTTAGGAGACGAAGATTAATGGTGGTAATTAATTCAAAATAAAAAGTAATATGAATAAATAGTAAATATTTAATGGAGTTATTTTAAAGAACTTTTCTAATAAAAATAATTTCCTCTTGAATAACGAGTTGATATGGAAATGAAATTTCTAAGTCTGAGGAAAAAGAAGTATGTGAATATTAAAAAGTATGAGGCTAAGTTAACATGGTCATTGAGGAATTTTGTAGACTACATAAATATCCCAAGAATTAATATTTATCAATTATTTTCTATCTTATAACCTTTCATCCAATGGTCACTATTCTTACATTTTTTAATCATATGAAGATATAGCCTCATGTGTTATCAGGATAGAAAATGAATTCTCTAAGTTTGATAACTTTAAATTAAAGTAGGAGAAGAAGGGCACTACTTAAAAATTAGGAAAATAAAATATTTGGAAGATGGGATAACATAACATTCCACCATGTAGTAATATTCAAAAGAATCACTCGGGAACTTTCTTAAAGGGGATGAGAGTTTGTTACAAGTTTGGAGAAAAAGTCCAACAAGATCATGATTTCAAGGGGAGTGAAGAAGATACCAATGTTTTAGGATACAATTTTAAATATATGGGACATTATGAAACTAATTATACTTTGAGTTATAGAAATATTTCCTAGAAAGGGAGAAGGGGGGAGGCTATGCTTATAAAATCACAACAGATGAGGTGGAAGTTCTGAATGACGTGGTAGAAGGTACTATAATTGTCTTCTCAAATTTAGCCAAAGATTTATTTGATTCGGGATCCTCACATTCCTTTATATCTTATCAGTTTATATAAAAATTAGATATTTATAACTCATTATAACAATGGATTTGTCAGTAAAAATCCCTATGAGAGGTCTCAATGCAACAAAGATGTGTAATAAAGTTCCCATGTGGAATATAAATGTGATTTTTATGATGAAATTATTCTCATACCTTTAGTAGACTTTGATATAATCCTTGGTATGAATAGTATATAAAAATATGAATAAAAAATTTCATTCCAGATAATTGAAGTTAAATTTTTCGAGGATGAGGTAGAATCCATTATCTTTAGAGAATAAATTTCCTAATTTTATTCTTATTTAGATCCACACCTAGTAGCTCTTAGGAATTAAATTAATTTGGGGGAAGAGAAAACATCATCCATGGGTAAATAAAGAATTAATTTAATTTATTATGTGCCTATTTTTCATGAATATATTTATTTTTATCCAAAGGATTTACAAGGAAATCTTCTAGAGCATGAATTTATTTTTTTATTGATTTAATCCCTGATGAAAGAACAATATCAGTGACTCCCTATAGAATGACCTCTTTGTAAATATTAGAACTAAATAAACCACTAAAATAGTTGAGTAATAATGGATTTATTCTCCCTAGTGTTTCTCTGTGTGTAGCCCCAATTCTTTTTGTTAAGGATTAAGATGGACCAATGAGGCTATGCATTGATTATAGAGAAATCAATGTAATTACAATAATGAACTAGTATCCTCTACCTAGAAATGATGATTCATTTGATCAAATTCTTGGAGCTCAATATCATTCTATGATTGAACTTTATTAAATATATCATTAATTGTGTGTAAATAAGGAATATATTTCCAAGGCATCATTATGAACAAGGTATAGTCATTATAAATTTATAGTAATTCCATTTGGATTTACTAATTCTCCTTATTTTTTTATGGATCTAATGATTAGAGTTTTCAAGGAATATATTGAGGAGTTTTTTTAGTATTTATTGATGATATCCTTTTATAAGAAAAAATTTAAGAAGACTATGAAAGGAACTGCTGTATTCTTCTAAATATTGTTAGAAAAAAACGAATTATATGTTTAATTTAGAATGTGTGAATTTTGGATTTAGGAAATTTCTTTTCTTGGCCATATTTTCTCGAAGGATGGAATCTTTGTTGATCATTTTAATAAAATGTAATTCCATGAATGGCCAACATCGATGGGAATAACCAAGGTACGTAGTTTTATTGGTTTAACAGGTTAATATTAGAATTTTGTGTAGAATTTTTCCTTATTAGCTAAATTTTTAACGATGATCACATGTAATTGGGTTAAATTAATTTGGAAAAAATATTTATAAGAATGTTTTGAAGAATTGAAGAGAATATTAATAAATTCTATTATATTGAATTTACCATATAGAAATGATGGGTTTGTGATTTATAGTGATGCACCATAGAAGGGACACAATTTTCTCCTTATGCAGAATGATAGGGTTATCGGTTATGCATCAATTCAATTTTAAATTCATGAACAAAACTATTTAACTCATGATCATAAGTCAGCTATAGTAATATTTTCGCTGAAGATATGGAGACACATTCTCTACAATGAAATATGTGAGATATATAATGACCACAAGTGTTTGAAATATATTTTTTCACAGAAAGATCTCAATATGATAAAAATAAGATGGCTTGAGTTACTCAATGATTAGGATTCCAAAATACACTACCATATATGGAAGGAAAATAAGGTTTTGTATTATAAGAGAGGAATGGTCCATGTATTTTTGAACAAGATGAGAGTTGATAGCTATCTTATGTTCATTGATCTAGTAATGATTTATATGGGTATTATAACAGAATGTGAAAATTAACTAATTTTTAGATGGTTTCCAAACTACCTCGATTAGAAAGGACAAAAAGATCTCAAATTGTTGATAATGGTTTTCAAAATAAAATTAAATATTTCAAAGTTGGGAGATTGATTGAAATTTTATATGATAATGGAATTTTGAAATTTGGGATGAGGCTTTGTGTTCCTGCAATACCAGATCTAAAAAGGGAATTATTGGATGATGTTCATAGATCGAATTTCTCTATACATCCTCCTAGGACTATTACGTTTAGAGATTGAAAAGAAAATTTTTGGTGTGGCACATGAAGTGGTGGATTTCTGATTATGTGTCAATATGTTTGGTTTGTCAATATGTGAAGGCAAGCAGACAACATCCTAGAGGAGTCATGAATCCTCTTCCTATACCTTTCTGTAAATGGGATGATCTTATGATGGACATTGTGAGGGGGATACCAAATAATCCTAGAATAAATAATGCGATATGGGTTATTATTTATCATCTAACCAAATAAGTACATTTTCATGCAATAAAAAAGTATTTACCACTTGATGTTTTAGAAAGAAGTTACATTAATGAAGTTATAAGACTTCATGGTGTACCCCTATCAATTGTTTCCATCCATGATAATCGTTTTACATCACGCTTATAGAAAGGTCTTTAGATGTCCATAGATAATGTGATTTGTTTGAGAAATGCCTACCACCATAAAAATTATGGAAAATAAGAATAGAAAATTTAAATATTAGAAGACATTTTGAGATCACTCTCACAAGGCTTTCAAGGAACGTGGGACCAATATTTACTTCTGGTAGAATGCTACTCTAACAATATCATCCATTCGAGAGTATTGATTGAACCATATGAAGTGTTATATAAAATGACATGCCACACACTAACTTTTTGGGATGATGTTGGAGAAATAAATGTCACAGGACCATAACTTTTTGAGGAAACAATGGAGAAGTTGAATATTAATTAATCCTTCCTCAAAACAGCTCAATGTATAAAAAAAGATATGCTGATAACTGATATAAGGATTTGTAATTCCATGTTGTAGATCAAGTTTTCATGATGTTATCTCCATGGAAGGGTGTTATACGATTTGGTAAGAAGAGTAAATTAAATTTTAGGTATATCAGACCTTTTGAAATTCTAGAACAATTTGGAACTGTCACTTTCCATTTGGAAATTATTCCATGTATCTCTATAGTTCATGATATTTTCCAAATAGTATTGTTAAGGAAATACATTCCAGACTCATGTATGTACTCACCTATTAAGAACAAGTACTGCTAACCAATCTATCTTATTGTGAAGAGCCTTTCATGTTTATTGATACTAGAGAAGAAGTGTTAATGTAACACCCTGAATCCACTAGGTTGGAGCCGGTGCATTACAAGTTATATTTTCATGGTTATAAGGAATGAAGATATTGAAGGAAAGATCATTTTATTATTCTTGAAGAAACTAGATATGCTGATGTAACTCACATTACATTGGAAAAGGCTACAAAATACAATACATAATGAAAACTAAAAATTGCATCCACCGGAACTCAATAAAAGGCTTTCTTTTCATCACCTCTTGAAGATAAACAATGAACGGGGTGAGATAAAAAGCTCAGTAAGGGTTAAAAATAGCAGACACTTGAATAATATAATATGTGAATCATAGAAAATATGACAAAATCAATATGGCATGCTGAATAAATGAAATACTAATGAAATTAACAAACAGATAATGTAACTGCATCCATAGATTTTGTAATAGTAAAACCACATGGATAATAATAACTAATAATGAATAAAGATAATGATTATTAATTTTATGTCATTTATCTGGCACATGAAACCATAAAACTGTTGAAATGGTTTAGCTCTGTGGGTAGAAACCCAACTAATTTTTGGAAACAAACTCGAAAGGTTTGTCGCCAAATAGTTTTGTCTCATGAGACCTACCGATGCATCGAGGGGCTGTAGCAGGAACCTCCCACAATTGTATGTCCAATAATTCTTTATAAACTGATTCAATACAAGAGAAATATGACTTTTTAATATCTATATAGAGTAGAGTATATAGATTCACCAATATTTCCATAATAACTTTCCAAATAAACACTATATGTAAAATGGTATATTGTTTAGACAAAAATCATATCCATGACATGAGATTAAGGATATTTAATATTAATACAATTTAAAATGGAAATTTATCTCAAATTTTTAGTAGGTACACCACATAAGGATTATTAGGCACACAATACAAGGTTAGTCACAACAAAAAGTTAGTTGAGATGAAGTCCCTTACAATAATATTATTTGTCAAATCATATGAACAATACTTAATGAACATCAAATGAAACATTTAATAACATGAATATAAATAGAATCATGTTATTATATATCAAAGGGTAGTAAACATATACCACATACAAGAAATAAGTGGTGAACAATGAAAATCTCACAGAAATAAAAGTGAGATGAGAAACCCCTTACCTTTCGCTCTAGTGTGATCTCGATTGTTCTTAATAACCTGAATAATCAAATTTAGATTCATTAATTAATAATTACATAACCTAATTAACATGTAATTGATATTATATAACCTTATTAAGTTCATTAATGGCCTCTTTGATGGGTTTAAGAGATTAAATCTTATTGTTTTGGAAGCATTTTCTTACTTGGTTTCATGATTTATTTAATTGTATTCATGAATAGAAGTTGGTTTGAAATATGCTTAAACATATAAAATTGTTAATATAAATTATTAGTGATATTAAAGAGATATAAATTATCTTATAATGATTCTGGTTATATACCCTGAGGATGACTCATTCTATGAGTTAAAAATAAACGCTTGAATTTGGCTTGACAGTTTTGTGCTCAATAAACATGTTTCGTATTATTATTACATATTATGTATGTGTAAAGATTAAAGAATGTTAATCAAGATAAAACACATATATTATGACCTGGTTCAACCATATATGTGGTTTCATGACCATACATGAAATAATTAATGGAAATTGAAATTACAACGTCCACGATGTTGGTAATTCGACACATCATGGACAATGTTTTTATTCCTTAATTAAGTGGGAGAAGAGAAGAATAATGATGAAGAATTTTACATAAACATTATAAAATCAATAATATACAATATTATGGAGTATAAATTCCTCTTGGTTAAGATGATTTGAGGAAATAAGAAGAAAAGAAAGGAATCTTAAAATTAATGCAAACTTGATAAATTTATCATGAAAATTCGGCAGCCTAACGACGTCTCTTAAAATTTCATAAAAATAGTTTGATGAAAAGAATGGAATATATCATAATTCATAAAAAATATTGACATTATGGGTAAATATTTAACAAAATATACCATCATAATCCAAATTTAATGGAAGATAATAACATAAAATGAAAGAAAAGTAAGAAAATAAAAGAGGTTGTTTACCTCTTAATCTCTTCTCCTTGAGATCCTTCTTAAGGGCTTTGGTTTTGTTCTTTTGGTGAGACCAGAAGATCTAGGACGTGGGGAAGAGACATGGGAGGATTATTGGGTAGAACTTTTAGGATCTTCAAGGCTTATAGGAGTGAAGAGAAGAGGTGGGGGGGGGGGTTATAGTGGAGGAGAGGTGTAAATATTGAATATTTAATTTCATTATTTTATTATTTCCATCAAGACAACCAATAGTATTGTTTCATGTGACCCCTAATAGTAATAATTTCCTTTTAGTTTGAACAAATTTGCATTAAATCACTTATTATGTCATAAATAGTTTATTTAACTGATAAATTGAATATATGGGATTTTACCGTATTTCCCTATTCATAAAAAATTCACGAATTTTAAAAAAATCCAAAAAATTCACCCCTACCATTTTTCAACATGTATAATTCAAAAGTGAAATCCATTTTTCAAAAATAATTTTCTAAATATTATTAATTTAATTTTTAAATAAGGTCATAGTTAATTCAAAAAATAAAAATCATGAAGTGCAGTTAGTTTTATGTGACATTGAAAAATTAATTAAGATCCCATTATCATATTGCCTTAAGAAAATAAAATAATATTATTATTTAATATTCAGAAGGGTCATATTACTATTCATATTACTATTCATAAGGGTATGTTACTATTTAACAAAAATCAAGTTTGTTCTATCAGACTCCAAATCACTTACTGATCACAACTTTAGATGACCATTTTTCAAAATTCAAAACATAGAAGTAGAAAATTTATATTTGATGTCTAGGTTTTGACTATCTCATTAATAAAATAGTGTGATTCAAAGGAAGAAAATAATGAATAGAATGTATTTAGTGGAAACATACCATAAAATGATTGGGGTGCTACATTATTCCCACTTTCAGAAATGTTGTCCTCGAAATTTTATGTATAAAGCCCACCAAAAAGATGTGGGTGATTCTTCTTCATGAAATCCTCTGGTTCCCATGTTGTTTCCTCCATATTCTGGTTTCTCCTAAAAACCATTATGAGACGAGTTGTTCAATTTCTCAATACCTTCACCTTTGTGTCAAAAATCTTGATAGGATTTTCACAGTATGATAAATCAGGTTCCAGTTCTATTTCATCATATGTGAGTACATGCGTTGGGTCTGGCATATACATCTTTAATAACGATACGTGGAACACATCATGAACTGTGGAGAGATTTGGTGGAATCGCTAAATGGTAAGCTACAGCTCTGATTCTTCCTAAAATTTCAAATGGTCCTATATACCTGGGGCTCAGTTTCCCTTTCTTAACAATCCTTAAGACACCCTTCCATGGAGATACTTTCAGAAATACATTATCTCCCACATGAAATTCCAAGACCTTTCTCTAGTTGTCAGCATAACTCTTCTTCCTACTTTGGGCTGCTTTAATATGGTCTTCTATTTTCTTCACTTTTGTCATGGTCTCTTTGAAAAGTTCTGGTCCTATAAGTTTCCTCTCACCAACTTCATCCCATCAAGTTGGAGTTCAACATCTCTTTCCATATAATGCTTCATATGGAGACTTTTTAATTCTAGAATGGAAACTATTGTTGTATGAAAATTCCACCAAAGGAAAGTATTGATCCCACATACCTTTGAAGTCAAGAGAACATGACCTCAGTATATCTTCTAGATTTTGAATAGTCCTTTCATATTGTTCGTTGGTTTGGGGGTGATATGTGGTACTCATATGAAGCTCGGTATTCAAAGCCTTCTGGAGAATTTTGCATAATTTTGACATAAACTGGGGATCTCGATCAGAGAAAATTGATAAAGGTGCACCAAGAAGTCTCAAAAATTCAATAATATAAAGACTTTCCAGGAACTCAAGTGTTAAATCATCTCTTATTGGATGGAAATGTGTTGTTTTAGTGAGATGATCAACGATTACCCATATTTCACCATTCCTTCTAGGTTCCCTCAGTAGTCCGGTGACAAAATCCATCATAATGGTATCCCACTTCCACATAGGAATAGGTAGAGGTTGCATCACTCCATTGGGATGTTGTCTCTCCACCTTCACTTGTTGACAATCTAGACACCTTGATACGTAGTCAGTAATTTCTCAATTCATATTATCCTACCAAAATTATTCTTTCATATCTCTATACATCTTGGTGCTACCCGAGTGTTTAGAGAAATTTAATCTATGACCAACATCTAATAGTTCCCTTTTTAGATCAAGTACTAATGGAACACATAACCTCTTCCCAAACATCAAAACTCCTTCTTCATACATGAAGTCAACCAGTATTCCATTCTTAACTGCATTAATTTTCTTGTGTAGATTCTCATCATTATATTGAGAAATTTTTACCTTCTGTAGTGAAGATGGATTAGCAATCATTTGAAAGAGAAGTGATGGTTCCCCCTCCTTAACAATTCCCATATCCATCTTCAGTAGATCTATAAAAATGGGATATCTTTCAATCCTAATTTGAGTTAGAAGGCCATGATCTTTCCTACTTAATGCATCTGCCACCACGTCACTAGGAACATGAACCTACATGTTTGTAATCTCACAGGATCTCCGTTTCACTATTGTCTTTTTTCTGAGGCATGTTTCCTTAGCACTTAAGACACTAATTTGCATAGTTTCCCATCTCTCTACAATTATAGAATTGAACATCATTCAATTGCTTCTTCCCCTTGAATTCATCCGATCTATGACCATTTTCTCCGCAGTTATAGTAGAATCCCTTGCCTTTCAAGCATTTCCCGGGATGATTATTTCCACAGTTCTCACATAATGGGAAACTATCCATTCACTTGATCATCTTTGGTGCGTCTCCTTTTCATTTGTTATCAGAGTACCGCTTCTTATCGTGGTTTACTTTGAAAAGATTTGATCTTGAAAATCCTTTCTCTGTTTTGATGCCACTTGATACAATTTCATCATATGATGAAAATGATTGATAAGCCAGTTACCTTCATAGAATTGGCTTAAGACCTTCAAATAAATGATCAATCTTTTCCACCGAGTCATGAATGTAACCCACAACATACCTGGCTAGCCTTGTGAAGGTAGCCTCATACTCTATAACATTTTCTTCTTCCATTTGTTTAAAGTCAAATAATTTCCTCTTTATTTCAGTTCGTTGCTCACGAGGGAAATATTTTTCGACGAATATTTCCTTAAAATTCCTCCATTTCATATCCTCTATCACTTCTTCCTCCATGGTATTTTGAATTAGAGACCACCATTGATCAATGTCTCCCTCAAGAAAATATACTACCAGTACTACCTTTTCATTTTCATTGCATATTAATGCCATAAATATCTTTTCAGGGGACTTGATCCATTTCTCAGTAACCACTGGATTATTAGTCCCATTGAAATATGGGGGCATTGGCCACATGAAACTATCCAACATAGGTTTTGAATGGTTATTCGGTAAAACTTGAGTAATTTGTCCCAGTATGGTCATGATCTATTCTGCTCCAACGTTGACTATGTTGACTTGCTCAGTAGGGAGATCCCTACCTTTCCCATGAGTATTGATTCCCCTTATTTAATTAGATTCAATTTCTATATAATGGGATACGCTAGATTAGTTTATTAATCTCTAATAGAAAATCTCTCAACATAGATTTAAATTCTATTCGTAGCCAATCTTATAAACAAGGTTCCTCTAAGAAAAAATTTACATTAACTCCTTCATAATGGATTATAATGAAAACATGAATTATCCAAAGCATATCCCCCGGAAGTGTCGTAACCAAAAGTGCAGCAAGGCCCATTTTTGTGTACCAGTCCCCGTTCAAGTCTAGCTTAAAGCATTGTTTTCGCGTTTTACCCCTAGATACATCTATGCCAGAGCCGCCTCTACCTGCTCGTATCCAAACATGGACATATTGCTTAAAATATACACATAATATATTCCTTACCAAAATACCAGGACGTTCTTGTATGTTAATCCTCAGATACAACCTTAGGTATTTGTTCCCTACTATACATTTCCTACTATTGTTTCCATGTTTTCTACTATAATTATGTTGATTCCAGCTGTAACACCCCGACTCCACTAGGCTGGAGCCGGTGCTTTACCTGTGATATTGGCATGGTTAGAAGGAATTAAAATACTGAAGGAACGATCAGTTTAGTATCCTTGAAGAAACTAGATATGCTGATGTAACTCACATTACATTGGAAAAGGTTACAAAATACAATACATAATAAAAACTAAAAACGACATCCCCAGGAACTCAATAAATGGACTTCTCTTCATCCCCTGTTAAAGATAGACAATGAAAGGGGTGAGCTCAAATTCTCTGTAAGGGTTAAAAATAGTGGAAGAATGAATACAATAATATTTGAATCATAGACAATCTGTCATAATCAATATGGCATGCTGAATAAATGAAATACTAATTCCATTAACACCCTAAGAATGTAACTGTATCCTTAGATTTTGTCATAGTGAAAACCTCATGGATAATAATAATAGATAATAAATAAATAGAATGATTATTATTTGGATGGAATGTATCTGGCACATGAAACCATAATACCGTTGAAACGGTTTATCTCTGTGGGTAGAAACGCATTCGAATTTTGTAAACAAACTCGAAGGGTTTGTCGCCAACCTGTTTTGTCTGATGAGACATACCAATGCATCGAGGGGCTGTAGCAGGCCCCACCTTCCACTGTATGTCCAAGAGTTATTTATACACTGATTCAATAAAATAGCAATATGCTTTTTCAATATCCGTATAGAGTAGAGTATACAAATTCACCAATATTTCCATAATAACTTTCCAAATAAACACCGTATGTAAAATGGTGTATGGTTTAGAAAACAATCATATCCATGACATGAGATTATGGATATTTAATATAAATAAAATTTCAAATGGAATGTTATCTCAAATGGGCATTAGGTATAACACATAATGATTATTAGGCGCACAATACAAATTTAGTCACAATAAAAAGGTAGCTGAGATGAAGTCCCTTACCACAATGTAATCCGTCGAATCATATGACCAATACTTACTGAACATCAAATGAAACATTTAACAACATTAATATAAATAGAATAATGTTATTATATATCAAAGGGTAGTATACATATACCACATTCAAGGAATAAGTGGCGAACAATGAACGTATCATAGAAATGAAAGTGAGATGAGAAACCCCTTACCATTTTCTCTAGTGTGTTCTCGATTGTTCTTAACAACATGAATAATCAAATTTATATTCATTAAATAACAATTCAAAAACATAATAAACATGTAATTGATATGATATAACCTTATTAAGTTCATTAATGACCTCTTTGATGGGTTTATGAGATTAAATCTTATTGTTTTGGAAACATTTTCTTACTTGGTTTCATGAATTATTAACTTGTATTCATGAATGGAAGTTGGTTTGAAATATGGTTAAAAATCCAGAATTTTTAATATAAATTTTTAATGATATTAAAGAGATATAAATTATCTTATAATGATTCTGTTTATATACCATGATGATGACTCATTCGATGAGTTAAAAATAAACGCTTGAATTTGGCTTGGCAGTTTTGTGCTTAATAAACTTGTTTCGTATTATTATTCCATATTATGTACGTGTAAAGATTACAGAATGTTAATAAAGGTAAAACACATATATTATGACCTGGTTAAACCATATATTTGGGTTCATGACCAGACATGAAATAATTAATGGAAATTTAAATTACAGTGTCCACGATGTCAGTAATTCGACACATCACAGACAATGTTATTATTGCTTAAATAAGTGGTAGAGGAGAAGAATAATGATGAAGAATTTTCTATAAACATTATATGTAACATCCCAAGTAAGTAATTAATAATAGATATTTTTATCTATGTCTATTAATGATTAAGAAAGTGTTTTAGAGGCTTAAAATGAAAATAAATCCAATCTTAAGCATGGAATACACTAATATTTTTAAAAGATTGTTTTACTTCCTTTTGATGGAAAACCATTTTTAAATATATATTTTGACAATTTTATAAGCTATGTTTTTCAAAATAAACTTATTCTTTATGATTGGGACATCAAAATTTACTTTGTGTGAATTTTTGGTATTTTTCTGACAATGTTCATTTTTTATGAATAGTGATAAATACTGCATTTTACCTCAAAAATTCTTTTTAATATAATTTATTTATATTATTAGATTATATTTTGATGTGAAATTAGAATATATTTTTTCCATTTAATCCAATGGTGGTCATTGGAATCAATTTCACTTTGAAATTGGACTTAAACTGGTGTCAATCTTTTGATACTTACTGTTTCATAAAAACACGCTATTTGCTCTGACAACGGGAATTAATTATTAAATTAATTAATGTGACTTATATGTTTTTAATTTTGTAAAATAGAATTCATTTTTGAATTCAGAATATCAAATATATCTTAGGGTGAATTTTTGGTAATTTTTTGAAAAACTCCAATTTTTTATGAAGAGTGAAACCACTAAGTGGTACTTATAAAAACTGATTTTTCCGTTTAAATGAAATTTTTCCATCATTGTGTTTTGAATTTAAAAAATCCGACATACATGGTTGTAATTAATAAGTAAAATGTGGTTCAATGAGATTAAAATAATTTTTTAGTGAATAATAACTTATTAAGTTTTTAATCGCGATTAGTGGTAATTAGTGTAGTTTAAGGTAAAAATAATGATTTAATAAAATAAGATGAGCTTGACACATGTCCTACCCTCATTGGTTGTGTCATGGCCGACCAAGAAAAGCCATGGGTCAACTTGGGGTCCCCATGTATCCACATTGGTTAGGAAATGTCATAAATAACTTTTTATTTAATGTAACAGTAAAAATGAAACAAACATAATATGTTTTACAAAA
Source organism: Viscum album (assembly GCA_963277665.1). Taxonomy (NCBI): domain Eukaryota; kingdom Viridiplantae; phylum Streptophyta; class Magnoliopsida; order Santalales; family Viscaceae; genus Viscum; species Viscum album. The sequence continues at coordinate 2,103,209,479 of OY728128.1, read as the reverse complement.
ACAATTTTTACATGGGTTTATGAAGATCATATTTTTGATTATAAATATTCATTGGAAAGATAAAACGATTTCCTACATCATAGTATTTGTTTTATAATTTTTATACTTTAAATAAATTAAATTATTAATGACATCATGATGATGCAACGATGACCTCCTTATTTAACGATTTAAATAAAATGGAAAGATAATGAAAAATCTAAAACCTACACATGGCCAAAACCAATTGGATGAATGGATTTCGAAGCCTTATCACCTTATCCTCGAATTATAGCAATGTGGGACCTTTTGAATCTGAAACTCGTTTTAAAATAAAGTAACTTATCTTTATTTTCCAAAATCGCCCTTCCTCTCCTCTTATAAAAGGCCCCCACCTCTACCTCATTTCACACACACCTCAAGACTTTGGCTCGGCCAACCCCTGCCCATTTACTCTCTCCACATCCCTATCCTCATCCTAGAGGATTCCCTTTGGGCAGAATCCTTTTAAAGGAAGCCTTTAGGCTCAAATCAAAAGGAGTTACACTTTTAAAGGAGATTAAAGAACGGTCGGGTCAAGTCGGATACGAGGTATGGGACTTCGTCTCAATCTCCTTTCATTGAGGCATATTTTATTTTATACACAACTTTATTTTATACGGTGTATAAACCCCTTTTACTTTTACGTTTATTCAAAAGGAATATTTTTTATACGAAGCGTTTACTAAACGACAAAAGGGAATGTTTTTGTCGTACGTATGCGGCGACTACGACTTCTCCGCCGCCGTGACCATTATTTGAGTTTCGGATTCCTCTATAAGCCATACCTTCTTTTTAAAAGAAAAATAAATACCATGATTTACTTTTCTTTTATTTTGGTATTTAAAATGGTTTTCATAATGTTTTTATATCAATGTGTTTTATTGATATATTGTGATTGAAAGGTGGAAATGTTATGTTTCCTTTATGAATGTTTTATGTGATATGATTATGTTGAGGTTCTTGGGCATTATTATGAAGACGGGTGGTTCCATGATAATCTAAGGGCGGGTGAGCCCGATATAGCTCTCTAATGCATTGGGTAACGCGAAGGAGTGAAACATTAAGGTTTCTCCGAAGAGATTTTAGGGAATATACTGTGATGGGTATTCCAAACGTAACCAAGAGGGTTACTCCCTACGTAAGAATGTTATGAATGCCTCAAGTTACCTTTATGTCTTATGATTTCTATGATTTATTCATGATTTGATGAGGTATGTTAAAGTGCTTATGTTTTATGGGTAAAGTATGATCTCATCCTTATATATATATGTACCCATGTTTCCTTTCCATATTTTTATATCCCTTACTGAGCTTTTTATGATCATCCCAATTTTTTTTGAAATGTTTTTCATAGGTCAAGGGAAAGGTACATGATATGATGATAGTGTCAAGGAAGTTTCAAGAATGAATCCATGTTTTATTTTAAATATGCTTCCATTGATGGGAATTAAGAATAATATCTTTATGTAACCACTTTGTTTATATTTGGAATGTAATGCAAGTTTTATGATCTAATTCTCTAAAACTCTAAACCTGAAAAGATCCTCAATGTGTAATCTTGTAATAACTCAAGATTAAGTAAGGTTTAAGGCTGGGGCCTTATAGTTGGTATCAGAGGTTGGTTTAGATAACTTTAGGAGTTAGAATTCTATTAAATGATTATCCAAAAATATTTTTTCGAAATGATATAGAATTTAAAGATTACCATGTTGCTTCATCTAAGAAATGTTTGTTCAGAATGGTTTTCCGCAGAGGAAACAGGGAAGCAATGCTAGGAAGACATACAGAAGGAAATAACCTTCCGAATCAGCATCCAGAAATGGTCGGAATTGGAACTGAACAGTTTGTTGCAGTAATGGCGTAGTTGACTCAAGCGATAAATGGTGGTGGTATCCATGCACGAGATCAGCCAGACCAACCGCAGAGGAACATGTCAGTGGTGGAACATTTCGTGAGGCAACATCCACCATCATTCAGAGGATCATCTGACCCTGTGCTAGCTGAAGTGTGGATTAAAGCACTGGAGAAGATTTTTGATGTCATGGGGTGTTCAGACAATCAAAAGGTTAGTCTTGCTATTTACCGTTTGGAGGGTGAAGCAGATCAGTGGTGGTCTATGGTTAAAAATATCAGGGACATCGATGAGATTGATGCTCTTGATTGGGATGAATTCAAAGGTATGTTTCTTGAGAAGTATTTTCCTAAGGCTGTTCGACTTAGGATGGAAAATCAATTCTTGGAATTGAGGCAAGAGGAAGACTCAGTGGATACCTATGAAGAAAGGTTCACTCATTTGGCAAGGTATGATCCAAATTTTATCCGAGACCTTGATAGTAAAATCAATCGTTTTTACTCAAGATTAAAGCCAAAATATCGAAGGGCATTAGCTTATCGTGAGTTTAAAAGTTATGAAAATCCTGTTCGATGTGCTGAGAAGGTGGAAATGGAGTTTTCCGATGATCAAGTGTTCTACAACAACCAACAGAAGAAGAGACCGAGGTGGTAGGAGAAAGGTAAGAATTCTTCAAAAAAGTCTGATGGTAAGAAATCTAAGTTTTCAGTTTGTGATAAATGTGGCAAGAGGCATGCTGGGGAATGTCTTCTGAATTCTAGAAAGTGCTACCGATGTGGTAAGATGGGACATAAGGCTCATGATTGCACTGAAAAGGATCAAGGTGAAGGTAAGACCAAATTTGATTTACAGTTAGTAAAATGTTATAAGTGCAATGAGATGGGTCACTATGAAAATGAGTGTCCGACAAAGAGCTTGAGTGATGGGAAGCAGTTATACTACAACTAGAAAGGGGTGGTGAAATCCTTTGCAACTACTTCAGCAGATGTCGGGCCATCAAATGAAGTTGTATCAGGTACTTTGTTTGTTTTCAGGAGTTGAAGAGAAGGTTGGTGAATGCTCCAGTTTTGGCACTACCTTCAAGGAATGGTGAGTTTGTTATATACAGTGATTCTTCATTGAAAGGACTTGGTTGCGTCATAATGCAGGATGATCTGATAATTGTTATGCTTCATGACAGTTGAAAACTCATGAGGTAAATTACCCAACACATGATTTGGAATTAGCTGCTGTTGTTTTCGCTTTAAAAATTTGGTGGCATCATTTGAATGGAGTAAAGTGTGAAATATATACCGATCACAAAAGTTTAAAGTATATATTCACTCAGAAAGAGTTAAACATGAGACAGAAGAGATAGCTAGAATTAATCAAGGATTATGATTGTAAAATTCATTACCATCCGGGAAAAAAAAATAAAGTGGCTGATGCTTTGAGTCGAAAAAGTAATGCTTCATTAACAATGTTGCGTTTGGAACATGATCCTTTGGTTAAGGATTTGATGAACTTTTTCATAGAAGTTGTTGGTGCAGGAAGTCCTTCTGTTTTGTTTCAGGTATCAGTGAGATCATCTCTATCAGATAGAATCAAGCAAGCACAGAAGCAAGACAGTGAGTTGCAGAAAAAGGTAGAGCTGGTTCAGAAAAGTAAGTTTCCTAAATTCAATATTGATAATGATTGTGTTTTGAGATTTGGGAATAGATTGTGTGTGCCTTGTGATTCACAGTTGAAGAGAGAGTTGTTATGTGAAGCTCATAGTTCTCCGTTTTCAGTTTATTCGGGCAGTACTAAGATGTATAGAGATCTGCGGGAGTATTACTTGTGGGATGGAATGAAAAGAGATATTGTTGATTTTACTGTGAAGTGTTTGACTTGTCAGCAGGTTAAAGCAGAGCGGAAGTTACCGAAAGGGATACTTCAGCCTTTATTAGTGCTAGAGTGGAAATGGGAGAATATATCCATGGACTTTGTTGTTGGATTACAGAAGACATCTCGAGGTAATAATGAAAACTGGGTTATTGTTGATCTCTTGTCCAAATCTGCTCATTTCCTTGCTATAAGAGATACTTTATCTCTTGATCAACTTTCCCGTTTGTATCTTAAAGAGATAGTCAGGTTACATGGAGTTCCTCTATCCATTGTATCGGATCGTGATCCCAAGTTTACTTTTAACTTTTGGAAAGGCCTTCAGAAGTCGTTGGGTACTGAATTAAATTTTAGTACAGCTTTTCATCCTCAATCAGATGGGCAGTCAGAACGAACAATTCAGACATTGGAGGATATGCTACGAGCTTGTTCAATGGATTATCAGGGAAGTTGGGACCAACATCTTTCATTGGTTGAGTTTTCATATAATAACAGTTTTCATTCTAGTATACAGATGGCACCATTTCAGGCATTATATGGGAAGTAGTGTCGAACTCCAGCTTTCTGGGATGAAGTGGGTGAAAGGAAGTTGATGGGACCAGAATTGGTAGAAGAGATGGCAAAAAAAGTTCAGCTGATTCAGAAACACATGAGAACAGCTCAGAGCAGGCAGAAGAGTTATGCGGATAAACGGAGGAAGGATCTATCTTTCGAGGTAGGTGATCATGTTTTTCTCAAGGTTTCTCCTTGGAAAAGTGTGATGAGATTTGTTAAGAAAGGAAAGTTGAGTCTAAGGTTCATTGGACCATAAGAAATTCTGGAGAGAGTTGGATCAGTTGCATACCGAGTGGCTTTACCTCTGAGTTTATCTCAGGTACACAATGTTTTTCATGTTTCAATGTTGAGGTAGTATATGCCAGATCCATCTCATGTTTTGAGTCCAGAGGTAGTTCAACTGGAAGAGAACCTATCTTATGGGGAACAACCGGTCCAGATTCTTGACCATAGGGAGCAAGTGTTACGGAATAAGGTGATTCACCAGGTAAAGGTTTTTTTGAAAAAACCACATGATTGAAGAGGCAACATGGGAATTTGAAAATGCAAGGAGGGATAAGTACCCCCATTTATTCGATAAGTAAATAAATTGCAGGAACGCAATTTTTTAAAGGGGGAAAGGATGTAACATCCCAAGTAAGTAATGAATAATAGATATTTTTATCTATGTCTATTAATGATTAAGATAGTGTTTTAGAGGCTTAAAATGAAAATAAATCCAATCTTAAGCATGGAATACACTAATATTTTTAAAAGATTGTTTTACTGCCTTTTGATGGAAAACCATTTTTAAATATATATTTTGAAAATTTTATAAGCTATGTTTGTCAAAATAAACTTATTCTTTATGATTGGGACATCAAAATTTACTTTGTGTGAATTTTTGGTATTTTTCTGACAATGTTCATTTTTTTATGAATAGTGAAAAATACTACATTTTACATCAAAAATGATTTTTAATATAATTTATTTATATGATTAGATTATCTTTTGAAGTGAAATTAGAATATATTTTTACCATTTAATCCAATGGTGGTCATTGGAATCAATTTCACTTTGAAATTGGACTTAAACTGGTGTCAATCTTTTGATACTTATTGTTTCATAAAAACACGCTATTTGCTCTGACAACGGGAATTAATTATTAAATTAATTAATGTGACTTATATGTTTTGAATTTTGTAAAATAGACTTCATTTTTGAATTCAGAATATCAAATATATATTAGGGTGAATTTTTGGTAATTTTCTGAAAAACTCCAATTTTTGATGAATAGTGAAACCACTAAGTGGTACTTATAAAAACTGATTTTTCCGTTTAAATGAAATTTTTCCATAATTGTGTTTTGAATTTCAAAAATCCGACATACATGGTTTTCATTAAGAAGTAAAATGTGGTTCAATGAGATTAAAATAATTTTTTGATGAATAGTAACTTATTGAGTTTTTAATCGCGATTAGTGGTAATAAGTGTATTTTAAGGTAAAAATAATGCTTTAATAAAATATTATGAGCTTGACCCATGTCCTACCCTCATTGGTTGTGTCATGGCGGACCAAGACAATCCATGGGTCAACTTGGGGTCCCCATGGATCCACTTTGGTTGGGAAATGACATAAATAACTTTTTATTTAATGTAAAAGTAAAAATGACACAAACATAATATGTTTTACAAAAACAATTTTTACATGGGGTTATAAAGATCAGATTTTTTATTATAAGTAATCATTGGAAAGCTAAAAATATTTCCTACATCATAGTATTTGTTTTATAATTTTTATACTTTAAATATATTAAATTATTTTTGACATCATGATGATGCAACGACGACCTCATTATTTAACGATTTAAATAAAATGGAAAGATAATGAAAAATCTAAAACCTACACATGGCCAAAACAAATTGGATGAGTGGATTTCGAAGCCTTATCACCTTATCCTCGAATTATAGCAATGTGGGACCTTTTGAATCCGAAACTCGTTTTAAAATAAAGTAACTTATCTTTACTTTCCAAAAGTGCCCCTCCTCTCCTCTTATAAAAGGCCCCCACCTCTACCTCATTTCACACACTCCTCAAGCCTTTGGCCCGGCCAACCCCTCCCCATTTACTCTCTCCACATCCCTATATTCATCCTATAGGATTACCTTTGGGTATAATCCTTTCAATGGAAGCCTTTAGGCTCAAATCAAATGGAGTTACACTTTTAAAGGAGATTAAAGAACGGTCGGGTCAAGTCGGATACGAGGTATGGGACTTCGTCTCAATCTCCTTTCATTGAGGCATATTTTATTTTATACACAACATTATTTTATACGGTGTATAAACCCCTTTGAATTTTACGTTTATTCAAAAGGAATATTTTTTATAAGAACCGTTTACTAAACGACAAAAGGGGATGCTTTTGTCGTTCGTATGCGGCGACAACGACTTCTCCACCGCCGTGACCATTATTTGAGTTTCAGCTTCCTCTATAAGCCATACCTTCTTTTTAAAAGAAAAATAAATACCATGATTTAATTTTCTTTTATTTTGGTATTTAAAATGGTTTTCATAATGTTTTTATATCAATGTGTTTTATTGATATCTTGTGATTGAAAGGTGGAAGGGTTATGTTTCCTTTATGAATGTTTTATGTGATACGATTATGTTGAGGTTCTTGGGCATTATTATGAAGACAGGTTGTTCCGTGATAAACTAAGGGCGGGTGAGCCCGATATAGCTCTCCAATGCATTGGGTAACGCGAAGGAGTGAAACGTTAAGGTTTCTCCGAAGAGATTTTAGGGAATATACTGTGATGGGTATTCCAAACGTAACCAAGAGGGTTACTCCCTACGTAAGAATGTTATGAATGCCTCAAGTTACCTTTATGTCTTATGATTTCTATGATTTATTCCTGATTTGATGAGGTATGTTAAAGTGCTTATGTTTTATGGGTAATGTATGATCTCATCCTTATGTATATATGTACCCATGTTTCCTTTCCATATTTTTATATCCCTTACTGAGCTTTTTATGCTCATCCCAAGATTTTTTGAAATGTTTTTCACAGGTCAAGGGAATGGTACATGATATGGTGATAGAGTCAAGGAAGTGTCAGGAATGAATCCATGTTTTATTTTAAATATTCTTCCATTGATGGGAATGAATAATACTATCTTTATGTAACCACTTTGTTTATATGTGGAATGTAATACAGGTTTTATGATCTAATTCTCTAAAACTCTAAACCTGAAAAGATCCTCAATGTGTAATCTTGTAATAACTCAAGATTAAGTAAGGTTTAAGGCTGGGGACTTATATTAGAACATAAATAATATACATGTTTCTGGATCATAAATTCATATTGGATAAGATGGGGTGAGGAAATAAGAAGAAATGAAAGGAATCTTAAAATGAATGAAAACTTGATAAATTTCTCACGAAAATTCGGCAGTCTAACGGCGCCTCTTAAAATTTCATAAAAATAGATTTATGAGAGTAATGGAATATCTCATCATTCATATATAATATGGACAGTAAGGGGAAATATTTAATTAAATATCCCAAAAAACGACAAAGGGAATTAAAGAGAATAAAATAAAATTAAATAAAAGAAAGAAAAAAAGAGGTTGTTGCCAATAATTTTTTTTGTTATATATAATCCGGTTTAAGGTTGTCTGATACCCAACATACAACACCAAAACAAGTTCAATAGAATGAAAACAACAAACATCACAATATAACACAAATTTAAACATCATAATAAATGCAGTCATCCCCATAACCCATACATGATTCATCTTCTCCCATAACCGATTCCCATTCCGGATTTCTCCAAAAATTTTCACATTGAACCCGATTGCTAAGAAGGTTTAGATTAGTCATAACTTATGTATCCTTCTTAACCCCACTTACCTTTTTAACAGTAGAGGTTGTTTACCTCTTGATTGCTTCTCCTTGAGATCCTTCTTAAGGTCTTTGGTTTTGTTCTTATAGTGAGACCAGCAGCTCTATGACGTGGGTAAAAGATATGGTAGGATTATTGGATAGGACATTGAGCAGCTTCAAGGCTTAGAGGAGTTAAGAGAAGAGGTGGTGGTGGGGGGGTTTATAGTGGAGGAGAGGGGTAAATTTTGAATATTAAATTTCATTATTTTATTATTTCCATCAAGACAGCCAATATTATGGTTTCATGTGACCCCTAATAGTAATAATGGCATGTGAGTTCGAACCAAGTGGCCTTAAATAACTTATTATGTCACAAATTGTGTATTTAACTGATAAATTGAATATACGGTATTTTACCGTATTTCACTATTCATCGAAAATTCAAGAATTTTAGAAAAATCACAAAAATTCACCCCTACCATTTTTCGACGTATAGAATTAAAAATTAAATTTCTTTTTTTAAAAATAATTTTTTGAATATTATTAATTTAATTTTTATATATGTTCATAGTTAATTTGAAAAATAACAATCTTGAAGTGCAGTTCGTTTTATGTGACATCGAAAAATTAATTAAGATCCCATTATCATATTTCCTTAAGAAAATAAAATAATAATATTATTTAGTATTCATAAGGGTCATATTACTATTCATACGGGTAGGTTACTATTAACCAAGAATAATGTTTTTTCTTTCAGACTCCAAATGACTTACTGATCATAACTCTAGATGACCATTTTTCGAAATTCAAAACATAGAAGTGTAAAATTTATATTCAATGGATAGGTTTTGACTGTCTCATAAATAACATAGTGTTTTTTCAAAGTAACAAAGTGATGAAAATATTGTATTTAATGGAAAATATCATAAAATGTTTGGGGTGCTACAGCTAAGGAATCAGATGACTCGCCTGGTAAAAGTTCTTCTTAGAAAACATAAAATGGAAAAGGTGATGTGGGAACCTGAAGAACATATGATAAAGAACCACTCGAATATTTTTATGAGGTGATATTACATAAATTTAGAGGATTATATTATTTATATAAGAGAATAATGTAATTCCCCAAGCCTCCAAGTTATGCTTCTTTTTAAATAATTCAATAGCTTGTGCTGCACTCAACATCGAGTTCGAGCGCACCATGACCTTTCAAACTAGCTATTTGAAATTCCATTTATGAATAGTATTAACAAAATTATGAAATTTTTAGAATTTAATTATTGAACATAGGCATAATTTTATAATATTTAAAATCAAAATTGTCTTAGGGTGAAATTCGTGTAATTTTCTAAAACAATAATTTTTTGATGAAAAGTGAAAAATAACGAATTATTGTTAAAAATATGATTTTTTTAAATAATTATTTTAAATTAAATTTATTTTACTATAACCATAGATATATAATAATTATATTAGTCCAATTTAGGTCATATGAATCATTTTAATAATAGAAGATTATATAAAAAATTTATTAAACTTTTGAATGTCTTTCTTACACCCCTTTTGACCACATATACTGTTTATTCTTTAACATTATTTTACCACTTATGTGGATTGAATTAAAAAAAATACATACATGGTTGTAATAAGTATGAATAATGTGGTCTAATAGGATCAAAATAATTTATAGTGAATAAAAACTTTTGAATTTTATTTACCACGGTTAAGGGTAAATATGGTAATTAAAGTTAAAAAGAATAATATTATTATATAATATTACCATAAAACATGTCTGAATATCATTTAATAAGTTTTTCTCAATAAAAAGAAATCGGCAGTCGAAAATATTATCATTTAAGCCACTTTTGTTGGATTAAGACATTTATTATATTTTATTTAAACAAGGGTAAAAAATACCACATATATATTTTATTTTTAATATGAGATTATATAGATGGTATGGTCGACTATAAACATTATTTATAAATCTACGAGATTAATCTACATCATGACAAATTATTTTTAATTTTTATACATTAAATAATTAAATTAAATTTTGATGCAATGATGATGCAATAATTGTTTAATTAATTGAGATATCAAAAAATTATATTAAAAAAATTAAAAATATATAACTTCACCTAATTAATGAAATCCATAATTTCATAGATATCTTAGAAATATTAGAGGAATATTTTTATTTATTGGTTCTAAATTATCATGTTATTTTATTTTTTTAAATAAAATATTGAATAGTATCAAAATTGACATAAACGATAATTAATATTTAAATAAATGATATAAAAGTCATAAAAATATACTATTAATACAAATAACTTATATATTGTCAAATAATTCCTAAATAATCCAATTTTGGGTTTTATGGCATTTTTTAGTTAGTATAAACCCCATTATATAAAATAGGATGACACGATAAGAATTAAACTGTATAACTATGGGTTAAATCCCAAAGACAAGGTTAAATTTATGTCATAAACACGTCTAATATTTATTGTTTGAGAATATTTTGACCCATTAAAATCTGAGCCTATAAATAATTCTCTTTCGACCTATTTGAAACCAAAAATCAATTTATAATAAGTTAATATTTTTATATCGTCCAAAAGTTCCCCTCATGACACTTATAAAAAGAAACTTCTCCCCTTTAATTCACACCTCCAAAGATCATTGGTCAGCTAAAACCTGCCCACTTACCTAACCAAATTCCCTCACTTTATCTTAGAGGTCAAACAATGGGTAGGAAGACATTCTTGGGAGTTTTTGGGGATAACCAAAAGGAGATAACTGAGAAAGAGGTAATTGTTTTATCACATCATTCAAAGTTATTTTCTTATTGTACTTCCTATTTCTATTTTGTTTCAATATAAAAGTAATAAATCCAATATCATAAATATATCAAGACTATATTATAATCATTGGAAGAACATATTCGTCATTATATCCACCCTATGAATAATAATATCACCATGATTGCGTACGTACGACTCACCATGTGGTGTAATTTGGTATTCAACAATACTTTAATTGGATGGGTATAATGATTATTATAATGGACATAAATAATTAATATAATATGATTATTATTATTTAAAATTAATATACCATCCAATTACATACCATTTAATGATTAAAATAATTATTTAACTGCTCGTGCGTAGATATGATCTACCTTCACCATGACACGATGAGATTAATTATCAACAGTAACCATTAAAAAATGATTAAAAAATTTATATTAGGAGTAAAAATAATAATTACAAACATAATATCATTATGTGTATTAATTAAATACATACTATTAAAAGAAAACACGACTTATACATCAAAACATGAATCGGAAAACAAAGTAGTTAACACCCAAAAAATTGTAATACTGTAATATTATCAACAAAATCATATAAGAGGATATTATATGATATCATAAATATGGATATGGTACTTCTATAAATTAATAAAATGTTTTAACTTTTATATAGGAGACTAACTCACCCTCTACCAATGGAATGTATAAGGTACTAGATAATTTCAAAATATATTTATAATCCATGACATTTTATACAAATGTATCTACTGGGACATCCTTATCATATATATCCAGATTTCGTAAAATGTAGTTACAAATTTTATCGAAATTATTTTGAAGAAATTTTACCCTTATGTGATTTATTATATAATTTTTTTGATATAATTTTTTCAATATTTTCCAAATGAGGTACATTTTGACCTTTTCAACATATTAAGGAAATAATGTTTTTTAAATTTTATGAGGCAAGAAACTATTGTCCACCATTATGAAACCTTAATACTTTTAAGCATCCCTTTCAAGATTAAAAGGTTATTTTAACAGTATTTGTTTTCTTTTATAATTAGGTGGATTTTAAATTATTTACAATAAAAATGGAAATTTATCTCAAATAGTTTTAATAAATTTATTACATTATTGTGATCCATGCTAATAGATTTTTTTTTGTTTTAATGCTTGATTGAGGTTGATTTATTATGATACAATATTATATATTGTATTGAAGGTTTTATGATATGTTTGAATGTGGATGTAATATTTTTATACCATTTTTATTTTATGTTTAATATATTTACATTTCGTATGCTAGTTTTAAAATGAATTTTTATGTTATGTTTTACCATTTTACATGTGAGCAATGTATTAGACATAATAAGTAATGAGAATAGATAGCTATATCCCCATGATGAATTGATATGTATCATGAGAAAAACTAGTTTCTTTTTACAAGGACATGATGGTATGGTAATGGTCTGGGCATGAGGACATGATGGTATTGTTATGATGTCTGACGTTATTATGTTCCTCGTTATGAGATTAGTTATTAATATTTCATGTGATTATTTGACATGAATAATATCCATGTGAATGATTAAATAGAATTATTTTATTTATTCCTTGAATTATTATGTTTAATATTATTTTTAAAATGACTTTATTCCTATTTTATACATTTCCTTAAACATTTATTCTAATTTATGATAGCTTCCTATATAATGTTTATATTTAATGAGAATCTGAGCTCACCCCTTCCTTATGTTTCATTTCCCCCAACATGTGATGAAGTATATTATGACCGACTTTCAGGTATATTCTGAAGTATTTGTGTGTGTCCAATGGTGCCACTATATAGTTTTTCATTTCATGTTGTAAGGTAAAACTTATTTTTCTATATATTTTTTCAAAGGCTACTAAACTAATAGGTCATTTGGGATTTTATTTTCTTTTGATCATGAGAATGTAATAATATAATGCAATGACTTTGTGAAACTAGGGTCGGGGCATTACAATTATATTAATAAATTTATGTTATATAGATAGATTTTAGCATTTTATATAAAAATTATATAGGAATTCATGTTTGGAAATTAATAAAATGTTGGAATATTTTCACATGGTGTATACCCTTGGTAATCTTGGGTACAATCCATTATGATAGAATAAACATCGAATAACAAATTTTCATTTATATGTGTCATTGTTTTCATTTTCTGTAAATGTGTTAATTATACATATAATTGAAAATTGTTAATTATATATTTCATATGTCACGTACAATAATTAATTAATGAAATCCACAAAGATATATTCTCAGGGTAATGTATGATACATTTGGAGCATCACGAGTGATTTTGTATTAATTAATAATTCGAGAAAGGATTTATCCCGTATGTTTTTTAGTCAATGTAGATATACTAAGACATTGATATGAATTCAAATTCTTGAGAAAGGTTATGGAAGAGGTGGTGTTTCTTCGAAGATCATTTTTGGAATGTCAATGAAAGAGGCACTGAGTATATAGGTTAGTGACATTATAGTATAACCTTCATGATTATAGATATTTATATTAAGGGAATATATTACATGGAGTACATTATTAGAAGTCTACATGTAAATGAGACAATATGATATTTCTATATGGGATCCTTGTAATATTGGCAGACAAATACCATATTCATTAGTTAGTTTAACATGATGTCATTGTGAAATGTTTTTAGGGGGCCACAAACTAAGTGTGTTTGGAAGTAGAGTTTAATTCAATATTATTTTAAAATTTTGGATAAATATTATCCACATATGTGGTTTAAATATTATTCATGTCAGTTTGATAAAAATTATTCAATCACCAGTTTTTAGAGGGAATATATTTTCTTGTTGATTATTTAACAAATATTTTGTAAGTTGGAAATTATTTATTTCCTTACATGAGTATAGAAATATTTATTTATTGAGGTATTTTCAAAAGGTATAAAAATATTTATTTATATAGTTTTTTTGTAAATTTAATAAAAAATTATTCACTAATTTTATGGAATATAATATTTATATAGTTATTGGTTAATAATAAAAAAGTTTTTATTTAATTTATAAATAGTCATTATTGAAAGACTAATAAATATTAAGGAGGATTGGTGAATCCTTTTTAATAGAATGAGGAGAAATTTCATATTAAATATTATTAGAATAAATTAAAATTTATTTATACAAGAAAATGTATATTTATTTATCCTATTAGTTTATAACATGTCAATTAAATAATAAAAATGTTATTATTATTTAGACAATATGTTTACACGAAATTAAGAAAATAATATGTTTCCTTTCAGAATAATTAATTTTTACCCCTATATGTATATAAAAACGGTTATAAAATTTTATGAAATAAGGAGATCCACGTGCTTTCATTGTGAACAATTAGTTCTAGAGAGATTTCAATCCATCCATAGAGAATTGATTCCTAAAACACTATAAATATTTAAGATCAATTACCTTCCACTAGTCAACAAGATTCTTCTCTCTTGAAGGATTTATTTACAATCAACAATGATCATTTGAAATGATAGATTCATCCATGATATACCCTAGTTAATTCAGTGGTGATGGTCAGAGGTTCATAGAGCATGTATGGATAACTACCATAGAGAATATAATCTTTCTTCATATGATGTAGTAATGATAAGACAACAGAGGATTTATAATTAACAAAAAATAAATAATGAAATATAAGGTAACTATTTAATTAAATAAATAATTATAAATTATAAGTGAAACAATATTTCTTTTTAGGATTCTCGAAACATATTACAATCGTATTCAGAGGATAAATCCAATGAATCCAATGAAAACATATTATAGGGAAAGGTACATACCCCTTTCACTTCATTATAATCCATGAAGTGGTATCAATGTAGTCACAAAATAATTTATAATAATTTATAATTGTTTTATGTTATTTAATTAATCATCATTCAGTAAATAATCTAGACATTAATTATCATTTTATGATATATTTATTCCCCTTCACAATGTTTCTTATTATCCTTAATAATTTATGAACTTATGAAGAATAATTGATGATTCCATGGAGAGGTGATGTGGATTCTTGCTGACAAACACAAATACGTGGTTTGTGACTATAAGTACACGTCAGGATCCCATGTTCACTTAATAATATTTGTCTTTAGATACCAAAATATCTTATAAAATATGAAAAAATGTACATTAAATTTATGTAATTGTATAACTGGGATATCATGAAAAATGTTTTTTCAAACCACATGGCATGTAGCTGGTGTACACATTGTATATTCAACATAGTTTAGGATAATGTGTTTTTATTACTAAAATGATCAAATACATGGGAAAACATAATGTGATACAAATAGATGATATCAAAATTGTTATACATGGATTTTAGCTGGTATACATGAAATGTGAATCATTAATCAGCACGTTCAAAGAACACACTGAGTCAATAGGTGGGTTACATGGACACATGATAAGAAGAACTTATGGAAAGTAACTATATAGTGAATACCATGTAATATAGAAAATATTTATGATGGGTAACTAGAAATTTATTAAGGATGTATAAAAATAAAAGAACATGACATGTGTGTTATTAGTATGTGTTCTTTAGTCTCCCATTAAAGTAAAAAATTGATTTAATTATTGAATAACTATTTATAATTAAAAACCTACTAAAATTTTTACATTATATATGTTGATAATGTAACAATATTTACATGCTTAAAAACATCACAATTAATTACATGTAATGATATGTAATTAATGATCTTGATATTTATCTTCTATATAGCATTTTTTATGGGTATCTCCAAGAGGATTTATATGACCATTACGAAAAAGGGAATTAATTAGTTAATTAATTTAATTTATTCAATTGTAGTTATCATGATAATAAATAATGAATTAAAGTGAATACTATCTCATGTACTTTTTGTATTCATTACAAGTACGGGGGTGACCATGAGTTTCGACTAACCAAAGTGTGTGATTGGTTTATTTGATTTATTTTGTCATGGTATTTATAATAATTTAATAAATTAAATTATAAACTATTAGTCATTCATATCATCTCATTATATAAGGGAATATGTGCCAATGATTTATTTTATGTAAACCTTATATGAACCAATCCTATGGTTACCCTCACCTAAATGTGAGTAATATTATTTTATAGACAGATATCCCATGTGAGTTTAAGTGGTTCAATTTAGAACCCCCCAAAAAGAAAAAAAATATTGTAGGTACAAATTATCATGATTGGAATGTTGAAACTTGAACCATTCATGGTTTGAGGAGTTAATTACCTTGGTTCAATGATTTATTAATCATATTCTAGACAAATACCCATAGAGAATCACATTTTCATTCCACATTAATTATTTTATTTATCATTTTCATGGTCGATTATATATTAATATTTGAATCATTAAATAAATTAATTAACTAGAACGAAGTATGGAAGGAAAATAAATATTATAATATGTGTAAACATTATTTGGACCTGGTTTGTAACTTAGGTAAACACTACTTAATATTAACAAGTATGTGACAAGACAAAATGGGAAGCTTGTAGATAATGATAAAAATATCTCAAAATAGAATATTAAGTTTGTATATCCTTCAAATTCATTCGTATAAATCCATCCATATTTAAATGTGTTTGACCATAATCCATTAGGTTGCGTTGAATTATTGGGAAATCTAAATCTTGAGTTTTGTGCTGACATGACATAACTAGTATTAAGGGTTGATCACCTCTGAGAGAGATAGTATATATAGTATTCAATGTGTTGGGGAAATTATAACATAGTGTTTTAGGATTGGGGAGACAACATAGGGTTTTGAGGAGTGAATGTTAATTTGGTTGACATGTAACACCTATCTAAATAAAATTTATTATCTTTTTAGGCCTTATTCTTGGTTATGAGAATGGATTTATGCATCCATTCCACTAGGATATCCATCCAATGAGATATTTTAAAACCAATTATAACGGTTATTATCGTTTGATAAAATATTCATAGATTAATATATTAAATTAGATTTATTATCGAAATTGTAATATGGAGAATGTACTCAAATTTTCCTATTATTTAATATAGAAATTGAAAAAAACACGACTCCAATAATATCATTAGTATCCATTCTAGAGATAGATAACCTTTTCCTTAGATTTAATTTAATATAACTGTATAAAAACCTATGGGTTTTACAAAAAAAATGAGGGAAAATAATTTTTGAAGGAAAAGCCCATTCTTAATGATCCTAGAGAAATTATAGTGAGGAAGAACTATATTTCTATATGAAACAATTGGATAATTGTGTATATGTATAATTTTTCATTATATCTTATATGTTTAGTGGGATTTTAAAGTAACATGAAGATATGGATTCCGATAGGATCATGTCACATATTTATGATCTATATTAAAAAAAGTTGATACTATAGGGATGAAATCTCTAATGAGTTGTTATTGTACAGGTTTGGAGATGTATTGCCATTTGGGCCTAATATACTCAAAATAATCTATTACATTGAGGACGTGGATGTCTTGAGATCCATAATCCCTGACGAGTTATGAACTGATCTAATTTTATCATCATGAGATAACATTTTCTCTTATTTTTTTGTTAATTCAAATTTGACAATCATTATGAAGTCTATTTATAATCACCTTACACTTATTCACTAAGTTGATAAAGGCACAAGGAAAGATAATCCTATGATCCTTATGGTGACCATGAAAAGTAATAAAAATGAAAATATGCCCATGAAATATTCCACGGCTAAGGATCATGAGAAGCATCCTTCTACACATGAGCCTCAGTCCAGTTGGTGAGGTCTCTCTAAGTGAATCCATGAGACCCAGTTTCAAAATTAGGCAGAGGCATAATTTTGGGGGACTATAGCAGGCACTGTAACAAGCACTCTCACAGGAATTGCATCAGTACTGTAGTAGTTATTGTAGCAAGTATTGTTCAATACTATAGTAGCTGGAACTATTCAAATTGGGCCACCAGTTTGGGATTGGAGTCCTTATGGCCTTCGAGCCACCCAGTCCTTCAGGTCACTAAGGCTTTCGGGCCACCTCATGGCCTTTAGGAAACCTCAAGGCCTTCAGGACCACCTGATATGCAGTTGCACAGACATATTCTACAAGGAACTTCTCCAAAGGAGGAAAGAGCATAGAGAATTCACCAGAGCAGGGCTAAATAGATTTGGAAAAATTAAAGGGTATGGAAATTTCCATTGGTACCATGCCTGTACATCTAAGAACATGGACATTCTAGATGAACTGTCATGCAAAGGTGGAGAGCTGATCACGATGATGATGCTGGGTAGGGGCAGTTAATAGTAGTCACAGTTATATGATTTCCTTAATATCTACGGGTCATATAATGTCTCCAAGACTACAGGCAATGTAATATCTAAGACTACGGGTCTAATATGGGTTCCCCCTCATCCCTTATAAGGGGGTTATCAAAAGATCAATAAAAAAGAATGACTTTGGTCCATTATGTTGAGAACCATCCTTCTAAGAATGGTAATATCCAATTGTTGGAAAAGTAATAAGATGATTTTTTTTTCATGTGGTAATATGGACCACTAGAAGATGAATTTCACCCATTTGAAGAATAAAGGAGAAGCTTCTAGTGTGTTCGTTATCAATTGAAATACTCCTATATTAACATATTAGTATATATTTATAGATTGTGCTTCTCACATCAAAATTAAAATAAAAGAACTAGTTATATGTCAAATGATTTCCAGAGGAGAGGTAGAATTGATTGGTGAAAATGGGTCAAGGATAGATACTATATCTATCAGATACTACCACATTCCATTTCAATATAGTATGATATTAGTTTTAAATGTTTTCTTTATGTATCAACTTTCAAGAAAAAAAAATTATTTATCGTATATATATAAATGTTTTTTTTTCATTTTTGGAAGTAAAACCATTTCGTGTATAAAGAATGAATATGTAATGGTATGACACATTTAAAAAATGGAATTTATCTATTAAATTATGAAATCCTTTTATTGTAAAATAAAAAATCAACTTCATTTGAATCAATACATACCAATATATGGCATCATCATCATCATTATATAAATGAGAAGAATATGGAAAACATCAATAAGATAAAAAAATATACACTTTTGACCTAAAACCAAATGACATATTTCTCACTTGTTTCCATGGAAAAATAACCAAGACACCTTTTGGTGGAAAATTTGAAAAATATATATAACATCATTAATTTTACACAGTGTTGTGTGTAGAATATTTATAACATAATCTAGTGACTGTTTTTTGTAATGCATTACTTTATTCATGACAAGATTAAATATGTATATGTGTACCTAATGAGGTATAAATATTATTACTTTGATAAATTCAAAAACTTTAGGAAATAAGTAGATAGTTAAATTGGTATAAAGATAAAGACACTTTTATTTGATTAGGTTGGTGAATATCATAACCAATAGTATATCTACTTACTGGTGGAGGGTGAGATCCAATATTAACCAACTCCTCTTTATACACTAAATTGGAATAGTTTTAGGGAAAAAACAAACTGTACCTTCCATTACATGGTATGTTCGATGGTGAGAAATGGAAATTTTCCATTATCAACTTGGGGATATTCATTAAATAATGTGAAAAAAATACAAGTTGAGTACCAAATAAGGTGTAATAATGGATACCATAACAATTATTGTTTGGAATGAAATCCATATTATCACATACTCATGAATTGGTTTTCTAGGTGTATGTTTTTGGTAAATTGAGAAAAAAACTAATATCACAATGTGTGAATTCTATATTTAGAGGGTATACTTAGAAAATAAAGGGACACTATCAATACAACCCCTCATATAATTAGGTAATTACCACAATACATGCCATTTCCTTGAAAGTGATCACATCCTTATGAAGGATAATGGGAAAAAATTTACATAGATGATTTTGATGCTCAATATACAGAAGATTTTGTATAGGAATTGGTTCTTTAGGTTCCCATGTAAAATGTTTTTTTCCGAAAAACAAGTACACTATATGATCACCATTGATGTTAGAGAAATAGAAATATATGGTTTTTTTAGTTTCCAAATAGGGTGACTAATTACTGATTTAAAATAATTATTAACTTTCTTAAAAGGAGATAATAGAGAGGTCTCAATCTATAGGATGCCAAGAAACCATGAATTGTGAGTTAAAATCCATGTATCATGAACCAAATCATTTTTCTAATCAATCTAGCAATTTCTATAAATCCTTTAGGTTTAAAATAAGTATTCAAAAGAAAAATATGCATGGAAGGTAATTTAAGAAGTTATAAAAAATTACCAGTGTCTAAAAGGTTCAATAACATCATGGACTTGAATAAGTTTAAATTTTTTTCTCAACTATCCATGTTCAAATCCTTTATAATTCTAATTTTAATAGAAATAAATTAATTTATAGAAAATTTGGAAGATGGATACCAAAAACAGTATTACATAATAGAAACCTTTAGGAAGAAATTTGTATGATACTACCTAAAGGGTTTATGAATCATGAAATTTAAAATAATATTTTCATGTTACTGGGATAAATTAATGGTTTAAATCAGATATGTAGGTCATGGAACCATTAAGATAATGAATTCATAAGAGAATTTGGTTTCATAAATAATTAATGTGATCCATATGTTTACATGTTGCACTATTGGAATGCATTCATATTCCTTGTAGTATATATTGATGAATTATTACATATTTTAATTGAAACAATTTTCTTAAAATTACATATGTGTAGGTTCAAAAAGTGAATATCCATAAAGGAATTATGTGAAGCATCATATATCCTTGGAATAATTATTATTTATGATAAGCCTAAAATGATTTATCGACTAATGATAAGTAAATATATTGATTATAAAATATAGGGGTTAAGTATGGCACAATCCAAGAGAGGATTCATTCTAGTGCCACATGGTATACATAACTCAATGAAAATGCTTCCTCAAACACAACAGGAGATTAAGAGACAATGGGAATGACTAGGATCCCATATGCATCTGTAATAATTTCTATCATTTATTCTATGTTTTGTATTAGGACTAATGTTTCCAACACTTTAATAATTCTATGTATATATCATGATAATATAAGTGGAAAACATTGGTCTATGAAAAAGTATACCGTTAAGTATCCTAGGTGTACTAAGTTTATGTTCATGGTATATAGAGGAGAGGAGGAACAAGTCATCAGTGGATATACTGATGATAATTTATAAAAAGACTATAATTATATGAAGTTGTAGTCAGGATATGTTTTAACTCTAAATGAAGGATATTTGAGTCTGTAGAGTTTAGAGAAGCTCGTTTTCATCAATTCTATAGTGGATTCATCGTATTTAATGACATCTAATATATCAAAATAATAATTTTTAGGATTTTTTTTATAATTGTGATCTGATAAATAGCAATAGAGATACTATAACATTTTGTTATGATACTACTACCTTGGTCACTCTTAAAAATGAACCATGGTCGCATTAAGAAAAGAATAAATAATTTACAAATATTAAATTTATGAGTTTTTTCACTATGTGATGATGTTACTGTGAGTAGAGTCTCAGTATAAGAGAAAATGTAAGAAAACATGACTAAAGACGCATCTCGATATAATCAAGAACATTATGTGAGTGTTATCAGGCTAGATTTTTTTTATAATTTGGCTCTAGTAAAAGTTTGAGTTTGTTTTAATTGATTCCCTATAACTATGTTTTTAGTAATATATGGTAAATTTTATTAATTTATTTTAAAACAAAAAAAATATCCTATCAAATGATGAATTATTTTATATATTTAATAGTATAGGATAATGTCCAAAATTTAATTTTAAATCAAAAAGATCACAATTATTCCCCACTATGATAAGAAACATGAAGTTCCATGAAAACATTTTTAAATATTAATTCTATAACTGAATGATATCATTTTACAAGACAAAAAATGATGCAGACTATCAGGGGTTGATACTCATTGGACATTGATGCACTTTCTCATAGAGTACACCCTTGGTTATGTCAATTTCATGAGATTATGAGGAAATGACTTTCTAATTAGAAACCAAAATTTATATTTGTCATTTAATTTTACTAACAATGAATTTGTGCAATAGTTGTTAGAGTTTAATATTATTATTAAAAAATATTGTAAGTCAAATAATTTATATATTGATTATAAATATTATAAAATATAAGTAAGGTGAAATAAGATACATTTAGAGTATCAAAATTGGTTTTCTACTAATAAATGACCCATGAAAAGAATATTCACCATTTTTGAATGAATGTAAATATATATATTTCTCTTTTATAAGAATTAATGTAACTCATTAAGTCTATGGACATAGTGGTGTTTCCAACAAATTCATTTTCAAAATTTCAAAGAAAGATACATTGATCATATAGGTTTATAAAACCAGGATTAAACCTTATTGATTGGAGATATTGAGATAAATCCATTACATTAAATGGTGTACATTTTTATGAGGTTACATGTCATTATAAAAAAATTATTTCTCAGGGAGATCCCTGGAGTATTTATAGATTATAAACATGTAATTTATGTAGTATTACCTTATTACCCTATTAAATTTCTCTATAGGGTCACATGCTATGTGTATTAAAAACATCAATTAAATTCAATAAGAATTTAATATGCTGGATAAATATTATTCTAAACAATGTTTGAATAAATTTTTATGTTGGTTTGATTTAAAATATAGAATCACTTATTATTCAAGAGAATATATTTATATATGAGTAGAATATTTAAAAAATATTTATTCCTAGATTAATATTAATTTAATTATGGGAACATTAAAATATATATTTAATATTGTTGTATTTGCAAGGTAAAAAATATTTCATTATTTAATTATGCAAAAATTCAATAAATATTTATTCACTAGTTAATGTGATATATATATATATATTATGGAATAATGAAATTATATTTATTCAATTAAGTAAACAATAAATATTCAAAGAATAATAAATATTTATGAGGATTGACATACTGAGCTTAATGGTCTTTTGAGAAATGTCACATTTAATAATATTTCAATAAATTCTAAAATATTTATTCAATAAAAATAATAATTATTTCATTAATGAGTTTCACCCAAGTCAAGAAAATAACACTAAAAATATTAATTTTTTTAAATGGGCCCTTACACAATTATTTATTTTTCTAAACATATCACTCTATAAACCTAATTACAAAATCTTTTGTGGTATGGACAGTCACATTATATCATTGTGTGAAATGATTTCAAGAGATAATTCCCTCAATCTATAGTGATACCCTCCATACAACAATATGATGAAAGATGATAAATCCTACTCCTTGACCAGAGTGAATTTCTTAACCCTTTAAGGATTGGTTTTGATCAATATCAACTATCACAGGTGATTGATTCTTCCCTAGTATCACCTCAAAAAATTATAAAACAATGATTAGATGTTCATAAAACATGCGTGGATCCCCACTAAAGGGAATCTATATTTTATTCTTTAAATTTAGTGACAATATGATAACTATGTTTTATTGATTCATTAATTATTAAATAAATAAATATAAATTAATTATATAATTAAATAATATATTTTTTTATTTTTAAGGGAAAATATTATATCTTTTTAGAATACATTGAATATATTTATACCTACTTTGGAGAATAGATCATATAAATTTGATAGAAATGTTTTATTTAGAATGGGCTTTAACACTTCCACTATTCCTAGAAATTGCATTCATAACCCCCAATACTGTCTTAATCTCAAGAATATATATTGTAAAGAAAATTCACTATCCACCCCCACTAGAACCCCTTTAGGTTTTATAGTGAAGATGAGAGCCACCATTGATTCCCCCCACCAATAGGCCATATATTGGTGACTATTAAAGAGGGTATAAGAACATGAATATATGAGTTTTTAACCCCATAAATACCTATTATATGATAAAAACGCACCAATAAATTCCTTGAATATAAATAAAATAGATATATGTATTTCAAGAAAACATGTTAGGATATATAAAATTTATAATTTTTTTATTTATATGAATAATATTTCCAATTTTGAAAAAATCAATTGACTTTTTTTTGTGTTTTATGGAAGGAATAATAGATTTATGAAAAAGGATAGAAATGTTGTGGTTTTTTGAGCTAAAAGAGAAAAAAAATATTTGAGGATGCAGTGGACCTGGGAAATGTGAGCTGATCATTTACATGTCATATATCTAATTACATGATGATATTTTATCAAAATAAGTTTTCACCAACTGATGCAATCCATGGATATCAAATCAAGTGAGAATAAATTACATGTTGTTCACAAAAATACTCGTTGTGAAACTTCAATACATGAATGATATAGAAAAGACGTTGTTGATGAGTATTCGAAAACCTGTAAATAATTTGATACATGGATTATTTTTATAGATTGAAGAATAATGATGCTGGAAGATGATTAACTGATGAAGATATTTTAAATTCATGAATGGGCCCCATAGTTGAAAATAATCGAGCACTATAGGAGACTGATAAATGATGCACAAAAGAGATGCATGCATAGAGTGACGATCCAGAGCCCTACTCGACCACACTTCTTTGTCCTATTTCTTCCTCAGGTACACATGATTATAATTATCTTCATTACTTTAATGAGAGAGTGTTTATCTTATTTCCAGGTGATGTGTTTGTAGGAGGATGTTTTATTAGTGATTGTTTCTATTTGTTATTCAATTTTTTCATTATTTTGAACACCGTTTATGAATTCCAACTCATAATATCTTTTTATTTAATGAACATTGATGAATTATGGGGATTAATATTTTATTTCATCAATTAATTTTTCTATTTTTTATATGAACACTATAAAATATATGCTTGTTATGATTAAATAGTTTTTGGGTTTCCTAGTTTTGTATTTTCATTTATTTGATGGCCATTACACAAGTGGAATAATATGAGTAGTAAAGGGTACCAAAGCTAAGTATCCCTACAAACCCAATTCTAATACCAATCCTAAATAAATATATTATAAATTTATTCCAAGTGCACATACATGAAATCACTAAAACACTGTTATATTCTCTCTGGATATTGATCCAAATATTTTCTATTGTCATTATTTTTTTTTCAAACCATTATGAAAATTTCAATTTCAGTTTATTTAATTAATTTAGAACATACAAATAAACTTTGTTGAATTGACACATGGATTTTCCATGTACTATATATGTATTAGTTTATTTATGTATTAGAAGTTATTAAATTTGTATATCCCCATAAAAAATTATTGATCCCTATGGTTTGTAAAATTTTTGGTGCCATTTATAAGGATGTTTTCTGATATATTTATATTAATTAAGAATCATAATAATTGTTTTTTTATTTTAATCCTTTATTTTACACATGTTCTTGTCTTGCCATTGTTTCGGGTAACAATCCATTGCATAACTAATCAACTAATGAGAAATTTAAAACTGAAGATATCATATTTGACCTAGAGCTGGATAGGAAATTATTCAAGCAAATAATGTAAAAAATAATAGTATGATCATGAAGGAAACAACATGGCCAGTATAGGCCAATTTGAAGAGTTGATAATGAGATGGGTGAGAGAGTAGGATAACTTGTACATGGAAGAAATATAAGAGGAAAGTACTGATCAATTACAAAATACCCTAAAACATGGGGATAAATCCAAGAATTATTATACCTATAGTCATGGATCAAAACATTGAGGAACTCATTCAAATGATCAAACCATCACTATAATTCTCCGGGATATCCCATGAAGACCCCTACTCAAACCATGGGAGTTTCCTAGAAATCTGTGGCACATATATATTTTTTAATGTCATAAATGTTGTTATAAGGATATGAATATTCAGATTATCAGTGAATGGAAAATCATGAGAGTGGATCCAAAGTCTTCATCCACATTCAATAACAATACAATAGATTTTGGTAAGGATATTATCAATATGGTTTTCCCATCCCTCAAATTCAAAGAAACTATGGGTATGTATTTTTAATTTTTATAAATTTACTAATGAATCATAATATAATTAATGTGTGTAATTTGATGTTTTAAAAATATTATTCCCTTATCGAGACACAAAAAGTTGGTTATTAATTCAAACATTCTATAAAGGATTATCATAGGGAAATAATTAAACTATTGATACTCCTTAGGAGGATCAGTTGTTAAAATGTCACCAGAGTATAGCTATGAATTGTCGGATGAGATATCTAATTTTTTTAATGTAATCCATAATAATTGAGAGAAAATGTACTACAGATGGTAGACAACATTCGGGTTTCCTGCCAAATGAATTTCTTGTCAAAGAAACTAAATGTGAGGATGGTAACCAAAATTTGAAAGGTATGTATTGAGAAAATGTGAATTATCTAGATTGTAAAAATTAAAATTGTTCACAAGGATGGATGACACAACAAGCACAACTACTATAATATTAGAATAAAAATACAGGATAAGGATTTAAGCCAAGACAAAAAAGTTTTCAAGCCCAACACCAAGTGCCAACACTAGCAATTCAATTCCTCTCCCTAGAGATAACCCTTGTAACGTATTTGAAAACCATATGATCATCACTAAACGGGTTGAAAACTTATTCATTGGATCAAGGAACTAAAATTTGGTTTTTAAAAATTGACTGACAAAACCAAAAATATTTAATGAGGAACTAAGACAATTATGTCAGTCAGATTGCCGAACGAATTTGAGAAAGTAAAAGAGGAGAACATCTATGATTCCCCAATAAATATTACCATGCAACTGTGAAATCCATATTTCTTTCATGAGGAATGATAATACAAGTATGTGCTATTTAATTTTTTGGAAATAATATAAAATATCTAGTAGAAGAATATAAATAAAAGCATAGAGAAGTTGAGGAACATAATGAAGAAGAATCCCTACCACCATACTAAACACCACTACCATATCTAGATCTATTGAAGAATTCCAAGATTTAATAATTTAATATAATGTTATTAGTTATGTTCAAAATGATACATATCAACTTCACATTTAATAAGGAAATCACAAACATGTATTTATAGGAAAATTCATGAATTAGTTGGTGATAAAAAAGAATATTGAATAACTAAATGCCATTCTATTGGCAAGAGAAATATTGGTAGTAGTTTTTAGTATCATAATAAATAAACAGCCTTATCCATGTTTTTTCATTTTGATTACCATTGGTTATAATTTTTTCGGTAGTGATTTATGTGATTTTATTTCTAGTGTAAATATAATTTCATATACAATAATCAATAGTCTGGGTTTGAAGGAGATATAGCCAAATCGATTTATTCATAGAATATTTTATATAATATTGAGACAAACTCAAGGGATACTTGATGATTTCATCATCAAGGTAGAAAAGTTCTATTTTCCAGAAGATTTTTTGGTGATGGACGTTGATTATGAAAAGCTTTTAACCGGCTTCGGAAGACTGTTTCTAGCTATATGAATGGATGTTTTTGATTTCCATAATGGATAACTATGTTTAAAAGGTTGTTTGATACGAGGTGATGTTAAATTTTTACTGGAAAATGAATAAATAATACAAAACAATTGATGTATTTTCGATAGATAATCTAATTAATGTAGAGGATGTTGTTGTCCATGGGTAAAGATATGAAGTAGCTACTGTAGAGAGTGACAAATAATGTATGAAAATATTAATAAAGGTAATAAAGTGATTGAAAAATATAATGACAGTGGAGGAACACTAATTTAAGAGGAATTTAATGAAAGAGAAAATGTTTGGATTGTCATTGAATTGATATTTTATTTTTCAAGAAGGGACACAAACATCTGGATACGGCCCATGGGGATTGAGAAGTTGTTCACCAATGGAAGATTAAAATTAGTTATAGAGAATAAGAGAAGACCAATATAAATGGATGAATCATGTATTTTAATTTTTATATCAATATCAGGTAACCTATTTCCTACCATCAACAACCAAGAGCTAGAGGAGAAATGTTCAGGCCAGTGATGGTAAACAAAAGTGCTCCTAGGTGGAAACCCATGTTTTTAGTATGTTTTTTAATTTTCAAAATCTCGGAGAAATAAGTCATCCAAAAATATTTTAGAATTTCATTTTTATTTCATGTTCTTTCACTTGTATATTTTAGTTTTTGTAGAACCATAAATGGTAGGAGGAAGGCACAAACAAGTAGAAATAGAACAAGCTCCATAGAAATTACAATTAATAAACGATGATTACATATAATGAAAAATATTTTAAGAACCTATAAAACCCAAGTTTGAATCACTAATATGTAAGGGGATTAAGTGTTTCAATTTTTTAATTTTCTATTGTATTCCCCGAATTTCAATTATTTTAGATATTTCATTTCAAATTTCATTCCCGTATTTGATTAATTATTTAATCAACAAAAATATGATAAATTTAATAAACTAGTTAATTACCATGCCATGAATTTTAAATTTATATTTCTATAAATATTAACTATAAAAATAGATAAAATCATTTGTTGAGATGACAATATAGTTTTGGATTTGAGAAATAACGATTTAGCAGGGAGAATTGATCATTGTATGTGGAATTCCTTTATGAGATGGCCTGATTTTAATTTTTGATATTTTAATACATTTATTAAAATATTCTTATGAATTTATTTGTCTGATGATCCAATCCATTCCTATCATTACCGAGACATCAACTAAGATAATATTTTCCATTATTTCATTCTTATACTTCCTGAGAAACTCAAAATGTTTTCTTATAGATCATGATTTGAATCATCTCAATAAAATGAATGAACAAAGTCTCTTTTAAAATGATTGACTCAATATTTTTTTGACCCCCTTATCCATGGACCCACATAAAATTAATTCTTTTTAAGAGCGTAAAATCCATGAACATGCTTTTTAGAAAATGTCCCATGTTACATGTCTATTTTATCCATTCTAACATTCATATAATTTTTTTATAGGATATATAAAACAATAAGTGTAATTTATGGACCTTATATGGTGTACTCAAATATACTTAAATGGGGATATTTAGATGTGGGATTTTATATTATGATATCAAGAGTTTTCATGAAAAATTTCATTGTATTTTACTATTCACCTCCATTGCTATAAGAGTTTTTAGAAAAATAGAATACAAAAGAAAAATTGATAAAATTAGGTTTTGTTTTTTGAGGATAAAAAATTACCTTTTTCCAGAGAAAAACTCTTTGGCTCATATGTGGTTAGGTGGTGGTTATGAGATTTTTCTTAATAACAAGTTTCCAAAAAGAAATAAATATATAAATGTAAAATAAAAAAGAGAAGTAGAGGTTTATTTATTCACTGTGGTTAAATGTTTCATGGACCCACTTTGAGTTTTTTGGGAGTAAAAATGAAATCACATATATAAATGGTTAATTTCATTGTTCTTATCCAGTATGATAATAAATAATACCTTAGTGTAATGCCTTATTTTTGAGATTTACTTGATTTACATAATTTACCTACCTACCATGAAGCCGGAGAGTCATTTGAAACTTAATGGTGATTCCCTCATGATTAATTTTAATCTATAACAATACATACTAGAGATGTTATATGACTTCCAAGTCTATGATAAGTGACATGTTTTTTAGGAATGTGATGATTCAATTTAAATTTATACCTTTATAATGTGTAGAAAAATTCAAAAATATGTTAATTGAAAATGGAATGCATATTAATATTGAGCTAAAAAAAATTAAAATGTATGATTTAAAGGTCTGGTTTGTTACAAAGAGAAAATTATGTTAGCTGATTGACATTTTTCTTTATGAATGAGGCATCGAATAATTTTCCTATGTGATGCTTGGAAATTTTATTATACATTTGATCAAATATATATGTTAAATTTCATTTTGAATCATGGTTTGGTAAACAATTTTTTATACTATGTTTATATTCCATCCATAGAAATATTTTTTAAATCATGTGTGGTGGAAATTTGAAATCAATATTTGATGCATACATTTTAGGGTGTTTAATAGTATTAATTTCTATATTTAAATTAATAATCCTTAAAATTTTGAATAATATTGAATTGTTTTGTGTTTTATAGTAGGAACTAATGATTCCTACCAAAGTAATGAAAAGAGGTTAATTTTTGAGCTAAAACACCAGATTTTTGGAATAAAGTGTATCTTGAAAACTAGATCTGGTCATTTACATGTTGTTTATATGATTATAAGACGTGCAATTTTCAAAAAAAGATTCTCCCCAACTGATATAATTCATGAAGATTGAACTCTATAAAAATACTTTACATGTTTTGTATACAAATACACATTGTTAATGTTAAATATTGGAATGATATTGAAAAACTATTTTCATGTACGATTACACACCTTGTAAGTTATTACACATCGTTAATATTTTGATAGGTAGAAAAATAATGATGTCGTGGACTAAGTGTTTGACAAAAATACTTTGTATTATTAATTAAGCTATATAGATGAAAATAATATAGCACTGGAGGATGTTGAGAGACACCACACTGATGAGATGGATGAATATAGTGATGATCTAGATCCCTACTTAGCTACCATTATTTGCTGCCTTTTTTCCTCAGGTAACTAAGCTTCTTGTTATCCTCATTCCCATCATGAGAATACTGTTCTATTTGTTCTAGGTGATGTGATTTTGTGGGGAAGTGTGGTTAAGGATTATTTATAATTATAATTTATGTTTTTTATTGTATCAAACACCATTTATCAATTCCAATTCATCTTAGTTTCCAATTTCATTACATTATGTTATTTTAAGGATTATCATTTCATTACATCAATTAATTTTCTTTTTTTTATATGAACATCATTAAATCTATGTTAGTTATGTTTAAATAAGGGTTTAGGTTTCCTAGTTTTTAATTTTATTTAGTATATAACAATTACAATGGTGTAATCATAGGATTATTTCAAGATAACCAGAACAATGATCTATGCTGACCCAATTCTGTCAACAAAGCTGAATAAATATATTATCAATTGAATCCCTAGTGAAAAAACCTGAAATATCTGATCCTTTCATGTATTCATTTGTGATATAAGACCCATTATTTATATCTATCTTTATATCTCTTTCAAATCAAACTAACAATTTCAATTTCAATTTCCATTTCATTAATTAATTTATAACATATATATCCTCTGTCAGGGATCTATACTCGGAGATTCCACATACTACAGTTTTAAATGTTTGTTTTGTGTTTTATAAATTATTAGTTTTTCGGCACCATAATAAATTTACTATTTTCTATTGGATTTCGATAAATAATATAAACAATTTAAGTACATTTCATACATAAAATATCACACACAAATGTAACCAACAACAATAACACCCATGTCATGAAATCTATGCAACTCTATTTAATATAAATATATCTCTGAGCTTGTAAAATCTAGATTGGTAACCCAATACATCATGTAAATGATATATATATATGTGTGTGTGTAATGGTGTGAGAATAGATATATAATATTTTGGATTATTCCCAATCAATCTCAAGAAAATGAAGATAAAGATCAATACAAACTCTAATTCCATTATTACTTTTAGACTCCCAAAGGTGTATTAAATCAATTCTTTGAGTTGATAGAGTACATTATAAGGCCTCTAAATTTTATAAATTCTGATGAACATGGAAAGAAGTGAAAACATTTGTGTAATCAGAGTGATAAAAAATAGGTAGTTATATGTAATTATGGAATCTGAACCTACAGTTTTGAAATATAAGTTTTGAATTATTTTCCATAAAAAATCATGGTTGTTCCTAATAAAATTCATAAAATCATTTTTGGTTTCAAAAATATGGAAAACATTACCTAATTTTAATATAAGATTGATATATTTTGTTTTTAGATCACCCTCCTCCACGGATATGTAAATTACTACAATACCTTTTTTGTGATATTGTGAATAATTTATAAATCCAGCTTTGTTAATTCCCAAAATGAGTGAAAATGGATTTTTAAGTCTTTAAAATATGAATGGATACATTGAAATAATCAATATGAAGTAAAATAATAGGAGGATAATTTTATATATTTTCAAATGAATTTTATGTGATGGAATTTTAGGAAATTTGGTGGGGCCTCTTAAACTAGATTTTATAATAATGATTGAAATTAAATCATCCCGGAGGGACATGTTTCTTGTAACAGATATACATCCTTAAATATTGACAAATTATCTTTAATCTATTAAAATACAATAGTTAAACATGAAACTAATTATCCACTACTAAATTATAAAATTATTGATTAACTCTTAACATAGTAATAAAAAATGTAAACCAAAATATATAAACTTTTCCAAAATTATGCTTACTCGATTATATCTATTTAAATCAATCAACTAAAACAAAAAATATTAGTAAATATAAAAAATCATAAAAATAATCCTCTAAAAAAATAATTTATCCTTAAAATCCATCAATGTAAATAATATAATCACTATCTCAACATATGTTTCACTAAACATTTATCATCATATTATAAAAAAAATAACTAGTCCCTAAAAATTCATTACCGCTTTCTTAACCAAATTCAAAAAAAACAAAAAATTGTAAAATTATAATCACAGGCTCTCCAAAAAATATACTTAATATTTATCCCAAATATAATATTAACCATTTTAATTTAAAATCACATAATAACTAATAATTATATATATATATATATGCATTATTAAAGTATATTGAAAAAAATAGAGCAATCTTCTTCAACCATATCATTAAAATAATATCAAACCCCTAAATAAATTTATGATTTTGATCATATAGTCTTAAAAATATAATTATCATTTGACCAAATAACCTCAATTTCCAAAGAATAAAATTACTTACTCACCCTTAAGGATATACCAAAATCATGTGACTTTTTTCAAACCCAATTAACATTATCCAAAATATCAGTATCCACTTTAAAATTTAATGAAATAATACTAAAAATGGTATTTATTCCTTTGAAGTTATGAATTAGTTTAAACATATTAACCCATGAAGGTACCTATAGCTGAAAAATTATCCATATACTATGAATTCTGAAACACTATTGTAATATAAACTCTACTTCGATAACAACTATCAACCATAATGCAATCATCCACAATTAAATGATTTATATAAAATAATGAATCACTTACACACAGAACAACTTTTATGTTTATAGATATAGATAATTAAGAAACAATATTAAAAAATAAAACCCTTAATTTTCCACAAATGGAATTATTTATACAAATCCAAAATCATTATATAATACACATTATTTCTATAAGGACAAAACATTATATCAAAAAAATTT
Organism: Viscum album; assembly: GCA_963277665.1. NCBI lineage: Eukaryota > Viridiplantae > Streptophyta > Magnoliopsida > Santalales > Viscaceae > Viscum > Viscum album. The sequence continues at coordinate 2,103,176,033 of OY728128.1, read as the reverse complement.
ATGTCATAATCATTCCTAGCCCTAATAATTTACTGTTAAAATCATTTCTAAACAATGAAGGAGCCTGAAAATATTGTTAAAGGGAGAAAATAACATATATTAAAAGAATTTAATTTGTATACAAAATATGAACATGTGATTATGAGAACATAATCATGGATAAATAACATAACATTAAAAAATCCTACCCAATAAAAACTAGATTATATATCAAGATTAATGACATAAAATATTTTTTATAGAAAAATACAGGATTCATAAGAGCATGGAATAATTATTCAATAATCATGATCCACGTAAAAATAAAATTTTAATGCTTCATTACACATAAATATTGAATATACATAAGAAAATAAAATTATTTCTTATGTAATTCTTCACATACAAGACCAGCATCAGATAGTGGAAATAGTACCATTGTAGATTATGGCTAATTAAATTCCCATAAAATTAGTCGATAGAGTCACATAGTCGATTACATTAACTCAAAACCCACTTACGTGTCACATACCATGTTTTTAATGCGAATGACTATGATTGAAAGCATTCAAGAAATGAAAAATCGATCTGAAACAAACTACTAAATATTAGTATCTAATTGTTACAGTTATAACATAGTCATTAGAAAGGATCATATCAAAATAATCATCTCAATTTTTGAGATATTTTTTACACATTATTATATAATTAGTTATCTATTGTGAAATTTAATATAAATGAAAATAAAACCCTCTTACCAATAAAAGGAAATTATTTTATGAAAAACAATTTAAATGTGCATAATTGTTTCTTATTCCAATAAATTAAAAAATCAACCTTCTTGGACTATATTAATTATATTTTAGTATTTATAATTACGAATCAAATATTCCACATTAATACTATGTGTATTATAGATATTATATAAAAATAAATTCTATATTACATGTAAAAGATGCATTTTTTATAAAGGTAGTTCACCACATTTTCATAGAAAATTTGTTTTTTAAAATAAATTTTTAACACCTGTATATATTTTTTGAAAACTAAACATTATATTCGAATGAGTAATTTCAAAATTTATATTTTTAATTTTCATGAATTTTTCAAAAAAAATTTCTTTTTAATGAATAATGAAAAATAATTATTATTAATTGAAAAGTGACATTTTATTTAGATAGATAATAATTTCAACTTATATTATAAATTTGTTTTAAAATAAAATTATATAAATTATAAATATATTAATAAATTTTTTGTTATACTAATATTTTGTATTTAAATTTTTTATATAAAAAATTTCAATATTTTGAACATTTTCAGATTTAAAACTCTCTTTCTCACACCATCTACGAGATTAATTACAAGTTAATTTTAGAAACTTATGTGTTTTCAATTTTCAAAAAATATATAAATTTTTATTATTAGTTGGTAATTTTTTTTAATAAAAGCCTCATATTTTTTAAACAATATGAATTGTAAACATAGTAATGTTATCACCACGATGAATGGTAAATCGTGTAATTAAGGATAAAAATAATATTAAAAATATTAGAAAATTACGTTAGTATTCATTGAAATCTTATAATATGAGTTATTATCAACAAAAAATAATACATGTGTCGAATTTACGGCCTCTTGGAGCCACTTTGATGACATTAATCTACCTATAGTATTTAATTTTATAAAAATTCTAAATTATTACACTAATGCTTTTAATATATATATCATTTTTAATATGTGTTCATATAAGAGATATCATTGAGAATAAATATTATTTTGAAGGTTAAAATATTTATCTTCACTATTTAAATTTAATTTTTAGTGAATGAATATTTACCATAAAGGGTTTCACAATGATAATGTAGTAATTGTTTAATTAACAGAAATTTCAAATAAATAATATTAAAAATATTAAATTAAATATAATGGGGGATAATTAATTTTTTCCATTAATTTTCTACATTAAATTATAATGTTAATTATTTTTTATATATTATTTTATTTTTTATATTTTATTTCTTTTTTGTAAAATCCAAAGTAATGAATAAGGTCAAAATAGACACTAGTGATATTTTATATCAAATAAGATATCATAAAATGATATAAATTCCTAAATATATTATATTAATAAAAATGATTGGATGAAGGTTTAAAATGTACTAAATGATTCATTTATGGTTCCTTTGTCATTTTATAACGACTATATTAACACACAAATAGTAAATACCCATGTTGTGAGGGTAAGAGTTAAATGGGTCAAATTACGGTTACAACCAAAAGATAAGGGAATAAATTTATTCAAAACATACATATATTTTATTATATTATAGTATTAAGGCCCCTAATAATTATATATTATTTATGAATATATTTTTATTCCTTTGGAATGGATGATTAATTTATAGTAAATTAATAGTTTTAGAAACTCTTAGAGTACCTATCCCCTCTCTTATAGAAGGGAAACACTTTTTCTCTTTTCGAATTACATCAAAATGTATTTTGTTAAGCCAATATATACCCAAATACATTATTTTAATCCGTAACTATATTCCAGATATTATATTTTAGGAATAACACCATCTTTATTGTTTTTAAGGTGCTAATCAATAAAGACTATCTGAAGAAGTGGAATAATTTTTAATAAAAAATTTATATTTTATTACTTCATCCACTTCCTTCAAATCATCATTAAATGTGGTAAAAGTATAAATATAAGATTATATATATATTTATATGTTATTTTATTCATCAAATGAACCATATCGTTCTCATTTTCCATCATATGGTAAAATAATTCATCATCATTTTGTATCGAGGACTACAACCTCGTAAACTGATGAAATTCTTTTTCAATTACCAAATATCAAGACATGTTATAATATTGGAAATAAATATTATATATAATATTCATGAAATAATTTTAAATATGAAAAATGATAATATATCATTTATTTTCGTACATTTCCATGCATAGAAGAATGATAATTTCATTCATGCATATGCGTGAATTATCACCTGCATGAAGTGATGTGATTTGTTTTCCATCACCACATAACATCAATGATATATATAAGTATATTTAAATAAGTAATATTAAATTAATTATATTATTACCTTTGTTGAAATAAAAAATTATAATCACCTTCCTTTTATAATGATCATTGAAAAATAAAACGTTACTTATGCATCTGTACGATCTACCGTATCCATGATTCTAAGATAGTTCATTATTCATAACAATGTTTAATTTTTAGAATTAAAAGTATAATTTCTGTATAAAAATTATAATAATGTACTGAAGATTATTTTTGAGAAGATGGAATAATGAAATCATTGACCATAGTTGATAGGCCAAAGTCATTTCAGACTTTTTAACTAAATATCATCAAATTACCGACAAGAAAATAAATAATTAAGTAATTGTGTTTAAAAAGATAAAAAATTATATATGTGGAATAATAAGTTTGAAAATTTTTCACAAGAAAGTAAATATTTGAACTAATTTTATTATTAATGATGATGAAGAACATACTTTATGATTTGGAATCATGGTAAGGTACTTCAACTCAATTTTCATTCATTAAGGCATATGTTTTATGTTATTCACCTATCATATTTTTTAATGGGAATATATCTCCCCTTTTATATTTTATATGTGGAGTTTATTAATTCGCATGATATAAATATTTTGGTTAAATTTTACTCTATTATGTGGCATATGATTTTACTGAATACAAAGCAGTAAGGGATTTCTTAACGCAATTTCTATAATTTGGGTTTAACATATAATTAATTGATAATTTCATTACAACATTATGTATGAAAAGAATATTTTATTATCTCATTATTTAGATCATATTTATGATGATTAGTTCTAGAGAATACATGAATTGATTCCCATTATAAATTCTCAATTTAATAATTTGATATTTTTAAGGGATTTTTTAGAAAACCTCATTTATTGTTACTCTTTCAACTATATTTAAAAATATATCAAAATGAATGTTTTTAAATAACATGAATTAATTTTATACATTTAATAATTATTTAATGATTTTAAGTTAAATTTAAAAGTTTGATATTATATTTTCAAATAATTTTTTTTCATTTATGTGTCCACACCATTTTGAAAATAAAATGTGATTTCAATATAGAAAAGTTATTTTCCACATGAATGTTTCTTTTTGGTAATATTTAGGTGTTATGATTATGTTATGTTTCTTTTAAATTATTTATAAGGATTGGTGGATCCATGATATTATAATGATGGGATATCCTATTATATATTTCTAATTCATTAGGTAATGGGACATAGTTAACCAATTAGGTTTCTCCTACGAGATTATAGGAATATACTTTAGTAGTTATTCTAAATTTGAAATTTACGGTTAATCCATCTGTAGTCATGAGAGATACAACATATGTATGAGTAAAGTGAAAATGTTACCATAAGTAACCTTAAGAAATATGATTTAAATGTATTTAAATGTATTTAATTAAAGATAAATTGTTTGTTTTTTTCATGTGAATATGATTTGTTTGTTCACTCAATGAACATTAAATGGTTATTCATGTTTATCATTGGACTAATGAATTTATTTCATTATGTCCCTTACTGATCTTTTTTTAGGACATATGATGTTTTTTAAAAAACTTTATAGGGGTTTAAGGATGATTAGAGACAATGAAAAGGTCAAGATGAAAATGGGAAACATTTACCATGAATAGAAACCATGTATTATTTATTAATAGGGTATAATTTTGTGTAAAAATTTATATTGAGTATAAATGTAAAATATTAATATATAGTTTCTAATGTATTTTCCTAAATTTTTAAACATCTGAAAAGAAAATATTCTCAGATGTTTTAAGAATGTGAATTATAGTTCAAAAACATATGAAAATTTAATGTTTATGGTTGGGACCTTATGGTTGGTATTATATGATGGTTTAGAAAAAAATTGGAAATTATGATGATTTATTAGGAGTTATGGGTATCATTATGGGTTTATAATTTTAAGGTTGATAATAATTTTAGATTCTTAAAACCCCCTTTTTGAGGCTCTAAGATATGAAATTCGAAAGTGATTAATGGAATTTTTGGAGACATTTATTTTCAGAGGTAATTATGGTTTATTAAAATTCTAGATTCTGAAAGAATGGTATGAGATAACATTTGATAATAAATCATATTAAAGATGTTTTAATGATATTTCTCTCATTTATATAATTTTATAGGGATTCTAATAATATATTTTTAAAAAAAGGAAGACCCATAAATCATGTGACAACCTGTCACATTTGGTAGTGTTGTGAGAGTTGAACCCACAACCAAACGGCTACAGGGGTGTATCACCTACCACTGGCTGACATGAAGCCTCTATTAGTATGGAATTATATTATTAGATAGACAATTGAAAAAACAAATAATATTTTGATTTTAGGTTCATATGATTTATCAAATAGATAAGCTTGGGATTGAAAAATAATTTGGTGATTAAGTGATCAGTGTTATTTTGGATGGAATTCCTAATTTTGGGAACAATATATAAATAAGTAAAATATATTATAATGAGATTTTTTATACTTTGGAGTAATATTTTATTTTAGTCTGGATATATTGTTATTATGGTTATTTTTGTTAATTTGCAGCATATCTTGAAAATAATTACTTGAATTATTTTTTGGTATGAGTATTCAAGATATATTTATGTTATTTGTGGATAAATGTAACAATTTATCTTAGAATATGATGTAATAAAATATTTTTTCGAATTAAATATTGTTATAGAATTGTTTTAATGAATTTCAAGTATATTTATTTGTTAGATGAAGTATGATAAACTTTGAGTTTCACTATATGGGTTTGGATATTGAAGTAGTTTATTATCATATAATGGTTTATTGTTTTTAATAAATTCTCTAATCTTATCCTAACCATTATGGTTTTGATTAAAGTATAATGATAAGTGAAACATATAGGTAATATTTTTATATTACATGATTCTCTATATATTAATTATAGTTCATCAGGATGGAAAAATTCATCTTAAATACTCATCATTTTGAGAAAAAATGAGTTTATGGTGGAACATTATTAATGGATAAAACACAAATTTTAATGTTATAATGTTTCCTTATGTTCATAGTCTTAGAATAAAATTAATTCATCAACTCTATGAAAAAAATATTGAAATAGGAAAATTATCAATTTTATATTATTACTGTGAAATAAATATACTTTTATCCCATTAAAAATTAATAGTTTTATAATGGTTAGCATTATAACGACCATCTTCTCTATCACTCCCCATTAAATAATTGAAGATAGTTTCCTATTCTGTGCCAATGTTTTCTAAATATAAACCTATTAATTTTTATATTATCGGTAGATTTTAATTTTATCTCTCTCTTTTTAAATGAATGTTTTACTAACCCTTTTTTCCATTAATGGGATTTAATGAATGTAATTTTTAAAAATCAGACCCTAATTTTCAATCGCAAATTCAAATTGATAAGAATTCTTTTGAAAGGGGGAATATATCATCAAAAGATTTTAAAAGGAAAAGCAATGTTTTAAATCATATAAGATAAAAAATATAGAGCATAAATAGAAAAATAAATACTATTACTTAAATAATACAATTATAACCTACTCATTATAATGTAATTTAAAAAATAGAACTATTATAATGAAAATTACCCTTATGATTAATTGAAGTGTATTATTATGTAATATAGTTTTTGAAATGTCACACACTTATTTGGTATTATTATATAATTTGACATTTAAAATAACCATTAAGAATCATTAACTTTGACAATATGGTCTTTTAATAGTTATTTTATTATTAGTGTAAATATAGGGTTTTAACAAATCAAAATGACACATATAATTGATGTGATGAACTCAACTTGTAGGATAATATTTTATAAAGCCCATTTATTGAAGATTTTAAGGGAGACAACATCATTGGGATTTCCCTTGACAAAGACCATTATGTTAGTCAAAAAATAAAGCATAAGAAAAACTGTTTATGGGATAAGTTCAAACTCATTGAGATAAGGGCCCAAACCATGAATGTAAAACCACCACTTGAAAATATCATCATCGTGCACGTTACCCTTAGGGTCTATATTGATGTATTAAAGGGATATATATCTAGAGAAAAATAATATAAATATTTGTGTCTTATTTTCCATATAATAATGGTTTTATTTTCTTCTTATAAAGGATTTTGATTTTGAAACAATTAATGAAAATTATATTCATAGGTAATATTCAAATTTAATTAAGTACCTTAATTGTAATAATTAATGTTTTTTAAAAATAAATAAAAATTTTATAAAAATTTATTATTAAATAATTTTTATCAAATATAGATGATCATATAGGTTTAATAAAGCTAAACGTAATTTTTATAAGCTTCGGAAACAATTATTGTAAAAGACCCAACATTTCTCAGTAATTTTGGATTCTTATTTTAAATATAATATTATACATATTTTAAAAAATTAATTTGATAAAATGAATTTTATTTTTGGAAAAAATGCATTAAAATTATCTAATGTTGAATTTTTGATAATCTTACGAGACAGTAAAATTTTCTGGTAAAAATTAAATAATATATAAATAAACTATTTGTATTATTTGAATAGTTATGACTAAAAAGTTCTGTAATATAATATAATAAGGTTATAAATTCCCAACTATATGATTTATTTTTAAAATAATAATATTATTTGGTGATTTTATTTATTTTATACTACCAATCTAAATCCTGCAAAACAAATAATATATTTTAGTCTTTCAAAATCATTTCGTTAAGGATGTGACTCACTTCTACATAATCAAGTGTATTATTTTAATATTTTAAGACAATAGTTTTTTGAAATAATGAAAACCCATCCCCTTTGTAATAAACCATGGGAAAAACCCATGATAAGGTTTTTGGTTTTGGTTATATTATTATATTGAGTAAAAAACAAATATTTGAGAAATGATAATGAATTACCCACTCATTTCCTATATACACCAGCACAAGAACCGATTTATCTTCACTCAAAATAATTTGATTATGTTTTGACACTTCCCTAACCTTTCTATTGTCCCCAAAGGATCCTTAAAGCTCTCAAGAACCTCATCGCTAGTATTTAGAGTCATAGTCTAATGGTAAGGGATCCTTCCCTTATATCCTATATTAATTTTTCTTTATTATATTATTCCATATACTTAAAATTTATAATATTGTGATATATTTCTTTACATGTCTATATTACATTTAATTTTATTTAAAAATTATTATATACCCCTTTCACTATCATCAACCCATTTTATTAATCTTCAGGTTATTTCTTTATGCTACTAAAATTTCACCACGATTTTCCATGGAAAAAAATGTATAGTGAATACCATACCCATTTCCTATAAATTGGTTAAACATTTATAAAATTATATTTATTTTATTGGGGACCCACATGAATGTATTTTACAGTCCTTAGTAATGGATTAAATTTTAATGTTAAATGCTTTAATGTTTCTTTTGATCTATATGGAACACTTAACGATGAGAATGAAATGAATATGACAGGTGCTCTTTGCAATATATTTCACTCCAATGTATTGGGTAATGTTTTAGTCTCATGAGAATTCATGAAAGGGATTAAATAGTTAACTTAATCCACCATAGTAATTTTTCCATTGTGATGTCTTGGTACCTATCCATAACCTATGTTGATTATCTAGTTTTTTAAGTAGTTTGCACATTTGTTATGTTGCTGTTATGATTATCATTATATATCATTCCTCTTTATTCATTTTCATGATTATAAATTATTTTATACCCCATTAATATTCTTATTTTCTTAAATTTATTACTTTATACATGTTATTCTAGGTTTATTACTTTACATGTATTTATAGATCAACACTTACTTTTGTATGTCCTCAGATTATCCCATGAAGTTTTAGGTATAATCCTGATAATGATGTTTTCAATGAAGTTGATGTATTTCCAATTTTTATCTCTTATGTTATATATATATATAACTCCAAAATAAACTAGACATATCTATCTTCTATGTTTTATATTGAGTTATATTATGTAATAAATAATGAATTAATTTTTAATTAATATACATGTTTTCATAGTTGATATCAAAGGAAAATTTTAGTTATTTTTTTGATTAGGATTATAAAACTCTAGATAAATATTAAAGGATAATACTATATATAAGAAAAAATATAAAATTTTTGTAAAGTATAATGTAAGTGTTTTATTAGCCAAATAAATCCCTTTCTGGATAATACAAGTGGATGTAGCTCGGGAAAACATGTATATGGTGGTGAAACATGAAAACACCACGTTGAGATAGACTTGACTGGAAACTAATTCAAACAAATGGGCCTTGATACACACCTGGTTTATGAATCCTAGGGGATATGATTTGGAAAATTCATAAGAACATCAAAAACCACAGTTAATGGAAGAAAAAATACCCATAGGAATATATGTCATTAACTAGATCATGGATAACCATGATTAAAACATAGATGTCCATAAGATATATAAAAACATGTAATTTATAAGATTACACTTTAGTATCATAGGATTATTTTTTATGTGTTTAATAGATTAAAAATAACCATCCATAATTTTCCATTTATTCTATCAAATATCTAGAAATAGGATGGACCAGGTAAAAAATCTATGTGATGGGAAATGTGATAAATTCCATAATGGTACTCCCAACCTGATAATAGTAGGAATCATGACCTTTGTGATAATATTATCTCAATTGAATCTAGTTATGAATAAAAACCTGGATCATGAGGAGATCCCAAATCCCCCTAAGAAATAAAAATCTACAATAGAGTGGTTTATTAGACAAAGTCCTATAATGTTTGATGGATCATATGTCCCCTTAATTCTGACACAGTGGATCATCTCCATTGAGAAGATCTTATCCACCCCTTAATGATTAAAAAATGTATGTTGGATATTTTTCGTATAAAAGGAGAAGCTGATCAATGTTGGATATTGATTGATATTACAAGTCTTGAGAAAAATGTCGAAGAGTTTGGGTGGAAGTAATTCCATAAAACGTTTTTTAATAAACATTTTCATCAAAATCTATGAGTTAAAATGGAATAGAATTTACTTTACCTTATGAAAACATATGAAGAATATATTTTTGAGTATGCAGGTATATTCACAAGTGTTTCCTGATACACCTCCATATTTGTTTACCCATGAATGAAGTGTTGAACAGTTCTTTTTTGGAAAAATCATAGTCAATGAAAATACATAGAGATATGAGACATTTATAGACATGAGGTTTTTATCCAATTTTCCCTCAATGTTGAAATAGGTATAATAGAATCTCAAGGGGATCAGGGGTATAAGAAGTGGAAAGTGGATTTTAATTCTGGTGGCCTGATGGACAAATATAAAGGTGCTACAAAATTTCAACATCTCACTTGTAAAAAGTGTGGACATAAGAACCCTAAAAATTTAATTAGGGGAATGTGGAAATGATTTAGATGTGGGAATGATGGACACCAAGATAGAGATTGTGGATGGGAGAAACCCACTAATGCGATATAGAAACATAATTCTATATTTATGCCTCAATGAATTTTTTATTGTTACAAATGCATGAAAAAATGAGACTTTTCATACCAATGATCTATGTTAAGGGTTTTTGGTGAAAACCAAAAACCTCCAAGGTTGTAAGAGAAAGGTTTTTCCACTAAAACTAATGATCTGGATCCTAAAAATGATGTGGTGATATTTTCTCTAGTTATTTATTGAAGAATAGAAAACATAACTTTTGATTATATTTCTATGAATTCCTTTACATCAGGATAGTTTAGTAAAACTAGTCAAACACCACCACAATGCATGGAAGTACATTTTTGTATGAAAATAGAAAATGTGGTGACTATTGCATCCCATATATACATCTAAACCCCTTAAATTATTCATGGTATAAACTTATCTGTGAAATCATTTACTCTCCATATGGTGGTATTTGATACAATTATTTGTAAGGATTGGATTTCCATATATAGATCGACCATAAATCATCGCAAGAATGAAATCGCAGTTTGTAGAGAAAATAATCTTCTGATTCTATAAAAATTCAAGGAGATGATTGGATATTCCATAGCACCAATATATAAAGTCTTGATAATATTTTTGTATGAACAAGAACATCTAGATAAAATGATTGAGTCTAAGGAAATGGTCATATTTAATGACATTCCCCTTGTGAGTGAATGAAAAGAAGTGATTTCTGAAGATTTTAATTATTTTCCTCATAGTAGAGACTTTTAATTTTCAATCAAGATTATATCCATGGAGATACCATTATCTTAGAATCTATATAGAAAGTCTATTATGGAAGATGTGAAGATTAATAAAAAGGAGAATTAGGTTAAAGGGTTCATACACCCATGTGCTTCACCATGTGTTTCACTAGCCATCTTCTACATGAAACTTATGGTTCTATGGCCATTTTCATTAATTAAAATGAGATCAACAAGACATAGATAATGGAAAAGTATCATCTTCCATGTATTAAGGAATTTTTTGATCATCTACATGAAACATGATAGTTATACTAGGTGGATTAGTAGTTGTGACATTTCCATGTTAGGGTGAAGATGTGGAATAACCTAAAGATTACTTTTTATACAAGGTACGAGAACTATGTGTTCACATTAATTCTATTAGGACACACTAATGCTCTATAAATATTCATTGACATGATAAATAAAGGGTTTAGATATTATCTTGGTAAAATTTTTGTAGTGTTTATAGACGAAATTCTATTATACTCCAAGAGAAATGTGGAGCATGAAGTGAATCTAAGAACTGTTATAATAAGATTATAAAAGGATAAGCTTTCTGCCAACTATAACAAATGTGACATTTGGTTGAATGAAGTATCATTCATAGGAAATATTATCATATGAAATGGTAAATATATGGACCCTTAGATGACAAAATAAATTGTAATATGGTCAAAGAAAACATATATGAAAGAAATCCATACATTCTTTGGATTACATGTGTATTATCATCGATTTGTGAGAAAGTTTTCCTGGCTTTCAATCCCTTTATCCCAACAAACTCAGACTAGAGTAAAATTTTCTTGGAATGATGGATGTTAAGAGATAATCAAGGAGTTTAAAAATAGTATTATCACTAAACATATACTCACACTTTTGACAAGTGGGGAACATTTTGTGGTATATAGTGATGCCTCGATGAAGGGATTGAGAGTTTTGTTTATTTAGAATGAAAAAGTGATATCCAATGCTATAAAAAAATTATGCATCATGAACAATACTACAAAATGAATGAACCATATTTTGATGCATTGATCTTTTTATTGAAAATATGGCATCATTATCTCTTTTAGGAGAAATGTGAAATATATATGGATCAAAAAATCCTCATGAATATAATAATATTAAAACGGATAAATATACACCAATTAAGATTTTTATATCTAATTAAGGAATATGAGTTCCCAATCCACTACAATCATCGAATAGAAAATATTGTATCTTATTATCTATGTATAAGGGGTCTTACAATATTTTCATTGATGAAAATTGAAAAGGATCTAATATATATAGAATTAAAAATGATGGGAATGAGAATCACAAAGAAAGGAATATCATCAATCCTTAAACAAATGATTTCTCAACAGTCCTTTCTAGATAGGATAATTTATACTGAATGAAATGATGTGGGAAATCATTATAAAGTGTAATATAAATGAAAATATAAATCCCAAGAGTTTAATGTAAATGAAGAATGTGTTTTGATATTTGGGTTAAGACTATGTGTACCATCAAATCTTGAGATAATGAATGTGTTGTTGGATGATGCACATAGCCCAATATTATCCATCTATCTAAGAAGCAGAATGATATATCAAGTCCTCTAGGAGAGCTATTGGATATCATAAAATATACATCAAGATGTATTGTATGGCAACATATGATGGATGAAAAGAAAAATATATAAGGGGATAATGCAAGCATTACCCATACATGAAATGAAATGGGATAACATTTCCATGGACTTTGTCACTGTTCTTCCAAAGTCATAAAGAAGAAATAATCATATCTGGGTCATTGCGGATCTTTTTAAAAGGATTGTAGATTTAATTATGATTTGAGAGGACTTCTCACTATATCATCTATTTAAGTCATAAATTATAATAGTGGAAGGCTTCATGGGACACAACTATATATTGACTCTGATAAATATCCAATATTAACCTCCATGTTTTAGAAGATTCCCCAAGAGGATCTAAACACCGAGTTGAACTTTAGCATGAATTATCACCCTCAAACTGATAACCATTATGTGTAGAGAATGAAAAATCTGAAGGGCATGTTGAGATAATTTTTTATTGACTTGAAACAAGGATGGCAACTCTATCTTCTTATGGTTATGTTCTCATATAATAATAGTTTTGTATTAGGCATTGAAATGGTTCCCTATGATTCCCTTAATAGGAAGAGGTTTAGAAAACATGTATGCTGGGTTAAAGATGGGGAGTGAAGAATTCTTGGTCCTGAAGTATTTAAGGAAATGGTGTAAAAGGTTAGGACTATTCAACAAAACATCATGGCTGGTCAGAGCTGACAAAAGATCAATAATAATAATTATTGATGATACCATAAGATTGATGTTGGATACATGATATTTCTCCACATATATATGTTGATGAACGTTATGAGACATGTGATGATGGGAATTATTATTTCAATATATATCATTCCATTTGAGATCCTTGATCTTATTGTAGTAGTGGAATATATACTAGCACTCACACTTAACCTATCTCAATTACATTATGTATTCCATGTATCCCCCATGAGGATGTACATATAATACCATTCTCATGTACTCAATCCATATTTGTTATCATTGGATAATGATATATCATGTAAATAGTATCCAGTAATGATTATAGATTATAGAGACAAGGCTCTACAAAAAAAGATAATTCACTTGGTCAAAATCTCTTGGAGATACCACATGTTTGAAGAAGCTATTTGGGGACTGGAGGAGGTGATTAAACAAAATTAACGCCATCTATTTTAGTTTGTGAAATGAAAATTTCAATGGTGAATTCTACGATGGGTGGAAGATTGTAACAACACAAATTTTTATAAATAAAATTACCCTTTTTATTGAATTAAATGTATTATTATGTTATATACTTATAGATAACACATGAAATTCTTCCATTTATTAAAATTACCTTTACAGATCATTACCATTCATAATATAGCCACTGAACATTGATCATATGATTATTATAAATATAGGTTTTTATCAAATCCAATTGACATTGAGAATGAATGTGATGACCTCAATGGGTAGGATTTCTCCCTCAAAATCCCATCAATAAAAAATATATGGAAAATATCATCAATGGTATTTTCCCTTGACCAAGATAAATCTCATAATAAGAAACTTATGAATGAGAAAAAAAATTTATGGGAGAATTTCATGCTCATGGAGATCCTGACTGTCACCGTGCACACCAATCCACCCCATGAAAATATCACCATGAAGAATCGTAACTTTATAAAATTTTATTTTATATTTAAGGGATATTTATCAATATCATAATACCATGAATATATATATTATATCTTTAATAGAATGATCATTACACTTACATCCTATAAATGATTTTTATTTTGAGAAAATAAAACAAAAATTATATATTTTTCTAATATTAAAATTCAATTAGGGATTTATTTTAATGAATTAAGGGATTTTTGAAATAAATAATATTTAAATAAAATAATATTATTAAATAATTTTATCAAAATATAAACCATCATGCAATTTTTATGAAGTCAAATGTAAATTTTTAAGAGTTTGAAAACCATTATTGACAAAAACCCAAATTTTCTCAATAAAGGTAGATTATTAGATTATAATTAAAAAATACACCTATTATAAAATAATTTTGATAAAATGAATATTATTTTTGGACTCATAACATTGAAATTATCCAAATCTTTATTCTTCATAATTTTCTGTGGTGGTCAAATCTTCAGGAAAAAATTAAATACCGTATAAATATTTGGTGTATACTATGACATCATAATGACCCAAAAGGGATGTAATAAAAACTATAAATGGTATTAACGATAAAATATGTTTATTAATATAAAATTAATATTATTTTTAGGTTATTTAATTTTTATATAAATCTATTATTAATCCTACAAAACATAGAAGATATTTTAAAATCAGTTATTTAACGACATGACTCAGTTCCACATCAGTAATGTTATTATTTTAAAATGTTCTTGACTTTTCCTTTTAAAATAACTATAACCAATACAATTTTTCTAAAAACATGGAAAATAACCATGGGAAGGTTTGTTTTTCTTTATTTAATTATACATTTTCCAAAACATAATTTTGACTAATGATATAGAATTCCCCACTCATTTCATATGTAAAACAACCCAAGCACTCAATTATATTAACTAAAAAACATTTTAGCACATCCTTACTCCTCCCTATACTTTCTTGATTCCTCCCAAGGTTCCCTAATCAGTCAATTATCCCATCCAATCCATTTAGAGTCACTATCAAAAGGTAAGGTATCATTTATTTCTCTCACTCATTTATGTTTATTTATTATCATTGCGATTCCATTACCAATTAATAATATTGGGATATGTTTTTTCCATGTCACTATTACTATCCATTTTTATGTGAAAATTACGAGACACCAGTTTAAGTGTATTAAACAAATTTCATGAATAATTATGTGATTCCAATATATTGTATAAATTTTAATACGATTTTCCATGCCACAATAATTTCATAGTGAATACCATACAAATTTTCTATCATGAGTGTTTACCTTTATACACATACACATATTTTATTAGGGAATTGAATGTATTTCTTTCTCACTCCTTAATCATGGAATAAAATGTAATAATAAATTATTTACTATTTTATGATCTATACGGAAAACTAAAGCATGATAATGATATAAAAGTAACAGGTGTGATTGAAATTATACAACAATCCAATGCATTAGGTAATGGTTTTGTCTCTTGATTCGTTATATAAGGGATTAGGGAGTGAATGTAATCCACAGTTGTACTTTTTCTATTATGATGTATTTGATTTTATCCATGACCTATGATGATGATGCAGTTTTTTAAGTTGTTTTCACATTTCCCATATTGCCTTCATAATAATCATGATATATGAGGCCTCATTGTTCATGTTTATGATGATCACTTATCTTATGGCCTATTGATATGACTATTTTCCAAAATGTATTATTTATTCACATTATTTCATGATTATTCCCTTAATAGGATTTATAGATCACCCATTTATTATGTATGTCCACAGGTTAACCAATGTAGTATTAGGTAAGATTATGTTCATGAAGTATTCAATAAAGATAAATTATTTCTTATTTTATGTTTTCATATAATGTACCTAATTCCAAATGACCATATACTTCTCTATATTTTTGTTTGTATTATTTGTAATCTTATGTAATAAATCATTACTCAATGTGTAATAAAGGGAAGTGTATTCATATGAAGAGTATGACTATGATTAACTGAATTATGAAATTGAGGTTTACACATGTACATATAAATAATTATATGGTGAACAAATAATGTCATTGGAATATTTTTCACGTAAAATTTTGATATAAAAACATTTCAATCTTTTTAATATTTTCACTTTAGAAACCCAATATCTCCTCCCATCAATTGGATTTATTTTAAATTGATTTTACCCACATCTGTGTTTTTAATTTTGAAAAATGGATTCCATATGTTTTACTTTTTAAATTTATTAAATATGCCAATTTTATTTTTGGAATATATGAAATGTAAACATAGTAATTTTATTACCACAATAAAGGAAAAATTAGGTAATTAAGGGAAAAATTACAGTATAAATATTATTAAAATTCTTTAACAATATCCCAAATATCAATTTATGAGTAATTTTAGAACCAAGTCAAAAATGGGTCAAATATATGACCTCCTATATCCTATTTAAGGACTTTAATGCCTTTATGGTATTTTATTTTAAGAATTGTCAATCTTATCACACTATTGTTTTTTACATGTATACAATTTTTAATATGTGCCATATAGATGATAAATTCAATCATAAATATTAGTTTGAAATTAAAAATATATTTCGTCATCATTGTAATTTATTTATTTATTTTTATAGAAGAAATAATTACCTTAATGTCTATCATAATGATGATGAAATAATTGTTTAATTAAAAGAAATACCAAACTAAGGATATTTAAAATATTAAAATTCATATAGTTGGAGATTCTTAATGTCATAAATGAATTTTTTAGATGAATTTTACATTATAGTGAAGTAATATATTTTTTGGTTCGAATTTATATTGTTTTAGTTTTCAAAAAGTCAAATTAATGAATAATATCTTAATAGAGATTAATGATATTTTAAAAGAAATAATATATTTTTAATTGATATATAGTTCATAAAAATATTATATTCAAAAATATTATGGGTATAAGTTTTAAAATTTACTCAATTACTCATTTATTTTCCTTTTGACATTTTTTTCACGACCCATCCCCCGGTGCTCATACCGTGACTACCCCAAGCCTGCCTTCCATAGGCCAGGGCCTGGCGACTAGCACCAAAGGCTTAATTCCATAAAATTGGGAAGATATTGCCTTTATAACCTATAAAAACACACACACAAGAAACCACAAATCTGGAAAAAACACCATGAAAACTGTATAACAAAAGACTGTTGAAAGTTAAAGGGGCCAGAATACAAGCTCAACTGGAAAGTACAAGTACATCTGAATTGAAATACAACTTAAGAAATAGAAAAGATAGCTATTGAATCATCCTCCGGGATCTGACCTAAAGGTAAGGTACAAATTTCCTCCTCCGCACTCTACATCCGTCTGTCTCCTATGGGTACCGACACGCCGTATGGTCCACCTCCGGGTACTGTATAGTCCTAGTACTCTCAGCCTCTATCAGCATTGTCCGCCATCTACATCCAACACAACTAAGTGTGGGCATAGCTCGTATAGGGGTGAGTATAACGATAATCCTTAGGGACCGTGAGACCCTTACGGTCTCACAAAATCCAACAAGGACAAACCACAATTTATGAAATCAATATATAACATTACTTTGGTATATGACCATACATATTCCTAAGTTATAAAGTGATCAATCGCAATCATAAGGAAAACACGGAAAAACTGACTCAGCTCAAACCAGGATTATATTTTATGGGTAGTATCATGTAAAATCCCGAGTCATATTATTGAAAACTCGGCTAATGGAGAACTCCTCTTCTATCGAGTATAGTGGTATGCCGCGACACCAAGTGCACTTCCCACTAACCTTGGAAAGCTGAGGTACTCCTCCTTTTGAGTAACGTGGGTCTACAGGGTCACACATAAGCACTCTCAACGTAGGTCTGCCATGCCACCAAGCGCCCTATCCCTCATAGCATGCTGAGATACTCCTCCTATCGAGTATCGTGCATCTATCGCATCACACAGAGGTTCTCCCCACTGTGGGTCTACCGCGACATCAAGGTGCTCTCCACTGGGCTAGTAGAGTCACTCCGAGTCAAAATGGTCAGCAGTCATCAGATCTCATCCAGCTACTAGGTCTCCACACTATGCTCGCTCGTATCTGGGAGGATCCGCTCCATTAGCTACTGGTCAATACACCAACTATCATAATGTACTACAAAAAAGTATCTCAAAGGTCCACCATGTCATAGGGGTCTCAACATAACAGAAGGCGTATCCATCAGATTCCAGGGCTGTGAGTTATTAGCCCTTTTGTCCTTGGGGACTGGATGGATTTTTGCACAATCCAACCTGATTGTATCTCTACTATACCCCAAACACTAGTGGGGAATACTCAAAGGGACCGTCACAATCCAAGATATCCATCACTGCTGAAGGTTCATCAAACAGATTTCAGATTTTAAAGATATGGCCGATAGAGTATAAATGGGTCATAGGGGGCCCGGGGCTCGTCCGACCCAATCACACCGACCCAGCCCAACCCAGTCTGGGAAGACCCTTTTTGGGTCGACGCGGCCGGACCCGTTGGGTCTGTCCGGGCTCGTTGGGTTAGGGCTGGCCCATTGGGCCCATCCCAACAGGCCACGAGGGTCTGCGGAGAGCCATGAGGGCGTAGACTGACCGCGAGTCACTGCGAGGGTGGTTCGGCCCAGAGAGCGCCCTGTGGGCTGAGTAGCCTAGAGGGCACCGTGAGGGGGACTCGGCCCGGAATGCGGGGTCAGTTAAGCTCAGAGGGCCGCAGTGAGGGGCGGCTTGGCCAGGGGGGTCGAGGTGGCGTGGCCGGGGCTGGTTCGGCTAGCAAGTGGTGCGACCGATGTTGGTTCGGCTGGGAGGCCAGAGAGACCGGGTGCGGTGTGGCCCGGAACAGTTTAGCTGGTGGCAGCGCGGGGTCATTTTGGCCGGCATCAGTGCAGGGCCGGTTCATCCAGGAGGTCGGGGTGCCACAAGGGAGGCACGGGTCATGGAGTCCATGGGTGGTGGCATCGTTGCCTTCATCACCTTTGTCGCCTTCGTCTCCTTCGTTGCCTTCGCCTCCTTTATCGCCTTCCTCTTTTTTGAAGAACACATCAAATCAACTCAAGGGATACAGAGAGGACATTCCATGTTATTTTGGCTCGAAAACTATGCATTAGAGCAGTAGCAAGATGTTCACAAGAATAAGGCACATCAAACCGCCCCAAAGATTCTTCCCAACCAACAAAAGAAAAATATGGGTTTATTTTAAAAGAGATAATCAAACAGCATTAAAAACATCTTTATATTGTTTGTTGATGATGATGAGGAGGGAAGGACATTCGTTGAAGACATCCCATGTTGGTTTCCACTGCAAGGTGCTTTTGAGGGAGAAGTCGAAGACGTTCCTCACCGACGTTCTTCTTGGAGGAGGCGTTCTTCATTGGAGAGTGTAATCATCCAAGTTTTGGGCATCGCGTCACATTACCAGCGCTGCGTCGATTGGTGAAGCTGTCCAAAATACTTCTCCCAAGATCCCTATATATAGGAGGGGGGGAAGGTAGGTAACGAACGTGGAATTTATGAAGGTTCATTTATTAGGATCCTTCCTAATTTCTAACAATGCTGTTACTTAATTTAGAAAAAAGGTAAGCCAATTAAATATGTTGGCACAATTAATAAGGTGCGTTGGAATAATTAAAATCATGGATGAGTTGAAAAGGATTCCCCCATATTTATGAGGGGGTTGAGATGTTTTCCTCTCCTCCCATTAATAAGGGGTCGAGTGGTCCCCACCCTAATAAATCAAGAAGAGGAGGTTTAGTTCCGGTGGTCACAATCCTTGAACATCCACATGGAGGGTGTTTAAAACAAAATAAAATAAAATATGAGCTTATTTTATTTTATTATTTCCATGAAAATCCCAAAAAACTAACTTTTACCCCTGACCAACTGGCGTCGAGGTGAAATTATTCTTATGAAAATATCAGCTTTGTGAGTTCAACAGTGCCCTCAGATTTCAATTCTGAGCACCAGTTCAAAAGTTAGAAAAACCCACTAACACGTTTACTGAACGTACCTAAAATAAAGTTTAGAAATTCATTCCGAGTACTCCGGGCCTAAGAATCATGCACTCTATGTTTTTGTGGAATTGTAAAATTCTCATAAATTTAAATGAATTTACATGGAAATTCTGGGTCTTTACATTCTCCCCACCTACGGATTTAGATCTCCATAAGCCACAGCTCAATCTAAGGGAACAAGTGATGGTTATGAGCATGCATATGATCCTACTGCTCCCATGTGCTCTCCTGGAGGTTCTCGTGCTTCCAGCAAACGTGCACCAGTGGTATCGACCATCCACAAAGGACCTACTTATTTCGATCCTCAATATCTACTAGAACATTCGTAAAAGTCTCCCCATCATTGACATCCAGCTCCCCATGGTTGATGATGTGAGAAGGTTCGTGCATGTACCTCCTCAGCTGGGATACATGGAAGACATCGTGCACCCGGTGCAACTGAGGTAGAAGAGATAAGCGGTATGCCACCTATCCAAATATGTTGAGGACTTGAAAAGAGCTGATGAATATCAAAGATAACTTTCCATCAGCCAAATATCTATAGACCTCATCAGGGTGAGACTCATAGAAAGACATGGTCGCTATCCTCTAACTCCAGAGGAATCCGTCTCCTATCAGCATATGATTTCTACCTACTCTGTGTAGTCTTCATCTGCTGTTGGATTATCTGCACCTTCTCTTTGGTAGCATATACCATCTCTCATCCCATGAGTATTGACTCCCCTGGCTCTATCCATCAAAAAGGTGATCTATAAGGTCACCTGTATAACACCTCGAAATGAGCCATCCTGATGGTGGAGTGATAGCTTTTTTTGTATGAAAACTCATCCTAAGATAAGTGATCATCCCAGCTGTGACCATAGTAGATGAGACAAGCACAAAACATTTCCTCGAGGGTCTAAATGGTCTGCTCAGTCTGACCATCTGGCATTGGATGGAAGGTGGCGCTCAAACGAAGCTGCGTCCCAAAAGCCTCATGAAACCCCTTCCATAGATGGGATATAAATCGTGCATCACAATCAGAGACAATTTTCAAAGGTACTACATGTAGCCGAACATTCTCCTTCACATATGGGTGTCCCAAGATCTCTACTGAACTATGCTCTCTTATCGGTATGAAGTGGGCCGACTTGGTGAGTCGGTGGACGATCACCCAAATCGATTCATGTCCTCTGAATTTACATGGAAGTACTTTCATGATGTCCATGGATATCCCATCCCACATCCAATCTGGGACCTCTAAAGTCTGGTCCAAGCCTACTGGTACCTGATGCTCCGCCTTCACTTTTTTACAAGGGGGGTCTTGAAAAACAAATTATGCATCTGCTTTCTTCATTCCAAGACCCCAATGCTATCATTGGAGATCCTGGTATATCATCTCCACTCCTGGATGTGCCGCTAGAGGGGTTGTGTGGAACTCCCTCAACAATTCCCCCTAAAGTGACACAATTACCATGGTATGTCCTCTGAAGAGGATGACGTGCTCCCCAGCTTCTGAAAATCCATCTGGGGCTTGCCCTATAGATATCTAAGCACTCTATGTCTCATAATTCGTGTCCCCACGATGTGCCTCCCAGACTCACTGAAGAAGTGGGTGAGTGACTATAATATACTGAAAGAAGGTTTCTCTATCTCTATCCACAAAGGATATCTGTAAAGAAGCCAGCTGCTCTATCACCTCTCCTAGGAGCTGTATACCAGACCTCCTACTGAGTGAATTTGCAACAATTTTCCCCTACCATGGAGTATAGACTATCTCAAAGTCATAGTCCTGGATGAACTCAAGCCAACGTCGTTGTCTTAGGTTCAGGTCATTATGGGAGAAGATATACCTGAGACTCATGCGATTATAGTACAGGATAAAATGATCCCTCATCATATAGTGTCACCACATATTCAAGGTGAAGACCACTGCTTCTAACTCCAAGTCATGGGTTGCATAGTTTTTATCACGTTGTTTCAGCTGTCTAGTACCATTTGCTATCACTGATTGCTCCTGCATCAGAACACATCCTTGTATGATCCCTGATGTGTTGTAGTAGACTATGTACCCTAGGACCTCCTCTAGAAGACTTGAGATGGGGGAACTAGTCAGCCTCTACCACGGCTCCTGAAATATCTACTGGGAACTCTCCGACCACAAAAAGGTTTTCCCCTTATTCATCAAGGCTGATAGTGGTGCTGCAACTTTGGAGAAATATCCAATAAATCTCCAGTAGTATCCAGCCAAACACAAGAAACTCCATACCACTGTCACACTCCTGGGTGGCCCCCAAAGAATTACCACCTCAATATATGATGAGTCTACTACAACTCCAGCCTCCGATATGACATTTCCTTGGTGGTTAACCTCTCGGATCCAGAACTAGCACATCGAGTGCTTAACATAAAATGGTGCTCTCGAAGTGTGTCCAGTACTACCTAAAAATGATCGGCATGCTCCTCCTCAGTAGTCGAGTAGAATAGAATGTCGTCGATGAAGAATAATACATAGCGATCATGGTATGTCTGAAAGATCATGTTCATGATCCCAATGAACACTGTTTGAATGTTGGTTACACCAAATGGCATAACCAAGAACTCGTAGTGTCCATACCAACACCTGAAGGATGTCTTCTACACATCTTCATATCGAACTCTGAGCTGGTGATAGCCTGATCTGAGGTCTATCTTCGAGAACCACTGTACTCCCTTTAGCTGATCAAAGAGGTCGTCAATCTACAATATTGGGTAGTTGTTCTTCATGGTCACATGGTTGAGGAGCTAACAGTCAACACAAATCCTCAAGCTCCCATTTTCCTTCTTGTCAAACCGAATCAGGGTGGCCCAGGGTGAAACACTGCGTCGGATGAACCCCTTCCCCTGTAAGTCCTCCAGCTATACCCGCAGCTCACGAAGCTCTGTGGGAGCTGTCTGATATGCTGGTGTAGATATCATTGTTATCTTGGGGTACAAGTCAATGTAAAAGTCCACCTTTCTATGAGGACATAGACCTGTGAAATCATCAGGGAAAATATTACTGTATTGGTCCACCACTATAGGATCACTCGAACTCTCCACATCAACAAATCTGAGGTTATGGCTGGACAACTTATGAGTGATCCACTGCACTCTTCTCCGAGCTAGTCCATCATGTTCTATAAAGGCTCCCTTCTCGCCGGGGAAGGTAAAAATGGTCCCATCCATGCGGACAGACCAAACTTTTCACCTAATATATTAAATCTTCGCATGGAATCTAGATAACCAGTCCATACCCAAGATGACATCATAAGGCCTCGACGCCACTACTAAGAGATCCTAGCCGACACACTCACCTCCTAGAGTAATCTCACACTACCAACACTAGTGAGTAATTGTTGAGTCTACTCCCATAGAAGTCTCGGTCCGTATGGATTGAGAAAATGGCTTCATCGAAAACTCTGAGCTCTGAATGAGGGTAGTGGAAATAAGAGAATGACCGGAAAATTTTTCTATAAGTACTGTAGCTATGTTGGAATAGACACAGATCGTGCCTTATATCATCTCTTGAGCGCCGTGATCGTAAGCCTCAGCTACCTGGAGCTAGGATTTCCTTTGTCCAAAAACCTGAGTTTTACCTTTAAATCTATTAAAATTCATGAAATGTATATAAAAAAATCTATAGGGTAGTATATACACCATAAAAAGGAAAATAAGTGGTGAATTTGGAATACACCTCAATGAAAGTAAATTGAGATGAGGAACCCTTAAAAAGAGGGAAAGATGAAAGGAAAAAAGGTGTCTAGGAAGAGATTATATCATAGAAGGGTAAATATTAATAAAAAAATAATACATAAAGAAAAGTTAATTAATGTTATTAATATAAATTATATTAATTATATATATTAAAATAGTAAAGGATATAATTCAATTTATGAAAATTGAGTTATGAATCCCCTTACCCTGATTACTAACATTATTCATTACTTATTTCATTCATGACTAATAAAATCCTATTATATATATTTAATAAAATTTTCTTGTTTATTTTCGTATTATTATTGTTACATTATTTTCATTTATTATCATGCAGTATGTATTTTTTATGTAACTTTTACTTTTGATGTATGTTTGATGATTTTCTAGTATGTAGTTCCAAAATAACAACGGTATAATGGTAACAATTAAATATCTCTCTAAAATCGTACTATATGATCTATAAGTATCATGAAATATAAATTTTTTCATTATAGATGTGATGGAGTTTATAATATCATTACAATTTAACCATTTATTAAATATTCCTCAATAAGCATGTTTTGGTCACTTATAAGTTACTATGATTGTTTAAACATAATTTGAAAATTACTGTTAGGTCCACAAGGTTGAATACCCTGAGGGGGGGGGGGTGAATCAGGGAATGAATAATTAAAATTAATGTCCTTTCTGATCTAGTTTCGCTGTTAAGAAAAACACTCTTCTCTCTTTTTCCTGTTGCATAATATAAACAGAATGTAAAGCAAGCATATGACACAACAATTTTACTTGGTTCACCGCTAAGGGATACGTCCAAGGAGAATATGCTGACAGGTTTCCGGTCATACCAAATTCTACTATACTTCACTAGCTGTGGATTACAATGTTCAAGTACAGTCACTCTATCCCAGGCTCACTGCCTTTGCAAGGTTTAGGGTCAGCTCACTGTTTTCCCAAGGGTCACTCCCTATTTCTCTCTCTCTAGCTCACGGCCGGTGGAGAGGATCACCTTCTTCCTCTTCCTAATCTCACTGCTCTGTGAAGGGATTCACTCACAGTTTATAGACCTATAGGTCTCTTCATTTTCATGAAATAATGAATCTTCAACTATTGATAGATGCTCTATTGAAGTCCATCTTTCATCCACTAATAAATACCACTTTTCCTCTGACCACTGGGAAACTACCTTTGGAAAGTACCTTCACAAAGAACCCTATTTCGCGAAGCTCCCAATTTTGTGAAGCTCAAACAATCCTTCGCGAAGCTCCTGCCTTTTGCGAAGCACTTTTGTGAAGCTCAAGATGTCGCAAAGCAATGTCCCTCGCGAAGCTTACTAAGCCGACGCGGAGCTCGCAGGTTTCGCAGAGCTACAATAGCCGCCGCGAAGCTCCTCTTCCACGAAGCACACTGGCTCCGGGAACCACCTTCACAAATCGATATCAAATGATATTCTATGAAAATTCTCTCTACTTCTCTCGAGGGGGTCAGCCTCTATTTATAGGTGATTCCACCGACCCTCAAACTTTCCACGCGAATTCAACGCCACGTCATCTCAAATCACGAAGCTCCGAAGTTTCTGCCGGAATTCTGTCCAAATCGCGAAGCACTACAGCAATTTTCCTTTCGTGAAGCTCGTCGTAATCACAGAGCATTACCGTCAACATTCCTTCGTGCCTTTTCCGCGAATCTCCCTCGCAAATCCCTTCACCGCCGCGATGCACTTTAACTCTGACATTCGCGAAGCTTTTGAAGTAATCGCGAAGCATCACCACCTCCATTTTTCTGGTCATCGCGAAATCCAAACCATGCATCCTATCTTCGAGAAATTCATGCCTTTTCCATATTAAATTATGATTATCATGGAAATCCTATTTTCGCGATGCTCACCAAACTCCAAATTTTGGACCCCAAAATTTTGCAAACACTGGGAAACGACGCCACCTTGTACTACTCTTTTGTACCGCCTCCAGATAGTCCTTTCCTTTATCATTGTTCTTTGTCAACATGGATTGTCAACAACCTCTCAGGAACTTGACAATTCCCCATGGAAACCTGCTTTTTCAACAAACACAATCAACCCAATAATACTTCAATGTTACTTTGAGGTATTTTTTCCCAACAATATCCCCCTTTGGGTTTGTTGAAAACTCTTCACAACTCTACTCAGAATGATTTTCTACACTTTGGTACCTCACTGAGTCTTCTTCCAGCCGCTAGCACCGTTCACCTCTTGCGATTCTGATATCATTCAAGGATTCACTTAACACGTACTCTAAGCCCACATGAGCAATGCTCGGCGTGAGAAACAAGAGTAGTATGAAAAGTTTATCAATGAATCACTTCATGTAAAACACCAATTGTCAATTCCAACCTAATACCAATTATTAAATTGATACCAATTGTTGAACCACACTGATCCCAATTGGTGATAGCTGGACACCATTTCACATCATTCCAACATCACTGTTCCGCTTTTATCATGATCCTCAGCTATTGTGATATCTATGCTTTGATCGATCACTTCCAGAATTGTCAGATTTAATACTCTCCCCCTTTCACATTTCTCCCCATATCTGGCTGCTCCAATGGTTAGCTTCTCCCCGTATCTGTCATGATTTCTCATATTGCCACACTATCTCCCCCTTGAACAATCACTATTGTCTCCCCCTTTGTCAACGAACCCAAAGGTCACTCCTTTGTAGTCTTTAACATAGTAGAGAACACATATAAGCACATTAGGTAAAAACACATCATACAATGGGGAGAGGGGGGGGGGGGGGTTATGGGCCCACACTATTTCAAGTGCGGGGAGTCGACTGAACTCCCAAATCCAGCCGATGTCTCTCAAATGCTGCCTTGGGTAAGGCCTTTGTCAGGATGTCTACAACTTGTAGTTCTATAGGCACATACTCCAACTTCACGATCCCCTGCTCAACTCTCTCCTTGATAAAATGATACTTTATCTCAATTTACTTTGTCCTAGAGTGATGGATGGGATTTTTGCTGAGATTTGTAGCACTTGAGTTATCGTACTGGATTCCGATAAAAGACATCACTTAAACTCCAATATCTTCAAGCTGCTGTTTCATCCATAATAATTGTTTGCATGCTTGAGTGGTCGCAATATACTTATCTTCCACGGTGCTCAATGAAATGAAATCTTGCTTCTTGCTTATCCATTAAATACACAATCCACCAAGATAGAAAGCACCACCTGACATTGATTTCCTATATCCACTGAATCGGCCCAGCCTGCATTAGTATATCCCAATAACTCTGTCTGAGATTTGTCGTTGTATGTCAAGCCGAAGTCCACTGTGCCCTTGATATACCAAAGTATTCTTTTCACTATGAGCATGTAACTTTCCTTAGGATTACTCTGATATATCGCTGCTTGGCATGTGGAAAAAACAATATCAGGCCTTGTTGCTGTCATGTACAGCAGACTTCCAATGATTTACATATATTCTGTGATATTAACTGCCTTGTCATCCTCATCTTTTGATAATTTCATCTAGGTAGCAACCTAAGACTTCATCTCCTTGGAAGTTTCCATTCCAAACCTTCTCAGGATCTCCTTGGAATATTTAGATTGAGAAATGAATGTTCCATTCCTTCCTTGTGTCACCTGTAGACCAAGGAAAAATGTTAGCTCTCCAATCATTATCATTTCAAACTCATTTATCATGAATTCAGAAAACTGTCTGCACTGAGGTTCATCTGATCCGCCAAATATTATGTCATCGACAAAAACCAATACCATCATCCATTGATTACTGTCATTACTGAAATAGAGATTGTAATTAACTCCTCCACACTGAAAACCAAGTTTCTTCAAATACTGATCAAGCCTTGAGTACCATTCCCTTGGTGCTTGTTTCAGCCAATACACCGCCTTCTTCAGCCTGCAAACTCTGTTCTCATCCTCATGAATGAGAAAACCATTTGGGTACTAAATATACACCTCCTTTTCTAGAACTCCATTTAAGAAGGCAGATTTGACATCTATCTGGAAAACATTGACCTTTCTTTGCACTACAATGGCCAAAAATAGTCTGATCATTTCCAGCCTTGCAACCGGTGAAAATGTCTCATCAACATCTATTCCCTCTATCTGGGAGTATCCCTTGCACACTAGTCGTGCTTTGTTCCAAATCACTGTGCCATCTTCATTCATCTTGTTGCGATAAACCCATTTAATCCTGATGACATTCTTGTCTGCTGGCCTCAAAACAATCTCCCATGTCCGGTTCTTCTCAATCTGATCAAGCTCTTCATTCATAGCCTGAACCCAGTTTTCATCTTCAGTTGCGTCGGAAAAACATTTCGGCTCTACCTGAGATAAAAACGATGTTTTCTGTAATGACTTCATTCTTCGAGTCTGAACTGGAGCTGTCTGATCACCAATGATATTCTTCCTATCAATTTCAGCTCGACTCTTTGGCTTCCTTGCAGACACAGACATGACACTTTCTTGTTCATCATCAGTATCTTCTTCTTAGTTAGCCTCTGCCACTTCTTCTCCCCCTGTGTTTCTTATCTCATCATCACTTTCAACCAGGAACTGTTCACTCTGTTGTTGAGTATTCTGTTCATTTTTTACTATAGTGACATCATTTCCCTCAACAATTTTTCCCAGCCTCATGTTGAAGCATTTATACGCTTTGATTTTCCCTGAGTAGCCAAGGAATATCCCCTCGTCTCCTTGTGCCTCAAACATCCTATGATTTTCTTTGTTGAGAATGAAACACTTACTTCCAAAGAATCAAAAGTATTTCAATGTTGGCTTCTTTTCGTACAATAGTTTATACGGAGTCTTTCCTTACTTCAGACACAACAGAGACCTGTTTGAAACATAGACCGATGTCAACACTGCTTCCTTAAAAAATTTATCTGGTAGGTCTTTGTCAATGAGCATCGTTCTGGTATTGTTTTTGATGATCTGATTTATTCTTTCGACCACAACATTCTATTGGGGAGTTCTTACTAATGAAACTTGATGCCTTATCCCGTGTTTCTCGAGATACTCTTCCACTTGACTATTTTTGAATTCTATACCGTTATCTATACGGAACATCAAAATTTTCTACCCAAGCATCCTTTCTAATTCCCTCCTATACTATTTTATGAAACTAAACACCTCTGTCTTATGGGTAATGAAAAATAACCATGCCATTATGCTGTAATCATCAATGAAAAGAACATAGTACCTTTTCCCATTTATAGCTCGTGGTGAGATAGGTCCACAGACATCCGCATGAACCAGTTCGATCACTCTAGTTGACTTCTGTTCCTTTGGAATGTATGTCTTTCTGATGATCTTCCCTTATTGGAAAGTATCACATGTATGAGTGCGATCACGTGATAGTTTGGGAAGGTCTCTAGCAGCATCACACTTTATGAGATCCTCCATAGATGGTTGGAATAGATGACCAAGTCACTTATGCCACAGCTGGTTTTCTTCCTCTCAGGATAAAAGACATGTATCTTCTTCCCCACCTACAAGGTAGAGATTCCCCTTTGACCTTTTTACCTGCAGAATAGCTGCTCCATATTTTCCTTTCACAACACACATCTTCTTGGTAAATCGGATAGAGTGCCAAGAGTTACATAGTTGACTGACACTGAGTATGTTATGTCTGAGACCCTCTACTACCAAGACATCAGCACATCTCATCTCTTTGCCCCCAAACTTGGCTTTCCCTGAGCCAACAATCTTCAGGCCTTCATCATTTCCAAATTTGACAACTCCTTCTTTGTCATATTTGATGCCTGTAACAAGATCCTTATTACCCGTCAAGTGGGATGTGAAACCACTATCAAGGATCCAAACACCAGATCGATCTGATGCTTTAAGGGCAATATCCGTGACAACGGTCTTCTCATTTTTCTTCTTCTTGGTCCATACTTTTTCTTTCACACTAGGCATGGATTGAGACTTCTGTTCTTTCTCAGAGTATGATGGACCAACCTCCTCTTGAAAAGCCGCAAATCTATTCTGCATTTTTAACTCACCTGTCAGTATATTGACCTGCTGCTTACAAAGATTTTGATTCTTCTTTGGCACATTTCTCTGAATGGTCGAAGTACAGTACCTAGCCATATGCCCAAATCCTCCGCACCAAAAACAGTGTCCTTCGAAATATGTTCTAGAAAACCGTTCTCGGTTTCGCTGCCATCTCTATTCCTGTTCCCATCGAAATCTTTTGGCTATGGAACATACATACTGTGAATCTTCCATATTTACACAACAATAACACCTGATATAAGGTGAATTCCATTATTTCACTTCAACACTACGAGTTTCCCCTTGGGATCTCGGAATATTATGATTCTTCTTTATGCCCCAATACACCTTCAATCTCGGGACTGGTGCTTGAGGTCTAAATTCAACTGCCACATATTTTTGTTTCTGATTAAGCCATGAATCAGCCTTAACTTCTGAGCTCAATTGCTGCTTCTTTCCTGCTGAACTACTAGGCTCTTCTTTCTACTTTTCATTCTTCATGATTACCTTCTTTCCCAAGAATGTGTTGGGATTCAACGGGTTTTCCTGGTATTTAAATTTTATCCACAGACTGACAACTTCCTCTTCAAGCTCCACAATACGCTTGACATGATCTTTCACTTTTCTATTCATGAAATCGATCTCTCTTTTCTGTTCTTCAATCTTGATCTTATGCTCATTAAACTTTTCTGTGCGCTCTGGCCTGGAAGACTTATGATCGTCAATTTCTTTCACTAGATCAGAATTCTCTTCTTCTTGCTGTTTCATGTAGATTTTGGAATCGTGTACCACCTTGTTGGATTTCTTTTTTTCACTTTCCAAACATCTATTTCTTCAAGAGATTCTTCTAATTCTGCTTCCATGTCAACTCTCCCTTCAATTTCTTCTTCTTCCTCATCGTCAAATTCTTCCTTTTTCTGAGAGCTACCAACAATCTCCACCAAGGCATTTACCCCACGATCTCTGTAGTTTTCTATTTCCTCAACCTCTTCATTCTCAGACTCATCTGAACTTTAAAATTCTTGTGAAAGAACATTATTTTTCTTGAAGAAATTTCTCTTAAATTGCTTCTTCCCTTTCACAAACGTGGAAGTCTTCTTCTTGGAAATTTCAACTTCATCATCATCATAATCATCTTGAAATTTCTTGGGGCATCTTGCTGTAAGATGACCAACCTATTCACATCGAAAGCATGCTAGTGGAAGTTTACCTTTAAACTTCCCTCTTCCTCATTGCTGATTTGAAGAAAGGAATGGCATCACCTCATATGTCTCTTCTTCTTCATTAGAATCATCAATGGTGAGTTTCTTCATGGCCTTGAATGCCACCTCTTTGGATTTCCCCTTTTCCATAGTCTCTTTATCATCGTTTCTCATTTCATATGCAACAAGAGTGCTCTGTTGGTTATCCAATGCCAGTTCTTTTGGGTATTTATCTTCCAAAACAGAAACTTTAGGATTGAACTAAGGTGGAAGTTTTCTCAATATGCGCTTCACAATTTTTATATCTTCAATAATTTCTCCAAGACCCCTCATGTCTTATACCACAGAATTTACCATGTCAAAGAATGCATCAACAGACTCATTCAAGTTCATTCTCTGATCTTTATACTTGTTCCACAACACTTGCAGCTTTGCCTCTCTGACTTTTGTATCCCCTTCATAAATATTCAAAAGCTTTTCCCACATGGCATGTGACGTTTTTCATGACATCACATTGGTATATATGGGATTGGAAGGGGGTCCCCCTAAGTCATTGATTGCTTTGGAATTAGCATCCAACTCTTTATGCTCAGCTTCTGATAATGCACCACTAGTAATATCAGCTGTGATACCATGCATAGCTACTGAAAACACAACCATTCCCAAATATCAGAAATAGTGTTGCATTCGATTCTTCTATATATGAAAATTACATCCATCGAAGATCAGAATACCTCTAATATTAGTGACCTCCATTTTAAGGAAGAACAACTGTCAACCTTTCCCTCTGATACCAATTGTTAGGTCCACAAGGCTGAATACCCTGAGAGGGGGGGTGAATCAGGGTATGACTAATTAAAATTAATTTCCATTCTGATCTTGTTTCGCTGTTAAGCAAAACACTCTTTTCTCTCATTCATGTTGCACAATATAAACAGAATGTAAAGCAAGAATAGGAAACAACAATTTTACTTGGTTCACAGCTAAGGGCTACGTCCAAGGAGAATACGCCGATAGGTTGTCGATCGTACCAAATTCCACTATACTTCACTAGAAATGGATTACAATGTTCGGGTACAGTCACTTTGTCCCAGGCTCACTGCCTTTTCAAGGTTTAGGGTCAGATCACTGCTTTCCCAAGGGTCACTCCCTATTTCTCTCTCTGGCTCACTGTTGGTGGAGAGGATCACCTTCTTCCTCTTCCTAAGCTCACTGCTCTGTGAAGGGATTCACTCACAGTTTATAGATCTGTAGGTCTATTCATTTTCATGAAATAATGCATCTTCAACTGTTGATAGATGTTCTGTTGAAGTACATATTTCATCTACTGATAAATACCACTTTTCCTCTGACCACTGGGCAACTACCTTTGGAAAGTACCATCGCAAAGCACCCTACTTCGCGAAGCTCCCAATTTCGCGAAGCTCAAACAAGCCTCCGCGAAGCTCCTGCCTTTTCGCAAAGCACATTCGAGAAGCTTAAGCGGTCGCAAAGCAACGTCCCTCGTGATGCTTACTAAGCCGACGCGGAGCTCGCAGGTTTTGCAGAGCTACAATAGCCGCCGCGAAGCTCCTCTTTCACGAAGCGCACTGGCTCCGGGAACCACCTTCACAAATCGATATCAAATGATCTTCTCTGAAAATTCTCTCTACTTCTCTCGAGGGGGTCGGACTCTATTTATAGGTGATTCCACCGACCCTCAAACATTCCACCTGAATTCAACGCCATGTCATCTCAAATCACGAAGCTCCGAAGTTTCCGCCGGAATTCTGTTCAAATCGCGAAGCACTACAGCAATTTTCCTTTCGCGGAGCTCGTCGTAATCGCAGAGCATTACAGTCAACATTCCTTCGCGCCTTTTCCGCGAAGCTCCCTCGCAAAGCCCTTCACCACCGCGATGTGCTTTAACTCTGACGTTCGCGAAGCTTTTGATGTAATCGCGAAGCATCACTGCCTCCATTTTTCTGGTCATCACGAAATCCAAACCATGCATCCTATCTTCGAGAAATTCATGCCTTTTCCATATTAAATTATGATTTTCATGGAAATCCTATTTTCGCGATGCTCACCAAAATCCAAATTTTGGACCCCAAAATTTTGCAAACACTGGGAAACGATGCCACGTTGTAATGCTCTTTTGTACCGCCTCCAGATAGTCCTTTCCATTTTCATCGTTCTTTGTCAACATGGATTGTCAACAACTTCTCAGGAACATGACAATTCCACATTGAAACCTTCTTTTCCAGCAAACACAATCAACCCAAAAATACTTCAATGTTACATTTAGGTATTTTCGCCCAACAATTACCATGACTATTTTTTCATTTTAGAATAATATAAATGGGAGTATTAAAAAAGTTATCTTCAATCAGGGAATAAACTTTTAAAAATATTTCAAAAATGAATATTTGAAAAAATATCATCATTTAGTAAGGTACCATAAAACCACCACATGTACAATTCTGTTTTTTTAATTTTTTTTAAAATAAGAGATAAAAAATATCATATTTATGTATTATAAAAATATTATAGCATTGTAATTTCATTTTTAAGATGTGTAGGAGGGGAATTTAAATGAAATAAAAAATTGTTTTAAAATTTTATTTTTTTGACATTGTAACATCTATTAAAACAAATTCAGAGAGTGTTATTAGGTAATATATCATCATTTATTGATAAAATGATTAAATTTATATGATATTAAAATCATTGAAGAAATATAATAGGTGATTTAGAAGAGTTTATTTAAAAAATAATAAGAATTAGAAATGTGCTTTTATTCCAAATTTATTTTTCTTCTTTTGTTGTCAATATGACAATATGTACTTTTTCAAAGAAGTGGTTACTATTACAGTATTATTATCAAAATATTGGATGAAATACTCCGTTTTCATATTAATTTTATAATGTATTTTAAATTATAATGACCTATTAAAATATATTTTTGTTAAATCATATTTTTTAAAGATTAAAAATATATTAAGATTTATTAATTGAGTTTTTAAGAGGGAATGATGAGTTTTCAATGGTTATTGGAGGAATTATCATGTTTTATATTACCAATTAGTTTATTTTAATTTATTTAGAAATGTGTAATAATGGGAGTTTATAAAATATTATCGATCTAATAACTGACCAAAAAACCTTCTCATCTAAACTTTCTGGAAACAAATCAACCACATTAGAGATAGTTCAGAAAGGATAGACTTGGTGGAATATGAATTAGATATGGCACATAGCCTTCACATGGATGTGCTGGTGAGAACACATGAATATGTTTATAAGTGCATGTGGGTTGGTAGATAGGTTGTAAATGGGTACATATAATCCATTTTAGGGGTCTCGAATAATGAGTTGTGAGAGAGAACCAATCCTTATCCAGACATCAGTGATCTTCTAAGTTAACACCCTATATAATTAAGATGATGCCTACTTAATGAATATTTGACTTTGGAATCCATCAATGTTTATAGAAATACTCCTACACAATAGTGATACGTAATAAATTTTTTCTTGTCCTATCTGATCAATAAACATCATTCAATCATATACAATTTTGTCTTGACCCTATGATATAGGGTTTCAATATGAAACTCAAGCCCATAAAAAATATACCATCATTAACACAATAGACTAAAAGACATTGAGATACTATAAGTAATAATGTAACTAAGTTACCATAACATGTTAATGATGAACATGGCCAACTATAACTCACCACGAGTGTTGATATGAAGATTTATTCAATCAATCACTCATGTGTCAACCAATAACATGGGTTCATTCAAATAACTAAAGGAAACTAATATTCCATCAAGTGTAGTTGAGAAAAATAATAAAGATATAATCAGAGACATGATTTATGACAAACTGTTAGGAAAGAATAATTTACCACCTAACCAACCATTAGAAAATACCTTGTGGTGTAACCTTAGTGCGACTAAAGATGGATTTAATTTTCACATCAAATGTATGGATGAATGACTATACGATTTTATGATCAATCACATGACATGATGATTGAACTCATTATATTATTATTAATTTTACCTTATAATGAGATATTTAGTCCTTAATGAAATAATGGATAAATGAGAGTTTATGATTCCAATTAATTCATTCTTTTTTATATGATTTTACATGGTTCAAGTAAATAATGGAATACAGTGTTGAGATATATTCCAAGAATAATTTTTTACATCTGGATATCTTTAATCTGAGTGAAAAAATTCTTATATGAATGTCCTTGAATCTAAAATTCATGTTTTCTAGAAGATCATGCTATTTCAACTATTTCATGAAACATCATGCAATCGATTTCATGAAATAGTGTCATTTGAGATTATAGAGAATATAGATATATGGGATTTTGAATAAAATATAATATAATTTGAGATGAATATTCAATAAATTTTACAAGTACAAAATCAATGAACATAATGGTTTAGTATCTATAGAGAGTAGAAACATAATCATCTTATTCAATGAAACAGTTTTAACATCTCCCATAAATATCATCCACCCTTTTCACTCTTCATAAGCATATGATACTTAAAAACATTTTTCATAATATGTGGAACATAATCATTTGAAACAGCGATATAATATTATTACTATAGGTAAATAA
The DNA here is from genome assembly GCA_963277665.1 of Viscum album. Classification (NCBI taxonomy): domain Eukaryota; kingdom Viridiplantae; phylum Streptophyta; class Magnoliopsida; order Santalales; family Viscaceae; genus Viscum; species Viscum album. The sequence goes on along the minus strand of OY728128.1, from coordinate 2,103,139,813 downwards.
GAGAAATATCAATATATAATTATATTAAATAATAATGTATCATAAATTGGAATCAAAAGTCATGAAATAAGGAATTATCATTCCAAAATAAATGACCAATAAGAGAATTAATTCATAATAACTCATGAATAATAATATCATATCATAATAATGTGCCACTGACATAGTAAAATAAAAAATTACATTTTTCAAGGATAACTGCAAAAACTATCCATCATAGTGGATTAGGTTTCCATATTTATTTTTCATTATTGATAATGCCCATCGACTAGCTTCCCATCATCGATCATGTCAATTTTTTTGTTTCCCATTATGGATCTTGACTAATTAATTGTTTACCATTTTTATATCATGAGATATAAATATTGAACCCATGCGTTTGACGGAGATCTTGGTCCAACACATCCTTGGATTTATAATTATCTCCACCCATAGTTATAACATAATCACTATTGTTGGTTGTAACTTTACTACAATAAATGGTAATAACATGACCACCATAAAATAATGGAAATCAGATGTAATTGTTCCTCAATATCATAAAACATTAATCGTAATATGATTCCTGTAAATATAAGGGTCTCATAAACATACCAAAGTTGTATAACCCAAATAACCGAAATTGTCCTCATAATAATCACATCAAATAATTATTGATTAACCTAGTGAAAAGGAACATGTTTCATAATAATTAATTCATCATACTCATAAAGAATACCAATAAGATAATATGTATTTTTTAATTGTATTATAATTTGATAATATAATTGGTAAAATTTAAGGATGTCATCTTGGATGGAAAATGATCATGATAGATCACATGGAACACTTCATTATGAAAATAGCCTTTCCAATTTTAAATCTATTTCTTATAACTAAAATTTTTTAAAAACATTTTAAAACATTTTTTAAATAATAATGGATATTTATAATGTAATATTTATATAATTTATCATTCTTAGTGGTGTAAAATCATGTTCAAGTCATACATGTTAAAATAATGAATCTTCTCATATTTTAGTAAAATCCATATGGGACTTTGTTGGAAAATGACATGAATAATTCATTTTTTTAAATGACAAAAAGAGTAATAAAATATTTGAAATTTTTTATGGTATTTTAATTATTCATTAATTTTTTTGAAAACATTATTATAGAAGGGAAATGGTTTTGAATAAAGACTGAAAAAAAGTTGGTTTTCCCTAGAAAAATTATATTCTTTGATTTGAACCATTATGAGTGAAAATTAATGTAAAAAGTTATTTTTATCCAAAAAATATAGTATAAGAAAATAAAAATGTTTCTTGATAGGTATGTTATGAGATCTCATCAGTGGAAGCAGATAATGAACATTTCTATTAAACAATGATATTATAACCTTTATCCTTTACCGCATTAGTTTATTTTTAATTGTAGGCCCTATGAAATTAAAAGATTTAGATATATATTTCTATCAAATAATTATAATGATATAGATCATAAAATATATTCATGGTCATTATATAAACTAAATAAAATAAATAAATCGTGTATAAGGCTTGTGTCCCATAGAAAAAAAAGTGAGATGAAAATACATTACCTTAAGTCTCGAATTATTTCATACACATTCTAATATAAATATATTAAATATAATTTTATTATAGACATATTATAGAATTTTACTCAAATATATCATTCTACAAATTATTCACTTATAAATTTTTATTACTAATTTATTTACAATTCCTTGTTAAAATCATGTTTTAGGTAATAACATCTTTTTTCATATATGTTCAAGTTTGGTATTTTTAGTTATTTTACATAGATCATGGTTAAATCATATGAATAATGTTATAAATTATATAATTATTAATTATATTAATTATAAATTTATTTTGAGTAATCCAATAATTTTATATATAGGAAAATAATTACTGTATTCATCGAGACAATAGGTCGTACATACACATGGTTTGTAATGCCCCGACCCCAGTTACCCAGAGTCGGTGCATTATTACAAAACATTGGAATGATCACAAGAAATATCAAATCTCGAAAGACCGATTGGTTTAGTATCCTTGGAAACACTAGATATATTCATAAAGTTTTACATTACATCATAAAGTAAAAAACTACTACAACTACATAGTCTCCATATTCCACACACATATCCCCACATACTATCCCTACAGGTCATTCATAACTTACCGCTTCACATCCTGGGAAAAATAAAACATAGAAAAAGTGTGAGCATAAATGCCCGGTAAGGATAACAATATAGCGGAAACATTACAAAATAAGCATAAACATTTTAAGCAATGTATAACTAAATCAAAGGACTTTTAAACATGATCTTAAACAAAGTATGGAAAAAGTAAAATGAAATAATGCCATTTACTTATTGACATGGATATTCTACCAATCGAATAATCACATGAAATATCAATAACCACTTTCATAATGATGGAATGCATAATGCCAGACTATCATAACCACATAGCCAAGGCCTCATGCCAAGACTACAAATAAGATTTTTCCAAGGCCTTATGCCAAGACACTAGTTTGTCTCATGAGAACTACTGATGCATTGAGGAGCTATAACGGGCTCCACCCATCACATATTAAGTCTAATGCATTCCCATATGAAAAGGTTTAAACATAACATAAACATTCGTATTAAAATTAGAATATGAAATGTAAATACTTCATCCTTAAACCATGAATGGTATAAAAATAACACATCCACAATAAAACATATCACAAAACCTTCAATATAGTATAGAAGTTTTGTATCATAATAAATCAACTTCAAATAAGCGTAAAATCCATCAAAGGATGTTGACATAGATGAAATCATAACTCTTTTTAGAGAAATATCACTTTCTATTTTGAAATAATTTAAGAGTCATATATTTATAAAATAAAACATTTTCATTGAAAATATTCTTATAAGAATGTGAAGGAAGCTTCTAAGATTTTATTACAGCGGAAAATAGCCACACCCGCCGTATAAATAAAAAAACATTCTTACCTTAATTCTGTCGAAAAGGCTAAAAAGGACCTTGTTTGGAAAACGACGGAAAGATTCCTTTATAAAACTCTTATAAAAAGTAAAACAAGGTTATAATTGACTTTATCCCATATTCTTGTAAATAGTAAAAATGTTTTTAAATACATCTTTAAGAAACATGGATGTGGATGATAAAGAGATCCCAGTAGATTATTACGTATAAACAACCTCGGATAATGAATAGATTGCGAAATAAACCCTTACCTTTCACTTTTCCTTGGTTGAGGGTAGGATAAACACTTTTATAATGGTGAAATAATTGTTATTAAATTATAAAAGAATCATATATATTAATATGATATCATATATGATCTTTTATCATTGATTTGTTAATAATATCTTAGAATTATCGTCATTTCGGGTGATAACTTACGCGTTTTCTTTTATATGTTTTGTTACATAAGCCGTGTTTGTTATGTATAGGTTGTATATATTTAATATCCATAATGATATCAAGTACTTAAACATTATTTTTAAATCATCAAATGATAATTATACTTGAATGGATATGATGGAGAATGAATCTCATCGCGTTCGTGGAGATGGTAGTCCGTACGTGCGCACGAGCGAAAATATCATTCTTTTAATATAAAAATAATATATAATTGGATGGTATAATATATATACAGAATCATTATTATGTTATATTTATTATTTACATGAGTTACACATCATTATTATACCCATCCAAATTATAATTTATTGAATAACAATTACACCACGACGTGGAGACGGTAAGCCGTACGTACGCACGTATGGTGACATGTTATTCAAAGGATGGATATAATACTGAATATGGTTGTACCATATTTATAATAACATTGCAGTATATATAAGATATTGGAGTTATTTAGAATGGTAATAACAAAGAAATAAGAATTGGAAGAAGAAATGAATTTGAAAAAGGGTGGTGAAAATATTTCCTCTTTTTCGGGTTCTTCCTTTTGATTTGATCAAAAGGGCTCCATAGGTTGGCTTTATGATCAAACTATGTCCTCTAAGTTGTAGTGAGGGAAGTTGGGAGAGTATTTGGGTTGATTTTGGCCGAGCCAAAAGGCTTTGATGGTGTGAAGTAATGAGAAGGGGGAGTGCCCTTTTATAAGAGGGGTGAGGGGCACCTTTGGAAAGGATATAAATATTAATTTATAATAAATTCATATTCGGTTTCTAATGGCTCCAAAGTTGATTATCCAAATGTTAAGGTGGGTATAGGTCTAAAACCATTCATCCAATAGAATTTAGATAGGTTTGGGTTACTATATTAACTTTAACTTTTAGTTTTAACTCTTAGTTAATTAGTTTGACATTTACCATGTCACTTTATATTTTTATATTATATAGTTAATAAACATACTATATATATCCAACCAACCCCCAAGTGGTCCATTAATGATACAACTATCATGATATAAGTATCTTTGCCGAAACTTATATTTTTAGGAATCTAATATCAATTAATAATATAATATTTGTTTTAAAAACTCTTTTATGTCAATTTGGACACTATTCAATAGTTGATTTTTTGTGAAACACATAATAGAATGATTACTTCTAAAAAATTTAATTAAATCCTTCCTAACATGTCATATTAACTTAGAAAATTAGTTTAATTCATAAAAAGCATCAAATTATATTTATTTGTGTATTTATAATATCAACTAGTTTAATGTTTCATTGTTATGGTAATTACTGCATCATCATTATATCATAACTAAATTAAATTATATAATGTCTAAAAATTATAAATAAAATATAATTATGTAGGAAATATTTTTATCTTTCTAATAAATATTTAAAATCGAATTTATCTTATTTATAACCCAATATTAAAAATGATTTAGTAAATAAACTTTGATTTTAACTATTTGAACTCTTCTTTGAATTAAATAATAATAAATGTCCTAATCTAATCCATGTGGACCTAAATGATAATATTTTATTACTAATGTTGTTTTTGGTCGAGATACACCTATCCAATAGAATTAGGACTTGTGTTAGGGTAATATTAATATCATTTTTACCCATAATTACCCTATTTACTTTTAACCGTGGTAAATAAAAGTAAAAAGTTACTATTCACCAAAAATTATTTTTCATCTCATTAAACCAAATTTTACTTCATGATATTAACCGCGTCTCTAGGATTTTCGAAATTCCATTCACAGAAGTGGTAAAATTATGTTTTATGAAAAAATAATGTTTTTTAACTACCACTTAGTAGTTTCACTATTCATCAAAAATTGAAGTTTTTCAGAACAATGCCAAAATTTCACCCTAAGGTATAGTTGATATTCCGAACTCAAAAATGTTGTCGATTTTATAAAATTACAAACATATAAGTTGCATTAATTAATTTTATAATTAATTCTTGTTGTTACAACAAATAGCGTGTTTTTAAGAAACAATATATATCAATAGATTGACAATTGTTTATGTCCAATTTCAATGTGAATTAATTATAATGAAAACCATTGGATAAAATGGTAAAACTATATTCAAATTATACTATAAAACCACTAAATAATATAATTTGTCACTATAAATTATTTTGATTAAAAAAGTTGTTTTTTAGTATTTTTCACTATTCATAAAAATTGGACGTTCTCAAAAAAATTCAACATAGGATAATTTCGATATTCTGAATCCAAAAATGAAGTTCATTTTGAAATATAAAATATATATAATTTAAGAAATTAGGTATTACTATTCATAACGGCTAGTTTGATTTGTTGTGGTGTGTTAGAACTCGATGTTGCATACAACACACGCTATCACATTATTCAAAGAGAAGCGTACCATAGAAGCTTAGGGTGTTACATTCTCCCCTCCTACAAATAATTTCTACCTAGAAATTTCTTGAATATTATTGCATGAAAAGACTCGGGTGGTTCTTCATCATAAGTTCCTCGGGTTCCCACGTTGCCTCTTCCATCTTGTGGTTTCTCCACTAAACTTTTACCAGTCGTGTTGTCCGGTTTCTCAGTACTTGTTCTCTCGTATCAAGAATCCTGATGGGCTCTTCACAATAAGACAAATCGGGTTCCAGTTCTAATTCCTCATAGGTGAGTACATGAATTTGGTCAGGCATGTATTTCCTCAATAGAGATACGTGGAACACATCATGAACTTTTGAGAGACTTGGCGGTATTGCCAATCGGTAAGCTACAACCCCAATTCGTTCTAGAATTTCGAAAGGTCCGATGTACCTGGGACTCAATTTACCTTTCTTACCAAAACGTATGACTCCCTTCCATGGAGATACCTTCAGGAAAAAATGATCACAAAATTGCAATTCCAAATCCTTCCTTCGATTATCGGCATAGCTCTTCTGCCTACTTTGAGCTTCTTTGATGTGATTTTGGATTACCTTCACCTTTTCCATCGTTTCCTCCAACAGTTCTGGGCCTACAAGTTTTATTTCACCAACGTCATCCCAACAGGTTGGTGTACGACATCTCTTTCCATATAACGCTTCATATGGTGCCATCTGAATACTTCAATGGAAGCAATTGTTATAGGAACATTTTTCCAGATATAAATATTGATCCCATATTCCCTGATAGTCAAGTGAGCAAGATCTCAACATGTCTTCTAAGGTTTGAATAGTCTGTTCTGATTGTACGTCTGTCTGAGGGTGGTAAGCAGTGCTCAAATGAAGTTCAGTATCCTGGGATATCTGAAGACTTTTCCATAATCTTGAAGTAAAACGGGGATCACGATCATAAACAATCGATTGTGGTACTCCATGAAGTCTCACAACTTCATTAATATATAGTCTTTCTAGACGTTCCTGGGGTAGATCTTCTCTTATAGAAAGAAAATGTGCTGACATGGTAAGATGATCAACAATAACCAATATTGAATCGTTCCTTCTAGGAGTCTTTGGTAGTCCCATGACAAAGTACATCGTAATATTTTCCCATTTCCACTCCGGTATGAGAAGAGGTTGCATGACTCCTCCAGGCTGTTGCCTTCCAGCTTTCACTTGTTGACAAACCATACATTTTGACACAAAATCAGCAATATCCCTCTTCATGTTGCCCCACCAAAATGTTCCTTCAAATCTCTATACATTTTGGTGCTCCTAGGATGTATAGAGAAATTGGAACTATGAGCATCATCCAACAATTGCTTTTTTAGATCAGGTATATCGGGAACACAAAGTCTCTTCCCGAATTTCAAAATTACATCTTCATACACAAAGACTCTCAATCTCCCATCATTCACAGCTTTAATCTTCTTTTGAAATTCTTCATCATTGTTCTGAGAACTCTTAATCCTTTCTAGTAAAGATTTTTTGGCAACCATTTGAAAAAGAATTGGTGTTTCGCCTTCCCTGGTTATTCCCATGTCCATCTTCACTAGATCCATGAAAATTGGATCCCTTTAAATTCTCATATTGATTAAAACTCCATGATCTTTTCTGCTCAAAGCATCTGCCACCCTGTTTTCCTTCCCTGGGTGGTAGTGTATCATGCAATCATAATCCTTGAGTAATTCAAGCCATCTCCTTTTCCTCATGTTGAGTTCTTTTTGTGAGAAAATATATTTCAAACTCTTGTGATCAGTATATATCTCACATTTTTCACCATAGAGGTAGTGCCTCCATATCTTCAAAGCAAATATCATAGATTCTAACTTGATATCATGAGTAGGATAGTTTTGTTCATGAATTTTCAACTGTCGTGATGCATAGGCAATAACTCTATCATTCTGCATAAGGACACAACCAAGTCCTTTCTTCGATGCATCACTATAAATAACGGACCCTTCATTCCCCGATGGTAAAGTCAATATAGGAGCATTGACTAATCTTCTCTTCAGTTCTTTGAAACATTTTTCACACTCTTTTGTCCAAACAAATTTAACCCCTTTACGTGTGAGCTTCGTTAATGGGTTAGCCAATCGGGAAACATTCTGGACGAATCGTCGATAATAATCTACCAAACCAATAAAACTACGTACCTCAGTTATACTCGTAGGAGTTGGCCATTCTTGGATTGCCTTGGTCTTAGAAGGATCAACAGAGATTCCATCTTTAGAGACAATATGTCCTAGAAAAGATGTCTCCTAAAGCCAGAATTCACACTTGGTAAACTTCCCATATAATTCATGTCTTCTTAGAGTCCTCAAGATAATGCGCAAGTGATTTTCATTATCTCCGTAGGATTTGTAGTATACCGAGATATCATCAATAAATACCACCACATATTCATCGAGATACTCCTTGAAAACTATATTCATCAGATCCATGAATATAGAGTGTGCATTAGTCAATCTAAAAGGCATTACATTAAACTCGCAGTGCCCGTACCTGGTTCGAAATGTTGTCTTCAGAATGTCATCCTTCTTCACACACAACTGATGGTGTCCAGATCGAAGTTCAATCTTTGAAAAGTATTGAGCTCCATGCAGTTGGTCAAAGAAATCATTAATACGTGGTAAGGGATACTTGTTCGTTATTGTTATAGCATTGATCTTCCTGTAGTCGATACATAACCTCATAGATCCATCTTTCTTTTTAACAAAAAGAATAGGGGCTCCCCATGGAGAAACACTAGGGCAAATAAATCTCTTACTACTTAATTCCTCTAGTTGTTTCTATAGTTTGACTAATTCTATAGTGGCCATTCTATAAGGGTCTTCAATATAGGCCTTAATCCAGGAATTAAATCAATGGAAAACTCAACTTCTTGTTCTGTAGGATGTCTAGGTAAATCTTCGAGAAACACATCTACATATTCTTTCACAATAGGAACATCCTTTATTTGAACATTCCATTCCTCACCCACAATCATTTCATTCTCTTCCTCCCCAATAATTGAATTTAGTTGAGCTACTGGGGGTGGATCTAGATAAGAATTAGGTGGTGAAGATTCTGCTCTAAAGATAAGGTGTTCCTTATCATCATAATCAAGAATCTTAACATCTTTATTCATTCAAAAAATCTTCGCATCATAGTCCGAAAGCCAGTCCATACCGAGGATTATATCAAACTCAATCATAGGTATAACGATGAGATCTGTAGATAAAGAATATTTATGTGCTCTAATGGGGACTGATTCACAAAACATTGTTGCAATGATACTTCCCTTAAGAGTTTTAACTGACAACTCCCTTGTTAAATCAAATTGGAAATATGTAATATTCGTAGCAAACTGGGATGATATGAAACAATGCAATGATCTGGAATCAAATAATGCATTTGCTAAACTTGAGGAAACCATTATATTACCTGCCACCACGTCTTTCGGAGCTTCTACCTCAGTAGTAGTGATAGAATAAGCTTGGCCTTGATCCCTTGTCCTTTTCTGAGGTAAGATCTCCTGAAACTTAGGACATTCATTTTCATAATGCCCCATCTCCCTGCAATTGTATCACGGAACATTGGTAGCTTCCTTCTTCCCCTTTCAATCACGAGCTTGGTGGCCTTTTTCACCACACTTGTAACATACTCCTGTTCCCTTCAAGCAAGTACCGGGGTGTTTCTTACCACATTTACCACAGGATGGATATTCAACCATTCCCTTCTTCCCCTTATTTCCATTCCCAGATTGATCAGAAGGTCTCTTATTCTCTTGCTTTTCTTTAAAGTCATAAGACTTAGAGAATTCCTTTTCGGTCTTGATAGCACATGAGACAATGTCTTTGTATGATGAAAAGGATTGTGAGACTAATGCTCGATGGAGAAATTGTTTTAACCCATCAATAAAATGATAAATATGACTTCATGGGTTACATATATAATCTCCAACATACCTTGCTAACCTTGTAATGTTAGCCTCATACATTGCGACATTCTCATCCTCCTTTTGTCTCAGACTCAGAAACTACCTTTCCATATCTACTCGGTGGTCATGAGGAAAGTATTTTTCTAAAAACAGATCTTTGAACTCCCTCAATTCCATATTTGATACTTCATCATCTTCCTTCGTATTTTTAATCAATGACCACCATTGATCAGCATCTCCAGTGAGTCGATAAACTTCCATGATAACTGTTTCCCTTTCAGTACTCCCCAAAGCCTGAAATATTTTCTCTAGGGAATTTATCCATTGCTCAGCTACTAAGGGATTTGTACTCCCATTGAATGTTGGTGGTTGTTGCCTCATGAATCGATCTAACATTGATCCTCCACGCTGCGGATCAGGGTCCTCTATACGGGTAAGGTTATTATTCATAACCTGAGTGAGTTGTCCCAGTATTGTGATTAGCTGATTAGCACCAGTTGCATCACCAACTCCAATATAATTATCTTGATTAGGATGGAAGTCCCTACATAGAGTGCGTACATTGATACCATTTCCATTTCGTCCACTAGGTGCCATTTCTAAACTATGGAATAAACTAGATTAGTTTATGAATCAAAATACATAATCCTATACTTATAAAACACTTAACATAAATTGAACTATTTATGGATATAATCCATAGTCATAGAAATGTTTTCTTTGAGAAAGTATATACCCATAAACCCTTCATAATGATTTGTAAAGAAAATGAGAGTTATCCTAAGCATATCCCCCAGGAGTGTCGTAACCAAGAGTGCAGTAAGGCCCGTTGTTGTGCACCAGTTCCCGTTCGAGTCTAGCTCAAAGCAGTGTTTTCGGGTTTTACACCTAGGTACATCTGTGACAGAGCCGCCTCTACATTCTCGTATCTATACAGGGATGTATTACTCGGAAAACTCACAAAATCTATATAATACCAAAATTCTAGGAAGTTCTTCTATACTAGTCATCAAAGTTCATCTTAGGTCTACATGCTATAATCAGAGCTTATCTAAATCTAGCTTCCAAGGTTTGTACTAAACTTCCTCTGATACCAACTGTAACACTCCGACCCCAGTTACCCAGAGTCGGTGCATTATTACATAACATTGGCATGATCACAAGAAAGATCACATCTAGAAATACCGATTGGTTTAGTAGCCATGGAAACACTAGATATATTCATAAAGTTTTACATTACATCATAAAGTGAAAAACTACAACAACAACATAGTCACCATATTCCACACTCATATCCCCACATAATATCCATGCAGGTCATTCATAACTTACTTATTCACATCCTGGGAAAAATAAAACATAGAAAAGGGGTGAGCTCAAATGCCCAGTAAGGATAACAAAATAGTGGAGACTTTAAAAAATAAGCATAAACATTTAAGGAAATGTATAACTAAAATAAAAGCCTCTTAAACTTGAACTTCAACATTGTATGGAAAAAGTAAAATGAAATAATTCCATTTACTTATTCACATGTATATTCTACTAATCGAATAATCACATGCAATATCAATAACCACTTTTATAATGATGGAATGCATAATGACAGACTATCATAACCACATAGCCAAGGCCTCGTGCCAAGACTAAAAATAAGATTTTGCCAAGGCCTTATTCCAAGACACTATTTTGTCTCATGAGACCTACCGATGCATCGATGAGCTATAGTGGGCTCCACCCATCACATATTATGTCCAATGCAATCCAATATGAAAAGGTTTAAACATAACATAAACATTCATATTAAAACTAGCATACAAAATTTAAATACTTCATCCATAATCCATGAATGCTATAAAAATAACACATACACGGTCAAACATATCACAAAACCTTCAATACAATATAGATGTTTTGTATCATAACAAATCAACTTCAAATAAGCGTAAAATCCATCAAAGGATGTTGACATAGATGAAATCAGAACTCTTTTTAGAGAAACATCTCATTCTATTTTGAAATCATTTAAGAGTCATATATTTATAAAATAGAACATTTTCATTGAACATATTCTTATAAGCTTGTGAAGGAAGCTTCAAATATTTTATTACGGTGGAAAATAGCTTCACCCACCGTAAAATTTTAAAAAACATTCTTACCTTAATTCTGTCGAAAAGGATAAAAAGCACCTTCTTTGGAAAATGACGGAAAGATTACTTTATAAAACTCTTATAAAAAGTCAAACAAGGGTATAAATGACTTTAACCCATATTCTTGTAAATAGTAAAAATGTTTTTAAATACATTTTTAAGAAAAATTGATGTGGATGATAAAGAGATCCCAGTAGATTATTACGTATAAACAACCTCGGATAATGAAGAGATTGGGAAATAAATCCTTAAATTGCACTTTTCCTTGGTTGAGGGTAGGTTAACCTCCTGTATAATGGTGAAATAATTGTTATTAAATTATACAAAAATCATATATATTAATATGATATCATATATGATCTTTTAACATTGATTTGTTAATAATATCTTAGAATTATCATCATTTCGGGTGTTAACTTACTCATTTTCTTTTATATGTTTTGTTACATAAGCCATGTTTGTTATATATAGGTTGTATATTTTTCATATCCAGAATGATATCAAGTCCTCAAACATTATTTTTAAATCATCAAATGATAATTATACTAGAATGGATATGATGGAGAATGAATCTCATCGCGTTCGTGGAGACAGTAGTCCGTACGTACGCACGAGCGACAATATCATTCTTTTGATATTAAAATAATATTTAATTGGATGGTATAACATATATACAGAATCATTATTATTTTATATTTATTATTTACATGAGTTACACATCATTATTATACCCATCCAAATAATAATTTATTGAAAAAGAATTACACCACGACGTGGAGACGGTAAGCCGTACGTACACACATATGGTGACATGTTATTCAAAGGATGGATAGAATACTGAATATGGTTGTACCATATTTATAATAACATAACAGTATATATAAGATACTGGAGTTATTTAGAATGGTAATAACAGAGAAATAAGAAGTGGAAGAAGAAATGAATTTGAAAAAGGGTGGTGAAAACATTACCTCTTCTTCGGGTTCTTCCTTTTGATTTGATCAAAAGGGCTCTATAGGTTGGCTTTATGATCAAAATATGGCCTCTAGGTTGTAGTGAGGGAAGTTGGGAGAGTATTTGGGCATATTTTGGCTGAACCAAAAGGCTTTTAAGATGTGAAGTAATGAGTAGGGGGAGTGCCCTTTTATAAGAGGGGTGAGGGGCACCTTTGTAAATGCAAGCAATATTAAATTATAATAAATTCATATTCAGTTTCTAATGGATCCAAAGTTGATTATTCAAAGTTTAAGGTGGGGATATGTCGAAAACCATTCATCCAATAGAATTTAGACAGTTTTGGGTTACTATATTAACCGTATCTTTTAGTTTTAACTCTTAGTTAATTAGTTTGACATTTACCATGTCACTTTGTATTTTTATATTATATAGTTAATAAACACACTATATATATCCAACCGACCCCCAAGTGGTCCATTAATGATACACCTATCATGATATAAGTCTCTTGGAGGATCCTTAGATTTTTAGAAATTTAATATCAATTAATAATATAATATTGCTTTTAAAAACTCTTTTATGTCAATGTTGACACTATTCAATAGTTGATTTTTGTGAAACTCATAAAAGAATGATTAATTCAAAAACATTTAATGAAATCCTTCCTAACATGTCATATTAACTTATAAAATTAGTTTAATTCATAAAAAGTCTCATATTATATTTATTTGTTTATTTATTATATAAATTAGTTTAGTTTTTCACTATTATGGTAATTACTGCATCATCATTGTGTCATAAATACATTAAATTATTTAAAGTCTGAAAAATATAAATAAAATATCATTATGTAGGAAATCTCTTTATCTTTCTAATAAATACTTACAATCGAATTTATCTATTGTATAACCTTATATTAAAAATGTTTTAGTAAATAAACTTTGGTTTTAACTCTTTTAACTCTTCTTTGAATTAAATAATAATAACTATCCTAATCTAATCTCAGTGGACCTAAATGATAATATTTTATTCCTAAGGTTGTTTTTTGTCGAGATACACTTGTCCAATAGAATTAGGACATGTGTTAGGGTAATATTAATATCATTTTTACCCTTAATTACCCTATTTACTTTTAACCGTGGTAAATAAAAGTAAAAATTTACTATTCACCAAAAATTATTTTCATCTCATTGAACCACATTTTACTTTTTTATATTAACCGTGTCTCACGGATTTTTGAAATTACATTCACAGAAGCGGTAAAATTATGTTTTATGAAAAAATTCAGTTTTTTAACTACCACTTAGTAGTTTCACTATTCATCAAAAATTGATGTTTTTCAGAACAATGCCAAAATTTCACCCTAAGCTGAATTCAAAAATGATGTCGATTTTACAAAATTCCAAACATATAAGTTGTATTAATTAATTTTATAATTAATTCCTGTTGTTACAACAAATAGCGTGTTTTTAAGAAATAATATATATCAAAAGATTGTCAATTGTTTATGTCCAATTTCAAAGTGAAATTAATTATAATGAACACCATTTGATAAAATGGTAAAAATATATTCTAATTATACTATAAAACCACTAAATAATATAATTTATCACTATAAATTATTTTGATTAAAAAGTTGTTTTTAAGTATTTTTCACTGTTCATAAAAATTGGACGTTTTCAGAAAAAATCTACTTAGGATAATTTCGATATTCTGAATCCAAAAATGAAGATCATTTTGAAATATAAAATATATATAATTTCAAAAAGTAGGTATTACTATTCATAAAAGCTAGTTTTATTGGTTGTGGTGTGTTAGAACTCGATGTTTCATACACACACGCTATCGCATTATTCAAAGAGAAGCGTACAGTAGAAGCTTGGGGTGTTACATGGTTGTTGTTTCCATTTTTTGGATGTATGTGATGAAATAAATTTAAATTATAAATTACATATCCAAAATCATTTTCATGTCATATAAATATTATATTTTCATTCAAAATATCCTTACTACCTTCCATGTAAAGTGTTAGTGAAGAACTAATCAAAATAATTCGTGAGGGTATAGTCCACCGTACACATGAGTGACGTTATCACATTCTAAATGAATGGAACATAATAATGTATATGTCATAATATAAATAAATTATAAAATTATTTCATAATTATTCTATAAATTCATTTAATTTATATTTTTTATAATCCATGTAAAATTGAAGTGAAAAACACATCACATCGGTTAGTGAGGTGGTAGTAAACCATACACACGAGCGACATTATTGTTTTCCAATGGGCAGAGAATAAATAATATAGTTATAATATTATAGTTATATAGGATTATGAACTTCATAAATATCATATACATACTTTAAACACGTCATTATATAAATCCCTTTGATGTGGAGATGGAAAAATAATTACATTGGTTTCTCGAGGCGGTAGTCCGCCATACACATGATCAATAATTTCTTTTCCCACTTGATGAACATGACGATAGATGTAGTTAATTAAATTAAAATAATTAAATATGAATTTATTTTATATAATTATTTTATTAACATAATTTGATTTAAGATGATTTTATGTATTTTGAAGAAAAAGGTAAAACTGAAATGCTCGGTTAAGAAAGATACATCTTTTTTAGACAACCTCAGATTATCAAAATATGACTTATTAGGATAGATTTGTTCTCAAAATAATCTATTAAGGACATTATAATGGATTTATGTATGACTTTTTATAGGTACTAGTTGAATAAAATGGATTTAGAAGTGTGTATAGGATATGTGAGGGTGTGGCCTTTTATAACCGGGGGAGAGGACACACTTGGAATTTTTGATGATGAATGAATTACAGCCATGTTCGTTAGGTTCCAAATTCCTGAAAAATGGGTAATTATGAAACCATATAAGATAAAATATCAAAATATGACCATATAATAGGAATTATAAACGTATTGGGACATTTTTACGCATATCATTTTAGCCACAGCATATAGGAAACTTATTTTTTACATTATTAGTGGTAATTAATTATCACAATTTTTACTACTCATTGTGGAAAAAAATTAAGATGAAATTATTAGATAAAAATAATTATTATGATTCAAAACTTTTAATTCATTTTCAAAATTGAACAAAAAAAGTGTCAAAATTTAATTTAAAATTAAACATGTAGACGCGATAAAAATTTATTTTCCAAAGTGAAATTCTACATACGTTTAAAAAAATTTATATAAAAATTAAATATGAGATTGATTAAAATGGAATAAATTGTTTTAAAGATATTATAATTTATATAATTTTAATTTTTAAATCATTTAATTTTTTGTTGTTATTTAATTCAATTTTAAAAATAAAATTTTTAATCAAAACCATTTTTTTCGTTATTCAATGAAAAATTAATCATTTCCGAAAACAAATTCTAAGATAATTTTCACATGACTATTTAGAAAATTAAGAATAGGATATCAAATAAATTTTCTTGGATTTTAATCAAATGAAATCAAAATATGTGTATAATATGGGACAAAACATCATTTTTAGAAAAATACATCTTTTGTGTATGTAATTGGATTTATTATTATCCCATGTGTTGAAAACATATAATGTGATAGATGAGAAATTTTATTAATTATTATAGAATATAAATATCTATAAAATAGTTAAAAAATAATATTCATTCACCTTCTTGATATAAAATATGTCTATGCATATAAAAAAAAATTTAGAGAAAAAATACAAATATTTACGACTGGTTTTTCTTTTCATTTTATTTTACTCGTAACCAACGGAATAATTTTGTATAAATTTACAAACCATATATTTTCATAATTTTTTTTACATTCATACCCTAAATTACAATGGATAGGTTACAAATATCATATTAAATAATAATATTTTAATTGTATATCTTATTTCATTAAAACTCCTTTTTTCATGTAACACATGATATTAATGAAATTTGATAACAGAATCAAAATATTATTCGATGTTTCAATATACCCCATTTAAAATTAATTTCTCACATATAATTATATCACTCTACTAAAAAAAATGAGGATATTTTTTCCTCATCTAACACTCAAGTTCCCACTATGCACTTAGATTTTATGAATTCACCACAAATCATTTAATCGGTTAGTGGACTTGTTTAGTAGAACCTTATCTCTATGATCTATAATCAATACATGTTTGTCCTCATAATAAATATCCTCAATTAGTTGTATGAAATCATATTTTAGTATATGTGAAGGATCCATATGGTACACCCTTATGAGCGATACATTGAAAATGTCGTGAACTTGAGAGAGATTTTGTAGAATATCCTAATGATAAGCTACTGTCCTGATATGATAAAGAAAATATAAGTGAAACATATATCACGTGATTAACATTAAATTATTCCTTAAGAACAACTTCATCCTTTGGTTATACTTTGATCAATTTATTCTTCATCCTTCTTGAAATGAATAATGATAATGATTTTTTTTCATTCTTGAAGAACTATTATGGTCATAATATACCTAACTTATTACTTTAGCATCTAAATATTTTCCAAAAAAATCATTAGTACATGTTACCCAATTACATAAATTGTTTTATTTAATCCATTCTATATATAGTTAAACATAATGATCCCCCATGATACATCTCACCAAAATTAATTAATAAGGATTAAAATGAATTAAACTCATATCCGTCAATGATCAACATAATAATAATGAATACTTATACCAAAAATGTATACACCATAATAAAATCCAATACATTCATAATAAAACCATATATTCATCAAAAAAGATAAATCAACTTTTATTCCATAAATAAGATCTTATCATTTAATAATACATTTTAATTGGAAATATAGGTTAATCATTGGACTAATGGGTGATCATAATTTTATTAAAAATATAAAATGACAATTCCATATTCCAGAATCTACTTAGAACGAAATAATTAATTCTCATAATCACATAAAATTTCACTAAGGGATTAGAAATAAGATTTTCATATATATTATTCATAAAAAATCCAACATGAAGTTCCACACTACAAAGGGCCCTAATTATTATGATTCACTCCAGTTATTATGATTACATTATCTTTATCTTTGTCTATTTTATTCAAATATTGTTTAGATTTATCATCCTAACAATCTATTAGATCAGGGATTTGAATTGAATAATTACCAAAACTATTTCATTTAAAAAATGGTGTGTGGGTGTGGAATTATATTGAGCTCTCTCTCAATTCATTTAATTGACTTAAATCCTACCCTCACATATCCAATATTAATCTTCATGTTTGGCCTCCCCATTCTTATAACAACATCTGATTCCATTATGGAACTCACTCAAGTCCTTCTTCTAACATTTTTTACATGTTGGCGATTTATATTTTCTTACACCATGTAATTTATTTGAGTCCTCATGTGGATATATCTTCGATTTCTTATTAATACCATTGGAATTGTTTGAATCTCAAATTTCTATTTTGATATTCAGTGCATATCAATTGAATTCTTATTTTGTACTAATTGCTCTTATTCAAATGTTTTTTGATTACATTGTTTTAGACCACCAAAGAAAATATTAATTATTATTTTAAGGTTATTGATTAAACTAGAAGTGTATATTTAGTGTCTTGTAAAATTAGCTCCATAGGAACTAATAGATTCACCATAATTCTATTTGAGATCTATAAATTCATTCTCCATACCATTTATCAAATTATACTTATTTTATTACTTAAAAAATACTCTAAAACTAATCCCATTCAATGGTGTTAATTTAATCATCTTGATTCTTATTCTTAATGAGGACCCACAATTTATCTACTTCTCCATCCAAATGATAGACATCTAAAATGTTATTTTCACAATTCAAACACTGGAGAATAAATTATATCATTTTATTTGTATAGATATACTTCTCCATGACAATTGGATCAATTCACCCACTAAAAGAAGTTGGATGTTTCCACTTGATGGAATCAATAGAAATTTGTTCCCTCCTCTATTAATTTTTATGTTTTTCTTGATTCATACCATGAGAATGTTTTGCAATCATACTAATGATATTTTCCATCCCATCTATCATAAAATTTGGTTTCACAGTAATACAACCATTTCATTACATATTTTCATGAACATTAACATTATTCTATTAGGTTCCTACCATTGAATAAAATAAAAAATAATGGTGTGAGCAACTAATATCATAAATGGAAAATATGCAGTCCAGATAAATCATTTAAAGGTTGTCTAAATCATGAATCCTTTATTAAAATATCAAAAATCCTTTTTATATCCTTAGTTATCAATGATAATAAATTAATCAAATACTTCATAATTTTTCATAATGAAAAAGTTGGTTAACCAAATAATATACCCTGAGTGTCTCAAAAATAGGTTCACAGTAAGGGAACACTCACAATGCACCAGAATGATGGTTGATATATAGCCAACTAACTATTTTTGGTGTTATATATCCTAGATTCATCTATGATAAAACAAAATCAAATTGTTGTATCCAGATAAGGATGTAAATCTTAGAATCCCACATATTCTCTTATCAAAAATTTATAATGATATCATATAATTATGCTTATCCCATGTATTATCCAAAATATTTCTCATCCTAGTTTCCAAAGGTTAACTAATCCTTTACTATGATACCAACTATAGAGAACCAGGATTTTCATATTTAAATATCACATCTTTTTAGAGGAATATTTAGTAAATTTCCCCAACACATGAATGGGGACCATAATGTTTAGTTTATTTTGATACTAGATATATAATCTTTTCATTTAATTATCTTTCTCAAAAATAATCATAAAATTATATTCCTATTTTCCACTATTCATAAACATACCTGACTCAAAATCATTATTCATAACATGGGGAAATGAATAAAAAAATGCATGATCAAATTCTCATCATGAGTAAACATCAATGATTTCATTCATTGGTCATTTAAAATAATAATATATGAATAAGGGTATGAGATCTTTTAAATAACATAAAAATATGCACCAAACCTATTATATATCATAAACATGTGTTATGGAATATAAAATTATCATTCCAAAATAAAAAATCCGAATGGGTGTAAAATAATCATAATTCATGAACCAGAATCTAATGTAATAAAAATATGGCACCAACATAGTTGTAGAAACCCTTTAAATTTTCAATTTTAACTAGCATGAAATCAAATATAGGGGACCATTCTTCATTACTTTTTTACCATTTTGGGGTATGAAAATTATTCACATTCCCATTATTAATCAATCCCATTAACTAGTTTTCCATTCTGGATCAATCCTGTCAACTTGTTTCTCATTATTATATCACGTGATATAAATCTTTACCCAATTAATAGTGGGGAGATATGGGTCCCACCCATACTTAGTTCTAATGTGACCACATATCGTGGTTATAATAGAACTCCAATCCATGGTTATAATCATACCACTAGACTTGGTTATAATGAAACCATTATTACATAATGAAAACCATACATAAGTATACCAAGATAATCATAAAAATTAATTATATATATAAAAAATAAATGATAAGGTTCTCATAAAACATTTATCATAATATAACACATAGAATGATAATTGTTCTCATAATAATATCATCGATTCAGAATATCATAACTCAAGGAAATGTAAAGGGTTTCATTAACATCTATTAAACATAATCATAAACCATCTTGGAAAATAATAATGATGGAAAAATAGGACTGAATCCCTAGTAAATCATAATTAACATTAAAATATATCATGATAGATGGAAAATTATGTTGATATATCACTTTGAATGTTTCATGAGTAAAGTAGTGTTTCCCCATTGAAAATTAATTTTGAAAACTAAAATTCCAAAAAATGTTATAAAATATAATTTCTATGAAAATATAATTGGGAATATGTAAAGGAATACTTAAATCATGGATCAATTATATACTATCCTGCATTCTGGACTCATTGAATTTTTCAATGTGATTTGAGTTTCTCTATTTCATGGATGTGCCAAATCTTAAAATGATCCTCATAAAATAAATCTGAGAGTTGGAAAACATAAAATGGTTAGACCAAACTATGTAGCAAACAATATGTGGTGTGACTCTATGGAAGTGAGAGCTACATAGTTATGTAACGATATTAAAATTCATTTATCTTAGACATGAGACTCATTTGAAGGCGTAAATGGAAAATTTCACTTCCTCCAATAATGGATTTATCCATTTCCTCCCACATTATCTTTAGAGGCCTCATATATGTGCACCACTTATACTCATCTTCCCATAGTGTAATATCCTCCATTTTTGTTCTCGATTATATGTCGTTCATTATGTTGGATTTCTATCAATATGAATATGACTACTCATTCCAATAATTTCAGATTCTTATTTATCTTTTGATGGAATCATTATCTGATATAATTTTTCCTATTTTCATGATATTTGATGATTCATCCAATTTTTCTCAATCTAGATCAAACCAAATCTATGTATTGGATAAGTGAATCCTCCTCTGTGTCATTTAGGTGGGGTATTAATTGGGCCTTTCAATTTTCATTGTATATAAATTATACAATTGTGCTACAGACTTTATTATCTATGTGATTATCTTAAAATGTGAACTAAAAATATTTATTATATAAACCATGACCTTGGACATTAATTAGACTCAATTTCATGAATGGAGGTTTGTGACCATTGATTATTCCACCACTTGGGTTTGTTCTATAGATGGTCCCTATTGGCTATTGATTTTAATTGGCATTAGAGTTATAGTTTATTAATTCATGATAACTAAATTATTTAAAATTCCAAATGTGATGTGTTCATACTTGTTCTTCTAAATTGATTATATTTAAATGTAAGAACATAATGTGAAATATCACAACCTATAAAATGAGTAATTTAAAGGGTGTGTAATGTTATTTTTAAGGATATACACATGGGACGTATCAATTGATAAATGAAATTCGTAACCAGTATCACATGATATATTGGTAGTGTCATAGAACATCTCATGGAAATTTAAATTAATTAATAAAGGAATGAACGAAATTGTGAACAAGACTTATCTTATGGAATGATTATGTATGTGAAATCTTATTACCTATTTAATAATAAATTTTGATACCTAGGCGTGTCATCACTAATGATTTATTATACTTTGGAATAGAATCCCTTATTATTTATAGGCATGTAAACCCCTATTCTATATGCAAGGAGTATTCCCTATTATTATGGGAATGAATCCAATGTATAAATTGTGAATATGAAGCATGTTGTGCATCATGATTTATGATACTTGATAATATATTAACTTATAAATTGTGATACATGGGCATGTCATCACTTATTATTTAGGGGAATGAAATCTGTTACTATTCCTGGGCATGGGGTCAATTATTATTATGGGAATGATGCCCCATTATAAATAATGATAATATATCATGTCTTCCCTATTTACTTATGATATTCATTCAAGACATCCCTTGTCACTCTATGAGACTCATATGACAACTCATGGATGCCCGAGTCACCACTCCAGTCCTAGCTATATATAGTATCTATAATGTTTTTTACATATGTCACACATATCTAGTCCATATATATATATCTATCTATCTAGATACACACATATATATATATATATATATATGGGGGAATGTATATTGTTATTCCGGTGTAGGATGAAGATGGAATGGTTGGTCGAGAATCCTTTGAAGACCTTATTCCCAACTTGATTAATATATTTATTAATATATTATCTGTTATAATTTCACAATACTATATTATATAATCAAGGGATATATATACATTAGACATCATTGGGAGTGGAATACTGAGTATTTATCATACCATGGTTGGGCCATAATTTGATACCCGAAGACACCACATTCTAGAAAGTTTAGGATTTGGTATTGTGATTTATTGGTGGTATCCTTCTAGGCTATGAATGATTATGGGAGTAGATGACTGATTTAATCCACATTGTGTTATTTGAGATAACTATCAAGTCTCTAATTTTTTATTTCATTTTTAGTCTAGATATGTTGTTATTTATTATCATCTTCCTGTATTCTTATTTTTACACCATATACTATTCATGTATCATTTGATTATTTGGATTTGGGCTAGTTATTTTTGTATTATTTGTTTTCATTTATTATTTAAAAAAAAATTCCTCTCATTATTTATGATTATGCTATAATTATTACAGATTTAGATGGTATAGTGTCCACATTGCACCACCTTCAAACCCTCACTAATAGTCAATATCCTTTGGAATATTAGTAGATGAGATTGAGGTCATGTGGTGACAATTCTCACTGTTTTTTATATAGAGTGATTCAGGATGGGAAGTCACAGTGTGGTATCAGATGTGCTTTCCTTTTATCTTAATATTCTAGGTTGGAAGACCAGAGACCATGAATGTGTTGACACTAGGTAAATAGCTCATTTTAGTGTCTGACCAACCCACACAAGAGGGAAATATCATGATTCCAAGGATGAGATTTATGTTTATATTGATTACTATTACAGTTGATTGATATTTCAATGTGATTCATTTTTATACTAATATTAATTACCAATTTATGAGATTACCCCTAATAATAGAATAGAAATAGAGGGTTATTATAAGTGTCACAATAAATATTTATAGATTCACATGTTATTCATATTACATTACATATCGATTCCATTTGAATATTTCCTAATGTATGATTATCTCTACACGACTTATTTCTAATTATTTATCCTTCATAGTTATATAACATTCTTGTGTGGTTCTATTCCATGCATATCTTCAATCATTTATCTATGATAGCATGACTTGTAATAATTTTGATAAAATATTTGGTTATTAAATTCTATATATTAACTTAAATTTTGTTTTCCTATATATATTGATGGTTACACATTGACTAATAATATATTCAATGTTAGAGCCAAAAACCCCCGAGTTTCATTGGTTCAATGAATTATTGTTGTTATTAAATGGGTTACAATAATAATAAATGAAGTTTACCGACCTTTATAAATTATAAAGGGTAGCCTATATAACGAATCCTTTATATAGATGAAAATGTAATATTATAAAGTTTATGGTGAAAAAGTGGTTACAGCTATATAAATGTCATTTGTAACTTATAATGGAATGAACATTTATAATTTTGAAACTTTAATTCATCTAAATAAACCCCGATAGAAGATAAATTGAGATACTTATAGAAAATGGATTCCTTTATGCTATTTATCACATATTAGTTTCTTACAATGTCCCATATGACTATGTTTCTAAAGGCATAATTGGACCCGCATAGGTCAATTTGAACCTGTTTTCTATGAGATGAGACAATTAAGTGTTTGTTAAATCATGAATGAAATTAGAACTATAGGTTAAATTTATATTGGATTCTAATTTTAATTTATATTTTTTTTGAATTCATTACGTGGAAATGGACACCCATATAATTAGACCATAGTTTTTATGAAATAATCCTTACATATCAGCTTTACTTATAAACATGTTTAGAAATTTGACCATTGGGGTATGTTTATGCTAATGGGATAGTTATTTAATGTATAAAAAACCTATGTAATTATGTTACCTATAAATTTATATTGGAATATTACTATACCTATCCCCTTTATTGATAGAATACCTTTTCATTACTTTTGAGTTTATTATTATGATGTTCTAGTTAATTAAAATTCAAATTGAAAACTAAAATGTATTTTTCCTTATAGATTGGAATTAACATTTTCGTCAACTAATCCATTTGGGAAAACTCATAAAACATTTAATGATAAAAAATGTAATTATAAGACAATTTTTTATAATGTTTTTTTCCCAACTAATTTAATCTGTTGGTACACTTTTTCTTAACAAGTGGTACTTAATAAACCTTATATGTTTTTTAACAACTCAAAATTCTAAACGAATAATATATTTTTTTAAAATGTGTGTAACTAAAAAACACCAAGAATATATGGGAATATACCATATTGAGGCATTAAAAATTATTTAATATTTTAAAATAAATTCAAAATATGATATACTTCTTGTAATACAGACATCACTGAGCTTATCTGTCATTATATACAGCTCCAACTTTCTTTGGTGGTGCACGTTACACACAATAGTTAGTTTTAATGAACACTATTAATAATAATATGTAAACTAAATATTATATCCTATCCATTAAATTGGAAATAAAAAAAATTATTAAATACCTAATGAAAAATTATGGTTGAATTAATTGGTTTCTCATTAATTAAAAGTAAATATATAAATGAATTCAATGTAAAGGAAACGTATATATAAAAAAATATTTCATGTGTCCATGGTGTTTTATCTTAATAAAATAATTTAATTATTATTAGTGAATGTTAATAATAAAATTTATATATTATATATTCAATTTAATATTTTTTACATTTATCATATAAAATTTATACGCATAAGATAAGAAGGAAAATAATTTTTCATTAAATTTATATTTTTTTGAAGGTTGTTTTGCGGCCTTTGAATGGAACATATATAGTTAAACTATGTTTTTGAACTTTTATAAATATTATTTGAAAAAATAAAATTAATTTTTTAAATAGAAATATCAAAATTCTCTTAGGGTGAATTTTTGTTTTTCCCAAATCTTTCAATTTTAATGAATAGTAAAAATGCAGAATTTAAATAAAAACTACCATTTCGTCTAAATAATTTATTATATTTTGTTATATTTTAAGTTGGGTTTAAATTAAATTATATCAATTATAAATCAATTAATCTAATTTATTTCATTGGAATCAATATCATTTTTAATTTTGAGATTAAAGGATTTCAAAATTGTGAACATTTTCATTTAGAAAACCCGGTTTCTCAACAAATAAACAGGATAAACTTTAAATCAATTTATTACACATTTATTGTTATAAATTAGAAAAATTTATTAAATGTTTGGAATGATAATAATTTATACTATCCAAAAATTTCAACTTAATTTTTTAACAAAAAATATTAGTGAATGTAATTCAATTAGACGATAATGGTTAATGTAAAAACATGTTTACTTATTGGTTAAAAATTAATAATAAGGGTACAAATAACCTTAAAACATATTCAAAATCCATTTTGTGAAATAATTCGACAACATAATTACTTTTATTAAAAATCATTCATTTTTTAGGCACATGATTCTAGGGAGTTCCCCTTAAGGTATTTACCTTTTCGTATTTACAATAATGCCAGTCTCTTCATCTATGAAATTCACTAAGTCCCTTCACCTATTCAAAAATATCAAAATATTTTTATAATAAAAAAACTATAAAAATAAACTCCTAAAATTCCTAAACACATACTAAAACCCAAACAGTGGTCATAAATCATTCCAATGTTGTTCTTTAGTGAAAACAAAATGGAGTTACCCGAAGAAGAGGTATCACTCTTGAATAAGTTTTTTTGTTTCTTTCCACACCCCTTAAATTCATGTTATAGCAATGTTATATAATAAAATAAATGTATTAATTATTGTTATATGAGTTTATGTTAAGGTTGTGGCCTAAAACATTATACAAAATTACATTAAATGGTATATGCAATCATCATTCGTGTATATGGAAGACTATCACTCCGCAAACCAATGGCGTTCGTTCTTCCACTTCCACCTTTAATGGCTAGTATTTATGATCTACTTATATTTTATTTATGATATATATTATTAATTATGTATGAGTTTATTATTGTTATTATATAACACATACATTAATAATTTCCATTTTATTGGAACACTATAACATCATATTTGTATGTGTGCACTACCGCCTCCTCAAAGCTATGTGATTCATTCAAACATTATAAGAATTATATTAAGGATGTGTTTAA
Source organism: Viscum album (assembly GCA_963277665.1). Lineage (NCBI taxonomy): Eukaryota > Viridiplantae > Streptophyta > Magnoliopsida > Santalales > Viscaceae > Viscum > Viscum album. The sequence goes on along the minus strand of OY728128.1, from coordinate 2,103,113,020 downwards.
TAAAAATACTTGATATATATGAGATAAAAAATATACTGGAATTATAATATAAATATACATCATTTAATTTTCTTTCTATTAATACGTCATGAAAATGGATGCATTGTTCATGCATACATATGGCCTACTTTCACCATGAACGATGCATTTCATCTCATATCGCTAAATATTATGGTTTATTATAAATAAATATATATTGAATAGATATTAAATTTTCATCATGGTTTACATTATGATGTTGGATAAATCATGATTTCCATAAGTGAAAAAAATAACAAGTGAAAAGATACATGAAAACAAGTATATAAACTCCCCTAATAAGTAAAACAATGAATTATTTTTAACAAATGGGTAATAAGATATTATAAGAAGATATTATATGATATTATAAATATTATTATGGTAATTTAATGATGTAATAACGTTTTTAATACCATTATACATGAAATTAAATAGAGTTCAACAAAAATGAAGTTTAATGTACGATATTTCACATCAAACCCAATTCATTGAGTAGTACTATAACGTTATAGACATTAATACTTTTATATGTTGTATATAAATCAAAATTGTTTGTAATATAATGAATACATAATTTTTCATGGTAATTTAAGTTCAAATTTTAATTATTTAATTTAAAGTGGCTTGAATTAAATGTTACCAAGTGGGAAAAATATTCATAACCAAGTTCCTTTTCATTAGCCTATATTCCATCCTCATAATTTTTAATATTTTATGATTATGTGTATACATGTATCTGAGAATAAATTATTGTATTTCAACATTTTTTATGATTATCTATTGTTGATACATGTAATCGATCATTTTATTAATCCCCACTTCATGATTATGATCATTTTAATGGTTTATTTGACAATCTCATTCTAGTGGAGATTGTTAATTCTTGGATATAAATTGGATGACATTACATGGTAATTTCATATGAAACACCAAAATTTTCTTCTCATATGGGTTTTCATGGTCGTTTTAATGTGATGTTACTATTTTTCACTTATTTGGTACCTTAAATTATTTATATATGTTTTTAATAAAATATAACTTCACTTCTCTCTTCGATTAGAAATCTATTTTCTAAAAAAATTCAATATTTTTTCTTTATCATTCTAAAATAATTTTTTAAATGAAATTTTTAATCATTACTTATTTTTAATTTTTTTCAATAGAATCTTATTATTTATTTTATAAAAATACACTTCTCTAACCTTTTCAAAATATAAAAGGAATGATCTTTTAACCTCATACATAATTACCAAATGCAATTTCTTTTATTATTCCTTGTCAATTTTATGAAGATAAATTTTATGAAAATATATATAAATGTTAATTTAATTTAATATTATTTTTGAAAAATAAATTCAAAATTAAAATTGTATTTTACTCAATATTTTTGTAAATATATTATTTTTTTCATCATCATAAAAAACACATTCTTACTCCAATGTGTATACATCATATTGATACCATCCCAATTCGTCATTTGGATGGATTTATATTATTTTCACGAAGGATAGTATTAAAATTACCTTACTTGAAACATTTTTGTTAACATTAGCCTCCCATTTAAATAATAAATTTATATGTTAATTGGACATTAAATTTCCCCTAATTAGCGATATCATTTATTTTGGATAAGTTTAAAACAGAAACAATATACAATTTCTATATACATATATAACATTGATATTTATTTGATTGAATAGGGAAATATTGATAAATATATATTATTTACTAAATATGGATATTTGATGATAAGTTTTATTGTTCATGAATTTATTCAATTTTTAGATATGAAAAAATGATTTGGATAGGTTTAAAATAGGTTGGGGATGGATTAATGTAATCACCTTAATGCGTCAATAGTCTCATGGGAAGAAATTAGTTAGATACAAACCCTTTAGGTTTATTTGTACGTTGTTTTTGAATTTCTAGAGGATATATCATTATATAAGTGTCTTGTAAATGGACTTGACATAAATAAGATGTGTTTATACTCATAGACATAAACTATCAAGAGGATAGATAATGACATTAACTATCTTGAGGATATATCTTGATAGTTCATACATCCAATGTTATCTATTCTTTCATTATTGTTATTCCATGTGATCATTAAAAAATCTATAATATACATGGTCATGTTTTAATATCAGTTGGTTATTTATTTTTCATTATTATATCATATTTCAATCTTTCTATATTTATTATGCTTTATCCAGTTAATAAATTGAAATTGTGAACACTTATTCACCTTTCCCTGATTATTATTGTCACTGATTCATTATTTCATCCACAATATATAACCCATACTGAGCATAATATCTCACCATTATTTATTTCTTCGAAACTTGTGATGTTTAATATATATTTGAATGAGTTTTAAAGGATGAATTTTATTATAATTTGTTAATTTGTATGATTTAATTTTCATTACCAATGTTACATGGGTGTTATGTATATATAAAAATATATATATAAATATATATATATTACAAAACTGTTTAATGGGTTGGTCTTTTGGGATTCTAATATTATATCTATGGAAATATAATAAATTAAGGGACCATATACAGGTTACTGGGGTAAGATTCATTACTATTTCTATCAGGATAATATGATTAGATTCCAAGGAAACTATTAATTTTGAAAGCATAGATTATGGAACATAACACTATGATAGTCATTGAATATAAGTATTTAATAGCATTATAAGGAAAAAATGTTTAATATTTTTTATTACATATAAAGAAATTCATTAATTTTTGATAATTATTTCAAAAAAATTTAAATTTAATATTTTCTTACATAATGTTATGATCTAATCTAGTGTGTTATATTATTTAGAAATGCATCCTAGAATAAATAATGCTCTCATTACTGAGGGCCATTATAGAGGAATCCCTATTGAGAAAGTTGATATTACAACTATTGTAACTAACCAAATTTTGGATATATTAGGGAATATTAATTATTTTATGAAAAATAACCTTTCCATAATGGATAAACCTGATCCACAGTTACATTTTATGACGTCCTATTACATTATGTGATAGAAGCCCCCATAATTTTGTGGGAGTACTGATCCAATGGTTGTTGATAAATGAAATATGACTTTGGGGAAGTTATTTAAAGATTTGGAATGTAGTTTACAAGAAAAGGTGAATCATGTATTGTTTTTTATGATTGCAGATATTGATAAATTGTGGTGAATGATCAAAAATACTAGAGGAAGAATAAATAGAATAGATAAAATTAAAAAATTATAAGGAGACATTCAATGTAAAAATATTCCCCCCTGATTAGAAAATTGAGATGAAAAGAAAGTTGCATATATGAAAATATTTATGGAACAAAGTGTTATAAATTATGAATCAAAATTTAATAGTTTGTAAATTAATTATATATATTTTACACACAACACATAATTCATGATTGGATACTTCATTAAAGGGATTAAAATATGTATCCAAAGAGCATTGGTGTCTCAAAAAATTTCTTCATATGATGAAATAGTATCATGTTATATCATGATAGAGATTTAATTATCGAGTTCATGTGGAATAAAAGGGAATAAAAAGAATAAGATAAAGGTATAATAAATAATGAATAATGGGAAAAAGAGAAAGAAGTATTATCCCACAGATGACAATTCATAAATAAAACACTCCATGAAATGGTTGAAGGGGTTAGGATTTTGTTATATGTGTATCGAAAAGGTTCTGCATGAAAAGGAATAGAAAGTGTAGGAAGAAAATTATTCTATAAAATGTTTCAAATATAATAAAATTGGACACTACATAAATGAATTCCCCATGCATAAAAGGGATATACCTCAAAAAGAGCTAAGGGATCAATGATAATATTATTCTATTGAGACAAACAACATGGAATGATAAATGAAGTTCATAAATTGGATATAAGAATCATCATGGGATTTCTTTTCATTATATTAATTATTAAATATATAAGTATTTTAAAAAAATATTATTTTATTAATGATTTGAGAGCATATGTTGAGTGGTTCCAAGAAAATTTACTTAGTAGGATTTATTTTTTAGGAAATGACATGTTTGATGGAAATATAACCCTTAATATGTTTATGATATTGATATAATTATTTTTGGATAAGTAGATGATTTATATGGATAAAGTAAATTTGATACTAATAACTACCTTGGAACTGATTTTATAGGTTTGTATAATAATACATAGAAAGGTCATTAGGTTAACTATTTGTGAATAGTTTATGTTGAACATTCAATGAGGATTTAGAGATTACTTTATTACTTCACTATATAATGAAAAATATTAGAAGATATTAATAAGAAATTGATCAATGAATAAATAGAGGATAATATTTATTCTATGAAATAGAATGATATTGAAGAGTGTTTTCCCATATATCTTGGAATTGAAATTTTGCTTAAGTAGGTAAGTTTTGAAAACGAATAGACCAAATGAATAGAAAAAAGGAAATTAGAAGTTATTTATCCAACAATTTTGTGTTGTGATAGATAACTTCAGTTCTTAGTACACGTTTTCTTGACAACTGGCAATTGATATCCCTTATATATGATATAATACCTCAAATTAAAAAAAACAACATTTTTTCATCTGCATGTATTCCAAAAAGAAAATTTGTAGAAGGAAATATAAAATCCTAAGAAACTATAATATATTTATTCTTTCAAAAAAAAATCAACCGATGATATATTTCATTCAATGTGAACAACACTGAGTTTATCTTTCATGACATGCAACTAGAACATTCTTGAATGGATTGTGTTACACTCAAGATAGAGTTTTAATGAATACTATTAATATTATTATTAAAAATGAAAATTATCTCCTAGAAAATAAATTGGTGATTATAAATACGATTAAATATCATTGTAAAATATATGGTTTAATATATTTTTCAACAATTAATTATAAATTAATATAATAACCAATTCTATGTAAATGAAATGTTTTTATAATTTTTTTATACGCCAATTATTTTTTATGTAAATAAATTAAATTATTTAATATTTTTTAATTCTAATAATAATATTTATGTAATATATATTAAATAAAATATTTTTTACCATCATTCAATATATTTTATAGGCATAAGAGAAGTTTAATGTTAATATTTCTACAAAAAAGCTATATTTATCTAAAGGCGGTTTTGTAGCCTTTTTATGGCAGTCTTATTTTGAAAATAAATTTTGCAACTTTAAAAAATATTAAATGAAAAAATAATCATTTTTATTTATATATAAATGAAAAAATTATCATTTGGTGTGATTTTTTATTTTTCTGAGAAGTTTTAATTTTTGACAAATAGTGAAAATAATAAATTCAATTAAAAACTGACATTTTTATATAAATAATTTGTAATATTAAATTATATTTTAAATTGATTTAAATATAATTAGTTGAATTAAATATCTTTGGATTCAATTTAGTTAATTTAAATCAATCTCATATTGAAATTTGATATAAAATTATTTCAAAATTTTGAATATTTTTCTTTTAAAAACACACATTCTCGAGACATCTGCAGGTTAAATTTTAAATCAATTTCATCTACTTAACTATTTTGAGATTATATGAAAGGATTAATTGTAATGAATAATAATAATTTATAATTTATAGTAATTTAAACATAATTTTTGTTATGAATAGTATTATTGAATCTAATTAAAATTAATAACAATGGTTAGGGTCAAAATGAGCTTACTTAGTGGTTAATATTTAATATTAGGGGGCCAAATGAAATAGAAACTTGTTCAAACCAATTTTTTGACATATTTAGACAATATTATAACTAATATACAAAATGGTTCATTATTTTAGTCAGATGATGTTTGGGAGTTCCCCAACCATAATAAATTTTTAGTATTTATTAGAAATCCACTTTACGTCCATAATAAAAAACACTGACTCCCATCACTTCTTCACACCTATAAATACATTTACATCATCCTAAAAATTCTCAAATAAACTCCTAACATTACAAAAATCATCTTAGAACCCAAATTTTGGTTAGAAATCAATCTAAGGAAGTTATTCGGTGAAACCAAAAAGGATTTACCCGAAGAATAAGTAACATTTTTCAACATAAACATTTTTTGTTTATTTCTACACTCCCCAATTCATCATATATCATGATTTCTTACCAAAAAAGTATTAAATATACTGATAATATTTTATATGAATTTTATTAAAAATAACCTTATACACTTCCATCAAATGATATGTGGAATTATCATTCGTGTGTGTGGAGGATTACCACCTCACAAACCGATGTCATTTGATCTTATATTACCACATTTCAGAGTCATAAATAATGTTGTATTTATATTTAATATATGATATATAATATATTTATAATATATTTATAATTTATTTATAATTTATTTATTTTTATATAGCACATAACACTGTTCTTTCCATTTTTTGGGAATACGATAACATTGTTTGTGTATGTGAGGATTATACCCTCCGCAATGCGATGTGATTTTTTCACCTTTTACGTTAAATGTATTAATTATGGGTTTAATTAAAATATGTGATATATGTGATTTAAATAATATAATATATTTATAATATAAATACATATCATTTACTTTTCTTTATACTCAATTGAAAATAAAATGGCAGCATCGTTCATGTGTACATACGACCTACCATCTCCAAAAATAGTACATTTTATCTAACATTAGTAAATATTATTAATTACAATAAATAAATATATATTAGTTAAATGTGAAATTTTAACCATGTTTAAAATTATGGGGATTATTAAATGATTCTCTATGTATGTTGAATAAAAACAAGAAGTCAAAATATACTTCAAAATATGGAAATTAACACAAAAAATAGTGAAAATAATGAATGATCATTTGGAAATGCGTAATAAGATACTATAATAAGATTATATATGATATTAAAAATATTATTATTGTTTTGAAATAAGTTAATAACATGTTTTAAATAGTTATAAAAGAGGCTAAAGAGAGTTAAACAAAAAATATAGTGTAATGTAAGGGATTTCATCCCAATTTCATTACATTAACGTGTATTATAATGTAAAGAACATAATTATATTTCAACAGGGTATATAATGCACCTTTGGGATAGAATATCATAAATAATTCATTATTTGTGGTATTTTATGTTTCAATATGAATTACTTCATTTAAGGGGTATTTATTAAATGTTACCAAGGGGTAAATAATTTCAAAGCCCAAATACTTTTCATTGGGTTATATTATATCCACATTATTGTTAATTTTATAATATTATTTGTACAGTTTTTTTACTATAAATTTTTATATTTAAACACTGTTTATGGGGATTTATATTTGATACTTATAATTTATTCATTTATTAATCCTCACTTAAACATTATAATCTTTTTATTGGTTTATTTCATAATCTCATTCTAGTCAAGATTGTTTCTTCTCGGATATAAATTGATGTAAATTACATAAATATTTTTCATTTAACCCCACCATTTTTGACCCATATGGTGATTAATTATATTTTTATGTGATAGTCCAATTTTTATACTATTAATATCTTAATGTATTGAGAATTTGTTTTAAAAAAACCTAATTTCAATTGACTCTACGGTAGATAAAATAATTTCTAAATTTTTTTTGTAAATGTTTTCTTGATCGTTATAAAAATAATTTGTTAGAATAATTTTTTAATCAGTATATCTTTTTATAAAAATACAAAGGAATCTTATTGTCTCTTTCTGAACAAGACACTTTTTTAACAATTTTACAATGCAAATGGAATTTTCTTTTTACCCTGTATAGAATTACCCGCCAACATTTATTTGATGCTTCCATAGAAATATTACTAAGAAATTTTTTTGTAATGTCATTAAATATAAATTTTATAGAAAATGATTTTCAAAATAATTTTCAAAGTTAAATGGTTATTTTCCATAATATTGTTTTTAATGTACATTTTTTCATTAACAAAAATAACCTACATTTTTACTCTAATGGGTATACAACATATTAATAACATCATTATTCATACTTTGGATAGATTATGATTATTTTTACTAGGGATGTTATTTACATTAAATTCCTTGACTCACTTTAGTTGTCCTTAACGTCCTACTTAAATAAAAACATTCATATGATATTTTGACATTAAATTTACCCTAATTATATATATCATTTATATTGGATATGGTTAATTACTAAACCGTATACTATTTATATATATGTTGTTTTTTGGAAATTAATTTGATAGTCTAGGTAAATACTGATAAATCCTTATTCATTAATAAATATAAATATTTGATGATAATTCACACTATTCATGGCTTAAATGATTTTTTCATAGTTCTGGAATTATTTGGAAATGTATGGTATAGGATAGGGACCATTTATAGTAATCCTCTAAATGCATCTGTAATCTCATGTGATGGAATCAATTAGAGTCAAACCATTCATGTTTATTTATATTTAGTTTTAGACTATCATGAAAATAAATCATGATATTTGTGTCTTGTGAATGGTCTTGAAAAAAATTATATGGGTTTGTAACCGTAGATATAAATCATATTGTGTATAGATGTTGAAATTAAATTTTTTATGATAAAACATAATAAGTCAAGCATCCAATATTATGAATTCATTCATTATTGTTTATCCATGCGATTATTGTTATACTTATAATATCAATGGTTATTTTTTAATCTAATGTGGCTATTTGTATTTAGTTATTCGATCATCTTTTAATATTTCCATATTCATTGTTGTCCATAAATTTATTTAATTTATTTTTTGGTTTTTTATTTACATTACCATGTTGATTATGGTCGCTGATTTATTATTTAATGTGTTTTACTTAACCTTTACTAAGAATTTGAGACCATATTTATTTTTTTATCTTATATATGGTATGATAGTTATATCCTAGAATGGGTTTTCATAGATGTATTTTATTATAATTTATTATTTATTGTGTTTTATTTTATATTCCTGATGTAAAATGGATATTATGTAAGTATCTAGTCTCTTAAACCATTGAACCGATCGGTCCATTGGGATTCAAATATTGTATCTATTACAATACACTATATTAAAGGACCAGCATCGGGATACTAGAGTCAAGGAAATTATAGTATTTATTAGGGTAAGTTTATTATAATCCTTGGAAACTAGTTTTTGGAAAGAATATATTAGGGAACATAACACTAAGACTGACATTGAAAATAAGTATATAATAACAATTGAAATAAACCACGTTTATTATTTTTATATTAGATACACACTTTTTGTATGTTTATGATAAGTATTTCACAATGTTTCCAATTAAACATTATGTTTCAAAATATTATGATCTAATGTAGTTTAATATGTTGTTTAGAAATGGAACCTAGAAGAAAAAGGGTATTAGTGATCAGAGATAATTTAGAAGTTTATTTTATGAGAAAGAATATATAGATACTATATTATTTGATAATGTTATGATTATTTTAGGGAGTCATAACTTATGAAAAATTAACTTTCTAGGGTAGATAAATCTATTCCATAGTGATATTCATTGATGTCCTATGGATTTATGTGAAATAGGACCCTATTATTTTATGGGACTGTATATCCAATGACAGGAGAGTATAGAATTATGTCTATGGAGAACAAATTTATGGTATTAGGATCTAATGGAAATGAAAATTTTACATTATTATTTAATTTAAAAAATTCTGATGCTAATAAATGGTTTTCATTGATCTAATATACTAGAAATTAAATATGAAATAAAACTGATGGAGTGGAATGACACTAAGGAGATATTCATTGAAAAATATTTTCCCCGATATCATTAAATTTTAGTGAAAATAATTTTAATTAGTTTAATATAAAAATAGGAATAAAGTGTTAAGAAAAATGAATCTACTTTTAATATGTTAAAAATGTTTTATATATATTTAATACACAACATGGAATACATGGTTGACAATTTCTTTGATGGGAATAAAATATTCTCTTAAGGGAACTAGTGTCTTATGTTTTTTCTTCATACGATAAAATAGTTTAATGTTATGTCAAAAAATAGAATGAATTCTACAAGTATTATGGAATCAAATGGAAGAAAAAATTATTAGAAAGAGAGAAACAATTATTAATAAAACTAATAAGGGAAGGAATTATTTTTCCAGACATGAGAATTCTATAAAGAATCACCTTTAGAAATATTTAAATGAGTTCAAAGTTTTTTATAAGTGTAGAGAAAATGTTCAACATATAAAATAATTTAATGGGAAGAAAGAATATAATTCTATTAAATATAACAACTATAGTGAAATTGGACAATAAATAATTGAATTCCCCAAGCATAAATGGAATATTACTCATAAGAAGCTACATGATCAAGTTGAATAATATTCTATTGACCCAAATGAGAAGGAATGATAAATGATCATCTGTAATTAGATCTATGAAACATATAGTAATGGTAATTTATTGATTATTTCACCATTATCTGAATTATGAAATATATATGGATTTTACTTATGTTCTATTTCAATAAGGATTTGAGACAATATTTCTAATGGTAATATGAAAATTGATTTAGTAGTAAGATTAATTATTTTGGAAATGACATGGTTGAGTTAAAGATAATCATTAATATTTTACTAAAGTTGATACAATGATGATTTGATTAATGGATGATTGATATAGATAAATTAAATAATAAAATAACAACTACCTTGGAACTAATTTTATAGGTTCCCTACATTATACTTTGAAGGGTCATAAGGTTAACGATTTTAAAAATCGTTTATGTTGAACTATGTATTTGTTTTTAGAGTTTATTGTATTAGTTCAGCATATGGTGAAACAAATTTTAATAGATGAAGCAAAAATTTTTCATGGATCGACTAAAGGATAAGATTTTTCTTATTAAATATAAACATATGAAGTGTGTATCTATACTTATATTCATACATTGTGATTGAATTCCATAACAATTGGAACCAGGTCATTAAATAAAAAATGTGTCATGTTGTCATCATTTTTTATGATACAAATGAATTTTTTCACAAATATTGTTTATGTCCTTTTGGTCATTAAAATAATCCTATATATTTTATCTACAAATATCCCTCTCTATTTTATTTTTATTTTTTATTCCTTTTCAAGGATCACATTTCCACCATTGTTATTCTATATGGAAATCTAGTTATGTGATTATTAGAAATGATTTTAATACCTATCTTTCTCTCTTATTAAGTGGATATTTAATAAGAATTTTTGTAATTTTTTTCAATGATATTACTTCTTAATTTCCCTATAATTATTTCCAATATCAATATAAAATTGTGAGGATTAAATTTAGTTATTCTGGGGAGAATATAACACCTCCCAATTTTAAAGAATAACGTTTTTTTTTCAATTTTGTGTACCACACACAACACCAAACATTGAATGGAATATAATAACTAAAGACATTACAATATATTTAGTATTTTAGATAAATTAAAACAATTATATGTGGCTTTCAATTCACACAACATTTGTATTATCTTGCGTTACATGGAACATAGACTTTATTGTATATCTCGTGTTACACGCAAGACTATGTTTTACTGAATACTATTAATATTATTAATTAATATTAAATTTACCACCTATAAATAAAATTTAATGTTATTTTTGGTCGGATTAGTTCACTCAAGAATGGAGGGGTGAATTGGGTAACTATAAAAATTTCCATTACAAATTATTATTTCAAAGAAATGTTTTTCCCCAAAAATAGATCTAGCCCGGTTAATCAAGGTTATACTGTTATAAGAGTTTGACTTTTGAAACAGATTCTTAGAAAATTAATAAATTCTCAGTAATCTTAATTTTTATTATTAATATTACTTTTTAAGTTATCCTACTAAGACAAATCAGTTATAACTTCTTTCCAAGACTAACTATCAAAGTGAAATTAGGGTATTTTGGATTATGAAATAAAGCAGTAAAATAGAGAAGACTAAAATTAAGCATAACCGTGGATATGAAACAAGTTTTTCAGTCTCAAGACAATACATAATCCACTCCACTTGGTGATCACCTACCACCAAGTGGTTTATATAAATAAACTTTGATCCACACCTTGGATCAGGGTTAACAACAGCACACAGACTGTCCAAGTCACATAGGGATATCTTCCATAGTTTTTGTGGGTAAACAAAAATAATAACCAGGCAACAAAGGAACCTATTTTACAGTTTTCTTGGGTAAACAAGAGTATAAAGTGTTTGGTGTAAGGATTTAGAAATCCTTCAGTTTAGCACATGAGTTAGTGTGTGTATAAAATATACAGAGTACAAACACTGCTCAATATGTAAGTAAAAAATAAATAAGAGAGATTAGATATGAGTTTATAATGCTCTAGTAATTTGAAGTGCAGCTCTGGACTCCTTTGATTAAAAATAAATTATTCTGATTCCTTCTATGGTTTTTGTCTTGAAAACAGATTGTCGTGATTCAACATGTGTTCTTCAGGAGTGTTGATAATGTGAAGATATTCTCTGGATTCCAGTGTACTTTGTATGTTCTTCAGCAGAGTCGGATTTCATGCATGTGGCAATTCTTTCATTGAAAATATTACAATGTGATCTTCGTGGTCGCGCACACACACTTGTTTTCAGTTCAGTATCTCACTATTTTTCTCTTGGGAACTCCCTAATCTATATCTTCAAATGCATGAGTTTTAGCCGACATGTTCCATGTGTTCTGTACCTCGTACCTTGTACTATGTGGTGTATTGCTTACGGTGTCTGGATTCATGGTGTCTGGATCTACGGTGTCTGGCTTACTGTGTCAGGCTTCACGGTGTCTGCCTTACTGTGTCTGGCTTTATGGTGTCTTGAACATAGGGAAATAACTATATTCATACTTAAACAATAATATGCATGAAATGGATTGAGCATAACCATTATAAAGCTTGAGATAAATTGAAACATAAATACACATGATTGGATATAATTTATAGGAGTTAACTAGGTCGAATGAGATTTGTGATCATTAATGAAATTTTTGATCATTATAACATGATTAATACATGAGGATTCCAACAATCTCCCCCTTTTGATGATAAAAAATCATGTATGGTTAAGGTGTAAATTAGATGAAACTAACTATAGGGAAAATGACATTAGAAACTTATCCCCATTTTGGTATTATGAAAATGTGGAAATACGAGAGGGTAAACAGTGCACATTCCATTAAGAGTAAACATAGTGGAGTACAAAATAATGGTTAAATACAAAAAAATAATGACATTCCATTCCAAAAGTAGTATGAACTGGTCTTCTTCAGGGAGTGGAATTATTTTTGCCTTTAGCAGCAGCAGAATAGAAATACATAGGGGCTGTGGTAGATGTAGAAGAAGTCGGAGACTTGGAAGACAGATAGGGTAAAGGGAGACCTCCAATGACTAAGGGAGAAAAGGTAGGATCAGTAGAAGATCATGCATTTTCTGATCAAGAATCACAAGCCTGATCTGACTGAGAGCTTGACCAACAGATATGGTAGTTGAGGCTAAGGAAGAGGTGAACGTAGGCAGCCCAGGTCTGAGAGGTAAAGCTGCTAGAGAAATAATTTCTGTACCTATACATGATGATAGGGTCTCAGGAGTTTGATGAAGTCTGGAATAATCTATCCACCAAACTGCATGACTTTTTCAAAGTCATCTTTATTTTACATAAACTTCTCTAACAATCGGGTAAACTCAGTTAGCTTCTAGACTTGGGGTTTGAAGTCCTGATTCATAGGAGGAATTCACAGATTCACTACAAGTTATTTCATGTGGTTGGTCATATCAGTCTTGTAGAAAATTAGGTTGAAATAGAAATCCACTTTCTTAGAAATCTTTTACCAGGAATCATTTTCAATCTTGGACTGAATTTTCACAAGGTCAATAACTCTATCACTATTCTTGATAACATCTTATAAATAATCCATATTAAAGACACTAAATGAATTCTATAGCACTTCTTGGACTATAGATCTGAGCAAAGTACTATCCAAGGAAGGTGTAGAGGGTTGACTAGAGGTATTAGAAGCTTTGATAGCTGTTTTCAGAGATTTTACCTGATTTAGTACCTTTTAAAGACCACCAGTGTACCCATAAGTGAGTTTATTAAGGTTGACCACAATATATCTAATGTCCTTGAACATTTTTTTGTTCCTTTATGCAATATTTTTATCGAATGATAACAGATAAGGGTGAATCTGAGACACAACATCTCAAGAGATTTGAGAAACAGTGGATTCTAGAGAAGTAGTAGTAGGCACTGATCTAGAATGAAGCACTTTCTGCATGTCTTCAACCATTCTTCTCAGGGTTGTGACTTTATTACTAAGAAACATATTTTCAACTCAAACTTCTTAAATCTCATGGAGCATCTAATGTTGTATCTTCCAAATGATCTTTTCCAGTAACAATGAGGCATCTCTCTCACTCAAATTTGTCACATGACGAGGTTGGGAGTTCATAAGTTTCTCCACTCCAGACAAAAGAGTATCTCCAAATTCCTTCAAAACATCTTTACTGACAAAGGATGGATGTTCAGATAATGGTTCAGGTGTAGGAATTGGTATAGGTTCAGGCTCAGGTTCCTTCTCAGGGAAAAAGGTTGTGAAAGATTTCAACTGAAATAGGGAAGAGAGATCAAGCCCAGTTGCAGTAACCTGCTGAGACTCATTTACATCATAAAAACTAATAAATTTGTACTAAGTGTCTACAGTACTTGATTCAGTTGGATGTGAGACTTCATCAGACTCAAGATTTTGGGTTTCCACCCCCTCAACAGGTGCTTCCTTTTTAGGACCGAGAGGCTCAAGAGCTTGGCCTAAATACGCAGTTTCTTCTCTATGTTCCTAATTAATTTCTTGTCTAGCCAGCTGAAAGGATATCTCCATCCTCTCTTCAGTAGAGGGTATTATTTCAAGAACATATTGTTCCGTAGGGAGTTCTTCCAGATTTTATTCTCGTACAATAGTGTGTTCTTCTACTATAGTCTCTTCTATGGATTTCTTCTCAGATTTTGGGACCACTGATTCGCTTTCAGCCTCATGTTGGACTTCTAGATTAACATCTTTTCTAGGGGGAGGAACTTACTTTTCAAGAAAAAAATGGGGTACAACAATACTTTATTCCTCAATAATAACTTCTTCCCTATGAGGTACTTCAGCCTCTTCTTCCGCTTATTCTGAATACTCAAAAAGTTTATATAGTTCCAAACCACGATCAGAAATGTCTTTCGGCCTTGATGGATAATCCACATGATTAAACATCTCATAAAAGCTATCATTTTCTTATACCCATTCCTTTTTCCAAGGATTCTAGTTTACCTTCATTCTCCTAATGATGGATTTAGAGAGACAATACTCACAGTCCATAAGCAATTCTTCATTAGGTCCAACCACGCCTTTTGCAAAAAGCCTGGATGATATCAGCTGAGAGTAGAAGAGAAAGGTGGATTTGGATGTAAACTTGATCAACTCACACAAATGATAAATTATGTACTTGCATAGGTTGATCTTGTGTCCATTTTTTATAAGATGAATCCAAAACAAATCTTTATAACTTAACATAGAAAAATCAATTTTTCTTGGACTAACCACATTTTGAACAAACATAAACATTAGCCTTGTTTTTCCATCAAGTTTAACAGCGATGGCCCGTATCTTGGTGCCATTTCCAGTTAGGGTTTTCATAGAATCTTTAAGATCACCAAAATCAGTTGTAGGAGGAGGTTCTCACTAATAATCATCACATATTCCTTCATGAGGTATCTTAAGGCATGAATCCCATAACCTCAATGAGAAGGAGCATCTTTGGCCTTTAATCCAGCTTCTCACAACATAACATTCACCAGAGTCAAAAGAGAACTGTGTGTACTAGTAGAACTGAGCTACTAGCCTGGGATAAATGGGTATATTCTCCCTTGAGAACCATTCTAACCATCCTTGATCTTTTAAAACATTCAAAACTTGGTATTTTCTAGAAAAAATCCATTCGGGCCAGAATTCATTCCCAGGGACAACACTGCGATTTACTAGATTTGGATTTAATGGTCCTTCGGGCATCAGCTTATGTGAAATCTTCTACTTATTTGAGCTGATCTTCCCAGGTGTGGATGAAGATGGTTGTTTCATTCTAAGCATCCACTGAAGGATCGAGAGAGAGGTAGAGAATAGGTTCCAAGGTTGAAAGGGTTCGAAATGACATAAAGTCCGAGTGAAGAACCGAGTGAAACTTTTTGTTTTATCATTTAGGAATGCCAAACCTCACAAAAATAAAAACACAAGAAAGTAAAATATGTGAAATAATAATTACTGTGATACTGGTTCTAGAAAAATCATAATGAATTTTCATGGTACAACCGTGAATGGTTGTTATAGTGAGACATTGAGTTGTCGTCACAGTGTGACAGTAAGAGGTCATCACGGTGAGATAGTAAGTGGTCGTCATAGTGAGACAGTGAGTGAACGTCAGTGAGTGTTATGGTGAGACAGTAAATGTCAGTCCATGAGTAAAATGTGCTAATGGTGAGACCGTAATCATGATAGATAGAAAGAGTGAAATTGTAATCATGAAACAATAAATTATAACATAGTAAAATGTCAAACTGTATGACAAGTAAGTTATCTATTTGAGAGTTAACATGCCAATATCATGTATTATGTAGTCTATGCACTCAAAATTTAATGTTTTAGTTAATATATCATCATGTAGATATTCAGTACTAATGAATTCCAAGGTGATATCACTTTTTTGATAATGATCTCTCAAAAAGTGATGTCTTACATCTGTATGTTTTGTCCTAGAATATGAAATAGAATTTTTTGAGATGTTAATCATACTAAGGTTGTAACAATTTATTGGTACCTGCCTGTAATGATATCCATAATCTAGTAATGTGTGTTTCATCCACAAAATTTGTGCACAACAACTGCCAGCTTCTATGTATTCAGCTTCTGCAGTAGATAATGCAACCAAATTTTGTTTCTTACTACACCATGATACAAGTAACTTGCGTAAAAGGTGACATGTTCTAGAGGTGCTCTTTCTATCTAACTTAAAGTAACTGAATTCAGTATCATAATAACTAACTAATTCAGTTGAATGTCCTTTAGGATAGAATAGTCCTAGATTGGGTGTATGCATGAGGTATTTGAAAATTCTCTTTAAAACATTTAAATGAGATTCTTTAGGATTTTATTGAAAATGAGCACACATACACACACTAAACATAATGTCCGGATGGCTAGAAGTTAATTAGAATACACTTCCAATCATTCCTCTATAAGTGGATTGATCAACAGATTTTCCATCTTCATCAAGATCCAACTTACAGGTGGTACTCCTGGGAGTGTCACTACTTTTAGTGTTATCCAATACAAAACGTTTCAGAAGATCTCTAGTGTATTTACATTCATTTAAAACAATTCCATCATTATTTTTAAAGACTTGAACACCATGAAGGAATTTTAGTTCACCCATTAAACTCATTTCAAATTCTTTTTGCATCATTTTAGAAAAATCACTACCTAGTCAATTTTTTTGTGATCCAAAAAAATATCATCTACATAGATTTGAACAACTAAAAAATCATTAGAAATTCATTTTATAAATAGGGTGGGATCATATTTTCCTTTTGTAAAACCTTTGGAAATTAGAAAAGTACTCAATCTATCATACCAAGCTCTTGGAGATTGTTTTAAACCATATAAAGCTTTTTATAGTTTAAAAATATGATTGGGAAAATGAGGATTTATAAATCCAGGGGGTTGTTCAACAAAGAAATCCTCAGCTATATACCCATTTAATAATGCACTCATAACATCAATTTGATATAGTTTGAAATTCAGATGTGCAACATGGGCAAGTATGATTCTGATGGCTTCAAGCCTGGATACTAGAGCAAAGGTCTCCTCATATCCAATTCTGTCTTCTTGACTATAACCTTGTGCAACTAACCTAGACTTGTTCCTAACTATATTTCCAACTTCATCTACATTATTTCTATACAACCATTTAGTGCCTCTGATGAATGTGTCATTGTGTCTTTCAAAAAGTATCCAAACTTTTTTTCTTTCAAACTAATTATGTTCTTCTTGCATATCCATTACCCAAAATTCATCATTGATGGAATCATCAATGTTTTTAGGTTCAAGTTGTGACAAGAAATCATGATGTTCAACCTAATTTATAAGCAAATCTCTAGTTTGTTTTCATCTATCTAAGTCACCTACAACAGCAACTATGGGATGGTTTTTAAGGGTTGTAACCTTTCTTGAAAAAGAGGGACTAGTGATTTCAGGTTTACCAATATAATCTTGTTCATTATAACTCGATTGAAGGGAATTTCTAGAATTGGAAGTTTTCACAGATTCTTTTGTAGAGGAATTTTAGGATTTTGAGTTGATGATCAGATTTGATACATCATTCTCTAGATTTTTTAGGATGGTTCTAGGCTCATGTGGATCTATTTTATCAAACATGATATGAAAAGATTATTCCACACATTTAGTTCTCTTCTTGAATACTCTATAATATTTACTTAACATTGTGTAACCTAGGATAATTCCATCATCACTTTTGGATGAAAATTTGTCAAGATTGTCCTTATTGTTGAGAATAAAGATTTTGCAACCAAAAACTCTGAAGAAATTAACCTTAGGCCTCATATTGTTCCAGAGTTCATAGGGGGTCTTTTTGAGAATTGTTCTAATCAAGACTCTATTGATTATGTAGCATGCCATATTAACATCTTCATTCCAAAAGTAAATAGGTATGTCAAATTCACTAAGCATTGTTCAAGAAATTTCTTGCAGGGTTTCATTTCTTCTTTCTACAACACCATTTTGCTGAGGTGTTCTAGGGGAAGATAAATTGTCACTATAACCATTTTGTGAGCAAAATAATTCAAACTCTTGATTTTAAAACTCATGGCCATGATAACTTCTTAAATATTTAATTTTAAGGCCACTATGATTTTCTAAAGACTTGGCGTACATAGTAAAATAAGAGCAGGTATCACTTTGGTGATCCATGAAGATGGTCCAGGTATATCTAGAAAAATCATCTAGCAAAACATAAACATAGTGCTTCCCATTTAATCTAGAAACTCTAGACGATCCAACCAAATCCATGTGAACCAATTTGAGAGGTTGAGAAGTTGAAACTTCTTTCATTGTTTTGAAAGAGATTTTGTGTTGTTTTACCTTTTGATAAGGATTACATACTTTGTCATGTGGAAACTCATGTTTGGGTAAGTCTTTAACTAGGACTTTTCTAGTTAGCTTTCTAAGGGGGTGAACATTATAGTGTCCAAGTCTCCTATTCCAAATCCAAATATTTTTATGAAGTATACATAATAATGAAACATTTTGAGAAGCTAAGGAATCTAAATTAATAGAATAAATGTTCTCATTTCTTGATGCAGAAAATACTAATTCATCTTTAGAATTAATGACATTACAACCATCATTTTCAAATTTAACATGATATCCATCATCAAAAAATTATGAGATACTAAGCTAATTATATTTTAAGCCATTAACAAACAATAATTTAGTAATTAAAATCGAATCAGTGTTACCAATCTGGCCTCATCAAATTATTTTTTTTGGCGATGTCACCAAATGTGACATGTCCTCCCTCTGCTTTTATCAGGTTCTTGAATAATGAGTAGTCTCCTATCATGTGCCTTGAACATCCACTATCCAAGTACCATAGGTTCTTGCTGGAGCTCATTAATCGGTTTTCCTATAACATGATCAAGCAAAGATATATTTTGGTAACCATACTTGTTTGGGTCCAGTAACATTAGTAATTAGTTCTTTAAGAACCCATATTTGTCTCATTGGTTTCCTATAATCATTTTGTAAAATGTTTGAAAAATAAATTGTATCTGGTCCACAAAAACTTGAAACACTAGAGTATGTATTATGACTTGAGCTAGTTGAGTTGTGTCTAGGAATGGTAACAAAATAATATATCATATACTTGGAAACAATCTTTCTTCTACGAAGGATTCTTTTACCAGGTTGATAACCAATGCCATTATTATATTTCAGGGAAATTTTTTTTCCTCGAATTTGGGTAAGGTTATTTTTCCCATTAGTAATATATTCTATGTAACTTTTTAATTTCTCATCAGACATTTTTAATTCATTGTTTTCTTTGGGAAGTTGAGAATTTTTCTCCTCTTTAGTAGTAAGTTCATATTTAACATTTAGAGTGAGAGTGTGATGTTTCATCAATGATTTATATTTATCTTTTAATTCACTGCATGTCTCTTACAGCATGTTCCAATATTAAAACATTTATTCCTTAGTAATATCTTCAGAGTCACTTTCCTTTTCAGAATAGTATGAATTATGTATAGAAGAGTTCAATGTTACCTCATATGTGTTTTTTATAAAACACATATTGGCTTTGTTAGCCTGTTCATCATGTGATGTCATTGATTCTCTTAAACTATCCTGAGAGGCACTCCAGTTTGTTTTCATTTCCTTTTTGTACTTCTTGTCCTTGTCCTTATATTTCTTATTATACTTGAGATTTGGACATTTAGCCTTTATATGTCCTTTGGGCTTACATTCATAGCATAAAATTTCATCAGTTTTGTCACTTCTATTCCAGCCATTTTTTCAGTTTCCTTTTAGATCATACTAGCCCTTGAAGTTAGGCTTTCGAAAAAAGATCTTCTTTTTGTCAAATCATTTGAATATTCTGGCCAGTTGAGCCATCTCATCATCACTATCAGGTGATGATTGTTTTGTGGTGGAACTTTCTACAGAAGCTTCCAGTTTCACTTTGTCTTTGTGCATTGAAAAGGTGGGCTGGAATGCTATAGATTTACTATTTGGTTCATCCTCCTCTTCTTTGTTAACTTTCAGATATTCCTCATAAATCATCAGTTTCCCAATGAGTTCTTTTATAGGATTCTTGCTGATGTCAGATGATTCTCTAATAGAGATAGAGGTTCCCCTCCATCTGTCAGGTAGACATATAATGATTCTTATGATCTGTTCTTTAGCAGTGACTTCTCTTCCAAGAGAAATCATTGTATTAACAATCTCATTGATCCTGTGATACATGTCAGAAATAGGCTCACCAGGTTTCATTTTAAAATTATCATATTTTATAGTATATGTATTAAGTCTCATTTACTTTACACTAGATTTTCCTTCATGTGAGACAGACAAGGTATACCAAATTTCATGGGCATTTTTACAAGAAGAAATCCTATTAAATTCTTCATCTCCTAAGGAACAGTACATGGCATTCATGGATTTTCAATTGTTATTGTGATCATGTTTTTTAGGTTTATCCCTTGTAATTCTATCAGTCATATGATATTTGTATTCATCTATAATTGCTGAACAAATTTCAAAGCATATACACTCTAGATGAATTTTCATTTTAATTTTCCATTGAGCATAGTTGGTTACATTAAATAATGGTGGTATGTTGGTTGTAGAACCTTCCAATATATTGTCCATAGTAACAAATTACTTTAAAAGAGCTAGAAATTTATAATTAACTGAATTTACAGATCTTTAAAGTACAACTACAATCACAGTTGAGTAAAATTTACAGAGTCCTAATACATCAACCCTTTGATACCAAATTTTGGTCAGAGTAGTTCACTCAAATGGGGATGGGTGAATTGACTAACTATAAAAATTTCTGTTACAAATTATTATTTTAAAGGAATATTTTTTCTGAAAAATATATACATCCCAGTTAATAAAGGTTATACTGTTATAAGAGCT
Source organism: Viscum album (assembly GCA_963277665.1). Classification (NCBI taxonomy): domain Eukaryota; kingdom Viridiplantae; phylum Streptophyta; class Magnoliopsida; order Santalales; family Viscaceae; genus Viscum; species Viscum album. The sequence goes on along the minus strand of OY728128.1, from coordinate 2,103,091,196 downwards.
TGACTTTTGAAACAGCTTCTGAGAAGATAAATTAATTCTTAGTAAACTTAATTTGTATTATTAATATTACTTTTGATGTTATCCTACTAATAAAAATAAGTTATAAATTCTTTCCAAGACAAACTATCGAAGTGAAATTAGTGTTTTCTGGATTATACAATTAAGTATTCAAACAAAGAAGACTAAAATTAAGCAGCACAGTGGATATAAAAAATGGTTCAGTCTCAGGCTAATACCCACTCAACTCCACTTGGTGATCACCTTCCACCAAGTAGTTTATATAAATAAACACTAATCCACACCCTCGATTGGGGTTAACAACAGTACACAGACTATCCAGGTCACACAGGGACCTCTTCCACAGTTTTTGTGGGTAAAAAATAATAATAACCAGGACACACAGGGACCTCTTCCATAGTTGTTGTGGGTAAACAACAGTATAATGAGTTTGGTGTAAGGATTTAGAATTCCTTTAGTTTAGCACATGAGTCAGTGTGTGTATGGAATATACAGAGTACACACACTGCTCAAGATGTAAGTAAAATAATCACTAAGATATAGTAGATATGATTTTATAATGCTCTAGTGATTTGAAGTGTAGCTCTGGACTCATTTGATAAAATAGAAATTCTTATGAGTCCTTTTCTTGTTTTTTTCTTGAAAACAGAGTGTCTCAATTCATTTTTTGTTCCTCACAGGTGTTGATAGTATGAAGATATTCTCTGGATTCCTGTTTACTTCGTATGTTCTTCAGCAAAGCCAGATTTCATGCATGTGACAATTATTTCTTTGAAAATCATGAAAAGTGTTCTTTGTGGTCATTCTCACATGATTGTTTTCTGTTCAGTATCGCTCTATGATACTCTTGGGAACTCTATAATCTTTATCTTTTAATGTATGAGTTTTAGCCGATAGGATCCATGTTTTTCGTACCTCGTACCTTATAATATGGGGTGTCTTGCTTAGAGTGTCTGGCTTCATGGTGTATGACATACTGTGTGAGACTTCACGGTGTCTGGCGTACTGTGTCTGGCTTCACGGTGTGTTTTAATTAGGCAAATAATTGTATTCCGACATAAACAATAATATGAATGAATTGGATTGAGCTTAACTATTATAAATCATGATAGAACTTGAAACATAAATACAAATTATTGGATATAATTTAAAGGAGTTAACTAGGTTGAATGAGATTTGTGATCATTAATAAGATTTTTGATTAGTAAAACATGATTAATACATGATGAGTCTAACAGTTATAAATATAATTAATCAGCATAAGAAAATATATCGTTCAATTAATTATATTCCAATTAAATAAAAATGAATGTAAAAGATAATTTAATATATAGAAAAACATTTTTATAAAAACTGTTTTAATGTGCCAAAAGAATTTTAACTTAATAAAAAATTGATATTAGTGAATGCTTTTTTATATATTCAATAAAATATTTTAGTCATTCATCTAATAGTTTTTATGGGAATAATATAAATGTAAATACATTTTTTTCTCATATAAGATATAAATTTTTTAAAGACAGTATAACCGACTCTTAATGGTGAAACTATTTTACAACTGCATTTTATAACGTTTAAAAATTGTATATGAAGACATAAAATTATTTTTTAAAATAGAAATGTCAAAATTATATTATGGTGAATTTTTTGTATTTATTTTTATAATTTTCAATTTTTTACGAATATTGAAATATACTAAATTTATTAGAAAACAGACATTTTATATAAATAATTTATATTTATAAATTATATTTTAATGTGGATTTAATATTAAAATATATAAATTATAAAAATATTAATCAAAATTATTTAATTAGGATATATTTCATGTTGAATTTTTATATAAAACATTTCAATCTTTTGCACATTTTGTCTTTAAAAACCTCTTTCTCGAAAAATCTCCTAAATTAATTTTAAAACCATTTCTGCCACTTATGTGTTTTTAATTTAGAGAAAATGATTTAGTAATTGATTCATGATAATTTATAATTTATATTTTGTTGAAATTAGTTCATTCCCAACAATATTAGTGAATTAAATTAAAATTAATTTGAGTGATTAAGGTAAAAACAAGATTATTTTGGGGTTAAACATTAATCATATGGGGACAAATGACCTTGAAACAATCAAAATACCCATTTCAGGGACATATATTTTCAATATAACTAATTTTATCTAAAAATTTTAATTATTGGAGATAAAATTATATAAGAGACATCTCAATAGTAATTACCTTTTGTTATTTACAAGAAGTTCACCCCTCTTCCACTCTAAAAAGGGACTCACACCCCTCACTTTTTCACACCGATAAATCTATTTGGTTCATCAAAAAAAATGAAAAAATAAATTATAAAAATAAATATCATAATCCTATTAGCCTTACATTGGGTCTAAAGCAGTCCAATGAACCCATTTCATGCAAAACAAAAAGAGTCACCTAAAGAAGGGGTGGTTTTCTTCAATTAACACATTTTTTTGTTTATTTCTCCATCCATTAAATTATTCTTATAGAAATATATTGCAATAAAATGATTTAATTAAATATAAATATATATTGTTACATTATTTTTAATATATAAAACATTATACATTTACATCAAAAGGTATAAAAAATCTCTGTTCGTGTGTACAATGGACAACCGACACACATATCGACGATGTTTATTCTTACATTATTATGGTTATTATTTGGTAATAATGATGGATTTATAGTTTATATATGATATATATGAAAATTTCAATGTATTTAATATTTTTTATTATTATATAACACATACCTTCATGCTTTCCATCTTGTAGGAATATGATAACATCGTTTGTGGAGGTGTGGACGGCCGCCTCCTCAAATCGATGTGATTCAATCACATCTTAATGAGAATGTATTAAATATGTGTTTAATAAAATATGTCATATATTAGAAATAAAAATCTTATTTTAATTATAATATATATATATATATATATTAGTTTTTTTCTTCTATTACTATAATATATTTAAAGCAACATTCATGTGTACATATGAACAATTGTCACCATGAATGGTGAATTTCATATCCTATCACTAAATATTATAGATTAATCTAAATAATTATATAGTGAACATATATACTATATTTAAATAATGGTTTAAATTCTGGATATTATGAAATCTTGACTGATGTATGTGGAATAAAAATTAGACGTTAAAACAGCCACAAAAAACTAGGCAGTTAACACTCAAAGTAGTGAAAATAATAAGTGAGATATGAAAATGGTAAATAATATATTATTATATGATCATATATGACATTATAAAAATTAATTTGGTTTTATTATATGTTAATAAAATGTTTAAAACCATTATATATTGGTTTCAGGGGAGTTCAACCAAAATGAAGTACATGGTAAGGTATTTTATCTCAATTTCATTTCATTGAGAAAAATTATAATTCTATGAAGATAATTAATTTTATATGGTGTATATGTTTCAAATTGAAATGTTATATCATTACTTATCATTATTAATGGAATTTTATTTTTCAATTGGAATTAATTCAAATAAGGATATTTGAATGAAATGTTTCATTGTGGTAAAGAATTTCATAACCCAATTCATTTTCATTGGGACATATTACATCATAATTGGTGTTAATATTAAAATAAAACCGTTAAAATGATTTTGACTATATATTTTTGTATTTCAAAGTTTTTCTATGAATTTATAGTTTATATATATATAATATTGTCATTTATTAATCCCCACTTCAACATAATGATTATTTTAAATGTTTACTTCACAATCTAATTCTATTTGAGGTTGTTTATTCTTGAACATCATTTGACGGAAATTACATGACAATTTCCTAATAGAACATTAAATTTTATTCTCCTATGGAGATTCTGGCATATTATAAGTGATTTTCCTTTTTTCTATATTTTAGTAATTTCAATTGTTGAGAAAAATGTTCTAATAAAATCCCAATGAATTTACCTCCTTGGTTGGAAATAAAATTTATCATAACACCATGTTTTCTAAAAAAAATTTCCAAAATGATTTCTTTATCCTTTTCAAAATGATTTATTAAAATCCTATTTTTCCAATTTTGATATTTTACACCAACAATTCAAAGTAGTTTTAAAATACTATTTTTGAAGAACATGTTCTTACATGTTTTTTTCAAATAAAAGTGTTTTAAAAATATTTTTCAAAATAAAAATAATATTTTACACAAGAATTTTTAAAGGATTTTTTTAGATCATTAATGAAAAAAACCATCATTATTAATCCAATGGGTTTATGTAATATTAATACCATCCTTATTATTTCTCAAGATAGATTATGATTATTTTGACCAAACATAGTATTGAAATATACAAAAATGACTCAATTTCATTTCTTTCATGTCCTCGGATATAATATCATTCATATAATAATTCGACATTAAATAACCACGAGTTATCTATGTAATTTATCATGGATATGATAATTGCCTAAACCATAATCCATATATTCATATGGTGCTTACTCTGAAAGTTATTTTATTGACTAGGTAAATTTTGATAAATCCACATTCTATATTCAAATGGATATTTTATGTTAAGGAACTTTTTTCAGGAATTGAATTAATTGTTTGATATTTAATGAATGATTTAGGGAAGCATGAAATTAGTTGGGGTACATTTAAAGTAATCCCCTCGATGACTTGATAATATCAATATATAAAATCCTTTCTGTAGAAACCATTTACATTTCATTCCATGAAGTATTAAACTATCAAGCGGATTGATCATGAATGTAGTTTCTTGTGAATGGTCTTGACTGAAATCAGAAGGGTTTATACCTATTGACATAAACTATCATAAGCATAGATCATGATTTAACTATCTTGAGGATATATCTTGATATTTTAGACATCGAAAATTTTGAAATCCCACCATTATTGTTATTACATTTGGTTACCTAGTTAATTATAATATTTATGGTCATGTTTCAATATCATGTGGTCATATATATTGAAATATTAGACCAAATGTTTTTGTTACCATAATGAATATACTCCGTCCAGATATTTAATGGGATGTCTGCTAACTTATTTATTTTTACATGTTGATTGTGTTAATTGATTCATCATTAATCCCATTGTATTAAAACCTTAATGATAATTTGAGACCACCCTTATTTTTTATGTTCCCCATGTTATAAAGAAGATATATTGGAATGATTTTTCAAGGATGCAGTTTATCAAATTTTATTACGTATTACGTTTTATTTTCTATTCCAAATGTGAAATGGGTATCATGTATATATATTGTTTCCAAAAACAATAAAATAACTAGTCCATGGGTATTTTAATCTTATATCTATACCAATATAATAAATTAAGTCACCTACACTGAGCTACTGAGGTTGAGTTCATTATAGTTGGTATCATACCATGTTTATTAGAATCCATGGATATTAGATTTAGTAAACCGTTGATTATGGAAAATGTAAATATGATAAACATTTAGAATAAGTATATAATAAAATACCAAATAATACATTTTTATGATTTTGAGATTAGATACACATAAATTTTTTAAATTTGGATAAATATTTCACCAGTTTTTGATAGGTCAAAATATAAAAAGCAACACAATAAGAGTGTGAATTGTGTATTTTCAAGAATCATCCCAAATTATGTTTTATGACACCCACAATGATTTATAAAGATATGGAGTGTTTAATTATATTAAAATAACATGAAACAGATAAATAGAATTAAATTACACATCTTTTTTAGTGTTTTTGGTCACAAAGATTCCCTAATACACTCTACTAATCACTCATGCGAGCATAGTAAATTTTACATGAATATTCCCCTTATCATAAGACCATTAATTCAAATCTAGGTGAAGTTATTTGGAACTTTTATAATAATACTTGTAATAATTTCTTCTAGTTCCATTATATATAACTAGATATCTAGAGATTATATTGAGAAACTGGTACTATTGCACAATTGAGTACGAGTTGTTGAAACTCTAATAAATAAAAATACTGAATTAAATGGTTCAAGTTCATCTTCAAAATTTCAGAAGAAAGAAACTGATTGTTGATTTATCTTATTCTTCAAAAAATAATTTCTTAATGAATTAAATCCTCTAAAATGATACTTATTAAGAATGATCTTCAATAATGTGGAAACTAACTAAAAATAGTAACTCATGGTTGAAATATGTATAATTTTCAATGAGTAGACTCTTTTTCAAATAATAGATATTTCATCATTTGTTGTAGTAGACTTGTAAAATATAAATAAACTAATATAGTCCCATATGTGAATCTCTTATCACAGACGAATCTTATATGAGATATTATGAAGGAATATATAGAACATATAGATTTTTTTGGTAATATAGATCCAAAATAATACCCTGAATGATTGATGAAATTCAAATTCTAATTGATCAGGGGAGTAATAACTTCACTTAGGAACTTGAGTTATTTTCTCAAAAAAAATATAGTTCTTTGATATACTCATAAAAATCCTTAAACTGATTTTCAATATTGACTCAATCATTGCCACAATATTATATTGAAAACATGGCTTAAAAATTTCACTGTTGTGAACACAAGATAGGGTAGAACTGTATAGAGTTGGGTTCCTTTGGGTAGCATATGGTTCCTACCAATGTAGGGATGATAATACATACAATAATTTTTTAACATAACATCCCGAATATAATATTGTTTTGCCATGTGTTTAAATTACTAAATGTAGGGTTCTTGAATAGTAATACTACCTTCTAAAGTTGGGTTGCTAGTCCATATGATTTTTTATTCTCCAAATATAAAGATTCCAATCCAAAATAAAACTTCTTAGAATAATGTAGGTTTGATACCAAATGAATGAAATAGCGTTTTAGTTTAACGTAAGGATAATGAACCGTACAATCATTTTCGAAATGTAGGGTTTGAAATATTGTTTATATATTATTAATAATAACGTTAATTTCCATTAACCTAAATATAAATTTCTAAAAATTACTCAAGAACACTTCATTAGAAAAATGTGTATTTTTGAGCATCAAAATCATCATAAATTACTGATAATTGTCAAGAACATACATGCCGAAAAATACCCCCATTTTTAATGATCACAAAACCCATAAAAATTATTGAAAATAAATATTTATGAATCATAAAAAATAGGTATAGAAATTATTTTTATATATTGATTTCATATAATTATCTCGATAAAGGAAAGTAAATAATTTCTAATTAGAGAGAGAGAGAGAAAAAAAGAATAGAAAAACCTATTATCAAAAAAAATATTGTGGTTTCAATATTTTTTCGTCCATATCCCCTATAGTCTTCATAGATATTATTACTTACATGTATTATGTCCTTCTTTAATTATTGTCCCCCATTTTTTGATATCAATAAGATGGGTTGAATGATGAAATTATTAAAACCAAAAATTATGTTAAACTAATATTTAAATGAATTAGTTATAAAAATTGAAAAGGGAAATTAATTTAGTATTGGAAATTATGTATTGAAGATAAATAAAACAAATATAAATCTCAATAAGACTATTTATTATAAAAATAAATTATTTTTTTTTGATAAATAGAGTACAATACCAAGTAAATATTGTGTCTTCAAAATTATGGTATAGGTTTATAATAGGTAGGGGAAGTGGGTGAATCAAGAAGAGGAATGACTTGGGAAGCACCATTAATATAAATGAGATTTAAAAGAAAGCTATGGAAATTGATTTTGAAGACTTCGGACCACCGTTGATGAATTTTAATTGAATCATAACCATTCATTATATTCGAATCCAAATTAACTTTCATATACTCATTCATAACTTCCTAGGACTACATGAAATAATTAAACATGTCCATAACATGATTAATCTATAATCCCAAGAAATATTTATTAGAATTAATTTAACAAACATGATTCCTTTTACTTTCTAACAAAAAATATAGGGGATTATTTTCATATTTTTGAGTGTGCAATCTATTACTGAAATCCTCTAGAACTATAGTAATAACATTAATTATTTTGATTAGGTATGGTGGTGTCTGTTTAGAGGATGTTGATGCTTGATTTTTAAGATTTATATTCTCTCCCAGTAATTATCTTAAACTCATAAAAATATTCCTTTTTGGTAGATTCATCTTTCAAAAAAGTGAACTATCTAGACAATTTTCTGATTAAATCTTAATGTTCTTTAACAGAAATAATAATTTTAGGGAATTTCCTTAGATAGGGAATCTAAACCTCCAAAATGAATATTTGAAGGGATAAACTTCTGAACTTTTCATACATATTTTTTTCCATCATATTATTATTGTCTAAAAAACATGTTCTGAGCCTCTATTATATTTAAGTTTACAACTAAGGATTTACCATGAGAATCAATAGTTTCAAAATTTTGAGTGCCAGGTCTAGGGATATCTTCCATGTTAGGTTCTACTATGTCCAAGCATGGATCTTTATTACCGAACGATCATTCTCATATGACAGATCTTCATGAAGATTCAAAATTTTGAAAAAGTAATTGAGATTGACGATTGGGAACATCTTCAATGATATGTTATTGAAATAGAGAATATTTCTCAACATGATTAACCAATGGAGCCTCATGAATAACTACTACAAAAGAAGCTTCATCCATAGTCTCTATGATTCCAACTAAAAATTTTCTTCTCTAAGAACTATTTTATTTTAGCTTTTATTTTACTTCATCATCAAGTCTATGAATGAATGAGCCGACTAATGGTATCATCCATTGCACCTGCGAGAAGCTATTAATAACCAATGTTGTTATTCCACAAAAACAGTTAAGATAATATTTCAATAATTTCTCTAATCAAATCCTATCTTTTTAAGAGTCCCAAAATTTATGAATTTTCTATGATTACATGTTTTTCTAAATAATATATTTACAATTTTCCCATTCTTCGCAACATAAAAAAAATTATCCTTCCTTAGGGATAATATCTTATCATGGAATGCATATTGCAACCATGATTTAAATACCTTATCAAAAATGGACAGAAATTTAACATTACTTGGTTCAAAGACCAAATCATGACATACATGTTAGAATGTAACAAATTATTTTTCTCAGGAGTCCTTATGAAAATTAGAGATTGAATGAATTTCATTATTAATTGACAACTAGAAGTAATAACCTTAATCATTACTTTATTGATAATTATATTTCCAAAAAAAGATTACATAATATTTTTTGAAATTTTTTTTCCATTACCTTTACTCCTCAAATCAAAATGAAACTCCCCCTTTTAGGGACAACATAAAATCATCACCATTTCCACAGAAGAAAAATAAAATCTAGTATCATTAATCATATAGTGAATAATATCTCTATCGAATCTGTGACTGAATGAATCATTGCTACAAAATTCTTTTACTTCATTATCATATTCTACAGGCATGTTATCTTCTCTAAATGCATAATCTATACATTAAAATAGTATTTCATGCTTGAACAAAACATTTATAGAATCTAAATAATCAAAATACATTAAACATCCACAGAGTAATTTGTGAGCCTTACATGATGTGTAAACATAGGTGTCAATCTCATAGACTTCTGATATTTGGGAGGTTTCAATCTTTGAAGGTTTTGATATTTTAGGAATTGAGGTTTTACTATTTTGGAAAAATAGAAATTGAAATAAGCTTAGTAAACAAAAAGGGAATGTATGATCATGAAAATATTGTTGTAGAAGGAAACCGGTATTCTCACTCAAATTGAGAATGTATTGATTAATTTTTAAATTTTTAAATAATAATAAAATGATATTGAAATGAAATTATTTTCAAAAGAAATTAAAATATAATCAAATAATGATAATTTATATAATTTAAACATATCATGTAATTTTTTCTAAAATGATAAAGGCGGACTAGAAATAAGTTAGTAATCATTTACATAAAATTAAATAGTCCTAACTCCCCGTTAATTAAATAAAAACTTTCCATGGGTAGTGTTTTACTAAAAATATCAGCTAATTGATATTCGATAAAAATAAATTATAAGGATATATCTTTTTCATGGACAAGATCTCTATGAAAATGATTCTTATACCAATTTAATTAGTACTATAATTACATATAATATTTTTTGAAATATTTATTACACTAGTATTATCATATAAAATATTTATACTATAAATATTTAGTTTTAATTATAGTAGTATTTTCTTCATCCACTATAGTTGTTCACAATAACCACCAGAAGATATATATTTTTCCACAGTGGATAACAAGGAAACTGGGAGTTATTTTTTAATAGATGATAAAGATAAATATTTTACTAAAATTTGATAGGTTACTGAGGTGATTTTTCTATCTAATATAGAACCACCAATGTCAGTATTTGAATATAAAATTAAATTAAAATTAGACATTTTGGGTAATTAAGAGAATGAAAACAGTTCATTCTAAATATATAAAAAATAGTTTTACGGTAGTAAGATGGAACTCAATTAGATTTGATTGAAATATTCAGAAAATAAAAAAATAAAAAAAATTGTATTGTCTGATAGTAGTAAGATATAACTATATTTGAATCATAACTCTATAAAACATATTGTCTACTATTTTTGTAGCTTTATTCAAATCATATTTTATATTGGTACACATAGGAGGTTTATATGTTTTGTTGTTCTCAAGTCCAGAATTTTTCAAAAAATTAATAGTATATTTACTATGATTTTAAACACATCTATAATATTTTTGTTAAATTTCAAATCCTAAGAAGAAATTTAGTTATCCAATATAATCATTTTAAATTAATTTTTCATTAACTTGGAAAAATCATTAAAAATCATTTTATTATTTCAACCAAAAATAACATCATCAAAAAAAATTGACCTAACATAATATTAGAATAAACAGTTTTCTTAAAAAGAGTGGGATCTTCCAATACAATATTAAATACATTTTTTAAAATAAATGAACTATATATTTTATATTGAGATCTAAGTACTTGATTAAGGCTATAAAGAGATTCTGTATGTTTAAAAACTAAATTTTGTTTTTGAGGATTTTTAAAACATGAGGGTTGTTCAATATAATTTTTTCCCATTAGATAATCATTTTATTAGGTAGTCTTGATATTAAACTTATTTAATTTAAAATTCAAATAAGATACATAAGTTAAAATGATTCTAATTTTTTCTAATATAGCTAAATGGGAAATGGACTCATCAAAATATATACCAGATTAATGGTTATATCCTCTAACTATTAATTTGGTTTTGTTTCTGGTAACGATCCCTTGATCAGATGGTTTATTTCTAAATAATCACTTATTTATGATAACCAGATAATTGTTATGTCTTTCTAATAGTTCCAAAAAACCATTCATTTCAAACTGGTTTAGTTCTTCTTCCATTTCTAACATCCAAATCCAATATTCTATTGAATCCTCCATATAATTTTGTTATATCTAACATATAAAGGAAGTGAATTTAGTATGGTTTCCAACATTTCTTCTAGTTCTATGAAATGTTTCTAGGTATCCTATAACAATTTCTTGAGGATGGTTATTTATTGTCCTTGATTTTCTATGAAAGAAAAATTCATGATATTTTTTATTATGTTCTTTGAAATTGGACTAAATTTTATTAATAAAATTTTCAAAATAACTTTTAGGGGTTTCGAGTCTCATGTTATCAAAATAGTCGGTGAATTAATCTAGTTGATATTTATATTTAATAAAAGGGTTACTTTCTTGAAATATAACATGAAATGATTCTTCAAAAATCCTTAAATTAGTATTAGACACTCTATAAGCGTTAGAGGTATCATAAAATAATAAATATATTCCTTCATCATCTTTTGGATAAAACCTACCAAGGTTTCCCTTAGTATTCATGATATAAACCTTTTATCCAAAACATATAATGTACATTATTTTATTTTTTATGTAATTCCAATGTTCATTGGGTGTTATTTGGAAAATTGGCCTTATTACAGTTTTATTCATGATATAGAAGGATTCTCGTAGAAATTAATCCCAAAAATAGGTAGGAAAACTATATTCATTCAGCATAGTCCTTTCCATTTCGTTAATAATTATCTTTCCCATTTTAACAATTCTACTTAGTTGTGGTGTTCTTGGTGTAGAGAAATTCTATTTAATACAAATATTTGAGAAAAAAAGAATAAAAATTCTTAATCTCAAATTATCGACCCTGATCACATCAAAACGAAATCATTTTAAAACCTTTTTCAATTTGAAAATTTTTCTATGAACTTTCAAAAATAGTGAATACTTTAATTTTTAGTTTTATAAAATAATCTCGAGTAAATGTAGAATAATCATATACTAAAACAAATATATATAATTTTCTGGACAAACATACTCCTATTAATGTTTAAAAGAAATAAAAATGGATATTTCTAATGGTTTATTTGTAGAAATTTTGTTAATAGATTTGAAAGAATATTTTTGATTCTTTCCAATTTGGAAAAAATCATAGAATCATTCATTGTCAAACTTAAGAATAGGAAAATTGGAAACTAATTTTATCTTAGATAATTTATTTATAAAATATATATTACAATGTCCATATATTCTATATGATATCCACAATTAATTTTTCATAGTAGTTAATCATTCCACATTCTCTTTACAGAACAAATTTAAGTCTAAAGTATAAACATTATCTGTTCTATGAGCTCTAATTTAGAAAACATATATTTAATCATAAGGAACGAATTGTTAGAGAAAACAACAAAAAATACATTATCAGAGAGTTGAGAGTTACATATCATATTTTTCATTAACCCTTGCACAAACATTTCTTTGTAGATTGATATAGTCTTGGGATATCCAACATATTCAACACTAACTACTTTTCCTTTCACTTTATCAACAAATTTTAGTATTCCTCTATAAATTTCAGAATGTGTCTGAATATTTTTTCGGGTCATCAGTCATATTCCATGAATAGCCACTGTCTATATAGAATATGTCTTTTCTTTTTCTGTGATCTATTTATTACAAATAGTAATTATATGATTTTTTGGTACCCATATCTTCTTAGGTCCAGCAGTGATTGTGTGAAATTATCTGGGAATAAAAATATCCTTTATGTTTCCATAATACATTTCAATACATTCTAAATAACTTTTAGAAAAAAAATCACTTTTAATGTCAGTAATTATTTGATTTTTCAGATAAAAATTATTATGGAAGTATCCTTTTGTTCCATAATAATAACAGGTTTCATTTTTTTAGTTAGTCTCAAAATAATTTCAATATAATTTTTATTCATCACCCTTGCATCCTATTATAAATATTTTTCTTTAATGATTTTTTATCCAAAATTATCATTTAATATATTTTATCCTTTAGTAAGAACAATATAATCACTCTTATAAGATTCGACTTCATCATGAAGTTAATTAATTCTCATTTTCTAATTGAAAATATATAATAAAAAGGAATCTAATTTTTTAAGTAGATCCTCATGTTGTTTTATCATGGTTTAACATTCATCTCAAATAGAATTCTGAATTATTTTCAATGATTTATGTTTCTTTAATATGGAATCATATTTTTCTTCTAGAATAGAATTTTTTTGAAGCTAGTTTGTTTTTTGAGAAACAAGTAGTCTCAAAATCATAAGAGTAATAAATTTTTACCTTTTATTCTTCTCCATAATGGACATATTTGATTTTAGATTTTATTTCTTTTTCTATGAATAAATCATTGAAGGGATGATGGAGACTTCAGATACACTCTATGTAGATTTTACTTCTCTTTTTTTTGTGCTTATAATCATAATTTTTATAATACCTCTTTTCTAGAATTTTTCATTCATCTTTAAGTTGAGAAAAAACAGGTGTGATATGACCTAATTTCTTTCATTCAAAGCATCGAACATATCTGGATTCATTTTCATACTTTAGGAAAAGTTTTATGAATACTATTCTCTTCTTATAAAATTTGATGAAAATTTTGGATAATTGAGGATATTCCATTTCAAAATTTAAGCAATCTTATTTATTATCTAATTTTTCTTATATATTTGTTTCTCTACTATACTTGTATGATTTCACTTTTAGAAGAGTATTTTCTTTCTGCACTATAATCTATTGATCTTTAACATTAGTCTACATTTATTCTTCTTACAAAATTATTGTTCAAATTGTTTCTTTCATTTTCATATCTTTGACAGGTGATTATTGGATAATTGTAGTTGATATTCCATTCCACTTTGATACAAGTACATTGAGTACTTTCAATGCTTTAAATTATTTTTTATGGATTTTTTCAAGGGCAGTTATATTATTGAGAATTTCCATAATCATTCCACTTATCTATGTGATTATTTCACCATATAAAATTCTTAATGTTTCAAAATTTATCTTAGATGTAGAATATATCATACATGTAACATTATATGTTCCTTCAAAATCAACTTCTATAGATTGAAACATTTTATTGGAATTTGGACATTATGATACATGATGGAATTCATCGATTCATATACCAGAAATAATAACATTCATCAATTTTGAATTGATATCCTAATTGGATTCTGTTTAATAATTCCATGTTTCTCGTTTCATAGGGATCTTATAAGGTGTATTGATTTTTTATTATACATTGAATCATGATTTTTCAGATAGATAATCATTCTATATTCTTTGTACCAATAATTTTCCACATTACAATATGGATCTCACACCATTAACATTCCTTCTCTAGGATCAACCATTTTCATCTTTGTGTAGACATTATGCTTTTATCTTATTATAACATTTTATCCAAAATCCAACCTCTAAATCCGATTTTTAGGTCATAATATACAATGTAACATATGATAGGGGTTTGAATGTTATATTTTCAAAAATATTTAACAATTATGGGTTTTGAAACCCATTAGTATTTATATATATATATGCAGTGTTTAGTTCTATAAAAAAATATTTATTGGATAAGAAAAAATAAAGAAGGAAAATTATTATAGTGGTTTTGGGAAAAAAGATCCCCTAGTCCACTCTACCAATCAATCACTCTATGATCTTGCTAAATTTCACTGGAATGTTCCTCTTATCACAAGACCATGATTTCATAAATGAGTGTAGGTAGTTAACACCTTTAAAATAGGAATAAAAACAAATCCTTTTAGTTAAATAGAAGAGAACCAAATTTCCACAACTTATTTAGAGAATCTAATACTCCACCATTTCTAATTACGTGTAGTTGAAACTCCAATATATCAAAATATTGATTTCAAAGGATCATTTTTATCTTCACATTTGTAGCTGTAAGAAACAAACGATTGATAGATCTTTTTCTTCAGAAACGAATATATTCAACAATTATTTTTTTTGATGAAATACTTATTTTAAAATTATCTTCAATAAGTTAGAAACTCAACATTATTAGTAACTAGAGGTTGAAATATAATGCACTTTCAAAACGTAGGATATTATTCAAATAACAATGATTTGATTGTTCGTTTAAGTGGGAATGTAAAAGATAAATTTAATAATGTTGTAACATATGTGAATCATTTATCAATCACATATTTTTGTCAATAGAGTATAAAGAAATTTATTGAATAGAGATCTTTCATCAGAATTATAGATCTAATGAATATCTAGATTGATCATGGAAAATTAAATTCAAAATGACCAGTAGAGTTGTATCATCCATTTGGAACTTCAGTGACTTTATCTAATGAATAAGGTTATTTTAAAAAAATTTAATGATCCATAAATTGGTATTCAACTATGACATTATCATTATAATAATCTCGGTTTTAGGAAATGGATTAAAAATTTATTCATTGTAAACACAACATAGGGTTGGACTGCATAGCATAGGGTTCCTTCGTGTATTGCATTTTTCCTACCAACGTATGGTTCCATAACTTAAATGACATCTGTATGTGACAAATGGAAAAAATAGTGTATGGATTATAATCTAGACCTTCACATTTTTTGCATAATATTTTTAATATAGAATTGTTTTACCATATGGTCATATTCCTCAATATATGGTTGAGGAATAGTAATACCAACTTCAATCACAGGCTTGTTGATCCATATGCTTGTTGATTCTCAAAAATGTAAGGATTCTAAAATAAATGAAAACTTATTTTGATTAATATACATTTTATATGATACAAAATTATTAACATTCTAGAGTAATATAGGAATGATGAAAAATAAACTCATTTTATGAACGTAGGGTATGAAATGGTATTTCGAGAGTAATTATCGCAACATTAAAATATATTAACACTGATAAAAATTCCTGAAACTCACTTAAGAAAAATTCATTAGAAAACAAACAAGGGTATTCCTGATCATAAAAATCATCATAAATTATTGGATATTTTTTAGACAATACATTCCCAATATTGTTGGGACTAAATGTTATGTAACATAATGTTATGATCTAATGTAGTGTATTCCAATTTTTAGAAATGGATGACGGTAGAAATATTGGTTTGAAAACTCCTGGGAAATGTATAATTTTTCATAATAGGAATGATAATATAGATGGTATTGTAACAAAGAATGTTATCGATATATTAGGTATAAGTAATTAGATTATGAAAAATAACTGTTCCTGGATGAAGCACCCAATTACGTAGAGAGAGAATCTCTAATGTTAGTTCACATTATATGAAAGAGGCCCCCATTATATTATATCACTAATGATCTAATAGAAGCTACTAAATGGATTTTGTCTTTGGGGGAGATATTTATGGAATTGAGATGTGGTGAAAATGAGTAGGTTAAACTTCAGTGTATTGTTTAATTGGAAATTTTGATCAATGGTGGTCATTAAAATAGAATTCGTAAGAGGAAGAGGGAATAAAACTCCAGGAATGGAAATATATTAATGAGAAATTTTTTGACGAATATTTCAATTTAAAAAAAATAGATATGAAAATAAGTATTTTTAGTTTAATGAAAATTGATGAATAATCTGTTCTAAAGTATAAATAAACCATTGAAAGGTTATTACGGTATCAAAAAAATTTCATACACTACATGGAATGCAATATTTACCATTTATTTAAAGTTATTTCGAAAAGTATATAAAGGTACATGGTGTCACTATGATTTTATTAATATAATAATTTTCAAAAACTAGGTATGGATGGCATCATAAAAGAAAACCGACCCTGTTCGCTACACAGAATGAGGGGGTTTTCTGATCCCTATATGCCAGAAACTTGTGAAAATCATCAAAATAAAACCATGTGGGAACAATTTTAGACAAAATAATAATTAGGATCAGTGAAATACACTAATAAAAAAGATAAAGTAGAAATAACCAAAAACCGAACATAAATAAACACACAATATTATCCAGATACAAATAAATACAATAAAACACAAAAAAACAAGAATTGAAATAAATCTAAATAGGACTACTGCTAACATGATCTCCACATAACCTCTTCCCCATATCCAACCAAATTACTAAATCACCCCAGGATCTTGGTTGAACCATAGAACATGAACAATAATGAGAACCTGCAAAATATATCAGGTTTATTGACACTGAGAGGTAGAAGTATTGTTTGAGCTAAATAGCTTAGTAGGCAACCAAAAAATATTCCATGTGTTTCCTTTACCAAAAACAATCCATTAACACTAGTTTAAAATACAATTTAAAAAATAATGTTTCTCATTTTAATAAACAAAACTACCTTTCTATTTCTTAATATAACACACACAACCTCTATATTTCCAAAATGGGTCACCCTTTATGTACCATAATCCATACAAAAATCCAATAAATACAGTACATAGCTATGATAAAAAATAAATTGGTATAATAAATAAGAAAATAGAAATAGTTGATGATAAATAATAAGGTATAGATATTAAATGTTTACATGTCAAAAACATCCCTAGAGTGAGCCCAAGACGTACACAGTTCAAAACCTCCTACCGACGTATGGTGATGCTTTCTTTTCTATAACCAACTAGCCACACTAAACTGACTAATCCAGCAGCACAACCCATTAGGCCTCCCAGAAAATCCTAGGGGTACACACTAATCTAATCAAGGTGATAAGAAACCATCACTTTATCCTCTTATATATTCCCAATAACCCATAGTAAATGTATAAAATTTAAATAGGATTCCCTCTCTTGCATGACTCATGTTACCTGTCTTCACCGCTCTTGCCTTCCCCCAGACACAGACACCACCTATACAATGACCCATGTTGGTAAATAACCTATAATAGTGACCATTATATATCCCATCATCAATATTTACATCCAGGACATCACATAATATAAACATTCTACCCTTTCTTTAAAAACATAATAATTTGTTAAATAGGCCATTAACATTACATACCCAAATGAATTTTCAAAAACATTTCAAAATGTATTTCCCAAATAATGTGAAACACCAAATAACATTGCAAATGGGCCTTTATCATTTTCAATCACTCACCAAATCATATTTTAGGGACAAACTAGATAGACCATGAGGAAAATATTTAATGTTACATTTTAAAATAGCAGAAGAAAGACTTTCCCCATTTGGAAATCAGGAAACCATTTTAAGAAAGGGGTGGAGGAAGAGACAAGAAAAATTCTAGGGAAAAGTGTTTTAAACTTCCATATTCATTTTAATGCACTTCCATGCGTGCCCCATGTGCACCCATAGATTTACCAATATCCAAAAACATTGTATAATTTTCAAGAAAACATTAAAAACCATTTTTATAAACACCAATTAAATTCAATACAAACCCAAAAACTATATATTATTTATAATAGTGAAAAAAATACATTTTATAAACCAAGAAAATCTCCCGAAAAAAAATTAAATCCGTACTATAAAATCACCATTCTCTAAATTTCAATCCCAAAAACAATCAAATCAATTTAACCAAACATTTCTAAGGGACACGCAACTCAAAACTTCCAATCTAACCTTTAATAGTACAGTTATCATGTTATAATACCCTTTTGATGTATATTAATATAGGCATAAATAATGAATAAATTTTAAAACCATTTTCACTATTTCCAAAAGCAATAATTTACTACAATAAACAAACCATGTGCATTTTAAATGTGTGAATCATGTTTAGAGATTAATTTAAAGAACCCAAGCCCCACCCAAATGTGTAGGAAATGAAAACCATGGAGACACCTACATAAATAGTGTGTGAAGGTAATGAATATCTATGAGAAGGAAGAAAAAATTTCTATGATAAATCATTACACCCTTAGAATCAATAAAATGAAGCCAAAAATTAACCCTAACCATTAGGGTTTATCCAAAAGGATAACCACTAATGAAAAACCATGAAATTGAGAATGGAAATAGAGAGGAGTAGAATTGAAAAAAAACCCTAAATTAATAACTTGGAAATGAAGGATAAAACCATGGAGGTAGTGGAGTCAAGAAGGGGGGGCTTCAACCACAATAAAGTGACCAAGAGGAAGGGGCTCATGTTAGGGTAGAATTTAATGATTTTAGTGACTTGGGCCAATCACACAGTTTTGATGCACAGTTTACCAAACCATGCACCAAATGTATAGTATTCACTGTCCAAGTAGGACCTGACTGAGAGACCAACCCAAACAGTTTGGGCTACCATGCGCAAACCGTGCAGTAGCTTCTTTCTAAGAGAGGAATGTATTCATGACTATACCACATGGTTCGACCAAAAATTAAAATTGATTGGTAGATTCTATCCAATACTAGTACCTACTACACGAAACCTGATGTTGAATTTCATTTTTTCCAATAACCGTACAGTTCTTATGAAATGACCAAAAATGCACCCTAACTTCAAAAAAATATGAACATGTAACCATGTTTCAACCGAAACCTCAACCATAAATATCCCTGATCAGGAAAATATTAAAATAATGAAGTATCCAAGGTTAGGGTGTAAAACCTCTCCCCACCCAAGACACATTCTTCTCCGAGAATTTTACTAAGTATATTGGTAAGGGAAACTCATGTATATTGCTACAAAAAAACTGAGGGAAACCATGAACCCTGAGATGATTATTCACTCCAAAAGTCACACCCGTCCATTCAAGAAGATACCACATCATATTAATGAGGATAGAACATGAGAGGGTTCTCCCCACTATAAGTTGTTTACTAGCATTGAAACATTTAATCCCAAAAAACAACAACAAGAAAACATATAAAATAAAACTACATGGCATCCTCACATATTGGGATGATGGGATGAAGGAATCCACAAAAATTACAAAAAAAACCTCTACAAAAGGGTGAACAATAAATCCAATGGAAAAAATATTTTTCAACACCTATCTAAGAAACCCAACAAAATGGGAGAGTGAAACCACAAAAAAATGATGGTAAACCCTAAAACACCATTAATTAATTCCAAAAACCTAGGAACTCCTAAAAGAGAACTAATAAAATTAATTTCAACCCACACCGGATTTGATCACACTATAAAAAAATGAATAAAAAAGATACACTCAGATGATCATAGACATATAGATTAGGAAATAAAAGATTCATCACAATTTTAAAATGAAATTGTAATCATAAAACAAAAAAACTATGATAATGAAACATTAAATTCTTTCCACTTAACATGGGGAAAAAATATTAAATAATTTTACACGCCCCCAAAAACTCCATACATTGCATGAGCTTCAGAAACATGCCTATAGATGGTGACTTACTGAATAAATCATCTACTTCCTAAAAATATAGAACTATAATCCTCTGATCAAAACTTATTCTTTGAGAAATGATTCATAAAAAACAAATCCAGATGACCCAAATGGCCAGAAAAAATCTAAGACTTCAGAGGGATGTGACCAGATGACATCAAATTTGAAAACCAACCATACTAGTAGCCCACAAGTGGAATGTTTGAAGAACTAGAGGATAAAAACAATGGGGGAGACTCTTTAGAGACATGTTCCTTTGTAATGCACTCCCCACTATATAGGAAACATTATGAGAAATGGGTGACATCAGATGAGATATTTCATGTTCTCTAGAAATGAAATTAGCTATAAACAATTTATACACAAACATCCAAAAATAAAGAACCTTGGAGGAGAGGAATCAATCCTTGATCTATGTATGAAGACCCCTAAAGAAAATATATTCTCTTACTAGGTCATTTGATGAAACATATGGAAAAAAAGATCATATCCTTAATGATGTCAACATTTGACCTCACCATTTTCTATCCCTACATAATACTCATGAGATATCCCTTTTTCTTCTTATTAGCCTCCTCAGGTATGAACCAATAGATGAATACATAACGTGAACACTTCCTAAGTCATCCCAACTAGAATCAACTATAGGAAAAACAACTCGAATTTTTCGAAAGATGGACCCTCTAACAATCCCAGAACCACATGAACCCTAAAATATTTGGGAGTTCCCAAAAACCTAAGGAGTCACTCTACATTATTAATACACTCTTTTACATCTAGTGGAACTTCATCACCATGATGAATAAGAACCAAATGGATAGAATCAATAACTGGTCATGAATACTTAGAAAAAATTTGGACTATTATAGGTTGCATTCTCTGAACCATAGAAGACACACAAAACTAAAACTATGATTAAACAATAATGAAATTGAAAGGAACATTCTGAGCCAAAAAATAGCTCTGAAACCAAACACGCAGATGGACAACAAAAAAACATTCATTTCAAGAGCCCCCATTTACATTTAAATTTAAAATATGACTTCTTACAAGGATAATTTTTCAAATACATAAATACACTTTTCACAATAAGAACCCACTCATTAAAATGAAACCAAATTCGAAAACCATTTTATTTTTTAAAATTAAGATTTAAAAAATGAGGCCATGCCATTGATATCACACAAACACCCATGGGAACCCATGAAATCAGGTATATGTGTTCATATTATACCACACACATATTCCAATATAACCTTTACACACACATACCCTCACATATGGAATTGTTTCTAAAGAATGAATATGGATTTAGACACCACCTCATCACAAAACTAAAGCAACTTCCAAATTATAAATACAAATCACATTCAATTTTAGTTATTTTTACAATTTAATGGCACTTGAAAGAAATCATTTTCATTTTCATAAAACAGTTTCCAGTTTAAAATCATACTCACATAAACTGAGAAAAACAGAAGACATACTCAAGACTAGAATCCGAAATGAGGAACTATTGTGTTTTCATAACTCAGTGATAAGGTATTGGGCCATTCCCTAACACAAAATAACTCTAATATGACCATAAATAGTGAAATTGGACTTTAAATGGGTCACTACTCCATGTGAGGTCTCAATGTGGATCTTTCTTGCCTCTATTTTCATCCCTCAATAAAAAAAACATAAAATGACTCAAATCCCATACTACTACATATAACTCAATGATCAAAATGAGAGAGAGTTCATGACGCTCTTCCGAAACCTACCCCTAGTGTCAGGTAAATCCTAATTGCTAATAAAATTGTCACCCAGAATAACAAGGCCCTTCTATGATAATATTTTAAAACAAATCAAGATAGGATTACATCCTACCCAAAACCCAATCTAATCCACATCATGGTATGAGGGGTTTTCTTGATCAACACGGGCTAGCAGCGAGTGCTCGACATAAAAAGAAAATGTTTTGGGAATAATTTTTTCCTAAATAATTAACAGGATGAAATAAATAAACTAATCAAATAGATCACTCTGTATTAACCAAAAATTCATCATAAATAAATGAAAAAGATGATAAATATTAAAAAAATACAACCAAACACAAACAAAAATGTAAATGAAACAAATCTAGAACAAACAGCTAACAATAACATCTATACGTCACATATTTGTTATATACAACGATAGGACCATGCTTCTCCATGCACCTAATTGAACAAGAGTCCCAAAAAAGAAGGCGAACTTAAAAAAATAGATCAGGTCTAATGACACTAAGTGGTATAAGTAGTTTAACGCCCCTACCACAGTTACCTAGAGTCGGTGCATTAGTACATAACATTGGCACGATCACAAGAAAGATCAAATCACGAAAGACCGATTGATTTAGTAGCTTTAGAAACACTAGATATATTCATAATGTTTTACATTACATCATAAAGTGAAAAACTACTACAACAACATAGTCTCCATATTCCACACTCATATCCCCTCATACTATCCCAACAGGTCATTCATAACTTACTTCTTCACATACTGGGAAAAATAAAACATAGAAAAGGGGTGAGCTCAAATTCCCAGTAAGGATAATAATATAGCGGAAACTTTCAAAAATAATCATAAACATTTAAGGCAATGTATATCTAAAACAAAAGCCTTTTAAACTTGAACATCAACAAAGTATGGAAAAATTAAAATGAAATAATTCCATTTACTTATTCACATGGATATTCTACTAATCGAATAATCACATTCAATATCAATAACCACTTTCATAATGATTGAATGCATAATGCTAGACATTCATAACAACATAGCCAAGGCATCGTGCCATGACCACAAATAAGATTTTTCCAAGGCCTTGTGCCAAGACACTAGTTTGTCTCATGAGACCTACCGATGCATCGAGGAGCTATAGCGGGCTCCACCCGTCACTTATTAAGTCCAATGCATTCCCATATGAAATGGTTTAAACATAACATAAACATTCATATTAAAACTAGCTTATGTAATTTCAATAATTTCATCATAAAATATTAATGGTATAAAAACAGCACATCCATAGTCAAACATATCACAAAACCTTCAATACAATATAGAAGTTTTGTATCATAATAAATCAACTTCAAATAAGCGTAAAATCCATCAAAAGATGTTGACATAGATGAAATCAAAACTCTTTTTAGAGGAATATCTATTTCTATTTTTGAAATAATTTAAGAGTCATATATTTATAAAATAAAACATTTTCGTTGAATATATTCTTATAATCTTGTAAGGGAGTCTTTAATGATTTTATAACGGCAGAAAATAACCACACCCACTGTATAAGTTAAAAAACATTCTTACCTTAATTTTGTCGAAAAGGTTAAAAGCACCTTGTTTGGAAAATGACAGAAAGATCCCTTTATAAACCTCGAATAAAAATTCATCAGGGGTATAAATGACTTTAACCCATATTATTTTAAATAGTAAAATCTTTTTGAAATACATTTCTAAGAAACATGGATGTGGATGATAAAGAAATCCCAGTAGATAATTACGCATAAACAACCTCGGATAATGAAGAGATTGTGAAATAACCCTTACCTTGTACTTTTCCTTGGTTGGGGTAGGATAACCTCTTGTATAATGGTGAAATAATTTTTATTAAATTATACAAGAATCATATATATTAATATGATATCATATATGATCTTTTAACATTGATTTGTTAATAATATCTTAGAATTATCGTCATTTTGGGTGTTAACTTACTCGTTTTCTTTTATATGTTTTGTTAGATAAGCCATGTTTATTATGGATAGGTTGTATCATATTCATATCCAGAATGATATCAAGTCCTTAAAAATCATTTTTAAACCATCAAATGATAATTATACTTGAATGGATACGATGGACAATGAATCTCATCATGTTCGTGGAGACAGTAGTTCGTACGTACGCACGAGCCACAATATCATTCTCTTGATATTAAAATAATATATAATTGGATGGTTATATCATATATAAAGAATCATTATCATGTTATATTTATTATTTACATGAGTTAAACATCATTATTATACCCATCCAAATAATAATTTATTGAATAACAATTACACCACAACGTGGAGACGGTAAGCCGTACGTACGAACGTATGGTGACATGTTATTAAAAGGATGGATAGAATAGTGAATATGGTTATACCATATTTATAATAACATCACATTATATATATATGATACTGGAGTTATTATTTTATAATGGTAACAACAAAGGAAGAAGAAGTGGATGAAGAAAGGAACATGAAAAAGGGTGGTGAAATCATTACCTCTTCTTCGGGTTCTTCCTTTTGATTTGATCAAAAGGGCTCCTTAGGTTGGATTTCTCATCAAAATAAGTCCTCTAGGTAGTATTGAGGGATGTTGAGAGAGTATTTGGGTAGGTTTTGGCCGAACCAAAAGGCTTTCAAGGTGTGAAGTAATGAGAAGGATGAGTGCCCTTTTATAAGAGGGGTGGGGGCCACCTTGGAAAAGCTAGGAATACTAATTTATAATAAATTCATATTCGGTTTATAATGGCTCCAAAGTAGATTATTAAAAGTCTAAGGTGGGTATGGGTCGAATACAACTCAATTAATAGAATTTAGACAGGTTTTGGTACTTATATTAACCTTATCTTGAAGTATTAACTCTAAGTTAATTAATGTCACTTTTACAATGTCTCTTTGTATTTTTATATTATATGGTTAATAAACATACTATATACATCCACGCGACCCCCGAGTGGTCCATTAATGAAACACCTATCATGATATAAGTCTTTTTCCGAACCTTAGATTTTTATGAATTTAATTTCAATTAATAATATAAAATTTGTTTTAAAAACTCTTTTATGTCAATTTTTACACTATTCAATAGTTGATTTTTGTGAATCTCATAACAGAATGATTACTTAGAAAATTTTAATTAAATCAATCCTAACATGCCATATTAACTTATAAAATTAGTGTAATTCATAAAAGTGTCAAATTATATTTATTTGTGTATTTATAATATCAATTATTTTAATTTTTCACTATTATGGTAATTACTGCATCATCAATGAGTCAAAAATAAATTTAATTATTTAACGTCTAAAAAATATAAATAAAATATCATTATGTAGGAAATCGTTTTAGATTTCTAATTAATATTTATAGTCGAAAATCCAACATATATAACCCTATGTAAAAATTGTTTTTCTAAAAAATATATGCTTATGTCGTTTTTGTACTTATTTTAACTTAATTAAAATTAAGTGTCTCAATCACCAACAAGTGGCTCCATGGGGTCCCAAAATCGACCAAAAGATGCCTATGGTCGAACATGTATCAACCAATAAGTCTATGACACGTTTTAGGGTAGTTTATTATTATTATAATATTATTTTCTTAACCCTTATTTACCGGATTTACCCTTAACCATGGTAAATAAAATATTTACCAAAGTAATTATTCAAAATGTCTAAAAATAAAAGTTACCTATTTACACAATTTGAACCTCCTGATTCCAAATATGGAATCCATTTTTCCAAATTCAAAACATAGAAGTGCCAGAAATTAATTTAAAATTAATTCTTTTGTTAAAACAAAAAGTGTGTTTTTAAGAGATAATAACTATCAAAAGATTGACACTTGTTTATGTCAGGTTTAATTGTAAAATTATGTCCAATGACCAAAATTGTATTAAATGGTAAGAATATATTCTAAATATAATTTAAAACCACTAAAATTTATAATTTATCACTATTAATTATTTTGATTAAAAAAGTTGTTTTTAATTAAAATTTAGTAATTTTCACTATTCATTGAAATATTAAAGTTATCCGAAATGTACAAAAATTTCACCTTTGGCTAAATTCAATATTCCGAATCCAAAAATGAAGTCCATTTCGAAATATAAAATATATATAATTTCAAAATGTAGGTATTACTATTCATTACGGCTAGTTTGGTTGGTTATGGTGTGTTAGAACTCGGTGTTGCATACAACACACACTTTTACATTATTCAAAGAGAAGCGTACCGTAGAAGCTTGGGGTGTTACATTCTCCCCTCCTTCAAATAATTTCGTCCTCAAAATTTTTAGAATACTTACCAAATGAAAAGACTCAGGTGGTTCTTCATCATAAGTTCCTCGGGTTCCCACGTTTCCTCTTCCATCTTATGGTTTCTCCACAAAACTTTTACCAGACGCGTCGTCCGGTTGCTCAGTACTTGTTCTCTCATATCAAGAATCCTAATGGGCTCTTCGCAATAAGACAGATCGTGTTCCAGTTCTAATTCCTCATAGGTGAGTACATGTGTTGGGTTAGTCATGTATTTCCTCAATAGAGATACGTTGAACACATCGTGAACTATGGAGAGACTTGGAGGCATTTCCAATAGGTAAGCTACATCCCCAATTCATTATAGAATTTCGAAAGGTCCGATGTACCTAGGAATCAAGTTACCTTTCTTACCAAAACGTATGACTCCCTTCCATGGAGATACCTTTAGGAAAACATGATTACTGACTTGAAATTCCAAATCCTTCCTTCGATTATCGGCATAGCTCTTCTATCTACTTTGAGCTGCTTTGATGTGATTTTGGATTACCTTCACCTTTTCCATCGTTTCTTCCACCAGTTCTGGGCCTATAAGTTTTCTTTCACCAACATCATCCCAACAGGTTGGTGTACAACATCTCTTTCCGTACAACGCTTCATATGGTGCCATCTGAATACTCGAATGGATGCTATTGTTATAGGAAAATTCTACCAGAGGTAAATATTGATCCCACATACCCTGAAAGTCAAGTGAGAAAGATCTCAACATGTCTTATAAGGTTTGAATAGTTCGTTTTGATTGTCCGTCTGTCTGAGGGTGGTAAGCAGTGCTCAAATGAAGTTCAGTATCCAGGGATTTCTAAAGACTTTTCCAGAATCATGAAGTAAAACGAGGATCACGATCAGAAACAATCTATAGGGGTACTCCATGAATTCTCACAACTTCATTAATATATAGTTTTGCTAGACATTCCAGGGTTAGATCATCTCTTATAGCAAGAAAATGTTCTCACAGGGTAAGACGATCAACAATAACCCATATTGCATCGTTCCTTCTATGAGTCTTTGTTAGTCACATGAAAAAGTCCGTCATAATATAGTCCCATTTCCACTCTGGTATTTGAAGAGGTTTCATGACTCCTCCAGGCTGTTGCCTTCCAACATTCACTTGTTGACAAACCATACATCTTGACACAAAATCAGTAATCTCCCTCTTCATGTTGTCCCACCAAAAATGTTCCTTCAAATCTCTATACATTTTGGTGCTCCCAGGATGCATAGAGAAATTGGAACTATGAGCATCATCCAGCAATTCCCTTTTTAGATCAGGTATATCGGGAACACAAAGTCTCTTACCAAATTTCAAAATTCCATCTTCATACACAAAGTCTCTCAATCTCCCATCATTCAAAGCTTTAATCTTATTTTGAAACTCTTCATCATCGGTCTGATAACTCTTAATCCTTTCTAGTAAATATGGTTTGACAACCATT
This sequence comes from Viscum album, assembly GCA_963277665.1. NCBI lineage: Eukaryota > Viridiplantae > Streptophyta > Magnoliopsida > Santalales > Viscaceae > Viscum > Viscum album. The sequence goes on along the minus strand of OY728128.1, from coordinate 2,103,062,936 downwards.
TGAAAAAGAATCGATGTTTAGCCTTCCCTAGTTATTCCCATGTCCATATTCACTAGATCCATGATGATTAGATCCCTTTCAATTCTCATATTGTTCAAAACTCCATGCTTTTTCTACTCAAAGCATCTGCCACCCTTTTAGCCTTCCTCGGTTGGTAGTGTATCATGCAATCATAATACTTGAGTAATTAAATCCATCTACTTTGCCTCATGTTGAGTTCTTTTTATGAGAAAATATACGTCAAACTCTTGTGATCAGTATAAATCTCACATTTTTTACCATATAGGTAGTGCCGTCATATTTTTAAAGAAAATATCACAGCTACTAACTCGAGATCATGAGAAGGATAGTTTGGTTCAGGAATTTTCAACTGTCGTGATGCATAGGCAATAACTCTATCATTCTGCATAAGGAAACAACCAATTCCTTTCTTCGATGGATCACTATAAATAATGAACCCATCATTCCCCGATGGAAGAGTCAATATAGGAGCATTGAATAATATTCTCTTCAATTTTTCAAAACATTATTCACAATCTTTTGTCTGAAAAAATTTAACCCCTTTACATGTGAGCTTCGTTAACGGGTTAGCCAATCGGGAAAAATTCTGGACGAATCGTCGATAATGACTTGCCAAACCAATAAAACTACACACCTCAGTTATACTCGTAGGTGTTGGCCATTCTTGGATTGCCTTGGTCTTAGAAAGATCAACAAAGATTCCATCTTTAGAGGAAATATGGCCAAGAAAAGAAATCTTCTGAAGCTAGAATTCACATTTGCTAAACTTCTCATATAATTCATGTCTTCTCAGAGTCTTCAAGATAATGCGCAAGTGATTTTCATGATCTTCGTAGGTTTTGGAGTATACCAAGATATCATGAATAAATACCACCACAAATTCATTGAGATACTCCTTGAAAACTCTATTCATCAGATCCATGAATACATAGGGTGCATTAGTCAATCCAAAAGGCAATACAGTAAACTCGTAATGCCTGTACCTGGTTCAAAATGCTGTCTTCAGAATGTCTTCCTTCTTCATACACAACTGATGGTATCCAGATCGAAGGTCAATCTTTGAAAAGTCTTGAGCTCTATGCAGTTGGTCAAATAAATCATCAATGCATGGCAGTGGATACTTGTTCTTTATTGTTATAGCATTGATCTCCCTGTAGTCGATACATAACCTTATAGATCCATCTTTCTTTTTAACAAAAAGAACAGGGGCTCCCCATGGAGAAACACTAGGGAGAATAAATCCCTTATTACTTAGTTCCTCTAGTTGTTTATTTAGTTCAACTAATTCTACAGTGGCCATTCTATAAGGGGTCTTCGATATAGGCCTTGATCCAGGAATTAAATCAATGGAAAACTCAACCTCTCGTTCTGGAGGACATCCAGGTAAATCTTCCGGAAACAGATCTACATATTCTTTCACAATAGGTACATACTCTATTTGAACATTCCTTTCCTCACCCAAAATCATTTCATTCTCTTCCTCCCCAATAATTGAATTTAGTTGAGCTACTGGGGGTGGATCTAGATAAGAATTATGTGGTGATGATTCTGCTATAAAGATAAGGTGTTCGTTATCATCATTCTCAAGAATCGTAACCTCATTATTCTTACAATAAATCTTCGCATCATAGTCTGAAATCCAGTCCATACCGAGGATTATATCAAACTCAATCATAGGTATAACGATGAGATCAGCATATAAAGAACATTTATGTGCTCTAATGGGGACTGATTCACAAAACTTTGTTGCAATGATACTTCCCTTAGTAGTTTTAACTGACAACTCCCTTGTTAAATCAAATTGGAAATATCTAATTTTATTAGCAATCTGGGAAGATATGAGACAATGCGATGTTCCAGAATCAAATAATGCATTTGCTAAACTTGAGGAAACCATTAAATTACCTACCACCACGTCTTTCGAAGCTTCTACCTCAGCAGTAGTGATAGCATAAGCTTGGCCTTGATCCCTTGGCCTTTTCTGAGATAAGTTCTCCTGACACTTAGGAAATTCATTTGCATAATGCCCCATCTCCCTGCAATTGTAGCACTAAACATTGGTAGCTTCCTTCATCCCCTTGCAATCACGAGTTTGGTGGCATTTTTCACCACACTTGTAACAGACTCATGTTCCCTTCAAGCAAGTACCGGGGTGTTTCTTACCACATTTACCACAGGATGGATATTCAACCATTCCCTTCTTCCCCTTATTTCCATTCCCAGATTGATCATCATGTCTCTTCTTCTCTTTCTTTGCTTTAAAGTCATAAGACTTACAGAATTCCTTTTCGGTCTTGATAGCACATGAGACAATGTCTTCGTACGTTGAAAAGGATTGTGAGACAATTGCTCGACTGAGAAATTGTATTAACCCATCAAAGAAACGATAAATCTTACTTCTTGGGTTTCATATATAATCTCCTTCATACCTTGCTAGCCTTGTAATGTTAGCCTCATACTTTGTGACATCCTCATCCCCCTTTTGTCTCAGACTCAGAAACTTCCTTTCCATATCTGCTCGGTGGTCACGAGGAAAGTATTTTTCTAAAAATAGATCTTTGAACTCCATCCATTCCATATTTGATACTTCATCATCTTACTTCGTATTTTGAATCAATGACCACCATTGATCAGCATCTCCAGTGATTCGGTAAACTACCATGATAACTTTTTCCCTTTCACTACTCTCCAAAGCCTGAAATATTTTCTCTAGGGAATTTATCCATTGCTTAGCTACTATGTGATTTGTACTCCCATTGAAAGTTGGTGGTTGTTTCCTCATGAATCGATATAACATTGATCCTCCACGTTGCGGATCAGGGTGCTCCATATGGGTAAGGTTATTATTCATAACCTGAGTGAGTTATCCTAGTATGGTGATTAGCTGATCGGCACCAGTTGCATCACCAGCTCCACTATAATTATCTTGAGCAGGAGGGAAATCCCGACATTGAGTGCGTGCATTGATACAGTTTCCATTTCTTCCACTATGCGCCATTTCTAAACAATGGCATAAACTAGATCAGTTTATGAATCAAAATACATAATCCCATACTTATAAAACACTTAACATAAATTAAACTATTTATGGATATAATCCATAGTCAAAAAAATGTTTTCTTTGAGGAAGTATATACTCATAAACCCTTCATAATGATTTGTAAAGAAAATTATAGTTATCCTAAGTATATCCCCTGGGAGTGTCGTAACCAAAAGTACAACAAGGCATGTTGTCGTGCACCAGTTCCGTTTGATTCTAGCTCAAAGCGGTGTTTTCGGGTTTTACCCCTAGGTACATCTATGCCAGAGCTACCTCTACCTGCTCGTATCCAGATAGGGATGTATTACTCGAAAAACTAACAAAATATCTATAATACAAAATTCTAGGAAGTTCTGTTATACTAATCCTCAAAGTTCATCTTAGGTCTACGTGCTCTAATCAAAGATTATCTAAATCTAGCTTCCAAGGTTTGTAGTAAATTTCCACTGATACCAACTATAACACCCCGACCCTAGTTACCCAGAGTCGGTGCATTATAACATAACATTGGCATGATCACATGAATGATCAAATCTCGCATGACTGATTGGTTTAGTATCCTTGGAAAAACTAGATATATTCATAAAGTATTACATTACATCATAAAGTGAAAAACTACTACAACAACAGTGTCCATATTCCACACTCATATCCCCACATACTATCCCTGTAGGTCATTTATAACTTACTTCTTCACATCCTGGGAAAAATAAAACATTTAAAAGTGGTGAGCTCAAATTCCAAGTAAGGATAACAATATAGAGGAAACATTAAAAATAAGCATAAACATTTAAGGAAAAGTATAACTAAAACAAAAGCCTTTTAAACTTGATCTTCAACATAGTATGAAAAAAGTAAAATGAAATAATTCCATTTACTTATTCACATGGATATTCTACTAATCGAATAATCACATGCAATATCAATAACCACTTTCATAATGATGGAATGCAAAATTCCAGACTATCATAACCACATAGCCAAGGCCTCGTGCCAAGACTGCAAATAAGATTTTGACAAGGCCTTATACCAAGACACTATTTTGTCTCATGAGACCTACCGATGCATCGAGGAGCTATAGCGGGCTCCACCCGTCACATATTAAGTCCAATGCATTCCCATATGAAAAGGTTCAAACATAGCATAAACATTTGTATTAAAACTAGCATACGTAATGTCAATAATTTCATCATAAACTATGAATGTTATAAAAATATCACATCCACAGTCCAACATATCACAAAAACTTCAATACAATATAGAAGTTTTGTATCATAATAAATCAAATTCAAATAAGTGTAAAATCCATCAAAGGATGTTGACATAGATGAAATCAAAACTCTTTTTAGAGAAATATCTCTTTCTATTTTTGAAATCATTTAAGAATCATATATTTATAAAATAAAACATTTTATTTGAAAATATTCTTATAATCTTGTAAGGGAAGCTTCGACGACTTTATAACAGTGGAAAATAATCGCACCCGCCATATAAGTTAAAAAAACATTTTTACCTTAATTATGTCGAAAAGGTTAAAAGAACCTTATTTGGAAAACGACGGAAAGATTCCTTTATAAACCTCTTATAAAAAGTAAAACAAGGGTATAAATGACTTTAACCCATATTACATTAAATAGTAAAATATTTTTGAAATTCATTTCGAAGAAACATGGATGTTGATGATAACGAAATCCCAGTAGATAATTACGTATAAACAACCTCGGATAATGAAGAGATTGCGAAATAACCCTTACCCTATACATTTCCATGGTTCGGGTTGGTTAACCTCCTATATAATGGTTAAATAATTGTTATTAAATTATACAAGAATCATATATATTAATATGATATCATATATGATCTTTTAAAATTGATTTGTTAATAATATTTTTGAATTATCGTCGTTTCGGGTGTTAACTTACTCGTTTTCTTTTATATGTTTTGTTACATAAGCCGTGTTTGTTATGGATAGGTTGTATCTTATTCATATCCAGAGTGATATCAAGTCCTCAAACATCATTTTTAAATCATCAAATGATAATTATACTTGAATGGATACAATAGATAATGAATCACATCGCGTTCATGGAGACGGTAGTCCGTATGTACACACGTGCGACAATATCATTCTTTTGATATTAAAATAATATATAATTGGATGGTTATATCATATATAAAAAATCATTATCATGTTATATTTATTATTTACATGAGGTAAACATCATTATTATACCCATCAAAAAAATAATTTATTGAATAACAATTACACCACGACGTGGAGACGGTAAGCCGTACATACGCACGTATGGTGACATGTTATTCAAAGGATGGATATAACAGTGAATATGGTTGTAACATATTTATAATAACATCACAGTATATATATATGATACAGGAGTTATTATTTTAGAATGGTAACAAAAAAGGAAGAAGAAGTGGAAGAAGAAAGGAACTTGAAAAAGGGTGGTGAAATCATTACCTCTTCTTCGGGTTCTTCCTTTTGATTTGATCAAAAGGGATCATTAGGTTGGCTTTATGATCAAAATAATGCCTCTAGGTTGTATTGATGGAATTTTAGAGAGCATTTGGGCAGGGTTTTTTCGAACAAAAAGTCTTTGAAGGTGTGAAGTAATGAGAAGGAGGAGTGCCCTTTTATAAGAGGGGTGAGGGGCACCTTTGGAAAAGCTATAAATATTAATTTAAAATAAATTCCTATTCGGTTTCTAATGATTCCAAAGTTGATTATTCAAAGGTTAAAGTGGTTATGGGTCGAAAAACACACAACCAATAGAATTTAGACAGGTTTGGGTACTTATATTAACATTATCTTTAAGTATTAACTCTAAGTTAATTAGTGTCACTTTTACAATGTCTCTTTGTATTTTTATATTATATGGTTAATAAACATACTATATACATCCAAGAGACCCTCAAGTGGACCATTAATGATACACCTATCATGATATAAGTCTCTTGGCCGAACCTTAGATTTTTAGGAATTTAATGTCAATTAATAATATAATATTTGTTTTAAAAACTCTTTTATGTCAATTTTGACACTATTCAATAGATGATTTTTGTGAAACTTGTAACAAAATGATTACTTCAAAAAAAATTAATTAAATCATTACTAACATGTCATATTCACATATTAAATTACTGTAATTCATAAAAAGTGTCAAATTATATTTATTTGTGTATTTATAATATCAATTATTTTAATTTTTCACTATTATGGTAATTACTGCATCATCATTGTGTCATAAAGAAATTAATTATTTAAAGTCTAAAAATTATAAATAAAATATTATTGTGTAGGAAATATTTTTAGATTTCTATTTAATATTTATAGTCGAAAATCCAACATATATAACCCAATGTAAAAATTGTTCTTCTAAAAGATATATGCTTATTTCATTTTTGTACTTATTTTAACTTAATTAAAATTAAGTGTCCCTATCACCTACAAGTGGCTCCATTGGGTCCCAAAATCGACCCAAAGATGACTATGGTCGAACATGTATCAACCAATAAGGCTAGGATATGTTTTATTGTAATTTAGTATTATTATAATATTATATCTTTTACCCTTATTTACCGGATTTACCCTTAACCATGGTAAATAAATTATTTACCGAAGTAATTATTCAAAATGTCTTAAAATAAAAGTTACCTATTTACAAAATTTGAACATCCTGATTCCAAATATGGAATCCATTTTTCCAAATTCAAAATACAGAAGTGGAAGAAATTAATTTAAAATTAATTCCCGTTGTTAAAACAAGAAGCGTATTTTTAAGAGATAATAACTATCAAAAGATTGACACTTGTTTCTGTCCGGTTTAATTGTAAACTTTTTTCCAATGACCAACATTGTTTTAAATGGTAAAAATATATTATAAATATACTTTAAAACCACTCAAATTAATAATTTATCACTATTAATTATTATTATTAAAAAAGTTGTTTTTAATTAAAATTTAGTAATTTTCACTATTCATCAAAATATTAATGTTATCTGAAAAGTACCAAAATTTCACCATAGGCTAAATTCGATATTACGAATCCAAAAATGAAGTCTACTTTGAATTATAAAATATATATAATTTCAAAAAGTAGGTATTACTTTTCATAACGGCTAGTTTGATTGGTTATGATGTGTTAGAACTCGGTGTTGCGTACAACACACGCTATCACATTATTCAAAGAGAAGTGTACCGTGGAAGATTGGGGTGTTACAAGTTGGGTGTGATCTAAATACCTCAGTATGCAGCAAACAAAGAAAAAATGTGTTTCCTTTCATCAAACAATCAATTAATACTAGTTTGAAATATATTTATAAAAATATATTTTCATAATTTTAATAAATATCACTGCCATTATTTAAAAAATCAAACAACAGATCTATTTTCAATATGGGTCACCATTTAAGTACCATAACCCATACCAAAATCCTATAAGACTGTACATGACTATGAATAAAAATAAACTGGTAGATCAAATAAGAAAATAAATGATGAAAAATATAATCAATAGGATATAGATAGTAACCATGAGATTTTCCAAAACAATCCTAGAGAAACCCTTGTTTGAACTCAATTCAGAACCACAGATTAATTTATGGTGAAGCTTCCTAGTATATAACCAACTGGACACCGTCAACTGACCAATCTAGTTGCACAACCAGCATAGCCTCTCAAAAAATCAAAGGGATACCAACCCATTTAATCGAGGATAATAATAAATTGTAACTCTATCTAATAAATGTGGGTAAGTAATCCATGTAAAATGTTTAATATGAATATAGGAGGCCATTACACATGTGACTCACCTTACCTAACATCAACACACATGCCTACCCCAAACAAGGACCCCACCTATATGATAACCCATATAGGGAAATCCCCAAATAGATTTCCCACTATATATATATATCACATCATCAAAGGTTCCAACAGAGTTACAACATCATGTAAAATTTCAATCCTTCTGTTAAAAACATACTAGTTTGTGAAATGAACCTTTAACTTTACACACACAAATTAATTTTCCAAAACATTTCATGAACCATTTTCAAAACAATGTTAAGCATCAAAGCAAATTCCAAATGAGCTTTTAACCTTTTAAATATCTCTTCGAAGGATATTTCAAGTCCCAACATGCCAAACCATAGGGAACATTTTTTTTTGTTTCATTTTTAAATCATTTGAAGAAACACATTCCCCATTTGGAAATAATGGAAATTTTTTAAGGGAAAGGGGGAGAATGATGAGATAATAATTTTTTTGGGTAAAAATATTTTAGAGTTCCATATTCATTTGAATTGAAATCCATGTGTTCACCTTGTACACCCATAGATGTTTCAACATCTAATGACACTCTAATATCCAAGAAATCGCCTAAAATATTTTTATAAACAACACTTACTTTCAAAACAAACCGAAAAACTACAAATAATTTACAACGATAAAAGCATGAATTTTAAAATCCAAGAGAGACATCCAAAACCACATTCAAAACATTTTATAAAAGTGACCATGTTCCACATATCAATCCAAAACATAATCTAATCAATTTAATAAAAATTTTCTAAGGGAATCACTACTCAAATCAACATTTTTTACCATTAATAGTTCAATTAACATCTTATAAAACATATTTTATATACATACAAAAATGAATAAATAAATAATCACATAAAAACACATAAAAACAATTTATAACAATAAGAAAACTCTACAATAAACTACCCAAGTGCATTAGAAAGGCGCAAATTATGTTTAATGATTAATTGAAAAAACCAAGGCTTAACTCAATGTATAGAAATGAAAAAAGTAGAAGAAACCTACCTCAATGGTGTAGGAAATTTATGATTCTCTTGTAGAAGAATAAAAAAACACTAAAGATCAATTTGAACACTGTAAAAACTATGTAAATCAAGGAAAACGTCAACCTTAACCATTAGGGTTCATCCAAAAGAAAAACCCATGAATAAATCCATTAAAATTTAGATGGGAGAGAGAGAGGATGAGGAGAATTAGAAAAAACCCTAAAATAATACATTTGAATCAATATAGAAGCACAAAGGAGGGAGAGGATTTAATAAGAACGGGGTATGGGATGCTTCAGGCACCCTAACTTACGAATAGGGTGGGGGATTGGGTTTGGAAAAAAAGGAGGAGAGGAGTGTATGAATTTTAGGATTTTAATTACCTAATATGATCACATGGTTTGTCTGGATGCTTTACCAAACCATGGGCTAACCGTGACGTAGAAACTATCCAAGAAGGAATCAACTACATGACCATCATGCACAGGTTGTGCAACTATTTTCAAACCATGATACTTTTTCTTCTTAACGGAGGACTGTTTGAATGACCATTCCACATGGCTTGACTGAATTTCCTTAAACCGTGTGGAATATTATTTCCAACATCTAGGCCTAATGCATGAGTACCTAGGTTGAAGCACATGGTTTCCACTAACTATAAAATGCTAGTTCAGAACAAACAAATCAACCAGGACTTCTAAAAATTTTAAAAAAACATTTAACCGGTTTTATACCCAAACATAGTCTATAATCATCCAAGATAATGAAAAGTAAAAAATAAAGAAGTATCCAAGGTCAGGGTGTGACAATTATGTATTTTCATGTTCCCTGAAGATGTAGAGATAATTCTTCAATACCAATGGATTAAACTAGAATAAGGATAAGAATAGTATTGAAGAAAAAATCATGGGTAATGGGAAGAAGGGAAAGAAGTATTTTCCCACATGTGACAAAAGTTGAATGAATCATCTTGGGAAATGGTTGAAAGGGATGAATGTTTGTTATAAGTTTGAATAAAATGGTCAGTAGGAAAACAAATAAAGGGTAATGAATAAATATCTTTTATTATGTATTTTAACAATAGTGAAATGAGACACCAAGAAAATAAATTCATCAATATTAAAGGTAATATTCACAAGAAGTAGCTTGGAGATAATTTTCTAGTTTATGGTATTAACAACAATGAAGTGGAATGATAAAAGTACTTCTATAATTTGATCTATGAAATATGTTGTAAAAGTATTTTGTTGATTTTTATCTCATCATATGAATTATGAAATATATAATAATTGTAATATATTACTATTTTAGTAAGTATTTGACACAAAATGTTGAATATTATAGTGAAATATGATTCATTGGTTAGTTACAATTTTGGTAAAAAATCGTTTAGTGAAAGAAAACCATTAATATATTCATAATATAGAGATAATGAATTCTAGATAAAAATATGATGTATATGGATAATGTAAAATGAATAATATTAAGTACCTTGGAAATGAATCTTAAATTTTGGATCCCAATACATGGAAGGGTCATATGGTTAACCATTTATGAAATTTTATATGTTAAAATTTGAATGAGGGTTTATATATTATTTTATTACTTCAGTATATGATGCAACCTGTGATAAGAGATGACATAAAAATAGTTCAATTCACAAAAAAATGATAAAAATGTTCTTATAAAATATAAACATGTAAAGTAAGTATATTTCCATATATTATTAGAGTGTTAAATAATTCCAAAACTCTTCGAACAGATTATTTATTTGTTTCATATTAGCGTCATTTTTTACTATATTAATGACCTTTATCACAATGTTGGAATCTTGATTTCTGGTAATTAACATTATTATAAAAAAGTTCCCTCTCACTCTCCCTCCATATTTGTGTGTTATTTTTCTCATCAGTGTCCATGTTTTAATTTTTCACCTATGATCACATATGTGGAAAAATAGTGATGCGATTATTACAGATGACTTTTATACCTCCTTTTCTCTCTTATTAAGGGGATATTTACTAACCATTTTCATATTATGTGTTTTTAGTTATGGTATTTATAAATGAAAACCTATTTGTTTCCAAGATAATGATTAAATTGTGAGGACCCAATTTATTTTTGGTGTGGATATTTTTACACCCTAATACACTATAAAAATAACATTTTTTTGAATAGTGTGTAACAGACACAACTCCAATAATAGAAAGGAATATAACATATCGATATTTTAAAATATATTTTATATTTTAAACATATTCTACATTGTATATATTACTTGAAATTAACACAAAACTGATATTATCTTATGTTATAAATAAATAATTCTTTCATCGATGGTTTGTATTACACACAATACTAAATTTAATAAAATAATATAAATATTATTTTTTAAAATGAATATTTTCTCATAGACATTAAATTTTTGGTAATAAATAGTTTTAAATAACTTATTAAAATATATAGTTGAATTAATTTTTACTAATTAATAATATATGATTATAAAATCCGATTAAATATAAAGGAAATGTTTTTTATAAAATACAATTTTATGCCCCAAATGTAGCTTATCTTAAAAAATAAAATTAAATAATATTACTGAATGATGTTAATAAAATTTATATATAATATTTTCAATCAAATATTTTTTATAATCATAAAAAAGATTTTTTAGTCATATGATAAAATGAAATAAAAAATATATTTCTAAATGTAGTTTTTCACCTTTTAATAGAGAACCTATTATAAAACTATGTTTTTTGACCTTAGAAAATTTCACTTTAAAAAATTAAACTTCAATTTTTAAACAATAATTTTAGAATTTCCTTAGGTGGATTTTTATTGAATTATTCTTAGAATTCCAATTTCTGATGAATTGTGATAATAAATAAATTTAATTGAAAAATAATATTTAATTTGATTTATTTATAATGTAAAATTATATTTTATTGGGTTTAATGTTGAATAAGATAAATTATACATCTATTAATCCCAATTAGGTTAATTTAGTCAATTTTATTTGTAATTTTCACGTCAAAACATTTGAACCTTTTAAACATTTTCAGTTTTAAAAACCCACTTTATCGACACTTCTCCAGGATTAGTTTTAAATATATTTATACCATAGATGTTGTTGGAATTTGTAAAAATAGATTCAATATTTGGAATCAGAAAAACAAATATTGAAAAGTAAACCTAATTTTCTATGAAAAGTATTTTTGAAAGAAATTAAAATTAATTAGAATCATGAAGGTAAAAACACATTTATATTTTTTTTAAACATTTATCATAAGTGGAATAGTTACTTAGATAATTGTCCAAAACAAATTTTATGGACTTATTTAGATGATATAATCAAAAATATAAAAAAAATTCATTATTGGAGGCATTTTATGTTTGGTATATCTCCCAATAGTATTTAACATTTGGTAATTATAAAAATGCCACTCATCCACCACTATAAAAGGGAACTAAATACCATTGCATATTCACACCTTTTAAGCCAGTTCTCTTTTCCAAAAACTACCCAAATAATCAAATAATATTACCCCTCATCCTTGAGGCCTCATATTGGGTTGAAAGTGAACTATGGATGTCATTTTGTGTAATCCAGAATGAGTTCCCATAAGAAGAGGTAATATTTTTCAGTAAACACATTTGTTTTATTTCATTCCCCACCTTTATATTATTCTTATATAATGAATATATAATGTCAAAAATTTATAAAAAATACATATATTTTTCTATGTTATGTTTATGTCTTACAACTTCCCACACTTTTATCAAATGGGATACACAATCATCATTTGTTTGTAAGATAGACTACTGCCGCGCAAACCAATGTCATTCATTTATACATTACCAACATTCATGGTTAAGAATTTAGATGTCTTTATTGATAATATATATATATATATATATATTTTAAATTTATTTAATCTTATTTATTTATTAGATAACACATATCTTTATGCTTTTTAATTTGTGGGAATATGGTGACATCGATTGTGGACATGGGTACTACCACCTTGTCAGAGAAATGTGATTCATTCAAACATTACATGGAATGTATTAATGATGTTATTAATAAAAATATGTTATATATATCACATAAAAATTATTATATAATTATAATATAAATATATATCATTTAGTTTTGTTTCTTTTAATACGATAGGACACTTTAAGGAGTGTTCATTCTTACGTATGACCTATCATCTCCATGAATGATGAAATTAATCTCGTATAGCTAAACACTATAGACTAATATTAATAAATATATACTGAATATATACAATATTTAAATAATTTAATAAGTTATATTAATTATTAAATTATAATCGATGTAATAGGAACAAGAAAACCTTGTAAAAACATACTCGATGTACTAGGCATTTGACACCCGAAATAGTAAAGACAATGAATGATTATTAACTAATGGATGATGATATAATAGATTTTATAATAAATATGATTATGGTTCTAGTATAAGAGAATGAAATTATTGAAATCATTATACAATATATTGAAGAGTGTTCAACCAAAAGAAATTATAAGGGAATAAGTTTCATCTCAGTTTCATTTCAATGAGGAATATTATGATGTGTTTTCCCAATTAACATTATATGGTTTAAATACTGACCCATGACATGTAATATCCTGAATAATCAATTATTAATGTTATTTTATGTTTCAATTTGAGTTATTTAATTTAATGGTATTTGAATTAAAAGTTACCGAGTGGTAATGAATTTCATAAACCAATTCCTTTTCATTTTGTTAAATTTCATTCTTATTATTGTTAATATTATATTATTACATGTATAATAGTACATTAATATCTATTTTTATTTAAACATTTACTATATGTATCTATAGTTGATACCCATAATACATTCTTTTATTAATTCCCACTTAAACATTATGATCATTTTATGGGTTTATTTCACAATATAATTCTATTCAAGAATGTTTATTTTTGAATATGACTTGCAGGAAATTGATTGACCATTTTATAATAAACCCTTAATTTTTATTATCCTCTGGTTACTAATGATATTTTCAAGTGGTTTTACCAATTTTACCTACATTGGTACATCATTGTAATGAGAAAATGTTTTAAAAATTCAGACATCATTTATCTTTTTCATTTAGAAAGATGAGTTCTTTAAAAACCTTGACATCTAAAATTATTTAAAAAAATTAATCTATTAGTTAAAAATTGAATTTTTTAAAAGTAATTTATTACTCATTATGACTTTTTAGAAATCGTACTAATGTAATATTGCTATAACATTCTATTCTGAGAACTTCTCTAAACATTATACTATGAAAAAGTAATTATATTTTTTAACTGATAAGTTTTTACACAATATAATTAATTTGAAGCTTCCCTTAAAATTTAACAAATATCTTTTTAAATAAATATTTATAATAGTGATTTTCTATGAAAATTAGTATCAATAATTTTTCAAAATAAAATGTATATTTTGCTCACAATTTTTTTAATTATTTTTCTTGTTCATTAATGACAAAAACCCTAATTATTAATCTAATAGTTATACATCATATTGATTCAATGTATATTATTTCTCTATAAGACTAATGATAATTTTGATCAAAGATAGTATTAAAATTTCATTCCTTTTCAAATTTTTGATTTCATTAACAACCCATTGAAATATTAACTTTACCATGATCATTGGGCATTAAATTAACCAAAATTATCAATATCATTTATCCTGGATGTGATTATTTCCTAAACATTATACCATTTTGACATTAAGTGTTTAATTTTAAAGTTATTTTATTGATTAGGGAAATATTGATAAATACATATTCTTTAAAAATATATAAATTTCATGATATGTCACATTTTTCATGAATATAGTCAATTATTAGATATTTAAGGAATAATTTAGATAGGTATGAAATGGGTCGGTGACCATTTAATGTAACAACCTCAATGCATCGGCAGTCTCATGGGATGAAATTAGTTTTTGAAAAACCCTTCCCGTTTGATTCCAAGTAGTCTTAAACTATCTGGGGGTTATATCTTGGTAACAATATCTTTTTATGGGGCATGACTCAAATGAAACATGTTTTACCAACATACATAAACTATCTTCATGATAGATATTGTATGTAACTATCTTAAGAATATATATTGATAGTTTTAACATCCATCATTATGGATTCTATCATTATTTTTATTCCATGTGAATATTTGATTAGTTAAATTATCTATTTTCATGTTCCAATATCATTTTGTTATTTATGTAAAATTATTCAATAAGATTTTATTATTTACTTCTTAATTATGATATATCTACTTATTCAATGGCATGTGTTCTTAGTTATTTACCATTCCATGTGTATTTTTCTCATTTATTCAATATTTATTCTTCTATTCAACAAACTTAATAATCATTTGATCTCACCCTTATTTTTACTTTCTCCATAAATCCAAGAAGTTTTGAATGGAACATATGAATGAATATTAAAAATTGAATAATTTTAATATTGAGAATAAAAAATGATATACTACAATTTCTTTATTAGGTAGTACTATGTGAATAATGTTTGTATCTACATTACCAAGACCGATAAACTATTTGTTCATTTAGAACACATTTTACTTGTATCTTAATACAATGTAATGGTAGTAGTCACTGGCTTTGAACTTTTAGGGATGAGTTCATTATATAAGACATCTTATTATGTTTGTAATAAATGGGAATTGGATGAATTCCTAAATAATAAATTGTATATGTGTTCTTATCTAAGGTGCCTTTTATAAGGGTTAACAATGTTTAACCAAACAATTATTTAAATGGGAATGTCTTAATTTATCTAATATATTAATTAGATTATTTAACTTATTTTTAGAACTAATTGATAGGTTGTGAGGCGTAGTGACATTATTGGATGGAATGGGTTTGAGATCAATTCTTGAGTAATAAATGGTCTATTCCTATAGATGCTGAACACAAAAAAATTAAATAACTCATAAATTATTATGAACTGTTTTAGACATGAGGTTTTTTTCAGGTGTATTTTTCCTCAAGTAGGATTTATATTGATGGTATGACACCAATGGGTAAATGTATCATTATTATTTATGTTTATTGTTTTTAAGGTTGTGTACATCATGTAATGCTACAATTTAGTATGTTATACATGCCTTAGGAATGATCACCCACTTTGATGGTCATGTGACCATCCTCCGATTTAATTGGATATCACATGTCGATGTTATGTAGAGCCTAATACAAAATTCAATACAAAAATTAGCATGTGTTGTTTATAATGGGACCAAGATGGATAGAGAAGTATGTTTGAAGATTTTTTTTGTAGTGTGTTCTCTTTTTTGTCAATTATGATAAATCAATTAACATTGTATAATCTAATGATGATTCCTATGATTCATTGATGAGTTGTATTTCAGAATTATCAAAAGTTTTTTGGATAACTGGTGATGAAATTATTATGAAGGGATAGATGAGAAAAGGTTATCCCAATAATATTTAGTTTTGATTAGAATGTATGATGTTGTTAGAAGATAGGGAATTTTGAGTAATTATTCATTGTAAATCTGACGATGCAAAAGCTGGTTGATAAATGTATATGTATCATGATACTAGGGTTCTTGATGAAATAATAATAACGGTTTTAGAATATAGTTTAAGTAACCATGACAAAGGAATGGATAATCTAGAGGTGGTATGAATGAATGTAAACTATGTGGAACCATTTTCCAGTCTTTGAAAAATTTTGGGGCCTTAAAATCAAGAGATGTAGAAATTTCTTTTTGGAAAACAATGTTGCGCACATGTTTGAAGATGTCTTGGAGTGCTGCATGCAAGTGGGGTTCCATGATCATTACTATGAAATCTTGAAAAGGAATGGATGACAGAAAATACATGTTCTTTCATGAAAGATAAAATGGAGTATGACTTTTTTTGTTATAGGTATGATTCAAGATCAGAACATTGAAAAATGTAAAAGGTATGATGTGAAAAAAACTCATGAAGTGAGAAAAATATAAGGTTGTGCGAATGAAACTTATGCACCCAATGCAATTTCAAATATTATTTTCTTGTGATGCATATATGTTTTAAGTGTAGGGGTTAGTGGTTCCAATAAATAAGTGGAGACCCCCCATAATATGTGTATCTTGAAAATTAGAAAAATATAAATCTCTAAATCTCATCAGAATTGTGCCAAAAGGGAGTTTTGGGAAAGAATTGGAGGTGTGCGCAATCTATGGATATTGGGTGCAAGATGTAAGTAGAATATAAGAAAGAAGTTATGTGCAAGAGGGTTTTTGCAACAAATGTCAAATACTAATCGCAAGGAATTAATTTTTCATGAAAGACACCTAAAAGGATTTTCAATTATTTGAGTTTATCATTTGTAGTATCTTCTGTGAAAGTTAGTTCTTTCTAGCTTATGGGTAGGTAAGATATGAATTGTTTTGAGTGATTATATTTTTAATTGTTTTTCATGAAGCACTGAAATATTATTTTTCACTATTTGTCCTAAGAGGGAGAACACACCTGCATGTTTTTTTCAAATATCTACAAGAGTGTACGAGTATATCCTAATCATTGTATTCCCCATAAAAGGATTGTTTTCAATTTGATTGGGTGTTATTGTATTTTTTCCATTCTATACCAAGGACGTAGCTACTCTTGATAAGTTTTCAACCTTGTAAATTCTTGTGTTCCTATAGAGGTGTGTTTATATTCTGTTTAACAGCGAAATTACTCTTTAATAGTAGGTAATGTTGTTTCAAAAATAAGGAAAAACAAAATAAAAGGATATATCTGTTTCACCCCCCCCCCACTCTTAGTGAAACTTGGATCATAACTGGGAAACATCAATTGGAATCAGAGAGTTAGGTTCCCTTTATTTATTCCTTTGTAATGTTTTTAAAGATAAATTTTGATGTAGAATCTAAATTTTATGAATAGTAAGAGGATTTTGATATTTCATGGGAAGAATTATCGTATTTGGAAAGACAGAAAGATTCCTTATCTTATATCTATTGGGTATGATGTTCTTGAAACTACAATAGATATATTTCCTCCTATTGATGAAATTGTTCCTCATACACATTATTATATGAAATATACTAAGAATTATGGTAGATATAACAATTCATTACTCTCATCACTTTCTATGAGTGATTTTAAGAGTGAAATGTGTCATTACCACTAAAGGAATTTGGTATAATTTAAAATCCATATAAGAAGGAACTAGAAAAATGAATAAGGAAAAACTTCAAATCTGAGGGATGATGTATGAATTTATGAAAATTAACAATCTTGAATCTATTGGGGACATTTTTACGATGGTAAATCACATTATTAGTACAAAAAAATGTCTTGGTGAAAAGTCTGTGGATTATATACTTGTTGAAAAGATCTTGAGAATTCTTCCCGATAAGTTTGATATTAATGTTTCATCATTTGAAGATAGAGACCCTGAAAAATTATGTTTAGAGGATTTTCATTTCACTCCCATAATTTATGCGGTGATGAGGGAGAATATGATGAAGAGAAAATTAAAATATTATAGATAAATTTCTTTTAAAGATACTAAGAATGAAAATATTAAAAAGGAACATGAGGAAATGATGTTTGTTACGTTGACTATGAAAATGAGGTATGTAAAAATATTTAGGAAATTTTAACCTTGTTTACTAAGAATATAAATTAGGTACATGGAAATAAAAGTGAAATATTATATTAAAATGTTATGAATGTTGATATATTGAGTACATTGTGGCCAATTGTACTCAAATAAATAAAGAAAATGATATTGATGATTATTAAATAAGGATAAGAAGGTTATCTAATAAATATGCTGGGAAATAGATGTATTTTTTCAATGGGAATGATAAAATGTTCTCTAATTAAAAATGAAGAATATTTTTATCTAATGATGAATAAGAAGAACATAACGAAGATGAATATAAAAAATCATTTTCTAAGAAATCCAGAGAGAATAACTTTATTGTAGTAGTGAAAAATGAAGAATATGGGAGTAACAGTTCTGACGAAGAAGAATCTCATCATGAATATAATCTGAAAGAATAGTTGAAAGAATAAAAGAGAAATATAAAAAGTCTTAAGAAGGAAAAAAATGTTGATAGATAAAAATTCCACATTTATCAATTAAAAAGGTTTTACTGATGACAAATTTAAGATAGAAAAGGATATTAATGGTCTATTTAATTATATTGAGAATACAAATATTCATTGTGATAATATAAAAGTAATGAAGAAGGTAATAAAAGAATATATAGACCTTGTCTAATAGAATGATTCAAAAGATGAAGGAAGGAATAAATGTTTAAAAAATATATATTAGAAGTTGGTGAAGGTCCCAGTAATAATGAACCAAATAAGGATAAAAAAATTATCTTCAAATGATGAGAATAAATATGGAACATTATCTAATAATAACTAATCTATAAAGGCTATGTATGCAGCCAAAGTTAACAATTTTAAAGAATCATAAGTATCTAAAAATCCCAAGTGAAGAAAAATATCTTCCTCTTCTCGTTCTAATATTTATGAATATAAATCGAAGATGAATATGAATGTTATGATTGATAATAGGGAGGTTAATGGTATGTATAGTTTAGTTAAGAAGGTTGTTGAGAATCATGTTCACATCTCTGATCTGTATGGAAGTTTTAGAGGTAAATACTCATTCTATGAATACTACTGGTATTTTGGTCTATATGGACAGATAGAAAATATGTGTTGGTTAAACAAAAACCATTACTATTATTCCAAAAAATTTGGAAGAAAATGTTTGAGGGAGAGTAAATCCTCTCCAAATAAGTACAACAAGAAGGAAGTTCAAAATAAATATGTAATGGCTAGTGTGAAAGTTTAGTATAGTTTACAACCACTTGATAATATTTAGAAAGAATTTGATCATCTTAGACATCTTTGTAAGGGTTTTCTGGTTTTGTTTCTAACATAACAAAAGGTTTTCAACAAGTTTCAAAATGTATTGAAGTATAATGAAAATAAAGAACTAAAAAATATTATTGTCTAAACTTATTTGAAGGCTTCAAAAGGATTACATCCATTGATTCTAGATAGTGGATGTTCTTATTATATGATAGGAGGCGTAAGGATTCTAATGAATTTTAATGAATTCCAAAAAGGTACATTGACATTTTTAAATGATGAATCCATGAGGATAAATGGTTTTGGATTATCCATTATTAGAAAATAAAAAAAATAAATCTTGGAAAACATTATATGTTGATGGAATAAAACATAACATGGTTATTGTTTCATGACTTTTTAAGGAGGGAAATAATGATATCATCAGAAGTATTGGGTTTGTTGTGAAAAAATGAGGATGATGGGAAAATAGTAATAAGATGCCAATGTTCAAAAATAATTTTATTCCCGTTTCTGGTATATATAACCCTTGTTACGTGTGTGTTGTTGATTAAAATAAACTTTGGCATAAAAGTATGTGAGATATGTGTCTGAATAAACATGATCAAATTATCCATGAGAGACAGT
The DNA here is from genome assembly GCA_963277665.1 of Viscum album. Classification (NCBI taxonomy): domain Eukaryota; kingdom Viridiplantae; phylum Streptophyta; class Magnoliopsida; order Santalales; family Viscaceae; genus Viscum; species Viscum album. Next base: position 2,103,042,487 of record OY728128.1, on the reverse strand, counting down.
GTATGGGATATTTCTGATATTTAAGTAATAATGGATTGGGGTTACACTACCTGTCAAAAGTGAAAAATTACAAACTCAGTGCATATGAATGTTGACATTTTTTTCAGAAAGACACATGAAAATTATTTATATTTGTGGCCCAATGAGTAAACAATCATAAAATGGAGATAATTACTTCATCACATTCGTTGATTAATTTACTTTCATTTCTAGTGTTATGTACATGAGAACAAAATCAGATTCTCTAAAAATGTTTTTGAGTTTTTGGAGGAAAGCATATAAAGAATGTGAGTATTCGATGAATAAGTTGAGAGAAGATAGTGGGGGTGAGTATAAGAATTATGAATTTGAAAATTATCTAGATAATTACATAATTTATCATGAGTATAGTTCAACATACAAACCTCAATAAAATATTGTTGTTGAAAGAATAAAAATATGTTTCATTGTAATGGGGTGAACTATGATACTTGAAAATGGTATCTCTCATTAAAATTTGAGACAAGCCATGATTATTGTTGTGTATATTCAAAATCGATGTTTCTAAAGATGTTGTTCAGATATTACACCATATGAAATGTTTTATGAAAAAATCCATGTTTGAAAATCTTATTAGTTTTTGGGAGTCATTGTATTGTAAAGAAGAAAGTATGAAAGCATGGAATGTTTGAGAAAATAGGTAAAGACATAATGATTCATGGATATGGTCTAGAAAGAAAAGGATATAGATTTTTTAACAAAGAAAAAGATTATTTTTATTTTACTAATGTAAGAGTTGTTGAAAATGTTGAGAAAGAAAAGTTGACTTTTGTTGATACTTAACTATAGATGATAAGGGATGATTTGTTTAAAATATTGATAATGATTCTTAAAATAGTAATCCTACTCATGAAGTAGAATAATACTCTATAATTTCAAGTGATGAGGATGAAGTTCAAATATCTCATCTTCGGATGATGAATATTGTGAAGGTTTAGAAAATTATTAGTGATCAACATAATGGGGTTCAAAGAAGAAGAACAAGGAATGATATTACACATACTTTTTTATATTCAAAAGTGGAGATAAATGAAGTGAATGATGATTTTTATCATCTTGAATGGTTTCAGGATATGAATGAACATCATGATCAGTTATAGAAGAATGATACATGGTAACTCATACCTAGGGCAGATAAAAAAATGTCATTGGTACAAAATATGTTTTTTGGAATATAGTTAATTAAGAAGGTGAAGTGCTAAGGAACACAACATTATTATCATGCAAATGTCAATCATAGATTTACAGTGTCGATTTTGTTCTGAGTTTATCTCTGGTGTCATAGTTAGAAATAATCATATTTTTTCATTCTATTTCTACACAATGGGGTTATAAGATCATTCAAATGGATGTTAAATTAAAATTATTGAATGGATATCTTGATGATGATGTCCGCATTGAAAAACCTTGTGAATATTTTGTTTGGAATTATGAAATATATGTGTTCATGATGAAGAAGTTTTTGAATGGGAAAAAACAGGCTCCAAGGGAAAGTTATTACAAACATTATACTTTCTTAATTAATATGTGTTTAATGAAAGGAAGAGTTGGAAAAATCATTACATCATTGAATGTCAGGAGTTATCTCTCTTCATAATTTTATATGTTGATGAAATTATCTTTACTAAAAATTATGATAGATCATGTGAAATATTTTTAGAAGGTATGAAGAAGTTATTTTAGATGTCTATGCTAGGAGAAATGAAATATGTTCACGGGTTACAAATTTTACAGAAGAAGAACCAATTATTTCATTCTCATTAAAATTACACTAAGGATCTTCTGAATAATATATTCATGGAAATTAGAAACTAGTTTCAACTATAATATCAGTGGGAACCATGTTTTCAAAATATGGATAAAGAAAGAAGGTTGATTAGAAAGTTTTTCAAAAGCTGATTGGATGTTTTTTATATTCCACGATGTCAAGACCCAACAAAATTTATGTTGTTACATTATGTGCAAGGTTCAAGAGTTATCCTAAAGAATCACATTTAATTTCTGGAAGATGGTTTCTCAGATATATCAAAGGCACAAATATTTTTGGAATCAAGTATGATGGGTCATAAAATATTTACTTCTGGGTCTATTCAGATTTCTATTGGGTAGGAAACATTAATGATATAAGATCCAAATCAAGTAGAGTTTTATTTCTAGGAAAATTACTTATTAGTTGGCATATCAATAAATATAATTAAATAACTCTTAGAACAACTAAATATAACTGTGTTTCTCCACTCAATCTTATACCCTACTTATGTGGATGGAGAATCTGTTGGAAGACTTACTCGTTCAAGTAATGTTACCATATCTATAGGGATGTGATTTTAAAAGCTCAATCAATAACACAAGGAATTAGGTACACCATTCTTGTTCAAAAAATATTGACATAAATAACCACTTTATTAGAGATCATGTGGGGAATAATGAGTTGAATCTACAGTATGTTCCTATGTCAGAAGAAGTTTATGACATACTCAAAAAACCATTACCGAAGGAACCATTTCTCAAATTGATTTTTATAATGGTTGTACAACCTATTTATCATCAAGATTAATGTTTTTGTTTCTTTCCCCTCTCTCATCATACATTTAGACGGTGTTTTTATTGAAAATAATTGTTTCATAAATATATCCTTAAGTAGGAATGCATAAAGGGGTAGTATTGGGTATGCTGTGAATCTAGCATGTAAGTGTTTGAACTATTCAAACTATTTGATAGAGTGGATATAGGAAAACAAAATTTTGTATTATAAGAAAGTTTCAAAAGTGGATAATGTTTAAGAAAACGTATGAGGAAGATGTCTTAGAAGAATAATGGGGATGTTTTTAAAATTATTTGGGAGAAATGTTGATGAGATTTCATAGCATCTTCTCCTGGGAAATGGGATGTTTTCATTCAATAAATATTGTTTCTAATAAAGATTTATCTCATATAGGTTTATAATTTTTTATTAGTAATTTATTTCTTGATGTTACAATATTAGGTGATTTATGAATCTTGGTAGAAAATAATAATAAAAGGGGTAGATTTTTTTAAAAAAGTTTGATGGAGAATGAAATTTTAAGAGTTTTATTTTGTAGACTTTTGTCTTTTGTTGTCAAAAAGGATAAATCAATTCACATTGTAAAATACTTTGAATAATCAAATTATGCCTTTCAGATTTGTATTTCACAAATATCAGAAGTTGGTTGGGAAACATTTAATTCAATTTTAATAAAGAAAATGGATAGAAAAAGTGATTCCACAAATATTTAGTATTGATTGGAATGGATGATGTTTCTAGAAGACAGAGATGTTGTAGTACGATCCTCTGTAAATGTAATGATGCTAAATCTGATTGATGAAATAATATTTTCTATAATAGTGGAGTTCATGATTAAATGATTATAATGGTTTTGGAATAGAGTATTGGGAACCATGAAAAATAATGGATGATTTAGTGGTGGTACAAAAGAATGTATATAAGGTGGCCCCTTTTTCCAGAGTGCTCCAAATTTTTCAGCCTGAAAATTGAGAGTTTGAGAAATGGATTTTTAGAAAAGAACATTGTAATCATGCTTAAAGATGGGTTGTAATGTTTATCTCAAGTGTATTTCCATGTTCATCACATTTAAATATGGAAAAGGAAATGTCCACGTGAAATATTGCTTATTTCATGCAAGATAGGAGGGAGTATAATATGTTGCGCATGAAGAATGATTCAATATTATAACACAAATATAGATAATGAATGAAATTCATGAAATATTCAAGCAGTTCAATAAAAATGAGGTTGAATGAAAAAAACAGATGTCCCCAATACGACATCAAATTTGATTTTGTGTGATGTATCCGAGTTTTCCCCATAGGGGTCTCCATTGCATATAAATAAGTGGGTAACCCCCTCATTTGTGATGATAGACACTTAGGGAAATCAAAAAAACGAAATCTCGGATGAATTCTACACAAAGGTAGCTTCATAAAATAATTACATTTTCTCACATGCAAAGTATTTTTCATGAAATAAGTGAGTAGTATGTAAGAAATATGATTTTTGCAAGTGGACGTGCATGAAAAAAGTTAAATCTTGTTCACATGGTGTCAATGTTTCACACAAGTCACCAAAAAGGGTGAGAAAAATATTTGGCTTCAACACTAGAATTTAGTTATGTGAAAGGTAGTTCGTACTAGATTTTGCATAGAGAAGAGAACAATTTTTTTGAGTGATAAGATTTGTGAATGTTCTTCAAGAATCACTAAAACATTGTTTTTCTCAATTTTTTCTATGAGGGTGAAAATGAACTTGAATATTGTTTTCAATTTTCTACATGATTGTAAGGGTATATCCTACTAATTTAATTTTACATAAAAGGATTGTTTTCTAGTGAATTTTGTGGTAATGGATTGTTTACATATTCTACCAAGGACATAGATACTCTTTTTGATTAGTGAAACTTGTAAATTCTTGTGTTCCAATGCATGGGTGTTTTTATTGTGCTAATCTGGGAAAGAACCATTTAACAGGAGGTGGTGTTTGTTTCAAAAAGAAGGGAAGATAGAAGAAAAATATATCAATGATTCACCCCCTCCACCTCTTAGGGATACATGGATCCTTATTGGAAATAATCAATTCCCACAGATCCATCAATATAAAAGTGATACATTGAATAATATCTATTTTTCAGGAATTGGTTTCACAATGAGTTAACTGATATGTATTGACGGCTGTTTGGGAATAATCATGTGTACCAGAAAGCTATATTCACAAGTCATATCCAAGCAAAGTGACCGATTTGTGGAATATTCTTTACCAAAACATAGAATTTAGATATCAGAAGTTGAATATGTTATCACAATTCCTGATAATACTTTGTAAAAAGGATAATGTTGGAAAACACTACCAATCAATTTTAAAATTTTCATTTATGCAGTATGCTAATGATGTCTCAGAAGGTGACTCCGGATGGATGTAACATGTATTTTTAATAACATTTTTGATCTAGTGAACTTCTTGTGTTGCTATTTTATTCTTATTTTCATGTTATATCTTATTATAATAGTGTTATAAATGTCTATGAACAACACTTACTGATGACCTAGCATGGTTCTTTAGATAAACTCATCATTTAGTAACTTCATGATATGTAAATTTCAAATGTGGGGATCATCACATTGGTCATTAATACATGTGTCCTCTTATATAGATGTAATTTGAATATAAAGTATAATATAAAAATGTTCTAATCATATTATATAGTATGGAACGTTTTATAAATGCCTAAAATACAAAATAATGTCGTAGGGTGGGAAATCATTTTATTGTTAGTGGCCCACGTTAATTCATATTTCATAAGTGATTTCAAAGGGGGATAAAGCCTTAATGAGGAATATGTTACAAGTATCACAGTCAAATTGAATTATATGGTGAAATTAATGCAGGATCATGTGACTAAGTCTCGATACAGGTGGTACGGTATAGTAAACCAACTATGCTAAGAAATATTTCAATGGTACATACTAGTTGAATGTGCTTCCATTTAAATAACTAGTAAGTGATTGGCCATGTGAATTACAATGATTAATGGTTTAAAACATTATGATTTTGTGAATAGATGCCCCATCTTTTGGGTGAACTAATGGTAGTTCCATGATGATGGGTAATTAAGTTGTAAATTGGACACTATATGATGGATTACTGATTTTTGAACCAGGACACTTGTGGTTGGGAGACGTGATTATAGGAGTTGGTTGATGGAAGATATTGCCTATTTTATTTGTGATAATGGACTATAGATAGTTTAAATTCCTATCTATAAAATCTCATAGTACTTATAGTTATAAGTTTTCATGTACCTTATCTTGACTTCACTCAGAGTATAGTGAGATAACATGATATATATTCGAGGCTACCAATATTCTTATTATTTTAGATGAAATTTATCTATAATATTTACACATACAGAGAAGATTATATGAAAAAACTCGGTGCATGGTACACCAATCCATATATAAGGGTTCTTTCCCTTATTGTGATTTATATTCAAAAAAATCCGTTGTAAATGTTTTTGGAAATCTGGAAAGAGTTAGGGGTGGTGTCATGTAACCACTTAGGGATGAGATGATAATTATCTATCATATTGTTATTTCTATAAATGGAGAGGGAATGATAGTTTATTTCAATTTACATGTTCATTTTTGTGATGAAAAGTATGTTATTAATTTTTGGAGGGGGTCATGGATTGCTATGGGATGGACCTCACATGAGGTGGTTTATGGGACCCAGATATTCGTCATTGGATGACCATTATGGATTTTTTATGGTTTTAAATAAATGGACCAATAAATGATTGAATCATTGGTAAATTATAGGTACACCATCGATTATAGTTTTTTTTAAATACCGATGTTAGAGTTAATCCTATTGTCTCTTATAATGATCCATGGATGTTGGGTTAATATTAATGATGGGTTTGGTTCTTTGACATAACAAAATTATTTCATGGGAGATTGTTCAACTAGGATACATCAACAGATGTTGGGTATAGATTTCTACAAGTGTTCTAAGTATAAATATCAGTTAAACATTTGATAAAGATTTAGAATCTGGTTTTAGTTCCTCAACATCCATAGGGGATGGGTGTATTCATAATATTTGACTAGATTTGGTTGCTAAGGAACTGAGTTTGCCACACCCTCAGGATGAAGAACGTTCAACAACATGGTTTTTCCAGTGTTTTTGATGGAAAAGCTAATTCATCCAAGGTATGATCGTATGATTTTAATTATTCCTATATTATTATTCTAAAAACATGTTCAGACTATCTATATAACTGTAACACCCCATGATTTTATAGTACATTATTTCTTCAAAGTAATAAAATAACATGTAGTACACGCAACACCATGTTCTAGCGCACCACGACTTACCTATCTAGCCGTTCAAAAGAGGTTACGAATAGTATTTACTGAATTTTTTACATTATATAATCTTTATAGTTTTAGAATCCATATTATGATTTAATTAGACATAATGTAAGAAAAAATTCATTTTTTATATAAAAGAAGTATTTTTAAAAAAATGTAATTTTGCAGCCTACTAATGGAGAACCCTTTTTAAATCCTATATTTTAAACTTTATTATATTCAATTTTAAAAAATCAACTTCTTATTTATAATAAGAACATAATAGTTCAGTTTCAATAAATTTTTGGTGTTTTCCTGATAAATTTCATATTTGGGTGAATAGTGAAAAATACTATATTTTTACTGAAAAAAACTTTTTTAATCAAAATAATTTATAGTTTCAAATTTTACATTTTAATAGTTTGGAAGTATTATTAGATTATATTTTTAACATTTAATTAAATGTATGTCGGTGGATGTAATTTCACATTTAAACTGAACATAAGCGAGTGTCAATATCTTGATAGTTATTATGCTTTAAAAACACACTTTTCGTTTTGACAATGGTAATTAATTTTAAATTAATTGCAGATAGTTATATGTGTTGAATTTAGAAAAACTGGTTCCATATTTAGAATCAAGTGTTCCAAATTGTGTAAATAGGAAAATTTTATTTTTATACATTTTGAATAATTATTTCGGTACATGTTTTATTTACCATAGTTAAAGGATAAATCCGATAAATAAGGGCAACGCAATAATATTATAATAACATTAAAGTACACTAACATGTTTCCTAACCCTATTGGATGATACATGTCTGACCATGGGAATCCTTTTGTTGATTTTGGGACCCCATTGAGCCACTTGTTTGTGATAATGATGCATTATATTAATTAATATAAAGTAAAGAAAAAAATAACAAAAGAAAATATCTTTTAATAAAATAATTTTTATATGATGTAATATAATTGATCTATTCGACTATAAATGTTCATTAGAAAGCTCAAAATTTTTATTTCCTCAATATATTCTATTTATATTTTTTAGAAATAAAATAAATATATATATATTTTTAGGACACAATGATGATACAATATTTTTTCTTATTAATGAATGAATCAAATAAATAGTATTATAGATGTTAAAATAAATATAATTTGAATGTTTTGATGACATCAATGAATTTTCTAGGTTAATTTGACATGTTAGGATTGATTAGATGATTTTTTAAAGTAAAAATTATTTTAGTAATTTAACAAAAAAAATAGAAAATAGTGTCAAAAATGACATAAAGAGTTTTTTTAAAACAAATATAATATTATTAATTGATATTATAATTCCTAAATATCTATGTTTTGGATAAAGGACTTAAATAACATTATATATGTCATTAATGGACCATTTTAGGTTCTCTTGGAAGTATATAGTAAGTTTATTAACCATAAAATAAAAAAATACAATGAGAAATGGTAAATGTCAAACTATTTAACAAAGAGTTAAATATAAATGATAAGCTTAATATAGTGACCCAAACCTCTCTAAAAGCTATTTGTTGAGTGTTTTTGACCCATTTCCACCTTATCCTTTAAATAATTTATTTTTAAGCCATTAATAACCGAAATAAGATTATTATAAAATAATATTTCTAGCTTTTCCTAAGGTTCCCCTAAACCCTCTTATAAATGGGAACTTCTCCATCACTCTAATTCACAGTTTAAAATCCATTTGGCTCAGCTAAACCCTACACACCTATCCATTACACAGTCCTCCCATCATCCTAAACGCCTTACATTAGTTATCAAGACAACCTAAGGATCCCTTTTGACCAAATCAAAAGGAAGAACCCGAAGAAGAGGAAAATATTTCATCACCTCTTTCAAGTTCCTTTCTTTTTCAACCTCATCGTTCTTTTTTTCATTCTAAAATAATAACTCATGAATCTTATATATACTGTGATGTTATTATAAATATGGTACAACAATATTCATTTTTCTATCCATCATTTTAATGACATGTAAACATACGTGTGTACATACGACTTACCGTCTCCATGTCGTGGTGTAATTGTTATTCGATACATTATTTTTTTGATGGGTATAATAATGATGCATAATTGATATAAATAATAAATATAACATGATAATGATTCTGTATATATATATATGATATACCATCCAATTATATATTATTTTAACATAAAAAGAATGATATTGTCGCTCGTGCGTACATACAGATTACTGTCTCCACGAACACGATAATATTTATTCTCCATCATATCCATTGAAGAATGATTTCCATTTGATGATTAAAAATAATTTTTAAAGACTTAATATCATTTTTAATATGAATAAGATATATCTTATCCATAAAAAAAATTACTTATGTAAAAATCATAAAAAGGAAAACGAATTACTTAACACATGAAATGACGAAAATTCTAAAATATTATTAACAATGAAATATTAGAGGATCATATATGATAACATATTAATGTATAATGTTCTTGAATTATTTAATTATAATTATTTCACCATTATACATGAGGTTAACCTACCCTCTACCAATAAAATGTACAAGGTAAGGGTTAAATCGACAATCACTCTATTTTTCGAGGTTGTTTTTACGTAAGTATCTACTAAGAACTCTTTATCATCCACATCCATGTTTCTTAAAAATGTATTTCAGAACATTTTAACTATTTAATAGAAAATGGGTTAAAGTCATTTATATCCTTATTTGAACTAATATTTTTTGAAAAGAATCTTTCAGTCGGTTTCCAAACAAGGTATTTTACGACATTTTCAAAAAAATTAATGTAAGATTTTTTTTAACTTATAGAGTGGGTGCGGTTATTATCTGCTGTTATTACATCATCAAAGAATCATTTTCAATATTATAAGAATATTATCCAAATAAATGTTTTCTTTTATAATTGTGTAACTTCAAATGATTTCAAAAAAAGAATGATATATATTTCAAAAATAGGATTGATTTCTTCTATGTCAACATCTATTGCTGGATTTTATACTTGATTGAAGTCGATTCATTATAATACAAATAATCCATATTGTATTGAAGATTTTGAGATATGTTTGACTATGGATGTGTTATTTCTATACCATTAATGGTTTATGGTGAAATTATTGACATTTCGTGTGCTAGTTTTAATACAAATGTTTACTTTCTATTTCAACCTTTTCATATGAGGAATGTATTAGACTTAGTATGTGACTGGTGGAGCCCACTATATCTCCTCGATGAATTGGTACATCTCATGAGACAACTAAACATGGAATTGGATGAGGCCTTTCCAAATTTGATATATGGTTTTGGCTGATGCCTTAATCATTTTTAGATGTCTTGGCCGAGGCCTTGAATAAATGTTTCAGAATGTCTGGCATTATACATTCCCTCATTATAAAACTAATATTGATTGTTCATGTGGACATTCGACTAGAAGAATACCCATTATTATTTTTTATTATGTCATTATTTATTCAACTCAAATTTCTTCAATAAAAGTATTCATGTTTGCTATTGGTAAAGGCGTGTGGTTTCAATTATCCACCATGCTTAGTATTTATGTTATCTTCTGCTGTATTGATTACCCTTACAGAGCGTTTTGAGACCACCCATTTTTAATGTTTCATTTTCCAAGATATGAAGAAGTTAGTTATAAGTGAATTTCATGAATAATATAGGAGTCTAGGTTGTTTCTTATGGAATAAATTCATGTTGTACTTCTTTTCAAGTTATAAAGTTGAATTTATATATGAATATAGATTCTAATAATACTAAATTTATCGGTCTTTTGAGACATGATTTTCTTGTGATCATGCTAATGTTATATAATAATGCATCAACAATGGGAAACTAGGTCGAGGTGTTACAGTTGGTATTAGAGAATGTTTAGTACAAACCTTGGAAACTAGATTTCAAAAATCTCTGATTAGAGCAAATTACCCTTAGATAGAATTTTAATATAATTTTAGAAGAACTTCCTAGAATTTTGGTAATGTAGACATTTTGTGAGTTTTCCAAGCAAATATATCCCTGTATAGATACAAGTAGGTAGTGTAACACCCCGAGATTTTATGAAAAATATTTTTTTTAATTTCATTAATGTCTTATGTTGTACGCTACACCAAAATAAGCTTGCACAACACGCATCCTTGACTTGCCTTTCATTACATGCAGTCACGACCTTCCTCGATAGCGTGTGTAGTACGCAATACCGAGTTTCAATAAACAACGATATTCTATTAAAATATTATTAAAACTTTCCGTTATGAATAGTAATAACCACATTTTAAAATTTTAGAAATTTTATCTCTCAAAATTGACTTCATATTTGGATTCGGAGTATCGAATTTAGCCTAAGGTGAAATTTTGGTACTTTTCAGATAACATTCATATTCTGATGAATAGTGAAAATTGCTAAATTTTAATTAAAAACAACTTTTTTTAATCAAAATAATTAATAGTGATAAATTATTAATTTGACTGGGTTTAAAGTATATTTAGAATATATTTTTACAATTTAATACAATGCTGGTCATTGGATGTAATTCTACATTTAAACCAGACATAAACAAGTGTCAATCTTTTGATAGTTATTATCTCTTAAGAACACGCTATTTGTTTTAACGACGGGAATTAATTTTTAAATTAATTAATGCAACTGAAATGTTTTGAATTTGGTAAAATAGACATCATTTTTGAGTTCATAATATCAAATATAGATTAGGCTTAATTTTTTGTATTTTTCTGGAAACTTTCATTTTTTGATTAATAGTGAAACCACTAAGTGGTAGTTTAGAAAAAATAATTTTTCATAAAACATAATTTTACCGCTTCTGTGAGTGGGATTTCAAAAATCCGAGAGACACGGTTCATGTTAGTATGTAAAATGTTGTTCAATGAGATTAAAATAATTTTTGGTGAATAGTAACTTTTTACTTTTTTTTACCACGGTTAAAAGTAAATAGGGTAATTAAGGGTAAAAATGTTAATATTATTACCCTAACACATGTACTAATTATATTGGATAAATGTAATTCGACCAAAAACAACCTTAGGAATAAAATATTATCATTTAGGTCCACTTAGATTAGATTAGGACATTTATTATTAATTTATTTAAAGAAGGGTTAAAATAATTAAAATCGAAGTTTAATAAGTAAATAATTTTTACTATTAGGTTATACATAAGATAAATTCGAATATAAATACTCATTGGAAAGATAAAACGATTTCCTACATAATGGAATTTTATTTGTAATTTTTAGACATTATATAATTTAAGTTATATATGACACAAAGATGATGCAGTAATTATCTTATTAATGAAATATTGACATAATGGATGTAATAAATACCAAAATAAATGTAATTTGAGATGTTTTATGAATTCCACTAATTTTATAGGTTATTATGACATGTTATTATATATTTAATTAACTTTTTTCAAACTAATCATCCTGTTATGATTTTCCCAAAAATCAATTACTAAATAGAGTCAAAATTGACATAAAAGAGTTTTTAAAACAAATATTATATTATTAATTGTTATTTTATTCCATAAAATCTAATGTTCGGAAAAATGAACCTTATAGTGTAAGAACACAAGAAGACACGGTAAAAGAAAAATTATTTAACTTAATGTTAAATCTAAATGATAAGGTCAAAATAGGAACCTAAACTTGTATAAATTCTTTTGGAAGAGAGTATTTCGACCCATACCCATCTTATATTCGAAATAAATCAATTTGGAGCTATTTAATACCGAATTTGGCTTTATAATAAAATAATATTTTTTGTTATTCCAAAGGTGCCCCTCTCCTCCCTTATAAAAGGGAACCTCCTCCCTCTCTTCCTCACACCAATTTGAGCTGTCAATATCAGCCAAACCCTACCCAATTCTCTTCTCCACTTCCCTAGAAACATCCTAGAGGTTCTGGTTTTCCTTAAAGACCAATTTTAGTGCCCTAAAAGGAGATCTCAAAGGGGCGCTTCAAAGAAGAGGTAATTTCCATTACCAATTCTTTCAACTTTATTTCTTCTTCCAATTCTTCTTATTATGTTGTTTAATTATGAAGTAATAACATCAGTATCACTAATATACTGATATGTTATTATAAGTACGAAACAACCCTATTTCACCATCTATCCATCCTACGGGAAATGAAATCACCGCGCGTGCGTACGTACGGAATACCGTCTCCACGCCGTGGTGAAATCTATTTTCCACCACCACATTACTTGGATGGGTATAATAGTGTAAATAATAACTATATATGATTATTTTAAAGTGATATTGATTCTTAATTATTATATATACACTCCAATACAGTCCTACGACCATGAGAACGATATCATCGCTCGTGCGTACATACGGACTACCGTCTCCATGACGTGATGAGATTCATTCTCCACTTTAACCATTCATGAATGATTATAAAGTACATATGATAAGTAAACATGAAATATATGACATAATAATGATACTGGATTTATGTGTATATATATGTATGTCATCTACTTAATTCCATTCAACTCAACAAGGAATCAAAAATAGCGTTCATGCGTACGTACAGCCTACCGTCTCCATGAACGATGTATTTCTTTCCATTTACTGAGTTATTATATATATGTATATTCTGAATATATATTATGTATAAATCATGTTTTATATTCTAGAATTAAGTAATCATGATCTAAGTTATCATATGATTAATTACAAGTCAAAACACGGACGACAAATGAAACAATTTTACCCAAAACGCTCTTTAACATGGAATTTACAAACGAATGGGTAATATAAAGTCAAAAGTGTACCATATATGATATCATAACAATGATTATGAATCTGGAATAAGTCAATTACATGATTTAAACCATTATACAAGAGGTTCAGACACTTACGAAGAAAATCGGACCTAAGGTAAAGGAAATATCACAATCTCATTTTTATCCGAGATTGTTTATACTCTAGTATTTACTGGGGTGTATTTTATCATCCAAATCCATGTTTCCTCAATATATAATATTGTTTCCATCCACCTATAATTGTTTAAATCCAATTTTAACCTTCGGTGAGTTTTTATTAAAAGATATGAATGGAATCTTTTGACGTTTTTTGTACGAGGTACTTTTTGACTTTTCGGACAAAAGTACGTGAAGACTGTTTTTTTAACTTATATGGCATGAATGTATTTTTAAAAAATTATTCCCAATAAGCATCCCTTACAAGTTTTAACGTTTATTTTTAATCAAATTCTTTTAGTTTAGAATTGTATGACATGTTAAGAAAGGAAAAGTGTTTTTGAAGTAGAAAGTATATTTTCCTCAAGAATGGAGTTCAAGTGTTTTATCAAAATTATTTTGCATCTATGATAATAAAGGGTTATGTTTTTATCCCTATTATTACATTGATTTGATTATGTTGTGATGGAATTATTTTTATGAATTCCTTTATCATATATGAATTTTTTTATGATGTCATGCTGTTTAAGAATCCCATTTTTATTACATGGGTTATGATATGATGTATGGTTTTTGATTTTGTGGCACACATAAGAAGGGTATCATTATGATATGGGTGGGACCTATATCTCCCTCCAATGCATTGGGTAAAGATTTTATATCTCATGAGATAGATATGGCTGGAACGGTAGGTTATACCAGTTCAGTAAAACTGGACTGAAACGAGGAGTGAACTCGGTTCAGAAATGGACTTTGTCCACTACGATAGTCTTGGAAATGATTCTTGACTAATAAGAAATGATTCTCTATGATTATGTGTGTATGCCACAAAGCTTCATGTTTTATGTTATGATTATTGGGATTACATTTAACTACTATGATTTATCCCATGTTATGATATTATGATATCTTTTTCAGGTTAAGATTTCCAAAATGTTATGTTCTTAGGAATATGATGTGATTGATATTTCTTTTGTTTACCCTTACTGAGCATTTGAGATCACCCTTTTATGTTTTCTTTTCCCTAGGATATAAAGAAAGGGTTTAGGTAAAAAAGGGAAGATCGTTATGGGAGATGTTGAAGATCATTCACCATGATTAGAAGATTATATTCTGAGTTTCCAAAGACACTAAAATGTTACGATCCTTGTGTGTGTGTTTTTGTTATGTACTAAGTATTCGACAAAAGTAATATAATGTGAATGTACTTTTAGCTTTGGGTCTCTACAGTTGGTATCAGAGGAGAAGTTTAGTCAACCTTTGGAAACTAGGATGCGAAAACGTTAGTGAGATCCCTAGAGATATTTCTAAGGTATGTCTAGGGATGTCCCTGAGGATAAGTATATGTATAGGATATAGTCCTAGAACTATGGTTACGATATTAGATTAAACTAAAGATGTTAGATATTGAAGTTACTCCCCCTTTATTATGATTTTTGCTTCTCACACTATTCTTTTTGGGTTTTAGAAAATGGCTGGTAACAAGATGATTCACGATAATGGAGGATATGATGGACAATGTAATGATATTATTCATGATAAACAAAATGAAATGGGATATGGAATTCCAACCATCATTATTATGCCGAATTAGAAATCTCATTATATGATCAATAAACACAAATTTGGTAAGTTTCCTGACTCGGCTAATAAGAGAAATATGGAGTTTCATGATGATCATAGAGGAAAGAAAGTTCAATTTCCCCTATGTAAATCATGTGGGAAGAGGGATAAAGGAGAATGTTTCAAGGGAACTGGAAGATGCTTTGGGTGTCGAAAAGAAGGACACAAAGCCAGTAAGTTCAAAGGAAAAGGTTTAGTTAACACTATGGATGAGGATAATGGTATTGCTACGACATCAACAACGGTTAAATGTTTTAAATGTGGAATGTACGGGAATTATGCAAACCAATGCCCTAAGGGAATGTCTCATGAAGAGAATCAGTACGGCCGTATGAGTAGTATTTATGTTGATAATGATGAAGAGACTACAAATGATATGTGAGTTGAAATAATTGTTACATGTTTATCAAGTGTAATGTTGTATAAGTAATCTCATGGTACTATGGAATAAAGACACATCTAAGGATTGTTATGTTGTTGTCTTTCCTTGAGTATTGAAAGTGTATGATTAATGGGACCAGTATCCATTAAAGGATATTTAGATATTTTTGGAATATAGAAGGGATAAGGAGAGAATTAAATGTTTGATAGTATTCATGAGCTCATGGCTGATATAAGGAGAAGGTTATGTAATGGATTGAGTATATAGAATTTTTGGATTTTGGTATGTGGAAAGTGTTAACTTTTAACTACATTCATGTTTTCACTAAGGTTCAATGGGTATTCATTCTTCAAGAGAATACATGATTAAGGTATTCACATGTTTATAATTTGACCAACAAGATATATCTTATGATATATGGGGGACAAATGATGGAATTCATGTGATCATTTTCTTTATACTATGAGCTTGGACCGAAGTATTTTAGATAAGCCTAAAGATTGGAATGGATTATGTTGGACATAAGTTAGTATTTTTTAAGGATAGAAGTTTTTTCAATATTATTGATGGGATGTTATAGTAATATAGTTTTAGAAAAAGGACAACCTGTAAGATGGGCGACAGCCCATCGCGTCAGACAAGGCCATGGGAATCGAACCCACAACCGAAGTGCGACTGGCCTTTATCGCCTAACACTGGCATACAGGAAGTACATGTTTAGTAGAAAGTAGTTTTATTATATTAATTAGTATGATATATGAAGTATAAGTCCATTTTAGGAACCATATATCATTAATCTCACTATAGATGTACTTATGTATTTTTTTGATAACTTTTCTAACCATTTGTTTGAGATAGATGGAATGACCCATCATTCTATCACATGATCTGCTAACACATCACGAATAACAAATTCAACTTCATTTATTAAAGATATGAAGTGGAAATTGTTCAAGGCATGAACAACAGTGATATTGTACCAAAATAAAGTAAGTATTTATTCTAATTCAAATTTTTCAACTTTAGGGAAATGATCTTGAAAACAAAAAAAAATGATGTCCTAGTGCTCTTACATCTGATGAATCAGATGGTACCTAGTATTTTCACAAATTTATGGGTTTGTTATTGTTGGCTTTTCTATAGCCATGTTCTCTACCACTCTCCATCAGAACATGATGGTTTGATCTCTCTTCCATATCCATATTTTCACTTATGTGGAAACCCAGTGATTAGTTTATTTAGGTAACCGTTACGCTTCATAATTTTGTTTTTAAAGATTGGTTTTGGTATTCCTTTTTACGATGTGGGTTTCTATTAAAGAAACTTTTTAGTAGCAAACCATTTATAACCCTAACGAATTTCGAGGGCGAAATTCATTTTAAGGGGGGTAGATGTAACACCCCGAGATTTTATGAAAAATATTCTTTTTAATTTCATTAATGTCTTCTGTTGTACGCTACACCAAAAGAAGCTTGCACAACACGCATCCTTGACTTTCCTTGTATTACATTCAATCACGACCTTCCTCGATAGCGTGTGTAGTACGCAATACCGAGTTTCACTAAACAACGATATGCTATTAAAATATTATTAAAACTAGCCGTTATGAATAGTAATAACGACCTTTTAAAATTTTAGAAATTTTATCTCTCAAAATGGACCTCATTTTTGGATTCGGAGTATCGAATTTAGCCTAAGGTGAAATTTTGGTACTTTTTAGATAACTTTCATATTCTGATAAATAGTGAAAATTACTAAATTTTAATTAAAAACAAATTTTTTTAATCAAAATAATTAATAGTGATAAATTATTAATTTTAGTGGTTTTAAAGTATATTTAGAATATATTTTAACAATTTAATACAATTTTGGTCATTGGATGTAATTCTACATTTAAACCAGACATAAACAAATGTCAATCTTTTGATAGTTATTATCTCTTAAGAACACGCTATTTGTTTTGACGACGAGAATTAATTTATAAATTATTTAATGCAACTGATATGTTTTAAATTTGGTAAAATAGACTTCATTTTTGAGGTCATAATATCAAATATTGATTAGGCCTAATTTTTGGTATTTTTCTGGAAACTTTCATTTTTTGATGAATAGTGAAACCACTAAGTGGTAGTTAAGAAAAATGAATTTTTCATAAAACATAATTTTACCGCTTCTGTGAGTGGAATTTCAAAAACCGAAAGACATGGTTGATGTTATTCAGTAAAATGAGGTTCAATGAGTTGAAAATAATTTGTGGTGAATAGTAACTTTTTACTTTTTTTACCACGGTTAAAAGTAAATAGCGTAATTAAGGGTAAAAATGTTATTATTATTACCCTAACACATGTCCTAATTCTACTGGATATGTGTAATTATACCAAAAACAACCTTAGGAATAAAATATGATCATTTAGGCCCACTTGGATCAGATCAGGACATTTATTATTAATTTATTTAACGAAGGGTTAAAATAGTGAAAATCAAAGTTTATTAAGTAAATAATTTTTATTATAGGGTTATACATAAGATAAATTCGACTATAAATTCTCATTAGAAATATAAAACAATTCCCTACATAATTGTATTTTATTTGTAATTTTTAGACATTAAATAATTTATGTTATTTATGGAACAATGATGATGCAGTAATTATCTTATTAATAAAATATTGACATAATTGATGTTATAAATATCCAAATAAATGTAATTTGAGAATTTTTATGAATTACACTAATTTTCTAGGTTAATATTACATGTTAGTATAGATTTAATTAACTTTTTTTCAACTAATAATTCTTTTATGATTTTCTCAAAAATCAATTACTAAATAGAGTCAAAATTGACAAAAAATAGTTTTTAAAACAAATATTATATTATTAATTGTTATTTTATTCCTAAAAATCTAAGGTTCAGCCAAATGAATTATATAAGGTTATATATATTAATTATAAACAACTTGGGGTTCTTTTGTATTGTTATAGTAAGTTTATTAACCTTATAGTGTAAGAACACAAGAAGACATGGTAAATGTAAAATTATTTAACTTAACGTTAAATCTAAATGATAAGGTCAAAATAGGAACCTAAACTTGTCTAAATTCTATTGGATGAGAGTATTTAGACCCATACCCACCTTAGCTACGATGTAAATCAATTTTTAGCTATTTAAAACCTAATTTGGCTTTATAATAAAGTAATATTGTTAGTTATTCCAAAGGTGCCCCTCTCCTCCCTTATAAAAGGGAACCTCCTCCCTCTCTTCCTCACACCCCTTTGAGCCTTCATGCTCGGCCAAAACCTTTCAAATTCTCTTCTCAACTTCCATAGAAACATCCTAGAGGTTCCGTTATTCCACAAAGACCACTTTTAGTGCCCTAAAAGGAGATCTCAAAGGGGCTCTTCAAAGAGGAAGTAATTTCTATTACCGATTATTTCAAATTTATTTCTTCTTCCACTTCTTATTCATAGATTGTTTCATTATGAAGTAATAACATCAGTATGACTCATATACTGATATGTTATTATAAGTATGAAAAAACTCTATTTCACCATCTATCCATCCTACAGAAAACGAAATCACCGCGCGTGCATACGTACGGAATACCGTCTCCACGCCGTGGTGAAATCTATTTTCCACCACCAACTTACTTGGATGGGCATAATGGTGTACATAATAACTATATATAATTATTTTAAAGTGATATTGATTCTGAAATAGTATACATACACTCCAATACAGTCCCACGATCATGAGAATGATATCATCGCTCGTGCGTACGTACTGACTACCGTCTCCACGACGCGATGAGATTCATTCCCCACTTTAACCATTAATGAATGATTATAAAGTACATATGATAAGTAATCATGAAATATATGACATAATAATGATACTTGATTTATGTGTATATATATGAATGTCATCTAATTAATTCCATTCAACTCAATAAGGAAACAAAAACATCGTTCATGCATACGTACGGCCTACCGTCTCCATGAACGGTTTATTTCAATCCATTTAATGATTTATTATATATATGTATATTCTGAATATATATTATATATAAATCATGTTTTATATTCTAGAATTATTTAATCATGATCTAAGTAATCATATGAATAATTACAAGTCAAAACACGGACGACAAATGAACCAATTTTACCCAAAACGCTCTTTAACATGGAATTACAAAAGAACGTGTAATATAAAGTCATAATTGAACCATATATGATTTCATAACAATGATTATGATTCTGGAATACATCAATGACATTATTTAAACAATTATACAATAGGTTCGGACACTTATGAAGCAAATCGGACCTATGGTAAGGGAAATATCACAATCTCATTTTTATCCGAGATTGTTTATACATTAGTATTTACTGGGGTGTATTTTATCATCCACATCCATGTTTTTTCAATATGTAATATTGTTTCCATACACCTACAATTGTTTGAATCCAATTTTAACCTTCGGTGAGTTTTTAGTAAAAGATATTAAAGGAATATTTTGACGTTTTTCGTATGAGGTACTTTTTGACATTTCGGACAAAAGTACGTGAAAAATGTTTTTTTAACTTATAAGGCATGAATGGATTTTTAAAACATTATTCCCAAGAATCATCCCTTACAATATTTAATGTTTACTTTTAATCAACTTCTTTTATTTTATAATTGTATGACATGATAAGAAAGTAAAAGTGTTTTTGAAGTAGAAAGGATATTTTCCTCAAGAATTGAGTTCAAGTGTTTTATCAAAATTATTTTCCATCTAAGATAATAAAGGGTTCTGTTTTTATCCCTATTATTACATTGGTTTGATTATGTTGTGATGGAATTATTTTTATGAATTCCTTTATCTTATATGAATTGTTTTATGATGTCATGTTGTTTAAGAATCCCATTTTTATTACATGGGTTATGCTATGATGTATGGTTTATGATCATGTGGCACGCATAAGAATGGTATCATTATGAGATGGGTGGGAACCATATCTACCTCCAATGAATTGGGTAAAGATTTTATATCTCATGACATAGACATGGCTGGAAGGGTAGGTTATACCGGTTCAGTAAAACAGGACTGAAACGAGGAGTGAACTCGGTTCAGAAATGGACATTGTCCACTAAGATAGTCTTTGAAATGAGTCTTGACTAATAAGAAATGATTTTCTATGATTATGTGTGTATGCCAAAAAGTTTCATGTTTTATGTTATGATTATTGGGATTACATTTCACTACTATGATTTATCCCATGTTATGATATTATGACCTCTTTTGCAGGTTAAGATTTCCAAGATGTTATGTTCTTATGAATATGATGTGATTGATATTTCTTTTGTTTACCCTTACTGAACATTTGAGCTCACCCTTTTATGTTTTCTTTTCCCCAAGATATAACGGATGGTTTTAGATAAAAAATGGAAGATATTTATGGGAGATGTTGAAGATCATTCACCATGATTAGAAGATTATATTCCGAGTTTCCAAAGACACTAAACTATTATGATCCTTGTGTGTGTGTTTTTTTTTTATGTACAAAGTTTTCCGAAAAAGTAATGTAATTTCCATTAATGTTAAGCTTCAGGTCTCTATAGGTAGAGGCAGCTCTGGAAAAAATGTACCTTGGGGTAAAACCCAAAAACACTACATTGAGCGATACTTGAATGGGAACCGGTGCACGACAACAGACCTTTCTGAACTCTTGGTTACGACATTCCTGGGGGATATGCTTAGTATATTTCTCATTTTATTTACAAACCATTATGAAGGGTTTATGAGTATATACATCCTAAAAGAATTTTTTTTACGATTATGGATTATATCCATAAACTTTTCAATTTACGTTAGGTATTTTACAAGTTTGGAATTATTCATTGCAATTGATAAACTAACCTAGTGTATGCCATTGTATAGAAATGGAACCCAGTAGAAGGAATGTGAACTCCAGTAATACTTATGATCCAAAGAGTAAGAAGGATCATATCTATCTTGTTATTAATCTATCATTAAGAAAGGAAATAGTCTCCCATGTATTATCAACATATGAAGACCTATGGATTTGAAGGGAAGCAAGAGATGAAAAAGATGGTAGAGAGAAATATGGATAAAGGGAATAGTGGAAAGGAGGATTTTCCCATATGTGATAAATGTGGAATGAATCATCTTGGTAAATGCTTGAAGGGAATGGGATTTTGTTATAAGTGTGGAGAAAAAGGACACCAAGTACGTGATTTCATGGGCGAGAAAAAAGTCTCAAATGTACAACGCTTCATCTGCAAGGAGTTGGGACACTACACGAATCAATGTCCAAATCATCATAGTATACCCCAAATGATGCTATTGGATAAGAATCATGTTATAATTCTATTGAAGATGAAGAGGAATGATTAAGATTTCATATGTTGATATTAAAGTCGTGTGACATTTTGAGTGTTTTATCAATGATGTGCTGGTTATATGAATTATTGAAATAAATAAGCATTGTAATGCAGTACTATTTCCTTAGGAACTTGAGATTATATGGTCATGATACTAAGGTAGTAATTTTGGAATATGAAATGGTCTATTTGGATAAATTATATTGGATATTCTTGAATACCATGGAACTGATTAATGGTTTTTATATTCTGTCATTATTGGAGTTTACAACATTTTTGAATATGATGAGTATATCCAGTATTCTATATAGAATAAGAGAACATGAAAGTAATAAATATGGTTTTATGGTAATTTATCATGTTACCATGTTTTTAAAGAATACTTGATGAAGGTATTCACATGTTATTACGTGGAAAAAGGTATCTTTGTTGTGTTTAACTTCCTTATAAATTTTGACATGTGAGTTTGGATAGAGGTTTTTTGGATAACACTAAAGGTTAGAA
The DNA here is from genome assembly GCA_963277665.1 of Viscum album. Lineage (NCBI taxonomy): Eukaryota > Viridiplantae > Streptophyta > Magnoliopsida > Santalales > Viscaceae > Viscum > Viscum album. The sequence goes on along the minus strand of OY728128.1, from coordinate 2,103,019,683 downwards.
TGGATTAAATTTTACATTGGATTATATTTTGAAGATAAAATCATTTCTTAATATTATTTTTTTGGATTTTTTATAAAAGGACATCCTAGTGGTATGGTGACAACCAGTCGCATCTGACAAGGCCGCGAGATTTTAACCCACAACCGAAGGGTGACAAGGGTGAATCGCCTATAATAGTCTTATGTGATGTCCTGGACTGTATAATGTAGTTTTTCTAAATGGTATTATAGATGAATTATAAATTCATTTTTTGGAACCATATACGATTAGGATAAATAAAGTATTTTCAGGTTATATTATCTTTTATAGTGGAAGATGAGTTTGTGGTAGAAATTAGTTAAGGATAGAACTCTACTTGTGAAGTATATTTTTTATTATATGAAGAAATTAATTCTTAATCATTAGTTAAGGGATCTTTAAACAAAAAATGTGTTATCCTAATACCACATGTTTTGTTTAACCAATGTTATTTCAAATTATCATAGATTGATGGCTTAGAGTCCCTCACTTTTACACTTTTTTGTGATTGATGACCTCAATTAGTCCAAATAAACATTTACGTTTTTGATCTAATTATGTCTCTAATTTCCACCACTGTTATCCAAATCGAGATCATAATTTGGTGGTGACTTTTCATTTCCCTTTCCCTATTAATAATAATAAATTTTATTAAACCAATTTCCATTGTGGGTTCTCCACAATGGTATATTTCTATTTTTAACCTTTTATTTTTGAAAAACAATATCAAATTGTGAGGAAATAATTTATTTAAGGAGTGAATAATGTAACACCACAAGATTTCATAGTACATTATTTCTTCAATGTAATCTACCAACTTGCACTACCCGCAACCCCAAGTTCTTGCGCACTATGAATTACCTAATTAGCCGTTCAAAAGAGGTTATGAATAGTAATAACTGAATTTTTATCTTTATAGATTCTATATAATATTTGAATCTATATTATTTTTTTCTTAGACATAATGTAAGAAGAAATTTAATTTTTTTTTCATATAAAAGAATAATTTTTCAAAAAATTCAATTTTACCACCTATTAATGGAGAACCATTTTTAAATCAAATATTTGAAACTGTTATATATTCAATTTGAAAAAATAAAGTTCTTCTTTAGAATCGTTAATAATAATTTTGTTTTAATAAATTTTTGGTGTTTTTCTGATAACTTTCAGATTTGGGTGAATAGTGAAAAATACTATCTTTTAAATGAAATTTTTTTTAATCAAAATAAATTATACTGTTAAATTATAAATTTTAATTGTTTGGCAGTATAATTAGATTACATTTTTACCATTTAATTATATTTAGGTCATTTGATGTAATTTCACATTTAAACTGAACATAAGCAAGTGTAAATCTTTTGATAGTTATTATTTTTAAAAACAAGCTATTCATTTTGACAGCGGAAATTAATTTTTAAATAATTTTGACAGTTTTGTGTTTTTAATTTAGAAAAATGGATTCCATATTTAGAATCAGGAGGTATAAATTATGTAAATAAGTTACTTTTATTTTTATTTATTTTGAATAATTACTTTGGTAAATATTTAATTTATCATGGTTAAAGGGTAAATCCAGTAAATAAGGGTAAATAAATAATATTATAACAATATTAAATCACCATAAAATGTGTCCTAACTCTATTGGATGATACATGACCAACCATGGGAATCTTTGGGTGTATTATGGGACCCCATGGATCCACTTGTAAGTGATAATGACACTTTATATTAATTAATTGAATGTAAAAACAAAAATAACAAAAGAAAATATATTATAGTAAATTTTTTTATATGATGTTATATAATTTATCTATTCAACTATAAATATTATTTTGAAATCTAAAACGATTTACTAACTGCTAATATTTTATATATATATTTTATTAATAAAATAAATATATTTATTTATGACACCATGATGATGCAATATTCCTTATTAATGAAAGAATCAAATAAATAGTATTATAGATGTTAAATTAAATATAATTTAATGTTTTAATACCATCCAAGAATTTTCTAGGTTATTGTGATATGTTAGGATTGATTAAATTAATTTTTAGAAGTAATAATGCTTTTATGAATTTAACAAAAACAAAATAGCAAATAGTGTCAAAAATGACATAAAAGTGTTTTCTAAAACATATATTATATTATTAATTGTTATTATATTCTTAAAAATCTAAGGTTCAGATAAAAGACATAAATAATATTATTTATGTCATTAATGAACCACTTTATGTTCTCTTTTAAGTATATAGTGTGTTTATTGACCATATAATATAAAAATACAAAGAGAAATGGTAAATGTCAAACAACATAACTAAGAGTTAAATATAAAAGATAAGGTTAATATAGGGACCTAAACCTATCTAAAACATATTTATTGAAGGGTTTTTGACCCATTAACTCTTTATCCTTTAAATAATTTATTTTGGGCCATTAGAAACCAAGATAATTTTATTAAAAAATAATATTTCTAGCTTTTCCTAAGGTGCCCCAAAGCACTCTTATAGAAGGGAACTTCCCCTTCACTCTAATTAGCACCTTAAAAGCCATTTGGCTCGGCCAAAACCTATCCAAATATCTTCTTTAATATCCTACCTTGATCTTATAGGCCTTCCTTTAGTCAGAAAGCCAACCTATGGATCCATTTTGATCAAATAAAAATAAAGACCCGAAGAAGAGGTAAATATTTCAGAACCTCTTTCAAGTTACTTTCATTTTCAACTTCCTCTTTATTTGTTGTTTCCATTATAAAATAATAACACTAGTATCTTCTATATTCTGTGATGTTATTATAAATATGGTACAATCTTATTCATTATTCTATCCATCCTTTGAATGACATGTCACCGTACGTGCGTATGTACGAATTACCGTCTCCACGTCGTGGTGAAATTGTTATTCGATACATCATTATTTTTATGGGTATAATAATGATGTGTAAATGATGTAAATAATAAATATAAGATTATAATTATTCCTTATATTTGATATACCATACAATTATATATAATTTTTATATCAAAAAAATGATATTGTCACTCGTGCGTACATACGGATTACCGTATCCACGAACATGATGAGATTCATTCCCCATTGTATCAATTCAAGAATAATTTTCATATGATGATTAAGAATAGTTTTTAAATACTTAAAATCATCTTTAATACGAATAAGATACATAATATCCATAACAAACTTTAATTATGTAACAAATCCTATAAAGGAAAACGAATCAGTTAACACCCGAAACGACGATAATACTATAATTTTTTTAACAAAATAATATTAAAAGATAATATATGATATAATATTAATTTATATAGTTCTTGAATAATTTAATAATAATTATTTCACCATTATAAAGTAGGTTAAACTACCCTCGTCCAATGAAAAGTACAAGGTAGGGGTTAAATCTACAATCTGTTTATTATCTGAGGTTGTTTTTACGCATGTATCTATTGTGACCTATTTATCATCCACATCCATGTTTATTAAAAATTTAATTCAAAACATTTTTACTATTTAATAGAAATTGGTTTATGGTCATTTATACCCTTATTTGAACTTATATGTTTTTAAAGGAATCTTTCAGTCATTTTCAAGACAATGTACTTTACAACCTTTTCGACAAAATTATGGTAAGAATGTTTTTATTAACTTATACGTCGGGTGCGGTTATTCTCCCCTGTTATAACATAATCAATGATTCCCGTAAAATATTTTAAGAATATTTTAAAAATAATTTTTTTCTTTTATAATTATGTGGCATTAAATGATTTCAAAAGAAATAAAGAGATAGTTTTCTCAAATAGTTTTGATTTCATCTATGTCATCATCCTTTGATGGATTTTATACTTGTTTGCAGTCGGTTCATTATGATAAAAATATTCCATATTGTATTGATGTTTTTGCTATATGTTTGACTGTGGATGTGTTATTTTTATATCATTCATGGTTTATGGTTAAAGTAGTAACATTTTATGTGCTAGTTTTAATATGAATGTTTACTTTATATTTCATCCTTTTCATATGAGGAATGTATTGGACTTAGTATGTGACGGATGGTTCCCGCTATACCTCCTAAATGCATCGATAGGTCTCATGAGACAACTAGATGTGGATTTGGCCAAGGCCTTTCCCAATTTGATATATGGTTTTGGCTGAGGCCTTAATCATTTTTAGATGTCTTGGTCGAGCCCTTGACAAAATGTTTTAGAATGACTGGAATTATACATTCCCTCATTATGAAAATTATATTGATGGTTAATGTGGTCATTCGACTTGAATAATACCCATGATTATGTTTTATTATGGAATTATTTACTCATCTCATATTCCTGCCACAAAAGTATTTATGTTTATTATTGGTAAAGGAATGTGGTTTCAATTCTTCACCATGATTAATATTTATGTTATCTTTTTCTATCATTATTACCGTTACTGAGTGTTTGAGCTCACTGCTTTCTTATGTTTCATTTTCCAAGTATTTTAATAAGTTGCTTATGAGTGACTTATAGGCATAATATAAGAGGCTTTGATGTTTCTAATGGAACAAATTCATGTTTTACTTCTTTTCAAGTTGTAAAGTTGAACTTATGTATGAATCTTGTTTCCAATAATACTAAACAGTTCGGTTGTTCGGGACATAAATTCTTTGTGATCATGATATTGTTATTTAATAAGGCACCAACTCGGATTAATTAGGGTCAGGTCATTATAGTTGGTATCATAGGATGTTTAGTACTAACATTGGAAACAATATTTAGATAAACTCTAGTTAGAGAACTTTACCCTAAGAAAGAATTTAAGGATTAGTATAGATGAACTCGCTAGAATTTTGGTAATGTAGAGATTTTGTGAGTTTTACAAGAAAATACACCCTTTTCTAGAAACAGGCAGGTAGAGGCGGATCTAGAACATATGTACCTAGGGGTAAAACATGAAAACACTGCTTTGATCTAGACTCCAATGGGAACTGTTGCAAAACAATGGGCCTTGCCGCCCTCATGGTTACGACACTCCTGGGGGATATGCTTAGGATAATTCTCATTTTCTTTAAAAACCATTACGAAGGTTTTATGAGTCTACACTTCCTCAAAGAAAACATTTTTTTTGATTATTGATTATATCCACAAATTATTCAATTTAAGTTAGTATTTTACATGTTTGAAATTATTCATTGGAATTCAGAGACTAACATAGTGTATTCCGTTTTATAGAAATGTCGCCCAGTAGAAAGAATGTGAACTATAACAATACCTATGATTCAAAGAGAAAGAAGGATCGTATCATTCATGGAATTAAGCCAAGATTTATAAGGGAAATAATATCCCATGTATTATCAACAATTTAACAAATAATATCACGTGTTAATAAAATAAGTAAATAATTATCTGAGTCCTATGGCTGTGGAGGGAAGAAAGAGAAGAAAAATTTGGTAGAGAGAAAGATGGATAAAGGTAAGAGCGGATAGATGGATTTTCCCATATGATATAAATGTAGAATGAATCAATTTGGTAAATTCTTGAATGGAATGTCAATTTGATATATGTGTGGAGAAAAAGGACACTAAGTACGTGATTGCAAGGGTGAGAAAAAGGTTTCAAATGTACAATCATTCATCTGAAAGGAGTTGGGACACTACAAAAATCAATGTCGAAATCATTATAGTCTACCCCAAATGCAGCTATTGGATAAGAATCAAGTTATGATACTACCAAATATGAAGTGGAATTATTAAGAGTTCTTATGTGGTTATTAAATTATTGTGTCTTTTTGAGTGTTATATCAATGATGTACTGGTTATAAGAATTATAGAAATAAATAAGTACTGTACTGCAGTACTATTTCATTGAGAATTTGAGATTATATGGTCCTGATACTATGGTTGTAATTTTGGAATAAGAGATGGTCGATTTGGATAAATTATATTGGATATTCATCACTACCTTGGAATTGATTAATGGTTTTTATATTTCGTCATTATTGGTGATTCCAACATTTTTGTATATAAGGAGTATATCCAGTATTCTATATATAATAAGGGAGCATGAATGTAATAAATATGGTTTTACGATAATTTAGGGTGTTACCATGTTTTAAAATAATACATGATGAATCTATTCACATGTTATTACTTGGAAAAAGGGATCTTCATTGTTTTTTAATTATTAATTTTGGCATGTGTGTTTGGATAGAGGTATTTTGGATTACTATAAGGGTAGGAATATATTACGTTAGAAATTGGATTTTATTGTTAATGTAAAAGAATTTCTGAAGATTATTATTTTTATTTTGTATAAAAGGGAAACCCAGAGGTCGGGTGACAACCAGTCGCATCCGACAAGGCCATGACATTTGAACCGACAACCGAAGGGAGACAAGGGTGCATCGCCTATTACATGCCTATGTGATTTTTTGTATTGTATAATGTAGTTTTTTTAAAAGGTTTAATAGATGAATTATAAATTCATTTTTTTGGAACCATATACGATTGGGATAAATAGAGTATTTTTATGTTCTATTATGTTTTATAGTGAAAGATGAGTTTGTGGAAGTAATTAATTAAAGGATAGAACTATACTTGGAAAGTATATTTTTTTTATTCTATGAAGAAATTTATTTTTATTTTTATTTAAGGGACCTTAAAACCAAAAATGTGGTATCCTAATACATTATGTTTTTTTTGAACCAGTGATATTTCAAATCAGCATACATTGATGGCTTTGAGGCCCTCAAGTATACACATGTTTGTGATTGATGACCTCAATCACTCCACATAAATATTTATGTTTTTCCTCCAATTATGTGTCTCTAATTTCCACTAATGTTCTCTTAATCGAGATGATAATTTGGTGGTGACTTTTTCGTTTCCCTTTCCCTCTTATTAAGACTAAATGTTATTAAACTAATTTCTGATGTGGGTTCTCCACAAACGTATTTTTCTATTTTTTACCTTTTATTTTCAAAAAACAATATCAAATTGCGAGGACACAATTTATTGAAGGAGGGAAGAATGTAACACCCCATGATTTCATAGTATTTTATTTCTTCAAAGTAATCTAATAACTTTTAATACAACAACACCAAGTTATAGTGCTCCACGACTTACCTAACAAGCCATTCAAAAGTGGTTATGAATAGTATTAGCTGAATTTTGAACATTATATAATCCTTATAATTTTATAATACATATTATGAGTTTCTTAGACATAATGTATGAACAAATTCTTTTTTAGATAAAAGAAGTATTTTTCAAAAAATGAAATTTTACAACCTATTAATGGAGATACCTTTTTAAACCGAATATTTGTAACTTTTATATATTCAATTTGAAAAAATAAACTTATTATTTAGAATCAGGACATAAGAGTTTAGTTTCAATATATTTTGGGTGTTTTTCTGATAACATTCATATATGTGTGAATAGTGAAAAATACAATATTTTAACTGAAAACATTTTTTTTAATCAAAATAATTAATATTGTTAAATTAAAAAAATTTAGGTTTTGGAAGTATAACTATATTATATTTTTACCATTTAATTATATTTTTGTCATTATACATAATTTCACAATTAAACTGTATATAAGCAAGTGTCAATCTTTTGATATTTATTATTTCTTAAAAACAAACTTTTCATTTTGACACCGGGAATTAATTTTAAATTAATTTCTAAACCTTCTATGTTTTGAATATAGAAAAATGGATTCCAAATTTTGAATTAGGAGGTTTAAACTATGTAAATAAGTAACTTTTATTTTTAAACATTTTGAATAATTATTTTGGGAAATATTTTATTTACGATGGTTAAAGGGTAAAATCCGGTAAATAAGGGTAAAAAAATATTATAATAATATTAAATTATCTTAAATCGTGTACTAACCCAATTGTCTGATACGTTTCCAACCATAGGAATCATTTTGTTGATTTTGGGACCCCATAGAGCCAGTTGGCAGTGATAATGATATTTTATATTAGATAATCTAAAGTAAAGACAAAATAATACAAGAAAATATCTTTTAGTAAAACAAATTTAATATGAAGTTATACAATCAATATATTAAACTATAAATAGTCATTAGAAATAAAAAAAGATTTACTACCTCAGCATATTTTATATATAATTTTTAGACATAAAATAAATTTATATAGTTATGACAAAATGATGGTGCAATATTTTGTTTATTAATGAAAGAATAAAATAAATGATATTATAAATATTAAAATAAATATAATTTGAATGTTTTGATTTCATACAAGAATTTTCTTGATAAATGTGATATGTAAGGATTGATTAAATAATTTTTTTCATGTAATAATGATGTTAGAAATTAAAAAAAAACAAAATACCAAATAGTATCAAAATTGACATAAAATAGATATTTAAAAAAATATAATATTATTAATTGATATTATAATCTTAAAAATCTAATATTCAGAAAAATGTCATAAATAATATTATATAGTTCATTAATTAACCACTTTAGGTTCTCTTGGAAGTATACAATAAGTTTATTAACCATATAATATAAAAATACAAAGAGACATTGTAAATGTCAAACTATTTAACTAAAATTTAAATATAATAGATAAGATTAATATAGTGACCCAAACCTATCTAAAACCTACTGGATGAGTTGTTTTAGACCCATAACCACCTTATACTTTAAATAGTTTATTTTTGTGCCATTAGAAATTGAAAATTAATTTATTATAAAATAATATTTCAAAATTTTCTAAAGGTGCCCCTCACCACTCTTATAAACAGGAACTTCCCCTTCTCTCTAATTCACACCTTCAAGCCATTTGGATCGGCCAAACCCTATAAAATTATCCTCTAAACTGTCCTCCATTCATCCTAGAGGCCATAATTTACTCATAAATCCATCATATGGAGCCCTTTTTATCAAATCAAAAAGAGTAACCCGAAAAAGAGGTAAATATTTCAACACCTCTTTCTAGTTTATTTCTTTTTCCACTTCTTTATACTTTGATTTTTACATTATAAAATAATAAGTCTAGTATATTAAATATACTTTGATGTTATTATAAATATTTTACAACCATATTGAATATTCTATCGATCCTTTGAATGACATGTCACTATACGTGCGTACGTACAACATACCGTCTACAGGTCATGGTGTAATTGTTATTAAATATATTATTATTTGGATGGGTATAATAATTATGTTAAATTGATGTAAATAATAAATATATCATGATAATTATTCTTTATGTATAATATACCATCCAATTATATATTATTTTAATATCAAAAGAATTATATTGTCGCTCGTGCATACGTACATATTACAATCTCCACGAATGTGATAAGATTCATTTCCCATCTTACACATTCAAGAATAATATTCATTTGAGGATTAAAAATAATGTTTAATGAATTAATATCATCCTTAATATGAATATGATACATCCTATCGATAACAAACATTACTTACATAACAAATCTTATAATGTAAAATGAATCAGTTAACACCTAAAACGACGATAATACTAAAATATTATTTACAAAGGAATATTAAAAGATCATATATGATATCATATTAATGTATCTAGTACTTGAATAATTTAATAAATATTATTTCACCATTATATATGAGGTTATCCTAACCTTTACCAAGGAAAATAAAAAGTTAGGGGTTAATTCTACAATCTCTTTATTATTCGAGGTTGTTTTTACGTACGTATCTACTGAGACCTCTTTATCATCCACATACATGTTTCTTAAAAATGTATATCAATTTTTTTTACTATTTAATAAACAATGTGTTAATTTAATTTATACCCTCATTTTAACATATATGTTTTTAAAGGAATCTTTCCGTCGTTTTCCAGACAAGGTACTTTACGACCTTTTCGACAAAATTAAAGTAAGAATGTTTTTCATCTTATTCGGCAAGTGCAGTTATGCTTCGTCATTATGACTTTGTCAAAGATTACCCTACATGTATATAAGAATATTTTAAAAATATCTTTTTTCTTTTATAATTATGTATTTTTAAATTATTTAAAAAAATAAATAGATATTTCTCACAAATATTTTTGATTTCATGTATGGAAACATCCTTTGATGGATTTTATACCTGTTTGAAGTCGATTCATTATGATACAAATATTCCGTATTTTATTGAAAGTTTTGGGATATTTTTGACCATGAATGTGTTAATTTTATAACATTCATGTTTTATGGTAAAAGTATTGACATTTCATCTGCTAATTTTAATATGAACGTTTAGGTTATATTTCAATATTTTCATATGAGGAATGTATTGGACTTAGTATGTGACGAGTGTAGCTCGCTATAGCTCCTTGATGAATCGGTAGGTTTCATGAGACAAATAGATGTGGAATTGGTTGAGGCCTTTCCCAATTTGATATGTGGTTTTGGTCAAGGCCTTAATCATTTTTAGACGTCTTGGCCGAGGCCTTGACAAAATGTTTCAGAATGTCTGGCATTATACATTACCTCATTATGAAAATAATATTAATGGTTCATGTGGCCATTAGACTTGTAGAATATCCATTATTATGTTTTATTAGGGAATTATTTACTCAACTCATATAATTTCTATAAAAGTATTCTTATTTAATATTGGTAAAGTCATGTGGTTTAAATTTTTCACCATGATTAATATTTATGTTATCGTCCGTTGTATTTCTTACCCTTACTGAGAATTTGAGCTCAACACATTCGTATGTGTGATTTTCCTAGGATATAAAAAAGTTAGTTATGAATGACTTGTAGGTATAATCTAGGATTATTTGATGTTTCTAATTTAATAAATTCGTGTTCTATTTCTTTTGAAGTTGTAAAGTTGAACTTATGTATGAATCTTGTTTCCAATAATACTAAACTGATTGGTATTTCGAGACATGAGTTCCTTGTGATCATGCAAATGTTATTTAGTAATGCACAGACTCTGGGTAACAAGGGTCAGTGCATTATAATGACATTGTGGGAATTTTCATATAATCAATTATGACATTCATGGAACCGTGTCATAGAATAGGGGTTTCTAAATATAGAACATATAGTGGGGATGGACATATACTGGTGGATGAATGTGAATTTTATGCGAACGTGCCTTAGCTTAAACAAGATCCTATAAGATTTTCCTTAATGTTTCAGTTTTGGATACGAGTGTTGGAATGTGTATATATGGTTTTCTACAATTTTATTTAGGTTAATTTTCGAGGTGCATTAGTTTTCATTCTATAAAGACAACTATTTGAAAAAAAAATCATGAACTATATATTTATGGTGTTCTAATCAATGTTCCACATGTTTTCTATTGGATCAGAAGTTTTATTTTTTAGTGACCACAAGATACATCAAATTGGAAACATTGATATTTTCACACGAGTTAATTTTTTTTATATGGTGGATATGATGAATCATAAAATGAGACTCAGAAATTATATTTGGGAGTGATAACAATTAAATTTTTTATTCAGTGATTTTTTTTATGTCCTGAAATATTTCTCTCATGTTTGCATTAGTTTTGGATGTGTCGGGCTCAAAAGAATCTCCTACTAGAAGAAAAATATTGGGGAGAACCGTTTTTTAAAACCCTAAAGCCTATCAGGGGAAGTCATGAGGCCCTATAAATGGTTTCAAATTGTTTATTTAACCATGAAATTTTGGATGAATGATTGTGAAATATGTATGAAATAATTTATAGTGGTCTGCAATTAGGGTTTACGTGGTTTTCAAAACCATGCCCATCGACTACATTATTAATGCCACATAACCAATAACACTTCATGGTTTAATAATATTAATCCCAAATTATGAATCCAAACCATGTGGGGTATGAATATTATGTAGCAAGAGCCACATATTTGGAAAATCGATATACAAACAGTGCAACATCATTGTGCACCTAATTTAAGGAAAAAATAACGAATTTTCTTATCTTCCTTTTATGGGGTTTAAATAAATTCCTACAATATTCTCCTAGGAGGCCTCCCACATGCACACGTCTCATACACCTTTTCCAATGGTAGTATATACTCTATTATTGTTTCAAATTGAATTTTGTTCAATGAATTGGAATTGTTTCATAAAGGCTATGAAAACTCATGCGTCTTACTTACGTTTCTTTTCATGCTTTTGATGTGATCATTGAGTGAACTCATTTTCCCTATTTTCAAGTTGTATATTGATTCTTTAAATATTTCTCAATTTGGATAAAATAATATATTTTTATTAGATGAGTGTATAATCCCTTATATAATGTAGGTGGTCTATGAATTTTTCATTTTAAGTCACATTGTTTATAAATTACGTCATTGTGACTCATTCCAAATTCTCCATGTGATTATCCTAGAATGTAAACTAACCTAAATTAAATATCTAAATATAAAATTTGACCCATTTTAAACCATTTTAAATTATAATAGGTCTATGAATTCATATTGTTCCATCTATTAGGAGTTTCATATTAATGGATGTTATTTTCCATTGATAATAATTGGACATAGAGTGATAATTGATAAAATTGGTGTTTAAAATTATAAATGGGAATGCTCACATAGATATACATGTTCTATGTTTTAGGATGTTATTGTTTGTTGGAGAAATTGGTTTTATTGGAATCATGTATTGGGGTACCGGGAACCCATAAACCGGATTTTGAAAATGAAAAAAAATGATTAGCATCAGTAATGATTAATTACAAGTAAAATTAAAGGAATAATTGAAATGTTATGAAATTTTAACGGTAAGGATCTACCCCTAACCCATGTTAATAAATAAAAAAATGCATGAACTAAACAACATGATAAATTTGTAGTGGCGTGGAACATACTATGGGATTATTAATTACCAAATAATTTAATAATAGAAATTGATTTATTGAATTTTTTTACTCCATGATTATGAAAATTTCTTCTTTTTTACCTAATTTATTATATATTATGATTCCTAGGCATTGAGTCCCTAATGATTTATGATACTTGGGAACAACATACAATATTTTTTGGGCATGATATCCACTATTATGTACTAAAATTCCATCTATTTTTATTATGGTCATGGTGTCCCAATATAAATTAAGATACATAGGATTGGTATTCCTCATGATTTTATGATACTCAGGAATTGAATCCCATAAATTTTGTGATACGTGGGAATGACTTCCATTAGTTTTTATGAGAATGTATTAAATTTTTAAGTAAATGTTTGGATTCCCTTATTATTATGACCATGGAATTCCATTATAAATTTTGGCACTCAGGCATGTTGTCCCCCTTGAAAAATGATATATTGACATTGAATCCCTTATCACTATATGAGACTCCTATGAATAGGCATGGAGACATGAGTTATGCCTTGGGTCTTTAATTGTCATATTTTCTTTATATATGGATAGATATGCCACCAATAATTCAGTATATATATATATATATATATATGGAGGCACATTCAGATATTTTCCATAGTTCTTCAATGAAGGTATGGTTCGGTGGGAACCATTTGAGGAACCCGATCTTGAGTGGTTTTAATTTATTAATTACATCATTATATATTACAATTGAACAATATTATATTTTATACTCATATACTAGATATCAATTTGAATCCCTCGGTGGTATCCCACTGAGTATATCTCACACCCTGTTTGGGCCCTCATTTTGTTCCTGAACACACATCATGGATGCAGGTTATGGATCTTGGTTTTTTTATTCATTCTGTTATCCATGTTTTCTGGGATGGATAATATGGGTAGAGGAATTATAAGGTGATCGTGAATCTATTGTAGATAGTTTTTGAGACTTCTACTTATTTATTTTCTTTTGAGTGTTGCTCTTCGGTTATGTATTATCCACTATATGTATTTTTATCTATAAATAAAATCATGCCCATGAAGTTTCGTAATATTTATCATTGGACGTGTATAATTGTTTATAACTATTTTATTTTTTTTAATTCATCACTTATTTATTTTAATTATTTATCCTTCATATCTAATTATTACAGATTTAAAGGGTATAGTCTCCACACAACACCGCCTTCAAACCCTCACTGATAGTTGATAAAATTTAGCATAAGGGGATATTCACTTGAGGACATGTGGTTACTGGTTTAGCTACTATTAATATTGCAGGTTAGGTTTGGATATCAGAGATCACAATGGTGGAAAATTCTGTTCCTTCCATACACATTAAAATAATGACTTCGTCCATATTTCAGTAAAATACCAAAGGAAATTGATTTTTAAAATCAAATTAGGATTCCATTTAAACCATTATTTCAATGTAAAACTTGGTAAAAAGTTTCTTTAAACAATATTTATATAATGTTAAATAATTTAACTAAAACATATTTATAAAAGATAGATATGGGGGGAAAAAGGCTTTTCCCCAAAGAGACAAATAAACATTATTTTTTTAAATAAATTTTTTGGTAACTTTAATCCTTTATAAGAGAGAAATGATAAAATATTTTACAAATAATTAACACATTATAAAATACACAGGTTCATCATATGTATAAAACATGGTCTTATTTTTGGAATTGTATCATAATAAATCTCGTTAAATAATGAGATTGTAACTTTAAACCATTACTACTTTGGTATCTTTTGAATCATAAACCCTATAAAATTTATGATATAATATGTATATATTAATCCATAAATTATCATGACAAGGAACATAAAAAAAATTTATGGGATGTATAAACATCATAAAAGGATACATGTGGTGTATATGACCTGTGTCCCAAAAAATTAAAAGTGAGAAGAAAATATATTACCATAAGTCTTCAATTCCATCATACACATTAGAATATTTTGTATAATAAATATAAGTATGTTGAAAATATATTAATGAATAATAATATTTTTCAGTCCTTATATTATTTACTTATGAACATTTCCCACTTGTAATTACAAATTCCTTTCTAAAATCACATTTGAGGTAATAACTGCATTGGTTTTCATGTACATTTTCATATTGTATTTTTTTCCATTGACATTTACCATTATTACATAATAAATATATTGGTAAACATAATATAAATATCATATATATTCATTAAATAAATATTTATATTAATCCAATAAACATCAAGATATAAAATAAATTTCACTATTCCTGGTGATGGTGGGTAGTATGTAAAGATGAACTTTGATTACCGTTTATTGATTGATGAGAAAAAATAGAAATAAATAAATAATATAATTATATAATAATTTTTATTTCATATATATATATATATAATATTTTAATTAAAATATTCATTATTACCTTTCATGAAAAGCATATGTGAAGAACGAATCACGTTGTTTCACAAAGTAGTAGTCCAATATACACATGAGTTATGTTGTCATATTTCCATGGAATGGAAAGTAAGATGGTATGTGTGATATCATAATTTGAGAAGTAATTTTTTTTTCAAATATGTAATATAAATTCAATTAATCTATCCTTCCTACCATCCGAATGAAAATTTCTTTTTATTATTATACAATCACATTTTATGGAAAAGTGAGAAACCACACAAGACTTCACCACTTCACCACATCATATCTTCCACACTTCCACACAAGCGACATTATTATTTTGAAATTCGTGGAATGGTAAAAATATAGATGATATTTTATAATTAAAAATGGAATTTTATGTCAAAAATTATATATATATATATACTTTAAATCTATCATTACATTATTATGATTTACGTGGTGATGAAAAAATATTTACATCAGTTCACATGGACGTAGTCCATCATACACACGATCAAATATTTTTTTACCCACATGATAAAAGAGGGGATAGATATAGGGAATTAAAATAACATAATACTCTATAATTATATATTAGATACATATGTTCTTATTTATTCATTATTTATATTTTTTTAATGATGTGTACGAAATAAATAAAACAAAAACACTTTGTTAAGAAAAATACATATTATTCGGAACACCTCCAAAGTTTAGCACTAAAATCCTTTCAATGATAGTTATAGGATAAATCTAGGGGATCCATGTCATGGGGAGATAAGTAAGGAATGTTTTTGGGTATTTTTTTGAACCAAATGGTTTTTTATATGTGTATAGGAGATTGTAAGGGATGGCCTTTTATAAGTGTAGGAGATGATACACTTGGAGTTTTTCAAAATGATGAATTTCACCCATGTTTTTCGTGAGATAAAAGTATAAAAAATTGATATTAACTAATCAAAAGAATATAAAAGGACACAATAATTCCATATAATATTAATTTGACAGTTAAATTGTAATTTTTAACACTTATCTTTTTATCTTATCCCTTAAAAATATATATTTATCTTATCCCTTGAAACTAATTTTTACAATTTTTTGCAATTCATTTGATTAAAAAAATTATGTTGATCATATTATATAATATTAATTATTATGATTTTCAAAAAGGAATCCATTTTTTCAAATTCAACTCATATAATTGACATACTTAATTTTAAATTAAACCTCAATATGGAGAGAAAATAGGTTCTTAAGGAAACATTCCTCAAAATTTAAATGCTTTTTAGGAAAAAATTTAATTGATATTGATTATAATAGAATAAAATAGTGTTAATTATAATATAATTGAATTAGTTTTAATTATAACACCATATCCTATTTTGAAAATTTTAAACTCTTTAAATCAAAATATATTCTTAATAAAAACATATAATATTTAATATTCATTCAGAGATTAATCATTTTAAAAATGATCAAAAAATATCTAAGTGTTTGGAAAAAATCCATCAAGGTTACATTGAACCATTTTTGAGATGATTGTGTTTGTTAACAATATAGTCCTCTATGTGTGTTTGCTGAAAAAGTAGGCCATAATGATCATTTTTTAGATAAAAGGGGGTTTACAAGGTGAGTTTTCGAGTTCAAGAGACTTTTTTGAGAATACAAGATTGAATGAAGAACATCAAAAATGGAATGGGTGATCTGGATGTAGTACACATATAGAAGATACAAGGTAGTTTTGTTTTCTAGTGTTTTCCAAATATCAGGGCCTCAAAATTAACAAATAGAGAAAATATGATTTCGAAAAGGGACTTGCACGATGGTGTCTTAGATGGTTGGAATGTTGTGCACCATATATTTTTCAAAATTATAACGTCAGAAGACATCAATGTAAATATGGGCTCTCATGTTTTGGTTTGGGCTCAACAGTGACTAGGGCAACCAAGGATATGGTAGCTGGACTTGCATGCCAGGAGAGAACCAGCACGCAATGCTTAGGGTTTCCAAAATGAATGTAAATTGGGGGATATACCTCTTCATTTTTCACGGAGTTCAACACATAGTGGAAATTTGAGCACCATTCATGCAAGTTGGTTTGGGCGCGGATGTGGTGGTTTTGTCATGCAATTATAAAAATATTATGAAGTTGCACACTCATTGATTGTTGTGAGCCAATAGCGATTTCAACATACTATAGTGTGAGTCGCCCATGTTCTGAGTTGTATAAGGGAGTGTTTCACAAGTTATTAGGCGACACATTCACACCAGATGTTAGAGAAGCACATTACACTTATAGAAGTGCCCCATTCATTTTAGGGTTGTTCGAACGTTTGATGATTTCCCAATACATCTGGTGCAAAGTGTTTTTCTTTAGTGAATGAAATTTTTTCTTCAAATGAGAATTCATATACAGAAGAATAATCATTCATTTTGGATAACCATGAGACCTAAAAGTCTATAAACATTGAGTGGATCTTTATAATAATTAGTGTGCACACATAAGTTAAGGGAGCAGTGAGCTTTCATATTGTGAGTGGCTGTAAACCTTGAGGGACATTGAGTCTTCTCCAGACATTCTAATCAGTAGTGTACTTATAGTTGATTTAGTACATAGACACATTTCTAGCGTATTCTCCATGTACATAGCCCAATGAGGGTGACTTATGTAAAAATATTTGTGTCATGTTCATGATTTATTATCATATTATACTTTTCAATATGAAGAGATAGAAGAGAGTTATTTTTAACAGCAAAAGAAGATCAATAGGGTCAGTTTTTTTTCAGTAATACCCTAATTCACACCCCCTCAGGGTATCTAACCTAGTGGAACAAACACTAAGATAAATTTTTATATAAATGAATCAAAAATTATGTTCATATTTTCAAATAAAATTTCAATATTTATAAAAAAAATTGATCATAAATAATGTGAATGATCCTATAAAACAACCTATTTAGATAAATATTATTTTTAAGAATAAAATTAGTTTTATTCTTATGTAATTCGTAGAAAAAATATAATATGAAATTAACAACCTTTTATTTTATAAAAATATATACTTAAATTAATTAAAAAAAGATAATTATTTTAATTTATTAAGATAATATGTTTTTGTTCAAATGATAATATTTTCTTAGAAGAACAATTATTTATTTTCAAATGATTTTATTTCATTTCTAATTAATTTGTAACCAAATAATTCATTTTATATGTATATATTTGTAAACTGTATATTTTCATAAATTATTTAGTACTATTCATAAATGTATTTCCAATGGTTAGATACTAACTATCATATAAAATAACAATATTTTAATAGTATGTCGTGTTTGAGTAAAACTCAGTGTTGTGTGTAACGAAAGAAACTATTAAAATTTTAATGAACAAATAGTTCATAAACTATCTAGTTGTTTTGAAAAATTGATAGATATTTTTATACCAATACTAGAATATTGCTCATAGTTTCAAGATAATTAAATAAAAAATAAATGTCAAATACTATTTTAGCAATGAATTGTATTTCTAAAAATGTATAAAATATTATAAATGAGAAGCATTAATAACACTACATGAATTTATATGGGAAGAGAAAAATACAAATATTGTATTTTTTTAATTATGTATGTGATGATAGCGGGATACCCAATAATTTTAGAAATTTCAATGAGATTTAATTGAGTTGATAGTTTATATATCAATGGGACGAATTAATATGTAAGGGTAATAAAGTATGATAGTTATGTAAAGTTAATAAGAAGTTATCATGGGAGTCTAGATCTGAATATATTGGGTCTTAAATTAAAATCATTATAAATATTTTATTATAGATTTTGTAGAAAAAAATAACCATAGAGGTGAAATATATATTCATGATGGATGGGATATAGTTGTTTTTAAAGTCTTGAGAATTATTTGAGAGAACTCATTAATCACTAAAAAATAATTATAAGAGTCGATATAATGAGTTTTTGAGGAGATAGAGAATCAAGAGGAGAACCAAGATTACTCATGATCTGGAAAGGAGTTTTGAGGATCTTTAATATTGTACACATTTGAATTGTTGACTAACCATTATTTTTTATTAATATTGACTCATAATTAGTTCAGAAGAAACCCATAACAGATCAAGGCCATTCTATCATTATATCAAAACTGAAGGAGGATACAAAAAGGTTTTATGACCAGTAAATGCGGTGTATAAAAAAATGTTATCTTAATATTATAGATAATAACCAGTTAATGTAGTATCCATTGAGATATTATAGGGATAATCTATGTCAGGAATTCCAACCAAATTGGAATGGAATAGTATATTTATCCAAAAATATTTTAACTATCATGAAAGATTAGATGTCATGTTAATACTAAAAATGATGTGAGGAAATGAGATATTATATATAGGATCAAGAATCATAACAACAATTGGAGTTTTAATTAAAATGAGGATTGATTATTAAATATTCACCAATGATTCACCCCTCATAGTGGTCATTTGGCATGGGTAACTAGAAGGGGTATAATAGTCAAAATCCACACTAAAGATCTAATAAGCATTCAAAGACATGATTTATAATAATTTGGTCAATTTATCAGGTTATCCCACGTTATATAAGAATAATTATTATAATATGAGGAATTAAATGTGTCCATATATCATTTCACAGAACCATGTATTGAGAGGTGAGGTAACATATGGGTTTCCACAAATTGTTATAAGAGCTTTTGTGACTGAAGATGTCAATGGAAATATAAAATAAGTTTGTGAGCCTCAAAATTATATATTAATGTCTCTATAAATAATATTTTATACCATGGTCATGGGTATCCAGACTAGAAATGGTATTTTGAAAAAAATAAGGATCAATAATGAAGGAAACATTAATTAAATAGAAGTAATGATGTAAGTATGTTGGAGCCAATTTTATGTCATAAATTTGGATGATAAAGAGACCATTGATGATTATTTTATAATTTTTAATTAAATTTTAAGAAATATCCAAGGTTTTGGGTGGATGATAAAAGATTTAGTCATTATTGAAAATTTTATGTTGAATTTTTTATGTGATTTTATTTAAAAATATCATCCTTAGAAGAATGATTGCATTTAATATTAGACGATTTAAATAGTATTTTTTTTGTATATATTCTGAGTAACATTAAAACATTATGTTATAAATAAAAATATGATATAATTTTTGAATAAATGTTAAATGTAATTTTCATAAAAGAAGATATTTCTAAAATAATACATTCATATATTTAGGGTGATGAAGGGATTACAAAGATTATTTCCGTTACATTAAGGGGGATAAATAGGGAATGTTTAAAGGAAAGGGAAGAAATTAAAAAAAATTATTCATTATTCTTGTATTGGAACATTTTCCTATGAATATCTAAAAAATGAAAATGTTTGAATGTGGTGGGTAATGTGAGAGAATTGGAAATTAGAAAAAGGATAATAGTAAGAAGAATTATTCTAGTAGCGGGAAAATGAACTTGATTGGAAATAATGAGAAACCTAATTCAACTTCAATTAGGTATTCTAATAATAATGTTAATTTATTTTCTTAATCTATAGAGTTTTTGGTTCATCAAACTATTATAATTTCTGGGAATAAATTATATATGTAGAATGAAAATAAAAGAATAAGTTGGAAGAATGTATCAAAAAATTATAAAAAGTTTGAATGAAATGAAAAAAATAGAAAATATTAGGATAATAAAGATAATTAAGAACTAATTGGTAATGAATAAAACTAATTTGATAATATCATATCATACAACGTAAATGTGGCTAAATATAGGAATATTTTGTGCTATCTTAAAGATAATTCGAATCAGAAGGAAAATTATCTATTTGAGTCACTATCTATATGAGAGAATGTTCATTATGAGATGAAACTTGTAATAGAATTATTCAAAAAATCAATAAATGTTAATGGTTAATCATCTTAGGATTTGGGATAAAGGGTTTAAACAAGTTGATAAAATATAATGCTTTTGAAAATTAATAAAAATCTTCTGCAATTTACAATGAATGTACTAAAAATAAAAATTTGTAATTTTGGATAATGAATTATGTGTACAAGAATTATTTCCCATAAAATCACTAAATGAATTCATAAAAACCATAGATCCCTATGAAAAAAGAAGGCTCAAATTGAAGGATGATATCAAAAATAAAATTCTAGATATATATGATATAATGGAATATGATCACAAGTCAACGATTATTTCTTGTATTGTAGAAGGTATTGGAATACTGAATATTATTGTGAGCTTAATAAATCAATTATAGGAATTATTAAAAAATAAATATTGAGATTTGGTCAATAAATAAGTGAAAATTCACAATGAAAACATGCTATCAACAATCATTTACAAAATATATTTTCCCATAAATGCTTTTTATATAAAAACATATGTGGAAGATGTGGACAATAAATTAACAAGGATTAAATATAAATGAAAAGAATACATGTATATGAATTTTATGTTGAAAAAATAATTCATGTATCATTTATTATAAATTTTATTATAATGTCAATAATATTTTCTCGATAATTTTCCTAAGAAACTGGGCGGGGATAAATAAATAAAGGAAGTGTAAATTAGTGATAATGACAAAGAAAGAAATTATTTTTAGAGAATGAAGTCAATAATCATTATTATTCATCCCAAATTGGTGATTTGAAAATACCAAATAAGTGTGAATGATTTGAGAAACATGTGCATGAAAAAGAACATTTAAAGAGTATATTACTATCTGACGAAGTGATAATGAACAAAAGACTCAAGTTAAATTCATTTTTTCTCTAACCTCTACAAATGATAAAAAAATTTCACAAAAAGAAAAATATTTGATGAAAAAGATGAGGAAAAAATCATTTGATGTTTATAATATGGGGAAAAGTGATGATAAAGGGAAGAATAATAATTCTAGAGTTATAGTAAACGATCATCATGAGTGTTTCATAAGGAAAAAAATAATGTCCCCATATTACCTATTATTATTATTATGTAATTGTGTTATCATGTAGAGAACTTAATGACAAGTAATTTAAGTAATCACATATGGAAAACAATGAAGATATGGGGTTTTTGATGAGTTTCAGAGTTGTTATGTCACTATGATAATGGTTGAGGAGTGCATCCCTTGTGATGGAGTAAATATGAGAATGATATCTTACAACTTAAAATTTATTTTAATTGATAATTTTTAGACATCATGGAGAATTAAAGGAATGAGGTATTCCAATAAAAATATAAATTCATAATCATTAATATATTATATATAATTTATAGGGGGAGTCTTGTTTTAAAAAAATATCATAAAATGGTGGAGTTACATAAATTTTATGTGAATTTATTTGATGGGTTTTTATGTGTGTATCTGATACTTTATTCATTTAAAATATTAATTTTTATTAAATGCTGGAAATGAAAATTATTTATTATTTTTATTATGGTATTAAATATACTAGATTATTGGGATAAAATTAACAAATTTGTTTAAATTAAATTATTTTGTACAACTGGTTAGCCCATATATACTTAATATGGAATACATAAATTATATTTTCTATGAAAAACATGTTCTTCTATAACTCACTCATGAATATAATTGTTTATAATCAGATATGAAAAATGAATAAGACAATAGTTTTTAATGGGGAAATATAGGATGAGAAGACCTGTTCTAGTATGTATTTTGTTGAATGATAATAATGGGTAGATTGAAAAAATCAAAAATGTTAAATTTATAAATTTGTGGTGATGTTGAAAAGAAACAAAAAGGGGGATATTTTTGTTCCCATTGTATTTGGATGATATTTTTTTATTTATTTCAATATATTATTTTTCAAATAAGTATTTATTCTAGTGGTATTATTAGGAAAATAATTGAAGTAATTATCACCTTACATTAGATGATTGTAGAACTATTCATAAATTATAACGACAAGTAATAATGGTGTTTATAGAATAAAAATTGTTTAAAACATGAAAATATATTAATATTTACATTAAGTATATTATGAGAGTAAATTAATACTTCTTCAAGGATATTAATTTAATTCCCACGTGTTATAATATATAAAATATTTTTTAGACGTCATTTGGATATATTTTTATAAAGAAAATATTAAAAATATCAACAAATAAATAACCATGGAACCAAATTGAACACAAATTTGGAAACTAGTAAAATCATGTTGGTGTAATTTAAATATACTATGGGGGTTAGCCATGTGTGGTGGTGGAAGATCACTTTCTCTCATTAAGACATTACTTTTCCATTAATGGAGAACCATATGTAATTATGTAGATGCATTCACAATGAATGTTTCATATGGGAATAAAATTGAGTCTGAATTAAAATTACACCACTAAAATTATAAATAAAATATGAGGGACATATATTTTATTTAGGAAATAGTTTTTGGTAAAATAAGACATCATCCAATATTTATGAGAAATGTATTTTTCACCTCACTTGAGCACATGAAGGAATAAAACATATTTATGTAATGTGATAGAATGTATTATAGATAAAAAATTCATTTTGAAACATAAAAACCTAGGTAAATAGAAAATAAATCACTTTCATGTTTATTAATATAGTTATATTCATTATAAAATAATAAGTAAATTTAAAACCAAAAAGCAAATAGTTTTAATTAAACTCTATTATTATAAAATTTTAGTAAAAAGTTTAATTTATAAATTTATAAATTTGAATTTGAAAAAAGGAATAATTTTTAAAATTGTATTATCATAATATACATAGGGGAGACATAGAATATTTTTTCAAATTTTTATTTTTATTGAATAATAAAAAATATTGTTTTTGGATAAAAACCCATTTATATTATGTAAATTATGTAATAGAAAAGTTTCTTTCTATTTATAATATGATTTAAAGTTTCATATTTACTATTTATCTATATTTAATAAATTTATAGTATAATATTTATTATTAAGTTATATTTAATCCACCTAAAAACCTTTTAATCCACATTTGATTTTATTTTAGTATAAGTATATTTGGGATAAAAAACAAGATTTTTCTTATAACTATTTTAAAATGAATAATGTTTCTCCATTTTAATTAAAAAAATAATACATAATGAGGAGTTTTTTAATGATATATATTGACTATAAACCAATAAATATTAATTTATATTCCTTAAATGATTATTTTTAATCACATTGTAAATATAACTTTATTATTTTATAAATAAAATTCATGAAAACCAGAATTTTTGTGGAAACTATTTATTATTTAAATTTAATTTTACCACTTATATGAATTGAATTTGTGAAAATTAAATGAAAATTAAAAATCATCAAAATATATACTATCAAATAATAACAACTTAATTTTTTTACCCTAATGAATAATAAAAATATCAAAATTATTTCCTAGTGTTAAAATAAAAACTAATTTACCGAGGGATCAAACTAAATATAAAATCAATTAAATGAGTACAAAACATTTATAAAATCAATTTTAATGAAGTAATTGGAAATACTATATTATAAATATAAACAATAATCTATTTTTACCCTTTATTGTTTGAAAATTAGGGTTACATAATTTTCTTTTCAAAAATTAGAAGTGTGCCACTCACCTCACATATAAAAGGCCACCACTCTGTTCTATTGTTCATAGCCTCAGACCATATTGGTTTGTAAATTAAATTAAAAATTAAATTACCATAATTCATCCCCAAAATTTAGAAAAAAATTGGGTCATAAAACCATTATTTTAATACCTTATGTATAATACAAAACTTGTGGTCTGAGAATAGAGAAAATTTGAAAATATATATGTTTTTTTGTTTCTTCTTCCAACTCCATGAAATGTTATGAAATTAAGATTATATAATAAAAAAATATCTCACGTATACTTATATTTCTTCTATAATATGTTAATTAACTATATCCATCTTATATCACCTTCAAAGGGAAAAAACAACATTGTTCATGTGTACGGTAGACTACCACCTCACAAGCGGATGTTACATGTTTTCCATTAACACCTCTCACAGATGGGTATGATGATAGATATAAATAAAATTTATTATATTAATAACATAATTATACCAATATAGATAATATATTATATATAATATTTCAATTCTCAATCTATAGGGGATTTAATAACATTGCTCATTTGTACGGTTGACTACCTCTTCATGAAGACATGTGATTCATTTTTCATTAAAACTTTTCTTAAAATGTCATAATGTTAATGTTAATGAATAAATATGATACAAATGAAATAATTATTATATTAATAGAATATTTATCATTCTTAAATTATAATATTTCAAATTCCATCTTACATTTTCACACACAGAAAAATGACAGCATCGTTCGTGTACATGAGGACTTTTGCCAACATGGAGAGATGTGACTCTATTTTAATCACCAAAATAGTTATTGTATATATAATTATATTTAGATTAATAATATATAATTTATGATATTATTATATTTCTATAATGTTACAATAATACATATATCTTTTCTTGTAATGTTTATGGAAAAACAGAAATGTTACACAAGCTTCTGTACGACCTAACATATCTATGATCAAAACATCGTCCATTATTCATAAGCATATATATATATTTTTTAAGTGAAATATATTTAAAAATTTAATAATTATTTCATGATTATAAATCTCTATATTTTTAAATAATGTCTTCTTTGACCATAATCCTCCTACCAAAATAATTTTTGACACAAAATACCAATATAGTCAAAAATATGACAAAAAGATAAATAAATAATTAGTAATATATAAAATTTTAGTATGTGAAATAAATGGAATAATAAAATATTAAAATTTTATTAGGAAATTAAATAATAAACATAATTTTATTATTTTGGACTATAAAGAACGTGCATGATGAATTGAACTAGATGTATGTGAAATCCTCACAATATCTATTTATTGAGGAATATTTTTATGTTATTCACATATATTTTTTATGACTTGAAAATACTACACAATTTACATGTTATATAATTATTTTTTCTATTTAAATGTCCTTAAATTTTGTCTTTAATTTTATTCTTTCATGTGTCTTATGATTAAAACATTTGAAAAGTGATAAGGGATTTTTCATTAAAAAAATTACCCTTTAACGTCTTCCTTATAACTCTATTTGTATACAATTTCAATTTTTTTAAAAATTATTTTATTATGGAAAATAGTGTTTTATAAATTATTTATTATTAATTCATTAAACTTTTTTGAAAAATATCAATGTTTGTAATGAATGTTCAAATTTCTTTAGAAATTCAAAATGGCATGTTCTATTCTAATGTATGTGGCATAAAAACAATTCTGACCACTGTAATAATTATTTGAATATTAGATTACTCATCCTAATTTAATGTTTTATTATACAAAAATATAGTTTTCTATATTCTTGGTAATTTATGTCATGAAAATGTATTTTTAAAATAAAATTGTATTTCAATAATTCAAAGTGTTTTTAAACATAATTTAAAGAGTTTTTCACAGGTTTTTATTATGAAAAGTAAAAAAAATAAATTTTTTATTAATGATATGATACGTAGGCAATATTTATGTTGGGTTCACCCAAATAGAACCAACTGATCCCATCACATCTTATACAATTGGTGCACCTTGATAGCACTCCAACGCATTGGGTAACGATTATGTTATCCATAGTATTATATTTGATGTCTTTTGTATTATTTCCCTAATTTTTAAGGGTTATATAAGGATTATACATGAAACCATGAGATGATTCCCCAATACACCTACATTAAATTTCGTTACCTACTAATGATATTGCATAGAAATTATTTTTGTTCAAAAGGTAATATAAATGATAATTTAAAAAGAATAATAATAAAATTTCTAGGGAAAAACATATGATTTTATATCAAGATTGTTTCATGGATTTCATGTTTTTCATTAGACTAATAATATTCTTCTTTTTATTTCCCTAACTATGCTCTTAGTTGTTATCCAACATTATAAAAAAATTCATATGCTTTTTGGATAGGTAAGGAAAATTAATTTTTCATCTTTAAGTCCATGAATATTTTACAAGAAATGAAATCGTTTTTATTAATATTTATACTTTATATAAAATTGATAATGATAGAATGTTTCCACTTTATATTATATGGTTTTTTATGTTTGAGTTATGCCCCAATTATCTAAATGATTATAAGTAAAAATATATTAAAATGTAATAGAATTATTTATTTACATAAAACACATGATTGTGTAATATTTAATGATGGGTACATATATTTGGAATCATAGGATTGTTTTGATAAATAAATAAAATAATAAATGTTAATAATTTTTCCTTGAATTATTTTACATTATGGTTAAGTTAAAAAGATATTGAATTTTAGGATTACCGTGTTTCATCATCAAAAGTGTGTTTTCTCGGAATGGTTTTCCATAGTGATAAATTGGGAATCTATGGTTAGAAGGCATTGAGAGAAAAATATCTTTTCAAATCAACATCTCCAGATAGTTGGAATTTGAGTAGAATAGTTTGTTACAATGATGGGTTAGTTAAAAAGTCTATAAATAATTGTGGTATCAATTATATAGAGGAACTTAATCTAAAATGAAGTAACATTTATATATTAGATTATTTCATGAGGAAACTTCTCCAACAATTCAATGGATCAACTTATTGTGTGGTTTTTAAAGGATGGGTCAATTCATTGAATATGATATTTGATGTCATGGGATGTGTGGAACGTCAAAATTAAAAATTTTCCAATTTCAAATTTGTAATTGAAGTTAATATATAGTGGACATTGTTTATAAATACTACAGATAAATATGATTGTGTTTTCATGGAATAAGAAACATTGAATAATGTTTTCCTTGTGAATTATTTCCCAAAGGTAGTTCAACACCTAATAAAAAAACAATTCTGAGAGTTGAGGTAATTGTTAATGATTTTATGGCCATATTTGAAGCCACTTTTACAAGAACTACCATATATGTACCAAATTGTTTTTCGGACATTAATAGTAAAATTAATAAAATTTAATTAGGATTCAATAATATTATATACAGATATTTTCCAGAAAATAACATAAAATATATGAAATTTTTTTTAAAAAAATTTTATATGGTGATTTTTGACAGTTATGTGCCTCATTGTAATGAAAGTAACAAGTTTCAAGGAAGGAAGGTTATAGGGAAATGTACAAAAAATAAATCTGGTTTTATGAAAATGATTTTCCCATGTTTTGGTACATGAGTTAAAAAGAACCGTAGATAAGTATTATAAAACTAGGGAGGTTCTATCAACTTGGATTGTTTTTCATATGTACCATGATTGAAAGGAAAAGAATTATAATGAATCAAAGAATAAAATAACTAATATCCACCTAATAGTGAGCTGTTTAAGATACAAAGAGTTGTCTCATTGTGATAAGGTGTGCCTAAAGATTGTAAATCAATCTATAAATCCTTAACAATATAAGAATAAGGGTGTGGGAAAGTATTTTTCTACTACTAAAGTTGATGTTGGTAAATAAAATGATGTGGTGATATGTATTAAACATTTGAATTCAAATTATGTCAATTCATTGTATGAATATGGATCTCTATATTCCTTCAGCAAATAGATATTTGAATGTAATTGGGGAATATTACTTCACCAATGTAATAAAGATACTTTTGTGAGAACATTGTGTGGAAGTATTAAACAAACCATGATTTATAGGATTCTTCATGTTATATCAGTGGGTTAAAAGGTCCTAAAAATCATGTTGAACAAGACAAATATGAATTTGATATCATTTTGGGTATGGATTGACATTCAATTTATCAAGCTAATATAGATTCTAGATCAATGGAAGTTTTATTATATGATTTAACGCCTTTTATAACATTCCATGAAGCTGATAAATTAATTAGATATGGTAGTGAAAGTTACATATATAAAATTATTGAAAAGAAAAAAATCAAATTAGTGATGTGCCAGTAATGAATGAATAGGTGGAATGTTTTCAAAATGATTTTTCTATTGTTTTTCATAATTTGGAGGTTGAGTTTACTGTTGAATTAGTTTGATAGGCTCTGCATAATTCTAAATCCATATATCAAATGGCTTAACTATGACATTTATAAATAGAATATTATTTTAATGAGTTATTAGATAAAGGTTTCATTCAACCTAGATCTTTCATATCCTGTTATCCAATTTTGTTTATTAATAATAAATATGGTTCAAATAAATATTTCATATGTTAGAGAGCCTTGAATAAAATAATTATAAAGAAAAATATTCATCGACTCATATAGATGATCTTTTTGGTCATATCCTAGGAGAAAAATATTATTTTATGGTTGAGACGAGGTTCATGTACTAGTAGGTGAAGGTTAAAGAGGATGACATCATAAGGACTACATTTTGGACTTGATATCGGAAATATGAGTATTTGTTTATGTTGTGTGGGTTATCCAATGAACCAGATATATTTATGAATCTTATTAATAGAGTATTTAATTTGATCATACAAGTTTGTATGTGTTTTTTTTGAGGATATGTTTATATATTCTGAATGTCAAGAGGATCATGAATGACTTCTATGTATTTTTTAGCAACCCAAAAATGAGGAGAAACTATATGGTATATAGTGTGTGTGAATTTTGGTTTCAAATATTATATTTCCTGGGATATATTGTTTCTAAATATGTTATAACTATTGACCTTATTAAAAAAATTGTTTTTGAACAATGGAAAAGAAGCACAAATATCATAGAGATTTGTATTTTTCATGGATTATAAGATCAATATAAGTGGTTTTTGGTCGAATTTTCTTGATTTTATAGCCTACTACCTAAGTTAATATTAATAAGAGTTAAATTCCTATGTAAAAATAATTTTCATGTTTAATTTTTGGAATTGAAAAGAAGATTGGATAATTCTCTTTTCTTGGCCCATCCTTCTATAAATGGATAATTTTACTTCTACAATGTTGCATCATTATACAGATTTTGTTGTTTTCTAATTAGGAATGATTATGTAACTGAATTTGATTCACATCCATTGAAAACCCAAAAGTTAAATAACACCACATATGATCTAAAATGTATTGTTGTGGTTTTTTTAAAAAAATTAGGGGCATCATTTGTGTGGAATATATTGTTAAACATATAATGATATCAAAATTTAAATTTTTATATTAACTACGAAATAATTGAACATGAGGTATATAGGACTGATGGAACTGATAAAGGATAATGATTTCATGTTCGATACAGTCTTGGAAAATCAATGTGTGCGGATAATGACATCAATTTGAAAAATTATTCAACATAAAACATGTTACATTTTAAATGGGACTCTTTGGTTTATGATTTTATAAATTTATCACTAGATGTTGTGCATTCATGGATATCCTCAAATTTTTTATAATTTTAATGTAATAATTTTTTTAAAGAAATATTAAAACTCATATGGAGGATAATTATTTATAGTAAAATTTAGAATCCATTAAGAAGAGTATGTTTACATATTTTAATATTATTAAAGAAGGTGTTTTATAATTTGAACAAATATTATGATTGCATTGTGATCCCCATATTAAAAAAGGGTTATTGATTAAAGATCATAGTTATTCATTTTATGATTTTACATGATGTGCTAAGATATAAAAAGAACTTTAGTGTTATTATTTGTAGGATAGAATGATAGTTGGTACTGCTAAATTTACCCTGAATAACATAACTTCCTACCATGTTATTTTAGAAAAACAATTACCAAAGATAATTCTTACACATTTTCCTGTGATGTAGTGTTAATGGGAAAATATATCTATGGATTTTTTTGTGGGATTAACAAAGACTCTATGAGGTTACATTGTGGCTTCCATTATTATTGATTAATTAACTAAATTCATGAATTTTCCACCAATTATAGATACTATGTTTCAAGATAAAATTTATTTTGTTTATATAAATGATATTATCAAGATACCTGGGCTTACTCATTCCATTGAATCATACTGTAATCCCCTTTTTACATCTATTTTTTGGAAAGTGATTCATAAATTTTTGGGTATTAGGTCATATTTTTGAATAAACATTAATCATCAATCAAATCGTCAGTCTGAGTGGAATAATTAAACCATAGAATATATGCTTCATTATTTTTCAATGGATTTCAAGAGAAGTTGGGATCAATATAATTATTTGGTTGAGTTTTCTTATAATAATATTTTCAATTTTTGTATATATATGTGACCATTTGAAGAATTATATGAAAGTGATGTGAGAAAACCATATTTTGGGATGATGTAGAAGAATAGATATTTATGGAACTAGATATATTAGTTGAAATTGTTGATAAGGAGTAGTTGATTCAAAAATATTTGAGGATGAATTAGATAAGGAGGAATAGTTATGTGGATAACCAGATGAAATATATTTCATTCGAGGTTGGTGATCATGTCTTTATAGATGTTTATATAAGGAAAAGTATTTCAAATTTTTATAAGAAATATAAGATAATTCAATGGTTTTTTGGATTGTATATAAATTTGGAATGTGTTTGTATTGAGTATATTTTTAACTATGTTTATATGATGTACACAATATTTATCATGTTTCATTGTTATGAAAATATTTTCTTAATTGATCACATGTTTTGACGCATAAATTAGTTTAGATGAAGGAGATACTTTTTTATGAGGAAAACCCTATTAATATTCTTGGCCCTAGAGATCATGTGTTGTGGAATATGGTGATTCACTGAGAAAATATTTTTTATAGATACCATATGGTTGAGGAGGGAATACAGTAATATGAAAATGCTACAAGGGAAAGATATCCTCACTTTTTTAGTAAGTTAATAAAATTACAATAACAAAATATAAAATATATGTTAAGAATGTAACAACCCAATTAACTATATAATAAATCTCATTCATGTTAACTAATATAGTTACATTAATTATTAAATATTATGAAAATTTTTAATTAAAAAGGAAATAGGTTTAAAAAATTACGCTTATTATATAGTTTTATATAAAAAAATTAATTCCATAATTGTATACTTTTAATTTTATAAAACTAATATAAATTCACAAATCATCATATAAAAATATATTGTGGGTTAATTTTTTTGTTATTTCAAAAAATATAGACTTTTCATTATATAATTAATCATAATATTTTTTATTAGAACAGTCTGCTTTTAAATAAATTAATTAATGTTAAAGTAATATTTAATTTTTAAAATTATTCCATGTAAAATATTTATTATTTAGTTATATTAAATAATTTTAGTACTTTGAATAAACTACATATCATAATTTCGTATTAGTTTGTTATTGGGATTAAAAAAGGAGGTTTTTCTAAAACTTTTTAAAAATGCATAATGTTTCTCCATTTTATTTAATTAAAATAATAACTAATGGGAAATTATTTAAATGAAATTTTTATATTATACATAAATAAATACTAATTTACATTTTTTAATTATTATTACTAATCTTATAGTAAATACAATATCGTCTTTTTTCAAGTAATATACATCTCATGAAAATTGGGATTTTCATCATGTCTATTTGGGTATTTAAATTAAAATATTCCATTTATAAAAAAGAAATTTAATAAAATAAATTCCAAATTTTAAGAAATATATTGTTTATTATCTAATATGTTTAACTTCAATTTTTAATATAATAAATTTCAATAAAATTAAAAAATAATTATCATAGTTTAGGTAAAAAAAGATTTACTTGAGGGTTAAACTAAAAAGAGAATGGTTAAGTTACCAAAAACCAAATATAAAATATATTGTATGGCCATATTACAACATTATGATTTATAATACTTGATAAAATGTATTTTGGACCATTTTTTCCTATGAAGAAAATCAGAACACCTTTTTCTTTTAAAAAATTAAATGTCTGCCACTTACTACACATATAAAAGTATATACCATATAATCATTTATTTACACGATAAACCCTTTTATTTTACCCAATATCTAACCATTTATCCTCCCAAATTCTATCCCCTCATCCTTTAATCTTTTGTTTTTTTTCAATAGTAAATGTATGAATACCTCGGTTTTGTTCCTAAATAGTTGTTCTGAGAAGAGGTAAAATTTATAACTATGGTTTCTGTTTTATTTCTTCCTACACATACATAAAATCTTATTAATTTAGGATTAAAAAATAAAAACAGGATTTTCATATACTAAGATTTTTTATACTATGTTCATGACCTATATATATATTCTCTTCCCTCAAAGGGGAAATGATAACATAACTTGTGTGTATGGTGGACTACCTCCTCACGAAGCGATGTGATTAGTTTTCACTATCATATTACATACCTGTTAAAAGGTTATATTTAATGAATATTTTTGATATAGAAGACATAACTATAATATTAATTACATATATATCGATTTTAAAATATGATATATCATTTTATTTTTCCTATTTTAGTTCATAGAAAAATGATAACATTGTTCATGTACATGTGGACTATTTCCTTAATAGAGTAGTCTAAAACTCTTTTCATCACCACACAACATTGATAATATATATAAGTATATGTAAAATTATAATATGATAAATATTATATAGTTATTATTCTAAAATCAAAAAATATTACATAACTTTTTTCTATAGTGATCATTTAAAAATGGAAACGTTACCCATACATATTTACGGTCTATCGTCTCTATGATCGAAACGTTGTTCGTTTTTCACAAACTTTTTTAATAATTGTTCCAAATAATTTAATTTATGTATATATATAATAATTATGTGATGATTATTTTTCAATATATGTTTAAATTATGACCACTTTGACTATATTCAACCTACCAAAAACATTTTTGACACAGAAGCCAAATATGGTTAAAACATCTTTCATAATCATAATTGATTAAGTAGTTTAATATAGAATTGTAATAAATGAAATAAAAGGAAGAATAAACATGAAAAATTTTCTTAGTCATGTAGATAAATTGAAACCAATATTATTAAATATTATAAATAACATATGTTACGAATCAATAATAGTGTAAGGGACTACTTATCAACATCCTTTCATTGATGTATATTTTGTTGATATACACATATATTGATTTATTAGGTGTATTTACAACCCAATTGACATTTAATGTAATTAATTTATGTAATGTAATTGTATTTTATGTTTGGTTTAATTTTTTTATTTAATGGGGATAATTATTTAAATACTTCCAAAGTGATAAGGGTCCTTGTTTAAAAAATAATTTAATGTTTTCCTTACAAATCTATTTTTCATCAATGATCATGTAATTAAAATTATTATTTTTATATAAATGTGAGTATTATAAATTAAATTTTAATATTTCTTTCTATTTTTTTAAAAATTAATATTTAAAATGAATTTTCTTATTTATTTAAACTTGGAAAAAAGAATATTCTATTTTAATGTATAATATAAAAAAATTATTGGTAACATAATTTTTTTTATATTGGATTCCTCTACAACCATTCATGTTCTCTTCGAAAAAACCCCCCATTTTCATTTTTCTATGTAATTTATATTTTTAAAATTAGGATTTAAAATAAAGTGTATTTTGATATCTGAATGTGTTCTTCAAATGGTTTTAAAAAATGTTTCAAAGGGTTTATGATTAAAAGGAAAAAGATTAAAATATTTTATTCATGATATAGTCCTTAAAAATTGTATATTATGGGTGCACCCTAATAGTGATCTAATAAATTTGATCATGATTATGTTCTCCATAGAATTATATTGGATGTTGTCAATATGTTTATTCTAATTATAGGGTTTTGTAAGGGTTCTAGGATATGTTGTCCCAAAGAATATACATGAATTTTTTATACATGCTATTTAATTTTAGTGGAAATAAATTTTTTCAAAGGGTAATGTGAATACTATTTTTATAATAATAATAATAACATCACTACTAAGAAATGTTTTATGTATTTAATATTTTTTTATGGGTTTTCATGTTTTTAACTAGACTAATAGTTTAATTCATTTTATATACCTTACAATGTTTTTCATGATATAGCCAAATTTTTATAAGTTATTCATACAATTTTAGGATGGGTGAGAAAAATTAGGTTTTGATGATGAAATTCACGTAGATTTTTAATGAATGAAATTCATAGAATATTAAATGATTTATATAGTGGTAAAAATGGATTCGGATTGGCGGTTTCCACTCTGTATTGTATGGTTTCATTAAGTTTTAGTTATGAATAGGTTATCTAAAATCCTAAACCGAAAATATCCTAAAATGTAATAGAATAAATTATTTAGTTAATTCTCAAGGTTATGTAATTTTTAATGTTTGGGTCTTATATAAATATAGTTATTATGAGAAATTAATGACCAAAATAGTAGACCACACACTAGGTATGGGTGGTCATATGAAGTGTGTTGGAATCGATGATCCGAGTGTCAATTAAATTGATGGGTTAAACCTATCACATCAGGAACTCCTAACTAAAATGGTGTGTAATGAACTGAGTTAATACTGAGAAGATCAAACACATAATGAATGATTTACCATGAGTAATATAGAAGCTACCAAATGACTTACTGTGAGATCCAACTATGAAGTGTAACTGACCGTGTAATGAAATATGGATCTACCATGAAGATCACATGATTGGATGAATGAAGTCATGATATGATGATATAATACATTAATTGTTTGTAAAAACTCCTTAAATATAGTTAAATTGATCATTTTAATTTTATATTAACTCAAGAAAATAGAGTAGTTGAATTTGAGTTTGATATACTAGTGCATACATTCATTTTTGTGTTATCATATGTGGATTGAGTGTTAAAAAATATTATTATAGTAATATATGCTATGATTATGATATTTTGTCTATACATATTTCAATTACGTGAAATGGGATGCATGAGAATGTTATGAAAATATCCATTTATGTTATTCAGGAGTGGGATCTATGTCTGTTAGTACATAAATCATCACTCATCTGACATGATAACTTAATATAATATATTTTTATTTATAATATAGGAATATTTATATACCATGGAAGGAATGAAAATATATGTTTATAGAATATCAAATTAAGAGCTCTCATTTAATAGTTTTTAAAAAATTTATTGTATATTTTTATATTTAAAACTTATTTTAAATTTGAATTATTTACAATAGTGTGTGAGTTTAATGTTCATAATTGTAATACATAAAGTATGGTTCTTTATTAGACACATGAAAAAGGAAGTAGACCCAAAAACATTAGTCATTTAAATTAGTTTTAAAAGAGGTTCTAAAATGGGGATCTATTGAATGAATTTTAATTGATGGGAATTTACTTTTGAAAGTTATATATACTTAATAAGAACAAATTCTGGGATACTAGATTCAAATCATCCAAGGTTTTAATTCAAATCAATATAATTATTTTTATAAAATACTGAAAAAACAAAAATACTACATATAAGGAAGTAATTTATATTCTCATTGGATGATATTGAGTAGTTTTTTTATCCTTGAGTTATATTTTAGTGAACACTTAAATCAATAATTTGGAATTCATTGAGCCAATAAAATATTTGAATCATGGTGAGAATGAATAAGGAGATCCCATATTACTCAAGAGCTTGTACTATGTTTTGAGACTAGTACTAGAGGTAATATTATTGAATATTTTAAATGATAGTATTAGTTGAGATTGGTCACATATGGAAGAATATTAATTTAAAATTGGGTAAAATAAACCTCATAACATATTAAGGTATTTCAACCATTTGATAAAAAGTCAAGGATATTGTGACTCATGTTTACTACTAGTTACTAAAGAGTTTTAATAGGGAAGTATTACCAAATATTTATTCAATGTAATTATGGTTTATTACTAGTTCTTATTGTGTCTAATTTTATATTTAGTAGACAATAAGTATTGGTTCACTAAAAAAAGATTCTAAGGATTTTGATTTTATAGTAAACCTAGAAACATCATATCATGTGCTATCTCTTATTATTACCACATACGAGGTAAGGTTGTGAGATATTATAAGGATTATCCAAAATAGTAAAAGGTTCAAGTGGTTTCATTTTACATTTGGAAGAATTAATTAAAGTTAACAACTATTTCTCCCATCCCTCTCTTAGTGTATAGTGATATCAGGTCATTAAAAGGAGATAGTGGTTTTGAATCCTCAACTTGTTCTTTGAGTTTCCTCCATTGGATTGAGATTAAAAACCTAAAAGGATAGATTGGATCTATATTGGAGATTTATAATAATATAAATTGATGTATATAGAGGAATATTCATAAAATTAGAGAAGAAACTATTAAATTTAATGTGTTTTGGTGGGTGTAGATTCTATATCTTTTATGAAAAATTTTGATGGAAATTTTAATAATTTGGAGTATTTAAAGGCCAGGAATATAATTCTTTAAAAGTAAAATATATCATTAATAGAAAATATGATGATATTCTCAACCATTCCACTTCCAAAATTGACTTAGAATATGATTTTCATATTTTATATTAATTTATAAATCATTTTTAAAAGTCAATACCATTTACAAACATTTC
The DNA here is from genome assembly GCA_963277665.1 of Viscum album. NCBI lineage: Eukaryota > Viridiplantae > Streptophyta > Magnoliopsida > Santalales > Viscaceae > Viscum > Viscum album. The sequence continues at coordinate 2,102,981,801 of OY728128.1, read as the reverse complement.
CAGGTTTATTATTGTAATTTGATTTTTAAAATATATATATAACAATGGAATTCAACTTTAAATATTTAAATTATCCAAGAACTATAATATTCATTAACAAAAACAATTACATCTTTTAATTCATCTGAATATTATTACACTAAATATTTTAAAAGTTCTATCTTTGACCTTTCACATGCAAATATAAGCACTATGTTAACAATTATTAAGAATTTTTTAAAGGTATCAAATTTAAAATAAATTATTAATATAGATATATTTTCTTATATATAGTTATTACAACATAAACATATGCTTAAAATTATTTATTCCTAAAAATATTAGGATAACATTCTTGTGATAATAATTTTTATTTTTCATAACATAATAAAGCCCTGGGAAACAAATTTCTATAAGGAACATATCATATAATATAAAAATTCATATATATATATATAAACATGAATATATTTTATTATTTATAATATTTATAATTAATTTCAATAATAATCATATTATTTAGTAAATATTATGTTGAATACACCACTGTTGACATTTATGTTGTTGCACAAAAAATTCAACAACATTAATAAAAATTTTCTTATTTATTTTGACATAAAATATTCATTTAATTTATTGGATAATATTTTTATGATAATTTTATTATAATGTCATGTAATATAAATTACATTTGTATTTATAAATTTCAATTTCATTTTGTATAAATATACATTAAATAAGATGTGAGATTCCTCTAGAATTTATAAAATTTTTCCAAATGAAATTAAACTTAAAATGTATCACTCGTCATATTACCACATTTGAATTTAATATTTTTGTAAAATTAAATTCGAAAAATATAAATTTAAATCAATGATTTATTTAAAATTATTTATATTATTTCTAAAAAATATAGAAAATTCGTTAAATTTATTATTTACTAACATATATTCTAATTCAATTTTTTTTTATCAAAATAGCATAAATCTAATTTCGACATGAAAATTAAAAATATTTATTTTATATGAAAATAAATATGAAATTAATAAAAACTAACTTTTAAAATATAAACTCATAATATATTAATATAATTTTTTTTGAGAAAACCAATAATTATTTTTCAAATAAAGAAGAAAATATTTTATAATTATTTCATAGAATTAACATAAATATCTAATAATTAAGAAATTCTGTAAACATTCCAGATTTTGAATAATTTTAAATAAAAATTATCGAACAATTAAATTAAATGTTTCCCTATAGGAAACACTAATATTTTTAATGAATAATTAGTATATAACTTGATTATATATAATTATTTATGTCTTGATATATATATATACACACATTTGTGGTAAAGTAATTATTTATCAAATAAAAAGAAGAATCCATATAATAAATATATTTTATTCATAAAACTATATTATTATTCTAAAATAGCATTTTATCACATAATCTAATCATTTATAAATGTTTAACCAAAAAATTTTAATTTTATAGTTAAATAAAAAAAATCATACATATCCTTTTATATAAAGATCACTGGGAAGTCTATGTTTTGTTAATTTTGAAGCCTCTATGTTTCATCAATCCTTGTCCATGAGTTGACACAACATGTTACTAAGACTCTAAATTATATAAATTATCATTCCCATGAAGAAATGTTAATTATAGTTCGAAATTAATTTTAATTAAAAAAAATTAATTATCTATTATTTTGGAATTTAAACATGCAGTTTTGAAATATTATTTCAAACTTCCATTTCCATAAAATCATCAGGAATTATCAAAGTGGAAATCATACAAACATGGTTAATTATAAAAATATTTCAATTACCCTGTATTTAGTAAAATTATATATTTATATTCTTCTTGTATAGAACCCTCCTCTAAAACATTATAATGAATTTTTAGGAATTTTGTTGTGTGTAACACTATAATTAATAAAGAACCTTGTAGTAATTACCAAACTGATTATCATGGGATACTTGTGTCCTTAATATATGATTAAATTCATTAAATGGAACATGATAATATCTAAGAAAATGAGGATAATTAGTTATGTTGTAAAGTAAAATTCCAGTGAGTTTAATTTTATGAAATGTGATAGGACAACAAGAACTAGATTTTGAAATTACGATTACAGTCAGATATTGTAGGAGCGATAGTATAATAAATAAATATTTCCTTATAACAAGATAACCTATATTAAATATATTGAAATATTACAATTAAAACATAAAAATAATTATCTATCAACAAATTATTTCATTGTTAATTACCTATGTACATTTTCCTTATGAAATTAAAAACAAAAATATATACAATTTTAATAATTAATCATAATTTTTTTCTATTGATATCCCCAATTTAAAAAATATTTTTAGTAAAAAAAATACCATAATATATCATATGAAACCATATAAAAAAAGTAAAAATTGTTCTTAGAAAAAACCAATGTAACAAAAACATCCTGAGTTCAACCAAAGTCGAATAAAATATTTTCATCATCAAATCCCAAAAAAATTTAAATCTAATAAATTGTTTTGAAAATGTCATTATTAAATTTGAATCCATAAATATAATGTAAACATTGAAAATGTGTTTTCCCAAATTTCATCTTAACCATTATATGAAAAATAATATTAACCATTTTATCAAAAAATAACATTCTATCCCATAATTTATATATATATATATCATGTTCCTTTATATTAAAAAAAATTAAGAAAACTTATTCTCAAGTAAATTTGATCACCTTGTTACCAAATCAATTTCAACCCCAAAATTTATCTATTCTATTTAAAATATGATCCTGAAAATATTATAAAATTTTTCCCAATAAACACAATTACCTAAAAATAATATTAAATACTAATCATAAAATTTATGTTTACATAAATCATATGTTCCTCCTAAAACCCAATAAATGTCTCCAAAAATATCATTAAATACCTTAAAATCACATAACATAAGAAATAAAAATTTTATTTGTGACGTTGAATTTATAAACACCCTTAAACTTATTAACCCATGATGGTAATTATAATTCTTTAATTACCCTCAACTAATAATATCATATCATGCAAAGGTATCTAAATCATAATCTAAAAAACTATAAAAATTTAAACATAATCATCTATAATTAGATGATTCATAGAAAATATAACATCACATACCTACCCAAAACCATTTAGATGAAGTGTATTGAATAATTTGGGGGAATAACCTATATACCAAACCCATTATTTTATTACAAATTCGGAATTTTTAACACTAAACCATGGTCATTAAGTGATACAATTACTTAATTATTATTTTAAAACTTATAATTACATCTATGAAATCATAAATGTACGTACCCATCCCTATGTACAAATAATTGTTTTAAAATGTGGAATGTTAATAAAATGGTTTTTAATGGATAAAACTAATTGATAATAATTTATGATCATAATTAATCATAATATGAACATTTTCCTGTAATAATATTGTAAATATGAATGAAAAAAACCTTTTAAAATCATACCTAATAAAATCATGATCATAAATCATGATTCCTGACATAAAAATTTGGAATAACAAAAGAGATTATACGTATAATTTTTGATACATGAGATAAAAACCATAAAACAAGATAAAACATTTGTATAATGAAAAGTATGAAAATATTCATTATGAATGTGTCATATATTGAAGCATATAAAATCAATTATTTTTTCAAGGATTAATTACATGTCAATACTCAAATGCTTGATAGATTACCAGACTGGATTGAATTATGTTTATATTCCCATAAACATAGTGGATAGAGTCCCATGTTGGTTTGAGTTTACTTATAGTCAATTTCACATCTTCTCATAAGCTATAATTTTTTTCCCAATTCATTGGATGAAAATATAATTATGGGACCACCTATCACATATTTACAAACAAAAGATATGTGTTTCTCATGAACATTAAATCATTAAAAAACCTATCAATGAATAACTTGAACTTATGAAAAAAATATTATTCATCAATGATTCCACAAGACATGATCAAAATATATCTACAGAAAGAAATAAGATGTAATCATTATAGTATTTATCTATTTACTGACAATAAATATTAAATGATATTGATATAGATAAAAATATATTTATATGGTTACTATATATTTAATTTGGTATATTACTATAAATGTCAATTAACTTTTGGAAAATTTTATTTTTGAAGGAAATAATTTGTAAAATAATAGTTTTAGAAAAGATAACGAATGTGTGTAATATTTTAATTGAAAAAAATAAAATATTGAGAAGGAACATTTCTAAATAAAACTTTTCAATTTTATGCTCGAAAGATATCATGTTTAGAATTCCATAAAAGATATTCCTATTAAACATTTGTATAGAAATTCATGTCAACGGAAAATGAAACACATTTAAAATGTAAAAAAGATAATCCTTTTATAAAACTATAAATAAATTATATGTTAAAATAAATTTAACATAATAAATAATAATCATATAAATAAGGATATCTATAGTAAAATATATTAAATATGGTCATAGATAATAAATATTCCAAGTAGAAAAGATGAGATCTAGTCATCTCCACATACTGGAAAACATTCAATTGAATTGCGAAATAATGGGAGTTGAAATGGTTAAAAGATAAGTAAAAAATTTATATAAACATGGTAGAAGATAATAAATTTGGTTTTATAGAGAAACATCATAAAATTTCTTTTAATTTAAATTCAGTCATAAATAATATCGATTATAAAGTGACAATTTAAAAGTAACCCTTATAAAATTCATATTTCTTAAATATAATGCCCCTAAGAGATAACACATGAGTTGGAAATTTAAATTCATGAATTTCATGAAAATAATGACAACATACATCCTTATATAGGAATATTCATTACATAAAATAAAACAAATTGTGAAATTTGAGAATATATCAATAAAGGAAAATTGAGATAAAAAACCATTACAAAGAGTGTATCATCCAACGTAAAAAGATATCAATTATCTTATTCTATGATAGAAAATAATATATTCATAAAAATATGTTGAATAAAATATAATTGAATAAAAGGAATAAATATACATAATATTATAGTGATTCAGTCATATATGAAATAACATAAATCAATGAAATTAAATTGAGGTAACAATCCCCTTATAACAGGTCCAGATATCCCACATTTGTTCATTTTTTTCTGAATAATGAAATTATATTAATTTTAAACATGATATAAAAACGTTTTAATGTTTTTATAATTATTCCTTATCACTTATTAATTATCCCATATTATTAATTAATTAGATTAATTTTTCCTCTATCGTTCGTTTTGAGATTACTGAGTATATAGTTTCAATGAAGCTTCTGTATATTGATAATGATTGAATATCCTTTAGAATGACTCTAAATGATATATGAGGGTAACCTAATATTATTAATTTCATTATAATATTTATATATTTCATTAAATTAGTACATAATTACCATTCATTGAATCCTCATTAATATGCATGTTTCCGACATTTAGAATTTACAATGATTGTTTAAAACTATGTTCATAATTATAATGACTATTTTAACATAAAATAATTATAAAAAAGTGATTAATTCATTATTGGGTAATATTAAATCACGAAATAAATTTTTATGAATTTAAAAAAAATTAAAATCTAAAAATGAGGTATTATCATTAATTTTGGTAGTGTAAAAATAACACATGTAAAATGGTTCTTTTTAAACATATTTTAAAAATATAAGGAAACATATTTGATATTATAAACTTATAAAAATAATATATTATATAAATAATTACGTGTTAGTTATAATTTTATTGATCATTTCAATTTATAAAATGTGTAGAAGAAAAATTGAAATAGAATAATTTTTTTTTTTAATCTTATATTTATTTTTCATAGTAACATCTTATTTAAATATCATTGAATAGAGGTATTTGTTGATCTCATATTATTTATATTTTTATTGGATAATACTACCATGATAATGGGATTATGATAAAAATATAATTAGGGGTTTAAAATAAAATTTATGTTACAAATAAAATGTAATAAAGGTGAATTTTGTTAAGAAACTTCACTAAGATGTATTAATTGGCTCTCTTGGATTAATATTAACGCCATAAAATAAGAATTTTTTGATATAAAATCACTCTTAAAATGAGTAATTTGATTTTTTTACTCATATATTGGTATACTATATACATATAACTAAACATTAAATGTGTTTTGGAAAGGGTATTATGAATCTTCTTTTATAGAAATTTTTTTTGTCATTTTCAAGAGTATTCGGTATTTAATGGTCTATAATGTTATTTTACAATGTAATAATAATAATAAGTGGAAAATATATGATATTTTAATCCATTATTCTTCACCACCATACTAGAGATAGTATTCTATGATTGCCTATTAATTTATATATCTTTTATTTATTAAATACCCTTTTACGTAATTTTCAGTGTTATTATATTAATTGGATAGTATATATATAAATATGAAATTCTAATATTATGTATTTAAATACTTATATAAATATAATATTTAACCCCCAAAACTTGTCATGCCTATTAATAATCTAAACATTATTACATTGAATATTTCAAAACCACAATCTATGACATTTCTACAATGTGCACAGGCATTAGGTTGATGTTTCCTAAGGGCTTTGAATTATTTTCATATTATATAATATTAAAAATAAACTCATAACAAAAATAAAATTTATTATTAATTATAATGATCCTCTAAATCAGGAATAATATTATTTATTCCTATTTATATCATGATAACATTATTAATATAACATTTTTGTCTTTTCTTTCCATGTGCAACCACTTGGTGAGAATCTGTATAATTAACATTTTGATATAATTTTACATGTAACAATTGTAAATAAAAATATTAACTAGTCATAATATTTATCAATATTGTTTTTGAAAACAATATCCCATCTTAACTATATTTCCAAATATATTCATTTTCATTTCCACTATTGTGTAATCACTATGTTAGTGACGATTAATGTTTCACAATAATCCTAATTTATATTAGTTAGAAAAAATTTATATGATATTTTGAGTATAAATAAGAGTAACATAGGTTCCTTAGGTTTCTATAATATTCTACATCATTTCATATAAAAATTAAATAACTAGGATGTAAGACTATATTTAAAATTAAGAAATATTTAAATTTTTAAAAAAAATTATCACCTATTATATAATAATAATAAATTAATCTAATTTATTCAAAAATAAATCAAAAAAAAATTAAATTGAAAAATATATCATTTATACGTTTTCTGAGTAATTATAAATAATAATAGTTGAATATATATCTAAATTAATATTTTCTATAATATCTTGATTTTGATGAATCATTTAGAAAAATACTAAAAAGAGATTTTGACATAAAAATAATAAATATGTTATTGAATATATTAAAAAATATAAAATTATAAACAATGAACTTTTCTTGTAAAAAATAACAATATATCAATATAATGTATTTTTCATGAGCATCAACTACTTCATTTAAAATTAAATAAAAAATTCATCCATGATAAAATGATCTATAGGAATATCATACTAATATATATCAATATTAATCCATATATATAACATGAAAATAACAATATAACTATTTATAGATATTAAAATAAAAAATAAAATTTATAAAATGTATATTTCTATTAAATAAAATATCTTTTATACCACAATGTAATCATTATAATTTAATTGAATAATGAGTATATAATATGACTATATATTGATATTTTTTACAAGAAATAAATAAGTATATATATATATATACATTTCAAAATAAATATTTGGTGAATAAAAATAAATTCATTAAAAAAAATTAAACATATGATTTGAATATTATTTTAAAACAACCGGTTTGTTATAATCTTACCAATCAAAATGTGAGAATATTATTATAGTTAGATCTAATTAATGTTAAATAATGTTACTCATCAAGGGTGTTTTTATGAATATAATTCAAATATATAGATTTATCCTCACACTCATTAAAAAATATAACTCGTCGCTGATAAGAATCTTCCATCAGCATATAAATAGATAATAGAATCAAATAATCATTTTATACATTAATCAAACTAAAAACAATATGATTACCCTTTTAACCACTTATATATATTCTAACCATAGATGATCCCCTAATACTTTAATAAACCAATATTGTTGAACTCATACAATGATATCCTCTACAAATAAACCTCATCAAGATCAACTCTCATAAGATTTATTAGAGAATCCTACAATATGGCCTCTATTATAATGAAACATAAACATATTACACTAGTAATTTTAATAAAAATGTATAGAAATAAGAACCATTAATCCCACGATATTAAATTTATTTAATACAACTTATGTGGATCCATTATTACTTTTCCATAATCACTCTAATTTAAACACAAAAACTTTATAACATGATGTATAAACCTAAGATTTGTAATTACTGATAAAACAATATCATATTACACAACATGTTCAGTTATATTAATTACCTAAAATTTGATAATAGGGTTCCCTAAATGCATGAATATTATTTATTATACCTTTCCTATGTCACATCAATACTATAGTAAAAAAAATCCTTACCAAAACTATGAATTCTTAATAAGTGGAAAACTATAAACTATATCCTAATAGTCAATGAAAATATCTATTACCACTCTGTCATGAAAAACCCCACTTGTACCCCTCTTAGGTTGACAGTGATGATGAGAGTTCCCTCAAAATCAAACCCCAAATAAATAATTATTCATAAACTATCCACAGGGGTATAATAACATGAATATTTGAGGCAATATGTATATATGTCCTATGAATGTAAGAGAAAACCCTCAAATAATTCCATGAATATTTAAAAAATGAATCCAAAAAATAAATATAAATTTCATACCTAAAAAATAATAATGAAATCACAAAAATCATCTTCTATAGTAGTCATACTATGAATATCTATAATATTTAGTGATCACCATATCTCATCGTATGGACACTATGAATATCTTTAATATATGGTGATAACTATGATCTAATACATCTCATTCTAGTCAGAAACTCCATTATATAAATATGAAAACACATTTAATAACAAAACAATATCACACACAGACAAACAAATGCATATATATATATATTCATGATTGTACAGACATATTCCGTAGGATCATTTCCAAAAATCTATCATGAAAATAGAGATGAATCATATAAGTTCCATGTTATGAAAATAATGAAATTTACTAGTCACCTATGCTAGGTAAACTACCAAGCATAATAATAAAGGATCACTCTACCAAAAACGTTTCTAATAATAATAAAACAATAGCAATAAATTATATCATGAATGTTTCCCCACAATCACCTACCAATAGATCTAATCATTGTGACACCCCAACATTATATAACATGTTCTTTAATCCATTCTCTTATTAGTATAAACCCATCATGACAATAGTTCCACATTACCAAAACCGAAACCAAATATTCTTATCCACATACCATATACTATAACTATATAACAAATAATAATATTTCATATTATAATCTCAAAATATTAGGATAATGTAAAGAAGAAGGACATTAACCATGTGCCCTCCTCTTTTTCGTGTTCCCCTCACTAACTACAAATCAAAAAACCCATATCAGCCCCATTTATAGAAAATATAATCCTGAGACATTATAGATTGTCCACGCATAAACCACACCTTCCTTATATGAACCATCATAACCCATACTATGTATGTATTTAGATAAAGGTGGATGGATTAATCAAATATTTGTTCCCTTTACAAATTAGATATTTTTGAAAACAAATTGAAAGATACCGAACATCAATGATCTACATTTAAAAAACATATTCTTTTAAATCCATTTCTATCAGTCAATGTTATACTTCATGATAGCCAAAAATACATTAATAGTGTCTTTGGTGTTCGAGGGATAAAATTTTTGGAAATAAATCATCCATTGAATGGTCCACAATTGGTGCATGGCTAGGTTAAATTTTGTGGAATTACCATGAAACCTAGGTGAGTAGGGGGGGTAGAAATATTGCACAGTGGAATAGGAATCCAAGTGTTCTAACCCCCTCATATATATATGTAATCACATGACTTTTAACTGTTTTTTCAATCCATGGGGGTCGCCAGAAAAGTCGTGCAACTTGGTTTCCTCTTTAACAGAGGGAACCACATGGTTTCTACAATGTTTCGAAAACTAAGGTGCCAAACCATGAACTTGTTAAAAATTTGTAAAAGTCACATTTTCCCCATGAATTTTATGTTATTTTCACATAATTTCTCCCACATTTATTTTCCAGTATTAAGTGTTATGAAATAATTACTCCCCCATCCATCACGGTTTATTCTCAATCGATTATTAGGTATTTGGAATTTCATTTAGGGTGAATCGAAATTCTTAATACATCTCATAATATTTTTACCTCAATTTTCTAGGAGAATTATTTTCGGTAATTTAATATTATAAAAAATATATTGAACTCTAATTTCGTTGTAAATTATGTTATTTATTGTTAGGAGTGGATTTAGCATGAATCAAGGACCATAAAAGATTGAGTTACTTATTACAAGAATGAGGTAGGTGGTATATAATATTTCACACATAGTCATGCTGTTATTCATGTGATTTTTTTAATTTTATTTCCCACAATTTTCATGAAATTGGGTATTTAATTGAGATACCCACATATGAATTTAAATTAATTTTATGTACCCTTTATGGACCCCATAATGGAAATGGATGATTATAAGATCATCCCTATAGAGACCCATCAGGTGTTCCGGTCCCTTAAAAAAGATGAAATGGATTATTAAATGAAAATTTATTGGGTTTTGAGATTAAACCAATCATATTAGTATTTAGAATGTTTTCATGGTATTATGGGTTTTTTATATTAACATGAAAAACATAAATATTTTGTGATATGGATATGGATAAATGTAATAAATGGTTAATTGAAAATTTCCATGTTGTTAAGTGATTTAAATTAATTTATAATAGTTATGATTTTTGATTAAAGATAAAACATATTAGTCGAGGAATCATTTAAATGTGTGAAATACTATGAATAATGTGAAATCTGATAAATAAATTGTTCACCATTGTTTTTATTGTATGATAAATTTCAACTATAGCCAATCCATGGAAAATGTAATTTAAAGTATAGATGAAATTCTGGATGGAAGATCCTCATATTTGGGTTGGAAAAGAATAATTCTCTAGGATCCACTAAGTCATTGTTTAGTTTAGATTCTATATTGGTGCACCATGCTTTTATGGAACGGACATGGAATTCCACATTAATGAATATGGTATTAGACATGGAATTCCACATCATTGATCGAGATGGATGGAAATAATGTTATGAGTATCTGGATTGAATAATTGTACATATAATCCGTTTATAATGTTATTATCTCATGAAACATGGTTTAAAATATAAACATGGGAAAATAAGGTTTGATATGTCCAGGTATCACTTGGAACATGAAGGGATATATGGTCAATTTTAATATTGTTAAATGGAAAATCAATTTATTTATTACCTTTTACACAGTTTACTATACTATTACATACACTATTATTTGACCATATATTGTGTTATACATCATTGGTTGTGGCCTACTATGTTGTCCTCACACAATGCTTCGGCTGCCAATGGTACCCAGGAAGATCTCATGTGTGATGGCCCAAATAAGGGAATGCCAATATGGTAGATGGTTGATTGAGGATGGAACATGGATGGGGGACTAGACATATTTTTGTAATCCCTTGTGGGGATCATCTAATGTGTCTTATTAAATATTATTTTTTGTCACATTAGACTAATAAGACAGGAAATTATTACAATATTTGTTAGTGGGTACATCCCAGTTTGGGATTATGGGTTGTGAAGTATAATTTTTGGTTATTATAGAATACTATATATTATTATGAATTATTTTTTTATTTTACTCTAGTAGTGAATATATAGTCTCCTCATTTATCTATTTAGACACTAACTTGTAGTCAATAGCCTTTGGCACATGGTTTGGCATTCTAGATGTCATGTGACGAACAGTTTGGGCCACTGATTTAGTGGATCCCAGGTTGGGATATTACAAAGTAGTATCATATAGGTTTTTTTACATTTAATTACTCTATGGGATAGGTGGAAAAGAGATTAAGATGTGTCTATCCTTTCTTATATTCTGATGAACTGGATTAGTTAACCCATATAGGGGTCAAAACCCATATTCCTCATGATGGGATTATTTTTATTGATGATCATTATTATAGATGGATGTTATTTGAACATGGATGAATCAATTGATGTGTGATGTTATTGATATTCAGGTTTTAATTGTGAGATAACATCCCGCAACATTTATTATGAAACCATATTTTTAAGAACAGTAGGATATTTGTGACATGCATGAAGTCAGAAACACCTGAAAAATAATTTTAGTTATGGTAAATAAAATGATTTTACATTTATTTTGAAATTTAAAATATGTGTTCCCTAATGAGTAATGTGAAATTGATTGAATGAAAAATTATCTAAATTGAAAATTTAACATTGTTCCTTATGAGTATGTGGCATGTGTTTATACATTTAAACTTGTGAAAATGGTGTCTACTGTGATGTTTGATTTCTGGATGTTTCGTTACCCACAGTTAGCTGAGATACATGTAAAACATTGTGCATGGCCGGATATCTCTGCGAATGAGCAAGATGGTAAGCTACTAGTCTGATCCGCTTCATCACCTCAAAGGGTCCTACGAACCTCCGTTAAAGCTTACCCTGCTTCCGTAAACATCTTTTCCCTAACCTGGATGAGACCTTCAAGAGAACCCGGTTCCCAACCCCGAACTCAAGAGGTCACCAGTGCTTGTTAGCATATGACTGCTATCTAGACTAAGATGTCTGCATACACTTCCTAATAATTTGTATCTGCTCTATATTCTCCTGCACAATATGTGGTCCTATAACAACTACCTCCCCTGCTTCAAGCCAACACAAAGGCGAGCGTCAAGGCCTACCATATAAGGGTTCATAGGGATCCATCTCAATGGTATCCTGGAAGCTATTTTTATAACTGAACATGAAAATAGGAAAGTGTTTCTTTAATGAACCTCCAAAATCAATAACACATGCATGTAAAATATCCTCTAGTACATGTACTGTTCGCTCGGTCTATCCGTTAGTCTGCGGGTGATAGGCAGTACTCAAAAGTACCTACGTACCCAAGGCCTTCTATAAACCCTACTAGAACTGAGACGTAAAACGAGGATCTCTATCTGAGACAATAGAACGCGGTGTTCCATGAAGGCACACTATTTCCTTGACAAATAGTCTTCCCAAGTCATCAACCGTGAAGTTCTCCCACATGTGTAAGAAAAGTGTGACCTTCATCATACGGTCGACTATAACCCATACTACATCATTGCCACGAGGTGAACTGGGTAAAATGGTTACAAATTCCCTAGAAACATCGTCCCATTTCCAATCTGGAATGTACAACGACTACAAAACCCCTGCAGGATGTTGTTGTTCCACCTTCACCTGCTGACATGTGGAACAACACGTGATAAAACCGGTTATCTCCCACTTCATGTTAGGCCACTTGTAGTATGGTTGCAAATCATGATAAACTTTGGTGATGCCTTGGTGAACTTCTTATGATGAGGCATGGAAATCCCTCATCAGCTCCTCTCTAATGTCTATGGGGACCCAAACACGCCCAGGGAACAATAAAGTATCACCTTCATCAATGATCCAATTTATGGAGGAATCATCAACGACACATTCTCGTATAACAAGGCCTTCTGGACCTGATAAATATCTTTCTATGACCCGTTCCAAAAGAGTAGATGTTACCACTTGGGCTGAGAGAACAGTTTGACCCTTTCCCTCCCAAACCTCAACATGAATCATATAAAATAGGGCCATAAGCTTCCACTCATCAATAGATTCCATAAACACTTGTGAATGGGTTTTCCGACTCAGAACATCGGCTACCGAATCTCTATTCCTAGAAATGTAGGATATCTCAAAATCAATGGATTGCAGGTAATGGACCCACCTGCATTTCGTGAGATTTATATCCTGCTAAGGGAAGATATATTTAAGGATTTTTTTGGTTAGTGAAAACCCCAAAATTATCTCCCAAAAAATAGTGTCTCCAACAGTGTAAGACATATACAACCGTTGCATGCTCGAAGTCGTGCGTTGGATAATTCTGTTCATGAGGATTTAGCTGATGAGAACCATACACAATGACTCGCTCGTCCTATATCAAGAAAACACCAAGCCTAATACCTGACACATCACAATTGACATTATAAGCTCTGCCTGGCTCCGACAAGATTAGTATCGGTGATGATGTTATTCTGCCCTTCAGTTCCTGAAAAGCTACCTCACAAGGTTCTGAACAATCATATCTCATCGCCTTTTCGTTCAAATCTATAAGTGGTGCTGCTAGGCGTGAAAAGTATTGAATGAACCATTTATAATATACATAAAGTCCCAAGAAACTCTTGATATTGAAGAAGTTCTTGGGATTCTCCCATGAAATTATAGCACTCATCTTCTCAGGGCCAAGTGAAACTCTAGACTCGGAAATAATTTGACCCAGGAAGTGAACCTTATTTATCCAAAAGTGGAATTTACTGAGCTTAGCATAAATCTGATGCTCTCTTAGTGTATTCAGTATGATCTCAATATGGGTTTCATGGCCATGTCTTGAGCGTGAATAGACTAAGATATCATCCACAAATACAACAACAAAATAATCAAGATAAGGGTGAAAAATCCGATTCATGAGAGCCATAAACATTGCGGGTGAATTCGTAAGCCCAAATGGAATGACAAGGTACTCATAGAGACCATACATTATCTAGAACATCGTGCGAGGTATGTCTGACGTCCTAACAAGCACCTGGTGATAGCCCGACCTCAAATCTATCTTTAAAAACACCTTCGCTCCTCAGAGCTGATCGAAGAGGTCGTCAATTGGAGGTAAAGGATATTGATTCTTAATAGTCTGTTGAATTATATTATGATAATCCAATCAAAGATGAAGGGTACCCTCTGCCATATTGGAAAGGAGAACCGGTGATCCCCAAGGAGAAGTGCTTGGATGTATAAATCCTTTTTCTTCCAGGTCCTCCAGCAGACTCTTGAGCTCCAGAAGATCTTTAGGTGCCATCCTATAAAAAGGAATGGTCACTGGTTCTTCTCCTGGTATATGATCAATAGTAAATTCCACCTCTCACACAAGAGGAAGACCAGATAAATCATCAATATAGACATCACTGAAATGCTCCACCACAGGATGATAAGCTAAGGGTCGTAAACCTTGTTCATCAAGATAAATACTGGGAACCTATGCCTTGACACCACCTAAACTCTTGTGTTACAGTCCCACTCGTGTGGCACTAAGATCCCATTCTACATTATGCATTTACTTGTCAACCTATGGGGATGTAAACACCACCCTCCAATGATAGCAGTCAATTTGGGCTCTATTGGGAACTAACTAGCCCATCTAGATTATTACATCAAAACCTGTCATATCTAGAACATACAAGTTCCACACGAAAAGGTAACCACCCACCTCGAGGGGAAAATTTTGACAATGACTAAAGCCATCTGAACGGATACCTGATAGGGTATCTAAAGTGATCATCACATGATACGACTGAACGTCGAGGCCCGAAAATTCAATAATCACCTCTGATATAGAAGAGTGAGAAGCGCCTGTATCAAAAAAAAATTAGATACTAACATAGAGGCAACTAGAATCTTTTCTTATACAGTTTATTGTCTAGTGTAATGCTCCTGTGGTGTAGGCTCGAATTCATACAACTGGCCTGAACCACAGCCCTAAGTCACATCCTGGCTAGCATGAGCTGACCCGCCCTGCTGGTGCTAAGAGTCATACACCTGATTATATCTACCTCGACTGCCGCCACAGCCTGATCGGCTGACGGTATTCCGGCCTCCGGACCGACATGATCTTCCCAATACAACACCAGATCATAGAGTATGTACAGATCCCTGTTCACTTGGACCTAGGGGAAATGACCTGAAAAAATAGTGGAGAATCCCCAACCTACCACAACCTTTGCACTCCACTGGATTTTGCGTACACTGCCTCCTCATATGTCATGGCACCCCACATTGGTGGCAGATAGGAGTACCACATGAGGAAAGGGTTTAACCACCACTAACACTACAGGTGACCTCAAAACGCCACTTCTTCCCAGAAGCATATCCACTAGAACACTTAGGTGTGGAACCTCCCTGGTTCGCACTTTCCGCATATCTCAAATTCCTCTCATTGATCAAATCATGATTGAAAATCTCTGAAACGGTCGTCAACCTAAACATGTTAACCTGCAACTAGATGGCATAAAATAGCCCATCCTAAAAACACCTAGTGGTCGTGTGATCATCAGTAGCTAGAGTAGGTGATAAATGTTGTCACTCGGTGAAACGAGACAAATATTCAATGTTTTCCATGGTCCATTACTGCAGATTCATAAACCCCCTAGCTCTGGCAGCCCTCAATGTTTGGGGAATGAAATAATCCTAGACGAAGATCCGGAAATTAGTCCAGATCATATCCCTCTACCGTCCTGACTGGCTGATGATGTCCCACTACCTCCTGGCTGAACCACATAGCATATAAGCTGTGAGCATGACCCTCTTCTCAAGAGGTGTCTCAAGGTGCTCGATGATGGTCATAATAGCTTCCAACCAGGACTCCATAACAAGTGGTCTTCCATATCCTGTAAAAGTAGGAGGATGCAACAACGAAAACTCGCAGGTCAACTCTTCCATACTTGGGGAAGGTTGCAGTCCACCTAGAATATTCAACATCATATGTAAGAAGCTCTCACAGAACTAGGAATCGACACCCATCTCAGGACTAGAAAGAGGAGCCACATGTGGCTTGATAGAAAGATCCAAAAGCAGCTCAGGGGCCGCCACCTCAAGAACGTGATCATCACTGCCTTCAGCATGCGGGACTCAAGGAAGTCTCAGAGGCATAGTGCTACAATGAAAAATGTATGTCTCAAAAGAAGAAAACAACAAATTTAAATTTTGGACTCCAGAAGCATGGACATGTACTAATCCTTCCTACCTCTAAGATCACTTATCTACACCCATAGGAATTCATAGTAAAACCTGAAACTGTTAAAATTTAACTTAATCCAGTGATATGGCATTTCACAGCCCGTAAGGGTTCATAATACTCATGAATTGAATGATGACACACACTTGGATGTCGTTTCTCATTTACTTGTGCTAATTATGCATTTGAATTTCCCTTTTATGAAAATGACCGGTTTAGTTGGAATGTCATTTTCCAGTCAATAAGGGCCCATACACCTTATGAACCAAAGAGTGACACCCACCAAAATCATAAAATTCCTCAATTCACAACCTAAAAGAATGGTTAGCACAATTTCACACATATTAATGAGGAAAGGTAATAAACAACAACAATGCTCGATGAAAATTTAAACGTGGCATGGAAAGATGCATGGCCTAATCATATTGTGCCTATCAGGATGTGTGATCGAATTCATAACCCTCATTTCATCAAGTGGAACCCTGAGATCCAAATTCCAACATTACAAATCCAAATAACATCAAAAAAAATGTGAACCACCCAACGGTGAAACAGTATCAAAAATAAATTGCAGAATCAATAACAATATCAAATAGGAAACTTGGACCATACCCCATACATGGGTTCAGGACGCCCAAGAATGGATCATGGCTAAGTCCCTAAGAGTATCTAGTCTCCAACTCTATCATCTCCAAATAGTAAATAATTCAATAAAAGAAACCTTTGATACAACCTTGTGATGTCTGATACTCAGTTGCCCCTCAACCTGAGCCCCGATCCTGTTTGGCCACGTGACCCCGAGCTCATCTCCCCATAGGCCAGGGGCTGCCGACTAGTAGTAGGGGTGTAAGGGTATGTGAGTGGGGAGACTGTACCCCCATGTCATAGTACACAACGGTATAGTAGAAAAGAAATAAAAATATTGGAAGCACAAACAATGGTAAATATGGTGAAAAAGGGGAAATATACAAAACATACAACAGATATAAGAAAACCTTGATAGATATACAAAATTCACATAGGCAGTGTCTAATAAAAAATCAATGTATGGAATGTTATTACAGTAATAAAAAATGAGAACAAAAGTATTCCACGAGTATCTCTATCCATGCTCAGTCCTCCGCTCTGGATCTCCATTTATAATATACATGTATCAACAACCTGAAGCTGGGCCTTTTCCCCTACTAGTACCTATAGCAGTAATGTCTACATGGGTTCCAAGGAGGCTACTCGGGTAGGGTGTGAGACAAGTCTCAGTAGGCCACCACAAATGGGGTCTATGTGTAATCCAAATAGGTGTTCGCAAAAATAAACAGTTTGTAGTAAAATAAAAGTAAGTAACGAAATGTAATAAACAACCCTCCCGCTTAGGTTTCAGATGGACACATGGCGGGTCTACCTTCTTCAGCTCATGGCTGGAATTCTGAAAATTCACTAGGTGTATAAGTACATAGATATATGTTATCACTGGCATGAGGTATAAATTCATCTCATCCATAAGCACTGTAAATGGCGTGGGGAAGAATACCTCAAACCATAAAGGATATATAGGCACGAGTTAAGAATGCCTCCTACCCTCACACAAAGATTCATCTGGAAAGGGGTAAGAATTCCTCCCTCCCACACACGGAGATTCATCTTGCATGGGGTAAGAATGCCTCCCGCCCACACAGGAAGATTCATCTGGCATGGGGTAAGAATGCCTCTCACCCACACATCGGTTATCATAAGCAGGTCAACACAGTAAGGAATAACCATTCACATTAAAATATATAAGACAATCCATCTTATATCATACCACATTAATCAAATCACAAGGAAACATACATTTCAATTCATTTAAGGGGTTCAAGCTATCCCCTTCTAGACAACCTCTAACCAAGTCATCTCATTTTCCTAACCTAGAAAATGCATTTCAAGACATATTGTTAAGGTCCAAACATGAAAAATGGCCAAATCTCAAGAAATATCACCTATGGTTGACCACTCCCAGTCAAAACATCATATAAACACCCTAACAAGGTTAGATTCATCAATATCATACCACACAGGTCATTTAAATATGAAGCAATCATTTCAAATAAGGGGTTTGGCGAAAGACAAACCACGACACAATGATAATAACTCAAAAAGGAAAAAACAAAAAATGGAAACCGTGTAAACACCTACCTTAGTGCTTTAGAGGATGGATCGCTTGATATCGACCACATATTCTTAGTAGGCTGGAAGAGATCTGAGTTCCAATCTGATGCCCTGGAAATAGGGCATATGAGCCTGCAGCAAAATAGAGAAACAAAAACCAAGATTCACTGAGAAAATAAGGGTGTGTGAGGTAAGCCTTTCCGATGGTGATCCAACGCTTCTGTTGGATCGATTAATGGTCACCGGATGAATAATCCATAAGAAAAAGAGTGAGAGAGGAATCTTTGGTTAAAAGGAGGGCTCCTCCTCATGTTCGATCTACGGGAAGGAAGAAAGAAGGATTTGAGGCTTTAAAACAATGTAAGGGGAAAATGGTAAAATCACATAGAACAGGGTCACACGGTTCATGTGCATGGTTTACCAAACTGTGCATAATCCATGTGAACCTAAATACCTCCCAAACAAAGGACAAAAGGTTGTGCGGCCCAGTCGGCATGACTATGCGTCCCTACAGGTGCCCCTGTCTACAGCTGCACTGTTTTTCCAAAACCATGCACAAACTGTGTGTAGGTCGTGATCCACGATCTGCAAGCCCATTTCTCAATCTCATGGGCTCCGAAAAAACCCCAGACACTCCCCAGACCTTCCTTAAGATATTACCCACATTACAAATGCTTTAAGGAATGCGTTGAATGAATAACTAAGTATCCATTCATTTCCCAAAGAGTCGGGTCGTTACAACCTCCCCTTTATAAAGAAACTCATCCCTAAGTTGGCCTTCTGAGGGTACAGAGGTGTAATCAACGGAAATCTCGGCCATTGAGAATGTATATCAGCCTCTTGCTCCTCGGTCTTGTCATGTACCCAACCATGCTACCATAGTACCTATACAAGAAAAACATACTTTCCACAGAGTGTCTTCACACTCCGGTCAACAATTCGAATCAGATACTCCTTGAAGGAAGCATCCATATTGAGTTCAACCTCATCAGGATGAAAAACATGAATCAGATCTGAAAAGTATCAGCGTAGTTGAGATACATGAAAAACATTGTGCATTGTCTGATATCTCTATGGATGTGAAAGTTGGTAAGCTACTGGTCTGATCTTCTTCATCACCTCAAAGGGTCCTACGAACCTCGGTGAAAGCATACCCAACTTCCGTATAAATCTTTTCCCCAAATTGGGTGAGACCTGTATGAAAACCTGGTTCACAACCTCGAACTCAAGAGGTCACTGGTGCTTGTTAGCATAGGACTGCTGTCTAGACTGAGCTATCTGCATACACTTCCTAATAACATGTATCTGCTCTGTAGTCTCGTGCACAAGACGTGGTCCTAGAATAGCTGCCTCCCCAGCTTCAAGCCAACATAATGGTGAGTGACAAGGCCTAACATATAAGCCTTCATAGGGAGCCATCTCAATGGTATCCTGGATGCTAGTTTTATAACTGAACTCGACAAGAAGAATGTGTTCCATCCATGAACCTCCAAAACCGAGAACATATGTAGGTAACATATCCTCATGTACTTGTATAGTCTGCTCGGTCTTTCCGTCAGTATGCAGGTGACAGGCCATACTCAAAAGTACCTGCATACCCAAGGCCTTCTGTAAAACCTACTAAAACCATGATGTAAAATGGGGATCTCTATTTGAGACAACAAAATGAGGTGCTTCATGAAGGCACACTATTTCCTTGATATATAGTCATCCCAAGTCATCAACAGTGAAGGTCACCCACACAGGTAAGAAATGCACAACCTTCGTGAGATGGTCGATGATAACCCATACTGCATTATTTCCACATGGTGACCTGGGTAAACTGGTTACAAAGTCCATAGAAACAGCATCCCATTTCAACTCTGGAATGGACAGTGGCTGCAAAAGCCCGATCGGACGTTGATGTTCCACCTTCACTTGCTGATAGGTGGAACAACACCTGATTAAACCAGCTATATCCCACTTCATGTTATGCCACAAGTACTGTCCTAGCAAATCATGATACATTTTGGTGATGCCTGGGTGAACTGCCCATGCTGAGGCGTGGAAATCCCTCATCAGCTCCTCTCTGATTTCTATTGGGACCCATACATTCCCACGGAACAATAAGTTATCGCCTTTATCCATGGTCCAATATGAAGAGGCATCATCATCGAAACTATCACGTAGAACAAGGCCTTTTAGATTTGATAATTGTCTTGCTCTGACCCGTTACAAAAGAGTAGATGTTACATCTAAGGCTGAGAGAATAGTTTGAACTTGTACCTCCTAAAACTCAACATGCATCTCCAAAAATAGGGCCATAAACTTCCACTCCTCATTAGATTCCTGAACCACTTGTGAATGAGATTTCCGACTCAGTAAATCAGCTACCGAATTTCCATTCCCAGGAGTGTAGGGAAGCTCGAAATAAAAGGATTGCAGGTACTCGACCAACCTGTGTTGCCTGAGATTTAGATCATGTTGAGTGAAGATATATTTGAGGCTTTTGTGGTCAGTGAAAACAACAAAATGCTCTCCCAACGAATAGTGTCTTCAACAGTGTAGGGCATGTACAATGGCTCCGAGCTCGAGGTCATGCGTCAGATAATTCTATTCATGAGGCTTTAATTGATGAGAACCATATGCAACGACTCGCTCATCCTACATCAATACATCTCCAAGACCAATACCAGACATGTCATAATAGACCGTATAAGCTCTGCCTGGCTCCAGAAAGATCAATATCAGTTCTGAAGTTAGTCTGCCCTTCAGTTCCTGAAAAGCTACCTCACAAGGTTCAGACTTATCGAATCTCACCCCCTTTTTATCAAAGATGTAAGAGGTGATTATATGCATGATATGTCCTGAATGAACCGCTTATAATATCTAACATGCCCTAAGAAACTCTTGATATCGAAGACATTCTTGGGATGCTCCCAAAAAATTACAGCACTCACCATCTAAAGGTCAACTGAAACTCCAGACTCCGAAATAATGTGACCCAGGAAGTGAAGCTTATTTACCCAAAAGTGGCATTTATTGAGCTTAGCATAAAGATAATGCTCTCTTAGTGTATTTAACACATTCTCAAGATGGGTTTCATGGTCGTTTCTCGAGCGTGAATAGACTAAGATATCATCCACAAATATAACCACAAAATAATCAAGGTTAGGGTGAAAAATCTGATTCATTAGAGATATAAAAATTGCATGTTCATTCGTAGGCCCAAACGGCATGACTAGGTACTCATAGAGGCCATACCTGCTCTTGAATGCCGCGTGAGGTATGTCCTAAGTCCTAAAGCGCACCTGGTGATAGCCCGACCTCAAATCTATCTGTGAAAACACATTTTCTCTTCAAAGGTGATCGAAGAGGTAATCAATTCGAGGTAATGGATACAGATTCTAAATAGTTAGCTGATTTAACATAAGATAATCCACTCAAAGAAGAACGGTACCATATGCCTTCATGGAAAAGAGAATCGGTGATCCCCAAGGAGATGTAATGGGATGTATAATGCCTTTTGCTTCCAGGTCCTCCAGGTAACACTTGAGCTCTAGAAGATCCTTATGTGCCATCCTATAAGGAGGAATGGTCACTGGTGCTACTCTTAGTATAAGATCAATAGTAAATTCCACCTCTAGAACTAGAGGTAGAACAAATAAATCATCAGGAAAGACATCACTAAAATGCTCCACCACATGAGGATAAACAGAGGGTTGTAACCCTTGGTCATCTTGATAAATACTGGAAACATGTGTTCTGACACCACCTAAACTCTGGTTTTCTGGTCCCGCTCATGTCACACGAAGATCCCACTCTCCCTTATTCATATACATGTCTCCCTTTGGTCACATAAACGCCATCCTCTGACGATAGCAGTCAATCAAGGATCTATAGGGAACAAACCAGTACATCCCGATTATTACATCAAAACCTGTCATATCCAGAACATATAGGTTCCACATGAAAAGGTAACCGACCACCTTGAGGGTAAAATTTTGACAAGGATGAATGCCCTCTGAATGGATACCTAATGGGTTATCTAATGTGATCATCTGATGATATTACTAAACAATGATGCCCAAACTATCTATAATTGCCCCCGATATAAAATAGTGGGAACCGACTGTATCAAACAAAGAAGATACTAATGTAAAGGTAACTAGAATTGTACTTCATACAATAGATGTTATGGTGTACTGCTCCTATGGAATAGGCTCGACTATATACAACTGGCCGGTACCATGACCCTGAGTCACATCCTGGCTACCTAGAGCAGACCCGCCCTACTGGTGCTGAGAGTCATACACCTGATTACCTCTACCTCGACTGCGGCCACGGCCTGATCGGCCGGCGGTATTACTACTGCCTGACTGACGTGATCTGATCGATCCAACACCAGATCGTGGAGTAGGTACAGATCTCTGGTCACTAGGCCATGAGGGAAAAGACCTGCAGAAACGTTGGAGATGGCCCAACATACCACAACTTCTACACTCAACTGCAATTCACTTACACTGCCTCCTCATATTTCATGGCACCCCACATTGGTGGAAGATAGGAGTACTACCTGAGATAAGTGTCTGACCACCACTGACACCACGAGAATCCTCAAAACGCCGCTTCTTCCTAGAAGCAGATCCACTAGAACCTTTAGGTGCTAAATTTCCCTAGTTTTCCCTATACGCATCTCTCATATTCCCCTATGTGATCAAAGCCTGATTGACAATCTCTGAAATGGTCATCAACCTGAACACATTATCCTGTGATCGGATGGCATAAAACAGTCCATACAAAAAATGCCTATTAGCAGTATGATCATCATTAGCTAGTGTAGGAACAAAATTCTATAACTCGGTGAAACATAACGAATATTCCAGGACTATCCTGGTCCCTTGCTGCAGATTCATAAACACCCTAGCTCTGTCAGCCCCCAACATCTGGGGAGGGAAATAATCATAGGAGATGGTCTGTAAAACAGTCCAGATCATATCCCTCTGATGTCACTAATGGGTGAGGATGTCCCACCACCTCCTGGCTGAAGCAAGTACCAGATAAGCTACGAGATTCACCCTCCACTCAGGAGGCATCTCAAGGTGCTCGAAGCTGGTCAGAATAGCTTCCAACCAGGACTCCACATCATGTGTTCCGCCATCTCCCATAAACGTTGGAGGATGTTGCGAATGAAACTCACGGGTCTACTCTACCATACTCGGGGCAGGTCACACTCCACCTTGTATACTCTACATCACACGCAAGAAGCTCTCATGAAAATTTACTGATCACCATCTCTCAATGTAGGGACACTAGAATATCAATAAAATATACTGATAACCATGATCTAATACATCCCATTCCAGTCACAAACTCCATTATGTAAATATCAAAACACATATAAAAACAAAAAAAATCACACACACACACATACTTGCATATATATATATACATTTTCAGTACTGTACACACATATTCCATAGTAACATTTCAAAAAATCTCTCATGAAAATAGAGACAAATCATACAAGTGCCTTGTTATAAAAATAATGAAATTTACTAGTCACCAATTCTAGGTAAACTACCACCCATCATAAGAAATGATCACTCTCCCAAAAACATATCCAATAATAATAATAAAATAGCAATAAATTATATCACAAAAGATTACCCACAATCACTTTCCCATAGATCTAATCACTATGACACCCCAACTTTATACAAGTTGTTCTTCGATCCATTCTCTTATTAGTATAACCCCATCATAACAACAGTTCCACAAAACCACATCCAAAACCAAATATTATTATCCACATACCATATACCACAACTATAAAACAAATAATAAAATTTCATATTATAATTTAAAAATATTAGTATAATGTAAAGAAGAAAGAAATTAACAATGTGCCCTCTTCTTCTTCATGTTCCCCTCACTACCTACCAATCAAAAAACCCATATCAGCCCTATTTATAGAAACTATAATCCTGAGACATTATAGATTGTACCAAAAAAACCACACCTTCCTTATATGACCCATCATAACCCATACTATGTATGTAGTTAGAGAAATGTGGATGGAGTAATCAAATATTTCTTCCCATTACAAATTAGATATTTTTTAAAATAAGTTTTAAGATACAGAACATCAATGATCTACATTTTTAAAAAAATATTATTTCAAATCCATTTATATTAGTCAATGTTATACCTCATGATAGAAAAAAATACATTAATAGTGTCTTTGGTGTTTGGGGAATAAAAATTGGGGAAATACCTCATCCATTGAATGGTCCACGATTGGTGCATGGCTTGGTAAAATTGTGTGGAAATACCATGAAACCTATGTGAGTGGGGGGGGGGGGTAGATAAATTTCATGTTGGAATAGGAAACCAATTTCTCTAACCCCCCTCATATATATATGTAATCACATGACATTTAAATGATTTTTCAATCCATTAGGGTGGATAGATAAGTCGTGCAACTGGGTTTCATCTTGAATAAGGGGAACCACATGGTTTCACGATAGTTGGGAAAACTATGGTGCCAAACCACGGACATATTAAAAATTAGTTAACGTTATATTTTCCCCATGAATTTTATGTTATTTTCACCTAATTTCTCTGAAATTTATTTTCCAGTGTTAAGTGTTATGAAAAAATTCCTCGATCCTCCATCAAGGTTTATTCTCCATCATTTATTAGGTATTTGAAAATCCATTTAGTGTGAATCGAAATTCTTAATACATCTCCTAATATTTTTACTTCTATTTTATAGGAGAATAATTTTAGGTAATTTAATATTTCAAAAAATATTATGAACCCTAGTTTCTTTGTAAATTATCTTATTTACTGTTGGGAGTGGATTTAGCATGACTCAAGGGTCAGATTTCACTCATAGTCATGATTTTATTCAAGTCATTTTTGTTATTTTATTTCCCAACATTGTCATGAAATTTTTTATTTAATTGAGAAACCCACATGGGGACTTAAATTAAATTTTGTTACCCTTCATAGACCCCATCATGGAAATGGATGATTATAATATTATCTCTATAGAGACCAATCAGGTGTTTCGGTCCCTTAAAAATGTTGATATGGATTATTAAATGAAAATTTACGGGGTTTTGAGATTAAACCAATCATATTAGTATTTATAATGTTTTCATAGTCTAATGGGTTTTTTATATTAACATGGAAAACATAAATATATTGTGATATGGATATGTATAAATGTAATAAATGGTTAATGGAGAATTTCCATGTTGTTAAGTGGTTTAAAATAATTTTTAATAGTTATGATTATTGATAAAAGATAAAACATATTAGTTGAGAAATCATGTAAATGTGTGAAATACTATGAATAATGTGAAATCTGATAAATAAAAATTGTCAACATTGTTTTTATTGTATGTAAAATGACACTGTGGATAAGCCATGGAAAATGTAATTTAATGTATAGTTGAAATTATGGATGGAGGATCCTCATATTTGGGTTGGGAAAGACTAATGTTCTAGGATCCACTAATACATTATTTAGTTTAAATTATATATTGGTGCACCAAGATTTTATGGTATAGACATGGAATTCCACATTAATGATTATGGTATTGGACATAGAATTCCACATCATTGATCGAGATGGATGGACATGGAGTTATGATTATCTAGATTGAATAATTGGACATATAATCAATTTATAAAGTTATTATCCCATGAAATGTGGATTAAAATATAAACATTGGAAAAATTAGGTTTGATGTGTCCAGGTATCACATAGAACTTGAAAGGAAGTATGGTCAATTTTTATATTGTAAAATGGAAAAACAATTTATTTATTACTTTTTCCATAGTTTACTATACTATTACATACACAATTATTAGACTAGATATTTCATTAGAAATCATTGGTTATGGCCTACTATGTTGTCCTCACACAATACTTTGGTTGACAATGGTTCCCAGGAAGATATCATGTTTGTTATCCCAAATAATGGAAAATCAAATACGGTAGATGGTTGATTTAGGATGGAACATGGATAGGGGACGAGATATATTTTTTCAATCCCTTTTGGGGATCATCTAATGTGTCTTATTAAATTTTTTTATTTGTCACATTAGACTAACAAGACAAGAAATTTTTACTATATTGGTTAGTGGGGAAATCCCAATTTGGGATTTTGTGTTGTGATGTATAATTTTTGGTTATTATAGAATACTATATATTATTATGATTTATTTTTTTTGTTTTACTCTAGTAGTGAATATATAGTCTCCCCATGTATGTCTTTAGACACTAACTTGTAGTCAATAGACTTTTACACATGGTTTGGAATTCTAGATGTCATGTGATGAACAGTTTGGGCCACTGATTTAGTGGAAACCAGGTTGGGATATTATAAAGTAGTATCGTATAGGTTTTTTTACATTTAATTACTATATAAGAAAGGTGGAAAATATATTAGGATGTGTCTATCCTTTCTTATGAGCTCATGAACTAGTTTAGTTAACCCATATTGGGGTGATAACCCATATTCCTCAAGATGGGATTATTTTTATTGATGATCATTATTATGGATGGATGTTATTTGAACATGGATGAATTAATTGATGTGTGATGTTATTGATATTACGGTTTTAATTGTGAGCTAACATGGCTCAACATTTATTCTGAAACCATATTTTTAGGAACACTAGGATTTTTGTGACATTCATGAAGTCATAAACACCTGAAAAATAATTTTGGTTATGATAAATAAAATGATTTTACATTTATTTTTAAATTTAAAATTTGTGGTCCCTAATGAGTAATGTCAAATTGATTGAATTAAAAATTATCTGAATTGAAAATTTAATATGTTTCCTTATGAGTAAGTGGTAGGTGATTATACATTTAATCTTGTGAAAATGGTGTCTACTGTGATGTTTGATTTTTGGATGTATCATTACCCACAGTTATCCATGGCCCATGATGGGGAGGACTAAGGGTAGTGATAATGATGTGTTTGTAGCTATTAGGATTTTATTTTTTGAATTTTATTTAATGTTTATTTGTCAAAATAACATTTTATAAACCTGTGAAATAAATTTTTATGTTCCCTAAAAAACACATTTAGATATTCTAGAATGATTTGTGCATTACATGGTTTATAGGTATGGTGACAAGAGGATATTGATGAAGATACACCTCATGTAGTGGGGAAAGCCAGCCATGGTTTCTTTGTAAAAGAGGTAAGAGAAGTTTCATGATAGACTCACTTTTTTTATAATGTTTATGGAAAATACACATGGAATGAACTACAATTATTTTTTATATCATGCGAAATTCCAAGATATGGAATCCTCAAACATTTATCGAAGAGGGAGGATATGAGGTAGTAGGGTTCTGGATTGAGTTTATCTAAACGATACTGGACAATGTGGAGACAATTCTAGAGAAAAGGGTCAACCATACAACATATAGTTTTTAGGGACCAGTGAAGTGATAATTGGATATTCAATTATATGTTGAGGAAATTGATAGTATCTCTTCAGAGGACTTCCTAGAGAAGTTTTTGGAACACTTTTCCGAAGGTAAATTCATTCCAGTGATAGATATATTGTTTTTTTGATTGACTAAGGGGAATATTTTGTTGATGAATTATTCTAGTTAATTCATCATCATACAATGATGTATTCTATAATGAGTAAAATAAAAGATTTAATTGGTAATATAGTTGCATTTTGGGATCAAAAATGATATAATATCCTTAGTGAATATTTTTTCTCTGAAGAGGTTTAATAAGGTAGTGATTTTGGTCATTATTTCTAAGGGGAACGTGTAGTTTGTCTCAATTGGAGGGGAATTTCATATAATAATTATATATGTTGATTAGACTATTGATACTAAAAAGTATCATTATAAAAATATTAATCAAAACAGTGACATGAATTGTAAAAAAATAAGAAGAACAATGTCTCAGTGCAGTGATTGAGTGTTTTTCTATCAATGTGGTATACTGGGTAACATATTTGGACTATGTTCATGACCACTATATGAGTGACGATATTATGGTATGATGGTCAATGTATAGAGTTTATAAAGGAACGCTTAGTATATAGGTGGTTATAGAAGACCTAGGCCGTTATATAACACTGGTAAGGAATCTTCTAACCCATATCAGTCTAGAAGTTGGTGTTCCATCAGCTGTAAGAGTTGGAGTTATGTGTGGGGAGTTTACTATTCTTGGTTAATATTTTGTTCTTTTGAATATTAAAAACTCTCTAATTATTTTATGTGAAAATAATTCTAACTTTATCTAAATATTTTAATAATATATTGATTAATAGTGATTGTATTTTATAAATCTTGATTCAAAAATAGATTATATGTCATTATAACCTCTATTAATCATTGAATAAATATAAATCAGTCTTTAAAAGGTTCATATTTTGATTTGAACATTTTGTATTCATTTGGATCTAATAATATTTTTTAGTTTATAGTGCTTTATAGATTTCTTTAGCAATTCATTTGTAACATGGTTTATATTGCTTAGATCATCAAGTGAATTATTCAATTAGATATCAACTACATTTTTTATGTTTCATTAAACTAATTTTATATATAAATATTTAATTTAATAACTATAAAATTCTCCCAATTAAATGAAACACTTATGTAATTATAGGATTTCAAAAATAATATTTCTTTTTTAATTCAATGATAACCCTCATGATATAATTCGGAATCACCTACTGTTAATTGAATTATAAATATTTTTTTTCTTCAAAATTTCATTCAAATGTATAAAATTATACGAAGTGCAATTAGATATATTAAAAATAGTGGAAATTCTATAACTTCTACACAATTGTTTAGATCATTAATTATATTTTTTAACTAGTATTCGATGATATATCTTATTATTGATATCATATTGAAATGTTTTGTTAACAATTAGAATGATATAAATTAAAATAAATTTAAATTAACTATACCAATATATTAATTTGATGTTTAAAATATCTATTAATTACCAATATTTTATGTTTTTAGGATATTCATACGTTTTTTGATTATTTTATCGTTCCCCCAAAATGGATTCTAGAGACTCCAAAATATCAAATCCATGCATGGAAAAAAATATAAATTCAATACTTCCATTTGATATGATGACCTTTTTCTCCTTGAGAAAATACATCCTTATAAGTAGCACCATAATCATACCCAGTAAACCATGTGCTTCCTCTTTTCATTCTTGGAAAGGTTCACCCGTAGATCAATCATGACAAGTTCCCCATGGAAGCTTCTCCTTTGCAAGATACAGGTATGACATGACACAACCAAATTTCATTAACACTTCAATATGCTTGGTTCACCAATTTTTCTTATTATATAATTCTCCCTATGAATAAATATTGTCACATATACCGCATCCCTATGACGGTAGATCCATGAAAGTGGATCAATGATAGTAGGATGTTGTGATGGTTGAACCTTCATCTTCACCAATGAAAGATGAACTATGAACTTTCTATCCCAATGCATAGTATATTTCATTTCTCATCAATGGTATATGATCGAAGGTAACACTGCTATCCTTTGCTTTAATGTTATTATTTCCATCCTTCTAAGGGTTTCACTATGTTCTCAATAGAACAAATTAAAATTAGATTCCCTATTTTTCATGTGATTGTAGAAATACTATGTGGTAGTGGTCTGTCTACATCAAAGAATGTGGTATAAAACTCTTACCTTATTCGAGTATTAAAATATTCTTCCACTAGATAAAAATATTCAACTAATGTAATTTTATACAATTATACCAATAATTTTAAAAAATTTATGACCACTAGTTAAGTCTATTTCAATATATTATGGTTCTTTATTTTATTTAATTTTAAGAATGTTATGTTATGTATGTGAATAATATTTATTTTTACCATTATCATTATTATAAAATTATTTTCTAATAATGTTACATTTATTTTAGATGTTTCATAGTCTTTTAAAACGTGTCTAATATTGTCTTATTTAATTCATCTTGAGGTTCACAGGAACATTCATCATATATAAAAAATTTAGAAATTATTATTTAGTTATTAAATTATTTATTTTAATTAATTATAAATTATTTATCAACATTTTTAATTTTTTTTATAAAATTTATGAAAAAAGATAAATATTTTATGCATTTATAGAAAAATTTATTCCATTTTTTATTTATAGTCAATTTTCAAGTGTGATTTATTAAATTAATTGACTATATTTAATGTATATTGTTGGAAGTATTTATTTAATTCGATTGACTCATTTAAACTTATTCAATAATTTTATTTAAATATGTTTAATGTAAATGATATTTCTTGAAACGTTTTTTCATAATATGATATATGGTGGGTTTTTCTATTATTGTTTTAATAAATTCTAACTGTTTGTATGAGAACTTTAATTGTTATATGTTTTGAATAACTTATATAACGGAATTAGATGGTTTATAAAATTGGTGGTGATAAAATATATTAAACCCTTTTTATCTAATTGAATAATGATATAGAATTTTTATAGAGGTATAAAATATTAAAATTCCTATGTGACCTATGTTTCTTCATTTATATGATTACTGATGTTCTGAATTACATATTTTTTTACATTGTCTACCTTAATGAGTGGAATCAACCATTTACTCAAGTAATAATATAGATGATTCTATAATTTTATCTTCTCTTTTATTCTGGTTAATTGTATCTATAACTCTATTTCCCTTATCTCACACTATATCTCAATTTATTTTTATTATATTAAATAATAAATAATTTTATTTCATTATGTTGTGATTCCAGAATTCTAATGTCCAGACTATTTGATTTTTGAATCCTGATATCTTATCTTGGGGTTGTAGTTATGGTGTGACTCCTCATTCAAAAATAACATGTTTGACAATTCATCCCCTAGAAAATTTTGGATTTCATTTGGTTAAGATCCAATTCAATTATGAGGTAGTTGAAAATGGATCAGTCATAGATTAGAGAGGTATAATAATTAACTAGGTCAACTTTTAATTGAACTACTATAAAAAAACTTTTCTTATTTATTTTATTCTACTTATAATTTACATTATTAATTAGCTTTTATAAATTATTTAAATCAATAATCGATTTATTAATGAAATTTTATATTTTCATAAGCTCCCCCATATAAAATCAGTAATCAAACCTAATAATTTGTATTTTATGTTGTTTATTTTAGAATTTATGCAATATTTCTATAGAGTCTTCTGTTCGTACTTTATTATTCTAACACTTTCAATGACCTGACAGCTCATGGGAGAGATCCTTAGGATAATGAGAGTGAATGTAAATAATGATTGAAATCCATAAAATGAACATCAATTTTCTTGAAATGTGTACTATTACACATGATCCAGAATTAAGGCTTACCTAAAGACATTAAGCATTGAACAGGTCGATCATGGAATTATTTCATTCTCTAATAAAAGATTACTGGGAACCACTTACATGAAAATCTTATTTCAGATATGTTTTAAATTATAATTCTATAAATATTTTATATAGATATGTTAACATAAGTGTGTTTAGTCAAATTTATTATGTAATAGAAATCATGAGATTTGTAAGATTCTTCATGTCACTCAACATGGATCAAAATAATTGTTTCAAACCTAGATTGGAATGCATTGAGATTTGTACCATGGTTTTAATATGGATGAAGGCTAGATTTTAAACAAAATTATCTAAGAATTCTTAATCATTATAAAAATAATGAACTATCTTATAGAAGATTCCGAAAACAAATTATAAGTTAAAATATTTCTACGTGATCTACCCTAGAAGTTACATAAAAAGAAAGTTATTTCCAATGAATGTAAGAACTTTAAAGAGTAAACACTAGATAAATTCATGATATTATTTCTTTAATAAAAACTTGAGATGAATAATATTAAGGAATAATATACTTAAAATAAAAAATTTATTTCATTCAAATCATAGATAAAGTTTATTTCAACATCTTTAGAATCTGCATTACATGAATGTGACAAAGGGGAAATAGAAAATATAGGAAACAACCTTTATAGTACGATGACGAAAAATAAAAATTTTATGAAGAGACCATATAATGATAAAAATAATTATTGAATGGAAATAATGGTTCCCTATATTGTTCATATCTGACCTATTGCAAATGTAAAAAATAAGAGACATATCAAATCAGAATGTCCTAAGCTAATGAAATTAGGTAGCAATAAAAAATAAAATAAAAGGTATTTAAATAGTGGAACTGTTTGTTTTAATTATCATAAAATAATTATTATTGTAGAAATAAATTAGTTTCACTATTTTTTATTTTTTATTATGATACTTATTGGGAAAATATTCCAATGTATGCAACACCCCTCCAAAAATACTCAAAACCATGGAAGTATCATAGTTTCCTTGAGACACCTCTATGGATGTGTCACTATAAGAAACAAGTCATTACTGAGACTTAAATTCGAAAACATATATAAAGCATCTCACTGTAAGTCATGTATCACCACGATGCACTTCTCACCACCAAAAAGTATTACCATCTCCTTGAAACACTATAAGGGATGTCCTACTACCATAAAGAAAAATAATCTACGCACTGGGTTGAATCACCAATACCATGTGTCACCTACAGATAATAATCATTGAAAATAATAAGTCAGTTCTACACCATTAATAACTTCTAGATCATGAAACCATTCCAACTACACACCGCCAGATCAAGACACCATTATAATTAATACCCACCCGATCAAGACACCATTCCAATGTCTCATCACCATAGATAAATATATTCAAGAGTGTTACCACTTGAAATACACACCAAAAGTGTTTATATTTAATTTTAATTTAATTTTTATAATGTATAGTTTAATGAATTTAATGAAATTGATTGTTCTAATAATGTTTCTTTCATTTCTCACCATAGATGCATTCATGTTAGTGTCAAAATATGTAAAATAATGATAATAAGATATATTGGATTCTCATTAATTTTATAGTTATATTTTGAAGAATACACCCTCATGAATGAAGAAGGAAGTAGATAATGATAACATATAATTATAAATGTGAAGTCTGATGAGTGGTTGTGAAGTGTTCTATACAAGAATAATTCCTACCCATGATTAACGGTAGATGAAGTTATATCCATTTAACATCTAGATATCTTCCAAAAGACTTAAAAATGGATTTTGTGATAGTAAATTATTCAGAAAACATTGGAAACATGAGTCAAGCGTCTGTTTAAATCACATTGAAGGAGTGATGACATATAGATCATATCATTTAGAGAAAATCTGACTTTCTAAAATCCTAATGTCTCTGTTTATTTTATTTTATTTTACATTATGTGAAGTAAGTTCTTTATCTATTTTATACAATAATTTTCTCCTAATTTACACTAGAAGATACATGATATATTATCAAACAATATCTTAAAATTCTTATCCCATGAAAACAATGGTAGTGTTCTCATGTGACCTGGTATTTAATTTTAATCCCAAGATAACTTTGGATGTGGCTTTATGTACTCTGAAGAGTAAGAATACTATTTTAAAACTCAATCTAGGTTGTGGAGAAAAAGGTAATTTGTTTTAATTTTTTCATAGTTGGTGAATTATATGTTGAGAGTATTGAGTCTCATCTTGATACGGAATTTCTTATATTCAAATTCTTATAAGTGATTTGTTTTTTTGATGCATTATATCCATTAATTTAAAATTTATTCTATTTTATATTCACAGAAATCACTACATTGATATTTAGTTTTAATTAGTTTTTATATTAGAACATGAATTAGTAAATTGATTTTGAAGGTCAAAATAATATTATATATTGTTTATAATTGATACACATTCAATCTTTAAGAATTATTTTTAAAACATCAGGTCCTTTATCAAACATCTATTTTACCTAACTGGGAAATTTTATATAAATAAGATGTATTATTTCAATCCATTTTTAATAAATAAAAATTTGTATACACAATTAAACCCCCTATTTAGATACTCATTGTAGCTTCAATTTGGCATTATAGGTTTAAGATTTTGTATAATTGTTTAACAAAACCATTTCAACATTGATTTTAGTTGTGTTTTAATGATAAAAATTTATGTTAGTTCTAAATTAATTTCATTTTATAGATAATCATGAATAATGTTCTACTAATAACACACCTTATTTTTTATTGGAAACAATCATGCTTATGGGAAGATCTAGATGAAAATTCTTATGGAATGTTTGGGTTGTTAAATCCAGATTGCTATAGAGGATAAATATTAATATCCTGAAACTGCTATAGCTACTTAGTTTAAAGATACCAAAATTCTTATTATAGTAATTATAAATAAATGAAGTCTATTTACTATTCTTTTAGAGATTAGGAATTCAATAGAATTTTGGATTTCAAAATTACTTTTGTGATTTGGGATACTTTATGTATTTCACATGGTCGAACAAAAAATGGCAAGTATATGAGATTAAATATATATACTATTAAATATTATACTATTATGATGAAACTGCATGAACTAATATCTGAAATGTAAGTCATACATAATTATATTATTAACACTCTGAGCTCACATGGAAATCTAGTTTCTCAAAAATAACAGACCGTGGGACTGCTAAAATTCCTTCTAGAAAGATGGAGGGACACATCTATTACAATTAGAGAGTCATTTGACATCAAAAACTTGTTAGTAATGGAGTTTTTTCATAATATTATAATGTATAAATAGGAATTAAATTCAAAATATAGGAATATGATGAGTCTAAAATAATGTTTATATCCTTCCATACTACTACATCTAATCAAAGAGAGAAGGTAAAAATAAATGACATAACTAAATGCTATAGTGATAGTGAGTAAAGTCTATACAGGGATGAATAAATGTCCCACCTAGAAAGAAGGTTGGATAATTTTATAGGAAAATTAGTCTTTAATAAATCATAGTTATTAGTGTAAGTATGAATTGAAAATCAACTAGAAAAAAGGAATGTAATAAGGATGATTACACAAATGAAATTATCTACAATGAATTAAAAAGAAAAGTACATATATAAGTATACTGTATGAAATTTAAATACAAATGGAAATACATTGACAAGGGATGAATGTTTAATAATGAAATTATTGCCACATCGATTGATTTTGATGATAGATCTAGTGATTTCGATTCATCACTTGAACAAAATTTATATCAATCCAACATTTTCTTCATGACTAATGTCTCTAAGGTACCTATTGTTTCTAATGTTTTTAAATTGATAATTATGAAAATTCTGTTAATTAACATAATGATGATGAGATGTCTCAATATGATATTATTTAATATTTAAAAATAAGGAAAGACACATTATTGATCATAATGATAAATATAAATTTCATAGGAAAAAAAATTCATTATCTTCAAATATAAAATCTGATTTGTCTATTTAAAAAAAAGAATGCTCGTTTAGTAAAATAAAATATTCAACATAAAATTACTAATTAAAATTTGATGAATTATTTAGAAAAATATAAAAAATTGATGGGAAACTCTTACACAGGTTTTAGGAAAATAATTCCTCCAAATTAATTTACAGGCATATGATTCCTGTCTGAAAAAAAAAAGAGCAGTAAAAATGAAAAATTATTCCAATTTTAAAATTTGAATAATTTACTACTACATTTATTTATAATAGATAGAATTTTTTTTTTCAAATTGTTATTGTATTTTTACAATAGATCTATTAAATAAATATGGGTTCTTAAATCTATGATTACTAAAAGTTTTGGATCCAAACAAATCTATGTTCCAAAAGAATTTATTTTATAATTTTTATTCTATAAGAAAATTTTGTGGTGTCCTCTTACAATAGTATATTTTACATGGATAGTTGTTTTTTAGGGAATATAAAAAGTGACTATTCTATCTTCACAGACTTGACATTGCAATATGGTGATCATGTCACCCTTGGTGATAATTATATAGGGATAATAGTCGGTCATGGCCAGATTGGTTACAACAATATCATTTTAATTTAGAACGTACTATTTTTTGATCGTTTGTATTATAACATAATAATAATCTCACAATTATGTGATGATCTACATCATGCTAAATTTTAGAATGATTCATTTAATGTTATTGAATCTATTTATTCTATATTTTTCAATGCTTTATGAAATAATATTTTCTTTGGATTTTTTAAAAATTATTTAATTTCTCAAAATGATTCCGTCTTGAGTGATTTTCACAAAAATTCTTGGATTTGGAATAAAATACTAATACATTTTATTATTTAGTCATATATGAAGCTTACTAGGAAAGGGTTAGTCATTGATATAGCCAATATAGAGTTCCCAAATAAAAATAATGTAACCCCTTTCAAAAAGGGGAACAACAAAAAATTTCATTAAAATTAATGAATTAAGTTTCAACTCTCAACCTCTTCAGTTGATTCATATAGATTTATTTGGACCATTTTATGATTCATGACTTAATGGGAAGCATTATATTTATTTACTATGAGATGAATTTTGTAGGTATACTTTGGTTTTCTTTTTTATATAAAAAATCTGACGCTTTCTCATATTTCACTAGGATTTCTAGATCTATGTAGAAGAAATGTGGATATCGGATTAAGACCCTAACTAGTCACCATGGACTTTAATTTTAGAATCAAGACACATAGACTATGTTCTCCAAAAATGGATATAGTAATAACTTCGATGATCATATGACCCCTAAACATAATGGAGTTGTATAAATAAGCAATAAAACAAATCAATAGGTAGTACAACCTATGTTAATGGAAATTTATTTACCTATCTACTATTGGGAATAAACAATGGATAAAACATTTTATATAAAAAATAGATTTTTATTTAGAAAAATCATGAAAACTATACCTTAAGAACTTTCAAATAAATAGAATTCATGAGGATAATTAATTTTGAGTGTTTGGTTAAATGGTATTTATTATTAGCACTAAGGATCATATGGAAATTTTTTATTCTAAAACTTATTAAAGAATTTTAAGAGGTCAATAAATTTTTATTCAATCATTAATATTATTCAATAAACAGAACACGTCTATGGAAGAGTTTTTCACATTAATTTTGATAAGAGAAATCTACATGATCCTAAAACCTCTTTTGAAAACATTGTGATTAATTTATCCTCTCCAAACATAAAATTCAAACCTAATTATTCATCTATGAAATAGTCATAAAAATCATCTAGATCTGATATATTTATTTAACATCCACAACCTGTAGCTATAATTGAACCTAATGTGACCATCCCTATTATTTCATGACATGTTTGGGTCCTTATGTTCCATCCTCTATATGTGATTTTAGGATACATAGATAGTAGAACATACACTAGATGTTCTCTCAGAAATTAGGTTGAAAATAAAACATACTTGCATCATATTGAACCAAATAACATCAATGATGCAATAAATTATGAATTTCGGGTCATGGGAATTCAAGATTATTTAATTCTGTTTCAATCAAAAAAAGAATTGGAACTAGTTAATAGATGAAAGGAAAACATTAATGAAGGAATTAAATGGGTGTTTAGAAAAATAGTAGATGAATCAGGCACAATAGTTGGAAATAAGGCTATAATAGTTTCACATGGTTATATCCATGAATAATTAATAGAATATGTGTATACGACTACACTATTATCTAAACATGAATCCATATGAATATTGTTAGTCTATACATCTCATATTGATTTTAAACTTTGTTATATGTATGTAAATTGTTCAATTTTGAATAAGTATATAGTTGAGGATGTCTTTGCTGAACAAAACCCTAGTTTTAAAAATACCCATTTTGGAAATACTGATTTTAAATTAACTAATTCATTATATTGTATGAAATGAGACCACATAACTCTGTATTTTTGGCTCAACTCATGAAATATTTCAAATAGTTTTTCAAAAGAAATAGATGATCCTATAGTTTTTTAAAATAAATTTCAAAATATTTTTAACTGTTCAAATATATGTATTTTTTATAATTTTTGGATATTTTAATGATTCCTTAGGTACTAATATTTTATAACAATGAAAAATGAATTTGAAATGAGTTTAGTGGGTGAACAAAGATTCAATCCTTGTTGTCATATCTTTAAAAATAGAGAAATAATCATTTTAAATCTGTGTAAATATAAAAAGGTTCTTCCAAAACACATTAAAAAATATTGTACTAATATTAGTGATATGTTTATGATTACCACTTATAAATTGGATCTTGATGAATCATGAAAAATAGTGGATCAAACCAGTTATAGAGATATGATTAGAAGTATTCTGTATTTTACTACTAGATATACTTATATTATGTTTAGTGTATGTATTTGTGCTCTCTTCCATGAAAATTGAAAAGGGTCAAAAATGGTTAAAATAAAAGGATTTTTCAAATACCTCTAATATACTATTAATTTATGATTATTTTAACTAAGAGGAGATGAATTATTTTAGTTATTTATTCATAAGAATGTTTTTTGTGGGCATAAGTTAGATATAATAAGAACCTTTGGATCATTTCACTTATTTGGAAAGATTCTAGTTTCTTGGTTTATTAAGAAAAAAATATATTGATCTATCTATTGGTGAATCTAAATAAATAGCTCCTGGTAGTTTCTATGAAAATATTTAATGGATGAAACAAACATTATTAAACTATTATAACAACCCTGCATTATTTAACACTTAAACATAATTTATTACAATAAATTTCACTTAATACTACATAGAATATTTGTAGGTCTTCTGACGTCCCATACCTGGCATCCCCTCAACCCGATCCCTGAGCCTCGAGCCCGATTGGCCACATGACCCCAGGCTCGTCTCCCTATAGGCCAGGGGCTGCCGACTAGCAACGTGGGTGTAATGGTATGTTAGTGGGGAGACTGTACCCCCATTTCAGAGTACACAGTAGTAAATCAAAAAAGAAATAAAAATATCAGAAGCATAACCATTGGTAAATAAGAGGAAAAGGAGAAACATAAAACCATAAAACATACATAAGAAAACCCCGATAGATATAAAAAAATCCACATAGTCAGTGTATAATAGAAAATGGATGTATGGAATGATGATACTATAATACAAAAAGAGATCAAAAGTAGTCCACCAACATCTCTAGCCAAGCTCGGTCCTCTTCTCCAGATCTATAGCTAGAACATACATGTATCAACAACTCGATGTTGGGCCTTTTCCCCCACTAGTACCTACAATATTAAAGTCTACACGGGTTCCATGGAGGCCATCCGGGTAGGGTTTGAGACAATTCTCAGTTGCCCAACACCAATGGGGTCTACATGTAATCCAATAGGTCATCTTAAAATAAATAGTGTGTATTAAACTGCAAGTATGTAAATAAAATTACTAAACAACCCTCCCGCTCAGGTTCCAGAAGAAAACCTGGCGGGTCTACCTGCTTCAGCTCATGGTTGGTATTATGAACAATCACCATGGGTATATGTACATAGATATAGGTTATCACTGGAACGAGGTAAGCATGCCTCTCATCCATGCTTCTCTCATATATAATAATCATCACTGGAATTAGGTATAAATGACACTCATCCACAAGAACTGTAACTGGCGTGGGGAAGAATGCCTCGCACCCATAAAGGATATATAGGCACAAGGTAAGAATGCCTATTGCCCTCAAAAAGAGATTCATATGGCATGGGGTAAGAGTGCCTCCTGCCCACACACAAATATTCATCCAGCCCGGGGTAAGAATGCCTTCCGCCCACACAGAGTGATTCATTTGGCATGGGGTAAGAATGCCTCCCACCGACACACGATTTATCACAAGCATGTCAA
Source organism: Viscum album (assembly GCA_963277665.1). Taxonomy (NCBI): domain Eukaryota; kingdom Viridiplantae; phylum Streptophyta; class Magnoliopsida; order Santalales; family Viscaceae; genus Viscum; species Viscum album. The sequence goes on along the minus strand of OY728128.1, from coordinate 2,102,940,623 downwards.
CACAGTAAGGAACAACCATTCACATCACAATATATAAGGCAATCCATCTTATATTATACCAAATTAATCACATCACAAGGAAACATACATTTAAATTCATTTAAGGGGTTCAGGATATCTCCTCCTAGCCAACCTCTAACCAAGTCATCTCATTTTCCTAACATGGAAAATGCCTTTCGAGACATATCATTAAGGTCCAAAGGTGAAAAAGGGCCAAGTATCAAGACATATCACCTATGGTTGACCACTCCCTGTCCACAACTCATCTAAACACCCTAACAAAGTTTGATTCAACAATCTGATACCACACATGTCATTTAGATTTGAATCAATCATTTCAAATAAGGGGCTTGGAGAATGACTAACTGTGACACGACGATAATAACTCAAAATGCTAAAACCCAAAATGGAAACCACATGACCACCTACATTAGATCTATAGATGTACGTTCGCTTTATATCGACCTCATATTCCTAGTAGGTTGGAACAGATCTGAGTTCCAGTACATTGCCCTTGAAAAATGGAATATGATCCTGTGGAAAAATAGTGAAACGAAAACCAAGATTAACTGAGGAATGAACGGTGCGTGACGTAAGCCGTACCGAGGGTGATCCAACACTTCTGTCAGATCGAGGAATGGTTTCTAGATGAAGAATCCACATGAAAAAGAGTGAGAGAGTGGTTTTAATTTCAAAGGAGGGATTATCCTATGGTTTTGTCTGTCGGAAGGAAGAAAGAAGGCTTTAAGGATTTAAAACAAAGTATGGGGAAAATCGTAAAATCACCCAGAACAGGGTCACACGGTTTAGGCACATTGTTTCCCAAACCATTCACAAACCGTGCGCACCACACTACCTCCCAAACAAAGGTCATAGGGCTGTGTGGCCTGGTCTGCAGAGACATGCACCCCAACAGGTGCCCTGGTCGGCAGCCGCACAGTTTATCCCAAACTGTGTGCAGACCGTGTGCAGGCCGTGCACCACTGTTTGTAAGCCTATTTCTCAAACTCCCAGGATCCGAACAAACCCCGGACACTCACCGGACCTTTATTAGGATGTTACCCACATTACAACCGCTTTAATGAATGATTTGAAAGTAAATCTAATGATCCATAACTTTTCCAAAGAGTCGGGTCGTTACAACCTCCCCTCCATAAAGAAACTCGTCCTTGAGTTGGCCTTCTGAGGGTATAGAGGTGTCTTAAATGAAATGATCTAGCCATTGAGAATGTATATCAGCCTCCCACTACCAAGTATCTTCATGTACTCAGTCATTCTTCTATAGCACCCGTACAAGTAGAATAGACTTTCCACAGAGTGTATTCACTCTCCGGTCAACAATTCACAACAGATACTCCTCGAGGGAAGTATCCATATCCAGTTCAACCTCATCAGGTAGAAATACATGAGTCATATCTGAAATTTACCGTCATATCTGAGATACATGAAAAACATCTTCCATGGCCTGATTTCTCTGCGGAAGTGCAAGCGGGTAAGCTACTGGTCCGATCCTCTTCATCTCATCAAAGGTTCCTATGAACCTCGGTGAAATATTACCCTACTTTCGTATAGGTCTTTGCCCCAACCGTGGTAAGACCTTCAAGAAAACCCAGTTCCCAACCACACACCCAAGAGGTCACTGGTGCTTATTAGCATAGGACTGCTGTCTAGACTGATCTATCTACATATGATTCCTAATAAGTTGTATTTGCTCTATAGTCTCCTGTACAAGACGTGGTCCTAGAACAGCTTCCTCCCCTACTTCAACCCAACACAAAGGCAATCGAAAAGAACTACCATATAAGGATTCATAGGGAGCCATCTCAATGGTAGCCTGGAAGCTATTGTTATAACTAAACCTGACAAGAGGAATGTGTTTCTCTAGTGATCCTCAAAAATCGAGAACACATGAACGTAACATATCCTCTAGTACTTTTATAGTCCGCTCGGTCTGTTCGTCAGTCTGCGGGTGATAGGTCATACTCAAAAGTACATGCATACCCAAGGCCTTATGTAAGCCCTTACAGAACCGAGATGTAAAATGAGGATCTCTGTCCGAGACAACAGAACGAGGTGCTATATGAAGGCACACTATTTCCTTGACATATAGTCTTCCCAAGTGATCAACCGTGAAGGTCTCCCTAACGGGTAAGAGATGCATGACCTTCATCAGACGGTCGACGATAACCCATACTGCATTATTACCATGAGGTGACCAGGGTAAAAATTTGACAAATTCCATAGAAACATCATCCCATTTCCACTCCGGAATGGTCAACGGCTACAAAATCCCTTCCAGACGCTCATGTTCCACCTTCACCTGTTGACAGGTGGAACAACGCATGATAAAACTACCTATCTCCCACTTCATGTTGGCCCCCAGTCTTGTTGTCGCAAATCATGATACATTTTGGTGATTCCTGGGTGAACTACCCATGATGAGTCATTGAAATCCCTCATCATCTCCTCTCTAATGTTTTTTGGAGCCACACATGTCCACGGAACAATAAAGTATCACCTTCTTTCATGGTTCAATCTGCGGAGGCATCATCAGCGACACTTTCTCATAGAACAAGGCCTTCCAAATCTGATAACTGTCTTGCTCTAACCCATTTCAAAATAGTAGATGTTAACTCTAAGGATAATAGAACAGTTTGACCATGTCCCTCATGAACCTCAACTTGCATCTCTGAAAATAGGGCCATCAGCTTCCACTCCTCATTAGATTTCAGAACAACTTGTGACTGAGTAATCTGACTCAACGCATCGGCTACCAAATTTCCTTTCTAAGGAGTGTTGGCCAGCTCAAAATCAAAGGATTGCAGGTACTCAACCCAACTATGTTGCCTGAGATTCAGATCTCGCTGAGTGAAGATATATTTGAGGCCTTTCTGGTCAGTGAAAACCACAAAACTATCTCAAAAAAAAATATTTTCTTTAACAGCGTACGACATATACAACCGCTGCGAGCAAGAGGTCATGCATCAGATAATTTCATTCAGGAGGCTTTAACTGATGAGAACCATATGCAACGACTCACTCTTCCTGCATCAAGATGGCTCCATGACCAATACATGATGTGTCACAATAGACCGTATAAGCTCTGCCTAGCTCCAGCAAGATCAGTATCGGTGCTGATGTTAGTCTACCCTTCAGTTACTGAAAATCTACCTCACAAGGTTTTGAATAATCGAATATCACCCCAATTTTGGTCAAAGTTGAAAGAGGTGATTCTAGGCATGAAAATTCCTAAATGAACCACCTAAAATATCTAGTAATCCCCTGGAAACTCCTAATATCAAATAGGTTCTTGTGCTACTCCCAAGAAATTATAGCACTCACCTTTTCAGGGTCAACTGAAGCTCCAGACTTAGAAATAATGTGACCCAAGAAGTGAACCTTATTTATCCAAAAGTGGCATTTACTAAGCATAGAAAAAAGTTGATGATCTCTTAGTGTATTCATCATGATCTCAAGATGGGTTTCATGGTCGTGTCTCGAGTGTGAATAAACTATGATATCATACACAAAATACAACCACAAAAGAATCAAGGTAAGGGTAAAAAATATGATTCATGGGAGCCATAAACACTGTAGGTGCGTTAGTATGTCCAAACGGCATGACTAGGTACTCATAGAGACCATAACTGCTCTTAAATTTTGTGCGAGGTATTTCTGAATTCCTAACACGCACCTGGTGATAGCCTGGCCTCATATCTATCTTTGAAAACACATTTTCTCCTTAGAGATGATCGAAGAGGTCGTCAATTCGAGGTAAAGGATACAGATTCTTAATAATCAGCGGATTTAACTGACGATAATCCACACAAAGATGAAGGGTACCATCTTCTTTCATGGTAAAGAGAACTGGTGATCACCAAGGAGAAGTACCGAGATGTATAATTCCTTTTTATTCTAGGTCCTCCAACTGACTCTTGAGCTCAAGAAGTTCCTTAGGTGCCATACTATAAGGAGGAATGGTCACTGGTGCTGCTCCTGGTATTAGATCGATAGTAAATTCAACCTATCGCACTGGAGGTAGACAAGAGAAATCATCAAGAAAGACATCACTGAAATGCTCCACCAAAGGAGGATAAATAGATGGTTGAAACCCTTGGTCATCGATATAAATACTAGAAACATGTGCCCTGACCCCACCTGAACTCTGGTGTTCCGGTCCTGCTCATGTCGCACTAAGATCCCATTATCACTTATTCTTATACATGTCGCCCTCTGGTGACGTAAACGCCACCCCCTACGATAGCAGTCAGTCAGGGCTCTATAGGGAACTAACCTGTCCATCCGGACTATTACATCAAAACCTGCTATATCTAGAACTTACAGTTTCCATACAAAAAGGAAACCACCCACCTCGAGGGGACAATTTTGACAACAATGAAATCCCTATGAATGGATACCTAATGGGGTATCTAACGTGATAATCCCATGATATGACTGAACGTCGAGGCCCAAACTTCCAATAATATCCTCTGATATAAAAGAGTGAGAAGCGCATGTATCAAACAATGAAGATACTAATGTAGAGGAAAATAGAGTTGTAACTCATACGGTAGAAGGTCTGGCATAATACTCATGTGGCATAGGCTCGACTGCATACAAATGGCCGATAACACTGCCCTGAGTTACATCCTGGCTACCCTGAGCAGACCCACCCTGCTGGTGTTGAGAATCATACACCTGATTACCTCGGCCTCAACTACCTCCACGTTCTGATTGACCAGCGGTATTCCAAACACCTGACTGACGTGATATTGTCGATCCAACACCAGATCGTGGAGTAGGTATAGATCCTTGCTCACTATGCCCTGGGGAAAATGACCTTCAGAAATGGTGGAGAAGGCCCAAACTACCACAACCTCTGCACTCCACTGGATTTTGCATACACTACCTCCTCATATGTCTTGGCACCCCCCATTGGTGGCAGATAGGAGTACCACCTGAGAAAATGGTATGATCACCACTGACACCATCAGAGTCCTCAGAACGCCACTTCTTCCCAGATGTAGATCCACTAGAACCCTTAGGTGTCGAACCAACCTGGTTTGCACTATCTACATCTACCAAATTCCTCTCTGTGATTAAATCCAGATTGAAAATCTCATAAACGGTCATCAACTTGAACACGTTAACCTATAATCGGATGGCTTAACATAGCCCATCCTCAAAATTCCTGGCGTCCGTGAGATCATCAACAGCTAGTGTAGGGGAAAAACGTTGTAACTTGGTGAAACGAGACGAATATTACATGACTGTCATGGTCCCTTACTACAGATTCATGAACTCCCTAACACTTTCAGCCCATAATGTATGGGGAATGAAATAATCATAGAATATAGTCTGGAAATCAGTCCACATCATATCCCTCTGCTGTCCTGACTAGGTGATGGCGTCCCACCACCTCCTGGGTGAACCACGTAGTATAAAAGCTGCAATCTTGAACCTCTGCTCTGGAGGCATCTCAAGGAGCTCGAAGATGGTTAGAATAGCTTCCTACCAGGACTCCGCAGCATGTGGTCCACCATCTCCTGTAAAAGTAGGAGGATGCTGTGACAGAAACTCAAGGTCAACTCTACCATACTCGGGGCAGGTCACACTCCACCTAGCATAATCTGCATCAGACGTATGAATCTCTCATGGAACTGGGCATCGACGCCCATCTCCGGAATAACAATAGGAGACACATGTGGCTTGACAGAAAGATCAGTTGGCAACTCAGGGCCCACCACCTCAGAAATGTTATCGTCGCTGCCTTTAGCGCGCGCGACTTGAGGACGTCTCGGAGGAATAGTGCTAAAATTCTAGACGAACTTCTCAAAAGAAGAAACCAAAAAATATAAAGGTTGATCTCTAGAAGCTAGGGAAGGTATTAAGCCTTCCTACCTCTAATATCACCTACCCACATCCATAGGAATTCTTTGTAAAACCTGCAACTGTTCAAATTTATCTTAATCCATTAATATGGCATTTCCCAGCCCATAAGGTTCCATACTCCTCATGAATGGAATGATAAAACACACTTGGATTTCATTTCTAATTTACTTGTGCTACTTAAGTATTTGAATTTCCCTTTTAATCAAATGATTGGTTTAGTTGTAATCTCATTTTCCATTCCATAAGGGTCCATACACCTTATTAACTAAAGAGTGACACCCACCAAAACCTCATCATTCCTCAATTCACAACCTCCAAGAAGGGTTTGCACAATTTCACAGATATTAACAAGGCATGGGAATAAACAACAGAAATTCTTACTGAAAATTTAAATGTGACATGGAAGATGCATGGCCTAATCATATTTTGCCTATTGTGATGCGTGTTCTAATGCATAACCCTCATTTCATTGGGTCGAACCCTAAAATCCAAATTCCAAAATAACAAAACTCAATAGCATCCCAAAACATGTGAAGCACCCAATGGTGAAACAATATCAACATCAAATAGCAGAATCAATGACAACATAAAATAAGAAACTTGGACCACACCCCGTACATGGGTTCGCGACGCCCAAGCATGTCTCATGGTTAATTCCCTAAGGGTTCCCAGTCTCCAATTCTATTATTTCCAAATAGTAAAGAAAGAATGAATGAAACCTCTGATACCACTTTGTGACGTCCCGGAACCGAATTCCCCTCAACCCGAGCCCCAATCTTGGTTGGCCACATGACCCTTGGCATGTCTCCCCATGGGCCAGGGCCTACCGACTAGCAGCGGAGGTGTAATGGTATGTCAGTTGGGAGACTGTACCCCCATGTCAGAGTACACAGTGGTATAGCCGCAAAGCAGTAAAAATATTGAAATCGTAACCATTGGTAAACATGAGGAAAAGGGGAAACATAAAAACCATACAACAGACATAAGAAATCCCTGATAGATATACCAAATCCACATAGGTAGTGTCTAATACAAAATGGATTTATGGCATTATGATATTGTAATACAAAAAAAAGCAGTCCATGAGCATCTCTATCCAAGCTCGGTCATTTGCTCTGGATATCTAGCGAGAACATACATGTATCAACAACCCAAAGTTTGGCCTTTTCCCATACTAGTACCTCCACCAGTAAAGTCTACACGGGTGCGAAGGAGGCCACCCTGGTAGGGTGTGAGAGAAGTCTCAGTAGGGAACCACCAATGAGGTCTACGTGTAATCCAAATAGGTGTTCAAAAAATAAATATTGTGTAGTAAACTACAAGTAACTAAATTAAAGTACTAAACAACCCTCTCACTTAGGTTCTGGAAGGACACCTAGTGGGTCTACCTACTTCAGCTCATTGCTGGTATTCTGAACAATCACCAGATGTATAAGTACATAGATATAGGTTATCACTGGCACATGGTAATCGTGCCTCTCTTCCATGCTTCTAACATATTTTATAATCATCAATGGCATGAGGTATGAATTCCTCTCATCCACAAGCACTGTAACTGGTGTGGGGAAGAATACCTCCCACTTATAAGGATATATAGTCACGGGGTAAGAATGTCTCCAGCCCCTCATATAGAGATTCAGCTGGAATGGGGTAAGAATACCTCTAGCCCACACATAGAGATTCATCTGGCACATGGTAAGAATGCCTCCCCCCCACACACAGAGGTTCATCTGGAATGGGGTAGGAATGCCTCCCGTCTACACATGGAGATTAATCTGGCATGGGGTAGGAATGCCTCCCGCCCACACACAGGTTATCACAAGCATGTCAACACAGTAAGGCATAACAAATCACATCAAAATATATAAGGCAATCCATCTTATATCATACCACATTAATCACATCACAAGGAAACATAAATTTCAATTCATTTAAGTGGTTTAGGCTATCTCTTCATAGACAACCTCTAACCATGTCATATCATTTTCATAACAAGGAAAATGCCTTTAGAGACATATAGTTATGGTCCAAAGGTGAAAAATGGACAAATCCCAAGACATATCACCTATGGTTGACCACTCCCAGTTCGCACCTCATCTAAACACCCTAACAAGGTTAGATTCATCAATCTCATACAACAAATGTCATTTATATATGAAGTAGTAATTTCAAATAAGGGGTTTGGAGAAAGAAAAACCACGACACGATGATAAAAACTAAAAAAGGAAAAAACCGAAAATGGAAACCACATGACTGCCTACCTTAGAGATGTAGGTGTAGGATCACTTGATATCGACCTCAGATTAGCAATAGGTTGGAAGAGATCTGAGTTCCAGTCCAGTTCCCTAGAAATAGGGAATGTGATCCTGCGACAAAATAGTGAAACGAAAACCAGGATTCACCGAGGAATGAAGGGTGTGTGAGGTGGGCCTTGCTGTGGTTGATCCAACGCTTCCGTCAGATCAAAGAATGGTCACCAGAAGAAGAATCCACATGAAAAAGTGTGAGAGAGGGGTTTTTGGTGCAATGGAGGGATCCTCCTCTGGTTCTGTCCATGGGAAGGAAGAAAAAGGCTTTTAGGCTTTAAAACAAAGTAAGGGGAAAATGGTAAAATCACCCAGAACAGGGTCACAAGATTTAGATGCACGATTTACCAAACTGTGCGCAAACCATTCACACCTCACATCCTCCCAAACATAGGCCACATGGCAATGCGGCCTGGTCCGCAGGGCCATGCGCCCCTACAGGTGCCCCTGTCTGCAGCCACACGGTTTATCCCAAACCATGCGCAGACCATGCATAGGTCATGTACCACTGTCTTCATGCCCATTTCTCAAACTCCAAGGCTCCGAAAAAACCCCAGACACTCCCCAGACATTCCATAGGATGTTACCCACATTAGAAGTCATTTAAAGAAGGATTTTAAAGGACAAAATGATCCATACCTTTTCCAAAGTGTCGGGTCGTTACATCCTCTCCTCCAAAAAGCCACTCGTCCCCAAGTTGGACTTCCGGGGGTATAGAGGTGTCATCAACGAAAAGCTATGGCCATTGAGAATGTATATTAGCCTCATGCTCCTATGTCTCATCCTATACCCGGTCGCGCTTTCATAGCACCAGTACAAGAGGAACAGACTCTCAACGGAGTGTCTTCACACTCCGGTCAACAATTTGCATCAGATACTCTTTGAAGGAAGCATCCATATCCAGTTCAACCCAATCAGGCTGAAAAACATGACTCATATCTAAAAATAACAGGCGTAGCTAAGATACTTGAAAAACATAGTGCATGGCCTGATATCTCTATGGAAGTGCAAGCTGGTAAGATACTGGTCTGATCTGCTTCATCACCTCAAAGGGTCATACGAACCTCGAGGAAAGCTTACCCTGCTTCCAAATACATCTTATCCCCAACCAGGGTGAGACCTTCAAGAAAACCTAGTTCCCCACCTTGAACTGAAGAGGCCTCCAATTATTGTAAGCATAGGACTATTGTATAGACTGAGTTGTCTCCATACATTTCCTAATAAGTTGTATCTCTCTATAGTCTCTTGCACAAGACCTGTTCCTAGGATAGCTACCTCCACTGTTTCAATCCAACACAAAGGCAAGCGAAAATTCCTACAATATAAGGCTTCATAGGGAGCCATCTCAATGGTATCCTGGAAGATATTGTTATAACTGAACATGAAAAGAGGAATTTTTTTCCCAAATGGACATCCAAAATTGTGAACATATTCACGTAAAATATCCTCTAGTATCTGTACAGTCCACTCGATCTATCCGTTAGTCTACAGGTGATTGGCCGGACTCAAAATTACCTGCGTACCCAAGGGCTTCTGTAATCCCTGCCAGAACAAAGATGTAAAACGAGGATCTCTATCCGAGACAATAGAATGAGGTGCTCCATGAAGGCACACTATTTCCTTGACATATAGTCTTCCCAAGTCATCAACCATGATGGTCACCCGCATGGGTTATAAATGTGTGAACTTCATCTGACGTTTGATGATAACCCATACTCCATCATTGCCATGAGGTGACCTGGTTAAACAGGTTACAAAGTCCATAGAAACATCATCCCATTTCCACTCCGGAATAGACAACGGCTGCAAAAGCCCTACCAGACGCTGATGTTCATCCTTCACCAGCTGACAGGTGGAACAATGCATGATAAAACCGGCTATCTCCCACTTCATGTTAGGCCACCAATAATGTCTTCGCAAATCACAAAATATTTTGGTGATGCCTTGGTGAAATGCCCATGCTGAGGTGTGGAAATCCTTCATCGGATCTTCTATGATGTCTGTTGGGACCCATACATGCCCACAGAACAATAAAGTATCACCTTCATCCATGGTCCAATCTATAGAGGCATCATCATCGAAACATTCTCATAGAACAAGGCCTTCCAGATATGATAATTGTCTTGCTATGACTCATTCCAAAAGTGTAGGTTTTACCGCTTAGGCTGAGAGAATAGTTTGACCTTGTCCCTCCTGAACCTCAACATGAATCTCCAAAAATAGGGCCATCAGCTTCCACTCCTCATTCGATTCCAGAACCACTTGTGACTGATTTTTCTAACTCAGCTCATCGGCTACAGAATTTCCTTTCCCAGGAGTGTAGGGAAGCTTGAAATCAAAGGATTGCAGGTACTCGACCCACCTGTGTTGCATGAGATTTAGATCCTGCTGAGTGAAGATATATTTGAGGATTTTGTCTTCAGTGAAAACCAAAATATTCTCTCCCAACATGTAGTGCATCCAACAGTGTAAGGCATGTATAACCACTGCATGATCGATGTCATGCATCAGATAATTCCATTCATGAGGCTTTAACAGATGAGAACCCTACGCAACGACCCGCTCGTCCTACATCAAGACAGCTCCAAGACCGATTCTTGATGCATCACAATAGACCGTATAAGCTCTGCCTGGCTCCAGAAAGATCTGTATCGGTGCTGAAGTTATTCTACACTTCAGTTTGTGAAAAGCTACCACACAAGGTTCTGACTAATCAAATATCACCACCTTTTTGATCAATGATTTATGTGGTGCTGATAGGCATGAAAAGTCCTAAATGAACCTCCTATAATATCCAGTAAGCCCCCAGAAACACTTGATATCGAAGATGTTCTTGGGATGCTCCCAATAAATTACATTACTCACCTTCTCAAGGTCAAATAAACTCCAAACTCAGAAATAATGTGACCCAGGAATTGTATCTTATTTATACAAAAGTGGAATTTACTAAGATTAGATTAAATATGAAGCTCTCTTAGTGCATTCTGAACAATCTCATGATTGGTTGCATGGTCGTGTCTTGAGTGTGAATAGAATAAGGTATCATCCACAAATACGACCACAATATAATCAAGGTATCAGTGAAAAATCGAATTCATGAGATACATAAACAATACAGGTGCATTCGTAAGCCCAGACTGCATGACTAGTTACTCATAGAGACCATACCTACTAGTGAACGTTGTGTGAGGTATGTCTAAAGTCCTATCACGGACCTGGTAATAGACCGACCTCAAATATATCTTCGAAAACACCTTCTCTCCATGGAGATAATCAAAGAGGTCGTCAATTCGAGGTAAAGGATACCGATTCTTAATAGTCAGCTAATTTAACATATGATAATACATGCAAAGACAAACGGTACCATCTGCCTTCTTGGCAACGAGAACCGGAGATCCCCAAGGAGACGTATTGGGATGTATAAATCCATTTGCTTCCAGGTCCTCCAGCAGACTCTTGAGCTCCAGAAGTTCCATAGGTGCCATCCTATAAGGGGGAATGGTCACTGTTTCCTCTCCTTGTATAATTTCAATAGTAAATTCCACCTCACGCACTGGAGGTAGAGCAGAGAAATCATCCAGAAAGACATCACTGAAATGCTCCACCATAGGAGGATAAACAGAGGGTAGTAATGCTTGGTCATCAAGATAAAGACAGGAAACCAGTGTTGTGACAACACCAAAATTTTTGTGTTCCAGTCCCTCTTGTGTCGCACTAAGATCCCATTCTACCTTATACGTATACGTGTTGCCCTCTAGTGACGTAAATGCCACCCTCTGACAATAATACACAATTAGGGATATCTAGGGAACTAACTAGTCCATCCTGATTATTACTTCAAAACGTGTCATATCCAGAACATAAAGGTTCCACACAAAAAGGTAACCGCCCAACTCATGGGGACAATTTGGAAAACGATGAAAGCCCTACGAATGGATACCTAATGGGGTATCTAACTTGATCATCTGCTGGCATGATTGAACATAGAGGACCACACTTGCAATAATCCCATCAATAATATAAATGAGTGAGAAGATCCTATATCAAACAAAGCATATAAAAATGTAGAGGCAGCTAGAATCGTATATCGTACAGTAGATGGTCCGGCGTACTGCTCCTGTGGCGTAGGCTCAACTGCATACAACTGGCCGATACCACGACCCTGAGTCATAGCCTGGATACCCTGAGCAAACCCGCACTACTGGTGCAGAGAGTCATACACCTGATTACCTATGCCTCGACTGCCTCCCCGGCTTGATCGTCCGACAGTATTCCAGCCGCTTGACTAACGTGATCCTGCCGATCCAGCACCAGATCATGGAGTAGGTACAGATACCGGATCACAAGGCCCTGGGGAAGAAGACCTACAGAAAGGATGGAGATGGCCCTACCTACCACAACCTCTGTACTTCGCCGGATTTTGTGTACACTGCCTCCTTATATGTCCAGGCACCCCACATTGGTGGCAGATAGGAGTTCTACATGAGAAAAGGTCTGACCACCACTGACACCACGAGAGTCCTAAAAATGCCACTTCTTCCTATAAGGGGATCCGCTAGAACCCTTAGGTGACGAACTGCCCTAGTGTGCAATATCTGCATCTCTCAAATTCCACTATGTGATCAAAACCTAATTGAAAATATATAAAATGGTCGTCAACCTAAACACGTTAACCTGTGACCAAATGTCATAACACAACCCATCCTCAAAACACCTAGTGGTCGTGAGATAATCAGCATCTAGTGTAAGAGAAAAACACTATAACTCGGTGAAAGGGGATGATTATTCCATGGCTGTCATGGTCCCATGCTAGAGATTCATAAACTCCCTAGCTCTATCAGCCCTCAATGTATGGGGAAAGAAATAATCATAGAAGACGGTCTGGAAATCAGTCCAGATCATATCCCTCTGCTCTCCCGACTTGGGGATGACGTCCCACCTCCTCCTTGCTAAACCACGTAGCATATAAGCTGTGAGCTTGACACTCCACTCTGGATGAATCTCAAGGTGCTCAAAGATGGTCAGAATAGATTCCAACAAGGACTCCAAAGCAAGTGGTCTGCCATCTCCTGTAAAAGTAAGAGGATGCTGCGAGCGAAACTCGCGGGTCAACTCTGCTATACTCGAAGCATGTCTCATTCCACCTTTCATACTCTACATCATACGGAAGAATATCTCATGGAAATTTTGTGATCACCATCTCTCATAGTTGGGACACTATGAATATCAATAAAATATGGTGATATCCATGATCTAATACATCCCATTCTAGTCACAAACTCTATTATGTAAATAATAAAACACATATAAAAATAAAAAAATCACTCACACACATAAATTCATACATATATATATATATATTCATGACTGTACACAAATATTATATAGGATCAATTCCAAAAATCTCTCATGAAAATAGAGATGAATCATACAAGTGTATTGTAATAAAAATAATGAAATTTACTAGTCACCTATGCAAGGTAATCTACCACCCATCATAATAAAGGATCACTCTTTTAATAAAATATCCAATAATTATAAAACAATAACAATAAATTATATCATGAATGTTTCCCCACAATTACATAACCATAGATCTAATCACTATGACACCCCAAAATTTTATAACTTTTTCTTCAATCCATTCTTTTATTAGTATAACCCCTTCATAACAACAGTTTCACATAACCACATCCAAAACCAAATATTCTTATCTAAATACCATATACCAAAACAATATGAAAAATAATAATATTTCATATTATAATCTCAAAAATACTAGGATAATGTAATGAATAATGACATTAACCATGTACACTTCTCTTCTTTGTGTTCCCCTCACTACCTACCAATCAAAAAACCCATATCAGCCCCATTTATAGAAACTATAATCCTGAGACATTATATAGTGTACACAAAAAAAACCACACCTTCCTTGTATGAACCATCATAACCCAAACTATGTATGTAGTTAGAGAAAGGTGGATGGAGTAATCAAATATTTGTTCCATTTACAAATTAGATATTTTTTAAAACAAGTTGTAAGAAACCGAAAATTAATGATCTCCATTTAAAAAAAATATTATTTCAAATCCATTTATATCAGTCATTGTTATACCTCACGATAGTCAAAAATGCATTAATAGTGTCTTCGGGGTTTGGGGAAAAAAATTTGGGGAAATACCTCATCCATTAAATGAACCAAGATTGGTGCATGGCTAGGTTAAATTGTGTGAAATTACCATAAACCTGGGTGAGTGGGCAAGGGGTAGAAATATTTCATGGTGGAATAGGAAACCAAGTGTTATAACCCCCCTCATATATATGTAATCACATGAATTTTAAATGGGTTTTTAATCCATGTGGGTGGACAGAAAAGTCATGCAACTTGGTTTCCTCTTGAATAGAGGGAACCACATGGTTTCTCTACAGTTTGGGAAACTACGGTGCCAAACCATGAAATTATTAAAAATTAGTTTTAGTTGAATTTTCCCCATGAATTTTATGTTATTTTAACCGAATTTCACCCACATTTATTTTCCATTATTAAGTGTAATGAAATAATGCTTCCATCCTCCATCAAGGTTTATTCTCCATCGATTATTAGGTATTTGGAATTCCATTTTGTGTGAATCGAAATTCTTAATACATCTCCTAATATTTTTACCTCAACTTTCTTGTAGAATAATTTTTTGTAATTTAATATTATAAAAAATAATATGAACCCTATTTTATTTTTAAATTATATTTTTTTTGTTAGGAGTGGATTTAGAATGAGTCAAGGACCATAAATGGGTGAGTTATTTATTACATGAATGAGGTAGGTGGTATATAAGATTTCACTGAAAGTCATGATGTTATTCATGTGATTTTTGTTATTTTATTTCCCAACATTGTCATGAAATTGTGTATTTAATTGAGAAACCCACATAGGGACTTTAATTAAATATAGGTACCCTTCATGGACCCTGTCATGGAAATGGATTATTATAAGATCATCCCTATAGAGACCCATCAGGTCTTCAGGTCCCTTAAAAATGTTGAAATGGATTATTAAAATAAAATTTATAAGGTTTTGAGATTAAAACAATCATATTAGTATTTATAATGTTTTCATGGTATAATGTGTTTTTTATATTATCATCGAAAACATAAATATGGTGTGATATGGATATGGATAAATGTAACAAATTGTTAAGGGAGAATTTCCATGTTGTTAACTGGTTTAAAATAATTTTAAATAGTTATAATTATTGATAAAAGATAAAAAATATTAGTCAAGGAATCATGTAAATGTTTGAAATACTATGAATAATGTGAAATATGATAAATTAAATTGTTCACCATTTTTTTATTATATGATAAAATGCAATTGTGGCTAAACCATGGAAGTTATAATTTAATGTATAGTTGAAATAATGGATGGAGGATCATCGTATTTGGGTTGGGAATGTCTAATGTTATAGGGTCCACTAATTAATTGTCAACATAGATTCTATATTGGTGCACCATGATTTTATGGTATGGACATGGAATTCCGCATTAATGATTATGGTATTGGACATGGAATTCCATGTTAGTGATCGAGATGGATGGACATGGAGTTATGAATATCTAGATTGAATAATTGGACATACAATTTATCATGTTATTATCTCATGAAACATGGTTTAAAATATAAACATGGGAAAAATTAGGATTGTTGGGTATAGGTATCACTTGGAACTTAAAGGGATGTATGGTCAATTTTAATATTGTCAAATCGATAAAAAAATTATTTATTACTATTTCCACAGTTTATTATACTATTACATACACTATTATTAAACCAGATATTGCATTAGACATCATTGGTTGTGGCATACTATGTTTTCCTCACACAATGCTTTGTCTACCAGTGGTACCCAAGAAGATCTCATGTTTACTAGACCGAATAAGGGAAAATTCAATACGGTAGATGGTTGATTTAGGATGGAACATGAATGGGGGACTAGATATATTTTTGTGATCCCTTGTGGGTATCATCTAATGTGTCTAAATCAAGATTATTTTTTGTCACTTTAGACTAACATGATAGGAAATGTTTACTATATTGGTTAGTGGCTACGTCCCAGTATGGGATTATGGGTTGTGAAGTATAATTTTTTTTATTATAGAATATTATATATTATTATGATTTCTTTTTTTGGTTTACTATAGTAGTGAATATATATTATCCACATGTATCTCTTTAGACACTAACATGTAGTCAATAGAATTTGTCACATGGTTTGACATTCCGGATATCATGTGACGAATAGTTTGGGCCACTAATTTAGTGGAACATAGGTTGGGATATTACAATCTAGTATCGTATAGGTTTTTTAATACATTTAATTACTATATGGGAATGGTGGAAAAGAGATTAAAATGTGTCCAGCCCGGCTTATGTGCTCATGAATTGGATTAGTTAACCCATATAAAGGTGAAAACCCATATTCCTCACGATTGGATTATTTTTATTAATGATCATTATTTTTGATGGATTTTATTTGAACATGGATGAATCAATTGATGTGTGATGTTATTGATATTAATGATTTACTTGTGAGATAACATGTTCCATCATTTATTATGATACCATCTTTTTAGGAACACTTGGATTTTTGTG
The DNA here is from genome assembly GCA_963277665.1 of Viscum album. Taxonomy (NCBI): domain Eukaryota; kingdom Viridiplantae; phylum Streptophyta; class Magnoliopsida; order Santalales; family Viscaceae; genus Viscum; species Viscum album. The sequence goes on along the minus strand of OY728128.1, from coordinate 2,102,923,775 downwards.
ACATGCATGAAGTCAAAATCACCTGAAAAAGAATTTAGGTTATGGTAAATAAAACGATTTTATGTTTATTTTTCAATTTAAAATACATGGTCCCTAATGAGTAATGTGAAATTGATTGAATTAAAAATTATCTAAATTAAAAATTTAATATTTTTCCTTATGAGTAAGTTGCATGTGTTTATACATTTAAACTTGTGAAAATGGTGTCTACTATGATGATTGATTTTTGGATTTTTCATTACCCATAGTTAGCCATGGCCCCTGATGGGGAGGATTAAGGGTAGTGATAGAGATGTCTTTATAGCTATTAGGATTTTATTTTTTGAATTTTATTTTATGTTTATTTGTCAAACTGTAATTTTATAATCCTATGAAATAAATTTTTATGTTCCCTAAAACACGCATTTGGTTATTATGGAAATAATCATGCATGACGACGTTTATAGGTAAGGTGACAGGAGGATATTTATGACAATGCAAATATAGTAGTTGGGAAAACCACCCATGGTTTCTTTTTGAAATAGGTAATAGTAGTTTCATGATAAATTCACTTGTTTTATAATGTTTATGGAAAATACACATGGAATGAACTCAAATTATTTTTTATCTCATGACAAAGTCCAAGCTATGTAATCCTATAACATTTATCAAATATTGAGGATATGAGGTAGCATAGTTCTGGATTGAGTTTATCAAAAAGATACTAGACCACATAGAGACTATTCTAGAGAGAAGGGTCAACCATACAATATATAGTTTTCAGTGAACAACGAAGTGATAATTGGATATTCAATTCCATGAAGAGGAAATATGTGGTCTCTCTTGAGAGACTTCCTAGAGAAGTTTTTGGAACACTTTTCTCAAGGGACATTGATTCGAGAGAGGGCCATATTGTTTTTTAATTGAATAAGGGGAATATGTTGTTAATGGATTTTTCAAGTAAATTCATCATCATACAATGTTATGTTCTATAATGAGTAAAATAAAATGATTTAATTGGAAATATAGTTCCATGATGGACTCAGAAATGACATAATTTCCTAAGTGAATATTTTTTCTCTGAAGAGGTTTAAAAAGGTAGTGATTTTGGACATCATTTCTATGGGGAACATGTAGTCTTCTTAATTGGAGGGAAATTTATTTCAATAATTATATATGGTGATTAATCTATTAACAGTAAAAAGTATCATTATAAAAATATTCATCAAAACAGTGGCAATAATAGTAGAAAAGGGAGAGAAACAATTTCTCAGGGCAGTGATTGAGTGTTTTTCTATCAGTGTGGTATACTGGGTAACATATTTGAACTATTTTCATGACTACTTTTTGAGTGAAAATATTGTGGTAGTATGGTCCAGGTATAGAGTTTATAAAGGAAGGCTTAGTTTATAGGTTGTTATAGAACACCTAGGCCAATATAAAACACTCGTAAGGGATCTTCTAACCCATATCAGTCTAAAAGTTGGTGTTCCATTAGCTGTACCAGTTGGGGTTAGGTGTGGGGAGTTTATTATTATCTGTTAATATATAATGCTTTTGAATATTACAAACTCTATAATTATTTTATGTGAAAATAATTCTAACTTTATCTATATTTTTTAATAATACATTGACTAATATTTATTGTATTTTATTAATCTTGATTCAAATAATAGATTACATGTCAATATGACCTCTATTAATCAATGAATAAATATAAATCAGTCTTTAGAAGGATCATATTTTGATTTGAACATTTTGTATTCATTTGGATCCAACAATATTTTTCAGTTTATAGTGTTTTATAGTTTTCATTATAAATTCTTTCGTAACATGCCCTATATTTCATATATCGTGATGTGAATTATTCAATTAGATATCAACAACATTTTTTATGTTTCATTAAACTAATTTTATGTATAAATATTAAATTTAATAACTATAAAATTTTCCCAATGTACATGCAACACTTATGTAATTCTAGAATTTCCAAAATAATATTTATTTTTTAATCCAATGATAAATCTCATGATATAATTTCGAATAACCTAATTTTCATTGAATTATAAAGATTTTTTCTTCAAAATTTCATTCAAATGTATAAAAATTATACAAATTTAAATTAGATATATTAAAAATGATGGAAATTATATAACATCATCATAATTTTTTAGATCATTAATTTTATTTTTAACAAATATTCTAGGATATATCTTATTACTGGAATCATATTGAAGTGTTTTGTTAATAATTAGAATGATATAAGTTTAAACAAATTTAAATTAACTGTACCAATATCTTAATTTGATGTTTAAAATATCTAATAACTACCAATATTTTATGTTTTTAGGATTTTCATAAGTTTTTATTAATTTTATCCTTCACCAAAAATGGGTTCTCCACACTTGAAAATATCCAATCCATGCATGGAACAAAAGATAAATTCAATACTTCCATTTGATATGAACACATTTTTCTCCTTAAAAAAATAAATCCTTATGAGTATCCCCATATTCATATCCACTACACCATGTGCTTCCTTTTTTCATTTCTGGATAGGTTCACCCGTAGTTTAATCATGCCATGTTCCCGATGGAAGCTTCACCTTTGCAGGTTACAGGTACGACATGACACAACCAAATTGCATTAACACTTCAATATGATTGGTTCACCACTTTTTCATATTGTATAATTATCCCTATGAATCAATATTGTCACATATATTGCTCCCCTATGACGGTATATCCATGACTGTGGCTCAATGATAGTAGGATGTTGTGATGGTTATACCTTCATCTTCGCCAATGAAAGATGAACAATCAACATTCTATCCCAATGCATAGTTTCTTTCATTTCTCATCAATGGTATATGATCAACGGTAGCACTGCTATGCTTTGATAAAATGTTAGTATTGTCATCCTTCAAAGGGTTTCATTATGTTATCAATAGAACAATTTAACAGTATATCAACTATTTTTCATGTGATTGTAGAACTAATAAGTTGTAGGGGTCTATCTACATCAATGATTGTGGTATAAAACTATTAATTTATTGGGTTATTAAAATATTCTTCCACCAGATCAATATATTCACCTACTGATATTTTTTAGCATTATACAAATAATTATAAAAATTTTATGATCAATAGTTAATTTTATTTCAATATTTTATTGTTCTCTATTTTTTTTAATTTTAAAAAAATTGATGTTATGTATCTGCATAATATTTTTTACCATTATCATTATTAAAAAATTATTTTCTAATTATTTTTTATTTATTTTAGATGTTATGTAGTATTTTAAAACTTGTCTAATATTATCTTAATTAATTCATCTTGATGTCCACAGAAACATGCATCATATATAATAATAATTACATAATTATTATTTTGTTCATAAATTTTTTATTTCAATTAATTATAAATTATTTATTAACTTTTTTAAATTATTATTTTGTATAAAATTCATGATAAAAGATTAATATTTTATTCATTTATACAAAAAAGTTATTCCATTTTTATTTATATTCAATTTTCAAGTGTGATTTAATAAATTAATTTACTATGTTTAATGGATATAGTTGGAAATATTTATTAAATTTGATTGTCTCATTTGAACTTTATTCAATAATTTTATTTAAATATGTTTAAATTAAATGATATTTCTAGAAACATTATTTCTAATATGATATATGGTTGGTTTTTCTATTATAGTTTTAATAAATCCTATCTGTTTGTATGATCACTTTAATTATTGTATGTTTTGAATAACATATATAACGTAATTAGATGGTTTATTAAATTGGTGGCGATAAAATATATAAAACAATTTTTTTCTAAAATAATATTGATATGGAATTTATATAGAGGTATACAGTATGAAAATTCCTATGTGACTTATGTTTCTTCATTCAGATGATTACTGGTGTTATGAATTACATATTTTTTTACATTTTCTACCTTAATGGGAAGAATCTACCATTTAATCATGTAAGAATATAGATGATTCCTTCATTTTATCTTCTCTTTCATTCTTGGTAATTGTATATATAACTCTATTTCCCTTATCTCACACTATATCTCAATTTATTTTTATTATCTTTATATAATAAATAATTTTATTTCATTATGTTGTGAATCCCGAATTCTAATGTCCAGACTATTTGATTTGGTAATCCTGATATCTTATCTCGGGGTTCTAAGTACGGTGTGACTCCTTATTCAAAAATCACATGTCTAAAAATTCATCCCCTAGAATATTTGGGATTTCATTTGGTTAAGATCCAATTTAATAATGAGGTATTTCTAAATTGATCAATCATAGAGTAGAGAGGTATAATAATTGACTAGGTCAACATTTAATTGAACTACTATAAAATAACTTATCTTATTTATTTTATTCCACATATAATTGAAAGTATTAATTAACATTTATAAATTATTTAAATCATTAATCAATTTATTTATGAAATTTTATTTTTTCATACGCTCCTCTATATACAATCAGTAATCAAACCTACGAAATAGTATTGGATGTATTTCATTTTAGAATTTATCCAATCCTTCTATAGAGTCTGTTGTTTGTACTTTATTATGCTAACCCTTTCAAAGACCTCACAACTCATGGGAGAGATCCTTAGGTTAACGATATTGAATGTAAATAATTATGGAAATCCTTAAAATGAACTTCAATTTTATATAAATGAGTATTATTACACAAGATCCAGAATGAAGTCTTACCTAAAGCCATTAATAAATAAACATTGGTCGATCATAGAATTATTGAATTATCTAATAAAAGATTACCCATGAACACTTACATGAAAATTTTATTTCAGATATGTTTTAAACTAAAATTTTGTAAATATTTTATATAGAAATTTTAACATAAGTGCGTTTAGTCGAATTTATTTTGTAACAGAAATCATGAGATTTGTGAGATTATTCATGTCACTCAACATGTATTAAAATAATTGTTTCAAACCTAGATTGGAATTCATTGAGATTTGTACCCAGATTTCAATATGGATGAAGGAAATATTTTAAACCAAATGATCTATGAATTCTCAATCATTATAAAAATAAATAAATAAATTATAGAAGATTCAGAAATCAAATTATAAGATAAAATATTTCTATGTGATATACCCTAGATGTTACATACAAATAATGTTATTTCCGATGAATGTAAGAACTTAAAAGTGTAAAAACTAGATAAATTAATGAGATTATTTCTTTAATACAAACTAGAGATGAAAAAAATTGAGGAATACAATAATTAAAATAAAAAAGGTATAACATTCATATCATAGATAAATTTTATTTCCACATCTTCAGAATCTGCATTACATGAATGTGACAAAGAGGAAATAGAAAATATAGCCAAAAACCTTTATTGATTGATGAAGAAAATTACAAAATTTCATGAAGAGTCCATGTAATGATAAATATAATTATTGAACAGAAAATAATGGTTCCATATATTGTTCATATTAGACCTGTTTCGAATGTAAAAAATAAGGGACATATAAAATTAGACTGTCCTAAGCTAAAGAAATTAGGTAGCAATAAGAAATAAAATGAAAGGAATTTAAATTGTTTAACACATTGTTTTAATGATAATAAAATCCTTATTATTTTGGAAATAAATTAGTTTCATTATTTTGTTTTTTATTTTATATTATGAGGTTGATTGGAAAAATATTCCAATGTAAGCGACACCCCCCAAAAAATACTCAAAACCATGGAAATATCAAAGTTTCCTTGAGACGCCTCCATGGATGAGTCACTATAAGCAATAATTAATTTCTGAGATTGAAATTTGAAAACATATATAAAGTGTCTCACTATAAATCATTTATCATCACCATGCACTTCTCACTACCAAAACGTCTTACCATCTCCTTCAGACACTATAAGGAATGTCTTACTACCATAAAGAAAAATAATCTACGCACTGGGATGAATCAACATTAGAATGTTTCACCTACAGATAATAATCATTGACAATAATAAGTCATTTCTACACCATGAAGAACATCTAGATCAGGAAAACAATCAAACTACATACCACCTGATCAAGACACCATTGTAATGAATCCCTACCCGATAAGTACACCATTCCAATGTCTCATCTCCATAAATAGATATATTCAAGAGTGATACCACTTGAAATACACTCCACAAGTGTTTATATTTATTTTAAATTTAGTTTTTATAATTTATAGTTTATTGAATTTAATGCAATTGATTTTTCTAATAATTTTTCATTCATTGCTCACGAGAGATGCATTAATGTTAGTGTCAAAATGTGTAGAAGGATGATAATAAGATATAATGGATTCTCATTACTTTTATTGTTAAAATATGAAGAATACACCCCCATTAAAGAGGATGTAATTGGATAATGATAACATATAATTATAAATGTGATGATGGATAAGTGGTTCTGAAGTGTTCTATAGAAGAATAATTCATACCTATTATTAATGGTAGATGAATTTATATCTATTTAACATCTAGATATCTTCCAAAAGACATAAAAAAGGATTTTGTGATAGTAAATTCTTCATAAAATTTTGGAAACTTGAGTCAAGCCACTGTTAAAATCACATTGAAGGAGTGCTGACATATAGAGCATATCATTTTGAGAAAAACTGAATTTCTAAATTCTTAATGTCTCTGTTTATTTTATTATGTTTTACATTATGTGCAGTGAGTTAATGCTCTATTTTATACAATAATTGTCTCCTAATTTACACTAGAAGATACTTTATATGTTATCAAACAATTTCTTTATGTTTTTATCCCATGAAAACCATTGTAGAGTTCTCGTGTGACCTGTTATTTAATTTTAATCCCATGACAACTATTTATGAGTCCTTATGTTCTCTGAAGAGTTGGAACACTATTGTAAAACTCAATATAGGTTGTGGATAAATAGATAAATTATTTAAATTTTTTAATAGTTTATGATTTATAAGTTGACAATACTAAGTATCATCGTGATACAGAACTTCTTACATTCAAATTCTTATAAGTGATTGGTTTTTTTGTTTCATTATATCCATTAATTTAAAATTGATTCTATTTCATATTAAAAAAATCCCACTACATTTATAGTTAGTTTTAATTTGTTTTTCTATTAGAACTTGATTTAGTATGTTGATTTTGAAGGTGAAAATAATATTATATATTGTTTATAATTGATACATATTCAATTTTTTAGAATTATTTTTAAAACATCATGTCTTTTATCAAACATCTATTTTAACTGACTGGGAAATTTTATATAAATGAGATGATATTATTTCAATCCATTATTAATAAAAAAATAATTGGTTATACAATTAAACTCCCTATTTAGATACTCACTATAGCTATAATTTGGCATTAGAGGTTTAAGATTTATTATATCTGTTTAACAAAACCATTTTAACATTGATTTTAGTTGTGTTTTAATGATAAAAAATTTATGTTAGTTCTAAATTAATTTCATTATATATATAATCATCAATAATTTTATGCTACTAACACACCTTCTTTTTTATTGGAAGTAATCATACTTACAGGAGGATCTTGATGAAAATTCATATGGAATGTTTGGGTTTTATAATCTGGATCGCTATAGAGGATAGATATTAATTTCTTGAAACTTCTATAGCTACTTGGTTTGAAGCTACCAAAATTCTTATTATATTAATTATAAATCAATGAAGTCCATTTACTATGCTTTAGTAGATGAGGAATTCAATAGAATTTTGTATTTCAAAACTACTTTTGTGATTTGGGATACTTTATCTATTTCACATGGTCGATCAAAAAATGGTAATTATATGACATTAAATATATATACTATTAAATATTATACTTTTATGATGAAATTTCATGAACAAATATCTAATATGTATATCAGTTTTAATGATATTTTTAAAACTATGATCTCACATGGAAATCTATTTTCTTATAAATAGCAGACTGTGGGACTGCTAGGATTCCTTCTAGAAAGATGGAGGGGCACATCTATTACAATTAGAGAGTCATGTGACATCAGAAACCTATGAGTAATAGAGTGTATTGGTAATGTTATGATGTATAAATATGAATTAAAGTCAAAATATTGTAATATAATGAGTCTAAAATAAATTTTGTAGCCTTCCAGACTACTACATCTAATTAAAGAGAGATGGTAAAAAAGAAATGGCAAAACTAAATGTTATAGTGATAGTGAGTAAACTCTATACTGGGATGAATAAATGTCCCACCTAGAAAGAAGGTTGGAAATTTTTTTAGGAAAATAAGACTTTAGTAAATCCTAGTTATTAGGGGAAGTATGAATCTAAAATCAACTAGAAAAAAGGAATGTAATAAGGATGATAACACTAGTGAAATTATCTACATTAAAATAAAAAAAAGTAAATATAAAGGTAGATTGTACAAAATTAATATAAAAATGGAAATTCATTGACAAGGACTAAATTTTTAATAATGACATTAATGCCACATCGTGTGATTTTGATGATAGCTCTAGTGATTTTGCTTCATCACCTGAAAAAAAATTATATTCATCAAACATTTTCTTCATGAATAATTTCTCTAAGGTACCTATTGTTTCTAATGTTTTTACATTGATTAATTATGAAAATTTTGAAAATTAACATAATGATTTTGAGATGTCTCAAGAGGATATTATTGAATATTGACTAATAATGACAGATAAATTATTTAACGTAATGATAAGAATAAATTTCTGAGGATACAAAATGAATTATCTTCAAATATTAAATCTGATTTATCTGTTTAAAGAAATGAATTCTCATTTAGTAAAAGAAAATATTGAACATAAAATTTATAATGAAAATTTGAATAATTTTTTAGAAATATATAAAAAATTGTTGGGAAACTCTTACACAGGTTTTAGGAAAAAAAATCCTTCAAATTATTTTACAAGCATATGATTCCTATCTAGGAAAAAAGAGTAATAAAAAAGAAAAATTATTCCAATTTAAAAAATTTGAAAAATTTACTAATATGTTTTTTAAAAATGTACAGAAAAAAGTGTTTATTTTAAAATGGTTATGGTATTTTTACAAGAGATCTGTTAAATAAATAAGGGTTCTTAAATCCATGATTACTAAAAGTTTTGGATCGAAACAAATCTATGCGCCAAAAGAATTTCTTTTATAATTTATATTCTATAACGAAATTGTGTGGTGTCCTCTTACAATAGTATATGTTACATGGATAGTTTTTTCTCAGGGCATATAAAAAGAGAATATTATATCATTACAAACCTGACATAGCAAGATGGTGATCACGTCACCCTTGGTGATATTTCTATAGGGATAATAGTCGGTTGGGGCTAGATTGGTAAGAATAATTTCTCTTTAGTTTAGAAAGTTCAATTTTTTATGGTTTTTATTATAACATAAAAATTATATCACAATTATGTGATGATGTAATTTATGTTAAATTAGAGAATCATGCATATAATGTTATTGACTCTAATTATTCATTAGTTGTCAATGCTTTATGAAATGACTTTTTTTTGGTTTTTATCTTAATTATTTAATTTCTCAAAATAATTCTGTCTTGAGTGATTTTCATAATGATTCTTGGATTTGGCAAAAAATACTAATCCATTATATTATTTAGTCACATAATAAGATTACTAATAATGGTTTAGTCATAGATATACCCAATATAGAGTTCTCAAATTAAAATCATGTAACCCCTTTCAAAAAGAGAAACAACACAAATTTTCATTAAAATTAATGATTGAAGTTTCAACTCTCAACCTCTTCAGTTGGTTCATATAGATTTATTTGGACCATTAAATGTTTCTTGTCTTAATGGGAAGAATTATATTTATTTTCTATGAGATGAATATTCTAGGTAAAATTTTGTTTTCTTTTTTATCTAACAAATGTGATGATTGCTCATATTTCACCATGATTTCTAGATCTGTAGATAAAAATGTGGCTTTAGGATTATGACCCTAACCAGTCCCCATGTCATTTATTTAGAGAATCAAGACACATAGACTCTTTTATCCAAAAATGGTTATGGTAATAAATTCTATGATCATAGGACCCCTAAAAAATTGAGTAGTGGAAAGAATAAATAAAACAAATCAATAGATAGTACAATCTATGTTAAATGAAAATTATTTACCTATCTACTATTGGGAATAGGTAATATATACAACATGTTATATAATCAATAGAGTTTTATTAGACATATCTAGAATACTATACCTTCTGATCTTTAAAAAAAAATAGAATGCATGAGGTTAGTTAATTTTGATTGTTTGGTTGAAAGGTATTTATTCTTAGCACTAAGGATGATATGGAAAATTTTTTATTCTAAAAGTTATTAAGTAATTTTCAATGGTTAATAAATTTCTATTAAATCAAAAAAATTATTCAACAAATAGACCAAGGCTATTGAAGAGTTTTTTCACATTAATTTTGATGAGAAAAATCCACATGAGCCTAAAACCTCTTTAGAAAACATTGAGATTAATTTATCTTCTCCAAACATACAATTCAAACCTAATTATTCATCTATGAAAAAGTCATAAAAATCATCCAGATCTGATAAATTTTTTTAACTTCCATAACCTGAAGCTATAATTTAACCTAATATTACCATCCCTATTATTTTATGACATGTCTGGGTGCTTATGTTCCATACTCCAGATGTTATTGTAGGATACGTGTTGTACCTCTCGTACCCCTCGTGGTTTAATTTTCATGATCACAATCACTCTCTTATTTATCTAATCTTGTTTTAAGTGTTTGTGTTGATAGGAAAAAGGTTGCCAAGGAATTGGGCCAAGAAGGACTGAAAGTGGACTGATTTCAGTCCACCGGCAAACCGGTGGATGACCACCGGCCACCCAATGGAGCCTGGACAGAAGGCATCCCCTCTGTCCAGACCACCGGCCAACCGGTGTCCCACCACTGGCCAGCCGGTGGAACCCAGACAGGCCAGACAACTACTGTATCAGCACCGGCCAACCGGTGGCCTCCTCACCAGCCAGCCGGTGGTTCCTGGGCAGAAATTCTCTCCCTTTTCCAAAGCACCGGCCAACCGGTGGCCAAGCACCGGTCAGCCGGTAGAGCCAGTCAAACTAGCCATTGGGCTTTGACCAGACTTGCCCACTTGACCCCCAACGGCTCCGAAGGCCTCTCCAACAGCTCCGAAGACCCCCAAAGGCCATTTGAGGGTTCCCCCTCTATAAATAAAGGACTAGGAAGCCCCGGAAACCCAAGAAACCCACTGGAACATTGTTCGATCATTTGGCGAACCTTCGGCGCATTCCTTCAAGGATCCCCATTAGCTCCAACTCATTTCCACATCCAAGAAGCACCATCAAAGAAGCTTGGGAGCGCTCTTCATCAACTCCAATAAATCCATTGGCGCCCAAGACTTCTCCACATTACGGTTTTTATTATTTTATCATTTTGAGCATTATTTTGTGTTTGTGCCTACAAACCCCCACTTCTTTTATCCTCTCTTTGTTTGGGTTTTCACACCACCTTCAAGTTGTGAAGAGGTTAGTCAAGCCTTCCCTTTAAAAGGCTTGAGTCATAGGTGAGCTAGCCTTCACCTGTAAGAAGGCTAGTGGGTTCTTGCTCAACCATTAAAAGCAAGTGGGTTCTTGCTCAACCATTAAAAGCAAGCTGTAATAGGTTCTAGACTACCTTAAAGTCTAGTGGGTTTCTTGCTAAAACCATTAAAAAGCAAGCGGTAGTAAATCTGTCAACGGTTGAGTTGGGAGCGGAGACGTAGGCTTGGGGTTTAAGCCGAACTCCATTATCAAGTTTTGTGTCTTGCCTCTTTTATTTCCGCTGCACTTTTTACATTGATTTTAAATTGTTAATTATTTATTAAAAGGAAATTCACCCCCCCTCTTGCCATCAATCTCCGCCCAACAATACATAGATAGTGGTACATACACTATATGTTCTCTTAGAAATTTGATTGAATATAATACATACTTGTAAAATATTGATCTAAGGAACATAAATGATGCAATAAATGATGAAATTTGGGTCATGGGGATACAGGAAAATTTAATTCTGTTTGAATCAAAAAAATAATTCGAACTAGTTGATAGATGAATGGAAAAAATACTGTAGGCATTAAATGGGTGTTTAGAAACATAGTACATGAATCAGGAACAATAGTTGGAAATAAGGTTATAATAGTTTCACATGGTTATAGCCATGAATAATTAATATACTATGACGATACGACTACACTAGTATCCAAACATGAATCCATATGAATACTATTATCCTATGCATCTCATCTTGATTTTAAACATTGTAAAATGGATGAAAATTGTTCAATTTTGAATAACTATATAGTTGAGGATTTCTTTTCTAAACAAACCCTAGTTTTCAAAATACCCATTTTGGAAATATTGATTTTAAATTAACTAATGCATTATATGGTATGAAATGAGACCATAGATCTCGGTATTATAGGCTCAACTCATTTATTATTTCAAATATATTTTCAAAAGGAATAGATGATCCTACAGTTTTTAAAAATTAATTTAAAAAAAATTAAGTGTTCAAATATATGTATATTTTATTATTTTTGGATATTTTAATGATTCCTGAGGTACTAATTTTTTATAATAATTAAAAATGAATTTGAAATGAGTTTAGTGGGTGAAAAAAGATTCATTTTTTATTTCCATATATTTAAAAATAAATAAATAAATAATCATTTTTAATCGATGTAAATATAAAAAGGTTCTCCCAAAACACTTTAGAAAATATTGGGCTAATATTACTGATATGTATATGATTATCACCAATAAATTGGGTCTTGATGAATCATAAAAACTAGTGGATAAAACCAGTTATAGAGATATTATTATAAGTATTGTCTACCATACTACTAAAATACTTATATTATGTTATGTGTCTGTGTTTCTATTCGCTTTCATGAAAATTGAAAAGGGTCAGAAATGGTTACTATAGAAGAATTTTTCAAATACACATAATATAAAATTAATTTATAATTGTTTTAACCAAGTGGAGATGATTTTTTTGTTAGTTATTCAGATGCACATTTTTTTGGGAATATGATAGATATAATAAGAACCTTTGGATCATTTCACTTATTTGTAAAGTTTCTAGTTTCTTGGTTTATTAAGAAAAAAAATTATATTGTTTTAACTATTGGTGAATTTGAATAAATAGTTCCAGGATGTTTCTATGAAAAAAATTAATGGATGAAACAAACATTATTACACTATTATAACAACCCTACTTTATTTAATACTTAAACATAATTTATAACATGAAAATTCACTTAATACAACATAGAATATTGATAGGTCTAGTGTATTTTAAGATTAGGATAATTACATAACAACATAAAACATAAAATAAAACATATTTTTTGAAAACATCCTTTACATGACCACAATATTCTTTCATACCTAACATTGCGTGGGATAACCTAAGGACATACATAAGAAAGGAGTGAGCTATAAAGCCTAGAAATATAATAAACATGGAATAAGATTATGGAAACAATATATGTTATAAAATATTAATATCAATGGATCACAAGAGAAACATGGACATAAAGGCATGATAAATCATGATAATCATAACATGGAGATTTGGCAATAAAATTTAACATGATATTAGGATGAGCAAAGGATTATTGCACACAGTGTATGGGTAAAACCTCATTGCACATGAATCATGAGTAAACATGCATTTAAGATAAATTATCATGAGTCAAAACTCATTGCAAATGAGATATCATGATAATATACTTTACCCAATGCATTGGAGCGCTATTAGGGTGCACCCTTCTTAAACATTTCATTTCCTGCATAAGGGTTCCACATGGATCATAATACGTGGTTTCATTAAACCTAATAATTTATTCCATGATAAATGAATGTGGAAATAATACTTGATACTCTAAAATCAATATTAAAATTTTCATAATTGTGAATACCGATGATAGAGAAATGGGCATGGCATTCACTACACAGTGACATTGGCATGAATAAAAATCACTGTGCAATTTCGGCAGCTTAACGGTGTGATATAAGAAGCCATAAAAGTGGTTAAAGAGAGTGAAATGGTTGTCTCATAATATTTAAATGAAATGGAATTTATAAGGGGTCATATATATACATGTCCCAACAAGTTTCATGGAATTTATATTTATTATATAAAAGAATTTATTAAGATTAAATGAGGAGAGAGAAATTTCTTAAAGAACTTCGGCATGGTAAAAGGTGTACATGAGAGGAACTGATGAGAGAGAAAGGGGTATATCATCATTAAAACATAAATAGGACAGTATTGGGGAGATGATAAATCATACCCCAAAATTTATAATTGAAAATAAGAGGGAATAAAAACATTAAAAAACATGGATAAAATTATAATGGAAGGAATCCCTTATATAGATGTGTGATCACAAAGGATTTGGTGGGGATTGAGACAAGATTATGGGGATCTTGGGGAACCTTGTGAGGATTATGGAGAGAAGAGGGAAGAGTTTGTACAAACTCCAAAGGATTTTATTAAGGAGGATTTGGTATATTGAGTGGGTTTATATAGAAAAGGAAAGAAGGAATATGTTATTATTTAGGATTGGGACACCTCACATTAAACTAATCAAAACGACAAACTAGACCATGGATTTTTTCCAATGGTTTTTGAAAAAGTGGATTGGAAAACACTATTTTATAAGTTCAATCGACAAATGTTTTAAAATAACAGGGTTTGTTAATTGTAGGTGAGTCACACACTCTAGGAAAACAATTTAAAAGGATTAAATGTGTTATAGGTAATGGAAGGTCCACAAAGGCATCATAAAATTAATCAAAAAAATATAAAATAGATTTATTTTAAATATAAAACATATATTAGAGGAAAAAATAATTTATAGTATTTTATTACATTACTATTGGGTCATTATTATGTCACAAAACACATTATATATTAAAAAATATTTAATTTTAAACCAAAAATTCGACTATATTAGAAAATTATGAAAAATTCACCATTTGATAATTCTAACATCCTGATTCCAAAAATAATATTCATTTTATCTAAATAATTTCGTAAATATGTGAATTTTTTCTTTTAATATAATAATCTATATTTATCAATAATTCATGGTTTTTAAAAAAACAACTTTCAAACCTTAATAAAAATTACTATTGCATTCATAAAGATATAAAATAGTTTATATTTAGTAAAATTAATTTGTTAAAAATAATAATATTTTATGAAAATATTGTTTATTTCCAAATTCCATTAATTCATCAATATAAACATCTTAGTTCAGTATTAACTAAAAATACTATTTGTGGCATAAAAACTATTTACAATGTAATAATAATAAAATAAATGTATTTTCATTATTATATAAAAAAATAGTGCACAAAATCATAGTGTTAAAGTCTTGTTACATAACCTCTTATAACACCTATATAAGACCAAAAGGTAAGGTGTGGAATGGTGATAGACTATTGAGGTGGCTCGGATTACATCGCTCAAGTGGTAATATCAATCAACTTCCACTTCTCTTGTAGGTGCTTACTTTAAAGCATAATGTATTCAATCATGGCTTGGGCTTGGTCAAGAGAGAAGCCAAATTATGCCACGTCCTTTTTGAGCTCTGAAAAATGGGATTCATATGGAGCAAGTGTACTGGATGAGGCCATCATATACTTTTACTAATTAAATTGGACTTGTTAATGCCCTATATTTATACTAATCATGTGATCATTGTTCAATGACTATATTAGAAAAAAAGAAAATATCTATCAGTATTTTAAAATATAAAAACATAAAACCAAGGAATTTCATAAGTTATATAAGAAATTTAATTATATCAAGTGGAATTTTATTAATGAATTATTGGGTTGTTACAACTATGGATATCAATTTCAACATGTCCTCATAAACTGTGCGAATACAAGTGATATTAATATTCTAAAGAATCATGTTTCACATTTCAGAACAAAACATATTGAAGTTAGAAACATCTTTTTGAGAAGCCATTTCTAAAATATGATATCAATATTGAATGCATTGGTAAATAACATCATGTTGATGATATATTCACCAAGGCTTTGAACTCTAATATAATTAATTATATTAATCATGAATTAGGTTTGATAAATTTTGGTTAGGTTTAATGGTTTAGGACTCACCATTGTTAATGTATCACTGTTGTGAATGTCTCACTATTGGACATCTCACCATTAGAAATCCAATCATTGGAATTCATACAATTTTATGTCTCTCCATTGTTTTTTTATCACATTTTCAAAATTTATTTCTATGCTTTATGTGTAGATTTTTAAATTCATTATTATTTATTTAAATTTAATGTTTCTGTTAAAATTTAATATCGATTCCAAATTTATCCTGATAGTCAATTTTGATTTTCTAGTACCCTAAAAATCTGAAATAATAAATGTGTAAAATTTGATTAGTTTTAATGAAACTATATTCTTGTTACCTTTTCTCTTTATCCATGTGCAGACTTTATCTACCAATCATCTAAACATATCCTCTCCTTTTATAGTGATAATTGAGATAACCTCCATAGCTAATGTCAATAGACCATAAAATCATTATTTGACAAGTAAAATTCTATAAAGATGTATAAAGGTGAAATGATTCATCCTTTACTAGTAAAAGTTCAAAAATATATTATTTTATTCAATGATGACTAATATTTTTTAAAAATTCACACATTATGGGGGGATCAATGAATAACAAGCGACAATTCTATATGATAGTGATGATTTCATCTACTAATAATCTATTTTTTGTTGACTGATGATAGAATAGTTGGAAGGCTGATTACATTATAGTTAGATGGAGAGTTCAATATAATCTTCAAATTTATCCTGCACTTTTTATACCCATGAAAGGGAGACATTTCACTCAATGGTATCAATATGTGTATTTTTTCTTCATAATAAAATATGATATAAGATAATCTTTTACAAATACCACATGTTTCATATGATGTAAATGACCAAGAAAACCTCAAGATCAAATTTTGTGATCTACCCAAAGTTGATTTATTCAATCCTTAAATATAATGTTTTTTATATAAATGAAAAAGAAATTGGGAGAATTCTTAGATTTTGTATCATAATGATTATTTCCAGAAGTATGATGATTAGTTGGAAACCTTGTAAATAACAATGTGTTGGTGACGATGTAAAGTTATATTATGAGTTTAATCAAGTAGATCACCCTTCAAGACCATTGGACCATGATGAACATGGTATATAGCCTAATGAAATTGCTTATTATTATAACAGTTATAAATAAGATGATGTTACTACCTCAAGGGAAGAAGAGGAGAGGAAATATTCTATTTATAAGAGAAGAGTCCATTACCTATCACATAGATCTCTTGATATCACATATGGATCTCCTAGTCTACCTAGGACACTGCCTAAGAGAGATAAGTTTGTAAAAAGTGATGAGAAAGACAATGATGTCTAGGGATAAGATCATTTGAAAAGTAGTTCTATACTAGTTGAATATAATTGTGATGAATTAGATAAATATGGAAGTGGAAATGATAATTATGAAGGATAATATCATTATATTTAAGTTGAAAAAATTAGAACATAAAACGTTGAGATTTTTTATGATGTTATAAATTCATTTGGTGGTTCTGTTTCCAAATCATAATAAAGGACCAGTTATATTGGTGAAATATATGTTGCCACAAGAAAATAAGGATATGAAAATGTTGAGGGGGATAAATCCCCACATAATTGATGTCACCATGTTATTTATGATTCTTTTCAGGGATACCATGTGTCTATTGATGATGATTAGAGAGAGTCAGATCAATTCAATTTTGAGAAGATGGGATTTTTTTGAGTAGCATGTGGCTGAATAGATGGGTGTATAGGATTAAGAATAAATTATTGATTATCAGGGATCTTTTGATACCCAAGAAGATATAATATTAAGATATTTGGATTATGAGGTGATATTTAACCTATTACTGTTCATGATGGAGTAGTATCTAAAACTATTTTTTCATTAGTGGTTGGACATCCTTCAAAATGATAGTAATGATTGATTGACTCTATGTTAGAGGAATGTGTTTTGTTTCCAAGATGTTCACCAAATAATGGTCAACCATAAATTTGAGAATAACGGTATCCTGAAGGGACAATGATATATAAGATTTATTTTATAGGACTGTTAGAGAGGATTTCCTTTAGGAGAATATTTTAACATGTTATCCAGCCTACTCTTTTTGTTATGGTAACCAATAGTGACATGTCTGTGTTTATAATAATGTTTGTTTTAGTTTTTCATAATTGATATATTCTTATAATGAGGTGTGAACATAATATTTCCCAAGTGAAAATGCAGAATAATGGGTAACCTAGGTTCTCTCTAGAATGGAGTTAAGGACACACAAGTTCTCACCTTCAAATTTGAGAAGGAAGAATAAGATGTTTTTAAAATTGCTTTCTTTTGAAAATAAATAAATAAATAAAAATGAAGTTTTAACAAAAGAGGATAAATAGAGTGATGGGGTCTGAGTAGGATCACCTTTATCAATATCATAATTTTCATAAAAATCATTTGAAACCTTTCCTATCAAATGATAAATGAATGACTCCTTGATGAAACTATCGACCACCATTAATTGAGGAAATAAATGGAAAATACTCTTATATGGATGATATTTCATAAAAAAATTCTAAAAAACTAAGGAAATTATCTATCATGAATTTTTCCTCCTTATAAATCTGAAAAAAATTTCATTATTCCACACATGGGCCAATGATGGTAAGACACTCCCCACCTAACACAACCTTCTCAATCATGAAAAACCTCTCTCTGCGGAGGGATTTTAATGATCTTCAATTAAATATTTAATCAATGAATGCATCCAAAATCGAAAACATGATGAAATTAAGGGAATTGGTCACCACAAAAAATGTAATCGTTCCATATAAAAAGACTATTTTACATTATAGAACAAGACTCTGACATTAAAAAAGAAAAACTATCCCTTCCTAGATCTCTCAAAGTATTTACCCTCCATGTTAAGGGTAATATAGTTGAAGGGGGAAGAGGAAATAATTAAAAAACTATGAAATGAGAATATAGAAAATATAAATATCATTAAGAGTCCAATCCTATAGAACAACCCCTTCTTCACCATCTTTAATTACATTGAATGGAAGTGAACACTCATATTTATAGGTTTGAGGGGTTGAAAATTTTACCTCCAGATTATTCCCTCTAAATGTTTGATTCTATTTCACATAATAAATCTCTGAATCCTAAAAACGTGTCTTCATCCATGTTCTAAATAACTCTATCATAAAAAAAAATACAAGCATATATAAAAAAACATCAAAAAAGTTAATGCACATGTTACTAAAGAAAACTTTTTCTAGACAAAGATACTTCTCAACTACCTCCACATTAGAGAATTACATGGATGCATGAAAGATCCAAATTTTTATAATAATTAATGTTAGAATGAGTCTTAAAGTCCTATTTCTATTCTAAATATAATAACCACAATTATATGTCTCTAAGACAATTTATGATTTAATTAATATGGTGGGGTCCATCCTATGAGCCAGAACAATTTCTATGCTTAATTAAAAAATTTATGCTAGTGTATTTCAAATTGGATCTGGATCCAGAATTTATAGGTGAAGAACATGAAAAATGAAATAATAAAAAATGAATCACTTAATCTGGATTAATATTGTAAAATATATGATTTAAATATAGAATATCTTGAAATCTTTCAAATTTACAGAATTAACCATTTGTTTACAATTAATTTGAAAATTCTCCAAATATAATAAAATTATAAAACACACCAAATTTTGATTAATTTGAAATGATTAAATTATTGAAACACACATGAAAAACAATAAAAATATTAACTCTATAAAGTCCCTACACATACCGCATTGAATTATAGAAAAGGTGGTGTCAAAATCAAATAATAGAAAATTCAAAACATATACTCATGAGGTCTATAAATTCATTACCATGAAAAAAAATATCATGGCTCATCAAAAAAATTATTTCATTATTTCAATTCATACCATTATATATATTTCGACATCATTTCTCCTCCCATGAACACAAGACACCTACCATACATGAATTTTCCCTCATATCAAAATGTTAATTCTCAAAAATTATTTTCTCATCCAAACACATTAAAGAGTCACATTGGCATGATACATTCATACATATTTACTAGATGTTATTCAAGGAAAATTGTTTATCATGAGAACTTTTCAAGGTTGTTTGGTGGAATCTGGTTTGTGGGGTTCAGATGTGAAAAATTCTAAGGCAGAATGAGGAGGGTTTGGATCCTTTTGAGTAAACATTTTAAGATCCTATTTTTTCACTCAAGTAGGAATACTCATAACTCCCTATATAATAAATTTATCTCTATCCACAAGAAATATGAAGGAAATTTCAAACCATTTATAATTTTAGTGAAAAAATGACAATCTTCTCATGCATAATTTTTCATTAAATATCTAGATATGAAAAAATATCACTCCCCATTGAATGATATAAAAAATTTAATATTATCATGAAGGCCCTAGAATAGGGAAACATTTCAATCGAATAATTTTTTCAGCATGAAAACATCTCATAAAAATTTTATTTTCAACGCAATGCATCACCAAATGTGGTAGCTCCACAAAAGGTAGCTTCCCCCACATTTATGTTTTACTAGATCACGTAATTTATCTCAAAGAGTATGTTGGATAAGAAAAATTTTCTTCTAATGTGATTAACCTAACAATATATTTATCCATTAAAGGTATACTTGGATTAAATGTACAAGGAAGTCCATAATGAAATGTATTCTAGTGAATCGGGGGTTTTAAAACAAATGAAATTCCTCAATAAATTAAAATAAAATTATCTCCAACCCTAAGGTTTTGACAAGAATAAATCAAATTCATGTGAATCAATGTATGGTTTGGTTCTATATAAAATTGAGTTGAATGATAATAATATGTCAAAAATGGTTCAAAAGTGTCACCTTAATGTGAATTAAAATATAAATATAGTGAAATGTAGCATATAATACAAAAAAATGTACATTTCATGATATTCCCAAAGATCGTAATGTAAAACTATGTTATTTTATTCATTAATTAATTCTCATTTTAATGGAATAAATTACTTAACTCTATGAGGTTAGTATCATAAATAGAAAATATAATCATTTCAACTCAGAAGTTTGAAAAACACACAAAAAATGAAAAATACACACAGAATTGTTTTGAATAGCACAAAAAAATTTTAAATTGAAAATGAAAAAAATATCATTAATTACACAGGTTCCCTCCACTACAAATAAATGATTTAATGTACTAAATTCATTCAAATATATTTTAAAATATATAAAATTTGGAACGAAATTGTAAAGGAGATGTATGACCTGATGGTTTTTAGTGATAAACAGGTTGTAGGAGTGTGATGTATTCTATTGGATCATATGGAATGGTCCCAAGAAATTTCATCATACTATGTACATTATCAGTGAATAGATCCTACTCTCCATACTTAGAAATATATACAACATTGAATGGATATACACAGGTTACTATAAATGGGCCTTTCCATCTAATTTTTTTTATCTAGATTTATATTTAGTCTTGAGTTGAATTATGACACATTGAATCATAGATAGAAGTTTATTAGTTAGAATATCTTGTCACGAGACACTACAACTATCTATTTTTAAATCCTATAATATTGAAATTATTCCTTTATAATTTCATCCATCAATTGAAACTGTAATCTTCTCAAATTCAAAGCTCTTTCAAGAAAGAAATTGTTTTTTATCACATCCCATTAAGCCCTATGTTCCAATTGTATCCGAAGATGATTTTTTTCCTATATATAAACCTATATGGACGCATTAAAATGGGGAATTTGTAAGAATTAATGTTTTCCCATAATTTGCATCCAACATTTGGATTCAATCCATCCAATTCTATTTTACAATCAATTACAAAATTCATTTTATTTCCCAGCTGGACACTTTAATGCGACCATATATTTTTGGATGATAGGGAGTTATTTTTTTACGATGAAACGCATAATTATTCAGTAATGACACCATTTTACTAGTGAATAAGTGAGTCCCATAATCATTGATTATGCCTATAGTATCTACAGACCAACAATTTATGTCAATACTGACAAAATCACAAACAACATTAGCATTGTTATTCCTTGAGATTTTTTCTTCCACACATTTGTCATAAATATAAATAGAAAAAATATATAATAATTTACAAATTGAATTGTGAAAGGTCCCATAAAATATATAACCTAGATATTAAAAGTCTCAAAAAATTAATTTGGTTGTTTTGGAATTTCTTATATTTTTGAAATGATTCCAAAAAATAACATTTTTTTCCTATTTTTGTAAAATTAATGAGCCTATATAAAATTGGTGGTCTAATAATGTACAGATCATAAAACGTTCCATACTATGCTTTTCTATCCAAAGGGACCTCCATAGTCAAACATTTTAGAAAAATAACAAATTTAAATCTATATAAAACATTTTTTTATAAATTTTTCATTGAAAATCATCGAAAGAAATGGATCATCCCAAATGTAATATATAGATTAATATTATTCCTTAATTTGATGAGAATAGAAAAGAGATGATACCATAAATGGTACAAGATAATTGACCATGCCATCATACCAAGGCTCTAATCCTTCAATCAAGTACTAATTTTATCTTGGAATATGATCATTTAGTGGTTCTTTGTTAGTATTTTCAGCTTCAAAAGTACTGGGAAGCCAACATAAGTTATCAGATTCTATGATCACAGATCCCTTCACATAATTGACTTCAATGATGAAATCTTATAGTAGTTACATACATCTCACTAGCATCTATTTATCTTAATAATTTATCATTGATTTCCTAAGAGACACATGATCAAAAAACATTAGGGATTTAGTTCCATGATGATATGATCTAAATATTTCTAAAGATAAAAACCCACTAAAAACTCTATTCATGTTGTTTTTTAATTTAATTGAGAATAATATAAGTCTATCAAGGAATAGTAAATTACTTGTGGCCTTTCATAAATTTACTAAGACATGTTTACTCCAACAGCTTGTTTGGAAGCATAAGAAATTAGCTCAATTGGTTCTTCCTAGTTTGGTGGTTGCATCATCAGTTGTCTAATAAAACACACTTTTTCTAAGAAAATGATAACCTACATGAACCATTGAAATAATAATCATATTATTTCATATGAAATCTAGATATAGAGAGATCAATCTTACTGAAGTCATTGATAAACTTATAATAAAATCACACATTTTCTAAAAATGATCTAACATGTTTCACACAAGTTTTTCATGGAAATGAATTTATCAGCTCAATTTTTTATTTTTACACTTTAATTTTTTTTTATAAAATAACATGACCTCTTAAAACTCATCTATAAAAAATGAAATGGAAATATTCAAAATTTAAAACAAGATTCTTTTAAATGTTTTTTCCCAAAAAATATTTTATTATTAAAATAATGGTCTATAGAATTTCCAAAAACTATGAAATAATATAATAAAACCACTAATAAATCTTTAATGTGATAAAAAATACGTAGCATGCACCTTTGAAATGTACTTGGTGAATTACATAATCCAAATGACATCCTTTTATACAAAAAAGTTTCAAGGGGATGAGTAATAGTAGTCGTCTTATGATCCTCAAGAGTAATAGAGAACTAAAAATAACAATAAAATCATTCCAAAAATCAATAATGAGTTCATTATTCAAATATATCTATCCTAAATTCAATTAATGGGATGGGGAAATTATTTTATGAGTATCCTGGTTAAGCATCATAAAATCAATTCACACTCTCTATGTATTATTCATTATCACTGGGATTAATTCATTCTTTTCATTCTTCACAGTGGTTAGGCTAGGTTTTTTTTAAAACTATAGAAATGGGGAAAACCCATTGTGAATTTTTATGGTATAGATGATCCCAAATTCCATGACCTTATTAATATCTATATTTACAACCTCCATTAATGTGGGATTTATCATCATTGTTGGTTGTCTGAATGGTTAGGAGTCTCCCTCATGAATAATTTTATTTAATCATATTTTGGGTTTATTCCTTGGATAAAACCTTAGATACAACCTATTGATTGGAAATTATCTCTCTAAACATCAATCAATGATTTTTCTTGGCATTACATGATTTTTTTTGTAATTATAAGTGCTCATTTATCTCTCCCTGAGGTACACATATTTCAGACCAGTTGGGGTTGGTTTTAATTACATATATCTTGGCTTATAAATGGATGGAATGACATTGACATTACCCATATCCAATGGTCTGACCTCTTTCACACAGTAAACCATATCATCTTCCACATCATTTTAAAAATCATCAATGAAATCATATTTTACATCTTATTTCTTCATGAACTCACAATCTCTATCATTTTGGGAGTCCACATGTTCCATGATATTTTTAAAGGAAAAAATTCAATAATAAATCTATGAATTCACATATCATACATGATTCCTCAACTGGATTAATACCCACAGCTTTTGAGAGTTTGAATAGTGAGTTATCATCTAATAGTTTCTTCATGGATTCAAAAATATTAAAGTGAATAGTGATATCCCCAAACTCCATTGTTAG
The DNA here is from genome assembly GCA_963277665.1 of Viscum album. Classification (NCBI taxonomy): domain Eukaryota; kingdom Viridiplantae; phylum Streptophyta; class Magnoliopsida; order Santalales; family Viscaceae; genus Viscum; species Viscum album. The sequence continues at coordinate 2,102,899,040 of OY728128.1, read as the reverse complement.
TTTCCCTATGTGGAAATTGGTTATGGTTATCTCCATCATTAATAAAGGTCACAAAAAATGATGTGTGATTTTAATGGGATTATATCTAATTCAATATTAATTACTTAAAAGCTAGTTAGGAATAAGATTGATCTTTGACTTTAAAAATCTCATCCTCCAAAAATTTTGTTGGGAAGACCATGGATATTATTAGAGGATGGACCACCACTACTAAGGTATTCAAGTATCCAATATATAACGAAGTTTATATTGAGCATGTAAATATATCAATTGAAGAACCAAAATCTAAAAATAATTATATAAATCAAAATATCCAATGTTGTGTAGAATGGAAAACGTACCTAGACCATGAAATTTGGTAAGCATGAGTGGTGTAATAAGCATTGAGACACTTCTACCCTTGTTATTCCTGGAAATCCCTTGAAGTTTTATCTTATTGATTAAAAGATCCTTTAAAAGTTTAGTATAAATTGGTAATTTTTTGAGTTCCTCAAAGAAGTGAATATTAATTTCCACTTTCTAGAAGACGTTAAGAATTTCAATATGAGGTGATTCTTCATAAATTACATTTGACTCAATCGACCTTCACATTAATTGTGAGGGTAATCCAATATTCTAAATTTTTTATTTTTAATGGTGTATCTTTTTTCTTACTTTTTGGTATATCCTTATCCTCCTCACCATTCTTAACTTCATCATTGTGCATTTCTAATGAATCTTCAAAATTTTCAACATCATTCTCCCTTAGCTAAGCTGGTCTTGTCTCATGTTCATAGACTACTAATGGTGAGAGTTAATTTTCAATTATTAATTTTATCATTATAAAAATATACTTTTGGGTTTGGGACTATTTTAGAGGGGCGTATCGAATTATTTTTGGTCAAGAAGTCCATGAGACTTTTAAGTAAGTCTTAAAAAATTTATATAGTGTCCTTCATCCCCTAAATATCAGATATCTATTGTTGGTTTTGGATTGGGGGTTGTGAATCAGTGGGTGTATAATGATAGGGTACATGGAATGTGGGTGGTTATTTTAATGAATGATGGATATGGTTTTTATTTTATTGAAATGGTTTTGTGGATTGGAATTGTATCTAGAATTGGGGTTCATTTTGGAACAAGTTTTTGTATGCGGATATAACTTAATTTATATGATTTAAAATATACACATTGAACATGGAAATTATCTATCCATCAATGAATGTTTTTGTAACTGTATAATATTAATGTATTCTACACATGTTTCAATTCTCTATAATTCAACAGAGTGGTCAGTGAAATGATCAGGTGATGAGCATGAACCGCACACCATAGATGGTTCTTGCTGGTCAACCACTTGTAATTAAGGACATGTGTCTCAAAATAATCTTCATCCCACAAATATCAGTTTCCAATAAAGGTTATGGGTAAGAATATTATACCTCATAAATTATACTAGTTACAATACCTCTTTTACAACATCGTTGTGTGTACTGGGGAGTCTTCTAAATAAGACCCTTGGATTCTTCTTGTAACTTGTCAATTAATTTGCCTCCAGATGATACATCTAGAAGAATTTTATCATTTTCTAGTCAGTCTTGCTAAAATAAAACAATAATGGGACGTTTATTAATTTCACAATGTGTGTATCTAGTTTGTAGATTAATTAATCATACAAAGTAATCATAAAGGGTTTATCCAGATGACAGTATAATGTCATATATTTCCTTCCTGATGTCCATGATGCTGATGGTGGGGAAGAATCATTGTACGTAGAATCTCACTAAGTCATTCCATCCATTCACATATCTTGGTTCGAGTCCATAAAATAATTCCTTGTTAGATCCTTCTGTAGAAAATAATAATTCATTCCACTTTACATACTCCTCAGTTACTCCTTGGGTTCTGAATGTTGATAAGACAAGTATGAACACATTAATATGTTTATTTGTTTTTTCTACATCCAGGACAAGAAATTTTTGGATAAATTGAATAATGTTTTTCTTCATCTGAAAATAACTTTTTAACACTATCATATAAATTTAGTGTTTTGATTAATGAATTTTGGTGCACATAGGTCTCTATGTGTTGGGATCAGATTTCTACCCATGATGAAAGGCTCTCAGTGAACACTTTATGTTTAAGATGAGTATTGAAGTAAATTTCCTCAAATTTATATTGAAAATTTTGGTTTCGATGTCTATTCAATAAGGTTCTTCCAATTTTAGGAATTAGGTTGAAGGGTATTTATTTTAGGTTCTAGTCATTCATGTTTCAAAAGAAAATAAAAAAAAGAGAAAGAAAATATTATTGGCACCACTGCCATGGAAATTACTCAATGTTTCGAAACATGCTTATAATGGGGTGTGTAAAAAATATTCCGTAATTTAAAATAAATTATTGTGGTTAACCTAGGTTTTCTCTATTTAGTATCTCATGACAATCAATCTATCACCTTATAATTTGAGAAAGAAGAAGATGGCATTTTCAAATTGTTTGTTTTGAAAATAAGAAAAGAAAAAATAGTTCTGTTTGAATATAAGTAAATTATATGAGTGATGGGTCAAGATTGGATCACCTATTTGAATGTCATAATTTTCATAAATATCATCAACCCCCTCTCCCAATTGAATGATAAATAAAAGTCTTCCCAATTGAGTTTCAATCTCTCTTGGTTAAAGGGAGAAATGGAAACCACTCCTATTGTATTAATGTTCAAAATCAATTTCCAAACAACTTTTTGAATTTACAATCAAGGATATTTTTTATCCTTATAATATATAAAAATGGTTCACTAATTCCACAAACATGCAAAAAATATCTATAAAATCACTATCTTACACATTCTTCTTGATCGTGACAAACTGAACTAGACAGATGGAGTTCAAAGATATTCAACTGAAGCTATAAAAATTGAATGCAACCATAACCCAAAATATATCCAGAATTAAAGAATTATAAATCACAAAGAATAGAAATAATTTAATATAAAAATAGAGTTTTATATTAAAACACATTACATTGAAATTCCAAAAGGAAAACTCCACCGTCTGAGATCACTCAAAATATTTACCCCTCCATGTGATGGGTAATAGATTTGAAGGTAGATGAAGAGAGAATTATAAAATTAATAAAACCGAAAATAGAAAATAAAAACTCATAAATATTAAAATCCTCTATCACAACACCTCTATCACCTTCTTAAACTACATTTAATAGAATTAAATAGACATACTTATAGGATTGAGGGGAGGAAAGGTTTCCCTCCAGATAAATTCCTAAAAAATATTGAGTCTATTTTTCAAAATAAATTTCCAAATATTGAACATAATATTATATCTAAGATGTTCATCTCTCTCTTATACATGATCCTAGAAAATTTGAGATTATATTCACAATTGTGAATAATGTTATGCATGGATTACTATAGAATGAGTTTCTTGGATGAGGATAATACTCAACTACCTCCAATATTGAGAATTAAATGGTTATTTGAATGACCTAATTTCTTATGAAAATAAATTTTAGTGATACTTAATAAACTATTTCTTATCTACCAAGAATAACCACATTTGGAGGATTCTAAGACATTATATGATTTAATTATTGAGTTGATGTCCATCATGTGTACCAAAATAATTATCCTAATTAATTGATTTAAATGGGATAGAGTGTTTTGAATTGTATATAGTTACAGATGACAAGATTTAGGTATATTAATAATGGAATTCAATAAAAATATAATCACCCAATTTTGGTTCATATTATAAAATATATTCCTGAAATGCAGAAGATTTGGAAAATTGTTAAATTTTCTGAATTACGAAATTTTTACAATTAATCCCAAAATTCACCAAACATTGTAAAATAATAGGCATGCCCTCAAATATATTAATTTAAATTTATTAAGCCACTGAAACACAAATTAAAAATAATGAAAATATTAACCGTATCAGTAATATTTTAAAAAATCAATCACCACTTCATAGTAATATAAGTGAACAAGATTCTAGATATGTTTTTGTATTGGTAATTCACCACATTCAACCCAATATGATAACAATATTAAAGAAGTGTTCATTGAGAATAACATACATCAAGAGAATTGGAGTTTATGAGATCTATTTTGGAAGAGATGCAATATGATTTTCTAGCTTCTATGGATGCCTATCTTGGGAGAGATGAAAATTTTACCTTAGTGAATTCTGGTTAAAATACTCATCCTCATCCTCCTCCTCCTATTTTGAATTTTTATTTTTCGAGTTCAGTGAACATAGATGATATTTAAGTTGCTTTAGCTAGTATATAATGTGATCCAACTACACAACCACATGTAACCATATGTAGAATAAGGTATAACAATCATCACATTATCATGTTGATTAAAAAATATGATAAGTACATGAAGTAGGAATGAGAGATTATAACCAAGGACATAATGTATTTTCTATATTGGTTTTATATCATGCATGATCTGAATTACATGTTTATGTTTTTGGTATAAAAATTGAGGATTTTTCTGGTGACCCAAGCCTTTAAGTTTCAAGATGATCAGTTTGATGTATTATATCATATATCAAATATTTTTATGTAAAAAAGAAAATAAAAATTTATTAAAATGGATTGTGGTGTAAATATTATAATGAAATTAAGACACCCTATCAAACCATTTGTTAATGATCATGGTACTATTGTAGTGTCTCATGAAGACATTACTGTGACTTCTCACCAGAATCCTTCTACAACTACCCTTGAGCACTTCCAGCCTCGAGTAGACAAGGACCCTCTAGATCCTTTTCCAGCTTAGTTCTAGCCATTTTCTCTCACTCTCAGACAGGTATTACATCCCCTTTGGCCAGTCCTCATTTGAGTGCTTTAATAACATTTACAAATTATAGATGTTTCTTCATCTATCCCTTCAGTACCCTCAACCATTCCTATAGTAACGTCATGAACAATTTAGAATCACACTACCTCAGCCAAGGAAAAGGGAAAATAACTTTTGGATTCTTCAAATGAGCTTGACAAGAAGCGTTGATGAAAATTTATTTTTTGATGAGAATGAATTTTTTTAACCATTTTGTTGAAATATTTTATTATCCTCTCACTAACTCTCCCATTAACATTTATATGATTACTATTTATTCTATTATTATATTATAATTCTTGTTTGATTAATATTTTTTTCTTTTCATATTTTATGGTTTCTTTTTTGATAATCCCATAAGGGGGGATAATTATATTATGAAAATCAATTTTTGAATAAATTTATCTTCTTCCATACACATCTCCACATTTTTTTCGTTGATACTATGTTATATCTTTCGTCCTTATTTATATTTTATATCATACATCTAAACAATAAGGATGTAATGTTAAATAAATAAATATAGAATGCTAGGATTTTTTATCATCAGGAATGGGGGATTGTTGATCTCCTTGATTTAAGGATCATCAAATTCTGATTATTGTGGTAATTAATGAGTTTCATTTCATATATTAACATTTTATATTATGATTTTGATTGGAAAAATTTGGATATGTATGAGAAACCACCAATAATGAATCAGAACCATTTATGTCTCACCATTACCTTGAGAAACCATTGAGGATGAGTAACTGCTATCAATGAGTCACCACTTAGATGAAAATTTGAAAAACTATAGAAACAAATTCAGTAGAAATTAGTTCTCACTATGATTCATGTCTCACCGAAAACAAATAATTTTCATCTTCTTGATACTCCATAAAGGAATTATTGCTACCAATATAAAAATTTATGATTTACAAATATGACTCACTTTATGCACGATTCACAGAATAATCATTAATTTGGAAAAGTATGAGTATCTATCAAAAACAGACTCACTACCAAACATAGTGTGTGAATGTATAGTAAGAGGAGAATAAAATATAGTGGAATATATTTATTTCTAATGTAAAAATATAAATCATAATCCTTCATGTGAAATGGGGGTAGTGAGGAAAGAAAATATATCCATGTACACATGAATATAGTTGGATAGATATGAAGTGTTCCATACAAAAAGAATTCTTACATGAGATTAGAATTAGAAAAAAAATCCATTTAAATTATGTATAACTTTCTATAGACTTACAAAAAAGATATTATGATAATATGTTCTTTATAAAACTTCTGAAACTATACTCAATCCAAAATTAAAATTACATTCAAGGACTCAGTAGAAAGGGAACATATCATTTAGTGAAATAAAACATTGATACATTAATAACTACTCTATTGGTTTCATTTATATTTCTATCAGTGTGGGAACACTCTATATCTGATAAACAAATTCTATCGATTTATATTAGATGATACTTCATTTCTTATCAAACAATCTCTTTATTTATATTACAATGATAATTGTGGTAAAGGTCTTGTGTGTCCTGTTCATTATTTTTCCTCCAATGAAATCTATAGAAGAGGGCCTATGAGGTCCATACAGTTCATATGCAGTTTTGAAACATGATTTAGGTTTTAGATCATAATTTTATTTTATATAAACTTCTTTCTATAAAGTAATTTTTATGTTGAGAGGACTAAGTATAATCTTGAGTCTAAACATGTATTAATAAAATTCCAAATTATGCATTATTTTATATTTATTTTTTATATCATATAATGTAAAACCGAATTAGTTTTTACCATCAAGAAAAACCACTACATTCATTGTTATATTTAATTATAGTTTATAATATAACATGATTTAGTAAATTGATTTTAGTGGTTAAAAAAACAATGTATATTTTTTTAACAAAGACCTAATTAATATTTGAGAATTATTTTAAATGATCATGTTTCTTATCGTAGCTATATTTTATATAATTGTAATGTCTTATGTAAATTAGGGGATTTTATTTAAATCCATATTTAACAAAAAAGAATTATTGGGTTCTCATATTATAAGGACCCGACATTAAACATTACATAATATTGAATTAAATTAATAATTATCCTTGAGGATATTTTCATGTTTATAGTTTTAGAGAAATAGACCATAAATATTACATTACATCTCAAATATTACAATTTAGACACTTCTACTATAACCATTTTCCCACAACAATAAAACTCCATAAATAAAACAAAATTTCTTTTCTGTATATAAATCTTCCTGAATACTTCCTTTCCCTTATCGTTCCTTATAAACTGTGAGATACATTTCAAAAATATTGGATGAGAAAAAAAAGGCTCAGTAAGTGTTTTAAAATAAGGAAACAAAACATTAACCCATAAATAAATAAAAATCAATGAAACCATAATTTTCAATCATAACATACATTTTGAAACCATAATATTTATGGATAACACATAGTAATCATAAATCATAAAGGTAACATGAGGCATCTATATCATACTTAAATTTTAGCTATCATGGATATATATGGATTCACATTTGGAATACCTATCACAGTATATTCAATAGATCTCTTAGGAGAAACATTAACGTTTACCTCTTTCACGTTACCCAAGGCATTGGAGATCTATCTCGGGCTCACCCACCCTAGGTTTATCACAAAGCAACATGTATATGTAAACAATTCCCCCGAACTATATCATTATTCATAACAAAAAAACATAAAGGAGATATAACATTTCCACATTGAAATCACAATATATCATTTCAATATATTTACATAATCAATGCTCAATAAAACAATTTTCCAAACGATTTAAACCATTTAATAAAGAGATTTTTGAATCAATGTGTCCCACATAACATTAATCTTTTAATGGAATTAACATTTTAAATAATTAATTTCCAAATAAATAAATCCTAAAAACCAATTTTAAAACCTGGAAATTAATAAAAAATATTTATAATATTAAATCATAACAACATTTAAAATGATATTCTAGATAAAGAGTTTTTATCAAAATGAGAGATGCTTGAATAAAATAATTGACCAATAACATTTAATCATAAAATTATAATATCATGAGAATAAATGGATTTGTGATATAATATTACAAATGATAATATATAAACCATATAAGAGTGACTTGGTGCATGAAAACACTGATGTCTCAATGGAAGGTAAATTGAGACGAAATCCCTTATACAGACATTATCATTAGATTAAGGATAAATCAATGACATAATTATTTGTGGAAAATAATAATACATCAAATATATGTGGATATTAAGTGTAACCCAATAATAGGATATTCACACATATTCATATTAGGACATAATTAATAAGTTCATGTTTAACCCAAATAATTGAAATTGGGTAAAGATGATCCCTTATAGAAATTTAACAGCCCAATGAAGTCAAATTAAAATTAAAAGAATGAGTTGATGAGAGAGAAAAAAGGAATCTCATCACATATAAATAAAATTTATATAAATAAGTATAGAGAAGAACATATCCTAAAATAATAATATGTGAATTAAAAGACATAACAAAATCATGTCTTTTGAAAAGTGGAGGGTTAAAGGCTCCCTTACCGATTTGGTAACTTATGAAACATTCACCACATGAAAAAAGGATCATAAAATGAAGATGTTAATAGCCATAAATAATATTATATTACAAAAATAATAAAATCATGGGTATCACATATACCACACAAAAGGAAATAGTGGGAAATATAGCATGAATATCACAGGAATAAAAAGTGAGATAGAAACCACGTACGACGTTGTGATCAATCGAATTGTACGACCAAACATTAATAACCACAAAATAAATTACAGAATACCATGAATATAAAAAGATGTATGATAAGATATATCAAATGGATGTACACAATACACAACATTCAATAAATAAGTGGCGAACAATGGAAATCTCACAGAATTAAAAGTGAGATAGTAAACCCATTACAATGTTGTGATCAATTGAGTCGTATGACCAAATGTTAATAACCACCTAATGAATTACAAAATACCTTTAATATAAAATGAATAAGGATAATATATATAATTTCATTACACAATACACCACATGTAATTAATAAGAAGCGGATAATGGAAATCTCATGGAATTAAAAGTGAGATAAGAAACCTCTTACCTCATGTCCAAATTGACTCGTATGTTCTAGGTTCTTCATGAATAATAAACATATTTTCATTTATATTTAAATAAGAACATTTTTCAAGTTTATTATTCCATTTATATCACTTATTATGTTTTTATAACAATTAGCATATTATTTGATTTCGTATCATACATTCTATCGATGATCGGAATTTGAGTTAAAAATGAACTTGTTATACTTACAAATTGTCAATATGGTCAAAAATACATTATGTCCAGAATGATATTTGTGATTTAGATATCATATATATAATATATATCCAGTTTATTTTTATTTATAATAGTGCATTATATTTGGAGATAAGATATGAAATGCACCGTTCATGGAGACAGTAAGCCATACGTAAGCATGAACGCTACTTTCAATTCTTTATAATATTTAATGGAATTAAAACATAATGATAAATTGGTAAATTTAAATCCATTATAATATGATATTATATATATGTTACATAACTTCCTTAATCCATCTTTTATATGTTTCATTTATGTCATGAATGAATCATATCACCTTGAGGGGGAGGTCGTCCGCACTTCCTCAAATGAAATTATAGTGTTTACACATATTGGAAAGCATAAAGTTATTCTTGTAAATAAATATTACAGAATAAAATATAAAACAAAAAAAATAATATATATCATGTATAAATACAGTTCCATCACAATCGCCACTTTGAGAGGAAGTTGAGAATATTTTAACAATCAACTTTTCATGAGGTGTTAGTTTACCATCCATGGAAACAACATGTTCTACACCAATTTGATGGAGGTGTGTGTAACTATATTTTGAATTCATCACATAACAACAACATAGTATATTGATTATAATATTTTTGTTATAAAATAATGGAATAAAAAGAGTTTAGGTTTTTCGATAAGTAAAATAAATGAAAAGAACTTAAGAGGAGACATTACCTTTAAATTGGGTATCGCCCGTTGATTTTAACCAAAATAAATACTTGAATTTCCTTCTACATGAGGAAATTATTATATGAGAAAGAGAGGGATATATAGAGATTATTTGTCTATGGTTTTGATGATCCATGTGGCTTGAGAAGTTTTAGGAATGGGAAAAAAAGTGGTGTAATTTTATAAGGGGGAGGAGGGTCTCTTTAGGAATGATTGAAAATGTTATTTTATTATAAACTTATATTTTGTTTCAATAGGTCAAAATATCATTAATTTATAATATAAGATGAATCGTGTTCAAAAAATAATAATCCAATAATAATTGTATAGTTTTGATATTTTATAATATTTATAATCTTATTTATTTAAATCATTTATAAATGAGTTAAACACAACATCATTATTGCGTCATAAATAATTTTATATATATAATGTGTAAAAATTATAAAAATTATATTTTTATGTAGGAAATATTTTTAGCTTTCCAATTAATATTTATATTCAAAACGATAGATTATATAACCCCTTGTAAAAATTGATTTAATAAAAGATATATGCTTGTGTCATTTTTCACTTTACTTTAATTTAATTAATATAAAATGTCATTATCCCTCATAAGTGGCTCCATGGGGTCCCCAAATCAACCCAAGGATGCCCATGGTTGGCCATGACTCATCCAATAAAGTTAGGACAAGTGTTAAGGAAATTGTACATTGTTATAATAGTATTATTACCTTGAATTACCCTATTTAACTTTAACCACGGTAAATAGAAGTCAAAAGTTACGATTCACCAAACATTATTTATATCTTAATGAACCAAATTTTACTTAATGATAATAACCATGTATATCTGATTTTTTATATTCAATTCACAAAATTGCTAAAATTTCATTTAAATGAAAAAGTCTATTTTTTAACTACAACTTAGTGGTTTCACTATTCATAAAAAATTGACGTTTTTCAGAAAAAATATTAAAAAACCATCCTAAGATATATTTGTTATTCCTAATTCAAAAATTATTTCTATTTTAACAAATTTAAAACATATAATTTTTAAAAAATGAATTTAAAATTAATTTCCCCTATCAAAACAAAAAGCGTGTTTTTTAGAAATAATATCTATCAAAATATTGACACTTGTTTATGTCCAATTTCATAGTAAAATTAATTCCACTAACCAACATTGGATTAAATGGTAATAATAAAATCTAATAACACTTTTAAAACAATTAAAAATATAATCTAACCATATAAATAAATTATATTAAAAGGCGGTTTTGAATTAAGATTCATTATTTTTCATTATTCATCAGAAAAATGAACTTTATGAGAAAAATACAACAATTTTACCCAAAGTTAATTTTTATGTCCAAATTCTAAATAATAAATTTATTTTTCCAAATAGAATATATAAAAGTGACAAAAACTTGATTTAATAATTATCCTTTATCAGAAGGTGGTAAAATGATTTTTTAGTATTTCATGCTTAAAATTGGATTAATTATTATTTTAAGACTCTAAAATTTATTGGATAAATGGATATTAATTTAAGAAACATGTATAATCATAATTTAGTTAATTTTATTCATTCCCTCCAATATAAAAACTAGGCATTAACTACCATTTAAAATAAAAATATTATATTATTATTTTCCAGTATGACTCAACATTGTCTGCAATGTAACATTTAAAAGATACACGTTTTTGTGTATCTGTTATGCCATAGAACATAGGATACCCTTTAAAGTAAAATTAATACTTAATGAATATATATTAAAAAAATATGAAAATGGTATTTTCTTTATTTACCTGAGATGTTACATCCTTCACCCCTTTTGGATATTGCATCCTCGGAATTTTAAAATTGGGCCAGGAAACATCATTTAAAAGTCCCTCATTAAAATAAAGAGTCTATAAAAAATCACTTTAAAAGAAATAAAGTGAAATAAAAAGGTCACCTGGGATAACCGATATAAGGATTACATGTAGGAAAAACATGGATATGGAATAGAAACAAACCATCAAGGTTTGATGGAGATTTTTAGAAAACATGATTAGGAGAATGTTAATAATAAGAAAATCACAATCCCATAATGGGTTAAACAGTATTTGATTCCCCGATAAGAAAGGTTAGTGGATATTTTCATTTAATTTATGTTACTTTTCATAATGTTAAGGAATTTAATTATGAGATTAACTAAAAACATAAGGAAACATATTTACATGTCATTTAGACTTTCATCTTTTACTAAATTTATACCACAAACTCATCATTTATCCAGACGATGAGTATTCAAACTGACTTGGTCAAATAAAAAGTGATAAAATCAACTTATAAAGAATCACATAATCCAGAAAATATGAACTATATATTTTCTTAGTCTTTAACCCAAACCAAAATGGTTAGTATAAGATCAGATAATCCCAAAAAAGGACAATATTTGATAAAATTAAATATTACTAATAATCCCCAAAATTGAAAAAAATACGAATGGTTCAATAAAGACCAATCAATAATAAACTTTCCATAAAATTCTTCAAAATTATCCAAATTAATATTGAAATCCAAAACACGGAAGGATTTAGTCACATAGTCTTCCATAGTAAATCTTAACATTTATCTTCTAATAAAAATTAACTACTCTTATAGTCTCATACTAAATATAATTAACAAAATCACATATTCTATATGATAGGTTAATCATTTCCATAAAAAACCCAAATCACCATAAGACTATAATAAAAAAAATAGATTCTTCAAAATAAAATTCCACCAATGCTCAAGAAAATAAAAGATAATTATTCCTTGAATAACATTTTAATATATCAAAATTCATGGTTACATATACTATAAAAATTCTTCCAATGTAATCCCATCATTAAAAGATCCTTTATACTTTTAATCATTTTTTAATATTAAAATATACCATAACTCTTCAGTCTATTATATGTTGACTTCTTACTCATTAAATGTTCTTTATTATCCATTAAACAATATTTACTAACTTATTCTGAAATACTTCTTTCCTACTAAAAATATCATGAATCATATCCTAATATTCAATAATGTCAAAACATATGTTATGAAAGAGTCCATACCTTTTATTGGTCATTTTTTGTTTCTTCATCATCAATTGGAATGGAATTAGGTATTGGTAGACATATATTTGTAAAATCCTTGTGATCCCATTCCCAAAATTTCTTCATAGGACATCTGTTTGTAAAATGACCATGCCCACCACATTTATGACACTCAATTGACCCCTCAGAATGAACTTATTTCCCTTTCCTAGAGTTAACTGGATGATTCCTTTTTCTATGGTAGGTTCTTTGTTTATGACCATCATTCCCACATATATAGAATCTTCCCATCCCTTTGAAGAATTTTCCTAGGTGTTTCTTCCACATCCTTGACACATATGTTTTTGAACATACTCACCAGTATGATTATTACCTGAACATCTGTAGGGTTTGTTTCTCACATATACGATGACTTATGAAAATCACCAAGGTCAATGTTTCAAATCATGACTCCATATAGTTGGTTGAGAATAACTACATGATTTCTCATTGCATCTCTTATTTCATTCTGTTTCTCATTCAAAAAAACCGTGGCAGTTTTCTTCACATCAATAGTTACTTCGGTTCCTACTAGATCCAACCATTTAATAAATCTGATGAGGTATGTGTAAGTATATTAGTAAATTAATCATATAATATATTATTATAGGGGTAAATACTAATATATACTTATTCATTTTATCTTAAACTCATTCAATTTATCTAAAATAACTCAAAAACATTGTAATATACTAACAATTAGGGTTACATCACTTATGATTAATTAACACCCTAACGGCTAATTTTATCTAAACCGACCTCTGATACCAACTATAAGGACCAATCATTAAACATTACATAATCTTGAATTAAATTAATAATTCACATTTAAGAGCTTTTCAGGTTTATATTTTTACAGAATTAGGCCATAACTATTACATTACATCTCAAATATTACAATGTAGACACATATACTCTAACCTAATTTTCACAACAGTAAAAATACTTAAATAAATCAATAGTTATTTTCTTGATATAAATCTTTATGAATATTTAATTTCTCATACCCTTCCTTATAACCTATGAAAAACATTTAAAAAAATTGGGATGAGCATAAAAAGCTCGATAAGGGTTATAAAATAAGGAAAGAAAACATAAACCCATCAATAAATACAAATCAATGAAACCATTATTTTCAATCATAACATACCTTATGAAATCATAATATTTATGGATAACACATAGTAATAATAAATAATAATGGTAAATTTAGGAATCCGTATCTTACTTACATTGTAGCTATTATAGCTACAGATGGAGTTACATTTGGAATACCCATCAAAGTATATTCCCTAAATCACTTATGAGAAATATTGACGTCTACCTCTGTTAAGTTACCCAGTGCATTGGAGAGCTATATTGGGCTCACCATTCCTAAGTTTATCACAAAATCACCCATATAAGTAAAAAATGTTCAAGAACCATAACATTATTCATAACTCATAAAACAAACATAAAGGAAAGATAAAATTTCCACATTGGAATCACAATATATCATTTCAAGATATTTACATAATCAATGCTTAATCAAACCATTTTCAAAACCATTTAAAAAATTTAATAAAAAGATTTTTGAATCAACGTGTATAATACCACATGGAAGCTTTTAAAGGAATTGACATTTTAAGACATTAATTTCCATATAAATAGATCTTAAAACCCATATTAAAAACATGGACATTAATGAGAAATATTTATAATAATAAATTTTAAAACATTTAAAATGATATTTTAGTTAAAGAGTTTTTAACAAAATGAGAGACGCTTTAATAAAAAAAATTGAGGAATAACATTTAATCAAAATCTTATAATATCATGACAATAAATGGATTCATGATATAATATTCCAAAGGATAGTAAACACACAATATAAGAGTGAATTGGTGTATAACAACACTGAAGTCTCAATGGAATGTACATTGAGAAGAAATCCCTTATAAAGATGGTATTCATTGATTAAGGATAAATCAATGACATAATTATTTGTAAGAAATAATAATAAACCAAATATAAGTGGATATTATGTGTAAAATTGTCATAGTTTATTCACACATATTCATATCCTGACATAATGAATAAGTAGATGTTTAACCCAAAGAATTGAAATTGGTTAATGAAGTTCCCTTACAGAAATCTGACAGCCTGACAACGTCACATTAAAATTCATAAAATGAGTTGATGAGAGAGAAAAAGGGTATCTCATCACTTAGACATAAAATTTACATCATTAAGGATATAGAATAACATATCCCAACATAATAAGATGTAAATTAAAAGGCATAAAAAAAGAAGTCTTTTATATAGACTAGGGTGAAAGGTTCCCTTACCGATTTGGTAACGTACAAAACATACACCACATGAAAGAAGGATCATTAAATGAAGATGTGAATACCCATAAATTAAAGTAAATTACATGAATAGTACAATCATTTTCAGTTCATATACCCCAAAAAAAAGAAATAGTGGAAAATATATCATGAATCTCACGAGAATTAAAAGTGAAATGGAAACCCCTTACCATGCTTTGATCAATCAAGCCATATGACCAAAAGTTAATAACCCCAAAATGAATTACAGAATACCATGAATATGAAGAGAATAATGATAATATATATCAAATTCCAATACACAGTAAACCACATAAAATAACTAAGTGTTGAACAATGGAAATCTCAAAGAATTAAAAGCGAGATAAGAAACACCTTACCACATTGTGATCTATTGAGTCATATGAAAAAAAATATAATAACCACAAATTGAATTAAAAAATTCCATGAATATAAATAGAATCATGATAATATATATAAAATTTAAGTACACAATGCACCACATGTAATAAATAAGTATCGAACAATGGAAATATCACGGAATTTAATGTGAGATAAGAAACCCCTTACATCAGTCCAACTTGACTCGTATGTTCAAGGTTCTTTGTAAATAATAAACTTATGTTAATTTATACTCCCTTAAAAAATTTCAAGATTATTAATCCTTTTATTTCACTAATTACCTTGTAATAACAATTATTTAATAATTTGAGTTCATATATGACATTTTTTTGTTGTTTTTAACTTGAGTTAAAAATAAATTCGTTATAATTAAAATTGGCCATTTTTTCAAAATTCCAATATCACCAAAATTATAGTCATGATTTAAATTTCAAATATATCAAATATATCTATTTTATTTGTATTTATATCATTACAACACATTTGGAGATAAAAATAAAAGGCGCCATTCATGGAGATAGTAAGCCGTACGTACGCATGAATGCTACTTTCAGTTCTTTTTAATATTTAATGGAATGAAAACTTAATTGCACCTAGCTATATTATAATTCCATTATAATATCATATGATATATATGTTACATAATTTAATTAAATCCATCCATTATATGTTCCATGTATGTCATTAACGAATCATATCACCATGAGGGGGCAATAGTACGCAATTCCTCAATTGAAATTATTGTGTTTACACATACTAGAAAGAATAAAAGTATGTTTGTAAAAAACAATTAAAGAATAATATAGGAAAAAAATATATCATATATATATATATATTTATATTAATGGACTCAATGAAAGGTTGTTAGAGATATTTGAACAATCATCATTCCGTGAGGTGTTAGTATGCCATCCACAGAAACAATATGTTTTTTCACCCATTAGTTGGAGGTGTATGTAAGTGTAGTTCAAATAATTATCATAAAAAAACTTATTATATTGAGGATACTTGTGTTTTAAAAATATAAATGAATCAAAAGTGTTTTGGGGGGTGGATAAGTAAAATAATAGAAATGAACTTAAGAGGAGACATAATCTTTAAATCTGATATCTCCCTTTGGTTTGAATTAAAAGGTTTACATGAATTGCCTTATACCTAGGGAAAGTCTTATAGGAGGAAGAGAGGGATCTTGAAAGATTATTTGGGTAGGGTTTAGATGAGCCAAGGCTCTTGATATGTTTTAGGAATGGGATAGAAGTGGCTACCTATTATAAGGGTTAGGAGGGGATCTTTAAAAAAGATTGAAAAAGTTATTTTATTGTGAACTTATCTTCGATTTCAAAAGGTCCAAAACCCATTATCATAGAAGAAAGGATTACTAATGTTCGAAATAAAATACTACAATTATAATTTTATAGGTTTTGAATATTGTTTTCATATTTATAATCTTATTTATTTAAATAATTTATTAATGAGGTAAACACAAAATTATTATTTTTTCATAAATAATTTTATTTATTATATTTATAAAAATTATAAAAATTTACCATGATGTAGGAAATAATTTTAAATTTCCAGTGTATAATTATAGATGAAATGATAACATATATAACTGCATGTAAAAACTTATTTACTAAAATATATATCTTTTTGTCATTTTTAACTTTACATTAAATTAATTAATATAAAATTTCATTATCACTCATTAGTGCCTCCATGGGGTCCCAAAATCGTCCCATGGATGCCCATGGTCAGCCATAACTCATCCAATAAGGTTAGTACACGTGTTAAGGTAATTTTATATTATTATATTATTTTTTTAACTTGAATAACCCTATTTACCCTTAACTGTGTTAAATAAAAGTCGAAATTTACTATTCACCAAAAATTATTTTCATATTATTGAAAAAAAATTACTTACTAAAAATAGTAATAAATTTTGGATTTTTGAAATTCAATTCACAGAAGTTGTAAAATTTCATATAAATGAAAAAGTCATTTTTTAACTACTACATAGTGGTTTCACTATTCATCAAAAATATACGTTTTTCAAAAAAATACCAAACTTTTAGACTAAGATATATTTGATAATAAAAAGTCAAAAAATATGTCTATTTTTACATATTAAAGACATAGAAGTGGAAGAAATTAATTTAAAATTAATTCTCGTTGTAAAAACAAAAATCGTGTTTTTACGAAATAATACCCATCAAAAGATTGTCACTTTTTTATGTCCAATTTCCTAGTGAAATTAATTCCAATGACCAAAACTGGATTAAATGGTAAAAATATAATCTAGTTACACTTTAAAAAAATTTAAATAGATAATATTACCATATAAATAGATTACATTAGAAGACAGTTTTGAAATAAAATACAGTATTTTTCACAAATCATCAAAAAAAGAACTTTATCAGAAAAATACAAAAATTTTACCCAAATTAAATATTTATATCCCGATTAAAATGAATAATTTTATTTTGTTAAATAGAACATATAAAAGTGACAATAACATTATTTAAAAAGGGTTCTCCATCAAAAGGCTGTAAAATGGCCTTTTGAGTATTTCAAGGTTAAAATCAGATGAATTCTTATTTTAAGACTCTAAAATTTATTTGATAAATGGGAAGACATTTAACAAAAATCTATAATCATAATGTAGTTAATTATATTTATTCCCTTTAATACAATTATTAGGCATTAACTTCAATTTAAAATAATAATATCATATTATTATTTTTCAGCATGACTCAACGTTGTGTGAAACGTAATATTTCAACGAAACATGTAGTTGTGTATCAGGTACGCCATCGAACATCAAACCCCCTTTAATGTAAAATTAATACTTAATCCAAAAAAAATTCCAAAAATTTAAAAATTTCAGGTTCTTTATTTACCTAAGATGATACAGAATTCACCCCCTATTGAGGTACTCTCTCCGACCAACATCAATTTTATTATAATTCTGGATGGATTTTAAATTAAGTTTCTAACTCGAGTGATAAATATTAAAATGAAAATAATATATAACTTTTGACTTATTTAAATAAAACGAAACGAGGCTTGTAATAATTTTTATTCTAGATATTATTTCGTTAGAGATGCTTAGATCATTAATGGGTTTTAGGATGAAAATGATTCATAATGAAGTTTTAAGAGATACCGAGTCATATAATTATTTAACTGACCAAAATAATAGTCTTATAAATTATATTATGAGTTTCTTAATGGATAAGGATTCTCTTATAAAATAAATACAACATTATTTTCCATGTTCCAAAAGGTAATATTTATGATGGTTTTGTGTTTGTTTAGAATGAAAATGATAATATTAGCATGGAAGATGATAATCTTCAATGGAATGTTTTCTGATTACATTCAAGTGATAGAAAAAGATGATAAAGTGAAAGCTATGATAAAATTGAATAAAAATATAAATATAATTGTTTATAATCCAAAACATTATTAGTCATACAAAATTAATTATGTTAAAAATTATGATGGAAATGTTTCAAATATTATATGCTTTAATTGTTGTTCTGAAGGTGCAACTACCCAAAAATCAATCAAAAAATTTTCCCTTATTATGTTTGATATATATATTATAAATCACATAAAACCATATCGAAAATCGAATACAATGTCTATAAATGAATAATGTATTAAAGAAAAGAATATCTAGATTTTCAAGAACCCATACCGATGAAACAACAACATGACCTATGGAATAGTATACAACCCTTATGAATATTAAATTGGACAAATAAATTGTAACCTAACCCATGAATATATAAATAATATTTAAGTATCTCATATATGATATTATTATGTAACATATCATTGTAAAAGTAAATTAATATTTTAATAATTATTAATTAAGAGTTCAAATTTTTGTGATTCATACATATTAATTTACAATTTTTTAATAAGTCAAATAATTTAAAATATAAATAATTTTTTTAATGTATTCATAAATAAATGATTTATTATATTATGATTTTATGACAATTTAATGAGACATCAGTTATATTTTTTGAGTGTCATAAAATTAGTTTAAATTATAAATATCGTATTATTGGACTTAATGCTGATTTTAATTAAAAATTAAAAACTAAAAATTTAGAAAACTATTTTCATAATATAGAATATATTTGTGAACTCAACACATTGATAAATGGTTGGGGTGAATTTTTTGTATTTTTCTAAAATACATGTTTTTTTAGTAAATAGTAAACATACGATAATTTACGATAAATGCCAAATAAATGAATGATTGATTCATATGTGATTTTAGGAAGATGTAAGCCAAAAATCAAGAAATATAAATTAATAAATTAATATATTTTATTATAATTCTTAATATATTCATACTTTTGTGAAAAGATAATAAAAATGAACAATATATTCAAAAAAACACCCATCTTCTACACTATAAATACAACCCCTCACCACCCTTTCTCCTCACCACATTAATGCTTTGAGCCTTGCCCATTTTTTTATAATAATATTCCAAATTCACTCCCTAAATTCTATGATCTCCTGGTATCATCAAAATACCAAAACAATTTCCCTAAGGATGTTATCAATGAGGATATTTCAAGAGGAAAAATCCCCATCCTTTTTCCATTTAATTGTTTTCACGTTTTAATCTTTTTATTATTCCATCTTCTGCACTACTCAAAAAAATATCATGATAAATCCAGTAAGATAAATATAGTGTAATTATATTATTCTAAAATAAAAATCCCTCATCAATCCCCCTCTCCTCCCGCTTTTATTAAAAAAATGGAAATGTTGTAAGTGAGGTGTTGTTTTGTCACCGTCAAGGATGAAAATTTTTCCTTTTCCTTCACCATATTCATTTATTTTCATGAAACAGTTTTAATTGTTAAAAAATATTGATAATTTTAAATAAATAACCTTTAGATTTTCTATATTATACACATTTAAATAATACTATAAGATTTCACAAAATGAGTTCGTTATGATCAATAATTGACTTACGAATCCAAATGAATATCACTAATTTATTATCTAATGATTTATCCTCATACAATAAAAATAAATGATATATATAAAAATTTAAACTTATTGATGATAATAAATAACATATTATTACAGTTATGGAGAATTATACTCATCTTTTATGAACTCCATTACTTATAAATAAGAGAACTGGTCATCAAAACAAAGAAATGAATTCTCCTAAATGATACAATTGAACTCTATAAGTCATAAATATGGACATAAATTAACATAATAAAAAAATAATGAATATAATAAATGTATATAATGTAACTAATTAATTAGTTAATGGATTTAATTTTTTTATCTTGAACATTAACGTCAAGTGTAGAACACATTCAGACATAAGTTAAGGGGTTCTACTCAAACAATCATTTTCGTTCCGGTTATTCATTCAGTATATTCACCCCAATGTAATGATTAATTATTTATTTATAATTCCTTCGTGTTATGATTATATGTTCAAAAATCATATATACATATCATTTAATCTATCTTTTTTGTTCAAATACATGTTTTACAATGTTCCCTTCTCTATTCTTCAAGATAAGAAAACCCGATAAAGGGGAACTTCCCAATTTCATAACAATTTTCAAGAACCATCCATAATATTTATTAAGTCTCTATTATTTTTATTAATTCAATAAATTTATCAGGAAATCCTATTTTCCTCATTTTTTTGTTTTAATCAAATAATTATGAAAAATAAAAGTTATTTTTCCAAAAGAACTCTTCTTTTTAATGTAAAAGGGAATTTATCTCATGAATTTCTTGATGTTATTTTTAGAGTATATTCATTTCATTAAAAACCATTATTTAATTTTATGTTTTATTGATATTTATATCTTATATTTATCATATAATATTTTTTATTAAATGGATTATGCTCTATGTGACTGGTGATGTGTTATGTTTATACCATTCACCATACTAATCTGAAAAGTGAGTGATTATGTTTGCTGATTGAGGAATGTTATTCACATTTCATATATGTATATTTTTATGTTTAAACTCATTCACATGAGGAATTAATTAGACACAGTAAGTTATGTTTGGGTCCCACTTTAACCCCTTAATTCATTGATAGGTCTCATTGGAAAAAAATACTGGTTTTTTACCCATTATGTGTGGTTTCCTGATCGTGGCCTTGATAGTATGTTTATGAGGTTTGGAATTATTAATTAGCACATTATGAAAATATTAATTTATAATCCATTTGATTATTCAAATAGTAAAATATCCATGGTTATGTTATATAAGATAATTATATAATTATTAGTTATTCCTGCCATTTTACACTCATGATTATGTTTTTATGACATGTGTTTTTCAATATTCACCCTGACATTTTGTTTAAAACTTACGAGAGATTCTGATGTATTTATAACCCTTACTACGTATCTAATATCATCCCTTTCTTATGTTTTATTTTTAAAAATGATGTGAATATATATTTTATGAATGACTTACATGAATAATCGTGAAGTTTATGGGTACATCCAATGAAATGGTTATGTTGTATTTCCATTCAAGTTGCAATGTGAAGATCATGTTTGAAATAGGGTTTAAAAACTACTAAACTAATCTACCCCTTGGTATTTTTATCCTTTATCAATTCCAATTTAATAATTTACGTCATTGGCTCTGGGATACTAGGTTCAGGGTCCTTATAGTTGGTATTAGAAGAATTTTAGAAAAATCCTTGGAAAATAGATTTATAGAACCTCGTTTGGGAACATAACCCTAAAATAGATTTTGAGGATAAGAATATAATAACATCCAAGAATCTTGGTAATGTATATTTTATGTGGATAATCCTGAAAATAAATTCCTATCATGATACTACATTTGAATGTTGTTCTAGAACAAATGTACATAGGGGTAACATCTCAGGCAAGGTGTCCTGGGAAAGACACGGGGTAACCTGATATAAGATAATAGAACATATTACATAATAGGTTTGACAGTCTCAGAGAATAGTATGAGGATAAGTCATATATTCATGATATTACATTATAGAGTATTAAAAATTTGTCATGTCCTCAAAGAAACCATGTTTATTATTATGATATTATCTATGCATAAGATTTCAAATTACACTATGTGTTTTTCTACTTCGATATTTTTCATTATCATTCATAAAATAATTTTTTTGTAGAAAATTATCTAGAAATTGTGCCTTGTTGTTCGTATGGAACCTATATTAACATGTGTATCCCATGTAGTCATTGTGAACTTATTTGAGAAATTGGGGTTAGTATTGGATCATGGTATAGTGTTGAGAATCTTATAAATATATTGAGATAAATTACTTAGGTTGTGAACAATAACCTGTCATGTATGGATATTCTTGATCTACAACAAATAGTAGAAATGTTAGACCACTTTATGGGACAACAACAACCATCATTAAATATGACTATATACCATTTTTTTAGTGGAGGAGTCGATAAGTTCCTTAGAGAATATATTTCTAAAATTGAGAATTATTGAATGGGAGGAGGATATCATGTCACTTTATAGTAGCTCAGGTGTCCAGATCAGTGGTGCTCATTAATGAAAACACAAAGGAGGAGGAAAAATTCACAAATATTGAATAAAATTATTTTAAAGAAATTTTATGAGAAAAATATTTCCCTTAGGAACAATGATAAAATATGGAAATGATGTTTTTTATTCTAAGATAGAAAGAGGATGAAAACGTTTCCATGTACAAATAAAATATTACAAAGTTTTCAAGGACTGTTGTGAACTAAAACAGAATCCAAAGAAAAATATTGATCAATTATTTTATAGTTTAAAACCATTCTTCCGAAGGTAATTGGTCTCCCAAAAATTTTCATCGTTAGAAGATATTGTCTCATGTGATAGAAAGAGAGAGAAAGAATTATATATGTTTTATATAATTAAATTAATGTAAGATAATAAGAGGGGTTAAGAACAATATAAAACTTAAATAATTAATATGGTAAGAAGGTAAAAGTTTAATTAACATCTATAAATTTTTTTTGGAAGATACACCATAGATCTTTCCTAAAGGTTATGGGTGTCGGTTACGTGTGTGGAGGAAAATATCACCAAACCTATGATTATAAGGGAAAAAATAAAATATCAATGTTCAATGATACATTTCAAAATAGATTCTACATTATGAAAATGATTTCTTGAAAATTTAAATAATCTTTCCACAAATAAGGCCAAGGGGGAAAGGCCAAGCTAATGTGGTCACTACTGCTGAAGATGAAGTTCCTAATGATGTGGTGTCATCCTTTTTAATCATTTCCTAAAACATATTCAATTAACTATTTGATTCTACATAATCACCTTCATTTATATATTTCTAGTTTTCCAATAAAATTATACTTTTTCATTTTGATTTAATAAAAGAATTTTTATGTCAAAACTAATAAGGGAAGTAGCATTGTGATAATGATCTATTCGTTAGTCCACTTTATGACACATAAATGTGCTTTAGTTGATGGAATATTCATCATAAATATGATTTAATTTGTCATAATCCTCAATATAAGATTGTTTTTTAAAATATAAAGAAAAAATATATTACAAGAAGACATTTGTCTCTATTTTTTAAGGAAATTTTGAATCCATTTTCGTTAGAGATGTAATCGAATAATCTGGTTCTTATGTAGATACATATTTAGAAGAACTTCTAAATGAAATTTCTAGGGATGAGGAGAAAAAATTATCTATTAATCTTAATATTTAATATGTACCATTGGTGAAAGAATATATTGATGTATTTCAATAATATTTATGAGGAAAACCTATTAAAAGAGAAAATGGGTTCTCTATTAATTTAATTATAGTATCAAGACATATATAAAATACTCCTTATATAATAACTGTTTTAAAATTTGTAGAGATTAACAAATAACTTGAGGAATTAGTTTATATATGGTTTATTTTCCCAATCATTTCCCTATGGGGAGACCATTTTATCATTGTCAATAAGAAATATGGATCCATGAGGCATTGTATTTAATATAGGGAAATCAATTATATTTCAATAAATAATAAGCATCCCCCATCTCACTATGATGATTTCTTCAATCAAATTCATGAAGATCAATACTTTTCGATGATTGATCGTCTATTTGGATGTGATTACTTTTGTGCATGGTAGGAATATATTCCAAAAACATCATTTTTTAATGGTTGTGGACATTGAAGGTTTTCAGTAATTCTATTTGGACTGACTAATGAAACCTCTATTTTAATGGATCTAATAAACATATTTTTTAAGGGACATCTCGATAATTTTGTTTTTATATTAACTGATTATATCATGGTATAATCCTAAAACAAAAAATTCCATGTGAATAACATTCATATTTTTTTGAAAAATCATTAATGAAATTAATTATATGTGAAGTTTAGAAAGTGTAAATTTTGGCATCAATAAGATTACCTTTAGAGCCATATGTCTCTAAGGATCTAATATCAGTTGATCCTATAATGGAAAATACGGTTCAGGAATTTCTTACACCAATGAACACAACTAAGGTATGTTGTTTAATTGATTTAGTAGGTTATTGTCTGTGTTTCATTCAAAATATTTCTGGACAAGCTAACCCATTAACCAAGATTAATTGAATAGGGGATAAGATTGTATAGATAGTATATTGAGGGATATGTTTTAATGAATTAATGATGAGATTATTAAATGATTTGATCCCGACTCTACCATCAAAAAATGGTGCATTAGTGACTTATAGTGATGCATCATATAGAGGATATGGTCGTATCCTTATGTATAATGATAGAGTTGTAACCAATGTATCAAGGAAGTTAATAATTCATGAACATAACTGTCCAATTATTGATCTTGAGTAGGCTACTATAACCATTGATCTAAGGATATATATATATTCTCCCTATGGATAAATATTTTAGATATATATACATACCAAGATCTTTAAATATGGATTGTCACAAAAATAACTCAATATGATTGAAATAAGATTTATTGATATTCTTAAGGATTATTATTGTTCAATACACTATCACCCTATAAAGAAAAATAAGGTATCTGATTCATTGATTAGTAATGAGAATAGAGTTCTAAAAATTGAGAATTGGAAATGACCATATGTACATTGAACATGAAAATATCGATATGGGAATTACAATGGAAGGTGAAATATCTTTACATTTTAAATTGGTTTTCTATCCATCTTTATTGGAAAAGATTAATATTTCTAAATCTATTGATGAGAAATATCAAAAGAACATTAAACCTATGAATTATTTGATGTTTCTAGACTTCATGTTCATGGAAAAAATTTGAAAAAATTGGAGGCGACTATGGATTCCCTCCTTACCTGAGATAAAAATAGAGTTATTTGTTTATTCACATAGATCAAATTTCTCTATACACCATGGTATCACTATGATGTATATATTTTTGATGTAAAATTTGTCCTGGGATTACATGAAGAAGGAAATTATTTATTATGTATCAAGATGTTTATCATGTCAACAGGTGTGGAGAAGATCATAGAGGATTCATGCTGCAACTGTCTATTCCTAAATTAAAATGGGATTAAATCACTATGTATTATTTTACCAAATTACCAATAACTCCATGAAATAAAAATGTAATATCATAGATTTTATATTGACATACTAAATCTTCATATTTCCACACAATAAGGGAGGATTTCCATTAGAATGACTTTCATGACTCTATATTAATGAAGTTTCAAGGCTTCATGGATAACATCTCTCAATTGTATTTGATCTTTATCCATGATTTTTGTTAATAATATGGAAAAGTATTTAGAATGATTATTATTATGATCTTCTTTTGAGTACTACATATCAACATTAAACTGATGGGTAGTCAGAACGGACAATCTAAACCTTATAATATATTTTCAGATCATGCTCACTTGATTTTCAAGGTATGTGTGATTAGTTCTCTTGGTCACTTTTTGGTACACTTTTTTTCCATTCTAGTATTCAAATTGAACCATATAAAGCAGTGTAATGAGATTTATTTGCATACACCAACATGTTGAGATGATGTCGGTGAAAGGAAGCTTGTGTGCCCATATATTGTGGAGGAAAAATAAAGAAGATAAAGACTATTCAATCTCATATCAATTCATCTCAAATCAGGAATTATATATATATTGATAATAGAAGATTGAATTTGGAATATCAGGTGGGAGATCACATTTTCATTAATGTATCTCCATGGAAGGGTGTTATATGATTTGGGAAGAAAGGGAAACGGATCCCCAAGTACAATGGTCCCTTTAAAATCCTATAGAGGATTGGACCTATGGATTACTATTTGGCGATGTCTCCTAGTCTGTCTAGGGTACAAAATTCACTCCAAATCTCTTTTTTAAGTATGTACATACCTAGCCCACAAATATTATCACTTATAAATTAAAATGTTTAGATCCGGAATTATCTTTCTATGAAGAGACTATCAGAATTATGGACAATAAATAATAGTTGTTGAGGAATCATATTAGTCATCCGGTAACCTTTATTTTTAAAAATCATAAGATTGAAGAGGCGATGTTGGAGGCAAATGAAATTATGATGAAGAGCTACCCGAATCTTTTTATGAAGTGGAATTTTGAAATTTAGAGGATGAAATTATTATAGGAGGGGAGAATGTAATGAAAAATAACTATCAATAAGATTTCCTTTCATAATTTTATATTAAATATTATAAATCAAATAAAACCAAAAATAAAACACAATAAAAACATTATAAATAAAGAATGAATGAAATAAACTATACTTCTAGATATTAAGAAACATATACCATTGCAATAGTAACATAACCATAGAAATAGGATATGATAATTTTGAAAATTAAATCATCCATATAAATAGAAACATAACCCATGAAATTATAAATAAAATTTTAGCATATTATAAATGAATGTAGTGTTTAATTATATCATAGTATAAGTAAATGTTTTTGTACAAATAATTAGTAATTAAGTGTTGGTATTATTGTGAGTAATAAATAATTAATTAAAATTTTATAATTAATAGAATTATTTAAAACTAAAATAATTTTCATAAAATGTATTGATAAATCAATGTTTTTTAATGATTTTAGGATAATTTAATGAGACCTTAGAAAAATGTTTATAGTGTTATAAAATCAATTTTAATTTTAAAAAAATGTATTTCTCAAGAAAATGATTGTTTTAATTAAATATTAAATATCTCATATTTATAAAATTAACTTAATAAAATAGAGTTGATTTATTAATTTTTTGTATTGGTAAATGGTTAGGGTGAATTTTTGTGATTCTTCTAAAATACATGAATTATTGGTTAATAGTAATATTTGATAATTTAGGATAAATTCTACGTAAATGAAGTATTGAGTCATTGGTGATGTATCGATGATGTTGGGATATAATATTAAAATATAAATAATTATTTTAATATATTTTATGATAATGATAAAAATATTCACATTTTTTTTCTATAATAATAAACAAATGAGTAAAATATTCCAAAAACACAATTATCCTCCACTATAAATAGAACCCATCACCACCCCTTCTCCTCAAACCTAAAATGATATGATACATATCCAATTTCTACAAAATACTATTCACAAGTCCATCCCTCACTTCCATGAGATCTTGGTAACATAAAAATAACAAAACCATTTCCCTATGGTGGTTCTCAAGGAGGATATTTCAAGTGGAAAAATCCTCTTAATTTTTCCGTTAAATTTATTTTCAAATTCCTTCTTTTTTTTATTATCTAATAGCCTCAAATTATAAAAACAACATGATTAATCCATTTCCATACATATACTTTAATGTTATTATGATTATGGAATATTCTGGAATCAATCCCATTTCCACTCCCTTTTATTCTAAAAATGGAAACGTCATCAGTGAGGTGTTTCTTCCTCACCTTCAAGGACAAAAAGTTTTCATTTTCCATCACCACAATCAGGGTTGTTCATAAGAATATTTTAATTATTGAAAAATATTTTAAATTTATTATTATGAGACTTTTTATTTTATGATGTTAGAAATTTACATAATACTTAATGGTAAAGAAAAATGAGTTTGTTATGATCAATAACTGTTGTAATAACTTAAAAGAATATCACTAAATGTCTTATCAAAATATTCACCCTCATAACATATTAAATTAATAGTACATATATACATGTAATCTTATTTATGTTCATAAATAAAATATTATTCCGATTTTATTGAGCTATACCCATTTTACATTAACTACAATTCATGTACACAGGAAAATCAATCATCAAAACAAAGAAAATGAATGCTCCTGATTAATGAAATTAAATTCTATAAGTCACCAATAAGGCCATAAATGAACTTAATAAGACAATAGTGAACCAAATAAATGAACATAATATTATACAGTAATTAATTGATTTATTTATGTTTATTACGTAGTACTTTAATGTCGCATGGAGAATACATTCAAACATACGGTAAGGGATTCTACCCGAACCATAATGTTTCTTTGGGCTATTCATTCACCATATTTATGCCAATATAATTATTATTTATTTTCTAATTACATCATTTATATATTTATTATATGTTATTTTATCATATATATAGATCATTTCAGATTTCTTTATTCGGAAATACATGTTCTAGAAGATTCAATTATTAATTCTTCCAGAAAATCAAACCTAATTAAATGGAACATACTGATATTATTCCCATTTTCAAGTAACATGAATTATATATTTTAAGAATACATTATTTTTAATAATTAACTTATTTTTTCATGAAATAATATATTTTTTAATTTCTACTTTATGAAAAATAATTATTACAAATAAAAATGATATTTATTCAAAAATATCTTCTTTACAATGTAAAAGGGGTATTTCTATCAAGAATATCTTGATTATTTTGTTAAGTATTTTTAATTATTAAAATTCCATTGTTGAATATATTTATTTATTGATATTGATCTCTAATTTTTATCATCTACCATATTTTATTAAGTGGTTTATGATCATTTTGACTTTAGATGTTCTACCATCATACCATTCACCTTACTACTTATAATGGTTGGTGATAATGTTTATAGATAGAGGAAATTTGTTTACATTTCATATGTTTAAATTTTTATTCTTCAACACATTCATATAAGGAATGAATTGGAATTATAATGTTTTGGGTGTTCTCATATATAGTATTTGGATGAATTAGTAGGTCTTAGGATAAAAAGTGGACTTTTTTTTTCTACCCATTATGTATGGTGTCTTGGCTGAGGCCTTAAGAATATGTTTATGATGACTGAAATTATAAATTTCTGATTTGTGAAACTAATAATTTACATTACCTGTTATTATATGAATTGAATAATATCAATTATTATGTTTTTTATGGAATTATATAATCATATTTTATTCCATCCATTTTATGAAAAAGATTTTGCTTTAGTTACATGTTTTTTTAGTTATTCACCATGCATTATTGTTTATGATTATGATTGCTTCCAGTTTATTTCATACCCTTAATTAGCATATCATATCACCCATTTATTATGTTTTAATTTTTCCAAGGATATAATTTTTTATTTTATGAATGACTTTTATGAATAATGTTGGAGTTTATGGTTGCTTCCAATCAAATGGCAATGTAGTATTTCCTATCAATTTATAGTGAAAAAGTAAAGTTTGTAATATGGTTTCTAAAATATCTAAACAGATCATTACATAGGGATTTTTTTCTTATATATATGAAGACTTATCAATGTAAGGCACATGCACTAGTCTATTTGGGTCGGGGTCTTTATATAAAGAAATTATGCAAATGAATGTTAACTTAGATATCATCAATATGTTGGTTCAGAATGTATTCTATTTTAATATATTTATATACTAGAGTACCCTACAATAAATTTTTTAAATATATTTTGGTATATAATAAGTATATTTATAATATAGTTGGACCCAAAATAATATGGGTTCAATAATTTAAATGTAATTCATTTTCATTTGATATGTTACTTTTATGTATCAAGAATGACTCATAATACATGGGTAGTAGCAGTTTCTGAGAAAATAATAGTAGATTATTATAATTTAAATCTTATGTTATATGTGATTAAGGCGCTATCGTATTTTTAGATAAATCTAAATTAATATAAAATGGATTTAGTAAATAAAATATTTAAAAAAATTAATTACTAAAGATTTATTGGTTGAAGGAATGAAAAACAATTTATTAAAACACAAAAAGTGAAGTTGGTATGAATATTAAGGTTTCAAATTTTATATTTATATTTCTTAAAAATTAAAATGTTATATTTTTTGATTATATAGAGGATAATATTTATTCAATTATTTTCTGCTCTCTATATAATATAATTTTTATGTGTCCTAGTGATATTGAAACTGATTATGTTATATAGAATAGAAGGATTGGTCATGACCATTTTTGATAGATAAAAATTATATCCAATCATGGACATGTTCATGACTTACCTATGTTAAAGGTAAGAAATGATTTTTTTGTCATTCATTCTTAAAAGTTATGAATCAGAAATAGTCTTTCAAATATATTAATCTTATTCTTACATCTAGACTACATGAATTATTGCATTTAAATTTATTATTGCTAATGAAAAAATATTGATTAAGTGCCCATTGATATGTTTTTTGTTATTGATGATTTTAGTAGATTTAAATGGGTTTATTTTATTAATAATAAAAATTAAAGAATAGTTATATTTTTCTATTTTTGTTTAAGATTGGAAAATATGATAGGTTTATTAATTGTTTATATTTTAATTAAAATGTTGGTTTGTTTGTAAATACTGATTTTAATTTTTTTTTGAATGAATATAGTTATTCTCAGAATTTTTATACTCCTCAAACACTACAAAAAATGTGTCCTATATAGAAAATTTGGTATATTCAAGAAATATCATAAACCATACTATATGAATATTTTTTAACAAAATATTTTTGGATGGAATCTAATAACATTTCATTATATGTTTTGAATATATTTTATGATATACCTTTATATAATAAGGAACCTTATTAATTATTTAATGGTATAAAAGCAAGTGTTGGTTATTTTAAAAAACATTATTGTTTTGTTTTTATCTTAAATATAAAAGATAATATAGATATGTGTGATACTAAAAGTGTTTAAGGTATAATTTTTCTTTGTATTATAATATTTATTCTTAATTAGTTTATAGTAAGAACACCATGAATGTTGAATAATATTTTCATTAAATGTTTAATGAATCTTATGATGTTCAGAAATATCTATTTTGAAAATGTAAAATATGATTTCATGGGTTTCATTTTAAGTGAACAAAAACCTCTAGATAATTTTTCTATTAAGGGGAAGGATATGCTTATAACTATAATCTATAATTATTAAGGTTTTATAAAGACCACATCATTTTCAATGTGATTGGTAGTTCTTGTTCTGGAATGAGAACCAAATGCATTTTCTAAAACATATTTGCTAACTCTACTATTGTCTTTTGATCATGTTATTAGTGATTTGTTTAGATCATTAAATTCCACTAACATGATTGTTTCTATGAGATATGATCCTAAATTTTTTTGAGAAATATATTTTGGAAGTTTTTTGAATTGTGTAGGTATAATTAGTTTAATAAAACTAATTAGATTTTTACATACACAATGTATTAATCTAGATAATTATTAAAAAATAAGGATAGACTTGTTTCCCAAGGATAATATTTAGAAGACAATGTATATGTTAATGATTCATTTTTATGTATTTCCATTTTTATGATATTATAATATAGTTATCTTTTCCTAATTTTCGATGTTTCAAATTATATCAAATTTACATTAAAATTTAATTATTTAATGGTTTTACAAGTAAATAATATTATGATTCTGAACCCATATCTTTGAAAATGAAAAGCTTATTAAAAATGTTTTTTAATTATCAAATTCATTTTATGGTCTCCGAGATGAAACTCAGTAATTGTGTCATTGGATTTATTTGTTTCTATTAAGTAATGGTTTCAATAAACGTAATGATGATCCAATACCACTTATTAAAAGAATTTATATTGAAATTTAATTGTATAAATTTATGTTGTTTATATAGTTTTTATTTCATCTTGTAAATTTATTTGTAATGAATTTTAAACATTTATGGATTCTAAGTTTGAAATGATATTAATGGGAGTATTAAACGTCCTTCGGAGACAGAATATTTATCAATGGAAAAATGGAATCCTTATTAATAAATATAAATACGAGGAAGAGTTGGTTACAAGGTTGGCCTTGATTCGTGTTTGTTTATGAAAAATCTTATGAGTGATATTTCAAAATAAGATATTGAAACCTAATTTAAATATATAGATAATAAATTTTATAGAGGTGTGATAGGTATTTTTCATTATTTAACTTGATCTAGACCTTATATCATATTCAGTATTTATTTATGTGCAATATTTCTAACTAATAAAAAATAGGTTCTTATTAACAGTGTGAGTAAAATAATTAGATGTGTTAAATGAAATATTTACTCTAGTTTATATTAAAAAATATATAACTTTATTGATGTAATATTCATTTACAAAATATATTTTTTATACTGTAGAATTTTGATAAAATGTACATCATGTATGTTTCATTTAATTTTAAGAAGTATAATTTCTTAGTCATCTATAATGTAATTAACATTTTTTCTATCTACTGTAGTAGTTTAGTTTATCTCTAATTCTAGTTTTGGTTCTCAAGGAATATAGAATAAAAATAATTTCCATGATTTTTGTATTTATCTTGATAAATAGACTATATTTCGTAATAATACATATAAAATATATATTTCCTAAAACCATCTATAAAAAATTCTAGAAATAAAATATTTATTTTATATTTTATTTTATTAGGGATCATGTGAATGTAATTTTTTTACTAATTTATTTATACTAAGAATAATCTCATATATATTTTTAGGAATCATTTATAATTTTATTAGTTTGAAAAAAATTAAATTTGATGTTGGTATGATGACAGTTTTAGAGTTACAACTATACATCAGTTTAGGGGGAGTTTTTTGTTTGTTTTTTTAATATTTCCTTTTTGATAAAATTTATAAAATTTTGAGATTTTATAATATCATTTTATAGTTTTATAATTTTCAAATATGGTGATTTTATTGGGAGATAATTGGTCTTTTTAAATATTTTATACTTTTGAATATTATAAATCCTATCATTATTTTAGATGAAAATAAATTCTAACTAGATCTCTATTTTTTATTATATATTGAGTTATAATGGTTTTATTTTTAAAAATTCTATCAAATGATATAAAATATGTTTATCTAAATTTATTAAGAAACAAAATAAAATAAGTCAATTAGTAGAAGATTAACATTTTTATCTGAACAAGATTAATGATATTGGTGTTTGCAATAATTCTTTGTTTATAGAGATTCATAGGATTAATTAGTTATTATATTATAACATGTGCAAATATAGATTAGATGTTCACATAGCATCTTATCCAATATATTATTTAAAATAACTTAAAAATAGAGTAATTTTTAATATTATTTTTATGTTCTCTATAAATTTCCCAAATACTATGCAATATTATGGAATTTATGAATTTATAGAATACAATTATATTTATAGTTCACTGATAGAACTCATGATATACATTCAAATAACATGATATTTATTATTTTGTAAAAATAATAAATATTTCAATATTTTATTCAACTACATGAAGGGATGAAAATCTGTTTAAATACCTTAAAATGTTTTAAATCCATTCTCTTTTTGAAAAATTTCAATGAAACACGTTTTCCATTGTTTTTACATATTTTTGATGATATCTGTTATTGAATATGTTATATTGACAATTTATTTGATCATTTGTAAATATATTGCCTTTATCTTCATTTAGGTTATTTGAAAAAACGTCTATATTTAATTTTTAGATATTTAAAAAAATTTCTAAAGATTATTTTCTCAAGAATTTTTAGAATGATATAATATTAACTTCTCCTACCTCTGAAATGGATCCTCCATGATCCAAGATATACTCTCTATCCTTATTTCCTAGGCTAAATTCAATACCTTAGTCTAACATGATCACCCTAATCTCCTTGCATGTCTAAATTCTCAATAGCAGAACCACTATCCTACCCTGTGCACCATGAAATTCCTCTATCCACCCCTATAAAATTTCACCACCACCATATACATACCTTAATCTCCATAAATGCTTCCTTATTGTTTTACCATGATTGTAACATGCCACCACCACCTTGAATGAACTCTTCGGTGCACCATGTTTTCCCTCCAATCTGATGTTTGATTTCATACTAACACTAAATAATAGAATTTCTATTGCTCTACTGTGATGGTATATCCATTATTGTTCCTATATGATGGAAACATGTTGCTATAGTATGACCATAATATTCACCAAAACATAGTGAAAAATTGGTGTCATCTCTGAATTCAATGGTATCATGCTTCTCTCATCAATTATAGTTGACTGACAATATCACCTTCTTCCTCTACTATAATGATAGTACAACATTTTACTCCTAATAGTAGTAGCACTTTATCAATGTTACACTACAATGGCAGATCCACAATTTTTCATGAGAAAGTGGAATTTCTTATTGGTAGTTTTATCTTTCCTTCAATAGTAGATCTAAAAAACTCTTCATACCATCAATTATTAAACTATGATAGTATTAGTTCAAATTACTCTCGTCACTATATTTATTATTTTAAGTAACTATTTTTTATATATTTTATGATTCCAACAAATAATTTTATTTTAATTTTTTATGATGAACTATTTTTTTATTTTTTAATATTTTATTTTTGGTATGTGTATAATGTTTTTTTCTCTAAACTCATTTTAACACAGGTTTTTATTTATGGGAGTTCTTTTGAATTCTTTAAAATGATATTGAATATTATTTTCATTTATTAATCTTTTTGTTTTTAAAAATATGAGGAATATATAATTATTAATATAAATTATTTATTAGTTGTCCAATTATTTATTTTAACAACATATAATTTATTTATTTATATTTTTATATATTGTCAATTTTTTTTAAAATTCATGTTAATTATTATTAAATTTTATATATTTCTATCGATTGATGTTTTATTGATTTATTTACAGTCAATGTTCATGTGTTATTTAAGGAATTAAATGAACAATTTTAATGATAAAAATTTGACCAATTTTTTAATATGTTTGAATAGTTTAAAATTATTAATTCATTTTATTTAATTATGTTTGATGTCAATTATTTTTCTTAAAACAATTTAATCTTAGTGAGATTTCATATTAGTATTTTTATTATTATTTTATATTATTCAAACTACTTAGATGTGATTTTAGACATTATTAGTTTTACATAATATATATAATAGACATAAATAAAGAATTTAATAGGTAATGAGAACTATATAACTCTATTTCTTAAAAAAAAATAGTAAATATTTGGACTTTTATTGTGCTACACAATCTACAATATCACCTTAGATCTTTGTTTCATCATCTGGATGATCTTTCAAGTGTTGGATTAAGTATATTATGAATTATACTACCTTTATGGTATGATCCAATCCATTAATCAAGAATTATTAAAAAAAATTCCTTTATTTAATCATTTATTTAATTATCATCTATTCTATTTGTAATAGTGTTTTCCATTCCTTACATGCACTCTAACATTCCATTTATTATTTTTTACATGATGAAAACATTTTATTTAATTGGTTTTTAAATCCTGGATTCAATACTATAGACCATTCTATTTGTGACTACTAGTATATATATTCGAAGTTATAGTTGGATTGTGACTTAAGTTAGCTGTTTTTTTATTCAACCTCTTGGAAAAGTAGCTTAAATGTTTTCTATGATTCCCCTATACAAATCATGTAGAAAAAATGTGTTTCATGGAGTGTAGATAGGTATAAAAGTAGACTTATTCCACATTGAACATAAATACTATAAAAATTATCATTGAATTATTTATTTTATTCTGTTTCTAATTATCTATATTAATTATTATTTTTAATTGATTTTAATCATTAATCAATTCATTTAAAAAAAATATATTTTGGCCTATTAACCCCTACTATAGAAAAAATGACATTGGACCTATCATGGAGGACATAGTGCTTTTGGAAAAGAATAACTATATCAGCAGGGTAGTGTTATTCACGGGGCTCAAACTAGAGCCTAGGGTTGAGATACTGGTCTACTTCATGTAGTTCATCCTGCACTTATTGGTAGTGAGGATGGGATACCAACCAATATAGTTTCTATTATTGTATCTTATATGCTTTATAGTGGTTTTTTGGTATAGAAGTTGTACATTACTTTATATCAACATGTATTTTGAATGGTTTGGGTCTGATAGTGAAGATTATGTATGGGGTTTTATTGAATGAAATATTATAATGTGTGTGATAAATGGATACTAAATGTTGGAAATAGTGTTCCATCATTGTTCATGGGAACCATATCAATTAGTACTTCATCATACATGAGAATTTCATATTTAACCTTATATTTAAAATGTAATAGTTCGAATTATATCATGATCATATTAATTTTAACTATCAAAAGGTATTGTTCAAATCTCCTCTCGTTGAAATTTATTTTCATCATGGAGAGTTGTATATTAAGTTAGGAAAAATAGTGATAGTTTTACAAATAATGGTTGAAATCAAAACATAGGTGGTGAGACTTATTCATGATAATGTGGTACTATATCACAATGTATTTCCTCCAATTTTTTATATGACTTCGAATATGATTATTGATTTTTTTTTGGATTTCAACCCAAGAGAGATGTTGAGTTTACAATTGAATTTGTGCTTTAATTTGATCAAATTTCTATTCAACCTTATAGAATCGCACTAGAATAGATACAAGAGTTTATGTATTGGCTAAAGAATTTGGAGTATAATGGGTTAATCTATCCAAGAATGGAACTTTCAAGACCATTGGTTTTATTTTAGATGAAGGGTAATAGATCAATTAAATTTTATATGGATTTTCTGAAGTTGAACCAAATTATGAGTAAGAACCACTATGTTATTCTATTTATGGATTATATTTTTGATGAGTTAGTGGGTTCCTGTGTGTTTTCTAAGAGAAATTTGAGATACAGTATCACTAATTGAGGTTATGACCATTGATATACTATGGACTACATTTAAAATAGGTTATGTATTATATGAGTTTGTAGTAATGTTTTTTGGTCTATTGGGAATACCTACTTTTTTTGTGGATTTTATTAACTAAAATTTTCACATGTACATTGATCAGCTTGTGGATGTCTTTGTTGATGAAATCTTTATGTACTCCAAAACACTAGATGTTTCTTCCAAATATAATGAAATCATCCAATGTAATAAAGGAGACCATCAACTATACACCATGCTATATAAGTGAAATTATTAATTTTTGAGGTACATTTGATGGG
This sequence comes from Viscum album, assembly GCA_963277665.1. NCBI lineage: Eukaryota > Viridiplantae > Streptophyta > Magnoliopsida > Santalales > Viscaceae > Viscum > Viscum album. Next base: position 2,102,860,709 of record OY728128.1, on the reverse strand, counting down.
TTACATCATATTAGAGGATAATGTATCAGTGGACCTCAAGAAGGTTTGAAAAGTTTTTTTTATGTGAACCCAATAATTTATTGATATCTATATCATTTTGGTTTTTATTTGTTATTATAAAAGGTTTATTAAATAACTTTCTAACATAGAATCATTGATTTCAAGACTAACTAATATGGGTATGAGGAATTTGTGGCAAGAGGCATGTGTTAATTCCTATCAAGTGTTAAAAAATCATTAATCACTAAACCGATTTTTATCTTACATGACTTGTGAGAGCCATACACACTATTTGGTGGTGCAAATTGGATCATAATTAGAATAGTGTTGATGTAGGTGGATCATGTCAGGGTGTACGGATCATGAATGTTGATTCATCATGATTTCAATAACCCTACCCATGATATCTAGTGTGTTGTAGTGTTTTATACCTTGAGTGTTGGTGGAATTATCTTCAGTGTGAGAAGTTTATTATTTATACTTATAATTAGATCCCTAAATATATAATTTCTCAAAATTATTTAATTCATTTCTAAAATATATGGGTTTAGTACAAGTAAAAATTTTATTTTGAGTTATATTATATGCAGGTGATGGGAAATAGAATTGTATATTCATTATGATTGATGAAATAAAGTCAAACAACTCATGATCCTAGTTATTAGGAGAAGGGGATAGATTTTTTTGGAGATGAGTGTAGGTGGTCATACTAAGCATGAGAATGTGAAATTCATGTTCTAATTTCTTGAGTCCTAGCATCTGATATGGATCAAGGAATGGTAGCCTGAGGATTCGGAATGCTTGGCATAGTGGTATTACTTTGATAGTTGGGAACTAACATATGACCAGACCATAAATGAGGATGAGATCATCCATGTTCATTATTATTTTACTATTTCTGCAATTATGTATGAGGAGATAATGAATTAGTTTCAATACTCAAAGTGGGTGTTTCACCCTAGTTTGACCGAAAAGAACCTGGAACATTATAGATAGTATTAGTATCCGTGAAGGAAGAATGAGATCACCTATTTTATAACATGGTGCTACACCTATTAGTAGTAGATGAATGGTCATAGTGTCCTGATAGTCTATTAAAATCACTTCCCATTCGATAATAGAACATAGATTATGTTATGAATATTTTTTTGGTGGAAAATAGATGACTTTCTCGAATAATTGGTAGATATGGGTAATTTCGGATCAGTTAGAAAAGGTAGAACATATCTTACGGATTCGGGATCATTTCACCATTAATATGTCTGGAAAATTTTTTGTTCGATAGATAATTCATTTTTAGTTGGTTCCACAGAGTATTGTTTTAGATAGAGCCCAGCACATTACATCACACTTATAGAAAGGATTTTAGAAGAAACAAGGCAATGAGGTGTTATTGAGTACACCTTTGTACCTGAATATGGATGAAAAATTAGAGTGTATTATCCTAGTTTGTTGACGACATACTGATAGAGGGAACCCAAGATATTGGTGGATCTTTGGAGAAGAACATAGATCTTGTGGAGTTCACCTATAACAACTATAGAAGAAAATTATTCAAATGTTCCCATATGAGGTTCTCTGTGTTAGGACACATAGATCAACATTGTGTTCGACGGAAGCAAGAGAATCAGGGTTTTTGGGGCTTAGTCTCTTATATGAGATATCAGAGAAGATTCAATTGATCTGTTAGCGCATTAATATGGCTCATATATTATATAATTCATTGGACGGTCAAAACTATAAAATAATTTTTATTTTAATGAGTGACTATTTATTTTCAAGGGTTTAGCTGAGATTAAGCCACCGATGAATTTGGAAATAATAAATGTTTGCACCCATGTAGGTGGGGCTGTTTGAGATTTTGGGGAAGTTTTACCTGGTAGAGTACTATTTACCCATTCCATAATGGAAAAATTATATGATTTATGTTATCAATATATATCAAATTTTTAGGTATCAACCCAACCATTTTTATGTTATTAAATATCATGATGTTGAGCTAGAGGATGTTGTGTTCTTTTAAGAGAATCTAATACCTGTCTTGGACCATATTGATAAAATTCATTATAATAATTCCATTCCATTATGCTGAGTGTTGTGGAAATATGGTTGTTTATATGAAGAATTATCTTGGGGATTTTTTATATCATATTGAGAAAATTATTTGAGGATGATATGTTATATGTTTGGAAGGTTTTGAGATTAAAATATTGGATTATTTACATTTTTATTTTATATTTTTGTTCAAATACATTTAAATTGGTCAATAAAATACATATCAATAGTAGAAAATGCCTCAAGAGTTTTCAAGGGGTTTGAGACACAAAAATGGTTTAAAATAGGCCATCTATTTCATGTTTTATATTTTGAACATAGATCGTTCTAACCATCCTCCATAACAACACATCTTAATGGACCGGGAGAATAGTTATAAAATGATTCATGGTGTCCTAGGAGACCCAGCAACCTAATCCCCTAAATAAAGTGTGTATTTCACAACTAATGTATAGTTTTTAAAACTATGTTGGTTTCAAGATAGACTAAAAAACATGGTTTCCTCTTGGATACATGAAGCAAAATGGTTGGTGCATGATTTGACAAACCATGCAGCAAAATAGTGTACCTCTTAGAATGTTGAGAAAGCCTATTTTACCTCCAAGTCATTGAATGGTATTCATGCAATTTCACTTTCATATTTCCCCTACATCAAGGGTTATTTTGTGAAAACTCCCTCATCCATCAACTATGATTCTAAATTTATTTATAGGTACTTTGTGTGCTGTTTCATGTGAATTGGTCCTCTCATTATGTCTCCTACTTCGTTTCATTCTATTTTCTAGTAGAATCATTATATGTGATATTATCTTCTTCCAAATCCCATGAACCCAATTTTTTTAAGAAAAAATATCATCATTTGTGTTGGTGGTTTACTTAGCTTGAATAGATAGGACTTTTGGGTGAGTTATTTTCTATGGGGTTATTGTAGGTGGTACATAATATTACATCCAAATTCATGATTTTATTTATGTGTATGTGGTTGCTTTATTTTTCTACCATGTTTTGTACTATTTTTTAGGTGGAGATAATATTTTTGATCATAAATTTAAGTGTGTGAAACGTCATAAACACTATAGGTAAAATTGGCGATTATGAGATCAGGCCTACATACATTTAATGTATAACAACCATGCTCTTTATTACAATCTTATACATGATTTATTACATAAACACTTCAATTTATACAACAAATAATATCGATAGTTATAGTGTCTTTAGGACGTAGAAACCATACATAATAACTTAAAACATGAAACACAACATCATTATTGAAAACAACCTTTTCATTACCACTACATCCCCATGTACTTAGCATTGCGTGGGATAAACTGAGGACATGCATAAGAAAAGGGTGAGATATAACACCTAGTAAGAGAGTCAAAAAGCCTTAAAATGAAGAATAAAATACATTTTAGGAAATAGTAATATCAATGGATCATAAAAGATATATTCACATAAAGGCTTGATAAAGCATGACTATCATAACATGTAAATGTGGCAACAACACTTAAGATGGTATTAGCATGAGCCAAGGCTCATTGTACATGGATCTTGAGTAAACCCTCACTGAACAAGAATTAACATGAGAAAATACTCATTGCACTTGAATTAGTAGGATTAAACCCTCATTTCACTTGAGATATCATGCTACTAATTTTCACCCAATGCATTGGAGAGCTATCAGGGCGCACACTTCTTAAAAATTTCATTTCATGCATAAGTGTGCAACATGGATCATTCAACATTGAATCATTAGTGATCATAATTTATTTCATCATAAAGGAATTTATAATTATGCATGAATCACTAAATCAATAAGTAAACATGCATGAAGATGAATACGCTTGATAGATAAGTGGTTCTGGTATTCACAACACAATGACTTTGACTAGGAAAATTTTGTGCAATTTCATAAGAATAATGGAGTGACATAAGAATTCATAAAAATGGTTGATGAGATACAAATGGTTCTATCATAATATGTACATGAAATGGAAATTAAGGGGGGTCATATAGATACATATCCCAATAAATGTATTGGACTTGACATTTATAATACAAAATAAATGTTTGAATGTAATTGAGGGGAGAAAAAGTCCGTAAGGAATTTCTACATGGTAACAGGTGTACATGAGAGGCATTAATGAGAGATAAATTGGTATCTCATCATTAAAAAATAAATATGGAAGTATGGGGGAGGTGAGAAATTGTACCCCAACATTTATAATTTAATGTAAAAGGGAATAACAATATTAAGAAACATGGATACAATGAGAAAGGATGGAATCCCTTAAAAAATATGTGCATGGTAACAGGTTTAAATGGGAGACATTAATGAGAGAGATATAGGTCACTTATTATTTAGAAGATAAAAAGGGAACTATAAGGGTGGTGAAATATCATACTCCAACATTTTTAACTGAATTTAAAAGGGTATTATAACATAAATAAACTTGGATAATAATAATAACGGTAGGAATTCATTACAAAAACTTGACATGGTAATAGGTGTAAGTGAGAGGAATTAATGAGAGAAAAATGGGTCTCTCATCATTCAAAAATAAGGAGGGAAGTATAGGGGAGGTGAGAAATCATACCACAATATTCTTAATTGAAAATAAAAGGAAATAACAATATATTTAAACATGGATAAAAAGTGGATGGAAGGAATCCCTTACGAAATTGAGGAATGGTAACTTGTGTAAATGAGTGGCATTAATGAGAGATAGATAGGTCTATAATTATTTATAACATAAAGAGGGAATTAAAAGTGTTCTGAGAAATCATACCCCAACATTTTTAATTGGATGTAAAAGGGTATTTCAACATAAAGACAATTCAACAAAAATAATAAAGGCATGAATACCTTACAAAAATTTGGCACGGTAATGGGTGTACATGGGAGGATATAATGAAAGAGGAAGGGGTATCTCATCATTAAAAAATAATGAGGGAAGAATATGGGTGTTGAGTCAAACTCTCAAGGAAATCAATTTAAAATGTTAAAATATTTTATATCTCTTGGAGGGTCCACTAATGTTGTGTAAAATAACACAGACAAACCCAAATTCATATTAATTTAATGGTAAAATATATATCGGCCTAAAATAATTTTTATAGTAATTTATTACATCATTATTAGGTAATTAGGATGTAATAAAACATGTTATATATTTAAATGGTACATAATTTTAAACAAAAAATTGCTAATGTAACAAATTTATAAAAAAATTAACTGTAGGATAATTTCAATGTCCTGATGCCAAAAATAATATTCATTTTATCTAAATTTTTTTATAAATCTGTGAATTTTTACTTTTAAAATAATAATTGACATTTATTGAAAATTCTTAGGTTTTGATAAAAATAGAATTCAATCCTTAATAAAAACTACAATTATATTCATAAAAATTATATGATAATTTATATTATATAAAAAGTAATTTAGTAAAAATATTTCATTAAAGTATTATTTAGTTAAAAAAATCAATTAATTCATCAAAATATATTTCTTAATTGAAAAATAAATAAAAATATTATTTTTTCTTCAAATTTTTTTACAAACAATAATAAAATGAATGTATATTCCCTATACAAAAATGTTGTAAATAATCATATTTCTAGGGTCCTATTATATAACCCCTTATAACACACGCATAATACTGAAGGGTTAGGTGTGGGATGGTAACTAACTCTTGGGGTGGCTCGGATAACATCTCTCGGGTTATAATCTCTATTATCTTCCACTTCTCCCATATGCGGTTCTACTCGAGCATAACGTGTTGATGCTGAGATTAGGATTGGACTAGAGGGAATCCCAATGACACCAAATCCTTTCCATGATTTGACAAATGTGCTTCGTATGGAGCAATTATACTGGATGATGTCATCGCTTCCTTTGTTTGAGTTACTTGGATTTGTTAAAGCCCTATATTTATAAAATTCATGTGATCAGTGTGTAATGACTACATTAGAAATGATAAAAATTCTTAATGGTATTTTGAAATCCAAAAACATAAAACAAAGAATGTTCAAAAGTATATATATATATATATATATATTTAATAAGAAATTATTATTTTTCAAGAGGAATTTTCATTAATGAATGTTTCGGTCATTACAATCATCCCACCTTATGAAATTTCTCCTTTGAAATTTTGTTTTACATTCTATGCCACAAACTTGTGTGGTTACATTTCCTTCATTTCCTCCTCCAGTTCACATGTTTCCCCTTCGTACTTATGGTTTCTCAATAATACATGTACTAGGTGGGTAGTTCTGTTACACAGAACATTATCTCTACGATGCAAGATCTTCACTGGATTTTCCTCATAAGAAAGTTCATCATCTAACTATACTACTTCTGAAGAGAGTACATGTGATGGGTCTGGTATGTACTTCCATAAGAGGGATGAATTAATTAAATCAAGTACTTTGGCCATGGTAGGTGGATGTGATTGTCGATGGCCCACATCCCCAACAACATCAAGAATCGCGAAGGGGTCGATGTGCCTTGGACATAATGTTCCTTTATTTCTATTCCTCATGAACTATTTCCACGGAGATATGCATAAAAATATGATGTCTCCAACTTTGAACTCAAGGTCTTTTTGACGGTTATCTACCTAACCCATTGGTCAACTTTGGGTGACCTTCATAAGCTGATGAATTGTTTTATCATTCTCCACCATTTCTTTGACCATTCCATGTCATATTAGATTATGCTCACCGACTTCATCCCAACATGTCAGTGTTCTACACAATTTCCCATAAAGGGATTCATATGGTTCCATTCGGATGCTCGAGTGGAAGCTGTTATTGTAGGAGAATTCAACCAGTGGAATATGTCGGTCCCATCCTTCTTTGATGTCAATAAAATATGATCTTAACATATCATCTAGTGTATGAATAGTGATATTTAATTTTCCATCAGTTTGAGGATTATATGCCATACTAAAGTTCAGTTCAGTGCTTAGATCATGTAAGAGACTTTTCCAAAACATCACAGTGAATATTGAATCACAATTGGATACAATTGATCAAGGTACTATAGGAAAACTTACAACTTATTTGATGTAAATCTGTTCATGTTGATCCAACGAGAAGTCCTCTCTAACAGATATAAAGTGAGATGTCCTCATTAGATGATCTACAATGACCCATATAGCATTGTTTCCTCTGGATATCCTTAGATGTCCAGTGACAAAGTCCATGGTGATGTTCTACCTTTACATGGTTGTATAGGTAATGGTTGCATTATCACCTTAGACTTAAACCTCTGAGCATTCACTTGGTGACATACTAGGAACACTGATGTATACTCATCAATCTTCTTTTTTATGATATTCCACCAAAATGTTTTCTCAATGATTTTGACATATCATTGCGGTCTTTGGGTAAATAGAGAGGGATGAGTTATGTGCGTCATTCAGAAGATCCTTCTTTATCTCTGGATAATATGGTATATATAATAGTGTCCCAAATCTCACAATTCCATCCTTGTCAAATATGAAATATAAGGATTTCCCACTTCTGATAGCCTACACCCTTTTCAAAATTCTTGCTTACTTTCTTTCAGTATCCATTATTTTATCCATGAGGGATGTTTGAGAAATCATTTGAGAAAGGATTGATGATATTCCTCCCTTAATTATTCCTATGTCAATACTCTGAAAATATAATAATATTGGATCCTTTTAAATTCTCATCTTTGATAAAGATGAATGGTCATTTCTACTTAGAGAAACTGTCACCTTGTTTGCCTCATCGGGATTGTAGTGAATTGGGCAATCATAATCCTTAATGAATTATATTCATCTTCTTTGGTGCAAATTAAGATCTTTTTATGTGAATATGTATTTGAGGATCTTGGGATCAGTATATTTCTCAAACTTCTCCCCAGAGAGCTATTTCTGCCATATTTTCAATGCAAATAACAAAGCTTCCCACTCCAGATCATGTGTGGGATAGAATTTCTCATAGATTTTAAGATTCCTTGAAGTGTAGGATATCAATTAATCAATTTCCATTAGTACACAGCCTAAAACCCTCTTCTAAGCACCACTGTACACCCCAAGTAGTTCTCCAAATATTTAGAGTGTGAGTATTGTTGTGGTGATAGGTTCCATTTCAATTCCATGAAGCTCCTGTCACATTCATCCCTATAAGAAAACATTACTAACTTACATGTTATTATGGTAAAAGGGTTGGACAATCGTCAGAAATATATCACAAATCTGAGAAAATATCCAACTAACGCTATCAGGATAAGGATATCTTTTACTGATGTTGTCCTCGACCATCCCTCAATTGAATCATTCTTGGAGGGATCCACAGATATCCCATTTCATGTGATGATATGGCCCAAGAATGATACATCCTTCAACTAGAACTCACACTTTCTATATTTTTAATTGATCTTCTTAATTTTCAAGGTATCCAGTACAGTTCTTAGATGATCCTCATGCTCCTGATTTGTTATGGAGTATATTAATATATAATCTATATATACTTCCAAAATTTTATCAAGGTAATCTCTAGAGACACTATTCATCATGTGAATAAATATTGATACAACATTAATGAGTTCGGAAGGCATTACTACGAATTCACAGTGCTCGTACCTTTTAAGAAAAGAAATCTTGGGGATATCCTCCTTTACCCTTACATGGTAATATCCTGACCAAAAATCCATATTGGAAAAGTATCATCCTCCACATAGTTGATCAACATGTAATAAATTTGTGGTAGAGGATACTTGTTCTTTATCATGAATTTTTTGAGATCACGATAATCAATGAAAAGGGTCATTAACCCATACTTCTTCTGGAAGAAGAGGACTAGTGCAGCTCAAGGTGATGAACGTGGGCATATAATCCATTTATCTAGATTATCATGTAGTTTTTTCCTTAGCTCCTCACACTCCACAATATTCATTCTATACACAGTCTTGTATATTTGAAATTCACTAGGAATAAGGTCAATTTATAATTGATCATCTCTTCAAGATGGAAGACCAAAAAATTCCTTAGGAAATACATTAGCAATTTTCCTAAAAATAGGCATCTCTTCAAGGATGGTTTCTTCCTTAAAATCAATCATCTGAGTGAGATACATGTTCTCATAGGGTAGAAATATCCCTGCTTTAGATGATGGTGGTAAAGAAGATTCATCTTCCTCCTTTCACTTGTATACATTCGGGGGTCAATTACCCATATAGAGATTGATTTCCCTCTCATGGTAATTTATGTTGGATCTATACAAGGAAAAGAAAATCCTTGACAACAATTGCATCAAATTCCACTAGAGGGAGTATATAAATGTTATCCTGGAAGTTCACTCAAAAAAATATGATAGGGGAGGAGTTATATTTTTGGGACGCAATAATTTCACCATTTTCCACACTCACCGATATCTTTACTTCCCTAATTTATAGTTGTGTTGGGATATTTCTACTAAATGTTCGGGATATAAACTAATGCGTAGAACCAGAATCAAAAGGTACATTCACTATTCTTGAATGAATCGATAGAATACGTGTCACTAATTCATTATTGATGTTAACTTTAGTGGAAGTGATGTAAAAAAGCTATCCCTCAATACCTTGGAGGTTGTTGGTTTCCTTAGAAAACCCTTGTCTTAGGGCACTGATTTGAAAGTTTCCCTGGTTCCTTGAAGTTGACGTAATGAACAACAAGTTGAGGGTCAAATAAAGAATTTATATCCTCTATCACAGCCACGGGGCTTTAGCGTAGGTAGTCTAGGTGCCCTATCCTCCTCACCTAAAGCATTTCCTCATCACCTTTAGGAAAATTCTGAGGTGTTTTTTTCTACACATTTGGCAAGTGGGTGCTGTATTTTCTTAGCACCATTGGATTTATCAATCAGACCACTGGAAATGAATTCCACCTTACGCTTCTTATCCATATGATGCCCCTTATATTAGATGATCTCCATTTTAACCTTGAGGGAAAAAGAAAAAATTACCTTATAGCTACTGATGTCATGGATCTGCATGGCTTCTTGTAGGATAGGTTTCATCCCACCAAAGAAGCGGTTAACCTTTCATTTTTGGGTAATCACAAAGATGGAGTCATATCATACAAGCCTTTTGAAGTTTTCCTTGCACAATCTAATCGATTCGTCATCTTTTCGCTTGAGGTTAAGGAAGTACCCTTCCACATTAAGTCGGAGGGTGAAAGGAAACTTTAAAAAAAAACATTTTCCAGAAATACCTCTATTCCAACACATCTATATCTTACTCAGGATTTGTATTTTTTTATCAATTATCACCATTGATAGGATTCAACCTCCATAATTTAATCAACTAGAAGAAAAATATGTTGTTCAGAACATTTAATGATGGAGAATAACTTTTCAATGGAGTTTATCCATTGTTCTGCAATTGAGGGATCATATGATCTATTAAAAGTATGAGGCCTTTGTCAATGAAGATCTCGATAGCGATTTGTTATTTCTTGGGGGGGTTTGTTTAATTTTTCTCTTGACCCATGTTTCTATTCAATGATTGAGTTAACTAATATAGTATTGTGGCAAAGATTTTAATTTCCACTCCCATTGGATTGAGCATCTCATTAGAAATGTCATCACATTGATCATTGCATTGGTTGTTAGCCTGAGTCCTCCTATTAGTATCCATTTGTTGGAATAAAAGTTAAGTTAGGGGTAACACATAAAGGGTAATCCAAGGACAAAAATAAATGACTTATAAATATCTTTAATTTCTTAACATATGAATCTATATGCTTCAATCTATGTTATCAATGATCTAATTCAACACATATATATTTAGGGTATTTTTTTGCTAATTCCCTTAATAATGGTTCATACTAATCTTATGAATTTACAAAAACATATCCCTCAGGAGTGTCATAACCAAGAGTGCAGCAAAGCCAGTTGTCGTGTACCAGAATTCCCTAAGTCAAGACTGAAACTCATTGTTATATTATTCACTCCATGTTACATCACTACTAGAGCCACCTCTACCAACTCGTATCTAGTTAGGGATATATTTATTTGATAAACCACTTACTAAATACTCATCAAAATTTAAGGATGTTCTAATTATACTTATTATTAATTATAAGGATTCACTAGGGTTTTCTTATCTTAATCCCAAAAATAAATAAACCAATCCTTTGATACAAATGATAACAACCCTGATATTTATTACACACTTAAACATGACTTATTACAAAAAATCATCACTTGATCCAGAATTGAAGATCGAGAGGTGTAGTGTCTTTGGGTCTTAGGAAAATTACACAGTAACATAAAACATGAAACACAACATCTTTATTGAAATCTTCCTTTACATGACCACTACATTGCCTTGCACATTGTATTTCATGAGATTACCTAATGACATGTATATTAAATGGGGGAGCTATAAACCCCAGTCAGGGAGTAAATAGGGCATAAAATGAAGAATAAAATACAAGTTAGACAATAGGAATATCAATTGATCATAAAAGAAACATAAACATAAAGGCATGATATAGCATGATTATCAAAACACTGAAATGTGGAAACAACGGTTAACATTTTATTAGCATAAGCCAACTCTCATTGCACATGGAGCATGAGTAAAACCTCAATGCAAATGAATTAGAATGAGTAAATCCTCATTTCACTTGAATAATCATGATTATTTCCTCATTTCACTTGAGGTATCATGATACTAATATTTACCCAATGCATTGGAGAGATATCAAGGCTCACCCTTCTTAAAAATTTCATTTCATGCATAAGTGTTCCACATGGATCATTCAACATGGAATCATTAATGATCATAATTTATTCCAAGATAAATAAATGTGGAATTAATATATTAAACTATATAATCAATAAATAAATGTTCATAATGGTGAATACCATTGATAGAGAATGGGGCATGGTATTCATGACACAAATTCATTTTCATGAAAAATCATGGTTCGATTTCGGCAACATAACAGTGTGACATAAGAATTCATAAAAATGGATAATGAGAGAGAAATAGGTGTAAAATAATATTTACATGAAATGGACAGTAAGGGGGGTCATATAGATATATTTTCCAATAAATATAATGTAATTTAGATACATAATACAAAATAATTACTTAAATGTAAATGAGGAGAATGAAATTCCATACCAAATTTTGGCATGGTAACAGATGTACATGGGAGGAATTAATGAGGGATAAAGGGGTGTATCACAATTCAAACATAAAGGGGGAAGTATTAGGGTTTTTGAAATCATATCACATCATTTATAATTGAAAATAAAATGGCATAACAATATTAAGAAACATGGATAATATGAGAAAGGAATGAATCCCTTTCAAAATTTTGGCACAGAAGAAGCTTAAATTAAAGGCATTAATGAGAGGGAAAGAGGTATATCATTATCGAAAATATATATAGGGGTGTATAATGGTGGTCCCAAATCATACCTAACTATTTTTAATTGAATGTGAAAGTGTATTACAATATAAATAATCTTTGATAAAAATAATAAAGGTATGTATCCCTTACGAAAATTAGGCATGGTAACAGGTGTACATGGGAGGAGTTAATGAGGGAGAAAGGGGTACCTCATCAATATAACATAAGGATGGAAGTATAGGGTAGGTGAGAAATTATAACCCAACATTTATAATTGAAAATAAATGGATTACAGTATAAGGAATCATGGATAAAAATAGCATGAAAGGAATCCCTTACAAAATTTGGGTATGGGAACAGGTGTACATGGGAGGCATTTATGAGAGATAAAGGAGACTCTCATTATTTATAACATATAGAGGACAGTATAAGGGTGGTGAAAAATCATACCCCAACATTTCTAATTGAATTTAAAATGGTATTAAATAATAACAAAACTTAAAAAAATAAGAATGGTAGGAATCCCTTATGAATACTCGACATGGTAGTAGGTGTACATGGGAGGAATTAATGAGAGAGGAATGAGTCTCTCACTATTCAAACATACAGAGGGAATCATATGGGAGGTGAGAGACACTCACAAGGAAATCAATTTAAAATTTTATAATGTTTTATAACTCTTGGAGGGTTCACTATGGTTTTTTAAAATAAACCAAACAAACTCAAAATCAAATTATTTTAATGGTAAAACATATATTGGCCAAAAATAATTTTTATAGAATTTTATTACATAACTATTGGGTAATTATGATGTCATAAAACACATTTTATATTTCAAAAGTATATAATTTTTACCCAAAAATTTGACTCTCTCAAAAAATAATGAAAAGTTCACCTTTTAATAATTTCGACAACGTCATTCCAAAACAAATATTATTTTTATCTAAATAATTTTCAAAATATGTGAATTTTTACATTTAAAATAAAAATAGACATTTATCAAAAATTCATGGGATTTGATTAAAATACCTTTCAAACCTTAATAAAAATTCCAATTGTATTCATAGAATTTATATTATCATTTATATTTAATAAAAATTAATTTAGTAATAATATTTCATTAAAATAGTTTTTAATTAAAAAATACAGTAATTCATCAAAATAGATTTCTTAATTGAATAATAACTAAAAATAGTTTTTTTATTTAAAATTATATACTTTGTAACAATAATAAAATTAACATATATTCTCTAAACAAAAATTAATGTACATAATCATAGTTCTAGGTTCTTGTAACATAACCCCGTATAATACCCGCATATGATCGAAGGGTAAGGTGTGTGATAGTGATAAACACTTGGGGTGGCTTGGATTAAAAATATCGTGTAGTAATCTCTATCAAATTACACTTCTCCCATAAGAGGTTCTATTCAACCTTAACTTGTTGAAGCTCAGCATGGGCTTGGTCAAGAGTGAATCTCAATGACGCCACCTCCTTTCTAAGGTCCGACAAATGGGATTCGTATAGAGCAATTCTAGAGGATAAGGACAGCAAATCCTTTGTCTGAGGAAATTGCATTTGTTACATCTCTGTATTGATACTAATCATGTGATCATTTTTTAATTTCTATATTAATAATGGTAAAAATTCATAACAATATTTCGAAATAAAAAAACATAAAACCAATGAAGTAGATAAGTTTTTATATATCTGTAATAAGAAATTTAATGTGATCAATAATAATTTCCATTAATTAATGATTGGGTTGTTACACAAAGTGTTTACCAATCTCTTAAAAATGTTGAAATGTTATGTTACATGATAAATTAGAGTGTCTATTAGATTAAACCACTTGTATTAATATTTGGAATGTTATCAATATATCAGGAGTTTTTTGGATTAACATTAAAAAGGTAAATGTCTTATTATATAGATACATGTTTAAGTAATAAATTTTTAAAGGGGAATATCCATGTTGTCAAATGGATGAAAGAATTTCTAGTGGCTGTAGTTATAGATAAATGGTAAAATGGACTAGCCACAAAAATGAGTGAAGCTGTAAAATTGAGTCAACAATGTGAATACTGATAAATGGAATAGTGAACCATTTTTTATTCTTTGATAAAAGGAAATTGGTGAAGAACTATAGAAAATATGAGGTGTATGATAGGTAAACTGGTGTGGGTGGGTTTTTCATGGGATTATCTTTGATCTGATTTTATCAAGAGGAAGTATGGGGAATTTGCTTTTTATTGGGTTAAAAATGGTAGTGGTTCGCACTTTTTGTTTTCTAAAGTGTTTGGATTTCCATTTTTGGATAATTCTCACTGGATTGATGGGCGTATTGAAATTTCGTTTTGGATAAATAATTGGGCTGGTTACCTTCTGGTTTCTTCTAAGCAATTCAGATTTGAATATAACTATTACATAGGAAAGTGCATACCCCATATTCACTGATTAATTTTTGAGTGAGGATAAAAAGGATTTTTTGTGTAATTTTTATTTTTCAGAGGATCCTGATAAGTGTTATATTATATCTTCATCCACTGGTAATATTTCACACTAAAATTTTCGTTCTATGATACATTCTTCCCCTATTTTGATTTTTATGGGAAGTAGACTATGATGTAAAGACCTCTCTCTTAAATTTAGTTTCCATCTCTGGATAATCCTCAATGGTTCTATTTCTACTAATGATAATATTCAATGGATTTCAATTCCTCTTGTTTCAATATATATGTTCAGCTTTTTTCCTGATTCAAATATTGTTTTTCTTCTATTTTGAAAAAGTTATTGGGTTGTTCATTTGTGGGTTCATGTTGTTAGTTTTCTGGATTTCAGTGGTTTTGTGACGACTATAGTAAAATATCTCTATGAATGATGGAATTTGTAGGATAGGTATTGTACACAAGACAAAAGGTGGTCTTTACTCGACAATATTTCTTGTTGGATGTTATGGGAATTGTGTAACGTTATTTATCATCAAGTAATTCATCTTAACTTGCAGTATATCAAATGTAAAAATTTGGGCCTTATATCATTGTTTGTGCGTCATTGTAATTTTGAGAATATTTATATGGTTCAGAAATCATTTGTTTCATCTGTTCCATTAAGGAATGAGTCAATATCTGGGTGGTGGTATTCTGGTGTATGGATGTGATTGCCTCCTCCTATTAATGAGATTGAATTAAATATGGATGGTTCATGAGGGAATGAAGTCATGCGCAGTATTATTGTTGTTTGGGATCATCATTTTTTGATTTTTATGGATTGTTTTTCTTTATTTTGGGATTCTAATTTAGTGGTGGCTGAGGAATTAGTTCTGCTACAGGGTCTTAATATGTGTAGGGAAAGATCATTTAAAAAGACTAGAATCTAATTGGATTATACG
This sequence comes from Viscum album, assembly GCA_963277665.1. Taxonomy (NCBI): domain Eukaryota; kingdom Viridiplantae; phylum Streptophyta; class Magnoliopsida; order Santalales; family Viscaceae; genus Viscum; species Viscum album. The sequence goes on along the minus strand of OY728128.1, from coordinate 2,102,844,871 downwards.
ATTGTGATTAATTCATTGAAAGGTAATGTGGATTTCCCATGGCATATTATATATTCCATCCATTATTATAGGTAATTAATTCATTCAAATATTTTGGTTCTTCAGACATGGTGTGCAGGTAAAATGCTAGAAGATTTCCTATCTTCTATAGTAAATTTGGATGAAAGGATTTTCATTTTTTCTATCATAGGTTATCTTCCTATTGACTCTTATAAGATTTTTCATGGGGATTCCCTCATTCTTCATCATTTCTAGCCCCCGTAAGCTTTCTATCTTGCGTTCTTTCATTTTTATGTCCCTTTATAAATAAAATTTTATAATTTTATGTAATTAATATATCATATGGAATCCAAGGTAATGAATGGTCAAATTTAATACCTTTTAATGAAGAAAAATATTTTATTTAATATTTTAATCCTTGTTTAATGTACTCCCACATACACAGTTATTAGAAATGATATTAATTTAGATATCATTGGTGTTGACTTACAAATTTCTACTCACACCTTGCCTGAGCGGTCCTTTATACAAAAGAAGATCCAATGTTTTTAGTTCTAGACATGGTAAATTTATCTATTCTAGATGGTTGAGTTATTATGGAGCATGGTTGAGGGGAATAGAATGTTTTTATAAATTTATTGGGATCATTTTATGTGTGTTATTTTGGTTTCCTTTTTTTGAACTATAATGATCATGATATGAAATGTTTAAAATATTGGTATGTGGGTATATCATTGTATGGGAATGTGGTTTGGGATTTATAATTATTTGTTACTATTACATATAAAATATTATTAATATTTATGCTATTGGTTTACTTTTGTAAAAAGGTATAGTCTCCCGATGTATCTATTTATACAATTCGACCACTTTCATTACTTAAATATAAAATAGACCCACATATCCACCCAAATATCCAAAAAATCAATTTTCCATCAAATTTTATTCTTCATTATCATTATCACCTTACTGTATGTATTAACATCTATTAGAATAAATTTAATTAATTAATTAATTACCTATTTTATGAAATTCTATTTCAATTACCACACTCCATTAATTGTTGATTCATGATTATTGAATTCATCTCATTCCCATTTAGCTTTCAAACCATTACATTATATTTAATTAATTACAAAGATAGTATGAAAAAACCCATATTCGAATCATATTCCCATCGAATCATAAAAAATCTACCATCAAAATGAACAAATAAACAATAACAATATATCATAAATACCATCATAAAAATAAAAAAGGACATAATAATATTTAAACATTTTCTTTATCAAATAATATTCATCATAATTAAATTTTGACAGAATAGATTTTTGAATTCAACATTTATATTTAATCACACTATATACATTATTGACCAATGATAAATATAATCAAAATATTGAAAATAACATAAATATAAACATGTTTAAAAAAATAGAATAATAATCATTATAAAATAGTTAACAAATTCAACCAATGATAATATTAATATTAGAGGAATACAAAATACACATAAACACAATATCTTCATTAATTTATATATGTTTAACTCATTATCATTATAAGAAAATTCCAATCACTCATAAATAATAATATTAGAAATCATTATGTCATTATTTATATGATAAAATAAATAGTAATCTTGAATCCTTTTCCTTAATATATGCTTTTGGTAGTATAATGAAATAATAAAACAGAATCAATGATAAAAACCCACTAAGCACAGAAGAATTCACAAGAATAACAAACCATAGCACCCCCCTCAAAAACTCAAAAAGTATCATCACAATACAGAATGAACCCCACTATAATGAACCTATAGAAGATAATAAATGATAATTAATAGAGAAGAGATATGAATATAAAAACTTCTTAGATCAAAAGGTCCAGATTATACCATGATAATTTGCAATAGTCAATATAGAATTAGTAAAGAGGACTCAAGAAACTCCATGAGACTCCTAGGGTTTGAAACAAGTCAAAGGAATTTAAAATAATGTCGACGGAAAATTATGTATATATTTAAAATTAGAAAAGAAAAACATCATAGAATTAAAATCTTGGTCATTCGATAATGTTTTCATAATAAAGAGTTCACTGAATGAGTTCATTAAAATTAATGGTGTTCAAAAATATTAACTTTGATAATCCAATTAGATGCCTGTCATAATGGGTTCCTTCATGCCCTAGATATTGAAATAACTAGAATTTCGAATCAACCGTTAAACTCAACATCAATCATGATAACCACACTTATAATAATCACAGTGCAATGTAACCACCATGAAAAAAATACGATGAATGGATGATCATGAACCCCCTTCCAGGAATCCCATGACATTACCCACTGAGGAAGAACATTCTTTCCCTAATGTGGCACTAACCTATATTGTTTCACAATATAATGAGACACACAATAGAGTATCTAATTCCCCCTGCTAAAAATAATGATTCAAAAGTATCACAGACTAATATTATTTCTATAGATAATTGGACCACAACAAAAATTATATGATTTTATAATAGTAAAATTGAACAAAACAACTCATTCTATCAAACCAACGACATCATGGTTCTTTACATCCCATCAATGAAAAAATTTACATTTCAAAGCATGTTTCAAAGACAAAATTTTTCTTTCTTCATTACCTCGTATCCAAACACATACATAACACCGAAACACCACAAATTGAAATTTAGAGGTTCAGGATATGTCTGAGAATGTATAAGAATCATATATTAATTATTATAAATTTAAAATGTAATTAATTAAATGGTGAGACCCCATTATTATTTTACGTTTTTAAACATCATTTTTGAAACCCCTCTCAATTTTACACTTATCCCTCCCATAGACATTCCTTCTCTCCTTTTACATTGTAGAATATCTTATAGAAAAGTTATGAACTCTTTATCTCTCCATCTTTGTCTAATTATTCAACATTTTGTATTTAACCATTCTGATGTGTATATTATTTTATTACAAGGGTCAATGTCTTGAGAAATAATCTATGAAAAAATTATATTCAACTTCTAATATGATATATGTGTTCTCATAAGTGATTAAACCTAGAGATCACTTGTAGGAGAAATTGTGTGTGATAAATATCAAAAAATTATCTTCCCTACGTCAAGGTTTACTGGATGTAGGTAGTCTACACACCCTACTCAAGAGACAAATTTTACCTTTAAAACACATAAAAAATGCTCAAAAATAAAATTTACATGAAATATATTCAATGTTAGTTCATGTTACTGAAATAAAGAAAGAAATAATGCACAATAATTATTCAACATAATTTACCCAATTTCATATGTTCATAATGGAACCAAACTAAAACTACATTGATTATAACTAAAATTTATTTGTGATTAAAAATATATTTAAAAATGCATGAAATATTTTCTAAAATCGTATCTTAACAATTATCCATCTTCTATTACTCTCTTATAATTGGATGTCTCTCATAATTATATAATAATTACAAACCAATCAACTAGTAATACTTGTTTCCCAAGAAGTCATGGATAAAAATTCATGATTTCCTTATATTTATTCAAAACAGCGGTACACTAAAGTATTTTTTTACTTCAATATTTTCAATACATGATCATAGAACCATATGTAGAAAAGAACTTCTGATTTGAGAAGTTATGATACCATTGTCTACACATCACATTCAACCTATTGTATAATGTATGAATTTATTATGAATGAATATATAATTGATTAAATTATGGGGAATTGAAATAAAATTAACTACCAAAAATCATCCACTTGATTATTGTTTTAGAGATACTTGAAAAATATCTAAAATATCATGAAAACAAATTCACCCATTCACATTTCCTTCATTCATCTAAGTCCAATTAAGGATTAATTCTTCCACATGCAATCTCCAATTAATATAATTTAAAAAAACTACTAAATTTTGGATTCCTTCTATATTATGTATCTCTAAAAAAATTAATTCTATATAATTTCTTTATAAATAATAATTTATATAGATATGATTCATCTGAATATGTAACACATGATTTATATCTACATGAATCTCACATTGGATGATAGAGTAAACCAAAATTCCTTCCCAAATCCTTTAAGATCCTCTGGTAAAATTTTCAGCCAAATTATCTCGTTCAAATCATTTAATATATCAAAATGATTAGATTCTATTTAACATAGAGTGATAAGATGTTATAGCACTGATTACCAACTAATAACAGTTCCACTAAATGTAATCATGATTCTAGTTATTCTTTTCATTATATCAATGTCATATGTAATGTAAAATTCCTTAAACCCTTATAACATATCATCCAGTCAATAGTGAAAACCTCTATTTTATGATCATTTTACATACTGAAGTATCCACTTTGATACCTCTTATTATACATTCCCAATATTTCCATGTTTATACCCACAACTTCTTCTAAATAGAAAATGATTGGATGATAATGAAAACATTTAATTTTTCAAACATCCCACCACTGATATATGTGATACTATAAATATATAAATGGTCTCAAATTCCATTACTACAGACTATGGTTTGGGTAATTTGATGTTATAAGCAATAAGGGTAAAGAGTATCTTACTTCGAGCCATGAAAAATGTTTTAATGTTATTAAAGATATGATATTTTTAATATAGAATAAATGTTTTACCTCTACTATATCTGTCAATAACCATCCCCATTATCTTTCATACTTATAAAATACATTTAATTTTAAATCCTACTGAAAAATAACATTTCAAAATTAATAAATTCTATAAATATTATCAAGAAATCACAATTTCATCCATATACAAAATAAATATGATGAATTCCCCATATTAAAATTACATCTAAAAATGGAAATTATTTACATTATAGGGGAGAAATAATAATAACTTACAAAAATATTTCATCCGTTTATATGAATATTTAAAAATCATAAAATTATACATTCCTCAGAACTATAAATATTTTTTATCATTAGAGGATAAATACATAAAATTTTATTTCATAATCGATCTATAACATGGTTGGTAATGTTCTTCGTATCAACACCCTTATAAGAATATAATAATTAGATACTTCCATCAATTATTAGGTAAGGGAAAAAATAAGTATTGACCTCAGCTAATTCTTATGGTTAAATATATGAGATATCAATAGTGATCACACATCAACATAATGGAATGATAACATAATAATAACATAAGGTAGTCATATACAATTATTTAATCATGTTTAATGATGATTAATTTAATAAATAGTGACCTCAGTTAATTCTTATGGTTAAATCTATGAGATGTCAATAGTGATCATGCATCAAAATAATGGTATGATAACATGATAACAACATAATATAATCATATCAAATTACATAATCATGTTTAATCATGAGTAATTTAATAAATATTTTTCCTCAAAAGATTTTTCATAATAATAAAAAAACAATTTTCACTTAGTCAAGAATCCTAAAAAATCAATGATGATCAATGGGAGAATATGATAAACACATTAATGTAAAAAAACGAATTCTCATAACATTGTGAACATGTATAAATCGTAATAGGTTTAGTAATTATGTTAATAACCTATAATTAAATCATCAAATAAACATATATACATGAAACCAAGTCAATGAATTTATTTATGGACATGAAATTAGGTCTGCATATCTTCTTAGGGGACAAAAATTTGGTCCACACATAAAATTACTAACATGAAATTTAGTTTATGCAAAAAATAGTTTTCACTTGAGTTATCCATAATTACCCAATGAATTAAATATATAAAATGTACCAAAAAATCAAATGAAATTATAATATAAACTTCCAAAATATCCCAATTTCTTTATAAATTCAACAACATATAACAACAGGAATGGAAACTAGTTTCATAAAGGACTTATCATAACATAATTAACCTACCAGAAGGAAATTGGTTTTATAAAATCATTTATAAATCATCGTCATCATAAAACATATTGGGAATTATACTGGGTGGAATAACAATATCATACCTATGGTGAACAATAAAAACAACAAATTTATATTTACATATATTAAAAAAATTAGATTTATAGTTGAACATTTCTCTAAAAATAGTGAAACACTATTTTATATCAGTATCATTAAAAAAATACCCATACTACTAAGAAAATAATTTTATTTTAAAATATAGAAGGAATAATTTAAACTATGATTCAACAAAAATAATAGACATGATGATTGCAAAAACTATCCAAACTATTTTGTAAAAGAAACATTCATTTCACTCATTATTTAAAATAAAAAATTAAATTATTCAAGGAAAAGGTTTATTAAAAAATATCTACCTATTAGAATGTCTTAAATAAATTAAATTTTAGTGAAATACACTTTTAGAATATCTATATATATTTAATAACTTATATAAATTGTTTTTAATATTATATACATAGAAGAAAACGTTCATTAACCAATGACAAAAATATCATTAAAAAAACTCTACATCATTTTAAATAGGAAATATAGAAAATTTATAATTATAAATAAAAAAATCTATATATAACTTTGGGGGAATAAAATTTATTGGTTATTTTTTATATAATAAATATAATTATTCTTAATGGATGTTAAAGCATAAACAATCCTAATTAAAATGGGCTTCAAACTAAATTCCTTTACATAAGGTTTCTTTATTCATCATACATGTTACAAATTATTATATAATAATTATATATTTATAATAAATATATTCAAGAAACATAAATATTAAAAAAAATTATATGTATCATTCATTTAAAATTTCTAATTATCCTTTGATTTTTTATTTCTTCACTAAAATGATCATTTTGGTGAAAAATGTTATGTTTTCATATAGATTTCAGTTCCATGGTTATCGTGATTTATCCTTGGTCATGGTTTAATAATTTGAAAAATATTATTCATTTCATAAGGATAGTATTACTTATTCAAAAGAAAATTTTTAATTATTCGTGTAATGTAGTGATGAAAAAAAAAATCACTGTGTAGTGGTGATTTTCCACATGTATTCCTTAGAAATGTTATTTTTCTTCAATGAATGAAAATTTATGAAATGATATATCATATTATAATTTTATAAAAATAATTATTTATAAATATAATATATAAACATTTTATATGTTAAATAATGAACCAGGAATTATGGTGATGGAAAATGAACCTTATCACTATATGAAAGAGGTGGCCAACATGTACACACGAGTGATAGTTTAATTTTCATAATTGATGTAAATTTAGTGAAACATTATTAAAAAAAATCACAATTCAATTTTGGTATATGAAATTTTCTAAATTAGTTATTCTCCAATTGATACAGTAGATTTAGGTGAGGTACAAGGTGAAATAATATTAAAAGTACTTTGTTAAGAGTTTTACCTATTCATTGAGAATCCACCTTCGTATTATACCTTTATCCTTGAAAGGATTCTATTTAAATAAAAAAACCTCTATAAAAATATATGTGATGTGATTAATCGACTCAAGAAGGTATTTTCTATTTGGAAGTTTCATTAATTCTTAGTAAGAGAGAGTAGAAAAAAATGTAAATATTTATTATTAATAAAACATAAAAACTCCTTGTTGAATTAAATTCACTCCAAAATGAAAAAATCACAAGTATAGGATGATTATTTCTAAAATAATATCATCTAATAAAATTAAAAATAGTGGTTTGTGATATTTTAATACTTATCTCTTTGGTTATCCCCCTCTGTAAACCTATTTTGACATTAACCATGGAAACATTTTATTACTTTTTTAATCATTATTACCAAAAAAATTAGATTGAAATGATTAAATTATATTAATAATTATGATGAAAAAAATGGAATCCAATTTAGAATATTTATTTTTTATATGTATAATATATTTTAAAATTTACATGAAAGTCACAACACAAAATATTTTTAGTAGAAAGCATTTTTAGGCATAAAACTGAGTTCACCTTCTTTCAGTAGCATGTAAAAACTATGAAATTAATGTTAAAATATTTGTTACAATATATTATCATGAAATTTAGTTAAAATAATTCATTAATATATATTACTTTAATTTATTATGGATAAATACATAGTTTTCATTAAACCTTTTTTAATGGAAACATCACTTTTTGACATGAATTGTTTTAATTGTCATTTTTAACCAATTGATAAACAATGAATTATTTTCACACAATTATAAAAAGTATTTCTTTAAATTTCAGTTAGTACTATTAATGCACACTAATAGAGCTGCTAGGAAATATCTATCACATTAAATAATAATATTTTAATTGTATTTCTAAGTAACTCTGTGTTATGTGTAAAGAAAAAAAATAAATGAAATAAAATTTAATAAAGTGAAATATATCATTGATTACTAGGGAATTAAAATTTCACATTTTGAACCCTCAATCCAAGAATTAGTTAATGAAATTTATTATTCCATTTTCCTAGAACTTAATTTCATGAACTGTCCCCCGGGGCCCGTGTCGTGACTACCTCAAGCCCACCATCCATAGTCCAGGGGCTAGAGACTAGCACCGAAAGCCGTAATCCATAAAAATGGGAATCCATTGCCTTTATAACCTGTAATCACATGAAACCAAGCACACAGTAAGATATGAACACAAGTAAACTATATAAACAAAAGGATTGCTGAAAGTAAAAAGGGGCTAGAATACAAGCCCAACTTAAAAGGTATAAGTACAACTAAAATACAATACAACTAAAGAAAAATAAGGATAGCTGTTGGGTCGTCCTCCGAGGTTCCTACCTGAAGGGTAGGTATAGATTGCCTCCTCAGCACTCCACATCCACCTTTATCCTCCATGTACCGACTCATCGTATTGTCCACCTCCGAGTACTGTCCAGTCCTGGTACCCTCAGTCTTGATCAACGATATTTGTGGTCTACAACAAACACTATAGCGTGTGGACATAGACTATGCTGCGGTGAGTATAATGATACTCAGTAGGGACCCCGAGACCCTCAAGGGCCCACAAATTCCACAAAGGATAACCCACAAAGCATGAAATCAAATTTCAACCCTACTTAGGTATATGCCCATACATATATCTATGTTTTCAGGTATACCCATCTCAATCATGAGTAAACATAGGGTCCAACCCAAAAACCAAAAGCTCAACTATTCCACAAAGGAAGCAAAACCACAATGGTAAGTACCACACAAGTATGAAAAATAGATGAATACCACCAAGTTATTACCACGAAGGAATATACCACATAGGTATGACCTCAGCTCACACTAGGTATAACTTAAGTACAATAGTATAGATGATTTGATGTAACTAATAAATCATCTTACTCTATTAAGAGGCTCTGATGCTGACCCATAGAGGATCACTCGGTGTTGACCAAAACATGATCGCTCAGTGATGGACCACACAGTATCACCACCTGCTAACCCACACAAGATTTCTCGGTGATGAATCACACATGATCTGAAGGTGCTGACCCACACAATATCGCTCGGTGCTGACCCACATAGGATCACCCTTCATTCTTCACGTCACAACCAGCTACATAATTCTCATTCTATGCTCACATGTCTCTAGATGTTTCCGGTCCACAATCCACTAGTCAACACAAAAAAAATACCACAATTTCTCACGAAAAGTATCTCAAAGGACTGCCACGTCATAGGGGTCTCAAGGCAACAGACAGTGCATCAATCAGACGCCCGGTCTGTGAGTTTTTAGCCTTTTAATCCCGAGGGCCCGGTTGGATTTTTGCTCGATCCTACCTAACAGTTCCCCAACATTATCCAAATCTCTAGTGGGGTAAACCAAAGGGACCGTCTCGCTCAATGGTTTTTCGTACCGCAGACGGTTCATCAAACAAACGGTCCATGCCAAAGTTCTGGCTGAAAAAGCATATGGGGGGTTGTATCTGGTCTCGGTCTAGTCTGACCAGGATAGACCCACCCAGCACAGCCCATGCTGGGCGGCCTGGCCCACTGGGTCGGGCCTGGCCCACTAGGTCTGTCCCAACCTGGTAGCGGCGTGGTGGCCGCGAGGGCTGGGGACAGTGGGGGTCGTGGGGGCTATGAGGGGCATAGTGGTTGCGAGGGGCGCGAAGTCCATGAGGTTTTCGAAGGATGCAAGGGGTGGTGAGGTGGCAAGGGGTCTGTGGAGGACCTCCACGCGGTGAGGCCATGGGGCTTCAGAGGGCCACTGGGCGGTGCGGAGGGCCGCTGGGTGGCATGGAGGGCTGCAGACGGTGGAGGCCATGGGGCGGTGCTGGCTGTGGATGGTGAAGGCAACTGAACAGTGGGGGTCATGGGTGGTGGAGGCTGCAGGGTGGTGGTCCGCCATGGCTGGCAGTGTGGTGTGGTCTCTTACTGTGTCTTCGCTGGTGGCTGGCCTGACCGGCCTCCCTCTATTGTCACCTTCATCGCTGCCAGTCATGGTGCTGACCACAGTTCTCGAGTTCCACCAGTTCCAAATGGCAGCACCAGTCACCTTCACCATCGTAATGAGCACAAAAATAATGAAGAATGGTGGAGGGGTCGGGCCATGTTTTTTTGGCTCGTAACCTCCAAGTTAGAGCAGTAGCAAGCGGCTCAACAAAATCTTGAATCAAGAACGTCAGACTCTTAAATTTCACATGAATTGTGGATCAAATAGTTTTGGTTTATCCGTGTTCTCCATGATTTCCAATAATGAGGAATTCAGTTATGAAATACCATGAATTCAATAACAACCCCTACCTCGATGGTCCAGTTGAAGATTGTACTCAGTTGAGACAGTTTGGCATTTTTCGATCCCACAACAAGTATCATCCAACGAAGTCGGTGATGAGAGGGAAAAGATGAAGTTGGTGACAATGTTTTTTCTTCGATTGTCGTTTCATTCATCATTGGAGACCCTTCGATGGAGTTTGGAGAAATATTCATCGAAGGAGAAGATCTCTTCATTGGAGAGCTTTCTCACATGTTCTCCCCTTTCAATCCTTCCCATGGAAGAAACCCTTCCCCCCAATCCACCCAAAAATTAATTACCCAACATTATAGAATTTGTGGGCATAATATTAAATTGGTTTAATTATTTAATTGAGTTGGTATAATTAATTAAGGGGGGTGGCACAATTAAAGTGGGGGAGCTCAAGAGGATTCTCCACATTAAGAGGGGAGTTCAAGGGGGTTTAAGTCTCAGGTGGTCCCCACCACCAAACATCATCTTGGGAGGTTTAGGATCGGGTGGTCCCCACCACCATAACCCATGTTGAGGGGTTTCAACAAATAAAATAAAAATATTAACATTTTTATTTATTTCATTATTTCATTAAAAGAGAAAAACATTATCTTTCACTCCCGACCCACTGTGGTCGAGTCGAAGGTCTCTTTAAGGGAATATCGACTCATCGAGTTCAATGGTGTCCTCGGATTTCAATTCTAAGTACCGGTTTAAAGGTTACAAAAAACTGCTCTCATGTATACTGAACGTACCTGAAATAAAGTTTTCAAATTCATTCTGGGGACTCCTGGCATCAGAATCATGCGCCTTCATGTTTCACAGACTCATAAAATTCCCATATAATTAAAAAAAATACACTGAAATTCTGGGTCTTTACTTTCTCTCCACATCATGTATTTAAATCCCCATAAGACACATAACAGAACTAGGAAAACAAGTGGGGGTACAGGGCACCGATCTGAGCCTCCCACTCCCATGTGCTCTCCTGGAGGTTCTCATGCTGCCAGCGAATGTGCACCAGAGGTATCGACTACCCAAGAATGCCCCACTCTTGACGATCCTCAATCTCTACTGGAACCTCTATAAAAGTTAACCCATCATCGATGTCCATCATGACATGGTCGATGATGTGAGAATGGTCATGCACGTATGTCCTCATCTGGGATACAAGGAAGAAGACATGAACCCGGTGCAACTGAGGTGGAAGATATAAGCGGTATGCCACCTCTCTAACTCTATTGAGGACCTGAAAAGGTCTGATTAATCTTGGAGATAACTTGGCGCCTTAGCCAAATATCTGCAAACCTCATCGGGGAGAGACCCATAGAAAGACATGGTCACCATCCTCAAACTCCATAGTTCTTCATCACCTATCAGAATAAGACTTATGCCAGCTCTATACAATCTTCATCACCTCTTGGACGTTCTAAACCTTCTCTTTCGTAGCCCATAACATCTTTGGTCCCATGAGTGCTGACTCCCCTAGGACAGTCTAGAACAATGGTGATCTGCAAGGTCACCCGTACAACATCTCGAAAGGTGTCATCCTAATGGTGGAGTGATAGCTATTGTTGTATGAAAACTTCACCAAATGCAAGTGATCCTCCCAGCTGCATTAGAATATGATGATGCAAGCATGTAGCGTGTCCTCAAGGGTCTGAGTGGTCTGCTCTGTCTGATCATCTATTTGGGGATGGAAGGCGGTTCTCAAATGAAGCTGCATCCTGAAATCCTCATGTAACCCCTTCCGTAGCAGGGATGTAAAATGGGCATCACGATCGAAGACAATAGTCAAGGTTACTCTATGTAGCCACACAATCTCTTGCACAAAGAGGCATCCCAAGATCTCTACTGAACCCTACCCTCTGATCGGTAGGAAGCGGGCGGACTTGGTGAGTCGGTCAACGATCGCCCAGATAGAATCATGACCTCTAGATTTATGTGGATTTCCTCTCATGAATTATATGGATATCCTATCCATCATTCACTCTGGGACATCTAAATGTTGAACAAAGAATGCTGGTACCTGATGATCCGCTGTCACTTGCTGACAGATGAGGCATCAAGAGACAAACACTGCGACAACTTTCTTCATTCCCATCCACGAGGGATGATGTCGGAGGTCTGGGAACATCTTTTCCACTCCAGGATGTACCGCTAGAGGGGATGCATGGAACTCCCTCAACAATTCCTCCCAAAGCGACACTGGTACCATTGTACGTCCATTAAAAAGGATGACGTGCTTACCACCTTCAGAAAATCCATCAGGTTCCCTTCCTGTGGATATCTTAGCACATCATGTCTTGTATTAAGTGTCCCCATGATATGCTTCCCTCACTCACTGAAGAAGTGGGGGAGTGGCTGTAAGATACTAAAGGAAAGATTCTTCATCTCGTTCAAAAAATGATATCTGTAAAGCAACCAACTACTACGCCGCCTCACCTAGAAGTTGTATACCAGATATCCTACTGAGTGTATCTACCACAACGTCTCCCTTCCACGGAGTATAGACTATCTAGAAGTCATTGTCATGGAGTAATACAAGAAAATAAAATTTTCTTATGTTCAGGTCCTTATTATAGAAGATATAATTGAGAATATTGTGATCAGAGTACACTGCTAAATGCTCGCACATCAAGTAATGTCTCCATTTCACAAAGACGAAGACCACTACTGCTAACTCCAGGTCATGGGTAGTATATATCTTCTCATACTATCTCAGTTTTCATGAACCATATGTTATCACTGCTCACTCCTGCATCAGTACACATATGAGTCTAGTCCCTGATGCATCGCAAAAAATACATACTCTACGCCCTCTTCTTGAATACTCTAGATGGGGGTACTAGTCAGCCTCTGCCTTGGCTCCTGAAAACTCTACTGAAATCTCTCTGACCACAAGATGGGTTTCCTCTTCTTCGTTAACGTTGGAAGTGGTGCTGGAACTCTAGAGAAATCTAGCACAAATCTTTGGTAGTATCCATCCAAACCCAGGAAACTCCATACCCCTATAACACTCCTAGGTGGCACCCATTAAAGTACCACCACAATCATTACTGGATCAACATCCACTCCAGCCTTTAATCTGACATGTCCCAGAAAGAGAACCTCTCAGATCCAAAATTGGAAATTCGAGAGCTTACCATAAAACTAGTGCTCTCAGAGTGTGTCCAGTACTACCTCTAAATGATAGGCATGCTCCTCCCCAGTAGTCGAGTATATCAGATTGTTTCCGATGAATACTACTACAAAGCGATCATGGTTTGGCTGAAAGATCCTTCTCATGATTCCCATGAATACTGATTGAGTGTTGGTTACACCAAATTGAATAACCAAGAACTCTTAATGGTCATACCGACATTTAAAGGTCATCTGATTCACACCCTCACCTCATACTCAGAGTTGGTGATAGCCTGACCTGAGGTCTATCTTCAAGAACAACTATGCTCTTTTCAGTTGAACAAAGAGGTCTTCAATCCTCGTAATTTGGTACTTGTTCTTCACAGTCACCTGGTTTAGGTGCTAATAGTCAACAAAAAGCATCAAGCTCCCATTCTCCTTCTTTGTGAACAAAATTGTGGCTTCAAAAGGTGAAACACTGGGCTGAATGAATCCCTTCCCCTGTAAGTCCTCTAGCTGTACCCGCAGCTCGTGAAGAAACACGGGAGCCATCCGATACACTGGTGTAGATATCAGTGTCATCTCAGGGTACAATTCAATGTAAAAGTCTACCTCTCAGTGAGGAGGTAGACCCAGAACATCATCAGGTAATACATCTGCATAGTGGTCCACCATAATAGGATAACTCGGACTCTCCACATCAACATCATCGAGGGTGAGGCTAGCCGAATGATTTTTAATCGGCTACACCCTCCCCGAGTTAGTCCATCCTACGCTGAAAAGGCTCCCTTCTCACCGGTGAAGGTAAACCTGGTCCCATCCATGTGGAAACACTACACTTTGCACCTAATAAAGTCAATCTGATCATGGACTATAGATATGCAGACTATACCCAAGATGACGTTGTAAGGCCTTGATGCTGCTTCTAGGAGATCCCAGCCGAAGCTCTTACCTCCTAGAGTAACCTCCCACTGCCTGAACCAGTGCGTATTTGTCGAATATGCTCATGTAGGAGTCTCTAGCAATAAGGATCGATCCAACGACTCCGTCAGAATCTCCGAGATCCGAACAGGGGTAGTGGGAATAAAATAATGACTGGAACTTGTGTCTATAAGTACTGCATCTATGGGGGAGTAGATACAGATCATACGTCATATCATCTTCAGAGCTCCATGATCATTGACCTCAGCTGCGTGGAGCTGAACTTCCCTTATATACCTGATCCCTACGGTCGGGGTGGACCTCGTGGTGGTGGTGGAGGTAACATCTCAAATTGTCTCCCATTTCCAGCTGCACGATTACCTCCTCTTCCATGTCCTCCTACTCCATGAAGAACTCCTTAATAGATCCTCTTTCTCTTCCTGGACTGTCCTTCGACCTTATGCTGATCATCCTTACGGTGGGTCAGATAGTCACAATCCATGTGACCCTGCCCACCGCATGCATAACACTACCCTCTCCTGGAATGACTGGATCTTCCTCGTGTTCCCTGCACAACCGACTCTGAATAATATGGTCATCCACCTGTAGGTCAAGTCCTCTTGGACCTCTGCAACATCTATCTGCATCCAGCTATAGAAGACTCTACTACATGACGACTGGTGGTGGGTCTCACTGTTGGGGATTGCTCATTAAGGAAACTCTCCACTAAGAGGCCTCTATCTAACACACCCTCCTGCATTGGGGTGCTGAGTGAGATCATCAAAGTCCTGATCTCTCACCTGATCCCCTGCTCAAAGGTACGAGACCTGAAGAATTGGTCCCACACCAAATCTGTGGAGTAGCGTTAGAGGTCTATGAACCTCACTGAGTGCTGAGTCACAGTCATAATATCTTGTTCAGATGATGTATCTCATGTATGAACACTATGTGAAGGGTCGTTGGGACAAACTCTGCCTAAAATAGGATCTCGAAGTCTTCCCAGAGAAGCGTAACCTTGTCATGAACCTAGAGCATCAATCTCCACCATATGCTTGTTGCTGCCTGTAGAAGGCAGGCGGTAAGGATCACCATGAGACCAGCTAGTGTCCCTACCAGTCATAAAACACTCACCATGGGCTCCAGCCAATCCTCAACTGCCTATGGTTCCATCTCTCCCCTGAACCTAGGTGGCCACTGGTGCTAGAACTCATGAAACACGCTCATGCGGCGTGAACACTCTACTGCTGGGGCTGGTGGAATTAGTGGCCCAAAGGGTAATGGTACCACTACTACCTCTGTTGGTGCCTCTCCAAGAAGAGGAACCTGCACCAAAGCCCCATCACTCAATGGAAGAACCCTAGCTGGTTGTCTGTGTGGTGGAATCCTAAAAAAACGGGTGCGCCACGGTCGATATGTTATACCTAGTGAGATAACTCAAAGAGTTCACAAATAAGACTCTTGAAAACTCAAACGCAATCAGTGTTTTCATGAACTAAGTCAAAAATGAGATGTCAGGGTCCTGGTGTATGGATACATCGACAGCCACACCAATACTGGATTCCATAAACTAATATCCAAACTCAATACACATAACAATTTTACTATTAAAAATATAGATCAGTTTTTGATGTTATATGGTAGAACCGAATCCTCTGATACTAATTTGTTATGACCCATCCCCCAGGGCCCGTGCCATGACTACCCGAAGACTGCCTTCCTTAGGAAAGGGGCTGATGACTAGTACCAAAATCCATAATCCCTAAAACTAAGAAGGAATTCCCATTATAACCTCTAATCACGCAAAACCAAGCACACAACAAGATACGAACACATGTAAATTGTATAACCAAAAAGAGTTTTGAAAATAAAAATGGGCCAGAATACAAGCCCAACTGAAAAGGTACCAGTACAATTGAAAGAAAACACAACTGATGAAAAAGAAAGGTAGATGTTGGGTCATCCTCTGAGGTTCCTACCTAAATGGTAGGTATTGATCACCTCCTCAGCACTCCACATCCACCCGTCTCCTCCATGTATTGACTAGTCATATGGTCCACCTTCGGGCACCGTCGAGTCCTAGTACCCTTACCCTCGATCAATGATATCAGTCGTCTGCACCAAACACAATAGGGTGTTGACATAGGCCATACAGGGGTGAGTATAACGATACTCGATAGGGACTGCAAGACCCTCAAGGTCTCAAAAAATCCACAAAGGGTAAACCACAGAGCATGAAATCAACCGACATCCCAACATAGGTATGTGCCCATTCGTATACCTAAGCTATCCGGTATACTCATATCATTCATGATGAAACATAGGGTCCAACCCAAAATCTCAAAGCTCAACTGTTCCACAAAAGGTGGAAAACCACAAAGGTAAGTACCACACATGTATTCCACATAGATGAATACCACCAACGTATTACCACAAAGGAATGTACCACACAGGTATGAACATAGCTCACACAAGATATACCATAAGTACAATAGTAGTGATGATTATATGTAACTACTGAATCATCTAACTCTATTAAGAGGCTTTACTGCTGACCCACACAGGATCACTTGGTGATGAAACACACCAGATCACTCAATGATGACCCACATAGGATTTCAAGGTGATGACCCATGCAGGATCACTCGGTGCTGACCCACATCGGATCGCTAGGTGCTGACCCACCCGGGATCACTCGGTGCTGACCCACACAAGATCGTTCTTCATTCATCACATCATAGCCAGCTATAATGTTCTCGCACTACGATCACTTATCTCCGAGAGGGTCCACTACACAATCCACTGGTTGAAACTCAAACTTCCATGAAATCTCATGAAGATGTATCTCAACGAACCGCCATGTAATAGGGGTATCCATGCAAGAAACGATGCGCCAATTAGGCACCCAGTCTGTGAGTTATTAGAATTCTTGTCACAAGGGCCCGGTTTGATTCGTGCTTGATCCAACCCGACCATTTCCCCAATTTATCGAAATATTCAGCGGGGTATACCAAATAGAACGTATCGCTCCAAGGTTTCCCTCACCATAGATGGTTCATTAATCGGATGACCGGTGCCAATGATAAGGTCAGATGAGCATATCGGGGTCGAATCTGGTCCGAGTCCGGTCTGGCCCCATCGACCTAGCCCGTGCCGGGCAGCCCGGCCCATAATGGGCAGCCCGGTCAGGAAGCAGCGCTGTGTCCGTGAGGGCCGTGAGCGGATGCGGGGGCTTCAGAGGCTGCGAGTGGCATGGAGACCGCGAGAGGGTCACGGAGGGCACTGGGCATTGAGGTCGTGGGGCCGCGGATGGCCTTTAGGCGGCACGAAGGGCTGTGTGCAGTGCGGCCGCCAGGCGGCACAGAGGTCAATGGGGCGGCGAGGCCGCTAGGCTGTGCGAAGGTCCATAGATGGTTGTGGCCACGGGGTGGCACCGGCTATGGACATTAGAGACTGCGGGTGGCAGAGGATGCGAGGCGGCGGTCTATAGTGCCTGGCTGTGCGGTGTGGTCGTGCGTCGTGTTTTCACCAGCGACCAGCTTGACCAGCCGCTCTCCATTGTTGCCTTCTTCATGGTCGACTGTAGCACCGACCACAGTACTCGAGTTCCACCGGTGCCAAATTCCAGTACTGGTCGTCATCACCAATTTGATGAACACACAAATAATGAATAACATCGTAGTGGTATGTCCATGTTCTTTTGGTCTCCACCCTCCACATTTGATTGGTAGCAAGTGGATCAACAAAATCATGAATGAAGAACGTAAAACTCTATAATTTCTTAAGAATCATGGATCAACTCATTTTTGTTGATCTACATTCTCCTTGATTTCCAAGAACAAGGGATTTAATCTAGAAATTCCATGAATTCAATAACAACCCCTACCGCGATGGTCCGGTTGAAGATTGTTCCCGGTTGAGACGTTTTGGCATTCGTCGATCCAGCTACAAGTCTCCTCCAATGATATCGGTGAGGAGAGAGAAAAGATTATTTCAGTTACAATGGAATTTCCTCGATTGTTGGTTCGTTCATTATTGGATATAGATCAATGAATTTTGGACTAGAATTTTTCCAAGGAGAAGAGTTCTTTTTTGGCATTCTTCGTTGAAGATATTTCTCCCATATTCTCCCCTATCAATCCATCCCTTTTTCAAAAACCATCTCCCCAATACACTCGAAATTTAATTATCCATCATTGTAGAATATGTGAAAATAATTTCAAATTGGTTTAATTAATTAATTTAGTTTCTATAATTATTTAATGGGTGGTGGCATAAATAATGTGGGGAATCTAAAGAGGTTTCTCCCCTTTAAGAGGGGAGTTCAAGGGGGTTTAAGTCTCAAGTGGTCCCCACCACCAAATATCCTCATGGGAAGTTTATGATCATCTGGTACCCTCCACCATAACCCATGTTGAGGCGTTTCAAGAAATAAAATAAAAATGTTAAAAATTTTATATATTTCATTCTTTCACGAAAAGCACAAAAAAACATTCTATCACTCTCGACCCTCTATGGTTGAGGTGAAGATCTCCTTAAGCAAATATTGGAGCTATAATTTCAACAGTGTTCTCATATTTCAATTCCAAGAAATGGTTCAAAAGTTACAAAAATAAGCTTGCACGTTTATGAATGTACATGAAAAAATGTTTTTGAAATTTATTTCGGGCACTCCGGGCCTCAGATTCATGCTGCGTCAATTTACGCAAACTTATAAAATTCCCATATAATTAAAAAAATTACTTGGAAATTATGGGTCATTACACTTGACTTAAACCATAAAAGTTTTTCTTCACAAACAAACCATTTTAAAGATCCCTATTATCAAGAAACAAATTAGTTTATTCATATATATTTTCTTCTCCAACTCACCAAAAATTAACACAATATTTGAATATATCTAATGTAGATATATATCATCTAGTCTCACCATACCTAGCTCTGTTTAATTAGTATAATGTTTAACTACTAATGAAAATATTTCCAAAAAATAAACTACTTCCTTCTATTGGAACCCTTTAACTACTAATTGTGATTTTTATATTTTTGTTCCATCAAACTTTTATTTAATATAGTAAAACAACTTGTTCTGAAGTTCTTTTTTACCCTTCTGATGTTTATCTTTCTCCAAATATCTATTTAACTCCAATGAATCCAACTCCTCATTATTTTTTGGCTTTCATTTCTTACAGTCACTAAGAGAATCCGCTTCATCCAGATTTTTATGTTCTCTTGTATCTATAAGAAGTAAAAAATTCAAATCAAACACATTAATATGAATTTATCTATAGATTATTTTTTAAATCCTTAAATATACTTGACTCTTTGAGATACTTATCTTAGTTATCCCTACCAGTACTTGAATTTCTTTGGGTTTTAAAGCTAATTATCTCACTTAATCATCACCTACCCTTGATCTTTATGGTTGACTTTATGATATTTCAAATATATTTCCATTTCATTTAGTACATAAATTTGAGTTCTCCTTTTTTATGTATTACTAGAACTCTGATCAACTTGATTTTTTTTAAATATGAACATCATTCAACATCCTACTAAACCATGTTATAGTCCATCCACAAAACCTTTTCTTCAATGAAAACATCTATACTTTTAATGGTTCATTTTATTTTATGATCAAACAATTTATATCCAGAATTTTCATTTCCATAAAAAAGGAAAAATACACTTTTTATTTTTTTTCAAATATTCCATATAAAAATTATTTACAAGTAATCATGCTAAAATATTTAATACTATGAGATGAAGAACATTCGTGTAAGGAACCGACCGCTGTTACCCGAAGCCAGTTCCTTGTTTGATTAAGTTGGCATACATACAAGGAATATGAATCCAGAAGGACCGAGTAGTTTAGTATTATTGGAAACAAGATTCATACATAAGTTCAATATTACAACTTGATGAGAAAAAAACATGGAAAATCCTTAGACAACACCCATAAATCCTAGGTTATTTCAGCATTTCATTCATAATAAACTTCTTCATGTCCTAAAGAATGATACATTAGAAAGGGGTGAGCTCAAATACTCAGTAAGAGTAAGAAATACAGCGGAAGACAGTATAAACATAAGACATGGTGCATAATTGAAAACACATGCCTTTAATAATTAACTTGAACATAATATGGAAGAAAAATGAGCCGGGTAAGTAATGCAGTAATAAGACATAATCAGGGGTATTCTACTAATTGAATAACCACATGAAATATCAATAGTTGAACTCATAATGATGTAATGCATAATTCCATACATTTTGAAACATTTTTTCAAGGCCTCGTCCAAGACGTCTAATGATTAAGGCCTCGACCAAAATCCATATCACATTAGGAAAGGCCTTGGCCAATTCCACCTCTATTTGTCTCATGAGACCTACCAATGAATTGAAGTGATATAGTAGGCCCCCCACATCACATAAAAAGTCCAATTAATTCCTCATATGAGTGGGGATAATCATAAACAACATATACATAAATACTTAAACTATCATAGGAAATGTAACTAACTTTCCCCAATCCTAAAACATAAAACACTAACCATTCAGAATAATATGGTGAATGGATTTAGGGTAGATCAACCAAAATAGATTTAGTCATAAAACATTAAATAAAATATGGTAGACGAGTTCATAGATGATTAAACCCAATAATACCATGGAATCAACAAGAGTATTGAATTAGACGAAAACACTCTTATAAAATCATTAAGCGATTCTTGAGAAAAATACTCTTTTATTTTCAAAGGAAGAGTTCTTTTGGAAAAGTAATTGTATAAAAAGTGAAGTGAATTTAGATAGAATTTTCAAAATAAAATGACTGATTTTATAAGGATAATGGTTCTCATAAACAGATTTTATAGTTCCTGTGAAAATAGATAAGAATTTGAAAAATTCCCTTGATTCAGGCTTGTATTTTGGAAACAGTTTTGAATGCTCCTTTAAAACATAAAAATATCCCAAAAATAGGGAAGGAATCTGGTTGGTGTACATATAAGGAATATCCATATAGAATTTATGAGGATTTCATAACAATACATAATAATTTCATCGAGGAAATTAGACCATAAAAGTAACCCGAATGAAAATGGAAGTTCGGGTGGAAAACCCATACCTTAACTCCAAACGTGTTCCTCTCATGTACTTAAGCTCCTGGAATATGAAATTATACTTGTTAATAACTTATTTCAGAACCTATTAGACATTTATTTATTTTACCATAATTCTAGTTAGCTCATTTATGTCTCTATTGACAAGTTATTGTATTGAATTTCCTCGTTCTGGAGTGTATGTTTCGTTTATTTTCATATTCTGTTCACTTGTTTTTAAGTATTGAAGTGGAATGGATGTAAATATTCAGAATTGAAATTATATATTATTTTTGAACATAAAAAGGTGTTCATTTTTATTTATATAACTTGTTTGCACGGAATGAGGATGAATTATCATAAAGAACATTAATGATAATTGTTTTGGATAATTTGTGGGTTTTGATTACAACGAACTCCATTTTCATTATAACCTAATACCATATAAACAAAGGGATTAAAAAATAATAAATAGGTTATAATATATATAATAATCTGGTTCATCCATAACAATAATTGTTTCATGACCAGAATTTATAATGATAAAATAAATCGAAATTCCATCGTCCTTTAATGTGTAAAATTGACACATCTTGGATGATGTTCTTGATACTAGTATAAAAGTAGGAAAAAAGGGGGAGATAATGATAAATTATTACACTATCATGAAAAAATTCTAGTACATATAAGGTAATGGAGTCATCACAAAATTTCGATAAAGAGAGGTAATAGAAAAAAAACAAATGAACTTGAAAGGAATGACAAAGAATTGAAAAGAGGAATTAACATCTTGAACCAAAATTCTTTGAGAACCTTCTTAAGGGAGATGTTTTATTCTTTTAATAAGACCAAATATTTCTAGACATGGGAGAGGATGTTGGGAGGGTATTTGGCCAGAATTTGGAGAAGGCACAAGGGATGAGAGGAGTGATTGGAAGAGGGGGTGAGAGGGGGTTTTATAGTGGAGGAGAGAGGGGATTTCTTAATATAAAACTCATTATTTTATTATTTCTTCACAAGACATGTAATAGTAAGTATTCCATAACCATGAATAGTAATTTTATCATGTGAATTAGGATTAAGGTTGGTGACATCAGACATGATTCTAGGAATAGTCTATTTAGCTTATAATGTATATATACGGTAAATTACCATATTTTACTCTTCATCATAAAATAAAGTATTCAGAAAAATCCCAAAAAATCCCCCTAACCATTTTTCGAATTGTAGAATCCAAAAATGAATTTAATTTTTCAAAAATAATTTTCTAAATATTGTTAATTTAATATTTATTTAAAATCATATATTATTATCACAAACCAATTTTAAAAAAATCACTAACTTATTTTAAAATATAGGTATATCTTACTTTCAACTTGAATATTATTTATATATTATCATTAGTAAGGTTACTATTCATTAGGGTATATCACTATTCATAAGGGTATGTTACTATTCACAAGGGTAGTTTTCTATTCATGAAAAATTATATTTTTACTATTGGTCTTGAAATAAATTACTGATCGTGACTGTGTATATCATATTTTTGAAATTCGCATCGCAGAAGTGACAAAATTATGTTTTAAGGGTCCCATAGCACTTAGTAGTTAATGTGATTATGAAATATTTATAATAAATCAATTTCCTTTAAAAAAATATTGGGTCATTACATTCGCCCCTCCTTACAAAAAATTCACCCTCGAAATTTCATTTACAATCTAGGACATGAACAGTTGGGGTACTTCTCCTTCATTGATTCCTCTAGTTCCCATGTTGCCTCTTCGTACTTATGTTTTCTCCATAGTACCTTGACCAGATGAGTAGTTTTGTTGCGTAGAACTTTGTCTCTATGATCCCAAATTTTCACCGACTACTCCTGATAGGAAAGATCATCCACCAACTGTACCACCTCTAAAGATAGTACATGTTAAGGGTCTGGTATGTACTTCCTTAAGAGGGATACATGAAAGACATCATGTACCTTTGACAAGGTTGGTGGAAGTTCCAGTCGATATGCCATAGCTCTGACTCGATCAAGGATCTCGAAGGGGTCGATATACCGGGGACATAGCTTTCATTTCTTACCAATCTGCATGACCTTCTTCCATAGAGGTATGCGTAGAAATACCAGGTCTCCTACTTTAGACTCCAAGTCTAATCGACGGTTATCCGCATAACTCTTCTATCGACTTTGGTCTGCCTTCATATGCTGCTGAATTGTTTTCACCTTCTCCGCCATTTCCTTAACCAATTCAAGTCAAAACGACTCTCTCTCACCGACTTCATCCCATCATGCCATTGTTCTACACCTTTTACCATAAAGTGCTTCATATGGTTCCATACGGATGCTCGAGTGAAAACTATTGTTGTAGGAGAATTCAACTAGTGGAAGATGTTGGTCCCATCCTCCATTGAATTCAATAGAACATGCCCTCAACATGCCTTCTAGTGTCAGAATAGTCTGATCGGATTGGGAATCAGTTTGAGGATGATAGGCCGTATTCAAGATCAGTTCACTTCTTAAAGCATGTTGGAGACTTTTCCAAAACGGTGAGGTGAATCTGGGATTACGGTCGGATATAATAGAGAGTGGTACTCCATGCTACCTTACCACTTCTTTGATGTAAATCCGTGCAAGTTGATCCAATGAGAAGTCCTCTCGAATATCTATGAAGTGATTTGTCTTTGTAAGACGATCCTCAATAAACCATATATCATTGTTTCCACTAGATTTCCTTGGGAGTCCAGTGACAAATTCCATGGTAATGTTCTCCCACATCCATGATGGCATGGGTAGTGGTTTCATCACCCCCTTATAATTTTACCTCTTAGCCTTCACATGTTGACATACAAGGAACTTTGACGTATATTCAACAATCTTCCTTTTCATATTATCCCACCAAAATATATCTCTGAGATCCCGATAGATCTATGTGCTACTAGAATGTATAGAGAAATTTGGTCTATGACCATCATCCAACAGTTCTCTCTTTAGATCAGGAATAGAGGGAACACAAATCCTCTTCCCAAATTTAAAAATTCCATCTTCAAATGAGAATTCAGTCACCTTCCTATCATTTATTACTTTAATTTTATTTTGAAACTCCTCATCATCATCCTGATAACTTTTTATCCTCTCTAGTAAAGACGGTTGGGAAACCATTTCAAAAAGTAGTGACGTGCTCCCTTCCATAATAATTCCCATATCCATCTTTACTAGATCCATGAACATAGGATACATTTGAACTCCCGTCTTGTTCATAATTCCATGGTATTTTCTACTCAATGCATCTACTACCTTATTTTCTTTCCTCGGGTGGTTGTGTATTGTGAAATCGTAATCTTTGAGTATCTCATTCCACCTCCTTTGTCTCATGTTGATTACTTTCGTTGAAAATATATACTTCAAACTCTTATGATCTGTATATATCTCACATTTTCTCTATAGTGGTAATGCCTCCAAATAATCAGAGAAAATATTATCGTTGCTAACTCATGATCATGGGTTTTATTGTTTTGTTCTTGAATTTTTAGTTTCCTAGATTCATAGGCAATCACTCGATCATTATACATAAGGACACAACCCAGTCCTTTCTTTGATGAATCACTATAGCTAAAAAACCCATCATTCCCTGATGGTAGGGTTAGGATCGGAGAATTCACTAACCTCCTCTTCAATTCTTCAAAACACTCTTCACATTCTTTGGTCCATATGAACTTAACCCCTTTTCATGTGATCATGGTCATTGGGATAGCTATATGGGACAAGTTCTGAAATAAACGCTGATAATAACCTGCTAAACCAATAAAACTACGTACCTCGGTTACATTCATTGGAGTAGGCCATTCTTTCACATCCTTTGTCTTTTCAGGATCTACATATATTCCATCCTTAGAGACATTGTAGCCAAGAAAGTAAACTGATTGATGCCAGAAATCACACTTGCTGAACTTCCCATATAATTCGTTTTTTCTCAGAGTCTTCAAAATAGTGCGCAAGTGATTTTCATGTTCTTCATAGATTCTAGAGTACACCAGGATATAATCAATAAATACCACTAAAAAATCATCTATATATTCCTTGAAAACTCTGTTCATTAGATCTATGAAGATAGAGGGTGCATTAGTCAATCCAAAAGGCATTACTATAAACTCGTAATGCCAGTACCTGGTTCGAAACACTGTTTTCGGAATGTCTTCCTTATTCACACTCAACTGATGATATCTAGATCGAAGTTCAATCTTTGAAAAGTATTGAGCTCAATGCAGTTTGTCAAATAAATCATCAATGCGAGGTAGGGGATACTTTTTCTTTAATGTTATAGAATTGATCACCCTGTAGTAGATATATAACCTCATAGATCTATCTTTCTTCTTAACAAAAAGGACAGGGACTCCTCATAGAGAAACACTAGGGATGATAAATACCTTGTTACTCAATTCATCCAGTTGTTTCTTTAGTTCCACTAATTCCAAAGTGGACATTCTATATGGGGGATTCGAAATGGGCCTTGAACTAGGAATTAAATCAATGGAAAACTCAATTTCTCATTCTGGAGGATGTCCAGGTAAATATTCCAGAAACACATCAACATATTATCTCACAATAGATACATCCTCTATTTGAACATTACTTTCCTCAACTATTGTTATTTCACTCTCTACCTCCCCAATAATTGAATTTAGTTGAGCTATTGGGGGTGGATCTAGATAAGAATTAGGTGGTGACGATTCTGCTATAACGATAAGGTGTTCTTTATCATCTTCATCAAAAATCATAACCTCCATCTTCTTAAAATATGTTTTTGTATCATGGTATGAATTCCAATCCATACTGAGGATTATATTGAATTCAATCATGGGTATGACAATGAGATCCGCAGATAAAGAACATTTGTATGCCCTAATGGGAACATATTGACAGAACATTGTAGACATGATACTTCCCTTAAGTGTTTTGACTGACAACTCCCTTGTTAAATCAAATTGGAAATATATAATTTTCTTTTCAAACTGGGAAGATATAAAACAATGTGATGATCTAGAATCAAATAAATCATTGGCTAAGATTGATGAAATGATCAATGTGCCTGCCACCACATCACGTGGAACTTCAACCTCTGTAGTTGTGATCACATATTCTTTTCCTATCTCCCATGGATTCTTTCATTGCATATTTACTTGATGTTTTGGACAATTATTAGCATAGTGCCCCGTATCCAGACAATAATAGCATAGAACATCATTGGCTTCCTTCTTTCATTTGTAATCACCAGTAATATGACCTTTTTGACCACATTTGTGGCATAATACTTTTCCTCTAAAGCACACACCGTGGTGTTTCCTTCCACAATTGTCACATAGTGGAAATTCAACTCTTAACTTTTTCCCTATTACCATATTTACATTCCTAAGTTATTCATAATCCCTCTTCTTTTCTTTCTTTCTGTTAAATTCATAAGACTTAGTGAATTCTTTTTCGGTCCTGATAGCACATGAAATTATGCCCTCATATGTTGAAAAATTTTGGGAGACCAGTTCCTTCCAGAGGAATGGCTTTAGGCCATCAAATAATTGATCAATTTTTCTCCTTGGATTTCATATATAGTCCACAACATGTCTTTCCAGACTTGTAAAGTTGGATTCATACTTGGAAACATTTTCATCCTCTTTTTTCCTTAGATTCATGAATAGCCTCTCCATATATTCTCTTTGTTCACGAGGGAAATATTTTTCTAAGAATATTTCCATAAAATCCATCCATTCTATCTCCTCTATTTCTTCCTCCTCCTTTGTGTTGTTGATTAATGACCACCAATGATCCATATCTCCCGATAGACGATATACTTTTATGACAACCTTCTCTCTTTCATTACATACGAAAGTGAGAAATATCTTCTCGAGATAAAATATCTGCTGCTCTGCTACAAAAGGGTTTGTAGTCCCATTGAATGATGGAGGTTGTTGTCGCATAAAGAGATCAAGCATAGATCCTCCACGCGATGGATCCAGATGCTCAATATGGGTAATGTTATTATTCATAACTAGAGTAAGTTGTCCCAGTATATTTATGAGTTTCTCAGCACCGGTAACTGCACCAGAGCCAACATCATAAACTTTCATCGGAGGAAACTCCCTAAAAGGGACACGTGTGTTTTTGCGGTTTCCATTCCTTCCGCTTGGCACCATCTCTAGATAATTTCATACATTAGATTGGGTTATAAATCATAATTCATAATCTTAACATAACAAAGTACATAGAAAAAAATTTAGATCCGACGAATGACTAATACCATATTCACAAAGATGGTTTCTTTGAATAATATTTTATATTTCAATCCTTCATAATGGCTTGTAATGAAAATGTGAATTATCCTAAGCATATCACCAGAGATTTTCAAAACAAGAGTGCAGCAAGGCCACTTGTCATGCACATATTCGTGTTCGAGTCTATCTCAAAGTGGTGTTTACTGGTTTTACCCCTAGATACATCTGTGCCAGAGCAGCCTCCATATGCTCATATCCAGACAGGGATATATTTCTTGAATGATCCATATAATCTATTCCTTACCAAAATACCAGGACATTATTTTATGTATATTATCAAATACTGACTTAGGGACTCTTCCATAATTAAAGGATTTCTAAATCTAGTTTCCATGTACTCTACTAAACATCCTCAGATACCAATTGTAAGGACCCGACCCCAGTTGCTCGAATCCAGTACATTGTTTGGTTACATTGGAATACACACAAGGAATACAAATCCCAAAGGACCAAGTAGTTTAATATTATTGGAAACAAGATTAATACATAAGTTCAATATTATATCTTGAAGAGAAAAACAACATGTAAACTCCTTAGACAACACCCATAACTCCTAGGTTATTTCAGCATGTCATTCATAATAAACTTCTTCATGTCCTGAAAAAATGATATGTAAGAAAGCAATGAGCTCAAACGCTCAGTAAGAGTATGGAATTCATAGGAAGATAGTATAAACATAATACATGGTTCATAATTGGGAACACATTCCTTTAATAATAAACTTGAACACAATATGGCAGTAAAATGAGCTGGGTAAATAATGTCGTAATAAAACTTAATCATGGGTATTCTCCAAATTGAATAACCACATGGAATATCAATAGCTAAACTCATAATGATAGAGTGCATAATGTCAGACATTTTGAAGCATTATTTCAAGGCCTCGGCCATGATGTCTAATGATTAAGTCCTAGGCCAAAATACATATCACATTGGGAAAGGCCTCAGCCAATTCCACATCTATTTGTCTCATTAGACCTACCGATGCATCAAGGGGCTATAGAGGACACCACCAGTCACATAATAAGTCTGATGAATTCCTAATATGAGTGGGGATAAACATAAACAACCTATACATTCATATTGAGACTATCATAGGAAATGTAACTAACTTTTCCCAACCATAAAACATAAAACACTAACCATTCGGAATAATATGGTGAATGGTTTTAGGATAGATCAAACACAATAGATTCAGTCAAAAACCATTAAATATAATATGTTAAATGACTTCATAGATGATTAAACCCAATAATACCATGGAATCAACTTGAGTTTTTAATTATACGAAAACACTCTTATAAAATCATTAAGCAATTCCTGAGATAAATACTCTATTATTTTGAAAAAAAGATTTTTTTTGGAAAAAAATTGTATAAAACCAGAAGTGATTTAAGATAGTATTTTAAAAATTAAATTTCTGATTTTATAAGGATAATGGTTCCCAAAAATAGATTATAGAGTTCCATTTAAAATAGATAAGAATTTGAGAAATTCCCTTGAATCGGGCATGTATTTTGGAAATAGTTTTGAATGCTCTTTTAAAACATGAAACGATCAAAAAATAGGTATGGATTCTGGTTGGTGTACATATATAGAATACCCATTCAGATTTTATGAGGAGTACATAACAATACATAATAATTTCATAGAGTAAATTTGACAATAAAAGTATCCCGAATGAAAATGGAAGTTCGGGAGGAAAACCCTTACCTTAACTCCAAACGTGTTCCACTCATGTATTTAAACTACTAAATTATGAAATTATATTTGTTAATAACTTATTTCAGAACCTATTAGACATGTATTTAGTTTACCATAATTTTGGTTAGTTCATTTTTGTCTCTATTAATAAGTAATTGTATTAAATTTCGTCGTTCTGGAGTGTTTGTTTCCTTAATTTTCATATTTGGATCACTTGTTTTTAAGTAATGAAGTGAAATATATGAAAATATTCAGAATTTAAATAATATATTATTTATGAACATAAATATATGTTGTTGTTCATTTATATATCTTGTTTACATGGAATGAGGATGAATTATCACATAGAACTTTATTGATAATTGTTTTGGTTAATTTGTGGGTTTTGATTACAACGAACTCATTTTTATTTATATCCTAATACCATTTTAAAATAATAATTAAAGAATCCTAAATAGGATATATTATATATAATAATCTGGTTCATCCATAACAATAATGGTTTCATAACCAAAATTTATAATGATAAAAGAAATCGAAAATCCATTGTCCTTAAATGTGTAAAATTGACACATCTCGGATGGTGTTCTTGCTACTAGTAGAAAAGAAGGTAAAAAGGGGGAGATGATGATAAAATATTCCACTGTCATGACAAACTTCTAGTATATATAAGGTACTAGAGTCATAAAAAATATGGATAAATAGAGGTAATAGAAAAAGAATACAAATGAACTTGAAAGAAAAGACAAAGAATTAGAAAGAGGAATTTACATCTTGAACCAAAATTCCTTTAGAACCTCCTTAAGGGAGTGGTTTTGGTATTTTAATAAGACCAAAGCATGTTTAAAGTGGTAGAGGAGGTTGGGAGGTTACTTGGCCGGAATTTGGAGAAGGCACAAGGCTTGAGAGGAGTGATTGTAAGTGGGGGTGAGAGGGGGTTTTATAGTGGAGGAGAGAGGGGATTTCTTAATATAAAACTCATTATTTTATTATTTGATCACAAAACAAGTAATAGGAAGTATTCCATGACCAAGAATTGTAATTTTATCATGTGAATTCGGATTAAGTGTGGTGACATCATCCATGATGCTAGGAATTTTCTATTTAGCTTATAATGTACATATACAGTAAATTACTCTATTTTAGGATTCATCAAAAAACAATGTATTTCAGAAAAATTCCAAAAATTCACCCTAACCATTTTTTGATGTGTAGAATCTAAAAATGAATTACATTTTTCAAAAATAGTTTTTTAAATATTATTAATTTAATATTTAATTAAAATCATGATTTATTATCAAAAACCAGTTTTAAAACATTCATTAACTTATTTTAAAATATAGGTATATCATACTTTCAACATGAATATTATTTATATATTATAATAAGTAAGGTTACTATTCATTAGGGTATATAACTATTCATAAGGGTATGTTACTATTCATAAGGGTAGGTTACATTTCTCTAAAAATTATGCTTTTTTATTGGATTCTAAATTACTTACTGATCGCAACTATGTATGTCGAATGTTTGTAATTCACATCACAAAAGTGAAAAACCTATGTTTTAAGGGTCCCATAACACATTGTTGTAAATGTGATAATGAAATATTTATTTGAATGTAATTTCCTTTAAAATAATATTGGGTCATTACAATTCAGTTATTTTTTAGGCCAGAGCTTCATTGGAATTTCCTACCCATCTATCGATGACAGACTTATGTTGGTATGATATTTTTTCAGGAAAAGATTCTATACCCATATCACATTATATATTCCTATGTAAAACCTCATACTTATAGAGTTCTATATTAATGAATGAATCATTATTTCAGGCACAACATTCTGTTGTGTATTTTGTTGTATCATATTATCTTTTCTTATTCTTTAATACTAAGAGAAATTATAAAAGTTATGAGTAGATTACTCACCATTATTGTCCATCTGGATTGACCTCAACTTCCAGCCACAATCACTTTCTACAAAAAATTTCTATTTAACAACATATTGAAATCCATTTTATTTATAATACGACAATTAAATCCATAAATTCATTACAGATTCACAAATTAAAGTATGAAATCAATGGAAACCTCTATAATATTGAACATGGGTATGTACTTGAACATATGACAATAAACGATACAACTTCTGGATCCTGGGATTTTGATCATCTATAATGGAAGACACTATTAATTTATTTTAATATAACCAAAAATTCATATTTCCAAATTCCATTTGATTATATATTAGTATTCCCTAAGCCATTAGAGCCTTCAGGTTCTTCTACATGAGGTATCCAAACCTATAGTGGGATAGTTCTAGATTATTTGAAATTTAACATATAAAAATTTCCATAATTTCTTATTTCATGTAAAATAATGAAAAATTAGTTCTATAACCAACATCATCTAATTATCCAATGAAAATAATATCTTTTCATAAACCATATATAATCTGAAATTAAAATAGATTAAATATACCAATATTATTAAACCATATTTTTACCTCTCCTTTTAACAAAACTTACAGGGAATCAATATTTTCTAGAAATAATTTCCAAAACATACATAATACAATGTTATGTATGCATCGTTAATCATTTATTGGATGAAAATATACTATAGAGGTAATCACCCAAGGATCAATCGGAGTGTTCATACTATGGATATAATTTCTACTTAAAATAAAGATAAATTTGAACTGAAATAGGTCAATATGTTTTTAGTGATCTCTTTGTGGTTTTATATGATCTATTTAATGCTACTTTTCTTCCAATTCATCTAGTAGGTTAGACTAGGGCCTCTAAATTTTTCTCATAACTTCTCTAGTTGTTCTTGTTCATATGAATAGTTATAATTGACTTATTTTTGATGAGTCTATTATCCCCATCGATCAGTATTGATATTATTTTCAGACTGTTCTTGGACTTACCTATACTAGTTTTATTCATTTATTATCAAATTTCTAATATCCACAAACACCAATTTGGTTTCTTAATTAGATTTAGTAAATATAGGTAAAATATCATCATAGTTCTCTCAAAGTTATTATAAGAAAACCAGTTCCCACTCATTAGTAGAAAATATATCCTTTATTTATTTGATATATTGAAATATCAAGTTGATTTCAGTCACATAATCTTCCACTAATCTTACATTTCTAAACCATAAGAAGAACAATTGTTATAACATTAAAACTTTGTTAATATTTTTTGGTATTTCAGACACAACATCCAAGTCCATAAAAATATTAGTTGTACTTTTATTATCATCAATATTGTAAGAAAAATTAATTAATAGGTAAATTGATACAAAATCTAATGACATTGTATGAATTGTATCACATTCATCATTCTCCACTAGCATCTAATTCATTATAGATAATGTAAATTAAATGTCGCATTGAATCAAATAATATTCAATATGAATTCTAAGGAATCCAAAATCTGAACAATAAAATTTATCATTCGTGGTATACCATTAATTTGATTCCATTCTTCAGATTCAATCTATATGGTTAGACGTTGAATGTTAAACAGTTATATGGCACCAGTTATTGGGGACGAGCCAATGAAAATCCCATATCCATTTTTATGATAATAAATACATATTATGACACCCCATTCTATAAAAAGATCACATGTAAGAGACTCTTCATGAAAAGAAAACTAATCCTTAAAATACAATTTCCCCATTGAAGAGTGTACTAGAAGTTGGTTTTATAATAATCATACTAAAAACACAATAATGACCATTAAAAAATAGAAGAAACTAAAAAAATAAAAAAGTATCAATATACATTACATTGGTAGTACTTGAAAAAATAAAAATAAACTGAATGAAATATAAAAAATTATTTAACATTCTTGTAACTATGACATGAATTCATGGGAGAACTAGAATACTACTATCTTTATTATATTTTGATAGAATAATTGATTTAATGTAGACTATAAAATATAAATAATCCTCATGAACTGAATAGGTCCATAATTAAATATTTACTATTCATATCCTCTATAGAAGAGGTGTCATGATGTTTTATAATATGTTCCAAATGGAAAACCTAAAATATCTACACACCAAAAATAAATAATCAACAAAAAAGACTAACTAATCATTATTATATATATGATAATACTCTTGTATGCTGAATTGTCAGGATCATAAATTCATTCTCATTGAACCATAGGTAGAATTGGTCTTCTAATGTACTACTGCCATTGGAGAAGTTCTGAAACTACATAACATGCCTCATGTTTATCCCACCAACTAAGGAAAATTTTCCAATGAAAAAAACATAATGGATGAAATTTTAGTGAACTGAAATTGTTATAAACTCCCAAAACAAAAGATTTGCATGATTCTGCAGAGTATATGGAAACCCCTTTAATTTAAAAGTTATTTGATATGTAATATTTTATGGTGTTTATGTGTGAAAAACGTATGTTCATAATTATCCCAGCATCTTACAACCACTAAGTTGGTTATTTTGGATTAATGGTCATTATATTCCTTTATATCTTATTATTAAATTATGAAATTTAGTGTGGTTGATTTTTTTAGTTCTAGGAAGTGATTTTATGTCTAAAACTATATATCATACATTATGTTAGGGATCCAAATTGAACAAAAATTTTCCTCATATTCCAGCTTTCCAGTGGTAGGTTGGTTCCATAACATTTATAAGTGATTTCAGTTCATTTATCGAAATAGGATGATGGGATTCTGGTTCCCCCTTTTATGGATTCCTCCTTGGAGATTATCTCTTAGTCTGGGTCTCCCTCAATGATTTGATCCAAGTTTGTGAAACATGGTCCTAGTTCCATCTTGAGGTGGATAGTGGTTAATTATTTCAATTTTTTCTTGATAAGGAAAAATCAATTGGTTATAGGAAGTAGTAACATTTTACATGTATGGTCATTTTTGGGCATTGGTTTTTTTGACACCTATAAATTCATTTTCATTTGATGTTGGAGGCAGAACTTGTGTGAGGTGTCTAGGGATTTAAACATTAGACTGATCGAATGGCCTGAAGGATTTCATTTTTTTAATAGTGATAATATACATTTTAAGGGGTGAGGTGGAACCCTTACATGTCCCTAAGTCTTAGATAAAATTACATGTCACATAGGTCTTAGAGGGAATCACTAACACAATACAACTTGAAACTGCTCCTCCCCAGCACATATGATTATATTAACATGCTTTAAAACTAATACATCCCATATCGTCCAAAATATAGTTGACACCATGGGTATAAGACTTATATGATTTTTTAACTTAGAAATTCATTTTTTGAATGGGTTATAGATTCATGGTTGGGTTGTAGGATTAATATTATACAGGGAAAGGTGGGTCACATGTTTAACTTCTTGTGGAGAAAGACGGGGTAGTGGAATAATGTAACACCCTATGATATTGATAAATATATATATATATTTCATTTGAAATTAATATTTGATACATTTTTTATTTGAAATATTGATTTTATCTTGTGTTATACACAATACTGAGTTTACATTGTGTTACATGCAACACTGATCATAGCTTGTATTATATGAAACTTGCTTTTGAAACAAAACATGTAACATTATTATTAAACATAATTGTTCTCACCTAAATATTTGGATGGAAGGTATTAATAATATAAAATAAATTAGTAAAATATTATTTACACATTTATATATAATGAATTCATTAGTGATAAATTAATTAGAAATGAAAACAACATCCTCTAAAATATAAATTAATTTCATTTTCAGAAAAACAATTTTTATACACATGAATGTGTTTTACAATAATATATTAAATAAATAACTTATTTTTAATGAAATTAATTATTTTTTAGAATAATTCTCTCTAATTTTCATTTCACGTTTTTTCTAGACGATATATAAGAATAACTAAAATGTTATGCATAAAATTGTATTTTCTAAAAAGATGTTTAGTCAATATTGGAACACTTAAATAAAATATTTTTTACATAAATTTAAAATTATTTTACAAAATGAACCTAATTATTAATAATAGAATATAATAATTATCATAGTTTGAATTTTTGGGTTTTTTTCAAAAGTGTTTTTTGATTAATATTGAAAAATATTAAATTTTAATTGAAATATTAATTTTTGTTTCTCTAATTTATAAATTTATATTTTATTTAATATAGGTTATAAAGTATTATTAGATCAATAATACATATATATCAATAATTTTTTAAATTGTAATCAATTTTATAATTATTTTTTATTTAAATACTTTATGAACTTTTGTACATTATCTCTTTAAAATACTGCTTTATCATCACATATGTGGGGTTAATATTTAATTAAATAATTCCACTTTTATGAAATGAATTTTATAAAATTAATCCAATATTTTATATAATAATTATTTCTAATTTATAATATGTTCAACATTGCTATTGATAAAAATGAATAGTTAATGTAGTAAAAATTATTTATCGCAACTGTAGTAAAAATTGGATTGCAGAGTGGTTAAAATAAAATGTCAAGTGCTAAATAACCTATATAAATTTATGAAAAAATATTTTCTGGATGTTATTGAACCATAAATTCTATAAATTTATTTAGTTCCCCATATAATACCGTTGTGTCATATTAAACTTGTGGGATATCTAAATTATTTTCAAGAACACCAAGTGTCTACCCACCTACACTTATTAATGGCCACCATATCTCCTATCCTATTTACACAATAAAACCATTTTGTTATTCCATGACCTATCCAAATTTCTTCCAAAATTCTCTAATCTCATAATATAAGTATAATTTTTTCCATAAATTCATCCTAGGAATAATTTGTTGAAATCTAAAAGATGATTCCTAAAGAAGAGGCAAAGTTCTTCAATGAGAAATTTTATTTTATTTATTCCTCCAGCTCTTTGAAAACATATTATAACATTATGATATAATAAACTATGTTTTTTCATATAATTAGATGTTTTTATGTTATTATATTGACATAAAACCATCTCCACCTCAATAATATGGGTTACAAAATCATCATTCCTATGTATGGATGATTACTACCTTATGAACCAAGATCATTTGTTTTTAACTTAATACAACTCTAAATAGTGTATGATGGTAAATATAAATTTATATATTATATTTATAACATTATTATAAATATGGAGTCATTATATAATTTATTAATTTTACTTTCCCTTTCTATATGGTACACAATAACATTGCTCATGTGTACAACAAACTACCATGTCACAAAGTGATGTTATTCATTCTCTCTAATGATTTACATAGATGATAATAAGGATAATGATAATTAATATATGTTATATAAATGTCATAATTATTATATTTATGAAATATTTAATATTATTTGAGTATAATATATAATTTTATTTATTTTTTCATTTAGTCACAGAAAGACGATAACATCGTTTGGTTATGTGTGGACTATCGCCTTTACAAAGCGATGTGGCCATGTCTCCATCACCACACTATATGGATTATATGTATTTTTATATTTAGATAAATAATAAGGTATTTATGATATTATTATAATTATTTAAATATAATATATTACATATGAAATTTCCATAATGATCCTTGAAAATAGAATTGTTACTCATGCGTACATACGACACAGTGTCACTATGTTCAGAACATCATTTCTTTCTCAAAACAATATTATTTTTATTCTTATTACAATGAAAATTAATTTATAATTATTATAATTATGTTATACATTATTTATACTAAAGCTGGGTTCCTCCATCCTGACGTGTCAGCTCCACACACAGCCACGTCACCAAATAAAAAAATTTCTCCCACAAATACCCCCACACTCTCAGGATGCTCTACTGAAATTTCTTCTCTAACCTCCAGGGCTAGGATTCGCGTCGCTCTGTTAGCCTCATCCTATATCCACGCTTAGGGTTTCGGCAGAAAAGCGTTCAATCGCAGAGTTCATCCTTAATCATTTCTATGAGCTCCATGTCGTCCATTATGCTCCCTCGGTATACATAGTTTTCCAGTTGGGGTTACGGTTTCCAGGTAGCTCAGTTCAATAAAGTACTGGTCGATTCCTCTAATCTCCCACTGCATACCATCTGCCGATTCATCTCTTTTTCCATCTGATACCTTGACGCCCGTTTTAACAATAAATTCTCCCCAATTAATCTTTATCTCCATTACCATCCTCAAATTGTCCAAATGTTTCTTCACCTTCGACCGCTATGGAGGGCGAAGCACAAATGATTCACGAAGATTTTCAACTTCACTGACACTTCCTATTACCTTTGAAAATCAATCTTCCTCTTTATTCGTATATCTCACCAACGTCTGGACATTGAACCTTGATATATATTCAACCATTTTTGGACGCCTCTAGCACGAGGTATGTTTTCGTTCCTAACTAATCTGTTAGATTATCCTCCGATTTGAAGTAATTTATTTAACACTATTGATATAATGCTTCCACATATTAATGCAATATTACTGATTTCAAATATCAGTTTTTGGGGCCGCAATATGTTACTAACATATCTCTATCTATATTTGGAGAAAATAATGTTCAAGATCTACACAAAATGTGTTCCATCCTCATTTTTTGAAGCATTGGAACCGTAAGTACAACCCATTTCATTACTCGTCTTTCAGTTCATCCCATTGTTTCATGCCGCTGAATCATTTAATTTTCCAATTTTCCATCAAAGTTTCATCACATAATACATTAATTCATATTTTACATTACTCATAATCTATTTTATGCCATTTTTCATCAAATTGAATCTTTTGATTCTTAATTTTACATGAATAGTTCAGGATATCTTACATTAATGTCATTAAGACACGTAAAGCATACTGTTTTTGAAGGTAATATTAGTAATTAAGATTCTTAATCCTGGATTTATATTACAATTTTCATTTCATAATATATATTTTATAGTATTTCCAGGTATTTTTGGATCATTGGTGCACTCCTTATAATTAGTATGTTTGATATTATTATCCCATGTCATCATGATTTTAATGGACATGTTATTTAGATAGGATTGAATTTAATGTTACAGGATATTGTGTCCATGCATTAGTTGAATCTATTATTGGTGGGTATGTGTTTTATATATCTAGTAATCCATACATCCTTCAGAATGAGTGATTTTTGTTGTTGCTTACTACTATGCATCCTTTTTAATTTGGAGGTACACACTATGGGAATGCAGGTTATTGGTTGTAAAATCATGGAGTTAACCTCTCTTTCATCGAACATATGAATGAAGTTAATCTGTTTTCACTATTCAATCCACGGTATATTGTTTATTGTGAAACAAACATATGAAATAGAGGATTATAATGCTTTAATACGATTATGTTTTCACTATTGACTTCAATGTATATTGACAAGGTAGTATTTTAGTATGATTATGTTGTGATTCAGCGAGTTTTTTCTCCATTATGGGATATTAATCTCATAATGTTTTAATTATGCACTTCATATTTTAAGATGAATATTGATTATTTTTATTTATATATTGTAGGTGACTCACCCTGAACATGAAGAGATCAAGGGAATCCTGCACTAGTAAGTTCAAGATCTCTACAACAGGTATGTTTTCCAAAAATTGTGAAATTAACCTCCCTACCATGCATCATTTTTCATTTGCATTTACACACTATATGAATATAGTTTATTGGTCATAAAATCATGGAGTTAACCTCCCTTTCATCCAACATATGAATGAATGTGAAATGTTTTCACTGTTGAGTCCACTGTATATTGATTTTTGTGGACTAAAAACATATGAAACATATGATTATAATGCTTTTATATTATAATTTCCATTTTATATCATATTTTCTATAGTATTTTCAGGTATTTATGGATCATTGGTGCATGCCTCGTAATTAGCATGTTTGATATTTTTATCTCATGTCATCATGATTTGAATGGATGTGTTATTTGGATGATATTGAATTCAATGTTACAGGATATTGTGTACATGGACTTAATTAGATCTACTTGCATTTAAGAATTCTCAGGGACATTGGTTCTTCCTTTATTGTTCCTATCACACTGGAAAAGGAGACTTAGAAGGATTCATATGGCCACATTGTAAGGGTCCCTTGATAAATTGACCGGGCCTACTTGCACGACTTGCAACATGAAGGGTAACTCTGAGGATACGTGCACACTCAAGTACAAAGTCGAAAGGTCATGGACGCCGCACCCAAATGTGAACCGAGCAAGGGGATTTCTGTGGTGACTCCAGTTGTGATGTTCTAACCCATTGAGGTTACTATAGTAGTGCAATAAGTGACAATGCACTCCACTGGACTGCACCTCATTCCAGGTGCTTCCAATAGTAGGAGTGGTCTATTGGTAAATAGAATTCCACTATTCAAACTGCCTCTAAGAAGGACCTATCTCACCATGTGGAAACCCCCATCACACAGGTATCCTTTTTGAAGGCTTCTAGGAGGAAAAACATAGATGAGGCAGAAGAAGTTGATGCTTCACTAGCTCAACTAAAGCCAACTGATGAAAAATGTTACTTTGGAGATAATGCTCCCACTCTCAAAAAAATTAAATGGATTGTGGAGGAGGATTCTAGATACTGTTATTGCCCCACAGGGGCCCCTAACCATGTTTAATTCTCTCTCCAAATTATGATTCCTTTCAAGAATTTCTGACGGTTGAACAACCTATGAAATTGCTCTATCCAGAGGCACATCATTAAAAGAATTAACCATTGCTTACTATACATGGGGAACCTATGGTACTGCCTGAAATATTCAATAACCATGTATTGGAATTCGTAGAGCACAATATCATGACTGCATCTGTGGAAACTCTATGGGTAATCAAAATAATTGGAATTACGATTCATATCCCTCGGATTGGACTACATCATCTTACATTCAACCTTTTATTTGAAGGCTTGGAAAGTGATCTCTGTCATCTATGACTATAACTATTATATCCAGAGAAGGGACCTTTGGAAGGACATATGTTATCTTATAGCCTCTATAAAAATAACTATATCCTACAAAGTGGACAAATTAGTTCCTTCCAAGCCCAGGGGACAAAACACATTTTATTTTTTGTCAAACCATCCAAAACTATTAATACCCTTATCGGATTTTATGCACTCATAACTTCATCTATCCTCTTTTTAATGATATCCCTTATTGTTGACATCTCCTGTTCAATTTCAACACATTTTTTTTCTTTTAGATACATCGTTTTAGAACAATTTCCATCCTGGTATGTTTAAAATGAGATTTAAGAGAAATAATTAATATAAAAAAATGACATCAAGGAGATTTTCATTAAACTGAGGAGCCATGGAAACCAACTACTATTCTTATTAGAATCTATTGTGTTATATAAATAATTCATAGATCCTGTTTCAATTGATTCTTGCTATTTTTAGCTACTGCATATTTTATTCTCTATATGGATCAGTGCTTGGAGCCTTTTCACAAAGAGAAAGTACATGTATTTCAAGGTTATTTTATTTATTATTTCCTAATTTACATATGATTTCAAGATTCTCATGATTTCATGATTCTTGCCCTTTTTTGGAGAATTCTAATCATTTTGGTTTTTTTCTTCCATAGCTTAGACAAACCACAAAAACCTAGGGAACAGAGATTCCACCAGTCCACCAAGCATGTAGTTTCTAAAACAATGCACAAAAATAAACAGTTGTTCAACTTGCTGGCAGCCAAGGAGAGGCATCACTGACGTCTTTATCAGGGAGGCGAGGAGGAGGCTGCATCGGATGAACGAGCTCAGTTTCCAATAGGGAGTGATTCCCGATGAGAGTTCTTGGGATTATGATTAGGAACATTAACACATGATGATTTTATAGAATTTACTAGGTGTTAAATCGGTGTGTCAATTCATTAAAATTCCATAATTATGATCACTAGTGTAAGAATATTTTTTTGATCATCTATTCCATTTAGTACATTGTTTTTAGTTAACATGTCAATTTCAAAGAGAAATGCAGTTCCAGTTTTGCAACTTGGTAGTCTTCAGTCTAGGATCTTCACACTTAAAAGAATACTTCTAGAATCCAATGGAGGTCTTTTGAATAATTCTTCCAATGAAAGTTTCTCATGTATATTTCTATCCAAAATTTTACCATAGAATTTACAGCCAAAAATATAGTATCAATTTCTGAAGGATAATGGTTTATTTGCACCGTCACCAAATCTCCCCTATAGTTGACGAATTTATGATGAAACCTAAAGAAATTTTTTGTGTATTCATAGTAGTTTTTTGGAACACAACATTGATTTCCAACTAGATGCCCTATTTCTCTAACTTATTCAAATCTATAATAGCTTTAGATATTATCACGGTTGCGCCAACTGTAATTCATGTATGATGACTTCTGATCATCGCGAGCTCTAGGACATGCTTGAGGTCAATATATTTATTATAAGACTTCTCATAGTTGTAATAACATGTACCAATGTTCCCGACAATTCATTTCATCATGGTTCCATTTTCCTGCTGGTTGTATTCATGTAATTTTTGAAGCCCCACAAGGATAAAACCAGGAAAATTTCCTTGAATCCAAGATCATTTATGATTTAACTACATTTTTTATGAAGTCAGGATGCATGAAAATCCCATTCTTCGAATTGTAGAAAGGTAGCAGGATCACTTTCACTTCCTTGTGTTCCTCCCTGCTATAGACTTCTCATCCCCAGCAGCCTTCATCCTGGATAACCCTAAAGAGGGAATTGGGTGATCTATTTCTCTAGCATTAACAAGAGCCGAGAAGAGAGACAAATTCCAGGGGAATAGAAGCTAGAACTAGAGATGGGGAAAGTTTCAACCTCTGGGGAATTGGATGAAATCCATATTTACAGTACCCTATACCTTCATTTGATACAACTGATCATCCATTTATACTGAAAATAAGTGTCAGGAAATAGATAATTGTGATATCCTCCACTTGACCCAGCATGGGATCTTACTTAAATAATAGAACTACACAAGCACCACAACTTCCTGAATCCATTGAGAAAAATAAGTATATATCGAACAATAGGAAATTTTAATGAGTTATATAATCCCATGATCAATTACTAAAAGAAGAATTTATATAATTAGAGTGTAATACGTGGTGGGAAATTTATTGTCAAATTATGAACAATGAGGGCAATAATTTCACCATCTATTTTAATTGGATCACAAAAATCAGGTGCATTTTCAGTGATCTTAGTGATAAATTATGATGAAGTGGTGACCCACACCAGATTTAAAGCTTCACATTATGGGGGTGAAAAAACAGATCACCCAATGTGACATGGTGAGTGTCACTTGATTGAAGAGAGAACACCATCATGGATGAAGGGGACTCTATTTTATAGTATTCCAGTCACCCCTTCACTACAACCAAAAATTATACCATATATGTTAGGATGTTGTCTATGTGATTCCATTCAATTATATTATGTCTAACATGGATATTTTTTAGGTGTTCTCATAGAGTGGTTTTTATAATTCTCATGGCATGAGTGAGATTCAGTGGTAGTATGATGTTTTTGTCGGCCCTAAGTCCCAACTCTCAGATATGATTTATATGTTTGTTTATTGTGATGAAAAATAGTTTAATATTATTTGATTCCAAGTTTAGAATTATGTGGATCTTCCAATTACAGGGGTGAATGGGGAATTCCTAGGCAAGGGAAAAGGGGTGGCAGAGGGAGTAATTATTCTTACAAGGACTATTATGGTATGTAATACATGGATGATATCAATTTTCCATTCTATAGCTCTACAATTATTCTTTCCAATGATGCTAGTATGTTTTATCATATGATGTATCGTCTATCTATTAATTAAATGAATTTCATATTTTTTAGATCATTTTTGTTTGAAGCATATATGTGAAAATTGATTGGGTTATATTGGTTAATTCCTTTTTCTTCTATATTAATCTTCTAAACCTTATTTTGTCACATGATAAAAATCCTTAATACTGTTACTACACTAAAATATAGTTTCTTTTCAGGGTTATGAATTAGGTTTCCTCCTCTCCCTTATGATTATTATGTTTTTTCATATTTCTTGTGTTATCATTATATGTAGTTATATTTTTATAATATTTTTCTGTCCTACATCACATCACAGTTATTCCAAAATTACTTTTATTAGAATTACAACCAAAAAAATATATACTAGAGAATGCATTTTATTTCATTACTTGATGTTTAAATTTTTTTTATACTAATGAGGACCATATTGTTTCCTGGGGTTCAAGAGGATAAACTCACAGTATGTAGGTTTGTTAATTTGAGTTGGTTCCTACTCATGATCAAGTATACAATTTCTATCAATCATCCCCTTTATGAGCTGCCTTTAGAATTGATGCCTATTTATTGTGAGTAACGATGAACTTGGAGCTTATGCATACTCTTTTATTATCAAAAGGTTTATTCTGGTTTGGTTTTCCATTTTCTGCTCAGTTGACATATTCCTGAATTTGGTTTCATTCTGATGAGATCTTTAAGTTTAGTTAGGGTTTTTGAATGAGATGGACTTCTTTTTGTCTGCTTTTATGTTGCTATATGGCTGGACAATGTTCCACATGATGTTATGTTCTCTTCTTGAGCATTATAAATCTTTTATATAGGCACATTGTTGATAAGAAGTATGAAACTCATGTGTTTTTCTGTACATTAAATGTTTTTCTTTACTCCTTGTCATAGTATGATTCGTATTGGTCTGCCCTTATCTGTATGACTGTTTTTGGATGTGTATTTGAACCTCTAAGACAGAAGGTAGGTGTTTTCTGATTGGAAAAAAGGCCATTTTCTTATTTTTCTACCTGGATTATTTTCTGCTGGGAAGACTACCTATTTTGCGGGTTTCACATTCATTTTCTAAAGCTATGT
The DNA here is from genome assembly GCA_963277665.1 of Viscum album. NCBI lineage: Eukaryota > Viridiplantae > Streptophyta > Magnoliopsida > Santalales > Viscaceae > Viscum > Viscum album. Next base: position 2,102,800,077 of record OY728128.1, on the reverse strand, counting down.
TGGGTTTTGACTCTAGTTCTACTCTATACCTCTTTCTATTCTATTTGAGCTTTCTTGAAGTAGTTTAGGGAATCTTCATTCCTGCTCTGTGTAGATGGCAGTTCTATTGTGAGAAGACCTCTGAAGCAGTTTTTCTCTCTTAAGGATTGTTCATCCTCTCGAAAGATGGATGACAGTTTATCATATATTTGTCTTCTATGATCAACTTTCTCTGTATGAAGTAAGGATACCTCATTTATAGAGGTCACAGGTTGTCTATCTTAATGTCTTGGTCATTAATTTCATCCTTATCCTTGTTTCCAGTAAAAGTGATATCCTATTTTCTGATTTTCTAGTTTTTTTCCTACTACAGAGGTGGACAATAATGTGAATCCAACAATTAGTTGTGGGACACCACATCAGAAAAAACTCTCATTTATGCTTCTCATTTTGTAACATGTCTTTATGAACATCGTTAAACTTGTATGAATCTTTTAATCAAGATGGTATAAAAATTGAGTCTTAAAAGCAGTGTTTTCATGTGATTGATGCTGATTTACTAAAACTATTTTTATTTAAATCTCTTCATCATGACATATCTATATTGTATAACCAATTTTCATCCAATAATAACTATCACTATTTCTATATTATAATATATTGAATATTAATGTTCATTATTAACTTTAAAATATTGCATTGAATTCTTAAAAATAATCATTGAACTATATCATTGTGTGTACACATAAACTAGGAATTTTGTTATTTCACCATGCAAATGCACGAGCGAGTAGTAGTTATAATTATATTCTAGGTAATGGATCCACTAATGAGGTAATAGAACATAAAATAACAAATCAAAATAATTACTAAAAACAAAGTGATTATTAACCGAAATGTTATTTTAACATGATTTTTTTAATAAAAATGTAATAGAATAACCTAAGTAAATAATTTATGGTACAGTATATATAATTATTTTTTATAATATATTTATAAAAAATATATTTTTACTAAACAATAGTTTTTGAACATATATGAATGATACAAAGACTTATGGTGAGGGTTTTTCTGTAAATATCAGGAAATCCTGTGGAAAAGGTTTTCATAAATACATTGAATTTTACGATTCCGTAGTTTCTAACGACACATGATTCTGAGGCCCCGTGAGCCTGGAATAATTATCTAATGTTTTTTCAGGTACATTCAGTAGACATATGAGTGGAATTTTATTTCTTTTGAACTGGTGCTCGGAATTGAAATATGAGGACACCGATGAACTCGCAGCGTCAGTATTCGGTTAAGGAGACCTTTACTCCAGTTGTGTTTTATCGAGAGGAGAAGTTATTTTTTTGGATTTGTATTAAATAAAAAATTATTTGTGACATAATTTTTAAGTGGTGGTTAATTTCTCCAAAGGGGAGTTGGAGGTGGGTCCCACACCCACATAACCTCCCATGGGAGGATATTGTGTAGTGGGGCCCACACGAACACAAAACCCCTCAACTCCCCTATAAACAATCCTTTGAATCTCTTGGACTTCCCTTGGAATCAATGAAGCCACCTCCCCACTTTTTAAATTTTAAACCTTCCATCTTCTCTCAGTAAAGTTCCAACACCTAGGATTAATTAATGCCACACTTAATTAATATTTTTGAACTCTTTTGAATTTATTTTGACAACAGTAAAAGAAGAGATTTTATTCTTCTAATTTGGTTGGCATAATCGTGGTTGGGATGTATAGGAGGAAAAATCTTGGAGGAATAATACCATATTGACGAAGAACACCATTCCCCAATGAAGAACAACATCCTCTCCGACAAAGAATGAGGAAGATTCTCGAGCCCGAAATTGGCTGCGTCAAATGGGTGCAACGTACGACGACGTCTTTCAATTCTCTTTTCACGACACCATCAAACGAACATTGAAATCGAGGTAGGGGAATTTGATTTCGTTAAAATATTTCATGCTCTCTAACACATACTTTGTCCGACGGTGGCCATTTGTTATCATATAACGTAGAGGGCGCGGGCCGAACAAGCACGGCCCGATGACCCTCCGTTTGTTTATGTTGTTTAACATCGGAGGTGGTGGTGGCGTGACACCAGTGCGCCACGCGGAGAGTTGTAGGTCAGCGGCTGTGCCGAGCCGCGATGGAGGTGCAGAGGCGACCGGCCAAACTGGTTGCTGTGGAGCCGGGCAGCGGGACGACCGAGCGGCCGACCGGCAGGCCCATTGGAAGACCGCTGCAACTGAAGTCACCGCGCAGAGAAGGACTGCAGCCCGCAACCGCGGGCCGCTCGGCCAAAGAAAAACTGGTCGGGCTGGTGGTCAACGGCGCCCACAGGCGTTGCGCGGTAGAGAAGAATGTGGCCCACTGTGCGGGCCGCTCTGTAGGGTGAACCAGTTGGCCGCATGCCGGCCACCTACTGACTGAGATAGAAGACCACGGTGCAGCTTGGCGCTGCATAGGAGAACTGAGGCCTGCTGTGTGGGCAACTCACGACGGACAGAACCATCCGTCTACGACCGGCCTGTCAGAGGAGGTGCGGTGCCGCTTGGCACTACCGGGAGAACCGAACCGGCCTGCAATGCGGGCCGGATCCATGGATGGGAAACACTCTACCAGGTCGGGCTGACCCCCTGCTAGGTCGGACCCGTCGAACCGGGTCGGGCCGACCCACCAGCCCACTGGGATGGACGGGCCGAGCTCGTTTCGCTTAAACATGAATAACTTCTAGACCGCGTGTCCGATTGATGTACCGTCTACAGAAATGGGATCCTCATGACGAACCTATCATTTTTAAATACTCTAAGTGAGTTTTGGAAAACATTGTAAAATGGTCCGGTATGGAACGAGCATAATTCCCAACCGGCCCCTGGACCGAAAATGCCAAATACTCTCAGACCAGGCATCCGATTGACGCGCCGTCTATCGTGTTGGGTTCCTTATGATGAGAAGGAACTATGGGATACATCAACTCAAGACATTGTGATATTTTATGTATCGAAACTTGTCTTGAGGAGAGGACCCTCCCATAATCGAGCGTGATGTGTGCGGGAACCCTAGAGCTGGCTGCGAACACTACTGTACCGGAATCCTATGTGGGTTGGACAATGATGAATTTTGTACTGGAATCCTACATGGGTTCAAAAGTGATGACTTATGTACCGGAATCCTCTGTGGGTTCGATAGTGATGACTTTTGTTTCGGAATCCTCCTTGGGTTTGACAGTTCTGACTTATGTTCCTGTATCCTATGTGGTTCCGACAGAGTAGCAGGTCCTGTATCCAGTGTGGGTCTGATATCTTAGCTGGTCATGCATCCTCTGTGGTTCCAACAGCTTATATGAATTAGTGACTACATCTGATCATCTCTATCTCTATACAAAATATGTATACCCGTGTGAGCTGAGTATTTTCTTTTAATCATTATGATCGATGTGATTGACTTTACATCCTGTGTAGACTAGGTTGTGATTGAGCTCGAGAGTTGGAGGTAGGCTGTGACTAGTAACTTAGGTATATGTATGGGAATATACCTAAGTAGGGTTGGTTGATACTTCATGATTGTATCTTTCTACTGTGGTTTATCCTTTGTGGATAATGGGAGTCCTTTAGGGGTCGTGGGTTCCCCTACTGAGTATGGTTATACTCACCCCTGCATGGGCTATGCCTGTACATCATTGTGTTGATTGAAGACGACAGACAACACTGATCGAGGCAGAGAGTTGTAGAACTTGATGGTACCTAGAGGTGGACCACATGTCTAGACATAATTGGAGCGGACGGAAGGACCTGGGGTGCTGAGGAGGCCATATGTACCCACCCTTCAGGTGGGATTTCTAGAGGATGACTCAGTAGTTTTTGTTTACCTTTCTGTAGTTGTACTATATTTATAGTTGTTGTACTTTATTGTTGGTCATGTATTTTTTACCCCTTCCCATTCAGCACTTACTTTTGTTTACAGTTTTACTTAGTGTTTACTTTCAGGTGCGTACTCTGTTGCTTGTGTCTAGGCTATGTGTGTGTGTGTGTTACAGGTTAAAAGGCAATGCCTTCCCATTTTATAGGGATTACGCCTTTGGTGATAGTCGATATCTCGTGGCCTATGGAAGGAGAGATTGGGGTAGTCATGGAACGGGCCTCGTAGACTAGTCGTGACAAATTTGTATTAGATGTGACAACCAGGTTTCGGTGACAGCACAGACTCCCCGCCTAAACAAGGCTTTCGGGTCCTGGCCTATCAGTTACCACCAGTTGCCCCTGTGCGGAACAGTCACATTGTTGGCACCAGTGCGTAATCGTCGAGTCTGCTCCTGTAGGAGTCTCTAGCTATAAGGATCGAGCCAATTGCTCCGTCAGAATATCCGAACTTCGAACGAGGGCAGTGGAAATACGAGAATGACTCACACCTATGTCTATAAGCAATGTAGAAAATGTGTATTAGACATAGATAGTACCTCAAATAATCTCAGGTGCGCCGTGGTCATAGGCCTCGATTGCCTAGAGCTGAGCCCGCCTATGTCCATCAGCTCCTAGTGGTCGGGTTGGACCTCTTGGTGGTGGTGGTGGTATATCCTCAAAACATCGTCCACCACCCACTGCTCAGCCAGCTCCTCTGCCACGTCCTTCTGCTCTAGGCAGACCACCACGGTCGAACCTCTGCCTCTTCCTGGGAGGTCCATCTTCTGTCTGATGGACATCTGCATGGTGGGTCGAGCATTCAGCTGCTAGGAGAGGTGATGGAGTAGCTGGCCGCATTGCAGATATCCTTTGTGGATAGAGATGGAGAAGCCTTTATTCAGTCTCTCACAGTCACTCATCCACTTCTTTAGTGAGTCAAAGATGCACAGCATGGGGATGTTGTCTGTGAGATGTGACGTGCTCAAATATCCTCAGGGCAGGCACATGATGGGTTCTCTGAAGGTGGGGAGAACTTCATCCTCTTTAGGGGACACACCATGGTACCAACTTTACTATAGGATGAGGTGTTGAGAGAGTTCCACACTTCCACTCTAGCGGTACATCCAGGAGCGGCAAAGATGTATCGGGACCATAGATGATAGTACTGGTGGCCGGCTATGAAGAAGTCGGTAGCAAAGTTTGTCTCATGATGCCTCACTTGTCAGCAAGTGAAGGTGGAGCACTGGGTACCACCAGGCTTGGAACAACCCTTAGAGGTCCCATAGTGGAATTGGGACAGGATATCCATGGATTTCATGATGGGACTTCCATGTATATCCAAAGGACACGACTCTATCTAGGTGATTTTCGACCGACTCACCATGTCGGCCCACTTCCGACCGATCAGAGAGCAGGGATCAGTAGAGAGATTGGGACACCCCTACGTATAAGAGATCTTACGGATTCATGGTGTACCATTGACGATCGTCTCCAATCAGGATGCCCATTTCACTTCTCGGCTATGGAAGGGGTTGTAGGAGGATTTCGGGATGCAGCTTTTCTTGAGCACTGCCTTCCATCCTCAGACGGACGGTCATACTGAGAGGACCATTCAAACTCTCTAGGACATGCTCTGTGCATGTTTCCTGGACTTTGGTTGTAGCTAGGATGATCACTTACCCTTGGTGGAGTTTGCGTACAACAACAGCTACCACTCCACCATCTGGATGACACCTTACGAGGAATTGTACGGCCGACCATGAAATCGCCTCTTTGTTGGAATGAACCAGGAGAGTCAGAACATATAGGACCAGAGATGGTGGAGGCTACGATGGAGAAGGTGCAGATCATCTTGGAGTTGATGAAGACTTCACAGAGGAAGAAGAAGTCTTATGCTGATAGGAGATGGAGTCCCTTGGAGTTCGAGGATGGCAATCACGTATTTCTACAGGACTCACCTCGATGAGGTCTACAGAGATTAGGCCCAGGTGGAAAGTTATCTTTGTGATTAATTGTTCCTTTTCAGGTCCTCAAGAAGGTAGACGAGGTGGCTTACTGCTTGACCCTTACACCATAGTTGCATTGAGTGCACTGTGTCTTCCACCTATCTCAGATTAGAAGATACATGCATGACATGTCCCAAATCATCAACCATAGGGATATGAACATCGATGATGGGGAGACATTAACAGAGGTTCTAATCAACATTGAAAATCAACGGGAATAGGTCCCGCGTGGATGGTCGATTTCTCTAGTGTGCGTTTGCTGGTAGCATGGGAACCTTCGAGAAAGCACATGAGAGAGGGAGGCTCAGATGCGTGCTTAGTAGCCCCATGTGTTCCCTTAGTGTGTGTTGTAGCTTATAGGGACGTAAATCCCTGAGGTGGGGAGAATGTAAAGACCTAGAAATACTATAGAAAACATTTTCATAAATAGATGTAAATTTCATGAGTCCGCAGTTTCTGACGGAACCTGATTCTGAGGCCCGGTGTGCCCGGAATAATTTTCGGATGTTTTGTTCAGGTATGTTCAGTTGACATACCAACAGGATTTTATATCATCTAAACTGGTGCTCGGAATTCAAATCTGAGGACACCAATGAACTCACAGTGTCGATATTCTCTTAAGGGGACCTTTACCGTATTTGCATTTTATCAGGTAGAGAAGATAATTTTTGGGGATTTTTAATAAATTAAAAATTATGTGTGACATAATATTTAAGTGGTGGTTAATTTCTCCAAAGGGGATTTGGAGGTGGGTCCCATCCCTACATAACCTCCAATGGGAGGATATTGTGTGGTGGGGCCCACATGAACACCAAACCTTTCAACTCCCCTTTAAACACTCCTTTTAAACACTTGGAATTCCCATTATTTTAATGAAGCCACCTCTCCCCTTTTTAAATTTTAAACCTTCTATCCTCTCTCATTAAAGTGACAACATCTAAGAATAATTAATGCCACACATAATTAATCCCTTTGAACCCTTTTGAATTTTCTTTGCCAACATTAAAATAAGAGATTAAATTATTCTAATTTGTTTGGAATAATCTTGGTTGGGAGAACTAAGAAGAGGAGGAGAAGTCTTGGAGGAATAATACCATCTCAACGAAGAACAACGTTCTCCAACTAAGAATAGTGTCCTCTCCGATGATGAACGAGGAAGACGCTCAAGCCCGGAATCAGTGGTGTGAGATGGGCGCAACATATGACAACATCTTTGAATTCTCTTTCTGTGACACCGTCAAATGAACGTTGAAATAGAGGTAGGAGAATTGGATTACTTTAAATTATTTCCATGCTCTTTGACGCATAATTTGTTCGACGGTGGCCAATTGTTATCATATAACGCAGATGGCATGGGCTGAACAAACACGGCCTGACGACCCTCTATTTGGTTATGTTGTTTGATATCGGAGGAAGAGGTGGAATAGTGTCGTCGCGCCACGCAGAGAGTAGCAGGTCCGTGGAGCCGCCACGCCATGATGGTGGTGCGGAGGCGATCGGCCAAACTGGCCGCCATGGAGCCAGGCAGCGGGATGAACGGTCGGACGACCGGCCAGCCCTCTGGAAGACTGCGGTGCCTGAAGGCACTGCACGCAGAAGGACCGCGGCCCGCAACTGCGAGCTGCTCGGTTGGAGAACTAGTCGGCTACTACTGGTTGGGCTGGTGGTCGTTGGAGCCCATAGGTGCCACACGACAGAGATGACCACGACCCACTGTATGAGCCGCTCTGATGGGCGAACCGGACGACCACCTATCGTCTATCCAAGAAGACTGTGGCGTCGTTTGCCACCATGTGGGAGAAACACGGCCTGTAATGTGGGCTGATCTTGCTTTACAGAACCGGTCAGCTATGGTCGGCCGGGCAGAGGAGGGGTGGCACTGCCTTGCGAACTAAACCAGCCCACAATGCGGGCCGGGTCCACGTGTGGGTCGCGCCCCACCGGGTCTGTCCGACCACCCAACTAGGTCGGACCTGCAGTAATGGGTCCGTGGGTGGGCCACGCTCTACCAGGCCAGGCCGACCTCAAGCCAGGTTGGACCCACCAAACCGGGTCGGGCTGGCCCGCTAGCCCACTGGGCTTGACGGGCCGGACCCATTTCGCTTAAATGTGAATAACTTCTAGACCGTGTGGCTGATTAACGCACCGTCTGTGGCACTATGATCCTCGCGATGAGGCATTCCTTTTGAGATACTCTATGTGAGTTTTATACAACATTGGACAATGCCCAGGTCTGGAACGAGCATAATTCTAACCAGTCCCCTGGAACGGAAATGCCAATAACTCTCAGACTGGACGTCTGATTGACGCGCCATCTTTCATGTTGGTTTCCTTATGATGAGTTAGGTCTGCGGGATACATAAAATTAGGAATTTGTGATAGTTTATGTATCAGAACATGGCTCGAGGAGCAAACCCTCCCATAATCGAGTGTGCTGTGTTTGATAACCTTAGAGGTTGCTGTGACGACTACTGTACTAGAATCCTACGTGGGTTCGACAACGATTACTTCTGTTCTAGAATCCTCTGTGGGTTCGATAGTTATTATTTATGTATCGGAATCCTCCATGTTTTCAGTAGTGATGAGTTCTGTACCAGAATTATTTGTGGGTTTGAAATTTCTGACTTCTTTTCCTGTATCTTGTGTGGGTCCAACAAAGTAGGTAGTCATGTATCAGGTGTAGGTCCGACAACATAGCTAGTCCTATATCTTGTGTACGTCCAACATATTAGATGAATCAGAGACTACATCTGATCATCTCTATCTATATATTAAAGATGTATACCTTTGTGAGATGAGTCTTGTCTTTCAATCATTATCATCGATGTGATTGACTTTAATTACTATGTGGACTGGGTTGTGATTGAGCTCGAGAGTTGGAGCCGGGCTATGACTGGTAACTTAGGTATATGTATGGGAATATACCTAAGTAGGGTTAGTTGATATTTTTTGATTGTATCATTCTACTTTGTTTTATCCTTTGTAGATTCTAGGAGTCCTTCGGGGTTCTCGGGATCCCCTACTGAGTATTGTTATACTCACCCCTGCACGAGATATGCCCGAACATCATTTTATTGATTACAAATGACGGATAGCACTGATCGAGGCAGAGTGTTGTAGAGCTGGATGGTACATGATGTTGGACAACTCGGTGAGACGTACTCGGAGTGGATGGACGAACTTGGGGTGATGCGGAGGCCATTTGTACCCTCCCTTCTGGTGGGATTTCTGGAGGATGAATCAGTAGTTGTTTTTTACCTTTTTTCTATTGTACTAGCATTAAAGTTGTCGTATTTTACGGTTGGGCTCGTACTTCCACCCCTTTCCATTCAACACATACTTTTATTAAAAATTTTAGTTAGTCTTTACTTTTAGTTGCGTACTTTTCTACTTGTGTTCAGGTTGTCTATGTTTTACAGGTTAAAAGGCAATGACTTCTCTTTTTATAGTGATTACGCCTTTGGTGCTAGTCACCAGCCCCTAACATATGGAAGGTCGGCTTGGGGTAATCATGTCACGGGCCCCAAAGACAGGTTGTGACAAATTGGTATCAGATGTGACAATCGGGTCCCGGTGACAGCACATACACCCCGCCTTAACAGGGCTGTCGGGTCCTGGCCTACCAGTTACCACCAGTTGCCCCAAAGACGGGTCTTGACATTTTCCTCCAACTTTTTACTTCTATGAGACACATTACATATTAACGACATATTTATTTTATGTGTTTTATATTATTCCAATTTAATTATTTTACTATTTATTGATTTAAAATTATTCATATTTTTTTAAAAAAATTGATCTATATTTTATATATGGTTCAAAGGTTAATAAATTGATAAGGGATTTGGTCCTTTTTCCATCTTTGGGACATAAGTTATGTTATGAACATATCTTCATATATGAGGTGTATATAACTCCTACATGAAAAATTATATCCTTAATATAGTTATTATAATTATAATTTATGTTAATTAAATTATATTATTTCACGGGTATTAAGATTCAATGTTACTTAAGTGGTGATAATTTTATGTTACAATATAATTTTTTATCTTGATTATCTATGAATATGATTCAGACGATGATGTATTATGATATATCTCTCAACAAAATCTATAATTTTTCTATCCTAGATTAATTTAATTTGAATTTAATTTATCTCGTGACAGAAATCTCTTTTTGTAATAATGAGTTCAAAATAATTTCTTTATGAAATATCCACATTTCAGTCGAAAACACTTTTCTGTAAAAAACCAACTATTCTATACAAGATTTAATATTTTAAAAAAAATTCCCTAATAGGATATGATATTATATTAAATAAAGTACAATTATTTTTAAATCATTTTTATATGTTTTCATTTTTTTCAATGAAAATGATTTTAGAAATCATCTAAGTTATAAAAATAGATCTTTAATGAAAACATTTTTTCCTCATGAAATGTACAAAGTAATATTTAAAAAACATTATCAATAAATTATGAAATTCATTGATGTTTCATTTTATTTTATAGAGAAATGAACCAAGGAAACCATTCTTACTCTTTATCTGAATGGTTTATTATGAAACAATATTTATAAAAATCGTCTGTCTTCCATGGTTTATACCATGACAAAAATCTTGTGAAACAAAAATCTTATCACAAGATATTCTATGATTAAATTTTGATGTGATTATGAAACCAACCTCCTCTCCAAAGGTTATTTTATGACGATATTTTTTGGAAAACCATTTCATTTTATCAATTATGATATGATGAATTTTTTCACGATATTGGGGAACACATTTCTGTGATTTTCATTATGTGATGGGTGAGACTTATATCTTCCTCCAATGAATTAGTAAATGCATCATATATCATGAGATAAAAATGGAAACATGTTTATTATATTGATACACTATGGTAAATTGATATGAAATGATATTTATTGGGAAATAAGTGTGTCCCAATCCAGTATAGGAAACATGTATGTCATAATCCACAGTTGGACGGAAGTGATATGTCTTGATCCACGTTGTTTATATTTCTGGTAGATATAAATAATGAGTGAAATGGGTTTCAATATTTTGATAGTGAAAAATATTTATGAAATTTTCTTATGTCTCAGGATTACTTTAGGATGATTTATCATCCTTATGGGTCATTTTTTATAAATTGATTAATTTTTATTCCGTGAATCATATTTATTCCATATGAATGGTTGGATATGATCTTTATACAAAATTTTCGTTATCTTATACCCTTATTATTATATTATTCTATAATATGATCATAGATTGATATCTTATATTTTTATGATTACTAAAAATCTCTGTATTTCGTATATTTCCACTCCCTAGGATATGAAAAAAGATTTTATATAGGGTATGTCTATAAATATTACTAAATGGAATGATATTTGGGGGAAAAATTTAAGTTATTTCACCAGATTATAAATTTTTTCCCATTTTTGAAATTCACTTAACTATTATGGTCCCCAAGAATGTGTTTTTGTGATATAATGAAAATTCATCTAAAATGATGTAAGATCTATGTATGATAAGAATAGGTCTCTATAGATGGAATCAATTGAATGGTATAGTTAACCATAGTAATATATGATGATAAAACACTATTAATATCCCTAGGTATATTTATAAGGATATTATTAGGGATGTCTTTGTAGATAATTCTAAGTATGAGACAATGTATATGAAAATTTCCTATAATTTTTTGTAAATGATAGATCAAGTGGTTTATATGAAATTGTATCGCTGTCTGTATAATATAAGTCAAAATGGATATAAAAAATTTATACCTAGGGGTAAAAACCTTGATGAAAATGTATTGAGTCAGACTTGATTGTGAATGTGTTCATGAAAATGAGCCTTGCTGTACACCTTGATTGACACTCATGAGGGATATGCTTTGTAAATTCACAAACTCTTTATAAAATGTTATAAAGGATTTAAATATATGATGACAATGAATGACATAGTATAGAAATAGGTTTTCATATATTGTGTCATTATTTATACATCCAATAAGTTATTTTTCTCATCATTATGTGATGTATTCTTTGATTAGTGTAGCATAATCTATGATTTTTTTTTTCAATGAAGGTATTTAGAAAGAAATTGGTTAATGTTGAATGTCACAAACAATTTGCTGATTAGAAGCCATGTAGGAGGATTATTAGAGTGAATAAAATTATGATTAGGACAAATCAGTTTTCATGGAACATGATTAACAACATTTCACATAACTAACTATCCAGCTGACCAAAGAATATAATGTAGGATTTTGATGAGTGTTAATATATTGGAGACCATAAAGGAAAGAATATTTATTTTCCAATATGTCTAAGATATGGGAAGGAACACCCCTATGGATTTCATATATGAATTAGAGGATGTTTTTACTGTGGAAAAGATGGATTAAGTGAAATTTACAATAAATGGATGATTACAATTTTTGTTAATATAATGGATGAGAATAATAGTTACCATAGGATATCATTTATTATTTAATATTTTAGATGTGAAATTCCATTGAATTATAAAAATAGGCATCCTAAGGAGAAATATCATGAATAAATTATGAAAGTCTGTATGAGTCGTGGTCATATTCTTGGGGATTAAGAGGGAAAAAATATTTTAGAAGGAAATAGGTATTTTTCAATAAAATGATGAAGCATAATTAATGGTTTCAAAAGGAATTTTACTGAAATAAATATTTATGTGTTTTAATATAAATATTAGGTTATATGAATCATGAAATTTATATGTATTGTTTAGTATATGTTTTTTGACATGGATTTGAAATTTATGTCAAATTTTTTGGATGACCATGAGAAGTGATGTAATGTATACGTGATATTCTTCTAAAACACTTGAGTAAGGTAAATATAACTTGTAATATGTTTCAGATATTGAAATTATTTTTTTTAATAATGTGTTAATTGATATGAATAACATAATTTAGTTATTATTGATGACCAAGTAACTTATAAATTATTTGTTAACAATGTTTTTTATGTTACCATTGATGGAATTTATGATATTATTGGATATAAAGAATATATTATTTTTATATTAAAGGAATTAAAAATAATTTAGGCTTTTAATAAGGTTTTATGAAAATTTTGGTTTCAACAAAAAACATGATGAACATTTTCACATGTTTGGTGTGTGATAATTAAGCACACATTCATATAATTTGGGTTAATAATTATATGTTAATTTTGGATACTTAGTCACATTTTTTTTATTTTTTACAATATAATCTTTTGGAAGGTTCATAAGGCTAGCTGTTTATGAAATGATTTATTTTTAACATTGAATGAGGATTAATATATTAATATTTTTTTTCCATGTGATGATTTATGAAAATTGGATAAAATTTGCTAAGATTTTGTTCAGATCATAACTAAATATTGTCGCAATTACTTATCCTTCTATTTATTGATCTTATGATCTACTAGTGATTCGGGAATAATATGTTCAAATTCATTTATTATAATAATATATAATGTTTAAATTGATAAAGGAAAAACAAAAGGGAGAAATTTTGAATATGAAAGGAGACATAATAAAGTAAGTCTACCATCTTTTAAAATTTATTCAACGTTTAAAAAAGGATAATGAAATCAAATGTTTTCATGTATTCTAAATTGTTGGTGATATAAATGACAATTTTGTGGAATATTTTGGTTATGGTTTTTAGTCATTATCTTCATCTGAATCACCATCTTTATTTTCATCAATGATATTTTTCACTCTCAAAAATTATTTATTATTTTCATCTATGTACAACTCTCCACATCCCTCCTATGTTATATTATGTGAAAACATAGTTATGAGTTACCTTGGGTAAACTTTATGTTTACAAATTCCCATTTATAAATGAATTATTATATTAAATTTGTAGGATATTGGTTTTTATGAAGAAAATTTCAAATGTTAATCCTTTTAAGGACTGAGAAAAATTTCATGGGTGAAATTAATTATAAGGGTGATAGAATGTTATGCCATTAGATTTTTTGAAATAAATAGTTTTCAAATGAATTTATTCCTTTAGATATTTTTTTCCACTTGAAATATCATATTTTTCTTGTATTATAAGAAATAATATGTTTATATTTCAGTACACATGACATAAAGCATATTAAGAATTATTCACAATACTGAATTTAAACAAAACATATAATACTATTAAAATATTATTTTTGAATGTAATAGTCCTAAAATTTCAATTAATATAGAAGGTATGAATACGATTAAATAATTTATTAAAATATGGTATAAAAATGAATATATAATTATTTTATTGGTGACAAATAAATTATAAATGAAAATAATAACCCTATAAATATAAAAGAAACCTTTTTTTCCAAAACATTATTTTTATACAGTAAAATTTGTTTTAAATCAATATTGTTTCTAAATAAACTTACAAAATGATTTTAATGATATTTAAATATTATATCTTTAATATAATTCATAAATTTTGTGATTTTTAGTTACTACATAATAATGAATACAATTTCATTGTTAAATTGTATTTCTCTAAAAAATATTATTACTAACCATGGAGATCTTATATTAAAATAAATTTTCAAAAAAATTTATAAATTTTATTTGAAAATATAATACTATTTTTAGAAATATACATTTCAAAATATTATGTGTGTGAGTTTTTTGTATTTTTAATAATTGTAACATTAATTAATGAATTTTAAAAAATAATGAATTTTAATTGAAAAATCAATTTTCATTAAATGTATATATATATATATTAGTTATTAACTTAGTATTAATGTAATTATAGATCAAAAATATATATATTAATCCAATTTAGGTCAATGGAATCATTTTCATATTGAATTTGGATATTAAAGCATTGTAAACTTTTGGACATTTCATCTTAAAACTCCTTTCTCGTCACTCCTACATGATTAATTTCAAAATAATTTCTGTGAAGTTTTTAAATTAAAGTTGGAAAGATGAATTTATTTTAATTCATCATACGAATTTATTATTGTAAATAAGTTAAAAATATATGTTTGACTAAAAATAAAAGTTAATTTAGTAAGAATTAATTACTGTGGTTATTGTAAAAATAGTTTTGAAAATTGTTAAACTAAAAACAGAACAATAAAAAACAAAAAAAACTAATCTAAAAACCTTTTTTAGGACATATATATTCTATTAAAAGTATAATGTTTTATAATGGATCATTTTTGAACCTTGTGAAATATGAAAAATGTGGGAGAAATAAATCAATTTCAAATATATCAAGTATATTCTCTACCAAACATATAGAAGGCCACCCACTATCCTCTTCTATTTACAGCTTAAAAATCCTTAAAATAAAAAAATAAATGACCAAATCAGTTTTAAAATTACCTCAACACTTTCTAGAAGTCTAATTTTTGTATCAAACCAACATAGGATGGTATTGTTTCCATCCTGAGGAGGATACCTGGAGATGATGTAACGTTCTTCAATAGTGATTTATATTTTATTTATTCCTCAAAATACATCAAATATTATTAAATTTTGACATAATAACCCCAATATATTAAATATAAAAATATATTTTTATGTTTATGGAATGAACTAAAACCATATATTCTTCAATTAAATGTGATTCAAGATCATCGTTCATGTGTACCACAGACTATTTCATCATGAAACGATATCATTTTTTCCATACCACCTTCATAAGCTAGGTATGATGGTTAATATAAAGTATAAATATAATATTTATAAACAAAATATGCATATTTAATCATTATATAATATTATACTTTTACTTTGTATTTTTATAGGGGACATGATAATGTCACTCCTTTGTTAGGTGGATCGCCACCCCAAGAAGTGATGTGATTTGTTCTCACAAACGCTTTAAATTAATGTTAATAAAGATACATTTAATGAATATATGTTATATAAATAACATAATTATGATATCTGTGAAATATTTATTATTATTTATGGATAATACAATAATTTATTTCTTTTTTTCTTTAACTAACTAAATAATGATAACGTTGTTCGTTTATGTGTGGACTACAACCTTCAGGAAGCAATGTGACAATATTTTCATCACCAAAAAAATAATGTAAATGTATAAGTATATTTAATGAAATAAAACGTTATATATGATATTTTTATCATTATATAATTATAATATATTACATTCCATAGTTCAAAATAAATCATTGAAAAATTGGAAACATTACTCATGTTTACGTACAACCAACTGCCTCCATGATTATAACATACCTAGTCTATCAAAAAAATATTTCATGAATAGTATTAAAAGTAAATTTTATTTATAATTATTATAATTCTCTTAGTATTATTATTATTGATATAATTTATCCATGATGAATGTAATTTTACCAAATATATCAAATCAAAACTTATAAGAAAAACAATGTGCTTATTACCTGAAACATGACTTTAAGAATTTTTTCTAATAAAATGGTAATAGATGAACATAATTAAATCACATATGGTATGATATATATATTTATGGTTATATAAAAGATATATAATAAACCTATATTTTTTATATAAGATTTTATAAAATTGTATTGAGGAAGTCAAATCTTATGGTAAGGGTTTTCCATCTAACATTTCACTTATGTAAGACACATTCTATATTCAAAACCAATTTATTTTATATGGGGTATATATTGATAAATAATGATTTATTGACATCTATAATAAAAATAATATTATTTACAAATCAACTAGATTATACTTATTTTATGTGGGTTTAGGGTTCAAAACATTAAAAATCAATAAAGTAATTTTGTTTCAATTTTTTGTAATTGGGACATAACTTCTATTTTGAACCTATAAAAATATATAAGGGGTATATAATTCATCATTGAATTGGTATATCATCATTATCATTATTTTAATGATATATTATGTTTCATTTAATGTTATTCTTTTAATCTTCTTATGATTTATGGTAACCAATGTGGTAAGTGTTTTCTGTTACAATCTCATCATTTTATGGGAATATTTGTTATCATGTTTCCAGTGACGATATTTTTTGATCTATATCTCAAGAAACATGTAAAATTTATTATTAGTTTTTTATGTAATAAATAATTTTTTTCTTACCTATATCACTATTTATTTACTTTAGATCATAAAACATTTTTTATATATCACATTTTTAGTCGAAAACTATTTTTCTTCAAAAATAGTGTATTATAAAAATGATATAAAATATGTTTTTTAATTTTTTCAATTTGGAATGGAAAATTTTATCAAAAAAAAATTTCAATTTATTTTTAAATCATCCTTTATATTTTTTTCATGGTTATTTTTAATGAAAATGACTGTCAAAATGTTTTATGTTTTAAAATATGATTTTCAAAAAAATATATTTTCATCAACATATGTCCAAATTAATCATTCAAAATTATTCTCTATATAAGATGACATATATTTATGTTACCTATTATTTAATGTAGATATGTGAAATATATTCCATTCTAACTCTTTCTCTAAATTGTTTATTATCAAAAAATTCATAAAACACCATATTTCATCATTGACTTATACAATTATAGAATTATTACGAAACCCAATTCATTTGTATGTGTTATTTTATGATAAAATAATGATGAAATTATGAAATATATATTTTTTCTGTAGGTTTTAATATGATAAAATGTTTATAAAACCCATTTAATTTTATGGGATTTGATATAATTATTGTTTTATGATCTTGTGGCCCTTCTCTGTATGATTTTCATTTTTGGCAGGAAAGGAATATATCTCACACTAATGAATTATGTAAATAATTATATCTTGTGAGACCAAAATGGGAAAATTGTTAACATGAATAATCCACCATCAAAAACTAGATTATCCCGATGCACTATAGGAAAGAGGTGTGTCCTGATCCTATAAGAGAAACAATTTTGTCTTAATCCATAATGGGAACCATGTGATAAATCCCAATCCACTGTGTTTATGGGGATGTTATTTAAACATGATATATGAAATAGTTTTCTATATTTATTCTAGTACCACACATTTATGAAATTATATTATGGTTCATGAAGGTTTTATGATGATTAATCGCCCTTATGGTCCATGTTTTCAGAAATGATAGCATTTTATACTGTGACACATGTCTATGATCTATAAATGGTTGGGTATGAACGTCATATGGTTTGTTTATGATAAAAACCCCTTATTATCATCTTATTCATTCATGTGATCAGGGATTTATATCTCTTATTTTTACTCTTAGAGAGCATATAATCTCACCCATTCTTATGTTTCCTTTCCCCAAGTTATAAATAAAGGTTTTATATAGAGTATTATAATCAAGAGTACTGAATGGGGAGATCATTGTAGAAAAAATCAATGATCCTTTTCAAGATTAGATGATTTTTCCATGTTTACAAAGCAACTAAACTATTAGAGACCACAATAATGTTTTTGAGTAATATAATTAATATTAAAATAAAAATATGTAATATCTTTGTATGTGAAATCATAGTCTACATATTTTAAAATACACAAGGAAAGATGGGTAACAAGATTAATTTCTAGATGGTAAATATGTTTAATAGGTTTAACCTCTTTTGGGGATAGATTGGCCATAAGATTAATTTATTGTGGGGAATTATTTGTCGTAGGTATAATGTCTCGAAGGGACATATGGTTCCTGGTTGTATCATCCTGTAGGGATAGATGTGCTACCTATTTATTGTCTTGTAGTAATAGATGAGATGATTATGTTTGTCCCTAGGGTGTTGATTTCATACATCATTGTTGGATTAGTGTGTCTCCATGGAAGAATATTTCACACATTGATGTTTGGTGGGATGGTGTGGTGTCAGGATTAGAGCCTAGAGAGGTGTCATGTAGATCGTGTTTAAGATTCATGAATCCAAAACCATATAAATCAATGACATATTTTAATTTTGAATTATCAGATTATTCCATGATGTTTGAAATAATATGGTAAGGATGTTCATGTCATAAAAGGAGATTCAATGAGGGATGTTGTGGGGATTATGCATAGATGCTTCCTAACAGTGTATAGTCTTTTAAAGGTAAAGATAAGGTTGTATATCATGATGAACATACATGGGGAAGCCTAGTTGGATCACACAAGGTAAGGCTACTATTTAACATTATGTAACTAGGATGTTATCATGTAGTTTGACATTGTAAAACTAGGATGTGAGGGTAGAATATTTTATATCCTACAGTTCAAGAATTGTTTTATCCCCAAATACAAAATGGTGTTGGAATGGTGTCCTTTATTGTTGGTTGAATCACCTTTATGTCAAACACATATCCACTTCCATTTCTATTGGTTTAGAACAGTGTTTATTCCTTAAATAAAAAACAACCAAAGGTTCATTATCTATGAAATACATACATTCCAAAGGTAGGTGATCATTCAGAAAGATAGACAATGAAACTTAAGAACTCACATTGGTCGAGAGGATGGGGGTCGGTCTCATCATACCGTTTAGGGGGGGGGGATTATTTTCTACTCAGGGAATCTCTTATATATTTCATTTATGTTCATGAATTATTTAATAATTTCCTAGTACGATGTAGGTGAACCTCAAATTAACCATCAACTATTAACATATATGGAAAATTGAATCATCTTTACGTATCAGAGACTCTTCATGAATGGATAATTCGATATCTATATAAGGTTCTCCCTCAATGGTATCATCTTATGTTTTAATTTTTGAATCTTTGTTCTTTATTATGACCATATTGGTTTTTAGCTACTCAGTGGGGTAGTCTAGATAATATCATCATCTAGGGAGACATGATTTGTTTTAAGGATGGGATCAGACCCATTAAATTGGATTCTTATGCATCATTATTAATGGAATTAGAACCCACATAGTTCAAGTTTGATTAATGGTTAACATCATACCATTTAGGGTCATGTGATAAGGATAGAAATGAGCAGTTTAACATCATGAAATATGGACGATTAGGTAAAAGGAGGATAGTAAATGTTTTGTGTTGAAATTATACCTATGTGGACAAGATAACCAAGAAGTGATATGGGATCCTAGGTTAGATAAATATTCATTTTGAATGTGACACACAGATATTATGGAATGTTTTGGGTGTTGGGTTTATACCCCAAGGAGGATTCCTATGTATCTCATTAGGATTGTAAACAAAGCTCTCATAATCCTTGTTGGTACCCATGCATATAGACGCCATCATGCTAGACTCTAATGGGATTAAGACCCTTGGGGAGGATTGTGTCTGGGCTTATTCCTAAATATAACTCATTTTGGAAGGTTTCATGAGGGATATCTCAACTCATGGTTATTTAGAGGCTAGTTCGGGGCAGATACATAAGTAGGATTCCCATGGATGAGTATGATGATATGTTTTTGGATTATATCATGTAGGTTTCCTATAGGATGGATTTAGAGGCTTATTCCTAAGGTTTATTTCCAAAAAATATTTTGGGGATTATGCCAAGTAAGAGCCACAAAATGGTTGGTTGGGGCATTACCATGTAATGATTCTCACAAATGTTCAAAATGGTGTAGATTTCAATATCCCCATCAAAAACTTATCCAAAGTAATCCATGCTCAGCGTTAGAGACTAGAAAAACAAGAAGATATGATAAATTGAACAATATTTATTTTCATATGTTCAGATAAATAGACTTGAGTAACGACACCTATTTTGGTATTCTGAAGGAAGGAGAGAGGGAGATATGGAAGAATAAGCTCCAAAAAAACATGCATCCCACATTGTGGATTTTTACGTTCATGGCTATCCTCCATGCCCACATGATTCATGATGATTCATGCTTGAATGTGAGAAACAGGAAAAAAAGGATTTTGAAAACCACACAATCCATATTTTTTAGTGGAAGGGTATGTGGAAATGGGACTTCCACATCTTCATTATACCCGAAACCCAAAGGGAGATAGGTAGGATGTTGATGTTTCTATATACCCTCTAATTTTTTCTAATCAGGATAATTACATTTTGTGATCTATAATACTAAGAACCGTGTCTTTGGAGAAAAAGGATAGTTCGATTTAAGAGTGGTCCTTAATTTATGTATTGTGGAATACTCGAGGGGAGATTCCTGAAAATTTGTTTAGGAGGGCGAAGATCTCATTTATTGTTGAAGGGAAAGGAAATTATATTCCTCATCATCCTCGCCCTATACTATAGGTTCTCGGTATTATAGAATACTAGGGAAGGAAAAGGTCTAAAACTGAGTACCTAGGATTGGGAGTTTCTTGAATTCACCCCAAGGGTCAGGGTCCTTGTGACCATGGGAATATATACTCACATTCTCCTCGAGGACCCTACACATTGGGTAAGAAGATTGTGGGAATACGATGAAGATAAGATTTAATACTCAAATGTGAGACAAGAAGGTGTGAAACATTATATGGTTTTGAATGTATAGATCCTTCGGTGGAGGTTTCAATTTGGTCCCCTTACGATGAAGGATCCAGAGTAAGGGATTTTCTTCCATGGTTATCTTGGAAAGGGGCCTCAATAGTGGCTCACACATGGTAATGTTTTAGGTGATCCTAGGGAGGCCCATGAAGGTAGGATCATGTGAGACAAGCGAGGCTAATTCATGGTATTCTATATATGTTCTAAGTGTTGCACAAATGTATGCCTACATGTGTTGTAGTTACATTCGGTGATGTACCACCTTGGAAACAACACATTTGATGGAATTTCACAAGCCTTCAACGGTTTCTATCGGAGTTCCCGGAAGTGTATCACATATGTTACTAGTTATCGAATGTTATATCATAATATATTTTCCACCATCTGGGAAAGGGTTCATCATGTAACTATAATTTATTTTAGACTATCATAGGACTTTGGTTCCACTACACCCCTTAATTCCTTCTATATTAGGTTTTAGAGATCCACATCGAGTGTTTTAGTGGGACTGGGTGATTCATTTGGGTGATAAGACCATCTAGAGATCTTTTGGAAGTTTTTTTTGTAACCAATGTTGATCCCCAGTGTCCTGTATATAGGAAAAAATAGACCCCATGAATTTTTGTTGTTTCACATAGGTTAGCTGTTTAAGCTCTTGCACATGAATGGTGAACATTATGATACAAAGGTACCCTACTCACTGATTATGGTTGGGGGTACCTATGTGTTGGTACATTGTTGAAAGGGTTTGGCTATTGGACATCTTCATTTATCTTCTTTTCATCCCATTAATGTATTTCACTTTCAAATAATTTCATGGTTGTGGAAATGTGGAGTGTCAAAAAAATCCCCCTGCTAGGATTGGATCCTATCTAAAAAATATTGTTTTATCCAATGGTAAATTTGTGAAAAGGTTATATGAATCATGTAGTTACTCCATGTAGGTCATCCACATGGATCATCCCACTAGGTCAGCCATATAGGTGGGCTGCGCTACATTAATAAATTGGGTTGTGGGTTTTAGGAGATGATCCCCACGCTTCCTCAACTCAAGTCTCATCACAATATTATTCTCCACATATCTTCCACATATGATTCATTGATAATGAAATTTTCATGAAAAAAATGTATGCACCTACCTGTGTGATATGTATGTCTCAGTTAGTGACTTATTCATGATTTCATGGTCATGGGTCCTATGTGAGGTCACTAGAACATGAACCCAACAGGATCTCACAAGATTGCCAAAATAAATCACTTCTATAATCTTTTTGGAATTAACTTATTTTTAATAAAAATATGGGTGTATCTATGATGGTTGAATTAATTCATGGGAGGCTATTATTTCTAATTAACATTCTATGAATCACATTGAAGAGATGGTAAAAGATATATTTCCTAACTACTGTGATGCTCAAAATACGACTCTAATATATTTTTTCAGGCATCTAATGAAGAATCATTCTAACTAACCTGAGAGTAATTATCATACACATTATTCCCATTTCCATCTGAAGGATTTCTTCATATCGTATTTGAATAATTACACTCAATCATTCTTAAATATATTAATGATGGGAGATCATATATATCCTATTTGTTGTATCATAGTCATTGTTCTCTATTATTTAATTCTAAACTTTCCTAAATTATGTTCTCAAATCTATCATTCCACCTTCCATGATTCTTAGATAGACCATTCAAAGGGTTAAAAGGAAGATTGGGACATCCTTCCAAGAGTGGGTGTTATGATCAAATGGATGTGGGTGTACTAGGTACACTAGATGGTTGCTGAATTTTTATCTACGCTGATGTAATTGGGAATCTATGATGTCTAATGGGTGTCCCAAAAATATTTATACATGAACATAGAAATCATCCCTAAGTTGATAAGCCAATGGAGTCTACAAACCAACTCTTTTCACCCAATGAATAGATATGTATGTATCATATTGGGGTAAATCCACGATATCTACAAGGATTTTGATCTGTATAGATTTGTAGGATGAGTTCATCCCTTTGATGGTGATGTGGGATGATTCTAAAAGGATTCCAACTGTGGAATATTATATAATAAATATACATTGAGATATTAAGATGGAAGACCCCCGCATGAGGGGGGATATCCATCTCGAAACAAGGATGACTACATTCCCAGAGAAAATGGGTCAAGTCCCAAATAGAAAATATACAGCGGGGTGTCCCAAGATAGGTATGCAGGGTGTTACTAGTAAATTTTGTACAACATTGAAAATGATGGATTAAAACTAAGGGGGTTTCATTCCCATGTTTAGTACACCTATGAAGACACATCTCACATGATTTTTAACTGAGTGACTAGGAACCTATATGATTCCTATCTCTGATTAAAATAGTGGACTGAGGTAAGGGACAATTGTAATGGATTCCAAGATATAAAAGAAGAAGATCATTGGTTGGAAATCCCCATCCTCATGAATATTCAGTGAATCCTACTATATATTTATTTATTGATTTCACTGTTCAGAATTACATGACCATTAAAAGAATAGTGAGGATGGATCACAACCCAATTTATATCCCATATAATGTTATGTCGGGTTGTGATTCATTAGGGATGATCATAAATTTCTATTTTAGGCCCTTTCTTCTATTCATACCCCATACCTAAACCCCAGTTATATCTATATGAGGATGAACATGTTCAAGGAGTTCAATTTCATCCAATATAAGGAACCAACTAAGGGGTGATCGACTGATAAAGAAAAGGCTATAAATGTGTTATGATCATACATGATTTCTTTTAGGTATTTTGTGCTGGTGAGTCATATTTATGGAGAGGTTATATGTGAGTCCTATTCTCTATATATATTTTCATTCCAAATTCATGATATTTCAACAAACATGCATATCTCATTCCATGCATGTCCGATCAAAAAAATCATCCAATGCAAGTCCTATATAATTGTATTCATATATATTTAGAGAAAACGTGAACAATAATCAACCTACCTCTAGTCGATGCATCCACTAGATTCACCTCTTTGTTTTCTGAGTCTTGGATTGATTCATATCCCAAGGGAGTTTTAGAAAATTCCATCCCTCATGTTGACATTGGAAAAACCACCATGCATGGTAGGTGAGGAAGAATGGATCATCCTCCCACTACTGAAGTTGTTTCACCTCACCCAGAGGATAGTTATTCACCTTTGGAGGGTACAAATGACGAGGTCTCATGTTCTCCCTAATGAGCTCATGCATGGCTCAGTCTACTAGAGAGAATAAAAAGGGATATACTAACTGAGGTTGGGCCTATACAGTCTAGTCACCACCATTAAAATGAAACCAAGGTTTTGTTTTCCTATCATTCATATATGATGGATAGGGTCACGAATCCAAGGAAATTGAAGTCTATCGAATTAACTTCATGAAAATATGGGACCACCTATAAATTTGTGTGAACATATGTAGTCTAATTTTTGAAAGACCGGCCATCTGATGCTCAAATCATACCGTCCCTTCATAATGATGGGTTACAAATTCTCGAGATAGGAGATGCTCGATCCCCACCAAATCTTAATTTTGTGTAAAATCCAGTTAAGGTGGGGATTTAAATCAAGGATATATAGATTTTTATTTATCCAAGTGAAAACCAGATAACTTCTACGAGACATGTGGAGGACATTTTGAGGTGGGGTGCCACTAAAGTGGATATCCACCTATATTTTAAAGAATCGATATACTATATTGATCCCAATGCTGTAGGTTCTATTTTTCTTGTTCATTATTATTTTTTCTAATTCTTTCATCTCAAACAATGTACTACTTCATTGGGGTTACAAAATCATGATTAGTAGTGGTATAGGGGTAAATAATTTGAGATTCCTTCATTAAAATATGGCCTGAATGACATCCCACATAGAAGAGATGAATTATATCATGAACCAAGAGATTTCTTCCTAGGTTATTAGTGAATAGAGGGAATTATGGAGGGAGAACATCCACTACTTCCTATAATGGGTATTTTTGAGGTTGCTAGTACTATCCATTCACTGTTAAAAAAGAATGTTAGAGAATAAGATCATTAACTAACTACCTCATTAGTTATGGTAAGTCTCCACATTATCATCAATATCAGAATTGTATAGAAATAATATCATTACCCTATTTTTTGGTAACATAATTTCTTCCCTTGCCTCTATCAAAGAGATTAGAAATGATCCCATAGGAAATAATGAGTACAATATGGATCATGAATCTATCCCAACTAGTGAGTGGGATACCTTATCAGAATATGGATGGATTCATGTCATCGAGTTGATTTTCATGACAGATGAAGTATTGATATTTGAGGATACAAAATCCACTCTTTTCACTTCACCTTCCAATATAGAGAGGGGAATGATTCTAGTAATATAAAATATACATAAGAAAGAATCATATTATGACTACATATTTTTATTCTTTATGATATTTTTGGTTAATATCATGCACCATTAGACCAATAGATGAGTGATTCCAACCCTATGATTATCACTAATGACATTGTATGGGGTCTCAGGTCATTAGTAGAGGGTGTTGTGAAGATTCTTGAGCCAAAAATTTCGGGAATCCCTACAGGTGATGCTACATGTGGATTAGGACATTAATACATACCATAAGAAATTGTGAAATGATATTTTATGAAATTATAGAGTATTGATAATTATCCCACCTATATAAAAGTGTGTGACAAATTTAATAATTAATTTAATAAACGTTACTCTTTATGGGTTGTGAAACCAATTTTTTTCTTAATTTTTATTCATAATTGGATGAATTATGCATCTCTATTTGTGAAATATGTTATAGAAACAGTGAAAAACAATGTGTTGAATTTTATACTACTCTTCTTGAAGAGGGATCACTGATTCAAGGGGATCCCAATGTGGGGGATCTCCATGGGACTCTATAAGTGAGATCGAGTAAAATTCAGGATAGTTAACCTTATCAAGAGGATTCAGATCAAAATACTGAGATGGAGAATGTCAAGGAGGAGTCCACCTAGTCCACTGACCCGTTACTGGGTGAGTGTTGCAAAATTCATTATTCATCCCCAATTTCATATGTCTATTATTTAATTATGGATAACAATTACCCTTTTCCACTGTCCATTTCCATATAAATGTTTAGACAAGTTTGTAGGAAGAGACTCCATGCCTAATAAACCAATACTGAAGTTTGTAACCCCTAGTTTTCTGTAAGGAAAGGGTTGTGGTTCCTCGTTGAGTGAACTGGTCCTGAAATACATGTCCAGCATTATATCGATTCTGATTCATATGTGGATTTTCACAATTCACTTTAAATCACATAGTGAGGCATGGAAATACATTTTGAAATAAATATCCTTGACAACTTGTAAAGGCCTACCGTATTATAATTTTTTTATTTCATTCCAATTTAGTATACTGGTACCCATAAGATATTATTACCACATGATTCATGATATTTTTGAAGGGATCATCCACAAATGATAGAAAGAACACAAGCTTTAACAAGAACACATACAGGCGAATCTACTAATCATCATTGATAAACTTCGAGATACATTATCCTAGCTCGTGGCCAACCATAATAAGAAGTTGTATGATTTTAAACAATAGATTATTGATAATATATTTAAAATATAAAACCTTCAATAGGAGAAAGTTCTACTCAGGGGAGGTTTTAAAACATAACTATTCCCCAGAAGGACCTCAAAATAATGGTTAATCACCTATTTCGCCCATGATGGATGAACTTCACTCGGATGAGGAGGGTGAAGCTATTCAATTAGTTAGACATCTGCAAGCTACATAGGGGGATCAGGAGACTATTCAAAAATTATGATTTATGTTTATAGTGTTTTCTAAATTTTAAAATAGATAATCTATTTTAAGGATAGTCCTAGGATTTTGTTTTGTCTCATGAATGAAAGTAATTTTGTTTATAATCATCTATTTCATCACCTTTTTTTTCATTATCCAATCATAACATAACATGGAAACTAATTTTCATTGAAAAAACTCTTTGTGTTAGCTAGTTTTAACTATATTGATAGAAATGGGGTGATGCCCTAATTTTTTCCTAATCTGTGGAACCTGATGAGAAAAGTATCCATAATTCTATGGTCATGTGTAAAACCATAATATCCATTTATCTTTTGTTTCATCAACATAATTTTTTTAGGTCTAATATAAGGAAAACGAGAGAGAGAGAGAGAGAGACTTGGATTTTTCTTAGACCACCCTTTTCCAATTTCTATCCTAACATGTTTTGTGCCTTTTAAATTTTCACGACATAAATTTTTCCGATACTACAGGAAGTGAAGGTTTATTGATCTGGGACTCAAATTTTATCTAGAGTTCTCTTTGATGTTTTTGAATCAGGAATGCAATTTTCCTCCTTTCTATGGGAATTTTAAATTCATGGAACAATAGATTATGAAAATATTGTTTTATTTCAAAAAAATGTCACCATAAGTTTTTGGATGATAGACAAAACGTGGCATCTTGTCCATGAATGTTCTAAAATTCATTTTAAATCCAATGGGGAATCTTGAGCTATAATATTTTGGTTCTTGGATCATAAAAATGATATTAATGATTAGAGAATGTATCTCCAGAGGTTAAATTTACCACTGGTTGACAAACCTGTTTTCTGGAATACTTTATGAAAAGCTAATAGGGTTTTATTATAACATAATTTGGAAAGGTGTCCTCAATAATTATAAAATTTGATTGATGATGGATGAAGGAAATACATGGAGATTTGGAGTATTCAAGAAAATTATGGGTTATTTTTTCAAGGTATTGTGTCTTAAAATTAAGAAAACACTTTTATTTACATTGGATTATATTGGTAAACTACTCCAGTGTGAATTTGGATTTTGTGAAAGAGGATACATTTGTTAAATAACCAATATTAGGGGGAATGACCCCTTTTAAATTTGTTTAAGTAACTATGAAGTTTAATTTATTGTGACAAAGACACTAACCATGTATTTTTATCGTCTTATAGATATGATTTTGTTGTATAGTTTAACATTATGTGATTAGGATGCTACACTATTAATTTTAATTTTGTATATAAAGGAAACTATGTTATTCAGTGTAATTTTATTCAACAAGGACATTATGATATGCAGTTTAGTATCATAAAATAAGGAAATGATGGGGGGATACAATCTATCTATGACCAAATTTTTATTAATTCTCCCCTTTAACGATATTCTATCTGAGAATGCACTATGACTTTTAGGTATGAGGGG
Source organism: Viscum album (assembly GCA_963277665.1). Lineage (NCBI taxonomy): Eukaryota > Viridiplantae > Streptophyta > Magnoliopsida > Santalales > Viscaceae > Viscum > Viscum album. Next base: position 2,102,771,476 of record OY728128.1, on the reverse strand, counting down.
GGAAATTTCATCAGCTGTAATATATGGATCTCAATATCTGATGACAGGTATGGGGAATGTGGATTGTGAAGATTGGGGAGGACTGTTATATGGATGATGTTACATGTGGTCAATAAACCCATTTTGTGGGATACTTTAAGAAAAATCATCTCTGTCATGTTAAAGCATAGTAAAATATCTATATCATTAGGCTGATAGTTCCTTTTCTGGGAGACATATGAAAATCCAACTAGGTTGTGATAAAAAAAAGTCAGGCAATGAAGTTATCAAAAATTATAAAATTTTATTTCCCTTAACTAATTTATGTTTAAATGGATTCATATTTCCCAAGAAAAAATGTCTTATTTTGCAGATAGAAAGTATTCAAATATGGAAGGATACATTTGAGTCAAAAATAAATAATATTTGGGGTCATATGTTCCGTATGTAGGTCTAACCCATGTTTTGGAAATATTGTGCATGTAGTTTTAGCTCATATGACTTGGACCATAGAATTATAGAAATAATAGGTGATAGGAAGCCTATAAGACCATGTTCTTTTGACATATTTCAAAAAAAGGAAGGAAATTATAATCCATGGACTTGGGTGTTATTAGATGGGGAGAATGGATATAGAAAAAATATTTGAGGGATGACCATGGATTGATCTGAATAATGGATTTTCATATGATGTCATTAATTCTTATGAGGATTGAAGAGGCTTCTCCTAATGGTTAAGTTACCACTTGTTGACCAACCTATTTTTTGGGTTAATTTATTAAAACCCAACTGTGGTGTGTGACATCATATTAAGATAGTGAAATCCTTTTGAATAACAACCTTATTTTTGGAGAATATTCCACAAGGACAATTGGGGAGAGTTACTTCATAGTCAGGATATGTATTCCTTCAATATTAGACATTCCATCACCGAAAGAGGGATAAAGATTATAGAGATATGAAAGTGTCTAATAGTAGAGTTATACTGTATATAATTGAGTTTTAAAAGATTAAATGATGTTTTTATATTGATATTGTCCATGAATAGTAGGGTTTATTGTAAAGAACAGACTCATATGTAAGAGGGTACATCTCTATTTCCATGGTGGATCCTTTAAAGATGGGACTAGATTTAATTCCACCAACATGTATCATTGTTTGTATATAAGGGAGGGTGAATTTTTATTTTTCAAGTGTCTAAAACTAGGAAATGAGTCTTATGTGTCACTATGTGTCTCGCTGGAATGTGAATTAAGTCACATATAGTTCAAGTGGTATCCTATAGTTTAAAAGAATGTGTCCAGCAATTACCCATTAAGTGTAATGTTATCTAGAAAATATGTTAGAAAAAAAGTTTAAAATCAGTAATTAGTTATGTTATTCAAATATTTTAATGTTATGAAGTAATAATATTAACAATATAGTTTAATTTAATTCATTAAGGACGTTAGACACTCAGTTAACATCATATTATAAGTGTGTTAGTCACAAAGTTTAATTCCATGTGGTAAATATGTTATCCATATAGTTTGATTTCATGTGAAATGGATGTTTGCCATGAAATTTAAATACATGTGTTAAGGACATCAATGATGCAGTTTAATGTTATATGTTATGGAAGTTACCCATGTAGTTTATTGTCCTATGGTAGGGTCCATATCCAAGCAATTTGAAGTCATGTTGTAGGGGAATTAGCCATGCAGTGTAAAGTCATGCATTAAGAACATTATCCCCAAGCATTAATGTCATGCATTAAGGAAATTAGATATGTAGTTCACAATTACATGGTAATGATGTTTTTAAAAAAGGATCCTCATTTTGAGTGCATCTAAGATGTGGTATTGGACAGATGCATAACAATATATCTTATTGGAGAAAGAATCAAGACACACATTGTTTTAAAATAATGATTCCCACTCCAAAAAAATATGTATGAGGTGGAAAAGGGTTCTTTAGGAAGAAGGGATTGTACATAGGGTGATAACCCATATTTGATCCTCTAATGTAGATGTTTCTCATACATAAGAATTTTGGGGAATTGCCCACATTATGTTGTGACTAGGCCCAAGATTAAAGATACATACGCCACTACATATCTCATCATAATGAGAATCTAGCCAGAGATATCTCTTGAGGTTATCATATTGTTTATTATCATATAATGAGTACAACATGTGTGGATTTTATGTCCTTTCATCAAGGTCCATGATTTACTCAATGTGAATAGATATGATTTACTTAGTAAGGGTTCTATTCTACTGAAAATCAAAATCCCATCTGAGATATGATTGGGGTGAGAAACATGGAGTGGAAAATGATTCTTCCACCAGAAAAAAGGAAATATTATGGATGGATTGGGGAATATTTATTTTGTGGTTGATGAACTAGGATGTGAGATTTGGGGGTTTCTAAAAATATCATCAGAATGAGATTCATGCCACACATTGTTCGAAAATCCCATACTGTTTAATTTCTTTCATTGAGGACATAGAATAAATTATGTGAAGGATATAAAATATTGTTTCTAGGTCCAAGGATAGAAATATTTGCATAAATGGATATCCTGTTATGGTAAGAAACAATCCACCCATATTTATAGAAATATTCACATTGCATGTCTAAATCATAAAAAGGGTGTGGTAGAATTTTATATTTTGAATTTACAAGAGAATGTATATCTGGGCGAAACTATATATCACATTTGAATGGGAACCAAGCCATATGTAGTTCTATAATGATTTTTATTTTTTATCATCCTAGAACAATGACGCCGGACTTACAGTTCAACATCTTACTATAAGGGCATCGGTCACCTAATGTGTAAAGGTATACTATATCGGGACTAGAGGATAGGACTTGGGTATCACTATATATCATGTTGGAGAAAGAGTAAATCCACACATCAATCTTAAAAATTATTTTCCACATTAATCATGTATCAACATGGGGAAATGGGGGCTTTGATATTTTCAATAATGATGGATGGGCCCAATACATGAGGTTTAGGTGTCACTACAAATCTAATTTAAATGTGAATCAATCCATATGTTCTGGAAAAGTTACCTGTGTTGGTATGATTTGTACATAGGGAAGCGTTAAATTATCAATTTATTTATCACATATGGCCCTTAGATTAAAGGTCTGTGAGAAGGTACATAAATCATTCGAATGAGAATCAAGCCACACATATAGTTATTGAAAAGATCATGCAGTTTATTAATATGAAATGAGAATGTAAAATATATAGTTTTATTTCATGTTGAAAGGAAGTGATCATGTCAGTAATTACAAATATAAATTGGGCCTAAATTACACTATGGTGTAGCAATGATGTGAGTGGGGCTTATTCATTGGAGCTACCTGTCCATTCATCCTCATGTCTAGACAAGAAGGAATATTGGCCTACTGAGGGGCTTGAGGGATGTTTTTGTGACTTACACTTGAGATGGAGGCCCATATTTAAGGGACCACAATGAGTGTCTTATTTCATGTTATTTCATTGGTTTGAAAAAATCAAATGTGTTGGATAGTAACCATGTAGTATAATGTACAGCAATGAGGATGAATGGTGTCATGAAGTTTTAGGCCATACATATTGGACTAGATGTCACATACTTTATCATCTGGTTTCATGGAACATGATGCCACAATGTTTTTCATCATAAAAAATGGACGTTATTCCATTCAGTTTAGGGTTATCTAATAAAAAACTAGCTATTGAGTTTAACTTCTTATAACTGATATGTATGTCGTGTGATTTCATGATATATTTAATTAAGATTATTGAATTTTTTGGGGCCGTAATGTTCTCTCCATCCAATGATATTAAAGAATATGATCTGTTAGAGTGGACCATTTGTATGAATTAATTTTCCTCCCACGCTGCTCCATGGTTATGAGGCTTCCTTCCATGTATCATTGTAGTCCTAGGTACCAATACCAATTTTCCGTGGAATAATGAATGGAGGATGGATTTTATATTTAAGTCTCAAGCTGTCAAATTTTGATAGACATCCTAGTTGTAGAAGGCATGATATATCTTTTCATCCAGTCATGCCAAAGCATCCATCAATTTCTAATATTTTTCATCTGTACATATTTAATCACATATGGAAATAAATAGTGATGGACATTGATCCTCAATGGGTATGACTGCTTATGTTTTTCATACTAGTGAGTACGTGGTCACATTTTTAGTAGTTGACAGATTCCATTACGACCATATGGAACGAATGTGATTTACATACCACTAATATTTATCCTTATCCATCAACTTTTGAAGTAAGTTTGATAGGGTCTCATTGAATGCCTATATCTATTCATTATTCGCTGAATGACGTTGGGGTAAATGGTTAGATCTGATATTATAATAATATTATATATTCTACAACTAATTAGAATATAAATTAGTATCATTTTCTTTCATTGTTGTAAGAGTGATTCCAAATCTGGTAATGATGTTGGTATCCTTGAAGATGATAGTGATTTTGGCCCTGAATTATTTGAGTGGTATTGACGCGTCCCATTTGAAGAAGTAGTTGATAGAATTTATGATGTCTTTCAACTACATTTCCTTAGCTTTAGGGTATGTCCCCACAATATCCACTCCCCATATAAAAGATGAAATGGATTATTGGGTTGTCTTTAGAAACTCTATTGGTTAATGGATGATGTTTTCATGAACATAGTAGGAATAAAATTTAATGGTGATTTCTATGAAATTACATATCATAATGGTCCAGTTGTACCCAAGCCATCAAATGTTATTGGAAATCATGATATGTGACTTGTGTACACCAAAATCTCTAGTATTGACTTCATTCATAACAATATCAGTCTCTTCCCCACCAATACATATGAGACAAACTCTATCAAATATTTATTTATGGAGGACCATTTGGGGAATCGATCCATCATAAAGAGTGAATTTGGATTATTTTCATCATATTTTATATTTCAATGCTATATCATGTTAGATTACCACATTCGTATGGTATAACAGGATTTGAATTATCATCATAGAGGTATGGCCATAGAGATCAGGGATATGGAAGAATTCATTAATCACTTCTGATCTGACATTGCCAAACGTGAGACCATTTTATGAAGAGAAATGATAATGAATTTTTCATCTGGGTTTGGATATCCTAGTTCTATAACATCTTTCCCCCAATCTATATGCCTATAAATTCTATGATCAAGGGATGTGGTTTAATGTTTTATCCAATGGAAATTACGCCATTATCCCTCAAACACAATCATGCAGGGGGGTTAGCTCTTCTATTATGATGGAAAACCCCTTTTTGGTACACTTTTCTAAAATATCTGAGTTTACTATCACCTCTATGTGGAGAATTAGTACTTGGAGTTCCATTTCAAGTCATAAAATGGGGCCTTGATATTCCCCCTAATTGTTTGTACAACCTTCTTCTAACATGAAGGATTATGGAGAGATCATTTTTCATAGGGAGATGGTCATGATCCCTAACAAAACATTGATGAACTTAGGGTCTTACAAACCCATTCTTGTTGGGATTCTAGATGATCCATCACAACAAATTTCCCATATTTAGGATCTGGCTTGAATATAGAATACTTCCTAATCTGCAAATTCATTACATACGGATGATGTTATAATATATGGGTGTCATTCATGGAAATATTTCAATGCTTGGACTTTCACTTATTTTGGGGATCGAATTGTATATCAAACATCTACAGAATAACCTCCCCCCATTCCAAACATCTTATCATCATAGGTTGGATTATGATGTGTTTGACTGGTTTTTAGGGACAAAAGGGAACTAATTATACTGAAGGTAGTTTCATATTTTTCTAAAATTCAATGACTAATTCCAAGAACCTATTTTTGAAATTTTTATAATGAGTCTCAGTGATTAGAAATGATTAATTAAGATAATAAAGGCAATTTTCATTCCCAGCATTATTCTTTTGTCCATGGAAGGTAACCTGTGATCATTCTAGGGTCCTAAAAAATAGAATAATCAACATTGCCTCAACACATGGAATTAATACTAGGGGGTCTCAATAGGTACTTCTTGAAATAGTCTAATTATTCCCAACAATCACATGTCCAATGATATCAGACCCCCTACATAATTTGTTTGGAAAATTGTAGACACATTTCTATAAGGATGGATACAATGCACTACATGTCAACCAAGTACACTTGAAGACCCCTAAACTATTTAAGGTGTTGATGAGGAGACATGCTAAGGATATCTTTTTTTTCTAAAGATCAAATTTTATACTATGAGAACATATAATGAAGCCAAGAATGTTTCATGAGGTTACCCTGAAAGCACAATTTATTGGATTTATCATCAAGATTTATTTTTGTATTCTATTGAATATGGCCTCCATGTAATCCATGGGGTCATAACATCATTTATACCTAACCACCAGATCATTAATATTGAATTCTACAAACATCTGTAAAAATGGATTAAATATTTAATGCATGGATCATTGGTACATGGTCTCAGTATTCAACAAGAAAAAAGGTATTATCTGATAATGGAATAATCTATGGGGGGATCTAAAGGATGTGGACTCCTCCTCCTCGAGGGACATATACATTTTGTTTCACAAAAAATAAATCACCCATGAAGGATACATGTAGACAACTAGCAGTCACATCAATTCGTAGACCCATGATTGGAATTGGGAATTCAATTATTGGACAATGATGGTTGAGATCAATAAATTCAATGAAAACTATGATATGACCATTTATATTCTTCATGAGGATTATTTTGGCTATCCATTTCAAATATAATACATCTTTGATGAATACATCCTTAATATTCATATCCATTATACCCTTGATTTTGGAGGTTTATGTTGGGTCTGTCTATCTTCAAGGTAGTTTGTACCACCAATTTCATTATGAAATCAAAGGTGATTGCTAGAAACATTAGGATCAAGGCCTCAAATCTCTATGTAATTATAGACAACATGTCCTAATGTCTCTTATAGAAGAAAGTATATAAGTCTTTTTCATTGTAGTTCATGGAAACTATAATCAAAGTGGTTAATGGATCCTTATCCACTACAAGGATTATTTCTCTATCATCATCAACAACAGATGATAAACCTTCTTATAATCATATAAGGAAATCCATGAGTTATTTTAACTATTCATCTTTTTTAGGCTTTTACTCTTCCACCTCTACCTTGGGGAGTATGTGATGAATCATGTTTCTCATAGTTAATGGAATTATTGAAATTTGGACATTCCAAAGATGAAGCAACTATATCTAGATAAATTTATTGTGTAAGGCCCTTTTGGATCTCTAAATGGGAGATGAAAGATTGAGAATGAGCATCTTCATTTTCTACTATTGGCATGAAAATCCCTCTATCCTAGAGAATAGAAATGGGATTAATTGAATCTAGGTAGATGAAATGATGTAAATTTCATTTAGTATTTCCTTACTTCTCACAATTTTGACAACCACTCCAGAGCAACTGAGCATAGATATCATGATAGAAATCCTAGAATTTATTGGATGTGTTCTTGAATTTGGGATCACGAGTTCAGATTTACTTATCGAAAGCATTTAATGAGTGCTAGTATGGATGAAAGGGTTTTCCAAAATCATTTCCAAACCAATCAAGAAATTTAATCAAGAAACATCCTTAGTAATGTTCAATTTCCCTTGCCTCTAGTAGAACCATTCATCAATGTAATATGTCTGAATGAATTTTAATGGGAAATTTTAATCATGTTATGTACCAATTTTTCCATTAATACAATATTTGAGGCATTGGTGGTATAATGAAAGGATAGACACATGATAATGTTTCCATGGTATTTCCAATATAACAATTAAGGCCATATACGTCCTAAAAACTATTAATTATGAGTTACAAACAATATTCCCAAATTGAGTTTGGAGTTTTATTTCTCCAGGAAATTTTTTAAATCTTGTCCTAACCATGTAACAATAATACGGAAGGGGAAAATTTAAATTTGTTAATACCCATTTTAATAAGTGTTCATATTATAATTAGTTTAAATATTGAGTTATTTTTAACTAAATATTGTCAAATATCAGGGTAATTTTACTCACAGATATATACAAGAATTTAATGCATCCCTCTATGATGAAATCCTTATCCTGGTTTTTGAAAGAGATGGTTGGGTGTCATTCCACAGAATCATTATCTGCATGATACACCTCATCAGTAGAAACTTCAAAGAAAAAATCCTCTGGTAATGATATGACCTCGATGATTTCTTCTTAATAGTATTTTGATAATCTCAGAGCATCCATGATTGGTAACTTGGATGGAACTGTGTCTAGTTTCTAGAAAACATCATATTTCGATTCCAAAGGTCAACACATCCCAACATGGTATGATCTTTTTCATGTTTTTTTAATTTATTTACATGATGTGGATGGAACTACTCTTGGAACATGAGTTTAAGGTTACTCTATTCATGGTGGATGTGATCGAAAACGTCTTCCAATATATAAAGGATTTATATGTTTTGATATATCATCTTTCTAATCATCCAAGATGTTTGTGTCTATAAAACTATAATATGAATGGGAGAACATTATTTCTCTTACTATGCTATCTAGAGAGATCTATAATGAGTTTTATCTAGATAGATTGTTTGAGTAGGGATTTGGTTAGAGTAGAAACTCCTAGGACAACAACATATTTCCTTGTATCCTCTAATGTGATGGCCTCTCCACTAAGTTTCCCAATCTAGCGATTGGTATTTGAGTTCATAATCATATAAATCATCAGATAATGGGTCCATTAAGTGTAAATAAGTAGGGGAACTGAATATAAAATCCTTGTCTAATAGAGATTCCTTATGGCATGTTGAATATTTTTGTTACATTTGGAAGTTCGGTTCCCGTGCTCCAAAGACTATAGACATAAGTATTGGAAAATTTGAAAAAATCTTTGGCCTTGATAAAGACTCAATTCCCATGTTGGGTCCTAGAACTTATGGCTATGTCAGATTTTGAAAGAATAAAAATTTAATTATTATGAAACCGATGGGGTTAGATACATTTTAGAATAACAAATTGAGGGTATAGTTGGTTGTTTCAACTATGTTCAAAGGATAATTTGACTGAATTTGATCATTTCTCTGACTATCTAGATTTCAAATTTCTAGGTACTCTTGTAGTTTTCTTCCCACCATTCACTTACCATTGGATTAGTGGTAGAAACACATGATACCTGACCAGTTGGACATCCTTACTTTACATACCTAGAGTCCATCATATACTTTTGGTTGTTTTTTGATGACTGAAAAATCCTGAATGTTGTGCCCATGTAGTTGATGGAAGGATGAATATTTTGGGGGATCTTCATCACAATCCTTTCTAGGATTATTTTTCATTGGTAACTTGATCATGTTGTTCTCCAACCATGACATGAAGTATCCACGTACATGTTCACTTAGAAAAAAACTGTCATTGTACTTACTCTACTCAAAATGTTTTTTCCTATATTCCTTTTTATTATAGTAATGAGGCATGCAGAGTTTTTTATGATAAGGTGTAGAGATGAATGATATGGAGTATTATTTGGGTAAGAGTGGGTAAAAAGTAATTATTAAGTGTAATAGTAGTGAACTCAGATTTCCATTATCCTTTTTTAAGATAATATAATTACTGTGGACATTTCCATGGTTTGTGTATAGATTATTCCACTCTGTTAAAAATCATGGTGATTTACAGAAACCCTCATGTGTATTTCAATGGGATTATTAGTTTTCATAACTCTTCAATAATATTCCATATATCATAGGGTCAAAAATATACTGAAGGATGTAATAGGTTTAGTTGATTTTTAATTCCATTCCATCGGGAAATAAAATCTGAGATCTTATCACTCTCCCACTATTTTTATTATGAGAGGTTGAGGATTGTATTATTCTATAATGTGGACTATATTTTGAAGAGAATCATTCAATGAATATTTTCCCACCCAATAATATATTGATATGGTAATCTATTGAACCATAAAACATTGGTCCTTTAATCGATTGTACAAAGCACCTATGATTTACGACCATCAACATTACAAGGGTCCCCATCTAGGATCATAGTGAGAGGAAAAATGCATCAAATCCTACTTTCAGTATCCCAATCTACTTAAAACTGGCATTATTGGATTCTAGATATTTGACTGTGGAATATTTAGATCAATCATTCAAGGTAAGGATTATACTATGGTTTTATCTATGAATTTTATTCCATGATGTCTTACAATAATTCAATTATTAACTCAATTGTATTCACAATCCCATGAGGAAGGTCTGGATGAGAAGTAGTTTGGCTAGGGGTCGTAGCTAGTAGGTCCATATATAACGACAACACTAGTATACATTTTGGTTACCCTATTGGGGAAAGTCATTATAGATCATCATGGAGCCTTTCAAGGTGTGAAACCAAGGGAGGGAACCCTTGATCTGCTTTCACAAGATCCATGTACATTGGCGGATTATATAACTTGTTGATAATATATTATAGATCAATTTCAGTTGCTAATGAAAACCCTATCAGGTAAGTTATTCCAATTTGGTGTTCATGTTGATGATTTGCATGTGGAACGTATCCACCACGAAATATTCCTTGAAGTAGTTTCTTATTGACACTTCACTATTAATTCATCAATTCCTTTATCTATGAAAATAATTACTCAATTGAAAGGTTATCAGCCTTTGTAGGTGGTAGTTGTGGAAATTTCATACACATACCATTTTCCTTGTTGGATTCCTTTCATGTGTGTAATTTTAGATTGTTTGGGGGAATTATATAATTTAGATAAACCCTATAGTTTTGGGAATGGACACTTCCTTTAATAATTTCAGTGTACACTATATTTTGAATGAAAATTTCAACCTCCATATTATCCTATGAACTATCCATATAGTCCATAGGATCCTTATGGGTGGAACTGATAGCATTCATTGATGAATACTTCCTTGCAGACCTATTATCACTATTTTTTTAGAGATATCCATTTCCTACCTCATCCCTGAGGTCTAGTACTCTCAATTTCTATTTATATAAGAGTTTTTGGGAAAAGTAGTACGGTTGGATTCTATATAAAATTCATTCATGTGAATCTCTAATACGGTTTTCGTGTCACAAGGTGGGATGAATAAGTAGGATGCACTCCATGGTACACCCCTTAATTAGGATAAACTGCTATATAATGAGGATGGTGTTTTTTCTTATTTTAAATAATACCTTAACCTAGAGGGTTGGAGATTTTACCATTCCACATTCAGAACTTTCCAGGCTTTGTTTTCTGACCTCAAAGGTTGTGTTGATAAATCCCCTCACCTAGTAGGCTAGGTATTCTCCTTAACTACCATGGATGGTACTCCAATGGCATCCCATCATATTCTTTAGAGTTTTTTCAAAACATGGGTTGGTTGAATCATTTGGTATGATCAAGAATCACATGTTTCTGTAGATCGTTGTGGTATTTAAAAAATCTATAGTATTTGAGGACTAACTTCCATTAAGCCGAAGGATTTGTTGATATTTTTAGATGATTTATGAAATGTATCTCAATATCATTCCATCTTCTAGACTAATATTGGTGAGAGTTGGTCGGGCCTTATTTTTGTTGAGAATTTCATTAGTTGTTAATATAGTCTATTTGACGGAGTTATCCTGAATCCATGAAATTTCATGATACAACCTTTGGTAGGATTTACTGTTTGGGGGGAATGGTGATATTTACTACTATGTGTTCACTCTATCTTTTGATTTAAAAACCAGATATGGTCTTTGAGTTCAGTTTTCATGATATTTTTAACATGATGAGGAATTGAAATTTATGGGATCCTTTATATTTCCTAGACATTGGATTTTGTGAAACTAGGAGATTGTCTAATTAAATTTGGATTTACATCATTTCCATTAACTTTCATGACTCCTATACTTATCTTAGTGTAATAATTTTCCTTTAAATTGAAAAATAGATCTACATATACTTAAAAATATTTCATGCACACAATATTCTACCAATGCATTTGGAATGCTGTATTCAGTGGTGGATAAATGCTAGAACATGAATTGTATTTCAACATTACCCAAATATTTCTTCATGTTTAGACTATCATATTCGTATATTTTAAGAGGCTCCTCAACCTGGTCTAACCAGAGTTGATGATTTCCATCAACATTATCATAAGTAGTGATATTTTTTGGTATTTACTCTATTATTTTGGAAGGTGGGAAATCCAAGTGGGTTCAGAGAGTTACTGTCACCATTGGATAACATCTTGGTGATAAATTATTTCAATTTTCAATGATAAGAAATCATTCATGACTTGAATTTTTTATATACCTCATTGTAGGATGGATTTATTATAACAACATCTCCAAGGGGAGGTACCATTTGATAAAGTGAAACATAGCTACTAAGAGAAAATATTCATAAAATTCCATCATTAGGAGGACTACCATGGTGGATTATAGAAAGGATATGATCCTATTTCTCTTTTACCATCTGTTCATAGGGTGGGTTTTAATCACCCTTATATGTATATGGGATCTCGAGATCAATCTCATAATGTCCATGAGGAAATCCTTCATGGTGATGGATTAAATGAGTACCTTCTAAATTAGTAACAATTATCCCATAACTTTTTAATGATACATTATGATCTAGAGAAAATAAAATGGTAAGAATCATAGGGCTTCTAGATTTAAATTATTCTTTAGAGAGGCATTTTAGATTAGATATTCACTTTCTAATCATCGCTGGTGATGTTTCTTATATGATTCATTCTTGCGAGTGAGTAGGTCCACATACTTGGGGTTGTGGATTTCATTGGTAGGGATTTATTCCCTCCTTATAGTGTCAATTAGGATACACAATTTCCTCTTAATGGGACATATTTCTATTCCTTCTCTATTTGTTTATATATTGGGAGGGTATTTTCCCCCTACCCTCTTGGAAGGGAGTAGAGGTGTGTGTCTACTTCGGGGAAATATACTGATCAACAACCCCATCATTAGGGATAGAGAGGTGTGTCTATCCCAAAAAATAAAACTTTTGAAACAATCTTAATTTATAAGAAGGTTTGTAGGATATGGTTCAATATTTAAAAATACCCTATCCCCATTTTTGATATATTCATAGAGACTTTAGAGATTGGAACTGGAATATATACCGATTTTGAGTCTAGATTATGGGCTTGTGATTGTATCTTTCACCCCTTTCTAGCCATTGGATACTGAAAGTACTCATGTATGGGGAAAGGGAGTTGGTTGATCCACCTATTCTTCACTAGGACATTCCAACTATCTTCTCAAGGTGTTGAAAGAGATTTCTACAACCTTGACTAATAAATATAGGTAGTTGTGTGCTCCAACATGAGTTTTGCTGCTAAACATGGGTGGAATTTTTATTCGAACACAAATAGAAAATGATAAAATTATTATTGACGTATGTGAGAAGATATTTGTGCATGCTCACTCATTTTTATCAAATTTAACTGGCAGGAATTTTTGGGTGCGTAGAGGTCTTTTTTCTCCCTCAATGTATACTACCCAATTTGGTTTGTTGGATTTCATTGGTTCTTTCTAACAATTCCACTTGTATTCTTGACTAGTATGGGAAGTTGTTTGTCCTAATTCAATATATTTGGTTGATTTTGAATGAAGGAACTCCATGGATGCTTCTAGGAGAGTTTCCTTCCTAGCTTAATTAATGTGGTAAGGTGTATGTGTCCTCTCATAGCCTCCCACAAAATTTTATTAGTGTCCCATATAAATGGGGAAAAGGTGTCTCCCCTAACCTTATTAGTCATTTTCATCCCCATGAAATCCATATTGTGTGACTAGTTCAAAATTATTTGGGATGGAATACGGATCACAACACCCTCATCATGATGAGGGTTCACTTCCATATGGTGTTGGCGGTGGAGACTACAAGTAGGATTCATTTAGAAGGACCCCATGTCTTGCTAATGAGTACTTCCAAGGCCACATGATCCACCTATCATTGATAAGGGAGAGGATATTTTTTGAATTCTAGGGATAAAATCCAGAAATGGTTCCAGATGAATATTGGTTTCATCCACATCCGGAACCCATGCCATTTATTTTAGGAAGATTAGAGGTGAATCACAAGTTGGATTAACTATCAGTAATCCTATATGGTCAGGATTTTATCATTCAAGTGATACCTAAAAACTATAATTAATAGGACCTATCATTAAATATTGTGGGTTGATGATGTCATAATTTATGTGGATGTATCCCTAATATGAATAATTCCTTGATCATACATTTTTGGGTATTGGAAACACACCATAGTATTAAAGGGGTTCTAAGAGAAAGTTCCTGGATAGAAGACAAACAAAAACAATAAAAACACCATCAATGTAAAATATAATTTGAATGATAACATGTGTTATTGAGTGTCTTGTTTTTTGGTAATTAATTTTGAGAGACAAAGGTAGTGGATAGGTGGGTGACACAATCATCTAGGATAAGGATTCACATTAGGCACACCATTTTGGTTTCATACCAATATGTAATGTGGGGTTGGAATGGATTTGTTTGTTGTTGGAAGAACAAAAATTATATCAGAATAATCCACAACCATTTTGGGTTGTTTCGAATGAGTTATATTCATGGAATTGGAAAAATCATAACATCTGTATCTATTTGGGACATTCTTTCCAATGATAGTTGAAAATTCATGATTTTGGCCAAAAAAATATAAGAACTCGCATTGGTCAAAATTTTGGGAGGTCGGGCTCATCAAACTATTTTGGTGGGATTATTTCATACTTCAGGACTCTCATATAGAGTTAAGATATGTTCATGAATCCTTTATTAATTCCCACCTACGACCTAGGTCAGTCTGGAATTGATAATAAATTATTGTCCTTTGTAAAACATAGAATCATATGTATGTATCTGAGTTTGGTCACCAATATATATATCTATATATATCAATGGTTATCCATAAATTGTATCCACTTTTTAATAGATTAGAAATTAATTTTTAATTATAATGATGATGTTGGTATTCATCTAAAATGTTTAGTGCTCTAGACTATATCATCTTCAAGAAAGATGAGAGTTGTTTTGATGTTTCTATTAGACCCATTAAATGGGATTTATATGTATCCTTGTAAAAGGAATCATAACACACATAGTTCAGTTCCATTTAATGGGCCACATCATGTAACACCCCGACCTCAGTTACCGAAAGTCTGTGAATTATTACATAACATTGTCATGATACAAGGAATCATGTCCATAATTACCGATCAGTTTAGTATTATTGGAAACAATATACATACATAATTTTAACATCACTACTTGAAAATAAGTACAACGCTAATTTATTCCATTAGAAACATCCTAGCCTCCAAGATTATGCCAGAAAGTCACTCATAACTAAATTTTTCATATATTGGGATAAAGAAACATAAGAAACAGGTGATCTCAAACACTCAGTAAGAGTAATCAATACATTATATTATAACATAAATATTAGGCATGATGAATAATTGAAAATGCATTCCTTTACAAATAATAAACATGAACACTTTATGGAAGGAATATGTGTTGAGTAAATAATGTCATAATAAAACATAATCATGGGTATTCTACTAGTCGAATAACCACAAGAACCATCAATATTATTTTCATAATGAGGGAATTAATAATTCGGGCCACTCCGAAACATTTTTTCAAGGCCTTAGCCAAGACGTCTAAAAATGATTAAGTCCTCGGCCAAAGCCACATATCAAATTGGGAAAGACCCTGGCCAATTCCATGTCTAATTATCTCATGAGACCTACCGATTCAACGAGAAGATATAGTAGGATCCTCCCATCACTTACTAAGTCCAATAAATTCCTCATATGAAAGGTTGAATCATAACATTAAAATTTGTATTAAATTTAGGATACGACATGTTAATACTTTAACTATAAACTATGAATGGTATAAAAATAACACATTCACAGTCAAATATATAAAATATATTCAATACAATATGGAATATTTTATCATAATAAATCAACTTCAATCAAGTGTAAAATCCATTAATGGATGTTGAAATAGATGAAAATCACCAGTAAAACTATTTTAGAGAAATATCATTTTTTTCTCGAAAGCATTTCAATGTTTCACTATTTCTCAAGAAGATGTTTAAAAGATATTTTTGAATCAATGTGTCCCATACCACATTTAATATTTTGGAATTAATTTTAATTTCAAAAAATTAATTTCCATTTTAATATATAATTAAAACCATCTTTAAAAGATGGACATTAATGATAAAGACTTAGAAAAATTAATCATTAAAAAAATTATAACAATATTTCAGATAAAGAGATTCTAACCAAATTAATGACACTTGAATATAAATAATTAAGGAATAAGATTAAAAAATATTTATATTTTCATGATAATAATTTATTTCATAATGTAATATTTCAAATGATAGTATATACACTATATAAAAGTGAATTGGTGCATAACAACAAAGAGGTCTCAATGGAATGTAAATTGAGACGAGATAGCTTATGAAGACCGTATCGTTAGATTAAGGATAAATCAATGAAATGATTATGTGTTAAAAATATAAATACAATAAATATAATTATATATTCAGTGTAAATCAATTATTGGTAATTCACATATATTCTTGTAATAACAAAACCAAATGACTTGGATGTTTAACTCAATGAATGTAAATTGAGTTAAGATTTCCTTTAACAAGTTCATATCAATGGAATGAGAATTTATCAATTGAGTTTCTATGTGTTTCAAAAATATATCCACACAAAGTGGAATGTAAATTAATACATAAATAATGAATATTGATTCCACACATAATCATGGAGTAAAATAATCAATGAAGTATGTGTAAAGCCTAATAAGTTGAAATTGAAATTTGAAATTTACTTACAGATTTGATATCTTATGAAAACTACACCCCATTAAATAATTATCATATAATTAATATTTAAATACCCATTAATTAATGTATATTACACCAATAATACAATAATGGGTAGTTCATACACCACACAAAAGGAAATAGTGGAAATATCGCATGAATCTTACGGGAATAAGAAGTGATATGAAAACTGCTTACTATGTACTATTACTAAGTTGAAGGTATTTTAAACTCATATATAATAGTTAAAATGATTTTATAAAATTATAAAAGAACTATATACATTAATATGATATCATATATTATCTTCTAATATTGCTTTGTTAATAATATTTCAGTAGTATCATTGTTTCGGGTGCTAACTGATTCATTTTTTTGATATATTTGGTCACATAAGTAATGTTTGTTATCGATAGTGTGAATTTGATTCATAAAATGAATGATTTTATGTTATAAAAAATTATTAAAAACCATAAAATGAAAATAATTCTGGAATGGTTACGATGGGGAATGAATCTCATCACGTTCGTGGAGACGGTAATTGGTACGTATGCATGAGCGACAATATCAATCTTTTGAAGGTGAAATCGTATACAATTTAATGTTATATTATATATAAATAATCATTAACATTTTATATATATTATTTAAATCAATTATACATCATTACTATTTCCATACATATAATGAAGTATTGAATAACAACTACCCCACGATGTGGAGACGGTAAGTTGTATGTACACACGTAAGGTGACTTTGTCTTTCATAGGATGGATATAATAATTAATATGGTCATACCATATTCATAATAACATCACAATATTAATAAGGTACTGGAATTATTATTTTGGTATGGGAAAATAGTGAATGAGGAAGTGGAATAAGAAAAGAACTTGATAGATGTGGGGAAATAATTACTTCTTCTTCAGGTGCATCCTTTTGATTTCATCAAAAGGGATACTTAGGTTTTCTTATGATTAAATAAAGGATTCAAGGATTAATTGAGGGTAGTTTCAAATATATTTGGGTAGGGTTTGTCCGAGCCAAAGTTATTTGGAGGTGTGAATTTGATCGAAGGGGAAGTGACCTTTTATAAGAGATGTGAGGGTCATATTAGGAAACATTTTAAATATTATTTTATTATACATTCATATTCAGTTTATAATGGCTCTGAAATGGTTTATTTGTGATATAAGGTATTTTTGGTCTGAAAAACTCTCAACCAAAAGGTTTTAGACAGGTTTGGGTCACCATATTAACCTTATCATTTAGAATTAACTCTTAGTTAAATAGTTTAACTTTTATCATGTACTTTTCTATTATTATTATAATTTGTTAATAAACATACTCTAAATAGCCAAGATAACCCCTACTGGTTCATTATTAATATATCTAATCCTATCTATGTCCTTTTTATTAACCTTATATTTTTAGGAATATTACATGATTTAATAATATAGTATTTGATTTAAAAAATCATTTATGTCAATTTTGACACTATTTGGTATTTTGTTTTTGTTAATGTCATAACAATATGATTACTTCAAAAAACATTCATTGAATCAACCATAACATGTAATATTAACCTAAATAATAAATGTAATTTTAAAAAAGTCGCAAATTAAATTTATTTGGATATTTACAATATCAATTATTTTAATCATTCGTTAATAAGGTCATTACTTCATCATCATTGTGTCATAAATAAATTTAATTATTTAATTTATAAAAATTATAAATAAAATAAAATTAGGTAGGAAATATTTTTATCTTTTTAATGAATATTTACAGTCGAATTCAGCTTATCTATAACTTTATATTAAAAATGTTTTAGTTTTGAAATGTTGACTTTCACATTTTTAACTCTTCTTTAAATTAAATAATAATAATTTTTATAATCTAATATAAGTGGATCAAAAGAGTCATATTTTATTCCTAAGGTTTTTTTTATAAATACCATTATCCGATAGAATTATCACATGTGTTAGGGTAATTATAATATCATTATTACCTTTATTTAACATATTTACTTTTAACCGTGGTAAATAATAGTCAAAAGTTACTATTCACCAAAAATTATTTTCATCTTATTGAACCACATTTTACTTAATGATTTCAACCGCGTTTCTTGGATTTTTGAAATTCAATTCACAGAAGCGATAAAATTATGTTTTATGCAAATTTTCAAATTCTTCTAGAAGGTTTGTAAAATACAGTGAAAAGATCAATAAACTTTTATATATCTAAACATATTATAAAATGACTCAAAATAAATACATTGATCATATATAGTTATTATGTATCTATTTTTACCTAATATAAATTAAAAAAAATAACTAGTTATTTAAATAAAATGTATTTTTAAAACAATAACTTAGTGTTTTTTCACTACTAATCAAAAAATGGATGGTTTTAGAAAAATACCAAAAATTATCCATAAGAAAATTTTGATATTCTGAATCCAAAAATGAATTCAATTTTGAAAAATAATATCTATAAAATTTTAAAAATTGGGTATTACTATTCATAACGGCTAGTTTGATGGTTCGTGGTGTGTTAAAACTCCATTTACATACAACGCAAGCTATTGCATTATTAAAAGTGAAACGTACCATGAAAACATGGGGTGTTACATTATCCCCCAAATCAATAAAATGAATCCTCACAATTTAATCTATCTATTGAAATCATGGGGTTTGACATTTCAAAATATCATAGTTGAAATCCCACATTGAAAAATGGATTAATGAGGCCTCTATTTTAAAATAAAAAAAGGTTACTATGAAAGGTACCAAAAATAAAACCTACTAGGGATCCATGTAAAAAAAGATGGATATGGAAGAGAAAAATAATCATCAATTTCAGATACAGAGTGATCTAGAATATTATTTGGAGAAAGTTATCAATTTAAAATCCATAATCTAATGATGAGTTCAATGGTTTTTGATTACCCGATAGGAAAATTAAACGGACAATGTTTTTATTTTTAGTTCATTTTCATAATGTTGAGAATTTAATTTATGAGATTGACTAAGAGAATAAAGATATATATTTACTTTACATGTACAATTTCATCCATTAATAAATTTCTAGCACAAACTCGTCTTTTTTTCAAACGATGAGTACACAAGATGACTTGGTTACACCAAAAGCGCTAGAATCAAATTATAGAAAATCACATAATCCACAAAGGGTGGACTATATATTTCCATTGTATTTAGACGTTAACCAATACCAAAATTGTTATTACATGATCATTTGATCCCCAAAAATGATATTCCTTTATAGAAATATTTACTACTCTAAATTTCAAAAATTTAAACAAACAATACCCAAAGTTCAACAAAAACCCTTCATTAAAGAATTGTAAATAAACTTATTCAAAATAACCCAAACTATGTCTGAATCACACAATTTAGAAGGACTCGATCACATAATCGTCCCTGATAAATATTAAAAATTATTTCTAAATTACATCGACTACTATTAAAGTCACATAATAAAAAGTAATTAACCTAATCACATATTCTCTATGATCTGTTAATCATTTCTATAAATTACCCAAATAGCTATTAGCCACCAATAGAAACATAGATTCTTCCAAAAATATCCATCATTACCCCTCAAATGAAAATCCATTTTATTTTATTTTCCTTAGGCATATAGTATTCCCAAAAGAGAGAACGTCTTCCAAAATAACATTTATCACATAATCACCAAATCATTTTTCTACACAAAGAACATTCATATGATAAATCATAAGTTCTAAAAATAAATATATTATTGATCCATAAAATCATTTCACTAACAAGAATTAGTCATACTAACCTGAGACTTCAATTAGTAAAGTGGTAGGTGATAAATCCCAGTCACACCGTGGTTGTGGGTTCGATTCCCACAGCTTTGTCTGACGCCATGGGTTGTCACACGGTCTGCATTTTTTCCTTTTTCAAAAACTATATAATATTATAACATTCCAAAAAATGAGATAAATTCATCAAAATTAACCATAACATATTTTAACCACAACGGTTATCTCATCCCTTATATTTTCATCCAAAAAAGTAATAAAATTTAATTAACTCCAATTCAAGGATCATATAAACCCAAATGGTTCTTTATAACTATATCCACAAAAAAGAAAAGATGCTTCTTACTCAAATATAATTATTATATAACAAACTCTAGGGTTACAATTACAAGAGAAAATCCTTCCAAAGTAATCCCACAAATATATTTCTCCATCCATTTATTACCACATAGGTTCTTCCTTGACATATATGTTATCCTATGGAACATGGCATTGACTCAGGTAATGCCCAGGTCCCCTAAATTTACATAAAATAAATTTAAATGGATTCTTAGGATCATTTTTATTTTCATCTATAGTACTCTTAATTTTTCCTCGTCAATTATTTACTTTATGACCTTCATTCCAACACATAAAGCATTTCTTTATTATATTGAATCACTTTTCTGGGTGTCTCCTTCCACATTTCATGCATGATGGAAAATGAGATTTCATTTTTCCATGTTCTCCAATAGTGGAGCTCTTATCATTCACTGCATTTCTATTCTTTTTTGAGCCCAGTAGTTTGTTAATGTATATGTTTTTATCATGTTTTGTGGAAAAATTAATCGACATAAACATGATATATTTTACCACTATCAACATTCCAATTTTTATCTCATTGACATCACCATTACAACCTTTTACATCATGTTTAGTGTTACTATGACTTCCTTGGAATCCAGCCATTGACTAAAACTATAAATCATATTCTAAGTAAAAATAGTGACAAAATAATTTAATAAATATCATTAAACCTTATATTAAATCTAAAACAACTTAGTATTAACCAAGGTTACTTATTCACATCTTATATTAAAATCTTATAAATTGTTTTGTAAATAAAATGTAAATTATCCTAAGCATATACCCTAGGAGTTTCATAACCAAGAGTTCATCTAGGCCCATTTTCATGTTCCAGGATACCCCGTGTCAAGCCTAAAACTTGTTGTTGGAGTTTTCACTTTTAGTTACATCTGTACCAGAGCTGCCTCTACCTGCTCATATCCTGAAAAGGATGTATTTATTTGACAATACAAAAAATCTCTACATTAGCAAAATTAAAGGAAGTTCTTCTATACTAATCATCAATGTATATCTTAGGATAATGTTTTATAATCAGAGTTTATCTAAATCTATTTTCAATGTTTAATACTAAACTTCTTCTGATACCAACTGTAATGCCCTGACCCCACTTTTCCAGAGTCAGTACATTATTACATAACATTGGAGTAATATAAGGAATCATGTCCTGAAAGACCGATCAGTTTAGTATTATTGGAAACAAGATACATAAATAAGTTCAACATCAAAACTTTAAAAAACAATACAACAATAATTTATTCTATTATAAATATCATAGCCTCTTATATTATTCCTACAATTCACTCATAACTAACTTCATCATTTATTTGGAAAATGAAATATAATAGAGAGGTTAGCTCAAACACTCAGTAAGAGTATGAAATACAATAGATGATAACATAAATATTAGTCATGGTTAATAATTGAAAACATGTTCCTTTAAAACAATAAAAATGAACAGCTTAATGAGGGAATATGAGTTGAGTAAATAATTCCATAATAAAAAATAATCATGGGTATTGTACTTGTCGAATAACCACATGAACCATCAATATTATTTTCATAATGAGGGATTGTATAATATGGGACATTTTGAAACCTTTTGTCAAGGCCCTGGACAAGAAGTCTAAAAATGATTAAGGCCTCTGCCAAAACCACATATCAAATTAGGAAAGGCCTTATCCAATTAGACTTCTAATTGTCTCTTGAGACCTATTGATGCTCCAAGGAGCTATAGAATGATCCACCCATCACATACTAAGTCCAATACATTCCTCATATTAAAGGTCAAAACATAACATAAAAATTTGTTTTAAAACTATCATACAAAATGTTAATACTTTAACCATAAACCATTAAAGGTATAAAAATAACACTTTCACATTATAATATATCACAAGACCTTCAATACAATATGTAATATTTTATCATAATAAATCAGCTTTAATCAAGTGTAAACTACCTTAAAGGATGTTGACATCGATTAAAATAATCAGAAAAACTATTTGATAGAAATATCCTTTTATTTTTTTTGAAAGCATTTGAATGTCTCACTATTTATCAAGAAATTATTTAATGGAGATTTTTGGGTCAAAGTGTCCCATAACACTTTGAAAAATTTAAAAGTAATTTTGATTTCATAAAATTCATGTCCATAAAATAAATAATTAAAACCATTTTTAAAGCATGTACATTATTGAGAAAGACTTATAAAAATAACTCATTAATATATTTAAAACGATATTTCAGTTAAAGAGTTTCTAACCAAATGAAAGAAACATGAATACAAATAATTATGTAACATGATTAATAAAATCATTATAATATCATTATAATAAAGCAATTCATGATATAATATTCCAAATAATAGTATATACACCATATAAAAGTGAATTGGTGCATAATGACAAAGAGGACCTAGTGGAATGTAAATTGAGAAGAAATCCCTTATAACGATTGTATCCTTAGATTAAGGATATATCAATGAAATAATTTTGTGTGACAAATATAAATATAAAAAAAATTAGATTCAATGTAAATCAATCAGAGGTCGTTCACACATATTATTGTAAAAACAGAACAAAATGAATTGGATTTTTAACTCAATTAATGGAAATTGAGATAGATTACCCTTAACAAGTCCATATTAATGGAATGAGAATTTATCAATGGAGTTATTAAGTGTTTCCAAATTATATTCACAAAAAGGGGTTAGGAAATTACTACATAAATAATAAATATTTATTCCAGATATAATTTTGGAGTAAAATAATCATTAAAGTATGCATAATGTCTAATGAGTTGAAAATGAAATTTGAAATTGCCTTACCGATTTACTATCTTATGAGACATACACCCCATATAATAAGAATCATACAATTAATATGCCAATACCCATAAATTTAATTATATTACACCACTATTGATGGCGAAAAACACTCAAGGGCATAAGAAGGCTGGGTTGGGACAAAGAGAACTCATATTTGGCACCGGAGTTCTATTACAGGGGGGTCGTAGGGGACGCATGAAAAAAATTCAACGCCGGATGAAAAAAATGTCATGCATAAAAAATGCTGAGATTCGTGAGACTCTTTGCGTTGGGATGTAGAAAAATTACGTGTTCCAGCCCTATGCGGTTGAAATTTCACGCGGCCGACACCGGGGCGCAAATTTTCACACAGGCCTGTTTTCCGCACTGATTTGCAACCCCTGAGCGCCTATAAATAGAATTTCACCCCTTCGACTTCTGGGATAACGAATTTTAACCATCTCTCCAACAAGAAATTCACCACTTGTGCAAGTAAAATATGTCTCTTAGGTACTGAAATTTTTGCGCCAGTTCGTCCGAGGATCTGCTGTTGCGCAAGACCCCTTGGGCTTAATCCTTGTCTGAATCCACTTCCCCACGCACAATTCCATCCAATTGTGAGCAATCAATTCTTCGGCGCACAATTCCTTCTACGCACCACCACGGCCTTTTCTTCAAATGTAGACCATTTGCGCCCCACCTGGACTTTTTTGCACGTGCCACCCTTTTCTGCGCCCGTGTGAAATTTTTTGCGCCTGCCGCTTCATTACACGCCGGCCCGACCCTTTTCGAGCAATAGTTCCTTTTGCGCGCAATCCTTCCTCCTTGTCCGCCAATAATTTTCCTCTTTCGGGCATCAATTTTGGGTGCCTCCCGAGTCCGAAACACCTTCTCTATATACTCTTTTCTCATGTGACCCTCTAGGTTCATGTAAAGTAACTTCATTGCCCCTTAGACGATACTACCCATTGTGTTTCTTCACCTCATGCTTCTTTACATAGGCACACTAACGGCTATTGATTCTCCATATAAAAATTCTAACGTGGACCCCCTAATGGTTCTCTTCATGAGGCACCCATTCTATTGCGTTGCCCATCCCCTCTCTTCACCAAGGTGCAGAGGGTACCTGTTATGTATGTACTCGGGGTGCGGAGTTATCCTACCTCGTCCGAGCTGTAGGAAATTAAACTGCCATGCACCATCTTCCTTAGCACATGACATCAAACTATGACTCCCCCCCATGCATACAACATGTGGAAAGGGAAGCCACCATAGTGTAAGCCCCTATCCTTTCTTACAAGAGATATTACCCCTACTCCACCTTTATTTTCTAGTTCCAAAGGCCAACAAAGGGTGTGGTAGGGAATGGTGTCACACCCCGACCATAGACACATGTTGTTTTATTCTTTTATCATTCCTGCATTGTTTGAACGAGGTTTAGTCATGTCCCAGTTTTAACTCTTATGAAATTTGATGTTTTTGGTGGATCTTAGGCCGGTGTACGGTTACCGCACTGTTAGCAGTGACAGTGCATTTGGTCCTGGTGATTGCATGATGGCGCGAATTTTCAAATAAATAATAAATTATGTAAATAAATTAAGTTAATAAAAAATGGAAGCCAAATAAATAATTTGGTATTTATAAAACAAGGTTAATATTTAAACTATAATAATGAGAATCTTTTCACGCAAATGGTAATTTAATTTTATTTAATCTGGTTATAATACTATTATTATTAAGCTGTTATAAATATAATAATTATTTAAAATGAAATGTAATAAAATTATCATTTTATTTAATTTATGTTTTTTATTAATATGTTTTGTTGTAATTAATATTTTTTTATCATTTCGCTATTGATATTATTACCATTATTATTATTGTAACTTTTATATTATTATCATTCTTAATACTCAAAATAAAATTGATAAGAAATAATAATAATAATTATTTTGTTTTATTAATAGTTATTTGTTTTATTATAAATATTATAATTGTTATTATTGTTAATGTAATAAATTATTATTATTATTATTTGTAAACCCTAAACATATACTACCTACATCCCTTTCTCCCCCACCCTCCATTTTTCCCTGTATTGTGCTTTGTAATGCGTCCCCCTCCTCCTGTGCAGCGCCCGACCACCAGCCCACCGACCTCCGCTTTCCCATCCAGCTCGCCCTCCCAGCTCACTCTCCCCCGTGATAGCCCACGCCCTCTGCTTCCCCTATCTAGTGAAGTTGCCGCAGGCCTAATCCTCCTCCTAGAACCACTGCCCGTCCTGACCTCCCCCCAACGCCGTCCAGCCGCTGCGGCTCCACCTTCGAACCATCGATCATCCGACGACACCCCTCCCTCCTTGCACAACACCATCTACCATTCCCTCCTCTCCTTTCTGGTGCCCCCTCCTGTTTTCCCCTTTATTTGTAACACTGCACCACCCCTTCCCGGTGTGATTCCGACGAACCCAGCCCCCCTTCTCGGCACGTTTCTGGCAAAAACGACCCCGCCTGTCCGCTTTTCAACAACGACAAAATCGATCCATTTTTCATAGTTCCTCCACATTTCTCCGGCATGGCCATGTATCCTCTTACCGAGTTCACAAAGTGTGTTTCGGGTCAAGTTGGATCGCGTCCCACCCTCCGCCTCCAAAGGCAAAGCAATTCAGATTGCTTCAGACCGAATGTCATTGTTCGTGGGGTGCGTTTGACCTTGCCGCATGTTTTGGTTTGCTGCCACCATCCAAAGTGATGGTTTTAGTATCGCATGAATTTTTATCTTATTGTCATTATTGTGTTTTTAATTCCTTGTATTTTATTTGTATTACAGATAATTATTTTGGTGTCCAACCTTTCCTTGTCGTGTTCTCATGATCACCGTTGTTGTCCGAGGTGATGTTTTTAATACCTTGATTTGTCTCACACATTATTTTTGGGTCGTATTTATATCATTGAGTCCTTGGATTTTACTGAGAGGTGTATCGGTCTATGCCTCTTTAGTTTGGGTTTCAGAAGTTGTTGCAGGAAGTCGAGATCATTTCAAAGTGCATGTGTTTTTGTCGATGTGCATGCACGTGAGTAGGGTGTGGTTTGTGTTGGAAAGCTTGGCGTGACAATTATTTGAGGTAGTTGTTTCCCTCCATTCTCTCTTTCAAAAGTATTCCATAGGCACTTTTATGGTTTCATTTAGTTTAAAAATTTTATTTTTACCCTTATAATCCTGATAGTTTATTTATTTCAGTGTTTCATTGATTGTTAAAAGTGTTGGAAACAGCTTTGAAATAGTCTATTGGTAATGTGTAGGTGATTCCAGGCCTTTGATCCCAATTTTAATCAATTTTATTCTATCTCTTTCATAATTAAATTTTATTTTATGTTTTTCACCTCTAGTATACATATAGTTAACTTATGGTAGTGTTTTACTATTGACATATTTGATTACAAATAGATTTTTTGATGCTCCTCTATTTAAGCACATGTTTATGCCTTTCCATATATGTTGGAACTAAATTCCTTTATCTTCAAATGGTACGGTTGGATGTTTTCAGTGGTGTTTGCTGGTAGAAACATTTTATGAAACTTGTTTTTCCAATGTTGGTTGATTTCAGGGAACTTAATGCTTTTGAAGAAATGATTTTGCGTCTTTTTGAATTGGTATTTTCTTGAATCCTTGGATTATAAACGGTTCTTGTTTTCTAAATGATGTGGGTCTCTTTGTGTGGTTCATTAAATTGGTTTGAATATAAATCCATTCGTATATTCCCGTTTGGCATTTGATTTATATATTTTGTTGAGTGCATGGAGTAAGACAACGTTTGGGTTTGTATTTTTTACAAATTTAATATGGTATCACTAAAGACATTTATTGAAATGCCTTGAAACTTGGAACCTAAGGTCCTGTTTGGATTTTTAAATACAAAAGTGGTGTTTAGGGTTGTTTTGGAAGTGCTTTTGCAATGTTTTCATAAAGACATTGATTATGTAAAACTAGAGGCCCAATTTACAACTCTAGGTGTTTCATAAAGTGGTTTTGATAACTGAATGATGTGACGTCGCGGTTGGCACTTTGTGTGTTTGATATGTATTCTTATATATATATATAAATATATGGGGCACTCCAATCTAGGGTAACCCTTTATGGGATAACGCATAGGAAGCGTCCGTGTTTGGGGTAGGAAATTTTGGTGAGATGATTGACGCGTGCGAGGGCCATCCAACTTACACAGTATTATTATAACAACCATGGGTTCTTGGGTTTCTTTTAGATGATTGAGTGATGGTTGATGATTAACCCCGATTAGATGGGTTGGTACCTCCTAGAATTTTTGTTAGGACAGGTGGGATTTGCCACTGGATTGGTCAGTTAGGTCGGCCAGTTGGTTATAGACTTAGGAGATTCACCATACGCCGGAAGGTGGTTCCAAAACCAATTACATCCAGGGGTCTTCTAGGGATGTTTAGGATCACCCATGATTACTAATTTACCTACATTTCTTTCTTACATTTAATTTCACTGGTTTATTTTCAATTGCACTTTTACTTGTTTTACGCTAGCCCAACTTTGGTATTTTTCTTTTTTTGATTTCAATTATAAAATGACAAATAATTTTGGAAATGGTGTGTAGCGTATTTTGGGTTTTTAAATGAGAACAACATGTTTCATATTTTAAAATGTGAAAACTCTACTTTTATATATGTATTTCAAACTTGTGTTAGTGGAATATTTTGGAAAAGATAATTGTTGGATTTAGTGGTTTATTCTTAGTATCCCTACTGAGCATCTCGGGGCTCCTTCCTATTATATGATCCTAGCTGTAGGTTCAGTATATCATACATGTTCCTGGATCAGCTGCTCAATGTTGGAGCAGTGTGGTCTTGAGTTGGGTGGTGACCAAGGAGGTAACAAGGAGGTACGTTCAGTTTTATTCTCTTTGTGATGCCAGTTTTTATCTTTATCGTCAGTTTTGTTTATCTATTTATCTTTTTCTCATGAGCCGAATCGTTCCCAAGAGTTGAATTGTGTGCCCGAAACTGGTTGTCATCCAGTGGGGATTGGTAATTCCTCTCAGGTCATGTCGCAGACCGGCTCGGGTGACTAGTTCAGGGTCGACCCGGGTAGGTTCGTGACAAAATGGTATCAGATCAGGTCTGCTCATAGAGGACCTAACTTTTTAGAGTTCCCTTTATTATTTGGGATGTATGGTAAATGGATATTAGTACTATCAGGGCTTAGGAGGTAGGTTACAGGTCAGTTCCTAATCACTATTGCTCGTGACGAGACCTGAGTTATCAGTTTTAGTCTGGTATTTGAGTCTCCTATCTTTGGTTTCTTTGGATTGATGGATGACAATGTGGGTTAATCGGTTCAATTTTCAGACTCACCTTGGGTGGTGACCCATGTGGAGTCCATGTGTCCGTCTCAAGGTCCTCTTAGTGTTACAATTTACCTGGGGCATGGCTCACCACCATGTTGTTGGGTCAGACATATGCACTAGTTTCTCATTCCAGTGGGTTATTACTGATTTTGTTTTGTTTTAGTCTCAGTTGATTTTTGTGTGTGTTAAAAGTGAAATTGGTTTTTAAATGGAAAAGTGTTTCTTCCAAACTATTTTGAAATTACTAAAGTGGGTTTTTAAAGAGAAGGTGTATTAATTTGGAAAAACATGGTATGTGTTTGGGATTGGTAAGGAAAATGGGTGTTTGGACCTTGGAACTCTTTATTAAGGGTGACACGTGTGTGGGTATGTTTGGAAAGTGCGTCGGGGAAATGTTTCACAGATGATGTCATCGGGATTGAAGAAATGCACATGTGACAGTTCATAAGGTTCCATAGGTGAGTTTTTATAATTGTAAAGAGATAATGGTTTTGGAAAAGTTATTTCTCCTTATGTTGCATATGTTTGGATTATGTGCCTATTGTCCTTGGCTTGTTTGGTTGCTTTGATTGAGTTATGGCTTGATGCCAGTTTCCATGGTGTTTTTCATGTTGTTATGAGTTTACCTCCAAGAAATCCACCCAAAGTTGTCAATGAGTTATGCTCAGCTCTCAGTTCCTTTTGTGTCTTGCTTTCTTATCGAGGTATTCGAATTATGTTAGAGGTAGATGTATTGTTATGATAGATAGTGTGTCTTCGGGTTGTTGGGAACTCCCAGGAGAGTTAAGGTTCGTATTTCCCTAGAGTTATTTGAGGGTTCATTTTTGGAATAGTAAAGATGAGATGTCTCATCGTCGTTGGAGTTTTGGGTGTGATTAACAGTGGTTGACTTCAAAGAATGTTCTCCACCTGACAAGGAGTGCGGGTTGGTGTAACCTATCTCCAAGAAACTATCATCGTCGATATCGACTCATAGTTCATTGGACCACTATCTTGTGTACCGCCAGTATGGCTTGTCCGAACATTATAAGTCATCATGTTGCATCCCTTTGAAAATGTATGACCATCATGGTTGTTTGAAACATTAAACATAAGGAGTTAGAGGCAAGAAGATGAAAATTCCTGACTGTGAGGCGGGAGACGGTTCAGCCATCAGGGCCCCAACCACAGGTCTCGGGGTGAAGCTCACACACAGTCAGGAGTTTCTTGAGGGTGTGTGGTACCTCGGTCTAGATAATTTCTTTAGCTTTGGAATGAAAATATACAAAATTTCCCTTGGTCTATTCTCATCACTATCGTAATCTCATCCTTGTTTTGGTGGTTTGATGAGCTCATTCCCTTACAATCCAAGCAGTCTTATCTTCTCTCAATGTGGTTCTTATGTTGTTTGGTCTCTCTGAATGGTGTGTGCCCATGAATAAATGGACATGTCCTAATTTTGAGTTGTTACTAACTATGCTTGATAGGGGAATGCTCGTTTAGTGAAGTTTATGGGAGTTGTTGAGTTTATTTCTCATCCTTAGTTTTATGGGTTATTCCTTAGCGAGCTTTTTGTCCAAGCCTCAGGTGCATTGTTCGGTCCATGTGGAAAATTGAATGAGTTTGGTATGGGAGTTTCTGTGTTGCCCCCCCCCCCAGGGGTGGTCTGTTCCGGTTTCAAGGTATCTGTGATAGAAAATTCTTGAGGTGGGGAGAACCCTCATGTGTTCTCCCCTCGACTTCAGGCAGTGATTTTCCTTGTATTGGTCGGGTGTGACATGTGTTGGTAATGGTCACCCTGAGCCTCTCGGTTTCTTCTGGTTTGGTCTGGTCATGGGCTCAACTTGTGTCAACTGTTGGCTTGGTAACATTCTGGGGGATGAAAGTGTCTGTGGTGGGGATTATTGTCACACCCTGACCACGGACACCTGTAATTTTATTCTTTTATTTGTCCCGCATTGTTTGAACGGGGTTTAGTCAGGTCCCTATCTAAACTTTTCAGAAGTTTGATGTTTTTTGTTGTTCTTCGGCTGGTGTACGGTCACCGCACCATTAGTGGCGACTGTGCATTTGGTCCTGATGATTGCGCGATGGTGAGACACTTCAAATAAAAAATAAATTATGTTAATAAATTATGTTAATCAAAAATGGTATCCAAATAAAAAATTTGGAATCGATAAAACAAGGTTAATGTTTAAACTATAATAATGAGAATATTTTCGTGCAAATGGTTATTTAATTATTATATAATCTAGTTATAATACTATTATTATTAAGATGTTATAAATATAATTATTATTAAAAATGAAATGTAATAGAATTATAATTTTATTTACATTAATATTTTTATTAATTTCATTTGTTATAATTAACATTGTTTTTATCATTTCGCTAATGATATTATGACCATTATTATTACTGTAACATTTATATTATTATCATTTTTATTACTCAAAATAAAATAGATATGAAATTATAAAAATAACTATTTTTTATTAATATATTTTTGTTTTATTATTAATATAATTAATATTATTATTGTTATTATTTTATTATTTTTATTATTTTTTAAAACCCTAAACCTACACTACCTGCATCCCTATCTCCCCCACCCCCCATTTTCCCTGCATTGTAATGCAGGCCGCGTCCCCCTCCTCCTGTGCAGTGCCCGACCACCATCCCACCGACCACCGCCTTCTTATTCGGCTCACCCTCCCAACCCTCTCCCCCCTGTGATCTCCCGCACCCTCCGCTTCCTCGGTCCAGTGAAGCCGCCGACGGCCTACTCTTCCTCCTAGTGCTACTGCCCGTCCCAGCCTCCTCCCTGCACCGTCCAGCAGCTCCTACTACACCATCGAACTGCCGACCGTGCTACGGCGCCCCCACTCCTTATGTAACTCCCTCCATCATTCCCTTATATCCAATCTTGCAGACCCCCCTCCTGTTTTCACCTTATTTTATAACGTCGCTCCACCCATTCCCACCACGATTTCAGCTAACCCCCCCCCTTCTCTGCAAGTATCCGGCAAACCCTACCCTGCCTATCCGACGTCCAGTAGCGATGAACTCGATCCCTTTTGTGAAGCGCCTCCATGTTGCTCCGTCATGGCCGAGAATCCTCTTACTGGGTTCACAAAGAGTGTTTCGGGTAATTCGAGAACACATCCCGCCTTCTGTCGCTGAAGGCAAAGCAATTTAGATTGCTTCGGACCGACAGCTGTCGTTCGCGAGGCACGTTTGGCCTTTCGGCATGTTTTGGTTTGTTGCCACCATCCAAAGTGAGGGTTTTAGTATCGTGTGCATGTTTATTTTATTGTCGTTATTTTGTTTTTAATCCCTTGTATTTTATTTGTAGTAAAAATAATTATTTTGGTGTGAAACCTTGCTTATCGTGTTCTCATGATCACCGTTGTTGTCCTAGGTGATTTTTTTAATCCCGTTCTTTGTTGCACACTTTAT
The DNA here is from genome assembly GCA_963277665.1 of Viscum album. NCBI lineage: Eukaryota > Viridiplantae > Streptophyta > Magnoliopsida > Santalales > Viscaceae > Viscum > Viscum album. The sequence goes on along the minus strand of OY728128.1, from coordinate 2,102,738,779 downwards.
TTTTGGGTCGTATTTATATCTTTGAGTCCTTGGTTTTTACTGAGAGGTTCATCTGTCTATGCCACTTTATTTTGGGTTTCGGAAGTTGTTGCAGGGAGTCGAGATTGTTTCCATGTGTGTGTGTTTTTGTTGATGTGCATGCATGTGAGTAGGGTGTGGTTTGAGTTGGAAAGCATGGCATGACCATCGTTCGAGGTAGGAGTTTCCACCCCTTCTCTCTTTTCCGAAGTATTCCAAAGGCACTCGCATGGTTTCATTTAGTTTATAAATTTTATTTGCACCCTCATAATCTCGATAGTTCATTTATTTCAGTGTTTCTTTGATGGTTAAAAGTGTTGAAAACAGCTTTAAAATAGTCCCTTGGTTATGTGTAGGTGTTTCCATGCCTTTGCTCCCTATTTTAATCAATTTTATGCTTTCTCTTTCTTAATTAAATTTTAGATTATGTTCCGCACCTCTAGTATGATTATAGTTAACTGATGGTAGTGTTTTACTGTTGAAATATTTAATTAGAAATGGATTTTTGGATTCTACTCTATTTACACACATGTTTATGTCTTTCCATCTTGGTTGCAACTAACTGCCATTATCTGAAAATGGTACTGTTGGACGTTTTGAGTGGTGTTTGCTGGTAGAAACATTATATGAAACTTGTTTGTCATGCGTTGGTTGATTTCATAGAACTTAATGCTTTTGAATAAATTATTTTGGGCATCTTTGAATTGGTATTTTCTCGAATCCTAAGTTTATAAAAAGTTCTTGTTTTCTAAATGACGTGGGTCTTTTTGTGTTTTTATTTGAATTGGTTTGTAAATAAATCTATGAGTATATTCCCGTTTGGATTTTGATGTATATATTTTGTTGAGTGCATGGAGTAAGGCAATGTTTGGGTTGGTTTTTTATTTACAAATTGAATATGGTATCACTAAATAATTTTATTGCAATGACTTGAAACATTGAACCTAAGTTCCAGTTTTTCTTTTTAAATAAAAAAGTGATGTTTCGGGTTTTTTTGTAAGATCTTTTTAAATGTTTTCATAAATGCATTGATTATGTAAAACTACAGGTCCGATTTACAACTCCAAGTGTTTAATAATGTCATTTTGATAACCGAATGATCTGACGGCACAAATGGAACTTTTTATGTTTGACATGTATTCTTATATATATATATAAATATATAGGGCGCTCTTATCTAGGGTAACCCTTTATAGGCGAACACATAAGAAGCGTTTGTGTATTGGGTAGGCAAGTTCGGTGAGATGAGTAATGCGTGTGAGGGTCTTCCTACTTACACAGTATTATTATAACCACAATGGGTTCCTGGGCATCTTTTAGATGATCGAGTGACGATTTCTGATTAAACCTGATTAGATGCGTTGGTACCCCCTGGAATTGTTGTTAGGACAAGTGGGATTTTCCACTGGATTGGTCAGTTAGGAAGGCCAGTTGGTTATAGACTTAGGAGCTTCACCATATGCCGACAGGTGGTTCAGAAACCGAGTACATCCAGGGGTCTTCTAGGGATGTTTAGGATCACCCCTGGTTACTTAATTACCTACATTTCTTGCTTACATTTTGTTGCACTGGTTTATTTTCAGTTGCACTTTTACGTGTTTTACTTTAGCCTAGTTTTGGTAATTTTTTGTTTTAGATTTCATTTATGAAATGAAAAATGATTTTGGAAATGGTGTGTAGCATGTGTTGGGTTTTTAAATGAGAACAACATGTTTCATATTTTAAAATTTGAATACCCTATATTCATATATGTATTTCATACTTGTGTCAGTGGACTATTTTGGAAAAGAGAATTGTTCGATTCAGTGGATTATTCATGGCATCCCTACTAAGTATCTCTGTGCTCACGCCTATTATATCTTCCCAGTTGCAGGTTCAGTTTCTCATACAAGTTCCTAGTTTATCTGCTCAATGATGAAGTAGAGTGGTCTTGAGTTGGGTGGTGACCTAGGAGGTCACAAGGATGTACGTTCGGGTTTATTCTTTTTTTATGCCAGTTTTTATCTTTATCGTCAGTTTTGTTTATATATTTATCTTTTTATCATAGGCCGAATCATTCCCAATAGTTTAATTTTGATGCCCGACACTGGTTTCCAGCCTGTGGGGATTGGTAACACCTCTCGGGTCATGTCGCCGACCAGCTTGGGTTACCAGTTCAGGGGGACCCGGGTTGGTTCATGACAAATGGTTCTCCTCCTTTCTTCGGTGCCAAATCCCACTCCTGCTGGGCTTTGTCACCATTGTGCCTCCATCCTAGAGTAATTCCCAACCTCTTCGGGCTGCTCACCGCGCATCAACCCTTGTTTCGTTTTTGGGTCACTAACCACGTGTAATCCCCATTTCACTTTCCGCGGACGCACCTTTCGCGACATGATCATCAAGTCCCTGTATCCTCTTGTTTCTTACACCTATCATGACTCACGTTGGCTTAGAGTAAGCATCAACCATGAAAGCCTCTTCTGAAAACCTAAAGTGTAATCCCCACATGCCACCCGAACTATGTGGACTTTGATCCCTTCCAAGGCAAGGTACGTTGGAATCCTTCCTGAGATTCTAGCCCAGCACCCCGGTTGTTCCCACCATCTTCAAGTCGGTTCACCAACACCCGGGCCAGCCTAGAGTGTATGCCCCAAACTCCATACCGAACTATTTAGACTTTGATCTCTGCCAAGGCAAGGTACATAGGAAGCCTCTATAAGGTTCAATACCACCACTGCGGTCATTCGGACCATCTTCACGTCGGTTCACCAACACCCTGGGCAGCCTAGAGTGTAATCCCCACATGCCATCTCGAACTACATGGACCTTGATACCTACAATGTCAAGGTATAGAGGAAGCCTCCATGAGGTTCAAGCCCACCACCCTGGTCATTCCGACCATCTTCACATCCGTTCCCCAACACCCCAGGCAGCCTAGAGTGTAAGCCCCACACACCACCCAGACTACATGGAATTTGATTCCTGCTAAGGCAAGGTACGTAGGAATCCTCTTTGAGATTCAATCCCACCACCCCAGTCGTTCCGACCATCTTCACTTTAGTTCACCAACACAATGGATAGCCTATAGTGTAAGCCCAACATTCCATCCAAAACCACGCGGACATTGTTCTCTATCATAATAGGGTACGTAGGAAACCTCCACGAGGTCCAATCCCACCACCCATTGGTCACTCCGACACCCTTCACATCCGTGCACCAAGACCCCATCCCAAACTACATGGACATTGATCCATGGAAATGTAGTGAATGTAGGGAGGCTCCACGATGAACATGCCCACCAACCATTGGACCTCAGGTCCTCCTTCACGTCGGTTCACTCCCGTCCTTCGTGACGTTAAACTGTGGACCTCAATCAGTAGTACACCATTGTTCCCCCAATCCACGGTAAGCTGTTGTGAACCTCATTCAGAATTAATCCATTGAAGTCCTCAGTTGACAGTAATTATTTGTCAGATGAACTACGTGGACATTGATTCCCGGCTATGTTGATATGTAGAAAGTCTCTTTTGGTATCAAGACCAATATCACCATCATCCTCACGTTAGTTCCATATCATTCCCCCTCCACTCCATTCAACACTCCAGCATCCATCCTGATTCACACCTGGGCGACCACATCCTAGTGGGATCATGCCACGTCATTCCCCATTCCCCTAAATAATAACCGAGAGGTTAACCGTGTGTTGGCCCCAACATCAGTGTTTCCTCCGAGGGTAGCACTCATCTGATCCACCCTAGTTGGTGTTCTAATCTGTCTCATCCATATCCACTAGACGTTAAACTTGCGGCATACCCAGTGTTAAACACGCGAAGTTGAGGAAATCCTCAGATACATGTCCACGACATGTGATTCCCCGTGTTCGATATTCGATGCCTCAGGCTTCTGTGACCACGAGAAGCCCTATAAGGAGGGGACGAAACCTAGACATGCCAACCCTCTCGTGTCCAGACATGCTAGTGATTCCAAACATGACTACTCCCTTGACTGAAGGTTTCTGCCCTGACCGGACCACTTGGAATCTCTCAACAGAAGAAGTGTAATTAACTGCTGTCCATGGAGATATGGTGCTAGGAAGATGTTTCATGAACAACATGTTAAATATACTTGGGAGACTCAGACATGGTGATGAGTTATGAGGAGGAATCTACATAAGGACGAACCTACATCCCATCATCACTTTTTGATCAAGGAGAAAACATTTCAGAACAAGGAGAGGATGCTGTCCACCTTTGGAAAGTGGGAATACGTGGCAATAAAAACTGCACCTCTCATCCTCAAATGAGACGGATAGGCACGCCCTGGAGAAAGAATTAGAAACAAAAATGGTGAACACTAAATGAAAATCTTCTCTTCAAAATGGAGATTAGTAGAGCTCAAGGCATCAATTGATCGACGTTTCACTGGATCCAGTTATCCGGCGCCGGGTCCCACTAAGCTAATAACGGGCCTAGCATGGAACTCACCAGAAGTAGGGGCAGTAAAACGTTGGACATTCCATTCTAAGACGTTGTTAGGGTGGATCCCTTTTACCTCCATGGAGGATGGGATGGTGATGGGTCATTGTTTGTCGATTCCTTTTTATTTCATCACTAATGAGTTAATCCCCCTACACTCATGAATCAGGTTGCTGCATCTGGAATGCGATCACCTCATGCACACTAGCTCCGGGGCATGGATAAAACTAACGTCGTAGTCCCACGTGGTTCCACCACTTCCACGACGGCCTCTACGGCCATGGCCCTTGGGCGTCCACACCCTATCTCCCCATCTGAGGTTATCCAACGAAGGGTAATCAACGAACTCATGCACTGTTACGAGGATGAGGGAATAATCCCGACACGAGATATGGCCCACCTAGTTTTGGAGGCATCGGCGCCTTGCCACCAACACCACCCCCGAGGGACGCGTAGGGAGCCGTTGCCCCCCACGCCAACATGCAACCGTTTCAGGACCCTCTCCCAAGAATTCTTTGATGACTCCCTACCTTCTGCTGACACGATAGGTGACATCCGACCCAGCCCACTCAGAGTCCCATTCTAGGGGCTTCTAGCAAGGGCTCCCACCCAGCCATGCCAGCACCGCCACCTAGTTTTGCTGGATGTAGAGAAGGTGTGCCACGTACCTGCACCAATAGCTCCAGATCGTCCGACCCGACGCTAGCATCGGGTGCAAGTGGAAGATTGCTTCCAAGGGGTGTCAACTTCGAAGGAGGCTATGGCCCACACCACTACCGACACATACCATCGGTACCCTGCATACATTGAGATGGAGCACATATATTCATGACCATGTATGAGGCCCCAACCACCCCATGGGTGGGCGTGGTCGACTCTAGAGGTCGCCGGCATAGGCAGTGGTCACCACGAGATGACCCCGACGATGTCACCCAGTACGGAGGTCCTTCCCATACCCCTACCACGAAGAGAGTGGGTCTTCCCCATTTTTAAGGCTCAACATGGTGGTCTGCACCGTTCCACCCTCATTCCTAATGAGGGTATTCCCTATGATGGTGATACATGGTACAAAATCTTCTCTCTTTCCCATTACACTGGGTATGGTGTCATTCCTCCTTCCCCCAACCACCGGAGTAGGGACATTGCCCATATGATCTCTCTGCAACATGGGGATTCACCCCGTGTGTTATCAGCAGATGGTGAAATTATTCCTCGCCTCATAAACCAGAGGGGTGAAGGAATGCCTCGCTCCACCCGCACCCTGTATGGAGGTCCGATCCGTGTCCATCTAGACCAGTACGCAGACCCTCCTCATGCAGAGGTCACTAAGGAAGACAAGCATGGAGGTCCTCCCCATGCTTCTCCTAGTCCTAGCAGATGTCTTTATCGCTCCAATTCTACCCATGGAGATCATCCCCATGCTCCCTTTGACATTTTTCCTGGTGCTCCTCGCACCCTGGCTTTCATGGATGGAAACCCTTTCCGCCACAGCACCGGTGCTGCTGAAAATACCCGTGTCTGATATATGCCATGTCCTGAAGATCCATCCCGAGGAAAGAGGCAGGTCATCATCGCCATAAGAATACTCTTGAGAAGGTACGTGTTGTGATCCAACCAGTCCACTTCACAGACTCTGAGACGGAGTAGAACTCAGCACAGGAACACTCCTCTCACCCATCCGAGTCGAGGGAAAGGGTGGATATGAGGTGAATCAGTCTGTAGCTCCCGGAATGCAAGGTCCATAGGATTCTTGTCTCCCTCCAGAGGTATATCTAGGATACTGAAAATATGGTGACTCCAAATGTTACGGTCATGCAATCACCTCCATCGTCACCAGAAGCGCTCTCTACCTTGACAAGAGATCACAAAGAACTATTATGGGGACCAATGGAGGGAGAGAAGCATCGCAGACTATGACCAGTAGCGCTATCCCATAAGATATGATCTATTGTCATTAGGTCATAATATCGTGACATGGAGGCCAGGTCGATACACTCTTCAGAGGACAACCCAAGATTCAGTGGCTAGTCAACCCAGTAACCTTACTCTCCACCATCCAACCTGCCATCCCAAGGGTCTCCGTCAGTACCGCACCCAGTTTTCCCAGCCACCCCCAGTTGAGGAATATAGAAATCAAGTGCCAAACCCTGAATCTGATCTGAGGAGCTTATGGAACATCCTCACAGTGGACCACTTCTCTATGAAGTGCTGGACAATGGAAACCCCAAATTTCTGCATACCAAAATCCCTCACCCCAGAGGAAGTTGAGTGTTTCCATCACACCCTTTGAGAAATTCATTTTAGTCTTCAACATCAGCATGTTTTTTACCCTATAATCCAAGCGCATTTCAAAGACATCAGTGAGCAATGTCGTCTGGTTGATTTGGCCGCACTCCCTATGCCCCAGCACCCCGAGTCCCCAGGTCACCATAAGGCCCTCCAAAACAATATATTCAGAGTATCAAGGTACTCAACAAAATTATTAAGGAGGCTACCCCGACATGAAAATATATGGCTGGGAGCAGTATGATTCCCTCCTCTTCAGTCCTATCCAGCGGTAGCCTAACTCTCTAGGTGATATCATGGATATGCCTCCTGGAAAGGGTCACAATCAACATGGATGACGCAGTGGATGGGGAGGATGTGTTAGATCTTCTTGATGGGGACTTACTCCCTAATGGACTTCCACCACTTTTGGAACCATCGGGGAGGGTAACTCGTTAGAAGAGGAACCTACTTGGTCTCCCTGCTCCCACCGAGGCATTGGTACTTAGCCAAAATTCTAGTAAGGGTAAAGAGCACGTCGGAGCTATGAGCCACTCTGACCCATCCGCCTTAGTGCAGCAGATGGATGAAGACCATGAGAAAGCCATATTGTGCGAACAAATGGATGAGAAGAGGAAGTTGGTCGATGAACTCTTTGTTGAACGCACTGTAGAGTGATGGCATGACTACAAAAATCCTATACCAGTACAATAGTGGGAGGATCAACTTCCCCTTAGTGAGATTCCTCCATCTGACCCTGACCATCCTACCCCAGGAGATAGGGTTGACGCAGGAACATACGGCAAGAGGGCATGGTATGTCTCGCCAAACCCTCTCGAACGACGCGACAATCCAAAAGACCCAGCTCGGGCTCCCCCCAACCACCTCGAGGGTCATGCTGCTAGTCGCTCCACAAGCCGCTGGGCATGATTACTACTTCGATGAACCTGCCAACACGCTCGTGGTTAAGGATCCCCATAAAGATAGGTACCCCCACCCAGATGATTCAATGGGGGCACTCATTGCCTGCTTACAGGCATTGGAAACACAACAGGTGGAAATCCCGCCTGATGGCAAGCCATATCCGGCATGGGTGGATGATATGACAGCACCTTCGGGATTCGGGAATCCCACCTTCTATCCCTTTAATGGGACAGGGGAGCCTCCACAGCACCTGGACCACTTAAAATAGAGGTGTGGGGCCATGTTAGGGACTTCAGCACCGCAAGAGGCTGACAAACTCCACTGGTTTGTTCAGACATTGGAGGGGCCATCATTCGTCTGGTACAACCAGCACCTCATCAGATCCGTAACCAGTTGGGAGGACCTTCACATGAAATTACTCTACCATTTTAGCTCCACCACCTGAAAAACAAGTATTGCAGACCTCTTTAAGTGAAAACAAATGCTTGAGTAGCGAGTCGCAGAATTTATCGCCCAGTGGAAGGGGATCACATACTCCCTTGTCATGCCACTGAATCAAGATAAATTACTTACTATTTTCATATGGAACATCAAGGTAGGACTAGTTCTTTATCTGATCACCCAGAACTACCCTGGAGGATTCTGATACTTCTCCGATAAGGCCCTGCGCTTAGAGGAAGCCCTGCAACAGGCTAGCCAGGCAGGTCTATTTCCCCCTGTAATTCCAACAAGAAGGTTTTCCAGAGCTGAGCCCACCACGGTGGCCTAAATAGAATCCCCTATGCAACTAGAATTGCTACCAGTGGCACTATCCCCACAGCCTTGAAGAGGCTCTTTACCTCATGCGCAGCCTCCGGCTCAACAGCGTCCGCCTCAGAATCGGCAAGTGCCCCCGCGGAATCCGCCGCCAATGCCTTGGCGAGACAACTAGGATCTGCCTCCTCGACAGGCTACTCCATCTCCTCATTAGGGGTAGGCTCCAAGGGCCCCCATTCCATAATGAGGATACCTAACCTACTCGTTCAACAAGAATCAGGTCCACACCTTTTCAGAAGTGCGTTGGAACAGGGGATTGTGTGTTTGCCTTAGTGCAGAAGGCCAGAAGAGGCGAACCTCACTGATCACACCAACCACTACTCCTATCATTGGATCTTGGGGCCCAAAATCATGTATTGATATGTGTTAAAAGACTAGAATCATGACCAGGTCGATAACCACATAGTTAGGTTTGGCCCTACCCCTACACCAGTGTCATGCGTCGTCATTAGGCCAGACAGTAGTAGCAATAGTGAAGGTGAGTGGAAATAGGTTTCAAACTGTGGGTCCCAGAAGTATGTTGACTTGATGGCTCGCAAAATGGTTTTTCATTCACATGGTATCATTCGTGCATGCCTGAAATAGCTGGAGCCTCCATAAGCTACATCCACCACTTCTGCATCATCATCTCAGATGGACTCTTCCCAGAAGAGAAAGCATCGACGACACATGTGAAATCAAGGCGCCCCTCAAATTCCATCGTCATGCCTCACTCTCGATGACTTCATGCCCCATACCCCCAGAGAGAGGGATTCCCCCCAAATCCACCCAGTGATGGATGAATCTTCAATCGATATTCAATGGTATGCATCAGTTAATACCGTGGAGTTCGTAAACCCCTATATGACACCCGACGATGGGGAGTGCCTGGAGAACCTCCCCAACGTCCCCAGCCAACCCTAATGTTGGTGGAGCCACATCCTTATGGGTCGACGGGGAACATTAGTTGGCACCTCTAGCCATGTTGTGCATGCCACTTAGACCAGAAAATAGGCCCAACACAGAGTTCAGCATGCACAGCCTTTTCATCCAGTGTCATCAGGCCGACCTCCACCACCATTTGTGCTACAAGATCAGGCAGAGCTAGCTCGACCATGCGACGACTAGCCTCACCCTACTATATTTTGATCTCAGTCGTCCGGACATCATATGATAGCTACTCCTCAAGCTTCGATTAGATAACAAAGAGACATGCCCATCACCAGCAAGCCGCCAGTCTAGCCAATGGGTCCCGACATGCCTCCTATCATAGAGAAGCCTCTTGCAAGCAAATGGTCATGCTTGGTGCAGAAATATGATGTCCTCAGGCACCTTTATAGAATACCAGTGTGGATTTCTATCCTCGGGGCCCTTTTCCTATCTTCAAATATGTTTGAGGACTTCACTAAGGCTTTTATAAGCCCCCTCCTTTTTTAGACGGAGGTAGCAGCTGCAGAAACCCATCATGCTGAAGGAGTTGAGAATGCTGAATTTCAGGCCATCATTTCATTCTCTATAGAAGATTTGGTCTCCCCCATAGAGGGGCACATCCACCCACTATACATCATATACCAATTTAACGGCGTGGAGGTTCACCGCTTTCTTGTTGAAGCTGGCTCTGGGATTAAGCTTTTCTAGACACAGACAATGCATAAGATGGTGTTATCTGAAGCTGACCTGAATCCCTTAGATTTCATAATCTAGGGATACAGGAGGACAGAGTAGACTCCAGTCGATAAGAACATTTGAAGACACAATTTTTTGGCCTAGTATCCAGCATCGAGGTTATGGTTGTCTCCCAGGACACCGTGTACAATGCATGGATGGGCAAGCCATGGTTCTACCAGCATGAGGTGGTCCCCTCGTCATATCACTAGTGCCTCAAGTACTCTCTTAACAATCGATTACTCATAATCCAAATTGATTCATCTCCATTTTCAACTTGTGAACCCCACTACCTAGACACTGACTATTATAAGAGAAATGATAAGTAGATTCATCCCAGTGAGGTCAAACCCATCAGAGTTGCAACTAACCCCTGGGCCGTTTTGGATGACACCTACATCTTCCCGATCCATCGATTGGATGCCAGAACCCCTAACATGGAGAAATTTTTTGTTGTCTGTAGTACAAGAAGGAATCATATTCCTATGTCCAAGTGATAGAGTAAAACCACCTTGTACTCATATAGAAACCAGGGTCAGGTTTTCCCAGAGCCTCCTTCCCCCATAAGGTATCAGGATGGCCGCCCCAAGGAAACGACAGTAAGTCATACGTGCCTATTTTGTTGATCTTTAATTAACCAACTAAAGTCGACGTGCCTCTATTGCTTTGATATCATCATTTGTGGACCCTTGGGCTGAATACCAAATGGGATCAGATCGACTGCCTTCATTGCTATGGTTTTAGCATCACATGAATCTCTGGATATGCTACCCACTGCTATCCAGGCTGGTACCAACCACCTGTCATGATCTGACAACCCAGAGAAAGCTTCCCCTACTACGGATCCCTCCTCTACATGCAGAAAATCGGATTTGGAGGACCCTCCCCCCACCTTTAAAGAAGGAATTTCCTCCATGGTTGACAAACTGGTACATGTGAATCATGGTAACAAGGAAGATCTAAGACCCACATTGTTCAGTGCTACCATGTCCCTCAAAGAGGAAAAGTGGTACGTGGACTTCCTTAAACAGCACTGTGATGTGTTTTCCTAGAGTTATGATGAGATGGTATGACTATATCCTCAGGTAGTTGTCCACCGACATAGTCCCCCGACAAATCATCACGGGTTCTAGAAGCCTCCCAAGAAGATTCACACTTCTCATGGTGCCATGGTCAAGGCCGAAGTTGACAAGATCATCAGAGCCAACATCATCAAGGAGGTCCAGTACCCCAAGTGTCTAGAAATTATTATGCTATCCAGGAAGAAGAATGGACATATCAGAGTCTGTATCAACTTCTGGGATCTCAACCATCACATTCCGAAGGAAGATTTTCCCCTTCCTTTGACAGAATTGCTGATTGATGCTACGACCAGGTATCCAGCCCTCTCCTTCCGGGATTGGTACTATAGATATAATCAGATCCAGATGTCCCCCGAGGATGAGCATTCTACCAATTTCAAGGCTCCCCAAGGTACGTTCTCTTAATTGGTTATGCCCTTTGGCCTAAAGAATGCAGGTGCCACCTATCAGCGGTAAATGCATTGCATATTCAAGCCAATCCTTAAGACATTGGTGGAATATTATCTGGACGATCTGGTGGTCAAATCTCACCACTACAAATACCATCTCAAAGACCCAAATAAAGTTTTATACTTCCTCCGTTCCTGCCACCTGAAGATTAACCCATTGAAATGTGCCTTCAGGGTCACCTCTAGAATGTTCCTTTGCTTTTTTGACAGGTACCAGGGCATCGAGATCGACCCAGAGAAGATCAAGTCCATCAGCCAGATGTGACCCTCAAGCAATATTTGGGATATTTGATGTTTACAATGACACTTAGGTGACATACGCCGTTTCGTTGTGAATTTTTCCGGAAAGTGTAAGCCCATTTACCAGCACAAAATAATGGATCCGCCAACTAATGGAATAAAGAGTTCCATACTGCGTTTGAGGAAGTCAAGTAGTATCTGTTGAAGCCTACGGTATTGATGCCACCCATCTCTGAAAAACCACTAATCATGTATGTGACTGCCATGGAATGATATCTTGGCACACTTCTCACCCAGAATAACAATTAGATGACAAAAAACAGCCTATACTATCTCAGTCGTATGGTCATCAATACGGATACAAGATACACTCCCATCAAAAGAAGTTTCCTTGCACTCATATTTTCCATGAAGAAGTTGTAATATTCCATGAAGCACCATGAGGTACATATGGTGTCTCGGGTAGACCCGCGGAAGTACATTATGAACCTCCCAATGTTGACTAACCATCTAGCACGTTGTGCGGTAATCCTCCAACAGTTCGACCTCGTGTTTTTCCCTCAGAAAGTTATCAAGGAATATTCAACGGAATACTTTCGTGTTGCCCATCCAACCCCCACGGACTGGTCCCTGGACCCGGATTCTCCTGATGAGGAAATCCCCTCAGTAGATCATGCCATCCCTTGTTGGCAGATGCACTTGGATGGTGCCTTTCGAAGCTCCACCGGCAGGAGACTCAATGATCCCAGACTCAACAGAGTAGGCCTGGGTATTGTCCTTATTACCTCAATGCAAGCCCTTCTGCAGTACTCATTCCTGTTGTTAGAAGTCTACACCAAAAAAAGGAGAGTATCATTCCCTCATTACTAGCCTCTAGATGGCCCTTGAGATCTATGTGCCCCATTTTCATGTGAAAGTATATTATGAACTACTCATCAAGCAGATTGAAAGTGACTATGTCGTCAAGAAACTAGAGCTCGTACCATTGATGGAGTGCACCCTCCAACTAATGGCCTAGTTTCGATGTCGGCCAGAAGATACTAATGTCCCTCGATCTTAGAACAGTCGAGCCGATGCCCTGGTCGGCCTTGCTGCACCACTTCCAGAACCTATGTAGGATTATATGATTATACATATGGCACATCAGAGATTAATTTCTCCCATCACACCATATGATGATTATAACCTATGAGTAAATCATTTTATTGATGGGGCCTCCACGTCCGGACCCCCAGGTTCCTCAAATGTAGTGGTTGAAGTGACCCCCAACTGGAGAGACCCCTTTGTCGAGTATCCCCAAAATGGTTACCTCCCAGTAGACCAAGCTGAGAGGGAGTGAATCTGATGCCGCACACTGTTGATTACCCTCCAGAGTGGACCCAATCTTGAGAAGATACTCTACAAGCATGGTTTCGACGGTGTTATCGTCCGTTGCATCCAAGGATTCGAGATTTATCAGGTCATGCATGAGGTTCATGCTGGTTCATGTGGTGCCCACAAGACTATGCTGAAGCTGTCCCACCAGATCTAGAGACTGGGGTACTTCAGTCTCTCCATGATCCATGATTGTGTTGTGTTCTCCAAGAGATGTTTCGCATGCCAAATACATGATAACTTCATTCGTCAGCCACCAGAGACTCTCCACTCCACCAAGTACTCTTGGCCATTTTCAGTGTGTGGACTCGATGTCATGGGACCATATCCACCAGTGACAGCTCTCAAGTGAAAGTTCATCCTCACTGCTACAGATTTATTTTTCATGTTGGCAGAAGCAGTTCTGCTCAAAGAGGTCAAGGCCCATTCTATAATTTACTTCATGTGCTCCAATAACATCTACCGGTTTGGAGTATCACACACCATTCTCACTGATAAAACCACCAACTTCCGAGTAGTTGAGTTGAAGAAGTTGTACGCCAAGTACAACATCCATTCAAACCATACCTCCTGTTATCACATGTAGAATCATGGAAAGATTGAGGATTTCAACAAAGCCTCTCCAACATTTTGTAGAAAAAGGTTTGTCAGAACAAGAAGAGTTGGCCAGACAAGCTCCCCAATGCCCTCTGGGATTATCAGACAACAACTCATAATTCCACATAGGTGACCCCATATTCCCTAGTGTATGGAGCTGAGGCCATCCATCCCATTGAGATCCAGCTTCCTTCATTACGAACAATGGTCTATGACCAGAAGGCACCAGATAAGGTAGCCGAAATTCATCTGGATGAATTGGAAGCACTTGATTAAAACAAGCTTCGTGCCCTGCACAATCTGGAATGGCATCATAAAAAGATAGCTAGAGCCTTCAACAAGAAGGTTCACCTCTACTCTTTCCTGCAACATGACATAGTATTGGCCCTCCAGATGCCAATGATCCCAGGTCAGAAGCCACCGAAGTTAGAGTCAAAATGGGTAGGACATTACATAATGCACAGGGTTTACCGCAATGAAGCATAATCCCTGATGACTATGGATGGTGATCGTATCACTCCTCTAACCAATGGAAAATTCCACAATAAATACTTTTCCTGAGCTGTTTGGTCCAGCATGACCATAAACTGTTTGGTCATGAATGGACTTAAACTGCTTTGTCCCGCATGATGTTAAAATTTATGTCATCATACAAGACATGAAAATGCACCTTTGGAACTATGTGTGGCTTGATTCCCATCTGCATGGGATACATAGGAACGCTCAAGTATTTTATCTTGAGTCCTACCACCAAACTATTCTATTTGACTATCCCCCAAGGGTATGGTTCTCTTGGAGGGTCCTTGAATGATATGGTGTGGTCTTCTTTATCCCCACTCATGTTAGGATTATAATGGCCACACCATGTGCCTTCTCCCCATTCTCTTATCCTCCCACATCCTAATAGTATGACGCTAAACCGCATGGCCTTTAAGAACTACGTATGTCTTGATTCCAATCCTCATGGTATACGTAGGAATGCCGAGACATTTCTTCTGTTTCCCCATCCCAAATTCCCAAATCTCTCTTCAGGTTGAAATGTATGGTTTGGCACAGAATTTTTCCCAGTTTCACATTGAGATCATCTCGATCCTTCCATACTACCCACTCCCCTGAGGTGTTCACTTCATTCACATGTGGTTACAACTATGCTTCACCCACTCCTTTGATGGGGACTCCACCATCTTTCCCATCCAGAAGGCCCCCTGAATGGCATGTATTGTCGAAAAAAGGGCTCTCCTACCACTTCTAGATAATTCCCTAAAGGATGTTGGGCAATAATCCGATACAAGTCCCATGTTGTGAATACGGTTAGTAATCGATGATCATTTGTTGTTCCCATTCTAGGTCACTATAAGGACGTTGTCTTTCGAATATGGTCAATAGAAATCCTTTTTCGTCAAGGACACTCCAAGAAGTCCCAAACATCAAGTGAGATGGTCCATTCTACCGTATTTTATATCAAAGAAACGAACTCATTTTGGGTGATCCCAGCTATTAGACCTCTATATAAAAGGGAGATCTAGGTCCAGCTCCTTGTTTCCCACACTGAGCATTGCATATGTGGGCTTAGGAACTGTGATGAGGTAGTAACCGCACAAGAGGTCATATGGATACCATTTGCTGGGACGCCCAGCCTCGAGCCCCATGGCCTTTTCCAGCCCCCGGCCCGAGTTCTCATTCAGGTTCGGGTGGGGTGAAGCCGGATTATTCACATAGGTTTACTCACCCTGTCGTACGCATCCCCATATGAAAAATATTCTCCATACTCTTCCTATTTACAAGATGTTAAACTGAAAACAGGCCGGGACTTTCCATATGAGGCCCATCTTTATGCCCCTTGGCCCTTTTGGGCCACCGACCCAAGTTATCACTTAGGGTTGTACAGTGTGGTACATGATTTTGTAGCCATTAATGTAAGGATACACTCCATACCGTACACATGATATATGTAGAGTATCATACCCATCATAGTCCTTGATGCAATACGTTAAACTACATGTCATATTCAATAACAACATGTTTCTTGATTCCGATCATCATGGGATACGTTGGACTGCCTAAACGTCTAGACTTCGGGTCCATCCCCATCTCTTAAAAATCTCCCTCTCATCTAACCCCCTTGGCCTAAATTTATCCAAGGAGAGGGATATGTGGAATGGTATGGGGTTATGTCCTCATTTACACCGGGTTTTGTAAAAACCATTCCATCTACCTCCTCTTGAGAGTTTTCCATCCCCTTGTGCTACACTCATATTTTCAAATCATCAACTCTCATGATGAGCCCCCCGGTCCTCTTATGATACTCACTAATGTGCCCATGTGTACTCTGGTTTAGCACATGGAATTTCAGATTCTACCAAGACATGCTTTCACCAATTTCTCAGGCTTCGTGTTCTCCTTTATTTTGGATTCCATCACCTTTCACATCCAATGGGATCCCCGAATGGCATATATGCTAGGCCTAAGGGCTCTCCTACCATTATGGGATGATGTCCACGAGGGTTTTAGGAAAAAAATCGATATATGTAGTGTGTTGAAAATGTGGTTAGTAGTCGATGATCGTTTTTACCCACTTCAGGCTAACGCGATACAGATACTGTGTTTCGAACATGGTCAATAGTTATCCTCCAACACCACGCCAACCCCATTAAGCCCAAAATGTTGGTTACATGATTCACACCCTTCTCCACCTAATCATGTCAAAGTAAAATTTCAAGACTCTTGGTACTATTCCTCAGTGCGCATCCGCACGTTAGGATGGAAAAAAACCGCGATAAGGCAATCATTTGGGGCTCCACTGATTTCCCCTTTGAATGTATTTCACGTATTTCAAATACATTATCTGACATTGTTTCTAACACCGAGTTCGTCTCAAGTAGGCTCAGGGATTGGGTTATGGTTCTTCTTCATATGGGATAATCATGCTTCTCTATGGTCTAAGTTATAAGACATTAAACTAAAAACTTTTCATATTTCCCCTTTTTGAGAACTACATATAGCTTGATTTCCATCCTCATGGGATACATAGAAACCCCCATAAATCTTGACTTTGGGTGTAGCTTAATTGAGAGCCATCCTCTACTACTTTCTAACCTCTTACCTTTTTGGCCCCTTGGCCCAAGGTTTTTTTCTCAGAATTGCGCACGATGTGGTATGGGATCATGTCCTCATTCACGATGAGTGTGCTTTATGAAACCATGCACATTCCCTCTTTTTAGCCTTGATTCTACTACATTTGTACCACACAACGTTAAAATGCGGGGTTGGTCTTATCACATGACCTTAAAATGAGACAATATCCTCCCGACCACATGACGAAAAATGACATTACATTGTGATGTCCTCGCTCAAGAGAAATCATATTTTCTATCGGTCAAAAACCATACCATTTCTCAAAGCCTTTGTTTGGCTTGATTCTGGTGGCGATTTTTGGACTTTCTCTCGCTAGGCTTGTCGCTAGACAAAAAATACATTCGTTCACCCTAAAGGAAAAACAAGATCTATCAAATGATGCTTCTTTTAGTGAGAGGGACAGACCCGCACAACCTTTTATCCCTAGAACTGGTACCTCACCATAACATCCATTAGAACTACACATGGTTTTATTTTCATTCTCATGAGATACGTAGGAATGCCCACATAATTCCCCCATGGGCCCAACCTAATTTTCATGTTCGGTCCCTTGACCTAAACACTTCCCCAAAGAACACATGGTAATTTGGGATTATGTCCTAATTCACATCGGATTTCACAATCACCTTACCATGAGTCCCTTGTATCCCTTACCAATCCTTGGTCTGAGCTCTATGACCATAAACCAATACCACTCTACGTCCTTGCCACAATATGTTAAACTACACGACATTTTCCAGAACTACTTATGTCTTGATTCCCATCCTCATGGTATATGTAGAGACGCCCAGGAATTTCACTTCGTGTCCATACCCAAGAATAATAAATATTATTTATCCTCCATTATTCCCCCTAGCCTGACCCCTTGTGGGGAACCATGTAACTGCAGTTGTGCCCTAAAAAAGTTTAGGATGCCCCGCAATGACTTTGGGAAGTGACGACTCCCTCTCCAAAGAGGTCCTGTCTAAAAGTAGGAATGATCCATGATTATACTGATGCACCCATCTAATGCACTTCCACCTAGGTGGAATAATTTCAAGAGTGTTGGATTTTGTTCGAACAAACCATCACTTCACATTCCATGCATTGAGTTCCCCTTAATCGGACCCTCATCCTACTTCACATCTAAGGGAACCCCCTTATAATATAGATGCTTGGATTATGGACCACCTATTATCCTAGGCCAACATTCCGGAAGGCTAATGGATAAAAATTTGAGTCAGGACCCATGTTTTGACCATGGTCAGCAGTAATCCCTCATTTGATATCCCCGTTCTAGGAAAACATAATAAGGAAACTATGTTTCAAATTCGGTCAATAGTAATTCTTTATTTTCACAGAACTCCCACCGTGTACCAAATCCTAGGGATCGTGATTCACATCTTCCATTCCCATCTGTTCTGATTTATTCCAGCGCCCCAAGCATTAAACTGTTTGTGCATAAGAGCACATCTGGAAAACTTTAATTTGACTATTCTGAGAACTTCATTCTCAATTATGGTTCCTCTCTTCTCTTTCTGAGAATCTGAATTGGCCGTTCGAACCTCGGGTTCCAGTTTCTTGGTTGACACTCCTACATTCAAATAATTTAATAGTCTGAACATCCCTTATTTCTCACATCGGGTGCGAGCCATGTGAGCTTAGGAATGGATTGCTATTTGTTTTAGGATTGTATTTTAATGCATTAAACCAAATGAACAAGTAAATGAATATATCCATGCACCTTTCCATACATGAAGTTCGGAACAATATTTAGTAAGGAGAAATGATTTTATGATTTCGGCCAAAACAAGGCTCTTAAGGGATAGCTTCTTGGAAGGACCAATCCAATACCGCTACCATTTGGTTAGTGGCCTCCCGGATTGCCTCTCGCCCCCTAAGGAATCTATCTTATCCAATAGATACAGATCATAGTCCACTGACCCTAGCACGTGCTTGTGCCTTTTCAGCTTGACGTTATGTTATTTGGTGACCCACCTCCACTAGTTTCTCTTGAGCATCTGCCAGCTAGGCCCTCAACTGCTCCTCATGCTTATAACAGTTGGAAATAAATATCTATTTTTACTTCACATATTCATCAAGGCATCAGACCTCTTGTTCTACCTTGATGAACTCTTGGGTACTCCCTGACTCCTCCCGTCACTGGGCAGCATCGGAGCATCAGCGGCTCTCGTGCAGATTCTCAGCCATGTAGTCGTGAACCTTCGAAGGAAGGTGATGAGCATCCAGCCCTCTAGCATAGAGAAAGTTCAGCCAGGTTTAGAGTGGTCCCATCCATTTTATCCATTCTGTCTAGTGCTGACCAAGAATGCGCTTGATACACTTCCACCCTTTGCGCCTCATCTTCCAGCTCTCCTCGGCCATATTTGAATCAGAATCATCAACCTCCTCGGTATCCATGGGCCGATAGTCTAGAAAGGAAGCCAAGAGACCAGTAGTGGGGTCTTCTTCGGGCACCCCTCCAATGGAGTTGGGCTCTTCAATGCCTGGGCGACTATCCTTTCTCACCTTAGTCTCGGTATCTCCATTGCCGACTTCCAGCCCTGCCCCAACATGAGTACCGCTGATGTCCACTACTCTCCGCTCATCGAGTTCCAGAGCCGGCTCAGTTTGAGAAGTGTGTCCTGAATGGTATGACACAATTGTAGTTGAATCAATCACAGACAACCTAGGTCTTGCAGCCCGATGAGCCTCTAAGGCTGTGATTACTGTACAAACAATGAAGACTCTAATAAACAGAGACCTCTAGTGGTATATACCTGTGTTGAAGTAATGAACTTATAGGAGCCCAAAGCATCAACCTCTGGTGTTCTATACACTACAGGAGATACCATTATTGGGGATCACTCAGTGCTCATAAGCTCAATAATGGGTGTCAGCTCCCCGCCTTTTTCTATCGGTGCCTCCTCCCCTTTGAATAAAGACCCTTGGTCGACGCCGATATTCTCCCGAATGGGATAAGGATATCTGATTGATGAGTAAAAAACGACGAGGTGAAAGAATAGGCAAGGGCTGAGACATACCTCAAGTAGCTCAGTTATATCAACATCAATTCCAACGATCTCGCCACTCTCCTGGACACTCCCTTGGTAGGACTCCCCTGAGACCCTCCACTTTTAGGCTCTTCTCCTTCTTCACCACATCATTCACCTTCTACTTCTTCATCCTCTTCTATCTCACTGTTCTCCGGCTCATCATCATTGTCATCATCCTCTGACAGCATCTTTTCTGGATCATGCTCCTGGACGAGCATCACTTTCACCAGGAATGATGGATCCTCGCGCTGACCCCATTGACGTGCATACACATCCATGGACGTCAGATACACATGCCGACGATGAATGTTCACCCTGTCATCAAACCGAATGATGCTCACCTCTGACAGCTGGATTTTGTATCGCACTATATTTTTCCAAAGATCTTCAGTACTCATCGACTTTCGCAGGTTCTTCCAGGATGACCACAGAGCTGGGAAGATTGCATCACTGGAAGGTTGAAGAAGATACCTTATCTGCTTCTCAGGAAGTTCCCTGGCCACTTCACGATCTCTTATCCCACTTGGAAATGAGGTCACAGCCACACCATGCGACGTCCTCGGCCCTGAAGTCCCGTCCTGTGCAGGCCCAGCAGCCTGATGTGCTTCAACTATAGTTCCCTAACAACACCTTTCCTGCTATCTCACCACCCATGTTCAACATTGGCTACCTTAAGTTACTGAACTCGCTTCTACAAAAGCCGCTTAGGGTAATCTATATCCCAATGGTCCACATATTCGGTTAAGAGTCCAGCATTAACTCCAGTAGGGCAAATGGTAATGACGTCACCAGTGCCCTAGGTTGTGAACATTAGCCGCATTTGGCGAGGAATGCATGGGTAACTCTCTTCCCAAACATCTATATACACATTCTTTAGCATCCTCTAGAGGAAACTAAACTACCTGGAAATCCTCAACACCACATAGGGCTCAGAAAATATCTTCTCATTTATCCGGGCCATGATCACCCCACCTCTATTGCTCTAGAATAATCTCTTTGCCCTAGTGATCCTTGAACGTTATCTTTAATTTGGATAGTCGGGGTTGGGAATGGGCTTACAATGAAGTTCGCATGATTATTGATTATGATCCTTACTCCCTCCTCATTTAGTGTCAACTGCATGACCCCGATAATGTTCAGTAGGGAAGGATGTAGGCCATTACCTAGAGAACGAATGGAGTTCGGAAAGGTATACCTGTCACAGTGAGCCGTGACCCAGCTATAAAATATCTAGAAAAGACTAATGATCCTCCTTGGTGACCCCCCCCCCCTCTCGAAATGCTCCCCAAAATGGCATACAGAAGATCCAGCACGGGGAATCCCAGGTTGAATCTTTGATTATCGGCCATGATGCCAGCCATCATCAGGGTCGCTGGACAAACTCCCATCATAGCATCCCTCACCGATAACATCCACCTACTCAAGAATCTGGCAAGAAATCCGGCATAATGAACATTTGGGTCCCGACTATTGTTTATGTTGAAGCCCCATGAATAATAGTTCCCAATCACCGGGATCCTCCATTATTATTCACTTTTCCTCCTTTGTGCCATGGTCGGACACTACCTCCCTTGCCTTGGCATCTTGACTTCCATATCTCTTAATTTGAAAAGATAAACCATTTCTTGTAAGCGATGTACTTCAAGGAATCCTTGACCCCCAGCCTCTCCTTAGCCAGGTCCAACAGGTTCCATGTCAGCATAGGATTTCATGACCCATGTCGCCAGATGTTTCTCGTCAGGAGGAATTCATCATACTAGTGCCCGTCCAAAGGGATAACCCCGAAGCAATGAATGCCCTAGAGGGTAATACTGACTTCTCCATAGTGAAGATGAAAGGTATTGGTATCAGGGGACAAATGAGTAAAAAACTCTGTCCTAAGCTCATGCTGTTGATAGAAGTGAAACCGCGACGTCTACACCACCTCGAACAAACCATTGTGCCGTAGTTCATCCCCAAACTAGTCGCACGTCTGGCGTACCCAATAGGCCCAAGCCCACTCTTCAGTGAAATTGCCTCCAGACCGTATATCCCAATCCTGGAGCCAGCCTTTGGTCTCCTCAATAACATTCTGATGGAACTCTCTTCCGTAAATGGCCGGAGAGTTCTCCGGGATAGGTTCACTCTCCAAAATGGTTCTGGTCCTGAGATTCAGGATGTAAACGTCCACATGAATGGTTTCTCTGTTAGGATGAACATTGATGGTGATATTATACCGAGGTAGGTCATCCTCTCGAATCACCCATGATCATGGTGTGTTGACTTCAAATCTTGGCAGGAGTACCTCCTCCAAAATACCGAAGTCGCATATCGGTAGGTTGGAAGACAGTGCATACTCTTTCTGGGCGGGGGTCAACATGTTTAAAAGAGTATGGTTGTGGGATACAATCCTTCGGGTGACATAAACCTTGGGGTTGGAGACCATCTCAGCCCTTTGAGAAGCGAATGCAACTTCTCCCTCAACGTTAGCCCGATTGGAGGCCATCTCCTTCTGGGACGGTTTTATGAACTCGGCGTAAAAAAGTAGCGGTTGGTGCAAAAAAGATGGCTGACATCGGTGAATTCTGCACAACCAGAACGTTTTCCGTGAAGGACAGAGAAAATTGTTCACGTTCTAGAGTTCTGGCTTATAATGTGAGAAAATCTATACAAAACAAGGGACCCATGAGGATTTTGTAGACCCAGGGATGGCCTTCCATGCGCACGGGAAAAGCGGATTGCGCGCTCTAGATCAGTTTTACATTCCACTCCTATTTTAAGCATGCAAAGGCCCTAGGGAGGCTTACGTCTCAGTGTTTCCCTCAGAATCAGACCTTTGTGGCCCCTCTCCAATTCATGTCAAAGGGGGGGGGGGGGCTTTTATTGACGCCGAAAAATTCTCAAGGGATAAAAAAGGTTGGGTTGGGTCAAAGGGAACCCATATTTGGCACCAGAGGTACATTTCGGGGGGGGGGGGGGAGGGGCCGCACCGAAAAATTTCAATGTTGTGTGAAGAAATTGTCCGGTCTGAAAATCTCCGGGATTTGTGAGACTCTTTGAACATGGGCATTGAAAAATTTTGTGCACCAACATCGCACAGTTGAAATTTTTCACAGCCGACGCCGGCGCTCAAAATTTTTCATAGGCCTATTTTTCGTGAGGATCTGCGACCCTCGAGTGCCTATAAATAGAAGGTCACCACTTTGACTACAGGGCTGAAAATTCCGAACCATCTCTCTGGCGTGGAATTCACTACTCATTCATGTAAAAGATGGCTCTCAGGTGATGAATTTTTCACGCCTTGTTGTCCAAGGATCAGCCTTTTTGTGAGACCCCTAGGGCTTAATCCTTGTCTAAATCCCCTTCCCCGTGTGCAATTCCTTCTTAATATGCACAATCAATTCTTTAGCATGAAATTTTTTCTAGGCGCCGCCACAACCTTTTTTGCGCGAACCACCCATTTGGGAGCTACCCAGCCTTTTTCAGGCATGCCGCCATTTTCCACACTAGCACATCCTTTTTCGCAACCACCGCATAATTTTGTGCCTTCCCAGACCTTTTTGCGCAATAGTTTCTTTTGCGCTGAAACCTCCCTCCTTGTGCGCCCTTAATTTCCATCATTCGGGCATCATTTTCAGGCACCTCCCATGTTAAAAAAATCTTCTTTATATACTATTTTATCATGTGAACCTTTAGGTACGTGCGAATTAAATTCAAATTCCCTTGGACGGTATAGGCCGTTGCATTTCTCCACCTCATGTTTCTTCACATAATCACGCTAATATCTATTTCTTATCCGCATAGCCACATTAACACGGACCCCCAATGATTCCCTCCATGAAACCCCCCAACTATGGAATTTCTCATCCCCTCTCTTCACCATGGTGTAGAGGGTACTAGTTATGTAAGTCCTAGGGGTGAAGAGTGAAACCACCTCATCTGAGCTGTAGGATGTTAAACTGCCAAGCACCATCATCTTTAGCACATGATGCACAACTATGACATCCCCACCCACATGCATCCTACACTGGGAAAGGGAAACCACCTAGCTGTAAGCCCCTGGCCTTTCATGTAGAAGGTAGTACCCCTACCCCTGCTTCCTTTTTCGGTGCCAAAGGCCCGCAAAGGGCATAGTGGGGAATAGTGCTCCTCCTTTCGTCGGGGCTAAATCCCTCTCCCAATAGGCTTTGTCACCATCGTGCCTCCATCTTAGAGTAAGTCCCAACCTCTTCAGGCTTCTAACCAGGCATCAATCCCTGTTTCCTCTTTGGGCCACTAACCACATGTAAGCCCCATATCACTTCCCACAGATGCAACATTCATGACGTGATCATCAAGTCCCTACTGCCTCTTGTTTCTTACACCAAGCATGAATCACGATGGCTTAGAGTAAGCATCGACCACGACACCCTCTCTGGGCATCCTAGAGTTTAAGCCCCTCACACCACCCGACCAATTTGAAATTTGATACATACCAAGGAAAGGTATGTAGGAATCCTCCATGAGGTTCAATCCCACCACCACGGTCGTTCCGACCATCTTCATGTCAGTTAACCACACCCTGGGTAGCCTAGCGTGTAATCCCCACATGCCATACTGAACTACGTGGACTTTGATCCCTTCCACGACATGGTATGCAGGAAGCCTCCCTAAGGTTCAAGCCCACCACCCTGGTCTTTCTGACCATCTTCACGTTGGTTCACCAACACCATGGGCATCCTAGAGTGTAATCCCCACATGCCACCCCAAACTATGTGGACTTTGATCCCTGCCAAGTAAAGGTATGTAGGAAGCCTCCTTGAAGTTCAATCCCACCACCCCTGTTGTTACAACCATCTTCACGTCAGTTCACCAACACCACGGTCAGCCTAGAATGTAAGCCCCACATGCCACCCAAACTATGTGGACTTTGTCCCCTGCCATGGAAAGGTTCATCGAATTCCTCCCTAAGGATCAAGCCCACCACCCCGGTTGTTTCGACCATCTTAATGTCGGTTCACCAACACCCTGTGCAACATAGAGTGTAATCCCCACATGCCATCCATAACTACATTGAATTTGATCCTTGCTAAGGTAGGGTACGTACGAAACCTACATGAGATCTAGGCCCACCCCCCATTGGTCCCTCTGAAGTCCTTCATGTTGGTTCACCAATACCCCATCCCGAACTATGTGGACCTTGATCCCTACCAAGGTAGGGTACGTAGGAAGGATCCACGAGGTTCAAGCCCACCAACCATTGGACCCCAGGTCCTCCTTCACATCAGTTCACTCCCGTCCTGTATAACATTATACTGTGGACCTCAATCAGTGGTAATTAGTTGTTCCCGCATTCAGTGGTAACCCATTTTCAAGATCATTATATGGTAAGCCGTTGAATTCCCCAATCGATGGTAAGCTGTCATAAGATGAACTAAGAAAACTTAGATTCCCTACCACGGGGATACATAGGAAGTCTCTTCAAAGCTCAAAACAAACATCACCGTCGTCCTCACATCGGTTCCATATCATTCCCCCTACACCCCATTCAACTCTCCATCATCCATCCTGATTCACACCCGAGCTTCCACATCCTTGTGGGATCATGCCACTTCATTCCCCATTAACCTCAACAGTAACCGGGTGGTCAACCACATGCTGTCCCCAACATCAATTTTCCCTTTGGGGGTTGCACTCATATGATCCACCCAATTTGGTGTTTTGATCAGTCTGATCCATGTACTCTAGACGTTAAACTTGTGGCATATCCTGTGTTAAACTTGGGAAGCTGAGGAAAACCTTAGATACATGCCCATGGCATATGATTCCCCACCTTCGATATGGGTTTCCTTGGGCTTCTTCACCCTTGAGAAGCCCTATAATAAGGGGAAGAAACCTAGACACTCCAATCCCCTAGCGTCCAGACACGCCAGTGACGCCTAACATGACTACTCCCTTTAATAAATGTTGCTGCCCTGACTGGACCCCTTGGAATGTCCCGACAGAAGCTGTGTGATTAACTGGTGTCCATGAAGATATGGAACTAGGAATAAGATTCACGAACAACTTCTTAAATCCATGAGGGAGTCCCAGAATAGGTGACGAGTTTCGAGAAGGAATCTACAGAAGGAAGAACCTACATCTCATCATCCCGTTTCAATCAAGGACCAAACGTCCTTGAATAAGGAGAAGATTCCACCTGCTTTTGGAAAGCAGGAATATAGGGCAATGAAAACTGCGCCACTAATCCTAAAAATATATGGAATCACAAGCCCCATCTAAAGTATAAAAAAACCAAGAATACAATCATAGGAATTACATATACCACACAAAAATAAATAGTTTCATTATAGAATGAATCTAACGGGAATAAGAAGTGAGATGAAAAAAACTTACATTTTAATTTTCCTCAGTCAATGTTATGTTAAAATCCTGTATAATTGATAAAGAATTTTTATTAAATTATAATATAACTATATACAAAAATATGATATCATATATGATCTTTTAATATTGCTTTGTTAATAATATTTCAGTAATATCCTTGTTTCAGCTGTTAACTGAATCATTTTTCATTTATATGTTTTGTTATGCAAGTAATGTTTGTTAGTGATAGTATGTATTTGATTCATATCCAAAAAGATATAATGTTTTTAAACATTATTTATAACCATAAAATGAAAATTAATATTGAATTTTTATGATGGGGAATGAATCTCATCACATTCATTGAGACGATAATATGTACATATGCAAGAGCAACAATATCATTCAATTGAAGTTGAAATCGTATATAATTTAATGTTATATCATATATAAAGATTCAATAACATGTTATATTTATTATTTACATTAATTAGTCTTCTTTATTATATCCATCTATATAATTAAGTGTTTAATAACAACTATACCACAACATGGAGATGGTAAGCCGTACATACACACGTATGGTGACATTGTCATTGACATGATGGATATAATAATGAATATTGTCATAACATATTTATAATAACATCATATAATGAATAATATATTATAGCTATTATTTTGGTATGGGAAAACTAATGAAAGTGGAAGTGGAAGAAGAAAAGAACATGAAAGAGGTGGTGAAATAATTACCTCTTCTTTGGGTGCTTCCTTTTGATTTGATAAAAAATTCTCCTTAGGATGGCTTCTGATCAAATGAAGGATGCCAATATGGATTTACGTTAGTTGGTAGGATATTTGGTTAGGGTTTGGCCATGCCAAATGGTTTTGGAGGCATGGATTTTAGGGAAATGGAAGTGCCTTTTTATAAGAGGGGTGAGGGTCACTTTTAGAAAAGTTTAAAATATTATTTTATTATACAATAATATTCAGTTTATAATGGCTAAAAAATAATTTATTTCTAGGATAAGGTAGGTATGAGTATATAAACTCTCAAACAATAGGTTTTAGATAGGTTTGGGTCACCTTATAAAAATTATCTTTTAGATTTAACACTTAGGTAAATAGTTTAACTTTTACCATGTATTCTTGTTTTATTATAATAATTGGGTTATAAACATACTATAAAAATCCAAAAAGAGAACCTAGTGGTTCATTATTAATATATCTAATCTTATCGAACACATTTTACCAAACATTATATTTCTAGGAATGTTATATCATTTAACAATATAGTATTTGTTTTAAAAATTATTTTATGTCAATTTTGACACTATTTGGTATTTTGTTTTTGTAAATGTCATAAAATCATGATTAATTCGAAAAAATTAATTTAATCAACCATAAAAATTCATATTAACCTATAAAATTAGTGTAATTCATAAAAATTTTCAAATTACATTTATTTTTCTATTTAGAATATCAATTCTTTTAATATTTCATTAATAAGTTAATTACTACATCATCATTGTGTCATAAATAAATTTAATTATTTAATGTCTAATTTTTATAAGTAAAATAAAAGTAAGTAGGAAATATTTCAATATTTTTAATGAATATCTATAGTCGTATTTATCTTATGTAGAAACCTATATTATAATTGATTTTATTTTGAAAATTTGAATTTAACACATTTAACTCTTCTTTAAATTAAATAATAATAAATGTCCTAATCTAATACAAGTGGGGAAAAATAATAATATTTTATTATTATGGTTTAATTTGGTCTAAATAAACTTATCCAAGAGAATCATGATATTTTTATGGTAATTATAATATCATTTTTTACCTTTAATTACCCTATTTACTTTTAACAGTGGCAAATAAAAGTCAAAAGTTACTTTTCACCAAAAATTATTTTAATCTAATTGAACCACATTTTACTTATTTATCTCATCTGTGTATCTTGTATTTTCGAAATTCAATTCACAGAAGCGGTAAAATTATGTTTTATGCAAATTTGAAAATTATCCTAGAAGTTGGGTAAAAGATGGTAAAAAGTTCAAAAATATTTTATATATCTAACGTTATTATAAAATGAATCCAATGAATTACATTAAAATTATATATGTATTATTTATCTAGTTTTACCGAATATAAATTTTTAAAAAATAACTAATTATTTAAATAAAAATTAGATTTAAAACAATAACGCATTTTTTTCACTATTCATCAAAAAAAGGAAAGTTTTCATAAAAATAAAAAAAATTCTCTCTATGCTAATTTTGATATTTCTAATCCCAATATGATGTAAATTTTGAAAAATATAATTTAAAAAATTTCGAAAATTGGGTGTTACTATTCATAATAACAGTTAGTTTAATGGGAAATGGTGTTTAAAAACTCCAAGTTGCGTACAACGCAAGCTATTGCATTATTTAAAGGGAAACATACCATGGAAGCTTGAGGTGTTACACATCATAACTTTTTGTATTTATGTGATAATGCCCAAATTTTGTAGTTTAACGTCATCTGATGAGGACATCTAGTCAAAATATTTATAGTCAATATTTGGTGTGGGACTTATGCCAAATCATTCCCAGGAACATAGATGTGATATAGACTCCCACGATAGAAAATACTCTATGGGGAAAGTGATCTAGATAGAATAGGGTTGGTTTGGTGTGTTAGGTTTGGATGTCAAGGTGCCTTTCTATATATCCCATTTGGATTGGAATCATGTCTCACATAGTTTGGTTGTGAGGACATGTGCATATGGTGGCCAATAGGTTTGTATCATATGCTATTATGTCCCTTTGAGTGTATTAATTTTGTTTTTATTTCTAAAAATATCCCCATTTGAAAGGGATCATGAGGTATGTCTCTATTCATGGTGATTTGGAGGCTTTTTGTGGATTAGACCTATAATGGAGGAAAATGGATGAATATATGGTTGGGGATTATTTTGAGTAGGAGGGCCTAAGGATTGATTTTGGGGCTCATTGCTGGGGAAAATTCCTTGGAAGGGTTTTGGGGCTTATACAACAAAGGAGTCCCAAAAGGCTTGGTTGGGAATTACATTTGAATTGATTTCTACAAATTCTCGTTATACTATGGATGTTACTATCACCACCAACATCAAATCCCACATGAGTCGTGATCGATGTAAGAAATTAGAGGAATAATATGGTATGTGAAACCACACAATATTATTTTTCCTAAGTGAAAATACATGTCCTTGAGAACCCAAGACTATGGAGGCACTCTGAAGGAAGACGAGAGGGAGATCAGAATGAATTTGAGGCTCCAAAATATGCATATGACTCTGCGGATGTCATGATCATAGTTATCCTCTAATCCCACTTGTGTCATGTTGATTATTTCATGATTGTGATAAACAAGTGGAATTTGATTATCTGGTAAACCAAAAAATCTTCCTTTCAGTGGTGGAAGAGGATGAGGCGATGATACATTCCTATCATCAGTGTACCCTAGAACCACTGGAAGAGAGAGATGGATTTGAAGTTCCATTGTCCCCTATTATTTTGGTAACATGGAAATTTTCATTTTGGGATATATCGGGATACTACCAAAGGGTATGGATTTAGAGGAAAGGGTGATGTTGGAATGTTTATACAAGAAAGGATGGTTGATTACTATAGGGGGGATGATCTAGATTTTTTATAGGGGATTTCATTCACCATAAAAGGGAAAAGAAAAGCTTCAATCCTCACACCCACATTGAACTAAAGGCATTGGTTCTTAGAGGAAATTTTATTTCTACATTGTATTCATCCTACTTTCAAAGAATGAGAGTTCCTGGACACATCCCCTTGGGTTGAGGTCATTTTGACCATAGGAATGCATACTCACATGCACCTTAAGGAACCTACATATACGGTAGGAAAAGTGTAGGAAACCAATGTTTGTATGAATGAATAAAAAAATGATTGAAACATTCGACAACCTATTTCCGTGGTTCTTGATGTCCAATGATTTAATTGGAGGGTTCAATTTGATCCCCATCATATAAAGGATCCAAAAGATAAGATACCATACTATGGGTGGGTTGGAAGGGGTCCCGAGCTATTTCTCACATAGGGTAGAGGCTTAGGTGATCCTAGGTAGGCCCATATAGGTGGGCCTGGGTGAGCTATAGGAGGTTCACACAGGGTATGAATGTGATGTTGGGAATGATTTTCAATGGTATGCCGACATGATTATAATGTAATTTCACCAACATACCACCTGGGAAATCGCACTTGGGGGAGGCTTTGATGAAGCCTTCAAGGGCTTCCACAGGTGCTATGATAATTGTCTCATGCATTTTCTTGGTTAGGGATTGAGACCTCATGTTGGTGTTCACACACTATAAGGGAAACTATTACACGCATGGGTGTTATGTACTTTAGACACTAGGAGGGAATTGGTTATACTACCCCACATAATTCTATCTACTTCAGGTTTTGGAGGGTGAATAATAATGTTTGAAGGGCTTGGGAGAAGGAATATAGTTAGTAGAGAATAAATGGATAACATTGAAGTTATTTCCATAATTGATGATGAACTACAAGGTACTATTGATATTAATATATGGGACCTTGGGAGAAGGTTCTATTTCTCCAAGGTGTGTCGTGTGAGGTGATTTACTAGTATGTTATGCAGGATGATGCGCAGGTACCCTGTCCATCGATTCTACTTGAGGTTACCTTCACATATAGTATTTTCTAAAGGGGTGGGCCCTTTGGCCTTTTGTAGTTCACTTTTTTCATTCTCATTAATGTATTTTACTTTGAAACATTTTCATCCATGTGAGAAAATTGATTGTTAACAAACATGGAAGGAACTTACACAATGAGGGAGACTTTGTAAAATAAGAGGGAGATCTAGAAAAATGACTCTATATCAAGACAGATAATCCCTTTATTTCTCTTCTTCCACCTTTCAGAATTATACATCATCTACTCATGATCCTCTGGGTGGCTAATAACATAAACACTACAGTGGATGAGCATAAATTTGGAGGCCAAATGTTAGGTTGCCTATATTTAGGATGAAAAATATTTTGGTTACCTATTATTTGATAAAACATGTAGGTTAATGGTCTTTGATTCACTTGATTGAATGTGGGATGACACAAGGGTTAGTGGTATGAATAGAATGGGAACATGGGGTGTAGTTTAACTATTCCAAGACTGGAATGGGGACCCTGGGAACTGATTTTTTTTTGAAAGGGTTTTGGATGAAAGACGACATCATAGTTAGGCTTGGAAGATGGGTTTCATGAAATATTGTGCTTAATTTTGGTTTGGAATCTCATTATTGTCTGGGGTTTCACAATGTAGTTTGTTTCAATAAATAGGTTGACCCTGCCATAGAGTGAATTATTGTTTCAAATTGGTTGTTTTTGTGACGAATAATTTTCTCACAAACCCCCAAGGCCCAAAATGGAATTTTTTAGGAAGTCCATGGATAATCATAAAAGGCCTATACAATATGGGTCGAGGTTCTCAAAAACCAATGGGATTTGGTTTCTGTAATGGCCAAATTTTTTATCAATGGAAATTACCTTCTTATAATTATGTCATATACTCATATGAAAACACATCATAATGTACTACTAAGTACTACACGACTGTTAATCATAATATTGTTACTTCTATGATTTGAATTTCAAAATATGACATACACTATTGAGATCAGTAAGATGTTTGGGGTGTTATAAGACAAAATTAATTTTCTTGAATAGTAATATGACTCTTATGACTACTAAACTCACTCATGAATTTATAAAAAACTTTAGGCATCTTATATGTGATAATATGACCATAGTAGATATATTGGTATTTCTATAAGTGATAAATATTTAATTAAAATTAAATAACTAATTTAAAAGAAAAATTATTTTCTTAAATGTGTTCATAAATTATCTATTTTATGTCTTTTGGTTTTATGATAATTTTATAAGAACTTCTATAATTTTTGAAAACATTATAAAATTTGTTATAATTTCAAAATCTGTATTTTTTGAGTGAATTATGATTTTAATTAAAAGTTAATTTAATTATATATAAGAAAATATTTTCCAAAATTGGAGGTCATTTTGAATTTAAAATTTTTGGGAATGATTAGGGTGAATTTTTGGTATTTGTCTATAATACTTGAATTTTAAATGAATAGTAAAATACGATGATTCACAATAACTGCTAAAACCTGAATTTATGCATCATGATTTAGTCATGGATGATGTAAAGGGTCATTGGTTTGAACTCACATTCACGTATTACTATTTTTGGTCATAGTAATCATTAATATTTGTTGTCTTATGGAAAAATAATAAACTAATGACTAAAGTACTAAAACAACCCCCTCCCCTCCACTAAAAAAACCACCCACACTCCCCTATTCTATTAACTCCTCTAAAGCCTTGTTATTTCACTAAATCCAGCCCAAATCTCTCCACAATATCCTCCACCATGTCCATCCGCCCTTGGTGTCCACAAAATTCCAAATACACTCCCATAAAGAGGCTACCAAAAAAGATGGAATCAAGATGTAAATTCATCTTTTCTTTCCTTTCATTTTCTTTTCAAGTTCATTTGTTTTATTTTCATTCCTTACCTATCCTCATCCAAATGTTATGAAAAATCCAGTTCCTTTCATTTAATAATTTTTTAAAGATAATGTAATAGGTTATTATCATCCCTCCTTTACGATTATTTTATAATAGTAGTAAATACACAATACGAAATATGATAAATTACTACATTCAAGGACGATGGGTATCCAATTTCAATTACCATAATCAATTAATCACATGAAACCATTTTATAGTAGAAAAAAACTATAAAATATCTATTTTATCTTATATTGTTTTTTAGATGGTTTTTTCACACATGATATAGAATAATAATACAAAAGAGGTTAGTTATGGGAAAAATTGGCAAATTAATTCAAGTGTTTATCATAAATGTTTTATATAACGATTCAAATTCACTCCAAGTAACCAAATTAAATTCACAACCATTTAACCCTATGGATGTTTATTAATAAAATAGAACTTACATTATTTACATCCACTCTCATTATACATGTGTATCTGAACATGAATATAAGTGAACTAATCATTAAAAGGAAGTAATCAAACGGACCCGAACAATGAAATTGAACATCATAACCAATGATAAAGGTTATGAATGAACTAAAAAGGTTATAATAAATAATTGAAATGTAATAGTGGTTCTGTAATTATTAATTAATGAACTTAATTTGATTATTCATATCATTATAATCAGGTGAAGATCCTCATTAGACTTAATGTATTGGATCCTCTCTATTTCACTTTTATTTGTGAATGTCCTCTATTTTATTCCCTTTTGTGTGTAATACCTAATTATGGGGTATTATTTATAACCTCCCAATAATAACTTAATGACGTATATGTTATTAGAAACCCATTTATATCTATTTAATCTATCTCAAGTACACTTGATTCCATGCCGATAATCGACAAGGGATTCTACACGAACCTCCTTTATTACATTGGGTTTCCTTATACTTCAGTTACCAAAATGAAGTAATATTATATTTTCAGTGAACCTTTTAAATGATATGTACAAATACTATATTTATTTATGATGACCCTTCATTATTATCTTTCAGGGAGTTACATGTTATTATGTGATTCCCTCCCCAATAATTTCAAATAAGAAAACATATTTTAAAGAAACATCCTAAATTCTTACCCGATTTCAAATGCACTATATCTTCAATTCTAAGCCACCATTTTCTTTATAAAATCATTATTTTTATTATGAAAACCATATTGGTTCAATTATGGTTTTATATAAAGGATTTTTACCATTTATATTTTAAGACTCATATATTGTTTTCATAAAACCTCTTAAAAATTTTTTAATTTGAAAATTTCATAAATACTATTCGTAAATTTTGTCACTTATAGTTGAAATAACATACCATTATATATTAATATTTTCTATTAGTATTTTCCATGTATATTTTAGTTCCTTTCTTTCATTGAAAATTTTCTTATATGCCTATTTCTGATGCATTAAGACATGTTTGTGGTACACAATTCATTCTATTGGTAACCCTAATGTTTATGTAAGATTTATTGTGAATGATTCTTTAAGTGGAAAACATATTAATGAATATTTAAGATGGGTGAAAGTAGATATCACTCTGATTCATTGGATAATGATGTGTCTCATGAGACGTTATGTGAAATGGTCTTTATTGTTTGGCTTAGCTTGTGCTACCAAGTGCGACTGTATTGGCGTTTAACCTTGGATTGTTATACCATGTGCAACAATCATAGAACTTACCCTTGACTCGTGATAAAGTCTTGTTTTATGTATCTTACAGATTATTTTGTCTCCATTTTTATATGATTCTTGGTTTATATGTTATGATTTCATTTGTTACATGCCTTTTTATATAATCATGTACTTCGTTCTATTCCATGTGGTAATTCATTTTTGTTATGGTTATTCGCTTACTGGGCTATATAAATAATTCCCTGTTTAGGTGTTCCCCAAGTTACTCTATCTAGATGATTGATCACAATGGAGGTTAGGAACTCAATTTAAAGATTAAATAATTAAATGTTTTATTTAGTTACTTGTTTTCAATTTTATGTACCTCATCCTCCACGACACTAGAATTAAAAACCCATGGATTGTACTCTTATGTATAATTTTTCTTAAAATCATGTAATGTTATGGGTAAAAATATAGAGTTATTATAGTTGGTTTCATAAGATGGTCTAGTTATTTTTGGAGAGTTCTATTAGGTCACATTAGTAATAACCTTAAGGATGATACTATATATAAGAAAGCATCCCTAAATAATAGTAAGTATATAGTAAGTGGTTTATAAAGAAAATACATCCCTATTTGGATATTATTTGGTATATGTGCCTCTAGCACAGATGTATCCAAGTGTAAAACCGAACATCATTACTTTCAGGTATACCTGAATGAAAACTACTTCACGACAATTGCCTTCTTGGACTCTAGTTTTGACACTCCCATGGGATATTCACGGTTAAATTCAAGATATTAATCAAAACCATTATTAAGGGATTAATAAAATACCATAAGAATATAAGTTAATAAATAGGTCATGGATAACTAAGATTGAACCCTAGCAAATCACAAGTTAGGATATACTTCTCCATTATATATTTATCCTCTTATTTTAAATATGGCTTTTTATAGACAATAGCTAAGTATTCAATCCATATATTTGTATGTTATTTTTATTAGCTAATGGATGGAAATATAATAACACCAATTAAAAATCAATGAAATGGGGAATGCGATTATTTCCCTAATGATATGCCTGCTATGTTGGAAATGGGTGCTCAAAACTTCATGAATGTACTTGCTCTGATGGCTCAAGTTATGAATAATAACTCGAATCATGTGGAAATCCATCCTCCTCAATGAAAATAGAATGTTCTCATTAGATCCTTCATGCAAAAAAGGCCTCCCTTGTTTTGTGGATCTTCTAATCTGCTCCTTGAAGAACAATGGATTAACTACATGGAAATTATATTCCCTATCCTCCAGTGCTTTGAAGAATATAAATTATTACTAGAAATATATCATTTTGATAGGGAATATGATCAGTGGTGGACATTCATCAATAATACGAAGCCCATGGAGGAAATTGATTACATGGATTGGGAATAATTCTATAGAAAATGTTTCAATAAATATTTTCCCTAAACCCACCATCTCAAGGTGGATTGAGAGCTCATCATACTCAAGAAGAAGAAAGATGAGTTCATCAGGGTGTATGATGTAAATTTTTACAAATTTTGCAAGGTATGACATTGGATTTTTCATGAATACTGAACGAAATGTGTATCACTTCATTATCGGACTAAAGGTGAGTCTACAAAATGAATTAGCAATTAAAGAGTTCAAAATCTATGAGGAGAATGATAATTGAACCTTTAAGGATGAAATGAAGATTTGAGACTCTCAGTGGTATTGTTGGTCCGGTGAAAAGAATATAAAAATTGAATATAATTTTGGAAGTCCTACAAATAAATTCAATAATGGAAAGAGGCTCGATCAACCCACATGTATAAATTGTGGGATGAATAATCCTTGGATCTTTTTAAAGGGAACCATAAATTGCATAAAATGTTGAATGTTGGAACATCTGGTTAAAAACCACTGACGACATATGAGGAATTATGCTAATGTGTAATAATAAATTAATGCTCATTATATCAATCATCATGTAGTGTGGTGTGACAACTGTAATGATCATGCTCATTATGCTAAAAAATTTCTCTAAGTTGAGGGTTGTTGGTGCAAGTCCACAACAACCTCCAAGGAAATGAGTAAGGGATTATGCTATCACTACTACTGAGGTGGAGCCAAAAAATGATGGGGTGACAGGACTGCTAGTTATTCATTCAAGAGTAGAGAACACATTATTTGATTATGATTCTACGCATTCTTTCATATCTTTAAATTTTAGTAGAACAATTCAAACAAAACTATACAATTTGTAGGATAAGTTATATGTGAGAACAGTAAATAGGTAAATTATTACATACATGGTTTATAACTCCTAACTGGTTAATGTTTGTGGATTTTACCTCTAATAAAATATCATCACTCATCCTTTAGTTGATGTTCGATGCTATCTTGGTCATGGATTGGATATTTTTATACAAATGAAATATCATCTGTTAGGAAATGGAGATCATTATTCACATCATGAAGCATCCTCCTATTCATTATAAGTGAAAGGAGAATGATGAATCTCTTTTATAATAATTATATCAATTGTGGATATTAATTCCTTATGAGAAAGAATTTATACATAAAATTATTGAGACAATGGATAGAATCATGCTTCAAGACACTCCCATCATGAGGAATTACACTAGTGTGTTCCCTAAAGAGTTGACTAGTCTTCCTCTTGATTGATCCGTTGAGTACTCAATTGTCCATATTAATGGATCTCTACCTATATCAAATACACCTTATAGAATGGCCACCACATAGATGGAGGATCTGAAGATGTAGTTATAAGAGAATTTGGAGAATGGTTTTACATGCCCGAGTTCTTCACCATGGGGTTCACAAGACTCTTTTTCAAGAAGAAGGATGGATAAATTCTCTTCTGTATTGATTATTGTGAGATCAATAGAATAACAATAAAGAAAAAGCATCCCTTAACAAAGATAGATGACTTATTTGATCAGCTTCGTGGCACCCGTTATTTCTCTAAGGTGGAAATTCATTTGGGATATCACTAATCAATAGTGAGGAAGGAAGATATTCCCAAGAATAGATTTAGAATGAGGTATGGAAATTATGAGTTCATAGTGATTCCCTTTAGACTCCTTAATGCTCTAGCAATTTTCATGGATTTAGTGAATAGAGTATTTAGAGATTAGCACAACAAATTTTTGGAAGTCATTATATATGATATTATGATATACTCCAAGGGAACGAGGAATATGAGGAGAATTCGTATACCATGTTATAAAATTTGCGAAGGGAGAAGTTTTATGCAATTTACATTAAACGTGAGTTCTATATAGAGGATGTATCATTCATGGGGCATGTTATCACCAGCAAAGAGATATTTGTGGACCCTTCTTAAATAAAGGAAATTAAAGATTGGCCTATTCCTGCCTATATAATGAAGATCTGCATCTTTTTGGGTCTATCCAGGTTTTATTGATGAATTGTGAATAACTTTTTCTGATTTTTAAAAATAATGACCAAGATGACATGGAAGGGAGTAAGGTCTTTATGGACATAGGAATGAAAATAATGTTTTAAGGGGTTGAAAAATAGGATTATCGCTGCGCTGGTACCCACACTACAAACAAGTGGATAACTCTTTACGATGTATAGTGATGATTCAAATAAAGAGTTAGGATATGTTATGATTCAAAATAATAATGTTATAGCCTAGGCCACAAGGTTTCTGAAAATACATGCTGAGAACAATCCTACACATGATCTAGAGTTGGTACCTGTGATCTTTTCATTAAAAATATAGTGGAATTATCACTATGGGGAGATGGGTGATAAATATACTGATCATAAGAGTGTCAAATATATATTCACACAAAAAGAGATCAATATGTTCCAGAAAATATGGATAGAACTCATCAAATATTATGATTTCTCAATCAAATACCAACCAAGAATGGTGGACAAGGTCGAAGATTATCTATGTATAAATGATCATACATCTTTATCAATGATGAGAATTTAAAGGGATTCGATCATCATAGATTTGGAGAGGATTGAAATTAGAATCATTTAAGGAGGGACATCATTAATACATTCTCAAAGGATTTCTCAACCGTCCCTCACGGTGAAAATAATGGTTTCCCACAGAAAAGATGTGGAAATTCTTAAAATGGTGGAATCCATTAAAAATGGGAAATCCTATCAGTTCATGATTTATGATGAAGGATCTATAATATTGGTGTTATGATTATGTGTACCATTCTATCCATAGATAAATAAGGTTATTTTGATTTATGTATATAACTCAACCTTCTCTATTCACCCTGGGAGCACCAAGATGTATCGAGATATCTGAGAGAACTTTTGGTGGGACAACTTGATGACGAATATTTTCAAGTATACAAAAAACTGTCTGGTATGTTATCATGTGAAGGCTGAAAGGAATATGTATAAGGGGATGGTTCAACCATTACCCATACAAACATAGAAGTGGGAGAATATCACCATAAACATTGTATCTATAATTTTAAGAATATTGAAAGGAACCAATGTTATTTGGGACACTGTGGATCATCTAAGAAAGACAACTCACTTTATTTAAATTCGAGAAAACATGTAATTGGATCAAGATTCATAGATATATATAATGTAATTTTTTATGTTACCATGATGTTCCACTATATATATTATCATCTCAAGATCTCAGATTCCAGTCAATGTTGTAGAAAAGTATCCTACATTCTCTAAGGACTAAAATAATATTTAGTACAGCCTATCATCAAAAAACTGATGCCCAATCTAAGAGAACTATTCAGACATTAGAAGATCTGTTGAGGGACTGTTCTATGGACTTTAAAGAATGTTGGGGAAAATATATTTCAATGGTTTAATTCCCACACAAAAATAGTTTCCACTCAAGAATATAAATGGTACCATACTAAACACTTTATGGGGAAAAGTGCAGAACACTAGTGTGTTGGGATGTTGTCGGTAATCATAATCTACTGTAACCAGAAATGGTTGAAGTAATTGTGGAGAAGGTAAAAACTATTCTCCAGCACATCAATGCAGCCCAATTTTGACAAAAGAGTAATGCAAACAACCCTAAAGGAGACCTTGAGTTCAAAGTTAGAGACATGTTATTTCCCCACATATCTCAATTGAAGAATGTGATGTTATTTAGGATGAATGGAATGCTATGTCTAATGTATATCATCCCCTTTGAGATCCTTGATCGAGTCAGAGATATGGCCTATTGAATGGCACATCCACCTACCATGTATAATGTATATAATGTCTTCCACATATCCCTTTTAAGGAATTACATGCCAGATTATTCACATGTACTCACATTAGAGGTGGTATAGTTGGAGTATGATCATTCTTATGAGGTAAATCTGGGGAAGATCATGGATTGTATAGATAATGTTCTTTGCAATTTTACAACTCAAGAGATCAATGTATGATGGTAGAAACATAATTATGAAGAGATAATATGGAAACTGCAGAAGACAGGGAAGGAAAAGTACCCACACCAATTTATGGATTAGAATGTAAAATAAAACTTCAAGGGTGAAACAACATTAGGGGGAACAATGTAAAAACGTATTGTTTTATCAATGGAAATTCCCTTCTGAAAATTTTTTCATATAATCACATGAAATCAAAACATAATGAAATACCAAGTACTATGTGAACATTAATCATAATATTGTCACTTCTGTGATTTGAATTTAAAAAATTTTACATAAAATATTGTGATCAGTAAGATTTTTTGAGTCTGGTAAGACTAACATAATTTTTTTCAATGATAATATGACCCATATGAATATCAATTTCACCCATGAAAGAGTAAATAAATTTTTTTGGCAACTGATAAGTGATAATATGACCCTAGGAAAAGTATTGATATTTTTTTTAAATTCATAAGTAATTAAATAAAATTAGTAAAATAATTTAAAACAAATAGTATTTTCGTAAAATGTGTTAATAAATTATCAATTTTATGCCTAATTGTTTTAATATATTTTTATAAGACTTTATGTAATTTTTGAAAACATTATAAAATTAGTTATAGTTTCAAAATATGTATTTATCATGTAAATAATGATTTTAAATAAAAATTAAATAAATTATATAAATAAAAATATTTTTGAAAAATGTCGTTCATTTTTCAATTCTACGCATCAAAAAATTGTTTTGGTGAATTTTTGGGAATTTTAAAAAATACGTGAATATTGATGAATAGTAATATATGATGATTCACGAGAAATGAAAAAACCTGATTTTTTTCATCATTCTTTAGTCATTGATGATGTAAATGGAACTTTTTTTGAACTCACATGCAAGTATTTCTATTTTGGTCACAATAATCATTATTATTTCTTGTATTTTAGAAAAATAACAATCTAATGATTAAAATAATTTAAAAACCCTCCTCCCCTCCACTATAAAAACTACCCAGACTCCCATCTTCAATTAAATCTTCTCAATAATTTTGCCTTCCATAAATCCTATCTAAATATCTTTCCAAGATCCTCTCTGATGTGGTACAACCCATGGTCTCTTCAAAAGAGTAAATAATCTCTCCCTTTAATAGGCTCTCAATGAAGATTAAATCAAGAGGTAAATTCCACATTTCATTTCTTTTATTTTCATTTCAAGTTAATTTGTTTTCATTTATATCCTTACCACAAATCATTCAAATGTTATGAAATCCAAAACACCTTACATGTACTATTATATTATGATAACATAATATGTTATTATAATCTCTTATTTACTCTTATTTCAAACTAGTAGTTAACACACCATCTGAGATGTGCTAATTTTCCACATTCAAGGACGATGAGTATTCAATTTAAATTACCATATTCAATCATGGTCATGAAACAATTTTTATGGGTGAATAATATTATTAAATAATATTTTTATATTATTTTTTGTTCTATAAACCTTTTATCAACCCAAGGTAAAATAATAATACGAACCACGTTAATTATGAGCAAAATCGCCAAATTATTTAAAGGGTTTATAATTAATGTTTTATATGATGATTAATCTTGACTCAAATTAAAAAAATAAATTTCAAACCATGTAACCGATTTTATTTCAATAATAAAATATAAAATCAATTTTGGGATGCCACTCCCATCATACATGTGTATCTTAACATTAATATATGTGAAATGATCATTAAAACTATGGAAACAAACAGAACAAAACAATGAAATTGAACCTCATATCCATTCAAAAATATTATGAATGAACTCAAAAAGAATATACAAAATTAGTTACATGTAAAATATGTTGTGTAATTATTAATTAATGAACTGAATTTTATTATTTAGTTATATAAGATCATGTAAAGATCACTATCCAACTTAAGGTAAGGGATCTTCTCTATTTCACTTTAAATCAAGAATGTCGTATATATTATGCCATTTTATTTGTAAAAAACTAATTATGGGGTATTATTTAACAATTCACCATACTACCCTCAACACATGTAAGTGGTTATAAGAACCTTTCATTGTCATTAATCATTTTTAGTACACCGACACCATGTCGATAATCTCTAAGAGAATCTACCAGAACCTCATTTGTTCATTCGGGTTATCTTATCATCATTTTTCCAAAATGAAGTTATCTTATACTTTAATTTTATTCTTATAAATTTATTTACACATAAGAAATTTATGTTTCAAGACCCTATAATTATTATCTTTTGGGTATATACATATTTTTAATTGATTCCCTCTTAAATAATTACTGATAAACCAACCTGTTTTGAGTGAAAATCCTGAATTCTTACCTGATTTCAAGTGCAATCTATCTTATATTTTAAGACACCATTGCCTTTTTAAAATCATTATTTTTGTTATAAGAAACGTCTTGGTAGAATTTTTGGTTCATATAATTTATTGTTCCCTTTTCTATTTTAAAGGAACTATAGAGTTGTCCATTAAATGAAAAAAAATTAATTCTAAAATATCATAAATGATTTTCTTACATATTTTCAATTATAAATTACATTACTTAAAATAATACATGCCTATTTTCTATTATTAATTCCATGTATAATTTAGTTCCATTATTTCATGTACACTTTTATGATACACTCATTTTTTATGCTTTATGACAGGTTTGTGCCACCCAATTCATTCTGTGGGTAAGCCTTATGTTTATATAATATTGATTTTGTATGATTCATTATGTGGAAAAAATATTATTGAAAAGTTAAGATGGGTTCACCCAGACAACAATATATTTCATTGGGTACTATTGAGTCTCATGAGATGTTATGTACGACGATCATAGTGGCTATATTTTGCTTGGTCTACCATAGGCGAAAGACTTGGTGTTTAGCCTTGGATTATGATACCATGTGAAACGGTCTTTGCGGTTAGCATTGACTCATGATAAAGTCATAATTCATGTTTCCTACACATTATTATGACTCCATGTTTATATTATTCCACTTTTATTTGTTA
Source organism: Viscum album (assembly GCA_963277665.1). NCBI lineage: Eukaryota > Viridiplantae > Streptophyta > Magnoliopsida > Santalales > Viscaceae > Viscum > Viscum album. The sequence continues at coordinate 2,102,695,672 of OY728128.1, read as the reverse complement.
TGATTCCATATTTTACAAGCCTTGTTATATCATCATGTCATGATATCTATCCCATGTTCTAATTCTTTGTTCACATGGTTATTCTCTTATTTGGATATTTAGATAATTCATTATTCATGTGATCCCCAGTGTACCCTATTAAGATGTTTCATCACAATGGAAGTTACAAGCTCAATTTGAAGATTAAATAATGAAATGTTTTATTTAGTTCCATGTTTTCAGTTTTTTGTACCTAGTATTCCAAGACACCAGACTTCATGATAGTTGTCTTGTATGATGATGTATAATTATGCTTAAAATATTGTAATGTTATGTGTAAAAGGATTGGGTCATTATATTTTCCCAAATGATTGATATATTTGGAAATCCATCTCCTCTCTTGGTTGTGATGCTTCAATGCTTCTCAAATTCATATATTTTATCAAAAGATGAAAGGTAGCACCTATGAACATGAAACATATAGGGTATTTTTAGACCATCTAAAGGAAAGATAATTAGTTTAGAAAAATTTGTAGGATTACATGGAAAATTATAATCTTAAGAAGATGTTGGGGTTATGCGAACTAGAGTTACAAAACATGAATGTTACAACCTCAATATTTACATGGATATGGAATTATGAAAAACAGTGTTATGCTATTTGAAGGTTACAACATCATGATTATTGGAGACAATGTGTTCTAAAAAACTGGATTCATTCATGAAGCTTTTGACCTATGGGAACCAGTATATTATATGTAATTTTGTTCCATTTTTTCCTAAATTATATTTAAGCGAGTAGTTCATTCGTCAAACTATAATGTAAAATAATATCTTGTATTAAAAAACATCCAAAACGAATTGGATATAATGAAGGAGAGAATCATCATATTATATGGAAAACCCATCAAAAATTGGAAATTGTCGAGCCCTTTTCTGGAATCTCAGTCCGACCCTATTCCTATAAAAAGGGGTGTGGGTCCCTTAAGAGAACCTTATATTTTTGAGATTTATATTACAATGAACTTTTCTTTTTAAAACTCAAGAAAGTTTGGGTTATTTTTGTACTTTCTATTCACAGTAATCATTATTATATCCACTTTTAGGATCAACATTCGCTTGGGAAGGCAACAGAAAGCCTGAAATATTTATTAATCTATACCTTTGTGAAACAAATATTATGAATGGAATTTTAATTACCTATTAAATAAATTTTTCCGGACTCTGATAAAATATACCAAAAAGTTATTGGAGCATATACTGATCGATGATGGGAGATGGATGGAAACCCCAAATTAGGGAGAGATTCCAGACTGTGTTAAATATTGACACACTCACCAAATCAACCATACAGGCTAAATCATAATTTTTGTTGTGAAATATTATAAAAATATATGGTTTCAGGATGTGGGGTGACGTTTTTATTAATATTTTTAATTGGTATGGGATGGTCTATTTGTTTAGAGGAATTTTGGGACAACACAAGTGGCACATTGATATTAGGGGCCACATTAAGAATGACCTAACATACCATATGGGAACACCCAATGGAACATGGTCAAAATAGTCAATGATGAGGAATTGAATGTAGATCCATCTCTCCCATAGTATGATAATACTTTATAGGTTGGTTTGATCAAACTTCCAAGATACTATACCAGGGAATGTATCCTAGGGCATGGTTGAAACTTCATGAATGAATGCACGTGGGAATATTGGGATTTCCATTGATGAAATAAAATTGAGTTGGATATGTAATGAAAAGTGCACTATGATGTGGCATGGTGCTCATAGTTCCTTGTCTATCATCACATAGGAATCGTGGCACGGTTGTTGAGTTGGTGGTCACCTGGCACAAGAACATTTCATCTGCACAATGGGGAGGTAAAAATCAGATTTTGGTATCACTACTAGATGGATGGGTTATCGATCCAAGAGGCCATGTAAAATGAATTAATACCCATAGATGATTCTTGGTTGGAATAAGAGAATATTGCAGCCATAATAAGGGTGATTCTATTCATTATTTTGGAGGATAAATGCTAAAAACAATGTATGAAAGATATCCCATTAAAGATATGGTTCTGTTACTTCTTGAATGAATCAAGGAAAAGAAATTCCAAGAATTTGAGCCTATGTTTGATGAAACAAACCAACAAGGGAAATAAAACTAGTATTGTTGGATCATAGAGGAAATTGAATTATAGTTTTGGGGATATAATGTGATTCATGAGGATCCTATGGTCCTAATGGATTGATTCATTACTATGATGATCTATTGATAGATTTTCCTAGTCCAGGATGAGTATATGGGGGTGTGTCAATTAAATCTCATCATGGAGGTGATGTGGGAGATGTGGAAATAGATCAAACTACCTGTCCTAGTATTAGTGAATTTGTATAAAGTTCTCCACCATATCATCAATCCAGATTTTCTATTCCGTTAGTGTGTTCCATCAGACTTCTTTTATTGTGGGGTAACTCCACATATACAGGGATATGAATAACCAATACAAATCTCTACTCACAGTATAGACTACTAGATATTGATCTAGAATGTTGGTGGGTGTCACGCACTCAATATTACATTACTAAAAAAGCAATAAATGATCAAGCAAGAGGATAACTTCATTTCTCATCTATTCCCTCGCTTTATTGGAACAATGAATTATGTTGGAGGGGATACCATTTAATAGTGTTCATTTGAGGATGGTTACAGAAGATGAGGTTGAACTATAAGGTAATTTCCAATGTGTACACACACAACACATTGTAATGAAGTTTTTATGCCTCCAACAGGTGAGATTATGGGTTTACATGGGAGTACACAAAAAATTCCACCACTCGTACATAGAGAAGTATAGAGTATGTTCACACATAAATAATGTAGGGGAAAAAACGAGCATCCACCACAGATATTTATTAATGGGATTATCCTTAAATATGTGGCAATATTTTATATCACATATCTCATTGATATTATTTGGAAACAAACCAATTGTATCGATAAGAGATGTATTTTCCCACAAACATAAGGTTAATGGAGTGTGAAAAAGAGTTACACTAAAGAGGTCGATTCATCCTAGTGGAAAGAGTAGCTGCTCTAGAGTTGGTTATTCATGGTCTTGCATAGGTGGAAAATGGTGGGATTGTAGTAGAAATAGGCTAGATGATCCTTGTTAAGGAAATTTATGAGAAATTCAGGCCTTATGGGGTAGTTTTGAAAGTGAATGTTCAAGGTATATGGAAAATACTATGTCAACCAGATTTCCCTAGTGATGATACTTTTCTGATGTCCTAGGAGGGTTATGGGATACCAAAATAGATCATCTATATCCATGGGATATAGAAGCAACTCCTCTCTAAGAGTTTTTTTTTCACTAGATTGGGCCACAACAGGGTATGATTCTGAATTTATCTTTCCATGTTTTTTCCATACATAATGGAGATAGAAGACCAAATATACTCTCATGGAATTGTGTGTCCCCAGACCAGCTGAGTGAAGGTGATTCCGAAAATGGTGTATTCTCTAATTATTATTATTTGTGACATTACAACTAGTGGTGAAGAGGGTAAAAAATTACAGGAATCATATGGATGTTATTCATATCAGGGATCCCCTTGGAGGAAAATATTTCCATCGATCGGGTAAATATTCTTATCAGGTGTTCCTTGGAAAATACTCATCCACTAAGAGGTCTATCCAAAAACCTATTTTAGTTGCGAATAAATAACAAAATATGGAGTAGCGGTGGTTAGTAATGAAAATATGGTAGAGGATGTGGGATCCTGAACCATTGAGAGGGGGACCGTAAGGCATCTCTCTGATTTTGTAGTCACCAGAATCCAACTATCACATGACATGGTTCCCATAACCAAGGTAATGAATATTAGTGGAAGACCATAACTAGGTGGAATCCCCACGAATAATTTTGAGTTTCTCATCATGATCAAAAAAATTTATATTCCACTTCCCATTTCTAAACATTAATTCTTTGTTTAAATCCTTGGGTGATGGATAACTATACCATACATGAACAAGAGTTCAAACTGTGTTTAGAGCCGAACCAGTTTTACTGATGCTCGAGTCAAGGAATGTAATAGTGAACACGTTTGTTCCATTGAAGAATGTGTTTGAGTAGGATATGATATATGAGCCTTCCATATAGGTTCCATAAGTGGAGGATTGTAGACAATAATACTTAATCAAGGGCAGTGAAATTTTTCTAGTGAATGATATGATTCTGGAGGTTATGATGACCACAAATATCCTAGATATTCTATTAGAGGTGGATAATATATGTGTGATCTAGAACAAAGTGTTTAAATTGTACCAAAAAAGAGGTGGTTGAGTAATATATCATGGATGAGCTTACCTAAGATGCAACACAATATATTTCGAAGGAATTCCCTATGGGTGAGGGTTCTTGTGATGATGAACATTCCTAAGACATAGGGTTATGGACGCCCGAGGTATTTATTGTATATGAACCCACCATTAACCTGATGGTGATATTATCTACTTATAATCCTTATACTCTTGAGTATTTTCATCATTATATATTGGATTTCTTTGGGGACAACCGAGGAATCCCACAAATGGTGTGCAAGAGTGTGAAGAATTTCCTCGCTGCCACACCAATGGTTGATCTACCAAAGAGGGTGGGATGTCTCTTCTACTGTATAGTCATTCAGAGGACTAGTGGGATGGATTCTAAAAGTCATCATGAATTATCATGGAACTTCCACATTCAATATTCACGCACCAAGTTGGAAGAGTTTTATTTCGCCTAACTCAATAAGGAAACTGAAAAATAGGCTCCCTAGGTTGATGAGGAAGATATTAGTCACTTAGAAGGCTTTCCATAAGAATATGCATGCAGATTTATTTCTCATGTAATGAAAATTTTCCATTTGAGGGATCATTTGGTGGATTTTTAGGATAATTATATTCAATTTAAATCTCTAGTGGATGTTTTCCAAGTCATGAAAGATCAAATGTGAATCATGGATAAAGAGGTTCATCCCATTGTACAAAAGGATGTAGCAGATCTAGTGGAGCAGAAGTAGACATAATATTATGATCAATAATGGATAGATGATCATTATTTCTTTATCTATGTGGATTAAACTTAGGGAATTTTATATTATAATAACATAAAAATAAGGATATTCTATATTGATGACCCTCCCGATATTTGAATGGTTTTTCTTTTTTAACTCTCTGATAATATTAACAAGGAAAATAGAATTGAATCCATAATTCCATGTGAGTCATGATCCATTGAAAAATAAATGATAAGTATATGATTTCGTAATTATATGAGATTATTATCCAAGGGTGAAGCACAGGGGTATGGACTCATTTATTGACCACGAGCAGTGTCTTGATTGAGATTTTTTGTCTGAAGTGTCTGAATCATAACACATATGATTTGATTTTTCAATTTGTTCTAGTCAAAAAATATGGAAACATAATGAGAGATTAATTCTATACTAACAATGACGTGATTAATATAATGAATAGAGATTCCGAAGATATGAGCACAAATTAAATTGGAGTGTCAATGAAGGATGACTTCTGGCCTTGTTTGAAACCCATAAGAGACTATTGTTTTGTGAAAGAATGTAAAAAAATGATGATCAATCATTTTCCATGTTTGAAACATGGGACCTATATCATAATGTCATTAGAATTATTTCAGGGTGTTCACTCGGGATGGTGGGTGAGCTAGTATGGCTAGACACCATGGTCTTTAAGGGGGAATGTTCATACATGGAAGATGATGGGGATCCAAATAAAAGGATATGTGAAGAATGTGGATAAACTAATGGAATGTTTTATTGTATTTTAATAGTCCTAGAATTACACAATAATGTCTTGGATAACAGTGGGTATGTGTATTGGTTTGAAAAAAGGTCAAACATACAATCCAAGAAGAGAATTGTCTCAAATTCTGAGTGATGGTCATTAAACATGAAGGATGTTGTAGGTGGCTGACACTGAGTAGTGGAAGAGTATTACCATGTGAGGTATTAAATCCATTAATAATGTACATCCTGAAAAAGGGAATGATGGGATCATAGTCTAACATCAAAGAGTGAGGATGATGCACACATATTTTATCATAACAAGGCGAGGATGATGCACACATAACTTAATGTTATATTGTTAGGTCGATGTGGAACTATGTGAATAGAACCCACCACACAATGATGATGGAGGAATAAGAGGGTAATAGAATAGGCGTACCCTCTATAGGAACTCATGGGGAAAATTTAGCTTAAGACTCGTATTATAATATTTCATGAACTGAATGGTCCAGAAAGAACAATTAGGATTTATTGAGGTCTTTAGTGTGTATTGAATGGATTTGTAACACTTTATTTTAATCACCATAATTTTCCAAATAATCAATAGTAGACTGGAGGGGTGAATCTAAATATTAATTAATTTTCCCTTATTTTTTTATAATGAATTACATTTATACATTTTTTGTTGGTTTTTAAGGGTAATTTGAGTCAGACTATTAAGTTTAAAATAGTTTAAGGCCAGAATCCATGGGACCAAACTCGTTTTTTAACATGACAGAGCATTGAAAATGGTGCCACAAATTTTTTAAACAAACAATGACCATAAATTAGGGGGTATCTTCTACCTAAAGGTTCTTATTTTTCTATAGGGTTTAAATATAATGGGAATGATATACCTTTCATGCCTTACACCAAGAAAAGGTATTTTATCATGAGTCAAAAAAAATTAAGGTTGTCATGCTTGGACCATGGGTTTCATTCCATGAAGAAATGCATGTGACAGGGGAGAGGTAAATCGATGTGAATGGTGAGTCTTAAAGGCCCCACCACATGGAACAAATCATGGATAACATGTACATAGTTTATGTTCATGATGATTAGACCTCATCTCATAGTTTATGGGCCATGAGTTTGAACTATATGTTTAATTCCATAAAAGAACATGTGTATCATTTTATATTGGAAACATGACATCAATTGAGTGCCACAAAGTCTCAATTCGACAGGATTATTTCTCAGGGTTACTTGCACATAGTTTAATTTTATGATTCTTATAATTTTCCCCCAAATTTATGTTCTTATATTTCAAAAATATAAGGGAACCCTTACATATAATGGTTTTTATGTAAAAAATACATCTTATCTCATAATCCTATGTGATCTATTCTCAATGTTAAAAAAATATGTGGTATGGATTTCATATTTTTTACAGGGTAGATAAAAATAAGGGGATAAAGCTAATGAATGCATAAATTATCGAGATCGACGATCATAACTTTCAATACATGGATAGTGAATAGGGGATGACAAATGGAATGGAACAAATGCTGGCCATGTTTGAAACACATCTTGAAAACCTTCACCAGTCAAGGAATGGGTGAAAATGTTTTGATCGACCATTGAATGAGTTTGAAACATGGGAGCTATTATGCATTACGGAGCATCCTTCATGGTGAGAGACTAGGGAGTTATGTGAACCAATGTTTCTAAGAAACATTGACATTAGTGATCCTATTCAGATCATGAGGACAATGATTTCCAAGATAAATGAATATAGTAATCATGAAAGTGGACGTGGGGGAATATCCTTGGGGAATGTTTATATTCTTGGGAGTTATTCTTCCTTATGTTCAATTACACTAGACGACCATTCCAGTTGGTGAGGTTCATGCCTGGATGAAAAAGGGGGATCAACAAAATGAATTGTTGGTAGGTTTGAACCTATTATATATGTTTGGGGTGTCACTATGCATCCCATGTGAATAGGATTCAAGACATATGATGTTCTGGAACATAGCATGGTAGGATACCAACATCAAATGATGTTGTCCACTCTAGAGGGGATATCAAATAATCTCATATTTTTTATATGAAGCATCCTATGTTTTTTCATTGGGAATATGTTTAGTTTAATATATTTTACTAAGGATGTTGGTTCTACTCATCCCATATATGTCATATGAGGTATTCTAGTTTCATATGATGTAAGACTATAGTTGAACATAATGAGATTAAGACATTTTGTCCTATGGTTATCCCATATTTATCATATAAGGAATCATAATTTTAGACATGGTATGGATATAATTTATCATCATATAGTGAGGATGATTCACTATGATGTTTAAATTTTTACAACTCATACTATGTATTATACTAGTTTAAGATCATTGATCACAGACCATAGGGATTGGGTGATGAATGCATGCTTGTGTAGAATGAATTAATGGGAAAATGATGTGAAATGTGATCTAGATAGTCCCATTGACACATACAACAAGAAACCCCATACCCAAATCAACATTAGGAGGATAAGGGGAAATATAAAATGTATTGAGTTGATGGTGTGGGATTGAACAAAGATACACGATTTGGGAATCGATACATATCCCATGGGAAAGGGAATCAATCCACACATTGTTATGGAACATGAAATGGACATACAACAATACTGGTAGGATATTTTATCTCAATTGATGATATTGAATCATATCATATTTTTGATACAAGATGTCTTGAATTTATATAGGGTAGGGATATAGTTTAACTTATTGTATTGATGATGTTGGAATGGATTACAAATTGAGTACTCATTCACTTTATCCTCATGTCCGATCATGAGGGAATCTAAAACCACAAGTGAGACCAAGAATTCGACTTAGGATTATACCTAATGAGGATGACCATAAGGGAATTTGGGGGTGATATCACCACTGTTAATGGATGGGTTTGTGATTAATTAATGGATGACACAAAATATAAAAGGTCTAGGTGTAACTAAAAATCCCATGGGAATAAGAATCAATACAAACATATTTCTAGAATGTGGTGGGTGTATTTGTTTCATAAAACACAAGGGATGAAAAAATCCATAAAGATAAAGAGAGGATGCAAATAATGTATGATCATAATAATTGGACTACGAGTATCTTTTTCAAGGATACAAGGTTTCAACCAAGAGTGAAAACTCAATGTAACAGTGGGACCAAAAATTCCTTTTACCATATAAATAAATCATGAAACCTGTTTCATTTTTGTTTAATTTTATATGGTTTGGAGTAAGGGATTTTAAAAAAGGTGGAATTTAATGTTGCTGCGACTTGGGGATGTTTGTTTTAAGGATTTTTTTGTGGATCCAAGGTGGTAAAACCTGCCACTAAAAGAGGGAGTTGAAATACCATGTTCCACTAAATATCATAAAATAAATATTACATAGTTTATGGTCAGATGGTTGGGACCATAATATGGAACAAAGGGGATAAATGTTTGGTGAATGTTATTTCTCCTCCCCCCATGGAAGGGTTCATGATTAATTGGTTTCCGGGTTAGAAGATATATGTGTTGGTATCACAAGGTATCCCATGAGAATATGAATCAAGCAACAAAAAGTATTGAAACATGGAATGGTATAAGAATGATGTTTTATCTATGGTTGTGTCCTCTCTAGTGAGGGAATTGAGGCATACTATGGATTCTAGGGGGAATCTTGTGTTTATAATATAGGGGAAGGATAAATTTTTTCGACCTTTTCTAAGGAAATTCATTTTTTGTATTCCCACATATGTTATGTCAGGAATCCTCTATTTATTACATAGGGTAAGATTCATGCTTTACATAATGTTTGGAGTAAATTGGGATTTTTATTTCAATTCATACAACTCATACTATGAGTGATACTATTTTATGGTCATGGGGCTCAGACCATATAGTCATCAAATAGTTTAAGGTCAAGATTAATATACCAATGCATGTTTCTTTGATTTATGGTTGTATAGCTCAGTTCCTTGTTTATATAGTTTAACTTCTCATTGATTTTTCGTAGGTGGATGATGTTTATGGTCTTGTAGATTTTACCAAGGTTTTTTTAGTTTATGGTCATGTAGCATTAACCAAGTCGCATAGTTTTGTTTCATAGAGTTTGGACCACCAATTTCATGTGAAGTAATACTTTACAATAATGGTGTTTGTGGGGGGGGGGGGGGGGTTGATATTCCAAATATACATGGTGACTAAAGAGTATTCTACTTTAGGATAATGATTATGGATAATTTAAGGTCCTTACCAAAGGGGAACCAATATTTGGGGTTTTTTCGGGAATCATCAACGTTTGGAGAGAAATTACAAGGTCACTATGGAGGAAAGAAGATATGTGAACCTTCTAGATGAATGCCCTCGATATAATATTTTGGTGAGATTTTATATTATGGAATTCATGAAGGATATTTCAATGAAGTTCTAACAACTTATATAAATGAAATTCTATCATTCTTTCTGGTAACATCGGGTCATGACCAAGCATTAGAAGTGATAAAGAATAATCCTCAATGATTAATACTACCTCCATACCATAAACTAGAGAGTATAGGGTTCCTTGAATGTATTTTTGATTCATTATCTGATAGTATTGAATGATGTAAGAGAGAATTTTTGGTCAACTCTTTTTATTTTGGACCACCGATAATTTCAAGATGTTAGAGAGGGAATTTATGAATTACTTAAGTAGCCTATTTTCCTATACACAGTACATGGAAATATGGTTGATCCATATATTGTACTTGGTGTATACGTTCTTTAACTCATTTGTGTGAAATTTTGTACCATTGTCTTTGAAAATATTGTGATGAACCTTGAACGGATGGATGATGTTTGAGCTCCTCAACATTATCACAGAATGAGTATTTATTTCATTGAGCGGATCTAATTTTTCCTATATGAAAATATTTATACTATGGTAAAGAATAACCATACTTCTTCATTTTTTAAAGAGGGTATTTCCACACAAAATTGTGTTCTTAAAAAGAAAATGTCCAAAAAAGTTGTTAGTGTATAAAAGATCCAACAGTCAATGGAAAATGTTATAATTGACATAACATGTATGAAACCTCTTGGAAAACTAAATATAGTCATAAACTATTGTAGTATGAAAGTATCAAAATCTCATAATTAGATAGGAGAGCATAAATCCTACTATATGGGAACCACAAGATCTATCCAAGACCTCCTATATGATTTCAGGAGTAAAATTTCCTTGGATGCAATGGGGGACAATTTCATCCAATCAATTATTTTAGAGAGTTTGATTAAGTTTATTCCTCCTCTAGAAGGAAAAATGTGTTTCAAACTACTAGATTGGCTCATTCTCACCATATTATGGTGGATAATTCCATACATGTGATACATACGGAAGGGAGTTTTCCTAAAGATCATTTTCTTATATGTAGAGGTTTTAAGTGTCCTAGAAAATATTTCCTAGTTTCAAGCAGATTTTCATTTTGTTATCCATCATATCAAGTGGTAGGGGTGATGGATGTTTGGTGCGCCACATGAATTACTAGTTTATTATAGTTATGTTTTTCATGATATGTGGCTAAAATCAAAAAATAATTATCTAAAACAATATAAAACCATGGAATCTAGTTCACCTTCATAGGGGAAGGGAACTATGCTATCGGCTAATGGGTACATTCCAGCGGGGGAAGAACTCTTGAAAACTGATGATGAATTTACACTTAACTTATTTTATGAATAGACTGGGGTCTCTCTTAACAAGTGGAAAAGGGATGTAAATCATAAGGAACAACTCAATAATTTAAATGAAAACATGATACTCTACTTCCTAATTGATACAACCTTCTCACATCATGAAACAGTATTATATGATAGCTTGCATTGGAGTGATAAAGATTATCCAAAACCCCAAAAATATTAATATTGGTTTCATTTATCCTTCTCCAAATCATAATCTTGGATGGAACATCGAAATAAATATTCCAACATGGAATAGATTGATCCTCTAGGAGAATAGATACGTTAACATATCAACATCCATGGGAATTTCTTCAGGGGAAGGATGTAGAGCCATACTGTATTCAAACACCTCGATATTTATGGGATTCTGGGGGAAAAACATGATATCAAATAACTATAAGATTACCTTAAATAATTCATATCATCTCATTGGAATGGGGTGTTGGGACCACTTTGTGTATCAGGATTGTATTTGTTGCCAATAGTTGTTAATAATCGTCAAAATAAAGAAGGAGATGAAGAATGACTAAAAAGTTAGTAGAGATTGGCTGAGTTGTGGTTTCATGGAGAATTTTTATTTAATCATAACATTGGATTTCATTATTGATCAATTATATAAGAAGATTAATTCAGACGATTTTTGAACTGATCATAAGTTCAAAGAACTTGTGTCAACGGTGACACATTGTTTACAAAAAAGAAGAATAGAGAAGTATCATCCATTTGAGGATGATTGGAGCAGAATGGTGAAGTATCATCTATCTAATTATGGTTGAAAAATAATGAGGATTTGAAGAAGACAATGAAATGCTTCATGATTTCATGAGAACCATGCAAGAGGTTACTTGAAGAAAAGATTCGTACGATTCGAATGAAGTAGTGGATGATGGCGGAATTTGAAGAGAGAGTGGGGAAGAAATTGGAATTCTAAATAGGTCCTGAGTTACACATTTCCTTGAAATTAGTTGATTTTTTTTAATATTCTTTATATTTCCAAATACATGTATCAACGGTGATACATTGTCTGCAACATTGAAGGTATTTGAAGAAGCCTTAAGCCTCACTTTTGGAAGAGGATAGATAAATGGAGTAATTTGGAATGAACACTACAAAATGAATTGAGGATATGAATTGAGGATGAAAGAAGTACTTTAGAATACGTATTCCAAAAATAAAGGATGAAACTAGGCGATGATTTTCTGATTTGTATTTCACAAATATCATAAGTTTGTAGAACATGTGATGCAAGCCTTATGAAGGATAGGGAGAGTAAAGAATAGATTTTGGAAAAGGAACAAAAGTGGCGCACAAGTCGAGAGTGGCATGCAAGTCAAGAATGTAATGAAAGTATTAGCGTGTAAGTATTGGCGCACAAGTATTGTCACACATTTATTAGTGCGCAATTCATATTGCATGATTATCCCATCAAAATATGACAAAGGAAATAAAATGGCGCACATGTCAAAAAGTGGCACGCATGCATAAGGGGCACGCAAGTCTGGCGCGCAATTATAAGTAGTGCACAAGAATGGCGTGATAGTATATGAGGTGTGCAAGTGTATGTTGCGAGCAAGTCATATTCCGAAATCATCATATCAAAATATGAAAAAGGAAAGAAAGGGTCGTGCTAGTGATGGAAGGGCGCGCAAGTGATGAAGTGGTGCGCAAGTGATGAAGCGGTGTGCAAGTATTGGTGTGCATGTGTATGTGGCGTACAAGTCACCAAAATGAATATAAAAAGATGAATTTCCTCCTCATCTTTTAAGGCTCATCACTTACGAGAATATTTTATCTCTGATCACTCAAGTAGTCGAAGTGGCGTGCAAGATGAAGTGGTGTGCAAGATGAAGTGGCGCGCAAGATGAGTGTTATTTATAAGGCGTTCAAGTTGGGTTCCACACAAGTGGTGTCGCACATGTTTTTCCGTGAACGTTTTTCCACAAAAGCTACCGAAGGTGTGAAATAAGGAAGTTTGTATAAGCCAAAGTTGGCGCGTACGTTGTGAGCTATGCACAAATAGTGGCACGCAAGTATTGAGTGGAACGCAAGCAGGTGGTGTGCAAGCTGGGTGGTACGCAAGCAGGGAGGTGTGCAAGCAGGCTGACATAGAAGTAAGGATTGGTGCGTAAGCTGTGGGTTGTTCAAGATGTTCTTACCAACTTTTGTTCAGCTATGATGATTTTATGTTGATCTAGACTTAATTGTTTTTACAATCACAAAGAGAACTTTTGATTCTATCATGAAGAAGAACAATAAGAGCACAATGCAGATGGTTTTTCCCTGAGAGAGAACATGTGAAGAAGAGTAGGTTTTAGTGAAGTCGTTTTTGCATTGAAGAAGCTGAAAAAGAAGAAGAGTGTACAAATCACATGTTTTATGCATAAAGATAAGAGAAGAAGAAGAAGAAGAATAAGAACAGTGTATGCCCAATTAAAGCCTAAAAATCATTAGGGAAATTTAATTCAGATGATGCTTTGTTAGATGATCCTCAGTTTATGAATAATCACATTGGTATATGTGATTCATGATAAGAAATAAGAATAAGTGATAGTGAATTCTGTTATCGCACTGAAGAAAAAGAAGAAGTCCTAGTGCAGCTGGTTTTTTCACTAATGAAGAAGAAAAGAAGAAGAAGAAAATAATTTCTTTCCTACTACTTTGCAAGTAATCAATTGAAGAGAACTGAAATAGATCAAGATCATAACCTACCTTTTGTATAAGGAAGAAGACAGTATCTAGAGGCAGTATAACGAACCAGCTAGATGCTGCATGTTTGGCTAGGTCATCACTAGTCCAGGTAAGAGGATTGTTTTCCACCCCCTCTAAAGTGTAGGGACTCAAACTGGCTAGAGGATTGTTTTCCTAGCCACTCCATTGTAATAGCATATCACATTATAGTGGAGAATCCATGCACTGTTCAACCCCATGCAAGGAAAGGACGTAGCTACTCTTATTAATTGGTGAACCTTGTAAAAATATCGTGTGCATATTTTTATTGATTTCTATTATTACATGCGACATGGAAAAGAGAATAAGAGAATCAAGATCCTAACATGTCAAGAGGTACAAGGATAAAAGTTGAAATTGGTTTAAAAAGTCTCCAACACTGATTCACCCCCCTCTCAGTGTTAGGTATATCCAAACTGGTCCTCTCAAATTGTAACAGAGGCAGGTTCACCTACGTTGGATACTCTATAGTGACGTTATTCTCTTTTGAAAACTTGTGCTCTTTTCTAGAGTCAAAAATGAAGAGCAGTGTTCGTAAAGATCCATCAATCTCTTAGAAGAAAGAAATATCTACCAAGACCATGATGAACAAGAAAAATAAATATAAGAGGATATTGAAGAAGAATTCACTCTTATCTAAAGAAGACAAAGCATCTGGTTCTCCATATTTGGCTGACATTGAAGACACACCAAACATGGAAAGTAATGAGAAGCTGGCTCAAGACCCCAGCAAGAAGTTGGAAAACCTTCATACCTCAAGTAATAATGAGGTATGTTTTAGTACATTTTGAAATTATACTCATGATGAAAATTCTAGCATAAGTGGCGATGATTAATCTATAACATCTCAAGAAATATTAGTTGATAGATTAAGAATGATCTTGGATGGTATTCATGATGAAAGTGCATCCCAGGTTTTTGGAGTATTTAAATGTATGTAAGAAAATATCACTCAGCTGGAAGAAGAAACTGATGTGTTGGAGAAAGGATTACAAGAAACAATTGTTGAATGTTTAAAGATCTCTAGATAGGTTGGTCCCTTTGAAGCAAACAAGAGAGTATTTGAAGTATTCTCTTCAAATAGGCTAATAGATGTTGAAGAAAAATATGGATTCAATAATACTCTAGAAGAGAAGATCCATTCACTTAAATATGAGCATAAAAAAGGAAATGTTGTCAAGGAGTTATATTTGGAAAAAGGTTCCATGAAGATCAATGAACTTGACTCTTTTTTACCAAACAGTGTGAAGATGCATGAAGCTGAAGTTGAATGATTAAAGAAGGATTGTGAAGAGACTATGACTATGATTGAAGACCAGGATGTCATCCTCAATATGAGATGTCTAGAATTGGAAGCTGAGTTTAACAATCTTGAGAAGACATATATTGAGTCTCCACAAAAGAAAGAAATAGTTGGTGTCATTATTCAATTCTCAATGGAGGATTATACTGTCAAAATACATCCAACATGTGATAATAAGATCATGGATTCACTAATTAATCATTCACAAGTAGTTGAGAAAGTAAAGGTACCATCCATACCAACTTGTACTCATGGTTCTAAAATTGTTTCTAAAAAAAGTTCAAGTTGGAAGAAAAATTCTAAATAAGTATGGATAACGAAAAGTGAGGAGATAATTATTACAATGGAAATGGTGAATAAAAATAAGAGTATGGAAGATATCTCCCCATAAAAAGCACAACATATCACGAAGATGCTTCATCAAACTTATAAAGAAGATGTGAGGAAGTCAAGGTTTGTTGGTCAATGCTGGTGCTGTAATAGATTCGGGCATGGTGCAATGAATTGATGGTACAATCCCTTAAATGCAAACGCACAGAGAAAGCCAATCTCAAGGGGGGAGAAATCCATAGAAGAACAAGCAACATCCAATGATCCAGAAAAGTCGGTATTCTACAAATAGATTTGGAATGTTAGATAACATCTGTGATGTATGAAATAGGAGTGGTCAAATGAATGGTGCATGTTCATATAAGAATAGAAGACCACAGAAGTTGGGGAAGAATGTAGAAGCATCCTTGGGAAGAAATCAGATGAAGATTGTGAAAACAAATTCTCCCAAAAAGATTTTAGGAAGGAAATAAGAGAAGTTTTCGGATTAAAAATCCAAAAAGGTGATGGTTGGTGCATCCAAAAGAACAATTAAGAAAGAAGCCACTCTGAAGAATCCATGTAGAAGATCCTATCATAATGCCTCAATCCATAATGATATATTGGTAGTTTATCCAGAATATTAAGACATAATGAGGAAATGGATGATGCACAAGCTAAGTCTAGTGCTAAATACAAAATGAAGATTCTACGTTAAGACAATGAAGTTTTGTGTGTGAGGTGCAACAAGGCTGGTCGTACTATGAGAAAGTTCTTTGAATTTATTCCAGCACAACAGGAATTCCTCAAAAAGATGAATGTTTCACCAGGAGATTCTATTTCATTGAAATACCTTGAAGAAAGAATATTCAATCACAAATAGATGGAAGAAATAGTGAGGTCCACACAATCACAGTCATCATTGAAGATCAGTTGTGAAAGTGTTAAGAATGGAGCATCTGGGAAGAGAATATCATCTAAACCTTGTTGTTCACATTTATAGAGAGAAGAGGATCCACCTTATTCCATTAAATCATTTTGTATTTTATTTGTTACTATCGTACAAGGAATTGAAGGTGATGTAATATCTGAGGAGGAAAACCTGGTAGTCCGTGAGGAGATGTGTTCCCATGAGGGGGAGACACATGAAGAAGCTATCTGTTTCATTATCTCAATCAGTTTCAATATCAGTTGGTATAAAATTCAATTACTCTGAAGATTGTATGAAGACCATGTCATTGGAAAACGTATGTCTTTTCTTAATCTCTCATCCTTGGTTACTCAAAATAAATATATTTTTACAAAGGGGGAGTAACTAGGTTAATTAGTGACATAAGAAGAATGAATGTTCCCTAAGGCCACTTATCCTGCTAATTGCGCCTGAGTGTTTTTTATCCTATTTTTGAGGTTAGTGCAGGAATCACAAGATTGATTATTTCCTATCACATTCAATATATTTATCCTGGAATGAAAGTGGAAAACCCTTGAAGATAATTGTAGGAGATCTCATCACATGAGGTATCACGATCAGGGGATAATGGACCACTTTGTTGTCTAAATCAAATTCTCTTGTTTTCAACATTGTGATTTTATCAAGTAGACATACTTTGAAATGATTGATGGCACACTGCTTATGAAAGGACTGATACCCTCTCAACCAGGAAATTTTTTATTTTTGTCAATAAGGGGGAGAGAAAGTGAAGTAAAAGGGGAAGAGAAACAAGTAAAAGGGAGATAGAAGATTCTTATTTTGACATTGAATCATTCATTTGATGAGACTTTGTGGTATTGAAAAAAAATACAAAGGGGGGAGATTGTTGGGACCACCTTGTGTATGAAGATTGTATTTGTGGTCAACAACTGTCAATACTCGTCAAAATGAAGAAGGAGATGAAGAAGGACTAAAATGTTATTTGAGATTGGCTGAAGTGAGGTTGCCTACATAATTGGTATGGAATCATAGCATTGGATTTCATACTTAAGAAATTCTCTAAGAAGATTAATTCTGACGATTGTTGAACTAATCCTATGTTCAAAGAACTTGTGTCAAAGGTGGAACATTGTTTAAAACAATTGAGAATGGAGAATTATCATCCATTTGAGGATGATTGGAGCATATTGGTGAGGTATCATCTATCTAATGATGTTTGAAGAAGAATGAGGATTTTAAGAAGACAACATAAAGCTTCATGATTTCATGAGAACCATGCAAGAGATTACTTGAAGAAAAGAATCATATGATTTGAATGAAGAAGAGAATGTTGGATGAAGATGAAGAGAGAGTGTGGAAGGACTTATCATTCTAATAAGGTCATGAATTACACATTTCCTTGAAATCTGATGATTATTGCACTATTCTTTAAAGTTCCAAATACATGTATCAAAGGTGATACATTGTCGGCAACATTGAAGGTGTTTGAAGAATCCTTAAGCCTCCACTTTTGGAAGAAGATAGATATATGGAGTTCATTGGAATTAACACTCCAAAATAAATTTAGGATTTGAAGTGAGGATGAAAGAAGTAATTTAGAATTCATATTCCAAAAATAATGGATGAAACCAGACGATTCTTTATGGATTTTTATTTTACAAATATCATAAGTTTGGAGACTTGTGATGCAAGACTTATGAAGGATAGGAAGAGTATGGAGGATATTTTGGAAAAGGAAAGAAAGTGGAACGCAAGTCAAGAGTGTTGTGCAAGTCAGGAATGGCGTGCAAGTATTGGCGTGCAAGTATTGGCGCACAAGTTTTATTTCAATATTATCCCATAAAAATATGACAAAGTAAATAAAATGGAGTGCAAGTCAAAAAGTGGAACGCAAGTATAAACGGCGCGCATGTGTGGCGCGCAAGTATAAGTAGTTCACAAGTATGGCGTGAAAGTATATGAGGCGTGAATGTTTATGTCCTAAGCATGTTATATTCAAAAATCATCATATAAAAATATGACAAAGGAAAGAAAGAGTCGCGCTAGTGATGGAAGGGCGCACAAGTGATGAAGCGTCGTGCAAGTGATACAGTGGAATGCGAGTATTGGTGTGCCAGTGTATGTGGCACGCAAGTCACCAAAATGCATATAAATAGACAACTTGACTCATCATTTTTTAAGGCTCAACACTTAAGAAAAAATTTGAGCTATGATCACATGAGTAGTCGAAGTGGCGCTCAAGCTGAAGTGGCTCTCAAGCTGAGTGTTATTTATAAGGCGTGCAAGCTGGGTGCCACATAAGTGGTGCCATGAAAGTTTTACAATGCATGTTTTCCCGTGCAATTATTTCCGCGCAAGCTTCCATAGGTTCTCAAGAAGGAAGTTTGTATATGCCAAAGGTGGCGCGCAAGTTGTGAGCTGTGCACAAATAATGGCGTGCAAGTAGTGAGTGGCGCACAAGCAGGGAGGCGCACAAGTAGGGTGGCATGCAAGTAAGGATTGGAATGCAAGCTGTGAGTTGTTCTAGAAGGTCATACTAGCTTTTGTTCAACTGTGTTGATGCTACGTTGATCTTGACATCATTTTTTTACAATCACAAAGTGAACATGTGACTATAGCAAAAAGAAGAATAAGAGCTCAGTGCAGATGGTTTTGCACTGGGAGAGAACATGTGAAGATGAGTAGGTTTCAGTGCAGTAGGTTTTTCATTGAAGAAGCTGAAGAAGAAGAAGAGTGTACAACTTATAGGTTTGCTGCATAAAGAGAAGAGAAGAAGAATAAGAACAGAGTATGGCCAATTAAAGCCTACAAATATTTTGGGAAATTTAATTCAGATGATGCTTTGTGAGCTGATCCTCAGTTTCTGAATAATCGCATTGGTATTTGTTATTCATGGTAATAAAGAAGAATAAGTGTTAGTGCATTCAGTTATTGCACTAAAGAAAAATAACAAGTCCTAGTGCAGCTGGTTTTTCACTAGTGAAAAAGAAAAGAAGAAGACAAGAATAATTGCTTGCCTACTGATTTGCAAGTAATCAAGTGAAGAGCACTGAAATAGATCAAGAGCAGAACCTACCTTTTGACGAAGGAAGAAGAAAGTCTCCATTAGAAGTATAAATAACCATCTATTTGCTGCAAGTTAGGCTAGGTCATCACGAGTCCAATGAAGAGGATTGTTTCCCACCCCCCTCTAAAGTGTAGGGACTCACACTGGCAAGATGATTGTTTTCCTAGCCACTCCATTGTAAAAGCATGTCACATTATTGTGGAGAATCCATGAACTGGTCATCCCAATGAATGGAAAGGATGTAACTACTCTTATTGAGTGGTGAAACATGTAAAAATATTTTGAGAATATTTCAACTGCTTTCTATTATTACATGTGACAGGGAAAAGAGGATAAGAGAATCAAGATCCTAACAGGTCAAGAGGTACAGGGATACAAGTTGAAATTGGTTTTAAAAGTCCCCAACAATGATTCACCCCCCTCTCAGTGTTAGATATATCCCAAACTGGTTCCTTAATGGGTTAAATGAGGGTAAAATTATAATTCATACTTTTTACACAAACTATATATAATGATGATAAAAATATTGTTGGAAATTATGCTCTGCAAAGACCAAGTTGTGCCAACTCTTCCCGAGTGAAGTAGCTGCTCCCCCTATTGAGGATCATTCATATAATATATTATAGGATTATTTTCCCACCTTCATCCTTTTTATATGATAAAATATATCCAATGGACCATTACATAGTGTTTACATAGATGACCAAATGCTTTTCTAAGATGATAAGTATTATAAATAAATTTTATATCATGTACTACATGATATCTTCAAAGCTAATTTGGAAAACCTCACCCCACTGGTAAACGTTTACTTTTTTCATTAGCCACACGAAGGTAATAGATTATTCTACCAAATTTATTATAATTGAGATTACGTTGGCTGGTTGTCTTTGGGGGCCTTTCAACTCTGATTGAATTCTCGAGGGAGGTATTTGATTGATTGCCATGAATTTCTCTATTCCAACCCTGATTCCACCATATAATCTAATAAATCCTTGAAATATTCCATAATTATCCTTTAATGATCACTTCATGGGTTTAATTTTCATGTTTTAGGACTAAATGATTTTTAAATAATTCTTATGGTTCATGGGATGGTCTTGACCCTGGTGAAATTTGACCACCCATTCATCCACATACCACTCCACCAATATCCTAATAATTCGACTAATGAATTTTTTCTTGGATATGTATTATGTGTCTCTCTAATTAATCATGATGAAAGGAATCACATTGGTGAAATTTGTTCCTTAGGGTGACCTGATGGTGGTGGAATCCCATCCTTAGGGGACATCTAGATTTTATTGTACCAAAAGTATAAATTTTTAAAGGAGAGGAACTAGGACCCATTCCCAACATCAATAAACATCTATGTCACTAGATGTGGAAAATAATCCTTCAATAAATGGTGGTCGAGGTCCTAGAAGTCAACAAAAAATATATTATTCCCATTTTTCTTCCTAAATGGGCCATTTTTGGCAACCCATGTAGAGTAATGGACATCACTAAAAAAATTGGATTTAATATGTTTGATAAGTATAGTGTTAGGTCCAAAAGGGTCCCAGATACACTAAGAGTGGGGGGGGGGGTTGAATTAGGGTATGTGTGTTATATTCAAAATTAATTTGGCCCTACTTGTATTGACCCCTTTATTACAATTTTATATGATGATAATGAACTACAAGTATAGAAATAATTAAAGAATAAGGACACAAGGATTTTTACATAGTTCACCCCACTAGGAAACATCCAATTTTCATTCGATGAAAATTTTATAATTACACCAAATTAAATACTGCTCAATTATTGTAATGATGTTTAGGCTAGATCACATCTATTACCAAGCTCACCACCTTTACCATATTTAGGGTCTACTAATTGGATTCCCAAGGGTCACTCCCTATGTATCTTTCTCTAGATCACTGCTGGTGGAAAGGATCACCGTCTTCCTCTTCCTCTAATGACTTCTACTAGAATGGATAAACCCATAGTTTATGGAATTTTAGGTCCCTTCATTTTCATTAAGAAATACTCTATAAACTATAGATATTTTCACTGTTGATATTATTTGGTTTTATGTAGTTGAAATCATCTATTCCACATAATATTAATTAGAGGAAATTTCATTAAAAAATTCTTTAAGTCAATTCATGAATTACTAGCTTCTTATTAGAACCATGCAACACCACATAGCACGTATGATATTCATACCACTTCTCCTCCTTGAAATGGCTCCTCCTCTTAGGACCGCTTCTACTCTGTAGGCCACTTCTCTTCTGCAAGAAACATCTCATCCATAAAACATCCCTACTTCACAAATGAATTATTCAACCACGGATGGCTTGCACTTTCATGATCCATTTATCCCCCATGGATCCTTTTCCTTTGTGAACTATAGATCCCCACCAAATTCAATTGGAGATTCACACTATACAAACTCTTCTCATTAATGAAAATCCCTGATAACTTCTTTCAGACATAGATGAAATCATCATGGAAAAATGATATTTTATAATGAAAATTTATCTTCATAAATATTTGGTTGGTTCTCATAATAATTAAAAAAGAGATTCAAAAATCTCACTAATCCATTCTACCCAAACATTTGATACAGTGCATCCTTCACTGTGGACTACTTCTCCCATGAACAATTTTCTCATATGTGGTCCATGTAACGAATCAATTTATTTACACAGGATAATCTATTCCATATAAAAAATCCATAGAGTCTAATCAAGTCATCACATAATTTTCTAAAATAATGAGCCATCCTACATAATCTAAGCATTCCGTGAACTAATTTACTCTCTCAAACCGTAACCATCTTTTTGAACCATTATCCCTATGTGGTCTATATACCACACTTCATGGTCTGTATAGAACTGCAATATGGAATCCTATTTTTCCAATTTTCAATAACCATTTCATGTACCTTCTATGTAGTCTATGAAAAATGCTTCACAGTCTATGAAATATGATACATTTTCCTCATAATCATTACTCCTAAGTGGGTGATTGTACATTTTTCATCAATGATAAGGGTATTATAGGGATGGTTACTACTATAGGATATCTAGATAAGGGGTTCAAAAGCGTTTACATGGGTGGATACGAAAACCTTAATGAGTCATGCCCTTTATTTGGAGACTGTGGAAACTAAAGAAGTTGATCCAATTCCACTCAACTTATAGCTATGGGGTCCACAAATGATGTCAATGAAATAGTTACATGCATAACATATTTTTTTAGTCTATATTTGTAGGACATGTTGGAATTCCTTGGATCAGTGTCCATTGTTTGAACTTATTAGGCCTTCATAGAAGTAGGTTCTTCTAGTATTATTTGGCCCTATCCATTTTTGGTGTATGAGGTAATTTGGATGCATTAATTTTTTATAGATACAATGAATCAAACCCCAAGTATATTTTCATGGAATTTAACTAATTAATTGGGTTGGAGAAACATTTCAATCAAGTCTACCCATGGATTGTCTATACAGTACATTAGATAATTAGTGGAATTGAGGTTCTCAACCGATATGGTATCAAACTACTTTCCTTCACTTTTTTATTAAAAAAACATAGAATGTGGGAATCAGAAAAGTCAAAGGGGACACATCACCCTAGTATACCCCCACTCAACCATCAAATGAGTATATGAGGCAATAGTGATTTGAATTAGGGACTAACGAATGAAAAATAAGCCAATGACCTCTCGATAGTGCATTGTAGGTAGTATCTGGTAAGACTACAATAAATTCAATTCTTGATATCAAACAACTTATCTAATACATCAGATGATTTTTTTATGTGGATTCTACGAACTCATATCATAACCTATAATTGTTATTTTAGAGAGAGTCATTTCTTCAATTAGAAGTCCATGTATATGAATAATAAGGGTTCAAATGAGGTTGATCTTGGAGCTAGTATATCCCAGGTAACAACATATTTCAATTCCATTAAACTGACCTATGATATAATGATGGAATATGATCCCCTAAATAGAGACACCCTTTACCCATATAGAAAACACAATAATGGATCAACATTACCCTTGCTTGACCTCCCCTGTGTAGTACGCCTCAATGGCAGCTACCTCCACCTTGAATTTAAGGAAGATTTATAATGAATCAAAACAATCATCATGAATTTACATTGATATGTTTGTTCCTCAATGATTAAAATCCTAGTGGTTTTCTAATGAGTATATTTATGATATCCAAATATATGGAATGGGAATATTTTTACCTACAAATGATTGTTACTCTGAATGGGGTGTAGCAGATTCCATTGGCTATAGAACTACATCCTATCAAGTAATGGTGATTTTCAACAACTTTCTAGTTGGTCTACTGTTAATAATTTATGATAAGGTGGTGTTTAATTGAGATAGGCCAATTTCTAGATGAATCTATTGATAGATCAGTCATGGGTATGATGTGTGTTCTACTAATATAGTCAAATATGGTGTTTTACCTGGTAGTGTAGACTGTGTGGGTTGTTCTTGCCTAGTCATTGAAATGATTCAATTGAAAGTATCAATAGCTTGAATTTCATGGTTTCAATCAAAAATATTATAATTCCATATTTTATAATATCTTTTACCTCTACTTATATTTAATCAACTAGAGGTGCCAGAGGGGTCTGCCTATAATTTTTTTACAGTGGGAGTTGCAAAGTGAACCACTAATTCAATAAAATGTAAGGCGTTGTATCCTTTCTCATCATTATTAAAATGTTCTAGGGTAGGGAATACCCTAAGTGAATATCCCAATTTTATGGGAATGAAATCACTAAGAGTGAGATAAGGTATTACCATTGGTGGGGGAATATAGCTTCCATTTTTTCATCGATGTCTGTTCTTTTGGGACATGGAGGTTGCAGTGCAGATGTAGAGACAAAAGACATAAAGGGAATGAAAACCATAAAATTTTATGAACATTGCAAGAGGAAACAAGATATACCATAGGTATGAGTCACTATATAAATATCAAACAAGTCATTGTAAATATACATCCTATATATAGGAACTTATTTTCACTCATCAGAGACATCATTGTCAGTATTGAGGTTAGGGAATACATGTGTTTCCTAGGCTGTAACATCTCCCAATTTGACTTATCAATAATCAATATGGTAATCGATCCAATATTTTAATGAAATAAATTATATTATGGTATATATGATAATGATATGTTATGGGAATCAATTAGTTGAATTAGGGAGTTGGGCCTTCTGGTTCTTCTACATTTTGGAAACAATATGATTGTTTTTGGGGTGAATATGAAATATATGGAGACTTACACTTTTTTAAGGAATAAGTCATTATAAACATTTAAATAAAATTAAACTCAGCTTCCATGAATTAATGGGGACCAATGTCACATTATATTCAATAAGATGCTATTATTGTGATGTCTACGTCTGGAAAGACTTCCCTCAGTGAGGCTCATCTCGTAAGGGGACAACGGGTGTACCAGATCAGGAACCATTTTAACCATAGTGGTGGTTGTATATACTTTTATGGTGATATCATGGTATTTGGAAGTTGAAATGGACATGAATGTTATTTAGTATACATCGAGGCTTCTTCCATACACTGATCATTTTTAAATAACTCCCCAATTTTTCCCAAATAGTTAATGTAGATGAGGGTATGTACCATATAATTTATAACATTATCTAAGATCATAAAAAGTTTATCTTACTAGGAAAGTGGAATTTTGATCAAATAAATGAGTCCCTTCCATGAGGGAAAAAATTAGGTTACCCACTCAGATGGAATATATTTAAAATTTAATAAGCTAGTGATGAACATCTTAGGTGAGGTGAAACTCAACCAGTAGAAGAATTTTCAAAAGAGGCCTTCCTAACCAAAAATGGACCACATGAGATGATTATAGTACCATAAAAACACATTTTCATCCAAATATTGGATAAATCATCAATGTGTGGTGGATTTTTACTTTTCTGGAGTCTCCATCTTTGGAATATACCTTGAGGTGAAGTGGGCCAAATATTGTAGTGGGTCCCCAATACCATTGAATGGGATGAATATTGGATAACTAAACTCCATGTGTCTTTGAACTGGGTCCACCATGAGGGGTAAAACGTTATATTAGATGGATCTCCCACATATCATGTTTCTATATCCTCAATATAGTAATCGAGAGTTGCTATCTCATCATATTAGTGATTATTTGTTGAAATATTTGTGGTGAAGGGGGCATCAAATTAGGGAGAAACCCATGCTTGTCCATTGGATGATAATCACGCTAACTAAGAGTAGTAGGACACTCATATCATAGTATTTTTGTGTAGCCCCATCTTTTTAATTACCCAGATACACAGAGTAGTCCTATTATCGAGGGATAAAACCAAGGTGGAATGGATGTACCACCAAAGGAGTGATGGGATACCTTATAATATTTCAAGATACATGTTGCTATCAAAAATACATGAGAGTGATACTTTTATATTCTTAATTATAATGAAAAAATGTGTCTATCTAGGGGTCTAAATTTTCTTTTGGAACAAATTTAGGTGGGTTAATTAGTTTTCTGGGACCCTTTACATTATCAATGTAACATCGATCATATCGAAGAAACTCACATGGTGTCCCCTATGTCCTAGTTCCAATCTCTACTGACGAGTTCAAATGCCTATTTTGGGGTCTTCTTAGTAATGTGCATCTCCTTGATGTGTGTTTTTGTTGTCATTCCCTACGTTAGGGGTCCAATATAACTAATCCATTTGACAGATGATGGTGATGACATTAACTACTATGGTAGTAAGAGTGGAACTTTTTTTCAGTAGGCTAAGTTGATGGTCATATTAATGGCATTGGATATGGCTAAAATGGATGGAAATAAACTACCAAGATACATTGATGTAAAGGTTTTGGGAGTCATATTTTATCACCCATAAAAGTATTATGAGTCTCTTAATATATGTTATTAGGATATTTGATCCATAGTTCCACTATCTAGGAAGCTAAGATATTGGGAGTGCGGTAATCATAACCATCTCACGCCTTTGGGGAATGGAATCACGGTGCTCATTACTACCTTGGTAGGTCGTCGAACAGTCCTAGACGTAATGGAATATTACAGAATTATTTTGATGTAAATACAATTCCTAGTCCTTGTTTAGGGAATATAGAAAGTTATAATATTTATTTTTAGGTGGAACAAACAAGGTTGATAGATGGTTGGTAGATAGAATCTCTCACATGTCAACTTTATCACTACTAGGGGAGGTTCTTGCTCTTAGTCATCCTAATCCTTTATTTTCATGGGATAAGATAATGGAAGAGACAATAATGTAGATAATCATTGATATTGATTTATTAGAAGAGGGGGAACTACACATGTCAATTATTTAGTATACTATAGAAGGTATTTATGACCATGATCTATATTCATGATCATATACACGTATTATGGTGTGTTTACCAACTCTTCATTATTAATAGTGTAATAATCACATGAAGGATCAATGGAGATCCCTCCACTATTTTAGGCCACCAACCTCGACCGTTTAATCAGTCCAATTTTTTATGTGGAGGTATATAGGATGGAGATTGATGGTGAGGGATATTATTTCATTGTGAGTCCTTAGATGGAGTCTTAAACATACTCCACCTCTAACAATCTATGGAGGGATTTAGGTACCTTATGAATGGTTTATTTGAGGATTTTATGCCACATTCAACCATCTTATACGCCATGACACGGAATCTATGGTGAAGGTTTCCAAATTGATCAATCTTTCTGTAAGAGTTTGAGATGTCAATAGTGAAATTACACCTTTTAGTGTATCAACTATGATACTATGGGACATATCCCTGATTTGTTTTGAGAGTCACATGGGATTTCTCCATATGTGTTGCTAACTGCTCCACAGTAACATTTCCAATGATGGGTGTTTACCATCTTTCTGTTTGATATTTTTTTAGAGTAACAAATTCCATCAGCATGGGGAGGATATCCATGCTGGAGGATGGTGGTGGAGGGAGAACCCCTACACTAGTTTGTGGTGATTTTGGGAGGACCTCCCTACTATTTTGTGGGGGTGCAGGGAAAACATCTGAACATGTATTCCTTATTTTGTTATGGTCATAATGAATTATGGTGGAACCAATAACTAATATAGTCAACACTAGCCTACATAGGATGTGGTTGGGGTCTCAATACCTAGAGGGTGAAGATAGATTTCCATTTAGTAGGTATAGGTATAAAATGGGATACATTGGATGTGGCATCGGCCCATGAAGCTATAGAAGATTTCATATATCAGGTAATGTTATTTGTTTATCCTCGAGGTCATTTCTAGGTGTTCTAGATTTGGGCCAATTGAGTCAGTATGGAGTAATCCACTAGTCAAACTATGAGGGAAATCAATTTTAAAGATGATGTGTCCTGGTGTGAGGCCTCATAGGAATCTTCAAAATGGTATCTATAATGGGTACAAGTCAACCTCATCTACCTCATCATCATAGGGGATTCATCTTTTAGAGTTATACAAGGGAGTCTCCCAAAGCTGTTTTCTATTGGATTGGGGGTTGGTTACCGACTATGTGGCCCTCAGTTTTGGTGGTGTTGGAGAAGCATCAATTAATCAATAATCTTGTTGGGATATATTCCTAGTGGGAATGAACACTTACAACTCATATCAACAAATAAGGTCATAAATAACCATCATATAAATGATCAGTAAGGGTGAAATGGAGCATAAGAACACATTAGATTAAAGAATGATGGATTTAATTGTAAGATTATAGTCATGAAGCAAATCCACACCAACATTTCCCACTGTCCTTATAACTATTGGTATCTTTTCATGGGATTTTTGTTGATTGAGAACTGTAAGGAATGTGTATTCAGTTGTCAATACAGATACAATGTAAGTAATTCATAATGATCAAACATTGTCCATTCATCCTAGGATGGAAGAGGGATCCATTTTTACAATGTCTCTTATTAAGGATTACCAAAGATTTTTATTGTAAGTCATAAAATAGTTTCATTCCTGACCCAATACATTCTATTTGGTAATACGAGATGAAAATCAAGATATCATGAAATGAAATTATAATGGTTATGTACTCTTACAATTCACCATTGTTTAAGTTGAATATTTTTATGTAAATATCACTTTTTTTATTTCTGATTCCTTCCATTTGGGATGCAAGTCATGCACAAATCTTCCACTCAAGTTCACTTTCCAAAGGTGGGTAGCTTCCATCACATTAATCGGCAATGATAGATCCTTGATTTAAATAGGGTTATGGAATGTCAGTTCTTAATTCATTGGAGCTCATCACATATTACAGGTCTCCCCTAATGATTTGAGTCATATTCATAAATCTCATTTCTAGTGATCTCTTGAGGTGGGTGTCAGTTAATTTATATGATTTTTTCTCCCTAGGGAAGCCAATATTGGTCATAAGAGGTAGTAGCATTGGGAGTTTTTTTATAAATTTCCGATATTGGGTTTGTCGGAATCCTGTATAGTAAAATAATATTTATGACATGGTAATAACATGATTGAGAAATCATAGGCATGGAATCAGAGGCATCCCATGTCAACCATGAGGTATTTGACTCAAGGGGAATAAGTCTTCAAAGTATTTATACCTATGGAATGAATTGTTTTTTGTATGGGGTACAAATTTAGGATTTGATCATAGGTTTAAAATTGCATTGGGATATGTGTCTCAGAAGATTAAAATATTGTGGGGATAGATGGTTTGAATGATTAATTTCTTGTGGGGAAATAGATTTCATGTTTAATGTCTTTTGGGGTCTTGAATGGACTTATGGATCATAGGTTTAATATCTAGTGGGGATAGATGGGTCACCCTTATAATTTAATTTAGTATATATGTGTCATAGATTTATTTTCATACCATGATAGACGGGAATCATGTTTAACATATTGAATGGAATGATGGGTCACATGTTTTAAAGCTTTCAAGGACATAAGGATATCAGGTTTAACATCATGCTGAGAAATATGGGTTATTTTAGTGTTTCCCTAGGGGGATGATCTCATCCATGATATTTTGTTTTGTGTGTCACCAGGGGGAATGTTTCACACATGTAGGTTTGGTGGTTATGTTTGGGTGTAAAGAATGATCCTCAAATATGTTTTCTACCTACCCTATTTAAGTGATAGGGATCAAAACAACATATTTAAATTTCCTAATTTATGTTCTTATGATAAGTTTGGTCCATGTAAATTAACATCATACAATATTTATAATGATGTTATGGAAGGAGAATCAATAAGGAATGGTGTGGGGATTATGTGTAGAAGATTACCGAAGGACGTGGGTAATCACATGGAAAGTGATAATGTGGCATCCCATGATGATTGTACATTGTAAATATCGGGCTGATCACATGGGGTAAGGCTATAGTGGTATTTCATTCCCTGAGGATGTTATCATGCAATGTAATGTCCTTTGAATATGAAGTGGAGACAGTTATTTTTATGTTATGAAGATCATACTTGTATGGGGAGTATACCCTGAGGGGGAAAATATAAAATTATGAGGAAGATCTAGAAAATAAATCTCTACCAACATAGGTGATCTATTTCCCTCAAGGAATACACCATTAGGTATTACGCATCCACTACTCTTGCACCTATGGGTGGAGAGTGACATATAAACAATATTGAAGGAGCATAAATATTAATTTTATATTATTGAAGAATAACCACCCATCATTCCAAATATCCAACCAACAAAGGATCTATAGGGATGTATTTGAGCAGGTCAATATGGGAGACCAAGTGGAATTTAAGGAGTTGTATGTAACACCTCATCTTTTTACCACAAGTATGAGTGCAAGGTGGTTCTTCGTAACATCATTATATCGTCTCTCATTTTGTGACATTTTTTTCCTAAGGTAGTTGAGAATTATGTCATTCCCTACTTCATTTTCCTGTATAATGAGAGGGCCAAGTTGTAATTCCATAGAGGCCATATAAAATATGAGCGCCTTTCCTTCCACTAACTTTACCATGACTAGTGATTAAAATAGGTGTTTCTTGATACTCTCCAAGGATTCATGGTAGTACTCATAATTTAATAATTGATACTATTCATCATTATTTTGGCAAGTCATTATATTTTATATATAGGTTGGTAATAAAACTCTTAATGTAGGAAAGAATTCCTTAAAGCCCCGTTAGTTTTTTAAATACCATGGGGCTGAGTTTTCTAATACTACAGTAGAAATTTTTGGGCTGAGATCAATTACATGTTGTTGTACCACAAATCCAAATATTTTCCTTGATGTTACCTCAAATGTTCATTTCAAAAGATTCATCTCAATACTCTACTCTCGTAACATGATGAAGATAATTTAAGGATTGTGAAGGGATTTAATTTCTATCAAGATTTTATTTACAAGTCATTAACATAACATTTTTCTATACTTCTCAATAAGGTAATATGGATATTGTTTATGGAATTTTGATATATAGTGATAATGTTATTTAATAAAAAGGGTGTGACTAGATAGAAAAATATCCCATGAGGTGCTCTGAAAGAATTGGAATCCTCATCAGTAGGTACCATTTTTAACTAATTTTACCCTATGTACCAATCCATGAATGAATGGACTTTAATGATATAAGTCACATCGATCAATTATTCATTTATAGGAAATGGAAAGTCTCCCTTTATATAGTTTTAATTAAGGACCCTGAAATCGATACGGACCATAATCTGATCATTGATTTTTTATAAGGATGATGTTGGTGACCAATATTGAGTATTTCGGTTCATGGAAAAAATTTATTTTTTCAATTTGATATCCTCCTTGAGTAAATTAGTATCATTATAGGGTGAAATTTCCTCATCTCCTAATTGAAACTGTGATGGTCAACATGTATTACTAGGTGGTGTGTGGCCACATTGGGATTATATCTGAAAATTTGTAAATAATTAAAATTAAATGAATTTTTATATTTCTATAAAAACAAAATATATTTCTCTTGATCTTCTAGTAGCATGGAATCACTAATTAGTGTTGTCCTGTGGTCTTATTCCATTCCCATATTTACATTCTTGACATAAACGATGGTTGTGCAGAAGCCTTACTCAATTGTAGGTGGGGGGTTCCTAATATCATATTATTATACCTATATTTATGTGTCTATGGAGGCATTTTCAAAAATGGTTGTAAATCTAATGGAATTTATGTCACATTCAGGATTCGATTGGCCATGGAAAACTGCATTATCATCCCTCACACTAAAATTAATTTTATACAGTTTCCATAGATTATTTTATTTTTAAACGATCTCATGGGATAGAAAGATCATGGATATATATAATTAAGTATATTGCCTCAATCAGGTTTACTGGTTTCCTGTAATCACCATTAATCATATCCCATGGATTTGTAAGGGTTGTATCCATTCCATTTTGGGATGAATCCTATATGTTTTCATCCAAATTTGGTTGTTTTCAATCCCTTTTATATAAAACGTCCATAAAATATGTGGATTCAAAAAATTATAAGGGTTCACTATAAACTTGTAGTATTCCAACCATTCTATAGATGTGGTATTTCATATATTGATAAAATATTAAAGGAACCACCATGTGTCTTGAAGAAAAGACCTTCCATGAAGTAAATTATATTATGTGTCTTTCTATATGACCATGAACGTGATGTTTGATGTGAGATACTCAAATTGATCTTTTGAGATTGATCATTATAATATTTCTTTACTCTCCCTTAGTACACAATTTAATTATTATCTTTGTGTTAGATAAGTCATCGTCATTATATACTAAATGTTGAAGGGTCTTAATGATGAAAATGTGGATCCTAGAACCGTTTTCAATTAGACACCTTTGGATGTCGACATTTTCATGTTTCCCGAAAACATGTTGGGGACTGATATGTTCTCGACAGACATCTTCATGGGAATGATCTATAAAGGAAATGAAGACACGGTATTCTGATGGAATAATCTCTACTTAATAAAAATCAAATGTAGTGACCACATTCTTGAATTCTAGTGGGGTCTATAGGACATTAATGAGTTCCTCCCATATTTCTCTACAAATATAGAGTGTTTCCAAGAATGGGGGCTTGGCTAAGACAACTGCCAAATTTTTCAGAATGTTGTTATTTTTCCTAGAGGTTGGTTATTTACAAGGTGTGGATGATTTGTATTATATTGTTCAATATTTAAGGTATTTTAGGTAGATCGTATGGGTTATCATACATAGTTCATTGAAGAACATATTGTTAGTAGTTTAGGACTTTCCACCCTTCCTCTTTTTTAGTGCTTATTCATCAATCACACCCCTACCGGATGAATGTGTAAAGTGGATGGGTATAGAAGACTGTTGGAGGGTTCAGAGACACCTCCATGTATCTGTTGGGATTTGTAGAATGCTTTCACAGTGGTCTCATCTACATATATGTCCTCTATGAGGATGTGGTAGTGATATTGTATGTGACCACACCCACCTTGTCCCATGTATCCTTGGCTTATGTGCATGTGGCCTCAAAATCCCTAGTAATGTACATGGAACACATAGTGATAAGAATATTCATTACCAAATAAGGGGTATGAAATGTGTATCATGTTAGAAGAAACAATTACTAGTTATTTGTTCGATTATGGATAAGTTTCATGGTACAGTTCATGTGGTTTGGATGTTATTGGAACTAAGACTACAAGATTTAGATCATGAAAATGATCTAAGTATGAATCTCCCTCAGTGGACTTCCTCCTCTTCCGAGGGCCACCTCTCCTCCACAGACCTCTTCTCCTCTTGAAGAAACATCTATTCCATGGAACATCCCTACTTCACAGATGGATTCTTCATCAACGGACCTCCCTCACTTCTGTGGACAATTTATCCTCCCTGGATCAATATTATTTATGAGCTATAGATCCCAGAAATTTTTTTTAGAGATTCCACCCTTATGATCTCTTCTCCTTCATGGGATTCCTCAAAAACTTCTTCCAAACATAGAAAAAATCATCATCGAACAATGATATTTCTTAATGAAAATATCTTTTCGTAAATATGGGATTAGTGCTCCTTATATTCAAAAATATATTCAAATTAATCAATAATCTGTTTTACCATGACATTGGATATAGTACATCCTTCCCCCCAGGTTGCTTCTCTAGTGATCCATTTTTCCTCTATGGTCTATGTAATAGATCTCTTCTTTCACACTGGATGATCTCTTCTGTGAACCAGACCCTTATCATATTATCAAATCATTTCATCATCTTCAAAAACAAAAATTCATCCCCTATACTCCATGCTTTCCATAAACAACTTGCCTTTGTCAAACTACAACCTCTTTTTGAAAACCATTTTTCCTATGTCGTCTATGTACCACACTGTGTAATCTGCAATACTCTGCAATGAGGAATTATTTAATCACTGATTTTCCATAACAATTTTATGTACCTCCTACACATTCCACGAATTATCCCCCATAGTCTATAAATTTCTCTACATGGTCCTCATAGTATTTACTCCTATGCAGATGATAATTCTTTAAAAAACACCATATTTTGAGGCCCAAAAGGTTTTCAGACATTGGGATACACTACCACCTTACACCTAATTTAGAAAACACCAATGATACTCATTATCTTTCATTTGAGTATGTTATGAAACGAAATAAAACCCAAAAACAGAAGCAGAAATCCTTGATGAATTTTTTCCAACATTTAGCCTCATCCATAACTAAATTAGTAGGGTTCATCTTTCCTAGAGTCTATTTGAAACTGTGATAACCCCTAAGAGGATAAGGTTATGAATGGAATCATGATGTTCAATCCCTAAAATTTAATCATAAATCTTGAAGAATATGTCATGATTCTATTTTTGTAATGGCATATACTAATTCTTCTCCTCTAGGGACATGGATTCCCTATTTATTCCCTTTTGTATATCTTCCTCAGTACTAAGTTTCACCTAATTTAACTCATAAAATGTGGTGAAGAAAACCACTTTAAATGTATGAGTGGGTATTCTAAATCCAATTAATAATCTATGATAGAGGTATTATAGGTTGGGGTACTATTTTAGGATAGCTAGATAAGATGGAAAAATTTCTACCTGAGTGGATATGAAAAAAAAACAATGAGGCATGCCCATTATTTAGAGACCATGGAAATAAAAGTAGTTGATCTGATTCCACTCATCATCAATCTATGAGGTCTACTTTTGATATTTAAGTAATGGTGATGAGTTGAACATCGTTGAGTTAGTATATCTTTTCAGAACATGATGTAATACCATGTATATTTCCCCATTGGAATAACTTATCAAAACTTCATAAAAGCAGGGTCTTCTAGTATTAGTTGGGCCTTTCCATTTGAGTAGTATGAGGTAATATACATTAATTCATTTTTGGGATACAATGAAACAACCCCCAGGATGGTTTTCAGGGAATATAACTACTTAATTAGGTGATGAAACATTTCTTTTAATTCTACCCATGGATCGTTTGTATAGTCCATTAGATCATTAGGGACTTTGAGGTGTTCAACCTCGTTGGTATGAAACTAATTTCATTCTAATTTTTATGTATAAAAATATAATAGTGTGACTAATAAGTGTCGAAGGGGGAAACATATCTATATAATACCCCCACTCAACCATCCATGGAGAATATAATGTAATAGTGATTTGAATAGGGAATAAATGCATGAATATTGTACCAAGGGACTCCTGATAGTTAATTGTAGGTAGTATCATGTAAGACTATAAAAAATTCAATTATTTATATCGAAAAACTAAAAAATGAATTCAACTAAATTTTATATGTGGATTCTACTTACACATATCATACCCCATAATTTTTATGTTAGAGGGAGTTAAATATTCTTTTATAAGTCCATGAATATGGAGAATCTGGGTTCGAATGAGGTTGATCCTGGGGCTAGTATTCACCAGGTAACAACATATTTCAATTTCATTAAACTAAACAACAATATAAAGTTGGAATATGTCCCCATGAATACAGAAACCCTTGATATCTATAGAAAACTCAAAAATGTATCAACATTCCCCTCATTCGATCTCGTCTATGTAGTAGGCCTCATTAGTAACAACCTTCACCTCGAATTGAAGGAGGATTTTCAATTAATCAAAAAGGGCACCTTGCATTTAAATTGAAATGTTTTTCCCAGAGTACTGAAATCCTAGTTGAATTAAAATGAGGTGGTTTTTCAGAACATACATCCATAGAAGGGGCATATTTTTACCCACAAATTGCCATTACATAGAATGGAGAGTAGTATATTCCATTGGCTATGGACATAAATCCATTCTAGTACTGGTGATTTTAAAGAGATTTATAGTTGTTCAACTATGATCTATTGATTGTAAGGTGATTTTCAACTGAGTTAGATCTATTTCTAGATGCAGTTTATCATTGATTGGCCAATGCAATGTTTTGTGGGCATCTAATATAGTCATCTATGGTGGTGTACCAGACATTGTAGACCATGTTTTTTTGTCTCTCCCAGTCATGTGAAATACTAAATTCGAGGTCTCAATAACATGAATATATTGGTTTGAAGCAAGAATATAAGAATTATATATCCTATAATATCATCTACCTCTCCTTCTATGGAATCAACTAGAGGTGTTGGAGGGGTCCATATATAATTTTTTTGTTGTTGGGACTTCTAAAGTGGAACACTAAATCAATATCATTTATGGTGGTCTATTGTTTCTCAGCATCAATAGAATAGTCTAGGTCATTGAGTATGCTAAAAGAATATCCCGATTTGGATGGAATGAAATTAGTAATAGTTAGAGAATGTATTTTCCTAGGTGGGTGACTCTAGTTTCCCTTATGAAATCGATGTCTATTCTTTTGGGAAATAGAGGTTGTAGCATTGATATAGAGACAATGGACATAGAAGGAATGAAAACCATAAAAGGTTTTTCACTTTAAAATAGGAATAAAAAGATACCATTGGAATGAGGGACTATCTTATGATCAAACTATCATTTTACACATACATAAAATTGAAAAGAACCTATTTCCACTCACTGATTTCTTCAATGTCACTGTTAATGTTTGTGGATACATGTTTCACCTATTCTAGAACATCCCCAATTTGACTAATCAATGATATATATGTTATTATATATAATATTTTAATAAAAAGAATTAGTTTATGGTATTTATGATAATCTTGGGATATGGACACTAACTAGTGAAATTTGTGAATTGGGCCTCATGGGGTCTTATACATTCTAGAAAAAATAGGATTTTCTTTTCTGGGGTGCATATGAATTATCATGATACGTACACATTTTTTAATTAATATGTATTTATAAATATTTCTATAAAAGGAATCATAGTGTCCATGAATTTATTGGGGACCAAAGACACATTCTATTCAATAGGAATATATTACGGGTGAGGCTAAGCCAGGTTGAGCTTCCATCAGTAAGGCACACATGGTAAGGGGACAACAGGTGTACCATATTGGGTACCTCTTTAATAAAAGTGTTGGTTGTCTATAATTTTTGGGTGCTCTCATTATACATGAAACATGAAATGGACATGAATATTATTTAGCATACATAAAGTATTATTCCATACACTAATCATTTTTAGATAACTACTAAAATCTTCCACATTTGTTAAGGTATATGAGGGTATGGAACAACTCATTTATGTCATAATCCAATAACTAAATTTGTTCATGTTCAAAAGAAATTTCAATGTCAATCCAATAATTGAGTCCCTTATATTAAAAGAAAAATTAGGTGACCCACTCCAAAGACATATACTTAAAATTGAAGAGTATATTGATGTATGTATTATGTGAGGTGGAACTGAACTGCTCGAGGAATTATCAAAGGAATTCTTCCCAATAAACAATTGACCCTTTGAGAATATTATAGTACCATACAGACACAGTTTCTTCCAAATATTAGATAAATTATCAATTATTTATGTCTTCTTACTATTTTGGAGTCTTTATCACCAGAATACACAGTGAGGTGATGTGGGTAAAATTTTTTAGTGGGTCCCGAATCCCATTAAATGTGGTGCATCTAGTATTTCCAAACATCAGGGGACCACTAATTGGGTCCAGCCATGCTGGGAAAAACATTCTATTAGGTGGAACATGAACCTACCATGTTTCAAGATCCGTTATATGTAAATTTATAGAATATATATCATCATATTAGTGTTTATTTATCGAAAACAAATGTGGTTAAGGGATCAAAAAATCAAGTAGAAACCTTATCTTGATCCTGAGGAGGATAGTCATGCTAATCAAGATTAGTGGGAGACACAAATATTGATTATTTTTTAGCCCCATATAGTTACTTAGCTTGGTACACAGGTAATCCATTTCAAATAAATGGATCAAACAAAGGAGGACTGGATTACCCCTGAAGGGGAGATGGTATCCGTTTTGAAAATTTCTTCATCGAGGTGCTACTCAAAAAAAGTTAAAATTATCCTTTTAAATTCATAATTATATTGGAGAAATGTGGAAATAATAGGGTCTGAATTAACTTTTTGAAAGTAATTAGTTGGGTTAGTGGGGTTTTCAGGGCTATTTCCATTTTCAATGTAACATTGACCAAATGGATAAAACTCATAGGGTGGATCCCGAGTCCATGTTCTAATCATTGCTAATGAATTCAGATGCCTATTGAGGGGTCTTATTGGTACTCTCCTTCCCCTTGAGGTGGGTCTTACATATAATTCCCAACATCTGTCATCTTATATCAATGATCCATTGAGGGTTGATGGGATGAAATTAAATATTATGGTATTTATTGGGGAAACTTTTTTATCGTCAGATAATCTAGGTTGACGGTCATTTTAGGGATGTAGGTTATGTCTAGAAAAGTTGGAAACATACAACCCCAATACATTGATCTATACGTGTTTACAGACATATTCTATCACCCATAATAGTCCTATTAGACACTTAATATATGTTAATAAATGATTTTAGACATAGTATCACTATCTAGGATGCTGTGATATTGGGAGTGTTGTTTAGTGAATGGAATCACAGTGCTTGTGACTTCCTAAGTAAGTCATCTAATGGTCCTATTCGCGGTGGAATGTCGCAAAATTATTTTGGTGTAAATAAAATTCTTAGTCCTTCTTGAGGTACTCTAGGAAGATATAACATATAGTTTTATATGGGTAAAACTTGGTTAATAGATGGTTGGTAGATAGAATCTCCAAAAATTCCTCCTTCTCACTAATATAGTAGGATCCTGCTCCTAGTCATCCTAATCTATGATTAGTACGGGCAAGGATAATGGTAGAGACACTGATTTAGACCATCATTGATATTTATTTATCAGGTTATGGGGCACTTCATGGGTTAATTATCCACTACATTCTAGAATTTCATTATAATTAAGATATAAATTTATGATGATATCCATGTATGATGTTGGGTTTATCAACTCATCATATGTAATTGTGGAATAATCCCATGTAGGATCAATGGATCCCCCCCTCATTTTCAGCCACCAAACAACACATTGAAATCAATAAAAAATTTTATGTGGTGGTATAGAGGATGGAAATTGATGGTTAGGGAAATAGTTTAACTATGAGTCATTAGATAGAGTCTGGAACATACTTCACATAAATGAATTTGTGGAGGGATTTAGAGACCTTATGAATATTGGATTCAAGGATTGTAAGCCTAAATCCACTAGTTTGTTCCCCAGAACATGGAAGCTAAGGTGACGTTTTTTAATTGATCCCTCATTCTCCATAGAGTCTGATAGGACAATGGTGAAACTACACCTATCAGTGTCCCACCTCTGATGGTGTAAAACTTATTTGTGCAATAGGTTTTGAGAGTCACTTGGGTTTCCCAAATATGTATTGTGAAATTCATCGTAGGCACACCCCCAATGATGGGTCATTTCCCTATTTTTGTATAATATTTCATTAGAGTAAAGAATTTCAACATCATGGGGAGGATACCCACTATTGTGGGTGGTGTTGGAGGGAGGAACCAAACCCTAGTAGGTGGTCATTTTGGGAGGACCTCCCCACTAGTTGGTGGTGGTACAGGGAGGACCTCCAAATTTTTATTCCATATCATGATACGGTCATAAAGAAAATTGGTGGAACCATAAACATAGAGAGTCAACCCTATTATACATACGATGATGATGGTGTCTTAGTCCCTAGAGGGTGAAGATATATAACCATTGACTATCCGAATTTATCTGATGGGATACGTTGGTGTTCGACGGGGCCCCTGGAGCTATATAGGATTCCACATATTTGGTACTATTCTTGGTTTATCATTGATGTTAGTTCCAGGTGTTCTGTATTGGGTCTAGTGGGTCATGGATAATGTTAACCAACTAGTCGACCATTAAGAAAAATAAGTGTGAAGGATGATGTGGCCTAGTGGGAGTCGCCCCTGTAATCTTCCAAATTGTGGCCATGATGGGTAAATGACAAAAAAAATACAACATCATCATATGTGAGTCATCTATTAGTGTTCTGTAGGGGAGTCTCCCAACGTGGTTTGATTTTGGGATGGGGGTTGGTTCCCCACTCTGTGTTCCTCATGGGTGGTGGTGTCGGAAAAGAATTTACGCATCAATATCTTAGTGGGTTATATCACTAGTAAGAATGATCCCTTCCTACAAGTATCGACAAACAAGGGAATCCATAACATATTATAAATGATATTTAGGGGTGAAATGGGTTATATTAACCCATTAGATAAAGGAATTATGGATTTCATTTTATGAGTATTGTCATGTATGATATCTACACCAATGTTTTCCCCGGGCCCTATGGCTATTGGAATTTTGTCATTGGATTCTTGTAGATTGAGTATTGTAAGGAATGTT
Organism: Viscum album; assembly: GCA_963277665.1. NCBI lineage: Eukaryota > Viridiplantae > Streptophyta > Magnoliopsida > Santalales > Viscaceae > Viscum > Viscum album. The sequence continues at coordinate 2,102,654,902 of OY728128.1, read as the reverse complement.
TATTAATTTATCATTACATATATAGTGTTAGTGATTTATAATGATCACACTATGTCCATTCATCCTAGGATAGAGGAGGGATACATTATTACATTTCACATATATAGGATGCTAAATGTTATCAATTATATGTCAAAAAATACATTCATACTTGACCTACTGCATTCTATTTGGGACTATGAAATGAATATCTGGAAATGATGACATTAAATTATAATATTTACCTATTTTTACAATTCAACATAGTATATGTAAATGATATTCATGTCAATTTAATCTTTTTTGATTTCTGATTCCTTCCACTGGTAATGCACGTCGCGCACACATCTTCCCCTCATTTTCACCTTGCAAAGGTGGGTACCTCCCCTCACATTAATTGATAATGTTAGATCCATGGTTGAAATAGGAATATGGGATTTTGGTTCCCTCATTCTTTGATCTCATCACATATTCAATGTCTCCCACATTTTTTTTTGTCATATTCATGATACCCATTCTTGGTGCTCTCTCAATGCTGGTGTCAATTAATTACACTTCTTCTGTATTAATAGGGAAGCTACCACTTTTCATAAGAGGTACTAGAGTTGGGAATATTTTAATATTTCCTGACATTGTGTTTGTTGGAGACCAATAATGTAAAATAATTTTGAATTTGGAGGAATCTCATGTGTAATAAATCGGATGCATGGAATCTAAGGCATCCCATATCAACCACGAGTTAGTTGACTCAAGGGAGTCTTTGAAAAATTTATACCTATGTAAAGAAATTTTTTGTATGAGGTATATATTTAGGAGTTGTTAATAGGTTTAAAATCCATTGGGGATAAGTGGCTCAAGTATAAAATATAGTGGGGACAGATGGGATGAATGATTAATATCTTCCGGGGAAATGGATATCATATTTAATGTCTTTTGGGTTTTTGAAATGACATATGGGTAATAGGTTTAACATCTGCTGGGGATATATAGGTCGCCAATTTATTGTAATGAGGGATAGATTTGTCAAAGGTTTATTGTCTTATGATTATAGATGTGTCACATGTTTAGTTTCTTTTATAGAAATATGGGTCACATGTTTAAACGTATTACTAATACATACGGGTATCATGTTTAACAACTTGCTAGGAAAGATGGGTAAGTTTAGTGTTTCCCTTGGCAGAAGGATCTTACACTTTGTATTTTGTAATGTGTGTCACTAGGGGGGAATATTTCACACATGGAGGTTTGATGGTGATATTTGGGGGTTTGGATTTATCCTCAAGTATTTTTTCTACGTACCCTATTTTAGAGATAGGGATCAAAACCATATATTAAAATATAATAATTTATATTTGTATGAAATAGTTCTTCCATGTAATTTAACATCAAGACATATTTATACTCATGTCACGGAAGAACCGCTAATGAAGGATGATGTGGGGATTATGTGTAGAAGCTTCTCTAAGGAGGAGGGTAATCCCATGGCGAGGGATAATGTGGCATCCCAAGATGATTATACATGGGGAATCTTGGGCTGATCACATGGGGCAAGGCTATTGTGGAATTTCATTCCTATAGGATGTTGTTAAGAAACATAATTTCATTTGAATAGGATGCGTAGATAGGTATTTTTATGTTATGAATAAGATACATGTTTGGGAATTACACATTGAGGAGGATAATGACAATGTTTGTGGAATATGTAGAAAATAACTCTCTACCATGATAGGTAATCTGTTTCCCTTGGGGATTCCACAATTAGCTATTAATCATCCACTACTAAAGAAACTATGGGAAGAGAGTGGCATATAAACTATAGTGGGGGAGAATGAATATTAATTTCATTATATTGAAGAATAAAGAACAATCATTCCAAAAAACCAAAACAACAAACTATGTCCAGGGTTATATTCGAGTGGGTGAATATGAGAGACCAAGTGGACTTCATGGAGCTATATGTAATACCTTATCCTTTTCACCACAATTATGAGTGAATGGAATATTTTCTTGACATCATAATATATGATCTCGTTGCTTAACATTGTTTGGTTAAGGTAGTAATTAATTATTTCATTATGTACTTCATTTTTCTTTATAAGGAGAGGTCCAAGTGGTAATGCCATGGATGCCACATATAATATGAGTGTCTTTCCATCCACTATCATCACCAAGACCAATGAGTGAAAAACGTAATTCATGATTCTCTCAATTTATTATTGGTATCCATCATTCCATTAATAAGTGACACCCATATTCATTATCTTGGTAAGGAGATATATTTTCTGGATAGGATGGATATAAAAAAGCCGAATGTTGGAAAGCTTCCAATGAATCCACATTAGTTTTTTGATAGACTGAGGGGATCATTATTTCAAAATTACACTAGAAATTTTTTTTCCCTGGATTCCATGTTCGTGTACAACAAAGAAAAATAATAGACTTGATATAACCACGAATGTGCATTTTAATGTTTCAACATGAGACAATACTATTGGAACATGATGAAGATTATTTAGAGGTCTGTGAAGTGATTATATTTCTATGGAGATCTTTATTTTAGGAAATTGAAATAACATTATTATATAAATATTATTAAGATTTAATCATATGGTTTATAGAATGTTGATATGTATTGAAAATGTTCTTTAATACAAATGGTCTGACCTGATAGAAAAAGATCCCTTGAGGTGATCTAAATGAAGTCGATTCCTCACTTATAGGCTCCATCGTTATATAATTGCACCCATATTTCCAATCCATAATGAAATAGCCTGAAAAATGCATGTTTTGTCATTCAGTAGTTTTGTTATAGGAAATGGATATCTTCCCTTTGGGTAGTGTCATTTAAGGCCTCTAAAATATACACTGAAAATAATCTGATCATTCATTTTTTATAGGGATGAAGTTGGCGATCATTATTCGGTATTTCACTTCTTAGAAAAAAATATTTTTCAATTTGATTTAATTCTATATTAAATTAGTATAATGAGATGGGTGCATTATCATATTCTCTATCCTAAAACCATAACGGTCATCAGATATGACTATATGGCAGGTGTCCGTATTGGGTTTCTCTATGGGAATTTAATTATAATTCTATATGAATGAATGTTGATATTTCTTTAGAAAGAAAATATAAATCTTATGATCATCTAGATTAATAGAATCCCTAATCAATATGGACCTAAGGTCTTATTTGATTCCCAGATTTACCTACAAAAGCTAAACAATAGTGGTGTCGAAGACTTACTCAATTGTGGGTGGGGTGTTCCTAATATCATCATGATATACTTATATCTATTATTACATAGAGTCATTTTAAAATGAGTTAGGATATCTAATTGTATATATGTCACTTTCAGTATGATATTGTCTATGAAAAATGGAAATATCGTCCCTTACTCTAAGATTAGTTGTAGATAGATTCCGTAGAGGGATTTCTTTTATATTATCTCCTGGTACAAAAGGATCTTGTACATATAGAATTTAGTATATTACCTAAATCAGGTTTATTGGTATCACATAATCACCATAGATCACGAGATATCAAAAATCCATGCGAGTGTTTCCAAAGAAAATAAAAATCTCTGACTATGATGCCTTCTGTGATCAATGATAGATCTTGTGATGATTTGTGAGAGTTTACAATGGAAAACCTTTTTATTTTCTATGAGATGAAGGGGAATACCATAATAAAATGGACATGAATGAGACCTTTGTCATGATAAATGTGTCATACCAATGTCATTTTTTACGACATGTTGGACAAGCAACAAGAGGCATCATGAGGTTTAACATATCACATGATCACGTCACATGAAGGTAAAAAGAACATTCCTGCACATGAAACTTCAATATTTATACACCGGTATTTTACAAGGGAGTTTTGGAGGATTTTCTGGAGCCTGTGGTTTGACAATTCCTAGGATTTAGTGGAACTCATCTGAAAGCCTCTACTCAATCCCCAGTCCTTTTCAGGTTTCCTTCACATGATTAGAGAGTCCGATCAAAGGGGTTTAATGTGATCAATATTATACCATGTGTAGTGAATATCTATTTCCATGACCTTACGAATTTCATATGATCATGTGTCTTTTCTAAGTGTATGTGAAACACATGATTGTAACCACTTCTCTTTATTTGGTTTCCCATGAAAATAATACACACAATCTAGGTAATTCATTCATTTGATATTTTCCAATGATCATTTTCAGGTACCAAAAATCAAATTAATTTATTCCATATTATATTGAAAACGATATTGAAAATAAACTAGGAAATGTTATTATGAAAAATAAATTTTCTTCAAAAATAAATTTTTATTTCTAATAAATCATCATTATTTTTTAAATCCCATTCATTTAAAATCACCATGAAAACTAATATATTAGTATTTAAAAATAATTTAAAATAATTATTGAGGAAATACCTTTTCCAATTTGAAAATTACTTTTTAAACCAATAAAAATTTTTAAAAACCATTTCATTCCAAATGATCATAAAAACTTATATATTTATCCATAAAATGTATTTAAACTTTTATTGAAAAAAAATATCCTATCTTATTTGAAAAAACGTTTTCAAAATAAGAAAATAATTAAAAAAATCATTGATAATAAACATGGAATCTAATAAACTAATCTTAAAATAAAATAATGGTCATGTTTGTTGGAAATTCCATTCCATCCAAAGATGTTAAAACAAATATTCTATTCCAATATTTGGTAAACTAAAAACAAGTATTTTTTAGAGAAATACATGAATTATCCTTCCAAATTTTGTTTATAAGAAATATATCTTAGATTAAAATTAATTTAATATAATCATTTTATAAATTTTAATAATTTTTTTCAGAAAACATTGTCTTGGAAGGAAAAATAGTATTCAATAAAAGTTGAAATTGCATATGTTTACTGTTAAAATAATTTAGTGGAAATATTGAACACATAATTATATGAAATTTAAGGAAAATTTATTATAATTACATAACTATAGGAGAGAAAACTTAATGAGTTTCTAGGGATTTTGTTCATAATATTTCACCATTGGAATCATAACAATTTATAAACCGAATAAATGATGAGATTGTAATATAAAACTCTTACCACTATTGTAACATTGAATCATAATCCATACGAAAGAATAAAATTAAATTAAACGTATACTATCATTAAAATTAATAAAATAATGATTTTATATGTCAATTATATATATATATATAACATAAAATAATATTGGTGCCTAACAAAACATATGTATCAAATAAGGGAAACTGAGTCAAAAATATTTTACCGGATTGGTATCTTTTGAAACCTATTCCCCATGAATGATATATCACTAAATTGATATGAATTTATTAATAATTTTAGGTAAATTATCTTAAAATACATTTTTTGAAACTAGATAAACATCATAAAATTGATAGGTGGTGAATATATAATGTGTCTCGTAGAAGTAAAATTCGAGACAAAAATATCTTACAACATTTGTAATATTTCTTATCATGAGGCCAAATTAAAAATAATATAAAATTAAGAATTAAATTAAATTTAAATATATATATATATATTTATATTCATTATATAACATGTCAAAGTGGTAACATATAAAACACAAAAAATAAACAAGTTGTGAATGTTAATACGTCCCCAAGAAATATAAGAGTGACTAGAAATCCCTTATCATAGGTATCAAATTCATTCAAACATGTTTTAACATCATGTATAATAAATATAATTTTATTAAAAATATATTAAATAACTATAAATATTTATATATATGTTTCGATATATTATTTACTAATGACCTTATAATACCTATTTATTATCAATTCCATTTTAATATCACTTTTCAAGCATTAACTGGTTTTTTCATATATGTATTGATTTGTAAAATTTGATCCTCTTACTTTAATAATGTATCCATGATATACATAATTTTAATCATGATATTAATATATTATATATTCAATATGAATGAATTTATATGGATCCATTATGTTTAGATATTGAAAATGAAATACTCTATTCATAGAGATGCTAGATCATACATACACATGAACATTGTATCCATTTTTCAAATGGAGAGAAATAAATAATGATAAATAATATATAAATATTAAAAAATATTTTTATCCTTTAAACATAATATATTTTCATTAAAACCTTCCTTAATAACTTCTATGAAAGTCATGAATGAATCAGATCGCTTCTCGAGGAAATAATATAACGTATAAATGATCGACGTTATCATGTTCCCATGGAGTGGAATGTATAAAGGAACATGTGATATAATGATCCCATATAAATATTGATTTAGTAAATATCATATATATTAAATAAATCCACCATTATATGCATCACTGATTGGTGGTGATAGAAAAAAATAAATTTTCCATGCGAGGAAGAAATCCACCGAATAGGCGAATAATTATTTTGTAACCTATTCGATGGTATAGATGAAGGATTTACATTTTGAAATTAACATAATATATATATATATGGACTATATAGGGATTGTTATATTATTATGTTTCAATAATAATTTAGTGAGGTATAATAAGAATAACAATTAAATGCTTTATTATTGACGTTACCTCTCCTTCAGACATCATCTTTCAATTTACCAAAAAGGATACATAGTTTATATTTATAACTAAATCAATGTTTCTAGGATGAGATTAGGGATGTATTATTTTTTTCCCGAATTAAAATATAACTTTTTATGTGTTAAGATTAGAGGATATTGGGTGGCATTTAATAAGTGAGGTTAGTGGCACACTTATAATTTTTTTAAAAGAAATATGTGTATACACATTTATCTAATTAAAAAGTTCCCAAAATAGGAAATTATAGAGAAAATAAGATATAATGTTGAAATAATTCTATAATATGAGTGTTGTAAACATTTTTGTTAATTTTTTTCTTATATTATAAGTTTAACCCCTTGATAAACGAATTTTCTACCTTTACCAGGGTATTCAATTTATTCTAATCTATTTTTATTATTTTACGTCAAAAACAAATTTTAATTTTTTATAAAATATAAAATATTATAATTCCAAATATAATTTTTTTTTAAATTACAATAATAGAATTGTGATATGTTATTTTTAATTTAATTATAATGACTTAATGGGAATGTAAGATTTAGAAGATAAATCGTTCAAAAGTGTTAAATATTTTTATACAAAAAATTAATATAATAATAGCAATTAAAATGGAATAAAATTTCATAATAGATAATTAAGTAATATATTTTTTCATTTAAACTGATCTTAAAATTATTTTTTCATTTTTATAATCAGTAAAGCAAATGATAAATCTAAATAAAAACAATTGTTGTTTCAATAATCAATGAAATATTTACCTTAGAAAAATCACAAAAATTCACTTAAATTAACTATTAAAATATTATTTCAATCTATAATTTCATTTTTTCAAATATATTTTATAAAATTGCAATATATAATTTAAATATATGTACACGAAAAACGAAAATAATTCTTATTTGAAAAAATAGTAATAAGTCAAGAAATGAATTTATTCATAACTATTGTATAAAAATTACATAAGATTAATGTTACGAAATTTTATTGAACATATAATATATAAATTTCAATAAAATCATTCAAAATTTATTTATTTAATTTACATAAATAATACATGTTTGTGTGAATAAAAATATATTTTATAAAAAAGATTACATTTTTTAAAATGGATATTTATTTTCATTTCTAATTAATTGGACACCAATTAATTCATCATATATGTTCATAATTTAGTTAATCCTATTAATACCAATCATTCCAACATTTAACTGATGAATATAATATTAAATAATAACATTTTCATAGTATTTCATGTTTCTTTTAATGTCGATATTTCCAGTAATTAAATCTAAACTTAATTTTTTATTTTATGAATACAAAAATTGATGACATGTGTAATGAAAAATATAATTTTTTTGAATTTATATGAACAAAAAAAAGTTTCAAAAAATATCATGGTGTTAGTATTTTGTCAGATACGAATCAACTGAAATGGACTGATGGATTATATACAAATTAGTTTTTCAGTGGAGTTATTTCACACTGGGTTCACTATTATTGTTTCTACTGATAAGATGGAACCAAAATTTCCTAACAGATTATAACCCATTAGGATTTTCATTAGAATTATTTGATGTCAGGTTCACCATATTTGTGTCACTATTAATGTGATGATGCACATCTCATATCCAACCAATTTTTTGATTATGGGGGGCTTATATTGTGCATAATCATGATTATTGGCTATCTATTATCTCTATGATCAAAAAATCAAAACCATTCCTACATCTATAACATCATACATTCATTCTTTCTTAATGAAAAAGATCAACTGGGTTATCTAGACCAATGATCCTTGGGGACTCACATTGGTCAACAAGATGCATGGTCAGTGTCATCTCACCATTTTTCGTGGAATTATTTCCCACTTACAGACATTTTTGTAGATTTAATATATGTTCTAAAATATCCTTGTAATCCAAATACGGGACCAGTTACCCTAAAAAATTATCACGAGTTAATTATTTTTTAATATTCCAATGGCTGGGTATTTTTCGTGAGTCCATCTTTATATATATGTGGTTCTACATCTTTCTCCTGTAATGAGAAGTTTCTTATGTTATGTTTTTGTATAACCATGTTCTTTAAAATTTGATATCATGCAAAGAGGTGATTAATATTCTGAGGATAATATTGCTCCATTACAAAGTGTAATGTATATTCTATTTATCATAAGAATCAAAACCCACATATTTTGTTGAACCCATACAGTTTAATCATCATGATGAAAATAGTTTTATATGTGTTATATGATACATGGTGTTCAATCTCATGTCATTGAGAGAGAACCTACATATCCTAATTATATCATGAATTAGGTTTTACGTAGTTCATAGTTTTGAGGATTATACACTATAGTATACCTTTTCATTTATAAGACTCATGGTGCTAATGAAGTCATTATCATATCTCTATAAGTACCCATGCGATATGCTTGGTGTGAGTAAGATGGGGTGGAAAATGATCATTTTCCATTTCTGACAATGTGGGAAATAAGTACTTGGACAACACTATAGATCTTGAACCATGAATAGGTTTCCTATATAACCTTAATATAAAAGGAATCTGTGTATTTATAATTCTTTTTATTTATTAGTCCACCGATGGATGAGGTAGAGTGATAAGCCTTTTAAAATGATTGTTTCCTGATGTTTCAAATGACATTGAGATAAGGCCTACCTGGAAAAAGATGTTTATTTTTCCTTGGGATTTATGAAGGTATCCTACGTATCATTTTTATAGGAATTAGAGTTCTTGAAGTTTAATTAGCCCATTCAATTGGCCCTAAGATATTTTCCAATGTGAGAGGGATAATGTGTCATTCCACTAGTTACGGTTTCACAAATATATGATTCCCTAGTTAGTGGAGATTCATAATATGAATGATATGAATATTTCATCTCCATTTTCTCACCGTAGTTATGCTTTGTGTGAGAAAAAAGGGATAGAAAATGATCATGTTCAATGAAATGAAGAGTGGAATAATTACATATCGGCATCTCCCTAGGGCAATGAATCCTTGAAGAGGTGTCATACGTTTCCTAAATATATATTAAATGAATTAGATTTTTCATAGTCTCTTTTGTTAGGGTTTACACACTATGGTTTCCCTTTCTATTGGGACATATAATGTTATGTCGCCGATCGGAGCTTACACTCTGATGTTTCCCTTAATAATGGAACATATCATGTTATGTCATTGACAGGGGATTTCACTATGAGGTTTTCAATGATATTGGAGAATATCATGTTATATTGATGACATGGGATTAAACTCTGAGGTATCTATTGATATTGAGACATATCATGTCATTTCACCGATCATAGCTCGATCTCTGAGGTTTCCCTTTCTATTGGGTCATATCATGTTATTTCCTTGACCTGTACTTACACTATGAGGTTAACCTAACTATTGGGGGGTGCCATGTTTTTTGTATGATCAGGGCTTGTACTCTAAGGATTCCCTTGATATTGGGACATATCATGTTGTGTTACTAATGAGGGATTTCACTCCATGGTTTCCCTTTATATTAGGATATATCAAGTTATGTAACTAACAGGGGATTACACTCCAATGTTTCCCTTGCTATTGGGACGTATCATATTATTTCGCTGATTGGGTATAGTACTCTAATGATTCAATTTCTATTTGGGCATATCATGTTTTGTCTCTAATCAGTGTTTTCAATCCATGGTTTCCAGTTCTATTTGCACATATCACGTTATGTCATTGATCAGGGATTTCTCTATGAGGTTAGCTTTGTTATTGGGGAATATCATGTTATGTCACTGATTAGAGATACACTCTAAGGTTGTAATCATAACGTTCTTTCCTTCATGACATGTGTTGATTGTAAACATTTCCTAATATGTAGTGGAGTAATTACCTAGCATATAAAAAATAATTAAATGAATTCATATAACCAAAATACCATATCCAATGTTTTTCATATGGTCAAAGATTATTAATCTTGAGGAAATCACAAGATTCAGGTGCTCTTTCCTCGAATCCATCACATGACATGACTGGCTTGTCTAGTGGGTGTTGCATGATCCAGCTGACTTGCCCTAGTGTCATTCACAAGAGATAGCAATCACATATAGAGTGTTACCCAAGTGTCAATATTCCATGTCTCAGAGAGTGTCTCATGTAATGGATGTCACTCAATAAGGGAAACACAATACCTAGCCAACATGTGTGGAGAGATTTATGAGTCTCGAATAACATTACCATAAGTTGTTGTGAGGGATTAGTAAAAATATGTATATGTGTCCATGAGATTTAGCTGGAATGTGATGGGTCCATTATATGAGTCAGAAAATGAATTTTAATGGTGTCATAGGGCTTGGGCGATGGTCTTAGAGGACATCATGATACTATAGTGGAATTATTAGGGGGAACTGTGTGAGTTTATTGGACAAATTCTAGATGATTTAGTATAAACAAAATAGAATGTCGAAGGAGTGTCCCAAGATCTGATGATGTTTCCTTCTGTCTTCACGTGTGATGGATGGTTCACGTGATGCACGCGAGGGTTATGTAACATTTATATTGATTATGTATTTCATGTTTAGTATTATTTTGAGAAATTGTTTCATGAATACATTAGATTTATTCAATATTAGTTTATTTTGAGTCTGGAATGATCCAGAAGATGTGTGGTTTTTTCTCTACATATCATGCCCAAATTCCATTGTAAGATCAATGAATGATCACACAATGTGCTTTATTAAGGGATCATGATCACTCCAAACTTTTTTTTGGTATAGTACCTGATGAAATATTTTTGTCCTGAGATTAGATGCTCTGAGAAATACACTCTAATTAAATGGTGTTATAATGCGCCTTGATGAAAAAATACTCATTGTGTATCTTAGAGTCCAAAGATCAAGAGTCAAACACTTTTTCATGTTGCGGTGGGTAATTTTTTTCATTTCTACCCCAGTTTTCTAACACTTTGAGTGGTGTGTCTACTGTGAATCCAGGGTGGAATTGGTGAAGGGCTCGGGCACCACACATCTTCACTTGTCTCTACCATGGACCTCTTCTCTGGGTGCTGACTAATTTTTAGTGACAATAATTCCCTTTCATCAACCCCTATATTATTGGATTATTTCTATTTAATGGGTTCTCTTTTAATCACATGTCTATATCTATGGGTTTCATATTTTCATAGTTACATGTCCATGGTCCTTAAAAAGATCCATGTGCCTATTGAAATTCCTTCATGAGATAATTGATTCCTTTCCACAAATATTTTTTGAGGATATGGTATTTTGTACGGAGGTCTCTACAAAATCAGATATGATTTTATAGGAGTCTTACATGACATCACTACAGACTTCCTTAGCACATTTCATGTGTTTTAATACCACGATAACACTCAAATCCTACCATTTTATCCTGATTTAATTATTTTAAAATTTTAAGGTCCAAGTGAGTTTTCATGAATGTATTTGAGGACTGTTGATATATGTTTTTGTGATGTTTCACATGAAAAAAAAGGAATGTGAGTGAATTATGTGGGAAAATCCATCAATTATTCGATATAATGTCAAATAGGAATCACATGGTTTCCAAGACATGCCCGAGGATTTACATGTGACAATGCAGATAAGATGAAGAGATTTCATGAGATGATTCAGGAATGTTCCTAGGGACATGAAATGTCTTAAAGATTTTCATGGGAACATTTTAGACATTGAGTGACCCCGAGAGGCTGTTGCCTACTCCCCCATATTTCATTTATTTTATTCCTCAAAGGCATGGGGTCTAGATAGTTTTATTCTTATATATTCAAGGATTATTATCTTCCATATCATTGACTCATTTCATGATCCCTGATTCCATAAGAAAACTCAAACATTTTGGCAATTTAATCCAATTTTAAATGGATTTTTTGTGGGATTATCAAGCAATCACCATTGTCAAACCGTGTGGTCTGCAGGAGATCATTTAGATTCCACCACACAATAACTGGTTATCCGTAGTTCCATTTTATAAGATGAATGATTCTATTAAAGGGGATCCATTGGATTTTCAATAGGTTATGCACTATGTATGGAGTATTCACGTGACCTTATAATGGTCACATGATTATGAGTCCTTTGAGGGATTACACGATCCACATGTATCAGTCTCCTTATTCATCCATTTCTTTTATAGGAAAATATAATTATCATATTTGTGTATTTATTTATTTGATAATTTTATGATTCTCATTTGGAAGGAATACAAAAATTCCACTTCCTCAAGAGCGATGTCTTTGTGGAAAATGGATCAGTTCTGATGAAAGTAAATGTCTGCCCCAGTTGTCGGAGGTTTGAAGAATCAGTGTCATGGGTGATGTTTGTTCTAATGAGTGATGTGTTGAATTATAAAGAATTATCTATATATAGGGCGATATATAGAGACCTTATCCACATACTGCCACTTTTTTTACCTCTATCTCCTTTCCTTAATCATATAATCCTTTCGTAAGACTGTTTCATGAGTCATGATCATGAGACCTCATTGAAAGCCTTCATCGTGACACCCCATTCCACATGTACTCCCAACAATAGGAATTTTTTTCATTCACCTTTACAATTCGAATATGCATCATAATTTCAATTTTTTTTTAAAAAAATGACCATGAGCTATTGGGATTATTTTTAGGGTTTTTCGGTTTTTCGGTGTCAATCATTCAATTGAATGGTTGTCATGTGATTCATGTGAACATGTCCAGGTCATGTAATCAGGTATCTCTAGAAGGGTCAAGTGATTGAATGACGCCATGCAGGGGTAATGTGACCTAATATTCATTTTGATATCATGCAATTTTAAAACACTTTAGGATGATTTTCAAATTCTTTGTTGATTAATGCGATGCACATGGTGCCCCTGAAACATTTATGACTTTATTTTTCAATATATTTTATATTCTCGTTGTCTAAAAAGTTTCAACTACATATTTTCAAGTGGATTATTCTTCTCATCAAACATTTCAAAAGATCTCAAAGAAGGAGAAAAGATAATTGAGATCTCTTTGGGATGTGATGGTGGTGAGCATGGATTATTATTAATATCGTTATATAGGGTAAAATAATGGTCTAATATAATTGATGGGATTAAATATCCAGAAATACCCTCTGTCTAAATTTATTCCACTTAATGGATTTGGAATTACAGACACAACTCTCATTCCTCCACAGAATTCATCATTCAAGCGTCTTCTAGGATTTGGATGACCCATAATATCTTACTGGTGTACCTTTCCAAGGGGGAGGGTGTTACTTTTTATCTTATAGAGACCATGAAGATGTGAATATACTAAAATTAATTTCCTTAGACTTCGATGTGACTGATAATTCACATAATGAGGATTTCAATATATATCATTCAATAATTTTAAAATCCACTCCGAATCAGATGTTTGGGTGGAATACCAACTAGGACATCCGATCTAAAGGTTGTTGTGGTATGGACTGGGTATGGTAAATTTGGGTCCAATACATTTCTTCTGCATTCTCTTTGGAGTTCAAGGATATTTCTGTGTGTGTGAGGCTATATGGATGTCCCATGAATTCACCTATTGCAACAATGGTCTGATACCGATGTTGATTAGTCACTGGATCGTAGATATGAATTCTTTAAACCATACACATGTTGAGGTGGGCATCCATCTTTGGTATGTGGAGATGATATGTGGTACATAAATTTTGGGTGGCATGTAAGATGATTAAATTCGCCCATAATCCTATATGGATGATACAACAAGGACCCCTCCTCTAACTCAAGATCTAATTAATCTAGCGGAGAAAACTCATCCAAAGGGGGTGCTTCATATAGTGGATATCCTTTTCTTGACATGGGTGAAATGATTTATCAAGAATTCTTTTTCTGAGCATGAAGAAAATGGACAAATTAATGTCTTATGAAGAATTTTTATGTTGCACCAGATGCTTACTTTGCCATAGTTGATGAAGTTATGTTTGAAGAATGATGTTGGTAGGTTGAAACAAATATCTACTAATCCATTCAACTAGAATGTTTTCACTCCATATACTTGAGTGTGTTCTTACATCCCCTGATGGAAAAAGGTTGGGTCAGTGTTTCTAATTTCATACCGGTGACCACTACACTAGGGGGAGCGTATCATGCTACATGTCACAATATTTGAAAAACTCTATTTTCTTGCGCATCATGATTATATTGGAAATTACACAATATTGGATTTTGAGGCAAGTGATTAGGGTTGGATAATATTCCACTTGTGTGATTATGAATATAATATCATTCATGATATTCCTAACACTCACCTTATACCATAATTTCAGTGAATATATACCATGATACCCATCCAATCGAATGCTCGGGATGATAGAGATTATATAAGTCACTATGATCATTTCACCTTCAGAACATTCATGTCAATAGTGATGGGAAACATTTTTGACATTGGTGAGATTATTCTTGATGTATGAGTTTATGTGTTGTCACTTAGTGAAGGAGTTATTTCCACCCATAGTGACCGAGAAATTATACATGAGTGGAATATACACTATCAGTTCAATCTCCAATTTTTATGTGTTCAATCAAGAATCCGTCTCTATATATTTTCTAGATGTGGATAATCATATGGTTTCTTTCCAATTTTTTCTGATGTTTACCAGGTAAAAGACTTGTTCTAGGAGAAACCTTACTACGTGTAATGAAATGATTATTCTATCATGTGAATATTTAGAGATTTTTTTTATTTAATATCCGTTATGATAGTTATCCAAATTGGTATTAAAATATTTACAACCACCAACTAGGAATAATAATCACATTCATAGGAAAAAACTAGCTTCAGAAAGTCATGTAACCCTAAATGAACCTCATAATGAGGTCATATACTAACGATTTACAAAGGAGGAACCCACTTCCACAATTACGATGAATGTAGGATTAGGGGGTGATGCTATGATAGAGTCATTATACCCAGTCATTTCCCAATAGTTGGTATATTATAAGGCCTCTTTTTTGGAAGATTAACTGTATATTTTTTTGGAGTATCGAGCGGTTCCTTTTGAAGGATTCTATTATATCATTGTGTCTCATGGTATCACCTCTAAAGACCATTGTGAGGGGGTTAGAAACTTTCATAGAGACCATTACCTATATTTTTTTGTCCTTAAGGTTCATCTATTTGTCTCTATAATGATCCACCAATTAGTTTTCCCATGAATAAAACATATTTCTGTAGATGAATAGGGTTACCCTCTAACATATGAAGTGGAATTTATGTTCCTTAAATAGTTCTTAAGGTTTCATAGTTCTCTTGAAACTATATTTACATCCTTTATATTTGCTGATGTAGTGGGTGGTAGCTAAGTACCATCCTATAATATTTCCCCTGGATATAATCCTAGTAGTATGACCATGGGAGAGGGATTTTGTGACGACTAAGGAACCAATGATGGAGGATACTCAGGTTGATAAGCATAGATGAGGGATGAAATAACCACTCCAATTTTAGCTAGAAAACATTCTAGAGGGCCTTACTCATAAGGGAAGAATAATTGAAAAATTAAATGAACTCCATATTCAAATAATCCTCCACCATAATTCTAAATTATGTGTGGAATTTCAATTTCATTTATCATGGATCATTCAGGTAGCACATTTTGATATAGAGAAAACATTCTGGTAGCCCTTGAATTTAGTTAGAAAAAATATGACTGATTTTGTTGTTGCGGGCAAGCATTCGGTTCCTCTAGCAGACCCTTCACTACTGTATATGACTTTTAAATGAGTACAGGTGACTAATGTTATAGAACGATCATTCTCATTTCCTTCTTAAAATTATTTAGGGATCATACCATTTGATCCATAGATGATGGCACACTTCTGGGGAATTCAAACATAGGTGGAAATTCACTATAATGTTATCCTCAGTGGAAGCATATTTGGAATATGGTGAGTAATCCTTATAGATTATACACTTTATTTGTTTTTTCCACATCACATGATATCATGAATAATTATTTTACAGTTGTTAAGGGTGTTAAGGTGATTATATCATCATAAAATGTTCTAGAAGGGCCATAATCCTACTCCTCACATGAATAAATTGCCTCTTCTCCAATGGACATGGTTGGGTAAGTGGAAGTATTGAGAAATACGAGTGAGAAAGGTCTTATTTTATCCTCGGTAATATTTTCTAATTACCTGGTGTGAAGGCATATTCACCCTGTAACTGAAGAGGCATTGTGCCCTTTACCAGAGTGTCATCATCCAAAAAATTTGGGACATTAGAGATTACTCACTTGTAGGGTTCCTCTTTCTAGAACTATCAATGTGTAGTCTAGAACACTTCCCTCATCATCAATAAATTTGATTACAACTCCTTCCCTATGTGACCAGGTCCCGACATACATTGCTGTTCGAAAAATGGGTTTAGGTGAATTTCTGTAGATGGAATCCTTTTCATAGTCCATGAGGCTACAGAAGTGGAGGCTGGTCTAAGAAACAGTTTTAGAGACAGTGTGGTGTGAGTTAAATGGTAGGTTCTGTCCCCATTAGTTTATGTATTATACCCTTGGTTATGATGGTTTTTTATTATTTCGTCGCTCATGTTTTGGTAATGGAATTAGTCTATCTATGTGAATAGAAGTGGTACCTCAAATTGAAGTTGATAACTATTGAGGCATCCTCTTTAGTGAATCATGACTAGGATGATGATGTGAAGGATGCCTCCCAGCATGAATTATAGACATGCACATATCAGTACATAATTAATTTATGGAAGATTAAAATTGGTCAATTTTAGTCTCCAATTGGTCGTCTTCAGTATGAGATCATCCATAATCATGAAGGGTTGTACTAATTTCAAAACACACTCCAAACATTAGAAATCATTGTGCCTGGGAAACAAGGACTTCTTGATGAGGATGAAAAGGAACATCTTGACTCAATTTCTTGGATGGAGGGGTTACAACAAGCTACTAATGTATTGACTGAGTCTTCCAATCAATTACCAAAAATCAGTGGCATCCCTGGAGCAGGAACATCTATAGCTAAAGGTCTCATATATGAAAATGGTATGATGGAATTATATACATAAAATCATTATTGGGATCACATATTCATAGGATAGGATTTGGTATATTAAGAATCAAACATTTTCATGGTATAAAGGAGTATATTTGATGCAATTTTCATGTGTTTCCAGTTCCCTTGTATTCATGATATGCCTGATATCCCATTTCTCCAATATTGGGATAATTTACATCATTAATTATCCTTTAAATACCATAAATTATAACTGAATGTATGGATATTAATATTTGAATAATGATAGATTCATTTTGAGAAGCACTCATATATTCCCTCTAACAAAAGATTCTCTACTGGTGTATATTTTCCAGTTATCATGAGTGAACCTGATTTTTAGAGGGATTTACTAGGTAGATACGTATCAATAAAGGGTAGTGGTTTATTTTGGTAAAATTAAATAGTCTTGGAAAGAGGAATTGGAATGTTCTAAGTATATGTAGTAGGTTTTCAGGCTTTATCAGTCCAAATAAATACTTTGATGTAGATTATGGACTTTTATCTCATACGTGATATCTTTTTAGTTTAGGTTCTATTAGATCATAACTATTATTTAATTTATTTATGCTCTTTTAGGTCAGACATTATTCTTCATTATTTTAGGCTATCTTAGCTAGGACCTGATATCAATTCAGTTTAGGGTTTGGTATCTCAGACCTAATGTTGCATTAGTTTATGGAATTTTAGATCTGACCTAATATATCTTTAGTTTATGGTCCATTATCTCAAACCTGATATCACTTTAGTTATGGTATTTTAGTTCAGAACCTAGATTTGATTAGTTTGGGAAGTTTTAAATCATATAATTGGTATATTTAGTATAGGGTTATTTAGCTCAGATCTATTTTCGCTTTAGTTTAGGGCCTTTTGGATTAGAACTATTGTCACTTTAGTTTTGGTCTTTTAGATCATACATCATGTCAATTTAGATTAGATTCTTATAACTTGTAAATTATATAATATTAGTTAAGGGATATTTATATTAGACCACATATTTGTTTAGTTTAGTGTATTTTAGCTTGACCTTTATGTCCCTTTTGTTTTAGTACTATTTGCACGAACTTGATATATGATCATCAGATATGGTATATAAATTCCTAGATTTATATATGACACTATGAGGTGATTGGTACTTCTATGGTGTTTTTGAGGCACATGAGGATCATAAATCCCTTTATGTAGAGTTACACACTTGGTTGATAACCATTGGTGCATAAGCACGATTAATAGGCATGTGTTCATATTACAGAAAAGGGTCTCTGAATGTCAGATATCTTATTCAAGGTAAATAGAAGATTTATGGATGTTTTATCGGTTAGGGGAAAAATACTAGGGATTCTTGTTCATCCTGGATAGTTTGAGTATGAGTTATTAAAACCATAAATATATTTTTTGAGTCATAAATATGAGATAGGGTAGAAATTCCAGGTGTGTTTCATGACAATCCAATATGTTAGGTTCCTCTGTAGTGTTTTCAAGGCTCACAATAATTGAAGATACTTATTTACAATCATGAGATGTATTTAGTTAGTGGGTGAAGGACCTTATGAATCAATATCATGGACAAGAAAAAGATGACCTATAATTCTTTTTAAAGGATATTAAATATATATGAAGACTCTAATATGCTGATGATGAGGTTGGATATGGGAGGAATGCTATCCATGAAGAGTTATGTCACCCTAGGGTAGTTTATCTCTTGATTATGATGCTCGATCCCTACACCCTATGGTTTTGAAATATTTGATTTGGGCCATAAAATGTTTGAAAATGGATTGATACATACCTGATTTCAGAAAGGTTAAAGATTACAATGACATAACGTTTAGGAAGTCGAATCTGCTTAGATAGTTTTTTATGGGGATTTTAAATCATGGTTCAAAATGACTAAATGGGGAGTATGATATGGGAAAATCATACCAGGATTAGTTAAAACAAAACATGTTTATGAGTTCTACCATGATGATTCCTGGTATCATGAGTATTATAATGTCCTATTTGATGAGTGGTACACTTGGTTGACAGACATGGGAGCATAAGCATGAGCCATGAGCATGAATGCATTGTCAAGAAAAGGGTCCCATGAATCTTGACCTCCTTTTCATGGTCCATGGATGGTTTATGGTGTTATAAGGCACCCAAATCATGAAGTGTGACTGGTGGCAAGCATAATATACATGAAGGGGTCAATCAACTAAAAATTTGTGTCACCACATAATGAACATATTATCAGGGCCAAGATATGTGGAAAATCATTACTCTAACTATTTAATGAGGTGTCCCAAAATAGAAATGAGAATTTTATTAAGTCCATAAAGTGGAACCTATAAGATTTATAACTTTTTTTTTTTTTTTTATTCTTGGCCAAAATTTTGGTGATGTATAGTTTAGTGAGAAAAGACTTGGGGTTTTCTCAGGTTTACATGTGCAGGTTTCCGACATTACATGTTTTTTCCTCTCTATCTAGCATATTAGGGTCTTGTAATTTGGAAAATTATTGAATAGAGATAATGGTCATACATCTTCGAACAAAGTTCATGTTGTTTACATTAAGGACTAATATGGACCCAATATGGGGGATTTTACACAAGAGACTAATGAGGATACCCAAGGTCTAGATCAATCAAACATCTTTCGGAGAGGGAGATAGAAATATTGAAAATCATAGAAACCATTTATTTTTCCATGAGTAATGATATGGGGAGGTCACACCATATGTAATTTAGACACACTGAGGTATTGGGTTCTTTCACAGTGATGTCAAGGATCAAAGGGATTGTAATGAACTATTTGTAGAGTGCCACATTTGGATGACAAACATATGAACATATGAAGGATCCGTAGGAAAACATGAATATTCAAGAAAAGGGTTTGTTGATGTTGTATGTCCTTTCCATGAGTCACATATGGTTGATAGTGATCTAAGAGGTTATATTCATGAATTATTGTTCATTGGTTGAGGTGATTTAAAAAGATGGTGGAAGAACCCCATACCCTGGTTCACCGAGGTGAGGCCCCTATGGTCCATTGAAATGTTATGACGAAATGGGTGATGTTATACATAGTTTATGATCATGTAGTGTAGGTGTTTTCTGTATATATTAATGTCATGATCTATGGACATTTTATGACAGTTTATCAACTTGTGGTAAGCATGTATTTGATATGCAGTTTTAATGTCATGTGACCAAGAAATTTCCCTTATAATTTGACATCATTTGGTAGGGATATACTTACGTGCCATTTATCTTTATGTGGTGAGGGTGAGGGAACTGATGTTAATTGATTGAAATGTTTCGGTTGGGCCCATGGGTGGAATCCTAGGCATCAATACATATCTCATGAAAATGAGAATCAAACCACACATAGTTCTGAAGAGTTTTTCAGTTTAATGTCATGTGGTGAGGACATGGGAACTGAAGTGAAATGGTAGTATCATGTCTTGTCCCATGAATGGAATTACAGGGTTCACTAAATATCCAATGGTGATGGGAATCAATCCATACCATGTTGTTCACTGTAAAATATTGTATGTAGGTTTTCCATATATGTAATGTTTTGATTTATTATTTTAATTGTTTTACTTATTACCATTATTGAAAACCCCTGAACTACTATGTATCCAGTGATGAAAGGAATCAATTCACACATAGTTCATACGAAAATGTGAAGCATAAAGTCATAGGGAAAGGATGAAGATGGGCCAAGCTAGAAAAGTGGTAATTTCACAACTAGGACCAGGAATGGAAATTTGGTAATTGCAACATACCCTAAAAAAATTATAATTAAGCAACCCATAATTCATAAGGAATCATATAGTTCAATTTCATGAGGATAAGAAATGGGTTACATAATGTAAAGATGGTTATAATGGATAGTGGTGTTTTAAATGAACAACATCAGCTATAGTGGTAATCTGGGGTGAGGACAATGTGAGAAAGTGTTTTCATGTTGTTTAATGTCATGCGTTTAGGAAAAACACCATATAGTTTATCATTATGTTTTTAGGAAGAATTTTTATAATGTAACATCATGTACATTGGATGAATGATGGGTCTTACATTAATGTGGATTGTAATTTTATAGATGTTATGAAAAGTATTTTTTTGAGAATCCCCGTATTTTGGGGTCATGTGACCAGTTCCCCATCCATGGTGGCCAATTAAAAAACTCCATTATGATAAGCATTATATATTATATAAGGCCCTTCCCATGTGAGTTCTAGCTTCAGTGTATTCTTTCCCAATATCATCAGGGATATGAGAGGCAACATCAGTTCTTCATAGAGAACTGAACAAAGGTGAACCTTTTTATTGAAGGCTTGTGTCATCCAATTATGTTGAACCTCTAGGTTGTGTAGTGTGTGCAACCTATTCTCATATAGTCATTCCAATTATTTTATCATCTTTTTATGATTGTTCTTCATATGAGATTTTTTTAAAATGGATATTCTAATTGAGGGAATATGTACCTCTATCGTTAATATGGCCATAGTCTAATACACTAATGAGTATGGTGCTACCTCTGTGTATGTATGTGTGGTGGTACGATTGGCCCATAATGCATGGAGGAGTTTTCCAAGCCAATGATTGTTATCCTTATTCACCATATTATGGATTATATACAATAGATTTTTTTAAGGAATCTATATGTCCATTTTCCACTATATGATATCAAGATGAGTGATTGGACAGGTTATTGTACTCCTATTATAGTATCTTCAATTATATAGATTAGAAGCTGGTGTTTATTTATATCAATTTTATTTGAGGGACCCCAAACCTGATGATGATATGAGAATTCATGATGTTGATAAACTCTATATCCCTACTTACTTTAATTTTATTACCTCATCGTATTGGGAATATAAATTTGTAGATGTGTAGATGTACATGAAATACTTAGTTGTAGCTAGGGGATATGGCCCCACAACATCAATTCCCCAAATGTAAAATGGATATAAATATTTAGGTATATGTAGAAATCCTTGGAGAAAATGGATGAATTCGTCATGGATATGGAATGGTAGAAATTTCTTGGTTAATTCCTCACAAGCCTTTATCATGGTTTTCCACTAATATATAGAACTCATGATTTGGTGGGAGATCCTTGTTCCAGATTTATGGGTTCTTCAATATCCTACATATACTTCCTCAATGATGGTGGAAAAAAATTCATCTACTATGAACATGAGGCAGATTCTGTCAAATCCTTATTTTAGAGGGTTTTATTGTCATTTGGACAATCATGTGGAGTGAAATTTGATGTAACACACAGAATATATATCCTTATGGATCAGTCTATTAATCGAATCCTGTTATTGAGATTACAAATTTTGGGCTTCAACCATCCAGGGGTGGTCAATGGATCAGTGTGCTCTTGGGTGGTGCTAACATAATTGATTTCATTCAGATTACATATGATGAATGATGAGTACATTCTTAGATTTATGCTATATAATATTGCATCCTTTAGATCATGGTCAGCCAAGATGATAGCTACATCATATAATGCATCAGTACAAGCATTCTTTGATTAAGGAGTAATATGCAATGTGGGATCAAAAATGAATTTTGCTGTTAATCCCATCACATTTCCAGTGAGAGGTTCAATTTGTAAATTTTTATTATAATATTCACCATTTATCTACTTTATCACTAATTCCAAATCCCCATTGAAATTTAGGTAAGGTATATGTATCTATAGGGATAATTCCAATCCAATGATGAGGGCTTGATATTCGTCCTCATTATTTGGGTATCCCTCAGATATTGATAAAAAGTAGGGAAAACTACATTGAATTGAGACACAAACACAATCTATAGACCAAACCAAATGATATTTTGGTTTTTCTTCCATGTACATATATGGATTCATGAGTCTCCATAAAATTACATCTCCCATCTATGGGGTGTGTCATTGGAATAGATGACCTCTTCATCCGAGAGCTCAGTGTCTTCTGATGTATTTTACTGGGCCAGATGAACTATGATGAAATTATCTAGGAGTCTATCTTTTAATGACTTATGTAATATGAAATTAATTTCATATTTCAGCATAATTACCACCCATCAATCCTCACATAATTTCATTACAGGATGACCAAGGATGTACTTCAGCATATCAGTATGACATACTATGTGGAATTCATGATTCTAAAAGTAATGCCTATATTTTTTTCATAGAAAATATGAGTTCAAGGATTTTATTATTGAATTCATAATATTTTTTATTTGTACATCTAATTGTTAGACAGAGGTAGTAGATACTACTCTAACACCCCATATCATTTTTATGTGCAAGGAGGTTCCTAGTGGGAATTCTATAGTGGCCATATATAAGATGAGTGGCCTCCCCTCAACACAAACAATCACAACCAGTGGGTGAATTAGTCATTACATAACAATTTCAAAGGATTTTGATAGTTTTCATCCCATTCAGAGGACTCTTCCTTCATTATTTTTTTGGTGAAGGGGAGAGTTTTTCTGTCTAGGTTGGCTATGAATTATAAAATATAGGTGAGGTTCCCTTGGAGTCCACAAATTTATTTGAGATTTCTGTGGGTGAAAATTCTAAAATATAACTAGTATTCTCTGGATCAACCTCACGGTTGTTGTATCATTCCATAAGGCTAGAGAACATTCTTGACGATACCCTAAAATCACGTTTCTGTGGATTCATCTATTAATTCTGTTGTCACATCTTGTCGAATACTATCTTCAAATACATTAAGTGAACACATTGATGTTAGTATTAAATAAATAGGTCATTAACATAACACTCAGACATCATTCATTGTAATGGAATAAATATGTGATGTATGTAATGTTGGAATGTAGCACTAGAAATATTTGATCCAAATGGAATGAATTAATTATAGAATATCCATTGAGGTTCTCTAAAGGTAGTTGATTCTTCATATTTTGTGGCCATTTTTATATTGATGAACCATGAATACCCATCCATGACAGAAGGGAAGGAATCTAGTACTATTTTTTATCACGAGTTTTTTGATAAGAAATGGGTAACCATCCTTTAGGAAAATATGAATAAGGTATCTGGCATTAATGTAGACCATAATATGCCTAATATTTTCTTAATAGAGATAATTTCAGTGCACCATCTTTGGTAATTCAATTCTTGGACAATGTTGGATTTTATTAACATGTAATCTTTAGACTATACATTGGTGGCATGATAGTGGTGCATCCGCATGAATTCCTGTTTGAAGGCTCGATGCATATTGAGTAGTCCGAGATGATACTTTTCCACATATGGATTCAGTCTAGGAATACTTGTATTGTTATAGGAGAAGACAAATGGTTACTAATTCATAATTTTAATTTGCATCTTTTATTCTTATAGGGGCATGTTGACAGTAATATACGTAGGCCACAAGTATTCTTCAAACCGAATATTTATTTTCAGGATCTCATCTATGGTGGTGGAGACTCTTTCCTTGATTACGAGATGGTAATCTGTGAGTTTAGCATCATCCTCTTACATTTATTAGTCTACGGTGTCTTTTTCAGGTGTATATGAAAATTTGTGGGGTTCTCCATCACTATTAAGATTATAGAACCTATTTGAAGAGAAATAATCATCCCTTATTATCTGAGTCTTCATAGAAATATTTCGAAGATTATTTTCTTTTACACTATCATGGTCACTGAGGAGAGGAGTGGGGTTGACCTATGATATTAGATCTTCTAACTAGACTATATATATGGGAGCACATAGCACCTTCCAATCATTATCTAGGGATTAATTAGTGTATTCCCCAATCCATTGGGATCTTTAACCTATATATAATCATCCTCTATTTATTTCATTCATCCCTTCTTGTAGAAAACTAAATCAGCATATAGTGCTCCAAAAGTATTGATGGGTGAATTTTCATCATGTACTAAGATGACTTATCCATTGATGGGATACTTTAAACATCAATGGATTGTTTAATTTACCACAATGTGTCTATACAGCTAGGGCCTCCGATGTAGGGAATTATATGTAGATTCTTTATGGATAACCATGAAATCAAAATTAGGAGTGAGTTCTATAAACTGGGCATTATATTTTAGATTACAGAGATGACTTTTCTCAAACTTATCATAACCCTTAATGGCTATATTTTTGAAAGGTGAGTCCCATTGTCGACTTCTAAAACATTGGATGGTTGAAACTGTAATGATATTGATCCCAAATCCATTATAAATCAGTTTCCTTTGGATGTTTACATTATTTAGTCTTCCCAAAAAAATATAGGTGATTGATATTTCTTTAATGGACCTCTTCTTGATCCTATTCAATGAACAAGTCGGTGACATGACATTAGGAGGACATGGACTCCACTCTATAGTTCTTAGCTACAGTGATTTTTTAACTCTTCTTGGCTCTAGAGATATTCAACAAGTGTCTCCCAGAATTATTTTTAAATACACATTTCATTAAGGATTTGGATCTTGGCTATGAAAATTGTCACCTGTCTTAGAACATTGTACGACTATCCCAATGGTTCACACTTCTCAATATTGGATTCCTCATGGAATTTTTGTCCACGAGTTGAGCCATCTATGGTGGATGAACCAGGTGCATGTGAAGAAGATTAGGGGAAATATTCAGCTGTAGTGTTGTTATTTCTGAACTTTCCTATTTCCAAGGTTGATTAGATTGATTCCCCACTCAGTGGTCATGCAAGTCAATTGGAAGAGGGAGACTTCTGGAGGACTCTGGGGAACCTCAATAACTCTTTCGGTATTTTTTTAGAACATTACCATGATTTTATACCTTATATATATTCTCCATTTGGATATGATCATAATATTGGGTCTGGCCACATATGTGATGTCCCCTGTAACTCAGTTTTGTCACATGCGACCTCATATTTCCATGTTTTGTGCAGGAAATTAATATTTGGGGGGGAAACTCA
The DNA here is from genome assembly GCA_963277665.1 of Viscum album. Taxonomy (NCBI): domain Eukaryota; kingdom Viridiplantae; phylum Streptophyta; class Magnoliopsida; order Santalales; family Viscaceae; genus Viscum; species Viscum album. Next base: position 2,102,628,304 of record OY728128.1, on the reverse strand, counting down.
TCATCGAATAAGGGTTTTACCAAGTGTATTGCATTTATTGAACCAAATATGATCTCTAAATTTGATTATTGTTCTATTTTTTAGTGTAGTTCCTATTTTTTGGATGTTGTAGGGAAGAATAATTTAGGAGTTATGGCTTGCATTATAGTAGAATATGATTCCTCCTCTTCTTTTTATTCCGTCCTCTTATTGTAACACCAACATTTGTTAGGCACTTTAGTGGGTTCCTTCCTAGGTGGTTAATCTTTTTAGTATGTGAAAAAAAATTCTTTAATGGTGGTGTGAGCTTGCTTAACTCATTTTCATGTTATCTAGTAATAAAATGTTTGTTCTCACCTACTTGGAACATTATTCCATCCATCTTCTTCATCCATTTGGACAATGGTTATGCATTCTTCTGGATCTGGGGAGTTATATAACACCACCTATACAAAATTGACCATGCCTTGGTTGACTTCCCTAAAGACTAGTTAGTCATGAAAATTATGACCCATATTTCTATTTTATGGGTATTAGTTGGGATGGTCGGTGAGGTTGATATAATCATACTTTATAGGAAATGGAATCCTGGAAAGGTTATTGTTCTTGGATTTATTGAAATAAAGAGGGACTTACCCATTTAAAAAGTAGTGTACTTTTTTCAACATTTCTTCAAATCCCAAGTTACCGTCATTTCCTTGTGATTCTCAATAAGGGAGATTCTATGGTTTTTTCCACTCGACATGAGGTGCTAGAAATTAATTGAACATGTATTTGTTCATGAACAGTCACTACTACAATCGTGAGTATGATAGAAATATTTTCATCTTTTCATGACCTTTTCCCCAGTGATGTGGGCATGAGTCGAGTTTTGGATCATGTTTTTGAATATCCTCCTCAAGAAATTGTACCTTTTCATAAAATCCATAAAATCCACCATGATACTTAATGGAAATAAGAGGTGTCTACAACTCATACATGATATTTTCAATACAGTGTTGAAAAAATTTCTCTCATGAGAGAGAGATGATGAGAAGATTAGTTAAACCTTTTCACCATTCTATGAAATGAGACACCCTATCATTATAATTTTTATTGCAGTTCTTCCAATCAAAAATCATTCCCTTCCTCAGCATGGAGATGACATGATAATGGAACTAATGATGAAGGACATTAAATCCTACAACAGATCATTCTGGTAGGCTATAGTACCATAAATGGGTGGCCCAATTAGAGTCTGTACAAAACAACTCTTCATTGTTTCCTACTACTAATCTAGAGGGACCATCATAATCCCACATATAGATATGAAAGTGTGTGAGATTTTGTTCAGGGACACCTACACCATCAAAGGTAGAGAAGGATGGATTGTCAAAGTTGGGTGGAGATGAAGTATCATCCACCCATGCAAGACATGGATTCCATTCAGGTTTAATAGTTGTGTATCTCCCTCTCATGGAATCCATTAAATTATTTAGGGACTCAATGAAATGATAAAACACCAAAGACACTTTTTTTGAGATTCATCTCGTCCAAAGGGAGTGGGAGGGTTCAGATGAGGTGGTACAACCTTCATTTAACATAGATTCTCAATTCATCCTTTGACGAAATGGTTTCTAGGATAAGGGACATGATGGTTCCATAAGAGAGGGATTCCATGATCATTAACAAGTTCCACATTTATATAGAATAGTTTTCTGGATATAGAGCCAGTATTATTCTCATTTACCGCTCTTGTAGGTGGATCATATCTTTGGTGTATAATATTCATCCCTTCCTGGAGACAATAACTAGTCTTAATATTTTCTCTGAGTTACTCCTCGTTCGATTTCATAAGATTCTATATTTCAATCTCAAATTATTTAAATTGTTCCTCTTGTTAAGGAACATAAATTCTCATACGTTATGGTTGGGATGTATCTACACCTTTATGTTTTTCATTGGAAGGGTTCTACTAGAGAGGAGGCCACTAGTTATTTGGTTGTGCGAGATTTGGGAGCCTTTTCTGGTTCTGAGTGCATTCAACCTCATTTGGTTTTTCAATATCACCATCCCCTTAGGGTATATTTTCCATGCTACAAAAATCTTCATTTTCATATATTTAAATTAATTCCATGTTGATTTTGACAACATTAATAGAGGCATATCAGGAAATTATGGTTGTGTCCTAATATTCAATGAAATAGTCTTATTATTGACAACATTTATTGGGGTCTATTTAAACCCTTGTCCTTATTGGTTCCTTTTTTCATGACACCCAAGTGGTGTCTAATAACCTTTTCATATGTTCCACCTTCCTTCCCCAATGTTAAAGGACCATGATTGAGTTTTTGTTCATGATATATGAATGGGCCTCAACTAGAATAGGATTGCATTACGGTGGATGGGATGGGTGGGACACGGACCTTTCTCTCCCAATCAAGAGAAGATTGATTATATCCATTGTGATGATGACAGTGAAAATTCCCTATTCCATGTGGAGTGGGAGTCATTCAAGGATGTAATTAGCCCTGATTTGTACTATTAATGATGATCTAGGGACCCTAGTTGGGGACATTATGAATCATGAGATGAAAATGAATATATAAGTTCCCTCATCCCAGTAGGGTGAATATGATCTAGAATCACCAATGATTTTTCTAAGAACCTCTTAGGGGACTATGAAATGGGGTATAGTGATTGAGATATAAATTCCCCTAACATAGTGGCTAGGGTTTACTGGAAGATGGTCAGGATATGTATAAAATTCTACCAGGTATTAAAAATCCTTCGGTTGGAGGCCGTGGTAGATATTATCCTAGAGTAGGAGGTTGGTTCCACTCCTTGAGAGATTCTTTGAAATCAACTATTGCATCTTGTTTGATGTGGAATAACTATTCCCACATCAGATCTGGTTGTTATGGAAGTCCATAATGAGAATTATATTGCATCTTATGTTTTCCAGACGATTACAACATTGTTATCTGTGTCTGAAATGAATTATAATTTCATTAAGGGGAAACATTTGTTGTCATTTTGGATATAAACTCCCTCTTTTTGTTGTTTTTGTGCATCATTTATGTAAGGTATTTATGGTTTAGTTTCAAAAAATTTCTAGAACTACCCAATCCCCTAATTTTCCTAGAGGCTATTACACTACGTGAGACCAAATCTGATGGGTTCTATTGTTCCTAGTGTATGGAAAATTGTAACTCTCCATACATTCCCCATCCTAAAATATGGATACATGAAGTGGATTAAGAGATTAGTCTTTAAAGTTTCATAATGAAATATCGACAAGTATTTCGTGGATTTGTGATATGCTTTTCTGGGTTTGGATCTAGAGAAATATTGATAGAAGACATGTTTAGATGAAAATAGAGTATATTGACTGTCTAGAGGTGACACTCATATCATAGACGAGGGAGATGCCAAGCCTTTTGTTACTTATTATTAGCCCATATAGTTTTGTGTAGATAAAGAATGAACTCCTTTTCTAGCACATCTGGGATCTATTTGTTTGATGTAGTGAGGGGTCAGAATATGACATAGAGTTTTTTTCTAGACAAATCTCTCAAATTATTAGTGTCAACCTCCTTATAATCAGCCTTACAGACATCCAACCATTCAGACCATGAATGCTGGCTCTATTGGACACCTAATGATAGGAGTGGTTTTCTTTTAGATTTTGTTGGGTAACTATGTATAGCTGATGCGACATTTGAAGAAACACTCTATATGTATATGTCAGTTTTTTGAACACCCCTATAGAATCAGGTCTAAGATAAATGGGAGGATTTGTGTTTCTGTGGGATATATCACCATAGGGAGGTTGACCATAGTTTATTTCAGGAGTGGATTCCATGTGATCAATCGTCATACAACCCTAAGGAGGACTATGTTTGTACTAAATGTCTTTAGCATCCACTATGATAAAAGAGTCAATGTACCCTAGAGGTGTTGATAATTTTCCTCAAACGTCCTCAAAGACACTATAATTGAAAGGATTATGAATATAGTACATGTTCAGTGTCTTGGATGTACTATTTTTACTTTCCATTTAGGAATTTACAAGGATATGACTCTACTATGTGACAATTGTTGGAACATTTATATAATCATCTGGTGTTGTGGGATTATTCACACTCTACTAAGAAGCTATTGGAATATGCAGATGAAATGTCTCAATAGTAACAAGAATATGAACCTATACTGAAGAATATTCCATTCTCACATGGTGAGACTCATTCTAGATTACAGTATGAGCCCAATTCTAAACCTTTAGGATATGTATTTCAAGTTCCTTGGCAGGATTATCAACCCATTATGAGGAATGTGTTGCTCTCACATGGTGAGACCAGTTTGGGATAGAAATATGATCCTTGTCCAAATACTCAATCCCACTCGAATATAACAATGGACATCCAGAATATGATAATGTATATGTTCCTCCTTATGTATTTCCTTGGAATGATACTGGAAAACTTTTTTCCTTTCCATACATTTGAATATTTCATTAGATTACATGATTTAATAGAATCTCCTATGATGATTCAATGCTCGGAATATGTTCCTGTATCAAGGCATTATCCAATCTCACATGATTCAACCTAGCCAAAACATGAATATATGACTAATCATGGGACATTAGAGTATTTATATATATATATATCATATACATGAATATGAGCCTATCTAGAGGCTTCTTCTCCTCTCGCGTAGGGAGACTCATCCAGAATATGGATATGTGCCTAATACTGGGCCTTTGGAATATGTCTCCAAACATTATTGTCCAGCATGTTCCCCAATCCATAGGAATGATCTTCTCTAAACTAGTGAGATATGGATGGAATGATTTTATGATTTTGGTCTGATGGCTCATCCAAATATGAATATGCTGAGAATCCTCCTGTACAGGAGAAGGAATGTGTGCTGGATATGGTACAACCAATTGTTCAAAATGATCTGTGTGTTTAGCTACCCTGGTTGTAGGTATTGGAGTCTGATCCTATATAGTTATCAAAAATTTTGGAAAAAAATCCCCGTAGTGTTCTTTATGTGTTTCAAAAATATATTGGAATTTTAACAATGTAGGTAAAGGGATATATGAATTTACATTTTCTATATACATTATGAAGTGGAAGATTTCTTCGATTGAAGAGGGGACACACACACTCTTATATAATCATTGTGAATTTGGAATATGATGATAGGATTCATTAATGGGGGAAGGGATATGCACCACATCAAGCCTGCTGTGGGAATATCCCAACAAACTTATTCCTAACTTGTATGGATATGAGCCTGCCTACTGGTTCCTACTGGGATATTCCATCATGCATTGTCAACAAGAGTTGGGGTATCTACCCTTTCTTGGATATCAAACACCTTCCTATATTGATGAGAATTCATTGCTACATATTTATGGGAATCATGGGTGGAATCCTGTTGAGTTGGACCCTCAATAGGTGGTTTTTGGTTATAGGTAAGGTGGTGTTGGTGACGACGGTTGATAGGTGCCCTGTTTGGAAAAACCAGAACCAGTTGGGAGCCATATTTGGATTTTTGATCCACCATCATTAGATATAGAAGTTTTTAATTATCGTTCTCTAAGGATAATCTCCAAATTATTTGGTTATAGAGAAAAGGTATATCCACTTTGCATTACCCATTCATATGTTATATTGAATCCAAGACTTCCATTCTTGGAGAACCACATGGACAACATCTGTGGTTGGGATTGTACTGTGTCAGTGGTACTCTCATAACATTACGTTTTCCACCTATCATTGGAGTTTTCGAGTAGGTGATAATGATTTGAGACCTATGGGGGGTACAGTACTAAATGATTTACAAGAGTGGAACTAGATGATGAAGACATTGTCTTGGATTGGGATGCTGTCAGTATCTGCAGTTATGTAGAGAACAAGGAACAAGGTTACTAATTATTGAAATACCATATTCATGATGTGCTTAATAATATATTTATTGTTAAAATAATTGTCTTTATTTCACAATATTTCCATTAATCTCATGTGGACTTGTTAATTTTAGGACAAAATTATAGGAACTATGGATATATAGAATCATCGATATGATGATTCTGTTATTATCGCACTATTTTTATAGGGTATGAAAAACAATGTGGCATGATCCCATCATTTGAGACATTCAAATATATCTTTTTATTTGTGTTTTCAGATGATGTTCAATAAAATTTATTGTGTGGATAATAACCCATCAATTTTTGTTAGAGAGATTCATGTCAGGTTCACCAATTTTTTTAGTGGATAAGACGCGACCAAAATGACCCGATAGATTATAACACAATCAGTTTTTCATTATAGATATTTAAAATATGGTTCACCAATTTTTTTGGAGGGAAAGAGAAAATTTAAATTTTCTAACAGATATTTAACCCAATTAGTTTTACATTGGAGTTATTTCATATCAGGTTGACCATTTTTTTTCACCGATATTAGGGTGTGCAAGGATTGGATCCCCCTGATAGCATGATTTTGAGGGGTATTATATTGTGTAAAACCATTAATAGTGGGTTTCAATTATCACTATTACATAAAACTCGCAATGGATTCTTCCTAAATAACTATATAGAGATGTTACTTCCAAAGGCAAGTAATAATATGGGGTTTTATGCCCATGGACTCTTAGGGACTCTAATTAGTCGATAGGATCAGAGGTCGGGCTCATCACACTCTTTTATGCCGAATTATATACCAATTTTGGAATCTATTATACATTTTTGAAATGTTATCAAATCTCTTCATAATATAGGAACTGGTCGAATTACCCTAACAAAATGATCATGTGTTAATTTTATTATAAGAGTCCTAATATTGGGGCACTGAAGTGAATATATCAATATGTATCACAGGTTCTCGATCATACTTTTGTAATAGCCAATTTCTTATGTGTGGAATCTATATAACCAATTTCTTTTGAATTCATTAATATAGATAGAGGTTATTAACATTCTAAAGAGGATATTTATCCATTATGTGGTGGCCTATTTATTTTTGTTATTTTATGTATCAAATCATATGTAGTTCATTGAACCCATAATGTTTAATTATCATGGGGAAATAACTTTTATAGGTGATCTTGGACACCAGGTGTTCAATATCTAATCCTAGAGGGACTGCCTATATATCCAAATTATGGAGAGAAACATATTTTCCATTGTTTATATGATTGAGGCTTATAAATTGATGTTTCCCTTTTCATTATAGAGACTCATGATCAAGAAGACATGATTTTTGCAGTTCCCTATGCCAATGTGATCTATTAAGGGTGTGCAAATAATGGGGTGGAAAATGATCTTTTTCAATTTATCATGTTGTGGGTCTTATGTACAAAGACAACCCAATGGAGATAAAACATTAATGTGGTGGCCTAAATATCTATAATATAGAAGGAATCAAAGTACTCATAGTTCTTTTTATTTCACTATCATATGATGGATGAGGTAGAGTGATAAACCAATGGGAATGATTAGGTACCAATGGTTGAAATGACATCAACATAAGTATTACATAGAAATGGATATTTATTTTATCTTAAGACTTAAGATGGAAGCCCACATAACCCACTTATTATAGGAATCTACATTTTGATAGTTCAATTGTGCCCTTAGTATGGACCTCAAGGTAGATATCCTTACGTTGAGAAAAATGTTTCCTGCCCCTCACTGGGTTTTGACAAAAATAATTCTCCCTAGTTATTGAAGACTCGTAATATGAATTATATTATTATTTAAACTCCCTAAGATTACATGGTATATGATCAGTGTGAAAAAAATCTGATGAAAAATGATCAATATCATCAGTATAGAGAGTGGGGGACATACGTATTAGGACATCCTTTTGGATCTTCAATCTTGACAAGGGGGACTATGTATCCTAATTTTTGATGGATTCATATTCATCATAGTTCCTTTGGTCATGTCTTTAAAAAATTATGGTTCCCTAGTAATTAGTTTATATCATGTAATTTCACAGATCCTGGCTTACACAATGAGGTTTCCCATTCTATTAGGACACATCATTTACGTTTCTGATCGAGGATTAAACTCTATGTTTTCATTTTATATTAGGAAATACAATGTTATGTTGCAGATGGAGGATTACACAATGAGGTTTCTTTAATATTTTGACATAACATAATATTTTGATGCTTAAGGATTACAATATGAGGTTTCCACTACTATTGAGATATATCTTGTTACATCTTTCATCGGGCATTACACTAAAGGATTTACCTTTATATTAGGATATATCATGTTATGTCACTTATCGGGGCTTACGCTCTATGGTTTCCCTTTCTATTAGGACATATCAGGCTATTTCACTGACCGGGGATTAAAGTCATAGGGTTCCATTGCTATTGGGTTATATAATGTTATGTCTCTAATCCGGGCTTACACTATGAGGTATCACATACTATTGGATCATATCATGTTATGTCAATAATCGGGGCTTACGTTATGGGGTTTCCCTTACTATTGGGACATATCATGTTTGGTGACTGATTAGGGCACACACTCAAAGGATTCCATCATGACCTTCTTCCATGGAAGACATGTATTGATCATCCACATATCGTTGTATGTAGGGGAGTAACTTCCAGGAATATCTAAAGTCAAAAAAATGACATCATGTAACCCTGGTAAAATATCCATGGTTTTGATATGATCAAATATCACATTTCTAGAAGAAATAACATGATCCTAGTGGTCTTTCCATGAATATATTATAGGACCTAACTATCTTGTCTAGAGGTTGTTGAATGATCTAGCTAACATAACATGGTTTCATTCAAATGATTTTGCGAAAACATGTGGAGGGTGTTGCGAGAGACAATAGAAATTGTTTCACAGGGGGTCGCATGTCTTCTATGACACTCCGAGAGGGCATCAAAATACCAGCCATCATGTCTTGATGGTGTCATGAGTCTCATCTAAATTTCCCAGAAGGTGTAATGGCGTCTTATTTTACATGCATAGATTCATCTTTGAGACTTAGATTAAATTTTTTTGTGTCATTATATGAGTATGGTGATTTATTTTAAGGACGTCGTGAGGCTTGGGTGATGGGCCAAGAGGACTTCATAGGACTAATGTGGAATTCCCAAGGGGAATCATGTGAAGTTATCTAACATTTCAGGGATGATTTTTCATGACAAAAATAACATGCTAATAGAGTGTGTCATGATCTGGATGACATGTCCTAGTAATGTCACTTGTCTTCAATAGTACATGTGTAGTGCACGATGGTTAGAGAACATGTTTTTTACTTATTTATACCATATTTAGTTTTTTATGGCGCTCATATCTGGAATTACTTATATTTATTGAGTATCAGGTTCTTTTGAATCTTTTGTTACCCAAACATTACATGGTATGCTCTTCACATATCTCTCAATATGTACTATACATGATCAATTAATGATCACATGATGATATTTATTTATATAACTTTCTCACATCATCATTTCACTGATATATTATTAGATGGAAGACTTACCGATCACGATATATGATACTCCGAGAAATATTCTCGGATTCTTGGGTTAGATGATATGCTCTATTAAAAAATCTAACCATATGTCAGAGAGTACATATATAATTAGTCGAACCCTTTATTCATATTGGGGTGTTGAATTTATAGGCATCTCCCCCCCCCCCCGGTTGTCTTTTTTATAGCATATCCAGTATGAATCGAGGATGAAATAGACAAATGGATCTAGTGGAACATGCCTTCTCATGTCTTTATTGTGGACCCCTACCAATGGAATCACCTTATTTTTTAAGACCATGAGTCCACCTCGTCAATGACATCATATTTGGGTTATTTCTAACTAATGGACACATGTTCTTCCATGTGGGTAAGTTAAAAGAATTTCATATTGAAATATTGAAATTTACAAGGGCCTTTTTGAAAACCAAGTTCCTGTTGAAATTCCCTCAAGATAGAATCGATTCCATCCTTGGAATATTTTTTAAGGAAAGGGTTGTGTGTTTAGGGGTATTCACGAAATTCGGGCCGCTTTCCCAGGAGTCTCACGGGACTACAATACAGACTTCCTTAGCACTTTTCATGAATTTTATGACCATGAGATCTCCCACCTACTTCTATTTTATCCCAATTTTTATATAATGATTAAGGACTATTCAGTGTTTCTCAAAAAATACTTATTATAGTTTAACTTCATGTAGACATGATAAATGACGAGGCTTAATCTGATGTGTATTCCCATTTTATAGAAGTTACGAAAAGTATTTTTTTTGAGAAACCACATGTTGGTGGGGGGACACCATCTCATCCATGGTTTCCAATGAGTAAGATCCTTTATGAATGAAATTATCTATGATATAAGTCCCCTCTTATTTGCAATACATCTTCAGTGGTTTTCTTCTTCATATAATTGTGTTCCTGAGAAATGACACCAGTTATCCTTAGAGGATTGAATAAATGAGAAACTTTTATTAAAGGAATATGCTATCCAATTACGATGGATCTATAGGTTGTGTAGTGTGTACAACCTATCCTCAACTGAACATTATAATTATTCTAGATACCTTTATGATTATTCATCATCTGATAGTTTCTGAAAATTGATATTCGATGTGAAGGAAGCTGGACTTCTATGGGTAATACTTCCTTAGTCCCAAAAACCAATGTGTATGGTGCTGCCTATGTGTAACTGTGCATGGTTCTATGGTAGGTTGATAATACATGGTGGAGTTTATTACCCCAAGAATTCATATCGTTATTCTCCATCGTCTAGAGTATATTTGATAGAGTCATATTGAATTCCTCTAAATGTCCATTTTCTGCTACATGACAGAATGATGAGTAATTAGACTTGATTTTATACTCCTGCTATAATATTATCAATTCAATAGAAAATAAGTTGGTGATTTTGTTCCATTAATATTGTGTGAGGGTCCCCAAAACCAGTTTTGATTGGGTACTTTAGGAATTTGATAGGATTCATTATATCTACATCCATGAGAAATATTTCCTCATCCCATTTGGAATAGAGGCGAGTAGTAGTAAGGATATAATCGAACTGCTTTGTTGTACCTAGGGTATATGGCCCCAAAACATCCATTCCAAAAATGGAAAATGAATAGGAATATTCAGCTGTATGTTGAAATTCCAAAGGATGACAGATAATGTTTTCATGGATCTAGCATGGAAGGAATATTTGGGTGAATTCCATTCAATCCTGTATCATGGGTTTCCAGTAATATCTAACCTCCTATTTTGGTGGGAGATCCTTGTTCCAGTTTCTTGGGTGATACAGTATACTACATGTACATCATCCATGATGGTAGAAATCCATCATTCGACTATGCAATTGAAGAGGATTCCCACAAATCCTCATTTTTAGTGGGGTGTCAGGACATTTTGACCATCCTATAGAGTGAAATTTATAGCATGACACATAATCGGTTCCCTTATGACTCAGTCTATATGTAAAATCACATTTATGAGATAACTAGTTACGGGATCCATCTATACGAGGGCATTCATTGGATGATAACACTCTGGAGAAGTGATGGAATAATTGATTTCTATCCTATCACATATGATTATTGAAGAGACCATTCGTTGATGTGTAATACAAAATATTTGTAACACCCCAAGAATTTAAAAATAGATGTAAAATCAAATCCATGAAACACTGATTCTCTACAAAATAAAATTTTATTATAACCAAAACAATAAAAATAACTTTTCCGCTTCTGTAATTTTTATATCAAAAAACTGACATACATGGATGCATTCTGTATGATATTTAGAGTCTGATAATACAAACAAAATTTTTGATGAATAGTAACATAACCATATGAATACTAACATACCCTTATAAATAGTAATGAATAGAATATTGTCCAATGAAATAGAGACATCACCCATGAATATAAAAATACAATTTATACATCTTAAAAGTGAAAGAGGATCATAGTATATGTATTGTTATTTTTGTATGTAATAAGTATTTTATTTAAAGGATTCTGAAGAATTAAATAATATAAAATGGAAATTTATTTTGCAAAAGGGTAATCCGAAATTTTTACTATATTTTTTTGTGGTTATAAAATAATTTTACACTAACTTCATTAATTTCTCAAGGTTTTATAAAACGAGTTATATTTTTCACATTGTTTTTTAGAATTAATTATGATTTTACTTAAAACATAAATTAAAAATATTTAGAAAAATACTTTAATAAAAAATATTTCATTTTATAATTCTACATGTTGAAAAAATTTAGGGTGATGTTTTGGGATTTTTCTAAAATAATTGACATTTTCGAGAATATTAAAAAATAAGTTTTGAGTTTTCAGTATATTTATTGACATCATAATGATGTAATGATTAATATAAAATTCCGGTCAAGTTTTGGATAGTGAAATATGATTTAAGGTATCTCAAGTGGGTAAAACCATTGAAAAATACCATGGGAAAGCCCATGGTTTTGAAAAAACAACTAATGAGGTGTCCCTTAAAATTAATAAAAAGGACCATCACATTTCCTATAAATACCAACTCATTACATCGTTTTCATTCATAAAAAACTCATCATCTAAAATATATGGTATTTTTACCTCCATATTATTCTTACCAAGGAGTCCTCAAACCCCCAAGGTCCCAACCTCAAGTCGTAGGAGTTACTCGACATGGTAAGAGAATTCTCAACTTCTCTTTTCCATTCAAGTTCTCTTTTATGTGGTATGTATTTAAGGTTTCTATACCATATTATTATTTCCATATTATTCTATCCCACTAAAAGTTTAATAGTATTTCATTAATTGGTGACCCCTATACCCTCTCTTTTTAATTTTTTCTATAACTATGTTGCATAACTGTTATGCTGTAGAATTTTCGTCTCAAAATCTCTTTCATTTTCAAGCACTCTTATTGTGTTATAATATTTTAATTTAAATTATATTATTCTAGAATATTCCATTACATATCCCACTTACTATAAATATTATGTATTAATGAACAGATACCCTTTTATCTCATCAAAAAATTTTACAAAAATTTGAGCGACGTTGTTAGGCTGTCGAATTTTTGTAAGGGATCTCTCAACTTTTCATTTATTTTCATGATCTTTAATTTTCATTTTATTTCCTAAAATAAAATAATCCAAATTTTATGATATCTCTAATAAGTGTACTGGAATTTTATTGTGATAATTTAATAATTCAACATCGTCTCTCCTTTTCAATTATTTTATACCACAAATGATAACACCCTATGAGATGTGGTAATATATCACATTCAAGGACGGCATGTTTTCAATATCTATTACATTATTAAATTATGGTAATGAAACAATTTTTATGGTTTTACAAGACAATAATATATATATTATTATATATTTATTTTTCTTTAATATTTTGAAATTTTGAAATTAATTTATAAATTAAAATGAGTTCATTGTGATCAAAAACCAACAATTTACCCAAATAATTATCATTAATGTTTTATATAATTATTAATTTTCACTCCCAACAATCAATGAATGTTAATAATATTTAGCCAAATGTATTTTCACTAAAAACATATAAATTCAATTCTGGAAAACCATTATCAATCTACATGTTTGTCCGTACATGAATATAAGTAGCCATATCATGAAAACCAAGGATGAAAACACTCTAGAACAATATAATTGAATCTCTTAAACCAATAAAGAAGGCCATGAATGAAACTAATAAGGTTATATTAAATAAATTAATTCATTAATATGTTTTATAAACATTATTTAGTGAATTTAATTTGGTTGTCCAAGACACTATGATCAAGTGAAGAACACCATCAGACACAATGTAGGGGGATTCTTTATCTCACTCTCATTTTATTGAGATCGCCTGTATTCAATACTAATAATTTTTTATGATATGTATATAGTACAAATTTATGTTTCATGTCATTAATATTATTATTTTTATGACAATAAATTTATATTTTATGATTATTAATTTTTGGGAAAATGATTCAATTAATTACAATGTTTTCATTATTTTCTAGCTGAACATCCATTTTCATTCAAGTTTCTCTTATTCTATACTCACCTCAATGAAATTATTATTTATTCCTATGTAATAATCTTAAATTATGTGTGCTTTTCATATATATGAGTACTAATATGATTACAAAGTTATTTTATGGGGAGATTTATGTTTTAGAAGGGTAATTCAAAAATTCATCCCGAAATACAAGCTCGATTAATATAACTTCTCAAATTATTACCTATTATGGAGTTCAATCTATAACCAGTTTTAAGCCATATTTATCGTTTTAAAACAAAATATTTTAACATGAGAATGTTATTTTGGATCATTTCTAGTTTTATGAAATAAAACATTCCATTTCTCTTTAAAATCCTTTAATATCTTCCTTAAACTGCACTAAAATATTTTATTTCTAAAGCTTCTCTAAAAAACATTTTTTGTGATTTATCCTCAATAAGACTTTATTTAACCCAAAAATATAATTTTAATGAGATTAAATTTCATTCTTTGGTATGTGAATGCTTGCAGTCTGATTTCATGAAAAATAAAAATGATTGTCCTAAAGAACTCCCCTTTCCAACGTAAAAATGTTTTTTCTCATAACACATTAACATTAATGAGACATATTCCTTGTTCAAAAAATATTTATTTTTTATGGTGTATGTGATTCCCTCTGTTATATAATTTAATGAGTCTCTGTATTCTAGCAATATTTAAATGGATTATGATTTTAACGTTTCAATGTGGTTAAGGACACATTGGAATGTTTAATAATTATTTCCTCATGGAATTTTCAATGGTCACATTTAAAAGTATCCTCATCTATGTCAGCATCATTTTTTGAATCTTGTACATAATTTAGGTTTATCTTCTATGAAATCATATACCATATTTCATTCACTGTTTTATGATTATTTTGACTGTGGTTGTGCTATCATAAAACCATTCACCAAATTACTTGAAAAGGTTATTGTTTATGCTTAATGATCCAATAATGTTATTTACATTTTATATGTTAGTTTAAAAATTATTTTTAATGTTTTTTTAGGTTTATACACATTCATATGAGGAATTAATTGGTCTTAGTATGTGTTAGGTGGGTCCCGATATTGACCCTTGGTGCATCAATAGGTATCATGAGACAAACTACGATCTTGTCCCCAGGACTAGACTAAATGAATATTTATGGTATTGGAACATGGACTTTATGGTAAGTTTTAGAATGTTCGGAATATGAATTTCCAACATTATGATGCTATAAATTCATAGATCATGTGGTGATTGTAAGATTATAATACCCATGTTTCTGTTTTATAATGGAATTATTTACTCACCTCATATTCCTACCATAATGTGTTCAAGTTTATTATTATTTTTAAAGGCAGTGCTCTTAGTTTTTCACAATTACTAATGTTAATGTTTATAATATATTCCACTTTATTGATTACCCTTACTGAGCTTATGAGTTCACCCCTTTCTAATGTATGTTTTTCTCCAGACATTAAGATGTTTTTTATGAATGACCTGCATAGAAAAACATAGAGTTACGGATTCTCCAAATAAAACTTATATGTTGTATTTCTTTTAAATTTATATTTTTAAACCTTTGTATGTATCTTTTTTTCCAAAACTACTAAACTTATCGGTGCGTCAGGATTTGATTCCTTGTAATCATTCAAATGTATTAAAATAATTCAAGAGCTCCATGCTTTAGGGGTCGGACATTACAATTGGTATAAAATAAGGTAGAAAACATGGAAACTAGATTTAGAAGACATAGATTTGGGAACAAACCTCTAAGATAGTCTATGAGGATAAATATACAAGAACATCCTAGTATCTTGCTAACAACTAGATTATGGGGTTATTTCTAGAAAATACATCCCTGTCTGGATGCTACAAGTGGATGTGGTTCTAGGAAAAATGTAACAAGGAGTAAAAACTCCAACAATGAGTTTTATGCTTGACCCTGGATATCCTAGTAAAATATAAATGAACTTACTACACACCATGTTTGACACTCCTTAGGGACTTTTCTAGGATAATTGACATTTCCATTACCAACCATTATGATGGAGTTATTTCCCCAATGTAACCAAAGTATATGGTTCTATGATTTACGATGCATTAATTTATGATATGTTTAGATCTATAGAGAGTTCATTATTTAATGATATAATATATAATATTTAATTAATTAGAAATCTTTCCTAGTATATGGAATGAGAACTTCACAAATTACCATGATGAAACGAGTAAGAATGATCATATATCTGATGGTCTTAAGTCATCATTTCAACAGAAGATAGCCACCCAAGTAACCTCAACAAATGAGGAAATAGTATCATGTATAAAAATGGTTTTTAAATATTTCCCGGAGTCCTATGGCTTTGAATGGAAAAAAAGAAGAAGAGGATTGTAGCGAAAATAATGGATAATGGGAATACGGGAAAGAAGGGTTTTCACACATGTGATAACTATGGAATTAAAAACCTTGATATATTCATAAGAGGAAAAGGTGTATTCATCATGTGTGGAGAAAAAATCAACCATTCTCATAATTTCAAGACAACAAAAGAATTTTCATATATTCAACGCTTCAACTGTATGGATATGAGACCCAATACGAATCAATGCCCCAAGAGTCAAGGAAATATGCCCTAAATGATGTTACTAGATGATGATTATGTTATGATACTACCACAAATTAAGTGGATGGATTAATATGACTCATTATTAATCAAGTCATTTTAATATTTTATAGGCAATGTACAAGATATAAGAATTATGAAATATATGATGATCAGACTGCAATATTATTTTATTAATTATTTGAGGTTGTATAATTAATTTTACCAAGGATTAATGAATAAGTTGAAATTTAATATCTTGGTAAAGAATACATCTATGGGAAATATATCCCAAAATATATTCTTGATTATTAATATAATGGTGAATAAATGATTAATTTGGATAAGTATTGACTATATAAAAAAATATTATTCACTTATCAACATGTTGTTTGTATTTCCATTAATAGAGTTTATACATTTTTTAGATATAAGGAATATATCCAATAGCATGTGTAAGGATGAATGATTTTTCAAATAATGTTTTATTGTAATTTGAGTTATTACCATATTTTAATAGGACACATTAGGATGATATTCACATTTTAGGAATGTGAAAATTTAGAGATGCTTCATGTCGATTAAGGGTTAATGATTTGTTCAGCATTGAAATAAAGATACCATCATTATAAAGTGTTGAGTAATTATATCATGAAATGTTTAACCATATATGAAATTGTTTATGTTTATCATTCTACAAGCTTTTAGAGTTTAATTTATTACTTCAACATATGGTGTATTCTATGCTAAGTGATAAATATATATAGTTCATTGTGAAATCAAAGGATGGTTTTATAAAAACAAACATATATTTATACTCATATTGATTTTAATAATAACTCTAAATAAATAAAAGATTCTTATATAAAATTTAGTCTTATTATCACAATATTTTATAATATCGATTAATTTATTTACAGTAGTTTATAGTTTTGTTGTAGTCAACTTTCATCTGAACATATTCTCTATCATGTTCCATAAAAACATCATAGTTAGATTTTTTTTTCATTTTAATGGTTATTATTTCCAACTAATGTAACCCCATTTGAATGAATAATTTTTTTTGACCATCTCATTTCCCTTATCCTCTTTTTAGGATTATATTTTATTAACCCTATTTTCGATGTGGTTTTCCCACATGGTATTTTTGATGAATCAACCATTATCTTTTGAATTGTAGTTTTGAATTGCGAGGATGAAATTCTATTGAGGAGGAAATAATGTATCACCCCAATAATTTATAACTATATTTAATATATAATTCATAAAACACTGATTCTTTAAAAACAAATTAAATAACATAACCAATAAACATAATTTTTCTACATAATTAATTTGAATATGAAAAAATTTGCTTACATGGTTGCATTGAATAAGACATTTGGAGTCTGGTAAGATGAACATAATTATTTTTTAATAGTATCATACCCTTATTAATAGTAACATACCCTTAAAAATAGTAATGAATATTAATGAATAGTAAATTGGAAAAAATATAAATATCACCCATGAATGTATAAATACAATTTTGACATCATAAAGGTGACAAAACGATCATAGTATATGTATTGGTATTTTTGTATGTCATAAATATATTATTTACAATTTTATGATTAATTTTATATTATAAAATGGAAATTTATTTTCATAAAATATAATCATAAATTTTTACATTATTAATTTATGGTAATAAAATAATTTTGTTGTACCTTGATTAAATTCAAAACATGTTATAAAATGAGTTCTAGTTTTAATGTTGTTTTTTGGAATAAATTATGAGTTTATATTAAGCATAAATAAAAAATATTTACAAAATAATTCTTAAATATGGATTTAATTCTTTAATTATTCATGTTGAAAACTTTTTGGGCCGAATTTTTTGGATTTATGTAAAATACACGACTCTTTTTTAATAGTAAAAATTCAGTTTTGAGTTTTGGTGTATTTAATTACATCATAATGATGTAATAATTAATATAGAATTCTGGTAGACTTTTTTAAAATTAAATATTTTGTGATGTTTCACAAGTGACTAATACCATCGGCAAGTACAATGGGAAATCCCATGGTTTTGAAATATACAATAATGAGGCACCCCATGAAATTCATAAAAAAATCCCTCTCAATTACTATAAATATCCACTCATTACATAATTTTCATTCATTAAAAACCCAGAATCCTATAACATCTGGTATTTTTACCTCTCAATTAGTCTTACCAAGGAGTACTCGCGCCTCAAAGGTCCAAACCTTCATGTCTTAGGAGTTACTCTACAAGGTAAGAGAATTGACAAATTCTCTTTTCCATTGAAGATCACTTTTATGTTGTATGCACTCTTATTTCCATATTATTATGTTACTATAATATTTTACTAGTATTTTATGAATGTATTAACCCTATCTTCTACCTTTTTAATGATTTCTAAAACCTTGTTGCATAGACGTTATGCTGTAGAATTTTTATCTCAAAATCTTTCTCTTTTTCAGGCACTCTTATTGTGTTATTATATATTAATTTGAATTGTATAATTCTGTTATATGTAATTACATACCCCCCTTATATTCCATATTATTTTTGGATTTATTAGAATTCATTTTTCACTCATCAAATATATTATGAAATTTTATGTGACATAGTTAGGCTACTGAATTTTCGTAAGGGACCTCTCATGTTTTCTTTTATTTTCACATTCCCTTACTTATTTCTCTCTCCTAATATCCTTTAATCCAAATGATATTATAACTCTTTTAAATTGAATTTAATATATATTTTTTTGATAATGGAATATATCTTCATAATCACTTTTTTCCCAATCTTTTATAATAAAAATGAAAACACCATCTGACATGTGTTAACTTATCACATTCAAGGATGATGGGTTTTCAATTTATATTACCATTTTAAATTCGGCTCATGAAACAATTTTTATTTTTTAAAAATAATATAATATATGTATTATAACTTATTTATGTTTATAAAATCTTTTGGACATGTGAAATAAATTTATAAATGAAAATGAGTTTGTTGTGATCAAAAACCACCAATTAACCCAAACAATAATCATTAATGTTTTAAATAATGATTCGTCGTAACTCCCAATAACAATTAATATTATTTCTATGTAATATTTTGTATTTTTACTAAAATTACATATATTCAATTATGAACAAACATTATCATTCAACATGTTTTTCCATACATGAATATAACGAATCCAACAATGAAAACAATGAAGAAAACACCCCTTTACAATGAAATTGAACCTCTTGAGCCCATAAAGAAGTCTGTGAATGAAATTAATAAGATTAAAATAAATAAATTAAACAAATAAAAGGTTCTATTATTATTAAATTATAATTTAATTTGGTTATCAAGGACAATAAAATCATGTGAATAACACTATCAGACATAAATTAAGAGGTTTCTTCATCTAACTCCCATTTTTTGAGATATTCCGTATTCACTACTACTACTTTTTTATGGTGTATGTAAACACAAATTGATTTTTCATATAATTAATCTATTCATTTTTATATAAATAAATGTATCGTTGAATATTATTAATTTTGGTTCATACGATTCAATTGGTTACAAAGTTTAAATTATTTTATACTCAAACCTCTATTTCCATTCAAGTTGCTCTTATTCACTAATCACCTCAATGAAAATATTATTTATTACTATTTACTCCACTTAAATTCTATGTGAATGTTCTATATTAGTGTACTAATAATTTTCCTTTTTATATTATGGGGAGTTATATTTCTTTTAAAATAGTCTTTCAAAAATTCTTCTCGAAATAAAAGATCGATTCACGTTACTTCTAAAATTCATACCAATTTTTATGTTCACTCTATAATATATTTTAATCCATATTTATCTTCATAATATCATATATTTTTACATGATAATGTTATTTTGGTTCATTTATGTTTATATGAAATCAAACATTCCTTTTCTCTTTAAAATCGTTTAATATTTTCATTAGACCGCACTATAATATTTCACATATAAAGCTTCATTAAAAACTACTTTTAAATCATTTCACCTCAATAAGTCTTTATTTAATCATAAAATATAATTTAAATTACATTCTATTTTTTTCCAATTTAAATGTTTAGGATATGATTACATGACAAATAAAAATTATTATCTAAATAAAACTCTTCTTTCTAATGTAAAAATGATTTTTCTCATCTCACGTTAACTTTTATGAGATATATGCCTTGTTTAGAAATTATTTATTTATTATTGGGTATTTAATTCCATTTTTTATATCATATAAATATTCCCCTTATTCTAATGACAATCTAAGGGATTATGATTTTAATGTTTCAATGAGGTATGAGACACTTTGGAATGTGTAAGCATTATTTTCTCAAGTATTTTTCAACGTCTCATTTAAAATTATTTTCATATATGTCAACATCATTTGTTGAATCCTGTAAATAATTGAGATTTATTTCCTATGATATCATATACCATATTTAATTGAATGGTTTATTATTATTTGTAATATGGATGTACTATCTTAAAACCATTCACCAATTTACATCGAATGGTTAGTGTTTATGCTTATTATACATAGAAAGTTATTTAAATTTCATATGATAGTTTAAATATGAATGTGTATGTTTTTTATGTTTATAAACATTCATAAGAGGAATGCATTATACTTTATAGGTGTCAGGTGGGGCCTGCTATAGCCCCTCAGTGCATCGGTATGTCTCATAAGACAAACTACGGTCTTGGCATGAGGCTTTGAATAAAAGACTATTTTAGGTCTTAGCATGAGGCCATGATGGTATATTGTAGAGTGTCCGGATTATATATTTCCCTCATTATGAAGCTATAAATTCATAGTTCATTTTGTTATTGTACTAGTAGAATACACACAGTTATGTTTTATTATGGAATTATTTACTCATCTCATTTTCCGGCTATAACATGTTAATGTTTATTATTATTTTTAATGGAAAGTGTTATTAGTTAATCACCATACCTAATGTTAATTTTTTTAATATATTTTTCTATATTTCTTAACCTGAATGAGCATCTAAGCTCACCCATTTCTTATTTTTCTTTTTCTCAGGATGCCAAGAAGTTTATTATGAAGGACCAACAAGGATAAACTTAGAGTTTTGGATGTTCCCAATAAACCTTATCTGTTGAATATCTTTCCATTTTTTAATGTTTATCGTATTTATTTAGTTGTTTTTAGAATACTAGTGAACTACTCAATCCTTTATGATTTTATTTCTTGTAATCATGAAAATGTATTAAAATAATGTACCTATTCCCGGTGTCTAGGGACATGGATTTTCGATATTGCTTCCTCAATATTAGGTTCTTATAGGATGGTGGATGAATTATCCAATGCATCAGTGTCAGCATTCATTGATCAGGTAACATGATATAATGTGGGATCAAAAGGGAATAATTCCATCGATCCCCTGACGTAGTTAGTGAGTGGATCCTATTCATTCTTTTCATTTCATATATACCATTGATCTTATTTATCACCAATTTTGAGTCCCGTTTGATATTCAGGTAGACTATGTGCAGTTGTAGGGATAATTCCAATCTTGTGAGTAAGACTTGATATTCAGCCACATTATTTGTGTATCCTTCTTATAATGAAAAATATTAGGGAAAAACTTCAGTATATGGAGAGAAATATATAATATGTAGACTAACAGGATTGCTATTTTGTTTTTCAACCATTGTACAGACATGGATTTTGTTGGATTTATAAAAGTACATCTCACATGTATGAAGAGTGTCGTGGGCATAGAAGACCACTTCATCCAAGAGCTTAGTGTCATCCGGTGCATTTCCAAAGGAAGGATGCACTGTGCTAAAATCAGATAGGTCGTTCCCTTTTACTGGCTTTTGTGATTGGAACTAAATTTCATATTGGTTCATAATTACCGCCCATCGAACCATGTGTGAAGTCAATATAGTACATCCAAGGATGTATTGTAGTAGTTAAATATGAGAGACATGATGGGTATTGTGATTCTAGAAGTATTACCACATCATTTTTAGAAAAAATATCAGTGCAACAATGAAATTATTGAATTTCTAATATATTTTATCTGTACCTATAATTGTGAAAATGAGGTAGTAGAAACAATTATCAATCCCCATATCATTTTCCTATGCGATGAGAGTTCCTAGTGAGTGTTCAATAGGGGGAAAATATAATATGATTGGTCTCCCTTAACCCTAAGACATCAGATCCAGTTGGTGAAGTAGGTAATGCTTGAGAATTTCCAATAATTTTTTAGAGTCTCCATCACATTTGTGTGAGTTTACCTTCCTCGTTAGCCTGTTGAAGGGGACATCATTGGTGTACGGTTTATTTATGAATTGCCAAATGTATGAGAGGTTCCCTTGGTGTACCCTTAGTTCATAGATATTTATGGGAGTGAAATAGATGTAATAAAACTATCCTTCTTGTGGATAAACCTCAATCCCTTAGTTACATGTTCAAAGGATAAGGAACTTTGATGTCGTTAACCCGTAATCACATTTCAACGGATTCATCATCAAACAATGTTGTCACATCTTGTAAAGTAGTTTACAAAGATCTATGTAGTGATCACATTGATATCAGTATTTAATAACCATGCAATTTACATAACACTCATACATATTTTTATTAATGTAATAAATATGTGATATAATGTGCTTTGGTATGTATCACTAGCATTATTTAATCCAAATAGCATGAAATAATACTAGAAGATCCCTTGCAATGCGCTGAAGGTAGTGGATTATTCATCTTTGAGGCACATTTTGATTTTATAGAAATATGTATACCCATCCATCAATGTAATGGTGTGTAATATAGTAGTTTCATTGATCAATATTTTTGTGATTAGAAATGGGTAATCATCCTTCAGGTTATGCTGAATACGTTATTTAAGGTCAATATAGACCCTAATCTTCCAATTATTTTTCTTTAGGGGGACTATGTTAGTGAGCTATCTTTGTTATTTCATCTTCTCATACAATGTTGACATTGATTAAATTGTCAAAATCTACCTCTACATATGAGAGGGGTGAATCCTTCTTGATTCATGTTTGAAGGCTCGATGCTCATTGGGATGTTCAAGATGGTGTTTAAAAACAACTGGATTCAATCCAGAAATTTTTTATAGTTCACGGATAACTATTATAAGTTATTATTTATAATTTTAATGTACATATATTATTATTCAAGGGTCTTGGATGGACTAACTTGAGTAGTCCACTGGTATTATTCTATTCCCATATTTATTTTCTTTATGTCATTTATGGTGGTGGAGACTACTTCCTCAAAAAAGGGATGGTAATTTCTAATGTCATCATCAACCTATTCCATTTATTATTTCATCATCATCCTCTTATATTTATATGTCTATGGAGACATTTTATTTTAATATGAAAATATGGAGGCTTCTCCATCACTATCTGGTTGAGGGAGCCTATTTTAAGAGACATTATAATCTCTTATTATCTGTGTTTTCATAGAGATATGATGAAAGTTATTGTCTTTTACCCTATCACTAAGGATATGTGTGGATTGTACCTATGGGATTAGATATACTATATAAACCATATTTATTGGGAGAATATATTCTCTATCAAGAATACTCCATGGATTAAATTGGGTGGTACCCATTCCGTTGGGTGTTGCAACTGATATATCAACATCCGGCATTACTTCGATGCATCCCTTGTTATAGAAAGCTTTGTCATCATATTGGCCTCCACATGTCTACAAGGGAGCCCTATCATTATGTAGTTTGATGATTTTTACATCCATGGGATACATTAGTCACTGATGGAATGTTGAAGATACCTGTTATTGGAAATAGAGCCCTGACCTATTGAGAAGGTTTTTATATGCCATTTCGTTTAAGATAATAACGAACTCAGAATCACATGTGAGTTCTAAAAACGTCGATTTGAGTTTTATGTTACAGATATGTCTTTTCTAAATCTTCTCACACTTGTGAATGGCCAGTTTTGTGGGAGATATGTCTCGTTCTACACATCCCAAACATCAGAAGGTTTGAAATTGGAAGAGATTGATCCCAAATCCATTACGAATCAAAATATTTAAGGATTTTACCCCATTGATTATACCCAAAACCTATTGGGGGTATGATATGTTGTCCACATAACTCTTCTTATTCCTTATTTGTGAATGAGATGATTACATGGAATTTTAAGGGCATGGACTCTACTAGACAGACCTCAAATGTAGTGACATATGTCATACACTCCATTGGGTTCTAGAGGGCTTCAGCAGGCGCCTCACCGAGTTATTTTTGAATATAGTGTGTATAATGTATTGAGAGGTAGTTTGGGAAAATAGAAAACTATTTTATAACATCCAAAATATTTTTTTAAAGTCGATGCTTCATGATATGATACCAATCCAAGGATTGCTATCTAGGAGTCAAGAGATATAAATTGGATGATCTAACTGCTTCTGCAAAAGTTGAGGGGACATCTACTACATTTGTGGAAGTCACTCTGAACATTCTTGTTTCATAGGTTTATTAATCCCCCACTAGACAGTCATGCATGAAAATTGGATTTTTTTGAATGATGAAGGACTCTGGGGAACCTACTTGACTCTTTTGGTCCCACATGAGTTTTTTACATGACTTTATCATGTATATATATTTTCCATTGGAATAGGATTGGATTATTGGGATCAAAAACGTTTTTTTGTCCTATGTATCCTCATTTTCAGTGTATTCCACCTCCAATTTCCTAGTTTTGTGTGGGAAATTCATATTTGGGGGATACTCATAATTAAAGAAGGGGTATTTGAAGTGTATCAAATTAGTATAACCAAATATGATCTATTAATCTAATGATTATTCCACATGGTGGTCTGGTTCCCATTCTACAGATGCTGTAGTGAGGAATCCAACAAGGATTCAGGCTTTGAATTAGAGCAGTATATGATTTTTTTCTCTTCAATATCATCCTTATTCTTATGGTCACAGCAACATTTGGTATGTACATATGAGGATTCCATTTTAGGTGGTTGAGATATTTAGTATCTTGAAAAATGGTACTTTCATGGTTGTGTGATCTTGTTTAACGGTTTTTATAGTCATCCAATGGTCAAATATTTGTGATTGCTTGATTAGAAGATTATATTATCCATATTATTCTTCTGTACGGACAACAGTTGTGCCTTCTTACTTATATAGGGAGTTATATAATATAACCTATATAGAATCATCCATAGATTTCAGGGCATGTATGAAGATGAGTAAATATTTGATATTATTACACAACCTTAAATGGTAAGTTCAATAGTCTGGATCATTAGTGAGGTTGATCTCACGAGGAGTTCTATTCTATGGAGGACTACGTAAGTTATTGTCTCTTTAAATCAAGAAATAATCAGAAAATCATTCATTACAAAAGTAGTATACATTGTTCAACCATTAGTAAATTATTGGGAAATCCCCATTTCTCATTGATTCATGATGGGGGAGATTCTATCATTTTCACCACTCAATATGTTCTACTGGGTGGTTTTGTAGCCTATCTAGATTTCTAAATGGGCTACCTGCATGAGAGTTATAGCTAATGCTTCTACTCTGCCCAGAAATTTCCCTTGTAATGTGGTAATGAGTCGAGTTTTATATAGGGTTCTTTTAATTTCCTCATCAATATGTTGTTCCATTTCAAAAGACTCAAATAAGACACCCACATATATCATGGGGGATCATATTTTTCTACAACTCATCATTTATATTTACATCATAGAGTTCCAAAACATTATCTAATATGAGAGGGATGATAATTGAATTAATTAAACATTTCCACATTTCAGTGGAAAAAACACAAACCTCGTTTTCATGTTGATTACTGATTGTTAGAATGAAAATAATTTTCTTCCTTACTGGGAAGCTGACCTAAAAAATTAAATAATGATGAATGTCCTCCTATCCTATAAAATATCTTGGAGGATGGATTATTTACCAAACAATGTTTTTCCCTATCACAATCTGTAAAAAAACCTCATCTTTATCTTCTCCAATTAATGTTGAGGGACCATCATCAACCCACATCGAGATACGAAGTGTGTAGGATTATTTCTATGGTTACCTCCACCATCAAAGGTAGAGAGTTTATTATTTACAAAGTTGGGTGGAGGTGGAGTTTCCTTCCCCCATTCATGATATGGCATCATTTCATTTTAAAAATTTGTGTGTCACCCTTTTATGGCTTCTATTCATGTATTCATGAACTAAATGAGATTATATAACTCCAGGGAAACTACTTTCTGAGCTGCCAGCTATCCATAAGGAGTGGAAGTGGGACGATTAGGTGGTCCCATCTTTATTTCCCAAGGATTATCTGTTTATCTGATGATTAAATGGTTTCTATGAATAGGTAGAGTCTATCTTTATAATAGAGGTTTGTCACAATCGTTTTTGACATCCCCATTTATGTACACTCATTTCATGGATCTGGAAGCATTTTGATTCTTACATACCACTCTTATAGGAAGATTGACTATGTGAGGTATATTATTCATGTAGAGACCCGAAGCCTGACGTACACGGACATTACATTACTTTTGTGGAATACTTAGTACATAACAAAAACACACACACAAGGGCCGTAATAATTTAGTGTCTTTGGAAACATGGAATATAATCTTCTAATCGTGGTGAAAGATCTTCAACATATCCCATAAAGATATTCTTTTTTTTTTGAACCTAAATCCTTTCTTTATGTCTGGGGGAAAAGAAAACATAAAAGGGTGAGATCAAATGCTCAGTAAGGGTAAACAAAAGAAATATCAATCACGTCATATTCATAAGAACATATCTTTTGGAAATCTTAACCTGCAAAAGAGATCATAATTTCATAACATTGGATAAATCATAGTAGTAAAATGTAAACCCAATAATCATAACTTAAAACATGAAACTTTGTGGAATACACACATAATCATAGAAAATCATTTATTATTAGTCAAGACTCATTGGCAAGACTATCTTATTGGACAAAGTCCCTTTCTGAGCCGAGTTCACTCCTCGTTTCAGTCCTATTTCACTGAACCGGTATAACCTACCATTCAGCAATGTTTATCTCATGAGATATAAAATCTCTACCCAATGCATTGGAGGGAGATATAGGTCCCACCCATCTCATAATTAAACCATTCTTATGTGTGCCACAAAAATCATAAATCATACATCATTGCATAACCCATGTAATACAAACAGAATTCTTAAACATCATGACATCATAAAACAATTCATATAAGATAAAAGAATTCATAAAAAAAATATTTCCATCACAACATATTCAAATCGATGTAATTATAGGGATAGAAATAGAACCCTTTATTATCTTAGTTGGAAAATAATTTTGATTAAACACTTGAACTCCATTCTTGAGGAAAATATCCTTTCTACTTCAAAAATACTTTTCCTTTCTTAACATGTCATACCATTTTAAAATAAAAGAAGTTGATTAAAAATAAACTTGAAAACTGGTAAAGGAAGCTTCTTGGAAATAATTTTTTAAATATCCATTCATGTCGTATAAGTTAAAAAAACACTCTTCACGTACTTTTGTCGGAAAAGTCAAAAAGTACCTCGTACGAAAAACGACAAAAGATTCCTTTCATATCCTTTAATAAACACTCACCGAATGGTAAAATTGGATTTAAAAAATTGTAGGTGGATGGAAATAATATTACATATTTAGGAAACATGGATGTGGATGATAAAATACACCCCAGTAAATACCAAATTATAAAAAATCTCGGATAAAAATGAAATTGTGATATTTCCCTTACCTTAGGTCCGATTTGATTTGTATGTGTCCGAACCTTCTGTATAATGATTTAAATAATGGCATTGACTTATTCCAGAATCGTACTCATTGTTATGATATCATATATGGTTCACTTATGGCTTTATATTACCTGTTCTTTTGTAAACTCCATGTTAAAGAGCGTTTTGGGTAAAATCGTTTCATTTTTCATCCGTGTTTTGACTTGAAATAATTCATATGATTATGTAGATCATGATTACTTAATTACAGAATATAAAACATGATTCATATAAAATATATATTCACAATACATATATATAATAGATCAGTAAATGGAAAGAAATACACCGTTCATGGAGACGGTAGACCGTACGTACGCATGAACGCTATTTTATTTTCATTATTGAGTTGAATGGAATTAAGTAGATGACATACATATATATAAAAATATATCCAGAATCATTATTATGTAATATATTTCATTATTAATTATTATATATACTTTATAATCATTCATGAATGGTTAACATGGAGAATAAATCTCATCACGTCGTGGAGACGGTTGTCCGTACGTACGCACGAGCGATGATATCGTTCTCAGGATCGTGGAATTGTATTACAGTGTATGCATACTATTTTAGAATCAATATAACTTTACAATAATCATATTTAGTTATTATGTACACCATTATACCCATCCATGTAAGGTGGTGGTGGAAAATAGATTACACCACCGCGTGGAGACGGTATTCCGTACGTACGCACGCGCGGTGATTTCATTTTCCGTAGGATGGACAGATGTTGAAATAAGTATGTCTCATAATTATAATAACATATCAGTATACAAGTGATACTGACGTTATTACTTCATAATGAAACCACCGAAGAAGAATAAGTGGAAGAAGAAATAAAGATGAAAGAATCAGTAACGGGCATTACCTCTTCTTTGAAGCACCTCTTCAAGACCTCCTTTTATGGCACTAAAATTGGTCTTTGAGGAAGACCAAAACCTCTAGGATGTTGATAGGGAAGTGGAGAAGGGAATTTGGCAGGGGTTGGCCGAGCTTGAATGCTCAAAGTGGTGTGAGGAAGAGAGGGAGGAGGTGCCCTTTTATAAGGGAGGATAGGGGCACCTTTGGAATAACTAAAACAATTATTTTATTATAAAGTCAAATTCGGTTTTAAATAGCTCCAAATTGATTCATTTTGAAGCTAAGGTGGGGATGGGTCGAAATCATATCATCCACTAGAATTTAGACAAGTTTAGGTTCCTATTTTTACCTTATCATTTAGATTTAATATTAAGTAAAATAATTTTACTTTTACCGTGTCTTCTTGTGTTCTTATACTATAAGGTTAATAAACTTACTATAAGAATACAAACGAACCCCAAGTTGTTTAGTATTAATATATATAACATTATATAAGTCATGTGGCCAAACCATAGATTTTTAGGAATAAAATAAAAATTAATACTATGATATTTGTTTCAAAAACTATTTTATGTCAATTTTGACACTATTTAGTAATTAATTTTTGTGAAACTCATAACAGAATGATTAGTTCGATAAAAGTTAATTAAATCAATACTAACATTTAAAGTAACCTATAAAATTAGTGTAGTTCATAAAAAGTCTCAAATTACATTTATTTGTGTATTTATAACATCAATTATGTCAATATTTCACCGATAATATAATTACTACATCATCTTTGTGTCATAAATAAATTAAATTATTTAAAGTCTAAAAATTACAAATAAAATACCATTATGTAAGAAATCTTTTTATATTTCTAATGAATATTTATATTCGAATTTAGCTTATATATAACCCATATTAAAAATGATCAAATTATTAAACTTTGATTTTAACTATTTTAACCCTTATTTAAATAAATTAATAATAAATGTTCTAATCTAATCCAAGTGGGCCTAAATGGTAATATTTTATTCCTAAGGTTGTTTCTGTTCGAATTACACTTGTCCAATAGAATCAGGACATGTGTTAGGGTAATAATAATATCATTTTTACCCTTAATTTCCCTATTTACTTTTAACCGTTGTAAAAAAAAGTAAAAAGTTACTATTCACCAAAAATTATTTTCATCTCATTGAACCACATTTTAGTCCTTGATATTAACCGTGGCTCTCGGATTTTTGAAATTCCACTCACAGAAGCGGTAAAATTAAGTTTTATGAAAAATTCAGTTTTTTTAACTACCACTTAGTGGTTTCACTATTCATCAAAAATTGAAAGTTTTCAGAAAAATAAAAAAAATTAGACCTAAGATATATTTGATATTATGACTTAAAAAATTATGTCTATTTTACCAATTTAAAAACATATCAGTTGCATTCATTAATTTAAAAATTAATTCCCATCGTCAAAACAAATAGCGTGTTCTTAAGAGATAATAACTATCAAAAGATTGACACTTGTTTATGTCTGGTTTAAATGTGAAATTACATCCAATGAAAAACATTGTCTTAAATTGTAAAAATATATTCAATATATACTTTAAAACCAATCAAATTATTAATTTATCACTATTAATTATTTTGATTAAAAAGTTTGTCTTTAATTAAAATTTAGCAATTTTCACTATTCATCAGAAAATGAAAGTTATCTGAAAAGTACCAAAATTTCACCCTAAGGTAATTTCGACATTCTGAATCCAGAAATGAAGTCCATTTTGAAAAATAAAAATTACAAAATTTCAAAAAGTGGTTATTACTATTCATAACGGCTAGTTTTAATAATATTTTAATAGCATATCGTTGTTTAGTGAAACTCGGTATTGCGTACTACACACGCTATCGAGGAAGGTCGCAATTGCATGTAATGAAAAGCAAGTCAAGGATGCGTGTTGTGCTAGCTCCTTTTGGTGTAGCGTACAACACAAGACATTAATGAAATTAAAAAGAATATTTTTCATAAAATCTTGGGGTGTTACATTCTACCCCCCTGAAAATGAATTTCTCCCTCGAAATTCATCGGGGTTATAAATGGTTTACTATTCAGAAGTTTCTTTAATATAAACCCACATCATAAAAAGGAATACCAAAAACAATCTTTAAAAACAAAAGAATGAAACGTAACGGTTACCCAAATAAACTTATCACTGGGTATCCACATAGGTGAAAATATGGATATGGAAGAGAAATCTAACCATCATGTTCTGATGGAGAGTGGTAGAGAACATGGATATGGAAAAGGCAGCAATCACAAAGCCATAAATTTGTGACGATCTAAGGTACCATCTGATTCATCAGATATAAGAGCACTAGGACAACATTTTGGTTTTCAAGATCATTTTCCTAAAGTTGATGAAATTGGAATTAGAAGAAATACATTCGTGATTTTGGTATAGTCTTGTCGTTTGTCGTTCTTTGGACAATTTCCACTTCATCTCTTAATGAAATGATGTTGAATTTGTCATTCGTGATGTGTTAGCAGATCATGTGATAGAATGATGGGTCATTCCATCTATCTCAATCAAAAGGATAGAAATGTTATCAAAAAATACATAAGCCCATCTATAGTGAGATTAATCATTTATGGTTCCTAAAATGGACTTATAATTCATATATCATATTTCTTAATATAATAAAACTGGTTTCTACTAAATAGGGACTTCCTGTAGGCCAGTGGTAGGCGATAATGGCCAGTCGCACTTCGGTCGTGGGTTCGATTCCCACAGCCTTGTCCGACGCGATGGGCTGTCACCCATCCTACAGGTTATCCTTTTTCTAAAACTATATTACTATAACATCCCATCATTAATATCGAAAAAACTTCTATCCTTAAACAATATTAACTTATGTCCAACATAATCCATTCCAATCATTAGGCTTATCCATAATACTACAGTCCACTCTCATAATATAGTGAAAAAGATTACCAGAGATTTAATACCATCGTTGATCCCCATATATCATAAGATATGTCTTGTTGGTCACATTACAAACATTCAAAGGCCTTAATCATGTATTCTCTTGAATACCCATTAAACCTTAGTGAAAACATGAATGCACTTAAAAGTTAACACTTTCCACATACCGAAATCCACAAAATTCAATATACTCAAACCATGATATCACTTAGTCCTTATATCAATCATGAGCTCATGAATACAATCAAACATCTCATTATCTTCTTATCCCTTCATTATGTTCATATCATCTGTTTACCAAAAATGTCTCAATCACCTTTCATGGTTACCGGTACCATAAAATTATTGAAAACCACAATAGACCAAAACATAGATATTCCAATATTCCACGATACTATATACAACATTATTTATGAATCCCATTACATAAACACTTAATCATTCCACCACATCGTTGTAATATTCATCATTTCAAATGGTGATCGCATGTGACTTCCCTTTGTCCATTGCCTTAAGTGGTTTGTCATGTCGATCATCACTAACCCTTGGATGATGGCATTTATTAGCATAATGCCCCATTTCCTTGCACATGAAGCATTAAAGTGCAGTAGGTTCATTTTGTGTATCCCTTCCTTTATTTGCATCATTAGGCATATTCTTCCCATCATTGCGGCATTCAAATGCCCGATGACAT
The DNA here is from genome assembly GCA_963277665.1 of Viscum album. NCBI lineage: Eukaryota > Viridiplantae > Streptophyta > Magnoliopsida > Santalales > Viscaceae > Viscum > Viscum album. The sequence continues at coordinate 2,102,595,260 of OY728128.1, read as the reverse complement.
TCCTTTCCACATTTGAAACATTTACTTGTCCCTTTAAGACAATCTCCACCATTCTTCTTTCCACACTTTGAGCATAAGGAAACATTCATCTTCTTTTTACCATTATTCTGAGATTTCTCCTTGAACTCCATCTTTCGTTTCTTGTCAAAACTATGAGATGGATAAGTAACACCAACTTCCATTTCTACCTTGATAGCACAATGCACAATTTCTTCATAGCTACTGAAGTCTCTTATAGCTAATGCCCTTCGAAGACTTGGTTTTAAGCCACTGAAGAATCAATCAACTTTACTTTCAGGTTGGATGATAAAGCCAGATGCATACCTTGCAAGCCTTGTAAAATTTGATTCGTATATACCAACAGATTCATCATCCTTTTGTTTTAGTTCAAGAAAATCCTTCTCCATCTTTGTTCGAATAATACGAGGGAAGTACTCATTGAAAATTAAGTTCTTGAACTCGTCCCATTCCATGGACTCAATTTCATCTCTTGGACTCGTATTCTTGATAAGATTCCACCATTGATCAGCTTCACCTACCAAACGATATACTGCTAAGATGACTATATCATGTTCATAACATTGAAGAACTGAAAATATCTTTTCAGTGGTAATGATCCATTGTTCAACAACAAGTGGATCAGAATACCCACTGAAAGAAGATGGACGTTGCCTAATGAAGGACTCAATAGAATATTGTTCCCTTCTCTGCTCATTTGGAAGTCCAAAATGATTCATAGCTTGTGTAAGTATAGCAATAAGATTTTTCACTCCATCTCCCATAACATTTTTTTTGTTCAGGAGGATAATCATTGCATTTTCCATTACATTGATCAACACGGTTCCTTCGGGTTCTAGCCATCGTCTAAAACCCAAAAATAATAGCGTGAGAGGCAAAAATCACGCTAGGAAAAACAATATAATAAAGGGGGAGTACCTTCAATATCTAATCATCTTGGGTTACCGTAATTCTAGTACTATAACCTATTCTTATACTTAACCTTAGGGACATCCCTAGACATACCATAGAAATTTCTCTAGGGATCTCACTAAAGTTCTCGCATCCTAGTTTCCGAAGGTTGACTAAACCTTTCCTCTGATACCAACTGTAGAGACCCGAAGCCTGACGCACAGGGACATTACATTACTTTTGCGGAATACTTAGTACATAACAAAAACACACACACAAGGACCGTAATAGTTTAGTGTCTTTGGAAACATGGAATATAATCTTCTAATCATGGTGAAAGATCTTCAACATCTCGCATAAAGATCTTCTTTTTTTAAACCTAAATCCTTTATTTATGTCCTGGGGAAAAGAAAACATAAAAGGGTGAGTTCAAATGCTAAGTAAGGGTAAAAAAAGAAATATCAGTCACGACATATTCATAAGAACATATCTTTTGGAAATCTTTACCTGCAAAAGAGATCATAATTTCATAACATGGGATAAATCATAATAGTGAAATGTAATCCCAATAATCATAACCTAAAACATAAAACTTTGTGGAATACACACATAATCATAGAGAATCATTTCTTATTAGTCAAGACTAATTTCTAATATAATCCTAGTGGACAAAGTCCCCTTTTCAGCCAAGTTCACTCCTCATTTCAGTCTTGTTTCACTGAACCGGTATAACCTACCGTTCAGCCATGTCTATCTCATGAGATATAAAATCTTTACCCAATGATTTTGAGGGAGATATAGGTCCCACCCATCTCATAATGAAACCATTCTTATGTGTGCGACAAAAATCATAAATCATACATCATTTCATAACCCATGTAATAAAAACGAAATTCTTAAACATCGTGACATCATAAAACAATTCATATAAGATAAAAGAATTCATAAAAAAAATATTTCCACCACAACATAATCAAATCCATGTAATAATAGGGATATAAATAGAACCCTTTATAATCTTAGTTGGAAAATAATTTTGATAAAACACTTGAACTCCATTCTTGAGGAAAATATCCTTTCTACTTCAAAAATACTATTCCTTTCTTAACATGTCATACCGTCTTAAACTAAAGAAGTTGATTAAAAATGAATTTGAAAACTTGTAAAGGAATATTCTTGGAAATAATGTTTTAAAAATCAATTCATGTCGTATATGTTAAAAAACATTCTTCTCGTACTTTTGTTAGAAAAGTCAAAAAGTACCTCGTACAAAAAATGACAAAATATTTCTTTCATATCCTTTACTAAAAACTCACCGAAGGGTAAAATTGGATTTAAACAATTGTAGGTGGATGTAAATAATATTACATATTTTGGAAACATGGATGTGTATGATAAAATACACCCCAGTAAATACCAAAGTATAAACAATCACGGATAAAAATGAGATTGTGATATTTCCCTTACCTAAGGTCCTATTTGCTTCGTATGTGTCCGAAACTCCTGTATAATGATTTAAATAATGTCATTGACTTGTTCTAGAATCATACTCATTGTTATTATATCATATATGGTTCACTTATGGCTTTATATTACCCGTTCTTTTGTAAATTCCATGTTAAAGAGTGTTTTGGGTAAAATTGTTTCATTTGTCGTCCATGTTTTGACTTGTAATTATTCATATGATTACTTAGATCATGATTACATAATTCCAGAATATAAAACATGATTTATATATAATATATATTCACAATACATATATATATAATAGATTAGTAAATGGAAATAAATACACCGTTCATGGAGATGGTAGACCGTACGTATGCATGAACGCTGTTTTCTTTTCCTTATTGAGTTGGATGGAATTAAGTAGATGACATACATATATATACACATAAATCCAGAATCATTATTATGTAATATATTTCATTATTAATTATTATATATACTTTATTATCATTCATGAATGGTTAACGTGGAGAATGAATCTCATCGCGTCGTGGAGAAGGTAGTCCGTACGTACGCACGAGCGATGATATCGTTCTCATGATTGTGGAATTTTATTAGTATGTATGTATACTATGTTGGGTGGAGAAGGTGAGTGATGGAAAGAGGGGGGGGGGTGAATTGCCTTTTAAAAAATAATTAACAATTTAAAATCAATGAAAAACGTGCAGCGGAAATAAAAGAGGCAAGACACAAAACTTGATAACGGAGTTCGGCTTAAATCCCAAGCCTACGTCTCCGCTCCCAACTCAACCGTTGAGAGATTTACTACCGCTTGCTTTTTAATGGTTTTAGAAAGAAACCCACTAGACTTTAAGGTAGTCTAGAACCTATTACAGCTTGCTTTTAATGGTTGAGCAAGAACCCACTTGCTTTTAATGGTTGAGCAAGAACCCACTAGCCTTCTTACTGGTGAAGGCTAGCTCACCTATGACTCAAGCCTTTTAAAAGGGAAGGCTTGACTAACCTATTCACACCTCAAAGGTGGTGTGAAAACCCAAACAAAGAGAGGATAAAAGAAATGGGGGTTTGTAGGCACAAAACCCAAAATGATGCTCAAAATGATAAAACAATAAAAACCGTAAGGAGGAGAAGCCTTGGGCGTCAAAGGATTGATGAAGTTGATGAAGGGGGCTCCCAAACTTCTTTGATGGTGCTCCTTGGATGTGGAAGTGGATTGGAGCAATTGAGGTTCCTTGAGGGAAATGCGCCGGAGGTTCGCCAAATGATGGAGAAATGTGTCTGTGGGTTTCCGTGGCTTGGATATGGTTCCACTATTGTTCCATTGTTGTTCCGGGGCTTCCTAGTCCTTTATTTATAGAGGGGGAACCCTCATATGGCCGTTTGGGGTCTTCGGAGCCGTTGGAGAGGCCTTCGGAGCCGTTGGGGGTCAAGTGGACAAGCCTGGTCAAAGACCAACGGCTAGTTTGACTGGCTCCACCGGCTGACCGGTGCTTGGCCACTGGTTGGCCGGTGCTTTGAAAAAGGAGAGGCCTTCGGGCTCAGGCACCACCAGCTGGCCGGTGAGGAGGCCACCAGTTGGCCGGTGCGGAGGCAGTAGCGGTCCCTATTTGTCTGGGTTCCACCGGCGAGCCGGTGATGGGACACCGGTTGGCCGGTGGTCTGGACAGAAATGATGCCTTCTGTCCAGGCACCATCGGCTGGCCGGTGGTCATCCACCGGTTGGCCGGTGGACTGAAAATCAGTCCACTTTTGCCTCGTTGCTTTCTTGGCCCAATTACTTGGCAACCTGAAATCATGCCTATCATCCAAAAACACTTAAAACAAGATTAGATAAATAATAGAGTGATTGTGATCATGAAAATTAAGCCACGAGGGGTATGAGAGGTACAACAATCTCCCCCTATTTTGATGATCACAGTCACCAAAACAAGCAATGTAAAAGACTGAAATGAAATGCATGCTTTAAAGGATAAATTGAAAAAGTAAAGCAAAGCATGAGAGAAAGATTTCTCCCCAATCAATAAAGAATTTCTCCCCCTTTGTGATTATCAAAATAGCACGGGGCATAAAACTTGATTGAGGGAAAGGATTGAAAAACAAGATAGAGATTTTAAACCAATTGAAATTTTTGAAATTTGAATTGAATGTTTTGAATTGAAAATTTTGAATTCAATGTTTTGAAAAGAAAGTTTGAAAATGAAGCAAAAAGGCTTAAACGATCATAACTCCCCATAAATAAAAACAATAAATCACCGGGGAGAGGATTTTGAAAACGAGACAAATTTTGGTCCGGAGAGACTCGCTAAAAGGGATTTTTCAATCCAAACTTGTCTAGTGGCGGGTCTTCTCCTATAAAATTCATCATTAAAGAAAATAGTTTTGGGCCTTCCATACCGGGCATTTTTTCAATTGCACTCATAAATTAAGTGCCCGGTTTTTTTACAATAATTGCATAATTTATTTTGAGAGCTCCCCCTTACAAAAATAGTTGGAGCATGGGAAGAAGAAGATTGCTTGGAATAGCCAAGCCCTTGGGTGGTTCTAGCCAAACGTTGAGAACCTAGCAATTTGGTCAAATTTTGTTCACCTTGGGTGAACTTGGCAAGAGATTCCCTTAAATCTTTGATTTTTGATTCCATAGAATCAACATCGGGAAGGTTTTGGACCTTGAGGGACAACTCTTCCTTTTCTTTGAGAAGTTGTTCCTTTCCGGAAGAAAGTTTTTTGAAATTCTTTTTTAAAGCAACAAATTTGGAAGAAAGTTCGTGAAAACCTTCCACCAATTGATCTCTTGCATGTTGGAGATCCTCGTAAGATAAATTATTGAAAGAATTTGAAGAACTAGAGGAAGAGGAGTCAGAAGAGGTTACCTCATGGAATGCCATTAGGCATTTTTTACCATTGTCTCTTGAGGAAGAGGAGGAGGAGGATGTGGAGCTATCACTCCATGTGGCCTTGAATGCCTTCTTCTTTTCCGTTTGCTTGGCCTTTTTCTTGTTGAGTGGGCAATCGGGCTTGTAATGGCCTTTCTTACCACACCCGTAACATGTTACCTCGTGCTCGGATTTTCATTGGGTTGAGCCTTGCGGGATTTCTTCTTCTTGTGCTTCTTCATGAATTTGGGCATTTTGCGGGCAAGATTCTCCATTTCTGAATCGCCGCTTGAAGAGGAAGATGAGGAGGAGGAGGAGCATTCTTCTTGTTGAACATTGAAGGCGATGTTCTTTGGAGTTTTGATGAGATTGCCTTCCTTTTCAGCTTGCCTCCTCATGGTGATCTCGTAGGTCATGAGGGATCCGATGAGCTCTTCGACCGGCATGTTCTTGATGTCTTTTGCTTCTCGGATTGCCGTGACTTTTGGTGCCCATGTGCTTGGTAAGATCCAAAGGATCTTCTTGACCATCGTTTCTGCAGAAACATCATCTCCAAGAGGCTTTCTACCATTGCAAACGTCAGTAAAACGAGTAAACATTTCAGAAATTGATTCAAGTGGGTGCATGGTGAAAGACTCAAAATCTTGACGGTACATATCCAATCGAGTATCCTTAACTTTGTTGGTCCCCCCATGGGTAACTTCCAAAAGTTTCCAGATTTCATATGATGAGGTGCATGTGGAAACTTGATTGAATTCATTACGATCAAGGCCGCAATGAAGAGCGTTCATGGCTTTGCCATCAAGCTCGAAATTTTTAATATCGGCTTGAGTCCATTTGGATTCATCGGGAGAAGAAAGAGAATAACCATGCATGACAATTCTATAAATAGGATAACCTATACTTCTATGAAAAGTGGTCATGCGGGTTTTCCAATAAGTGTAGTCGGTTTCATCAAAGAATGGAGCACGACCCAATGAATAACCTTCGGGGGCGAAAGAAGTTGAAGACATCATAAAGGATCTTGAATTTGAAACCGGTGAAGGTATTACTCAAATTTTGGCTCTGATACCAATTGTTGGGCGGAGAAGGTGAGTGATGGCAAGAGGGGGGGGGGTGAATTGCCTTTTAAAAAATAATTAACAATTTAAAATCAAAGAAAAACGTGCAGCGGAAATAAAAGAGGCAAGACACAAAACTTGATAACGGAGTTCGGCTTAAATCCCAAGCCTACGTCTCCGCTCCCAACTCAACCGTTGAAAGATTTACTACCGCTTGCTTTTTAATGGTTTTAGCAAGAAACCCACTAGACTTTAAGGTAGTCTAGAACCTATTACAGCTTGCTTTTAATGGTTGAGCAAGAACCCACTTGCTTTTAATGGTTGAGCAAGAACCCACTAGCCTTCTTACAGGTGAAGGCTAGCTCACCTATGACTCAAGCCTTTTAAAAGGGAAGGCTTGACTAACCTCTTCACACCTTGAAGGTGGTGTGAAAACCCAAACAAAGAGAGGATAAAAGAAATGGGGGTTTGTAGGCACAAAACCCAAAATGATGCTCAAAATGATAAAACAATAAAAACCATAATGAGGAGAAGCCTTGGGCGTCAAAGGATTGATGAAGTTGATGAAGGGCGCTCCCAAGCTTCTTTGATGGTGCTCCTTGGATGTGGAAGTGGATTGGAGCAATTGAGGATCCTTGAGGGAAATGCGTCGGAGGTTCACCAAATGATGGAGAAATGTGTCTGTGGGCTTCCGTGGCTTGGATATGGTTCCACTACTGTTCCATTGTTGTTCCGGGGCTTCCTAGTCCTTTATTTATAGAGGGGGAACCCTCATATGGCCGTTCGGGGTCTTCGGAGCCGTTGGAGAGGCCTTCGGAGCCGTTGGGGGTCAAGTGGACAAGCCTGGTCAAAGCCCAACGGCTAGTTTGACTGGCTCCACCGGCTGACCGGTGCTTGGTCACCGGTTGGCTGGTGCTTTGAAAAAGGAGAGGCCTTCGGGCTCAGGCACCACCGGCTGGCCGGTGAGGAGGCCACCGGTTGGCCGGTGCGGAGGTAGTAGTTGTCCCTATTTGTCTGGGTTCCACCGGCTGGCCGGTGATGGGACACCGGTTGGCCGGTGGTCTGGACAGAAAGGATGCCTTCTGTCCAGGCACCATCGGCTGGCCGGTGGTCATCCACCGGTTGGCCGGTGGACTGAAAATCAGTCCACTTTTGCCTCGTTGCTTTCATGGCCCAATTCCTTGGCAACCTGAAATCATGCCTATCATCTAAAAACACTTATAACAAGATTAGATAAATAAGAGAGTGATTGTGATCATGAAAATTAATCCACGAGGGGTACGAGAGGTACAACAATCTCCCCCTAATTTGATGATCACAATCACCAAAACAAGCAATGTAAAAGACTGAAATGAAAGGCATGCTTTAAAGGATAAATTGAAAAAGTAAAGCAAAGCATGAGAGAAAGATTTCTCTCCCAATCAACCAAGAATTTCTCCCCCTTTGTGATTATCAAAATAGCACGGGGCATAAAACTTGATTGAGGGAAAGGATTGAAAAAATAATAGAGATTTTAAACCAATTGAAATTTTTGAAATTTGAATTGAAAGATTTGAATTGAAAAATTTGAATTGAAAGTTTTGAAAAGAATGTTTGAAAATGAAGCAAAAAGGCTTAAACGATCCTAACTCCCCCTAAATAAAAACAATAAATCACTGGGGAGAGGATTTTGAAACCGAGAAAAATTTTGGTTCGGAGAGACTCGCTAAAAGGGATTTTTCAATCCAAACATGTCTAGTGGCAGGTCTTCTCCTATAAAATTCATCATTAAAGAAAATAGTTTTGGGCCTTCCATACCCGGCATTTTTGCAATTGCACTCATAAATTAAGTGCCCGGTTTTTTTTACAATAATTGCAAAATTTATTTTGAGAGCTCCCCCTTACAAAAATAGTTGGAGCATGGGAAGAGGAATCTTGCTTGGAATAGCCAAGCCCTTGGGTGGTTCTATCCAAACGTTGAGAACCTAGCAATTTGGTCAAATTTTGTTCACCTTGGGTGAACTTGGCAAAAGATTCCCTTAAATAATTGATTGTTGATTCCATAGAATCAACATCGGGAAGGTTTTTGACCTTGAGGGACAACTCTTCCTTTTCTTTGAGAAGTTGTTCCTTTTCGGAAGAAAGTTTTTTGAAATTATTTTTTAAAGCAACAAATTTGGAAGAATGTTCGTGAAAACCTTCCTCCAATTGATCTCTTGCATGTTGGAGATCCTCGTAAGATAAATTATTGAAAGAATTTGACGAACTAGAGGAAGAGGAGTCGGAAGAGGTTACCTCATGGAATGCCATTAGGAATTTTTTACCTTTGTCACTTGAGGAGGAGGAGGAGGAGGATGTGGAGCTATCACTCCATGTGGCCTTGAATGCCTTCTTCTTTTCCTTTTGCTTGGCCTTTTTCTTGTTGAGTGGGAAATCGGGATTGTAATGGCCTTTCTTGCCACACCCGTAACATGTTACCTCGGGCTCAGATTTTTCGTTTGGTTGAGCCTTTCGGGATTTCTTCTTCTTGTGCTTATTCATGAATTTTTGCATTTTGCGGGCAAGATTCTCCATTTCTGAATCGCCGCTTGAAGAGGAAGATGAGGAGGAGGAGGATCTTTCTTCTTGTTGAACTTTGAAGGTGATGTTCTTTGGAGTTTTGATGAGATTGCCATCCTTTTCAGCTTGCCTCCTCATGGTGATCTCGTAGGTCATGAGGGATCTGATGAGCTCTTCGACCGGCATGTTCTTGATGTCTTTTGCTTCTTGGATTGCCGTGACTTTTAGTGCCCATGTGCTTGGTAAGATCCAAAGGATCTTCTTGACCATCGTTTCTGCAGAAACGTCATCTCCAAGAGACATTCTACCATTGCAAACGTCAGTAAAACGAGTAAACATTTCAGAAATTGATTCAAGCGGGTGCATGGTGAAAGACTCAAAATCTTGACGGTACATATCCAATCGAGTATCCTTAACTTTTTTGGTCCCCTCATTGGTAACTTCCAATAGTTTCCATATTTCATGTGATGAGGTGCATGTGGAAACTCGATTGAATTCATTACGATCAAGGCCGCAATGAAGAGCGTTCATGGCTTTGCCATCAAGCTCTTAATTTTTAATATCGGCTTGAGTCCATTTGGATTCATCGGGAGAAGAAATAGAATAACCATGCATGGCAATTCTATAAATAGGATAACCTATACTTCTATGAAAAGTGGTCATGCGGGTTTTCCAATAAGTGTAGTCGGTTTCATCAAAGAATGGAGCACGACCCAATGAATAACCTTCGGGGGCGAAAGAAGTTGAAGACATCATAAAGGATCTTGAATTTGAAACCGGTGAAGGTATTACTCAAATTTTGGCTCTGATACCAATTGTTGGGCGGAGAAGGTGAGTGATGGCAAGAGGGGTGGGGGGTGAATTGCCTTTTAAAAAATAATTAACAATTTAAAATCAAAGAAAAACGTGCAGCGGAAATAAAAGAGGCAAGACACAAAACTTGATAACGGAGTTCGGCTTAAATCCCAAGCCTACGTCTCCGCTCCCAACTCAACCGTTGAATGATTTACTACCGCTTGCTTTTTAATGGTTTTAGCAAGAAACCCACTAGACTTTAAGGTAGTCTAGAACCTATTACAGCTTGCTTTTAATGGTTGAGCAAGAACCCACTTGCTTTTAATGGTTGAGCAAGAACCCACTAGCCTTCTTACAGGTGAAGGCTAGCTCACCTATGACTCAAGCCTTTTAAAAGGGAAGGCTTGACTAACCTCTTCACACCTTGATGGTGGTGTGAAAACCCAAACAAAGAGAGGATAAAAGAAATGGGGGTTTGTAGGCACAAAACCCAAAATGATGCTCAAAATGATAAAACAATAAAAACCATAATGAGGAGAAGCCTTGGGCGTCAAAGGATTGATGAAGTTGATGAAGGGCGCTCCCAAGCTTCTTTGATGGTGCTCCTTGGATGTGGAAGTGGATTGGAGCAATTGAGGATCCTTGAGGGAAATGCGTCGGAGGTTCACCAAATGATGGAGAAATGTGTCTGTGGGCTTCCGTGGCTTGGATATGGTTCCACTATTGTTCCATTGTTGTTCCGGGGATTCCTAGTCCTTTATTTATAGAGGGGGAACCCTCATATGGCCGTTCGGGGTCTTCGGAGCCGTTGGAGAGGCCTTCGGAGCCGTTGGGGGTCAAGTGGACAAGCCTGGTCAAATCCCAACGGCTAGTTTGACTGGCTCCACCGGCCGACCGGTGCTTGGCCACCGGTTGGCTGGTGCTTTGAAAAAGGAGAGGCCTTCGGGCTCAGGCACCACCGGCTGGCCGGTGAGGAGGCCACCGGTTGGCGGGTGCGGAGGCAGTAGCTGTCCCTATTTGTCTGGGTTCCACCGGCTGGCCGGTGATGGGACACCGGTTGGCCGGTGGTCTGGACAGAAAGGATGCCTTCTGTCCAGGCACCATCGGCTGGCCGGTGGTCATCCACCGGTTGGCCGGTGGACTGAAAATCAGTCCACTTTTGCCTCGTTGCTTTCTTGGCCCAATTCCTTGGCAACCTGAAATCATGCCTATCATCCAAAAACACTTAAAACAAGATTAGATAAATAATAGAGTGATTGTGATCATGAAAATTAAGCCACGAGGGGTACGAGAGGTACAACATACTATTTCAGAATAAATATCACTTTACAATAATCATATATAGTTATTATGTACACCATTATACCCATCCATGTATGGTGGTGGTGGAAAATAGATTACACCACGACGTGGAGACGGTATTTCGTACGTACGCACGCGCGGTGATTTCGTTTTCCGTAGGATGGATAGATGGTAAAATAAGGTTGTTTCATAATTATAATAACATATCAGTATATAATTGATACTGATGTTATTACTTCATAATGAAACAACATAAGAAGAAGAAGTGTAAGAAGAAATAAAGATGAAAGAATCAGTAACGTGCATTACCTCTTCTTTGAAGCACCTTTTTGAGACCTCCTTTTAGGGCACTAACATTGGTCTTTTAGGAATACTAGAACCTCTAGGATGTTTCTAGGGAAGTGTAGAAGGGAATTTGGCTGGGGTTGGCTGAGTATGAAGGCTCAAAGTGGTGTGAGGAAGAGAGGGAGGAGGTGCCCTTTTATAAGGGAGGAGAGGGGCACCTTTGGAATAACTAAAACTATTATTTTATTATAAAGTCAAATTCGGTTTTAAATAGCTCCAAATTGATTCATCTCGAAGATAATGTGGGGATGGGTCGAAATCCTCTCATCCAATAGAATTTACAGAAGTTTAGGTTCCTATTTTAACCTTATCATTTAGATTTAACATTAAGTAAACTAATTTTACTTTTACCGTGTCCTCTTGTGTTCTTATACTATAAGGTTAATAAACTTACTATAAGAAGACAAAAGCACCCCAAGTTTTTTATTATTAATATATATAACCTTATCTAAGTCATTTGGCTGAGACTTTGATTTTGAGGAATAAAATAACAATTAATAATATAATATTTGTTTTAAAAACTATTTTATGTCAATTTTGACACTATTTAGTAATTAATTTTATTGAAACACATAACAGAATTATTAGTTAGAAAAAATTTAATTAAATCAATACTAACATGTCATATTAACCTATAAAATTAGTGGAGTTCATAAAAAGTCTCAAATTACATTCATTTGGTTATTTATAACATCAATTATGTCAATATTTTATTAATAAAATAATTATGACATCATCTTTGTGTCATAAATAAATTAAATTATTTAAATTCTAAAAATTACAAATAAAATAACATTATGTAGAAAATATTTTTATCTTTCTAATGAATATTTATAGTCTAATTTATCTTATGTATAACCCCATATAAAAAATGATCTACTTATTAAACATTGATATTAACTATTTTAACCCTTCTTTAAATAAATTAATAATAAATGTCCTAATCTAATCCAAGTGGGCCTAAATGGTCATAGTTTATTCCTAAGGTTGTTTTTTTCAAATTAAACTTGTAAAATAGAATTATGACATGTGTTAGGGTAATAATAATATCATTTTTACCCTTAATTACCATATTTACTTTTAACCGTAGTAAAAAAAAGTAAAAAGTTACTATTCACCAAAAATTATTTTCATCTCATTGAACCACATTTTAGTCCTTTATATTAACCGTGTCTCTCGGATTTTCGAAATTCCACTCACAGAAACGGTAAAATTATGTTTTACGAAAAATTCAGTTTTTTAACTACCACTTAGTGGTTTCACTATTCATCAAAAATTGAAATTTTTCAGAAAAATACCAAAAATTAGGCCTAAGATATATTTGATATTATGAATTCAAAAATGATGTCTATTTTACCAAATTAAAAACATATCAGTTGCGTTAATTAATTTAAAAGTTAATTCCCGTCGTCAAAACAAATAGCGTGTTCTTAAGAGATAATAACTGTCAAAAGATTGACACTTGTTTATGTCTGGTTTAAATGTGAAATTACATACAATGAAAAATATTGTATTAAATTGTAAAAATATATTCTAAATATACTTTAAAACCACTATAATTAATAATTTATCGCTATTAGTTATTTCGATTAAAAAGGTTGTTTTGAATTAAAATTTAGTAATTTTCACTATTCATCAGAAAATGAAAGTTATCTGAAAAGTACCAAAATTTCACCCTAAGCTAATTTCGATATTCCGAATCCAGAAATGAAGTCCATTTTGAAAAATAAAAATAACAAAATTTCCAAAAGTGGTTATTACAATTCATAACGGCTAGTTTTAATAATATTTTAATAGCATATCGTTGTTTAGTGAAACTCGGTATTGCGTACTACACATGCTATCGAGGAAGGTCGTGATTGCGTGTAATGAAAAGCAAGTCAAGGATGCGTGTTGCGCAAGCTCCTTTTGGTGTAGCGTACAACACAAGACATTAATGAAATTAAAAAGAATATTTTTCATAAAATCTCGGGGTGTTACAATTCATCTCTTCTTGGTTATGATACCCAATTGGAATATTTACCATATGTAGCTCCTCATCCAGTGTCCCTAGAGTATGTATTTCAGACACATATTATAGTAACTGTTCCTTTGGAGAAGTAATTTAAATTATTCTTGGTGGTGATATGGATATTCCTAGATGATTTCCATTTCCATTGGTAGGGTTCTACCGAAGATGAGGATGCTAGTTATTCCGCGCTACCATATTTTGGAGCCTTCTCTAGTTTTGAGAGCATCCAACCTCATTTGTTTCATCCAAACCAACCACCTCTCAGGTTATATTATCCATTTTTATACCATTTCATTATCATGATGACCAATTTATACCATGTTGATAGTGACAACATTTACAGAGTTATATAATGAAATAGTGGTCAAGTGATAACTTTCAATGCAACATTGATGATTCTATACAGCTTTCATTAGGGTAATTATGTGAACCCTTCTCAATATTGGGTCATTTTTTCATGCAACCCTGGGGTGTCTGATCATATTTTTAATACATTACTCCTATATTTTCCTTATGAGTAAATAACTTGAGGGAGTTTTGGGCCAAGATTTCTGAATGGTCACTGAATAGTAGAGGTATGTATTGTGGTGGGAGGGATAAGTGGCACAACATCTATTTTTATACCAACCTAGAGAAGACTAATTTCCATTATGGGGATGATGATGGTGAAAATTTCCCAAACCCTATGGAATGGGAGTCATTATAGGACGAAAGTAGTACTGTCTAGTTGTCTTTTTGAGTATCCAATGAATCTAGTGAGGGACATTATGATTCCCTGGATGGACATGAATTTATAAATTCCCTCATCCTAGTGTGGTAGGGGTGATATGTAATCACCACATATTAATTTAGGGTCCACTTAGAGGATGTTTAAAATAGAGATGATGACTAAGATATAAATTCCCCAAGCCCCATGGGATGAGTTCACATGACGATATAGAGGATATTCCATTATTTCTCATGGGGATTGACAATCTGATGGGTGTAAGTAGTGGTAGATATTCTATTATAAAAGGATCCTAGGTCTTATCTTGTACATCTTCTATGGTAGCTTCTATTATAGCCCGATTGATGCCACATTGTTGTGCCCACATGGGACTAGGGAGAAAAAACTATCCATGATGAGAATTTTTCTTCATGGGAAGTTGTCAGATCGATTAAAATATAATTCTTCATGTTTGAAATGTGTTCTCATTTCTTTGGGGATCAATGTTAATGTCTTATCGGCTATCATATCCCAATTTTATTAATGTCAGGTCATTTTTGATGTGAGGGATTTCCATTATAGTGACAAACTAGCCCAAATGTTACATACTCCCAAGATTTTTTCTGAGGATATAATAGTGCGAGACACCAAATAAGAGATGTTTTCTTCATCCTATGGTGTATAAAAGTGTAAAACATTATACATTCCCCATACTCAAATATTGGTACATTATTTGGCTTCATAGACAACTTGATGAAGTGTCACCATGCAATAATGGAAAACATGTTTTATATTTTCAATGTGCTTCTCCCATTTTGGATCTTGTGCCATAAAGATAACTTCCATGTCTACCAAACAGTAGATTACACTGAATATCCAAAGCTGAAACTCATATTATAGACATGGTTTATGTCCATAATTCAATCACTAATGAGTATCCCACATATTTTTCCCTAGATAACAAACACACTCCTTTTAAAGATCATAAAGTATATACTAGTTGGAAGTAGCGAGGAGATAAATTATGATGATTAGTTTGATTCCAGACCACTGTATCTATTATTAAATGTCGAAATACTCCTCATCAACCTTACACATATAAATCTACTTAGACCATAGATGGTGGAACTTATCATTACTTATTAATTGGAGTGATGGTAATCTTGATATTGATGGGGAACTGTATAAAATTAACCCAGATGTTTCAAGAACCTCCTTATCTAACCTTGTTAGAGTTTTAAAAACCTATCTATACGGAGGTGTGTGGGAAATGGGAGTATTTCTTTTTCTAGGGGAGATAAATCAATGGGATGGTATACCATGGTGTATATCAGGATTAGATTCCTCGTGATCAATCTACACACTATAATAAAGATTAATGTTATGGTAGTGAACATATTCTACAGTTTCCTTGATAGAAGAGTTTACATAAAATTGGGGTGTTGAGAATGTGTCTCAAATGACTTGAAGAACACTGGAACTGAGTAGATTATGAATACGGGAGGTTTTCAAAATCAATTTAAGAATATTATAATGTTCCCTTTTTAAATGTGTAGGGATATGATCCTGGTGTGTGATGGTTAAAGGAACATGTATATAACCTTATGGTGTTGTAAGAATATATTCCCTACGCTAATAAGCTACTAGAATATGCCCACATGATACCTCATTATTAATAAAAATATGAGCATGTACTTAGACATCGTCAATTCTAACATGGTGAGACTCATTCAAGATGGTAGTATTAGCCCAATATTAGGTTTATGGGATATGTATCTAGACACTCCTAGAATAAGTATGATCCTTCCCCAAGGAATGTGCTTCTCTAACTTGGTGAGCCCTGGTTGGATCAGAAATATGATCCAGGTCCAAATATTCATTACCCACTAGAATATGGTAGTGGACCTCCAGAATTAGGCAAGAGACTTGCGCCTTCTCCCTTATTTTTATGGAATGATGTTCCACAATTGTTTATTTCGAAATGTAGGAATATTTTCCTTGCTTACGTGATCGACTAGAATATGTCATGAACATTTACTGACTAGAATATGAGCCAATACCAATGCTTGTTTCATTCCCACATGGTGTTCCCGAGCTATAATGTGGATATATGCACGATCCAGGGCCTTTTTTGAATGTAATTATACTTCACCAACAAGAGTTTGATCGTTTACTATGGTTTGTTTCCCTCATCAAGAATGGGGTTGTGAGATTGATATTAGTTCTTTTGAATATGCCACCAGATTTTTTTGATAGGAATGTGCCCCTATCCTTAGGAATGTGCCGCTCTCTCCTGATGAGTCTTGGTTGGAATAGAAGTTTGAACCCAATATGATTCCATGTCCATTATTTGAATATGATTATAATCATCCTTTACAAGGATAAAGAATGTGTTCATACTCCAGTACAACCTTTTTTTTCACATTGATCAGTGTGTTGGGTTTCCATGGATATAGGAACAAGAATATGTTCATGCCATGTAATATGGAACAATTTTAAAATATTCCAATGGAGTACTTCAGCTGCTGCTAAAACATATTGGCATTTTTTCAATGTGAGTGCATGGATATAAGACATCACATTTTCGGTCTCCATTATAAAAAGGAATAAGTTTTTGATTGATGCAGGGATATAAACCATATTTTTTCCTACTTATTTACATTGGAATATGTCAATGGGTTTTATTTATGACGGAAGTGTTATGCACCTCCCCATTCCTACTAGAGGAATATGCCTACATACATGTCACTATTTCACAGGGATAAGAACAGTCTTGTTGGTTCTTAAAAATATATTGCCACATGTATCGTTAGTAGGAGTGGGGATATGATCCCTATCATAGATATCCAACACATTTGTCTCCCAAAGAGACATCTTTTCTTCGCACATATTTGTGTCAGGGGTTGTATCATGTCAATTGGTACCCTTATTATGTTGTTAGTGAGTACTAGTGGTATGGTGTTGGAAATGATGGCTAATAGGTACCCTCCATGGAGACACATGGACTAGATGAAACCATCATCATAGAATAATGGTGTGAGTTTTCATACTCTAGGGATAAGATCCTGAAGAAGTTGGTTTTAATGTCAATGGATACATGATTAGTATTAAGATTTCATGGGTGATACAGACTCTCTGACCACCATGCTTAGAGAAAATCATGGGAATCTTACATGGTTGGGGTTATACTATGGAGGTGCTAGTCATAGACCACTAGGTTTTAAACCTATCAATGAATATTTCAAGCAGTAAAGATCACTTTGCGATTAGTGGGGGTTGCAACATCATATTATTTAAGAGAGATAAAACTGAATGATGAAGTCATTGCATTGGATCGAGAAGCTATTATTATTTACAATCATGGGAACAACTGGGAACAAGAATACTGATTAGTGATATATCATTGGAATGATGTGCTCAATCAGATATGAATGGTTAAGAAAATTATCTTCAATTACCAGTCCATTCATTATTATTGTGTGTAACATTTATTTTGAGGATATAATTATAGTAACCATAGATATAGAGGATCATCTATAAATTCATTTTGTTTACACTTCATTGTTTTAATTGGGTATGCAAAACAATGTGTTCTTATCCCATCATTTTAGTGATTCACATTGATCTTATCAGTTTTGTATTCACATGAGGTGAAATCAAAATTTCTCAATGTCTAATTACTGATTGTTTTATTTTTAGTGAGATTCACATTTTGTTCACCATTTTTTGTTTCAATGGATTAGAGGCAACATAAATGGTCCAAAATATTATAACCCAATCAACATTCATTGTATTTATTTTACATTATGTTCCCCATTTTTAATTGAAAATTTAGTGGCACTAAAAATATCCTACAAGATTATAACCCAGTCATTTTTTCAACGAAGTTATATCAAGTGGGGTTCATCATTTCTATTTCACCATAATTAGGGAAATGTCTAGATGGGATCAACTCGAAAATTTCATTGTTGGGGGTTTATTTTGTTCAAAAATAATGAATATTGGGTTACCAAATTCACTCTCACTATAAAATCCAAATGGTTCCCTCATTCATAACTAGTTTAATAACATAATTTCCAAAGGTAGGAGATCTACTAGGGTTTTAGGCCCATAGACTCTTAGGGAATCTTATTAGACAATAGGATGGGAGGTTGGACTCATCGAACAATTTTTGGGGAATTATATTTGAAATCAAGACTCTTATAGATTTAATATATGTTCATGAATGTTTACATAATCGTTATATGAGATAGGTTACCATAACAAAATAATCTTGGGATAATTCTCTTTTCGTTACAAAGGCACATGCTCTTATGTGAATTTACCTGTTTGTATCTATGTTTCTCTATCACTCTATTGTATTGGTTAGTTTCTTAAGCATGGAATACATATAACCATGTGCATCTGAATGCGATTCCATGAATGGAGATGATTAATATTATGAATTTGATATTGATCCATTATGTGGTGTCCTATGTATCCTTGTGATTTCAGTAATAAAAAAAATTATTTTATTGGACCCATATAGTATAATAGTCATGTGGAAATTATTTTTATACATGATCTAGGACACCTGATGCTGATCCTTGATTCTTGAAGGGAAGACCTATGTATTCCAATTATGTAGAGAATTAGTTTCTGTAGTTCATATATTTAGGCTAATACAATGAGGTTTCCCTTGTTAATGTAAATACTCAAGATGAATGTGATGTTATTTATTTAGTTACCAAAGACTTTGTGTTCCATTCATGGTGTGAGGAATAAGGGGTAGAAAATTATCATTTTCCATTTCTCATGTTGTGTAACTTATTTACTAGGAAAACCCTCTATAGATCGATACATAAAGAGGTGGATAACATTTAATAAATATAGTAGGAATAAGAGTAGTCATAGTACCTTTTATTTATCAGTCCTCTACTAGATGAGGTAGAGTGATAAGACCATCGAAATGATTGGGTCACTATGGATGAAATTAAATCTTTGTAAAGAATACAACTAAATGGATGTTTATTTGATATCGATCCCAATGACAGAATCCTATGAATCCTACTAATTACAGGATTCATAGTAATCATAGTTCAATTACACCCTTGGGATTATACCCAATGTAAATACACTTTTAATAAATCTAATGTTTCATGCCACTCACTGGGGTTTCACATACATATGTTCCCTAGGTGGTGGAGACTTGTAATACAAATGAAAAGTGAATTGAAACTCCCATGATCATCTGATCAAATACTGGTGTTAGGAAAAAGGGACGAAAAATGATCAACATCATCACCATAGAGAGTGGGGGACTTATGTATTTGGACATACCTATGTATCTTGAACCATGATAGGGGGACATATGTATCCTGAATATAGAAGGAATAATATTCATTGTAGTTCCTTTGGTTGGGGATTTTCACAATGAGGTTTCCATTTTTACTGAGGCATATTACGTTATGTCATTGATCGGTGATAACACTATATGGTGGCTATTTATATTGGGAAATAGCATTTTATGTCCCCGATTTACGTTTACACTATGATTTTTCATTTTCTATTATTACATATCATGTTATGTCATAGATCAGGGATTACAATATGTGGTTTCCATTACTATTAGGACATTTCATCTTATATCGATGTTTGGGGATTACACTATATGGTTTCCCCTGATATTATGACATATCATGTTTTTTCACTGATCAATGATTAGACATTGAGGGTTTCATTTCTATTGGGACATGTCACGACCCCCTCCCACCAAATATGTCCCTCCTGAGCCGGAAATGGTGAAAAGGAGATAACGATCCCTGAGTCCCAGCTCTAGTAGGTCCTAGAGTGGTGAATAGCACCAAGCGTATGAGTTTTCACAAATATGAGAGGCATTACCCTTTTTATTAATTAGGATCGAGAAATAGGATGAGTCAAACGAAAAAAGAAAAAGGAACAAGTAAATGAAAATAGACCCAAAACAATCCCACATGCATGTTTAAAAAATTCTGAAACATGTACAAGCACAAGAAAACTCAAATGTACAATACCAAAAGAAACAAGAGTACAACAAACTGCAACCACACCAATTGTCCCGACTAGTAGGGTCCCGCAAAACCCTGGTAGTCCTCCTGGAAACCTGATAGAAAAAAATGGGTGAGCATACATGTATACCGTGTAGGGAAACCTAAAGCTCTCATGCATAGGGGGGGGGGGGAGACATCCTAATGTCCCGTGAGAACAACAGAAAAAACCAAAACCTAGAAAAGAGTTCTATCCACCCAACCTCACCAGCTACACTCACCAAAAACACAAAACAATAGGAAGTTGTATATAAGAACAAGAGTATTGGGTACCCTGCACCATTCCCCTCACTGGCTAGCTGCTCTTCTTAACGATGAATGTCCGGACACTACCACACTCTTCCATCCCCCACACACCTAGGCCTCACAACCACATATCCCGCCCGCACACACCTAGGCCTCACAAACCACATATCCCGCCCACACACACCTGGGCCTCACAAACCATATATCCCTCCCAAACACACCTGGGCCTCATCCTGATGATTATTGGGAAAACAAACCTGCCCGAAGAATATTGGGCTAAGAATCACACCAATCGAAACCTACCCGAAGTGACTTGGGTGTAAGTTAGCCTCAATCCATCACAGCCTATCAAAACCTACCCGAAGAGTCGTGGGTGTAATGTCGCCTCAAGCCATCACAACCTATCGAAACCTACCCGTAGAGTCTTGGGTGTAAGGTCACCTCTAGCCATCACAACCTATGGAAGAAGGAGCAGGAAGGAGCTAGTAACTAAGGGGGAAAACACCCTCTCCCATAAAAAGGGAGTGTTTGGAACTAGCTGCTCAACATGGGTGGGGTGCGACAAAACACAAAGATACAGATACATATATGTATACCAAACACACAAGCCAACCTATGGCTTATAAACAGAGAAACCGAGCAGGTTCCTTGGAACTGCCACTATGAAGCCTGCATACAACAAACAAACCCAAACCAATTTAGGATTTCATGTTTCATAAGTATTAGATCATTAGTTCCTTAACTACTAGGAAAAAAATCCAAGTTAAGCGTTTCGTAGAACAAAACCCTGCCAACCACGAATCAATTTAGATAGAACACAAGAAACACAAAACAAACCTTTTTATCATCAATAAATCCACATTGATTGTTCCCGTGTTTAATTCATTATCATTCCCCACAATACATTTATCATCTTTCAACTTTCTTTTATCATCAAAACTCATTACTGCAGCCCTGTTGCCACTATAACCACATCTCCACATTCGTATCACAAAACAAGGGTCGCACCATATAAATGCCCCTTTAATATCATTTACCACTACCCCGCTTCCCATCCTATTGGTAATAACCCAGGATTCACCCCCTTTTTCACACACCACATATCCAATCCAACACCCACATTTTTGTTATTCCATTTGGTTGAACCGGGGTGATCACACAAGGGTTCCAGATATTCATTTAATCAGCCAACTTTACGCGATTAACCAATTTCCGTATTCCATAAGTTTCAATCCAAAGAAACGGTCTAGAAAGATAGGGAAACAATTAATTGCACAAGCAGAGTCCCCCAACGACTGTGATTTTCAGTAGGCATAAGTCTATTAAATTCACAACATAACAAAGGATAAACAATGATAAACTTAACAACTTTCCCCATCCCCGTTCTTTAATCTAGTTATTATCTTCATTAAACTGGTTAAACTATGTCTTGTGAAAACAAGAGGACACTTATCCTGCATGATGCACATATTAGAGAGATAAAGGTAAAAATCCCTACCTCAAAGGTTTTTGACAGAAACCGAAATGGTTGAAGAACTCTCAAGAAACCCGGGTCAATTCTCTGAAACCCCACATTAGATCTCTCCTCCTAGAAAGATCAAGACCAAGACTCAACAAAAATGTCATCCATAGACTTAGATCTACCCATAACAGTTGTAGATATAAGATACCAACGGAAGAGAAGGAGTAGATCTGAGAGGATATAATAACCTAACAAGAACGATCACATACCTTGAGGAACTGTCTTTGATATGTGAAGTATGGCCTCCAGATTGCCTCTAAAATGCTTGGGAGAGGTTCTTATACCTCCAAGGAAGGGTAATACCAAGTTATGGCTGATTAGGGGCATAAACGAGCAAGATAAAGGCTAAACAATCAAGATCCTAAAATTTAAGATCTAACTTTTAGTGCCCGCACGGCCTAGTCGCACGATTTGACAAACCGTGCGCTAATTGTGTGGCCACCACTGCCTTAGCCACTCAGCTCACATGATTTGTTGGCACGGTTCGGAAAAACTGTGTGCCTCCCATGCCATCTCTACTGCCATCAAGGCTAGCTACGCACGACTTGGCCGCACGGTTTAACAAACCATGTGCCAACTGTTTGAAAGCTATAGGACTTTCAGTTTTCTTAAAAAAACCACCCAGACGCACCTCCAAGTCACCTTGATTTCCAAAAACACCTCTAGCCCCACATTTTCACAAGAGAATGGACCGGAGAGGTTCAAGACATTACATCAGATACCTCTTAAAACATTCTCGTCCCCGAGAATTAAAAACCCAACCCAGAGGAACCCAAAAAGATACCTCTTAGGGCTCTCGTTATAATAGGAACCCAACTAACAACACTAATTATATGTGTTAGGAATTCCTTCTCCTATGTCTAGATATTATCCTCTTTAGGCGGCATTGACTCGCCTGTATGAGTTTAATCACATCCACAGTAATGCGTCTCAATTAATGATCAGGTTTTCCCCCTCCCCACACATACGGACATGTTACACACTTCCAGAGAACAAGGAAACAAAACATCTTCCAACCGACAAGCCATGTATTCCATAAATCAAAGGTACAGAGTATAACATCAAAACAAAGATCAGAAAAAAAAGAAAAACAAAGTTCAAAAAAACTCTGGTTACTGAGCGTGCATCCGAGCCTCTCGCTCCCAAGTGCTCTCCTTGAGGCCGCCATGCATCCACAACACATGAACAAGGCGATGGTTCTTCCATGGAGCACCTTATATTCATGATCCTCAATTTTGATTGGTCGTTCCTCGAAGGTTGTGTCATCCCACATATCTAACACTCCCCAGTCGATAATGTGAGAGTCGTCGTGTAAGTACCGATGAAGCTGGGAGATGTGAAGATGTCATGAGCCTTCTCCAACTGAGGTGACAGGGCTAGCTCATATGCCACCTCTTCAAATCGCCTCAGCACCTCTAAAGGTCCGATGAACCTAGGGGAGAGATTACTCCCCTTACAAAGCCTCCCATGCCCACATCGATGGGAAACCTTCAAGAACACATGATCTACCTCCTCAAACTCCAAGGGCATCCTCCGAAGATTAGAATAAGACTTATGCAGGTCATGAGTTTCTTTCATCCTCTCACGCACAAGCTGAACTTTCTCTGTCGTGCTCTGAACTACCTCTGGACCAAGAGCACCAGTCTCACCAACCTATGCCCAGAAAATGGGTGAACAACATGGTATTCCGTAAAATGCCTCAAACGATGCCATTTTAATAGTAGAGTGGAAGCTTTTGTTGTAGGAAAACTCTAATAAAGGAAATTGTCACACCCATGATCCTATGAAATCCAGAACGCATGCTCGCAACATGTCCTCCAACTTCTAGATAGTCCACTCTGTCTGCCCATCAGTCTGGGGGTGGAATGTATTACTAAGGCGTAGATGGGTGACAAAAGCATGCTGTAATCCCCTCTAAACTCAGGAGGTAAACCTAGTATCACAATCTGAGATGATAGTATTTGGAACTCCATGAAAACTCACCACCTCGTCTATGTACCTCTATGCTAAGTTACTCACCAGGCCCATCTCCTTAATCGCTAAGAATTGATCTGATTTCGTCAGCCGATCCACCACTACCCAGATGGCATCATAACCACCCTGAGATCTAGGTAGTCCTATGATGAAGTCCATTGAGATTTCATCCCATTTCCACTCAGGGATATCTAAAGGATGCAACAATCCACTAGGAACACAGTGTTCAGCCTTTACTTGTTGACACACTAGGAACATAGCCCAAAACTCTACCACTACCCATTTTACCCCGGGCCACCAAAACTATTCCCACAAGCCTCGGTACATTTTTGAAACTCTCGGATGCACCGCTATGGCTGAGCTACGGAACTCACGGAGAACTCCCTCAAGCATCTCCTCTAGAACAAACAACATTCCATTTAAAATAATGCGATGTCGGCTTTCCTCTAACCATCCTTATGGATAATTCCACTGATCAACACGATCCCTCATTACTTCTGCCACAGAGTCTCCCCACATAGACTCTTCCACTTGCTACAACAAGGTGGTCTGAACCGTCATCTGAAACAAATAGCCTCTAACGGCCTCTACTCTTGCATCCAAGTGAAATGCTGCCAACTCTCCCATTGCCTTCCAAGCATCAATAGATTCCCTAGCACTTCCTTATGCGACTTCCTACTCAGGGCATCTACCACAACATTGACCATACCATTAGTGTAAGAGATCTTGAATTCATAGTCTTGTAGAAACTCGACCCATATCCACTACCGTATGTTCAGGTCACATTGGGAGGAGATATAATGCAAGATCTTGTGATCTGAGAAGACCACAAAGTGCTCCCCAAAGAGGTAATGTCGCCACAACATCAGTGCGAACACTACTGTTGTAAGCTCTAGGTTCTGGGTGGAATAGTTACACTCGTGAGGGCACAACTTCCTAGACCCATAACAGATCACACCCTTCTTCTACATCAGCACACACCCCAAACCAAGGCCAAATGAATCCCAAAAAACCTCATACAAAAACCCTTCCTCGAGAAGCCTAAGTACTGGAGCGCTGAACAACTTATCCATCACGTAGTCGAAAGCATTCTGGCACTGCTCGCTCCATATGATGACCTGGTTCTTCCTAGTCAAAGATGATCATGGAGCAGCAACTTGAGAGAAGTCTGAAGCAAACCTCTGATAATTACATGCCAAACCCATGAAACTACAAACTTCTGCCATGATCTTGGGTTCCACCCAAGAAATAACTTCCTCCACCTTCGACGGGTCCACTGACACTCCATGCTGAGACACCACGTGCCCAAGTAAGTGTACTTCTTGCATCAAGAACTAACACTTCTACAATTTCCCATAAAGCTAGTGGTGTCGAAGGACTTCAAAGACTACCCTGAGATGCACAACGTTCTCCTCATATGATCATGAGTATATCCGGATGTCATCGAGAAACACAATGACGATCTGGTCCAGAAACTCCCGAAAGACAAATTTCATAAGTCCCATGATCACAGCTGGTGCATTTGTTACTCCAAACGGCATCACTAAAAAATCTATGTGCCCATACCTACACCTGAAATCCGCCTTCTAGATGTCGCTATCTTTTACCCTCAGCTGATGATATCTAGATCGTAGATCAATCTTTGAAAACCAACACGCTCCCCTCAGCTAGTAGAAGAGATCATCTATCCTTGAAATGGGGTAACGGTTCTCGACTGTTACCTGATTCAGCCTTCAGTAGTCTATGTATAGCCTGAGAGCACCATATGCTTTCTTCACAAACAAAACTGGAGCATCCAATGGTGACACGCTGGGTCGAACAAAACCCTTCTCCATCACATCATCAATCTGAATCTGCTACTCCCACAACTCTGAAGGTGTCAACCGATAAGGGGCCATCGAAATCGGATGGGCACCAGGCTTTGAGTCTATCCCAAACTCAACATCACTTCGGGGGGGGGGGGGGGGTAGAGTCACAACCTCCTTGGTAAAAACATCAAGGAACTCCCCAACAACCTCTAGGACATTCATCATCTCTGTATCAGTTGAAACCACTGGTAACCTTCCTAATAGGGAAAGGAGAGGCTCTACATGCCAACTTCCCACCTGATAGCTCCTCTCACCAACAAAAACTACACGTTGTCTATCCACATCGAAGAACAAGACTCTTATTCGGAAGCAGTTGATAACGACACTAACAGAAAACAACCAATCGATACTTAGGATGACATTTTATGGATGCATCTGTAGCAAAGGAAGATACCCACTAGATCGATGTTGTCCCAACATCATCCAACATCCTCGGAAAACAAAAGATATGCTGGTCTGACCTCCAACTGGTGTACTCAACACCAGGGGTATGGAAAGTCTCTCTACATCTAGACCCAAAGTATGGGATAGACCTGGTGCAACAAAGTATTGCGAAACTCTTGAATCGAACAAAGTAGGAATGAGAGTGCTGGATAAACAAATCGTACCTCGTACCACCTCTGGTCCTGCCAGAGCTGCCAACTCTACTTTGTGCAACTATCCACTCCCATCTCCTCTTCCTATCTGATGTCGACCAACTCCTCGACCATGCCCTGGTCGATGACCCTGAGGAGCGCCCGGAGGTTGACCTCCTCCTACAAAGTCTGTCCTTAGAGGAGTAGGGTCCTACTGCTGCTGGAAGGGCCTTGCTGGCAATGGTGCTGCTGAGGTAGGCGCTGAACCTGCCCACCTCAACCATGCTGTGCTCGAGTCGGGCACCGACTCTGAATGTTCTCGAAACCTCCAAAAGAGAATCACTTCGGTCCTGGGCTCATGAAAAATGGACGAGGACCTGATGATCTGAACTAGAATTGCTGGGGCCTGCTCCCAACTTTCTTGAATCTGCAGGTCCTGTCGCCGGAGACCTGCTACGGTCTGCTTTTCCCTTTGATGAACCTGGCTGGATCCCCTCCTGTGGTGCCCCTCTCTGTGAGTGCATCCTCTCTACAGCCTCTACCTTTTTCTGTAATGCCATGTATGTCGGAAGGGTGAAGGGGGTAACATCATACTGGAGCGAAGGACGAAGCACCTCCTCCAAACGTCTCGCCCGAGACTCCTCATCTAGAAAAATATCGAGAGAAAAGCGTCGAAGACCTTTGAACTTGATCCCCAACTCTTGTACTGACATACTCACATGATGAAGGGAGAGTAACTACTACTGCTTCTCCTCCATGATCATGGAATAATGGAATTCATCTCGGAACTTCTTCTCAAAGTCAGCCCACGAAACCTCTGCCTCTGACCTCCTCCCGAGGTAGGGTGTCCACCACTGACGCGCCACACCTCTCATCTGACTTATTTCTAGGGGAACCCAGTACTCCCTCGGAGAACGGATCAAAGTAAAAGGGATCCCTAGCTCCTCAAGCCACCCCTCTGTCTCCATATCCGAAGTACTAACCTCGTACTTTTTGAGGGTTTGTTGTTGGAAAGAACAGATATTCTTCTCCCACTGATCATCTTCCTCCTCTCAGTCAATCCTCAACAGATTGACCGCATGAATCTATTGGGCCTCGACTGTCTGAGTCACCCGAGGACGACCTAAAGGTGCCATAGCTATACGGTAAACAATGATCACCTAAGCCCATGTAGTAAGAAAGTTCCCCAAGGTTTCATTTTATCACTTTATTTCAATTTCTTTCCCAGAACACCCAAATCAAGTAATACACAAACACGATGACGCATGTACCATCCTTAGGGCCTCTAACCTGCAATCAATGTAGTCTCACTTGGTCAGTCGGTATGCTCATATTCCATGCATAAAATTAGAGGGGGCCCTCGAATTTGGTGTCCTAGCCAGTCTTCCCTGGCCTATGTCATGCACCAAGTTCACCTACCACTGTTTCCCTACCATCCCATGCAATCCTCACTATGCCTAATTTCAGAATCCATCCTCTCTCTCAACCATCAGCTCTGATACCATTCTATCATGACCCCCATCCAACCAATGATTCCCCTCCTGAGCTAGCAATGGTTAAAGGGAGATAATGAACCCTGAGTCCCGCACCCAGTAGGCCCCAGAGTGGCGACTAGCACCAAGGGTATGAGTTTTCAAAAATATGGGAGGCATAACCCTTTTTATTATTTAGGATCTGGAAATAGGATGAGTCAAAAACCAAAAGAAAAAGGAACAAGAAAATAAAATTAAACCCCAACCAATCTCATATGCATGTTTAAACAATTTTGAAACATGTAAAATTATAAGAAAACTAAGAAGTACAATACCAAAAGAAACAAGAGTACAACATACTGCAACAACTCCAACTTTCCCAACTAGTAGGGTCCCGAACGGACCTGGTAGTTCTCCTAGAAACCTGGAAGAAAACGTAGGGTGAGCATACAAGTATACTCAGTAGGGACACCTAAAGATCTCATGCACAGGTGGGGAGACATCCTAATGTCCCGTGAGAACAACAGAAAAAACCAAAACCCAGCAAGGAGTTCTATCCACCCAACCTCACCAGCCGCACTCCCCAATAACATAAAACATTAAGTAGTAGTATATAAAAACAAGAGTATTGGGAACCCCACACCATCCCCCCCACTAGCTATATAGTCTTCCTAAAGGTGAATGTCCTGATGCTACCACACTCTACTTTCCTACACACTCTTGGGCCTCACAACCACAAATCCCGCCCGCACACACCTGGTCCTCACAAACCACATATCTCTCCCGCACACACCTTGGCCTCACAAACCACATATCCCCCCGCACACAGCTGGGCCTCACAAACCACATATCCAGCCCGCACACACGTGTGCCTCATCCCAAAGATTATTGGGAAAACAAACATGCCCAAAGAGTCTTGGGCTAAGAATCACACCAATCGAAACCTACCTGAATATTCTTGGGTGTAAGGATGCCTCAAGCCATCATAGCCTATCGAAACCTACCTGGAGAGTCTTGGGTGTAAGGTCACCTCATGCCTTCACAGCCTATCGAAACCTACCCAGCGATTCTTGGGTGTATGGTATCCTCAAGCCATCATAACCTATGGAAGAAGGAGTAGGAGGATATATTAACTAAGGGGAAAAACACCCTTTCCCATAAAATGGGATTGTTCGGCACTAGGTGCTCAACATGGGTGGGGTGCGACAAAACACAAAGATACAGATACATATTTGTATACCAAACACACAAACTAACCTATGGATTCTAAACAGAAAAAACTGAGCACATCCCTCGACACTTCTACTACGAATCATGCATACAACAAACAAACCCAACCCCATTTATGTTTTCATGTTTAAACAGTACTAGTTTATTAGTTCCTTAACTACTGTGAAATTATCAAACCAAATCAAGCGTTTCGTAGAACAAAACCCTGCCAACCACAAATGAAGTTAGATAGAACACAAGCAACACAAAACCAACCTTTTTATCATCAATAAATCTCCATTGATTGTTCCCATTTTTAATTCATTATCGTTCCCCAAAGTACATTAATCAACTTTGCACTTTCTATTAACATCAAAACTCATTACTGAAGCTGTGATTCCACTATAACCACATCTCCACATTCGTATAACAAAACAAGGCTCGCTCCACATCATTGCCCCTTTAATATCATTTACCACAGCCCCACTGCCCATACTATTCGTAATAACCTAGGATTCACCACCTTTTTCACATACCACGTATCCAAACCAACACCCACATTTTCATTATTCTATTTGGTTCAACCGGTGTGATCACACAAGGGTTCAAGATATTCATTTAATCATCCAACTTTTCATGATTAACCAATTTCCATATTCCACAAGTTTCCATCCAAAGAAACTATCTAGAAAGATAGGTAAACATTTAATTGTGCATGAAAATTCCCCCAACGACTGTGATTTTTAGTAGGCATAAGCCTATTCAATTCACAACCTAACAAAGGATAAACAATGATAAACATAAAAACTTTCCCCATCCCTGTTCTTTAAGCCATTAATTATCTTCATTAAACTGGTTCAACTATCTCTCGTGAAAACAAGAGGATATCCATCCCGCATGATGCACAAATTAGAGATACAAAGTTAAAAATACCTACATCAATGCTTTTTGACGGAAACCACAACGGTCGAAGAACACTCAAGAAACCTATGTAAATTCTCCAAAACCCAGCCTTAGATCTCTCCTCCTAGCAATATCAAGACCAAGACTCAACATAAGTGACATCCACACACTTAGATCTACCCATAACGGGGGTAGATATAATATACCGAGGGAAGAGTAGGAGTAGATCTGAGAAGATCTAAGAACCCAATAAGGAAGATCACATACCTTGAGGAACCGACTTAGATTTGTGAAGAGAAGCCTCCAAATCACCTCCAAAACACTTGAGAGTTGTTCTTATACCTCCAAGGAAGGGTAATCCCGAGTTATGACCGATTAGGAGCTTAAACAAGAAAGATAATGGTGAAATGGTCAAGATCCTAAAATTTAGGATCTAAATTAAAGTGCATGCATGGCCTAGTCGCACAGTTGGACAAACCGTGCGGTCACCACTACCTTAGCTACTCAACTCGCACAGTTTGTTGGCATGGTTTAGAAAAACCATGTGCCACCCATGAGGTCTCTACTGCCATCAAGTCTAGCTATGCATGTCTTGGCCGCATGGTTTAACAAACCATGCACCAACCGTGCGAAAGCTATAGGACTTCATGTTTTCTTAAAAAAACCACCCAAATGCACCTCCATGTCACCATGATTTCCCAAAACACATATAGCCCCAAATTTTCACAAGGTAATGGACCGGAGAGGTCCGGGCCATTACATAACATAAAATGTTATGTCATGGAATAGGTTTTACACTATGTGGTTTCCTTAATCATTGGTGCCTATCATGTTTTGTTGCTAATTGGGGATTACAATCTAAGGTTGTGCTTGTTATTGGGACATATCATGATATGTTTCTAATCAAGGATTTCAATATGAAGATTCTCTCACTATTGTAAAATATAATGTAATTTCACTGTTCGAGGATTACACTCTCTTTTTTTTGTTGTTGTTTGGGTATATCATGTTATGTAACTGATTAGGGCTTACACTCTGATGATTTCCTCATGACCTGCATTCCTGATATAATTGCATTAATCATACACAAATCATGGTGTGTGTGTGGGGGGGGGGTCTACCTTACATGAATATTTAAAGGCAAAAAAATTACTTAATGTAACCCATGTGACATATCATAATGTTTTCATATGATGAAAGTTGACTTGTTTATAATAAATCACCATATACATGTGGTTTGTCCTAGATTCCATTACATGGAATCAATGTATTATATAGAGGGTTTCATATGAGCTAGCTTCCTTTCAATTATTTCATTCATAGTAGTTGGATGAAACAAGTTGGGGGTGTTGTAAGAGTCAATAGGTCTTTTCTTGGACGGTGTCACATTACTTGGATGACACTCTCAGAGGGAATAATGAGACCTTGACAATATGTCTATAGAGAATAAGATATTGTGTTTGACATTCCAAGAAGGATACATTATGGAAAAGTTTAAAAGTATAGATAAATTAGTGAGACTTATTTGATATGGGATGGTGTCATTATATGATTTAGGTGATATATCTGAAAAAAATTTGAGGCTTCGGGAATGGACCTATACGAATTCATGATACAAATGTGGAATTCTTAAGGAGAACTGTGTAACATTCTCTGACATGTCCTTGATGGTTTCTCATAACCAAAATTTCATGTTCAAGGAGTGTCACAAGATCTAGATGTCTTGTCTAGGTGTTCTTGAGGGTATTAGATAGTTCACACGAAGTACATGAGGGTTAGAGAATTTTTTTTTCACTTATGTCTTCCACCTTTTTTCTTTTTTCAAGACATTGTATAACGAATTAATTAGATTTTTTCTTTATTAGTTTATTTTGAATATCGTGTAACCCAAAAGATGCATT
Organism: Viscum album; assembly: GCA_963277665.1. Lineage (NCBI taxonomy): Eukaryota > Viridiplantae > Streptophyta > Magnoliopsida > Santalales > Viscaceae > Viscum > Viscum album. The sequence continues at coordinate 2,102,563,515 of OY728128.1, read as the reverse complement.
GTATGTTCTTTGAATATCTTCCCATATATCCTTCGCATGACCTATAAATGATCACGTGATGTTATTTAGGCATGGAACATGCCCACTCTAGTAGTTATTTTAAATATTACCTAACAAAAGACTTACCAGCCACATTATTAGAAAATCTATGATATATTCCTTCATTATTTGGTGTACTGATATCTCTGGATTCCTAAAAGATAACCCTACATCCGAGAGTATATAGATCAAGAGTTAAAACCTTTTTTGATGTTTGGGTGGGGAATTTATTGGCTTTTCCACCAAATTTCTTCAAATTTTTATGCAGAATATCAAGTGTGAATCCAAGCTAGATTCAGAAAAGGGATTTGATGCCATGCGTCTTTGCGAGACTCCATCATGGACCACTTCAGAATGCATCACCTTGTTTTTAGTGAAAACGAGTCCATCTCATTAATGACTCCATTATTGGATTATTTTCAATTAATGGTCACTTGTTTTACTACGAATTTATTTATAATGGATTTCATATTGACATGTTTACATGTACAAGGGCCTTCAAAATATCCAAGTTCCCATTGAATGGGCTTCATGAGATATTCAATGCCATTCCTGGGACGTTTCGTGATGCAAGGGTGGATTGTCTAGGGGGCTTCGTCAAATCATGGTGGTTTTCCTAGTAGTCTCATAGACCTACACTATGTACTTACGTAACGTGTAACATGTGCTTTATAACCTTGAGAGCTCCATCATTCTTCTTGATTTATCCTTGTTGTTTTATTGTAAAATTTCTAGGGATTTGGTCAGTTTTCATGAGTTTTATTGAAGAAAAGTTACCCATTTTCTAGTGATGCTTTGCGTGACCAAGAAGGTTCCTATGGAGGTTTGTGAATATTTTATTAGAAATCCACCTATTTTTTAATATGGAACCAAATGGGAAGCACAAGGTTTCATGAACATACATGAGGCTTTCCATGTGATAACACTGACAAACCAAATGAATTTCATGAGATGAGGCGAGCATATCTACAAGGAATTTCAATGTCTTATAGATCACATGGGGAACATTGTTTTATGTTTAATGACCAAAAGATTCTCTCACATCCTCTCCATTATTTTTATTGTTTTATTTCTCAAAGTCATGGGGGCGTAATGAGTTTTTGGATGTTCTCAAGGATTATTATCCTTCCTTTCAGTGATTCATCACATGATCCTTGAATTCATAATAACCCTCCACCATATGGATATTGAAATCATATTTAAAAAGTTAATTTTAGGGTTATATTTTCAGGATATCACAATTATTGAACCGCATGGCCTGTGGGAACTCACTCAGCTAGCACCGTGCGACAACTAGTTTTCAGAATTTCCTTTAGAAACATTGAGGGATTTATTAAAAGAGGATGTGTGGAATCCATTGCAGGTTATGTGGTTCCTGTGGATTCATCGCATGAGGTTATAATGGAAATGATATCATTATTACCTTGAAGGTTCATACTATCCATAGCTCTAGTTCACTTTCTTATTGATTCTCTTTTGAGGTAAAATATAATAAAAATATTCATGTATTTCTACCATTTTGAATTTATCGATACTCATTTGAAGGGTGTAAAAATTTATATTCTACTAGCATTAAATATATTTATTCTTTAATATATGAATTAATTTTATTAAATAAGGGTATAATAGTTGATAATACCTTTTTGAGAGACGTACATCATAAAGACGGTAAAAAAAAATTATTTTGAAAAAAGAAGAAGTGATGTGTGATGGTTATATAGAATGAACCATACATGGTTCCCAAATAGGAAAACATAGTTGATAAGTGAAAAATAACACACAAATGCCAATAGAGAGTGATAAATATAATGGGGAATATAATTTTATTGACCAGAAACACATAAATCCATGATATCTAAAAATACTATTCATTTATTTGAATTTAAATTAAATGTCTAAATATTTATTTCAAGATCATTTTCATAATGTTGATGAATTTTTATGAGAACAAAATATTTCTTAAATTTCACTATATTTGTTATTAATAATCTTATCCTTTTGTTTCTTCTTAATCAATTCCCACAACATCTCTTTCTCAATGAAATTAATTTTTATACTTGAAGAACTAGAAGATCATAATATCCATTAAAGAATGATAATCCATTCCTTATTTTTATAGTAAGTATCAAATATATAATTCTTATAACATGTTATAAAATAGTATCAAAAGACCAAAATAATATATTTCTAGAATTGTTATCCTAATGTATCCTTTATGTTTGACAAAATATGAAATCCCAAAAATTAAAATTAAGTTTAATAAATTTCCAAATTCAAATTATCATTAATTATCAAAAGAACACGATGTGTATCTTAATTTCATATACCATATATGTGAATACTGTGATCATATATTATCTTGAAACATTATAATATCTTTAATTAACATAATATATTGTAAAAAATATACCTTATTTAAAAAATTAACATTCTCAACAATCCTTAAATTAAATCAAATATTACTGAATATATTCCATGAATCCAAAAATATTATAGACTCAATACATGATAACATAAAACACATTTTAATAAAATTATAAATAAATTCAATTTTAATACATAATATAAAATTTACATTAACCAATGGAATCCCCTATTTATCCAAAAATACCCCATTTCGTCATCATAAATAATATATTATGTTTTTTTACATTAATAAATAAAAAAATATATATATTCCATTAAAAAAATTCATGGATATAAATACCAATATAAATATTCTTTCAAATAATTAATTAAAATATTATATAAAAAATTCATTATATTTCTCTAAATTTATAGATTTCTGTACGTAAACACTTAAATTATTAACCTCTATGTTTAAAGCACTAACAATTATTTATAATATTATTCCTTAATCCCTATTTATAATAATATAAATTATAAATCATTTCTTAACATTCATCAACCTGAATTTAATCATAATTCTTATGATTATCATAAATAGTACTGTTAGAATATCTTGGAACTTTTGTATTACATTCACACTGTCCTTATTATTAGCTATTAAACTATTATTCATACCACCAAAAAAATTATCTTCTTGAGATTCCCCTATGGGGAATATATTTTCATAATTCTCCTACATTACACATTGGAAAAATTCAATTATTGATTAAATTGTTGAGAGTCTGTTATTATCATCCATTTTATTTAACTAATGTGTCAGTTTTCCTCGAAAATTACATGGCTTAGGTCCTTCTTTTCAATAGATGAATTATCTTCTAGTTCCATTGAGACATTCTCTAGGGTGATTCTTCCCGTATTATCAACATTTATGAACTAAAATATTATTTTTCACCATTGAATCTATCACCTTAACTCACAACAAAATCTCACTTTCAATTCATTGGTGAGTCTATGAGATAGTTATGGTAAATTATGTAAATAATATATCAAGATAACTAATTAAATATAATCAAAATATCATTTTCCCTATTCATTATCCCATTTGATTTACCAATGGAATAATCGTTTAATTTTTTATTTCATTCAACATTAATCTAGATCCTAATGGTTCTATCCATTGACTAAAACCAGAATTCCTAGTGAAAGAAAAAATGTTCATAGAGGAAAACCACATAATTATGAAAAATAATTTGTTAGAAGAAAAATCAGGAACTCATTATATTTAATCTCTAACACCTTAACTTTATCCAACTTCATTCATATTTAGCATTAATTTAAATCCTTCATGATGATTCATAAAGGGTTTGTGAATTTACATGTCTTATTTCACTAGAGTGTCAAACCCATTTTCTATCAAGGACCATCTTCACACACTAGGTCATGATTTATCAAATATTAATACACCATTTTCGGGGTTATTAAGCATAGGAACATTGGTGGTAATACCACATGCACTTTCTAGTATACAAATAGGGATGTTATTTCATGTAAATCACTCACTCTATTCATTATAAAATTATATATAATATTTTTATATAAATTAACACATGGTTAGACTTATCCTTAGATATATATATATAAATACTCTCATAAATAAACTGAGGTATTTTAATAATGTTTTCTCATCTTAAATTCCAATGGTCAAATAATCATTTTACATTATACCAACTATAGTGACCCAGGAATAACATATGTATATATTACATATTTTTTATGAATATTAATTAGATTACGTAATCATGCACCTAAGTATCATAAGGGTTTAGGCCTTTGGATAATTTTATATATATAAAATGTTCCACAACTGATCAACATCATCACCCAATACGTTATTTATAACAATAACCCTTCATAGAAATAACATACCTAATGAGTTTCATTATAACACGAGGAATGAAAAAATAGGAAAGGGTGAGCTAAGATGTTATGTAAGGGTAAAAAGGGAGATATATAATCATAATATGAAAATAATGGTATGATAACATGATAATACCATGTGAAAACTATTCCATGGATATCCAATATTATAATCTTCAGTCATGGTATAAGGATGGTTAGTCAATAAGACATTAATCATAAGGGAATAAAAGAACATGAGCAATGATGGAATAAAATATTCATAAGACCATAGATTTTTTATTACACATAACAATAGAAAATAAATTCCATAATATTCCAGGCCCACTACCAATTCTGTAATAGTGTAATGGGTTAAACCCCACAACCGTCATTGTAGTAATGGTTCACTCAAAATACCATCATAGTTGAACATGTCCCTTAACACATCAGGTTCACTCCCAGTTCTAGTCTATTCTATCTCATAAGATATAAATCATTACCCAATGAACTTGAGGGAAATATAAGTCCCACCAATAACATAATAATGATACTAGAAATGTGTGAGACAAGATCATAAAATATTCATCTTATCAAAATTAATGAAATAAAATATTATTAATATAAATTTCATCATATCATAATATATAGAAAAGATATAAGTTACACAATCATTTAATAATTTCATTGTAGTATAAACAATAAATAGAAGTGGGGTTTCAAATAATTTTCTATTGGTGTATCATATGGAAGGGAAACTATTTTCATAAGAATCATGCCATCATAAAAACCATTTATATGAAGAATATGAATGGAATCATTGGATCATATTTCCAGTAAGAAATAAGTACAATCAGATGATGTCATCGTAGATGAAATATGGTTTTTAAACAACAGTTTTAATATTCTGTGGGGGAAAACATTTATTTATAAAATAATTTTTTAAAAACATAAAAAAAATATATTTAAATATCCTTTTCATTTAAAATAAACATGAAAACGTTAAATTATCATTGAAAAATCATTTGGAAAACTCATGTGGAAAATAATATTTCATATTTTAAAAACACTTTTTTTATTCATAAAACTTTTTGAAATTCCTTTTTCAGAAAATAATCTTCAAATCATATAAATGAATCATTAAATATAATTTAATACAATTCATGATGAAAATATTCATTCCTCGATGAAATTTTTTTTCAGAAACAAAAATAATTTCAAAAATAGTATTAAATGAAAATAAGATAAAAAATTATAAAGGGATATTTAAATAAAGTAATTGTCATGATGGTGGGAAATTATTTCATTTTTTATATATAAAATCAATGATTGCTTTTACATTTTATGTAAAATACAAAGAGACATTGTTTTGAAAATTACATGATGTATTTCTGGAAATTTAGTTTGTAAAATTAACACATGTATAAATCATTAAATGATAAATAAATTGAATAATTCAAAAATTAGTTTTGGAATTTTTTAAAAAAAATGTTAGAAGAAAAACAGTTTTCTCTATAATAGATAAATAAAAACTTTTATTAATAAAAAAATTATGAGCTATTAATTACATAAACATAGGAAATTTAAGAAAAAATGTATTATTATGACATTAAAATGGTATAATAAGAGTGATTATTTTCTTGAGATATAAAATATATTATTAAATTTTTGTAAGAAAAATCATAAAAATCAAGATAAATGATGAGGTTTTAAAATAAAACACTTATAACATTGGTAAATTTGAATTATAATACCATAAAGAATAATATTAAATAAAGATTATTTTATTATGAAAATTTATAAATTCATGGTATTAAATGTTATTGGGTTTATGTATGCAACTCATAAAAATATAGACATATAACATTTATATGTCTCAAATAAAGAATCATGATAAAAGAAAACCATTACCACTTTGGAAACCTTTCAACCATAAATTCCATGTAAATAAGATACAAAAATGGATATTTAATTCTCATTAATTTTTAAGATATGAATCAAAAAAATAAATTAATGTAAAATAAATAAAAAACCAAAGGTAAATAGGTGTTGAATATGGAATGTATCTCACAAAAGTAAAAAGTGAGATAGAAATACATTTCCTATTTTATAATATTTTGTGTATTTAGAATAAATAGAGAATAAAATAAAATTGAACATTAAATATAATGAAAAAAGGTTATTCATCATATAAAATTTAAAAGTGTAATTATATATAGAAATTAAAAGAAACGATTTGTGAGTATTCATATGTCTCAAAAAAAAACAGTCTTGAAATCCCACACCATAAGTTTTAATTTCCACAAAAAAATTAAAAACTGCATATATAATAAAAATAGTATAATTATAAATATATTATCAAAACACACACACAAACACACACACACACAGACACACACATATATATATATATATATATCATACCATGTATTATTTACATATGACACTTTATTAACCGTTTATTAACAATTCAATGTTAAAGGCACATTTGAGGGAATACATGATTTGTTTTTCATGTATGTTTTTATTTATTATTTGTGTTCCTCATCCTTTGATCATGGTTAACAAATCCATAATTTTTTTATGATATTAATATAATATATATTCATAATACTTTTATTTAGATATATCAATAAAATCGGGAGATAGAAAATGATAACCACTTTTTGTGGAGACAGTAAGTCGTATGAATATAAGAATATTGTTTCCATTTTCTAGATCAAAATAATGATGGAAAGGTAAATAATATATTAGAAATAAATAATTCTTTTTTATTTTATATATATTAAATAATTTAATTATACTCATCATAATTAACATCTATGAAAATATTGACTGAATCACATCACTCCGCGAGACAACAATCCTCCGTGCACACAAATGACGTTATCATATTATGAATAAATGGAATGTAAGAAGGAAAATTTGATATAATGATTCCAAAAGAATAAAAATATCATAGATATACAATATAAAAAATTAATCCTTCATTTTATCAAACTTGTATAGGTGGTTAAGGAATATGGATAACATCAATTTGTGGAGCGATACATCCCCAAACACACAAATGATGATTTCATAATCCATTTAATTTAAGAGGAGAAGGATTATTATTTTTCAATTTTAATAATAATATTAAGATATATGGATGATATTGTGACTATTTTATAATAATGTTTTAGTTATAATTTATCCAAGTGAAGTAGAAATAATGAAAAAGCTCGATTAAAGATGTAACATCATCTTCAAGAAACTTATTTTGGTTTTAATAAAAAGGATTATTAAGTTGGATTTTGGACAAAAATTAATGATTCTAGGATGATATTATTGAATTAATGAAGTTATTTGGTATGTTATTTTCCAATATAAAATATTTTTTATTTTTTAAGTGGAGATTATAGGGGGTTTCCTTTTATAATTCCTTTTAGTGTCACACTTGTAATGTTTTGAAAAGAAAAAGGTTTAACCATTTTTTTCATGAAAATATGATCAAAATTAATACATGAAAAAATAGAATATATAATGTTGAACTATGTCATTATAATGGGTTTTGAACACATAATGTGTCATCTAACCCTAGATAAACTCATTTTTTACATTAACAAAAGAAAATAAATTTGACTTTTTTTAGTATTCAATATAGTAAACATTTATGGTGGTATTTTTAGATAATATAGATTATTTTAACTAAAAAAGGATTCTATTTTTTTAAATTACATTCCTAGATGTTATAAAATAAAATTTAGAGTTAATTATGAAGATGCAATGATAAGGCATGTTTTCAAAGGGCAAGCGTTCCGATGTTGAAATTGTTTATATCAAAATACATAATGAAAATTATTATAATTACCAAAATAGGATATATATATATATATATATATATGAAATAAATTTTCATTTAAAGCCATTATAATTTTTTTTAAAATGATTTAAAATATAGGAAAATTATTAATAAAAACAATTATATTTCAATATTTGTCGAAAATTTTGACTATGGAGACAATTATGGAAAGTTTACCCTAAGAAAAATTTTACAAGCTGATTTTAAAAATTAATTTCATTTTTTGAAATTAATCTTTATTACAGTTTCAAAATTAATTTTAATTTAATTTTACAATATATGATAGAAATTATTTTTAGAAAAATATAGTTGTAATAGAAAATTTTGATTTATTCTTCTTTATTATCTAAAAAACACATATAATGAATGTGAAAACACTTGATAAAATATATAACATCTAAATTTTTAAAAAATCATTATTAATAATTGATTTATTTATCTTATTTCCATAAAAGGAATTTAGGAAAATTATTTTTCTCTATAAAGATATTTAAGTTATTATCAAATGATTTATTTTTTGAATTTCTAATTAATTGTTACCAAAGAATTAATCTGATATTTTTTATTTTTAGTTAATATTATTCATACCCTCCATTATAATGGTAATATGACAACTACCATATTAAATAATTATATTTTAATATCATGTCACGTTTCTTTTAAAATCGGTGTACCATGTATTGCAAGGAAAACATCGTGTTTCATGTACAAATTGATAAAATTAGTTTTTCAAGGAATAAATAATATTGAAATGATTAAATTTATTTGAAAATAATATTTCGAATATTACTGGGTGATTACATGTCAGGTCTAATAGATTTCCTCATAAGGATGTGTGATGTGATGATGTTTTGTTATAACTGATTATCCTTTTAACTATGTGAATATATTGATTTTGACATTTCATCCATCTCTTGAAATACAACATGGGTTTACTATGATATTATTGATGAAATCTATTATTTTTTTTAGAAATATGGATGTACAATGTGGTTGACATCATGATGTTGTTTTTTTTATGATGATTTTTCTTAAATGTTGTATAGGGATTCTATACACATCATGATTCATTTGTGGATGAATATAGGATAATCAGGTTGTAGGGCATAAATTATTCATTATCATTCGTTTGAAATAAAAATTCTTTATACACCTAAATATAGTATGGGCTATGAAATGTGGTGAAACCTACTCTAGGTAATTTTGTAATTTGAAGCCTTTCTATTGGATTTATTATTTATGTGTTGGGTTGTTGGCCATGAATTCATTATCCTTGTATTGTATTTTATATTTAATTAATTTTCATGGGATCATGGATTTTAATTTCAAAATAATTGGTTTTAATTACTTGGTATTAGTTTTATAGTTTAGACTATATTTTTGGAACTAAAAATTATAAAATGAATCCATAAGATTTTTTTTTTCAACTTAATAGAACTAAAATTTTCTAATTTATGGGTGATATTATTCAGAAAAAATATATTTTGATTTTTGAAATTATTTTAATGTTTCATTGAATTATATTAGACATATAATTGATATTTATCATTTTAGAATGAAACTTTTCCTGGAAACAAATGAATTATAGAAATAATATATATATTTATTCCTGAAACTGAAATTTCAAAAATATATACTAAAAAATAGTATCTCAGTCAATTCACTTTGAATAAAATATAAAAGTTTGTTACATAAATAAATATTTATGAAGTATTTATTCTTAAATACATGTATACATTTTCTTCCTCCTACCTATTAATTTTAATACAACAAGAAATGTTTCAAAAAAACTAAAATTATTATCATTTTCATTATATTAAATCACACTATAATGGGATTATATCATATTAAATACATACAATATTTAATTTTGATTCTATATAATTTATTTATTAATATGATAATAAAAACATATTGAGTATATATGATTTATTAGAAATATATTTTATAGAGTACATATCTTTTCTCTCAAATTAGAGTTGTTGAAGATGAAATACTCATGTCATGCACAAGAATTTGGAAGTCATGACCGGTTTGAAGAAAAATAATCCTAAATGGCCCAAAAAACACTTAAGGGTATTCTTCATTAATTTCAATAGATCCATGAATGGATTCAGTTCATGGAGATTACATGCACCATTGACCATTGAAAATAACCTATATGCATCGTATGTCTCCATTACGGAGGTCTAGTTTACAGAATTCAACAGTCATGAGAATCTTGAGGCAGTGATCTTCACATAAAATAAACACGGTTAATGAAATCACATATGTTTTCAATGATCAAAATATTTGGTGAAATCATGCATCTTATGAAAAAAATTTCTATCCCACCATTAGTCTAATAAATCCCTCTATTTATAACATTTAAGATGATGAAACCATTTAGCTCCCACCAAAACATCAAAATTCGTGATACTCATATGATTAATTGGAAAAATAGGAGATCGAACTCCAATGTTAGCCATATTTTTAATAAAAATCCACATAGGGATTTTTTAAATTCTTTACCCATGGTCGAGCTTTTATCAAATTTCAAGGACCTTCGCATAAGATGAATTAGTGTTGTGGGTCTTCAGTTCTGAGAGATAAATATCCTTCTTGAAAACAACATAAGGTGACCTTGACTTGACTCCAAGGTAGGGTTACCCTATTTCATTAAATTAATCCTTTCAAGATACCCATGTCCTCCGTGAGACCCCTAACCTCTGCGAGACCCCTAACCTTGATAAAGCCCCACAATTTTGGGTAACACATTCCATTGTAAAACCCATCCCCTAGGACTCTTTATAGTTACTTATTTCTCCCAATACCATTTCATAAAAATTTGAGAGCCCATTTCCCCTATAATAGTCTTAGACCAGTTCAACTGGACCACTTGTCCCCATGTGAGTAACACTATATACCCATTTGTCCTCCCATATTACATTTAGTGTGACATGATCTATCACCCTTAATCATTATCTTAATCATTGGTACTACAATTTCATTTACTCATAAGAATATTCATCATAATATTGGACCGTTAAATTTCCACACATCCAAGGAAAATTTATCACTCTACCCTACCCAAAGGGGTATGGAAAGGGGACACATAAGCCATAAAGGTTGAATCACTATGGAAATAAACTTACCTATATCATTATTGATTCTCTTATCTTAATAATCCTCCAACCTTGAAATAGTTACCTTCTGGGTATTAGCATGATCCATGACTAAGATGAGAAGAATAAAAACTACATAACTCCCCATCATAGTCATACAAAGTTAAAATTTACAAAAAGACCCTTAGAATATGATGTCAAACTATAGCCTTACCCTGTGTGATGAAAATAATATTCCCTATGCACAATTATGATGGAATTCCATACCCCCACCAACTGTGGGATGAAACTCTTACACTAGGTTTATTCAATTCATAATCCTCACAACATTCTTCTCCTAAAATGAGATAAAACACCCATAATGAGTAGCTTCTGCTTATAATCCCCACACCATCCTCCAACACCGTGGTACGACACTCCAACAACTGAAATATTATACGTACAATCCCCACACCATCCCTCATTGACGATACGTCAATTAAATGAGAAACCTTACAATTTGAAATTAATCTAAATAGAACAATGTTGCCACATGACCTTAAATAATGGAAACAAAATACAAGTGTTTTGATCGCCCTTTATTTATAGGATATATTGGATAACTCCATGAGGTTCAACCCTGAAAAAAAATCCTTGTGCAAAATCATCCCCCTTATGGGGAAAACTCCTGACAATATCCCAAGGGGAAATACTACACAATGAGGTGATGTAGTCACAATAACATCCATGTATGAAATATTACCCTTTTTGGGGACACACTACAAACAAAATCCATGTCTGAAATCCACCCACAAGAGGAAACACTCCTAAAAAATAATTTTGTGAAATATTACCTCTTATGGGATATAGTCCACCACATCTATATGTAAAATCATTCAACATGGGCGTAACACACCAAGAAAAATCCAAAGTATAAAATATTATCACTTGGGGAAACACATTACAACAAAGTGCATGTGCGAATTTTTCCTTTTTTAGGGGACATGATATAAAAAATGTAATTGGGAAATTATCCTTCTAGGGAACACACTCAACCAAATCTATCTGTGAAATCTAATCCTTTAAGGTGACACTATTTACATAATATAGGTGTGAAATATTCCCACTTGGGGACACAAATAACCATACACATGTCCCTGAAAGATGTTAAACCAATGACCAACCCATTTTTAAAAGTCATTAATTATGTGACCTGATCTAAAATCCATACCCAATTCAATAAACATGGGATTCTTGTGGTAAAAGAATTTAATTCATTACAACCATGGTGTTAGCTATGTTGAGTCTAATATGGGATTCCATAGGTTCCATTGCTAAGATTACTCACACATGATATGTACTCCATAAGAGTAAGAATTAACAGGTAACCCACCTAACCAATATCCATCCATGCTCAACGTGCCCGACATTACTACCTCATATGATCGAAGGTTTCTACCCAGTCAAGACTAAAGATACATTATTGACCTGCCCCAACCTCATGGTGTCACTAGGAATAAGTTCCATGACTATGACATAAATATATGTGGGAGAACCGATGTTGGAAACAAGCTACATAGATAAATCCATTAAAGGATGAAGTAGCATCCCATCTACCTATTTTCATCATGGATCTAACATTGTTGATTAATGTTATGGAATCAACCCACTTTTGGAAAACTGGAATATAGGGAAACAGAATCATCACATCACGTCTTGGTGGAAGGACAAAACACATTCCTAATGTAAAGTGAAAAAAATGTTGAACCTGAATTAATGATCATATACTAAAACTATGGGGACTAATAACATTTTTACACTAAATAATTTCACATCACGAGATCTAGAATTCAACCCCATGTTCCACCAAGTAAATCGTAGTCCTAAATTAAATCTCTATTGCAACGTGGGGTAGATAACATTGGGCATTATCTATCTATGACATTATCAACATAGATCCCTTCCTTGTATTAGGATGAATGGTGGAAATCAGGGTATTAAGAATAAATTTTACTATATATGACTCATCTGTGAATCAACACGTCATATATGAATCATCTTATAAACAATATATGACTTATATCCAAAAAGCATAGGGGGGTGAAAATGTTTGTGAAAACATAAAAAATGACTATACTCTAACCATGACAACCACTGGTCCTTGAACATGTGTGTTAACATTCCCAATTTCACCATTAAAGATCCTTTAAAAGAGGGTGATTAATGGATTTATTCACTGGTATAAGAATGAAGGGTTCATCCCACCATGTATATGGAAATTTAAGATCTTGAGGCATCAATACATCACTGAAAATGACTCCCCTTTGGGCCACAAAGGGGATAACCATCACTAGTTACAATGGTTAACCACATCGAGAGTATCTCCATAGATATATTAGAAAACTCACTCCCCTTTTGCAAGGATTAATGGGATTATTAGTCCTTACACATCATGGACAAAACTCGTTACTTTCCTAGGATGTCTCACAACATGTCGTTTCATCATCAATATTTACTGGTCTCACAGGTCAATGAGTGATTTTACTCTATCCAGCTTCATTGTCCCTAGTGATGTACACCCATCATCAACAATTGTGGAATATGTAGAAAATTACAAAAAAAGGTGATTCTTTTCCAACTCCATTGGACACTTCCACCATCAGCGTATGTCATAAAATATCCACATAATCACAGTATGGATCTATATTTTGATTCATAGGATCGAGACCCCTATTGAGGAACTGAAAGTCCATGTTGACTCTGTTTGTCGCCAGTTCCCCTATAATCCAATACGAGCTATCTAATAAAGAGGAATATCAATGATGAGTGACTCCCCAAATTATAGAAAACTAATGAGGAGGTACTCCATGAACCACTACCAACTAATGTTGAGGTCCTACCTCCACCACAAACAATAAATGTTTCAGAAATCCTTGTACAACAACTAACAACTACATAGGTCCTATATGCATCGAAAAAATGACCTACTATGAGGAAATATCTAGGGATAATAGGGGGAACACCTTCCATGTGGTCTGTGACCATGGATTAAGATGAAACACACATGGGGAATCCCATGTGAATCTTTTCAATCCTCTTTTAGAGATGTTGAACATCATTATATGAGGGACACTATGAAGCATCATGACATTATCAACCTCTCAGAAACAGAAGATAAATATGAATCAATGAGATAACATGTTCTCTTAATTCCAAATACATATGTGAAATCCGATCATTTGAGTATTTTGACCTGATAAGATGATGTGCAAAAAGTACCAAATTTCATTCAATGATACCTTAAGCTGGAGGGAATTCTGGCCACCTTCAAAGGACTCATAGTGAAACTATATCTATCACCACCAGTTTCACTCCACTCAACATCCAATCAAGATTTTAAGGGGTTTTCGTGGTTTGATTTGATTTCCTCATTTGATGGTGGTCACACCACTATGACCCAAAGTGATTCATTCACCATCACACATGAGGAAGTGGTAACCACCCCATCCAAAATGGATATGAACCTGAAGATGGTTACACCTCCAGGAGACATACAGTATATAGAATATATTTGAATCATGTAGTGACCCCTCTCTTATATGTTATATAGGAAAGAATAACTACATTGGCTCCACTTCCCTTATCATGAACTATGCCAATTGGGGCTTTGGCTGACCAGGTGAATGTACATTCTCTTGGTGGTGTAAAAGTGGAAACATGGGCTATTATATAAATAAAAGGCTTTTAATCATGATTTGGGCATCTAAACCTCCATATTTTTTCATCCCAGTGCTTCCCATAAAACACTAGACAGTTTTATTTAACTATAAAATTTGGGTGACATTTCACAAAATTCGATAACTTTAGCTGGAACACCCTATAATTGATGAGCACTATGATTCAATTCACCAATAGTGAATAACGGTTGAAAGTATGGAACTCCAAGTAGTTCAATGTGTAGAGATGAAATTATACAACCAGAATCTCTATAAAACATTCATTGATATCCTTGATTTTATCGACTAGTTTTTCTAATAGACATCTACATATGGGTAGATTAGGGTTTGGTAGTAGTTTGATGTCTTTCACATCAACCCCAGCCTATATTAGGTACATGGAAATCAATCTGGACCATCTTCCAACAATGATGGTTCCCCTATGACAACTACCATGATGAGTACGATCACCATCAACCTGTTATAGTAACTTAGGATTAAGCATTCTGATATAGGACATGATAGGGAACATCTACCTCATGGGGAAATAATTTACAAGGAAGACCCCTTGGTAGGCATCCTAACTCTCCATCCAAGAATGTAATTATATAAAAAACTTGTTATTCATTACATGCTAAAACATTATTTATTACCTAAACATTCGCATAAAAAAAATCTATGGATTGAGAGGTCTAGTGTATTGGGAAATTATTAACATTATATGACAACATATGACATACAATACAATATCTTTATTGAAAAATTATTTTATATGACGACAACATTACTTCATACTTATCATTGCATGGGATAATCTGAGGACATAGGTAAAACAAGGTGACCTATAATTCCCAATAAAGGGGTATAAAATTCAATACATGATGAATGAAATACATGTTAGGCATTTCAAATTTCAATGGAGCTGAAGAGAAACATGAACATAAAGGTATGATATAGCATGATTATCACAACATGGAGATGTGGTAACATAATTTAATATAATATTATCATGCTCCATGGATCATTATAGATGGATAATTAGTAAAGCCTTATTATACATGAACTAGATTAAGTAAACCCTCATTTCATATGATTTATCATGATATTAACATTTACCCAATGCATTATAGGGTTATCAGGGAACACCCTTTATAAATAATTCATTTATTGCTTACTTGTGCCACATGGATAACATAACATGGAATCATTAAACATAATAAGTTATCATACAATAAAGGAATGTGAAATAAATATATTTAAGTACCATTATATATATATATATATATATGTTTATAAATTTAAATACCCTTGATGGATAAATGGGTATGGTATACATTACACAATGATTTTGTTTTGAAAAATTCAAGTTCATTTTCGGCCGCATAATGTTATGAAATAAAAAGTCTTAAAAATGGTTGATAATAGATAATGGGGCATCACATTATATGTTCATGAAATGGAAATTAAAGGGGTCATAAATATATATGTACTAAAATATTAAATTTGGAAATATAAGGCGTAACATAATAAG
This sequence comes from Viscum album, assembly GCA_963277665.1. Taxonomy (NCBI): domain Eukaryota; kingdom Viridiplantae; phylum Streptophyta; class Magnoliopsida; order Santalales; family Viscaceae; genus Viscum; species Viscum album. The sequence continues at coordinate 2,102,547,060 of OY728128.1, read as the reverse complement.
GAAACTTGAATAAAGAGTATAAATGTAATAACTCATATACAATTTTGGCATGGTAATTGGTGTACATGGGAGGGATTAATGAAAGAGGAAGAGGTCAATTACCAATCAAAAATAAGGAGGGAAGTATGGGGGAAGAGTGAAATAATACCCCAACATTTTTAATTTAAAATAAAATTGTATATCAATATAAATAAAATTGGAAAAAATGAGAATGTAAGAAATGCCTTAAGAATCATTGTCACGGTAACGAGTATACATAAGGGTTAATAAGTGGGATAATTGAGAGTGAAACTGGATATAACCATTTATAAATAAAGTGGGCATTAATTAGGATATATAATTACATATCCCAACATAGGAATAAAATAAATTCAAACACATATCATTAAAAAAATGCTTGATAAAAGGGGAGGTTGAAAGATCCCTCATAGAATTTCGGCATAGTATCAGGTGTGCCTAATGGATAATAGGGGGATTGATGAGAGTAAAAGGAAGAAATAATCATATATACATCAAATTTATAGTATGGGGGTCTTGAAAAATCATAACCCAATATATTTATAAATATATATATATATATATATGGAACTTATGAAACATAATGTAAAAGCGTAGCGTGAATGGAATTGAGAAGGGTGAAATCACTTTTGAATTTTTTGCATAGTAACGGATTATGTAAGTGTAAAAATGAGGTCAGATAAATAATACCTTATTAAGATAACATAAAATGAAATATAATATAATTATTATAAATGAATGACATTATAACTATTCTAATTACATGAACTACTTTCATATAAGATGCTTGAATTTGAATGGAGGAGAGGAATGTGGGGATTCATTACTTTAGTGGTTGACATCAAGAGTTTGAGGAGGGTCTTATTGAGAGATTGGAGAGCCTTGGGAGGATTATAGAGTGAGTAGGGTAGAGTAGGGACGTTCTCTAAGGGTTTTTAGTGAATATAAGTGGAATATTGGGTCGGTTAATATAGGAAAAGAGAGGTTAATTGTTTAATATTTCATAAACATATTTTTTGTAATCTATATAATTAAATATTCAAAACCACAATCCAACACATGGTTTTGGACAATGGGTTTTTACAAAGGGGAGTGAAATATAGTATTTTATATGGACAATGTCCTATCTTATATTAATATTAGGTTTTCTTATATGGAGGTGAATCACACTCTCAAAAAAATCATATTTAAAAATGAAGATATTTTAGAATTAATAGAGGGACACTAAGGCACCATAAAATTAATCAAACTAATACAAAATAAAATTATTTTAATGTGAAAAAATATACTAGATTAATGTATCTTTTTTCGTATTTCATTACATCACTATTTGGTTATTATGATGCCATAGAAAATATTATATATCTAAATGGTAAATAATTTTTACCCAAATATTTGACTATCCCAGAAAATTTTAAACAATTCAAAATTAGAAAATTTCCATTTCCTGAATCCAAAAATAAAATTCACTTTATATTAATAATATTCTAGATATTATAATTTTTTTTCTTTAAAAATAAAAAATCATGTTTATCGGAAATTCATGGGTTTTGACCAAAAAGAGTTTTCAAATAATTATATAAATTACTATTGTATTCATAAAAATTATACAAAAATTTAAATTTAAAAAAATATAATTTAGAAAAAATATTCTATTAAAAAATTTATTAAATAAAAAATACATTAATTCATCAAAATATATTTCTTAATTGTATGTTAACTATAAATTCTTTTTGTACATTACAAACCATTTATAAAGTAACAATAATAAAATGAATATGTATTTTTTATAGTAAAATAATGCACATAATTATAGTGCTATGGTATTATTAAATAACCCCATATAACACCCACATAAGACCTAAGGGTAAGGTGTCTGATGGCGACAGCCTCTTGGGGAGGCTCAAATAACATCACACACATGGAAATATCTATTTACATCAATTTATCATATAGGCGGTTCTGTTCAAGATTAACATATTGAGTATCTACTTAGGAATGATCAATATTGAATCCCAGTGAATCTACCTCCCATCCGAGTCCCGAAAAAAGGTCATCGTATGGAGAATTATTTTGGATGAGGCCACTATATCCTTTTTCGGAGTAAATTGAATTTTTATAGCCCTAGATTGATACTATTAATGTGATCACTTTTCAATGGATATATAATGGTATTTTAAAATATGAAAACAAAAAACCAAGGAAGTGCATATGTTTTATATAATAATTTTACATAATAATACATTTAATTATTTAAAGATCAATTTTCATTAATAAAAGTTTAGGTCAATATAATCACCCCCTATGATATTTCTCCATTGAAATTTCATTTTCCCACATTAAAATAGATGACTGTAAATATGCTTTATCACGTCCTCTTATTCCAACATTTCTTCATCAAACATGTTGTTTTCCCACAACACCTTTACGATGGGCAATTTATTATTTTGTATAACTTTTACTTTATGATCTATGATCTTCATCAGATTCTCTTCGTATGATAGATCATTATCCAAATGGTACCACCTAGGAATTGAGTACATGTTATGGGCCAGGTATGTACTTCCTTAGGAGTGGTAAATGGAATACATCATGTACTTGAGATTGGTTCGGTGAGAGTTCTAGTTGATCGAACAATACTCCAATGTGATCAAGGATATCAAATGGAATGATGTTCCTTGGACTATGATTTACATTCTTCAACAATATCATAACTATATTCCACTGTGATATGTGAAGGAATAACATTTCTCTAACATCGAACTCTTTGTCTCATAAATGATTATCAGCATAGCACTTTTTTCATATCATAGTAGATTTAATGTGATGCTGTATTGTTTTATCATTCTCCACCATTTAATTGAAAATTTATTGACCTAAGAGTTTTATCTCCCCAACATCATCCCAAAATTCTGGTGTTCTACACCTCTTCTTATAAAGGGCTTCATAAGGATCCATTTGGATGCTTGAGTGGAAACTATTATTGTACAAGAACTCAACAAGACAAATATACTGATCCCATCCTCTTTTAATGTCTATCTATCATGATCTCAACATGTCTTAAAGTGTTTGGATTTTCCCCTCATATTAGAAAATAGTTTCAGAATGATAATCCATACTGAATTTCGACTCAGTATTCAGATCATGATGGGGACCCTTCTAGAACATAGAGTAGAATCTTGGATATCAATAAGATACAATCGATAATGGAACTCCATGCATGCATACCACTTGTTATATGTATATATGTGCCAGTTTATCTAATAAAAAACCTCTTATATTGAAATGAAATGTGTAGTCTTTGTACGAAAATCCACAACATCACATATAGCATTGATTCCTTTGAATGTATTTTTAGGTAGAGTGAAAATGTCCACGATGATGTAACCCGATTTTTTTATTGGTTTTCGTAATGGCTTCATTATCCCATTAGACTTTAGACTCTCATCCTTCAATTTTTGACAAACCAGGTACATTGATGTATACTGAACGATATCTTTCTTCATGTTATCCCACCAATAATGCTCCCAAAGATCTCAATATATCTTTGTGTTTTCTTGGTGAATGTATAAATTTCAACTATGTGCATCATCCAAAATTTTAGTCTTTAACTATGGATTTTATTGAACACATAGTCTTGACCCAAATCTCACAATTCATTCTTCATTAACATTGAACTCTAGGGATTTAACCTTTTTAATAGTTCCTACTTTCTTTTTAATTCCTACATCATACTTTTGAGAATCCATTAACCTTTCCTAATTAGATGGTTGAGATATAATTTGTGAAATGATTGATGATGTCCCCTAATTTATGATTACTATGATAATTTTTATCATATATAAGAATATTGGATCCATTACAATTCTCAATATTAAAGATTTGTCGGATCATTTCTACTTTTATTATCAGACATCAAGTTCTCTTTCCTTTAATTGTAGTGAATTGACAAGTCATAGTCTTTGTTCAACATAAAAAATATTTGTTTGTTCATATTCATCACATTATATTTGAATATATACATGAAGATTTTTTGATCCGTATATATTTCACACTTCCCACCATATAGGTAATGCAACCATATTTTTATGGAAAAGATTACTACATCAAACTCCAGATCATCTGTTGGATTGATTTTCTCCTGAACATTCAATTTCCTTGAAGCATAGGCAATGTTTTTTTTATTTTTCATCAACATGCAGCCCATACCCATATTAAAAGCATCACTGAATAACAAAAAATGTTCTCCACTTGTTTTTAGTGTGATCACATGCGTACTGATAAGACTCCATTTAACCTCCTTGAATCTCTCCTCGCATTCGTCACTACAAGAAAAATCGAATCCCATCTGAGTTATCTTGGTTAGAGGGTTATTAAATCCTGATAAATTTCTAAAAAAATCACAAATAATAACTCGATAACCCCAATAAGCGATGGATATCCATCCCCGATGTTGGACTCAGCCATCCGTTAATTGCATTTTTCTTGGATGGATCCATAGATATTCCATTTTTCAAGATCATATGCCCTAATAATGACAATTCCTTCAACAATAAGTCACATTTGTTTACTTTTCATCGAGATTCTCATTTGACAAGGTCTCTAGTATAACAATTACATTCTCCTCATGATCCTCCTTGGTATTGTAGTATATTATAATATGATCTATAAAGACAACCTAAATTTTTTTGAGGTAATATGTATAGACTCTATTAATGAATTTCATGATGATTTTTGAAGCTTTTGTGAGTCTGAAAGTCATTACAATTAATTTATAGTGCTAGAACAATGTACAAAATGTATTCATGGGGATATCTTCCTCTTCCACCCTTACATTGAAATATCTTGACTAAAGACCCACATTGGATATGTATTGTTCTCTACATAACTAATAGAACATGTCATAAATTTGTGGAAGAGGATAATTTTACTTTACCATGATTTTTTTGAGCTCACGATTATCAATTCAAAGGTTCATTTACACATCCTTTATATTGATGAAGAGGATTGGTGCACCCCATGTTGAAGAACATGGGAGTATAAACCCTATATCCATATTATCTGGTAGTTAATTATTAACTCCTCAATATCTACACGAACTATTCTATACAATGTCTTGGATATTGGAAATGACCTAGGTATAAGATCAATCAAGAATTTAACATCTCATTAAGGAGGAAGAGTAGGAAATTCCCCAGGATACACTTCAATAAATTACATCATAACAAGAATGTCTTCATGGATTGTTACTTCTTTAGAATCAATCATATGAGAAATATTCACATTCTTATAGGGAAGTAATATTAATGGATTAGATTATGGTGTTGAAGAAGATTCATCTTCCTCCATCCAATTGTATAGAATGGGGGTTGATTCCGCATATAGAGTGTTATTTCCCTCTCATGAAAATTAATTATTCCCCTATAAAGGGGAAGCCAATCCATGACACAAATGGCATCAAATTACAATAGAAGGAGTATTACGAGGTTCTCTGAAAATTTCAAACCACACATTCTGACATGAGAGGAGTTATATTATTCTGATGCAATGATTACCCCATTTACCATTCTCACCATCATCTCTACTTCCATGATTTGTGGTGGTGTTGGGATTGTTCTACTAAACATTCGGTATATAAAAGAATGTGTAGAACTAGAATAAAAAAGTCGGATTCCTATTAATGAATTAATAACCAACATACCTATCACCACATCATTTTTTGGGTTCTCTCCAGTGGTAGTGATGGAAAAATCATTACTTTTGTACCTTTCAAGTTCCTGGTTTCCTCTAAAAACCCTTGGATTTGAGCACTGGTTGGAAAGGTTCCCTGATTCATTGCATTTGAAGCGATGAAAAATGCGTTGAGGGTAGAATGAAATGTTCTTTTCCACTTTCATTGTAGTGGTTTTTTCTTGTCGACAATTAATGGACAGGTTCCCATATCATCTACACCTTATGAATTTCCTCGTCCTCTTCCAGAAATTGTTGAGGGGGCATATTTCTTCACCTTTAGAAAGTGGGTTTCTATAATTTCTTAACACCATTGGATTTATCCATTGAACCACCATAATTGATGTCCAAATTCCACTTCTTATCCCCATGATATACCTATTATTTTCTAATATCCATTTAGAAATCTAGGGTACATCAAACAATTTCCACATATTCATCAAAGTCACAGATCCCTAAGAATTTCAATAGACTTGGTTTTATCCCCCAAAATAAGTGGTCAATCTTTCATTCAGGGGTAACAACAAAGATGGTGGCATATCATGTATTCCTTGTGACGTTTTCCTTATACGGTCCGATGGATTTGTTATCATGATTCATGAGGCAATAGAAGTCCCTTTCCACTATATGTGGGAGGGTGTGAGGAAACAATTTATCAAAAATCATTTTCTATAAATCCTTCATTACAATGCCTCGATCACTTCATCATGATTTGTATTTTTGATCAATTTACACCATTGATCAGCTTTACCAACAATATGATAAGCATCTAGAAGAACATTTTTCTTGTTCAAAACATTTAAGTATGGAAAATATATTCTCAATGGAATTGATCCACTGTTTAGTGATTGAGGTATTAGATGATCCATTGAAAGTAGAAGGAATTTTTCTCACGAATCAATCGATTGTAGCTTGTTCTTTATTAGGGGGTGGTATTATCCTATTGACCCATGTTTCTATTCAAAACACTAACTAACTAAGAGAGTATTGGGACAATGTTTGTAATTTCCACTACAATCTAATTGGACATCTCATTAAGGCAATAATCACATTGATCTCCACATCAATTATTATCCAGAGTCCTCCTATTACTGGCCATTGGATGGAATTAAAGAAACGTTTGTGGTAACAAATAAAGGGGAATCCAATGATAAAAAGGTATAACATATAAATTTTAAATATAACATTAACATATGAATTTGTATGCTTTAATCTATGTTATCCATGATATACTTACCAACATAGATTCTTAGGGGAATTTTCTTATTCCCTAAATAATAGTTCATACTTGGATTATTTATTTAACAAATCATATCTCCTTGGATTATCGATACTAGAGTGAAACAAGGCCCATTTTCGTGCAGCAGTACTCATTCAATCTAGCTCAAAGTGGTGTTTTTAGGTTTTACCACTACATACATATGTGCCAGAGCCACCTCTAATTGTTCGTATTCAGAAATGGATTTATTTTATAGATATTTCAATTACATTATTCTAAAAAAAATTAGGGATATTTTTATTATAAATAGAATTATCCTTAAGGATTTCAGTAGGGTTTTCTAATCCTAATCTCAAAAATAACTAATCCTATCCTTTGATACCAACTATAACAACCCTGCTATTTATTACATAGTTAATTGATTGGTTATAATAAATTGAACTTAAGAAAACATCAAGGATAGATAGGTATAGTGTATTGGTAAATTATGAAAATTACATGAAAAATTAAGACATAAAATACAACATATTTATGAAAAACTTCTTTTACCTGACCACAACAATCCTTCATACTAAGCATTACATGGGATAACCTGAAGACATACATAAAAAAGGGGGAGCTATAAAGCTCAGCAAGTGAGTAATCAAGGAATAAAATGAAGAATAAAATACATTATAGGAATTATCTATGTCTATTTAGTCTGATATAAACATGAACATAATGGTATGATATGGAACGATTATCACAACATGGAGATGTGTGAACAACATTTAATATGATATTAGAATGATCAAAGGCTCATTTCATATGGAGCATGAGTAAACCCTCATTTTAGATTAATTATCAGAAGTAACCATTAATTTACCAAGACATATCATGATACTAACTAATACCCAATTAATTGGAGAACTATCAGGGAACAGCCTTTTAGACATTTCATTTCATGCAAAAGTGTGCCACATGTATCATATAACATGGAATCATTCAACATAACTAGTTATTAAAATATTAAAGAATGTGGAATAAATACATGTAAGTACCCTTAAATATGTATATGTTCATAAAGGTGAACACCCTTGATAGAGAAATAGGTATTGTATTCACTACAAAATGATTTTGGGTTGGAAAATCACAGTGTAATTTTGAAAGCATAACAGTGTGCCATAAAAATTCATAAAAATGGTTGATGAGAGAAAAATGGGTATATCATCATATTTTATTAAAATTTAATATAAGGTTTTATATATATACATGTCCCAACACATGTAATTTGTATATATAACGCGTAACATAATAAATAAACATGAATAAAAAAGTTAAGTAGAATAACTCTTACAAAATTGTTGCATTGCAATGGGTATACCTGAGCGGGATTAATGAAAGACAAAGAGGAATATAATAATTAAAAAATAATGAGGTAAGTATGGGTTAGATGAAAAACCATGCAACATCATTTTTAGTTTTAAACAAAATTTAATATCAACAAAATAAAATGTGGAGAGAATTGAGAAAGGAAAAAATATCTTACGAAAATTTAGCATGTTAACAAGTATACATAAGGGTTCATAAGAGGGATAATTGAGAGTAAAGTGGATCTAATAATTTATGCATAAAAATTGAATTATGGAGGATATATAATAACCTATTACAACATAATAATAAAATAAATTCAATTACATATAATGAAAAAAATGATTGATAAAAGTTGAGGGTGGAACATCCCTTATAGAATTTTGGCATAGTAACAAGAGTACTTAAGGGATCATAGGGGGATTGATGAGAGTGAAATAAAGGAATCATCATATATTAATAAAATGGATAGTATGGGGGTCGTGTAAAATCATAAACCATCATATAAATATGGATCATAATAAGAACAATGTAATAGAGTATCATGAATCGAAATGAGAAGTCTAAAATCCCTTACAAAATTTTTTCATTGTAGTTGCATAGGTAAGGGTCAAAATGAGGGAGGATAAATAATACCTCCTTAAAATAACATTAAATGGATAGTTTGATAATTACTATAAATGAATCACTCTATATTGATTTGAAATTAGAAGAATTACTTTCAAATAAGGTTCTTTAATTTGAAGGGAGGAGACGAAAGTGGGGACCCCATACATGAGTGAGTGACTTAAAGAGATTGAGGAGGTTATTATTGAGAACCTGGGGAACCTTTGGAGGATTAAAAATAGAGGATGATGAATTATGGACCTGCTAAAAGGGTTTTTTGTGAATATAACTGGGATATTGAGTGGGATTATATTGGAAAATAGAGGGGAATTCTGTAATATTTCACAATCATTGGTATTGGAATATATATAATTTAATATTCAAAACTACAAACCAAACATTGAGTTTTGAAAATGGTATATTCTAAAGGGTAGTGGAATAAATATTTATATAAGTACAATGGCCTAAATTATCCAAATATTAGGCATGCTTATTTGGAGATGAGTCACACTCTCACAAAAATCATTTCAAATAGTTAAAATATTTTATAAGTCATGGAGGGTCCACTAAGGAACCATAAAAGTAATCAAACAAATATATAATAAAATTATTTTAAATTTAAAACATATATTGGCTAAATATCCCTTTTACTGTATTTTATTAAATCACTATTGGGTAATTATGATGTCATAAAACACAATTGATATCTAAATAGTAATGATTTTTACCCCAAAATTAGACCATATCAAAAAATTATGAAAAAATCACCCTTATATAATCTCAAACTGTGGAATCCAATAATAAAATTCATTCTATCAAAATATTTTTATAAATATTTGATTATTTATGTTTAAAATAAAATAAATTATTTATAAATAATTCATGGGTTTTGACAAAAATGACTTTCAAACATTAATAAAAAATATTGATATATTCATATATATTTTATGATAATTTATATTTGATAAAAATTAATTTAGTAGTAATATTTTATTATAATTTTATTTAATTCAAAAATCCATTAATTTATTAAAATTGATTTCATAATTTAATGTTAATTAAAAATACTATTTCTGATTTAAAAACCATTTTCACTATCACAATAATAACTTTTTTTTAAAATAAATATATTTGTAAAATACCAAGACAAAATTTATTTAGAAAACAAGAAAGGAACTACAAAAGTCTTAAAGAAGGATTTTTTCACAATATTTTTCATAGAAAGGGAAAAGATCGACCCGAAAATCATCACACCACATAATGTCTTGGTTAGTTCCTTTGTTAGAAATACCATCAGCCACAATGTTCGCTTCTTGATAGGTATGTGTTGTGATGTATCTACGCTCCAGAAGCATGTTAAGTCAATCCATCCAACGTGTTGTTTGAACCCAAGTATGGTGAACTACTCCATTCCAAATTCCTTGAACCATGATGGTGGGGTCAATTTCAATATTGATGTTGTTCCAGCCATTTTTTGTTAACAAAAGTAATGTCCTAAATCACAAAAAACAACTCTGCATCATGGTAAGAGGCAATGTCGCAGCTACCATAGAAACAACCATGACAATGACCGAGATAGTCCCCAAAGACGGCCCCATAGCCTGCATGTCACAGATTTCCTTTAGAAGCTCCATTAACATTAATTTTAATCCATCTTGGAAGCAGGGATTGCCAGAACGCCTTAAAAGTGCACTTTAGTTGATGGAAGATGCCATAAACTCTAAGAAGTTGCAGGATCATAATGTCACCTATCGAGTTATTGCAATGAACTTTCTAAAGCATGGAAGCATCCCTATTGGCAATAATAATTTTTTGGCAACCTTCAATAATGTTTAATGAGTATTTATTGTGAATAATGGAATTTATCTCATACTAGATAATTCTATAGATATCATAAACAGTGTATAAGAAGAGGATTTTTATTTTTCACGAAGTGTCAAGCTCCAAAGATCATTTTAGCTGAGAGCAAATAGAGCCAGATTATAACCATTTATTGTCAAAAATATCAGTAATAAAATTCCAATGAGAAAAGGCCACAGCTAAAGACAAAAAGAAATGATTGATATCCTCCATATTTTAATGAATAAGGTGATATTTAGATCAAAGCTAGATAAAAAATTATTGGAGACAAACCTCATTAGGATTACGATTATGTACAATATGGCTGACTAGATTAAGTATTGAGGGTCTAATTCAAGGATTATCAAAAAAAATTAACCAATAAAAATTAGAAACAGAGTTAGTGAAGTAATGATTGTAAAAAAATTATGGAATCAAGAATACCACTGTGGTCATGTTTTCAAATAAGAAAATCATCATCGTTTGAAAAATATTAATCATCAACAACCTACATGATAGGATCATGGAGCTCTAGGCTAAGAGCTTGCATGTCCTTTTTTATAGTGTAGTTGATGCCATCCTGATAAGTGTTAGGAATCAACATTGATATGAGAGGGGATCTAGTCTAGTTTTCAAGCCAGAAGGTCATGGAAGATTCCATGTTAACCATCCATCTAGAGTTATGCATGATTTTGATAAAGGATCTTCTAATGGAATGCCAAATTGAGGAATTTACAAGATGAAAATATCCCTTTTTATTATTTTATGTGAACTTATTTCTATGATAATCTATGGATTCATATTTATTATTGATTAGTCTCAAGGTGAGTTTGTCTTGATGGGAATCATTATAAAGTTTGATATTTTTAATTCTAAGACAACCTCTCCCAATAGGATTTCAACTAGTAGACCACAAAATTGTATCAAGCTTCCGTTCAATAATACTTCCAGTACAAACAATGTTTTTATGGTTAGGTATTAATTTTCATAAGAGAGACTAGAAAACAATTTCCAAATCATCATCGAGTAAACCATTTTGGAAACAATAGTATATTTCCCCAGGGTCATAGATCATGTAATTGTATTTAAGGAATGATAGAGAGAGATATGATTTCATAAACCTCTGAAGGGCATTGGTGAACATGGGGTTTCTGTCACCATCTGAGATCCATTTAGTTTTAAAGACTTGATTGAAAATGTTGTGGTTGAGAACTATAAGGGAAATGTGGTTCATAGAGACATTTATTTCATTTTGGGGATCAGATGAAAAGTTGGAGTTAGTATATCTCTTTTTTATTTCATTGAGGTCATTCTCAAGGTTGGATATGTCTTGGTAAATTTGTTTATATTTACCCCTGCAATAACTATTGAGGCAGTGCTTATGATGATTGGTCATAGTAATACAAGAAAAATAATCAGAGTGATGAGACATAGACTCCCAACATCATTTAATTAGGTGAGAGGGATCCAAATATTTAGACACAGCATTATTAAATTTGAAAGGGATACTAGGTTTTTCTCTCTTAGAGTGAAAGCTAACAAGAATAGGATGATGATCTGAGTTTAGTATAGGTTTGGTTATGCTAGAGATGGAATCCCACCCATTATGAAACAAGATATTTACAAGGGCCATATCATTTTTTCTAACAATGACCCTATTATAATCCCTTAGGTACAAAGTGAACTTGGCACCCATGAGATTGATTTCAACCAGGTTGCAATTATTTATAGAGGCTCTAAATTCTCTCAAAGAAATATAAGAATGAGAAGGACCTAGATTATCACTCGGAGAACGAATAGCATTAATGTCTTCAATCACTAACCATCAGTCATGGATAGAGCTAGACAAATCAGTTAAATCATTCCAGAGAGTCATATGGTCTTGATATATCTTCATAGCATTAACAAGGGAGCAGAAAAAATGTAATCTATCATGTTTAAAATCACAAGAGAACTTTTGGTCTAAGAAATTGAAAACATTAACTTCTTGTAAAGAGGTTTGATAAAAGATCCAAAGTGATTCAACATCACAACCATTATTGAATGCACTGAGAAATTTTTATCTAGAAGAAGAAAGATGCATAAATTTAACCAATAAAATTAGTTTTTGGTTCAGCAAACACCATAGTTTTTGGTTTATAACTCAAAATAATTCTTTTACGAGACGAAATGTTGTCAGGGTTTTCTATAACCTAAAAATTCCAAAAAATAAAATCCATTAAATACTATTTTTGGAGAAAGAGATACCCCATTTTTATGGCCAATCAATCCCTTATTATTTTTGGTTCTTCTATGCTTTGGAGATGAGGTCGAAGGTGTCTTCATTTCCTTTTTTATCATAGTAAAAGTTGAACAAATTTTAAAAAGACATGATTTATTAACACCATTGATGCTATCAGGTGATATAGAGGGCCCATGAGTGATGATATGATCATTATGTGTGTCATCTGTTAAGACCATGATCTAAAGAATAGTTGGAAACACTTGAATGGCTTGTATGAAAACTGTCTCGACATCTTTAGTGGGTTACTCCATATTGGATTTATCATTTGAATTTGTATTCAAAGTAGAGCTCCTATCACCAGTTCACAAATCCGAGACATGTTATGATCTCACCATTACCCTTTGATCAATAAAATGATCTGGAATAATAGAAGAAACCATACTAGGTTTGTTAAGTAGAGGAGATTGGGTGTGATGTGCTTCTGTCTAGGTAGCATCCAGAGAATCGTCGTTTGCGACCAGAGATGCATGTGGATCCATTGAACCATATGCATAAAAATTAACATAAGGTCTGATAGCATCCTTCCATGAAGTCTCGTGGGAATTTTCATCCTTCACAGGAAGTGGATGATCAATCATTTCAAGTGTTAACAACAGAGAGAAATCATGAGATGAAAAAACCATAGGCTGGTCAAAGACATCCAACAACGTATGTTTGATATCTTACAGAATTCCAAGATCAATATTAGTGTTCTCTTACTCCTAAACCTGATCTTCCCAGGTGACACCTGATCTCTCACCTGAGAAAAGATAAATCTTGACCCTGACATCCTAATGTTCTTTGGGAGGATCGGGATTAGAAGCATGATCAGACTTGTTCTTCTTACTTCGCTTACCCTCAGTTCACCCATCTTCACATGGTTTCACAACCTGAGTCCTCAAGACCCAACACTTCATCAAGGAATGAATGACGATCTTGTAGAACTCACAGAATGGGGGAATTCTCTTGCATTCCACCCATGTCTTAATTTTGAAATCATTCGCATTAAAGGTGATGATCTCTAGAAAATTTGGTGTGATGTACACTTCAACCATAACCTTCACATAGAGGAAAATTTATGCATTACGAGTATGGTGATCAATCTTAATAGTCATACCTATTCAAGAGGCCAGGTTGTTGAGAATTTTTGGATGCCATATGTACCAACTGAGACCATGTAGTAGCACCCATATATGAACCATAGTATTCCGAGAAGTGTTTGGGTTGAAAGCATAGTCCCAGTCGGAGAGTCGAAAAACTCTAGGTTTTAATTATAGGTTCTCTAACCTCCAAATTAGATTAATTTCATCATGATATTTGAGCATCATATGGATGTAAACCTTCCCGATTGGAACCAGCTTCCAGTCAGAGAATCCCTAGACAAGAAAAATCTGTGACTTGAGCTCCGAGTTGGACCAAGATTTGTTGCCTTTATGATAAGATATGTGACCCATGATCAAATACTAGCATATATATGACCGTTTATGAAGGGATTCTGGATCTGCTTCTACAATGAACATTCAATCTTCATGTTTCTTACAAAGGGGGATCTCATCCTAGAAAAATTTTAAGGATCAGAGCCTCTAATCACATTATGAAAAGAACTCCCCTTCGATCTATCCACCTAGGGAACTTCCTATTTTTGAATCTTTTTGGAAATTCATAGTCATAATCTCCCATTCAGGATTGAATCCTAAAATATAAGAGATCAATCCATGAATAGAAAACCCAATCACGATTGGAGAATGAGAAAAATCCTATCTTTTGTGGAGAAACCACCAGAGCCCCCAAGAGAACTTAACTCATTTTAATTATGTATGGACACAATAATAAAATTAACATATATTCTATATACAGAAATATTGAACATAAAAGTTATGGTATTGTCCTGTTATATTACCCCATATAACACCCACATAAGACCTAATGGTAAGGTGTGCAATGATGATAGACTCTTGGGGAGACTCAGATATCATCGTTCATGTGGTAATCTCTATTAACATACACTTCCACCGTATGTGGTTCTGTTCAAGCTTTACATATTTAATATCAGCATGGGCTTGGTCAAGTAAGAATCTCAGTGACGCTACCTCCTTTCCGAGCTCTGAAAAATGGGCATCGTATGGAGCAACTCTACTAGATGAGGCCATCTCTCATTTGTCAGAGTAAATTGGACTTGGTAACGCCCTATATTTATAATAATAAAGTGATCATCGTTCAGTGACTATTTTATCAATGATAATAATTCACAATGGTATTTTAAAATCCAAAAACATAAAACCAATGATGTAAAAATGTTTTATATAACCATTTAACAAAATATGTCATTTAATTATATCAAGATGAATTATCCTTAATAAATGTTTTTTTGTTACACATTAGGCCTCATAAGTCCCACAGTGAGATATTGCGACCTTCCTATCTATATGTTGACCAAGGTAGGGGACATTTTGTGACACTAACCAATTTTAGGTGTGCCAAATGCTGAGTAATACTCAATGATTTTTTTCTTTCTACATGAGCCTTAATAAAATTAAAGGGTCACATATGAGCTAATGTTCTAATATCAATCAAATCCTAAAAACATAATATTAGACTACAGATCTCCCATAGTGGGAAAACTAGTCCTCCTTGGTCAGATGGCCGGATTTGAACATTGTGTCCCACTAAACCCATATAGGGAAGAGTCTGTGTGTTATAGAAATGCCCATGATATGATTCACACACACAATCTTTGTAGTGTAATTATCCTCCTTAGGATCAAGTTCGTTCTTTTATTAAATTTTATAAGTCCATCATTACATTGGTGGATGAAAACGTCATTAATATGACATAATAATTTCTCTCATATGGCATTTCTAGGCTTTGGAAACATGACTGGTGGAAATTATGTCTGAATTAAAGTTGTACCTGGAATGGGTTGACCATGTTCGACCACCCCATGAGTTTGGAAATCATAGTTTTAGTATTTATTGTGAGGTAGATAACCTGCGACAAAAACATGCTCCACATATAATAACAGTGCAATCAAATGGTAGAGACTCCAAAATAGTAGGAATCCATAGTGATCAAATGTTTTACCCAGAATATAGAAGGACATATGTTCATTTAGTGGAGTGAGCTTCACGTAATTTCTATATATGGTTGAGTGTTCCTCTATAGAATGTCATTCAACCATATATGATTTATCAAATGAAAGATGTTCATTACTAAAAACATTAAATATAAATAGAGGCACGGTGGGAGAGTCTCTGACTTCATAACCCATTAAAAGGGAATCACATACTCGCTTGACATGCCAAATTCTTAGGAACAACATCTTAAAATGTGAATTGAGAATTTAAAAAATGATATGTTACCTTACCTCATATCCCTAAAATAAAACTAGTATATTTTAAGATATATTAGAAAAATATCAGGGTTTGAGAGAATTCAAAAAGTATAGAACACAATAATCACACCGATTTCCACTTCCAAAAACCATGAGAAGGGGAAAAAAATAATAGACAACAACCACTATGCATGAAGAGGTCCTCTATCTGGTACTCATATTGTAACCTTTTTATAGATGATCCTCACAAATTATGGACTTACCAGAAATATCCTATCAATAAATAGTTTCCCCCAATGGGATAATATGTCTCTTACATCTTTTCAAGGACTGACACAGAGCATTACATTCATAGAAATATTTATTCAAGGATGTGAAGTTCCCAAGATATTTTAACTAAAACATAGTAAAGGGAATAAAAATTATTATAATTAAAGAGACCTCAGGAGGCTAGACACACAGGAAACATCAATCACTACTCATATCATAGGATCCACAGACAGACCATCAAAGAAATATTTTTATATAATGTTCGGATACATGGATTAGTGTATCATGGATTAATCAACTTGGGAGACATTCCAGCATAGGTAATACATATATATTCTTAAATAAATATTAAAATTGGAGAATCTAGCTTGTGGAAATAGATTTCTAGATGTAGGTTGTTAAATTACATGGACTAGTTATCTTTTAAGAAAGTTACTCAAGCCCACTATATTATAAATTCCCACATAAGAAATCCGACACCTTGTAGAGTTGTTCCTAATCCTTATAATTTCAAATAAAAATTTTCATCACATATCCTTTGAAGATGATACATCGTTGAAAAACAGGATATTAGATTTATCCATCATTGTTAAATCATTATCCCACTCTTATTGATTTCATTACTCTTAAATTGAGGATTCCCATGGGGTTTTCCCAGCCTTGGTCTATTCCATAGATGATGACCACGAGTATTGGTTTGTTAATTCTTTTGAGCAGGTGGACCACTCAATAATTCATTATAGTGGGGAATGTCCTACTAAATAATCACATGCATATGGTGTATGCCATTAGAGGAGAGGTAGAGTACAAACTAGAATACCAAAAACTTATGTTAGAACATCAAACATGGATTATTATGCTAATGAGAGTCGACATCTAGATTTTCATAGAGATTATAAATCATATCCGTCATAGACTTCTCTATTAAGAATACCTCCAAAACTGACATCTTTGCTTGAAAACACTACTGAACCACATATGAACCATGACTTACCGCGTCTGGCCAGGACCAGAACATAGCTAACTGATAGTCGGTTAACATTTCTCCAGAGTATACCTTCTATCATATAGTATAATACATATAGTAATAGCTAAACCCTAGAGGCTCATCCAACGACAATAAATGTTCCCCCTTCCATGGAACAACCCTCCATCGACATATGTACCCAATTACAATGAATAATGATGTGATAAAGCATTATAATGGGTACCCATGGGGGTTTTAATTCACGAGGATCTCCAATATTTTAATGAAATTATTGTGTCACATGCTAAAGACTTAAAAATACCACTTCAGTTTGAGGATGTGGGGGTTCCCACATGTGTTTATTACATAGAGGAGGATGCGTATGAGGAATTTCAAGACATTATATCATTTTTCTAGAGAAGATGAGGGTGTCAACATTCAGGGGGACATATGCCCGTTGTATATCACATGGAAGTTCAATAGTGTCAAAATATTCCACATCTCAGTGGATACTAGCTCAAGGATTGACCTCACCCGAATGAAGAAACTCTAAAATAAAGGACTTATAGAATATGATATTACTCAATCCATCATGAAAATTCAGGGGTATGATAGGAGTGATCATAATTCTCATGGAAATATTCATCTGAATACCTAGTTTTGTGTTCTTGTATCAAGCACTAAATAATTATAGTCTTACATGATACTTTTTTCAACACACTACTGGAATGACCTTGACATCATTTTCATCTTGTAGCCCCATTTTCATTTCACAAGTTACCCAAATACTCCCATAATGGACAGTATGTGTAGCCTAGGGTGAAGAGTCCCCCATTGACTCATGTGAGTCCTACTTCTTAGTTACTGTATACTAAATAAGGGAAGGAATGTAGGTTCCGAACAATGAGGTTGGGCGTATCAATTCCCGAAATGATATAATAACCACAACACGTTTTCCATGTGTAGACATGAATGTACTATTGTTTCCTTAAAATTCATTGTTTAGATCCCATGATTCCATAAATGGGGAGTTATTTCATTATCTATAATAAAAAGGAGTGCTCACATGCTACCTCATACTACTACAACAGATAGATCTGGTAGATACCGGAAGACCCTACTCCCTGGACGTACCGAGAAGTTCACCCCATGGCCTCTGATCCATGAAATTTAATGATATTACAAAATGTAGGACTGACTTGAACGAAGTTGACTCTTCACCAGTTATTTGATATCAAGGGTGAAACATACAAATTAGAAACAAATGGAATTTGATCAAAATCCTCTTCTTCCACAAATTTAACATACTGGTAACCCCTTAGTGAGGATTTTGTACCCACCAGAGTTGATGCTGATGTTATACCTTAGACAATTTACATGGACGAATGTCATCTTCTTTCTAACCCCTATCTTAGATAATGAAGATGATTGGCAATACAACCCTATAAATTTGAATATGGTGACTCCACTGCTATGAATGAGTTATCCCAAGTGAGCCTTTATACCGTGCAAGATCATAGGCCTATATTTATCAATGCACCCACACGATCATAGGATATGAAAAAATATTTGGTCCTTTTAAAATAATATCATGATGGTATCACATTTAGACATTATTATATTCGAGGTAGAGGCCCCTAAGTCATTATTAATTATCTTGGCCACATAGTGGGTTATATTGGGATCAAACAACCTACAATAAATATACACCCCTCTCATGATTCTATGATTGATGCTGAAGATGAAAACCATAGTAGTGAATTTTTTTTTCACGAAAGTCCATCACCATAGGTATATTTCCAATATTTCCAAAGGAGAATAGATAGATTGGTACATTAGAGTATACACTGATTTTTTAGAACTCAAATTCCCTTTTGTGGATAATTATTTTCACCTTCTAATGAAAGAAAAATTGATCGATGTTATGGCTGCGTTCTAGGACCTATCCTTCATGGATGGGTACTTTAGGTACAATCAAATCTAGATGTCCCTAGAAGATGGTGAGACCATGAAACACCCCATGATTTCATAGTACGTTATTTCTTCAATGTAATTCAATAACTTTCGGTACATGCAACACCAAGTTCAAGCGTACCACAACTTACCAAACTTGTCGTTCAAAAGAGGTTATGAATTGTATTAACTAAATATTGAACATCATAAAATCCTTATAATTTTAGAATCACTATTATTAGTTTCTTAGGCATAATGAAAGGACAGATTCATTTTTTCAGATAAAAGAAGTATTTTTTTTGAACAAATGCAATTTTACCCCCTTTTTAATGGAAAACCATTTTTAAATTAAATATTTGAAACGTTTATATATTCAATTTAACAAAATAAACTTATTATTTAGAATTTGGATATAAGAATTTAGTTTCAAGGAATTTTTGGCGTTTCTCTGATAACTTTCATATTTGGGTGAATAGTGAAAAACACTATATTTTAACTAAAAACAACATTTTTAATAAAAATTATTTGTAGTGTTAAATTATACATTTTAATGGTTGTGAAGTATAAATAGGGTATATAGTTACAATTTAATTCAATTTTATTAATTGGAAATAATTTCACTTTTAAATTGAACATAAACAAGTATAAATCTGTTGTTAGTTATTATTTCATAAAAACACGCTTTTTGGTTTTGACAGCGGGAATTTATTTATATTAATAAACAAAACATCTATGTTTTAAATTTAGTCAAATTGAATTCATTTTTTGAATTTAGAATATCAAAATTGTCTTAGGTTAAAGTTTTGGTATTTTTCTCAAAACTTTCAATTTTTGATGAATAGTGAAAAACACTGAGTTATAGTTTAAAACCGAATTTTTATTTAAATTTATTTTAGGTAAAAATATATACATAATACCTATATAATTTCAATGTAATTAATTGGAGTCATTTTATAATATGTTTAGATATATAAAAATTTTATTGAAATTTTACCGCCTTCTACCCACCTCCTAGGAGCATTTGCAAATTTTCATAAAACATAATTTTACTGCTACAGTGATTTGAATTTTGAAATTCCAAGTGACATAGTTTATATAATTAAGTAGAATTTGGTTCAATAAGATAAATATAATTTTTTTGAATAGTAACTTTTGACTTTTATTTGCCATAGTTATAAGTAAATAGGTTAATTAAAGGTAACAATGATGTTATTATTACCCTAACACAAGTCCTAATTTTATTGGATAAGTTTAATTTGACCAAAAACAACCTTAGGAATAAAATATGATCATTTAGGTCCACTATGATTAGATTAGGACATTTATTATTATTTAATTCAAAGAAGAGTTAAAAGTGTTAAATTAAAGGTTTAATAACTAAACAATTTTTTCTATATAGTTACACATAATATAAATTCAACTATAATTATGGATTTTAAAGATAAAAATATTTCATACCTAATGGTATTTTATTTATAATTTTTAGAAATTAATTAATTTAATTTATGAATGACACAATGATGATGCAGTAATTACCTTATTAATGAAATATTTAAATAATTGATATTATAAATTACTAAATAAATGTAATTTGAGACTTTTTATGAATTAAAAAATTTTATTGGATAATAATAAATATTACGGTTTATATAATGAATTTTTTTCAAAGTAATAATGTTGTTATAAATTTAGAAAAAACAAAATACCAAATAGTGTCAAAATTAACATAAAAGAGTTATTAAAACAAATATTATTTTATTAATTGGTATTATTTTCTTAAAAATCTAAGATTCAGGAAAAGGGCATAAATACTTTTATATATGTCAATTATTAACCAATTAAGGTTCTCTTGAATTTTTATAGTATGTTTATTAACCATATAATATAAAAATACAAAGAGATATGGTAAATGTCAAACTATTTAACTAAGACATAAATCTAAAAGATAACGTTATTATAGTGACCCAAACCTCTAAAAAACCTATTGGTTGAGTGGTTTACAACCTCTCCACAACATTCCCTTAAAATAATTAATTTTTTAGGAATTAGAAACCGAAAATATATTTATTATAAAATAATATTTTAAGTTATTCCCATGGTGCCCCTCACCCCTGTTATAAAAGGGAACATCCCCTTCTCTCAAATTAACACCTTAAAATCCATTCGTATTTGCCTAAACCAGCCAAAATATGCACCAAAATATCCTATATTCATTCTAATGTACTTCCTATGGGCAATAATCCAACCTAAGGAGCCCTTTTGACAAAATCAAAATGAAGAACCCGAAGAAGAGGTAATGATTTCACCACCCTCTTTCAAGTTATTTTATTATTCAACTTACTCATTATATTATATTACCATAGAAAAATAATAATTCCAGTACCTTATATATAATTTAAAGTTATAATAAATATGGAAGAACAATATTCATTATTCTATCTATCCTATGAATGATAATGTCACCATGTGTGCGTTCGTACGGCTTCCCGTCTCCATGCCGTGGTGTAATTTGTTATTCAACACTATGTTATTTGGATGGATATAATGATGTGTAATATGTATATAAATAAATAAAACAACATGATAATGTCTATTTAAAATTAATATACCATCCAATTACACACCTTTAAGGAAAGGATATTGTCGATCGTGCGTACGTACCGATTACCGTCTCCACGACGCTGTGAGCTTCATTTCCACGTTCACCCTTAATCGATGATTATAAAAATATATATTACTAATAAGTATGTAGTATACGGAATAATAATGTTATTGGATATATATATATATATAATTACATATATCTTCTTCACTTACTTCCATTCAATACGATATGAAAACAAAAACTGCATTTATACGTACGTTGAACCTACCGTCTCCATAAACGGTGTTTTCCATTTCATATATCTATATTTTATAAATATTTATATCCTATATATTTATATGATATATGAGTCATCGTTTGTATTCTGGAAGTATTTAAATCATGTTCTAAATGATACAGTCAAGAAAAACAAGTTAAAATACGTACGATAAAGAAATCGATTATTACCCGAAATGTTATTTTAACATGAAAATCAATAATAAATTGATAGTATAAAGTCATAAATGAATCATTCATGGTAAAAAAAATATGAATATGGTTCTGTAATTATTTGATATTATACTATGGTCATTATACAAGATGATAAACATACCCTCGACCAATGGAAAGTGCAAGGTAAGGGTTAATTTTACAATCTCTTTATTATCCGTGGTTGTTTTTATGTAATTATCTAATGGGAAATCTTTATAATCCACATCCATGATTATTAAAAATAAATTTCAAAACATTTTTACTACTTAATATACTATGGTTTAAAGTCATTTTTACCCTAATTTGACCCTATATGTTTTTAAAGGAATCTTTCTGTCGTTTTCTAAACAATGTACTTTATGAAATTTTCCTCAAAATTAAGGTAAAAATGTTTTTTAAACTTATATGGAGAGTGGGAATATTTTCCACCTTTCTAACATCATTTATCTTCCATTACATGATAATAAGAATATTTTCAAAAATAAATGTTTTGTTTTATAATTACCTAAACTTTAAATGATTTCAAAATAGAAAGAGATATTACTCTTAAAAGGTTTTGATTTCATATATGTAAACATCCTTTGATGGATTTTATTTTTGTTTGATGTTGATTTATAATGATACAAAACTTCCATATTGTATTAAAGGTTTTGTGATATGTTTGACTATGGATGTGTTATTTTTACAACATTCAATGTTTATGCATAATGTATTGAAATTCCATATGATAGTTTTAAAAAGAATGTTTATGTTATGTTTAAAACTTTACATATGAGGAATCCATTGGACATAGTATGTGATTGATGGAGCCCTCTATAGCTACGTAATGCATTAGTAGGTCTCATGAGACAGACTAGTGTTTTGGCATAAGGCCTTGACAAAATCTTATTTGTAGTCTTGGCACAAGGCTTTGACTATGTGGTTATGAATGTCTGGGATTATGCATTCCATCATTATGAAAGTGGCTATAAATATTGCATCTGATTATTCGACAATAGAATATCCATGTGAGTAAGTAAATGGAATTATTTTGATTTTATCTTTGCCATATTATTCTTAAGTTCACGTTTAAAAGGATTTGGTTTTATTCTTATACATTACCTTAAATGTTTATGATCATTTGTGATAGTTTTTGCTATATTGTTATCCTATTTGAGCATCTGAGCTCACCCCTTTCTATATTTCATTTTCCCAGGATCCCAAGAAGTGTTTTATGTTTGAGATGCATGGTTAAGCTAAGGGAACAATGGAATTATGAAAGGATTCTTTGTTTTTGTTGAATGTTAGAATGTTTAATGTAACATTATTGCATGCAATATATTTTACATGACTGATAAACTAATCAGTCTTTCGGGACATAATTCCTTGTAATCATGAAAATGTATTTAAATAAAGCACCGACTCTAGGAATCAAGGCTCGGGACTT
Source organism: Viscum album (assembly GCA_963277665.1). Lineage (NCBI taxonomy): Eukaryota > Viridiplantae > Streptophyta > Magnoliopsida > Santalales > Viscaceae > Viscum > Viscum album. The sequence continues at coordinate 2,102,523,012 of OY728128.1, read as the reverse complement.
TATAGTTTGTATCAGATGAGGTTTAAAAATATCATTTGAAACTAGATTTAGATAAACAATCATTAGAGCTTATTACCCTAATATTAAATTTGAGGATTAGTATACGAGAACTTCATAGATTATTGGTAAGGTAGATATTTTTTGAGTTTTCCAGGAAATAAAACCTTTTCTGGATACGAGCAGGTAATGGGGGCTCTAGAATAGATGTACCTAGGGTTAATACCTGAAAAAACCACTTTGAGCTAGACTCGAACATGAACTGGTGCACCACAATGGGCTTTGCTACACTCATGGTTATGAAACTCCCATGGGATATGTAACACCCCGAGCTTCCATGATACGCTTCTCATTCAATAATGCAATAGCTTGCATTGTACGCACCTTCGAGTTCTAAAACACCGCGACTAATCAAAGTAGCCGTTATGAATAGTAATAACCACTTTTTGAAATTATATAAATTTTATATTTCAAAATGGACTTCATTTTTGTATTCGTAATATCGAAATTAGCCTATGTTGAATTTTTGGTATTTTTCTGAGAACTTCTAATTTTTTATGAATAGTGAAAAATACATAAAAACAACTTTTTTAATCAAAATAATTTATAGTGATAAATTATAATATTTAGTAGTTTTAAAGTATAATTAGAATATATTTTTACCATTTTATCCAATGGTGGTCATTAGAATTAATATAACATTGAAATTGGACATAAACAATTGCCAATCTTTTGATATAAATTGTTTCTTAAAACACGCTATTTGTTGTGACAGCGGGAATTAATTATAAAATTAATTAATGAAACTTATATGTTTGGAATTTTGTAAAATAGACATCATTTTTGAATTCAGAATATCAATTATAGCTTAGGGTGAAATTTTGGCATTGTTCTGAAAAACTTCAATTTTTGATGAATAGTGAAACCACTAAGTGGTAGTTAAATAACTGATTTTTCGTTTAAATGAAATATTACCACTTCTGTGATTTGATTTTCAAAAATCCGACATACATGGTTGTCATTAAGAAGTAAAATGTTGTTAAATGAGATCAAAATAATTTTTTGGTGAATAGTAACTTTTAAGTTCTTAATCACGATTAGAGGTAATTAGTGTAGTTTAAGGTAAAAATAATGTTTTAACAATATGAGATGGGATTGACACTTGTCCTACTCCTATTGGATGAGTCATGGCCGACCAAGACAACCCACGGGTCAACTTGGGGACCCCATGGATCCACTTTAGTTGGAAAATGACATTAATATATATTTATTTAATGTTAAAATTAAATTGACACAAACATGAGTTGTTTTACTAAAACAGTTTTTAAGTGGGGTTACACAAGTCCAAATTTTAATTATAAATATTAATTAGAAAGATAAATAGATTTCCTACATCATAGTATTTTTTTATAATTTTTAGACATTAAATAAATTAAATTATTTATGACATCATTATGATGCAGCGATGACCTCATTATTTAACGATTTTAATAAAATGAAAAGATAATGCAAAATCCAAGGCTTACACTTGTCCAAAGCCTATTGGATGAGGATATTTAGAACCCTTATCACCTTGTCCACGAATTATATAAGTGTGGGACCTTTAGAATCCGAAAATAATTGTATAATAATGTAACATTTCAATCTTTCCAAAAGAGCCCCTCCTCTCCTCTTATAAAAGGCCCCCACCTGTCCCACCTCATTTACACTTTCAAGCCATTTGTATCAGGCAACCTCTGCCCAAATACTCTCCCAACTTCCCCCTCTTACTCTTAGAAGCCTCATATTGGGCATAACTCTTCTTAAGGAAGCCTTTGGCTCAAATCAAAAAGAGTTACCCGATTTTGAGGTAATGTCTTCTCTAATGTTGTTTTGTTTTATTTTTCTTCTCCAACGCCCTAAACTCTTTTTATTCATTTCTTTTGTAACAAAAACAGTATCCTCAATATACTAGGATGTTGTTATAAGAAGGATTAGTTCTACACTTATACACACCTACATCTAATGGTTAAAGAACATACGGTTTCTGTGGATGACGAATTTCTGCCTCACGAAACGATGATTGTTCAACACTCATATAACACCTTCAAAGGTGGCCATTAAGATGTCACTATATTTATATATTATATATAATATGTTTATGTTTTACTTATGCTTCTGTATTTCTCATTTATGTCATACTTTATGATTTCCATTATGGGTAAAACACGATAATTTCATTTTAGGAAGTGCGGACTACCGCCCCCTCAAAGTGATTTGAATCGTTAATGCCATATGTGGGATGTATAAAGGATGGATTAAATGGTATTATACACTATATTATACTGTAATTATATTATAAATTTATATCATTATGATTTAATTCCATTAAATACGAAATATAAACGAAAGTAGCGTTCATGCGTACGTACGGCTTACCGTCTCCATGAACGGTGCATTTCATTTCTTACCTCTAAATGTTACGTGACATTATGAATGAATGTATAAACTGGATATATATCATATATATGATATCTACATCATTAATATAATTCGGGATAAAATGGATATTTCACCACATGAACAACTTGTAATTATAGGAAGTTTATTTTTGACTCAAGTACCAAAGATCGACAAAACGACCGTTATTAACTTAAATAATTACATAATGTTCATAACATGGTAATAAGGGATATAAAAGGAATAATGAACATGAAAAAGGTTCTTAAGTAAATAGGAATTAACTCTATTTTATTATTCAGGAGGTTAAAGAACGGTCGAGTCAGGACAGGACGCAAGGTAAGGGAATTTCTTAACCCAACTTCCATTCATTGGGTTAATCTCCTAATTTCAAATTATGTCATGATATTATTATGTCCTATCTTGTATTTTTACATTATTTATGTGTAATTATAGTGAATACACATAATAGATGTACTTTATTTAAAAAAAATTATCTTTTTAAGGACTTCGTCTCAATCCCCTTTCATTGAGGCATATTTGGTTTTATACAAAACTTTCTTTTTTACGGTGTATAAACCCCTTTGACTTTTATGTTTATTCAAAAGGAATCTTTTTTATACGAAGCGTTTTACTAAACGAAAAAAGGGAATGTTTTAATTTCCGTACTTATGCGGCGACAACGACTTCTCCGCCGCCGTGACAATTATTTGAGTTTCGGCTTCCTCTACAAGCCATCACTTTTTTAATGAAAAATAAATACAAAGTTTTAACTATATTTTATTTTGGTTTTGAAAATGGTTTTGAAAAAGTTTTTATTATATCAATGAGTTGTATTGATATCTTGTGATTGAAATTTGGAAATGTTATGTTTCCTTTATGCATGTTTTATGTGATACGATTATGTTATGGTTTATGATATGTTTAAACCTATTCATATGAGGAATGAATTGGACTTAATAAGTGACGGGTGGAGCCCGCTATAGTTCCTCGATGCATTGGCAGGTCTCATGAGACAAACTAGTGTCTTGGCACGAGGCCTTGACAAAATCTTATTTGTTGTCTTGGCACGAGGCCTTCGCTACGTGGTTATGATAGTCTGGCATTATGCATTCCATCATTATGAAAGTGGTTATTGATATTTCATGTGATTATTCATCTAGTAGAATATCCATGTGAGTAAGTAATGGAATTATTTTATTTTACTTTTTCCATATTATGCTGAAGTTCAAGTTCAATAAGGCTTTTGTTTTAGTTACACATTTCCTTAAATGTTTATGTTTATTTATGAAAGCTTCCGAAATATTTTTATCCTTACTGAGCATCTGAGCTCACCCCTTTCAATGTTTTAATATTTTCTAGGATGTGAAGAAGTATTTTATGAATGACCTACAGGGATAGTCAGAAGAGGATATGAGTGTGGAATATGAAGACTTTGTTATTAGTTTTTCACTTTATGATGTAATGTAACATTTATGAATGTATCTAGTGTTTCTAAGGCTACTAAACTAATCGGTCTTTCGAGACTTGATCTTTTGTGATCATGCCAATGTTACGAAGTAATGCACCGGCTCTGGGTAGCTGGGGTCGGGGCGTTACAGTTGGTATCAGAGGCAGTTTAGTACTAACCTTGGAAACTAGATTTAGATAAACTCTGATTAGAGCATATAGACCTAAGATGATATTTGAGGATTAGTATAGAAGAACTTATTAGAATTATGGTATTGTAGAGATTTTGTGAGTTTTCCGAGCAATACATCCCTGTCTGGATACGAGCAGGTAGAGGCGGCTCTGGAACAGATGTACCTAGGGGTAAAACCCGAAAACACCGCTTTGAGCTAGACTCGAACGGGAACTGGTGCACGACAACGGGCCTTGCTGCACTCTTGGTTACGACACTCCCGGGGGATATGCTTAGGATAATTCTCATTTTCTTTACAAACCACTATGAAGGGTTATGAGTATATACTTTCTCAAAGGAAACATTTCTTTTTATGATTATGTATTATATCCATAAATAGTTCAATTTATGTTAAGTGTTTTATAAGTATGGGATTATGTATTTTGATTCATAAACTGATCTAGTTTATGCAATTTTTTAGAAATGGCGCCTAGTGGAAGAAATGGAAACCGTATCAATGCGCACACTCCATGTAGGGATTGCCCTCCTGCTCAAGATAATTATAGTGGGGCTGGTGATGCAACTGGTGCCAATCAGCTAATCACCATACTGGGACAACTTACTCAGGTTATGAATAATAACCTTACTCGTTTGGAGTACCCTGATCCGCAACGTGGAGGATCAATGCTAAACCGTTTCATGAGGCAACAACCACCAACCTTCAATGGGGGTACAAATCCGTTAGTAACTGAGCAATGGATAAACTCCTTAGAGAAAATATTCCATGCCTTGGGGAGTAGCGAAAGGGAGAAGGTTTTCATGGCAGTTTACCGCCTCACTGGAGATGTCGATCTGTGGTGGTCGCTGATTCAAAACACAAAGGAAGATGATGACATATCGAATATGGAATGGAGGGAGTTCAAAGAGCTTTTCTTAGAAAAATACTTTTCTCGTGACCATCGAGCTGATATGGAAAGACAATTTCTGAGTCTCAGGAAGAAGGAGGATGAGAATGTCGCAAATTATGAGGCTAACTTTACAAGGTTAGCGAGGCATGCTGCCGATTATATACGTAACCCAAAGAGTAAGATTGATCGTTTCTTTGATGGGTTAAAACCATTTCTTCGTCGATCTTTAGTATCACAATCCTTCTCATCATACGAAGATATTGTCTCGTGTGCTATCAAGACAGAAAAGGAGTTCTCTAAGTCTTATGACAACAAAGTAAAGAAAGAGAAGAAGAGAACGGTGGAACAAGAGACAGATAAAGAAAAAAGGGAAAGAAGGATTTTCCATTATGTGATAATTGTGGGAAGAATCACCCTGGTACGTGCCTAAAAGGAATGGGAGTTTGTTATAAATGTGGAGAAAAGGGTCACCAGGCTCGTGATTGCAAGGGAAAGAAAGAGGCTGTCAAAGTTGAATGCTACAATTGTAGGGAAATGGGGCATTATGCAAATGAATTTCCTAAGCGTCAGGGAAACGTACCTCAGAAAAGGCCAAGGGATCAAGGAAAATCTTATGCTGTTACTATAGTTGAAGCAGAATAATTAATGTATTGGTGCTTTTGGACTAACGGATTATATTCTAGTTATTAGAATAATGTGATATATATATAAGGATTGAACGTCAGTACTTGTTGTTTCAGTAAGGTTTTAATATGATGAAGGTAATCATATTTTTAGTATGTGACAAAAGAGAAACTTTAATTTTTTTGGGGAATCTGATGTTACAATTGATTTTGGAATTTAGAGACCTTTTAGAGAAAGTCTGGATAGAAGTATTTTGGATAATTATAAAGGTTGGAGTGGATTAAGTTGATATTTGGATAGTATTGTTTAAGGTTAAAAAATTTATGAAGATTATTTTTGGAATATTATGATACTATAGTTTTAGGAAGAAGACAACCTGCAGGGTGGGGCATAACCCATCGCGTCGGACAAAGCTGCAGGAATCGAACCCACAATCATAGTGCGACAGGCCTTTATTTCCTACCACTAGCCTACAGGAAGTCCCCGGTTATTACAAAATAATTTTACTAATCTAAATGTTATGTGTTAACATTTAGAACCTTATACAATTAGGATAAGTATAATATTTATGAGTTCTATTATCTTTTTGAGTGAAAGATGAGTTGAAGGTTGAAACTCTAATTGTCAAGCATAAATATATATATACCTATCTCTTATTCAATGAATAAATTAATTCTTAAACTTTAGTAAAGGTATATTAAAAAAAAAGTGTTATCCTAATACCTTATGTCTTGTTGAACTGATGATATTTTAAATCAACATAGATTCAAGGCTTTGAGGCCCTCAATTTGACAGTTGATTGTGATTGATGACCTCAATCACTCCCTAAAAATATTTACGTTTTTCCTCCAATTATATGTCTTTAATTTCCACCAATGTTCTCCTAATCGAGATCATAATTGGGTGGTGACTTTTTCATTTCCCTTTCCCTCTTATTAAGGCTAAATTTTATTAATCTTATTTCTGATGTGGGTTTTCCACAGAGGTATTTTCTCTTTTCAACCTTTTACTTTAAAAGAAAAATTTCAAATTGCGAGGACGCAATTTATTGAAGGAGGGGAGAATGTAACACCCCGAGCTTCCATGATACGCTTCTCATTCAATAATGCAATAGCTTGCATTGTACGCAACTTCGAGTTCTAAAACACCGCGACTAATCAAAGTAGCCGTTATGAATAGTAATAACCACTTTTTAAAATTATAGAAATTTTATATTTCAAAATGGACTTCATTTTTGTATTCGTAATATCGAAATTAGCCTATGTTGAATTTTTGGTATTTTTCTGAGAACTTCTAATTTTTTATGAATAGTGAAAAATACATAAAAACAACTTTTTTAATCAAAATAATTTATAGTGATAAATTATACTATTTAGTGGTTTTAAAGTATAATTAGAATATATTTTTACCATTTTATCCAATGGTGGTCATTAGAATTAATTTAACATTGAAATTGGACATAAACAATTGCCAATCTTTTGATATAAATTGTTTCTTAAAATGCGCTATTTGTTGTTACAGCGGGAATTAATTATAAAATTAATTAATGAAACATATATGTTTGGAATTTTTTAAAATAGACATCATTTTTGAATTCGGAATATCAATTATAGCTTAGGGTGAAATTTTGGCATTGTTCTGAAAAACTTCAATTTTTGATGAATAGTGAAACCACTAAGTGGTAGTTAAATAACTGATTTTTCGTTTAAATGAAATATTACCATTTCTGTGATTTTATTTTCAAAAATCTGACATACATGGTTGTCATTAAGAAGTAAAATGTGGTTAAATGAGATCAAAATAATTTTTTGGTGAATAGTAACTTTTAAGTTCTTAATCGCGATTAGAGGTAATTAGTATAGTTTAAGGTAAAAATAATGTTTTAATAATTTGAAATGGGATTGACACTTGTCCTACTCCTATTGGATGAGTCATGGCCGACCAAGACAACCCACGGGTCAACTTGGGGACCCCCTGGATCCACTTTAGTTGGAAAATGACATTAATATATATTTATTTAATGTTAAAATTAAATTGACACAAACATGAGTTGTTTTACTAAACCAGTTTTTATGTGGGGTTAAACAAGTCCAAATTTTGATTATAAATATTCATTAGAAAGATAAATAGATTTCCTACATCATAGTATTTTTTTTATAATTTTTAGACATTATATAAATTACATTATTTATTACATCATTATGATGCAGCGATGACCTCATTATTTAACGATTTGAATAAAATGAAAAGATAATGCAAAATCCAAGGCTTACACTTGTCCAAAGACTATTTGATGAGGATATTTCGAACCCTTATCACCTTAGACACGAATTATATAAGTTTGGGACCTTTATAATCCGAAAAGCATTGTATAATAATGTAACATTTCAATCTTTCCAAAAGAGCCCCTCCTCTCCTCTTATAAAACGCCCCCACCTCTCCCACCTAATTTACACTTTCAAGCCATTTGTATCGGCCAAACTCTGCCAAAATACTCTCCCAACTTCCCCCTCTTACTCTTAGAAGCGTCACATTGGACAGAACTCTTCTTAAGGAAGCCTTTGGCGCAAATCAAAAAGAGTTACCCGATTTTGAGGTAATGCCTTCTCTAATGTTGTTTTGTTTTATTTTTCTTCTCCAACGCCCTAAACTCTTTTTATTCATTTGTTTTGTAACAAAAACAGTATCCTCAATATACTAGAATGTTTTTATAAGAAGGATTCGAGCTACACTTACACACACCTACATCTAATGGTTAAAGAACATACGGTTTCTGTGGATGGCGAATTTCTGCCTCACGAAACGATGATTGTTCAACACTCATATAACACCTTCAAAGGTGGCCATTAAGATGTCAATATATTTATATATTATATATAATATGTTTATGTTTTACTTATGCTTCTGTATTTCTCATTTATGGCATACTTTATGATTTCCATTATTGGTAAAACACGATAAATTCATTTTAGGAAGTGCGGACTACCGCCCCCTCAAAGTGATTTGAATCGTTAATGCCATATGTGGGATGTATAAAGGATGGATTAAATGGTATTATACACTATATTATACTGTAATTATATTATAAATTTATATCATTATGATTTCATTCCATTAAATACGAAATATAAATGAAAGTAGCGTTCATGCGTACGTACGGCTTACCGTCTCCATTAACGGTGCATTTCATTTCTTACCTCTAAATGTTACGTGACATTATGAATGAATGTATATACTGGATATATATCATATATATGATATCTACATCATTAATATAATTCGGGATATAATGGATATTTCACCACATGAACAACTTGTAATTATAGGAAGTTTATTTTTGACTCAAGTACCAAAGATCGACAAAATGACCGTTATTAACTTAAATAATTACATAATGTTCATAACATGGTAATAAGGGATATAAAATGAATAATGAACATGAAAAATATTCTTAAGTAAATAGGAATTAACTCTATTTTATTATTCAGGAGGTTAAAGAACGGTCGAGTCAGGACAGGACGCAAGGTAAGGGAATTTCTTAACCCAACTTCCATTCATTGGGTTAATCTCCTACTTTCAAATTATTTCATGATATTATTATGTCCTATCTTGTATTTTTACATTATTTATGTGTAATTATAGTGAATACACATTATAGATGTACTTTATTTAAAAAAAAAATATCTTTTTAAGGACTTCGTCTCAATCCCCTTTCATTGAGGCATATTTGGTTTTATACAAAACTTTTTTTATACGGTGTATAAACCCCTTTGACTTTTATGTTTATTCAAAAGGAATCTTTTTTATATGAAGCGTTTTACTAAACAACAAAAGGGAATGTTTTAATTTCCTTACTTATGCGGCGACAACGACTTCTCCGCCGCCGTGACCATTATTTGAGTTTCGGCTACCTCTACAAGCCATCACTTTTTTAATGAAAAATAAATACAATGTTTTAACTTTATTTTATTTTGGTTTTGAAAATGGTTTTGAAAACGTTTTTATTATATCAATGAGTTGTATTGATATCTTGTGATTGAAATGTGGAAATGTTATGTTTCCTTTATGCATGTTTTATGTGATACGATTATGTTATGGTTTATGATATGTTTAAACCTATTCATATGAGGAATGAATTGGGCTTAATAAGTGACGGGTGGAGCCCGCTATAGCTCCTCGATGCATCGGCAGGTCTCATGAGACAAACTAGTGTCTTGGCACGAGGCCTTGACAAAATCTTATTTGTGGTCTTGGCACGAGGCCTTCGCTACGTGGTTATGATAGTCTGGCATTATGCATTCCATCATTATGAAAGTGGTTATTGATATTTCATGTGATTATTCATCTAGTAGAATATCCATGTGAGTAAGTAATGGAATTATTTTATTTTACATTTTCCATATTATGCTGAAGTTCAAGTTCAATAAGGCTTTTGTTTTACGTACACATTGCCTTAAATGTTTATGTTTATTTATGAAATCTTCCGCAATATTTTTATCCTTACTGAGCATCTGAGCTCACCCCTTTCAATGTTTTAATATTTTCCAGGATGTGAAGAAGTATTTTATGAATGACCTACAGGGATAGTCAGAAGAGGATATGAGTGTGGAATATGAAGACTTTGTTATTAGTTTTTCACTTTATGATGTAATGTAACATTTATGAATGTATCTAGTGTTTCTAAGGATACTAAACTAATCGGTCTTTCGAGACTTGACCTTTTGTGATCATGACAATGTTACGAAGTAATGCACCGGCTCTGGGTAGCTGGGGTCGGGGCGTTACAGGATATGCATAAGATAATTCACATTTAAATTAAAATCCATTATGAAGGATTTAAGGGAAAATAATTCCGTAAAGAAAACATTTAAATGATAATGGATTATATCCATAAACGGTTCAATTTACATTTGGTATTTTACAAGTTTGGAATTATGAATTGTGATTCATAAACTGGCCTCGTGTATTCAATTTTTATTAAATTGTTCGTTGTAGAAGGAATGATAAATCCCGCAATACGTTTGATCCAAAAAGTAAAAAGGGATCATATCTTTCCTAGTATTAATCCAACATTTAGAATGGAAATAGAATCCCACATATTCTCTAAATATGAATAATCTTGTGTTAATAAAATAAGAAAAGAATTATCTGAGTCCTATGGCTTTGAAGGTAAGAAGGAGAAGAAATGGATGGAATTGAGAATGATAGATAATGGGAAGAGGGGAAAGGAGGATTTTCCCATATGTGATAAATGTGGAAATAATAATCGTGTTAAATTGTTGACGGGAATGGTAGTTTTTATAAGTCTAGAGAAAAAGGACACAATATACATGATTGAAAGAGTAATAAAAAGGTTTCAAATGTAAAATGCTTCATCTACAAGGCGTTGGGACACTACGCGAATCAATGTCCCAGTCATCAGAGTATACCAAAAATGATTCCATTGGATAATAATCATGTAATGATACTACCTAATATGAAGAGGAATTACTAGTGTTGTTTTGTAGTTATTATACAATTATTTAATTTTCGTTTTGTATCAACAATATACTGGTTGTATGAATTATGGAGAATAATAAGTATTTTACTGTAGTGCTATTTTATTGAAGATTTGAGATTATATCCCATATGAAATGTGACCCAATAGTAAGCTACAATTTTTGGAAAATATAGGGTTAAGGGAATGGTAATCTTTAATATGGTCCTGATAATGATGTAGTGATTTTGGAATAAGAGATGTTTGATTTGGTGAAAATATATTGGATATTCATAACTTCCTTGGAACTGATTAATTGTTTGTTTATTACATCATTGTTGGAATATTGAATATTATTTAATATAAAGAATATATCTAGTATTATATAAATGATAACGGATCATGAATGTAATCAATAAGATTTTATCATAATTTAGGATGTTACATGATGAAGGTGTTAACATGTTATTACATGGGAAAAGGGATCTTCATTGTGTTTAACATCCTTATAGATATTGGTCTGTGAGTTTGGATAGAATTATTTCAGATAATTATAAAGGTTGGAATGGATTAAGATTGAAATTGGTTACTATTGTTAATGTTATTTTTGGATTTTTATAAAAAGGGCAACATGCAGACCGTGTGATAATTCGTCGCCTTGGAAAAAGCTGCAGGAATCGAACCCACAACCATAGTGCGTTTGAGATTTATCATCTACCACTACACTACATGAAGTCCCTCGATTGTATAATCATGTTTTTTAAAGGGTCTAATAGGTGAATTTTAAATTAAGTATTTTTTTTGGAAACCTATACGAATAAGATAAATAGACTAATTTTTTAAGTTCTACTATCTTTTAGTGTGAATGATGAGTTTGTGGTAGAAATTAGCTAAAGGGTGGAACTCTATATGTCCAGTATATATTTTTTTCTTCTGTTATTTTATGTGGAAATTAATTCGTAAACTTTAGGTATGGAATATTGAATTTAAACATGTGTTATTCTAATACCTTATGTTTGTTGAACCAATGATATTTTAAATCATCACAGATTGATGGATTTGAGGCCCTCAATTATAAAATTGTTCGGGACTGATGAACTCAATAAATCCCTATAAATATTTACATTTTTCCTTCCATTAAGTGTCTCTAATTTCCACCAATGATCTTCTAATCGAGATCATAATTTGGTGGTGACTTTTTTATTCCCCTTTTCTTCTTTTTAAGACTAAATTTTATTAACCCAATTTCTGATGTGGGTTTTCCCACAAAGGTATTTTCTATTTTCAACATTTTTTTGAATATCAATTTCAAATTTCTAGGAAACAATTTATTTAATGAGGGAAGAATGGAACACCACAATATTTCATAGTACATTATTTTTTCAATGTAATTCAATAACTTTGACTACACACAACACCGAGTTCAAGCGCACCCCAACATACCAAACTATCCGTTCAAAAGAGGTTTTGACTAGTATTTACTAAATTTTGACCTTTATATAATTTGTATAATTTTATAATACATATTATGAGATTCTTAAACATAATGAGATGAAAAATTCATTTTTTTTCAGATAAAAGAAGTATTTAAAAAAATACAATTTTATTGACTTTTAATGGATAACTATTTTTAAATCAAATATTTGAAACATTTATATATTAAATTTAAAAAAAATAAAATTATTCTTTAGAATCAGGAAATAATAATTTAGTTTAAATAAATTTTTGGTGTTTTTCTGATAACATACATATTTGGGTGAATAGTGAAAATACCATATTTTAACTAAAAACATCTATTTTAATCAAAATGATTTGTAGTTTTAAACTATAATATTGTTTGTAATAATAAATAGATTAAATTTTTAAAATTTAGTCCAATGCAATTCATTGGAAATAATTTCACATTGAAATTGAACATAAACAAGTACCAATCTTTTGTTAGTTATTATTTTTTTTTAAACACTCTTTTTGGTTCTGACAACGGGAATTAATTTTAAATTAATAAATGAAACTTAAATATTTTCAATTTGGTAAAATATACTTCATTTTTGAATTTGGAATATCAAAATTAGTATAGGCTGAATTTTTGGTATTTTTCTGAAAACATTCAATTTATTATGAATAGTGAAAACACTGAGTTATAGTTTAAAAACGAAATTTCATTTAAATAATTTTATATTTTATTTAAAATTTTTAGGTCAAAATTGATACATAAAACCTATATATGTTCAATTTAATTCACTGGAGTCATTTTATAAAATGTTTACATATATAAAAATTTATTAAAATTTTACCGTCTTTTACCCACCTCTTCGGAGCAATTGAAAATTTGCATAAAACATAATTTTACCACTTCTGTGAATTGAATTTATAAAACATGAGAGACACAATTGATATTATTAAGTAAGATGTGGTTCAATAAAATAAAAATAATTTATGGTGAATCATAACTTTTGAATTTTATTTACCACTGTTAAAAGTAAATAGGGTAATGAAAGGTAAAAATGATATTATTTTTACCTTAACACATGTACTAATTCTATTGGATAAGTGTAATTCTTCCAAAAAGAATCTTAGAAATAAAATATGACCCTTTATGTCTACTTGGAATAGATTAGGAGATTTATTTATTTTATTCAAAGAAGAGTTAAAAGTGTTAAATTCAATGTTTAATAACCAAACCAATTTTAATATAGGGTTACAAATAATAAAAATTCATCTATAAAAATTCATCAGAATGATAAAATGATTTCCTAGATAAAATTATTTTATTTATAATTTTTAGACATTAGATAATTTAATTTATTTATGATACAATGATGATGCAGTAATTACCTTATTAATGAAATTTTAAAATAATTGATATTATAAATACCCAAATAAATGAAATTTGAGACTTTTTATGAATTAAAATAATTTTATCGGTTATTATGAGATATTAGGGTTGCTTTATTGAATTTTTTCTGATTAAAAATGTTGTTATGAATTTAGAAAAAACAAAATACCAAATAGTCTGAAAAATGACATAAAGTGTTTTTAAAACAAATATTATATTATTATTTGGTATTCTATTCCTAAAAATTTAAGGTTATTGAAAAGGGACTAAATACTATTATATATGTAATTAATTAACCACTTTCGGTTGTCTTGGATGTTTATTGTATGTTTATTAACCATATAATAAAAAAATACAAAGAGACATGGTAAATGTCAAACTATTTAACTAAGTGTTAAATCTAAAAGTTGATGTTAATATAGTGATCCAAAGAAGTATAAAACTTATTGGTTGAGTGGTTTTCGACTCATCCACAAATTATCCTTTAGATAATTTATATTTTATCCATTTTAAATTGAATGTGAAATTATTATAAAATAATACTTTATGTTTCTCCTAAGGTGCCTGTCACCCCTCTTATAAAATGGCACGTCCCCTTATCTGAAATTCACCCCTTAAAAGCCATTTGGATCATCCAAAACATGCCCAAATATACTCCCAACTATCCTATATTCAATCTAGAAGACTTAATTGGGTCAGAAATCCAACTTATAGATCCCTTTTGATCAAATCAAAAGGAAGAACCCGAAGAAGAGGTAATGATTTCACCACCCTCTTCCAAGTTCTTTTATTCATCCAATTACTGTTTATTTTTTATTACCATACCAAAATAATAAATCCAATACGTTATATATATACTGTTATTTTGTTATTAATATTTCACAACCATATTCATTATTCTATCCATCCTATGAATGATAATGTCACTATGTGTGCGTACGTATGGCTTACCATCTCCACGCCATGGTGTAATTTGTTATTCAACACTATGTTATATGGATGGATACATAAATGAGTAATATGTATATAAATAATGAAAATAACATGATAATGTCTTTGTAAAATTTATATACCATCCAATTCCACACCTTTATGTAAATGATATTGTCACTCTTGTGTACGTATGGATTACCATCTCCAGGACGCGAAGAGATTAATTTCCACATTCACCATTCATCGACGATTATAAAAATATATATTACTAATAAGTATGTAATATATGGTATAATAATGCTACTTTATATATAAAAACACACACCCACACAGACACACACATATATATATATGTATTTATTTACTTAAATATATCTTCTTCACTTACTTCCATTCAATACGATATGAAAACAAAAACAACGTTTATGCGTACGTACGACCTACCGTCTCCATAAATGGTGTTTTCCATTTCATATATATATCTATTATAAATATTTATATTATATATATATATGATATATGAATCAAGGTTTGTACTCTGGATGTTTTTAAATCATGATCTAAATTATACGGTCATGAATAAAATGTTAAAATACGTACGATAACGAAATTGATTATTACCTGAAATGTTAATTTATCATGAAAATCATTAATAAATGGATATTATAAAGTAATAAATGAATCATGTATGATAAAATAAATATGAATATGGTTCTGTTATAATTTAATAACATACTATGGTCATTATACATGTGCTTAAACATACCCTCAACCAAATGAAAGTTCAAGGTAAGGGTTAATTTCAGAATCTCTTTAGTATCCGAGGTTGTTTTTTTGTAATTATATACTGGGACCTCTTTATCATCAACATCCATGATTCATAAAAATGTATTTCAAATAAATTTTACTACTTACTAGAATATGGGTTAATGTAATTTTTACCCTTCTTTAACCTTATATGTTTTGAAATGAACCTTTTTGTCATTTTCCAAACAAGGTACTTTATGAACTTTTCCACAAAATTAAGGTCAGAATGTTTTTCTAACTTATACGGCAGGTGTGACTTTTTTTCACAGTTATAACATTATAGAAGATTTCCATACAAGATTATAAAAATATTTTAAAATATAAATGTTTTATTTTATAATTACGGGACCATTAAATGACTTCGAAATAGAAAAGATATTTCTCTAAAATAGTTTTGATTTCATATTTGTCAACATAATTTGATAGATTTTATGATTGTTTGATGTTGATTTATTATGATACAAAACTCCCATATTTTATTGAAGGTTTTGTGATATGTTTGACTGTGGATGTGTTATTTTTACACCATTCATGGTTTATCAATAAAGAATTGACATTATGTATACTTGTTTTAATACGAATGTTTATTTTATATTTAAACCTTTTCATATGAGGAATGCATTGGACTTATTAAGTGAAAGGTGGATCCCACTATAGCTCCTCTATGCATCATTAGGTCTCATGAGAGAAACTATTTTCCTGGCCCAAGGCCTTGATAAAATTTTATTTGTAGTCTTGGAACAAGGCCTTTATTATGATGTTATGAAAGTCTTTCATTATTCATTCCGTTAGTATGAAAGTGGATATTGACATTAAATGTGATCATTCGACTAGTAGAATATCCATGTGAGTAAGTAAATGGAATTATTTTGATTTTATCTTTTTGATATTATGCTGAAGTTCAAGTTTAAAAGGCTTTTGTTTTGTCTTATACATTACCATAAATGTTCATGATTATTTGTGAAAGTTTTTGCTATATTTTCATCCTCACTGAGAATCACATCTCACCCCTTTCTATGTTTTATTTACCTAGTATCCCAAGATGTTTTTTATGTTTGAGATGCAGGGTTAAGATAAGGGAACAATGGCATTTTGAAAGGATTTTTTTATGTATGTTAGAAAGTGTATTGTAATGTTCATGCATGCAATATATTTTCCATGAATGCTAAAGTGATCGGTCTTTCCAGACATGATTCCCTGTAATCATGCCAATGTATTAAAATAATGCACCGACTATGAGAATCTAGGGTCGGGGCGTTACAAACCACCACTTTTCTAGTTCACCAAGGAACTTCCTACTATCATGTAATTTATTTCATTATAGAATAACTGTAGTGACACTTATCAGTAAGACAAGAACAACCTCATTAATCATATTCTACGTATATTGGTTGGTAGTTATGGGGATGATCTAGTGGTTAAATATTTCTATTGTTAGGACCATATCAAAGATCATGGGAAAGTGTATAGCTTATTCCTCTATCAAAAATTGAAGAAGAACCCATTTAAGTTTGTTTTCATGGTCACCTATACTAAGTTCCTTTTTTGTTGTAATATATAGATGTAACTAAATATAACCAAATAAATCAAGGCCATCAATAAAATTCATCCGACAAGAAATATCTGGGAGTTGTAACGACTCCAAGGCCAGATAGTGGACCAAAAATAAATTATTAGAAATCAAGATGGAAAGTAAAAAATTATATCATGGATCATTAAAATTGAAATATATATCTACTATTGGTATAAAGACTACCAGAATAACATTGAGGATATTACGTAAAATGATTTACAACCTCAGGTTTTGATTCCACAAATCTCAATAAATATTTTGGCCTTCTATGTGACCAATTGAGAATTTTCCCTCACATTCCTCCATGAAAAAAAAACAATGTGGGTAGGGAAAAAACCTATACAATATCAAGAAAATGATCCTCAACAGAGGGACCATATACTCACCCATTCAGAAGATATTCTTTACATTGACATTTGAAGTAATGATGTTGAGACAATATTTGAAGATCCAAAAGATACAAATATTGTCTTGATTTGAACCAATAATGAATATCCTAAATCTTCTCATGCTAATGGGATGATTTCACCATTGGGTAGTAATCCTGAATCACTTCAACATCTGGGTTTTCACACACAAGTCCATGAATGGCCTGACACTGTCAAAATTCCTCGATGCACATATATCCACTAATAAACAACCCCTTTACTGTTTATTTTGTAGACTAATCTATTCAAAATGTGGATTAGGCTCCAGAATATTAGAATATTTATTTCTACGGTTCCACCCATATCCCAACTGATATAAGTCTTAAAAACTCGAAGCATAATTGGTTATGCATGAGAATCATTTTAATTACCTAAGTGTATGTCATATTTTCATAAACATTCCTATTGTTATAATTTATTTCTATCAATGTAGAAGAGTATCGGGCTCTAAATACTGGTCTAGAGTTATCTCTCATTACTGGTATTCCATATTTACATGTGAATCTTGTATCTAAGATAGTCATCAAGTAGATCAAGGGTTACTACATAATTAAGAAGAAAAATCTAGTGTCCCTATGGGAACATACCACAAATTGAAGACCATGTTAGTTTCCCATACAATAGTTACTCATGTTTATTCATAATTTCATGGATGTGATAATGTTTTGGAAATCCTAGCTACAAATCATGTAATACATGACCAAGATGACCTTGTTAATAATGATGAACACTAGTGGGTCATCTCCCATTACACTGAAGATGATAGAAAAAGATTGCTAAATCAGCTAGCAATTAGTACCTCTAGGATATGATCTTAAACCCCCCATAGTAGAAAAAATAGTCTATTGGATGACACTATTTTGTGAGTATATCTGATCTGGAATTATCCCATATGACTGATACTATCTTGATTGAATCAATACTCATGCTATGTAGATTACCCTCCAGAGTGGACTTAAACATGAACAAACCATCTACAATAATAGGATCATGAGAATTATTCTCCATTTCATCTTATAAGATGAGTTACACCTGGTTATTAATGAACTTCATTCTTGATATTTTGGTCCCCATCAAGATTTATTGAAACACTCCAATAAAATTTATAGGATGAGAGAAATTTCTACCACCATGGTTCATGATTTAGTTGAGTTATCCAGGAGGTTTCAGTAAATTTATACCCATGCTATCAGTGTGAGTCAAACTTTGATACTTCTCTACACTACCATGTGCTACAGTTCCTTATTATTATGGGTCTATTATGTTGTGGGACCCTATTGGATAGCGATGGCCCATTGGTTAATGTTCATTTTGACAGAAAAATTATTCTTTTCCAAATATGAGGAAGTGCTTTCCCAAAAATATGTTGAAACATGGTCCGTGATTGAGTTTGTACAATCTCAATCATCCATCAGTTTGGAAAGCCTAAAAATATTCTCATAGACAATATAACCAACATTTATGATTCTATGTTGAAGAAATTTTATACCATATAACCCATCTTGTCTATTCATACTTCTTGCTTCAATTAATATAAAAGTGGCATGATTGAGGCATTCAATGAGACCCTCTTAAATATATTTCCAAAAATATTACGAATGAAAAAAAGGGATATTCTAAAATAAACCCTAACTCAATTTGTGATTATCGTAAAACAAAAAAAAATTGCACCCCAGATACCAATACTCCTAGGTGTATTGAACAAAAGAAGTCCTACTAGTTTTTATTTAGTTATTTTCACTCCAAATGAAACTTTATGACCAAAACATTCCATAAAAATTTATGATTTTCATCATGTTGTACTTGAATTCCTTGATTTAAACATGATTCATTCCATACATAACATATAGATTAAAAAAGGATTTATTGTGTGTTGTTTAAGAAGGTTCAACTATGATCTTTGTTCTATGGTGACATGATACTAGATCTCAGAATTACAATGATACTAAAAAATTCATAAAAAGTTATATCCTAGGTGGAAAGGAACATATATTATGCATAAACATTATTCTAATGTGTAATACTGTTTGATTATTTTTGATAGGTATCACATCACACCTAACACAAACTCCATGTTTCCCAAGAATTACATTTCATGAATCTGAATCATATTTGAACAATAACCTTTAAATAATTTAAATGTATCCATACTCTGTGACCTTAATCTAGTATTCATGGTAAATTAATTGTGACCTTAAACTATAGAGACCATGGTATAATAATTATCACCTAAAAATTATTTTATCCCCTTTTGTCTCAGCTCCAAGGACATACACTAATCGAAACCACAATCTATGTAAACTGAAAATCTTAAGGTCCCTAGAAGATGATGTTAAACTACCATATCACCATGTGTGAAAAACATTTGATGCATAACACTCCATGTGTCTAATGAATAAACAAACATCATCATCAAACTATTATTAACTATAGCATTTCCCCATGACATAATAATGGTATGCCCCTATAATCCATGGGATTGTTGAATGTAATCTGCAAATAGGACATCCCCCACCAATGATGTTGATATACTAAGGCACTGTTTTCCATAACTATGTGTACATTAATTCCCATTTCCAAGAGGTACATAGTGATGTGTAGTCCATATATCATTATAATGTCTTATAGTTCATTGAACCCCCCCCCCCCCCAGGAGGGGTGGGGGAGAATTTTCAGTCACCAAAATTTGGTTTTTCCCCACATAGTGTCTATGCATTATTTCATTAATTTATGTGTAGTTTGTTTAACAATATTTATGTTTCACATGGGATTTCATCACCCTAATTTCAGAGTGATTAAATCCTCTTTAATGCCACACAAATATCATTAAATCAAACACTCCCCATTCCAAGCATTATAACATTAAGCAATGTTTAAAATTATCCATGTTTCTTGATGAATTTATTTGAACTATGTATCCAATAGTTTTCTATGTAACATTAAATATACAAAAATCATGTCCCATTCTCATTGGAGTGCTTGAACCTTTCTATTTATGGTCATGGTTTTTTACAATACTATATCTCCATAACAACAAGTTGATTGATTCCCATTCAAAATGGATAAAAAATGATTCCTAGAACACATGTCTTCAGGGCCATCCCTAAACTCATCACAATGCTACCTAATGTCTTTCAAACTATCACACCTGAGATCCCATGGGCCTCCTATATAGGTGTTATCCACCAATAAATTTATTTGAACCATTAGTGAGTTGATATTACCTTATGACCCGACATTAGGAATAAAATTTGAAACCTAAATGTGTTAGCCCCACCAACACCATAAACATATGATGATAAAATTCAAGCCTTACACTATATTTAATCATAATGACTTATATTACAAGTATGGGATAAAAAACAGATCACCCTCCACCAATACATTAAAATATAATACATACCACTTATAAAATTGAGATTCCTAATATGACATGTATGGGAAGACAAAAAACACATCCTTAGAACATGATGTGAAAATGTAGAAATAAACAATTTTAATTCAAGATTCATCATATTATAAATATCAGATGATTCAGTGTTCTTGATAGAGTGTACACCTCCTCTACGATGTAATTAGTCTACAACACTATATTCCAAAACTATTTGTTATTTCTTATTTATAATGTGATATATATTAATGGGTATACCTCATGTATTTTTTCACATCCATAGCACTAATTTATTTTTGTGTCTCCCAATAGTCAAAAGGATACAACCTTAAACTATTCTAAACTCATTCCTTGTTCATTTTTGAGTGGTGTAGAGCCCCCTTGGATCCTATTGGTTTGGTTTTAACTCATATGAAACTCCCAAGGCTCCATGAATTACATGTACCCATCCTTATATAAGACTTATGACTATAATATATGTGAATAAAACATCCTTATCACCATATTCAAATAGTTTACTCAACCTATATTATTTCAAAAATCCAAAATCTCTTAATCTTTTTCATCATATCCTTGATCTAGAGAACTGCCCCACTGACATGAGTATTATTCCATCCTGCATTACAAAACAATGTGTGGCTTGATTCTCATTACTATTTGATATGTAGTGATTCATGGATGTCATATCCAAGGCACACCCCCTTCATCAACTCATTATGGGGTATTTCATCTCCCATCATCATGACCTCAACATAGGAATGGTTTGTCGATTTTTTGGTGGAAGAAGGTCTATTTGGACCTGCATTCACATCAGGTTATCAAAATTTCATTCCATAAAATATTATTTAGGACAATCGTTCATTTGGTCCAAGATCTATGACCTTAAACTAATAAATTTCTCCATGGTCTGAACTCTATGACAGTAATTTAGTATAAACAATAGTATGAGTTATATTACTCTAAACTAAAAAAAATCACTTATCACATGACATAAAATTTTAGCCCTACCTCATATAAAATCAAGATGATTCGTTTGATAGGAATGGTATGAACACAAAAAATCATCATCACACATTGTTAAACTATATTAATACCACATTCATGAATTTTGGATACTTCTTAAGAAAAAATGAGAAGATTTTAGGTCCATAATAGGGAGAATATCCCCCCTCCAGTGTTGGCGTCCTACCATGTGTCATTACAATACTTCATATATCTTGATTTCTATTTTAACATAATATACAGTGGCACTTAGATCTCATAAACTGGACGAAGATCTACCATTAAATCCTGTTGGGGGATTTCCCCTTATAGTATAACCTTAATCATTCTATCATGGCATGTCCATATAGTGCATTCATGTTCATAGTGTAATAGATCATCGGACAAAAAAAATTTCTTCCAGGACATTCAACACATGAAAATTAATTAATCATTATTTCATTGATTTGGATAACCATCATCCTCTTTATTTGATTAAGATTACTAATTTTAATGGTGCTAAGGTACAATAGATCACCTTCCATCCTAAGCTATAACCCCAATATATCCTTATTAATTTATGGCGTCTTCCATTTTGGAAATCGCCAATGGTGGATACCAATTTATGCTATCAATAATTAAATTATTAGGTTGTATAAAATGTGTTTCAATCAAGGTCAAAAGTTGTTCCCCACACGTCATTCACTCTCCTTTTACTATCCATGTATTCATTATCATGATCTACGCTCATGTAATTTTTCATCACTTTTACCCTAGTTTTTTTCTCCCCTGCAAACAATGAAAACTCATTACCACTCTTTATATATCACATTAACAATTTCTATTGTCATCATAGGAGTTGGGAGAGATTTTTCCTCTAGAGAGGTTGATATTCATCCGTACCATCTAGTATGAACTCTAAGACCAATAATTACATGTACAATTTCTCACAACATGACTTTAAACTATGTTCATATTGTCTTTGGAATATTTCTTATGGTGTTAGGTAAACATAGACCTGAATTCAAATTGTGTCACCACCATTACATTCCATGCATTTTATTTTGGGACACTCTACCTTATAGTACATTCATTATAACCTTAAGCTATTTTCAAAATTCACTACTGGAAAAATGATTTTACCCAACGCTTCTATACCAACGGTTTGTAAAAACCGTTGGTATAGGTACCCTTTCCCAACTGTTTGGACAAACCGTTGAGAAAGCCCATTTTTTGGCCACCTTTCCCAACGGTTTGGCCAAACCATTGGTAAAGGATGAATTTTGGACAACCTTTCCCAATGGTTTGGCCAAATCGTTGGGAAAGGTTAGCCTATCCCAACGGTTTGGCCAAACCATTGGGGAAGGCTGAATTCTGGACCACCTTTCCCAACGGTTTGGCCAAACCGTTGGGAAAGGGTACCCTATCCCAACAGTTTGCCCAAACCGTTGGGAAAGGGTGTCCACAATTCAACCTTCGTCCAGAATACCCAAAAAAAAGCAAGACCTTTCCCAACCGTTTGCAAAACCGTTGGGAAAGGTCTTGCTTTTATTTTGAATCTACCTATGGAGAACATTATATAAATCAAAATTTAAAATAATTAGAAAAATACATATATATATTTATGAAATTATGTTAACAAAAGTCATGTTAGGTTAGTGGTTAAGTCATTCCGTTATAAACTAGAGGTCCTGGGATCAAATCCCACTGGATGTTTCTTTTTTGAAATACATATACCAACGGTTTTGAGAACCGTTGGTATAGATTTTCTAATTACTTATACCAACGGTTTTCAGAACCGTTGGTATAGACCCTATACCAACGGTTTTCCCAAAACCGTCGGTATAGACCTATTGTCACGACTTACTTGCCAACGGTCCTCCAAACCATTAGTATAGCCTATACTAACGGTTTGGGGACCTATACCAACCGTTACAAACCGTTGGTATAGGGTATTTTTTCAGTAGTGATTCCTGAATCTATAATGATAAACTAGGAGAGCACTTCTAAGCATCACAAAAAATTGGTCAATGTTTTCTCAGATATGTTTTCAGTGGAAGGGGCTCCTAAGATACTAATTCATGTCATATTTCCCCCCCTTATGAAACATGAATTCATTTGAGACACAAATAACTTTTTACCAAGCATCATAACTATAAAATATGTACAACTCAGCCTAAATTATTTTCTAATGGTTAATAGGCTCCTAGGAGCACCATTTCCGATAGTTTTTTGAAACCATTGACATGATAAAATCCATAATTGGGGATCCCCTTATATCAAATCATTATAACCCAAAACAATTAGAAACCTTAGGTCCAAGCATTGAGACCATACAATTTGTATCACCGTGGTTCAATCTTTATGACCATAAAGTAGGGGTCATGGTCTAGGAAATATGACCTTAAAATATGTGAAACCTCTTTGTTAGAAATTTAGGGAATTAAACATCTAAAGTCAAGAGGCACAATATTTGGTGAGGTTGAATACCCCTAGGGGATACTAAGAATGAGTCATACACACCCAACAAGTCTCTCATGTTTCTTTAGATTAAATAATAAATAAAACATTATGAGGTTAAAATCCAGCATGGACATGCTATTGACCCTAAAAAATTGTTTTTTCTCGATGAACGCATCAGTTAAACAAAAATTTAGAGCCAAATATGAAGCTCCATTTACCTTAGAAACACCGTTATAGAGTACGCACATTATGACACCCTCTAACACCCTCATCACCATGTATAAGAAGTTGTTATTCATGGAATTTCAAACTTTCTTTCCACATCACACTAAAGTTGGTTACAATCATCCCAATCACATTATATTGAAATATTACATACATATTCCTCAATATATGAAATTAAAAAATGTTTAAATAATTGTCACTATATAATGTTAAATTTTTTGTCCATTTTCTACATTTCATTATGATAAATTTCATAGAATATTAGTCCCTTTCAAGGAGGCCTCGTTTTACCTTATGTACTGGTCACCCACCACATAATTCATGTTCCATTATTATCCGTCATCACCCAATATAAAGATACTCTTTAATAATTATTGAACCCTTTTCCGGATCGATACATCAAAAAAATTTCAAAATCTAATGTGGAAAAAATTTTAGAGTGTCGAACTCCATTAAAACATTCCATTACATTATCTGCATGATTCATGTATCCCTTATTTTGGATCACCATTATCTTAAACTTCTTAATTTCCCCCAAATTGAATTGGTTACATACTATATAATATCACCTACAATCCTGAGGGCATTACCCAAAATATAGCTGAAAATATTTTTATATATGTATCTTGTTTGGAACATGGTGAGTGGTCAAAATCATTTAATTTTTCTACCAAAATGGAAAAATTATAAGGTATTATTCATTTAAAACATTCTTAGAAGTTATAATACATAGTGACGCAACCACCATTCTGATCTATTTCTTTGGAATATCAACTCATTTCCATTATTCCAATTTCTTGAGGTAGAATTTATCACCCTTAATGTTACCCCATTCATGCACTAGTGAACACTTGAAAAGATAATACACTATTTATAGAGCCATGTCCTCTATCCATGTCCTTTTGGTCAGGACACTCACAGTCACATATAAACTTCTAAAGACCCCATCTGTATTAAGATTTTCTTGTAATCTCATATGAATGATAATGTTTCCATTTTACACTTAATTACCACACTGTGAAGCACTCATGCATGATTTGGGATTGATTTTTGGTTTCCATATTAATATGATTCTTGATGAAATTTTTTTTAAAAGGAAACATTTCAAACCATATAGGGAATTAAATATAGTATATACAGTTTTTAGGAGGGTCATACACATGTTTAGGCCTACCATTTAGTTTAGGATACGATATGATTCCATAAGGCCCAACCCCAGTGATTGATCAATCAAGATAATCCATCCACTATTGAGTAGATTTTGGGGTCTTTTCCACTCTAATAGATTGACCACCTCTTCCTCAATGAGCAAAAAAACATATTTTTCATTGATGTGCACCAAATGATTATCATCTTTAAACTCATAAAAAAATTAATACTCTTATGATACCATATACTGAGAATCCACCAATTAGGTCATGAGTTTTATAATGATCTCTGATTGATTACTGAAAATGGTCACAAGTTTCTTCACATACCCTTCTAGAGGAGAGATCCTTTATTAACCCTCCTAAATATCATTAGTTCACAATGACTGATTATTATGGTAGGAGACCTTAATATATTTATAATTGAAATTTTCATGTTAAATAATGATGTGATGATATAATCCATGAAGGTTATTATAATTCACCTCGCCTATCCCTATACAAACTGGAAAATGGAGGAGTGATCCCACATGGATTGGAAGATTAACTTATTGAGAGTGGATTGTGATATTTTGCGTGGTTATTTTTACCATGTATATTATGAATCATTTATCCAATTTTTTTTTTCAAAATCCATGAATTACACAAATGGTGGATGATCTTATGGATGGAAGACTACTAAAAAATTCACGTCCAAGTCATATTCAAGTAGGTCCTCTAATGGGACCATCCCTGGTTCCATAAGAAACATGTTCTGTATAGACCCCTCATCCATAGTGAGAGTCTCACCTACCTCTTATGGTAACTACTAGGAGAGTTCAACCATCATATCCCCCACTACTAACACTATCAATGAAATTATATCAGACATGTTTATTGAGGCCTCTACTTCAGAAGTAACTATTAATGGTGCTTTTGAGTTATGTGTATCCACAATAGACTCCTTGATTACCATGGTATAGAGTACAATTCCCACCTTATATATTAAGAACTCATCTCAAACATCCCCCTCCAATGAAATTTATTTCGTAGGCTTTGCCACCACTAATTCATCAACCACATTCACTGAACGAATTTCCTTGTTCATTACTTATTCCACAATCATGGGTATCACCCCAAAAAGGTGAGATCCAAATATGTATTTAACTAATATTTATACCATTGTTTTATCCAAGAATGACATGTTAATTGAAAAACATAAGGGAAGTGGTTAAAAAATAATGCGGAACAGAAGAGTGTTAAAAAATTGTGAGAAGCTCCAAAAAATTAATGGGCAGTCCCCTTAGCAATAGTTATTCCCAAATGGGTCATATTATTAGTTAGAAGAACCATTTTAGATAACAAATGACCTTATATGGCCACAACATCAGGGAGAGGACCTATAGTCACCCCCTAAAGGGTTTGGAAACCCTCTTTCTCAGTCCCACTTCTATCACGAACATCCCCTCATATATGTTTTTTGATTCATAGACAATTGAAAATAGTGTTAGGATACAATTAAAAAGGATTGGTTATATTCAATGTACATAAGATCAAGGGTTTACCAGACCATAAA
This sequence comes from Viscum album, assembly GCA_963277665.1. Classification (NCBI taxonomy): domain Eukaryota; kingdom Viridiplantae; phylum Streptophyta; class Magnoliopsida; order Santalales; family Viscaceae; genus Viscum; species Viscum album. Next base: position 2,102,495,607 of record OY728128.1, on the reverse strand, counting down.
TATGACATCTATCTCTGAGAGATTCTATATCATAATATCATAAAAACAAATTTGCCTCTGACCCCTCTTACAAAATCATATGTTCACCTAGATCACTTATAGAGAGATCTAGAGAATAATTAATACAAATAAAAACATTCACTAAGTTAGTTAGGGGACATACAATTCCCCTATATTGGAGGATGTCCCCAATATAAATTATATTTTACAATACCTTTAGTTAGAAAATTTGGAATAATAACCTTGAATGACCCAACCCATTGTGGAATATCACCTTTTTCTCAATGAGATTCCATATCACAAAGAGTGGTTATTTGTAAATTGGGTCCCCAACTCTCATAGGAATCAAAAAAACAATGTCACTAGGAACATGAAATTTGTGTAAAAACAATCACATGACCATGGAACACTTGACATGGGACTACCCTTAATGGAACACCCTAGTCCTAATGCTGCATACCCTATAGTGCCAAGACTATTACTAGTCTCCTTACTATAGTTCTCACTGGTTTATAGCCTAGAAATACTGGCTCTAAAGTGAATTCTAAACAAAGAAGAACGAATCTTAATCCATAGTATTCCCTTTCTAGTAGTCACCCATGACCTTTTATTTGTGGTACCCCTTCTTCAACATTGTCCAAAGTGGTCTACTACCTCAGCATGTTGTTAGGACATGTGGTCTCCTGATTCATTACATAATTAGAATTAAGACCATATTTATTGGTGGGTGGTGAAAACTCATTTCTCCCATTTCCATAATCTTGTGAAAATATAAATTATAATTTCTTGAGGACTCAGTGTTAAAATTCACTATTCACTATTGGGTACACACATTATTTTAACCATTAGATGCATCAGAACTACCTTGCAATGAAATGTGGGGTGTATGGAAAAAAAATAACTAGGCATTCCACCCTCACCACTATTACATCACCTTGAATTTTAAGCAGGCATGACCACAATTCAATGGTACTCATTCCTTATTCAGTAACCATTATTATGATAATGGGACAAAAATGGAAGATAATGGTGTCCTCCAAACTGACCCTTACTTACACAATCACCGAGCCTATGTAGAGTGGGAGACTCCCAATTATGTTCATGATCGAAAACCAGAAGATTTTGTGGGGAGGAGAGATATGGTATATATAACTTTATCAACCCATGATTGTGGTGACAGAACTATAAAGAAAGTGAAAGGGACCACATATATTGAGTGGAGTCTCCCCATGACTGGTATAGTTGATCAATTTATATATATTATACAATAACATGTTTACCAACTTGATTAAATACAATATCTCTTGTATATTCTCTATGATGAAGGTGTTTCACATCACCCCCATGTTCACATCCCTCACCAGAAGCATATATGCACAGATTATAGGGGTGATAAACTATGTAATAATAACCATGGGATCATAGGGATTCATATTGTAACCCTACAACTTTTCATCATTGGTTTCCATAAACCTCTAATATGAGTGGTACATACAGTTTTCAAAAGCCTCATGGAAATGGTGTGGCCTCCCATGATCCATGTTTGATGGTTCGTTCAATAAACGCACACACAATTTATTGAAAGGGATTTTGTTAGACCATGATTTTATTTACTTTTCCCTACACCATGAATAGAAATTCCCTTTCTATTGAGGACAAATTACCATAGCATTACAATAAATCCACTTTAGGGAGGTATTCATCATACATGGATCATTGGATTGGAATTCCATCAATATAGTAAAGATCAAAAAATTGATACTAAACTCCTTACAGTAAAGAAGAAATGTGTTGGTCCCTAATGATCTTCATTATTAGAAGTTCTAGAACAATGACTATGGGATGGTAGAAATGGAACTTTGATGACTATTCCACCCTATAAATCCCAATATGTTCTAACCGACCTTAAATTCATCATAATTCGGGAATAATATTATTTCCAAGACCATTCATCCATGATGTTTCCACCCGGGTGCATTTACCATTTATAAGATTATATTTTGAGATTATATTTGATACCTACATATACAATCTAATTATAGTGATGGGGAGACACCACTTCATCCAGAAAACATCTTATGGGTGACTTTCAAGCATTTCCATAAGTTTATTGTTGAAATAGGTATATTTTGCTTCATTATATGGCCTCCAAAAACACTGCGATACTAGTTGTTTCCATTAATTCCCTTAAACTAGTAGGAATGATCACCCTGATTGGTATTGAGGATGAACACATCATCTCTCAGCCTAAAACCATATTGTGGTGGAATCTTGCACAACATGTATTCTGGTTGATCCTCTATTAGCAGCGTCAGGAGTGTGTCACGGTTTGATCATGTCGGAAAGCTACCCTCAATTATGAGATGTCATTACATATCCCTTCCCTGGTTAAAAACACTCTATCACCATAAGAATATATTGTAATAGACATTAAAATTGTGTAGAATCTATTTTTTGGAGGTTATTTCATTGAGGTTTTCATTTGATGGTCGATTTCTCAAATGTTTTTTCACTGATTCTTCTTCATTGTTGTTTTTTTGAATAAATAAATTCGTGGAAATGTTCGGAGTCACATGCACTGAGAATCATGATTAAAAAATGATCGGGAAACTCTATAGTTTTGTGAAATAAGTGAACTATCCTATCATTCACTAAAATATCACGATCCAATAAGGGAACACACCCCAATTTGTATGCATTTTGATAATATAAGTACCATGATTGGGGCTTTCCCATTGACAATTTTCTATGGTGTTAGGGCTAAATGCAGCCCTCATCTCCCACAGTGGATCCAATTCTGAGTGGTAGGGGATAATTTTTTATTCTGAAATTTTTGTTCCCAGGGAGTGGTTTTGGATGAAATTTTCAATTTGAAACAAATTATATTGTAAATGACCTAAAAATATACTTTGGGAACTCTTAATGAAAGTAAAATGCTTCATAAAGGGATCTGATTTATAGAGATCCTTAGTCACATTGAGAATTTATGGTATCATATATGCATCATAAATCGAATTCATTAATATGTAGTTCATATAAGTCCCCTTCCTCTATTAGGCACATAAATACCTCCCATGTATTAGATATACAATTTACATACCTTATTGATTCAATGGATAGATATGAATTATGGATACCGAGAATATGTAATAGAAAAAGAGGTTATGGGAATCCAATGGTAGCCATAATTCACAAAACTGCATACTATAGGGTTTTGAGATCTTAAAACCATGGTGGAGTTCCCTACCTATAATTTTCATGGCCTTTTTCTAATAATAAATACATTTATAAATATCAGGGTACTGGGAGATAATTATCCTTCATGAACCAAACCGCATGGGAACTAAGGCATTACTCTAGGGAAGGGTCTCTGTATTTTGTAACACATATTATTTCATGAGATCCCAAACCTCTATGAGAACACTGACCATTTTGGAGCCTCAAACCATTGGAAACCTACAAAATTCATAAAACCCATCTTCCAAGCCTCATTAGGGTGATTCCATTCAACCAATATCATTTCGTGAATGTTGCGATCCCATGCCACCCATACTTATCAAGGATTAGATAAACTACACCACATGTCCTTTTGAAAACATAACCATCAAACTTTATGTTATATCACATTAATTAATGTGTTTACTAGGCCACAACCCTATCTTTTTATCCTAATTTGTGGTACCCAAATTATTCTCTCCCCTAATAACATACACCAAAACATTGGTCATCCGGTTTTCCTATCCTCTACATTAGTTTCAAAACCATGCTCCAACTACAGGTTTATACCAAATAGATACCTATTACATAAATATAGAATCTATAATGGAAAAAAACTAAACTATCTCAAAAAAGATTCATTTTTTCTAATCTTTTGATAACCTTGAAACCATCCCCCATTGGTTATAATCCACATCCATGTATGAGCTGAAAGATACAATAATTCATATATCTACACTCTAGTTTTTTGACATTAAAATCTACAAAAACATTCAAAACACATGTTGTTAAATTTTAGATTAACACCATGAATTGAACATTGGATTTAACATGTACAATCTTCCTGGGATCCCACCTACCCACCGCTATGGGATGAAAATCCAAAACCGGGAAGCTTCCATGCATAATCCACACACCATCCTTCACCACCATTGGATGAAGCTTTTATGTGTATGTCCCACACAATCATCCCCCACCATGATATAAAACTCCAACACCATGATGATTCTACACATAATCCTCAAACCATACCTTGTTTATTATCCTTCTACAACATGGGAATCCTTACGTTATGATGTATATCTTCATATATTTTCCCATTCACTTGACATTAAAATGAATCACCAAAATATGTGGGGTTTGAACCTAGTTTAATAAAATGTTATGTAGGATTTCCCCATAATATCCAATGCTGAAAAAAATCCATTTGTGAAATCTTCCCCCTTGGTAGGACACAATAAAAAAACATCCAATGCTAAAATCATCCCCAGGGAGGGAAATAACTCCAGAGAAAATCTAGTTGTGAAATATTCACCCTTGGGGGAAAATATATTGAAAGAATATTATTGTGAAATATACCCACTGGGGGGAATTCTCCACCATATCAATCTTTGAAAACATATTCCTTTGTGTGAATCAATCTCGAAAAATTCCCAAGGGTTAAATAATCCAACTTGGTGGGAGACACTCCACAAAATGAAATGAGCCTATCTTTTAATACAAAGATATTACATCTAAATAAATGAATATTCTTATTATAACAAAATAATTCATGAATATATGGACTTAGAATCATTAGAAACATGGAAACATAAACAACTGGTTCAAAAAATATCTAAAATGTCTCCCACTCATTCTCTTGTTACTAGAACCGTTTTAACATATGAAACCAAATACCATTAATCTTATCCTAGGGGAAAAGAAAGATAAAATAGGGTTATATTAGATTCTCTGTAATGGTTAACATATGATATAAAAATCATGACCTAAACATAAGGGTATAAGAATACAAGTAGAAAATTTGAAAATTAAACTATGTATATCAAATATCGCAACATTTATTCGTATAATAAATCATTAAAACTTATAATCCGTGATTCATAAAATAATGATTTTCCATAAAAAATTTAATTGTCGAAATCCCATAAAATTATTACATTATGAACACGTGTAAATATAGACAAGTTCAATCATCATATTAAAGATATGATATTAGGCCCGTACATAAATGTACAGACATGAAAACAGGTTAACACCTATTATTGTGATCATTTAATTAGGGTTACACATTACATTGTGATCTTGTAATCAGATTCATTTATTATATTGTGAACAAGTAATCAGGTTGATTCATAATATTGTGAACATGTAATTAGATTCATATATAACATTGTGAACATGTAATCATGTTCATTAGAAACATTGTGAAGATGTAATCAGCTTTGCACATAACTTTTATACTCATGATTTATCAATAAGTACAATATAATTGGAGGGATATATAGGTCCCATTCTTCATATAATAAAATATATATATACGTGTTCTACAAGAACATATATCATATCATAACATACATAAAGAACTAGGTTTCATAATCATTCCATCATAGAAGAACCCCTGGGAATGAAATAGTTTTCATAAATATAATCATAAACTAGTAATAAAATTATTTGGAAATTTTCCCTGAATAATTTCCTTAGTATCAAATAAGTAACATCATATTATTCTACCATAAATGGAAAATAATTTTTATATATCACATTACATTTTTGGAGGAAAATATCATTTCTCTATTGAAAAAATGAATTTAAAAATAATTAAAAAAACCTTTTTATGAAAATATCAATAAAAATTGTAATCTTATATTTTAAAAAATATTTTATACACATTTGAAATATTTTCCTTGAATATTCTTAAAATACTGTTTAAAAAAAATTAAGATATTTTTAGAAAAAACTGTTTTTGAATAAAACCAATTTTCCAATGAAGGGAGAATAAATTACAAAAAAAATATGATATCTTGAAAATAAGTATATTTATGATAAATTTTTTTTAAACATATTATATACCTTTCATAAAAGAATATTTTTTTATAACACAACATGTGCATCAATGATGGAAAATAGAGGAAATATTACCTTACCTAATTGGTATAATTTGAATCATAAACCCCATGGATGATAGTTCATCTAATGGATATGTAAATACCCATTAATGTTAGGATAAGAATTATATATTTCATTCATTATTAGTATGACCACTATATAGAATAAATGAGTTGTGAATATGACATCATTCCCGCAAAAATATAATTGAGACTAGAAATCCCCTAACAAATATCATATCATTGAAGTGAGGATTAATTAAATAAATATATTAGGGTTATTAATGTACATATATAATAAATATTTGAAAAAGAAAAAATTATAAAAACATAAATTTTACTCATAATCATAGAATTATATAATCGTAGAACAATGGTTTAACCTAATGAATTGAAATTGAGTTAAGAATTCCCTTACCACATTGTAATCAGTCGAATCATATAAAAAATTAAAGTTATAATTATAAAATGAATAATTTAATAACATAATTATAATAAGATTTAGGATAATCTTTTTTGATGTTTAGTATACACACTACACAGAAGGAGTAAGTGGTGAATAAGGCACATATATCACAATGGAAAAAGTGAGATGAGGAACCCTTGCCTCACGCTTCCCTATAGTAATTAGTAAATAAAAATCTATTAAAATGGTTAAAATAATTTAATTACATCATTAAATAAGAAAAAATATTTTTATAATACATTATATGATATTTTAATAACACATTACCACCCATTTATTAAGATTTTTTATTGATTTCTATTTTTTCTTGTGAGTTAGTTTCACTATTTTCCTGATCGGTTCATTTTTGTATAATTATGGATTTCCATGTAGAATGGAACAAAACTATATATATTTAGTGAAATGATATTATTGAAATTATTATGGTCAAATGGTCTAATTTATCAATCTTTCATACACAAGGATGAATCATTTGATAAAATTGTAATGATAAATGATTATTTCTATTTGGTTATTTCATGACTATGAAAAATGGTTTTATGTTATTTAACATTGTGTCTATATTATAGTTCCAAAACAATAAATAATTTATAATATAATTATTATTTTTTATTTAACCATAATAATATTTTTATGACTATCCCTGGAGGCATCATTGCAAAACGAACAAAATCATTATTAGTGGAAGTGATTAACCGTCAAAATATGGACAATAATTTCATTTCATATAATAAGATTATTTCATAAAAGGTATATATATAAGATATTAAATTAGAAAATGTCACAAAATACACCATCAAAATATTAATATCTTAAGATGGAATTTGTGAAAGAGATAATGTCCCACGAGTACCACCTCCAGTAGGCCCTAGGGTGGCGACCAACACAAAGAGTATACAATCCTCATAAAATGAGAGGAATTTATATTTTTATAGAAACCATAATTGTGATATATGATGTATCAACCATAAAAAACTCTAAGGAATATATAAAAGAAATCCGAAATCTATACTACATGTATGTTTAAAAATATAACTACTATATGAAAAAAACTAAAAGAAAGTACCAAAAGAACATGTATAAGCAGTGAAAGAACATCTATACCCATGTCTAAGCTATTAATGTCATGAACGGTCCACATATTCCACCTAGAGAGTTCTAAACAATTTTTATATACATAGGGTGATCATATGAGTATACTCTATACGAAAAAATGAGGTCTGTCGTTAACAAGTTGGAGTGGAATACTAATTACTATGTGAGAAAATAGAAAAAGAAACCAACAGAACCAAACAAGTAATACTAGCCATCCAAACCTCACCAAGGCGCTCTCATCAAATAATCCAAGTCAATTAATGTAATATAATAAGAACATTTAATATTGGTAACCTCACACCACTTCACATTGGTTAACTTATCATACCATAATTGTAAAAATCTGGTCGCTTCCACACTACTCCACAATCCCCATGTCACAACCTGCACGCATACACATGGGTCTCAGAGTTAGTCCCGAATCTTGGGTAAACGAATCTCATCGAATCCCACCAATAAAAACCCTGTACACAAACATACCACATGTTACCTGCAGAAACATGTGACACAACGATACCATTTCCCACCCACATACACCTGTCCCACAACCGTACCACATCTCGAAGACACCTCAAAAAGCACAACACATCTCATCTAGTAGACACCTTGGAATGAAATCCATGCACAAATAAACCATGGCCCAAAAACTATGCCAAAAACTGCCTGAAGTGTCTTGGGCTACCAATGATGAGATGTGGGAGAATGGAAGATCCAATAACTAGCCATCCATTCTCCAATCTGGATATTGGGAAAATAAACCCTCCCCCACGAAAAAGGGTGTGTTCGACACATATTTCACATCCGGGGGGGGGGGGGGTGCATATTGAATTTACATAGAATTAAAACAATATATATATTGGTATCAAACACATAGAACAACTTATGGTGTTTTCTAAACAAACAACCAGCCCACAAAACCACATTTGATGATACCTCTAAATTCAAAACTACAAAACAAGCTGCAAATTAATTCATAACCCTAGCCATGTTATTTAACCAAATTTATTTTTCTTATTATGAAATAAATTTATTAATTACATCCCTACCCAGGATCTACTATGAATATAACATCACATGTATCAGAACATAAATGACAAATAGGAAGAACAAATTAAAAAAAATACCACTGCATATTTCATCTTCATTTTATGTCCAGGGAAACCAGATCCATCACAATTCTTTAAAGTCATTAAACATAGTCCACCATCTCAACCACATCAATATAGAAACCAACTCATAGATAATCTCATCAAGACCCATTTTTGTAACCATCAGTAGAACCACTGTACAGACACACTACACCCAGGAAAATAAACTATACACATCTTGGTTGTAATCCCACTGCACAACACCGCTAATCCATTCCACAATCAATAAATCTCTCAACCTGAAATTCCATTACATGCCTAGTTTTATGTATCATATACTGGTTCATCCATTCCACCAGTTAAACCACCCCACATGACACAACACCACCACATCATGACCCATATATCTCAAACAGACAACCAAAACAATCCCAGCTAACATTTTAACCCACCTACCAATGCACAAAAGAAATATATATTAGACAATGCATCCTATAATTAGTTCTTATTATTAATTAAATGGATTATCAAAAATACTATATGATACTAGGGAATCCATTCATTATCCAAGTATACATAACTATCCAATTTCAATTTTAAATTGTTTCACAAGAACTAACCAACATGAAACATATTTAGTGTGAAAGAAAGGACAACAAATGGCCATGATTTTCAGTGGGACATTTATCCCACATAATCAGAACATCAAAAAGGAGACAATGTCTATACAAATCATTCAAACACACCCCACATCCCTTTTCAATTGAATTGTCCAATTCATTTTCTTTTTGTAGTGTGGAAAAAATATGATCCATGGGAAGAAAATGTAGATCCATTTATCTTTCTACACAATATAAGAGAAATAATGGAGAAACCCAACATAAATGAAGATTTACAATGTGTATTAGCACTGTACGGCTAAGAAGAAATCCCAAAAGTGAGAATCACACTGCAAGAAATGTAGATCAACCTATTCCATACCAAATGGTCATTAAAACAATGTAAAAATACTCATCCCAAGCCAACATAAATGGTATTTGTGAATCTTGGGGGGGGGGAGAAACTAAAAAAACATATCAAATTCAAGGGAAAACATAACAAATGTCGATAATAGATTACATACGAATAACCACCAGATTTAATTTATGAAGGAGTAAATAGTGGGGATAAAAGGTCTCTTCAATATATAGAGGGTAGATCTATAATAAGATTAAAAAGTAATAATGGATTAATGAAATAAGGACTATCCAAGTAAAATTATTAGATAAAACCGGGTCAGGGGATTACATGTCATATAACTCACTTTCATGTTCTGAAACCGCTCGAGGTCCACTTCCACCGAAAAACCCATCACATCTCAGATTATATTATTTTTCGAACAAAGAATCTCCACATACTGTGAACACTTTTTGAAAATACATTAACATATGATTCACATCGTGAAACCTTGTTAGAGGATGTGTAATCCTACCACATCTAGCATTTAGCACAGGAACAAATCCAAAATCCCTCTGAATATTTCTAGCAACCAAAACCTACAATGTAAAGCACCATGAGGAAATGAACCATTAGATATGACACCTAATAAATGGTTCTCATCCTCAAAAATCAAAAACCAAAAATATTAAGAGGAGGGTTCTGAAAAACCAACCCATGAGATACCTCTCAAGGATCCCTCTAATCTTATAACACTGCAACTAACATAAAACATCAAAGTTTAACTATAACCATACAACATTTATAGAAAGCTATACTGGAAGGCATCCTCATCGAAGAACACCTCCCCCAAAATCTACTAACAAAACCAACCTGAAGACACCACTCACACACAGTACAATCACATAGTTGGAACCTACGAATCAGTGAATTATTTCTACCATGTCAAGATATTTTCCGATCTTGATGCCATATACTCGCCCGCATGGGTTTTATTTCATCGTAGTCAATGTATCTTGATTAGTAATTAATTCCTCCCATATTAACATGTGAGGACTTTTATCACAAATCACTAAATAAGGAAACAACTCATCTCATAACAAACAAGGTTCAATCAATACATCACAAGGAAAAATAGAAAAGTAAAAAAATTATAACAACTATGGATACTGGTCACGCATCGATGCTTCTCACTCCCATGTACTCTTCTTCATTACAACATGCATCCACAACACTCAATCCAATGGAATGGTCCATCCACATAACACCATCTATCGATGATCCTGGATCTCTACTAGCCAGTCCATAAACATAGTTTTTCATTAACATATTTCTCTCCCCAATCATTGACATGGGAGTCCTCAAGAAGATACTGGTGAAGTTGATAGATGTGAAATACACCGTTGTCCCTTTACAACTATGGTGGCAGTACCAACTGGAATGCCACCTCTCCCACCCACACCAACACCTCTAAGGGTTTAATAATCATTGGTTAAGTCATGATCCCTGTAACACCCTAATATTTTTATGAGAATGATTTATTAATAATAATATTATTTTTTTGTTTATGTGTTTATAATTTCATTTATGTCTTATGTTGTACACAACACTATGATAAGATTTCCAAATATTCACGACCAGATAAGTTTGTAGTATTTTCAATGCTATTTTATCTTTTGTTACACACAATTTAAAGTTATTTTGATATAACTATTCTCATGAAAGTCGTTATATATGTGAACAAATAAAAATTGTTGTGTTACTTTATAACATTGTCAATATAATTGTTTGTATGAACATTATTAACTTTCTTCTGAAAAACAATTTAAATTCAAATATGTGAGTTTATAAATTAATAGAATCACTCTTGATAGATTTTATTAATGAAATATATGTTTAATGTATTCATCCCAATTTTATAAAATAATCTTATATGTTTTCTAGACATTATATACTTACAAATTCAATTTTTTGGATAGAAGAAGTAATTTCCAAAAAATGTAGTTTTTACAACTTTTGGTGGAACACCCATTTTAAATATAGTTTTTAAACTTATATATATTCTATATAACAACATAATCATGTTCTATAGAATATAGATATAAAAATTTAATAAGGATGAATTAATAATAAATTTTTAATAAAATTAATTTTTTAAAGAATAATAAAAATACAGAAAATTTTAATTAAAAAGAACTAATTTCATCAAAATAATTTATATGGTTAAACTATAATATTTAATTGTTTCAAATTATAAACTTATTTTTTTTTCATTCAATATAATTAATATCATTAGAATTAATTTTACAATTAATTTCTAATTAAAAGCATTTCAATAGTTTTCAATGTTTTAACTTTTAAAACACATTCTCTATTTCTAAAAATTGGATTAATTTTAAATTAATTACTAAAAATTAAATGTATTTATTTTTTTGAAAATAGTTCAATTTTTTGAAACATTATTTAAAATTATTCAAATATATTTATTTTATTTTAGGGCATTATGAATAGTAACATCCATAATTTTTATTAATTTGGTAAAATGGTGAAGCTTCTAATTTAGGGTAATAAATATATTATAAAATTACCTCAACACTTGTCTTATTATAATTAAATGAATTTGGTTTAACCTCAGTCATCCTTGGGTCATAATTGTGTCGGTTGGATTATACTTGGAATAGATTTGGAAATATAAGGTATTTTTAGTTTAAGAAAATATAAATATGTCTCAATAAAATTTTAATAACTAAATATTTTTTATATAATGTCATATAGAAGATAAATTTGATTATATATATTCATTTTAAAACTAATATTTTTTATTTACCATGTATTTTTTTTGTATTTTTAACTAAATAATCAATCATGATAAATAATTATACTTTGATGATTTAAAAGTTATTTAATTGAAAAAGGAATAATTTTTTTTTAAAATCATAATAACCATAAAAAGTCTGAAAACATGACCAAATATTACTGGTCGAGTATATGGTGACCATAACCATCCTAGGGTAGAGTTATTGACCATATGGATCCATATACAATATACTTTGAACTTATATTATTTTAATTAATTTGATGGTAAAGTAGTCACATTCATAAATTAATAAGAATAACATTTTAAATATTGGTTTTCCATAAGGTAAATTTGACTAAAAATATCGATCTGAGTAATAATAGATTTATCATAATCATATAATTTTATATTTAAATTTTACTCATAAAATATTTATATTAACTAATTACACAATATTTATGTTTTAATTATTTTATTAATAGAGATAAAAAGTAAATGTTAAGAAAAATATTAAAATAAAAATAATTTTGATCTATTAATATATCTAATAAATATTATTGATGAAAATAACTTGTTATAAATTTAATAAAATAGTTTTTTAGAATTTAAAATCCTATATTAATATTTATAAATATCTATTAATTGAATAGTTTCAGAATAGACACTGTTGATTGTTTATAAAAAAAAGTTTTATTAAACTGTTTAAAAAGAATAAAATATTTTTAAAAATATAGACTAAAGATAATATGGTCTTCAATGTTATATGTATTTATTTATGGTTTAATTGAAATCAAATACGTAAAAATGGAACCCATTTAATATTGAAATATTTGTTATTGAAGTTAAAAATTAAATAAGACTACTAAGTGTTATTAAAATGATAAGTTTAAAATTGATTAAAAATCATGTCTAAATTTTATTGGTTGATTATATTACAACTTTATTTCATTATATCATCTAAATTGGGACATTTTGGAGTTTTTTGTATGGGGTATAATTTTATTATAAAAAAATGTTTTTGGAGTTCCCAAAAGTTCCACGTACCTCAATTTTAAAAGGGAACCTCCTCTCTCACATATTCACTTCACTATGAGCCTTAAAAATATGTAATACTATTCCATATTAACATATGAACATTCATATTTTCATTATAGTGGTTATGTTATTATTTAATGAACAAATCCAGTTCGCTAAGAAGATATTTTGAGGAGGCACGTCGAGGAAGAGGTATTCTCCTCTACCAATTATTTCAAACTTATTTCTTCTTCACCTTCCTATTCATGGGATGTTTCATTATAAAGCAATACCTCCAGTATCACTCATATATTGAGTTTTCATTATGATTATGAAATAAAAATATTAAAATTTATATCCATCTTGGGAAAAAGGAATTCACTACACGTGCGTATGTAGGACTTACTATCTCCACACCATTGTGTAAACTGTTTATCACCACCACCATACTTGGATGGGTGTGATGATGGAAATAATAACTATATATGATTAATATAACATTATTTACATTTGTTAATATTATAAACCCTTAAATTAAATACCATTCTTCAATTATGTGAATGATATCATCGATCGTGAGTACATGTGGCATATCGTCTCCACGATGTGATGTAATTAATTGTATATTTTTATCATTAAAGTATGAATAAATAAATTTATAGAATGAATAAATTATATATATATATAATGTTAATATAATTTTTTAGTGACATAACTATGACATATGATAGAGAACAAAAACTTATTCTATAAGACATGAAAAAGAAAATGAAGCAGTTAATACCATAATAACAAATAGTAATGAAATATTATTAACAATCGAATGACAACATGATCATATACGATATTATAAAAATTAATATGAATATGAATATATAAATTAAATTATTTTAATAAGAATATATTCGGATCATATATATAGATATTAAATTCTACCTAAGGTATGGGATAAGTTTTCATTCTCATTATTATCAGAGAATGTTTATATATAAGTATTTACTAGAGTATATTTATCGTTGACATCCATATTTACTAAATATGAAATATTATTTATATTATTCTAATTTTCTCTAAATTTATTCTTACACATTTCTGAATTTTTATTAAACATTATGATAGTAATATTTGGTCATTATTCTATATGAGGTACATTTTTAATTTTCTTGTAAAATTACTAGGATAACATTTTTTATGTTATACGACATGGAAATATATTAATATTTTCATAACACTTTATTTCAATGAAACATACTTTACATGATTTCAAATTTTGTTCCAAATTAATTAATTTATATTAAATGGAATGAAATCCTAAAAAAGAGAATGTTCTTATAGAAAATAGGATATTTTCATCAAGCATTAATTTTAGGGTTATATCAAAATTATATTGCATATAAGAATTAATTATTTAATCAAGTTATGATTCATGTATAAAATCATTATTGTTCCAATGAATTGATTATATTTATTATGTTATCATTTATGAAATCCATTTTTTTACTTATATTATGATGTGATTGAATGATGTTTAATACTCTCATTCTATTCATTGGTTTATGCTATGATGAATGAATTATGTTTTTTTACAAAATGTAAGAATGATTTAATTATGATATGGCTAGGATATATATCCCCTTCTTATTCATTGGTTAAATATTTATATCTTACGATAAATACATTGATGGAATGGGAACTGATCTGGGTTTAGTAATACAGGGATGGAATGAGGAGCGAACTCGGTTCAATAATGGACTTTGATTGAAATGATGGTATTGGGAATGAAACATTAATAATATGAAATGATTTTATATGATTATATGTATTCCCAAATACTTCATGTCTTGTGTTATGACTTTTTTTATTACGTTCGTTGATTCTTAGGAAATGTTATGATTTATCCAATGGAATGATATCACAATGTTTCATATGCAAGATAATATTTTCAAATTTTATGTTCTTATGATTTATGATTATGAAATGTTTGATATCTTTCTTATTCACTTATTGAGAATATAATATTTCCATTTAATATGTTTAATTTATGAAGGTCATGATTAATGGTTTTATGTGAGATATTTCAAAAAGGAATCTAGTTATAATTAAATATGTGGGTGACAATGAAGATATTTTATGATCCGGTTTTGTATGTTTCAAAGTTTCTAAACACACTAAAAAAATATGATCTTTGGGAATCTGTATGTTTCATTTATTATGTATTGCAAGAAATTAAGGTAATGAACATGTATGTCTTAATTTTGGTCTCTATATATGTTATCAGAGTTGAGTTTTAGGTGACCTTTGGAACTGTGATGATAAAACTTCAGTGAGATCTCTAGAGATAGTTTTATAGTATATGTATGGATATCCTATGGAAAAGTATTATTATAGGTCACCGACCTAGAATTCTGGTAATGATCATGGATAACATAGGATTATATATAAGATGTTATATATTGAATGTACTTTCCATTGATTGTGTTTTTTTAGTACAATTATTATTGTTAACACTATTCTTTGTTGGTTATTAGAAAACTACAAGATATAAAAGGATTTATATTAATGGAGAATATGATTAAAAAATTAATGATATCCCTCTTGATAAACACAATTAAATGGGAGTTGGAAGGTGAAACATAATTATTTTTTCAAATCATAAATCTCATATTATGATCAATAATATCAATTTTGGTGAGTTTTGAGACCCATGTAATAAGAGAAAGATTAAGTTTCATGGCGATGAAAGAGGAAATAATGATAAATTTTCATCATGTAAATCATATGGGAAGAGGCATCAAGAGGTAATTTCAAAAGGAACTACACGATTCTTTGGGTGTGTAAATTTATGACACAAAGATGATAATTATAATGGAAAAGGATCAGTTAATAGAAAGGAAAAGTATAAGGGTATTGCTAATACATCGATGATGGTAATGTGTTTTAGAAGTGTAATGTATGATAAAACTTCATATCGATTACCCTGGGGAATATCACATAAATAGAAACAACATGGTCATACATGTAGTATTTTTGTTTCACATAATCAAGGGACTACAAATTATATATGAGATGAAATATGTGTTATGGAATTAAATGATGATTCCTGGTCAATGGTTTAAAAAATAGTGGAATGATTGGATATTTATCTAGAATAATGTTGTTTGTGTACTATTATTCTATTATGGAATAACAAAACCTATATTTACTATTAGAATATTATTTTACCTTAGGTATTTAAATGTATATGCTTAATGGAACTAGTAACCCTAATAAGTGATTAGGGGTAATAAGTTGAAAAGGTCATGATTAAGGGATGGATCACTCTTAATATGAGCAGGATGATTAGATAATAATATGTTTGTTATGAATAAATAAATTATATGATAATGATTTTAATAGAACTTTAGATGGATATTTTTAAGAGTGGGTTATGCTATAATGCATTAATTTTAAATGTTTTTAGAATATAAAATAAGAAAACATTATTCTTTTCAATTTGGATATATTCTAATTTAGGTTATTTTAAATACAATACAAGATGTCGGTGTTCACATGTTTGGAATGTGACAAAAAAATAGATTCCTTATTATATATTATAGGATAATGTTAAGCCTATTGGGGTCACATCATTTCAATGTTTTGGATTCTGTTCTTTTATATGGATTATAAGGTTATGTATTTATTGAAACTGTAAGTTAAACCCTAGATGATTCTTGTATGATTAGATAATTATCTCAGTATAGTTAGACTTAAATATATTTTATAACTTCTGAAAAACGTTTTGATATTTTAAATATAGATGTAATGAAATAACATTCAATTTATGGATATCATTATATACTAATTCATCATGAATGAACAATTCAACATCATTTATTGGAATAAATGATGAAGTGGAAATTGATCAAGACAGAAGGAAAGGATGAGATTATACATAATCAAGAAAATATATCATATCATTATTCAACATTATGAAAAAGGTCTTAAAACAAAAAATGATACCATATTACCTATATTTCTGATGAATCAAATGGCCCCTTAAATAATCTCATATTTATGGCCTTCTGATTTTTAACTAACACTTAACATTGTTCTCTATCACCCTATATTTGATCATTATGGTTATATTTCTATTCGACATCCATGTTTTTGAATTCCATCATTGTTATAAAATGTCGAATCCAAGTTATGAATGAATTTTGAGTAAATTTTATGTTTCACACAATTTTTTAGATGGATGTTTTATTTATATGTTTTTTAATTGTGGGATTCAATAAAAGAACTGGTAAAGCATATATCCTTTTATGACCTAGATAAATTTAAAAGGAGAAATTAATTTTAATGAGTGGGGGTATAATGTAACACCATTATAATTTTCTAACATATATTTATTATTTATTTATTTATTTATGATTTTTTTAAATTTTAATGATGTCGCGTGTACACTACACCAAGATAAGCTTCTATAATATACAACCCTAACTAAGCATGTGGTACACAGAACACTATGCATGTCTTCTCATAAAAAACATTTAAATTTATTTCGATCTAATTAATTTCAAGAAAGGATGATTATAAGAGAAAAATAAAACATTATATTTTTATCTTATGACATATTCATCATAATGGAAGTAATGTAAAATATTAACATTCTTATAAAAATCTATTCAAATGAAATAAGTTAATTAATAATATAATTAAAATTATTATCTATAGATTATATTAATTAAATATATTTCTAATATAATAAATATATTGTTTAAAATTCATCTTATATGTTTTCAAGACATGATTTAAGAACATATTCAATTTTATGAAAAAAAGAAGTAATTTTCAAAAAATGAATTTTTGATTCCATTGGAGGGAGCATCCCTTTTAAATATAATTTTTGAAACATTTATATACTATTTTTCCCAAAATAAACTACTTATATGAAATCATAATATAAAATGTTACTTGAGTTTAATTTTAAATATTTCTCTAATAACATTGAAATGTTGTTGAATTGTAAAAATAAAATAAATTTTAATAAATTTTTTTTTTGTTGAAATATTTTATATGGTTAAATTATAATACATAATGGTTTTTAAGTATAAATAGAATATATTTCTATCATTCAATATAATTTATTTCATTATCATTAATTTTACATTAAATTCTGATTAAAAAACATTTCAATCTTTTGCAATGTTTTAACTTTTAAAACATGTATTCCCTTTGCCACAAAAGATTAATATTAAATTAATTACTGAAACATATATGATTTAAATATTTAAAAAATAGATTCCGTATTTGGAATCATTATTTCCAAATTATTGAAATTTTTTATTCTATTTTTTGGTTTTATGAATAGTAACTTCTATAATTTTTATCAATACGGTTAAAGGATATTCCAGGTAATTATGGGTAATAATACTATTATAAAATTAACCCAACTATATAATTACTTTTATTGGATGAGATTTTATTAAAAAAATAATACTTCGATCGAAATGGTTTCCATTGGAATCCATTTGGATGAGATTAGGAAATTTAATTTATTTTTAATTAATGAAATGATAAATATGTCTCGCACAAATTTTAATAACAAAATATTTTTTTATATGGTCTTATAGAAGATAAAATAAATTTCAAATTATAATTTTATAGATAAAATATTTTTATATTTCATGTTAATTTTCATATAAATTATATGGAATGAAATAATTACCATGAAGACTTATACTTTTATGGTTTAAATATCAATTAATTGATGATAAATCAACAATTTTTTTTATTAAAATGATACCAACCATCAAATTCCAAAACACATGAAAAAAATTATTGGTTGAGTATATCTAAACCATAAATATACAAGGGTCGTGTTAGTGACCATTTGGATCCTCAAGAGATTGTGACACTTATCTTATTTTATTTCATGTGATGTTACATTTTTCACATTTATAATTTAATAATTATAACATTTTAAATGTTGGTCTTTCCAGAAGATAAATTTGACTAAAAATATTCTTCTAAAATCTAATCTATTTATATTCATCATCTAATTTTATTAATAAAATTTATTCAATAAATAATTATACTAAATAATTACACATTATTAAAATATTAATTTTTGTATTAATAGAGATAACAAATAAATATTATTAAAAATATTAAAATATATAAAATATAGTTAATTAATATGATTAATTAATTTTATAGATTACCTTTACAAATTAGTAATTTAATAAAATATTTTCTTCTACGATAACTTGTTATATTAATATTTTTAAAAATCAATTAATTGAATAGTGTCAAAATTTGACACTATTGATTGTTTGTCAATGTAATGATTTATTAAATTATTTAAAAATAAAAAAATTAAAAGATAAAATAATTATTATATTGTATAAAATTAACTGATTTCTTTATTTATGGTCAAATTGACATCATATTAGTAAATACGACACTCTTTTACTATTGAAATTTCTGTTACCATCTTTAAATATTAATGAAGACACCAAACTATTATTGAAATGATAAGATTTTAGATGATATAAAAGCTTGTATAAATACTATTTTTTTTATAATATTACAACTACATATCAACTAATATTGTTAATTGGGATATTTTATAGATTTTTGGATGGGTTTTTATCTTATTATAAATTAATATTTTTTGATATCACAAAAGTGCCCCTCACCTCAATTATAAAAGGGAAACTCCTCCCTCACCTCTATACTTCACATAAAGCCTTAAAGATCATTCATATGATTCCATTTTCCCTTATAAATTTATCTAGTCACATTCTATAGGTTTATTATTCTTAAATGACCATCCCAAGGGTAACAAGAAAAGATTTATAGGAAGCACGTCGAAGAAGAGATAATCTCCTCAACCGATTCTTTCAATCTTATTTCTTATCCTACTTCCACATCATGAGTTTCATTATTATAAAGAAATAGTTCAATTATCAAAAATATACTAAGATTTAATTATGAATATGGAATAAATATATTACAATTTATATCCATCCAATGAGAAATGAAATCACAATGTGTGTGTATGTATGAATTACCGTCTCCACGCTATAGTGTAATATGTTTTTCTCCAACACCTTACTCGGATGGATATAATGATTGAAATAATAAGAATATAGTATTATTATAAGATTAAAATTATTCTTAAATATTATACACCATTAAATTAAATACTATTCAACAATTACGTGAATGACATCATCGCTCGTTCATATATATAGCATACCGTCTCCAAGATGTGATGGGATTCGTTCTACATGATCATCCTTAAATATTGATTATATAAATGTATATAATTAATATATATGATATATATAATGTTAATATCAATTAATAATGATATAAATATAACTTATAAAGGATAATAATAACTTTTTTATCATGGAATGCATATGAAAACGAAGCAGCTAGTACCCAAATAACAAGTAATAATGAAATGTTATCAAAAAATGGATGATAATATGAACATATGTGATATCAAAAAAATGAATATAATTCAGAAATATGTATATTAATTTATTTAAATTATTATATATGAGGTTTAGGTAAATAAAAAGGAAATCAGACCTTCAATAATGGATAATTTGAAAATATTATTTTTATCAGAAAATATTTTTATTTAAGTAATTTATTGGGTATATTAATCATCCATGTCCATTTTTTATAAATATGTATAATTATTTCAATTCATATAAAAATATATAATGTTAATTTTATCCATTGGTGAATCTTTATAAAAAATTATGAAATGAATCTATTGTCGTTATTCGAAATGAGGAAGTTGTTGACTTTTCTGGAAAATGTATGAGGGGAATATTATTAACTCATATGGAATGAATAGATTTTTATGTTTTTATATGCTTTACTTCCGTGAAATTTTCCATAGAAGATTTAATGTTTCTTTTCAACTAAATTATTTCCTTTTAAAATATAATGGAATTTTTAGAGAAGGAATCATTTTTTATGAATAAAGTATATTTTCATCAAGATTTAATTTGATCTTTTATATCAAAATTATTTTCCATATATGTTTTAATTATTTAATAGGGTTATGTTTCAAATATAATATCATTATTATTCCTATGATATGATGATTGTTTTATGGAATAATATTTATGAAATCCATTTGTTCTAAATAGTGGTTTGAATGATGGATTAATGATTAAGAAACCCATTTATTCATTGGGTAGTGTTATAATGAATGATTTTTTTTTTGTACAGGTAAGAACGAATTCATTATTAGATGGGTGGGACCTATATATCCATCCAATATATTTGGTAAGGATTTATATATAATGATATAGACATGAATGGAACACAAAATGATCATGTTGTAGCAATATAGTTATAGAATGAGTAGTGAACTCAATTCAATATTGGGATTTGTCTGTTATGACAGTCTTTGCAATGAGACTTGAAAAATATGAAAAGATATTCCATGATTATGTGTATTCCAAAAAACAAAATTTCATCTATTTTCACTTTTGGTATTATGTCCATTGAATTTTATTAAATTTTATGATTTATCCCTTGGCATGATATCACAATTATTCATATGAAGGATACAACTTCAAATGTTATGTTATTATGATTTATGATTATGATATGATTGATATCACTCGTGTTTACGCTTACAGAGAATCTTACATCACCCTTTAATGTCTTTATTTTCCCCAGGTCATGGAGAATGTTATTCAGTAATATATTTCAAAAATGAGTATAGTTATAATGAAATAAGTGGAAGACGGTGAATATGTCATTGAAATAGTTGTGTATATTTCCTAGTTTCAAAAGTAAATATAATAATATGGTCTTTCAGAATTTGTTTGTGTAATTTATTAAGTATTCGATGAATGTAATTTAATTTACATGTATATCAAGGTGTGGGTCTCTACACTCCCTTTTCCAAACATACACTACCCACATAGTGGAGAAACCATGAAGAACATGTTCTCCCCAACCTTGAACTCAAATGGTATCCTCCTATGATTGGAATATGAATTATTATAGTCATTTTCTTCTTTCAAATTATCATGGAAAATATAAACACTCTCTGATTTTCTCTGCACTACCTCAGGACAATGAAAAAACATCTCCCCAACCTCTATCTTGTGCAATGGTTAATGGAATAGTCTTATTTACAAGGCATCAAATTGAGCCCTGGAAATGGTAGAGTGACAAATATTATTGTAAGAAATCTCTACTGAGGGAAGGTTTCATAACCAAGTTCTGCCTATGTCTGAAATGCATGACCACAAAATATCTTCTAGTATCTCGATAATCCATTCTATCTGCCCATTTATCTGAGTGTGGAAAGCAAATATGATTAATAATTGATTGAAAAGGATGATTCAATCCTATCCAAACGTGGTAGATAAAACATATATCTAGATTTAATATAATATATATATAAAATCCACGAAGATGCACCACCTCATCCTTGTACCTCCTGGCTAAGGCATCCACTATGACCAACTACATAATTCCTAAAAAGTGAGTCGTTTTCATCAACCGATCCAATACTACCTCAATTTTATTAGAGAATACATGATAATTTGGTAATCCTATGACGAAATCCATCAGGATATCATTTAATTTACTCATATATAAATATAGGGGTTTTAACAAACCACCGATAACTTGGTTCTTAGCTTTTACCTGCTGGAATACTATACAATTCACCCCAACTCCTCCGCTACCTATTTCATCATGGGTCAAGAAAACTGGTCTATCAATCCATAGTACATCTTAAAAACTCTTGGGTTTAACACAAAAGGAGAGATTTGTATCTCACATATAACTTCCTATCACATCGCCACTAGACCCAATATCCTCAAATGGAACGACATCTGATTTTTATTATCCACTAAACATCCCTCTAGATTATCAACCTCGTTAATGTAATTTCACATCACTTTTTCATATGATTCCCCCTATTAATACTCATCCACCTGCCTCATATGATAACACAACACTATTATCTATAACAGACATCCACCACCACAATCAATTACTACCTCTATGTGAAAGGCAAAAAACTCCTCTATCTCCATCCAAGTGTCAGTTGATTCTTGGGAAGAATATTTTTGTGAGTTCATGCTCAATGAATCATCCCCAATATTTAGTTTGTTGATGTATAAGAGATATTGAAATTATAGACTTGATGAATCCCTATCTGAATCCTATTTCCATGTTCTGATCATGCTTGTAAAAGATACACCTCATGATCTTGTGATTCGTGATGACCACAACGCACTCCTCAATGAGGTAATTCCTTTACAACCTCAGATTCAACATGAATAATTCTAACTATATATCATGTGGGGCATTGTTTTATTCATGGGGACATAATTTCCTAGACCCATAAGTGATTACATCCAACTCTTGCATCATAAAACTTCCCAATATTGGATGGAAGCATCACAAAATTCATCAAACATCCCACATTCCTCTAGCGGCCAGAGCATTCGATAACTAACCAACATTCCATTTAGATTCATAAACACCAACTAACACTATTTACTCAACACAAAATACTAGTACATTCCTGTAAAATATTTCAATGAGGATAAAACTAGAGATAAATAACGAAAAACCTCCTATAATATACCAGTAGACTAATAAAATTATAAACCACATCCAAATCCTTTGTGCATCCCAAAAAAAGAATTATATCAACCATTGACGAGTCCGCTGCTACACCCTACTATGATACCGCATATCCACGGAAATTCACCTCTCGTGTCTAGAAATTGAACATGGAAAACATTATAAAGGGCTGGTGGCATCAAAGCACCTCCAAGAAAGTCTTATGATTCTCAGTATTCCCCTATTAAATCATTTATTAGTTTAGGATTTTATTTATTATTATGATGATGAACCAGTCATGTAACTCACAAAATATGGAGTTCATAATCCCGTTGAACATGTCTTTGCATTTTCAATAATGAACAACATGTATATGTACTCGAAATGCCCATACATTCACTTAAAAGTTTCTTCATAATATTTAACTCTTTATCCCTCAAATGGTGGTATCCAAACCATAGATCAATCTTAGAAAACAAACATTCTCCCCTTAGATAGTAAAAAATATCATCTATCCTCATGATGGGTTACCGGTTCATAATTGTCAGTTGATTCAACCTCAGGTATTCAATGCAAAAACATAGACAATCATATGCATTTTTTTTTGAAAGAAACACCAGAGAAAACCACGTAAACACACATAGTCAAATAAATTTCTTTTTTATATGGTTTTAAATCTGGATCCTCAACTCCTAATGTTTAGAAGGTGCCATCTGATAAGGATCCATATAAATCAGACAAGCACTGGGTTGTAAGTCTATCTCAAACTCAACGTCATCTTGAGGGAGTAGATTCACATCCTCATAAGGGAAAAATCCAAAAATCACCCAAATATCTAGGAACATACACTATATCAACATCCACAGACACCACTAAAATCCTGAATAAAAATGAAAGAAGAATCTCAACAAGATGACTATAATTTTAAAAGTTCCACTCAACAATGAATGTCACACACGAGTTATCCACATACGAAAAAACATATATCCTTCAGAAGAAGTCAATAATGAAATACATTGAATAAAATCAGTAGATGATGAGAATAATATTTTACTACTGCATTTGTAGAATGAATAGTTACCCAAGGGACTGATATGACCACATCATCAGTCTACATCCCCGACATACATTAAACAACCCTATCTAACCTCTGACTTGTGTACTCAACAATATGTGCATTGGACACCTATCAATGTCTACTCCCAATGAATGGTATAGAGAGGGTAAAATGAAGGAGTGAAAAGCTTTTGGATCAAAAAAATCACATGAAAGGGTACTATGAAAAATGATCATACCTCAAACAATCTCCTGCCCTATGAGAACTACCAGCTCTACATTGAGAATCCGACCATGCCCAGCTCCTTTTCCACCCTACCGATGACTGCCTCAATGAACATTCCTTACTCTAGGTCCTTCTTGAACACCCATAGGTCAGACACCACCTGACATGTATTCCCATGGTGGAGCAAGTAACTACTACCCTTGTTGCTGAAATAACCGGGCCGACAACTACTATTGTGGTAGGGGCTGAACTTGACCACCCCACCATAAAATGTTCTAATAAATATTATGAACTAACTCTGAATATGAACATGGGTTAAAAAAGTGAAATACCTTGGACCCATGTTCACAGATGAAACACAAGTATATGAAGGCTGAAACGTAAATTGATGAGGTCTGTTTCATATTCATTGAAACCACAAAGGTCACCCCACATGAAACCTCATACAAGTACCTGTTTCTATAGAAGGCACATTCTCCCACCTAGTAGACCCCCTCATGATTTCATCCTCTCAACTACCTCTTCCTTCTTTTAAACATCCATTTATGCAGGCATGGTAAAATATGTAACATTGTCACAAAGAGAAGGATGGTGTTATTCTTCTATAAGTATCACTTGAGACTCGTTTTCAATAAAGATATCTAGGTAAAACCAAATGATATTCTTGAACATGATCCCCATATACCAAACTAACATACTCCTCTATTGGAGGGAGAGTATATTTTGCCTCTTCTCTATCTTCATGTATGAGAAATGAATTATTATTGGAAGTCCATCTCGAAGTTGACCCACAGAATGTCAGTATCCATTATCTCCCATAGATAAAATTCCCATCACGGATGCGTAGCTCCCCACATATGTCTCACTTCCAAAAAAAACCCAATACTCTATTGGAGGCTGTATCAAGCTGAAGGTTATCAGATTCTCCTCAAGCCAGATTTCTGTATCCATGTATGAAACATTTCCCTAAAACATTCCTAGAGTATTCTAATATATATCACATAGCATCCACTTCCCCTTCCACTAATCATCCTCAATCAAATTTCCTTTGATCTTAATGTTTATCCCACTAATACTCCCCTACCTTCACTACACATCAAAGGAGAATGAGTGCCATAAATACGAAAGGTAAACATAGAACACTTGTTCGAGATTAGTATAAATTTTATTTAAGTCTATTTTTGACTAATTATTTATTCCTAATTCCAACAAACACCCAATTCAAAAGGAACAAATGTCATCATAATTAATATATAATTCCTGGGGACTCTACCCTGAAGATTTTGTTTCCTCACTTGGTTATTCGGTAGGATCATATTAATGGCATTAGATCACAGGGGGGGCTAAAACCCCATATCCTAGCTATTACTATGGGGCCTATGTCACACACCATGGTCACCTGACACTATTTCCCTACCTACTCATGAAATAATCACTCTTCCTATCTCAAAACTCCAACATATCTGTCAAAAATCACCTCTTATACCATTATGTCATGACCCCCTATGACACTGCATGATTCCATAGTACGTTACCTCTTTAAAGTAATTAAATAGCTTTTTCTACACGTAACACTGAGTTCGAGCGCACCATAACTTACCAAACTAGCCATTTAAAAAAAGCGGTTATGAATAGTAATAACTTTATTTTGAATACTCCATATAATTTATAATCCATATTATGTGTTTATTGGATATATTATAAGAACATATTCAATTTTTTAGATAAAAGATGTATTTTTCAAAAAATTAAATTTTAACGCATATTAATGGAGCAATCTTTTTATATTCAATATTTTAAACTTTCATATTAAATATGACCTATTTATATTTTTCTTTATAAGAGTTGTATAAAAAATTAGTCTGCATAATTTTTTTTCTGATAAATTTTGTAACACCCCGACCCCAGTTACCCAGAGTCGGTGCATTATTACATAACATTGGCATGATCACAAAATATCAAGTCTTGAAAAACTGATTAGTTTAGTAGAATTGGAATCACTAGAATCTTTCATAATGTTTACAATACATCATACAATGAAAACTACAACAATATAGTCTCCATAGTACACACTCATATCCCCTCATACTATCCCTGCATGTCATTCATTAAATACATATTCACATCATGGGAAAAATAAAACATAGAAAGGGGTGAGCTCAAATGCCCAATAAGGATAACAATATAGCAGAAACATTCATAAATAAGAATAAACTATTAAGGCAATGTATAACTAATATAAAAGCCTTTTAAACATGACCTTCAGCATAATATGGAAGAAATAAAATGAAATAATTCCATTTACTTATTCACATGGATATTCTACTTGTCGAATAATCACATACAATATCAATAACCAATATCATAATGATGGAATTCATAATGATAGACTATCATAACCATGTAGCCAAGGCTTCCTGCAATGACTAAAAATAAGATTTTTTCAAGGCCTCTTTCCAAGACACTAGTTTGTCTCATCGGACCTACTGATGAATCGAGGAGCTATAGCGGGCTCCACCTGTCACATATTAAGTCCAATGCATTCCTCATATGAACAAGTTTAAACATTATATAAACATTCATATTAAAACTAGCATACGAAATGTCAATACATTCTCCATAAACCATGAATGTCATAAAAATAACACATCTGCAGTCAAAAATATCACAAAACCTTAAATACAATATGGAAGTTTTGTATCATAATAAATCAACTTCAAATATACTTAAATTCCATCAAAGGATGTTGACATAGATGAAATAAAAACTATTTTATAGTAATATATTTTTTTTTGAAATCATTTAAAAGTGACATAATTATAAAATAAAACATTTTTTTAAATATTCTTATAATCTTGTAAGGGAAACATCGACGAGTTTGTAATGGTAGAAAATGGCTACACCCACCATATAATATAAAAAAAGAAATTGTTACCTTAATTTTGTCGAAAAGGTTAAAAAGGTCCTTATTTGGAAAACCACGTAAAGATTCCTTTATAAACTTCTTATGAAAATTCAAACAAGGGTATAAATGAATTTAACACATATTCTGTAAAATAGTAAGAATGTTTTGAAATACATTTTTAAGAATCATGTATGTGGATGATAAAGAGGTCCCAGTAGATAATTACGTATAAACAACCTCAGATAATGAAGAGATTGTGAAATAAAACCTTACCTTATAATTTTACTTAGTCGATGTTATGTTAACCTCAGGTATAATGGTTAAACAATTTTTATTAAATTATACAAGTACCATATACATATTTATGATATCATATATGATCTTCTAATAATTCTTTTTTAATAATATTTTAGTATTATTGTCGTATCGGGTGTTAACTTACTCATTTTCTTTAATATGTTTTGTTACATAAGCCGTGTTTGTTATGGATAGTTTGTATCTTATTCATATACAGAATGATATAAATTCATTAAACTTCATTTTTAATAATTAAATGAGAATTTTCATTTAATGGATACGGTGGGGAATGAATCTCATCGCGTTCGTGGAGACGGTAGTCTGTACCTACACACGAGCGACAAAATATTTCTTTTGATATTAAAATAATATATAATTGGATGGAATATAATATATAATAGATGATTATCATTTTATATTTATTATTTACACGTATTAAACTTCATTATTATATCCATACAAATAATAATTTATTGAATAACAATTACACCACGACGTGGTGACGGTAAGTCGTATGTACGCACGTATAGTGACATGTCATTCAAAGGATGGATAGAATGCTGAATATGGTTCTACCATATTAATAATAACATAAAAGTATATAGAATATAATGGAGTTATTATTTTAGAATGGAAATAACAACGAAAGAAGAAGAAGAAGTTGAAAGGAACTTGAAAGAGGGTGGTGAAAACATAATCTCTTCTTCGGGTTCTTCCTTTTTATTTGATCAAAATGGATTCTTAGATTGGCTCTCTGATAAAAATAAGGCCTCTAGGATTAAGTGAGGGATGTTTAGAGACTAATTGGGAAGGGTATGGCAGAGTCAAAAAGCTTTTATTTTGTGAATTATTGAGAAGGGGGAGATCCCTTTTATAAGAGGGGTGAGGGGAACCATCGGAAAAACTAGAAATATTATTCTATAATAAATTCATATTCGGTTTCTAATGGCTCCAAAGTGTATTATTTAATGTTTAATGTGGTGATGGGTCTAAAAACACTAAACCAATAGATTGTAGACTGGTTTTTGTCATTATATTATCCTTATCTTTTAGTTTTAACTATTAGTTAATTAGATTGACATTTACCATGTCACTTTGTATTTTTATATTATATACTTAATAAACATACCATATGAATCCAAGATACCCCCAAGTGGTCCATTAATGATACATATATCATGATATAAGTCTCTTGGACAAACCTTATATTATTAGGAATTTAATATCAATTAATAATATAATATTGTTTTTTAAAAACTCTTTTATGTCAATTTTGACACTATTGGGTATTTTGTTTTTGAAAAATTATAAATAGCATTATTACTTCAAAAAAAAATTATATAAAAAATACTAACATGTCATATTACCCTAGAAAATAATTGGAATTTATAAAAAGTCTAAAATTACATTTATTTGGGTATTTGTAATATAAATTATCTTCATCATTCATTAATATGGTAATTACTGCATCATAATTGTGTCATTACTAAATTAAATTATTTAATGTATAAAAATTATAAATAAAGTAAAATTATATAGTAAATCTTGCTATATATCTAATGAATATTTATAGTCAAAAATATAACATATATAACCCTATGTAAATTTTGTTTCTAAAAGATATATGCTTATGTCATTTTTGTATTTACTTTATCTTAATTAATAAAAAGTGTCCCTATCACCTACAAGTGGCTCCATGGGGTCCTAAAATCGACCCAAATATTCCCCGGGTTGAAAAGGTATCCACAAATAAGGTTAGAACATGTTTTAGGGTAATTTATTATTATTATTATTATATTATGTTTTAACCTTATTTACCGGATTTACCCTTTAACTACCGAAGTAATTATTAAAAATGTATAAAAATAAAAGTTACCTATTTATACAATTTGGAAATCCTGATTCCAAATATGGAATCCATTTTTCCAAATTCAAAACACATATGTGGCAGAAATTAATTTAAAATTAATTCCCGCTGTCAAGACAAAAAACGTGTTTTTAAGAAATAATAACTATCAAAACATTGACACTTGTTTTTGTCCGGTTTAATTATGAAATTATTTTAATGACCATCATTCTATTAAATGGTTAAAATATATTCTAAATAAACATTAAACCACTGAAATTCATAATTTATCACTATTTATTATTTTGATTAAAAAAACTTGTTTTTAATTAAAATTTAGTAATTTTCACTATTCATCAAAATATAAAAGTTATCCCAAAAGTACCAAAATTTTACCATAGGATAAATTTGATATTATGAATCCAAAAATGAAGTCCATTTTGAGAGATAAAATTTATAAAATTTCAAAAAATGGGTATTACTATTCATAACGACTACTTTGATTGGTCAGGGTGTGTTAGAATCTCGAAGTTGCGTACAACACACGCTACTGTATTATTCAAAGAGAAGCATACTGTGGAAGCTTGGGGTGTTATATTATCCCCTCCTTCAAGTAATTTTGTACTCAAAATTTCTAGAATACAACTGAATAAAAATACTTGGGTGGTTCTTCCTCATAAGTTCCTAGGGTTCCCACGTTGCCTCTTCTATCTTATGGTTTCTCCATAGCACTTTAACCAGAAGAGTCGTCCAATTTATCAGAACATGTTATCTTGTATCAAGAATCCTAATCGGCTCTTTGCAATAAGACAGATAAGGTTCCAGTTTTAATTCCTCATTGGTATGTACATGCGTTGGGTCAGGCATGTATTTTCTTAATAGTGATACGGGGAACACATCGTGAACTTTGGAGATATTTGGCAGCATTTCCAAACTGTATGCTATAGACCCAATTTGTTCTAGAATATCCAATGGTCCGATGTACCTGTGACTCAATTTACCCTTCTTACCGAAATGTATAACTCCCTTCCATGGAGATACCATCATGAAAACATGATCTCCTACCTGAAATTCCAAATCCTTCCTTCGGTTATCGGCACAGCTCTTATACCTTCTTTGATATGGTTTGATGTAGTTTTGGATTACCTTCAAATCTTCAGTCATTTCCTCCACAAGTTCTGGGCCTAAAAATTTTCATTCACCAATGTCATCCCACCAGGTTGGTGTGTGACATCTCTTACCGTATAACGCTTCATATGGTGCCATCTGAATACTTGAATGGAAGCTATTGTTATTAGAAAATTATAGCAGAGGTAAATATTGATCCCACATAACCTGAACATCAAGTGAGAAAGATCTCAACATGTCTTCTAAGGTTTGAACAGTCCGTTCTGATTTTCCATCTGTTTGAGGTTTGTAGGAAGTGCTCAAACGAAGTTTAGTATCCAAGGCCTTCTAGAGACTTGTCCAGAATCTTGAAGTAAAATGGGGATCACAGTCATAAACAATTGATAGGGTTACTCCATGAAGTCTCACAAATTCATTAATATATAGTCTTTCTAGATGTTCTAGTGGCAGATCTTCTCTTATAGCAAGAAAATGTGCTGACTTGTTTAGATGATCAATAATAACCCATATTTCATCATCCCATCTAGGAGTATTTGGTTGTCCCATGACATAGTCCATCATGATATTGTCCCATTACCACTCCCATATGGGAAGAGGTTGCATGACCCCTCCAGGCTGTTTCCTTCTAGCTTTCACTTGTTGAAAAACCATACATCTTGACACAAAATCATAAATATCCCTCTTCATGTTGTCCCAAAAAAAACATACCTTCAAATATTTATACATTTTGGTGCTCTCAGGGTGTATATAGAAATTGGAGCTATGAGCATCATCTAACAATTACTTTTTTAGATCAGGTATATCGGGAACACAGAGCCTCTTACAGAATTTCAAAATTATTTCTTCATACAAAAATTATCTCAATATCCCATAATTCACAACTTTAATCTTCTTTTGAAATTCATCATCATCGATCTAAGAACTCTTAATCCTCTCTAGAAAAGATGGTTTGGCAACCCTTTGAAAAAGCATTGATGCTTCACCTTCCATGGTTATTCTCATGTCCTTCTTCACTAGATCCATGAAAATTGGATCCCTTTAAATTATAATATTGTTCAAAACTCCATGATATTTTCTAATCAAAGAATCTACCACCTTATTTGCCTTTCCCGGGTTGTAGTGTATCGTACAATCATAATCCTTGAGTAATTCAGGCCATCTACTTTGCCTCATGTTGAGTTCTTTTTGTGAGAAAATATACTTTAGACTCTTGTGATCAGTATAAATCTCACATTTTTTACTATAGAGGTTGTGTCTCCATATCATCAAAGAAAAGATCACAACTGCTAACTTGAGATCATGAGTAGGATAGTTTTTGCTCATAAATTTTCAATTGTTGTGATTCATAAGCAATAACCCTATCATTCTGCATAAGGACACAACCAAGTCCTTTCTTCGATGCATCACTATAAATAATAAACCCATCATTCCCCAATGGTAGTGTCAATATATGAGCATTGACTAATATTCTCTTCAGTTATTCAAAACATTCTTCACAATCTTTTTTCCAAACAAATTTAACCCCTTTACGTGTGTGCTTTGATAATGGGTTATCTAAATGGGAAAAATTCTGGATGAAACATCAATAATAACCTGCTAAACAAATAAAAATGTGTAACTCAGTTATAATCATCGGTGCAGTCCATTCCTGGATTGCCTTTGTCTTAGAAGGATCAATAGAGATTCCATATTTAGAGAAAATATGACCAAGAAAAGAAATCTCCTGAAGCAAAAATTCACACTTGCTAAACTTCCCATATAATTCATGTCTTCTCAGAGTCTTCAGGATAATGCACAAGTGATTTTAATAATCTTCATAGCTTTTGAGTATACAAAGATATCATAAATATATACCACCACAAAATCATTGATATATTCCTTAAAAATTGTATTCATTACATCCATGAATACAGAGGGTGCATTAGTCAGCCCAAATGGTATTACTGTAAACTTTTAATGCCCGTACTAGGTTAGAAATGTTGTCTTCGGAATGTCTTCCTTCTTCACACACAATTGATG
Organism: Viscum album; assembly: GCA_963277665.1. Lineage (NCBI taxonomy): Eukaryota > Viridiplantae > Streptophyta > Magnoliopsida > Santalales > Viscaceae > Viscum > Viscum album. The sequence continues at coordinate 2,102,462,028 of OY728128.1, read as the reverse complement.
ATATCCAGATCTAAGTTCAATCTTTGAAAAGTATTGAGCTCCATACATTTGGTCAAATAAATCATCCATACGAGGTAGGGGATACTTTTTCTTTATTTTTGTAGCATTTATTTCCCTGTAGTCGATACAAAACCTCATAGATCCATCTTTCTTTTTAACAAAAAGAACATGGGCTCCCCATTTAGAAAAAGTAGGGGGAATAAATCCCTTATTACTCAATTCCTCAATTTGTTTATTTAGTTCCACTAATTATACATAGTACATTATATATGGGGTCTTCGATATAGGCCTTAATCTAGGAATTAAATCAATGGAAAACTCAACTTCTCATTCTAGAAAATGTCCATGTAAATCATCCAAAAAAAATCTACATATTCTATCACAATAGGTACATTTTATATTTGAACATTACTTTCCTCACAAAAATTCATGTCATTCTCTTCCTCCCCAATAAATGAATTTAGTTGAGCAACTGGGGGTGGATCTAGATAAGAATTAAGTGGTGACAATTCTTCTCTAAATATAAGGTGTTCCTTATCATCATCCTCAAAAATCGTAACCTCCATCTTAATACAATAAATATTCACGTCATGGTCCAAAATCCAATACATACCTAGGATTATATCAAACTCAATCATAAGTATGACAATAAGATTAGCGGATAAAGATCATTTATGTGCTCTAATGGAGACTGATTCACAAAACATTATTGCAATGATACATCCCTTCGTAGTTTTAATTGACAAATCCCTTGTTAAATCAAATTTGAAGTATCTAATTTTATAGAAACAGGGAAGATATGAAATAATGCGATGATCTATAATAAAATAATGCATTTTATAAATTTGAGGAAACAATTAAATTACCTACCACCACGTCTTTCATAGCTTCTACTTCAGTAGTAGTGATAGAATATGCTTGGCCTTGTTCCATTGGCCTTTTTTGAGGTATGTTCCCCTAATGCCTAGGACATTAATTTGCATAATGTCCCATATCCATGCAATTGTAGCATTATAAATTGGTAGCTTCCTTCTTCCCCTTGGAATCACGATATTGATGGCCTTTTTCACCACACTTGTAACAGACTCCCATTCCCTTCAAGAAAGTACCATGGTTTTTCATCCCACATTTACTCTAGGATGGATATTCAACATTTCCATTCTTCCCCTTATTTCCATTCCTAGATTGATCAACATATCTCTCCTTCTCTTTCTTTTCTTTAATGTCATAAGACTTAGATAATTCCTTTTCTGTTTTGATAGCACATGAGACAATGTATTCGTACGATGATAAGGATTGTGAGACTAATGCTTGATGGAGAAATGGTTTTAACCAATCAAAGAAATGATCAATCTTAATTCTTGGGTTACATATATAATCTCTAGCCTACCTTGCTATCCTTGTAAAGTTAGCCTCATACTTTTCAACATTCTTATCCTCCTTTTGTCTCAGACTCAGAAATTGCCTTTCCATATCTGCCTGATGGTCACAAGGAATGTATTTTTTTAAAAAGGATCTCTGAACTCCCTCCATTCCATTTTTGATACTTCATCATATTATTTCATGTTTTGAATTAATTACCACCATTGATCAGAATCGCCAGTGAGGTGATAAACTGCCGTGATATCTTTTTCCCTTTCACAACTCCCCAATGCCTGAAATATTTTCTGTAGTGAACTTATCCATTTCTCAGATCCCAATTGATTTGTAATCCCATTGAATGTTGGTGGTTGTTTCCCCAGGAAGCGATCTAACATTGATCCTCCATGATGTGGATCCGGGTGCTCCATATATGAAAGGTTATTATTCATAACCTGAGTGAGTTGTCCTAGTATGGTGATAAGCTGATCAACACTAGTTACATCACCAGCTCTAATATAATTATCTTGAGTATGAGGGAAATCCCTATACGGAGTGCGTGCATTGATACAGTTTACATTTCTTCCACTAGGCACCATTTCTAAACAATGGCATAAACTAGATCATTTTATGAATCAAAATACATAATTCCATACTTATAAAACACTTAACATAAATTGAACTAATTTGGGATATAATACATATTCATAAAAATGTTTTCTTTGAGAATTTATATTCTAATTAACCCTTCATAATGGTTTGTAAAGAAAATGAGAATTATCATAAGCATATCCCCCTGGAGTGTCATAACCAAGAGTGAAGAAAGGCCCGTTGTTGTGCACCAATTCCCATTTGAGTCTTGAGCAAAGTGGTGTTTTCGGGTTTTACCCCTAGGTACATCTGTGCTAGAGCCGCCTCTACCTTCTCGTATCCAAACAGGGATGTATTTCTCCAAAAACTCACAAAATATCTACAATATAAAAATTTTAGGGAGTTTTTCTATAGTAATCCTCAAAGTCCATCTTAGGTCTATGTTCTCTAATCAGAGTTTATCTAAATATAGCTTCCAAGGTTTGTACTAAACTTCCTCTGACACCAACTATAATTCCTCGACCCCAGTTACCAAGATTCTGTACATTATTACATAACATTGGAATGATCACAAATGATCAAATCTTGAAAGACCGATTAGTTTAGTAGCCAAGGAATCACTAGATTCTTTAATAAAGTTTACATTACATAATAAAATTAAAACTACAACAATATAGTCTCAATAGTACACACTCATATCCCCTCATACTTTCCCTTTAAGTCATTCATAAAATACTTCTTCACATCCTTGAAAAAATAAAACATATAAAGGGTTCACCTCAAATTCCCTTTAAGGATGAAAATATAGAAGAAACATTCATTAATAAGCATAAAAATTTAAGGCAATGTACAACTAAAACAAAAGCCTTTTAAACTTGAACTACAACATAATATGGAAGAAATAAAATGAAATAATACCATTTAATTATTCATATGGATATTCTATTAGTTGAATAATCACTTGCAATACCAATAACCACTTTCATAATGATGGAATTCATAATTCTAGACTATCATAACCACGTAGCCAAGGACTCATTTCCAAGAATACAAAGAAGATTTGGTAAATTCCTCATGCCAAGACAATAGTTTTCTTATGAGACCTACTGATTCATCGAGGAGCTATAGCGGGCTCCACTCGCCACTTATTAACTCCAATGCATTCCTCATATGAACAGTTTTAAACATTACATAAACATTCGTATTAAAACTAACATATGAAATGTCAATACATTCTCCATAAACCATGAATGGTATAAAAATAAAACATATATAGTCAAACATATCACAAAACCTTCAATACAATATTGAATATTTGTATCATAATAAATCAACATCAAATAAACTTAAAATCCATCATAAGATGTTGACATAGATGAAATCAAAACTATTTGAGAGAAATATCTCTTTTTTTTAAATATTTTAAAAGTCACATTATTATAAAATAAAACATTTAATTTTAAAATATTCTTATAATCTTGTAAGGGATACATTTATGAGTTTATAATGGTAGAAAATAGCTACACCCTCTGTATAAGTTAAAAAAATACATTCTTACCTTAATTTTGATGAAAAGGTTAAAAAGGACCTTGTATGGAAAACGACATAAACATTCATTTATAAAATTCTTATGAAAATTCAAACAGGGGTATAAATGAATTTAACCCATATTCAGTAAAATAGTAAAAAAGGTTTGCTATACATTTTTACGAAACATGGATGTGGATGATGAAGAGGTCCCACTAGATAATTACGTATAAACAACCTCGGATAATGAAGAGACTGTGAAATAAACCCTTACCTTGTACTTATCCTTAGTCGATGGTATGTTAACATCCTGTATAATAGTTAACATTTCTTTATTAAATTAAACAAGAACCATATTCATATTTATGATATCATATATGATCTTCTAATCATTCTTTGTTAACAATATTTTAGTATTATCAACGTTTCGAGTGTTAACTTACTCGTTTTATTTTATATGTTTTGTTACATAAGAAATGTTTTATATGGCTAGGATGTATTTTATTTATATCTATAATGATATCAAGTCCTTAGACATAATTTTTAATCATTAAATGAGAATTATTCTTGAATGGATATGATGGGGAATGAATCTCATCGCGTTCGTGGAGATGGTAGTCCGTACGTACGCACGAGCGACAATATCATTCTTTTGATATTAAAATAATATATAATTTGATGGTATATCATATATACAGAATCATTATCATGTTATATTTATTATTTACATGTATTAAACATCATTATTATACCCATCCAAATATTAATTTATTGAATAACAATTACACAACGACATGGAGACGGTAAGTCATACGTACGCACGTATGGTGACATGTCATTCAAAGGATGGATATAATACTGAATATGGTTGTACAATATTTATAATAACATCAAATTATATAGATGATAATGGAGTTATTATTTTAGAATGGAAATAACAATGAAAGAATAGGTTAAAGAAGAAAGGAACTTGAAAGAGGGTGGTGAAAACATTACATCTTTTCGGGTTCTTCCTTTTGAGTTGATCAAAAGGGATCCTTATGTTGGATTTATGATCCAACTAAGGCCTCTAGGTTGAAGTGAGGGACGTTTATAGAGTACTTGGGCAGGTTTTGGCTTAGACAAAAGGCTTTGAATGTGTTAATTAGTGAGATGGGTGAGTTCCCTTTTATAAGAGGGGTGAGGGGCACCTTTAAAAAAGCTAGAAATATTATTTTATAATAAATTCATATTTGGTTTATAAAGGCTCCAAAGTGAATCATATAAATGTTAAGATGGGGATAGGTCAAAAACCACTCAACCAATATATTTGATATAGGTTTGGTCATTATATTAACCTTATTTTTTATTTTTAACTCTTAGTTTATTAGATTGACATTTACCATTTCACTTTGTATTTTTATATTATATAGTTAAAAAACAAACCATATACATCCCAGACACCCCCAAGTGGTCCATTAATGATACAAATATCATGATATAAGTCTGTTGGAAGAACCTTAGATTTTTAGGAATTGAATATCAATTAGTAATATAATACTTGTTTTAAAAATTCTTTTATGTCAATTTTGACACTATTGGGTATTTTGTATTTGATAAATTCATAATAGAAATATTACTTCAAAAAGAATTTATATAAACAATCATAATATTTCATATTAATATTTAAAATTATTGTAATTTATAAAAAGTCTCAAATTACATTTATTTGGGTATTTATAATATCAATTATCTTAATCTTTCATTAATATGTTAATTAGTGCATCATTATTGTGTCATTAATAAATTAACATATTGTGTCTAAAAATTATAAATAAAATACCATTATGTAAGAAATATTTTTATCTTTCTATTTAATATTTATAGTTGAAAATATGACATATATAACACTATGTAAATTTTTTTGTTTCTAAAAGATATATGCTTAAGTAATTTTTTAATTTAGTTTAACTTAATTAATATAAAGTGTTCCTATCACCTACAAGTGGCTACATGGGGTCCCAAAATCAACCCCATGATGTCCTTGGTCGGAACATTATCCACCAATAAGATTAGAAAATTTTTTAGGCTAATTTATTAATATTATAATATTATTTTTACCCTTATTTAACGGATTTTCCCTTTAACCATGGTAAATAAAATATTTACTGATGTAATTATTCAAAATGTCTAAAAATAATATTTACATATTTAAACAATTTGGAAATCCAAATTCCTAATATGGAATCCATTTTTCCAAATTCTAAACTCATAAGTGGCCGAAATTAATTTGAAATTGATTCCTGCTGTCAAAACAAAAAGCGTGTTTTTAAGAAATAATAACTATAAAAAGATTGACACTTGTTTTTGTCCTGTTTAATTGTGAAATTATTTATAACGACCAAAAATATATTCAATGGTAAAATATATTCTAAATATACTTTAAAACCACTTAAATTCCTAATTTATCACTATTAATTATTTTGATTAAAAAATGTTTCTTTTAATTAAAATTTGGTAATTTTCACTGTTCATCAAAATTTAAAAGTTATCCGAAAAGTACCAAAATTTCACCCTAGGCTCAATTAAATATTCTGAATCGAAAAATTAAGTTTAATTTTGAGAGATAAAATTTATAAAATTTCAAAAAGTGGGTATTACAATTCATAACGGCTACTTTGATTGGTCGCGGTGTGTTTGAATCTCGAAGTTGCGTACAACACACGCTACTGTATTAATAAAAGAGAAGCATACAACAGACGCTTGGGGTGTTATAACTTTCATATTTTGATGAATAATTAAATATACAAAATTTTAATTGAAATTTTTTTATTTTAATCAAAATAATTTATAGTTTTAAATTATACAATTGAATGGTTTTGAAGTATAATTATATTATTTTTTTATCATTAAAACAATGTAGGTTATTATAAGTAACTTCACATTTAAATTGTAAATAAACACATGTCAATCTATAGATAGTTTTTACTTTTTAAAAACCCACTTTTTGATTATTACAATAGGAATTAAGCTTAAATTTACAAATGAGACTTTTATGGATTGAATTTCGTAAAATAGACTTCATTTTTGAATTTAGAATATAAAAACTATCTTAGGGGTATCTTTTGGTATTTTTTTGAAAACATTAAATATTTTATGAATAGCGAGAAAACTCTACTTATTGTTTAAAACAAACATTTATTTAAATAATTAATATTTATTATTTAAAATTATTTTAAAGTCATAATAGATAAATAATACCTATACTAGTTCAATTTTTTTTATTATAATCATTTTGTTTTAAATTTAAATATATAAAATTTTATTGAACTCTTAACGTGTTTTACCCACCTTCTAGGCACATTTGCAAATTTTCATAAAATGTAATTTTACCGTGTCTATGAATTTAATTTCAAAAATTTGAGAGACATGGTCAACATAATTAAGTAAAATGTTGTTCAATAAGATGAAAATAATTTCTGGTGTATTGTAACTTTTGATTTTTATTTACCACAGTTACAGGTAAATAGGGTAATTAAATGTAAAAATGATATTATAATTACCCCAACACATGTCCTATTTCTATTGGATAAGTGTTTTTCGAAAAAAATCAACCTTAGGTATAAAATTTTATCTCTTTTGATCAACTTGGATTAGATTAGGACATTTATTATTATTTTATTTTATGAAGAGTTAAAACTCTTAGATTTAAATTATAATAACTAAAACATTATTAATATATGGTAATACATTATATAATTTCATCTATAAATATTAATTATAAATCTAAATATATTTCATATATCATCGTGTATTATTTATAATTTTTAATTTATAAATAATTAATTTTATTTATGACACAACGATGATTCCTTAATTACATTATCAACGAAAGATTAAAATAATTAATAATATTAGTATTGAAATAAATTTGTAATTGAGATTTTTGATTACTTACACTAAATTTATAGGTGAATATGATATTTTAGGATTAATTTAATGTAATTTATTTTAATTAATCAACTTCTTATGACTTTCTCAAAAAAATGAAATACTAAATAGTGTTAAAAATGTCGAAAATGAGTTTTTAAAACAAATACTATATTATTAAATGATATAATATTTCTAAAAATGTAAGATTCATCCAAAGGACTTATATAATGATATATATGTCATTAATGAACCACATGAGGTTCTATTTTAATTTAATATTAACTTTATTAACCATGTAATATAAAAATAATAGAAGTCATTGTAAATGTTAAACTATTTAACTAATAGTTAAATCTAAATGATAAGGTTAATATGGTGATCTAAAAATTTCTAAAACCTATTTTTTGAGTGCTTTTAGCCTCAAAATAAATCAATATGGTTCTATTAGAAACCAAATATGATTTTGTGATAAAATAATATTTCACGTTTTCCTAAAGTGACCCTCACCTCTCTTATAAAAGCATACATCCCCTTCTCCTAATTTCACACCTCCAAAGCCATTTATATTTACCAAACACTAATCAAATATACTCCAAACATCCCTAAATTAATGCTAAAGGCCTTACTTTGACCATAATCCCAACCTATGGAGCCCTTTTGATCAAATCAAAAGTAAGAACCTGAAGAAGAGGTCATTATATTATCACCTCTTTCAAAGATATTATCTTCTTCCACTTCCTCTTTATTTGTTGTTCCCACATGAAAATAATAACTATACTACCTTATATATACTGTGATGTTATTATAAATATACTACAACCATATTCATTATTCTATTCATCCTATGACTAACAATGTCACCATACGTGTCACGACCCCTTCCCACCAATGATGCCCCTCTTGAGCTGGTAATGGTGAAAGGGATATAATGACCCGTGAGTCCCACCTCCAGTAGGCCCCGGGGTGGAGACTAGCACCAAGGGTGTGATTTTTCACAAATATTGGAGGCATTACCCTTTTTCTTATTTAAGATCAGAAAATAGGACAAGTCAACCACCAAAAAGGAAAAGAACAAGTGTATAGAAATAAACCCAAACCAATCCCACATACATGTTTAAACAATTTTATAACAAGGTGCAAGTAAAACAAAGCTCAAATTAAAATACCAAAAAGAAAACAAGAGTACATCAACTGCAAAAACTCCAACTGTCCCAACTAGTAGGGTCCCGCACGGCCCTGGTAGTCCTCCTGGAAACCATAAAGTAAACGTAGGGTGAGCATACAATTATACTAAGTAGGGAAACCTAATGCTCTCGTGCACAAGTGGGGAGACATCCTTATGTCCCGTGAGAACAACAGAAGAAACCTAGAAAGGAATTCTATCCACCCAACCTCACCAGCCACACTCACCAAAAACACAATCACAACAGGTAGTAGTATATAAGAACAAGATTATTGGGCACCCCACACCATTTCCCACTAGTTAGCTGCTCTTCCTAACTGAGAACGTCCCGACGTTGCCACACTCTTCCCACCCGCACCCACCTGGGCCACACAAACAACACATCCCGCCCGCACACACCTGGGCCTCACAACCATGCATCCCACCCGCACACTCCTGGGCCTCACAACCACACATCCCACCTGCACACACCTAGGCCTCATCCGGAAGATTCTTGGGAACATTATTAGTAATAGAACTCTTGCCCGAAGACACCTGGGCCTCATCCCAAAGATTCTTGGGAAAACAAACCTGCCTGAAGATTCTTGGCCCAAAACCACCCCAATAGAAACCTACCTGAAGGGTCTTAGGTCTAAGGCCACCTCAAGCCATCACAACCTAGAGAAGAAGGAGCAGGAAGGAGCTTGTAACTAGGGGGAAAACACCCTCTCCCATGAAATGGGAGTGTTTGGCACAAAGTGCACAACATGGGTGGGGTACGATAAAACACAAAACATATAGATACATATATTTATACCAAACACATAGCCCAATAACTTCTAAACAATGAAACTGAGCAAGTGCCTCAGCACTGCTACTACGAAGCATGAATACATCAACCAACCCCAAACCCATTTAGGTTTTCACATTTCAGAAGAATTAGTTTATTTAGTTCCTTATCTACTGGGCAACCAACCGCAACCAACCATATCAATCATTCGCGAAACATAACCCTGTCATCCACAAATCAAGTTAGGAAAACACTAGAAGTACAACAAGTCCCATCTTATTAACCAACCAACCCATTGATTATTAATCCCGTTCTATTACCATGACCCACCATTAATTAACACTTCCACTTTCATTTATTATTCACAACCCATTGTTCGTTCATGTTAAAACCCATCCCTGCAGCCCTGCTGCCAACCACCACAACCACATGCACACCGAAACTCGTACATAAATATCACATTAATACCATTTATCGAAGCCCCACTGCCCGTCACCAACATAGAATTCAAACCAACCCAAAAGAAATCCAACCGCAGCCTCGCTACTCACCTGATCAACAAAAACCCATAAAACACCCCCACCACATGCCACGTATCGAAGCCAACACCCACATGTTCTTCATTCCATTTTGTTCAACCTGGGTAATCACACATGTGTTTCGGATTTTCATTTAAATATCCAACTTTACGTGATTAACCTATTCCCACATTCCATGAAGTATCCATCCATAAACGGTCTAGAAAGATAGTGAACCATTTTATTGCGCAAGGAAAGTCCCCCAACAACTGTGATTTTTAGTAGGCAGAAGATCATTCAATTCACAACATAATATCACAGGATATAAAAAGTAAAGTAATAGTAATATCAAACTTCCCAACCCCATTATATAAGCCAGTTATTATCCTTATTAAACTAGTTAAAAAGGGTTTCATGTAAACAAGAGGACACCCACCCCACATGATGTACAATTTTAGAGAGAAGAAGGTAATATCCCTACCTCAACATTTTCTGATAACAACGCTCCCCTGGATCTACTATCGAAGAAGTATGTTGGTGTCCATCACTTCTGTCAAGTCCCGAAGAAACCTCATCAGGTGGAAGCTGGAAAGGAAAGGGTGAAGGAAAGAAAGCAGATCCAAGATCAGAAGTTCCTCCTCGTCGTTATCATCCCGTGACCACTGACGGATCGTAAATCGTTGCTCAGGCAAAAAAGTTGTGGAAGAAAAAGAGGCTTGGAGTCTCTTGGGAGAGATCTGCTGGGAGGAAAGGGGAGGAGAGGGGTGAGTTGAAAAGGAGGAGGTGACACCTCCTTTTATAGGCAAGAAAAACAAAAGTACACGACATGTACTTTATGGTACACGATGTGTACTTGGCTATTTCACACATTTACCATGTGGCTTTTAACATGGCCTTCAATGCGGCACGCGGCCGTTGAATGGTCAACACACGACTTGAGTGTAACACATACACAGGGAGGGACTACACGACGTGTAGTATTGGGTACATGGAGTGTACCCATTTATTTCTCATAGAAATGAAACGGCTCCAATATGGCACATGACAATTGACTGTTCAACACACGGTTTGAGGGTAACACGTACGTGGGGAGGGACTACACATCGTGTAGTATTGGGTACATGGCGTGTAACCATTTATTTCACATGGGAAGGACACGACCTTCAACACGGGGTATACCCGGCGATGGGGGTACATGGCGTGTACTCACACTACACGGCGTGTAGTTTCAAAATTCTGAAAAGTGTGGGAAAAGTCCATTTTACTATACATAACACTTCGTGACCATCTTTTTGACAAAGTGATGGGCCAGGGAGGTCTGGGGCATTAGATCAGATACCTATTAAAACATTCTCATCCCCGAGAATTGAAATACCAACCTAGAGGAACCCAACAAGATACCTCTTAGGGTTCTTATTATAATAGGAAACCATCCAACAAACCTAATCATATGTGTTATGAATTCCTTCTCCTATGTCGAGATATCATCTGCTTTAGGCGGCACTGACTAGCCTACAAGGGTTTAATCACATCCTCATTAATGCGTCTCGATTAAGAATTGGGTCTTCCCACTTTCATACATTTGGATTTATCAACTTAAACTACACCCAACACCACAAAACCAACACACTTCCTGAACATGTGGTTTGGGGAAAATCCTTCTCCTATGTGGAGATATTATCCTCTTTAGGCGATACTAACTCACCCTCATGGGTTCAATCACATCCACATTAATGCGTCTTGATTAAGGATAAGGTTTTTCCCTTTACCCACACATTCGAACATGCTACACACTTCCATAGAACACGGAAACAAAAGGTATCATAACCAACAAGCCACACATTCCATATAACATTGGTACAAAGGATAACATCAAAAAAAAGATCAGAAGAACAAGGGAAAACAAAAGTCAAAAAAACTTCGTGTACTAAGTGTGCATCTGGGACTCCTGCACCCAAGTGCTCTCCTCAAGGCTGCTGTGCCTCCACAACTCACAAACCAAGGGAATGGTTCATCCACGAAGCAAATTCTCTTTATGATATTTGATTCTGACTAGTCATTCCTCGAAGGTCTCTTCATCTCCCATATCTAACTCTCCCCATTTGATAACGTGAGAGTCATTGTGTAAGTATTGACGTAGTTGGGAGACGTGGAAGACGTCATGAACCTTCCCAACTAAGGTGGAGGGGCTAGCTGATATTCCACCTCGTCGACTCGCCTCAGCACCTCGAAAGGTCTGATGAACCTAGGGGAGAGCTTACTCCCCTTCACGAACCTTTGCTGCCCCCGTAGAGGGGAAACCTTTAAGAACATGTGGTATCCCACGTCGAACTGGAAAGGCCTCCTCCGACGAGCAGCACAAGGATTTTGTTAGTTTTGAGCCGCTTTCATCCTCTCACGTACAAGCTGGACTTTCTCTGTGGTACTCTGCACTACCTCTGGCCCCAGAGCACTTGTCTCACCAACCTCTGCCCAGAAAATGGGTGAATGAAATGGTCATCCACACAAAGCCTCAAATGGTTCAATGCCAATAGTAGAGTGGTATCTGTTTTTGTAGGCAAACTCTACTAAAGGCAAGTGTTGTACCCATGATCCTCCAAAATCCAGAACGCATGCTCACAGCATGTCCTCCGACATCTGGATAGTCCGCTCTATCTGCCTATTGGTCTGGGGTGGAAAGCAGTGCTAAGGCATAGCTGGGTGCCATAAGCATGTTGTAACCCTCCCCAGACTCGTGAGGTAAACTGAGTATCCCGATCTGAGACGATAGTCTTCAGAACTCCATGAAAACACACCACCTCATCTATGTACCTCTATGTTAAGGCACTCAACGGGCCCAACTCCTTAATTGTTAAATGTGAGCTGATTTCTTCAGTCGATCTACCACTAAACAGATAGCATCATAACCACCCTGAGCTCTGGGTAGTCCTATGAAAAATTCCATTGACATTTCTTCCCAATTTCACTTGGGGACATCTAAAGGATGCAAAAAACCATTGGGAAGACGATGTTCAGCCTTCACTTGCTGACACACTAGGCATTTAGCCACAATCTCCACCGCTGACCGTTTCACCCCTGGGCCACCAAAACTGTCCCCTCAGGCCTCGGTACATTTTTGAAACTCTTGGATGTACCGCCAAGGCTGAGCTATGGAACTCACGGAGAACTCCCTCATTCATCGCCTCCAGAACAAACAACCTTCCATACAAAATCATCCAATGTCGGCTTTCCATAAACCATCCTTCTGGAGCGTTTCCCTAATTGACACGATCCCACATTACATCCACCTCGGAGTCCCCCCACTGAGACTCTTCCAACTACTGTAACAAGGAGGACTGCATGGTCATCTGAAACAAACAGCCTCTAACACCTTCTACCCTAGCATCCAAGTGTGAGGCATCCAACTCTCCAATCGCTTTCCAAGCATCAGCGGATTCCCGAACCACATCCTTATGTGTCTTCCTACTTAGGGAATCAACCACAACGTTGCCCTTACCTTCAGTGTAAGAGATATCGAAGTCATAGTCTTAGAGAAACTCGACCCATCTCTGCTGCCGTAAGTTCAGGTCACGTTCGGAGAAGATATAACGTAAGCTCTTGTGATCTGAGAAGACTACAAAGAGCTCCCCAAAGTGGTAATGTTGCCACAAATTTAGTGTGAACACTACTGCTGCAAGATCCAGGTCATGGGTGGAAAAGTTACGCTCATGAGGGCGCAACTGCCTAGACCCATAACAGATCACACCCTTCTTCTGCATCAGTACACACCCCAAACCAAGGGCATAGGCATCACAAAACACCTCATACAACAACCCTTCCTCTGGAAACCTTAGTAATGGAGCACTGAACAAATTCTCTTTCAGGTAGTCGAATGTTTTCTGGCACTGCTCACTCTATAAGAAGACCTGGTTCTTCCTAGTCAAAGTTGTCAATGGAGAAACAACTCGAGAGAAGTTTGAAATGAACGTCCAATAGTAACCTGCTATCCCCAAGAAACTATGAACTTCTGCGACGCTCTTGGGTGCTGCCCAAGAAACAACTGCCTAAACCATTGACTGGTCCACTGACACTCCATGATGTGACACCGCGTGCCCAAGGATGTGTACTTCTTGCGTCAACAAATTACGCTTCGACAATTTCCCGTAAAGCATGTGGTGTCGAAGGACTTCCAAGACTGCCCTGAGATTTTCAACGTGCTCCTCCTCTGATCTTGAGTAGATCAGGATGTCATCGATAAATACAACGACCAACCTGTCCAGAAACTCTCAAAAGTCAATGTTCATACGTCCCATGAACACAGTTGGTGCATTTGTAACTCCAAATGACATCACAATAAACTCGAAGTGCCCATACCTGCACCTGAAATCCTTCTTCGAGATGTCACTGTCCTTCAACCTAAACTGATGATATCCTAGTCGTAGATCAATCTTAGAAAACCAACCTGCTCCCCTCAGTTGGACGAAGAGATAATCTATCCTTGGAAGGGGGTAACGGTTCTTGACCATTACCTGGTTTATCTTTAGGTATTCTATGCATAGCCTGAGACCATCATCTGCCTTCTTCACGAACCAAACTAGAGCACCCCATCGCGATACGCTACGTCTAACAAAACCCTTATTCATCAGATCATCAATCTGAATCCAAAACTCCCACAAGATAGAAGGTTACATCTGATAAGGGGCCATCAAAATCAGATGGTCACCAGGCTGTATGTCTATCCCGAACTCAACATCATTTCGGGGGGGGGGGGGTAGAGTCACAAAATCCTCAAGAAAAACATCGAGGAACTCCCCAACAACCTCCGAGACATCTATCATCTCTGTATCAGCTGGAACCTCTGATTACCCACCTAACAAAGAAATGAGAGGCTTCACACGCCGGATTCCCACCTAATAGTTCCTCTCTCCAACAAAGGATATGCACTTCCCGTCTACATCGAAGAACATGACTCTTATTCTGAAGCAGTCGATAACGACACTAATGGAAAACAACCAATAGATGCCTAGGATGATATCGTATGGCTGCCTCTGTAACAGAAGAAGGTCCCCACTAGATCGATGTGGTCCCAACGTCAGCCCACATCCCCGGAAAACACAAGATATGATGGTCTAGCCTCCAACTAGTGTACTCAGCACCAGTGGAACAGAAAGTCTCTCTACATGTAGTCCCAAAGAATGGGCTAGACCAAGTGAAACAATGGAGTGTGAAGATCCCGAATCAAACAAAGCAGAAACGAGAGTGCTGACCAAAAAAATCATACCTCACACCACCTCTGGTCCTGATGGAGCTGCCAACTGTGTTGCATGCAAATATCCATACCCAGTTCCTCTGCAACTTTGATGTCATCCACCTCCCCGACCACGCCCTGGTCAGCGTCCCTGAGGAGAACCCTGAGGTCGGCCTCCTCCTGCAAAGTCTTTCCTCGGAGGAGCATGGTCCTGCTACTGGTGGAAGGGCCTTGCCGACAATTGGTGCTACTGAGGCGGGCACTGAACCTGCCACCACCGCCGTACTGAGCTCGGGTCGGGCACCGACTCTGAATGTGCCTGAAACCTCTACCAGAAAATCACTTCGGTCCAGGAATCATGAAAAAGGACGAGGACCTGAAGATCTGAACTAGAACTGCTGGGGCCTGCTCCCTACCAGCATGAACCTGGAAGGTCCCATCGCAGGAGTCCTACAGTTGACTGCCTTCCCCTTCGATGAACGTGGATGGATCCCCTATTGTGGTGCACCTCCTAGCAATTGCATCCTCTCTACAAACTCTTCCTTTTTCTGTACTACCATGTACATTGGAGTGGTGAAGGGGGTGACATCATACTGAAACGAAGGACAAAGCGCCTCCTCCAAACGTCTCGCCCGAGACTCCTCATCCAGAATGAGATCCAGAGCAAAGCGCAAGAGATCCTTGAACATGATCCCAAACTCTCGTAATGACGTACTCCCCTACTGATGGGAGAGTAACTCCTGAATCTTCTCCGCCTTGATCATGGAAGAAAGGAATTCCTCTCAGAATTCCTTCTCAAAGTCAGCCCATGAAACCTCTGCCTGTATCCTCTCTATAAGGTAGGCATCCACCACTATCGCACCACACCTCTCAGCTGACTGATTGCTAGGGGAACCCAGTACTCCCTCAGAACAGGAATCAAGGTAAAAGTGATCCCTAGCTCCTCATTCCACCCCTCCATATCCATATCTGAAGTACTACCCTCGTACTTCTTGAGGGTTTTCCATTGGAAATAATGGAGAGTCTTCTGCCACTGGCTATCTTCCTCTTCTCGGTCAATCCTCAATTGATCGAACTCCTGAATCTATTGGGCCTCGGCCGTCTGAGCCACCCGGAGATGATGTCTAGGTGCCATAGCTGTACGGTAAACAACGATCTCCAAATACCAGGTAGTAAAGAAATTTCTCAAGGTTTTATTTTATCATTTATATTTCAATTTCTTTCCCAGAACACCCAAATCATATAAAACACAATCATGATGATGCATGTTCCTTCTATAGGGTCTCTAACCTGCAATCAATGTAGTCTCACTTGGTCGTTTGGTAGGCTAAGAGTCCTTGCATCGGATCACGGGGGCCCTAAAATCCCATGTCCTAGCCGGTGTTCCATGGCCTATGTCACTCACAAAGATTAACCAACATTGTTTCCCTACCATCCCATGGAATCCTCACTGTGCCTAACTCTAGACTCCATCCTATCTCTCAACCATCACCTATGATACCATTCTGTCACGAACCCCTCCCACCAAAGATGCCCCTCCTAAGGTGGCAATGGTGAAAGGGAGATAATTACCCCTAAGTCCCGCCTCTATTAGGTCCAGGGGTGGAAACTAGCACCAAGGGTATGAGATTTCACAAATATGGGAGGCATTACCCTTTTTATTATTTAATATCGGAAAATAGGACAAGTCAACCACCAAAAAGGAAAAGAAAAACTGTATAGAAATAAACCCAAACCAATCCCACATGCATGTTTAAACAATTTTATAACAAGGTGCAAGTACAAGAAAGCTCAAAGTACAATACCAAAAAGAAAACAAGAGTACATCAACTGCAAAAACTCCAACTGTCCTGACTAGTAGGGTCCCCCACGGCCCTGGAAGTCCTCCTAGAAACCTGAAAGTAAACATAGGGTGAGCATACAAGTATACTCAGTAGGGAAACCTAAAGCTCTCGTGCAGAAGTGGGGAGTAATCCATATGTCCCATGAGAACAATATAAGAAACCTAGCATGGAATTCTATCCACCCAACCTCACCAGCCAAATTCACCAAAAACACAATCACAACAGGTAGTAGTATATAAGAACAAGAGTATTGGGCACCCCGCACCATTTCCCACTATTTAGATGCTCTTCCTAACGATGAACGTCCTGATGCTTCCACAGTCTTCCCGCCCACACACACTTGGGCCTCACAAACCACATATCCTTCCCAAAAACAACTGGGCCTCACAACCATGCATCCCTCCAGCACACATCTCAGCCTCACAACCACGCATCATGCCCGCACACACCTGAGGCTCATCCCAATGATTCTTGGGAACAGTAATAGTAATAGAACTCTCACCCGAAGACACCTGGGTCCCAAGGATTCCTGGGAAAACATACCTTCCCAATGAGTCTTGGGGAAAAACCACCCCAATCGAAACCTACCAGAACGGTCTTAGGTGTAAGGTCGCCTCAAGCCATCACAGTATAGGGAAGAAGGAGCAGGAAAGAGATAGTAACTAAGGGGAAAACACCCTCCCCCATGAAATGGGAGTGTTCGGCACTAAGTGCTCATCATGGGTGGGGTGTGATAAAACAAAAAATATATAGATACATATATGTATACCAAACACATTGCCCAACCTATGGATTCTAAACAAAGAAATTGAGCACGTGCCTCGACACTGCTACTAAAAAGCATGAATACATCAACCAACCCCAACCCCATTTAGGTTTTCACATTTTAGAAGAATTAGTTTATTTAGTTCCTTATCTACTGGGAAACCAACCGCAACTAACCATATCAATCGTTCGTGAAACATATCCCTGCCATCCACAAATCAATTTAGGAAAACACAAGCAGCACAACAAGTCCCTTATTATTAACCAAACAACCCATTGATTATTAATCCCGTTCCATTACCATGACCCACCATTCATCAACTCTTCCACTTTCATTTATTATTCACAACACATAGTTCGTTCACATTCAAACCCTTCCCTGCAGCCCCGCTGCCAACCACCACAACCACAAGCACACCAAAACCCATACATCATTATCCCTTTAATACCATTTATAGTAGCCCTGCTGCTCATCACTAACATAGAATTCACTCCAACCCACAACTAATCCAACCACAGCCCCACTGCTCACCTGATCCACAAAAACCCATAATACACCCCCATGACATGCCATGTATCCAAGCCAACACCCACATGTTCATTATTCCGTTCTTGTTCAACCGAGGTGATCACACTAGGATTCAATATTTTCATTTAAACAGCCAACTTTACGTGATTAACCAATTCCCACATTCCATGAAGTATCTATCCATAAACGGTCTAGAAAGATAGGGAAACATATAATTGTGCAAGGAAAGGCCCCCATCGACCGTGATTTTCAGTAGGCATAATCTCTTTCAATTCACAAAATAATATCAGAAGATATAAAAAGTAAAGTAATAGTAATCCCAAACTTCTCAAACCCATTATATAAGCTAGATATTACCTTTATTAAACCAGTTCAAAACTGTTTCATGTAAACAAGAGGAAACCCACCCCGCATGATGCACAATTTTAGAGAGACGAAGGAAAGATCCCTACCTCAATAGGTTCTGATCACAACGATCCCCTGGATTAACTTTAGAAGACATCCTTCGGCGACCGTCACTTCTGTCGAGTCCCAGAAAAACCTCATTGGGTTGAATTTGGAAAGGAAAGGCCGAAGGAAAGACAACGGATCTAACCTCAGAAGTTCCGCCTCGTCGTTACGATCTTGTGGCCGCTGACGGATCGTAAATAAGAGCTCGAACAAAGATGTTATGGAAGAAAAGGAGCCTTCGAGTCCCTTGGGAGAGCTCTGCTCAGAGGAAAGGGGAGGAGAGGGGTGAGTTGAAAAGGAGGGGACTCCACCTTTTATAGGCGAGAAAACCAAAATTAAACGGAGTGTACTTTATGGTACACGGCGTGTACATGGCTATTTCACATGGTCACCACGAGGCTTCCAACACAGACTTCAACGTAGCACACGGCCATTGATAGGTCAACACACGGCTTGAGGGTAACACATAAGAGGGGAGGGACTACAAGATGTGTAGTATTGGGTACATGGCGTGTACCCATTTATTTCACACGGCAAGGACACGACTCCAACATGGAACACAGTCGTTGTCTGATCAACACATTTTTTGAGGGTAATGCATACATGGGGAGGGACTACACATGGTGTAGTATTGGGTACACGTCATGTACCCACTTATTTCACATGATAAGGAAACGACCTTCATCATGGGGTATACCCGGCAAGGGGGTACACGGTGTGTACCCACACTACACGCGTGTAGTTTTAAAATTCTGAAAAGTGTGGGAAAATCCCATTTTACCCTCCAAAACACTTCGTGACCTTATTTTTGACAAAGGAATGGGCTGGAGAGGTCTGGGCCAATACAATACGTGTGTGTGTATGGCTTTCCGTACACACGTCGTGGTGTAGTTTGTTATTCAACACTTCATTATATGGATGGGTATAAAAATTTGTATAATTGATGTAAATAAATAATATGACATGTTATCTTTCTTTATAAATAATATAACATCCAATTCCATACCATTTTATCTTTAAATAAATGATATCGTTGCTCGATCGTACGTATGACTTACTATTTCACTCAATGTGATGAAATACAATTTTCCACATTCACCAATAAACACTGATTATAATAATATTTATTATTAATAAATATGTAAAATATGATATAATAATTCTACTTTAATTATATATATTTATGTATTTACATACATTAAAATCAGTTTCTTCCATTCAATATGTTTAGAAAATGGAAACAACGTCCATGCATGCGTACGAACTACCATATCCATGAATTTTTTCCATTTCGTATATATATCTTTTATAAATATTTATATTATCAATATATATGATATATAATTAATTATTCATATTCATGAAGTATTTAAATCATGATTTATGTGATGCGATCAAGAATAAAAAGTAAAAACACATACGGTAAAGAAAGAAATTATTACCTGAAATTTTACTACAACATGGAAATTATTGTTAATGGGCAGTATAACATCATAAATGAATCATTAATGATATAATAAATATGAATATGGTTTGGGTTTAATTTAATAACATACTATGGTAGATATATATGAGGTTAAACGTACCCTCAACTAATGGAATGTACAATGTAAAGATTAATTCCTCAATCTCACTATTATCCGAGATTGTTTATGTGTAAATATTTTCTGAGACATTTTATAATATTTGTCCATGTATCATAAATTTTTTTTCAAAAGGAATATATTATGTTTAATGGAAGGTAAATTTTAATATGATAATCATTTAAATTTTTTAATGATTTAATTTTTTGAATATTTATATTTAATGTCCCTATTTTCAAAATGATTTGGAGGATTTATTTATATGGACATGATTGTTTTAAAATGGTAATTCCTTTCAAAAGTTTAAAATACATATGATACACTTTGATTAAAAAATAACTTTTAAATTACTTCCATTATAAATCTGTTACTTTTAAATGATTCACAATATGTGATATTTCCCTCAAATAGTTTTACTGATCATTTTTATATATGTCCACATCCCTTACTGGATATTATTCATCATTGAGGTTGATTTTTTAAAATTCAAAGTCTTAAATATTGTGTTGAATTTGTTATGATATGTTTCATTATGAATGTGATATTTTTATACCATTTATTATTTATGGTTAATGTATTGACATTTATTATTCTAGTTTTAATACGAATGTTCATGTTATGCATCAACATTTTCATATGAGAAATGAATTGGAATTAGTAAGTGACATGTAAAGCATGAAATAGCTCCTCGATGCATTGTTAGGTATCATGAAGAAAAATAGTTTTTTTGAACAAGTACATGAAAAAATATTTCATTGTAGTCTTGGCATGAGGCCTAGACTATGTGGTTATGATTTTCAACATTATACAATCCCTCATTATGAAATTATTTATTACATGTGATAATGTGACTAGTAGAATATCCATGTGCATGTTTTTATTGTAATTATTGATTTAGTTTTTCCATATTATTTTCAAGATTTTATTTAAATGGATTTTATTTTTATTACATATCATTCCTTAAACGTGTATAGTTTCTTCTATATTATGTGCTATTACTGTACATCTGAGCTCACCCCTTTATAAGTTTTATTTTTCCTAGGATGCAAAGATGAATATTTTGACTAAATTGCATGGATATGAGTGTGTTCAATGTATAAAAAATGTTGTTATTTTTAATATTATATTTTAATGTAAAACTCATTTATGTATCTAGTACGTCTGATGAAACTAAACTGATCAGTCCATCTGGACATGATTGCTTATAATCACGAATGTGTATAAAATAATGCACCAACTCTAGGCTTAAGGGGACCGGGTGTTATAGTTGGTAATAGAGGAAGATTAGTAAAAACCATCGAAACTAGATTTAGATAAACTCTGATTAGAGAACCTTACCCTAAGATTAACAATGAGGATTAGTATAGAACAACATCTATGAATTTTTCTAATATAGATATTTTGTTAATTTTCCAATCAATAAATCCCTGCCTGTATACGAGTAGGTAGAGGTGCTCTGGAACAGATGTATCTAAGAGTGAAATATTTGACAAGGAGGTTCGGGCTTGGCTTGAGGTATCCTGGTAGACGACAATGAGCCTTCCATCACTCATGGTTATGAAACTCTCTGGGGATATGTTTAGGATAATTCAAATTTTCATTACAAACCATTATTATGGATTTATGAGTAAATACATCTTCCTCAATGAATTTTTTTTATGATTATGGATTATAAGAATAAACCTTTTAATTTACATTAGGTACTTTTCTTGTTTGTAAATATGCACTATGATTCGTATTCTAACCAAGTTTATGAAATTTTTTATAAATGGTACCCAGTAGAAGGAATGATAACTCCAGCAACACACATGATCCCAAGAGTTAGAAGAGTCCTATCGTTCATGGAATTAATCGAACATTTATAAGGGAAATAGTTTCCCATTTATTCTAATCATATGAAAAAATAGTATCATGTGTTAATTAGATAAGTAATAAATTTACCAAGTCCTATTTATTTGAAGGGAATCAAGAGATGAAAAGGATGGTAGAGAGAAAGATGGATAAATGGGGTGGGGATGGAATGATTTTCCCATATATGATAACTATGGAAAAAATGACATTAGTAAATTCATGAAGGGAATGGGGGTATATTATAAGTGTGAAAAAATGGACACCAAGTATGTGATTGAAAGGGTAAGAAAATGTTTTCAAATGTAAAATTATTCATATTCAAGGAGTTAGGAAACTATGAGAATCAATGTAACAATCATCAGATTATACCACAAATTATACCATTGAATAATAATCATGTTATGTCCATACCTCAGATGAAGAGTAACCATTAGTGTTCTTAAGTTGTTATTAAAGAAATTTGTCATTTAAGTATTGTATTAATTATTTACAAGTTATATGAATTATAGAGTATATAAGGATTATACTGTAGTACTATTTCATTAAGGATTCGAGACTGTGTGGAACCATGAAAAGTGGCTCAATAGTAGGTTTACTTTTTTTGAAAATATATGGTTGAAAGAAAGATAAACTTTAAAATATCCATGAGGTTAATGCAATGATTTTTTAAAAAAAGATAATTGAGTCGGATAAAGTATATTGGATATTATTGACTACATATGGACTAATTAATGGTTTGATTATTCCATCATTATTAGAGATTACAGATTTTTTTGATTTACGGAGTATATGAACAATTATATGTTTTACACAAGAAATAGGTAAGTGAATACCTATTTAAATATGGTTTTATGGTTGTTTAGTTTGTTTCCATGTCTTATAAGAATACACGATGAAGGTATTAACATGTATGCTATGTGACCTAACTTATTAATTTTGGACTATGTGTTTGGACAGATGTATTTTGGATAAGTCCAAAGGTTGGAATGTATTATGTTAAAAATTGGATACTATTATTTATGTTTAAAACACTTATTAATATAATCTTTGTGTTTTTATAAAAAAGACCTCCTAGAGGTCGGGCGACAACCCGTCGCTTCCAGGTTGGCCGAGAGACTTCAACCCGAAATAGAATAGCGACAAGGTTACATCACCTACCACTTGGCTACATGATTTCATGTATGTATAATGTTGTTTTTAAAATGGTATGAAAAATGAATTATAAATTAAAATTTTTTAAACCCCATATGATTAGGTTTAATATAATATTTTGGATTTTTATTATATTTCGGAGTGAAAGATCAGTTTTTAGTAGAAATTTGTTAATGAATGAAACTATAATATTCAAGTATCTTTTTAATTATATGAATAAAATAATTTATAAACATTATGGAAGGATGATCAAAACCAAAAATGTGTTTTCCTAATAACTTATGTTTTGTTGAACCAGTGATATTTTAGATCATCATAGATTTATGGCTTTGAGGCCCTCAATTTTCCATTTATTTTTCACTTTATTGTGATTGATGACTTCAATAACTCCCTATAAATATATATGTTTTCCCTTTAATTATGTGTCTATAATTTCAACCAATGTTCCCTTATTTGGACCCCAAATTTTGTGGTGATTTTTTCATTTTCCTTTCCTTCTTATTAAGACTAAATTATATTAACCCTATTTCCAATATGGGTTTTCCATGAATGTATTTTCTATTTCAAATTTTTTATTTTCGAAGAAAAATTTCAAATTGCGTGGACATAGTTTATTGATGGAGGGGAGAATATAAAAATTCATGATTTCATAGTATATTATCTCACTAAAGTAATTCAATAGCTTGTTCTATACGCAACACTGTGTTCGAGGGCACCATGACTTACCAAACAAGCCATTAAAAAAGTGGTTATGAATTGTATTAACTAAATTTTGAATGCTCCATATAATTTTTAACATCCATATTATGTGTTTTTTAGATATAATATAATTACAAATTCAATTTTTCAGACAAAATAATTCTTTCTCAAAATTGCAATTTTACCGCCTATTAATGGATATCCCTAATTGAATCTTATATTTGACACTTTTATATTACAATATACATAATAAACTTCTTCTTTATAAGTGGGACATAAAAATTTATTTTGAATAAATTTTTGGTGTTTTTCTGATAAGTTTCATATTTTGATGAATAGTGAAAGATACTAAATTTTAATTGAAAACAACATTTTAATCAATATAATTGATAGTGTTAAATTATACATTTTAATGGTTTTTATGTATAATTAGATTCTATTCTTATCATTTAATACAATTTATGCCATTATATTTATTTTCACATATAAATTTGACATAAACCCATGTCAATCTTTTATCATTTTTTTAATAACTAAAACCCACTTTTTGGTTTTGACAAAGGGAATTTATTTCAAATTAATTACTTAAACTTATATTTTTTTAATTTGGTAAAATAGCCATCATTTTTTAATTCAGAATATCAAAATTAACATATGGCGAATTTTTGGTATTTTTCTGAAAGCTTTAAATTTTTGATGAATAGTTAAAAAACAATGTGTTATTGTTTAAAACAGAATTTTATTTAAATAATAATAATTTTTTATTTAAATATATTTTAAAGTTAAAATTTCTAAATAATACCTATATAAGTCAAATCTAATTAATTGGAGTCATTTTATGATAAGATTACATATATACAATGTTATTGAACTCTTAACTTCTTTACCCTCCGACTAGGCACATTTGCAATTTTTCATAGACCATAATTTTACCACTTCTGTGAATTGAATTTTAAAAATTCGAGAGACACAATTGTCATCTATATGTAAAATGTGGTTCAATAAGATGGAATTAATTATTTGTGAATAGTAACTTTTGAATTTTATTTAACACACTTAAAAGTAAATATTTTAAATAAAGGTAAAAATGATATTCTAATTACCAAAAAACATGTCCACATTATATTGGATAAGTGTTTTTAGACCATATTTAGGATTTGGAATAAATTTTTATGCTTTTTGATCCAATTATATTAGATTAGGACATTTAATATTATTTTATTTAAGAAATATTTAAAAGTGTTAAAATCAAATTTTATTAACTAAAACATTTTTAGTATAAGGTTATACATAACAGAATTTAATCTATAAATATTCATTATAAATCTAATAATATTTAATAAATTATGGTATTTTATTTATAATACTTATTGATTATATAATTAAATTTATTTATGACTCGATGTTGATGGAGTTATTACTTTATAAATGAACGATTAAAATAATTGATATTATAAATATCAAAATAAATTTAAATTGAGACTTATGATGCCATGCACGAATTTTTTGGTGAATATTAAATGTTATGGTTGATTTAATGGTTTTTTTCGATGTGATCAACATGTTATGAATTTCATAAAAACCAAATACTAAATTGTGTCAAAATTGACATAAATGAGTTTTTAAATAAAATATTAACAAATTAAATTGAATAATATTCCAAAAATATAATATTAAAAAAAAGACTTATATAATGACATATAGGTCAATAATGAATCACTTGAGGTTCTTTTGGAATTTTATTGAATGTTTATTAACCATGTAATATAAAAATACAAGAAGACATGGTAAAAGATAAAGAATGTAACTAAGAGTTAAATATAAATTATAAGGTTAATATAGTGAACTAAACAATTCTAAAACCTTTTTATTGAGACTTTTTCAACCCATACAAACCTAATATTAGAAATAAATCAATTTTGAGACATTATAAACTAAATATTATTTTATAATAAAATAATATTTCATGCTTTTCCTAATGTTCCCCTCACCACTCTTATAAAAGGGTAATTCTTCATCCCTTAATTTCACACATCCAAAGCCATTTGGATAGGCCATACAATACTCAAATATCCTTCCAACTAACCTCAATTAAAACTAGAGGATGTATATTGATTAGAAAGCCAACATATAGAGCCCTTGTGATCATATCAAAAGGAAGCATCTGACGAAGTGGTATTTACTTCATCACCTATTTCAATGTTATTTTTTTCATCAACATCCTCTTTAATTGTTGTTTCCATACCAAAATAATAAATCTAATACCTTATAAACACTGTGATGATATTATAAATATGGTACAACCATATTAATTATTTTTTCTATCCTATGAATAACAAAGTCACCATATGTTCGTATGGACGACTTACCATCTCCACGTCGTGGTGTAGTTTTTTATTCAAAACGTCATTATTTTTATGGGAATAATAATGAGTATAATTGATGTAAATGATAAATATAACATGTTATTTTTTCTTTATATTTAATATACCATTCAATTCCATACAATTTTATCATTACAGAAATGATATCGTTGCTCATGCGTACGTTTCACTTACCGTCTCACCCGACGTGATGAGATATTTCCACATTCACCATTAATTGATTACTATAAAAATATATATTATTAAAAAATATGTAATATATGAAATAATAATTCTACTATATATATATATATTTAAATATATCTTAATCACTTACTTTCAATACAATAAGAAAACAGAAAAAACATAGATGTGTACGTACGGACTACCGTCTTCTTGAATGTTGTTTCCATTTCATATATATATATATATATATCTATTATACATATTTATATTCTGAATATGTATTATATATAAATAATGTTGTATTTTATAGAATTATGTAAATCATGATATATGTGATACGATCAATAATAACAAGTTAAAACACATATGATAATGAAATAGATTATTACCTGAAATGTTACTTTAACATTGAAATTATTATTAATGGGAAGTATAAAGTAATAAATGAATCATGTATGATATAATTAATATGAATATGGTTCTGTTATAATTTAATAACATACTATGCTAATTATACATGAGTTTAATTGAACCATCGACTAAATGAAAGTACAAGGTAAGGATTAATTTCTCAATCTCACTATTATCCGAGTTTGTTTGTGTGTAAATATTTTATGGGACATATTTATCATCCACGTCCATGTATAATGAAAATGTTTTCAAAAGGATAATTTTATTTTTTATTGAAGGTAAAATTTAACTAGATCATCATTTAAATGTTTTAATGATTTATTTTTCTAAATATATTTAATTAATGTCCATGTTTTCAAATTTATTTTAATGATTTATATATATGGAAAAAATTGATTTAAAATGTTAATTACATTCAAAAGTTTCAAAATGTTAAGGGAAACACTGATAAAAAAAGATCCTTTAAGTGACATCCTTTTTAAATGTGTTACTTTTAAATGATTTCAAAACAAGCGATATTTACCTCAAAGATTTTTACTAATCATTTTAAAAAATGTCAATATCATTTACAAGATATTATTTTTTATTAAGGTTTATTTATTATAAATACACACTCTAATATTGTATATAATTAGTTATGATATTATTGACTGTGAATGTTCTATTTTTATACCATTCATGGTTTATGGTTAACGTACTGAAATTTTGTATTCTAGTTTTAATACAGATGTTTATTTTATGCTTCACCATTTTCATATGGGGAATGCATTGGAAATATTATGTGACGTGTGGGGCCTGCTATAGCTCCTTGATACATTGATAGGTATTAGGAGACAATCTAGAGGTTTGGCAGAAGACCTTGAAAAAATCTTTATTTGTCATCTTGGCAAGAGGCCTTGACTTTGTGGTTATGGTGTTCGACATTATGCATTCCATCATTATGAAATTAGTTATTACATGTGATTATATGACTAGTATAATATCATTGTGCATGATTATATGGAAATGTTCGATTTATTTTTTCCCAATTTTATTACATATTACTTTTTAAAGTAATTTTTTTATCACACATAATTACTTAAATATTTATTGTTTCTGCTATATTATGTACCCTTAAAAAGTATCTGATCTCACCACTATCTTTGTTTTATTTTTCCCAGGATGCAAAGAAGTATATTATAACTAACTTGTTGGGATATGAGTGTGTTAAAAAGATACACAATGTTTTTGTTTTTCATTTTATATTTTAATTTAAAACTCATGTGTGTATCTAGTACTTCCAAGGATACTAATGTGATTGGTCATTCGGTACTAGATTCCTTGTAATCATGACAATGTATTAAAATAATTCACCAAACATGGGCTTTGGAAGATAGGGAGTTACACACTATCACTCCAACAATGCACTTACTAACCTAAAAATGAAGAAATGGAGATAATGACACATGATTTCAGACACGAGTAGGCCCTAGGGTGGAGAAAATCACCAATGGAATAAAATCTCACAAAATTGGAGGCATTAATCTTTTTATAGAATCCATGATTGGGAGATAATATGTATCAACCAAAAAAAATCTCCCAAACATATATAAAATAAATTGTAAATCGATCCTATATGCAAGTTTAAAAATAAAACAACTAATGTTACAATAAAATACATGTATGTAACAAAATAATAAAGATAAGAAGCGACACAACAACTATACCCACATCTAATCTATTAAAGACCATCATGATCTACATAATCATTCTGGAAAACATAAAATAATTTTTTTATAATCACATCAATGTTTGGGTACCACACAAAACATCTCATTAGATAACTACTGATACACTAATGGAAAACATCCTTGCACTTTCACACATTTACAAAATACAAATGTCAAAACCCACCCATAAACAACTGGGCCTCAGAGCTAGTCCCACTACCTTGTAAAATAATTCTCACCAGATACCTCATGTAGACAACTTGGAAACAACCGCAATGCATCCCACCCACAAACATCTGGGTCACAACCATACCTCACCAAGAAGACACGTAGGAAAACACACCACATCCCATCCTGTAGATTGGTTAGAAATCACACCTCACCTGCAGAGACATGGGCCCCACAATCATTCCAAAACCTACCTAATGATTCATGAGATACCAATTCCTAGAAGTAGGATCAGGGAAGTGACAAAAACCGACCATCCTTTTTCTCATCAGGATGTTGGGAAATTACACTCTATTCCATGACAATGGGTGTATTCGACACATATTTCTCAACAATGGTGGGGTGAGTATAGAAATCCAAATAAATTACAAATATATATATATATATGTATATATCAAACACTCAGCCTAACCTATGGGTTTTCCTAAGAAATCAACATGACGACAAAACCGCCTTTACTTCTACCTATAAATGAAAAACTCCACAACATGACACAATTAAATTCATATCCCCAACCAACTCATTTAATCAATTATCATTGTTTATTATAAAATCCATTTATTCATTAAATCCTTACCCCTGAAACTACCAAGCATAAAACATCACACATCATACTGCATTAAAAAAAGAGAAGAATACTAAAATACTTAAAAAAACATCCCACTCTGCATTTACTCTCTAAATTACACCCGTGCAAATGACTTCCATCATCACACTTCAAAGTCAGTCCACCCAATCCACCATATCATCCAAAACTTAACCACCACAAACTCACTGTTACTCCCATAAATTCCCCTTATACTAAACATTGGTATCCCCACTGCACAAACAAAACACACCAAACAACACAAACAAAACACTACTCAGTTGCAGTCCAACTGCACAACACCTCTCATCCTTTCCACAACAATATATCTCCCAACCTGAGGTTCAATTACATGGTCAGTTTAATCAATCATCCACATGTTCATCAATTCCACCATTAAAACCAACACACATTCCCCAATATAACAGACTCGTGAAATTTCTATCTCACACACACTACCAAACCTATCCTAGACATTTTCTCACCACACATACCAATTTGTAATAAATTTCTGGATTAAAAAAATAATCATATAATTAATTCCTCTAATCATTTCAAAGGATTATCATAAACCCATTAAGATACAAGGGAATACATTTATAATCAAAGTGTACATAGTTAACCAATCTCCATTTTCAGTTGTTTCACAACAACTATGCGACCTGAAAAATTTTTAGTGTACATGCCAGGACTGCAAACAACCTCGATTTTGAGATGGGCGTTTAGCACATACAATCACTACATCATGAACCAGATCATGGATATAAGGAGAATGAAAACAAACCCCACTTCCGTTTTTAAATTCAATTATCCATTTCATTATCTATATTTAGGGAGGCCAAACTATGATCTACATACAATAAAGCTGACCCTTTCCAATTGATACATAATAAAATATAAACAAAGGAGACACCAAACCTCGATGAATATTTTGTATTTTTTGGGGAACCACAGTGTTAATAAGAGAGCCTTAACGTGACAAAAACAATGCTAGAAATGGAGATCAACCTATTTTGTAACAAAGGATCATAAAACAGATAACCAGAATATCATAACAAGCCAACCTGAATAGAATAAGTGAATTCAAGAGGTTACAAGAATATGGTAAAACAGATGAAAAGGAGGTGAAAATTACCATAGGATGATGACAAATTTCCTCTAAACTACCACTAGATTCAAATATCCACGAAGGGAGGAGTGGGGATAAATGAAATCTTCAGGGTGCCTAGGGTTCACCAATAATAATTAGAAAATAAGATAATGTACAAATGAAATAAGGTTCGACTGAATGAAAACATTTAAAAAACTAGGTCAGCAGATTACATGATAAGTAACCCCATTTCACACTATGATGTCCTTTGAAGTCCACTACATCCAAAAAATCTGTCACCTCACATTTTTTTTTTCAGACCATCAATATACTCACACGCAGAAGACATCCATAAAAGCTCTGACCCTAGGATTCAAGTGGTTTAACCTCATTAAATGGCATGCTATCCTATCACTTCATACATTTTGCACCCCTACCTCTCCAAAATCCAGCAAAAACATTTATATCCTCGAAAATCCACAATGTAATACATTGAAATCACGTGAAATATAAAATTAATAGAACATTACATTTTTTACATTATTGTATAATTAATATTCCATGTTTTTAAGTATTTGGGTATTATATAGAAGAAAAAAATAAGTTAATAGATGTACATTCAGAAAATTACCTCTTTAATATAACCTCTTTGAGAGACCCTTCGGGAATATAGATATTGTCTCATTATGAGAAATGTAGAAATTTTATGTGGGGAAGGTTATGAGGAGTGATCTACTGAGCATCAGGGCTTCTGGGTCATAATGTGGTGGTATTTATACTTGATGAAAGGTGGGATTAAGTAATTAAAAATTGTTTATTTTATATTAAAAGATAACAATAATGATATGGACTTATCCTCAATGAATTATACTTTTATTGAAACTTATGGAGGATTTTTAGGGTCTATATATACCTCATATAAAAATTAAATGTTTTACTTTTTTTGTATGTTATGATTTTATCTTTCAACATTAAAGCTGGTCATTATTTTACCTATAGGATGTTAAATAGTTTATTTAAAATGTAATATTTTTCTACCTAAAAATGAGTTTTATATTATAACCTAATATTGAGCATATGATTCCAAATATTAACTATATTTTAGAATTATCAATTCCCATAATTGGAAATCTTGGATTTAAAATAAATCATGTAGATAAAATGTAGAAGCATGTATTTTATGTAAAAAGTTCAAAACATTGATGAGTTTATATCCAATTAAAATATGAATTTGTTTACAATGATGTAAATTAGATGTATTTATTTATAGTAGAACTAACTATAAATTAAAACCAAATTATAAAATATTTAAACTATAACAAAAATATACTTTTAAATTTAAATTCATTATTTTTAGTATTCATAAAAAAACAATGATTTTCTAATTTTTTTTAAAAAAATCACCCCATGAAAAATTGGATAACATGATTTCAATAAGAAAAATTTACTTTATAAAAAAATATCTATAAATAGAATCAAATTTTATATTTAAAATAAGTGAACTATTAAAATATGAGAAAACTACCTTTTAGAATAATATCACCTTTATGCTCAAAATTGGATTTATTCTTATATTAATCATATCAGAAATATTTTACAAATTTAATAATTATTAAAAAAATATAAAACACATAAATTTAATTTTTATCTCTCATTAATAGTGATTAATTTAATTAATTAATTAAAATTCTGTTTTTTGCATAAAAATTGTTTTTTATTAATACAAGTCTATTATGTTCATTGGTTTTTATTTTTGTCTATAATTAATTAGTAACAAGTGAGTTTATTTTACAAACATATGATATATATATTTTTATCAAAAAAATTATATCATTTATTCCCACCATTTTAATGGCTAGGTGATAAACACTATTAAATTACTTACATTTTTTGGAGATTGTTTATGAACATTGTTTTGTAAAATGTATTCTATCGAATATATTATGTTAAAAAAATAAATACCATAAAATATTTAGATGTTACATTTTACACATGTTAAAATGAAATTATCTATAAAAACTATTTACTCATATGTAAATAGATTAAGATAATATTACTTCATCAAGTCCTCAGGTTCCTGCATAGCTTCATGAAATTGGTTCTTTCTCCTTAAAAAATCTTCATTGTGAGTGGTATTTTATTGTAGAACATTATCTCTATGAAATATAATTTATACTAGTTATTAATCATAAGAATTATCTTTCACCAGTGGTATGACCCCTAGGGTTAGTATATGTGAAGGTTCAATTATGTAAATACTCAGGTGAGTAACATAGAGCACATAATTAACATGGAAGAGATTTAGTGGAACAATATATTGACAAGATACCATCCAGATTAGATCTTGAATTTCTAGAAATATCATCCAAAAAATTGAAATTGTAAATTAAAATTAAAGAAGGATTTTTATAAATTACATTTATTTGAAAACCACATAAAAATGGGGTCTATAAAACATCCAACTAAATGGAAGTAACCTAAAAGGTGATGGTCACCACATAAATTGTTTCCCGGTTAGAAGAAAATTAGTGGAAAGTGAATTCATTGACTTGTAATATAATTGTAACTATCTTGTTATGATGAAGAATGGTAGTAAATATGGTAATTAAAAGGTTAATGACCACAAAACCATAGAAAAAATATGTTTTTAAAACGTCCATTGGTATCATCCTGAATAATAATAATAGTACAATATATTATTTCAAAATAATTCGAATGATATAATTACATTAAATTAACTAATAAATTTAATCTCACACTTCATTTGCGTCTTGAAAAATTTCCACATCATTTCTTATTGAATGTAATGTTGTTGATATTTTAATTACTATAGAACTACATAATCATATAATCCATAATCAGATGACAAGTCACTCTTTCTATCTCTAGTTATCAACGCCAGAAAATGGCTATCATAGATTATCCAAAACAAATCATATAGTCAGTTCATTAGTTAGTATATAAAACTCTATAAAAATTTCAAAATTAACAACATCATAAATGGTTACCCTTATAAACCATCCATTACATTAAAATTTAAAATGTTCAAAAAATGTTTAATAAATTTACACAATCTAATTGTCATTAATATCCTAAACAACATTATTTAGTTGTTATTTTTATTTTTAAAAACATTGTAATATCATTATCATATACCATCTTGAAACATATTAATAACCATAATTACCATAAATCCTAAATGAAAATATTCATGCTTTCAAAATATACCTCTTTCCTCATACTGTAAATCTAAAAATTCTATAAACCCAATCCATAAACCATCATTTCATCATAATTCATTTCTATGTTTATCAATTATATTCCATTAATTTTATCACCAACACCAAATATTTTTATCTCATTATTATCTTGTAATAATGAACATATTAAGTGTCGTCATTTAAATAATTATCTATTCAAAAATAATATTAAATTACAACCTCAATCAAATTTCATTTGTTACTAGTACCATTCAACATATACTTTCAAAAACATAAGGAAAAGGCATAGTGTAATATTTATTTATCATTCCATTATTACATAACACTATAATAGTACTTTGAAAACATTATTATTGAATCCAAAGAAAAAATTAACCATTACAATTCAAATATTATCATGGAATATTTCCTACCATTTTTATATATGTTATTTCTTATCTTAGGGAATTGATTTGGATAATTTCCTTGTTCTCAACACATAATACAATAAAATACATGACAATTTGTCTCCATATATCTTTTTTTTCTACACATATAATATCTTTCCCTCCACTGGAGACATTATTCAAGGTTCTACATCCCACCGTCTTGACTTATGTGAAGAAAATAATTAATTTCCTTATGTTCACAACTTCCTAAACATTCATAAAATTCTATATGAATAATATTAAATGTGTTATGAATGTCAATGAGGTTCTCATTATTAATATCATATCATGATATCTGATTAAAAATAATCAAAATATCATTTTTTTCAAGTAATCATTAAACATGGTTTGTCATAGTAGCAAAAGTTTCCATCAAATTCAACATGAATATGATTAAATATGCTTCTATCTATCAACTAATGAAAAAATAATTATGTTCTAAACACTAATCATAATGGGAACACCATATAATCTAATTAAATTACATTAAAAATTTAAATATATAATATATTTGGTTTAATCCAAGGCTGCTACAAAAATTTTAGAATTGAATCCTAGACTTATATTTAGGGTTCTTACTATGGATTTCTCATCCTAGATTCAAATGTTTTAATTAACCTTTCCCTGATACAAGCTATAAGGACCTACTCTTTTTATACATATATAATACATATAAATATATGATTATTCATATTAAAATAAAACCATACTATAATAAAATGTGTTTAGTGTCTTTGGGAACATGGAAATATAAACCACTGGTTTATAAAATCTCAACGTCATCTCTGAATCATTCCATTATAACTAAAACCATTTTTGGTGTATCAAAACTAATACCATATTCTGTATGTTGTGAAAAAGAATCTTAAGAAAAGGGTATTCTCAGATTCTCCCGAAGGTTAATTAAAGGATATATGAATCATAACACAAACATAAAGTTATAATAATTTGAACATGTCATTTTGAAATTAATCCCTATATATCAAGGCTCATAATTTGGGGTCATTTAATAAAACATAAAAACATATAATACATGATTCCCAAACTAATGATGTTGACATAACAACAAGAATTTTAGAAAACATATAAACTAAAAATATTTGTAAATATTTGTAAATAGAGACATGTTTAATGATTATGTTATGGTCAAGAAATAATGCCCTCAAGTAAACTTATGGATGTGAAACTAGGTTTACAAATAACATTGTAAATATATAATTAGGTTCAAAAATTACATTGTGAAAATGTAATTAGGTTCACGCATTACACTTTAATCATGTGAATAGTTTCATTAATAACGTAGTTGCAGGGACCTGGTTTTGGCCTAATAAGACGTTTAAATCTTTCTATGAATATTTCCAGAGCTGGTTGGTGAGACAGAGTGCAATTATGAGGCTCGGTTTTAACAAAATTATTTTTATAATAATGTTTAGTGTTTTTATATTACACACACATGATTAACTAATGAAAAAAATATTTCTCTTTAACGGTTGATCGGATCTGAAACCCGAGACCACTATTGGGTCCGGAATGCAGTGTCTCCACTAAATACAAC
Source organism: Viscum album (assembly GCA_963277665.1). Taxonomy (NCBI): domain Eukaryota; kingdom Viridiplantae; phylum Streptophyta; class Magnoliopsida; order Santalales; family Viscaceae; genus Viscum; species Viscum album. Next base: position 2,102,426,292 of record OY728128.1, on the reverse strand, counting down.
ATAAAAAAAGTTGGCGGGGGATTTTTGGACCCCTCCTTCATTGGTAGTGTGTTAAATAAAAATTTTAATTTAATCAATTAATATTTAAAACTGGAATAAATCATGGATGAGGGCTCAGATGAGAAATATGAGGCCACCGATGAGATCAGAACATAGGTTTCACCCTAAGAAAAGTATATCCTTTTTCTATGTCGAGTGTTTGGTATATGAGCCGTCATGGGAGAATAATTAAAATTTTTAATAATTGTTTATTTAATTATTTAATTTATTTATTTTAACCTGATGAGAGGTTATAAATTCATGGTTATGAGATCTTGGCCTCATAACCCTTCTTTCCAATGGATCCTCCTCATCTCCTCTCCTATAATCTCTGTTGACGAATACCGATGAAGCCTTGGATCCAGTCAAATCATAGAGCGACGAACCCTACATCTTCTTCCCATCATTGTGCAAGTGTGATCTTCATCAACACCGAAAGGATCTTGATGAATGTGATCCTCACCAACGATCAATTCAAATTAAGGTAGGATTTATCTTTGTGGATTCTTTATGCCAGCTTATGTTTCTCAAGATGGACACAAATTAAATTTATTAGCATATTGATAAAAAACTGATTGAATTAATTTTATTCTTATTTATCTTGAATATATAATTCTTGAAGCATGATAATGATTTAATTTCCAATTCCTCATGTTATTGATTCTCAAAATCGATTTCCAAACTAACACGACTATCGATCCGAACATAGACTGTGATCTTTCCTAATTTATTGCCCGCACATTCTTTGGTTAATCTTCATCTCAAAATAATTAAGTGTTTTGGAAACTCAATGATTCATTGAGCGCGACATATGGATGTAGAGATCTCGACCCAAAGATCAGAGATACACATTCGTCTCTTTTTTCCAAGTTAGAATCAAATATGGAATGGCATGCAGAAGGAACTTGTGGAATGTTTCAGATGAGGGTTTCAGTGGTTCAAGGCAGTGGTTCAGTGAGGCGATCAGGCGACCGTAGAAGCTAAGTGAGGTAGCTTTGGTGGCTTGTGAGGTGGCTCAGATGGTTTGGGGTGGTGCGGAAGACCAGGCTGGTGCGAAGGGGTGACATAGAGAGCATCAATAATAATAATAATTAATGTTAATGATGGAGACCCATTGATGAAATTGAAGGAGGATTTATTACTAATATATTAAATAATAATGGTAATGGTGGATTTTTGGTGTGAGATTAATTAAAGGGAATTATTTTTATTTAATATGAGAATAACCATGATAAAATAATTTAATGGGACTAAATTAAAACATTAATGATGGGTGATATTATTATTAATTTAATTAAAAAGAAAATTTAAGTGGGAAATCGAGTTGGGATGTAATTTGGGAGAATAAATCATGAATGGAACAGTTACATTGCAGAGAAAACATGAGAATGAAATAGAGAAATAATAAAAGAAATAAAATAAATAAATCAAGGTGGATTGGGGAATGCAACAAGAAGAAGAGGATTTTGTGCAAGTGATTTGGAATTGAAAAAAATGGTTAAATAAAATAATAATAAAATAATAATGTTATTATTAGTTTTGTTGAGAAAACTGTATTTTGAAGGTATCTTATTTGCACGACCTCGGTTTCACAAACCATTAGTGACAGTGCGATCCAAACTTCGAGACTGAAATTATGAGTCTAATATTGGATGTATTTTTAAGGTTTCTAGATCAGGTACCTAAAGTGCTCAGAAAATAATAAATTTAATAATATTATTAAATCTTCAACCCGCTATAACTCCTGCGTGCGATGTATGAATGAGTTATGTAATTGGGGATGTGACACTAACTTTAATACGTTATATTCATGTCTCAATTTGGAAACTAAATTTTGGTCCATGGCACGGGTCCATGAAACACCCAATAATAATAATAATAATAATATTGCAGGATCTTGTATCTACCATATCTCCCACCAACGGTGTTGGAATGATGAACTGTCTGTGATGTTGTGGCCCTAAAATTATGATGGATGTTTCAAGAACAATTTTGGATATTTAAGTTGAGGCTGAGGCGTGGGCCCCACGATTCCCGGTTCGTGTGTGTTGTGGGAAATGCAATGTTTTTCAGTAGGTATTAATCTTGGACAAATGGGTAGTCCATCTTTTTTGTTTTTCTGCGTGGATTTCAATGTTCAGACCCATTTAGTTATCTAGTGTCGATTGAAGTACGACCGGGTTGGACCAAAAATGAATCCACCCATTCCCTAACCACTAAAATGACTATAACTTAAAGACTTAGAATCTGATTGTCATGTCATCTATCTTGTTAGAACCCTTATGATATGGAGGTCCTTATGGTTACTCCCTTTTGGAACTTAGTGGCAATTGAGGTATGACCAATGACCAGAGTAGCAGAACTAGGGCATTTAATTTAGTGATAGTTAGGATGGATATGCCCTTGATGAATCAATGTTCAATTAATCCTTACTCCACTTCACTTGTAGAGATGGGAATACCCATCTCTTGAGTGTGGTTCATTTTCCTCTCAGTTACCCATCATTATCCAACTCAATATAGGGATATATATTTCCAACATATCACATAATTAATACCATACATATGTGTTCCATAAGAACACAAACCATGTATAAACCTCTGAAATGAAATAAGTTTCCTAATCATTTCATCATAGCATAACCCATGGGAAAAATTAGTTTTCATAAAATAAACATAAATCAAACATAAAAGTATAATAATTATTTAATTGATTAATATCCTCATTAAATCATACGTAACATCAAAAATTGTTATATTAGACAGAGAAAACCATTAAGATATAACTTTAAAAAATTCTTGAGGAAAGTATACTTTTTGTTTAAAACCATTATTTTTAAACAAGAATTTTTTTTTATAAAATTATATTTATTGACTATAACCTTAAAAAATTAGAATGTAGTCTTATATAAACCCTTTGAAACATATTTTAAATACTTTTCCTTGAATATTATGAAAATATAAACTAAATTCAATTTTGAAAACTTTTTTATAAAACAATGTTTTGAAATAAAAAAAATGTTTTATTGAAGAGAGAATAAAATTTCACGAAACATATAATATCAAAAACATAATTATATTAATTGTATAAAATTTATTATGTTTTTATATAGACCGAACAAAATAATATAGGTGTATAACACAATATGTGTCTCAAATAAGAAAATTTGGGAATAAATTACCTAACTGAATTACTGAAATTTGAAATGTAAACCCCTTGAATGAGATATCATCAAATGGATACGTAAATATGAATAAATTTAGGTATAAGGATAATAAAATAAACTTATGGGTTGTATATACCCCACAAAATGAAATTAGTGGTGAATTTGGCAATAGTCAGGTAGAATTATTGGTGAGATTAAAAAAACCCTTACAAATATCATATAATTGAATTGAGGATAAATCAATTGAATTGAATATAATTATTTTATGAAAATGAACATAATATAAGTTGAAAATTTAATATAATAAAAACTAATTTTACAATAAATCGTAGAATTACATAATCAAGGAAATAACAGTTTCTCCAAATGAATGGAAATATATTTAAAAATTCTGGTACAACTTTATAATTATTTGAATAGAATTCCCAATAAAAATGATAATTATAAACATAAAAATTTAATAACATTAATATAATTATAATTATTATATTATACATCATATGTCAGTACATAAACTACAAGAAATATGTATGTGCCTAAGAAGGCACATATCTCACAGAGGACAAAGTGAGATGAGGATCCCTTAACTCATGCTTCACCTTATTTTTTCATACAGCAACATCTTGTATAATAGTTTAAATACTATTATTAATAAATTATATAACTAAATTTATTTTTATAATACATTATATGATATATTTATAATATTTTACTACCAATTATTTAACAATATTATAGGAATTCTATTGTTTCATCTGAGTTCATTTCATGATTTTCATGATCGGTTTATCTTTATATGTTTATGGATTTCCATGTTGATTGGAAATAAAAAATGAGAAGATTAAATAAAAGGTAATAATGAACATAAATAGTTTAAATTGGCCCATTTATAATTATTTTCATATATTAGGATGATTCATGTAATAAAATCCTAGTGATAATGTTTAGTTTAATTTAGAAATTTTTATGAACATAAATAACTAGATTTTTTTTAATTTAAAATTATGTCAATATATTCATAAAATAAAAATAAATAAGTTATAATATACATACTAAAATTTTCATAATCCATAATAATATTTTTATGTCCATCCAAGATAGTGGTATTAGAAAACAGACATAATCATTATTCACAGAAGAGATTAATCGACATAATTTGGACAACAGTTTCATTTCATTGAATAAGAAGATGTAATAAAAGGGACAGATAAGATATATTATATTAAAACCATTTAATTAAATTATTTACATTATTATGGAATTAGTATTACATTATGTTTTTATGAGGATTGGTGAAAATAGAATAAGAAATGAAATTAAGAGAGGATCTTTGAGAAAAATACATGTTGAATATGACCATCTTGAGAGACACTTGATGACCATGGATTTGGTATTTTGGTGTTACTAGTAGAATATTGACATGGCGAGTGTTAGTAAGAGAGGTTTGGGCATATTTTTTTAGAGAATCAAGTATTCTGGGTCAAAATGGTGTTGTATTTATACTTGTGGAGGGGTGGGTTTACCTGATTAAAACAATTCTTATTTTATATAGAAATCCAACCAAAATGAGTTGAAATTAATTTAAACAAATTAGATTGATAATTAATGTTTTTAGGATATTTATGGTATATAAACACATTAAAAATTATTTTTTTAAGTTGTTATGTATGTTAATCTACTACCGTTTAACTCGAACAATTTTCAGTATTGTACATATACTCCCATAAATTATTATTTTTACCAGGGTATAATTTTTTTATATAATAATGAGATCAAACATAAAACAAAATTTTTACCTTCTTATTCTAAATACGGAATTTTTTTTTATAAATTAAATTCACATAACATGAGATAACAAATAAAAAATTAGTCCAATAGTTAAAATGAAAAATTGGGTTTTAAAGTAAAAATTTCAAAAAATTTAAATGTTTTTATATCAAATTTCAATGTGAAAACAATTAAAATGACATAAATTACCTTTAGGGATGTATAGTTTATCTAATATTATTTTAAAATAATTAAATGATATAATTAAACTATATAAACAAAATATATGAAAATACATATTTCAATTAAAAATCAATAATGTTCATTATTCATTGAGAAAATGAAACTTCTAGGATAAATAACAAAATTTAAACCAATGGAAAATTTTAAGTCCTTATTTCCAATGAAAATCTGATTTTTCAAATTAAAAACTACTAAATTGTCATCATTTAGTTTTTAAAGTTTTTTCTCCATTAATGTGTAGTAAAATTACCTTGTAAATGAATATACCTATTATTCGTAAAATTGGATGTATTTGTATATTGGGACTATCCCTCATTTTATGTATATCAAATTTTTTTGAATAAATATATAAAATTTATATTTAATTACTATCTCTCACTAATTGTGATTAATTTAATTTATTTATATAAACTCCAATTTTGTATTTATTTTTTCTATAAAAACAGTTCTTTAGTGTTCAATTGGGTTTTATTTTCATTTATTATAAATTGATAACCAATGAATTCTATTTATATACATGTGTAAACTATATATAAATAATTTATCTAATATAATATATTATAACCCTTCTAATTACTATGTGAAAACCATAATTATAATAATAATATATTTGAGTTCATTTTTGCTTGGTATTTTAGGGAAAATATGTTATCGTATAGATTAAATTTTAAAAAATGAAATAACATAAAATAGTAGCATGATAGAAAAAATACAATGTGAAAAATATTTCCCATGTGGGGACAGATTCCAAAAAATCCACATGTTTTATCTTCAACCATGGGGGACCCACTCCACCAAATCCATGTGTGAAATATTCCCACTTGAGATGGTCCACCTAATATAGTTGTGAAATATTAAACCCTATGGACACAAATAACCATACACCTATCCCCGGAAGACATCAATGCTACATCCTACCCATATTAAAAAGGAACTAAACATCAAACTGATATAGAATCCCTACCCCATAATATAAACATGTTTTGACTATGGTAAAACTGATAAATTATTTAATCCCATGACGTCAACTACCTCATGATTGGCACAAGATTCTATAGGTTCCTTGCTTTAATGAATTGAAAATTTTATGCATTCAAAAGTGGAAAAAATTATAAGTTCCCAACCTACCCAACATCCCAACATTCCCAACATTCCCAACATAACTACCACCTCCGATCAATCGTAATTCCCTGTTAAGATAGAAAGAGTGTAACTAACTAGTGTCCACCATGTGATTTCAAGGGGAGTGATTTCAAGGGGAATGCTTTAGATATATGACAAATACCTGAACTAGATTACTAGATCCAGGGAGTAAACCATGAAAGAAGTAACTATCATCCCATCATAATATTTTTATCATGTTCATGCATTTTTTTAATGTTATGGATACCACCGACCATTGGAATGTTGCAATGTAGGTGAAAATGTTTGGTGTCACCTCCATGAGTATTGATAGTGCATAAGCCCTAATGTAATGAATCTGAAAAAAGAGTGTCATACTTGACTTCCATACCCATAAATGTTATTGATTCTGTATAAAAGATAATTCCAATTTTCACACCACTATAATAAGTTAAATGCTTTTTTTAGGACTTGAATAAAATAACATATGAAACGATATTTTAGTATATCATGTTTCAATATTAATGAATAATTATTGTTTATTAAATATTTCCCACCATAATAATTAAATACCTTTTTTGTAAATGTGTTAACATATTTAATAATGGTTATGTTCATTAATAGTCTTATCATATGATAATTTTATTATTATAGACAAGTTTTATTTATAATTTTTCTATGAAATAATTATACTATTAAATAGAAAACATTTTTACTGTATTTATATCATTAATACTCACATCTATTCAACTACACCTGAGTTTCTTTGGGATACATAGTTAATGATAATCCAAAACTATAATAATTATATTATTAATTTTTCATGTATTATATATGATAAAACACTAGATATCCTTATTTACCAAAAAAAGAATTATATTATGAATTTTTAAAGTCTTGATGTATTTAATTTTTTAATGGAGTTTAGTAATTTATCTTTTTGAGATATAATATAATAGGTATTAAAATTTAATGACATGAATTATTGTATCTCATGTAAGTAGGTTTCATGTTATTTATTTATATAATTCTCATGAACAGTTACATTAAACCCATATATACCTCATACATGGTTTTGTGATGAACTCACAAATCACAAAATTTAAAAAATATGATCTATTTATTGAAATATAATATATGTTAGGTGTCTCTTTTTTGAATATATATTTACACACAAAATATGTGTGTATGTGTGTGACTTTACTTTTTTTTTGTTAATATAATTTATATATATATATTCTAAAAAATAATATAATTCATATGATATTTATATAATACATAAAATTTATACTTCTCAAAATCATTACACAAAGATGTATAAATACATTCTAAAATATTTATATATCACTAAAACACTTTTAAATAATCTAAAACAAATTTCTATGTACATCGGTTTGTATGTATATCTATGTATGGATAAATGCGTACATATTCCTAATGTATATATATATATATTCGTAAAATCTTTTTAGTTGTCTATTAACATATATAAATATTCAAATAAATTTTTTAATATGTGTCATCGTTCATGCATGCATAATGTCATGTGTATATATATAAAATTATAGTATGTATGGTAATAAAAATATATAACATTATTAATGATACATTATAATGATTTCATTCAATTATTTTATGTTAAAAATGTTCAATCAATTATTTTTTGATATTAATAATGTTATAGATCATGATCATATATTTCCAACCTAATAATAATCACATAATTTGAACCCATGTGGCTCAATATATATTAAAAAAAATCATGTTGTCTACCACATCATAGGAATACATGTTTTTTCCATTAACTTTAAAGTAATCTGAAACTAATTTTAAATGGTCTAAATAATATACATATATTATTATTGTTTAGTGATTATAAATAATATTAAACATTAAAAATTAATAAAACCATACAATTATGTGACTTGAACCTTATTATAGTGAAACAATCTAGATCATATGTTGTATGAAACATCACTGGGAAATATATATTTTTTCAGTGAAAAAATAATTGATTTCAACCATCATTAATAATGTTTAAATGATTGATTTATACTTTCTACTAGTTGAAAAAGATTTATAAATGTATATTATAGAACAAATGAATTAATAATATTCTAGTTTGGAGGACCAATCCTTATAATATTTATAAAATACATAATATTTTTTATATGCATCATAATATGCGAATTTAATATTTTATTTTATTATTACATCCCTTTTATCAAATTTTATAATGGTAAATATATTTTTATATTCTTAATTATTAGGGAAATTGTTGTATAAAATTATCATAGATTTATCATCCTACATGAAGTAGTAAAATTTTTCCTTTTATGTTAATATATATCCAAAATAATTTACATAGTTTATACAAAACAAAATAGATTGACAAAAAAATTTTATTAACACTTCATCGACATCAAAAAATTATTATTAAGTTTAAATGAAAAATTTAGATTTTTAAAAAGTTAAAAAGTTATGATAAAATTATATTATAATTCCAAAGCATTAGAAATCACTTAATTTTGAGTTTTTCTTGCTTGATATGGCCAAAATACAAAGCATTATTTAATATAACATTATAAGAGTAAAAACATTTTTCATCAATACAACCACGACATTAACATAATTATAGAATGTTAAATAATTAATATAGTATTTCTTAGATTTTTATAATGTTTTATATAATTTTAATAGAATTTCATATAGAAAAAAACCTTCCAATTATAGGCTTACATCTGAAAATATATTTAGAATATAAAACAAAATAATAAAACTATAATAAGCGACAAACAAAATATTGTCAATACTTTAAAAACATATTTGATTCGAAAAGTACTAAATAAATGACAACATATATTTTTTAAATTTAATTAATTTATGAAAACTATATTAAAATTATAATACAATAACATCACCCAATTATGAGATTTATTGTATATGACATAGATAAAATACATAGAATAATATATTCAACATAAAACAAGCATAGAAAATAATATCTATCAACATTAAGGTTGTTTCATATGTATTTTAAAAGGCCAACCCAATGAATATTGTATTTTTTTATCGATTAAAATGTTATATAAAGGTATCTTATAGTAGTTGGGGTTTGGCTTAGTGGTAAGCACCCCTTAAATTTACATCAAAAATGGGTGTTCAAAACCCATTGGGCGCAGGTACTGTAGCAGTACTGTAGCGCACTGTAGCAGCGGCGTACTGTAGCAACGGTGAGCACTGTAGCAGTGGCAGGGCACTGTAGCTGCGGCAGAGTACTGTAGCGGTGGCGGGTTCTATGCAGTACTGTAGCAGTACTATTCACAGAATGGGCTTCGGGCTAAAAAAATGGGTCTATGGGCCATGTAATGGGATAAATGCCCATTGGACCTTCGGGCTATGTAATGGGTCTCCCTTTATCCAATTAAAAGAGTTCTTTTCTTTCCTTTAATAATTAATGAGGCTTTGGCCCCAACCTTAAAAAAAGGTATCTTATAAAATAATTGAATTATAATAACCCAATTTTATGCATATATCTAATGATTTAAACAAAATATAAAAATTATATTATACAAAACATGATTGGTGTAAAAAATGTTTTCTATTAACAATACATTGTATTCATATTAACGTTAAATAGTTAATAAGTTTATTCTGTATTTATTCAAATTATAATAATATTGAATAAAATTCATATAAATTTGTAACATAGTATATATAATCAAATTTCATGTATTTAGCTCAATATTTAATATATTTATATATAAGTATAAGTAGTTTTAATAAATATATTCAGTGAAAATAATGTCTGAAATGTCTTCCCCTTGAGTGTGGATTCCTCTAGCACCAACATCTAGTTCTTTGTGTACTATTTACAATTGATTCAAGATGTCCATATTGTCTAAGATCAAATGTGTATCCTTTTACACAAATCCATTAATATGTATTTGAAATACTTGTACAACTGATTCTACAATAGTTAATTTATTTTTTCCAATTATGTTCAAAAATATATTTTGATTAACTTCTTCTATAGGTCCTAATCACTTAGCATGTTATATTAAATAGAAGTAGTTATCCCAATGAATGGTAAATACTTCAAGATTTGGGTGGTGAATCATGGAATGTAATTTTTTTAAAATTCCCTCTCCAACGATCTTATTCCATTTTAGTTGGAACACTTATCTACATCATAGTAGATATGAAGAGATAAACAAAGTAAAAGAGATATATCAAAGGTTTTAATGTATCCCCCTCTCAGGATGAGTCTAATGAGAATAACATGATGATGTGATAATGTAATGGAATTCAAAAAGTTCTTATATGTGTAGACTATTTGGAGGGAGCTCACTATTATAGTATGTTCACTATAAGTCACAAATAAAGAAATCAATACTCATTAAATCAATCCCACTACTAGTTTACATGTTTGAAGAGGACTCATGGTCCTTCATAGTTCAATACCAATCACATATTTAATGAAAATTTAACTTTTTCCTAAATTGATTTTATTGTTCAATCAGTAGATAGAAATGATTAGTTATATAAACTTTTATTACATTATAATTGTTGTTTTATTAAGATATTCTATAAAATAAATGGTGAACTATAATTTACTACTATAATTATTGGGTTTTCTCTTCTTTTCCTCTTAACATGAATTCAAATAACTAATATTACACACAAAAAGCTATCCACATTACCCAATTTTTAAAGAAAACCGTTGTTTTTTTAAAATTACCTTAATTTCACACACAACCGATGGTTGTATAAGATATTATCATATAATAAGTATGTCTGCACATGTCTTCTTTGATGAAATGATTTGATATTTTCTCCATGTATGGTTTAAAACAAAATAAAGTTATAACTCCCTATTTTTAAGGAGGACCAATCCATCAGGATACTTCTACACGCCAAAAATATATGTTTCCACTATTGATTACACTGACAAACAACTCAATTTGAGTACCTCGATCATAGAGTATCACATCTATGTTGGTCCAATTATAATGTGTGATAATACTTAATTTGATTTAAAATTTAGTGTCTATATGTAAAAAACTTATGAAATTATACAATTCAATGGTATATTTCATGAATGTTGGAAGTATTTCATTGACCCATAAAACATTCAATACTATTTTTCTTATAAAAAACCCTAAATACTCTGACAAATAAAATTTAAAAATTTATTAAAATAAATATAGATGAAGGAAAATTTATAATATAATTAAAAATTTAGTAAAATAATATGAAATATATTTATCAATCTGGTAAGATTTATATTCAAAAGAAAATAATTTAAAAAAAATATTATTTTTATAAAATATTCAGAATGTAAATAAAAATTAATTTAGAAACCCATTAAAACATGAAATTCATGTTTTTTAAAGAAATATAAATGGAAATGTGGGAGAAATAAATCATTTTTATATTTATAAAAAAGATAGTCCTTTCATACATTCTTAATAATATCTATATTAACAAAAAATGAATTGTATGAAAAAATTTAATGAGATATTCCATTCTAAATTTAGTAAATAACAAAAAATTTATTTAAATTTAATTTAATAAATTATTGATGTATAAATAAAGAGATATGTAAAATATTATTGATAATATAGTTTTTAAAGAGAAATATTTGTGATAGAAAATATGAGATAAGTTATGATCCACTTAAAGGAAATCTTAATGTTGAATGGAGATATGAAGGTATTAAAAATTATAAGACATTAAATCCCATGAAATTACCATAAGTTAAATAATAGTTGGAGTCTTAGATATAAATAACCTGATAAGTTATTTGATCAAAAATATTTTCTATATCATTCATTATATAATATAAGATTTAAATATATATCTATACGATATTGGTATATATTTAATGGAATATATTAAAAGCGATAACATTAGTTATTTTGAATCCATTGAAATTCAAGAAATTTTTGATAGAAAAATACGTGGGATACTATATAAAGAACACAGGTAAACCAACTGGTGAACTTGGTGCATATCTCATTGAAAGAAATTTCTAAAACAGAACCCCTACAAATAGTGTACCATTTAACGTATGATGAATACAAGGAAGATATTATATAATAGAAATGTAAATATTTATAAAATAATATTACATATGATATATTTAAATAAAAGTTCCAAATAAAAATAATATAAAATCAATACTGTAAAATAATACATGCTATAATAAATTGAATGAAAATTGAGTTAAAATAACCACTTACCCATATTTTGATGTTTCCAAAATTATTATTTGATCCTTGAATAATTATTTATAAAGTATATTCATTAATTTCATCATGATGATAAAGAATATTAATATTTTTTATTTTCATTCATTTATTATCATTTGATATTTAATTTTTAGTGTTGTTTTACTTAAAGTATTCATTTTATGGTTGTCTTGTTAATAATTCCAAAACAGATTTGGTTTAATATTTATGATTAAATATCTATGTACAATGTTTCAATAATATCCACAAGTGTAAAGAAATAATTTTTTATGTCATTATAAATTTAATAAATATTAGAATATCATTGTATTGTAACATTTATTTAATCCACCTAAATAAGAATGTTTTTGACCCTTAGAGTTTTCACTAGTTTTCTACTTTTACTTTCAAAATTTTTATGGATACTTAATAATCATAGAATCAAATAAATTGTATTAATATTATATAAATTTATAAAAAAATACATATATTATTTTAATAATATTCAAAAATTGTATAATTTATTAAAAAACACCATCATTTATTTAGTTGTCAAATATCTACAGCTTGAAAAATGTTATTATCTCAATGTTTTTGGAAAATAAGATTTAAGAAATATGATATTAAATTTTAATAAACACATTAGAATATGTTAAAAATTATGCATTAAATTTTCTTTTATTGATCATTTTATTTTATTAAAATCTATATGAGGAGAATTAAAATTGTATAAAATATATTTTTCCTCATATTTTTTGACAAAGAAACATCTTATTAAAATAGTTTTGATGAGTAGAATTAGGTGACATATTATCCTCTATGAATCAAAAGGAAGATATATCCATCGAAGTGGAATGTTGTAAGAAATATAATAGATTATTTAAAATAGTATTCATTTATAAACATAAAAATTAATAAGGTAGTGTTCTACCTAATGTGTTTGGTTACATTCTTATCCACTATGTCAATAAATTCATCATAGAAGTTGTTGTGTTTCATGGTCAATTGTTATGAATATAATATGTAGAACCCTCTTTTTATATCTTAGGACTAGATACATTTTTTTAGAATATAACGACCCATGATAATTTATTTTGTAGAATGATAATTGTTTACATCATGATAAATATGTTGATATTTGATAAATGGAGTTAATGATATGTATTTAATGATAGGATTTAATTATAAGAAGACACAGGAGGGGTGATTTGTGTCCATTTAATAATATTGTCAAAATCAATCATAATCCATTTTTTGTATTTAAATAATATATAGAATTAATTTTTTAGACATATAATTTATTTAAAAAATATAGAATATGAATACCACATTTTATTAAGTTGTTAAAGGAACAGTGTTCAACACATAAAATTCCTGACAATATCAATAATGTAATTTAAAACTACCCTTTTCTGTCACTAATGATTTTTTATTTGGGAACCTAGTCATTATGTAATTCATGACTCAAAACATATTTAGAATATGATTTTCTTAATTCTGAAAACACTCTAATTTGGATTAAAATTTTCATAAATTATGGTTAAAACCTTTGAGACTCACTCGGATTTGGAATATTGATTACAAGAGGATTCCCACTAACACATCCCTTCAGTATTTTAGGATATACCTTTTCTATATATTTGGACTATGTAACTAGTATCGTGATGACAATAACAATGTTTTTATGTCTTGTGTTATTGCTACTTCATGGTGGAATTATTTTCTTAATATGTTTTATTACCGTTTTTTACATAATGATTTAATCAACTCTCGGCTACAATGATTTGTGGATCTTGAAGACTCTCAGAAAATCAAGAGACTTTTTTAACTGTTGATATTGAACTCTAGCATGCACTAAATTATGACATGAATGCTATTATTCAGAACAACTAATCATATAGAATACATGCAGGTCTTATGGGGGTCTTCATTGATATTCAAGAAGCTTCTTCGATACAAAATGGATTTTTTGACAACTAAGTGAAGGACTTCATGATTATGCAATGGATTGGCGTTAACAATTTTATCCTCAACCTAGATGCACATTTAAAGTGTTTTGTCATGCTCCTCTCCCATTATAGATTAAAGTCAATGATGATGGTGATTTTAATAGAAACTCGTGCCCTCCAGTTTGTTGATCAATTTTTAGAAACCTCTCAGAGAATATTATTGGATGACATTATGGCACTTGTGGCATCTCCCTAGATCCAGAGGCTGAAATGATTAGCATGATCTATGTTATCTCCTTCACCATGAAACTTGGTTGGAACAAAATCTGGATTGAATGTGACTCAATTACTATCATCCAAGCCATCTAGCATTGTGTAACGCACCTTGTGTGGTCTCTTAGAACATGTTAAATGGAATGTCCTTATTCAAACATGAACTTCAAGTACATTATTACGCATGCCTTTCGTGAAGCGAACAAGGTGGAATATGGTCTTACAAACATTGGAGTCAACAATGTCACCCCATGGTTTGATGAACGCCCAGTTTAATTACTACTCATTTATGATATAGATTGTAAAAGAATCTCTTCTTTTAGGCTCATGTAATTTCTTATTTTAATAATAATTTTTTTCCTTTGGTCTTTAGCCAAGGAACTACCATTAAAGAAAATTAAACATATCCTCTTACTCAGATATCACTATAACTACGTGTAGGATGTCTAAGCATTATAAAAAGAAAATTCCCTTTAAAAGGAACCTTGGAAATTATATATGAGTAATGTAGGATGAAAATCCCCAAAAAATGAGTACATGTTTCAAATACATTTATAAAAAAATATTGGCTTTTTTGATAAGAAAAAAACTCAACTCACAATTGAATAATCAACACACAGATGATAGATCTTATTATTCATGGGGTAATTTAATTGGGAATGAATATCACTGATGAGATAATATTTTTATATGATATTTAAATAAATTCAACAATATAACAATAGATTCAACAAACTGTATAAAAATATTGACAATGGATATAACAACAACAACAAAAATACAATGATCAAATAAGAAAAAATCAATACATATATGTCTTTCATATGTATATCTATTTAGAACTAGAGAGTTCATCAAATTAGATAAAAATAACTAGGAAAAACATAACATCCATAAAAATAGGAACAATTTAATCCAATTTATAAGAGACTATGAATTTATCTTTAATAATCATTAATTTTATATAAACACCAGTTAAATTCTTACACCAATCAAAGAAATAATACATTATTCAAATCTCATATATGACTATGTCAAATGGTTGGTGGTAGAGAGTAGGAATAATCTTTCAAATTACAATTAAAAATGAATCGATGAATCCAATAGCAGGTTTCAAGACCAATATATTAGTTACTAAAAAGGTGGGTAGCTAAATAAATTATTGTTCCCATTAAGAAATATTACATCAAACATGGGGTTCCAAAATTTTAAGCACTTATAAAAGAGGGGTTCTTGATAATAATGTTCACATAAAATATAGGGCTAGGAATAGATATTTCATAATACATCAAGATTCCTAGAATAATTTATAAAATTAATCATTAAGAGAATCAAAAAATTCTAATATAATCCTAAAATTCACTTAAATTTATTTCATTAGTTAAAAACATTAGTCGTTTGTCAGTATCAAAATAAATAATAATTTAAAGTATATTATTGGATTAACATATTCTTAACAATTTCCACCTTCTTCATGATCACAAAACCAATATATGTGAAATATAATAAATCAATGGTTTTTAATTAATTTATAAAATAATAAGGATTCAATTATACTATGATAATTTTCACTATATTTCTCATAAATCCAAATTTCACATCAAAATATGTTTTTCATATTACCTTTTAAAATTTCAATTGAATTAAAAATGTAAGGATATTTTGGGAAAAAATAGGCATACAAATTTATTATTCTCCCCCCATTTTGTGATGTAAAACAGATTATATATTGATAAAATAAAACATGTTTAATATAGAACGAAAATATTAGTGAATATTATATTGTGTTAAATATAAATGATTAATAAAAATTGAATATTATTAAACATAAAAATGTTAATAAAATATAATACAATATATTAAAAAGATTTATTTCATTTAGCAGTATTGATTACTTGAAATAATCATCCAAAAAATGAAAACTATTAGGTGATGGATGGGTAGTGTGATGAGGAATTAATGATTTTGATGAAGTAATTGGATGGTTTAATGAAATTAAATTGTTATGATGATGCACGAAATTGATGATTTTCACCATTCTATTACTAATTACAAGACCTAAGAATAAAATTTTATACATGATCCTTAAACCCAATATTATTTAATCATATTATTCCAACCTAACACTTTGTATCGTGGGAGTGATCCTTGAAAAAAATTTATCTGTAGCATGTTTGAGTAAAGATAATATACAATGGAATATGAATGTCGATAAAAATAATGAAATCATGTAGAAGATCAATGTGTCATAGTTAAATGGAATTTTTTTCCAATATTGTAATGAAATAAGGATTATATATTTAAACAATCTTGATTTGAAAGTATATATGATGATTTTCAAGCCATATAGAATTCGTACAAAACTATAAAAGTAGGTTAATATAAGGAAGATGAATATGATGTCAATTCAAGATCCATTAATTCAATTAAAACTGGAATTAGTCAAGATAAATTCACTGATGAATGAAAATGTGATATGTCATATGAGATGTGGAAAACTATCATAGTTTATTACAAAGGTATACTTTTTTTGAAAATTATGATATAAAACATCTAAAAATTTGTTTTACACCTTTTTGATTTATAATTATGATAGTATCCATAAAATTATTTAAATATTCACTAAAACATTCACTAGTGATATTGAAATGGATTATTTAATATCCCAAATGGGATAGGGTTTCAATGTTCTATATGTTTTTCCCTTAAAATGAAATGGAATATATTCTAAAATAATACAATCCAATCCTATCAATAAACAATCAATGGTAGAATTTATTAGGACTATAATGATCTTAAAGATGAAATTAATGATTAATCAAAATATAATTGACTGGTAAAATGAGAATGTACATTTCATAATGATACTAAACTGAAAAATTTAAATAAATTTTAATGGGATTATACATCATCAAATGAATCAAAAAAATTAGATTCTTGAATTTCACAAGATCATCTAGCCATTGGATTTATTATGTTATATAAAAATAAGAAATATGACAATAATTCCTTATATAATTTCAATAAAAATAGTCACAAAATTCACGAAGAAATATGTCATGAATGTAAAAATACAGGGAATATCAGACATGATTTCCAAAAGCTGACTAAAGGGAAATGATAAATTGAAATGTGAGAAAAAAAAAATCATATGAAATACAATTTTAAAGGAAATGGAAAGAAGTATATAAAGTATACATTAAGTTTTTTTTATGAATACATTATCTCTTTTGGTTCTGAGTCTGAAAACGAACCATCAAATATAAATGACAAAATATACTTTATAGATAATAATGATGATATATAATCCTATTAATATTATTTATATCTTATTTAAAGCTTCTCTAACATTAAACTAGGTTCATAAATATCTACAATTGAGGATAAATATAAATTTTTCACACAAAAATTTATCATTAAACAATATTAATAATTATTTTATATGTGATAACGATTCTTAGATAAAATAATAAAAAAACTGAAAAAATTTAGTAAATGTAGTTAATATTTCACAATGAATGAAGATTAATTTATAGAGTTTTAAGGTGAGTTATATTGATTTAAAAGTATTTATAATAAAATTAATAAAGGATAAGAATCCTTAAATAATATTGTTTTCAAAAAATATCATAGAAAATAATATTATAAATTATGAAGAAATGATGACATTAAAAATATTATAATAATATTTTTTTTTCAATTATAAAAACATAGTATATATAGAATTACATTCTTCTATTCTAGAATCCATGGTCATTATATGAATAATTATGGCGTTAACAATCCATTGATTATTAGTGTAGCAAAAACTTATATATATATAAAATTAACTTTTTTTTAAAATTTCTAGAAAAATTAAATAGATGAGGATGCTTTGATTCCGACTTGTTGAAATAGCTAAAACCAAATTTTTTTGTGTAAGAAAACATTTTTTCAAATGGTACTTCTTAAATGTAAAAGGTCACTATAAAAATAGTGCAATAATGTATATAGATAGTGGTTTCTCAATGTGTATGAGTGGATACTTCTGAAAATTCTATAAAATTTTAAACATATATAGAGGTCTAGTCACCTTTAGTGATGATTTTAATGGAGATATCATTACAGTTTGATAAGTTTGATATCTAAAGAGGATTATATTCAACAATGTTACCAATGTTCAGTGGTTGAAACACAATTTATTAATTACCTCTCAACATTGTGAAAATGGATTTATGTTTATTTTTTGAGAATATCCACTTAGTGTTTAGAGATAAACATATTTAGTATAGATCACTGAGAATATAAAATGATTATTCTTTGGAAGATAGTTCTTTATTCTTAAAAAAATTGGATTTAAACTATGAATATAAAAAATCCAGAATTTGAAATATAAGACAGAGACAATGCATTATACATTCATTAGCTATGTGATCTGAAAAACCTTTAGTATCTAATTTGCTATAGTTAAATATGATCGGAATGTAGATGTGGATGTATTACAATAATTTTGGAAGAATAAGACATCATTTATATATATATTAAAAAGTTATTACATATATACCTTTAGATCTTATCATCATATAATTTTTTAAACCATCAAGAGCCTCAATGTTTAATTTAAAATCTTATGTTTATAATTTTATAAATTATTTTTCTAAATTAACCAAGATATATTTCTTAAAACTAAATAGTTAATATTTTTATATTTTTAAAAAGCATAAAAAACTATATAAAATGTAACTGTTTTAAACATATTTTCATTAGGAAGTGATTTTGGAAAAGAATTTCAAAAATTGTAATTTAATTAATTTTTCTAATACATAAGTATTGAATATACCATTTATATTACAAGAATACCTTAATAGAATGAAATTTTTGGAAGAAGAAACTAAACAATATATGAACTAACAATAATAATTTGAAATTAATATTTTATTATTATCCATTTTAGGTAGATTATACTATCACACATATCCAAATAAGGAATATATTTTAATGAGGATATTTCTTTAAAATAAACCCAGTGAATATGGAATATTTTAAAAAATGTAGATATATACATAAATGTGTTAGTATTCAATGTTTATATTTTAAATACAAATGAAAAACATGGAATGTTTTATCTAATGGATGATGAAGGAATAATTCAGGTATATTCTCCAATATTTATTACTTATAGAGTGTTTAATAAAAATTCATGGATATTTAAATAATTTGTTGATATGAAATTTTATTAAATTCATCTATATATTCATAGTAAAAGTCAAAAATATGATGTTAATAATTTATTAAAAACCATAAAACATTATTCTTATATTGTTTTTAATTTTTTTCCAAATATGATGATACTCAATCCGTTTTAGAAGAACAGAAAACAATAAAACCTAAATGTGTCTTACTTATATTTCCTAGAATAAAAAATGATCACCATTTAAGAAATTTCATTTGATTTCATGATATAATAGTTAGGACAAAGTGTAATGTAGAAAACCTATATAAATTCTCTACTTTAATTCATATATAAAACTATTGACTATATAAGAATCCATATATGATGAATGTTATATTAAAGACATCGTAAGAACTAATCTAGTTTAATAGGAACATTATTTGGGATGTTGTTTAAAGGTGCTCAAATAATAAAGTTAATAAAGATGAATGGGTCTATATAAATAAGCAATAATATCAAGGTATAATATCTAGAAGTAAATATATACAAGTTCCAATGTTTATAACTATGAATAAGGAACTAATTATAAGGAGACATTTTCCCAAGTCTCTAATTTAAATGATATTAACATAATTTTATCAAATATATCTTATGTAATTTTTGAATTATACTCAATGGATGTTAAATAGAAATTTTTAAATGTTTATTAAATTTACTACGTTTATCTTTACCATTCTTCAGTTTTTGAAAATCCATATCTACCATATTATATTTTTACACATTATATATTTATTCACAACCATAAACAAATCTTTTGAAAAATGGTATTTTTATTCAATTGGAAGAACCTACTCTATTTAATAAATATTATGGTTGTCATATTTTATATGTAAAAACCTATAATGTTTAAGTTATTTTAATATAAAATATTAAAAATATTTTTGATGACTTCTCAAAACATATGAAAATAAAATTTGAAATGAGTGTGATGAGAGAAGTAAATTTTTTTCATGGTTTTTGAACAATTAAAAAACTATTTTTGAAATATATCCAACCAATGATAATATATGATTGATTTAATAAAAACCTTTTTAATTGATAATATTATGACTTATGATACTCACATAGGTATAAATATATATCCTAAATTTGATATTTAATGAAACATGTATACAACAGGTGATATACTGCTATGATTGGTAGATATATATACCTTACTAGTAGCATCATATAGATTATTATTTACTTAATTGTTGTTGTGAGATTTCAAACAATCTAAAAATGATCCCATATTACAGTTTTGATAAGACTTTTTAGATTTTTTAAAGGATTTTTTTTTCCAAAATTTAAAATATCAAATAATATTTTAATATTAATTTAATTCCTAATAATTTTTTTATTTTAGAGGGTGTTTATTATATAGAAAAATCACCTTATTAACTTGCCACTTTTTTTGGAAACCCTATATTTTAGGGAATATAAAGAAGAAATATTTTTATTATTATTGAAAATTAACGAAAAATATATTTCTACATGTAATGGTTCTGAACATGTGTTATGGATAAAACATAGTCTCTTTGAAATTGGGTTAAATTTTATTCATACTCCAATTTTATGTGATCAAACTAGTAAAATTAATAATTAAAAAACACATTTGATTCACTCTAGAAATAAATATATTGATATAATTCATCATTTTCTAAGAGATCATTTTATAAAATGGGACATATATTTGAAATTTGTTAATACTAAACATCAACATGAATATATTTATAGTAAAACACGCTTCAATTCAAGAGTTTATTTTTTTAATTGCTTGTTAGTCTTATTTAAATTTTAAAAAATGTAATCATCCTCAAATAATATATGTTGAAAATATAAATTTATTAAATTCGATATTTCTTCTTTAATAGTTTATTTTTTTGATATTTATTCAATTTATTTTAATCTCATTTTCTAAGTTGTTATTTAAATTTTTATATTTCGCTTTTAAATTTATTCTCATTTTATAATGAAATTGTAATTTTTATATATTAATCACTTCGTTTAATTTGATCAAATTGTCATTTTGAATTTAAAATCATATATCGTTATGAAAAGTTTTAAGATCATGAAACTGAAACAACCTAACAAAACTATCAAATATAATATTTATCTCTTATCCCAGATCATATTCCCCTCCATCATACATAGCCCAAAATGTCTATTCCAACACAATATTTCTAGTCTTCAATCTTCTGATTTCCAAAAATGGCCATGGCTAAGATATCTAATGAAGTTCTTCCAAGTTGATTTTAAAAGAAGAATGAATCAAATTTAGAATGAGGGAATCTTACAGGATATGTGTTATACCATTAATGGTTGATCTATATGAATATAATTCTAATGAAAGGCCTATGAATTCATGGTATGGAGTTGTTATTTATTAATGAATATACCTATTATATTTTCACGAAGGAAGTTAAATAATTTTACAAAAAGTATAAGTTAATCATTTGATATTCAAAATAGATTATCTCCATAAATGTATATAATATCATATTTTTCATTTATATATTCAATATCACTCAAATTTTTAGGATCCCCCTAAAGGGGAGTATAAATTCAGTTCTTAATTGATTGGGAATAATGACTATATGATAGAGGAAAAAATGTAGTTTCTTTTTAGGGATTATAATGTCAGAATAATGTTAGTGAATGATTTAGAGATGTATCGAATGGGTGTGGAAGCATTTGTTTAAACAACAACAATTTGAAGTATTAAATAACTAGAGAAATTAAATTTTCCTCAAATTTATTTTATTTTTTGTTATTGAATTTATTTACATTTAATTTTATTATATAAATGTAGAGATATAAGTATCAATGATATAATAAATAAGAAATAATTTCCTTATATTCATATGGATGGATAGTTTCTATTTTACATTATTATAGAGGAATGATTAAGGACATTGATAATAGTATAAAATTTTTACACAATTATATTTTGTAAATTGGTTTTTTCATAATACATTGTTTTTTATATATTTTAGTTAATGGAATTTTATGTATTTTTTGTGACGATTATGAAAGGACATATAGAGCTGGGGATAAGGTGGATCATAGAATTCAAAAATATGATGATTAAATAATATTTAATTCTAATGATGATTAAGAAACAATAATAGAAGTAGTTAAAGAAGAAGTATGAGTAGTTCATGGTTTATCTAAATGCCATCTTATTAATTCAAGAATTTGGTTTAGTGTGGATTTTAGTAACCTAACATCAATTGGGGGATTTCAAAAAATCCAAACATATTTTGAAGAACATATTTATGTGGATAGTGGGGAAAATATTACTCTTAGTCAAAGAATAATTTATTAACCTATTGAAAAGTTTTTCCTTCCAATTATTCAATATGTTTTTCGACCATTAATAATGTTGGAATAAAGAGTTTTAGGGTTTGAAGAAAATATTTAAGAGGAAACGTTTGGAGAGGTACTCCAACATGTTTTTGAATTATAAATCAATGAATTTGGTTATAATTATTATTTTTAATGAGTAGTTGAATTTCCTGATGATAAATTTTCTCATGTGAATTAAAAAGTGTTTCATATTTAGGATGGTATGGCCTTTGGAGAGAGTAATGCTAAAAATGACACCCAATATGACCAGCCTTTTCAAACACTATCAACTAAAACTACTAATATGATTAGATATCATAAAAATTAATTTGATGAATATTATTTTTAGAATAATGTTATTGAATTGGGTGAGCATATATATGTTCCGGAATATTTCTCATCTTCATCTAGTGAAATAATAAAGGTGCATTAACATCACATGATAGAGGTCATTTAAACCTCAATAAGTCTAGAATAAAAATCATAATATTCCATAAATAATAATATTTAATATTTAATATATATAATTTATCAATTTATGGAAGTAAATGGAAAATTGGGAGAATATTTTAAATTATATAGAAAATGTTTTGAAGATTTAATATGATCATATGTTCCAATATTAGAGGTAAAATCAATCCACGAATAACTAATGTGTTTGACCGAAAATTCAATTTCTAGAAGTAATATTTGTGTTATTAAAAAGGATATGTATGATCATGTTGGGAAAATTATAGAATAATTATTCGGTACGTACAACATATTATAACTGCAGAAGTATTTTTGAAGTTAGTTTGAATCTGTCAGGGAAAGTACAAGAGAATAAAGATCTTATAGATCAGGCTAAACAAATTACTAGATCAGATTTGGATATTTTAGTCTCCAAAATATATTATATCTATCATAAATGATTTTATTAAAACCTTATTTTGTGATAATATCATTTTAAACACTTTTTAAACAATCATAATGAAAATTATTCTAGTTATACATCAATAGAATATAGTGTTATAAATTTTATCAACCTGGGAGAAGTGATATTGAATATATATATAGTCAAGTGAATTAATAAATGATTTATTTAAAAGAACGTTTTTTAAAAATATTAATATGGGTTAAGAGTAAAATATTTTGATCAAAAAATATTCTAGTCTAATGAATCAGTTATTTGAGATGATGATGATAGAGATCAAGGCTCCTCAACAGAAAATCTAGGATTCCCGAACCACATAATCATCATCTGGACCTGATATTTTGTACGTCTATCATGTCTATATAGTGTTCAAAAATAAAATATAATATTTTTTTAAGATATTTAAATAATTAATACATATTTTTGGGACCATGATTTTTAAAGATAGTTATGATGTTCCTGGATGTAAGATTTCTCTGGGATGGATTTTATTTTGTTTCCTTTGGAAAAATTTACTCACATTGATATAATTTCTGAAAATTGTAATGAAATAATTGTGGAATTATATGAAGAGGAATAGAAAATTATTTGTTAAATAAGTCCATCATTTAAGGTTTTCTTGAAACAAATCATCAAAATAATTTGAAGGAAATTATTTTAACAACACAAATATTTATATACAATGCTATTAAGAATGATTATAAAATCATGAGATATGAAATATCTCATTATTAAATTGTTTAGTATAAATCCGAAGAAACCTATGTCGGTATAAAAATTTATCATTTTAAATTCATATATAATTTAATAGACATTCAAATTTGAAAATACTCTTCGTTGAGGAATGTTGTTTACAAATTTTACAATGTTTTTTTTGTTTCAAATATAATACTTTAAATAATTTGTGTAGAACATTTTTTATTTCTATTAGACATATGAATGCATCAATAGAATAAAATGGGGATTCTAATGAATGGAAATTTATTAGGTATTTGGATGAATTATATCATATAAATATTATATAACATTTCTCTTATAATAAAATTTTAAAAATTCTTGAAAGTTTTTCTATTTTCAGAAAATTTGACAAACCATATGTTTTAGATTTATGATGATTTTTAGGAGTTTAAAGTTTCAATATATTAGAATGATGATGAGGAAAGAGATCAAATAAATTACAAATGAAAAAAATTATTATACAAAAGATCATTAGAAAAACTAGTCGTGTAATGTTTATATGTGGAAGAAAGATAAAGAAGGTGAAAGGTAAAGTCATTAATGTTTATAAATTTTATTCAAGATGTTTATAGAAGTGAATGTGAATATTTGGTGATATTTTAGATATTTATTTAAATTTCAAATTTTCAATGGAGTTTTTCGAAAAGTTTTTTTTTCTGCCTATTCCTGATAAATTGTTACTATATAATGGGGTGAAAGTATAATTTACAGTGATACTATTCACATTAGTGAAAAGGATAATGTGTTGTATAATTGGTTTTTTATAGATATATAGGATAAAATTTTATTATTAATATAATTGATAAGGGATGTTTTTAACAATGTATTACTATTGTTGAATAAGAATAATTATAATTATATAATTAATATAGAGGTTTGAATCGGGTACTATTTGATGAACTCTCCATACAATATATTAGTTATGTGTAATCATTACATCTGGATTGAGGGATGTTTTTTATTTTTTTTGAAGGCCCCTGGATGTTTTTTAGATGATGTTTCTGGATGAATAGAATATTCAAACTCATTATATAGATGAATTTTTTTTAATAAGTTCTTACCTGCATTTGGGTAAGAAATTAAAAATAATTTTTTCGTAATAATAAAACAATTGTCTGTAAACCAAATGTAGTTACAATATTATGATCCTCTTATTTGATATTTGTAATGTTTTTATGAAATATTTGTTACATATTTATCATATTTGGTCCTTTTGATTAGTATTAGAGCCGAGGTTCCCTTTAATTTCTCTCTAATGATGTTTTTTGTATAGAGATGTTTCTATGGGTTTTCAAAATTCAATGAATACTTAGTGTATTATAGTTTTTAATATAAAAAATTATCATATCTAGAAAGATTAAATACTTCCACATCATAGGTTTCTTTGATATGATTCTATTGAAGTTATTTCATATGCTTTCCCTCAACATAATGAAAAATTTAACTAATTGCTATTAATAATAAAACAATTTAGATTTATAGGTGAGTTATAAATGCTATACATTACCACTCTCTTAATATGATTTTAAAAGATTAAAATGGTTTTGAACATCTAAAGAATTTTTTTTGAATTTTATGAGAATTTATGAATGAAATACTAATTTTAATAAATATATTTTACAAATCATTAGTCAGATGTCAAAATTGGTGATTATGATTTAATTTTTGGATTCATTATAAAGGTGAATTAAATTAAACCACTAAAACATTTTATGGTTAAAAGTTACAATATTCAACCATTTTTCAAAGATCATGTAATTTATTCATGGTATGATTTTTGACAATGATTCATCATTTAATGATAGACATATTTAAACTCTATCTTGTGAATATATACACAACACTCTCAATACATATAAAATTTCATGAGAAAAATGTTATGAAGATAAATGAGAAGGTTGATTAGAAAATTTCATTCCAAAAAGCTAAGAATGGAAAATCTATGCAATTTTTAGAGCATGAAATAGTGATTGAATCTAAATCTCAATAAGTGGTTAGTAAAATATTTGGTGAATTTATTTCAATGATTTAAACAAATATAAAAAGGGTTACAATAATGTATAAAGAGAAATTTCACCTAATATATTTTGCATGTGGATCTATAATGAATTTTTTTAAAAATTTACCTTAAAAATGAATATGAAGATAGTATTGGATAACAAAAAAGTAAAGAATATTCATTAAAAATAATGTAAAAAATCAAAATCCAACTTTAATATAAAGGTATACATTTCTACAAAGATAAAATGAGAAATTTTTTTATAATTTTGATGATCGTTATAATAGTGATGGAGTAGCTAAATTTTTTTGGTATGATTCTGTTGGAAAAATATTATTGCTAATGTGAAGGATGAAAAGTTCACAAGTGATGTAATTAGTAGTTATAATGAATGGAAATCCCAGTTGTAATTTGTAGAGATATGTGATGTGAAATAGTATGTTTAAAAGATCGAAATAATTGATATATAGATCAAAAAATTAATAAAGGATAATATTGAAACAATTAATAATGAATATGTTCTTAAAAAATCTATGTTTCTAAGAGATATTCATTATATAAAAAAGTTTGTTGCTGTGAAAACAAACTCAGATTTCATGTATGAAGAATAATTGAATATAATGGAAGAAGAGATAGAAATTACTCAACACAAATTAACAAAAGTTAATCAATGAATTTAATAATTCCTATATTATGATATATATGATGGTCAATGTTATAAAATATGAACTATTATGTTGTATCGACAAATTTTGTTCTCCATGGTTGATAAGAAAGTTGAATATGTTAATAAGATTATGAAATTTGATAAAATTGTGTGTGTATCAAAAATCAAAAAGGATAAAAAATATTATGTTTCTATCATTTCAACGTCTAAACCAAAATAATCTAATAATTATTATTATATTTGTATGAGAAGATTACTAATATATAGAATTAAATTTTAGATTATAAATTTTTTTGATGAATAACAATGTTCATGTCGTATATGATAAATATGATTACAAAATGGCATAAAACACCTGGAAATATGTATGTTATTGTGGAAAATATTCCATCTATTTTTATTTATAGTATTGAGGTGAAATTTTCTATTAAATGAATATGTGTTTGTTTAATCAAAAAATTACAATAATATCAATTGGAAATAGAGGCAGTATTTGAGGGCGAGTCATCCCACATAGAGAAGAAAACATTTGAATGTTTGATTAAAAACATTAAATAGAACCCAAAAATTTTAAATGATTTTTGAATGAGGTGAATATCCTGATAATAATGAAAAATTAGGTCTTTGTTATGTTACCTAAACAAAAAAGTTTTTTAAAAAATTATCAAAATCCGAATTTGAAGAATGATAAAGGAAGATAAAAAGAACTTCTAGTTGAAATTTATATAAAAGATACAATTTGAGAGTAGAATATATTATGGATAATGGGTTCTCTTCATATTTTAGTGGATATTTTATTCTATTAAAGAATGCGAAATGTTATAAATAAGGTGTAGTGACATTTTTCAATGCTGTGTCACATAAAATCTATGGTTTTGGATCTATAATTATTGGTGAAGAAAAGTTAAATTCAAAAGAATCGTTGTTTATTTATGGGATTAAACAGAAGTTATTATTTGTTTCAAAACATTTTTATTAAGGAAATAAAGTATATTTTAGAAAATATGTATTTTCTGTAAAAATTATAGAAGATGGATAATTTTTTATGAAAGTCTAACATATGAAGAAAAACTTATTTCAGGTTAGTAGTGAAAAATTTTTGTGCAATCTGAGCATGATGGAATAAAATCAATTATGGAATAAAATTATGGGGAAAATGTGTTAATGGAATATAAGAAAAATAAAAAAGAGATATTATATTATTTATATTTTTTAAACTACCATAATAAGTGATTGGTGTTGTCCATTTTCTAGAAAGGGTAGAATACAAGCTCAGTATTTTGGAAAGTAGAAATTCATCCATCCGATCGCTTAGAGGTGACACATTCTGAATCATATTGGACAATGCGTAAACAAAAAAACACATAGCTAAGTACATTATTTTTTTCATTTATTACTTTACTCATGATACATGAATTACTTATTTGAATCATAAATGAGATGATCTTATATATTTAATAATTTTAGGTGAATTTAGAGTTTCCTAGGATTATTATACATATATATTACATATTTAAAGATTAATAAACACATATATAGGGACAATAAGAGTTTAGTACATTTGGACACATGGATCAAAATATTCTAATATGTTTAATGTTTTTCCATGATTATATAAAATATCATCCAACATAGTACTCTTCAAAGACATACCCGAAATAAAAATCTTCTTTATAACCTGGAGTAAGGAAACATAATAATGGGTGACCTCATATTCATTATAATGGTAAAAATATGAGATATCAATATATTATTACATTTAATCCGAATACAATCATAACGGTATATGAACCTTTAAATAACATATAATGTTCGTACCCAATATTTTATTAATCATAAAAATTAGTAATGGAATAAAAATATTTCATTTCCATTACCATGGACTATATGGTTGGAAAATCATCATAAATATTTCTTGAACCATAATCTCATGCCCTAAAAGTGTAAAACCAAAAAAAATTTAATAACAATTTCATACATCAAGTTTAAATACATAAAATATCAATATAGTGGATCATAACTTCTCACATGTGTTATAATTTTGTATTAGGAAACACCTATATCCCAAAATGGATTAGGACACAACTATTTCCCATAGTGGATCAAATCATGTCAAATTTATTCCCATTTTTATAACATGAGATATAATGATTCAGCGAGTGAATCATATGGAGTTATAAGTCTTACCCATCACATAATGAAGACCATACACATGTGAGCCACAATCTCATAAAACATTCATTATATCATAATCCATAAAATGAAATGGGTTACATAAGAATATCATCATCTCATAACATATAGAGAAGAGATAGTATTGATAATCATTTTATCATTCCATTGTACCATTGTACCATAATCCATGAAAAACTAATTTTGTATCTTAATAATTCAATCATGGAATAACTCATTGAAGAGGAAGGTATCATAAACATTATATAATAATTAACAATTTAAATAAAGACTATGTCAGGTTTTATTGGTTCATATCCAAAGTAAAGCATATGTAGCATAATAAATTTCTTATTATATGGAAACAAATGTTAAAATATTACAGAGGAAACTTCTTGAGAGATAATATTTTTTAAAAAATATTTTTTTAATACATAAAAAATTGATAAAACAATAATCAATTTGAAAATAATTTTTCTTTAAAATTACCATTAAAAATTACAAATTATTATTTAAAAAAAATTAAAAGAAATTTTTGAGTAAATATTATTTAAAAATAAAAAAATAAAACATAAATGATTTTTCCAATAAATATTTTTGAAATTAAGATTGAAAACATATATATTATGATTTTAATCAATGATTTGCCCTGACATCAGAAAAATCCATTCTTGTTGTACGTGTTAAAATGATGATTCCTTTGAAATTCTCATTAAAATCCAAATTGAAGTTGATTTTAAAATGACATGACTGTTCCATAAAAAATTATTTATAAAACACGGTAAAAATTATATTTAATAACTATTTTCAATAAAAATAAAATAAATAAATTTTTTAAAATTATTTTGGATGAAACCACATTTTGACCAAAAAGAGAAAAAAATATATGATTTTATTAAAAAAATTTCTTTCTATATTATAAGTTACTTTTTTTGGAAACATAACACTATTAATAGATTATAAAATGAATAATGAATGGAGAATAAAATTTTTGAGAATTATTGGGAGATATATAATGAGATATCAATATTGGAGACTTAATCACAATCAATCCTGTTAAACAATAATATTATAACTTGATACCCTTACTAATTTAGTAAAATTTAATCATAATATCCATGATAGGATAATAAATATAATTATTATATATTAATTAATTATATTAAAAATCAAAGGGGGTTCATACACACCTTTCAAAAGGATATAGGGTCATAACATAAGACATGTTGTAAATAAAAAAATGAGATATAAATCCATTACTATTTTTGTATAACTTTAAATATAAATGCCATGAATGTGATATCATAAAATATAAATTTAAATCACAATAATTAACATGATTTGAAATATAAAATAAATTAATGTGGTGTATACAAAAAACATAAAATAAATTGGTGGTGAATACGGAATGTGTCTCACATAAGTAAAACATGAGATGTAAATCCCTTACCATAATAATTGACATCCATTGTACTAATTATAACAACACATATAATAAATATTATTTTATTATTCAATACTTATTTAACCATTCATATACATATATATATATATATATCTTTCGATATAATATTTAATTATGTCTTTTTTGTGAGTATATTAAAAATCCCATGTTAAAGTAATCTTTTGGGTAATAACAGCTCTGTATTTCAGATATGTTTTGAATTATTTTTTGTTTTACATCTTAATTAAATCATGGTTAAATAATATCTATAATTATAAAGATGATATAAAAAACATACATATTATGTATATATATAATTATAAAAATTTATATAATTTACTAATAGAAAATTAAATACACTATCTATCGAGATAGTAGACCAAACATACGCATGAACACTATTTACATTTTTTATTAGATTAAAATAAAGAAAATGAATTTATATATAATACCATTATAGAATCATTATTATTTAATATATATAACATATTTATATTAAACACATACATAATTACATTCATGTAATGCATAATGGAATCATATAACTTTGTGTAGTTGTAGTTCGTCACACACACAATTAGTGCAATAGTATTCCAAAACAAAATTCATTAAAGGATTGGAGATATAATAATTATATAATGATAATATAATTGTAATGATAATATATATTAATAAACACCTCATTAAAATCATCCTTGAGAGGTGGTAATTAAAAATTAATTACATCAATTCATGAGACGGTTGTCTATCGTGTATATGAATGATGATTTCATAACCCATTTGATGGATGTGGAAATCGATTTAGGTAACAAAATTAATGAATAAAATATGATTTTTTAAAATTTATTATATAAAATTGAAATAATATAAATTTAAGCAGGTGGAGTATGAAATAAACAAAAATTATCATTGATGAACTTCACCTCTTCTTCAAGTATCTTCCATAGGTTTTCACTAAAATCCATCATTAGATGGATTATGATTGAAATTATTATTATAGGATTAGTGGAGGGAAATTGGGAATCGATTTAGAGAGGTATTTGCATATAAATAATGGTTTTAAGGTGTGAAGCATATAAGAGAGCGGGTGACTATTTACATGTGGGAGAGTGGACACACATTCTATTTATGAAAAGCATTGAGTGGCCCCACATTTTTCATATATATTAATGTTCCCAAATGGTCCGTTATCTAACAAAAAGGATTTATTGGATGAACTATTACATTAAAATATTTTTTATATTAGTTTATAGATTAATTTTACCATTATCAATTTTGTTTAAGCCCTAGAAAACCCTTTTTACCTTCATTCTGATAATTAATTTTTACTTCAATCTCTATTAATTTAGTTTAATTTTTTATTAATTTTTTGAAATTAGAAATTATTGTTATTTTAAATATTGAAATAGTTGTTATAAAAAAATACATATAATTGTAAAAATTTTATATAAAATTATTCTCGTATGCACAATGAGAACACATGTTTTTAACTTGAAAATGTCTTAATGTTTTTTATATTTTTAATTGAAAATTAAATATAAAATTATTTACAATTAACTCTATTTTATTAATATATATATATATATAATTGATCTAATTTTATATTAAAACACATTTAAAATATAATTTATCTTCAAAAAGTAAAAAAAATTAAAAGTTTGTTTTCAATTAAAATTCAGTATTATCACTATTCATCAATAAATGAGACATTCATAAAAATTACAAATATTAACCTTAATATATTTATGGAATGATACTTGTAAAAATTAATTTAATTTTTTTTAAGAAAATTTATATAATTATTAAATATTTTTTTAATATAAGTGCGTCAAAGGCGACAAGACTGATTTTCAGAGAAATGTGGTTTTAAAGGTAAAATTGGATTTACTTTAACCTAATTTTTAGAAACAAATTAATTTGAACCTTCTTATTAAACATATAATATATAAATTTAATTTAAATAATTCACCTTGCATCATTTTTCTATATTTTGGATGTCCAATTCATTATTTTTTATAAAATAATTTTTTTATAAAAAACATATTATTATATTCAAATGGTTATAATTATAATTTATAATTAATTGGTCTAAATGAATTAATTATATATACACATGTAAAACATACTTTAATAATTTAGTTAGTTTTATTCATACCTTACATCGTAAAGGGTATGTTATAACTATTAAATTAAATAATAATATTTTAACAGTATTACACATTTTTTAAACTCAGTGATGCATGTAATGCAATATTATTCTAGTGTGATGTATAACATAAGATAAAATTAGTGTTTCATATAATTAAATATGAAATCTATATTTAGTGTAATAAATATTAGTTGTATGATTAATTTCATTAGAAAATGTATATTCCAAAAAACCTCATGGTGCTAAATTCTACTACCTAAAAATTATTTTTCACCTCAAAATTCATCTTAGTCATTAATGGTTTAAAATTGGAAAAAATCTTTCATAGACACCCAAATAATTCCAATTATTTATAAAAAATATATTTAAAAGGTATATTTCGTGAAATAATTGATACATAAATTAACTCATAACATGATTTCCACTAAGGAGAACATAGGTGGATGTGAATTTTTTGAAATTTAAGAAAAGCGTAAAAAATTATAGATTGATAGAGATTAATTATCGATAGAATGTTGGTGATAAATATGATTTTAACAATCATAAAACAGTAAACCATTGATTTTAAAAATAAACACTTATATCAATATAAATGTTTATAATAGGTAAATATTTTACTTCAAGATCATTTTACTATTTTTTTTGAATTTTCTCAAGAAGATATACTTACTCAATATCATTCAAATTTAAAATAACAATATATCCCTTGGGTTATGCCTTGATTAATTTACACTTCACCTATTAATCCATGAAATTAATGAAAGAATAAAATTCCAAAAGCACATATGGATCATAAAATTCATAAAAAATAATGATAATTCATTCCTTAAATCATTAGTTATTATCACAACAAAATGGTTAGGAGAGGTTACCAGATATGCGTAAATCCTCATACGGTGGAGTAATATATTACTCTCTTATTCATTGTACAGTTAAAAATAAAAACCATTCAATAAATTCTTTACTAAATAATCCTTATAAAATGTGAAAATACAAATCATTAAAAATATTTTCAGTAAAATTTAAAAATAAACTTATCAATAATCCCCCAAAAAACATGTAAAATATTTTAATTATCTTACAAAAACATGTAAATACCTTCATCATGTATTCTCTTAAAAAATAGTAATAACATGAATCACTCTAAACCCCTAATGAAAACATTAATTCATCCACATTACAAGAAAACAATAACATGTTATTTATTTTATTATATAGATCCATGAATATTCTAAATTCAAATAATCATAACATAAGACACATTTTCATAAAATCCTTTACCAGTTTTATGTTATCAATACTATCTAATTTAATTTATCTATATCAATCATCCCTTTGTTAAAACTAAACATAATGTTCTCACCATTAGGTTTATATTAATTATTAACTTCCATTAGTGAAAATATCAGTTGTCCATTACATCACATTGTAAGGTTATCAGCATAGTTTAACAAAAAAAATTTTAATCCATAAAAAAAATTTTATCGAACAATAAATATAATCCAATCCATTTTTTATTGAAATATCCACTTTAAGGAAAAGTGGGATATTGGAAAAAAAATCACAACATGATTTCAAAATGAAAATTACAATATTCTAACCATTTCAAAATACAATCAGAGACAATCAACCCTGCAATAACACCAGTCATGAAATTAATAATTCAAAATCGAAGGAAAAATTAATCGTCACCCATTTCATATCCCATGAATATCATGATCAACATCATCATCATCTTAGTCAAACACATCACCATCATTCACATCACATTTTTTTAGTACACACCAAACATCATCACTGTCATCATCTCTTATGAGCTAAGTTATCATCACACTGATGTCCATCAACATCATCACTAAAGATCCAACATCATCAATGAAATATTATCACACTAAACACCAAAAGATGAGAAACACCTATCAAATATATATTATAAATTTCTATTCATTGACCAAAATCAACAGTGAAAAAAATGAAAAACCAACCAAATATGAAAGGACCATAAAATACAATTTAAGATTAAAAAACAGCATATGATAAAAAATTACCAACATGATCCTCATGAAAAACTATCACATATAAAACATAGATCAGAAAATTGGAAAAGGACAGAAAAGAATCATTGAAAGAAAAATTCATGGCTGTAAAACCACCTATCCCAAAACCCATGTGTATTCATCGCCCCAATTACAACCCGGAGAGGAGCGATGCAACTATAGGTTAAAGAAGGTTGAGGAGGAAGATGAAGAAGAATGGGGAATGAAATGAACAAGGTCTAAAATGAAAGAAAATTATAAAACAAATAAAGATAATGGTGAGACCTAGGGTTGGAATACTAGAGAGAATAGATTAATACACCTTGATAATACAAATATAACAACACACTATTCAAAAAACCTCAATAATCCAACTCTACCAAACTAATTTGGAAAGAATAATAGGATATCAAGGTCATAGTGAGGATCGAAAGTCATGGAAAATGTGAAGTGCCTTTATTTTTGTGGACCAACTAGGATAGAGAGGAGAAAAATTGATGTTATTAAGAAATATAAGTGAGGGGATTCAAGAGGAAGCCATGAATGGATAAGAAAGTGAAATAGGCATCAACTTCATGAGAGAAAATTTTCTATTGAGCTAAATAGAGGTAAAACCCCTAAAGAGATACCATTGAGAATATATTTAGAATGGAACTAGAGAAAATAAATTCTGAACAGGTGGGAGGATTATGGAAGAAGTAGAATCACTATAATACTATCGAAACCCTATAGGAGGCCACGATAAGTGAAGGAGAGTAGAGAGTGAGAGTAGAGGTTGAGAGCGGAGGTCCTTGAGAGTGAGGGGACATTTAATTCAAAACAATCCTCATATTGTATAATTATTGAATTATAATAAATACATTTATCAACCATACTACCTTCTTCTCAATCCATTTAATAGTCATCATCTTCTTATTCATTAATACCTCGTTGATTTTATTTTTCATTTATAGTCTCTTCATCATCTGGAGGAAATACATAACTCATTCCACCTGGTTGATTTTATTCACATGATTTTCCCAAGAAAATGAATTTTTATAACACCTATAAATTACATAGATTAAACATTCATCCAATTATAATACCATATGGAAAAAATATTCCCATACACTTAATTTACTAGAATTTTTATTTTTCGCTGTCAACATACTACTCTCTTCCCATCTTCAACACACATAAAAATATCTTATTATATATTCAATAAATTACATCTTCTACCTCCTCCCACATTATCAATGTATAAGAATCATAATCTTCATTATTTTAAGGTATAAACTACAAAAAATATCATTGAAAATTATCATTATCTTATTTGGTGGGTCAAATATTTGGTTATGGTTTACTTTTTTATCATGTAGTTTGAAAATTTATTAGGAAAAATCCCAATTTACTCTACTATAGTAATCATCACCTTATTTTATCATAAAAAATGTTTTCCATCACATCCAATATTAACCAAGTTCTTTCTCATTCCAATAATTTACTATGACTAAAAATATTTTCTGAGAAAAAATTATCATTTCAGAAAGCAACAGAATCATTGGAAATAACTTATATGATGTAAAAATAATGAAAACTTCTTTTACCTATATTCCTCATTAGACTTATCCTAGGAAAACCATGAAAATAATATATTTAAAATAATTATTATTGTTATTCAATAGTTTGTGAATTTCAAAATCATATCCATTGGGAGTGTCACACTAGGAGTTCATCAATTCCCATTATCGTGCACCAATTCTCGATCAAGTATAGCTCAAAACATTTTTTTAGGGTTGTTGAAATTTGAAATATTTGATCTATGGAAACATACACGTGTTGCCTGCTGGCGGGGATATATTTCCAGGACACCAAAAACTCTATCATTTACTAATAAGAAAGGAAACCTCTCTATACATTGAATCATACTTAAATTTATACACAGACATGTCCATAGGGATCTCACAATAGTTTTTCCATCTAAGTTTACTATGATTAAATACAAAAATTCATATGATACCAAATATAGAGACCTAGAAATATAATAAATCTATATTACATACTTTAATATGAATATTCATTACATTACGCAAAGAAACATATGAGGAATATAAAAAATATGTTCCTTTGGAAACACAGAACACAATCATTATATCAGAAAAATGATCTTCTATGTTTACTAGAAATATCATACAATTTAGTACTCTTCAAAGACATAACCTACATAAAAGAAATATTCATAACCTATGGAAAGGAAACATAAATATGGGTAGGATTATATATTTATTAATGCTAAATATAAGGGA
The DNA here is from genome assembly GCA_963277665.1 of Viscum album. Taxonomy (NCBI): domain Eukaryota; kingdom Viridiplantae; phylum Streptophyta; class Magnoliopsida; order Santalales; family Viscaceae; genus Viscum; species Viscum album. The sequence goes on along the minus strand of OY728128.1, from coordinate 2,102,388,558 downwards.
TACAAATCTATGATTATAGGAGTGAAAAATATAAGAATAAAGATATTTTACCATGAAAACTACTTATTAAATTTATTCATAACCATATAAATATCATAAATTTTTGTAATGGAATAAAATATTCTAACATATGGAAACATAGAATATAATGTTGAGATATCACCATTAATTGATCATAAAGCATAATATCATGTCAAAAAAGAATTGGACCACCAATAATTTAGAAAATAATTTAGTACATCAAGGTTAACTACCATGTATATCAATATAGAGAATCATGACACACCATCTATTTTTCCCATTTTGGAATAGGATTCAACTGTTTCCTATAGTGGATCAAGAACACCTATTACTCATATTAAAACTCGACTCAATTTTAATCCATAGTGGATCAAGCATGTTGAATTTTTTCACATTTTTTTCTCATGATACAAAAAGATTTAATCAATCAATTGAAGGTAGATATGGGTCCCACCCATCATATAATTAATATAATACACATGTATTACTTAATACCATAAAACAGTCATCATACCATAACCCATAAAATGAAATTGATTTCATGAACATCCAACCATAGAATAAAAAGTTTAAAAGTGACCGATTTTGGAATCATATTATAATTTCATCTTAGAATAAGCCATAAAAAATAAGGTTTAATAATAATTCAATCATGAAATATCCCATATAATAGATGGTTTTCCTATTTTTTCTCATAATAAACCATTTCTAGAAAGAGTAAGAATGGAACTTGTGGTTCATATCCCTAGGAATGAATATGTAACATCCATATATTTCATCTTAGATGTAAAAAAATTGTTAATGGTTACTTGGTTTATTTCTTGATTAAAATATATTTTCTTTGAATATATATTTTTTTAAACATATAACATTTTGGAAATCATTTTATTTCAAAATATCAACGATAACATATAATGGATGCTTTATAAAATTATTTAAATAATTTTGTATAGAATATATACATTCCAATTGAAAAAAAACCATTTAAATCATAATAAATTTAGAAAAAATATTTTATTGTATATAACCTTGAAAACATATAATGAAATTTCTGATGCAATGTGTTTTTGTGGTGTGAGAATATTGCATTCATGCCATACATGTTAAAATGATATTTTAATTCACATTTTTAGGAAAATAAAAATAGGAATAGATTATAAAATAAATTTATGAATCCTTTTTTTAAATAAAAAATTGTAAAAAGTAATTTAATAAATCATTTGTTGAATAAAAAATGATTTTTTTCAAAAAATAAGAAAACATTTTTTGTTAGAAAACAAATTTTATACTGAAGAGAGAATTGATATAATATTATATTTAAAAAATTATAAATTATTTTATGTAAAAAGAGTGAAAAAATGGGACTATTAGTTTTATAAATTAAGAATAAACATAGGAGAAAAAAATTCATGTTAATTTTTATTGGATGATCATGAGATATCATAAATGGAGACATAATTAAAAACAATCCCTATAAACAATTATATTGTCACACAAAACCTTTACCACATTAGTAACATTCAACCATAATTCCCATGAAAGGACAAATATATCAAAAATAAAGTATTTTATGAGAAAAAATAAAATCATGATATAAAATATATAGGTTTTAGTATACATACATCTAAAAAGTAAATAGGTGCATAACATAAAATATATCTCAAAGTAGGAAAATTGAGGAAAAAATATCATACCATTTTGGTAACATTTTAGCCATAAAAACAATTAAATAGGGATCCTAAAATGGATATATAAATTAAAAATATCTTACTATAAAAAAAAAATATGGGTAGTACAAAGAAAAACATATTAAATATGTGGTAAATATGGCACGTGTCCCACAGAAGAAAAAACTGAGAATGAAATTCTCTACCGTAAGTATTGAATGTCATCATACTCATAAAAACCTCACGTATAATAAATATAAACAAATTATAAATCAATTAAAAAAAATTCATAAATTTATCATACCTTTTTGTACTTATGGACTTTTATTTCCCATTTATTATCAATCCCATGTTATGGTGATGTATCGGGAAATATAAGCCTTGTTTTACGTAAATGTTATGATTTTTTATTTTTGATTCTATTAATTTGAAGTTGGATTTTGAATATATAATATTCTATAGATGATAAAATATCATATATATTTATTAAACATTTATTTATAGTAATTCGTAATATTTAGTAATTTAAAATGGAATACACTGTCAATGGAGACAACATGTCGTACGAAGGCATGAACGTTACATCAATTTTGTGTCAGATTGAATGAGTGAATATTAAATTAGATATTTAATCATTATAGAACCATGGATATGTCATAGTTATCACATATGTCTATTATACCAATTCATAAAAACATTCATGTAGAGTGCGAGAAAATTGCATCACATTATGTTGTAGAATTCAACCGTACACACAAGCGACATTATCATTTTCATTAAAAAGGATGAGTACGAAGTTTAGCAAGAGATAATAATTCCCAAATAATAATAAAATAAATAATTTCATGTAAAAATAAAAAAATCATTTATTATCACCATCCTAAATATTTAGTAATGGGAAATTGAATTCCATCGGTTCGAGAGGCAGTAGATTACCATTCACATATACCTTGATTTCGTATTACATTTGATTAAAGATGATGTAGTTGTAACTATTGAGTTTTACATACGAACATATCAATAAATTTATGATACTCACGTTATTATATGTGCATTAAATAATGATAATTTATGTTTTTTTTTAAAATAAATAAAAAATGATCATTGATTAAGGATTCATCTTCTTTAGGTATCAGTAGTATGTTTGTACTAAAAGGATTCCATAAATTGATTACTGTCTAATAAAAGGATTAAATGTTTTTATGTATTTTGGGATGTTTTTTCATTGTATTTTATAAAACAAAATGGTTTGATGGTGTGAATAATACGGAATAGGTGGTCCCATTTAGAAGTGTGATAAATGAAACACATGGTATTTTTTAAAATAATTCATTTCTTCCCCCTTTATCAAATTTCATAGGGTAAAAATGGTAGATTATGTAACCATAATAGTGTAATGTTAAAAATATGTACATAAAAAAAATTTAGACACATTTATTGGTTGTTTTCCGCCATAACATTTCAGCATCCCTATAGATAAATCCAATTTTACCATAACCATGATAATTTATTTTTTACTATATTCACCAATAATTTTGGTAAAAAATAAAGTGTACTTATTATAAATTTTAATTTATTTTAATCAAAAAAAGAAATTAATTTTTCCATATTCCCTTCCTATATTATAAATAATTAAATTTAAATAAAATCATGCTTGCACGATGTTAGAACCCAGATCTTCATTTTTGTTTGGATCTTATTTCAAGTTGATTATTAAGAAAATGGAAATTTTGGATGTTTTCTAAGTACTAGCCATGTACCTGGTTTCCACATGTATCTATGTAGTGGTAGTGTAATGACTGGTGATATGGTCATTAGACCACCTAAAGTGGGGTCCTATTGAGGACAGTACATGGTTTCTACATCAAATGAACATGCATTGTACTTTTATTTTAATTTTGTTAATTGAAATGGGGTCCCGTATCATCTCTAGAACTCGTTTCATCACATAGTGTCTTATACAGATGAGTGACATACAACTGAGAATCTTCAAGTGCCTGTTTTTCTTCCATCTGAGATCCGATTGAGACGCTGCTGGGTGTGTTGGTTTCCCACTAGTGATTTATGACATTCCATAGAGTATCTACATATGAATTATAATCTTTTATTACTTTTCAATGGTTAAATGTATTTGAAATTTAGTTAGATATACAATGCTCGAGGCTGACTCAAGTGCCGAAGTTCGACATTGTTCATCATATGAGACAGACCTTGTTTCCGTACCTGGCTTGTAATGTTGGAATTTATTTATTGTTGAAGTTTTTAAAAATCATGTGTTATTAATTGTAGATTCATAGCCTTGTAGTAGTTGAGATTACATTTGTATGGTGGATATTTTTTGTGTATGATTGTATTACAAAAGGCTATAAGAACCTAGTGTAGTTAGACCATAGGGGAAATAGAAGGTTAAGGCTTCCCTAATGTGTGATATATTCACAATGTGAGACCATCAGGAGGATTGATACTGAGTACTCCCGCAGAATACCTACAGAATATCATTATGATTCCATATGTGGAATTTACATAGGTTTTTTCTTCAAGGAGTCTGTAGATTATCATTAAAAAGTCCATAGGTGGAATTGAAGGTTAGTGCTTCCTCAGAGATTCTATGTTTTTGTGCGATGAAAGGGGTTACACTATGTGATCATTCCTAGAAGGTCATTATATCTTTATTGAATTGCTGAAATGTTTAAATAGAGGGGTTATACTATGGAAACGTTCCCAGAGGGTTGTTTGTGAATGAATGATTGATTGTGATGAGCCTTCCAAGATGAATCACAATCTTAGACATGTTCTCACATTATTTTCTGATGGTCTCTTGAGACTTCCCTTTTACTTTTACATAGGGGAAACATATCCTTGGCTAAATCTAAAGATTTTACTATTCCTTGGTTTAAATAATTATTAAATTTCAATAAATGTTATTGGAAACCATAGGATTGTATACTTTTAATTACATATTTATTTATTAATTAATTTTTTATATTTCCTCCTATATGTATTCACTGATAGTTATGAAAAAAACATTTGTTTGTTTCATAATAGGAATTGTCTCACAGCAAATTTGGGTCATTATTTTCGACCCAAACAGATTATATGGTTTGAGGTATAGATAAGGGAAACTTCCCTTCTACATCATGTAATTGATTACCTTTGGATATGGAGAGTATATGACCAAGATGAGGCATGTGATGCTATTGGGGTTATTTATCGTTTCATTAATTTGGTATTAGAGTATTATTTACAACATTATGCCTTGTTTGGATTATTTACTAGATCATTGTGATATAAATAATATATATATATATATATACTATAGTTGTTATTAATATTAGTATTATTCTGGTTTCTTTATTGTATGTTATTTCTTCTTCTACTATTTTTCTATTATTGTTATACCATTGTGTTGCTCTTACAATGAGGGATTAGTTTCTACACTATCACACCGAAGGCCCTTTTTTTTAAATGGAAGCCTCTGGATTTCAGGGAAATTTGGTTAAGGCCATGGGACCAACCAGTATGGTGAAACTTGGGGCGGAATCAGAAATCAAGATGTTATAATGTGGTATCAAAGGAGGTTCTTTTCTACCTATTCTTATTGTTTAGAGCCTATAGATTGGGATTGGATGGATTTGGTTGTTGGTAAAACGTTCTGGACATGTGTAGCTAACCCATGTATAGGGAAAAACCAATATGCCTGAAATATTTACATTTTTATGGGTTTTCAGTTATTACAGCTTATTTTGTTTCACCGATGGGTGATACACATGTGTTTTCCTATTATGATTTATATCAATGAGGTTCAATGTCTATTTTAACCTGATGAGATTAGGGTATTCCATCTCATGCATCATATCTATTCTTTCTCAAGATCACATGCCATGAATTTGTGTCCTGACATTTAGGGTCCATTACAGATTGCATGTTGTTTTGATAGATGTTGTGCAAGATATTCACACTTTTGTGATATATTCCTTGATACAATACCTATTATTTGATAGGGTATTGTTAATATTTATCAGTTTATTTGTTTTGACACAAGACATTGGTCCCTGAGGTATTATGAGGAATCATGGATCAAAATTTTGGGGATCTTGAAAGAAATATAGTTATATTTTGTTTAGTTATGATATGAATAAGAATAAAAAACATTTATTCATTGGACTATGGGATCTCACAGGTCATAATTTGTCATTATATATAATACATTTATCATTTCTAAGGGTTATAGATAAGTTTCAGAGGCATACTATCTAGAAACCCAAACAACATAGTGTGTTGTGTTAGGAACACATGCCATGTGTTCTTCTGTTCTAGAAGAAAAAACATTTATTATATACACGATGTGTAGTCTTTAACCATGTGACTGACTGTGTGAGTAGAGAAATAGGTTGGTAACTATTTATTAGAACACGCTACGTACTGGGAGAACACATTGTGCTATAGAGGCCATGTATCCAGATATGTGACTAAAGACACTAGTGGATGAATTTTGGGTGGTACACACTGTGCCTAGCTTGAACACAACATCTATAAGTGGACAATGTCCCCGACTATGTGGAAAATGACACGGATGGTCAAGGCCTATGTAGTAAATGTCCTGCCCTGGGTTAACATGTTGGGTAGTGTTTCCCTGGAAAGAACCATGTGGTTTAGCCATGTAGAAGAACTCAGATAAGAGAGAAATATCAAGTAAACACTATATCATAGAATGAACATGCCATGTGTATGGGTGTTACACAACTAGGTTGGGAAGAGCTTCAAAACCATGTTAAAACCTGAGGAGACACTCCATGTAGATGATATACATGCATTTAACCATATTTAGATAAACATTAATGTTCTATTCTCTTATTATGTTCTTCCACTTCCATGTTTTAGTCCTTAATAATCTAGAACATAGGTGTGAACTTTACCCTGCTGTGTCATGTGACCTAGGAGTCCTACTATTGTACGCTCAATAGAGGGAAAGTATAAGACAATGAAAATGATAGATCTGAGTCTATCAACAGATCCTCACATCATTCTTATCTTGGAACTAGATTTTATACTAGACACAGGTGCTGATTCACAGTTCCAAGAAGGGTTCATGATATTCATGCAGACTTACCCAGAAGCATTTCATCATGCACTGTTTATGGTAGAGTTGACCCCATTTTTCTACAGAAGCATCCTCCAACTATCTCAAGGGATGTAGGTCCTCAAGCTGCAGAGTCTATGATAGAATCCATATTTTCTATATTTGATCATATTAAGACACCTCATGAGAGGAGGGGGAGATCAAAACCTACATGCTTCGAGATTCGGCCCAGATATGGTGTGATGTTATATCACAGGTGGGAAATGGCGGAGTTATAACATGGCATGATTTCTATTGGACTATATATGATAGTTTCTATATAAATAACTTCACGGTCGACTGGGAACGAGTGTTCATGGGTTTGGAACATAATTCTCTTCCATTCACGGAGTATTTTTCTCACTTCATAGAGTGGTATCACTTCACACCCATTCTGGGGGTGATGATTTATTTCTGGCCACGTTGATTGAGGATGGTCTCATACATGACATCCAAAACCAAGTAAACCTATTTAGGTTGAATTCCATATCTTCTATAGTCAAATAGGCGCAGATCACTGAGCGTCTTTTTATGGAGTCTGGAGCTGTGATCCTGGGTGGTATGGAATCCAATGTTGGTACTACTTTTACTAATAGTATGAAGCACCACAAGGAGTCTATATGATATCTAAGTAGATGGGATATTCCTTGAGGTATCCAGGTGGTATGAAACATGTGTGGTAAGAGTGGGAATACAAGACTAAAGTGTACGAGAGACCATGTCAAGTGTCGATATTGTGACATGATGGGCCATCTTCATCATTATTTCTAGATTTTCTCAACCATTATACAGTGATAGGGGTTCTTCTAGGAATTCACATTTAGGAGTAGGACCACATGTTTCTCATCAGTCTTGGAACTAGAGTTCGTATGACCATTCAGGTCGAGGATGAGGTCATGGCCTTGGTTTCCAGTCGATAGGCTTTCAGGGACAACATGGAAGATCAGCTTTGTTCAGTCACAAAGGGTCACAAGGGAAAAATACAGGTCAGACAATTGTAATAGATTATACCTAGCTAGAGTATGATCCTGAACCTTCTATAGTTGGAGTTAAGCTTATAGTTTTATTAGTTTTAGCTTTTTAACTTTTTTATATATGGGATTCCCATAGTTTCTTATATATTTCCGCTGTAGAGATAAATGGGCTCTATAACATTACTTATGAGGATGTTATGACACTATACACTCTATTGGGAATTATGATGACTACTGTAAATTAGTGCAAGCAGTTCCTTATTGAGGTTGGTTGGTGTAACTTCTTGTGGGAGCTCTATGTATGAGAGATGATATGCTTTGATTTCATTTTCACAATGTGCTGGTTGGTCACTTTCCAAGACTTTATTCACTGCTATCCTCGTATGGATATATTCATATCACCAGAGGTAGGGTATTTTCTACACAAGGGCGAATGGGGGGTCCAGGAAAGTAGAACTAGACCCAAACATCATGGGTTTGGAGGAATAATAGGCTACATTTCTTGTTTATATCTAGATGGCCTGTGGACTTCACTGTTGGAATTTCCTATAGTCGTGGATCAGTACAGAGATGTCTTCACAGACAAATTTTTGGTATTAACTCTAAAGTGAGTGGTATATTTTCCTATTGATATTTCTCTATGAGTTTAACCAATTTCTGTTCCTCCATATAGGATGGATACACTAGAGTTACATGAGCTCAAGAAGTTGTTATAGGATTTGCAGAATAAGGGTTTAATCTGAACCATTACTTCTTAGGGTTCTTCTATCATTTTTGTGATGAAGGTGAATGGTAACCTCAGAAATTGTGTGGATTATCAAATATGAACATGTTGATGATCATGTAATGATATCCATTTCCAAGGATTGATGATCTCTTTGATCAGCTTTAGGGAGTCCGTGTGTCCTTGAAGATTTTCTTGAGATCTTGTAGTAATCATTTTTGAGTTAGACCATGAGAAATACCTCTTACAGACTTCCAGAGTAGGTATCGTCTATAAGAGTATATGGTAATGCCTTTTTGTCTCATGAACAGGCTATTAGTTTTCATGGAACTAATAAAACGAGTAATCCATCCTTAACTGGACTTTTTTGTGGTTTTTTGAAGGACGATATCTTGGTGTACTCTCACTATAGACACAACCATGACACCTAACGTGAGATAGTTTTTAGTACACTGAGAGATCATCAGTTATATGATAATATCTCAAAATTACACTATTGGATGGACCATATTCACTTCATGTTCCATGTCATCCCAGTGACAAGAGAATTAGTACACCTAGAGAAAGTGAGAGGATTATTTTCCTTGGAGTGTTCGAAGAACATCTTTGAGGTACAATGTTTTCTAGGGATATATTGTTACTACAAATGTTTTATTCATAACTTTTCTTGCATAATAGAAAAACTGACATGTCTGACTAGGAAGGGTGAAATGTAATTGTTATCCTATTCATGTGATTCATCTTTTATGAGTTGAAAGGGAGATTGAAAAAATGACCGGTACTGATTATTCTCGAGAAGGGAAAGAGATCCACCATTTACTGTAATGAATCTATTATCAGATTGAGATCAGTGCTCCTAAAAAAGGAGGGAGTCATATTGTGTAGGTCTCGGTAGTTGTGGCCACATAAGAGGAATTACCTGATGTATGATCCCGAGTTGGCAAGAGTTATGCATGTTTTGCACTATTGGAGACATTGTCTTATCGAAGTGAATTTTGTGTTGTTAACTGAACACAAAAGTCTCAAGTATAAATTTATTATGTGTGTCCTAAATTGGAGTTAGTGAAGGTCGATTGAGTACCTTTATTATTTTGACATTGAGCTTTACTATATGACAAGGAACGACAACACAATGGCTAATTCATTTTGTAGGTGGACTCAAATTCAAGCACATTTGAAAGCCAGTAGTGAGTGGATGCTTACAGATCAATTATATGAGATACATTTGGAGGTGCATGAAAGTCAGGGGAAGATATTTGTTTCTTCAATAAATGTTACCTTTACCCTTATGGATAACGTGAGAATGAGGTATCTATCAGATTTGGAAGCCCTAGTCTTACAAGAGACTATGTTAGGAGAAGATCCTACTATTGGGTGGTCCATAGGCGAGGATGAGTTCCTGAGTTTTCATTGGACTGTATGGGTGTCAACATAAATATGTGAGGAGATGTTGTGATATTTTCATTTGTCATTTTGGATAGTTCATCCTGGTGTCACCTAGATCTGTCGAGATCGACAACGTATGTATTGGAGGCCAGGTATGAAGAGAGATTTTTCATGTTTTTGATGCAGTTTTTCACCTGTCAGCAGGTGAAGACGGAGAATCAGTGACTAGTAGGGTTGTTACAACAGTTACTCATTCCCAAGTGGAAGTGGAATTATTTCATGATGATATTAGTGAATGATTTAACGAGGTCACGTCAAGGGAATGATGTATTATGGGTTGCTGTTGACTGACTCGTGAATGTTTTACATTTCATTACCAATACAAAAAACCTTCAATGTTCATGAGATTGTAAGGTTGTAAATATGGGATATTTTATGATTTCATGAGGTTACACACTCTATCATTTTAGAGAGGGACATATGTTTTACGTCTCATGTCTGGAAGTGACTACTTCACCATTTGGTACACATGTGCATCTGAGTACATCTTAACATCCGAAGATAGATATCCAGTCCAAGAACATGATTCGGGTGTTTAAGGACATGCTTTGATCATGCGTCATTGATTTTTTGGGTTCATGGGAGATACACATACCCCAATAGTAGTTTTCCTACAATAACAGTTTTCAGGGGAGTATTCACATGGAACCTCATGAGGAATTGTATGGTAGGCCATACCGATCACCCCTATATTCTCTAGAGGCATGAGAGGTAGCTATTCTAGGGCCTCATCTTTTCTGGGAGACTACTTAGTTGGTGGAGTTTATTTGGAAGAGGAGGGATACTACACAATAATTCCAAAAATATTTTGCTGGTCGATGAAGTTGTCCTCTGGAGTTCGAGGTTGGAGATCAAGTTTTCGAGAATGTCAAAACGAGGATGGGAAACAAGAATATTAAGAGACATAGAATGATTTCACAGAGGTATATTGGGCTATTTGAGGTTTTGGAGGGAGTTAGTCTGGTATATTATCGGTTGCAGTTACCTCATTGGTATCGTGATATTCATATCTTCTTCCACGTTTCCATGATATGATGTTAATTTTCATACCAATCTCACGTTTTTCAACATGAGGAGGTTGTGTTAGAGGTCTATGTGTCATTAAAGGATCAACCTATTTGGATTGTGTGTCGTGGTATGAAGGTTCTCCATTGTCGGTTTGTTTCTCTACAATGGTTGCTATGGCAGTACAGACGAGTGCTAGATGAGACATGGGAGAGGGAGGCTGACGTTCAATAATAGTGGCCATATATTTTTGATGTTTAATCTTTCCCAACCTTAGAAGAGAAATTTGAGGAAGGAGTTTTTTAATGTGGTATGTTTTTAAGAACCTACATTTTCATTTCAGGTATGGATATTGTTTTGGGTTGTTTTTTAGGAAAAAATAAGATTTGAAAATATTCAAATAACATGTTCTATACCCCTGAGTGCAAGCCCTGTATCCTTGAGTAGACACTCTGTACCATGTTTCCATAGATTTCCATGTACGGGCTATGAAAAGACCGACTACATGGCCATGTGGACTAACTAATATGAGGCCCAGTTGAGACAAGTACATGGAGTGTACATTATATGAACATGAGGTGTAGTTTTATTTTTATTTTATTAATTGGAACAAGTTCATTTCTAATCTCTATAACCCAATTCTTATTCCATTGTCTCATATAAGAGAGCAACATAAGCCCAATAATCTTTGTGTACCTCCCGTTCCTCAATCCAAGCTCAGATTAAGATGCGACAGGGTGCATTGGATTCCCATCGTTGAGTTCTCTCTTTTCATAATGTATCTCTTCATGATTTCTCTTCTTTTATGATTCATCCATGTATAAACGTTTTCTTACCTTTTTTTAGATCTACCGCATTCTAATATGACTCAAGGGATGATATTAGAAAGTAAATGTTGTACGTTAATGAGGTATGTGGGTTTTTCCCTTTCGTAGTTTTCCTTTGAGTTATATATGCCTAAGTGTCGATTACCCATGATTTGGGTATTTTTGTTATGGAATTAAACATTGTGAACATCTGTCATAGAATTAATGGTAAATTAAATGGGTTTAGTTGATATATTATTCTAAATTTCATGTTTAGGGGACACCATATGGATGAGTTTCCTAGTGTAAATTTTATAGTCGTTTTGTATAGTTTTCATATGAGGCTGACCTTATTTCCTAGGTTTGCTTGATAAGATGGAACTTATTTCTTATTGGTTCTTGTTAAAAGCCTCTACTAGGCATTGTAGTTTCATATCCTTGTAGTAGTTGTGATTACTTTGGGATGCTGGATATCGTTTGTGTATGATTGTATTATAGAGTGTTGTGGGAACCTATTGTTGTCATGCAATAGGGTGACTTTACATTGAAGGATTCCCCAAAGTTTCTGTTATATTTACATTGAAAGACCTATATAAGGGATTGTTGGTGTGTTATCTCTAAGAGTTTCTGTAGTATAATGTTATGACACCATATAGGGAATTAACATTTAGTGCTTCCTCATATAGTCTGTAGTTTATTGTTAAAAAAACCAAAATAGGAATTGACAGTGAGTGCTTCTTCAGAGATTATTTGTTTTTCTGAGACCAAATGGGTTAGATTGTGTGAGATTTACTAGAGGGTTGTTATTTATTTATTGAATTGATGATTAGTTTAACATGATGGAGTAGACTCTGAGAACATTCCCATAGGGTTTCATGTCAACGATTGATTGATTGTATTGAACCCACCAAGCCAAAGAACAATCATGGACTTGGTCTTACATGATTGTCAGATGGTCTTCTGAGAAATCTTTTTTTCGTTTACATCAGGGATACAAATATTTGGATACATATCGAAATTTAATTATTCAATGGTTTGAATAGTTAATGTAGATACCCAAATATTAACGTACATGGACATTACATTATTTTGTGTAATACTTAGTACATAACACAAACACACACACAAGGATCGTAATAGTTTAGTGTCTTTGGAAACTCGGAATACAATCTTCTAATCATGGTGAAAGATCTTCAACATCTCTCATAAATATCTTCCTTTGTTTTTATACCTAAAACCTTTCTTTATATCAGGGGGAAAAGAAAATATAAAAAGTGTGAGCTCAAATAATCAGTAAGGGTAAGCATGGATAAAATAAAACATACCATATACATTTGAACTTTAAAACATTAACATAATGTTTAAACATCAAAAGCTTGATAAATGACACAAAACATAGAAATACGTAAGGAATAGATCATAAAGAAACATTAAGAATGATAAAATAGCATTGGAATAAAACATGTAATTGTGGGAACCATTAAGCACATGACATGATTTCCATAGTAGCCAAGTCATTTCTTCCAAGACCATCTTAGTAGACAAAGTCCCTTTTGGAATCGAGTTCACTCCTCATTCCAGTCCTGTAATACTGAACCGGTTTATCTTGTCGTTCCAGTCATGTCTATCTCATGAGATATAAATCTTTACCCAATTCATTGGAGGGAGATATAGGTCCCACCCATTTCATAATAAAATCATTCTTACTTGTGCCACAACATAAACATAAACCATTCATCATAACCCAATGAATAAAATGGGTTTCATAAACATAATTCCATCATCACATAATCCATATAAAATAAATGGACATCATTTTATAATATGAAAAGTGAAACCATGTAAATCATTGATACCTTATACTTGAACCATACACATATTAAATAATGTCATCTTAGATGGAAAATGGTTTTGATAAAACACTTGAAATGAATTCTTGAGGAAAATATCCTTTCTTCTTCAAAATCAATTTCTTTTCACAAAACATCATGAAATTTTAAATGAAAAAGATTTTGTTTAAAATTGTCATGAAATCATTTTGAGGAAGCTTCAGGAAAATAAGGCTTTGTAAAACCGTTAAAAACCCATTCGTGCCGTATAAGTTAAAAAACATTCTTCTTGTACTTTTGTCGGAAAAGTTAAAAAAGTACCTCATAGCGTAAAAAAAAGAATGATTCCTTCCATACCAGGGGTAAAAGTAAAAATGGGTATAAAAGGACTTTAAACATACATGAATACACTTTTATAAAACATTGACATGGATGATAGCAATAACCCCAGTAAATACTTATGAATATGTAATCTCGGATAAAAATGAGATTTGTACAATTATCCCTTACCTTAGGTCCGATTTACTTCATAAGTGTCCCAAACTCCTGTATAATGATTTAAATAATGTCATTGACTTATTCCAGAATCATACTCATTTTTATGATATCATATATGGTTCACTTGTGACTTTATATTACCCGTTCATTTGTAAATTCCATGTTAATGAGCGTTTTGGGTAAAATCGTTTCATTTGTCGTCCGTGTTTTGACTTGTAATTATTCATATGATTACTTAGATCATTATTACATAATCCAAGAATATAAAACATGATTTATATATAATATATATTCATAATATACATATATATAATAGATCAGTAAATGGAATGAAATACACCATTCATGGGAACGGTAGGCCGTACGTACGCATGAACGCAGTTTTCGTTTCCTTATTGAGTTGAATGGAATTAAGTAGATGACATACATATATATACACATAAATCCAGTATCATTATTATGTCATATATTTCATGATTACTTATTATATATACTTTGTAATCATTCATGAATGGTTAATGTGGAGAATAATCTCATCGCGTCGTGGAGACGGTAGTCCGTACGTACGCACGAGCGATGATATCATTCTCATGATCGTGGAATTGTATTGGAGTGTATTTATACTATTTCAGAATATATATCAATTTAAAATAATCATATATAGTTATTATGTACACCATTATACCCATCCAAGTAAGGTGGTGATGGAAAATTGATTTCACCACGGCGTGGAGACAGTATTCCGTACGTACGCACACACGGTGATATTGTTTTCCATAGGATGGATAGATGGTGAAATAGGGTTATTTCATACTTATAATAACATATCAGTATATGAGTGATACTCCTGTTATTACTTCATAATGAAACAACCTAAGAAGAATATGTGGAAGAAGAAATAAAGTTGAAAGAATCGGTAATAGACATTACCTCTTCTTTGAAGCACCTCGTTGAGTCCTCCACTTTGGGCACTAAAATTGGACATTGAAGAAGACCAGGACCTCTAGAATGTTTCTAGGGAAGTGGAGAAGATATTTTTTCAGGGTTTGGCCGAGCTGGAAGGCTCAAAGTGGTGTGAAGAAGAGAGGGAGGAGGTTCCCTTTTATAAGGGAGGAGAGGGGAACCTTTGGAATAACTAAAAATATTATTTTATTATAAAGACAAATTCGGGATTAAATAGCTCCAAATTGATTTATTTAGAAGATAATACGGGGATGGGTCGAAATAATCTCTTCCAATAGAATTTAGACAAGTTTAGGTTCCTATTTAAAACTTATCATTTAGATTTATCATTAAGTTAAATAATTTTACTTTTACCGTGTCTTTTTGTATTCCTACACTATAAGGTTAATAAACATACTATAAAAAGACAAACGAACCCCAAGTTGTTTATTATTAATATATATAACCTTATCTAAGTCATTTGGATGAACTTTATATTTTTAGTAATAAAATAACAATTAATAATATAATATTTGTTTTAAAAACTATTTTATGTCAATTTTGACACTATTTAGTAATTGATTTTTTTGAAAATCATAACAGAATTATTAGTTTGAAAAAAGTTATTCAAATCAATAATAACATGTCATATTAACCTATAAAAATAGTGGAATTCATAAAATTCTCAAATTACATTTATTTGGGTATTTTTAACATCAATTATGTCACTATTTCATTAATAAGATAATTACTGCATCATCAGTATGTCATAAATAAATTAAATTATTTAATATATAAAAATTAAAACTAAACTACAATTTTGTATAAAATCTTTTTATCTTTCTAATTAATATATATAGTATAATTTATCTTATGTATAACCCTATATTAAAAATTATATACTTATTAATCTTTGATTATAACTATTTTAACCCTTCTTTAAATAAATTAATAATAAATGTTCTAATCAAATCCAAGTGGGCCTAAATGGTCATATTTTATTCCTAAGGTTGTTTTTGGTCGAATTACACTTATCCAATAGAATTAGACAATGTGTTAGGGTAATAATAATATCATTTTTACCCTTAATTACCCTATTTACTTTTAACCGTGGAAAAAAAAGTAAAACGTTACTATTCACAAAAAATTATTTTCATCTCATTGAACCACATTTTACATACAGACATCAAACATGTCTTTCAGATTTTTTGGAATTCCACTCATAGAAGCGGTAAAATTATGTTTTATGAAAAATTCATTTTTTTAAACTACCACTCAGTGGTTTCACTATTCATCAAAAAATGAATGTTTCCAGAAAAATACCAAAAATTAGGCCTAAGCTATATTTGATATTATGAACTGAAAAATGATGTCTATTTTACCAAATTAAAAACATATCAGTTGAATTACATAATTCAAAAATTATTTCCTGTCGTCAAAACAAATAGCGTGTTCTTAAGAGATAATAACTATCAAAAGATTGACACTTGTTTATGTCTGGTTTAAATGTGAAATTACATCCAATGACCAACATTGTAAAATTTATTATAAATATACTTTAAAAAAACTCAAATTAGTAATTTATCACTATTAATTATTTCGATTAAAAAGGTTGGTTTTAATTAAAATTTATTAATTTTCACTTTTCATCAGAAAATGAAAGTTATCCGAAAAGTAACAAAATTTCACCATAAGCTAATTTCGATATTCCGAATCCAAAAATGAAGTCCATTTTGAAAAATAAAAATTTCAAAATTTCAAATAGTGGTTATTACTATTCATAACGGCTAGTTTTAATAATATTTTAGTTGCATATCATTGTTTAGTGAAACTCGGTATTGCGTACTACACACGCTACTGAGGAAGGTGGCGATTGCGCGCAATTCAAGGCAAGTCAATGATGCGTGTTGTGAAAGCTCCTTTTGGTGTAGAGTACAAAAGAAGACATCAATGAAATTAAAAAGAATATTTTTCATAAAATCTCTGGGTGTTACATTCTACCCCCCTTAAAATGAATTTCACCCTCGAAATTCATCGGGGTTATAAATGGTTTACAACTAGAAAGTTTCATTAATAGAAACCCACATCATAAAAAGGAATACCAAAACCAATCATTAAAAACAAAAGTATGAATCTTAATTGTTACCCAAATAAACTAATCAATGGGTTTCCACATTGGTGAAAATATGGATATAGAAGAGAAATCTTACCATCATGTTCTGATGGTAAGTGGTAGAGAACATGGCTATGTAAAAGCCAGGAATCACAAAGCCATAAATTTGTGACGATCTAAGGTACCATCTGATTCATCAGATATAAGAGCACTAGGACAACATTTTTGATTTTCAAGATCATTTCCCTAAAGTTGATGAAATTGGAATTAGAATAAATGCTTTCGTGATTTTGGTATAGTCTCACTGTTGGTCGTTCTTTGGACAATTTCCACTTCATCTCTTAAAGAGATGAAGTCGAATTTGTCATTCATGATGTGTTAGCAGATCATGTGATAGAATGATGGGTCATTCCATCTGTCTCAAACAAAACGTTAGAAAAGTTATCAAAATAAAATACATAAGTCCATATATAGTGAGATTAATCATATATGGTTCCTAAAATGAACTTATACTTCATATATAATACCGCGTAATAAAAATAAAACTAGTTTATACTAAACATGGACTTCTTGTAGGCCAGTGGTAGGCGAAAAAGGCCAGTCACACTTCGGCTGTGGGTTCGATTCCCATAGCCTTGTCCGACGCGATGAGCTGTCTCCCGTCCTGCAGGGTGTCCTTTTTCTAAAACTACATTACTATAACATCACATAAATAATATCAAAAAAAATTTATATCCTTAAATAATACTAAATTATGGTTAACATAATCCATTCTAATATTTATGCTTATCTAAAATACTTCGGTCCATGCTCATAGTATAAAGAAAACGATTACTTGAAATGTCGTCAACCAAGCTTGTCAAAAGATAACTCTTTCCACATAACAAAATAGAAAAAATTCTATATACTCAAACCATGATATAGCCTTCTCCTTATATCAGTCATGAGCTCATAAATACTATCAAACATTTAATTTTCTCCTTATCCCTTCATTATGCGCATATCATCTACATTCCAAAAATATCTGAATAACCTTTCATGGATACTGGTACCATTAATCATACACTTTCAAAACTCAAGCAATGACAACAGTGTAATAATCCTTAGATGTCTCTTTATTCAATAGTACCATGAGATTAATTATACAACATTACACATGATAAACATGTAATCATTCCACTAAATTCTTAAACCATTGACTGAGCTTCAATAATTATTTCATCTCACATATAATTTCTAGTCTCATCATCATCATCAACATAAACACTACCCATACAACCATACTGATTCTCTTCATTAGACTTTCCCTTAGGGCATTGGTTTGCATAATTCCTGTAAATTCCACATTTAAAACATTTAACCATTGTTGATGTTGTAGCAATACCATTATCCTCATCCCTGGTGTTAACTAAACCTTTTCCTTTGCACTTACTGGCTTTGTGTCCTTCTTTTCCACACCCAAAGCATCTTCCAGTTCCTTTGAAACATTCTCCTTGATGCCTCTTCCCACATGATTTACATAGGTGAAATTGAACTTTCTATCCTCTATGATCATCATGAAAATCTAGTTTTCTCTTATTAGTTGAATCAGGAAACTTAACAAATTTTACTTTATTGATCATATTATGAGATTGCCGATTCTGCATAATAATGATGTTTGGACATCCAAATCCCATTTCATTTGGTTTCTCATGAAGAATATCATTCCATTGTCCATCATATCCTCCATTATCCTGAATCATCTTGTTTCCAGTCATTTTCTAAAACCTAAAAAGAATAGTGTGAGAGGAAAAAATCATAATAAAGGGGGAGTAACTTCAATATCTAACATCTTTTGTTTAATCTAATATCGTTACCATAGTTCTAGGACTATATCCTATACGTATAATTATCCTTAGGGACATCCCTAGACATACCTTAGAAATATCTCTAGGTATCTCACTAACGTTTTCGCATCCTAGTTTCCAAGGGTTGACTAAACTTTTCCTCTGATACGAACTGTAGATAACTGAAGCTTAACAAACATGGACATTACATTACTTTTTAGGAATACTTAGAACTTAACAAAAACACACACACAAGGACCATAATAGTTTAGTGTCTTTGGAAACTCGGAATATAACCTTCTAATCGTGGTGAAAGATCTTCAACATCTCCCATAAAGATCTTCCTTTTTTTCATACCTAAAACCTTTAGTTATATCCTGGGGAAAAGAAAACATAAAAAGGGTGAGCTCAAATGCTCAGTAAGGGTAAGCATGGATAAAATAAAACATACCATATACATTTGAACTTAAAAAACATTAACACTATGTTTAAACATCAAAAGGTTGAGAAATGACACAAAACATGGAAGTACGTAAGGCATAGATCATAAAGAAACATTAAGAATGATAAAATAGAATGGGAATAAAACATGTAATTGTGGAAACCATTAAGAACAGGACATGATTTCAATAGTAGCCAAGGCATTGCTGCCAAGACCATCTTAGTGGACAAAGTCCCTTTCTGAATCGAGTTCACTCCTCGTTCCAGTCCTGTATTATTGAACCAGTTTAACTTGTCGTTCCAGGAATGTCTATCTCATGAGATTTAAATCATTACCCAATGCATTGGAGGGAGATATAGGTCCGACCGATTTCATAATATAATCATTCTTACTTGTGCCACAACATAAACATAAATCATTCATCATAACCCAATGAATCAAATGGGTTTCATAAACATCATTCCATCATCACATAATCCATATAAAATTAATTGACATCATTTCATAATAAGAAAAGTGAAACCATGTAAATCATAGAGACTTTATTCTTGAACCATACACATATGAAATAATGTCATCTTAGATGGAAAATGGTTTTGATAAAACACTTGAAATGAATTCTTTTGGAAAATATCCTTTCTTCTTCAAAATCAATTTCTTTTCACAAAACGTCATGAAATTTTAAAAGAAAAATATTTTGTTTAAAATAGTCATGAAATCATTTTGAGGAAGCTTCATGAAAATAAGGCTTTATAAAACTGTAAGAAACACGTTCGTGCCGTATAAGTTAAAAAACATTTTTCTTGTACTTTTGTCGTAAAAGTTAAAAAAGTAAATCGTAGGGTAAACAAAAGAATGATTCCTTACATACCATGGGGTAAAAGTAAAAATGGGTATAAAAGGTCCTTAAAAATACATGAATACACTTTTATAAAACATGGACATCGATGATAGTAATAACCCCAGTAAATACATACAAATATGTAATCTCGGATAAAAATTAGATTTGTACAATTATCCCTTACCATAGGTCCGATTTGCTTCATAAGTGTCCAACCCTCCTGTATAATGATTTAAATAATGTCATTAACTTTTTCCAGAATCATAATCATTGTTATGATATCATATATGGTTCACTTATGACTTTATATTACCCTTCTTTTGTAAATTCCATATTAAAGAGCGTTTTGGGTAAATTCGTTTCATTTTTCATCCGTGTATTGACCTGTAATTATTCATATGATTACTTAGATCATGATTACTTAATTATAGAATATAAAACATGATTTATATATAATATATATTCAGAATATACATATATATAATAGATCAGTAAATGGAAAAAAATACACCGTTCATGGAGACGGTAGGCCGTACGTACGCAAGAACGCTGTTTTCGTTTCCTTATTGAGTTGAATGGAATTAAGTAGATGAAATGCATATATATACACATAAATCCAGTATCATTATTATGTCATATATTTCATGATTAATTATTATATTTACTTTATAATCATTCATGAATGGTTAATGTGGAGAATGAATCTCATCGCGTCGTGGAGACGGTAGTCCGTACGTACGCACGAGCGATTATATCGTTCTCATGATCGTGGAATTGTATTGGAATGTATTTATACTATTTCAGAATCTATATCACATTAAAATAATCATATATAGTTATTATGTACACCATTATACCCATCCAAGTAAGGTGGTGATGGAAAATAGATTACACCACGGCGTGGAGACGGTATTCTGTACGTACGCACACGCGGTGATTTCATTTTCCATAGTATGAATAGATGGGGAAATAGGGTTGTTTAATAATTATAATAACATATCGGTATATTAGTGATACTGATTTTATTACTTCATAATGAAATAACCTATGAAGATGATGTTGAAGAAGAAATACAGTTGAAAGTATCGGTAACAGACATTACCTCTTCTTTGAAGTGCCTCTTTGAGTCCTCCTCTTAGGGCACTAAAATTGGTCTTTGAAGAACACAAGGACCTCTAGGATGTTTCTAGGGAAGTGGAGAAGATAATTCGGTAGGGGTTGGCTGAACTAGAAGGCTCAATGTGGTGTGAGGAAGAGAGGGAGGAGGTTTCCTTTTATAAGGGAGGAGAGGGGAACCTTTGGAAAAACTAAAAATATTATTTTATTATTAAGATAAATTCGGGTTTAAATAGCGCCAAATTAATTTATTTCTAAGCTAAGATGGGGATGGGTCAAAATAATCTCATCCAATAGAATTTAGACAAGTTTAGGTTCCTATTTTAACCTTATCATTTCGATATAACATTAAGTTAGATAATTTTACTTTTATCGTGTCTTTTTGTGTTCTTACACTATAAGGTTAATAAACTTACTATAAGAAAGAAAACGAACCATAAGTTGTTTATTATTAATATATATAACCTTATCTAATTCATTTGGCCGAACCTTATATTTCTAGTAATAATATTTCAATTAATAATATAATATTTGTTTTAAAAACTATTTTATGTCAATTTTGACACTATTTAGTAATTTATTTTTTTGAAAATCATAACAGAATGATTTGTTCGAAAAAAAAGTTAATTAAATCAATAATAACATGTCATATTAACCTTGAAAACTAGTGGAATTCATAAAAGTCTCAAATTTCATTTATTTGGGTATTTATAACATCAATTATGTCACTATTTCATTAATAAGATAATTACTCCCTCATCATTGTGTCATAAATAAATTAAGTTATATAATGTCTAAAAATTACAAATAAAAAACCATTATGTAGGAAATATTTTTATCTTTCTATTGAATATTTATAGTCTAATTTATCTTATGTATAACCCAATAATAAAAATGATATACTTATTAAACTTTGATATTAATTATTTTAACCATTCTTTAAATAAATTAATAATAAATGTCATAATCTAATCCAAGGGGACCTAAATGGCCATATTTTAATCCTAAGGTTGTTTTTTGTCGAATTAAACTTATCCAATAGAATTAGGAAATTTGTTAGAGTAATAATAATATCAATTTTACCCTTAATTACCCTATTTACTTTTAACCGTGGTAAAAAAAAGTAAAACGTTACTATTCACTAAAAATAATTTTCATCTTATTGAACCACATTTTACGTACTTACATCAACCACGTCTCTATGATTTTTTGGGATTCCACTCACAGAAGCGGAAAAATTATGTTTTATGAAAAATTCATTTTTTTAAACTACCACTTAGTGGTTTCACTATTCATCAAAAAATGAAAGTTTCCAGAAAAATACCAAAAATTAGGCCAAATATATATTTGATATTATGAACTGAAAAATAGTGTATATTTTACTAAATTCAAAACATATCATTTGTATTACTTAATTGAAAAATTAATTCCCGTCGTCAAAACAAATAGCGTGTTCTTAAAAGATAATAACTATCAAAAGATTGACACTTGTTTATATGTGGTTTAAATGTGAAATTACATCCAATGACCAACATTGTAATATTTATTCTAAATATAATTTAAAACCACTCAAATTAATTATTTATGACTATTAATTATTTCGATTAAAAAGGGTTTTTTCAATTAAAATTTATTAATTTTCACTTTTCATCAGAAAATGAATGTTATCCGAAAAGTACCAAAATTTCACCCTAAGCTAATTTCGATATTCCGAATCCAAAAATGAAGTCCATTTTGAAAAATAAAATTTAAAAAATTTCAAAATGTGGTTATTACTATTCATAACGGCTAGTTTTAATAATATTTTAATAGCATATCGTAGTTTAGTGAAACTCGGTATTGTGTACTACACACGCTATCGAGGTAGGTTGCGATTGCGCGTAATTTAAGGCAAGTCAATGATGCATGTTCTGAAATCTCCCTTTGGTGTAGCGTACAATAGAAGACATCAATGAAATTAAAATGAATATATTTCATAAAATCTCAGGGTGTTACATTCTACCCCCCTTAAAATGAATTTCACCCTCGAAATTCGTCGGGGTTATAAATGGTTTACTCCTCGAAAGTTTATTTAATAGAAACCCACATTGTAAAAAGGAATACCAAAACCAATCATTAAAAACAAAAGTATGAAATGTAATGGTTACCCAAACAAACTAATCACTGGGTTTCCTCATAGGTGAAAATATGGATATGGAAGAGAAATCTAACCATCATGTTCTGATGGAGAGTGGTAGAGAACATGGCTATGGAAAATCCAGCAATCACAAAGCCATAAATTTGTGACGATCTAAGGTACCCTCTTATTCATCAGATATAAGAGCACAAGGAGAACATTTTTTGTTTTCAAGATCATTTCCCTAAAGTTGATGAAATTAGAATTAGAAGAAATGCTTTCGTGATTTTGGTATAGTCTCACCGTTGGTCGTTCATTGGAAAATTTCCACTTCATCTCTTAAAGAAATGACGTCGAATTTGTCATCCATTATGTGTTAGCAGATCATATGATAGAATGATGGGTCATTCCATCTGTCTCAAACAAAAGGTTAGAAAAGTTATCAAAAAAAACATAAGTCCATCTATAGTGAGATTAATCATATGTGGTTCCTAAAATGAGCTTATACTTCATATATCATACCGCGTAATAAAATAAAACTAGTTTCTACTAAACTGGGACTTCTTGTAGGCTAGTGGTAGGCGAAAAAGGCCAGTCACTCTTCAGTTGTGGGTTCGATTCCCACAGCCTTGTCCGATGCCATGGGATGTCTCGTGTCCTGCAGGTTGTCCTTTTTCTAATACTACATTACTATAACATCACATAAATATTATCAAAAAAAGTTATATCCTTAAAAAATAAAAAATTATGGTTAAAATAATCCATTCCAATCTTTTGGATTATCTAAAATACTTCTGTCCAAGCTCATAGTATAAAGAAAACGATTACTTGAAATATCGTCAACCAAGCATGTCAGAAGTTAACTGTTTCCACATACCAAAATCAAAAAATTCTATATACTCAAACCATGATATAACCTTCTCCTTATATCAGTCACGAGTTCATAAATACTATCAAACATCTAATTTTCTCCTTATCCCTTCATTATGCGCATATCATCGACATTCCAAAAATATCTGAATATCCTTTCATGGATACTGGTACCATTAAACATACACATTCAAAACTCATGGAAAGACAACAGTGTAACAATCCTTAGATGTCTCTTTATTCCATAGTACCATGAGATTAATTATTCAACATTACACATGATAAATATTTAATCATTCCACTACATTCTAAAACCATTGAACGAGCTTCAATAATTATTTCATCTCACATATCATTTGTAGTCTCTTCATCATAATCAATATAAACACTACCCATATGACCATACTGATTCTCTTCATGAGTCTTTCCCTTAGGGAATTGGTTTTCATAATTCCCATAAATTCCACATTTAAAACATTTAACCATTGTTGATGTCGTAGCAATACCATTATCCTCATCCCTGTTGTTAACTGAACCTTTTCCTTTGGACATACTGGTTTTGTGTCCTTCTTTTCCACACCCAAAGCATCTTCCAGTTCCTTTGAAACTTTCTCCTTGATGCCTCTTCCCACATGATTTACATAGGGGAAATTGAACATTCTTTCTCTATGATCATCATGAAACTCCATCTTTCTCTTATTAGCCAAGTCAGGAAACATACCAAATTTTATTTTATTGATCATATTATGAGATTGATGATTCTTCATAATAATGTTGTTTGGACTTCCAAATCCCATTTCATTTGGTTTCACATGAAGAATATCATTCCATTGTCCATCATATCCTCCATTATCGTGAATCATCTTGTTTCCAGCCATTTTCTAAAACCCAAAAAGAATAGTGTGAGAGGCAAAAATCATAATAAAGGGGGAGTAACTTCAATATCTAACATGTTTGGTTTAATCTAATATCATTACCATAGTTCTAGGACAATATCCTATACGTATACTTATCCTTAGGGACATCCCTAGACATACCTTAGAAATATCTCTAGAGATCTCACTAACGTTTTTGCATCCTAGTTTCCAAAGCTTGACTAAACTTTTCCTCTGATACCAACTGTTGAGACCCAAAGTTTAACGTACATGGACATTACATTACATTTGCGGAATACTTAGTACATAACAAAAACACACACACAAGGACCATAATAGTTTAGTGTCTTTGGAAACTCGGAATATAATCTTCTAATCATGGTGAAAGATCTTCAACATCTTCCATAAAGATATTCCTTTTTTTCATACCTAAAACCTTTCTTTATAACCTGGGGAAAATAAAACATAAAAATGGTGAGCTCAAATGCTCAGTAAGGGTATGCATGGATAAAATAAAACATACCATATACAATTGAAATTAAAAAACATTAACATAATGTTTAAACATCTAAATCTTGAGAAATGACACAAAACATGGAAGTACATAAGGCATAGATCATAAAGAAACACTAAGAAGGATAAAATAGAATGGGAATAAAACATGTAATTGTAGAAACCATTAAGCACAAGACATGATTTCTATAGTAGCCAAGGTATTACTGCCAAGACCATCTTAGTGGACAAAGTCCCTTTCTGAATCGAGTTCACTCCTCGTTCCAGTCCTGTATTACTGAACCGGTTTAACTTGCCGTTCCAGCCATGTCTATCTCATGAGATATAAAGCTTTACCCAATTCATGGGAGGGAGATATAGGTCCCACCCATTTCATAATGAAATCATTCTTACTTGTGCTACAACATAAACATAATTCATTCATCATAACCCAATGAATAAAATGGGTTTCATAAACATAATTCCATTATCACATAATCAATATAAAATAAATGGACATAATTTCATAATAAGAAAACTGAAACCATGTAAATCATAGAGACTTTATACTTGAACCATACACATATGAAATAATGTCATCTTAGATTGAAAATGGTTTTGATAAAACACTTGAAATGAATTCTTGAGGAAAATATCCTTTCTTCTTCAAAATCAATTTCTTTTCACAAAACGTCATGAAATTTTAAAAGAAAAATATTTTGTTTAAAATATTCAAGAAATCATTTTGAGGAAGCATCATGAAAATAAGGCTTTATAAACCCGTAAAAAACCCGTTCATGCTGTATAAGTTAAAAATTATTCTTCTTGTACTTTTTTCGGAAAAGTTAAAAAAGTACCTCGTAGGGTAAACAAAAGAATGATTCCTTCCATACCATGGGGTAAAAGGAAAATGGGTATAAAAGGACATTGAGCATACATGAATACACTTTTATAAAACATAGACATGGATGATAATAATAACCCCAGTAAATACTTACAAATATGTAATCTCGGATAAAAATGAGATTTGTATAATTATCCCTTACCTTAGGTCCGATTTTCTTCATAATTGTCTGAAACTCCTATATAATGATTTAAATAGTGTCATTGACTTATTCCAGAATCATACTCATTGTTATGATATAATATATGGTTCACTTATGACTTTATATTACCTGTTCTTTTGTAAATTCCATGTTAAAGAGCGTTTTGCGTAAAATCGTTTCATTTGTCGTCCGTGTTTTGACCTGTAATTATTAATATGATTACATAGATCATGATTACTTAATTCCAAAATATAAAACATGATTTATATATAATATATATTCATAATATACATATATATAATAGATTAGTAAATGGAAAGAAATACACCGTTCATGGAGACTGTAGGTCGTACGTACGCATGAATGCTGATTTTGTTTCCTTATTGAGTTGAATGGAATTAAGTAGATGATATACATATATATACACATAAATCCAGTATCATTATTATGTCATATATTTCATGATTACTTATTATATATACTTTATAATCAATCATGAATGGTTAATGTGGAGAATGAATCTCATCGAGTCGTGGAGACGGTAGTCCATACGTATGCATGAGCGATTATATCTTTCTCATGATCGTGGAATTGTATTGGAGTGTATGTATACTATTTCAGAATCTATATCACTTTACAATAATCATATATAGTTATTATGTACACCATTATACCCATCCAAGTAAGGTGGTGATGGAAAATAGATTACACCACGGCGTAGAGATGGTATTCCGTACGTACGCACGTGCAGTGATTTCGTTTTCCATAGGATGGATATATGGTGAAATAGGTTTGTTTCACACTTATAATAACATATCAGTATATGAGCGATACGTATGTTATTACTTTATAATGAAAAAACATAAGAAGAAGAAGTGGAAGAAGAAATAAAGTTGAAAGATTTGGTAACGGGCATTACCTCTTATTTGAAGCACCTCTTTGAGTACTCCTCTTAGGGCACTAAAATTTGTCTTTTAAGAAGACTAGGACCTCTAGGATGTTTCTAGGTAAGTGGAGAAGATAATTTGGCAGGGTTTGGCCGAGCTAGAAGGCTCATAGTGGTGTGAGGCAGAGAGGGAGGTGGTGCCCTTTATAAGGGAGGAGAGAGGCACCTTTGAAATAACTAAAAATATTATTTTATTATAAAGTCAAATTCGGGGTTAAATAGCTCCAAATTGATTTATTTCTATGTTAAGTTGGGGATGGGTCAAAATACACTCATCCAATATAATTTAGACAAGTTTAGGTTCCTATTTTAACCTTATCATTTAGATTTAACATTAAGTTAGATAATTTTACTTTTACCGTGTGTTTTTGTGTTCTTACAATATATGGTTAATAAACATACTATAAGAAGCCAAAAAAACCCGAATTTGTTTATTATTAATATATATAACATTATCTAAGTCATTTTTCCGTACCTTATATTTTTAGAAATAAAATAACAATTAATAATAAAATATTTGTTTTAAAAACTATTTTAAGTCAATTTTGACACTATTTAGTAATTATTTTTTTGAAAATCATAACAGAATGATTAGTTCGAAAAAAGTTAATTAAATCAATAATAACATGTCATATTAACCTATAAAATTAGTGGAATTCATAAAAGTCTCAAATTACATTTATTTGGGTATTTATAACATTAATTATGTCACTATTTCATTAATAAGATAATTATTGCACCATCATTGTGTCATAAATAAATTAAATTATTTAATGTTTCAAAATTAAAAAATAAAATACCATTGTGTAGGAAATATTTTTAGATTTCTATGGAATATTTATAGTCAAATTTATCTTATGTATAACCCTATATTAAAAATGTTATATTTATTAAACTTTCATTCAACTATTTTAACCCTTCTTTAAATAAATTAATAATAAATGTCCTAATCTATTCCAAGTGAGCCTAAATGGTCATATATTATTCCTAAGGTCTTTTTTGGTGTAATTACACTTATCCAATAGAATTAGGACATGTGTTAGGGCAATAATAATATAATTTTACCCTTAATTACCCTATTTACTTTTAACTATGGTAAAAAAAAGTAAAACGTTACTATTCACCAAAAATTATTTTCATCTCATTGAACCACATTTTACATACTGAGATCAACCATGTCTCTCAGATTTTTTGAAATTCCACTCACAGAAGTGGTAAAATTATGTTTTATGAAAAATTAGTTTTTTAAACTACCACTTAGTGGTTTCACTATTCATCAAAAAATGAAAGTTTCCAGAAAAATACCAAAAATTAGGCCTAACCTATATATGATATTATGAACTGGAAAATGATTTCTATTTTACCAAATTCAAAACATATCAGTTGCATTACTTAATTTAAAAATTAATTCCTGTCGTCAAAACAAATAGCGTGTTCTTAAAAGATAATAACTATCAAAAGATTGACACTTATTTATGTCTGGTTTAAATGTGAAATTACATCCAATGACCAAAATTGTAAAATTTATTCTAAATATACTTTAAAACCACTCAAATTAATAATTTATCACTATTAATTATTTCTAATAAAAAATTTGTTTTTAATTAAAATTTATTAATTTTCAATATTCATCTGAAAATGAAATTTATCCGAAAAGTACCAAAATTTCACCCTAAGCTAATTTAGATATTCCGAATCCAAAAATGAAGTCCATTTTGAAAAATAAAATTTAAAAAATTTCAAAAAGTGATTATTACAATTCATAATGGCTAGTTTTAATAATATTTTAATAGAATATCGTTGTTTAGTGAAACTCGGTATTACGTACTACAGACGCTATCAAGGAAGGTCGCGATTGCGCGTAATTCAAGGAAAGTCAATGATGCGTGTTGTGAAAGATGCCTTTGGTGTAGCGTACAACACAAGACATCCATGAAATTAAAAAGAATATTTTTCAAAAAATCTCAGGGTGTTACAGTTAATAAATTTAAATGAATGTAATTGGAAACTTTAGTATTGTTTACTTATGAGTACTCAGTTGTTTATTGATTCATTTTTCATATTCCCTACAATATATATTCACTGATTGTTATGCACCTATCTTTTGCTGTTTTCCTAATGGGATTCATCTCACACCATGTTCAGGATTTGATATTCTACCTAGATAGATATGGTTGTAGGTATAGATATGGGAAATCACCCTTCTATATAAAGTATTTTATTTCTGTTGGAGTTGGAGATAATGGGACCAAGATGAGGCTTGGGATGCTATTGGAGTTATTTACCGTTTTCAGTACATTGGTTTTAGGGTTGTATTTCCAGTATTGTGACTTTTTGCTGGTTTACTAGATAAATTTTACATGAATCATTATAATTATAGAGATATAAATAAATAAATAAATATATATATATATCAATGGTGAAGTTTTTATTACTATCATTATTTTTCTATTTAATTTGTTGTATGGTATTGCTGCTTCTAATGTTGTTTATTATTGTTATTCTACTGTGTTGCAATGTCAATGAGGGAATAGTTTCCCCACAATCATAACTGAGGCCCTCGCTAATAATTGGCATCCTCTTTCATTTGGGGAAATGTGCTTGAGGTAGTGTGACTAACCAGGTATGGGGCACCTTTGGGAAGCACCCAAAGCCGGGAAGTTACAAACGACGTGAAATATGGGGTTTATAGACAAAATTTGAAAATATTTATAATGTTTTAGTATTATAATGGGATATAAAATTTATTAACATAACTTAAATTGGATAAATAGATATATTATTTACATAATTTTACTTCAAAATAGATTGAATATATAATTTAAAATTTAGAATAAATTAAACGGGAAGGTATTTTTTAATCAAAACTCAGTATTTATCACTATTAATAAAAAATTAAACTTTTTCTATAAATTAGATAAAATTTCCCTCAATAAAATTGATATGTTGATTTAATGTATGAATTTTATTCTTTAAAATAAAAATTATAAATTTTTTTAAAATTTTATTTAAAATAAGTGCGCCAAAGGTGGAAAAAATATTTTTATTGAAAAAATATCATTTTCAGGATAAAATTAGATTTATTATTATATTATAAATTATTCATTAAAATAACACATCATATTTTATATTTATAATTTATTAATATATTACATTGTATTAAATATCAAAATAGTATTTTCAGAAAGAGTTCTCCTTTATATCCCAATGGTTTATAATTTCATTTCTAATTGATATATCACCAACGAAGTCATTATTTATCAATGTATAAACTATATTTTTCATAATTTAATTTATTATATTGATACCTTTCATACCTATTTCATGGTTATAAAATTTACATTATGTGATAATGTATTAATAATATTAATAGTTTTTTTTAAACTCACGGTTGCATATAATGCATTCTATACTCGGTGTCTTTTTGTTATTCAAGTTGTATATAGTGTTACTTATAGAAAAATATAAAACATATAATTAATGTAACAAATTATATCAAAAATATGAAATTAATTTGAAAATAATCCCCAAAATATTATGGTGTTATAGACCTTTATAGAAAAATATAGATATTCAGTACATATTTTATGAATGAACAATGGTGGTGAATAAGAAAATAATGAGTTCAATGGTTATTATGAAAAACATGGTATTATTTATGACTGTACTGCATTATGAACACCCCTTATAAATGGTATTATGAAATAATAGGTATATTTTGTTGATATGAAATTAACATTGTTTATATACCATGATAATTCCAATAACTTTTGGAGTTTGGATATCAATACAACAATTTATTTTGAGAATAATTTTTTATAAATCCAAAACTATTATATGAATCCTAAAATATTTAACTCAATTATAATCCATGTTCATGAAACATAAATGTTTTTTGAATTATCTACTTTATAAAAATATGTGGTAATAATATTAGAAAAATTCATCAATGTGGATTTGATGAAATATATATCAGTTATCCTCCTAATGATAGATGATTCAAATTTTATATTAAAGATAAAAAAATTTGGTTGATTCTAAAGATGGATAAAGTTTTGGAAAATATTATATTCATGAATTACCATTAGATATTATACAATTAAATGATGAAAATAATGTGGGTTTTTTTAGAAAAGTGAAATTGTTCCCCAAAATGATGATTTTGATTCAAATTTTTATTGTGTTTTGGATTAACTTCATACATCTCATCCTAGGATGAGAATGTAAGTGGATGTTGAAAACATTATATTTAATCAAGAACCATAGGTTAATAAAAAATATCATCACGCTTAGTTTCATATTGATTCATGTACTCAAACATTGATCCCTAGAATGTCAAATAACACACGAGAATCACGAGTGGATTTGTTATATTAATAAATATATATGTCAGATTGATAAGAATGATTATTGAGAACATGTACCCCAAAAAATAATTAAAATAAATTTGTTACAAAAAGCTTTTTTAGAATAAAATTAATAAATATGTTGAAGTCATTTGAAATAAAATAATGACTATTTTGGCCACATACTAAATTATTTATGGAATTAATTTTAATGAGACAATTTATCCACTTATAAGATTAAACACTATCAGATTTTTTATTTATTTTACTGAAAAAATTTGTAGTGAATTTTTTTTAATTAATATAAAGTCACATTTTCTTAATATATTATATGATAAATAAGTTTATATTAAATAAAAATGTGGATTCATGATTTGAAAAGATAAATGTTATGTGTGTATGATAAATAATGATTTAAACATGATGATGCTATATATAAGAGATTGGTGTTCCAAATTTGGAACCTATATAAGAAAAATTTAATTTCATGAAAGGAAGAGTTTATAGTAATATCTACATTAAAAAAATCTTCGGCATTACCACATATATATTTTTAATGTTGATGATATTATCATTGATGGAAATGTGATTAAACATGAGAGATTTCTATTTTAGAGAAGACGAAGTAATTTGAAATTTCTATTCAGGGAGATATGAAATATTTTCATGTGATAAAAATTTAACAAAATATGAAATATATTTTTTCCACTTAGTTAAAGTAAGATAATTAACATAAATGTATCTTTTTTGAAGAATAAGACCTAATTTCCACACCAATTTCACTTAGAACAATCTTGGTGAACGATGGAGAATACAAGGAAACTAATCCTATGGAATTTTGGATGTTTGTTCAATGTTTTAATTATCAGACATATTCAATGACATAAATTGTATATAATGTTCCTCTTTTTTCATGATTCATTATTACCCTAAATAAATATAATATCATGTTACAAAAATGGATTATCAGATATATCATATGCACAATATATATCAGTATCAATTATGAAATCTCAAAAAGATTGATTTATTTTGTTATTGGGACACTAACTAAGATAGAAGTGTAGATTAAAATAGATTAAAATATGGTGGATTTTTTTGTGATTTTTTTATTTTAAATGAAAATAATAAATAATAAATACTATTAGTATGATTAATAATATGTTTGTTGTTGCTATAGAAGATGAGAAAAACTTATTTAGATGAAAACTATATTGGAAGATCATTTGATGGAAGAAACATTGCAATTACTAGTGGGATGTGATAACACAAGTATATTTAATCTCACTAAAAACCACATAATCATTATATATAAATGAATATAGATATAAAACATCACTTCATTTAAGATCATATTGAGAAGTATGAAGTAATTATGGAATATGATCATAAAACATAGAATGTTGCTGATATATTCACCTAACTATTTCCAAAAGAAAAATTTTATAAAAAATTATTGAACATGGTCATTCATTCCCCTATATTTAAGGATAATTTATGTGGCTATATCCTCACACCCATGGTGTATAATAATATTTATTTTAATCGGGAAAAAATTATATTACATAATTCATTACATTTTTATGTTCATAAAATTTTATGGATGAAATTTATTTAGGAGGAGTTGTTAAATGGGGTGTGATATTATTTAAACATACATGAAAAATCATAATACGTCATTGAAGTGAATGAATGAAATAATTTTCTTGTATATTGAAATGAAAAAGCTAACCTAGTTCGAGATTTATAGATAAATATTCATGAGGATATAAAGAATAATATGATTCTGATGTTAATTATTTTTGGAATCATTGTTTTGTGTTCAATAATTATTGTTTCCAATATTGAGTTCAGTCAGGTATCCATAAAATTATTGTATAAGAGATCAATATATTTATTTATAAATTCATATTTATTTAAAAAAATTTGTAGAGATCAAAATTTAATGGGTTAGATTCTTGGTACCACGATGGCTAGAGATGGGTATGATATTTTTGGATGTAAAATGTTTCTCACATGGAATATAAATTCGTTTGATTAGTATAAATTACCTTACTTTGTCAAATATTCAAATATTGGTGATAAAAAATGATGCAATTTGACAAAGGGAATTAATAAATTTTTTTCCAATAATTTCTATCTCTCATTTTTTTATGAAAATATATATTCAAAAGGTTTAGGAAAATAATGTTTGTAAATTCCATGTCTGGCTTAGATTTTAGGTTTTGAATGTTTCAAAATTCACGAGTTATAAAAAATTTTAGGATATATTAATTGTTTTGAAATTGGTGAAACACGTTTGGGTGAATAATGATTTCATTTCAATATTCTAGGAAATTCAATTGAAAGTTAAAATTGGATTGAGTCACCATTATGGAATGTTTTTTAAATTATTTAAACTATTTTTGAGGTTTTTAGCTATAAATAAAATAATTATTTTGATATAAATTTGTGGTGTTTTCCAAAAAGCTAGAATCCAATGATATTAAAAATATGAATGCTAGAGGAAGGAAAAAAATGAGGTCTTTAAATGATGTCTTGTGTATATGTATTTTTTACACTATCTATCATAATTTTTTTATTCTATTTTAATGTTTTTTCTATTTCCAAAGAATCATATAGACCATGATTCAAAATTAACTATGTTGTTTTATAAGTGTAATGATAATAATGTTTACAAAGATTCCAGGGAATGATATTTTATGAGTAGCAAGTATATTGATTATTTACAAAAAGTTCATTAGAAAAAATAATTGTAAAATATTTATCAAATAACAAAAAATAATCATGAGTAGGGTATAGATGAACTATAACTTGATGAATGAAAATTATATTGATTGTTTAAAATAGAATAATCATACATGGTGAACTGAAAAATGGTTCTTCAGGGTAAAATTTTCAATGTTCTAATATTATTAATGGTTATAAGTCCATTATTCAGTTTTCATAATGTTAAAAAATGTGAAAATAATGATTTTTTATTTTATTATTTCAAATATAAAAAAGAAAATATTGATTCTTGAATATTGTAAAGAAATTTTAAAAAGAATAATTTCACTAAAGTTTCTCGAATTCAATGAATATGGTTATATAATTATTAATAAAATTGTGGTGAAATATTTGACTGGGACATTAAAATATTTAGTTTTCAATTGAGTGAGAGATTAAAATGATTTTTACTCCTATGGACCATGAAATTATATAAAATAATGGATTGTAATTTATATTTAAAAGGGTACTTTTCACACATGTCTGATAGACAAAGAGATATAGAATCATTTTCATACAATTACCTCAGATGACATTTTGTCTCTCAGAGTTTTTTTGAAGAGATGTTTCAAAATAAGTATTCAAATGTTTGCTAAAGAAGACAAATATGTATAAAACAAACATAGAAGTAGTAATCATGGAAAATATGAACAAATGACTGAAAAATATGTTATTCATGTATAATCATATAATAAAATATGAAATATATTGTATTGTTTTATAGATTACATCATATGAACATATTAGATGTCGATTCTTGATAGACATTCCCAAAACATCCATCATACATATGAAAAACATTTTGAAGTATTTTTTACATTTCTCTATGTATGAAAGTTAATCTTAACTATTTTTTTACAAAAATAAAAAAAGGATGTTTTTCAATGCATCATAGTGATTACGTTTTGGACAATTTGGTGAGGGTTTATAAAGTTGTTGTGAAATCCTTCTTACATATCTTTCTATAAGAAAATCACATGTTATATAGTTTTGATAATAGTAAACCAAAATGTATAAAAATATTATCTTATTATTGTATCGACATGAAATTATTTTTATCTAGTGGATTTTGTGGTACTGGATTGTTTCCAAACCATTCCAAGGACAAGCTGAAAATTTTGATTAGTTAACCATGCAATTTTTTGTGTTTTTGTGGCAGTGCATGATATTTTTTATAGAAAAGTTAATATTATTTAATAAAAGGTTTTAATACCCCCAGTTTGTAGTATATAACCCTTACTTGATGTTTTTTATGGTTATAATGTTTAAGGGTGGTGGATGGGAGAGTTGGGAGAACATTAGAAGTGATTTGGGGGAAGAATGGATGTCGCATTTGAAGAACACGGTTTTCCAAATCGTGTAGCCAACCCATGTGAAATGGTATTCTTGAGGCTGTAGCTACAACATGTTTAGAGAACGGTTACAGAGAGTGTACGTGGAAGTTGTGCAAGGGTCTGCCTAGGAAGTAGCCAAAACACGATTAGCACAAAGTTTATCAAACTTTAATGACTCGGTTCTGGAAGCCACCCAGTGGCGCCCCATACCCGGTTGGTCACATGGGATCACGCACATTTCCACAAACTCCAAAGGCTTCCGACTAGCAGCAAGGGCCTTAGGTGTGATAGTGGAGAAAATATGCTCTCATTGGAAGAGTATACAGAGGAAGAAAAAAAACATGCAACAACGGAAGTCTTAATAACCAACAATGTAAATAGTGGAAGACTAAATAAACAAACTGGAGCACATATGTATATATATGAAATGATGCATGATACATAACTAGGAAAGCATACAAATAATTCACAATGCTGGAAAACACTATAGTAACAAAACAATTACAAAAGAAAAGTAAATGGATCCTCAATATCGCAAGCCAATGCTTGGTCCCATGTTTTCCTCCTCCAAGCAATCATGTTCCAGAAGTCGAAGGGTGCTTTCCCTTGTCTATAAATGAAACAACATAGTCTGGTTGGGCCCAAAATCATGACCCAAACAGGGTGTGAGATAAAATACCAGTAGGAAACCACCCAATGATCTGTTCCTAATAGTCAGTGAGTATATGGCAGGTAAAAGAACACTAAGAAGTAAACAACAACAGCAAAGCAGTAGGCAGTAAATAGTAAGAAGTATAGAAGGATGATACACATCAGTATTCAAATCCATAACCAACAATAGTGGGGAATTAATAGCTAACAAGAAATAATTTCCCTTGGATGTACTCGCATCCATCCCATCTGGTCCAATCCATGAAGTACCACAACTCTCTGGGCAGTGTGCTCATCCTAACCCCTCCGGCATGGTCATACGCATTTATGAGACTCTATGGGGAATCTCACTCGGTCAGTTACCTTTATAATCTAGGGTAGTCAGGGACTCTCTAGAGGGAGATCACGCTGTCTAAACCTCTTATCCCCAAGGTCTAGAGACTCTATGAGGAACCTATCTCAGTCAATTCCTCCTATAGCCTTAGGTATACCACAGACTCTCTGATGAAGCTCACTTGGTCAATTCCTCCTCCATCCTGGGAATGTACTTACAGAGATTCAAACAAGTTAAGACTATTTGAGGAATCTCACTCGTTCAACCCTCCTATAGTCTATAAAATTCAAGACTCTCTGGGAGCTCACTCGGTCCATCCCCTCTATAGTCTGTAATGTTTAAGACTCTCTCAGAATCTCACTCGGTCTATCCCTTATAGTCTATAGCACCAGGTTCTCTCAGCCTCGTGCCAGTCAGTGCATAATAATACTATAAGGCCAATGTACACCTATAGATCTACTTGGCTAACCAAGTTACACATATAGATCCACTTATTTAAGTAGTATACAAGGAAACAAGCATTTCCTGAGTTTTACTTCAACCTATAACCATAAGTCATGAAACAGGTGTAACTGCCAAAGGTAAACAAGACCCAAAGGTTGTCAATAGAAAGAAGCAAGGAAAATAAATCCAAGCAGAACAATTTATCCTCTAACATGGTCAAATTACATCTACACAAGAATATAGTCATGGCAGAAAAACAACAAGGGAAAAAAGGAAACCACACAATACACCGTTCACGGGTATCAGTGGATATTCGTACATAAAACTCATAGACTATGAACGGTAAGGAACAAACCACCTACCTCGATCCTAGGTGATCAATATACTTGAACCACGATGGATAATTCCCCCTAGAACATCGTAGATCTAAGAAAATGAAAAAATGTTCAACTTTAGAAAACTTTAGAAATAGGAAGAATTGGAAAACAAGGCTCAAGAAGAAGGAAGAACTCACCGCTGTGCTTCCAACACAATAGACCGTGCT
This sequence comes from Viscum album, assembly GCA_963277665.1. Taxonomy (NCBI): domain Eukaryota; kingdom Viridiplantae; phylum Streptophyta; class Magnoliopsida; order Santalales; family Viscaceae; genus Viscum; species Viscum album. The sequence goes on along the minus strand of OY728128.1, from coordinate 2,102,350,422 downwards.
CGAATCAGAGAATAGATGGTGAATCAGGGGCTCAGGAAAGATCCGTTCCTATGGGTCATTCTCAGATGAAGAACCTGGAGAAGGGGTGTGTTCTGTCTGTTAGGCGCGATCCTGGTGCGTTTAGTGAAATAAAGAAAAGTACACGGTGTGTACTTTTAGAGTACACGGCGTTTACTAGGTTTTTCCGTACTCCTACAAAATCGGCCTCCACGTGACCCATACACACAATGTGTGTGGCCCGAGCACGGCCAACACACGGCTTTGAGCCGAAGAAGAGAACACAACATGTACTCAGAAAGTAAACGACTTGTACTTCGAAATTTTTAAGAAACTCCATTTTCCTTAAAAACTCCAGAAAAAGAACAACATACCTAAAACGAAGATCCAGGTTCTTACAAACATCCCCCTTTAAAAAAATTCATCCTTAAATTTCCTTAGATGGGAATAAAAGAAGGATCCTCACAAACTTCCGGCCACTACGATCGAACCTCGGACTCCCTCTCCAAAGTCTCGTCCTTTACTCGCCTGTGCTGCCATATCACTCGTACCAGAGGAACAGACTGGCCTCGGAGAACCTTCGTACTTCAATAGACAATATGGATGGGATGCTCTTCAAACAACACATCCACTTGGAGCTCAACCTCCTCACGTTTAAAGACATGGGACAGGTCTGAAAATTAATGTCAGAACTGAGAGACGTGGAAGACGTCGTGCATGGCCTGGTACCTTTGAGATAGCTGCAACTGATAGGAAAGTTACCCAACTCTCTACAAAACTTCAAACGGCCCAATGTACCGCGGTGAAAGCTTACCCTGTCTCTGAATCCTCTTGTGTCCCAACCTCGGTGCCATACACAAGGAAACCTGATCCCTGACCTTGAACTCAAAAGGTTGTCTCCGCTGATCTGCATAAGACTTATGTCGAGACTGTGCTATATCCATCCTCTTCCGAATAAACACTATCTTCTCTGAGGTCTCCTGAACAAGATGAGGTCCTAGCAAAGCTCCCTCTCTTGCCACTAGCCAGCATAAGGATGATCGGCATGGCTTACCGTACAGAGCCTCGTATGGTGCCATCTGAATGGTCGCCTCAAAACTGTTGTGGTAGGAAAACTCCACAAGAGGTACATACTTAACCCAAGAACCACCTAAGTCTAAAATGAAAGCTCGGTGCATATCCTCAAGTGCCTGGATCGTGCACTTAGACTGGCCATCAGTTTGGGGATGGTATGATGTACTCAAAACTACCTGTGTACCCAAATCCTTCTAGAGTCCCTTCCAGAACCAAGAGGCAAAGCACACATCCCAGTCTAAAACAGTGGAGTATGGAACTCCATGTAGACGCACAATCTCTCATATGTACAATCATCCCAGATCATCAATATTGATGGACTCCTTGATCGGTAAGAAGTGTGAAACATTTGTAAGCCTGTCAATGACAACCCAAATATCATCACTTCCCCATGGTGACCTCGGCAACCTGGTCATGAAGTCCATCACGACATCGTTCTAAATCCACTCCGGAATGGGTAACTGCTGTAAAATCCCTGCTGGTCGTTGATACTCTCCTTTCACCTGCTGAAATTTAGAACATATCATGAATAAACCAGCAACATCTCTCTTCATACTTGGCCACCAGTACTGGCGATGAAGATCCCGATACATCTTGGTGACGCCAGGATGAACTGCCCAAACTAAGGAATGGAAATCCCTAATCAGGTCCTTGTGTATGTATGATGGCACCCATACACGTCCCTAGAAACACATGATCTCATCCTCCCCCACTGTCCTTTCAGGAAGAGGGTCCCCTCCTAACACACTCTCCCATAGGACTAAGGCCTCTGAATCTGATAGCTGCCTCATTCGTACATGATCAAGGAGTGAAGAGGTAATAGCCACAGAATATAGTACAGTCTTTCACTGCCTATTGTGCACCTCCAGATGTATCTTAGAGAACAGAGCCATAAGCTGCCACTCACTGGTGGCCTCCTGAACTACCTGAATCTTGGATCTTCTGCTCAACACATCTGCCACTGCATTTCCCTTTTTATGGTGTATAGGTGAGCTCAAAGTCAAAGGACTGAAGATACTCGACCCACCTGTGCTGTCTCAGATTCAGATCACAGTGAGTGAATATACACTTGAGACTCTTTTGGTCAGTGAAAACCACAAAGTGCTCTCCCATAAGATAATGTCTACGACAACGTAAGGCATGAACAACTGCTGCCAACTCTTGATCGTGCATAGGATAATTCCTCTCGTGAGGCCCCAACTGTCGAGACCTGAACACAACGACACCATCTCTCTACATGAGAAAAACTCCCAGCCTAATATCTGAAGCATCAAATTAAACAGTGTACCCTTTCCCGGCTCTGGCAAGACTAATATCGGTGCGAATGTCAACCTTCCTTTCAGCTCCTGAGAGGCTGACTCACAAAAATGTGACCATAAAAACTTCTCCGCCTTCTTGGTCAGACCTTTCAACGGTGCTTCTAGGTGTGAGAAGTCCTGAATGAAGTGTCTATAGTATCCGGACAGCCCTATGAAACTATGCTCCTCAAAGATGTTCTTCGGTTGCTCCTAGGAAACTACAGATCTCACATTCTCTAGTTCCACTAACACTCTAGTCTCCGAGATAACATGACCCCAGAAGTGAATCTGATCCATCCACAAGTGGAACTTCGAGTGTTTATCATACATCTGATACTCTCTTAGTGTACTCATAATGATCTCAATATGTGTGGCATGGTCGCGTCGAGTGTGAGAGTAAACCAAGATATCATCCACAAAGACCACGACAAAGGAATATAGGTACGGATGGAACACTCAGTTCATCAGTGCCATGAAGATTGCAGGGGTGTTTGTAAGACCGAACAGCATGACTGTATATTCGTAAAAACCATACCTACTCCTGAAAGCTATCAGTGGAATATCTGATGGTCTTACGCACAACTGATGATAACTGGACCTCAATTTGATCTTCGAGAACACCTGGGCTCCTTGAAGCTGATCAAAGAGGTCATTGATCCTTGGAAAGGGATATCAGTTCTTGACCGTCAACCGGTTCAGATTTCGATAATCTACACAAAACCAAAGGGTACCATATGCCTTCTTTGCGAATAGGACAGGCGAACCCCAAGGAGAAGTACTGGGTCAGATGAAACCCTTCGGCTGCAACTCTTCCAACTGCTTCTTGAGCTCCTGCAACTCAGGTGTAGCCATTCAATAAGGAGGAATGGACACCGGTACCACTCCTAGAATGAGCTGAATCGAGAAGTATACCTCATGCTCTGGAGGTAAACCTGAAAATTCTTCTGGAAAGACATCCCTGAAATGATACACCACTGGAAGAAAGTCTAACTGTGAAGTCCCCTAGTCATCTAGATAAATACTGGCAATCTGGGCGGTAACTTCCCCTAGCCCATGATGCTTTAGTCCAGCTCTACCCAACAGGACATTTCACTCACCTTTATGAAAGAAGGATCTGCCCTCTGGTGATTTGAAACTCACCCTGTGGTGATAGTAATCAACAGTTGCATGGAAGGGAACAAACCAGTCCATACTGAGAATGACATCAAAGACCATCATTTCTAGGACATAGAGTTCCCATAAAAAATGAAACCCCACAACCTCGAGAGGGAACTATCTTCACTGACATACGCTTGATTTCATCATTCCCAACGGTGTTTCAAGGGTCAACAAGTCGGAAGACGAAAAGATACAGAGCCCAATGCTCTCCACAATCTCAACAAAGATAATGCAATAGAAAGCACCAGTATCTAAAAGAGACGAAGATAAAACTGAGGCTACTAAGATCGTACCTCGAACTGTAGAAGGTCCGGGATCCTTCTTCTGATAGGTCGGCTCCATGGTGAAGGACTGGCCTGCACCGCGACACTGTGCCCCTGGCTAAGGTCTCCAAATAGTAAAGCAAGAGAAAATAATTCCTCTGATACCACTTTGTAACATCCCAGTTCCAAAAGCCACCGAGAGGCACCCCGTACCCGGTTGGTCACATGGCCTCAAGCGCATTTCCCCAAACGCCAGAAGCTGCCGACCAGCAGTGAGGGCCTTTGGTGTGATAGTGTAGAAACAATTCCCTCATTGGCAGAGTACACAATGGAAGAAAAATAAACATGCAATATCGGAAGAAGTAATAACAAAAATGAAAACAATGGAAGATTAAATCAAAAAACTAGATAACATATGTATATATATGAAATGATGCATGATACATAACTAGTAAAGTATCTAAACAAGTCACAATGCGGGAAAAAACTACAGTATAAAAACAAGTACAAAAAAAATTAATAGTCTACTCAGCATCGCAAGCCACAGCTAGGTCCCATGCTCCCCTGCTCCAAGCAATAAAGTTCCCGAAGTCAAAGGTCACTTGCCCTTGTCTATACCGGAAAAAAAATAGTCTGGTTTGGCCCAAAAGCATGGCCCAAACAGGAAGTGACATAAAATCCTAGAAGGAAACCACACAAAGACATGTGCCTAATAGTCAGGGAGTATACGGAAGGTAAAATCACACTATGATGTAAACAGTAACAACAAAGTAGTAGGTAGGAAATAGTAAGCAGTAAAGCAGGATGATACAAAATAGTAATAAAATACACAACCAACAACAATTGTTAAGGAACAGCTAACAAGAAGGAAACCCTCTGGGATGTACTCATAGCCATCCCATCTAGTCCTATCCAAGAAGTACCACAACCCTCTGGGCAGTGCGCTCAGCCTAACCCCTCCAGCTTGGACATACGCATTTATGAGACTCTTTGGGGAAGCTCACTCAGCCAATTCCCCTTATAGTCTAGGGTAGTCAAGGACTCTCTTGAGGGAGATCACGCAGTCTAACCCTCGTAGCCCCAAGGAATAGAGACTCTCTATGGAAGCTATCTCGATCAATTCCTCCTATAGCCTCAGGTATACCACAGACTCTCTGAGGAAGATCACTTGATAAATTCCTCCTCTAGTCTGGGAAGGTTCATAAAGAGATTAAAACAAGGTAAGACTCTCTGAGGAAGATCACTCGATCTACCCTCCTGTAGTATATAAAATCCAAGACTCTCTGGGAGATCACTCGGTCCATCCCCTATGTAGTCTTTAATGTCTAAGACTCTATGGGAAGCTCACTCGGTCTATCCTGTATAGTCTATAACACCAGGTTCTCTCAGCCCCGTGCCAGTCAGTGCATAATAACGATATAAGGTCAAAGTAAACATATTGATCTACTTGGATAACCAAAGTAGACCTATAGAGCTACTTGGCTAAAAAGTCTACAAGGCATCAAGCATGTCATGAGTTTCACTTCAACCTATAACCGCAAGGCATAAAACACGTGTAACAACCAAAGGTAAACAAGACCCAAAGGTCTTAAACAGAACGAATCAAGACAAATACATCCAAGAACGAAAATGTACCCTCTTACATGGTCAAATTAAATCTACACAAGCATACATGCAAGGCCTGAAAACAACAAGGGCAAAAAGGTAAACACGCAATACCCCGTTCACGGGTATCAGTGCAAATTCAAACATAAAACTAAGAGACATTGAATAGTAGGCACAAACCACCTACCTCGATCCTAGGAGAATGATATAATTGAACCACGATGGCTAATTCCCCCTAGAACGTCGTAGATCTGAGAAAAGACACATAACTTTCAACCGTAGATAACTTGAGAAAGAGGATGAATTGGAAAACAAGGCTCAAGAAGAAGGATGAAATCACTGTTGTGGTTCCAATGCAAATGACCGTGCTCGAATCAGAGAACGGACAGAGAATCGGGGCTCGAGAAAGATATGGCTGTATGGGTCGCTCTCAGATGAAGAACCTCGAGAAGGAGTGTGTTCTGCCCATCAGGCGCGATCCCAATGCGTTTTGTGAAAAAAATGTACAGGGGGTGTACTTTTAGAGTACATGGCATGTACTAGGTTTTTGTGTACTCCACCAAAATCGGCCTCCACGTCACCCCAACACACCGTGTGTGTGGCCTGGGCACGACCAGCACACGGCTTCAAGCCAGAGAAGAGTACACGGTGTGTACGTCGAAATTTTATAGATACTCCATTTTCCTTAAAAACACCAGAAAAAGAAAAACATACCTGAAACTATGATCCGGGTTCTTACACAGACCTTGCCAACTAACCATGTGGATGGTTTAAGTGAGATCCTAGAATAGTGGATCCCACATTTTTTTGCCTCTTAGTGGATTAGTTTTCCTCATAACTTTCCCTCATTTGGTATATTTATTTTCTTATGGCAAAATAATGTTCACCTATCAGTCTTAAGGAGATATGAAGGCTCCCCTTGGTAAATTAATGGTAGATTATTGAGGTATGTTATTGTTCTTCATTTTTATTGATTGGTATAATATATGTAATTAGATATACTTATCCTCTTCTCTTTGTTTCATAGATTTACGCCCTTTATGGGTATATATAGGTGTGGGGATTCCAAATATATTGATATTTGGTATTAATCTTGTTAATATAATAGATTTAAGGCAGGTTCATAGAGAATCTACCCGGTTTTCTTGTGCGTTCTTCGTTCATTGTGGTTTTTGTCAAAAAAATTGGGGTAGGAGGATTGTTTATTGACTCCAATTATTAGAAATGATTGTAATTATTTCATATTTAACATATTGTGTTTAACATATTTTTATTTGGTTGTTGAAATCTTTTTGGAATCCTTCTCGAGCGATGGTTGTGAAATCTGGAAAATTTGGGTTTTTAATGAGATATTTGGTTCATGGTATTAAAATGTAGAGTTTAAAAATTCGAATTCCCTGGATTGTTGGAACATGATTGGGATTAGATTTTTGTATAAAAGGGAATGTCTTATTGATGTTAAATGTTTCTTTGAAATTGGTTGTGCTATTTTTTTCATTAAAAGTATTGTTTTATTAAAATGGTTTATTGTGGAAATGGATGTATATGGCATAAATGGTGTTCGTGTGAGTTTATGATTAACTAGACATTAACAAGGGATTATTACCATTAGGGTACATGGAGCGTAACCCTAGATCGGGGGTCTATATCATTAGGAGACATGGTAATTGGACAATAGACCACTCATTATTACAGGACTTTAAAATGAAGCATGAATGTGTGGTTGTGCTGTTAAATATAGAATGGGTATGAAAAATGATTATAAAAATTAGTTTTAAAGTGTTCATTAGTAATTTTTCTTGAAATATATCATCCTAGAATTTGGATTCATTTATTTTTGTTTTCACTTTGTTAAAAATTGTTTTTCAGACTTGTTTATATTCCATTATAAAATGTTTTGAAAAATAGTTTTATAAAAATATGGATGTATTTTCTATTATAGTGATTTGAGAAGGGAATTCATTAGGGAAACCCGACTAAGTTATTACTGACCACTTATTTGGTGCTTTTGTGCTTTTCAAAATTCTATCTAATAGGACAGGTGAAAAGGTAATGTCCCATGCATTTTTTCCACTTCCATGTTGGATTTGGGTTCTTTGATGTTTCTGGAGCTTGGAGCTTGTGGATCATGGAGTCTTGTGACCTTTTCAGAGTCCTAAGTCGTTTTTCCACTACTTTCATTGATAATTGTTTAGTATTACACTATTTCACACTTTGATATTGTTTTTATATACATGAAGTTCTATATTTATATTTCTTTCATTGATGCATCATTTAGTAAATGGTTTCTTTATTTTTTTTGGTTTATTGTATTTTTTATGAAAGGTTAAATATTACCCCACTTTTATTTGAAACCCTTCAACATTTAGTTCTAGCCATTCCTGTCTTGGGGATGTATCTTAAGGCCATGTAAAGACTCATTGTGCTCTCAGGCTAATGAGAATGAGTGGGTCATTATAGAGTTTATGGGTGACCCATATAGAATGAAAAATTTAAAAGAAAAAGAGATTATTGATTCACCTTCCTCCTCCCAGTTATCACCGAGATCCTTCTTGGGAAACTTGTGATTTATATTTAATGGATATTTTTTATTAGGTTATGTGTTTTAATGAGTTTTTATTTAAAATTGTCATCCAATAGTCAACCAAAGAATGAACTGAAATGAACATGTGGAAACCAAATCAACCACACATGAGAATCTTCAATACAGATATCTCTAAAGAATAATGGTTGAGATATGGAATAACATATTCATCAAAATTAATTGAACTTATCATTAATAGGAATATGGAATTATGTAGTTAAGATATTTTTTGGTATTATTTTATTTATATCCACTACATCAGTTAGGCACAATAAACCACTAAAGAAGACTCGTTCCTATTGTTATTTAATTGAGCTACGTGGAGATAACTCTACATTTTTTAATAGAGGGAATTTAGAAATAATTTTTATGTGATAATGTACATAACTATAGAGAATAAGCTATTATATAAAATGTTTCATAACAAACAAGGGTTATTTGATCTAGTCATGCAACACCATTTTATGACAAATGTGACACTCAATGATTTCATAGTACATTATTTGTTCAAAGAAATGCAATAACTTGCACTACACACAAAACTGAGTTCAAGCACATCACGACATACCAAAATACACATTCAAAAGAAGTTATGAGTAGTATTAAATGAATTTTGAACATTATACAATCCTTATAATTTTAGAATCCATATTATGTGTTTCTTAGACAAAATGTAAGAACAAATTCATTTTTTCCCGATAAAAGAATTATTTTTCAGAAAATGCAATTTTACCACCATTTAATAGCGAACCATTTCAAATCCAATATTGGAAACATTAATATATTACATTTGTCAAAATAAACTTTTTCTTCAGAATCGGGACATAATAATTTTGTTTCGATAATGTTTTTGTGTTTTTATGATAACTTTTGTATTTGGGTGAATAGGGAAAAATACTATATTTTAACTGAAAACAACTTTTTAAATCAAAATAATTTATATTGTTTAATTGGAAATTTTAATGGCTTGGACATATAAATAGATTATAGTTTAACCATTTAATCAAATTATGTCCATTGTAAGTAATTTCACTTTGAAATTGGACGTAAACAAGTGTCATACTTTTCGTAGTTATTATTTCTTTAAAATATGCCTTTTGGTTTTGACAGTAGGAATTAGTTTTAAATTAATAAATGCAACTTATATGTTTTTAATTTTGGAAAATATAATTCATTATAGAATTTCTAATATCAAAATTCTTAGGGTGATATTTTGGTATTTTTCTGAAAACTTTTAATTTTTGATGAATAGTGAAAAACACTGAGTTATTTGTTAAAACTGACTTTTTATTTAAATAATTATTTATTTTATTTAAATTTATTTTAGGTCAAAATAGATATCTAATACCTATATAAGTTAAATTTAATTCATTGGGGTCAGTTTATAATAATTTTAGACATATAAACATTTTATTGATCTTTTCACCGTCTTTTACCCATCTCCAAGGAGAATTTGCAAATTCACATAAAACATAATTTTACCGCTTCTGTGAGTGGATTATCAAAAATCCAAGAGACATGGTTAATATAAATGAGTAAAATGTGTTTCAATATGATAATTTTTTTTTTGGTGAATCGTAACTTTTTACATTTATTTACCACGACAAAAAGTAAATAGGGTATTTAAGGGTAAAAATGATATTATTATTACCCTAACACATGTCATAATTATATATTCTAAGTATAATTAGACTAAAAAAAACATTAGGAAAAAAATATTAACCTCTTTGGTCCATTGGGATTAGATTAGGACATTTATTATTATTTAATTCAAAGAAGAGATAAAAGAGTTAAAATGAATGTTTAATAACAACAACATTTTTAATATGGGGTTATACATAAGATAAATTTGATTATTAATATTTATTATAAATCTAAAACTATTTCAAACATAATGTTATTTTATTTATAATTTTTAGAAATTAAATAATTTAATTTATTTATGACACAATGGTGATGCAGTAATTACCTAATTAATGAAATATTAAAATAATTGATATTATAAATATCCAAATAAACATAATTTGAGACTTTTTATGAATTACAATAATTTTCTAGGTTAATATGAAATATTATTATTGGTTATATGAATTTTATTCTATGTAATAATGTTGTTATTAATTTATCAAAAACAAAATAACCAATATTGTCAAAATTGACATAAAAGAGTTTTTAAAACAAATATTATATTATTAATTGATATTATATTCATAAAAATATAGTGTTCGGCCAAAGGTCTTATATAATGATATGTGTATCATTAATGGACCTTTTTCTGGTCTCTTTGAAGTATATAGTATTTTTATTAAGTATATAATATAAAAATACAAAGAGACATGGTAAATGTCAAACTTTTTAGCTAAGAGTTAAATCTAAAGGATAAGTGTAAAATAGTTACCCAAAATTGTCTAAAACCTATTGGTTGAGTGTTTTTTGACCCATCCCAACCTTAGACATTAAATAATCTAGTTTGGATCCATTATAAACTGAATATGAATTTATTATAAAATAATAATTTATGTTTATCCTTAAGAGCCCCTCCCCCCTAATAAAAGGACACCAGTTTGAACCAATTCCTCACACTTATCAAGCCTTTTGGATCATCCAACCTCTTCCCAATTAAGATCCATACATACCTATCCTCTTAGAAGCCATACCATAAGTATAAGCCACTTCAAGAGTTCTTTTTGATCAAACCAACGAGAGTTACCCAAATTAAAGGCAACAATTTCTATTAGCTTCTTTTCTTTTATTTTACTTCTCCAACCCCTAAACTCTTCCTATTATTTTCTTTATAATCAAAAAAAGTATCCTAAATATACTAGTATATTGTTATCAGATATATTATAACTATACTTACACACACCTCCATCTAATGGGTGATGAACATAATGTTTCTGTGGATGGAAACCAAACGCCTCATGAAACGATACCTGTTCAAATTATCTTCTACCGCCTCTCATGGTGGAAATTATGATGGAAATATAATTAAATATGATATTAGTGATATTTATTTTATATATAAGCATCTTTAATTCCATTTTATAGCATAACATTATTCGTTTCATTATGTATATATACGATAATTTCATCTGAGGAAGTACGGACTACCACCCCCTCAAAGTGATATGACTTGTTCATACCATACATGGAATGTATAAATGATGGTGGTAATGAATATAATAAACATATATAACATATTATATTATACTATAATAATAATATACCTATGTATAATTTGGTTTTTATTCCTTTTAAAATGAAAAATTAAATGGAAATAGCATTCGTGCGTACGTACGGACTACCATCTCCATGAACGCGATGAGATTTATTCCCCATCGTATCCATTCAAGAATAATTTCATTTGATGGTTAAAAATAATTTTTAAGGACTTGATATCATTCATGTATATGAAAAAGTTTCATCCTCTGGATAAAAAACACGACTTATGTAACAACGAATTTAAAAGAAAACTAGTAAGTGAACAGCCAAAACGAAGAGAATAGTAAAATATTATTAACAAAGCAATATTAAAAGATCATATATGATTTCATATTAACATATATGATTCTTGTATAATTTAATAAAAATTATTTTACTATTATACTGGAGGATAACCTACCCTCGACCAAGGAAAAATACAAGGTAAGGGTTTATTTTACAATCTCTTCATTATCCGAGGTTATTTATACGTAATTATCTAATGGGTCCTCTTTATCATCCACATCCATGATTCTTTAAAATTTATTTCAAATAATTCATACTATTTTATAGACTATGGGTTAAAGTAATTTATACCATTTTTTATTTTGTATAAGATGTTTATAAATGAATATTTCCGTCTCTTTCCAAACAAGGTCTTTTTTAACCTTTTTGGCAAAATTAAGGTAAGAATGTCTTTTTTTAACTTATATGGAGAGTGCGGATATTTTCCACCATTGTAAAATCTTCAAATATTTCATTACAATCTGATAATAATATTTTTAAAGTAAATGTTTTATTTTATAATTATGTGACTTTTAAATGATTTGAAAAAAAAAGATTTATTTCTCTTAAATAGTTTTGATTTCATCTATGTCAACATCCTTTCATGTATTTTAAGATTATTTGAAGTTGATTTATTATGATACAAAACATCCATATTGAATTTAATGTTTTGGGATATGTTTAACTATAGATGTGTTATTTTTATACCATTCATGGTTTATGGAGAATGTATTTACATTTCTTATTCTTGTTTTAATAGGAATGTTTAGCTTTTGTTTAAACTTTTTCATATGAGGAATTCATTGGACTTAGTAAATGACGTGTGGAGCCCGCTATAGCTCCTCGATGCATCGGTAGGTCCCATGAGACAAACTAGTGTCTTGGATCGAGCCTTGGAAAAATCTTATTTGTAGTCTTGGCACGAGGCCTTGGCTACGTGGTTATGATAGTCTAGAATTATGAATTCCATCATTATAAAAGTGGTTATTGATATTGCATATGTTTATTCAACTAGTAGAATATCCATGTGAATAAGTAAATGGAATTATTTTATTTAATCATTTCCATATATTACTGAAGTTCAAGTTTAAATGGCTTTTGTTTTAGAAATATATTGCCTTAAATGTTTATACTTATTTATGAATGTTTCCGCGGTATTTTTATCCTTACTGAGCATCTGAGCTCACCCCTTTCTTATGTGTTATTTTCCTTTGATTCCAAGAAGTGTATTATTATTGATAAGCAGGGTTAAGCTTGGGGAACAATGGCGTTCTTAATGAACTATCTATGTTGTGTTTTATGTTTAAAATTTTAATGTAACTTTAATGTATGTAATCTGTTATCCAAGACTAATAATCTGATCTGTCCTTCGGGACTTGATTCCTTGTAATCTTGCCAATGTATTAAAATAATGCACCGACTCTGGGTAACTGGGGTCAGGGCATTACAGTTTTTATTAGTGGATGTATTGTACAAACCTTGGAAACTAGATTCAGATAAACTCTGATTAGAGAAAATAGACATAAGATGGTCTTTCAAAATTAGTATATAATAACATCCTAGAATTTTGGAATTGTAGATATTTTTATGAGTTTTCTGAGAAATACATCCCTGTATAGATACGACCAGGTAGAGGTGGCTCTAGAACAGATGTACATAGGGGAAAATCCCAAAAACCCCTCATTGAGCTAGACTCGAATGGGAACTGGTGCACGACAATGGGCCTTGCTGCACACTTTGTTACAACACTCCCAGGGGATATGCTAATGATAATTCTCGTTTTCTTTAAAAACCACTATAATGGGTATATCTGTATATATCTCCACAAAGAAAACATTTTTGCGATTATGGATTATATCCATAAACAATTCAATTTATAATATGTATTTTAAAAGTTTTTAATTATTCATTGCAATTCATAAATTGACCTAGTTTATTCTATTGTATAGAAATGGCCCCCTATAGAAGGAATGTGAACACCAGCAATACGTATGATCCAAAGAGTAAGAAAGATCATGTATTTCACGGTATTAAGCCAACATTTTGAAGGGAAATAGCCTCCAATGTATTCTCAACAAATGAAGAAATAGTATCATGTGTTAATAAGATACGTAAAGAATTTTTCGCGTCCTTTGGATTCGATGTGATGAAAGATAAGGAATGGACGGAAGAGAGAAAGATAGATACAGGGATGAGGGAAAGGAAAAAATTTCTTATATTTGATAACTGTGGGAAGAAACACCCTAGAACTTGTCTGAAAGGAATGAGAGTTTGTTATAAGTGTGGAGAAAATGAACACCAAGTACGTGACTATAAGGGTAAGAAAAAGGTTTCAAATGAACAATGCTTCATATGCAAGGTGTTTGGACACTACGCGAACCGATGTCCAAATCATCAGAGTATTCCCTAAATGATGCTATTGGATAATAATAATGTTATGATACTACCACAAATGTAGAGGAATTATTAGATTTCTTATATTGTAATTATTGAATTATGTCATTTGAGTTTTGTATCAATAATGTACTGGTTATAATAATTATGGAGTATATAAGGATTGTACTGCATTACTATTTCATTAAGGACTTGAGATTGTGAGGAACCAAGAAAAGTGACTCAATAGCAGGTTAAATGTTTGGAAAATATATAGTTTAGAGAATGGTAAACCATAATATGGTTCTGATACCGAGGTAGTGATTTTGGAATAATACATGATTGATTTGGATAAATTATATTGGATATTCATGATTACCTTGAAACTGATTAATGATTTTTATATTCCATCATTGTTGGAGTTTACATCATTTTTGGATAGAAGGAGTAAATCCATTATTCTATAAGGAATAAGGGATAATTAATGTAATCAATAAGGTTTTATGGTCATTCAGGATGTTGTAGTGTTTTAAAAGAATACATGATGAAGGTGTTCACTTCTTATTACATAGAAAAATGGATCTTCATTGTGTTTACCTTCCTTATAAATTTTGGACTTTGAGTCTGGACAGTAGTATTTTGGATAATTATAGTATGATATTATTTTTGTATTGCCATAAAAGGACAACCTGGAGGTCAGGCGACAACCTGTCTTGTCCGGCAAGGCCGCAAGACTTGAACCCGCAACCGAAGGGCGACAAGGTTGTATCACCAACCACTGGCCCATGGGATGTCCTAGATTGAATAATGTAGTATTTTTTTTGAAAAAATTCTGGTAGATGAATTATAAATTCATTTTTTAACCATATAAGAATAACATAAATAGAATATTATTTTCATGTTCTATTATCTTTTATATTGAAAGATGAGTTTTTTATAGAAATTAGTTAAATGATGGGACTCTAATTTTCAAATATATATTTTTCTTCTTCACTTATTCTATGATGAAATTAATTCTTATAATTTAGTCAAGGGATCTGAAAACCAAAAATGGGTTATCCTAATACCATATTTTTTGTTGAACTGATGGAATTTTAAATCATCATAGATTGATGAATTTAAGACCCTCAATTTTACACATGCGAGTAATTGATGACCCTAATAACTACCTATAAATATTTACGTTTTCCTCTATGTATATGTCTCTAATTTACACCATTGTTCTCCAAATCGAGATCATAATTTGGTGGTGACCCTTTCATTTCAATTTTCCTCTTATTCAGAATAAATTTTATTAACCCAATTTCTGATGTGGGTTTTCCCACAAAGGTATTTTCTATTTTCAACCTTTTATTTTCGAAGAACAATTTCAAATTGAGAGGAAACAATTTATTAAAGGAGGGAAGAATGTAATGCCCCCATATTTCATAGTATGTTATTTCTTCAATATAATGTAATAACTTTCTCTACACGCAACACTGAGTTTAAGCGCATCACGACATACCAAACTATCCGTTCAAAAGAAGTTAAGAATAGTATTAACTGAATTTTGAACATTATATAATCCTTATAATTTTAGAATCCATATGATGAGTTTCTTAGACAAAATGTAAGAAAAAATTAATTTTTTTAAGATAAAATAATTATTTTTCAAAAAATGCAATTTTACCACCTTTTAATGGGGAACCATTTTTAAATCCAATGTGTGAAACTTTTATATATTCAATTTGACAAAATAAACTTCTTCCTTAGAATTAGGACATAATAATTTATTTTCGATAAAGTTTTGGTGTTTTTCTGATAACTTTCATAGTTGGGTGAATAGTTAAAAATACTATATTTTAATTGAAATCAACTTTTTAAATCAAAATAATTTATATTGTCAAATTATAAATTTTAACAGTTTTTAAGTATAAATAGATTATATTTTCTCTATTTAATCCAATAATGGTTATTGTAAGTAATTTCACCATGAAATTGGACATAAACAAGTGTCAATCTTTTGGTAGTTATTATTTATTAAAAATACACCTTTTGGTTTTGACAGCAGGAATTAGTTTTAAATTAATAAATGAAACTTATATGTTTTTAATTTTGTAAAATATACTTCTTTATAAAATTCAGAATATCAAAATTAGCTGAGGGTAAATTTTTGGTATTATTCTGAAAACATTTAATTTTTGATGATTAAGGAAAAACACTGAGTTATTGGTAAAAACTAACATTTTATTTAAATAATTATTTATTTTATTAAAAAAAATTAGGTCAAAATAGATACATAATACCTATAGATGTTAAATTTAATTCATTGGAGTCAGTTTATAATAATTTTAGACATCTAAAAACATTATTGAACATTTCACCGTCTTTTACACATCACCTAGGAGAATTTGCAAATTCACATAAAATTTAATTTTACCGCTTGTGTGAGTGGAAATTTGAAAATCCGAGAGAAAAGGTTAATATCAAGGAGTAAAATGTGGTTCAATTAGATAAAAATAATTTTTGGTGAATAGTAACGTTTTCTTTTATTTACCACGGTAAAAAGTAAATAGAGTAATTAAGTGTAAAAATGATATTATTATTACCCTAACACATTCATAATTCAATCGGATAAGTATAATTCGACAAAAAATAACCTTTAGAATAAAATATGAACCTCTTTGGTCCACTGGGATTAGATTAGGACATTAATTATTATTTATGTCAAAGAAGAGTTAAAAGAGTTTAAATCAATGTTTAATAACTAAAACATTTTTAATATAGGTGTATACATAAGATAAATTAGATAATAAATAATAATTATAAAGATAAAAATATTTCTTACATAATGGTATTTTATTTATATTTTCTAGACATTAAATAATTTAATTTATTTATGACACAATGGTGATGCAGTAATTACATAATTAATGAAATATTAAATTTATTGATATTACCAATATCAAAATAAATGAAATTTGAGAATTTTATGAATTAAAATAATTTTCTAGGTTAATATGAAATATTATTATTGGTTATATGAATTTTATTCGAAGTAATACTGCTGTTATGAATTTATCGAAAACAAAATACCAAATATTGTCAAAATTGACATAAAAGAGTTTTTAAAACAAATATTATATTATCAATTGATATTATATTTCTAAAAATTAATGGTTCGGCCAAAGGACATATTTAATGATAGGAGTATCATTAATGGACCACTTGGGTGTCTTTTTGAAGTATATATTATGTTTATTTACTATGTAATATAAAAATACAAAGAAACATGGTAAATTTCAAACTAGTTAACTAAGAATTAAATCTAAAAGATAAGGGTAAAATAGTGACCCCAACTTATCTAAAACCCATTGGATGAGTGTTTTTAGACCCATCCCCACCTTCTACTTTAAATAATCCAGTTTGGGGCCATTATAAACTGAATATGAATTTATTATAAAATAATACATTAAATTTTTTCTAAAGAGCCCCTCCTTCCCCTTATAAAAAGACACAACCTCTAACCAATTACTCACACCTCTCAAGAAGTTTGGCTCATCCAACATCTTCCCAATTAATCTCCCTACATCCCTCTCCTCGTAGAAGCCTTACCTTAGGTAGAAGGCACTTCATGATTCATTTTTGGTTCAAACCAAATGGAGTTACCCAAATTAAAGGTTAGGATTTCTCTAAGCTTATTTTCATTTATTTTACTTATCCATCCACTAAACTCTTCTAATTATTTCCATTTGTAAAAAAACGAGTATCCCAAATATACTAGGATATTTTTATGAGAATTATTCTAACTACACTTACACACACCTCCATCTAATGGGTAATGAACATTATGTTTTTGTGGATGGCAACCAAACGCCTCACGAAACGATGATTGCTCAAATTATCTCTTACAGCCTATAATGGTGGACATTATGATGGAAATATAATTAAAAATTATATTAATGATATTTATTATATATATAAACTTCTTTAATTGCATTTTATATAATTTTATTATTTGTTTCATGTTGGATATATATACGATAATTTCATTTGAGGAAGTGCGGCTACCACCCCCTCAAAGTGATATGACTCGTTCATACCATATGTTGAATGTATAAAGGATGGTGGTAATGAAGATAAGTAACATATATATAATATAATATTATACTGTAATAATAATATACCTATGTATCATTTGGTTTTGATTCCTTTTAAAATGAAATATGAAATGGAAATAGCGTTCGTGCTTACGTACAGACTACCATCTCCACGAACGCAATGAGATTCATTACCCACAGTATCCATTCAATAATAAATCCTTTGATGATTAAAAATAATTTTTAACAACTTGATATAATTATGGATATGAATAAGATACAACCTAAGGATGAAAAACATGGCTTATGTAACAAAACAAATAAAACAAAACGAGTAAGTGAACACCTGAAATGACGATGATACTAAAATATTATTTACAAGGCGATATTAAAAGATCATATATGATATAATATTTATGTATACGATTCTTGTATAATTTAATAACAATTATTTAACTATTATATAGGAGGTTAACCTACCCTCGACCAAGAAAAAGTACAAGGTAAGGGTTTATTTCACAATCTCTTCATTATCAGAGGTTGTTTATACGTAATTATCTAATGGGACCCATTTATCATCCACATCCATGTTTCTTAAAAATGTATTTCAAGTCATTCTTACTATTTTATAGACTATGGGTTAAAGTAATTTATACCATTTTTTATTTTATATAAGATGTTTATAAATGAATCTTTCTGTCTCTTTCCAAACAGGGTCCTTTTTAACCTTTTCGGAAAAATTAAGGTAAGAATGTCGTTTTTTAACATTTATGGCGAGTGCGTCTATTTTTCACCGTTGTAAAATCTTCATAGCTTTCATTACAAGATGATAAGAATATTTTCAAAGTAAATGTTTTATTTTATAATTATGTGACTATTAAATGATTTAGAAAAAAGAGATATTTCTCTCGAATAGTTTTGATTTCATCTATGTCAACATCCTTGGATGGATTTTAAGATTATTTGAAGTTGATTTATTATGATACAAAAAATCCATATTATATTTAAGGTTTTGGGATATGTTTGACTGTGGATGTGTTATTTTTATACCATTCATGGTTTATGGATAATGTATTTACATTTCTTATTCTTGTTTTAATAGGAATGTTTAGGTTATGTTTAAACCTGTTCATATGAGGAATTCATAGGACTTAGTAAATGATGTGTGGAGCACGCTATATCTCCTCGATGCATCGGTAGGTCTCATGAGACAAACTAGTGTCTTGGCACGAGGCCTTGGAAAAATTTTATTGGTTTTCTTGGCACGAGGCCGTGGCTACGTGGTTATGATATTCTAGCATTATGAATTCCATCATTATGAAAGTGGTTATTGATATTGCATATGATTATTCGACTAGTAGAATATCCATGTGAATATGTAAATGGAATTATTTGATTTAATCTTTTCCATATATTACTGATGTTCAAGTTTAAATGGATTTTGTTTTAGTAATACATTGCCTTAAATGTTTATACTTATTTATGAATGTTTCCGCTGTATTGTTATCCTTACTGAGCATCTGATCTCACCCATTTCTTATGTGTTAATTTCCTTTTATTCCAAGAAGTGTATTATTATTGATAAGGAGGGTTAAGCTTGGGGAACAATTTCGTTCTTAAAGAACTATATATGTTGTGTTTTATGTTTACAATTTTAATGTAATGTTAATGTATACAATCTATTATCCAAGACTAATAAACTGATATGTCCTTCGGGACTTGATTCCTTGTAATCGTGCCAATGTATTAAAATAATTCACCGACTCTGGGTAACTAGGGTCAGGGCATTACAGTTGGTATCAGAAGATGTATTGTACAAACCTTGGAAACTAGATTCGGATATACTCTGATTAGAGAACATAGACCTAAGATAAACTTTCAAAATTAGTATAGAAAAACTTTCTAGAATTTTGGTATTGTGGAGATTTTGTGAGTTTTCTGAGAAATATATCCCTGAATAGATATGACCAGGTAGAGGCGGGACTGGAACAGATGTACCTAGGGGTAAATCCCAAAAACCCCTCTTTGAGCTGGACCTGAATGGGAATTGGTGCACAACAATGGGCCTTGCTGCACTCTTTGTTATAACACACCCAGGGGATATGCTAAGGACAATTCTCGTTTTCTTTAAAAACCACTATAATAGGTATATCAGTATATAGCTCCACAAAGAAAACAATTTTATGATTATGGATTATATCCATAAACTGTTCAATTTATAATATGTATTTTAAATGTTTGTAATTATTCATTGCAATTCATAAATTGACCTAGTTTATTCTATTGTATAGAAATGACGCCCATTTGAAGGAATGTGAACACCAGCAATACGTATGATCCAAAGAGTAAGAAAGATAATATATTTCACAGTATTAAGCCAAAATTTTGAAGGGAAATAGTCTCCAATGTATTCTCATCATATGAAGAAATTGTATC
The DNA here is from genome assembly GCA_963277665.1 of Viscum album. Classification (NCBI taxonomy): domain Eukaryota; kingdom Viridiplantae; phylum Streptophyta; class Magnoliopsida; order Santalales; family Viscaceae; genus Viscum; species Viscum album. The sequence continues at coordinate 2,102,330,069 of OY728128.1, read as the reverse complement.
ATGTGTTAATAAGATATGTAAATAATTCTCCGAGTCCTTTGGATTCGATGTAATGAAAGATAAGGAATGGATGGAAGAGAGAAAGATGGATAAAGCGAAGAGGGAAAAGAAAAAATTTCTTATATTTGATAACTGTGGGAAGAAACACACTGGAACTTGTCTGAAGGGAATGAGAGTTTGTTATAAGTGTGGAGAAAAATAACACCAAGCACGTGACTACAAGGGAAAGAAAAAGGTTTCAAATGAACAATGGTTCATATGCAAAGAGTTTGGACACTACGCGAACCGATGTCCAAATCATCAGAGTATTCCCCAAATGATGATATTGGATAATAACAATGATATTATACTACCAGAAATGTAGAGGAATGATTAGATTTCTTATGTTGTAATTATAGAATTATGTCATTTGAGTTTTGTATCAATAATGTACTGGTTATAATAATTATGGAATATATAAGGTTTGTACTGCAGTACTATTTCATTAAGGATTTGAGATTGTGTGGAACAAAGAAAAGTGACTCAATAACAGGTTAATTTTTTTTGAAAATATATAACTTAGAGAATGATAAACCATAATATGGTTCTGATACCGAGGTAGTGATTTTGGAATAATACATGATTCATTTTGATAAATTATATTGGATATTCTTGATTACCTTGAAACTGATTAATGATTTTTATATTCCATCATCGTTGGAGTTTACATCATTTTTGAACAGAATAAGTAAATCCAGTATTCTATAAGGAATATAGGATCTTTAATGTAATAAATAAGGTTTTTTGGTCATTCAGGATGTTTTAGTGTTTTAAAAGAATACATGATGAAGGTGTTCACTTCTTATTACATGGAAAAATGGATCTTCATTGTGTTTAACTTCCTTATAAATTTTGGACGTTGAGTTTGGAAAAAAAGTATTTTGGATAATTATAGTTTGATATTATTTTTTTTATTGCCACAAAAGGACAACCCAGAGGTCGGGCGGCAACCTGTCGTGTCCGGCAAGGCCGCGAGACTTGAACACGCAACCGAAGGGCGACAAAGTTGTATCACCTACCACAATCCCATGGGATGTCCTAGATTGAATAATGTACTCTGTTTTTGAAAAAATTCTGGTAGATGTATTATAAATTCATTTTTTAACCATATAAGAATAACATAAAGAGAATATTATTTTTAAGTTCTATTATCTTTTAGAGTGAAAGATGAGTTTGTGGTAGAAATTAGTTAAATGATGGGACTATAATTTTCAAATATATATTTTTCTTCTCCGCATATTCTATGATGAAATTAATTCTTATAATTTAGTGATGGATCTGAAAACAAAAAATGGGTTATTCTAATACCATATTTTATGTTGAACCGATGGAATTTTAAATCATCATAGATTGATGAATTTAAGACCCTCAATTTTACACATGCATTTAATTGATGAACTTAATCACTACCTATAAATATTTACGTTTTCCTCCAATTATATGTCTCTAATTTCCATGATTGTTCTCAAAATCGAGATCATAATTTGGTGGTTACCCTTTCATTTCAATTTTCCACTTATTAAGACTAAATTTTATTAACCCAATTTCCGATGTGGGTTTTCCCACAAAGGTATTTTCTATTTTCATCCTTTTATTTTTGAAGAACAATTTTAAATTTCAAGGACACAATTTATTAAAAGAGCTAAGAATGTAATGCCCCCATATTTCATAGTATGTTATTTCTTCAATGTAATGTAATAACTTGCTCTACACACAAAACTGAGTTTAAGCACATCACGACATACCTAACTAGTTGTTCAAAAGAAGTTATGAATAGTATTAACTGAATTTTGAACATTATATAATCCTTATAATTTTAGAATCCATATGATGTGTTTCTTAGACAAAATGTAATAAAAAATTCATTTTTTAATATAAAAGAATTATTTTTCAAAAAATGCAATTTTACCTCCTTTTAATGGGGAACCCTTTTTAAATCCAATGTGTGAAACTTTTATATATTCAATTTGACAAAATACACATCGTCCGTAGAATTAGGTCATGAGAATTTAGTGTCGATAATGTTTTGGTGTTTTTCTGATAACTTTAATAGTTGGGTGAATAGTTAAAAATACTATATTTTAATTGAAAACAAATTTTTAAATCAAAATAATTTATATTGTCAAATTATAAATTTTAAAAGTTTGGAAGTATAAATAGATTATATTTTTACCATTTAATCCAATAATGGTCATTGTATGTAATTTCACCTTGAAATTGGACATAAACAAGTGTCAATCTTTTGGTAGTTATTATTTATTAAAAATACACCTTTTGGTTTTGACAGCAGGAATTAATTTTAAATTAATAAATGCAACTTATATTTTTTTAATTTTGTAAAGTATACTTCATTATAAAATTCAGAATATCAAAATTACCTGAGGGTGAATTTTTGGTATTATTCTGAAGACATTTAATTGTTGATGATTAAGGAAAAACACTGAGTTATTGGTAAAAACTGACATTTTATTTAAATAATTATTCATTTTATTAAAAAAATATTTTAGGTCAAAATAGATACGTAATACCTATAGATGTTAAATTTAATTCATTGGAGTCAGTTTATAATAATTTTAGACATCTGAAAACATTATTGAACATTTCACCGTCTTTTACACATCTCCAAGGAGAATTTGCAAATTCACATAAAATTTAATTTTATCGCTTGTGTGACTGGAAATTTGAAAATCTGAGAGACAAGGTTAATATAAAGGAGTAAAATGTGGTTCAATAAGATAAAAATAATTTTTGGTGAACAATAACCTTTTCTTTTATTTATCACGGTAAAAAGTAAATAGAGTAATTAAGGGTAAAAATGATATTATTATTACCCTAACACATTCATAATTCTATTGGATAAGTATATTTCTACCAAAAACAACCTTGAGAAAAAAATATCAACCTCTTTTGTCCACTGGGATTAGATTAGGACATTTATTATTATTTATGTCAAAGAAGAGTTAAAAGAGTTTAAATCAAAGTTTAATAACTAAAACATTTTTAATATAGGGGTATACATAAGATAAATTCGATAATAAATAATAATTAGAAAGATATAAATATTTCCTACATAATGGTATTTTATTTATAATTTTTAGACATTAAATGATTTAATTTATTTATGACACAATGGTGATGTAGTAATTACCTAATTAATGAAATATTAAAATTATTGATATTATATATATCCAAATAAATGTAATTTGAGTCTTTTATTAATTAAAATAATTTTCTAGGTTAATATGAAATATTATTATTGGATATATGAATTTTATTAGAAGTAATAATGCTGTTATGAATTTATCAAAAACAAAATTCCAAATAGTGTCAAAATTGACATAGAAGAGTTTTTAAAACAAATATTATATTATCAATTGATATTATATTTCTAAAAATCAATGGTTCGGCCAAAGGACTTATTTAATGATAGGAGTATCATTAATTTACCACTTGGGGGTCTCTTTTGAGTATATATTATGTTTATTTACTATGTAATATAAAAATACATGAAACCTGGTAAATTTCAAACTATTTAACTAAGAGTTAAATCTAAAATATAAGGGTAAAATAGTGACCCAAACATGTCTAAAACCCATTGGATGAGGGTTTTTAGACCCATACACACCTTAGACTTTAAATAATCCCGTTTGGAGCCATTATAAAATGAATATTAATTTATTATAAAATAATACTTTATGTTTTTTCTAAAGAGCCCCTCCTCCCCCTTATAAAAAGACACATCTTCTAACCAATTCCTCACACCTCTCAAGAATTTTGGCTCGTCCAACATCATCAAAATTATTCTCCCTACATCCCTCTCCTCTTAGAAGCCTTACCTTAGGCAGAAGGCACTTCATTATTTTTTTTTGGTTCAAAACAAAGGGAGTTACCCAAATTAAAGGTAACGATTTCTCTTATCTTCTTTTCTGTTATTTTAATTATCCATCCACTAAAATCTTCTTATTATTTTCATTTGTAAAAAAAACAGTATCCCAAATACACTAGGATATTTTTATGAAATTTATTCTAACTACACTTACACACACCTCAATCTAATGGGTAAAGAACATTATGTTTCTGTGGATGGAAACCAAACGCCCCACGAAACGATGATTGCTCAAATTATCTCTTACAACCTCTAATGGAGGACATTATGATGGAAATATAATTAAATATTATATTATTGATATTTATTTTATATATAATCTTCTATAATTCCATTTTATTGAATACCATTATTCGTTTCATGCTGGATATATATACGATAATTTCATTTGAGGAAGTGCGGCTGCCACCTCCTCAAAGTGATATGACTCGTTCATACCATACGTTGAATTTATAAAAGATGGTGTTAATGAACATAAGTAACATATATATAATATAATATTATACTGTAATAATAATATACCTATGTATCATTTGGTTTTTATTCCTTTTAAAATGAAATATAAAATGGAAGTAGCGTTCGTGCGTACGTACGGACTACCATCCCCACGAACGCGATGAGATTCATTCCCCGTAGTATCCATTCAATACTAATTCATTTTATGATTAAAAATAATGTTTAAGGACTTGATATAATTCTTGATATGAAGAAGATACAACCTATGGATAAAAAACATGGCTTATGTAACAAAACTTATAAAACAAAACGAGTATGTGAACACCCGAAGTGACGATAATACTAAAATATTATTAAAAAGGCAATATTAAAAGATCATATATGATATAATATCTATGTATATGATTGTTTTATAATTTAATAACAATTATTTAACTATTATACATGAGTTTAACCTACCCTCGACCAAGAAAAATTACAAGGTAAGGGTTTATTTCACAATCTCTTCATTATCCGAGGTTGTTTATACGTAATTATCTAATGGGACCCATTTATCATCCACATCCATGTTTCTTAAAATAATTCTTACTATTTTATATACTATGGGTTAAAGTAATTTATATCATTTTTGATTTTGTATAAGATGTTTATAAATGAATCTTTCTGTCTCTTTCCAAACAAGGTCTTTTTTAACCTTTTCGGAAAAATTAAGGTAAAAATGTATTTTTTTAACTTTTATTGTCAGTGCGGCTATTTTCCACAATTGTAAAATCTTAAAAGATTTCATTACAAACGGATAAGAATATTTTCAAAATAAATGTTTTATTTTATAATTATGTGACTTTTATATGATTTGAAAAAAAGAGAAATTTCTCTCGAATAGTTTTTATTTCATCTATGTCAACATCCTTTGATGGATTTTAAGATTATTTGAAGTTGATTTATTATGATACAAAACATCCATATTTTATTTATGGTTTTGGGATATGTTTGACTGTGGATGTGTTATTTTTATACCATTCATGGTTTATAGAGAATGTATTTACATTTCTTATTCTTGTTTTAATAGGAATGTTTAGGTTATGTTTAATCTTGTTCATATGAGGAATTCATTGGACATAGTAAATGATGTGTGGAGCCCGCTATAGCTCCTCGATGCATCGGTAGGTCTCATGAGACAAACTAGTGTCTTGGCATGAGGCCATGGAAAAATCTTTTTTGTAGTCTTGGCACGAGGCCTTGGATACTTGGTTATGATAGTCTGGCATTATGAATTCAATCATTATGAATGTGGTTATTGATATTACATATGATTATTCAACTAGTAGAATATCCATGTGAATAAGTAAATGGAATTATTTGATTTAATCTTTTACATATATTACTGAAGTTAATGTTTAAATGGCTTTTGTTTTAGTAATATATTGCCCTAAATGTTTATACTTATTTTTGAATGTTTCTGCTGTATTTTTATCCTTCCTGAGCATCTGATCTCACACCTTTCTTATGTGTTATTTTCCTTTGATTCCAAGAAGTGTATTATTATTGATAATCAGGGTTAAGTTTGGGTAACAATGGTGTTCTTAAAAAACTATCTATGTTGTGTTTTAAGTTTAAAATTTTAATGTAACGTTAATGTATGTAATCTATTATCCAAGAATAATAAACTGATCTGTCCTTTGGGACTTGATTCCTTGTAATCATGCCAATGTATTAAAATAATGCACCGACTCTGGGTAACTGGGGTCAGGGCGTTACAATAGGTATCAGAGGATGTATTGTACAAACCTTGGAAACTAGATTCAAATAAACTCTGATTATAGAACATAGACCTAAGATGAACATTCAAAATTATTGTAGAAAAACTTCCCAGAATTTTGGTATTGTAGAGATTTTGTGAGTTTTCTGAGCAATACATCCCTGTATAGATACGACCAGGTAGAGGCGGCACTGGAACAGATGTACCTAGGGGTAAATCCCAAAAACCCCTCTTTGAGCTAGACTCGAATGGTAACTGGTGCACGACAACAGGCCTTGCTGCACTCTTTGTTACAACACTCCCAGGGGAAATGCTAAGGATAATTCTTGATTTCTTTAAAACCCACTATAATGGGTATATTAGTATATAGCTCCATAAAGAAAACATTTTTGTGATTATGGATTATATCCATAAACTGTTCAATTTATAATATGTATTTTACAAGTTTGTAATTATTCATTGCAAATCATAAATTGACCTAGTTTATTCTATTGTATAGAAATGGCGCCAAGTAGAAGGAATGTGAACACTAGCAATACATATGATCCAAAGAGTAAGAAAGATCGTATATTTCACGGTATTAAGCCATCATTTTGAAGGGAAATAGTCTCCAATGTATTCTCAACATATGAAGAAATAGTATCATGTGTTAATAAGATAAGTAAAGAATTCTCCGAGTCCTTTGGATTCGATGTGACGATAGATAAGGAATTTACAGAAGAGAGAAAGATGGATAAAGAGAAGAGAGAAAAGAAAACATTTCTTATATTTGATAACTGTGGGAAGAAACACCCTGGAACTTGTATGAAGGGAATGAGAGTTTGTTATAAGTGTGCAGAAAAAGGACACCAAGTATGTGACTACAAGGGTAAGAAAAAGGATTCAAATGAACAATGCTTCATCTACAAAGAGTTTTGACACTATGCGAACCGATATCCAAATCATCAGAGTATTTCCCAAATGATACTATTAGATAATAATAATGTTATGATACTAGCACAAATGTTGAGGAATGATTATATTTATTATGTTGTAATTAGAGAATTATGTCATTTGAGTTTTGTATCAATAATGTACTAGTTATATAAATTATGGAGTATATAAGGATTGTACTGCAGTACTATTTCATTAAGGAATTGAGATTGTGTGGAACCAGGAAATGTGACTCAATAGCAGGTTAAATTTTTGGAAAATATATAGTTTAGATAATGATAAACCATAATATGGTTCTGATACCAAGGTAGTGGTTTTGGAATAATACATGATTGATTTGGATAAATTATATTGGATATTCTTGATTACCTTGAAACTGATTAATGATTTTTATATTCCATCATTGTTGGAGTTTACATCATTTTTGGATTGAAGGAGTAAATCCAGTGTTCTATAAGGAATAATGGATCATTAAAGTAATCAATAAGGTTTTATGGTCATTCAGGATGTTGTAGTGTTTTAAAAGAATACATGATGAAGGTGTTCACTTCTTATTACATGGAAAAATGGATCTTCGTTGTGTTTACCTTCTTTCTAAATTTTGGACTTTGAGGTTGGATAGAAGTATTTTGGATAATAATAGTTTGATATTATTTTTGTATTGCCATAAAAGGACAACGTGGAGGTCGGGCGGCAACCTGTCGTGTCCGGCAAGGCCGCGAGACTTGAACCTGCAACCGAAGGGCGACAAGGTTGTATCACCTACCACTGGACCATGGGATGTCCTAGATTGAATAATGTAGTCTATTTTTGAAAAAATTCTGGTAGATGAATTATAAATTCATTTTTAACCATATAAGAATAACATAAATAGAATATTATTTTTATGTTATATTATCTTTTAGAGTGAAAGATGAGTTTGTGGTAGAAATTAGTTAAATGATGGGACTCTAATTTTAAAATATATATTTTTCATCTTCAATTATTCTAGGAAGAAATTAATTATTATAATTTAGTGAAGGGATCTAAAAACAAAAAATGTGTTATCCTAATACCATATTTTTTGTTGAACCGATGGAATTTTAAATCATCATAGATTGATGAATTTAAGACCCTCAATTTTACACATGCGTGTAATTGATGACCTTAATCACACCCTATAAATATTTTCATTTTTCCTACAATTATATGTCTCTAATTTCCACCATTGTTCTCCAAATCGAGATCATAATTTGGTGGTGACCCTTTCATTTCATTTTTCCTCTTATTAAGACTAAATTTTATTAACCCAATTTCCGATGTGGGTTTTCCCACAAAGGTATTTTCTATTTTCAACCATTTATTTTCGATGAACAATTTCAAATTGCGAGGACACAATTTATTAAAGGATGGAAGAATGTAATGCCCCCATATTTCATAGTATGTTATTTCTTCAATGTAAAGTAATAACTTGCTCTACACGCAAAACTGAGTTTAAGCGCATCACGACATACCAAACTAGCCGTTCAAAAAAAGATATGAATAGTATTAACTGAATTTTGAACATTATATAATCCTTATAATTTTAGAATCCATATAATGTGTTTCTTAGACAAAATGTAAAAAAATTTCATTTTTTTAATATAAAAGAATTATTTTCCAAAAAATGAAATTTTACCGCCTTTTAATGGGGAACCCTTTTTAAATCTAATGTGTGAAACTTTTATATATACAATTTGACAAAATAAACATCTTCCATAGAATTAGGTCATAAGAATTTAGTTTCGATAATGTTTTGGTGTTTTTCTGATAACATTCATAGTTGGGTGAATAGTTAAAAATACTATATTTTAATTGAAAACAAATTTTTAAATCAAAATAATTTATGTTGTCAAATTATAAATTTTAACAGTTTGGAAGTATAAATATATTATATTTTTTCCATTTAATCCAATAATGGTCATTATAAGTAATTTCACCTTGAAATTGGACATAAACAAGTGTCAATCTTTTGGTAGTTATTATTTATAAAAAATACACCTTTTGGTTTTGACAGCAGGAATTAATATTAAATTAATAAATGAAACTTATATGTTTTTAATTTTGTAAAGTATACTTCATTAAAAAATTCATAATATCAAAATTACCTGAGGGTGAATTTTTGGTATTATTCTGAAAACTTTTAATTTTTGATGATTAAGGAAAAACACTGAGTTATTGGTAAAAACTGACATTTTATTTAAATAATTATTTATTTTATTAAAAAATATTTTATGTAAAAATAGATACGTAATACCTATAGATGTTAAATTTAATTCATTGGTGTCAGTTTATAATAATTTTAGACATCTGAAAACTTTATTGAACATTTCACCGTCTTTTACACATCTCCTAGGAGAATTTGAAAATTCACATAAAATTTAATTTTATCACTTTTGTGAGTGGAAATTTAAAAATCTGAGAGACAGGGTTAATATAAAGGAGTAAAATGTGGTTCAATAAGATAAAAAAAATTTTTGGTGAATAGTAACATTTTCTTTTATTTACCACGGTAAAAAGTAAATAGAGTAATTAAGGGTAAAAATGATATTATTATTACCCTAACACATTCATAATTCTGTTGGATAAGTATATTTCGACCAAAACCAACCTTGAGAATAAAATATGAACCTCTTTGGTCCACTGGGATTAGATTAGGACATTTATTATTATTTAAGTCAAAGAAGAGTTAAAAGAGTTTAAATCAAAGTTTAATAACTAAATCATTTTTAATATAGGGGTATACATAAGATAAATTAGATAATAAATAATAATTAGAAAGATAAAAATATTTCCTACATAATGATATTTTATTTATAATTTTTAGACATTAAATAATTTAATTTATTTATGACACAATCGTGATGCAGTAATTACCTAATTAATGAAATATTAAAATTATTGATTTTATATATATCCAAATAAATGTAATTTGAGTCTTTTATTAATTAAAATAATTTTATAGGTTAATATTAAATATTATTATTGGATATATGAATTTTATTCGAAGTAATAATGCTGTTATAAATTTATCAAAAACAAAATACCAAATAGTTTCAAAATTGACATAGAAGAGTTTTTAAAACAAATATTATATTATCAATTGAAATTATATTATTAAAAATCAATGGTTCGGCTAAAGGACTTATTTAATTATAGGAGTATCATTAATGTACCACTTGGGGGTCTCTTTGGAGTATATATTATGTTTATTTACTATGTAATATAAAAATACAAAGAAACATGGTAAATTTCAAAATATTTAACTAAGAGTTAAGTCTAAAATATAAGGGTAAAATAGTGACCCAAACATGCCTAAAACCCATTGTATGAGTGGTTTTAGACCCATTCCCACCTTAGACTTTAAATAATCCAGTTTGGAGCCATTATAAAATGAATATGAATTTATTATAAAATAATACTTTATGTTTTTTCTAAAGAGCCCCTCCTCCCCCTTATAAAAAGACACATCTTCTAAAAAATTCCTCACACCACTCAAGAATTTTGGCTAGTCCAACATCTTCCAAATTAATCTCCATACATCCCTCTCCTCGTCGAAGCCTTACCTTAGGCATAAGGCACTTCATTATTCATTTTTGGTTCAAAACAAAGGGAGTTACCCAAATTAAAGGTAACGATTTCTCTTAGCTTCTTTTCTTTTATTTTAATTATCCATCCACTAAACTCTTATTATTATTTTCAATTGTAAAAAAAACAGTATCCCAAATATACTAGGATATTTTTATGAAATGTATTCTAACTACACTTACACACACCTCCATCTAATGGGTAAAGAACATTATGTTTATGTGGATGGCAACCAAACACCCCACGAAATGATGATTGCTCAAGTTATCTCTTACAACCTCTAATTCTGGAAATTATGATGGAAATATAATTAAATATTATATTAATTATATTTATTTTATATATAAGCTTCTGTAATTCCATTTTATAGAATACCATTATTCGTTTCATGATGGTTATATATACGATAATTTCATTTGAGGAAGTGCGGCTACCACCTCCTCAAAGTGATATGACTCGTTCATACCATACGTTGAATGCATAAAAGATGGTGGTAATGAACATAAGTAACATATATAAAACATAATATTATACTATAATAATAATATACCTATGTATCATTTGGTTTTGATTCCTTTTAAAATGAAATATGAAATGGAAATAGCATTCGTGCGTACGTACGGACTATCATCTCCACGAACGCGATGAGATTTATTCCCCATAGTATCCATTCAATACTAATTCATTTGATGATTAAAAATAATGTTTAAGGACTTGATATAATTCTGGATATGAATAAGATACAACCTATGGATAAAAAACAAGGCTTATGTAAAAAACATATAAAACAAAACGAGTAAGTGAACACCCGAAATGACGATAATACTAAAATATTATTAAAAATGCAATATTAAAAGATCATATATGATATAATATTTATGTATATGATTCTTTTATAATTTAATAACAATTATTTAACTATTATAAAGGAGTTTAACCTACCCTCGACCAAGAAAAATTACAAGGTAAGGGTTTATTTCACAATCTTTTCATTATCCGAGGTTGTTTATACGTAATTATCTAATGGGACCCATTTATCATCCACATCCATGTTTCATAAAAATTTATTTCAAATAATTCATACTATTTTATATACTATGAGTTAAAGTAATTTATATCATTTTTGATTTTTTATAAGATGTTTATAATTGAATCTTTCTGTCTCTTTCCAAACAAGGACCTTTTTAGCCTTTTCGGCAAAATTAAGGTAAAAATGTCTTTTTTTAACTTTTATTGTGAGTGAGGCTATTTTCCACCATTGTAAAATCTTAAAATTTTTCATTAAAAGATGATAAGAATATTTTCAAAGTAAATTTTTTATTTTATAATTATGTGACTTTTAAATGATTTCAAAAAAAAGAGAAATTTCTCTCGAATAGTTTTGATTTCATCTATGTCAACATCCTTTGATGGATTTTAAGAATATCTGAAGTTGATTTATTATGATACAAAACATCCATATTGTATTTAAGGTTTTGGGATATGTTTTACTGTGGATGTGTTATTTTTATACCATTCATGGTTTATAGAGAATGTATTTACATTTCTTATTCTTGTTTAAAATTTTAATGTAACGTTAATGTATGTAATCTATTATCCAAGACTAAAAAACTGATATGTCCTTCGGGACTTGATTCCTTGTAATCATGCCAATGTATTTAAATAATGCACCGACTCTGGGTAACTGGGGTCAGGGCGTTACAGCTGGTATCAAAGGATGTATTGTACAAACCTTGGAAACTAGATTCAGATAAACTCTGATTATAGAACATAGACCTAAGATGAACATTCAAAATTAGTATAGAAAAACTTCCTAGAATTTTGGTATTGTAGAGATTTTGTGAGTTTTCCGAGCAATACATCCCTGTATAGATACGACCTGGTAGAGGCGGCACTGGAACATATGTACCTAGGGGTAAATCCCAAAAACCCCTCTTTCAGCTAGACTCGAATGGTAACTGGTGCACGGCAACGGGCCATGCTGCACTGTTTGTTACAACACTCCCAGGGGATATGCTAAGGATAATTCTCGTTTTCTTTAAAACCCACTATAATGGGTATATTAGTATATAGCTCCATAAAGAAAACAATTTTGTGATTATGGATTATATCCATAAACTGTTCAATTTATAATATGTATTTTACAAGTTTGTAATTATTTATTGCAATTCATAAATTGACCTAGTTTATTCTATTGTATAGAAATGGCGCCAATTAGAAGTAATGTGAACACCATCAATACATATGATCCAAAGAGTAAGAAAGATCATATATTTCACGGTATTAAGCCAACATTTTGATGGGAAATAGTCTCCAATGTATTCTCAATATATGAAGAAATAGTATCATGTGTTAATAAGATAAGTAAAGAATTCTCCGAGTCCTTTGGATTTGATGTGATGATAGCTAAGGAATTGACAGAAGAGAGAAATATGGATAAAGGGAAGAGGGAAAAGAAAACGTTTCTTATATTTCATAACTATGGGAAGAAACACCCTGGAACTTGTCTGAAGGGAATGAGAGTTTGTTATAAGTGTGGAGAAAAAGGACACCAAGTATGTGACTACAAGGGTAAGAAAAAGGTTTCAAATTAACAATGCTTCATCTCCAAAGAGTTTGGACACTATGCGAACCGATGTCCAAATCATCAGAGTATTTCCCAAATGATACTATTAGATAATAATAATGTTATGATACTACCACAAATGTAGAGGAATTATTAAATTTCTTATGTTGTAATTAGAGAATTATGTCATTTGAGTTTTGTATCAATAATTTGCTGGTTATATAAATTATGGAGTATATAAGGATTGTACTGCAGTACTATTTAATTAAGGAATTGAGATTGTGTGGAACCATGAAATGTGACTCAATAGCAGGTTAAATTTTTGGAAAATATATAGTTTAGAGAATGATAAACCATAATATGGTTATGATACCGAGGTAGTGTTTTTGGAATAATACATGATTGATTTGGATAAATTATATTGGATATTTTTGATTACCGTGAAACTGATTAATGATTTTTATATTCCATCGTTGTTGGAGTTTACATCATTTTTGGATTGAAGGAGTAAATCCAGTATTCTGTAAGGAATAAGGGATCATTAAAGTAATCAATAAGGTTTTATGGTCATTTAGGATGTTGTAGTGTTTTAAAAGAATACATGATGAAGGTGTTCACTTCTTATTACATGTAAAAATGGATCTTCATTCTGTTTAACTTCCTTATAAATTTTGGACTTTGAGGTTGGACAGAATTATTTTGGATAATTATAGTTTGATATTATTTTTATATTGCCATAAAAGGACAACTTGGAGGTCGGGCGGCAACCTGTCGTGTCCGGCAAGGCCGCGAGACTTGAACCTGCAACCGAAGGGCGACAAGGTTGTATCACCTACCACTGGACCATGGGATGTCCTAGATTGAATAATGTAGTGTTTTTTTGAAAAAATTCTTGTAGATGAATTATAAATTCATTTTTAACCATATAAGAATAACATAAATAGAATATTATTTTTATGTTCTATTATCTTTTAGAGTGAAAGATGAGTTTGTGGTAAAAATTAGTTAAATGATGGGACTCTAATTTTAAAATATATATCTTTCATCTTCACTTATTCTATGATGAAATTAATTATTATAATTTATTGAAGGGATCTGAAAACAAAAAATGGGTTATCCTAGTACCATATTTTTTGTTGAACTGATGGAATTTTAAATCATCATAGATTGATGAATTTAAGACCCTCAATTTTACACATGTGTGTAATTGATGACCTTAATCACAACCTATAAATATTTACATTTTTTCTCCATTTATATTTCTCTTATTTCCACCATTGTTCTCCAAATCGAGATCATAATTTGGTGGTGACCCTTTCATTTCATTTTTCCTCTTATTAAGACTAAATTTTATTAACCCAATTTCCGATGTGGGTTTTCACACAAAGGTATTTTCTATTTTCAACCTTTTATTTTCGATGAACAATTTCAAATTGTGAGGACACAATTTATTAAAGGAGGGAAGAATGTAATGTCCCCATATTTCATAGTATGTTATTTCTTCAATGTAATGTAATAACTTGCTCTATACACAACCCTGAGTTTAAGCGCATCACGACATACAAAACTAGCCGTTCAAAAGATGTTAAGAATAATATTAACTGAATTTTGAACATTATATAATCCTTATAATTTTAGAATCCATATTATGAGTTTCTTAGACAAAATGTAAAAACAAATTCGTTTTTTTAAGATAAAAGAATTATTTTTCAAAAATTTCAATTTTACCGCCTTTTAATGGGGAACCCTTTTTAAATCCAATGTGTGAAACTTTTATATATTCAATTTGACAAAATAAACTTCTTCCATAGAATTAGGACATAAGAATTTAGTTTTGATAAAGTTTTGGTGTTTTTTTGATAACTTTTATAGTTGGGTGAATAGTTAAAAATACTATATTTTAATTGAAAACAACTTTTTAAATCAAAATAATTTATATTGTCAAATTATAAATTTTAACGGTTTGGAAGTATAAATAGATTATATTTTTTCCATTTAATCCAATAATAGTCATTCTAAGTAATTTCACCATGAAATTGGACATAAACAAGTGTCAATATTTTGGTAGTTATTATTTATTAAAAATACACTTTTGGTTTTGACAGCAGGAATTAATTTTAAATTAATAAATTCAACTTATATGTTTTTAATTTTGTAAAATATACTTCATTATAAAATTCAGAATATCAAAATCAGCTGAGGGGGAGTTTTTGGTGTTATTCTGAAAACTTTTAATTTTTAATGATTAAGGAAAAACACTGAGTTATTGGTAAAAACTGACATTTTATTTAAATAATTATTTATTTTATTAAAAAACATTTAGGTCAAAATAGATACATAATACCAATAGATGTTAAATGTAATTCATTGGAGTCAGCTTATAAGAATTTTAGACATCTAAAAACTTTATTGAACATTTCACCGTCTTTTACACATCTCCTAGGAGAATTTGAAAATTCACATAAAATTTAATTTTACCGCTTGTGTGAGTGGAAATATGAAAATCTGAGAGACAAGGTTAATATCAAGTAGTAAAATGTGGTTCAATAAGATAAAAATAATTTTTGGTAAATAGTAATGTTTTCTTTTATTTAACACGGTAAAAAGTAAATAGAGTAATTAAGGGTAAAAATGACATTATTATTACCCTAACACATTCATAATTCTATTGGATAAGTATAATTCGACCAAAAACAACCTTGAGAATAAAATATGAACCTCTTTGGTCCACTGGGATTAGATTAGGACATTTATTATTATTTATGTCAAAGAAGAGTTAAAAGAGTTGAAATCAAAGTTTAATAACTAAATTTTTTTTAATATAGGGGTATATATAAGATAAATTAGATAATAAATAATAATTAGAAAGATAAAAAGATTTCATACATAATGGTATTTTATTTAAATTTTTTAGACATTAAATAATTTAATTTATTTATGACACAATGGTGATGCAGTAATTACCTAATTAATGAAATATTAAAATTATTGATATTATAAACATCCAAATAAATGTAATTTGAGTATTTTATGAATTAAAATAATTTTCAAGGTTAATATGAAATATTATTATTGGTTATATGAATTTTATTCGAAGTAATAATGCTGTTATGAATTTATCAAAAACAAAATACCAAATAGTGTCAAAATTGACATAAAAGAGTTTTTAAAACAAATATTATATTTTCAATTGATATTATATTTCTAAAAATCAATGGTTTGGACAAATGACTAATTTAATGATAGGAGTATCATTAATGGACTACTTGGGTGTCTCTTTGCAGTATATATTATATTTATTTACTATGTAATATAAAAATACAAAGAAACATGGTAAACTTCAAACTATTTAACTAAGAGTTAAATTTAAAAGATAAGTGTTAAATAGTGACCCAAACAAGTCTAAAACCCATTTTATTAGTGATTTTAGACCCATACCCACCTTATACTTTAAATAATCCAGTTTGGAGCCATTATAAACTGAATATGAATTTATTATAAAATAATACTTTATGTTTTTTCTAAAGAGCCCCTCCTCCCCCCTTATAAAAAGACAGAACTTATAACCAATTCCTCACACCTCTCAAGAATATTGGCACGTCCAACATCTTACCAATTAAGCTCCCTACATCTCTCTCCTCATAGAATCCTTACCATAGGCATAAACCACTTCATGATTCATTTTTGGTTCAATCCAAATGGAGTTACCCAAATTAAAGGTAACGATTTCTCTAAGCTTCTTTTTTTTTATTTTACTTATCCATCCACTAAACTCTTCTTATTATTTTTATTTGTAAAAAAACCAGTATCCCAAATATACTAGGATATTTTTATGTGATGTATTCTAACTACACTTACACACACCTCCATCTAATGGGTAAAAAACATTATGTTTCTGTGGATGGAAAACAAATGCCTCACGAAACGATGATTGCTCAAATTATCTCCTACAGCCTCTAATGGTTGACAGTATGATGTAAATATAATTAAATATTATATTAATGATAGTTATTTTATATATAAGCTTCTTTAGTTCCATTTTATAGAATACCATTATTTTTTTCATGTTTGATATATATACGATAATTTCATTTGAGGAAGTGCGGCTACCACCCCCTCAAAGTGATATGACTCGTTCATACCATACGTTGAATATATAAAGGATGGTGGTAATGAACATAAGTAAAATATATAAAATATAATATTATACTTTAATAATAATATACGTATGTATCATTTGGTTTTTATTTCTTTTAAAATGAAATTTGAAATGGAAAAAGCGTTCGTGCGTACGTACGGACTACCATCTCCACGAACGCGATGAGATTCATTCCCTATAGTATCCATTCAATACAAATTCATTTGATGATTAAAAATATTGGTTAACAACTTGATATAATTCTGCATATGAATAAGATACAACCTATGGATAAAAAACATGGCTTATGTAACAAAACATATAAAACAAAATGAGTAAGTGAACACCCGAAATGACGAAAATACTAAAATATTATTAACAAGGAAATATTAAAAGATCATATATGATATAATATTTATGTATATGATTCTTGTATAATTTAATAATTATTATTTAAATATTATACAGGAGGTTAACCTACCCTCGACCAAGAAAAAGTACATGGTAAGGGTTTATTTCACAATCTCTTCATTATCCGAGGTTGTTTATACGTAATTATCTAATGGGAACCCTTTATCATCGACATCCATGTTTCTTAAAAATGTATTTCGAATTATTATTACTATTTTATAGTCTATGGGTTAATTTCATTTATACCCTTGTTTACGTTTTATAAGATTTTTAGAAAGGAATCTTTCTGTCACATTCCAAACAAGGTCCTTTTTATCCTTTTCGGTAAAATTAAGGTAAGAATGTCTCTTTTTAACTTATACTGAGGGTGCTATTATTTTACACCATTGTAAAATCTTTGAAGCTTCCATTAAAAACTTATAATAATATTTTCAATGTAAATATTTTATTTTATAATTATTTTACTTTTAAATGATTTCAAAAAAAAGAGATATTTCTCTCTAATAGTTTTGATTACATCTAAGTCAACATCCTTTGATGGTTTTTAATCTCAATTTAAGTTGATTTATTATGATAAAAAACATCCATATTGTATTGATGGTTTTGGGATATTTTTGACTATGGATGTGTTATTTTTATACCATTAATTTTTTATGGATAAGGTATTTACATTTCATATGATAGTTTTAAAACGAATGTTTATGTTATGCTTAAACCTGTTCATATGAGGAATGCATTGGACATAGTAAGTGACGGGTGGAGCCCGTTATAGATCCTTGATTCATCAGTAGGTCTCACAAGAAAAACTAGTGTCTTGGCATGAGGCCTTGTCAAAATATTATTTGTAGTCATGGCACGAGGCCTTTGTTACGTGGTTATGATAGGCTGGCATTATGCATTCCATCATTATGAAAGTGGTTATTGATATTACATATGATAATTCGACTAGTAGAATATCCATGTGAATAAGTAAATGAAAAAATTTGATTTTATCTTTTCTATATATTAATGATGTTCATGTTTAAAAGGCTTTTGTTTTCGTTATACATTGCCCTAAATGTTTATGCTTATTTATGAAAGTTTATGATGTATTGTTATCCTTAATGAGCATCTGAGCTCACCGCTTTCTTATGTTTTATTTTACCAGGATTCCAAGAAGAGTATTATTAATGATAAGAAGGGTTAAGCTTGTGGAATAATGGAATTCTCAAATAACTATCTATGTTGTGTTTTATGTTTGAAATTTTAATGCAACGTTCATGTATGTAATCTATTTTCGAAGACTGCTAAACTGGTCGGTCCTTTGGGAAATTATTCCTTATAATCATGCCAATGTATTAAATTAATGCACCAGCTTTGGGTAACTATTATAGGGGCATTAGAACAAACTATTTCAAGTTTAAATTAGAATGTACGGATTATGATTCGTAAAATATTTCAAGTAGAAACCAACCATATTCGTAAACGATGACAAAAAACATCAATATTATGAAATTATTAGTGACATTGAGTTCCCATGATATATGAGTGACCAACATGGTAAAAAATAAACTATGTACAAGGGACAATATGAAGTGGTCAGGAATTGACTATTACTGTTTCAACTAATGAAATTTGTTAATCCTTCCATATAAAGAACATTGATACATCATGATGTGTAAACAATATAAATAATATTTATATAATCAATTATATAATGTATTACCAACAATGAATAATTAAAAAATAACAACAAGACCTAAAATGAGAAGAAACAATGAGGTGTTACTAAAATCATGATAAAATATGGATTGGTCGTGTGCTTTATATAGATGGAATACTGACCAACATATTTTACAATAAAAAATATTACAGTTTCATCAACCGTATTGATATACTATTAAACTAATCATTATATTATGTATGTTAGAATAAAATGAAGAGTACTTATATGTGATATTTAGAAAACAATTTGTTCAGAAAATTTCACATTAATACTTACAGATTAAGTGATTAATGGATTATAGTGAGATATATTCAAATATTTTAATCTTCCATATATAAATATTTCAGTGTAGTGAAATAGAACACATGTGAATGAAATAGAAACAATAATTATTATTTTTAGGAGCTCGATTCCTATCTACTATTTCATGATACATCATTCATTACATGTGATACATTAATTTCTTGGAAGTTGATAGAGAAGACATAGATATTTATATCCAAATAATGGAATATTAATCCATGATTTATGAATGTTAAATATTTAATCCAAATTTAATACTTTTGTGGAAATTTATAGTATCATTTACAATTTATAATATTGCATGAGATTATATCGGTTTATAGTAATACCAAAAGTGAAATTATTTACTTACAACATAAGGAAGGAAAGAGAACAAAGCCCTTCAAAAAATCCAATCATTTTTAAATTAAGAATTGACTTAGTGGTCCAAATAGAAAATTAAAATAGTCATAAAATAAATAATGATTGTTTTTATAGTTAATAAGATGATATCATAGGAGATTATATGCAAATGTTCAGAAATATAAATTCTAATATTTATAATAATTTTAATTCAATTTTTGAGGCACTGAATAAGAAAATATATACTTAAATATATATTTATATATTAGATGACATGGTGTATTTTATTATCCTTTACTATTATTTGATTTAACTTTTAAAAAAATATGATGAATTTTTAGATCGATTATAATATTAGTATTAATGAGAGATAAGGAAGAGGAGAATCCATATTACTCATGACTATTGAATATACTTGTGACTAGTATTTCAACAGATGTTTCTAAATATAGTACATGAAAATTATTTTTAATATAGTTTAATTATAGAGTAAGATCATTATCTAATATTTTTAGAACAAACAAAAATAATATTGAGTTTATTATATCATTCGGCCTAAATTAATGAAGGTTATAAATGGAATATATAACTAGTCGGTGTTGAAATAATATTGGGGTCTATAAAAAATAATTATATTTTGGGACTTTTTATATGAATGGTTATTGTTGTAATCACATATTGATTTTTATATAATTTTTTTGGGGAATACAGTCAACATGAAAAATATTAGTGTTTTAGGACAAACAATGTAAATATTGATTTCCATTTTTTTACTAAAAATGAGGGGATGATGTGAAATATTATAAACAAGATAAAGAACATATACATGTTTAAGAGGATTAATTTTACAATAGGATCAATTAATAAATATTAACCAATGATTCACCCCCACTCCAAGTTCTCGTACTACCTAAGGAAATATAGGTTTTGTCAGAACCATGATACCCATTAAAAATCCAAGATGAATTCTGGGACATGAAAGTTATTATTTTATTAAATATACATCATGTTATCACATTATATGGGAGTGATTATCAAATATAGTGGAGTAATATTCCACTTTATCTATTACCACTTCACTTTTAAGGGAGTGATATAGTGACAATTGGGTTTCCACCCATGGCAGTAGGAGATGCTAAGAATCAATATGATAAAGTAAATATAGAGTTTATGGGTAGGGCTAATAATTCTACATAAATGTACCTATTAGAAAAAATATATATACCTTCATTATTCATTGAACTATGAATGAGATCCACTGAAAATTAAATAGAATAATGATGGAAAGAGAAATGTTTCTAAGGAGAAGATAAATTTTTGGAGGATCCAATTCAATGACATAATAATAATTCCAGATCAAGAGACCATTTATTAATACTTTACAATGGAAAATGTGATTTTGAGTAATATTATTGGATTTAAAAAGAAAAAAATAATCCATTACTTTTAAAAACCTAAGGAAGAACATTCTGGATTAATTAGATTAAATAATATCATTCTAAAATAAATAGATGATTTGACATTGAATGGGTTACCCATCATTATCATAGATCACTATATGGGAACATTTCGTAAATCATGAAGAAATAAATAAATGGTATGAAATTTTAAGAAATATGAAAATGAATATTAAAAAAATAAATACATTAAAAAAATATTGAGATAATATGATTGATAAAGGGATTAAAAATATTATTTCATTAAAATGGGATTAAAAATTCTAAGTGGAATATAATATGAAAAATAATAAAAAAATGATGTAATTGTGATGATATAAAAAAATAATTATTTTTTGAAGAAGATAAACAACGATGAGTCTGAATATAATGGTAATGGTGGGAATCTAGGAAAATTAAAAAATAATTGTATGAATAAGAATCATTATCGTAACTTGAAGAGGATGTATATGAGAAACCATGATAATCATGAATAATATACAAGTATATAATCTATTCAAGTGGTTATTTTATTTTATAATTCTAAAAAATAATATGACTCATAAAATGATGAATATTATTGAGAATAAATCATAGAGATATAGTGGATATTCATGCATGAGTAGTAATAATGTAATTATGAATATTAAAAAAGAAAATATAAAAATAATTGTGAAAAGTATTTTGGTTTAAAATATAGATAAAGTAATAAATAAATAAATATCCTTTTTAATGCTATCATAAAATAAAAAGGAATTTTGGTTGAGAAGAAAACATTGTTTTAGATCCTAATTAAAACATGACTCTTAAGGAAGAAGAGTTGTTTAAAACACATGTTGTATGTGTCACCATAAAAATTGTATTTAAAATATCTTGGGATGAAATTAAAAAATACACAGAGGATAAAGATGATTATTCCCATGATGTAGAGATGAATTATTCCATGAATAAGATACAATATAGAACTATTTAATCTCAAGAAAAATATTTTATAAGAGGAAATAATGGTTCAAAAACAAATCATTTATAAGGTAAAACCATAAATGATATTGTTTTAATTTATTTCCCATTTAAGGATGAAATAATCTCAAGAAATAAAGAACTACATAGAAAAGGAATAATTTTATGAGTTATTTCTCCAAAACATTTATGATATACCTGCTATCCATTTTGGAGTATTCAATTTTGAAGTTATTTTATGTTTTTTGGATGGTGCAGACATAAATAAAATTTATTTTTTATCATATTTAATTTATTGAAATGATGAATGAATAATGATTTATATTTGGTGGAATAATTATGGACAATTCAGATTAAAAACTAGTTGTAACTAAATTATTACCAATATTTCTAAATAAAAGTTATTATTTAACAGTAAGACATATGATAGCGATGTGGAAAATAAAGTCTTGAGGATTAGGTATGCATGAATAGACAATATATAGTGGTTTGATATAATGAATAAAACAATGAAAACACTATTGAATTTATAAGAGTTTAGAATTTCAATAAATATTTCATGATAGTATAGCCTACATAACTTGATAAATATAAAGAAATTAAGGAAGAACAAATAAGTGTTAAGGGTATTGGAAGGAAATTTGTTCCTGAAAATGTGGTTAAGACTCATGTAGAATCATTAAGAAGCTGGGATTTGAAAATATAGAATACGTGTGAGTGGTGCGAGAAAACTAGGTACAATATAAAACATTTCTTCACTAGCTTATAATAATAATAAGAGATTAAAGAGAAAATTATTCATGATTAAGGGAACAAAGTCACCTTGACCTCTATTGTGGAGAAATTAACTTCACAAAAAATTAAAATAATGAGAAAAGAAAAAAACACTTAATGATGATAATATGTGTAAAATTTGTAAAAATGGAATGATTAAGAAATATATATTGAGTATAAACACTCAACATATGTGTTTATTATAATAAAGAAACCAATTAATTAATATAATTTATTTTTGATTATATGTGCTAACCATTTATGTTTTAAAAGAGAGGAATAGTATAAAATTACATATTGATTGAAAATGTGATGAGTTTTTCATGGGTTTTTATATTTGTAAACAAACCAAGATTAAAATTGAATAATGGGACCATGAGGTAGAGTATATATGAGAAGTATCTGTAATACTTTTAAATTTTAGTGCTTTTGGGATTCTTGAATAACATAAAGAAATGCAGGAATGTGGTCGGGCAGCCACAGTAAAAATACTTATTATTTTTTTTAAACATATATTTTAGGGGGAGTCTTGATTGATGAATGGATTAAAAAAAGGGTTAGTTTCCTTATTTTATAAGAACTCTTTTGATAGTTTTTCGAGAAATGTTCATGTTGCCTATTTATTTTAAAAATAAATCATTTGACAACTCTTAATATGTTTTTTTTGAGGTTTATAAGCATCATATAATGTTTAATGTAAATTTATTGGATTTCATTGAATAGGTTGTTTATAAAATATTAATTTATACATCGTGTAATACCTTATAGGATTATAAAATAAGAAGAAAAGGAAAATTATTAAGAGGATCCTTTGATTTCATCATTATCTCAAGATGAGAAAGACCATTTTACATTTCTAAAAAGAGTGAAGAGTCTGTTATTAGAAAGAGGAAATATGAGATGATAAGGACGACTCTATTCTATTTAAATTTATATATCCACATAGAGAATAATTAAATCAGAATAAAAATTATATTTATAAATGTGCAAGGATAGTGAAAAAAATACAAAGGGAATGATTTTTATGCCCAATGAGTTTGGTTTCATTTATTATCAATATGTCATTATTTAGAAATTAAATGATGTGATTATGGATAGAGAATTTATTTTAAAATAGTGGAATAAATCATAATATTCCACATAATAATTTAATAACATTTAACAAGGCCTAATAAGACCTGTTAATGGATCTAAGTGAAAGAACGTTGTTTACAATATATAAAATATGTTCACATTTGATGAAATGAATTTAAGAGTGGGATAGTGGAGTTATGGTTCCTTATTTTAATAATGTTTTTTTCTATTTCATATAATATTTTTTACTTTTATTTGGATATTTTTTAAATTGTATTTTTTTAATAATTTTGCATCCCATAACTTATCGAGGAATCATATCATCATCAATTGTGGGACTCTTACCAACCATGTATGGTAATTTTAGATATTGATATAATTGGTGGCATATAGTTGAGATAGGGAATAGGATATTCATGGGTAGGAAGGTGAATTACAACACATAATTCCATGGGATCATGCTGGTTGACTAGTATGTTGGTAATGGATGACTAGAAAAAATGATGGGGGCCTTCCAGAAAGGGCAGTTGGAGGGAACTACCACCCGTCCAAGAAGTAATAAAACATTGAGGTAGAACCATTAGATATTTTATGTATTCCAACATAAATAAATTTATATGTGGGTCTCTTCTTATGTGAGGAAGACAATTCCTTTGTTAAACTGATTTCTAAAAAATGTAGGCCATCATTTATAATCATGATACACTATTTGGTAAAAAAATCATTTTCAACTTAAGGAATAATGTTTTTATATCTCATTTGATCTCATAAAAATAAAATTATCGTCCTTATAAGTGACAACAATCCTATGATCATCTGTATGAACTAGTTACACTATTTAACTATGAAAAATGAGTGACCATCATGGTGTACAAACTGTTGGGTATGACTGAATATATAAACATATCTACAATAGAATAAACATTTAGCATCTAACATAATGGGTTCAACATACTTCATTAATAACAAAAATAAAATATAAATTGTAATTAACCAATAAAATGAGAGGATTAACCAGATTATATATACTCATTCTTGGGTAATGTAGATTTCACTACTTTTATAACATCCCAAAATATGATCCCCCAGATATGATGCTAAAAAATAATAATTATATTTGTATATTTGATATCTCTATACCTGACCTAATTTCATTATTCCAAATATTTAACATCACATGTAAAATATTGGATCACTTACATAAACAATTACTATATTGGTTTAGGGATTTAGTGAAATATGAAAAAAACATACATAACATGTTTTATGGATAATCACATGTTTTTTTGAAAATATACATCACCTCTCAATAATTAATTAATATCTAGTAGCATTATTTTTCGTAACATACATAATACCATTATAAAATACATAGAGAAAGGAGATATAGGAAGGGTGATTTCAAAAGTGTGGTAGGGGTAAATTTTTGAATTAACAATTTAATGTCATCAATGAAAATAAGATGAGTAAAATTAGATTATTATATAATAAGGGTGAATTATCATAATATAAAAGAATAAATTATCACGAAAATATGGACCCTAAAACATATAAAAAGTATAAATATATTTCAAAGGCATGAGTCATGAGAATCAATAATCACAATCCATGTGATTTCAATCATGATCAATGAAATAATTATAAACTTATAGTAATCACAATTAAATTATTTTCTATCCTATAACATCAATTTTATATCACTGTTAAAATCATTCATACAATTTTAATAAAAAACAATCAACATCTAAAATAATTATTTAGAGGACATATTCATTACCTATTGAATTAGAGAGATGTTTTAGTCTTATAAATCATCTTGGGGAATATTTGGATCACCAATCATCATGAGATATTCAAAGATTCCATATTATAAAAAAATTCCACGACACATAAACAGTTATATTTCTTAATATATCAATAACTATTGTTCCATCATTGATTTATTTACCCATGGAAAAGACCAAATTCCTTGAGAATCTCATAATCCATCTAGAAAAGAAATTATTATGTAATCATTGTAATATATCCCCAACATATATTATGAAACATCATGTGTTATTATCATTGATGAATAAATATTCCCTAAAAATCTCATCGAATAAATTATTGGGGGAAATTATCTTTCCAATTTGAAAATTAATTAAAAACTACAAATTCGAAAATTATCTTTGATACCATTTTGAATTAAATTAAACATAATATAATATAAATGGATCTATAAATAAAATTATTTTTATGGTTGAGGGAACACATATTTTTTTATAAATTTATAAAAAAATATTATATTAAAATATTATTTATAAACTATGGAAAGAGATCTATGTAAAAACATTAAAAAATATTCATTTTAAAATATTTTAAATATAGGTAAATGATAATTTAAAATTAAATTATAAAATCATATAATTTTATCAAACAACAGTCATGAACATATGTTATAAAAAAGGGATATATAATAGATTGATTCTTGATCTAAAATATGACATAACATTGCTATAAATTGAAACAATGTTGATGTTTTTTTAATCAACATGGGAAGATGTGGAAAATAAACATGTAAAAACCATAAACATTATATAATTAAAAATGATATGTTTCATAAAAGTAATATCATGTGACTCCTACTAATTTACCCTTGAATATAAACAATCTCTAAATGAATAGATATTGTAACAGAAAACCATTAAAACATTGGTATCATTTGAATGAAAATAAGTTGAATGTGAGAATATTTTATCGATATGTATATCTGATTAATTACCTAAATTAATCTATAAATACTCATTCATTAGATAGTAAGTAAATGATATATGAAAATTATGTGCTTGATTTGATAAATTTTTTTGGAAATTGAGATTTAGAAAAAAGAAACTACTGAAAAAAAATTACATTTGTAGTGATAAGTAGTACATGAAGTTATTATGTGAACATATGTAAATCAATATTAAAAATTAGAAATACATAATATAAAAATTAAAATGGAATTATTACATTATCATGGAATAAAAAATTCAACGATATTGAAGTAAAAACCAATGAATAGAAATTATGTAAAGAAAACTACTATAACTTGGTAAATTTCAATTAAAATACCCATTGAAAAAATAATTTGAATTGAATAACAAAATAACATAATATATGAACTATTTATGATATAACGTTAAAATTGTAGTATATAAACAATATAATGGAAATTAGGTATATATCTATAAAATATTCATTAATGAAAATAAATTGAGACAACATTCATTACATCAAGTCCAAACATGCAATGTATGTTATTTTACTACTATAACATAAAATTATAAATATTATTTTATTAATTAATAAGATTTTATAGAAATTAAAATTACCCTTAAACCATTTATCTCATTTATTTTATTGACTCTTTTATTTAACTAATTTATCATATCAATTTTTGGAGTTTTGAGGATGCTTAGTTCATAATGTTGCAATAACTTCTGTATATTGATTGTGGTAAAAGTGGAACATATTCTAAAATATAATGAATAAAAATCAGATAATAATTTTAAACTATAAACATTAATTTTATTTTTTTATAAACATTAAATGAAGGTTATGGAAAATTATATATGTTACAATCATAAATATTTTAGGTTGTATGAACGCAAGAGTAACATCTTAATTTTTCAAAAAACATGATGGAGTGAAGATAAATATTATTTTATATTTTTATAATTATTATTATATCAAAAATATTATATAATTTCATTAAAAACTGTTATATTTATCATCCATTTTATGTGGTTGTGAAAAAAATCACATCACTCTATGGAGGTGGCAGTGACCATGTACAAAGGAAGGCGTTATATTTTCTAAGTGGTTTGAAATTTTAAAAATAAGTTATATATTATATTAATATAATAATAATTATTTCCTTAATAACTTATTCACACATTAAATTTATCATTATAACATGAAGTCGGTGAAAATTATGGAAAATGAATTCCCTTGATTCGTGAGGATGTAGTCCTCTACACAAATGAACGATGGATTCATTTCCCATTTTATTGAATATTGATCAGGATATATGTTATTAATTTAATATAATAACATGTTAGAATATTTAATATACATATTATTATTATTTCATCATATTTGAAAAATATTTTATGGATTTAGAAGAAGAAAAAAACTAAATCGTTCGATGAAAAACTACATGTCTTCTTCATAAAACCCAATTTTTATTACACCTTAATATTGAAAGGCTAGTGTTATTCCTAATATAAAACCTCCAGAATATTTTTAGTGATATTAAGAAGGTATTTGTGTAGTAATTTGATGAAAATGTTTATTTTTATGTGTCTCGATAATATTATAGGGGGGTCCCAATTATATTTAGGGGAGTGGAACTTTTCGAATTACATAATGTATTAAATTAATATAAAATAATTATTAAAAAAATGGATCCAAATTGAAACAATTAGAATAAATGATTAGAATGAGTATAAATACTATCATTTACGAAAATAAGGACAAATATATTTAATGATTTCACCCTTATCTCTTTGTTTTTACCCTCATTAACCCTTTTTATAATTACCAAGATATCAATTTTTTTAAACATTAGAGGTAAATAATGTTACATTAAAAGGTAAATGACCCATAAATGGACAATATTCTATATTTTAAACTATATAGAAACTATTTAATATAACATTGTTTATTTTAAAAAATTATGAATTTCATTTTTTAATCTATTGATTTTATTTGACTTCGATAACAACAAGATAGAAATGGAATTTGAGTATAATTAATTAAAAAATACTAATATTCTATATCAATTTATAAAAATTTTCATACAATATAACTCACTAAATAAATATTTTTCTTTAATATATATATTTTTAAATTATTTAATTTATTTTTCTAATGCTTCCAGAAGCCTTCACTCAGTGTTGTGTAATTATTTATGTTTATTATTTCATAATTAGAATTTTAATACAAAATATTAAAAAATTAGATATATTTTAAAAAATAAAATTTATTGATGAAAATACATTTTTTATCAGTACAAAATGTTTTATATACTAATATAAAGGGAGAGATATATTTGAAATAATACTTCTTTAAAATATTATATAAGTAATTTTTAATGGAAAATGAGAAATAGAAATTACATAAATTGGAATATTGGATTAGAATTGTTGAAATTTAATCATGAAATATATTTATGTAATGTTTCAGGTCCAATTATTATCCTTATAAAAAATTTTTAACCATAATTACTTTATTTTCTCTTATTGAGGTGATAAATATTTACAACGATTACTATTCATTATGACCATAAAATAAAAATAGAAATATATAACAAATTTATGGGAATAGATTAAAAATATGGGAATAATATTTCAATAGTTAATTCCAACAAAATTAAGAAATCAATTTCAATATAAAGCCATAAAATTATATGAAATATAGTTTTTGGAAAAATGATTTTTATGATTACAAATACATTATATACCAAAATCATGTATAATGATAATTCTAATGTCATTAATTATATTATTCATAACAAAATGATATTTAGGTAATTTTAAGATCAAATTATAGTTCTAAATTACATTATTTACTGAGAAGTAACAATAGTTCTATAAAATTCAGCATTTCTACTATTCACAATATTATTAATCTTCTCATAAAAAATAAACAAACTATTACCCCAAGATAATACCATTTTTGATTAAAAATCATTTCTATGATAAAAATGACTATGAAAATCTGAGTGATTATTTATGAATATTTAATCGATACATTTTTATTGAGTTGGAACAATATATATATATATATGTCCTAATTTTGCGAATCTTATTCATTCCCTCAAATTTCATGGCTATTTTATTAAAATATAATTTAAATAAAAATATTTTATGGTTTAGTTAACAATAATATTGTGTGTTTTATTTTATATTGTGTTCCATTAAAATATCAAGAAATTACATTCCCCACTAAAAATAAATTTTTTCATCATAATTTTACCAGGATCACACTAATAAAATGTTTCAAAATTGAAAATTTCATTTTTGAAATCTCACATACTAAATAGTGTTAAGAAAATGTCCTCTTGATAATAGGGAAACAAAAGTTAAATGGTCATCTGCAAAAATATATAACAAGGATTCTAAATAAGGGAAATTAATGGGATGTGAATATATTGACATGGAGTAAAAATGTAATATCCAAATACTGATAGAGAGTGATGATAAACATTTATCTCAAAAAAGTTAATGATTATGAAAAACATGATGACCAAAATACTATAAAGTCTTGGATTTAGGAATTATACCATTAATTCATCATAATTGGAGGTAAATGGATAAATATTTTATTTAAATATTATTTTCCTTTAATCAATGAATTCATTTTTAATGTAGCCTATAAATTTCAAGAAACATACATACAATATATCTAAAATTTCACCCTTTAATAAATTTCAACAAAAAGTAATATTATTATCCAAATTATGAGTATTCGTGATTAAATTTTCATCCTTGAAGTAGTGATATAAACATTTTTAGATTTTATAATACATAAATGACAACAATATATTCATACTTTAATTAATAATTAAACAAAACCAAAAAATCTAGTGCAAGAAATAATGATACAAAAATGAATTAACAATCAAATGATGAAATAATTATTAAATCTCAAAATCCTGAACAATAACACCCACTTATTAATTTATATCATTAGATAAATAACTAAACATAAAATTATAAAAAATATTTATCACCATGTTTGAAACCAAAAATATATATGCATTTGATCACTTATATTCCGGATATTTATTTACCATTTATCCCCTAACTATATTAGTAATTCATAATTTCACATGACCCAAAATTTATATTCCTTAATTATATATTCTACAATAAATTGAAATCATTTCCAAAAATAATCAAAATCAACCTAAAGCCACAATAATACCAAATATTAATCTATTGGGTAATTTATCCTCGATTCGTCAAATAAAACCCCCTTTTAAACAAAAAAATTCATTTACCGTAATAATAAATGATTCCAAAAATCATGAACCCATGAAAAATAACATTAATAACATAATCACTAAATAAATTTTCAATTCGATGGTTATCACCACGATAAATATTATATTAAAAATTTATATGAAACCCATAGTTACTACAACCTAAATGAGAATAGAAACCCTAAAGGTTTTCAATAACATTAAAAATACATCCAAAAAATGTAAAAAAATTTATACTCATAAAAAACTATCACTAAAATGAAAAATAAATCCAAGGGATATATTACTTTCAATATATCACAAAACAATATTAATCATCTTATAATTACATGATGTAAAACCTAAAAAGGGTGTATACGCCTTAGAAATGTGATCAAAATTAAAAATACACACCTATGATGGTATCTATAACTGTTAATCTATCCTCTCATGAAGACATCATTATCTCCAAACCTATGATGGTATCTATAAGGTCTTGGGGGTGAGGGGCAGGTCGCAGGGTCAAGACCCCGGGCTTGTGATTTACATGTAATTTTCTTCCTTGTGTGTGTGCCGATTTCGCGGTTGTACCCAAATTTTATAAACATTAGATTTTTAGAGATTATACTGATACAAATGACCCAATTTTTACCATACAAACATACAATATAAAATTGATGATAGTCGATCACATATATAACCTTGGACATTATTTGTATAGAGTTTTAAATAATTGTAAAAAACACTTATGTAATAAACTGGGAAAATAGGCAATTTTATTATAACAATCAATATCATATCATGTTATGTTTTCATATATAGTAAACATATTATAAATAACATGTATAAAATTTCTCATCATATCATACTGAAAATAGAATATAGAATTCATGAGTTCAGATTCTCTTGACGTGTAAACATAAGTAAAAAAAATTGATTGTAATTAGTATGAATAATATTCACATAGTGTTTTGATTACATAATCAATGTTCATGATCACAACATAAGAGAATCCATAACAATAAAAACATGTTTCACATAACACATGATAGGGAATATTGTTTGATCAAATGGATGAGTGAGGAGAATCAATAATCATTTTTCTTGTGACATCCTTATTTCTCATCAAAATCCTTAAAAATTATAGAAATAAATACTAAAATGTATAGGTATATTAGAAAATAATTATTATATCACTCTTACAATTAATATTATTAGTGGAATAATCGACACGATCAACTAACAACATAATTTTTGTATAAACTAATCATTACCTAATGCATTGAAGAGATATATTTATCCCACCCATCATCATGATATATATTAGAATCACCCATCATTATGAATTGTATTAGCATCACATATCATCATAAATAATATCCAAACCACATTACATAATCATAAAACATAAAATATTTCATTTCGTAACATTACAATAACTAGTGTTCCTTTATAGATTGATTTACACAAGGGAACGAAATTGGTTCTGTGAGTAATTCTTTTTCCATATAGAGAATTAATAAGGATGGTATCATTACGACATATCCCCAATGAAGTGTAATTAACATTATGCAATGTGGTGGTTTATGATTATAAATACCATTAAAAGATCATTATATTTTTTTTGAGGAAAATACCCATACCACATAGAATATATCATCTAAAAACTATGTTATCAAGGAATATTATTTATAGAAACATATTTAAAAATAAACATTGAAACATATAAATAATGAATTAAATTAAATAATAATCACTATCGTTGAATAATATATTTATTTCATAAAACATAATAATAAATATACTTTTGAAACATTTTTTAATGTGTTCAAATAGATAACCATGGGGAAAATTTTATGAATATTACTTATTAATTATATTATGTGATGAAAACATATTAGGTGAAACAACATTACAAAATAATTTATTATCATAAAAGAAAATTTACAAAATAAAGTTTTAATACATGAATATAGAAGATAATTATTCATGATCTAAATAATGATATGAGATCAATATAACTTGAAAAAAATATTGTTGATGTTTCACTAATGAAAAATATAGGGCATAGAAATCAAACACACATAACAAAATCATAATCATAGAAGAATAAAATATATGGGTTTCATCAAAATAATAGTATATTATTCCCCCCAAAGGAACAATTCTCATAAAAATTAAAAAAAAGGATATTATAACATAATGTCTTTACCTCTTTGGTAACATTAAAATCAAAATTAATTTTAAGTATGAATATGATATATATATATATCCCAAGAAATAAATTGAATAATTTTTCAAAATTTATTCGTTAGGGATTATATATACTATACAAGGATATTAATGTGCATGATATGAAACTTCTCCCTTGATAATTTGATTTCAAAAATGAAAACACATCAAATGATTGTAAATATAAAAGTTATAATTAATCCATTAAATTATTGTATAAACATATTTATATCATTTAAATTGTAAATATGAAATGAAACAATTAAAGAAAAATTAATATATAATCTAGTCAAAAATATGTCAATTAATTATAAGTATAACCCAATGAATGGAAAGTATATTAAAAAAACCACTTACATGTTGGTAACATTGATGTTAAATCACCATTATTCAAATAAATTTAATTATAAATTAAAATACTATGAATTTATATGAATTTTTGATATGAAAATAAAAAGGGATATATATATATATAGAATATAAATTAAATAATGTGCATTAAAAAAAAAAATTCTCCAATGAATATAATTTATGTTTTAACCCCTTCCCTCATGTCAAAAATTCCCTGTATATCCTTTATCATATGTATAAAAAACATATATATATTATTTAATTTATGAAGAACCATTTTCAATATTTTTTTTGTGTACATAATATTTTCTCTCTATATTTAATAACATATTTAATTATTTATTCGATTATATCCACATTGGGTGTTTTGGGGATTATTAGTTCATAAAATTAATAACAGTTTTGTGTTTTGATCACGGTCAAAGGGGTCATTTTTACACAACTTAATAGTGTGTGGTGGGACCTGATGGTTAACTTAGGTATTTAAACAGGGGCTATTGGGGGGTTGTCTTGCGCGACAACATCTTCTCCATTTATAATTTCATCCACGATGCTAACTTCCTGCAGATAGCATGAACTACAACCCTCATTATCTTGCATAAGATCAAAGATACCACCTTCCTTATCCATTATCAACCCATGAGCATATGTCACATTCCATACAACATCCTTGAGATAATTTTTAATAATCATTTATCCATTCACTTACCCTGGTTTATCTCCATTGAGGAACACTGCTTTTTGATAGACTACTCAATCTAGGGGTCAATCGCCCTATTGTAAGAGATATTCAAGGACTTTAACACCATGTCCAATGGAACCAACCCGACCATAAAGATAGACATGAACAAGGTGTATGATAAATTAGAGTGTGGTTTCATTAATAGTGTACTTTTTAAGATGGTATTCACTTCTTAAGTTTCAAAACTCATCTTTAGGTTCTTTAGTTCCTCAGGGATGAAAATATTCTTTCTAGGGAAAACCCAAAATTTCATTAAGGAGACTCATACCCATTGGGAAGGTGATCTTTTATCCCTGAGCATTTTTATTTCTAATACGGAAACTCATAGTCATTCGATCAGTATATTATGTCGAAGGGGATATACTTCCATACTGCAAGAAGCTAAACCTCCCCTCTGTTTCACATTTGATGTTTGCTGATGATACGATATTATTCAAAAAATCGAGTAGGTGGTCTTAATAGGGTTTTATGAATATCATTGATAATTATTTTGTCTTGATTGGGTATCTTATCAATATGGAGATGTGTGACTTCTATTTACCCGGAAAATGAATGCATTGCAGGGTGGTGAATCTAGGCAATGGGCTGGGAATGTGGAGAGGCACTTTTCATTTGGAATACCTATGCAATCTTATTTATTTTGGCTATTTGCGTATTATTGACATCGAACATGCGGATTGAAATATTTTGTGCGACGTTCTCAATTGAAAAAATCACCTCTTATAATTTGGGAGCTTCATTTTCCTAGTTAATAGTGTATTGTCAACTATCTGGGTTCATGAACACGAATCTACCAACATGCTAAAGGGTGTGGTGAAACAAATTGATTAAAATCTTGTACATTTTGCATGGGATGCTTTTTCAGAGTGTAAGAGGAATTGGATTTACTATGGTGGATGTAAAGACCCATTCGAGATAGAGGTATCAGTGTTAAAAGCCTTGTAGATACAATCCAATGCAAAAAAAATTTCATGGGAACACATAGAAGAACACATGATGTGGGGGAAGACCATGTCATGTAAGGAAAACACCAATATGGCCCCCTCTTCGATGTAAGGGTCACTATTGTGGACCTCAGTTCAAATCAATATTTTATTCTGCTATAGAACTCATAGTGGATTATAGGGGAGGGTAACATCCTTCTTTGGGACCATAACTGGATGACTGATGTGCTTAGTTACCCAAGCTACCCCACCACTAATATGTTATTAAAATATGAGTTTCAATTCCAATCATTCATCAGTTTCACCCTAGACATCATCTTATAAGCTGTGTTTGACTGTATTATTGTAAACCTGGAAATAGAAAATTGCATCTTCATTCATTACAACTCAGGTAAAATCAAATCGATGGATTACCATTAGTTATCCAACACTCAGGACTAGGGGACATATGGAATAGTGTAACATCCAAGGTAAATGAAGAATACGAAATTTTCATATATATTAATATTTATGAATTAACTACTAATCATACTTTAAATGGGTTTCTATGTTTGATAACATACATGATACACAACAATAGGTTTCTTTGAAATCATACATTGCACACTAATAATATAATATTATTATTTTAAATGGTAGTCAAATCATAGCCATTGTATTGGAGGGAGTGAAAAAAAACTAAATAAAATATTATTATAGATGTTTGTTAAATGCATTTACATTTATCCAATAAAAGTTAGACGCTTAAAATGTGAATGAATCTAATTTTAAGCATAATTTACATTAAAAGGTCGGTTTACGACGTTTTAATGTAGAACCATCTTTAAATATAGTTTTGGTCAATTTAATACCCTCTAATTGACCAAAAACATCCTTCTTTATAATGGGGAAATCAATATTTACATTGTGTAATTTTTTTGGGAATTTTCCGATAATGTTCATTTTCATAATGAATAGTGAAAATATTGAATTTTATTTCAAAAAGTCCTTTTAATATCATTTTTTATATGGTTATATTATCTTTCTAATTGGGTTTAAAGTGAGATTAGAATATATATTTTTACCATTTAATCCAATTTTGGTCATTGAAATTAATTTCACTTTGAAATTGGACATAAACAAGTGTCAATCTTTTTATAGTTATTGTTTTTCAAAAAACGATATTTGTTTTAACAATGAGAATTGATTTTAAAATTAATTAATAACACATTAATGTTTTTGATTTTTAAAAATAGACTTCATTTTTGAATTCAATATATAAAATATAGCTTATGCTTAATTTTTGATATTTTTCTGAAAAACATCAATTTTGATGAATAGTGAAACCACTTAGTAGTAGTTAAAAAAACTGACTTTTTCATTTAAATGAAATTTTACCACTTTTGTGAATTAAATTTTTAAAATTCAATATACACGGTTTCTATCAAGAAGTGAAATGTGGTTCAATTAGAGGAAAATTTTTTTTGGTTAAAAGTAACTTTTGACTTTTATTTACCACTATTAAAGGTAAATAAGCTAATTGAAGGTAAAAAGAATATTATAATAATTTATAATTACCTTAACACTAGTCCTAACCTTATTGGATGAGTAATGGCCGACCATGGGCATCCTTGGGTCGATTTTCTGACCCCATGGAGCCACTAATGAATCATAATGACACTTTAGATTAATTAATTCTTTGTAAAGGAAAAAATGACAAAAACAAATATCCTTTAGTAAATTAATTATTATATGGTAATATAAGTAATAATTTTGAATATGAATATTCATTGGAAGTCTAAAAATATTTACTAGATGATTTAACTTTTTATAAAAATTTAGACATCAAATAAATTAAATTACTTATGGCACAATAATGATGCAGTATTTACCTCATTACTAAATGATTTAAATAAATAAGATTATAATGTTTAAAATATTATCTAGAACCTATACAATTACTATCAGATGATTTTATTTCGACCGTGATTCATCTTATCTTCGACTGTAATTATTTATGGACCTCTATAATCCAAATATCATTATATAATAAAATAATATTTTCACACTTTCCTAAAGAGCCCCTCCCACCATATAAAAGGAGACCACTTCTAACCAATTCCTCACACCTCCCAAGCCATTTGTATCATAAGACCTCTACCCAATTAAGCTCCCTACATCTCTATTTTCCCCTTTGAATCCTTAACATAGGTAGAGGGCACTTCAAGAAGTCCTTTTGGTTCAAACCAAAGGAAGTTTCCGAAATTAAAGATAATGATATCTCTTAAAATGTTTTCTTTTATTTTACTTATCCAAACTCTAAAATCTTTTTATTACTTTTTTTTGTAAAAACAAAATTATACTCAATATACTATGATGTTGTTATGATAAGTATTCTAACTACACTTACACACACCTCCATCTAATTGATGATAAACATAATGTTTCTATAGATGGCAATCTAACGCCTCATGAAATGATCATTGTTCGATTATCTACTACTGCCTCTCATGGTTGCCATTATAATGGACTATATTCATATATGATATATATTATATTTATGTGTTCTTTATTATTTTGCAATTTCCATTTTTAGCATTTCGTTATGGTTTCTATTATGGGTAAACGCGATAATCTCATTATAGGAAATGCGGACTACCGCATCTCAAAGAGATATGACTCATTAATTCCATATGTGGGGTGAATAAATAATGGAGTTAATGATATTATATATGATATTATATATGTCATTATACTATAATTATAGTATCCTTATGTATTATTATGTATTAATTCCATTAAAATAAGAAATATAAATGAATGTAGCATCTATGGGTACGTACGGCTTACCGTCTCAATGAACGGTGCATTTCATTTCTAACCTCCAAATGATATGTACTATATTAAGTGTATATATATATACATAGTATATATATGATATATATGATATATAAATAATGAATGTCATTATGGTTATAATGGACTATTGATCACATGGACAACTTGTAAATTTATGGTGTTCATTTTTGACTTAAGTACCAAATATCGACAAAATAAATGTTATTAACATAAATGATTACGTAATGTTTATAACATGGTAATAAGTGATATAAAAAGGAATTATAAACTTGAAAAAGGTTCCTATGAATGTAGAAGTTGTCATTATTTTATTATTCTGGATATTAATGAATTATCGAGTCATGTCGGACACGAGGTAAGTGACTTCGTCTCAATCTCCTTTCATTGAGGCATATTTAGTTTTATACACGACATTATTTTATACTGTCTATAAACCCGTTTGACTTTTCAATTCATTCAAATGGAATCTTTTTTACGAAGTGTTTTACTAAACAACAAAAAGGAATGTTTTTTTACGTATGTAGTGATAGTGACCTTTCTGCCACCACAAGTATTATTTGATCATTTGCTTCCTTAACAAGCTAGAATGTATTTTAAAAGGAAAATACAAATGCCATAAACTCTATTTACGTATTTTGGTATTAAAAATTAATTTTGAGAATGGATTTATTATTTCAATATCTTGAAATGATATTTTTTTATTGCAATTTGGAAATGTTATCATTCTTTTATGGTTATGTTATTTGTTATGATCATGTTATAGTTATTGGAAATTATTTATGTGTATGGGTGGTTCTGTGATAAAACTAGGGTGGGTGAGCCCGAGATATCTCTCCAATTCATTGGGTAACGTGACAAAGGTAAACATGAATATTTCTCCTAAGAGATATAGGGAATATACTGTAATGGGTATTGCAATGTAACTCCCTATGTAGCTATGAGATCTATAATGTAGGTATGATATAGATGCCACAAGTTACCTTTATGATTTATTATTTCTATGTGTTATTCATAAAATATTATGATTTCATGAGTTATGTAAAATATTTCATGTTTTGTATGTATTTATGAAAAAATGTGTTCATTATTTGTTTTATAACCCTTACCGAGCTTTTTTATACTCATCCCAAATTTTGGAATGTTTTCACAGGACCTAAATATGAATAAGGTGAAGGATGGGATCATAGAAAAGTCATACTATCTAAAACATAGAAATAGACATCACTCTTTTTCTCAAGAGTTTTTATTTTATGAAAAAAATGAAAACTTTGTAGAAGTGTCTACTTTGAAGTCTTTTTAGATATAATAGTTATGTCCTAATTATCTAATACTATAAACGTGAAAAGATACTCAATGTGAATAATTCATTTAATTCCATATTATGTAACATTTATGTCTGAGTCCTTATAGTTGGTATCATAGGTCGGTTTAGATAACATTAGGAGTTACGGTATTGTTAAATTAATATCCATAATGTAATTTATGTTAATATTGAAATCATATAGAAATAACATATTACCATTATGATTCACCTAAGATAATTCTAAGTCCAGAATTGTTTTCCACAGAGGAAAAAAGGCTTCTATGATGGGACAACATCAGGAGGAAGAAAACCTCTTAAATAAATGACCTGAGATCGTCGTAATTGGAACTGAAGATTTTGTTGCAGTGATGGAACAGTTGACTCAGGCTATGAATGGGGGTGGTATCCATGTACGAGATCAGCTAGATCAACTATAGAGGAACATGTCAGTACTGGATCATATCATAAGGCAACATCCCCCATTATTTAGAGGATCATATGACCTTGTTCTAGCTGAAGGTTGAATAATGCATTAGAGAAGATTTTAGATTCCATGGGTTGTTCATAACATCAAAAGTTTAGTCTCGTTGTTTACCTTTTGAAGGTGAAGCTGATCCGTGGTGGTCGATGGTGAAAAATATCAAGGATAGTGAGGAGATTGATGCACTAGATTGGGATGAGTTAAAAGGTATATTTCTTGAGATATATTTTCCTAATGTGGTTCACCTTAGATTGGAAAAAAATTCATACAATTGAGGCAGGAGGATGACTTAGTGGCTTCTTATGAATAAAAATTCACATGACTGGCAAGGTATGCTCCAAATTTCATACGAGATCATGATAGTAAAATCACCCTTTTTTACTCATCATTAAATCCAAAGTATTGAAGGCCTTTAGCTTCTCGTGAGTTCAAAAGTTATGAGAAACTTGTTTGTTGTGCGGAGAAGGTGGAAATGGAGTTTGATGATGATCATGTATTCATTGAAAAACAATAGCATAAGAGGTAGAGGTGGCAGGAGAAAGGGAAGAACTCTTCAAAGAACTCACATGGTAAGAAACTGAATTTACAGTTTGTGAAAATTGTGAAAAAAATCATGCTGGGGAATGTCTTTTAAATTCTGGTAAGTGCGACAAATGTGGATAAATGGGACATAAGGCTCGTAATTGCCCTAAAAATGATTTGTTTAAAAGTAAGAAAAAATCTAATTTATAGTCATTAAAATGTTTTAAATGCAGCGAAATGGGTCATTTGGCAAATGAGTGTCCAAGAATGATCTCAACCTAAGGAAAGATGCCAAACTAAAAGCAGAAAGGGGTGGTGAAATCCATTGCAACTACTTCATCATATGATGGTCCATCAAATGAAGTTGTATCAGGTATACTGTTTATTGGTTCAGATTATGCCAATGTGTTGTTAGATTAAAGGAATACACACTCTTTCATTTATGAGAAGTTTTTTTAGTAAATTTGGAATTCTATATTAAGATATGAATACACAACTTATGGTAAAAACACCTTGAGGAATTGTTGAGACAAAAAGAAAACATTACAAAATTCTTGTCCTTGCGTGTGGAAAAAATCAACATGCAAACCATATTGTTTTGCCTCTTGTAGAGTTTGATGTTTTTTTGTGCATGGATTGGATTTATGTTTACCATGCTATGAGTGACTACAGTGATAAATAGGTTTCTTTTCAGAATGATTTTTTAGTTTGTATACAAAAAATGAACCCTTTCTTTTGATAACATATCAGGATGCTGAAAAACTAGTAGAAGATGGAAATGAATGTTACCTTGCACATATTGTTGAAAACAAAGGAACTATTCAGATTAATGATGTGCCAGTAGTAAATGAGTACCTTGATGTTTTTTCATGATGAGTTGCCTGACATTAAAACTGATTGGGAAGTTGAATTTACTGTTTACTTAGTTCCTGATGCTAAGCCAATTTCAAAAGCCCCTTATCGAATAACACAAATTAAACATTTAGAGTAGAATAAGCAATTGAAAGAGTTATTGGATAAAGGTTTCACACGACCTAGAACATCACCATGGTGTGCTCCTATATTTTTTATTAAAAAGAAATATTGTTCAATGAGACTTCGCATTGATTATAGAGCATTGAATAACATTACTGTCAAGAATAAGTGTCCTTTTCCTCATATCGATTATTTGATTGATCAGCTCCATGTAGCTTATTATTTTTCTAATATTTATTTGAGATCGGGGTACCATCCGTTGAATGTAAAGGAATCAGACATTCCGAAGACCTCATTTCGTACTAGATATGGCCATTATGAATTTGTAGATATGCCTTTTGGGTTAACCAATTCACATGATGTATTGATGGATATTATGAATAGAATTTTCTGTCAATTCTTAGATAAGTTTGTGGTTGTGTTCATTGATGATATTTTGGATTATTATAAAAGTAAATAGGAGCATTAAAGTCATTTAACGGTCATCTTGCAATCCTTAAAAGAAAAGAAACATTATTGGAAATTCATAAAGTGCGAGTTTTGGTTACAAATTTTTTTTTTCATTGGTCGCATTGTTTCAAAAAATGGCATAAATATTGATTCTGTTAAAAGAAATGTTGTTGAAGAATGGACAACAAACACAAATATAACTTAGATTCATAGTTTTCTCGGTTTGGCATGTTATTACAGGAGGTTTGTTGTAAATTTTTCATGGTTATCTACTCTAATGACTAAGTTAACTCGAAAAGGTGTAAAGTTCATCTAGAAAACAGAATGTGATGATTGTTTTCACGAATTGAAAAAGAGATTGGTGAATGCTCCGGTTTTGGAACTACCATTTAGATATGGTGAGTTCATTATCTACAGTGATGCTTCGATGAAAGGACATGGTTGTATCCTATTATAGAATTATCAAGTAATTTCTTATTCTTAATGTCAGTTGAAAAAACATGAGTTAAATTACCCTACACATGATTTGGAATTAGATGATATTTTTTTGATTTAAAAATTTGGAGGCATCATTTTTATAGAGTAAAATGTGAAATATATACTAATAAAAAAAGTTTAAAGTATATATTCACTAAAAAATAGTTCAACATGAGAAAGAGGATATGGCTAGAATTAATCAAGGATTATGATTTCATAATCCATTACCATCCAAGAAAAGAAAATAATTTCACTGATGCGTTGAGTTAGAAAAAAAATGCTTCATTAACCATGTTACGTTGGGAACAAGATCCTTTGATTTTTTAATTGATAAACATTGGCATATAAATTTTTGGTGGAAAAAATTCTTCGGTTTGGTTTCAGGCATCAGTGAAATCATCTCTATCAGATAGAATAAAGAAAGCGCAGAAAGAAGATAGCGAGTTGTAGAAGAAGTTAGAGTTGATTCAGAAGGGTAAGTTGCCTGACATTAACATTGAAAATTATTGTGTTTTGAGTATTAGGAAGATATTATGTGTTCCTTGTGATTCATAGTTGATGAATTAGTTGTTATGTGAAACTCATAGTTCCCAATTTTCAGTTCATCTTGGAAGTACTAAGATGTATAATGATCTTCGGGAGTATTACTAGTTAGATGGAATGAAAAGAGATATTACTGATTTTACTGTGAAGTGTTTGACTTGTCAGTAGATTAAAGTAGAGAAAAAGTTACCGAATGGGATGCTTCAGCCTCTATCGGTGCCAGAGAGGAAATTGGAAAATATATCCATGGACTTCGATGTGGGATTACCAAAGGAATCTCGAGGTAATAATTCTGTCTGGGTTATAGTTGATCAACTGACTAAATCTGCTCATTTCCTTCCTATTTCAGATACATTTTCTCTAGATAAACTATCTATATTGTATATTAAATAGATAGTCAGGTTGCATGGAATTCCCCTCTCCATTTTATCTGATCGTGATCCCAGGTTTACTTATAATATTTTGAAAGGCCTTCAGAAGTCGTTGGGTACTGAAATAATTTTTTTTATAGATTTTCATACCATGGAGGATATGCTACGTGCTGGTTCATTAGATTATCATGGAATTTGTGACCAACATCTTTATTTGGTTGAATATTCATATAATAACAGTTTTCATTCTAGTATGTGGATGGATCTATTTGAGGAATTATATGGAAAAGATTGTCGAACAATAGCTTTTTGGGTTGATGTAGGTGAAAGGAAGCTGATGGGACCAGAATTGGTAGAAGTGATGTCAAAGAAAGTTAAGTTGATTCAGAATTACATGAGAAGAGCTCGGAGTAGAGAGAAATATTATGCAGATAACTGGAGGAAGGATATTTCTTAAGTGGTAGGTGATCATGTCTTTATCAATGTTTCTCCATGGAAAAGTTTGATCTATTTTGGTATGAAGGGAATGTTGATTCTGAGGGTCATTGGACCTTATGAAATTTTAGAGAAAGATAGATCAATGGAGTACATAGTGACTTTACCTCCACGTTTGTCCCAGATAAATTTGTTTTTTTTCATATTTCAATGTTGAGGAAGTATATGACAGATCCACCTCAATTTTTGAGCCCAGAGGTAGTTCAGTTAAAAGAGAATCTCTTTTTTGAAGAACAACTAGTTTAGATTCATGACCAGAGAGAGAAAGTGTTGTGGAATAAGGTAATTCACCAGGTAAAGGTTTTGTGAAAACCCATATGATTGAAGAGGAAATGTGGGAATCTGAAAATGCTATGGGGGATAAATACCCCCACTTATTTTGATAAGTGAAAAAAATTGCGAGGATGCAATTTCCAAAAGGGGGGAATGATGTAACATCCCATGTAAATGAAGAATAATAGATTTTCATATTTATTACTATTTCTGAATTAAATATTAATTTTACTTTAAATGGGTTTCTATGTTTGATAGCGTACCCTGTACGCAAAAATGAGTTTCTTTGAAATCTTACATTGCACACAAAAATATAATA
Source organism: Viscum album (assembly GCA_963277665.1). NCBI lineage: Eukaryota > Viridiplantae > Streptophyta > Magnoliopsida > Santalales > Viscaceae > Viscum > Viscum album. Next base: position 2,102,285,377 of record OY728128.1, on the reverse strand, counting down.
TTATAATTTTTAATGGTAGTTAAATCCTAGCCATTGTATTGGATGGAATGAACAAATATAACTAAAATATGATTACATATGTTTTCTAATTGAATTTAAATTTATCCAATAAAAATTAGAGTCTTAAAATGTGAATGAATCTAATTTTATGCATAATTTACATTAAAAGGTCAATTTATCACCTTTTAATGGAGAGAAATTTTTAAATATAGTATTGGTCACATTAATACATTCTAACTGAAGAAATAAAATCCTTCTTTTAAATGGTGACATCAATATTTTCATTGTGTAAATTTTTGTGATTTTTCCGATAATGTTCATTTTTTAATTGAATAGTGAAAATATTGTATTTTATGTAAAAAGTGACTTTTAATATAATTTATTTATATGGTTAGGTTTTCTTTTTAATTGCTTTTAAATTGTAATTAGAATATATTTTTACCATTTAATCCAAATTTGGTCATTAGAATGAAATTCACTTTGAAATTGGACATAAACAAGTGTCAATCTTTTGATAGTTATTGTTTCTTCAAAACACGCTATTGGTTTTAACAACGGCAATTAACTTTAAAATTAATTGATGAAACATTTATCTTTTGAATTTGAAAAAAAACAACAATTTTTAATTCAGAATATCAAATTTATCTTAGTCTGAATTTTTTGTATTTTTCTAAAAAACACCATTTTTTGATGAATAGTGAATCCACTTAATATTAGTTTAAAAAATACGTTTTTATTTAAACAAAATTTTAATGATTCTGTGAATTTAATTTAGAAAATCTGAAAAACATTGTTGTTATCAAAAAGTAAAATGTGGTTTAATAAGATGAAAATAATTTTTGGTGAATAGTAACTTTTGACTTTTATTTTTCGTGTTTAATGGTAAATAAGGTAATTCAAGGTAAAAATAATATTATAATAATTTCAAATTACCTTAACACTTGTATTAAACTTATTGTATGAGTAATGGACGTTAATGGTCATCCTTGGGTCTATTTTGGGACCCCATTGATCCACTTATTAATGATAATGACAATTTATATTAATTAATTTAATGTAAAGGCAAAAATGATGAAAACAAATATCTTTTAGAAAATTAATTTTTATATGGTGCTATGTAAGTAATTTTTTTCACTATGAAAATTCATTGGAAAGATAAAGCTATTTACTACATCATTTTATTTGTTATAATTTTTAGACATCAAATAAATTAAATTATTTATGATGCAATAATGATGCAGTATTTACCTCAATAATAAATTATTTAAATAAATATCATTATAATGATTAAAATATTATCCAAAACCTATCCAATTTCAAATGGATGATTTTATTTCAACTATGAGTCATCTTATATTCTACTATAATTATTATTTTTACCTTTATTAACCGAATATCATTATATAATAAAATAATATTTTCACACTTTACTAAAAAACCCCCTTATTAAATGATACCACTTATAACCAATTACACTCACCTCTCAAGCCATTTGTATCAATAAACCTCTACCCAATTAATCTCCATATATCCCTCTCCTTCAACTATACGCCTTACCTTAGGCAGAAGGCACTTGAAGAAGTTATTTTGGTTCAAACCAAAGGATGTTACCCAAATTAAAGGTAACAATTTCTCTTAAAATGATTTCTTTTATTTTACTTCTCCAACCCACAAACTCTTTTTATTAATTTCTTTTGTAACAACATTGGTATCTTTAATATACTAGGATATTTTAATGTGAATGATTAGAACTACACTTACACACACCTTCATCTAATAGATGAAGAACACAATGTTTTTGTGGATGGCAAACTAATGCCTCACGAAACGATGATTGTTCAATTTTCTCCTACTGCATATGATGGTTGCTATTATGATGGAACTATATTTATATATGATATATATTATGTTTATGTTTTCTTTATTCTTCTGTAATTTCCATTTATATAATTTTTTTATGGTTTCAATTATGGGTAAACACGATAATCTCATTATAGGAAGTGCGGACTACCGCCCCCTCAAAGTTATATAACTCATTAATGCCATATGTGGGACGTATAAATTACGGATTTAATGATATAATATATGATATTAAATATAACATTATACTATAATTATAATATACCTATGTATCATTATTTTTAAATTCCATTAAAATAAGAAATAGAAATGAATGTAGTGTTCATGCGTACATACGGCTTACCATCTCAATGTACGGAGCATTTCATTTCTTACCTCCAAATGTTATGTACTGTTATAATTATATATATACTGGATATATATGATATATATGATATCTAATTAATGAATGTCATTTTCGATATAATTTACTATTGATCACATGGACAACTTATAAATATAAGGTGTTAATTTTTGACTCAAGTACCAAATACTGACAAAATGAACATTATTAACTTAAATGATTACATAATTTTTATAACATTGTAATAAGCGATATAAAAGGAATTATAAATTGGAAAATGTTATTAAGAAAGTAAAAATTAACTCTAGTTTATTATTCAGTATATTAACGAACTATCGAGTCAAGTCAGACATGAGGTACAAGACATCGTCTCAATATTTTTTCATTGAGTCATATTTAGTTTTAAAAACGAAATTATTTTATATGGTGTATAAAACCCATTGAAATTGCTTTTCATTCAATGAGAATATATTTATACGAAGAATTTTACTAAATGACAAAAAAGAATTATTTTTTCATAAGCGGTAAAAACGACCTTTCTACCGCCGCGAGTATTATTTGGTCTATGTCTTCCTTAATAAGACAAATTTTTTTAAAACGAAAAAATAAATACCATATACTCTTTTTACATATTTTCGAATCGAAAATGATTTTTGAGAATAGATTTATTATTTCAATATCTTGAAATGATATTTGGTTATTACATTGTGGAAATATTATCTTTACTTTGTGCTTATGTTATATGTTATGATCATGTTATGGTTCTTGGGATTTATTTATGTATACGGGGGTTCCATGATAAACCTAGGGAGGGTGAGCCCGAGATAGCTCTTAAATTCATTTGGAAACATGATGGGGGTGAATGTGAATGTTTATCCTAAGAGATTTATGGAATATAATATGATGGGTATTCTAAAGTAACTCCCTATGTAGCTGTGATAGCTACAATGTAATTATGATATAGATTCCACAAGTTACCTTTATGATTTATGATTTCTATGTGTTATTAATAAATCCTTATGATTTAATGAGTTATGTAAAAGAGTTCATGTTTTGTATGTATTTATGAACAAATGATTTCTTTCTTTGTTTTAAAACCCTTACTGATCTTTTTATTTTCATCCCAAGTTTTGAAATGTTTTCACAGGAGCTAAAGATGAACAAGGTCAAGGATGAGATCAAGGAAAAGTCATGCTATCTAAAACATGGAACTAAACATGACTCTTTTTTTCAAAAGTTTTTATATTATGAAAAAATATAAACTCTGTAGGAGCATATACTTTGTAATCATTTGAGATGTAATAGTTATGTCCTAATTCAAAAAAACTCTAAAACTGAAATAATCCTCAATGTGAATTACTCATATAATTCAATATTAGGTAATGTTTAATTCCGAGTCCTTATAAATAGTGTGGTGTTCTTCTAAAAAATTACAATGAAATATAACTTTCATACAAGTAGAATCAGGAACCAGGCCATACCCCCAGATGTCAACATTAAAAATACAAGAATTGGATTAGTTTCTTACTACCACATCTAAGTGTTTAGGTGAGAGGAGAGTACACAACAACTATTCATTGATGGAAACTGGGCACAACTTTTGTGGTGTTCATTTGGAATCTTCACTATATACATCGCAAATACTGACAATAACCTTATCCTAGAGGGATGTTTTTAGGGGATAGAAAGATCAGCTATGGATATAACAGAAACATCTACCATTCTTAATGCGGGTTTTTGGTGCTAATGGAAACCTCAAAATTGGGCCAAATTTCAGGGGTTCATCTCTATAAGAATGTCCATTTTTGTGAAAACTTTGAGCTGGTTGATATACCTACTCACTCAAATTGGTAACTAGAAGAAGACCTCATCCTTTTTCCCACTGCAACCTACTATTCAACGGTCTCCATCCACCACCTCTAGGACACATTGACATTGGGTCTGATGGATTCCTCCTGAAAACAGACTCAATATTAACATGGATAGCTCATGAGTTTTGGGCGACATGCGAAGAAGATGGGTTTTTTGTGGCTCCAGGGGTAGTGTGGTCATGTATTTCAAGGTGCATTATGGTACTGGAAATTTAATTTTGTCCATGGCCAACACATTCCTCACTTGAATCAGTCTTTGCAGTCCCCATAATGTCTACATCTCTTATCTGGAAGTTGATTCCAAGAATATCCATGATGCCATGCATGGGAAAAGTAGCTCCACATGGTAGATATCACACACCATCGCGAAATTAATATATCTCATACATATTAATATCAATGTCACCCACACTAAGCGAGAGGGGAATAAATTGGTGGACCACCAAGCCTCTCCAGCGCATCATGGTTCCTATGTTACATGCCATTAAAACATTACATACATTAAACCTGAGGGGGAGAACGTTATTTGAGGGGATGCCCTCAGTCTCCACCACTTTATCCCCACCTAGATTGTGGCCCTCATCCCACCTATACATTATTCCAGAATAAAAATAATAATGATGATGATTATGTTGTTAAAATAATATATTTACATTTAATCGATCATTACAACCCATTATGAGATGTGGTGATGGAAAATTACTTTCAACGGTTAGTGAGGTTGATGTCTAATGTACAGATGAATATTATATTCATTTTTTAGTTGATAGAAAAAATGATATGGATATACATAGTGAAATTATTATAAAAATATATCAATATATGTTATATACTGTTATTATTATTTATTCATTTTTGATAAATATTTGAAGGAGGTAGAAGATGAAATAAATAAATATTCGTTTAAAAGTTTTATCTCTTCATTACACAACCGTTAATTATTTACACACTAATCCCTCTAAGGATAGTAGTAATCCCAAAATAAACAATCTAGAATGTGGGTATTGATTATTGAAAGTTATATTTTTAGGGATTGGGTAAATCAAATTGAACATTATGTGTGGATAAAATAGGTGGGGGACCCATGGAATTGTTCCATCTTGATTGGGAGTTTTCATTCAAGGATGATCAGACCTTGTCATAAGGCCTTGAATAGATACCATAATACCTTGATTATAATACATCAAGGATGATGTGTGTTCCTTTTTAGAGTCTCTTTTTGGTTTTACACATTTGAACAAGGATGGTTCATCCAGATCCAATGACATCAGTAGACATAAGAATGGCGGGGTTTCAGTAGTTCTAGATCCAGAGGCATTGCAACGGGGAATTAATAAATACATGCTATCTATTATGAGTCATGTTATTTATAAAAAGAAATTCATACCTTGGAATTATGATAATATTAGGAGAAGTTTATTTAATTTATGTTTCTTTATTAATTGGTTTATATTTTCTATCAGAAGAGGTTTATTTTATATTATTCTATTGTCAAGGGGATGCATTTTAAAAATCATGGCATCTCATAAATCGTAAACTCAGACCTAGAACTATAATATTATCTTTATGGGATGTTATATTCATTACATACAATATAATATAGTCCAATACCAATATTTGGTTCGGGGTTCATAGTTTGAATTGGATGTAGTAGCATCCCAAGATCCTTAATGATCATTAATATTTCATTAGAACTCCTATTTAGATGGATTAGAGAACCTAAGAAGGGGATCATGAGTTTTTTCCTAGAATTATACTTTATATTAATTTGTATATCAAAATACTAGATAAAAAAACATTTTATTCTAATGGAAAACAAATTGAAAAGAATGTTTAATATGAAAGAGTTCCCTACTATTGTGATGTATCCACAATTGTGGATGATTTTGTTTTTAATTGTACAATGCTCCAAAATATGGAAAATGAAGTCCCAAGGTCTTTAAGTAGATGTATTTTAATAAAAATAAAAATAATATGATGGTTTTTGATGAAAAAGTGGGATACAATGGAATAACACCTCTAATTCATTGATCCATATAAAAAATATTGGGTAGATATTTCTGAACAATAGGATCAAATTTTGGATATTGATTTGATAATTACTCCTACTAGTTTGGGTTATGTGATGAACAATATGAGATATAATGATCCCTTAGAGGATCATGGTTTGATTTTGAACCTCCCAGTTTATATTTATGAATTTCTCATACATATGAAAAAAATTGATGATATTTCACTAATTACAAAATTGGATCAGAATATATATCATCTAGTTCATTTACTCAAGGATGGTGAGGATCACATTGTGGTTCCCAACCATGATGAACCTAAATATCTAGATACTTCAAAAATTCAAGGAGGCCATTTGAATCAAGGGGATCAAATCATTCCCGAATAAATTCTATCCCAACAGGTCTCAGTATGTTAACCAATGATAATGTTCTGATGGTTTTTTCACACCAAATTTTTTTGCTAACGATGTTCCTGTGAAAGCTTATGAATATAAGGATTCTAGGTCTCCTAAAAAACCTGATTATTTTAAGGAGGATGTTCCACTAGAAATATTGGGAACCCTAAAAATGAGATTTCTTTAATAGAAGCATGTCCTTATAATACTTCTTATTATATGGTCCCTGTTATTGTCTACTCAATCCTGCATTCTAATCCTGATGGTTCTATAAATTGGTCCAATGAACACAGTAAAATCATACAGGCATGTATTGTTGGTTGTGACATGACTATCAAATATGTAAAGGATATCTTCAGTAACACAGTCATAACTTACCTCCAATATAGAACTCCTATTACTAAATTAATGATTGATAGTCTACCTAAATTATGAAAATAGATGTTTTTGGGGGTAAAAAAATTCGGCTTCATCCCCATATTAATTTTTAAATTAATATCATATTTTGAGATTTATAAGTATTTTCCAAATGTGACACCATTTTTCCCCTCAAGCATTTCATTCATCATACAAACCTTATTCTTATAAGACTTTCTGAACCTAAGATAATAATTTTCTCCATAATTTTCATTCTAGGGAATGTGAGGTTTTAATTGATTAAATCTAACAGATTCCTGACAGAGTTAAAAATCCATTTGGTCTTGGGTCACTCCCCTTTATCAATATATCTCCAGTCACAAATACTGAACATCATTTCACTTATACCTTCAAATATATTGGAACTCTAGAATACTACTTTGTTTATTGCCAGAGCAGATACCTAGACCATAGAATCATATAAGAGGGTATTAGATCTCTTAATTTCACTATTATTATACCATGGATCATCATTGGATATTATAATTCTATAATTAATCCATATTAGAGGATGGGTTCTATGACAAAATCTATTTCATATAGAGAGTTTAAAAATTGATGGGTTAACTAGGGTGAATCTGATTGAGACATAATAAACAATGTATAATAAATTTTTGAATAGCTACACTGTATAAAGAATTGATAGAGTCATTATCAATGAATCCTCTTTGGAATAATGGTGATCATTTCATGTACAACCATAACTATATTTAATTACGAACATCATCTAATATTTTATGCCCTTGTGGGAATGTACCCTAAATATCTTTTACCTTTCATGTTTAACAAGGCTGGTATACACATAATGATTGTAAGGAAATTATTATGTATATTTAAAACATTATAGAATACTTGAATGATGCCATATCATGTGTTCATAAACTGCTGTTTCTCAAGTGGACTATTAAAATAGGAGAAAATATTTCTCTAAATATCTTAACATTGAAATCTCCACTTATTTGGAATATCATCATCATTCATAATAGAAAAACAAATTCAATGATTTCTCTGATGGAGTTTTGGATGAAACTAATATGGTCTCCTCAAGGAATATTCTTCTGATCTTCAATGATGTTATATAAAATGATTTATTTAAGGAAAATTGGTTGAGAGATGATGACATGAATTCCAATTTTTTTAATTACCTTCATAAAATCTAGAAGGTTTCCAAGCCTCCCACATTGTTTAGAAATGGGGGTAAGATCACTGATAATAAAATGGATCTTTCAGAGAATTTAGTTTCTTATATTAAATATATTTTCAATGGATCATCTCTTCTTAATGATCTGATGGTGGGAATTATCCCAAATATTATAAATTAGGAGGAAAAATATTGTCATACATCTATTCCCTTAGAATTTGAAATTACAGAAGTAGTCATTAGCCTTAATACTAAATATTATCTTGGCCCAAACAGTTTTGATAAATCTTCTTCCAAACCATTTGTAAATTCTTTCAAGATTATGTTTCCATGTTGATATTTAATTTTTAATGGAAGTATCTTTCTTCATGTTTTTAATTCCAAATCCCTTGATTTTATCTCAATGTTATAGAATTCAAATGAGATCCACATCTTTAGGCTAGTTTCTTTGGTATAAAGCACTCCTAAAATCATATTAACAATTTTTTCTAATATGTGGCTTTTAATGGAATATAGGATTGTGAATCCAAATAAATATGGTTTTATAATGATTATATCCATTTAATATTGTCACATCACTACCTCATAGTGTGCTAATCTACTTAATAAATAAACCAGGGTTGGAAATATTTCACTTAAGAATGAAATCAGGAAAAAATTTCATACAATGTACTATATATTCACTTATATGGTTATTCATATAATTGGATTTGATGTGGCCTTAACTTATTATATCGAAACCATTTTTTGTCATCTCACATCTCTATCCTTTTTAATGGTTATCTAGAGGTTATCATTATTTCTCATGAGGTGTTATGTAAGGTGCTCCTCATTCTATAATCATCTAATCTATTACTAAGGACTATATTGGATGTATTCAATCCATTATGGCTAACATTGGGAAAATAAATGTTATTTGTTTCTATAGAGGACTTACTGCTCCCACTGATTCTTTTATCATGGTAATATCATAATATTCACTCAATGAGATAAAAGAAATATAGAAAACACCATGTGTTCTCTATTACACTATGAAATTTTTTCTAACGAGGATATTAGTTGGATCTTTTATTTTGTCAAGGAAAATATCTACTCCTAAGAAGACTGACATTATCGGGGTTTTGAGTATTCTTGATGGATGTATTCCCCACACATATCTGGGTGTTCATATATTTTGTGAATTGAAAAAGTCCAACAATATATCAGATATTATTAGAAAGGTTAGATTATATTTTGCTACATGGAAGGGTAAAAAAATCTCCATGGTTGGTTGTGTTTTCTTTGATATGACTGTTATTGTTTCCAATTTTTATTATTATATTATGGTAAAAAATGTACTACATTCTCATCATGATTACTAATTTTTCTACTAATAATTTTATTTGCAGTGTAAAAAATCATTAGAAGAAGTTAGATACTGATTCGTAAAACACATTTTGTAAACCAAACGATGTATGAGTTATGTATGAAGAATATTGGATCCTTCATGAATTATTTTCAGGACTAGTTTATGTGGTGATTTGTCAACATTTATTTTGAGTCACATTATTTTCATTAGTCTGACATCATACATTGACTACATAATGGTATTTTATTCCACATTAATTCATCATTATGGAATAATTTTAAATAATTTTCTCATCAATTTATTCTCTTTATAGATGGTTGGTCATAAACTACTCATCTATTTATTTCTAGAAATCTAATTGGAATGGAATACCCACTGTTGATATATTTGAGGATGAGGATATTAATCTGGATATAGATTTTATAATCAAGGTTTAACTTGAGATTATGTGGGGACTCCTGAATCCCATCAATAACAATGTGAATAAATATTATTTTTTCTACAGAGATTATTTTTGGGTATGGGAACCTAATAATAATGGGATCCTTTCTTCTAAAAACTTCTACCTAAACTCCATACATTGAAATATGTATTCTCAATGGATGGGGAAACTATGCAGGAAATTTATCAAACCTTTTCAGTCCATCCTGGTTTAGAGATTGTTCCATGGTAATATTCAAAATAATAATTATATTCAATCCTATAGAATTTTCATGTTCTATTCATCTACTATATTTCAGTAGTATAGGGAATATGATGTTCATTTTATTCATTATTGTGTTGTTTCCTTAAAAATGTTATAGGAAATAGCTAACATCATTATGGTAATGCTTATTAGAGTGGTCTCTATACTAGAATTCAATCAGAGTGGGGGAAACAATGTGATTTATCTATAGTTTATGGATCTTTTCTAGGATTTTACAACATTGATCCTCCTTTTTATTTCCCATTTTAGGAATAAATCATTTAATGAAATTTTTCATTCAATGATGTTGATTCTATTTCAGTGATTCATGCTTCTCATCCAGATGATTTCACACTAAATAAATTTATTTATTTAACATAGTTCATGACATGAATGTTGTTGGTCGGGTTGGTTTTAAAGGGAGGTTTCATCCACCACAATGTAAATTTTATCTTTTATGGATGGATACTCTTAGAGGCTGGATTAAAATAAATTCAGATGGTGCCTCGAGAAGTAGTCTAATGCCCTCTGGTTATGAATCTATTTTTGAAAATCATTAAACGGTTGTCTGTTGTTTCTTTCATAGTTATTGAGGTACTTCCTCTTCAATTGAGGCCGATATTCAAGGTTTTAACATGGAGGTGGAGTAAGAAAAGAGTTGCATGTGGATAAATATCTGTCTTGAGAGTTATTCTACCATTATTTTGTCTTCCTTCTGGATGGAATCGACTCATTTATACTGGATTATCACTTCTCGATGGATATAATGATCTGATTCTATTTTATTCATAGACCATATTATAATACATATTTATAGGGAATAAAATTTTATGGTATATGATCTTGCATGTAAAGGAATCAAGAAAGTTGATTTTTTGTGGTGTGATTAGGTACATGATGATATTTCACCCTTATTTAGAGGGATAAAGGTAAATATCCCATTTCTAGATGCATTTTTATTAAGAGATCCATAATTTTCTAGGAAATAAAACCTTGTATAATTAAATAATAGGGAGTTATTCTTTATTAATATGAGTGTCAATTTTTGAAATATAGAATGTTTTATATTAAAATAAATTATTATTCATTGAAAATTGATCCAAATTGATTTAATTATAATATCCAATTAGTTTTAGTGAAAATAATCTCATGCAATAAAACTTGGAAATGTTAATATTATGTTTTACCCCCCATTATCCCTTTTCACAATTACCGTGATATCAATTTTTTTAACTCTTTTAGGGCTATGAATGTTTCTATAAAGGAATAATGTACCATAAATTTAACATGGTTGATATTTTCAATTATATCTAGTTCATTTGTATAATGTTTTGATTTTTAGGAATTTTAAATCATTTAATAAATCATTATTTATTACATAATATCATCAATATCATTTTATAGTACTCATTTAATTTTAATATGAAAAAAATGATAGAAATTTAATCATAACATACACCATTAACACATAACTAATTTTTTTGTATCTATATAAAATATTTTTGTGTTACTATATATCATCTAATAAAATATATAGTTAATTTTCCTAAAATAATATACATTATTTTTATACCAATTTAAAAAGAATTGAGTTACTGTTGTGTAAGAATTTATGGTAATTTTTGTTGACTAAATCTTTTAAAAATTACAAAAATATAAAAAAATATCTTTGAAAAAATAGTTTTTATCCAATTTTTATTTCATCCTTATTAAAAACATTATATATGTTTAAAAAATGGAGTGAAAATTTTGACTTCATATTTACTAAAAATAATATATAATTCTACTTCAAATAAAATAAATAATGAAAAAAATATATCATATTTGATGAGGATGTAAAACCTCACAAAAAATAATTAGAATTAAATTATTATTTCCAATTTTGGTCTTTATCATAATATTTTCAACCATAATTATCTGATATATTCTTACTCAGGTGGAAAATATTTATTATAGTTAATATACAATGTGACCAAAAAAAGGGACCTATTTAAAAAATTTGGACATAATATTTATAAAAAAGGAATATATTTCCTAGGATTTAATTCCTAGTTGTAGAATTAATATATTTTAACATAAATTCATAAAACACAATGATTATGTTTAGAAAAATATAGTTTTGAGACAAAAAATAATCATAAAACAAAATTTGTTATAAGGATAATTATATATAAATAATTATATTATTTATATGTAAAGTATTACTAGGGATATTAAAAATATATGGGAATTTCAAATAAATTTATTTAATGAAGATAAATTTAATTATTTTTAAATCATTATTTTTTACTATTCATTGAAAATTTCATCATTATAAAAAATTCCCCAAATTCCACACTCGGATAATACTGGAATGTTTTATTCAACTATGATATTGATTTTTTTCATATAAATTTGAAAAGAAATCCATAAATTTATTTAATATTTTTACAAAAAATTAATAAAAACCATTATATAAGAGAACATATTTTTGATGTATAAATTTTATTTATTAAAAATAATGTGATTTTTTACTATGCGTTGGTATATAAAAATATTTTATGCAATACACTTATAAATATTTCATAATGTTCATATTTATATTCATTATCACTAATTCATTTACATGATTAAAAAATTATCATTTAAATAATAATAATTATATTTGGTTTATAATTGATGTTTCATGATGTATATATTATATTATTCATTTAAGATATTATGATATAACTATAAAAAATAAGTTAAATGCTTCAATTAGGTGTGACTAACTACTTGATTAATAATGAATTGACTATGACCTTCACATTATATCATGACTGGCCAAAAGCTCTAATAATCAAGAATATGACATGTTGATCCACCATATTTAAATGTTATTAATCTAATTATTTGAATGAGATAAAAATGCATTTAAATATAGTTAATGAATGTGATTTTGAGATACCAATGCATGTATTTATAGTCACATTCATGTAAATAGATCAATAATTAATTGAATATAAAATTTATATATAATAAAAGATTATGATATTCAATGAACACATACTAATCTTGAGTGAAATAGGATGTATAATAAGATAAGTGAACTACCATGCATGTTTTATTGGAATAAATACATGCTTACTATTACACTGATAATCATTAATTCCATGTGATACATGAATTTTATTGAAGGTGATTGAGAATAAGAATATATTTATCCACCAATAAATGAATACAAAGATGAGATTCAAGAATATTAAATTAATGTATCTCATGGAATCCTGAACAATAATATTTGATCTAGTAATATATAATGAATGTATAGAAAGTGTAGTTATTTATTATACTCATTAATAATTAAGGAAATAAAATTCATTCATGAAATCAAATAATATCTAAATGTGGATACAATCTAGGGATCATCTGACCATGTTATCCTAGATGGAAAAATATTATGAAAATTATATATAGTTAAAAAGAAGACATTATTGGAGTATAAATCTAAATCATTTTCGATTTAAATTTAAATCATAATAAACATTTTATTACTGTTTTCAATAATTCAACGAAGTTGATATACATGTGAAATATATATTAATATATGATGAAATAGTGTATTAATTAAATACATGTGTATTATTTTATAGGACACAAAAAGCACATAGATATAATTCCTAAAGATGATTCAACATTAGTATCAAGGAGATTTATTGAATAAGAGATTTCAAATTACACATGTTTTTTTGGAATAGTTCTGATATGAGTATTGAAACTGATGTGATGAAACATTTGACATGAGAATTCCTATTTATATGGAATCTTTATCAAGTATTAATGATTCACTACTATTATTGAAGAAACCCCGAGCATATCAATGTATTTCTATTATGCCATTAAAAGTAAAAAAGGTTGTCACTATGGTGTATAACTAGTTACTGATGTATTTTATTTGGAGTGTATTACCATCTAATACTATTGGGGGATTCGTGTTTCTAACATGTTTTGGTTGAATAAACAAATAAATTTGTTGGATAAACCATTTTCGGTCTTCTAAGAAACATGTAAATGGGAATAATTACTTGTCAAACCTAGTAAATATTGTTTATTGTGCTCTATCTTATTATTATTACAAATTGGGTAAGGTTTTGGGATATTATTTATAGGATCTATAATATTAATTGGTTCAAGATGATGATTTTTATATGTAGAATAATTCTTAAAATATTTCCATTGATTCATACCACTGTTTGTTTTCACCTCACATGTGGAACTACATTGAGAAAGCTTTCTAGAAACCTCATAGTGGTCATCGAGTCACCTCAATAGGATTTATATTAAATCCATATAAGGAAGTGATTGGCTAGACTCAAGATTTATAAATATATAAATAGATGTTTATATATGTCATTTCATAGAATTCAAGAGAAAAACACAACATTAAAAGTTTTTTCGAATGGGTAGAATGAGTGTCCTTTTACAGGTAAAATTTTATGGTAATCATTGAAAAATATTCTCTATTTAATAGATATGAATACACTTCTATAAATATAAATGTCTTATAAACTGAATATAGATAATATTCATGATGATTATTAATCCTCAATTTACTAGTTATAATTTATTATGGGTTTATATTAATTTATCAAATATTGTTAATGATAAATATAATTTAATGTAAATTTTAAAGTTTGTTCTTGTAATTTTATATTAACAATATCAAGATGGACATGGAATTAAAATTAAAACATTCAAATCATTTTAAACTATCATATTCATCACCTAAAACCATTAAATCCTCTAATTAACCTAAATTTTATTAGTCAAAATATTTTAAAATTTTCATCTTTGACTTTTATCATACATCCACTTGTATTGGTTCTATACTACATAATAATTTTAGATATTTATCTGATTAGATAATATTAAAAAACTATTTTCAACAAAAAATATATTTTTATTGATGAATAATATTATATAAAAACATATTTAAAATTATTTATTCCAGATTATTTCTGTCTAACATTTAAAAGATAATAAATTTGACTTTTACTTACCTTAGGCAAGAAGTGGATAAATATTTTAATAATTAACTTGTTGTAAAATTTTAATATTAAAATCAATACTTAAAAATAATTTATTATTTATCAATTTTTTCATTCCTGTTAATTATAACATGATACCTTCACTAATATTGTCTCAAAGTCACTTATTTTGTCTTTTCTAATGTTGTACAAGAACTACGACATTAAAAATAAATAGTTGCACATTTATCTTAAAGTTAAAAATATTTTTTAATAATTAGAACGAATTTATATGTTATTTTGAGTATACTATCATACAATACACGTTTCATATATCTCTAATTTTTTTTCATTTTATATTAATATATATAAAAAATAAGAAGTAAGATCTGACTTGAATTTAATATACTATTTAAAAATAAATTTATATTCAAATAAATCATTTAGCATATAACAAGAAAATTTTATAATTAATTTTTAAAAAAGACATATAAAAATATAAATTGAAAGAAAAAAATAATTAATAATTATTTATAGAATTATTTATTAACTTTTTTCGAATATACACTAATGTTACAATTTATGAAAATATAAGGTTTTTAACTTTTTCCCACAACAAATTCCATATAAATTTTATAATAAAATTCCAAAAATATTATGAATTTAATAAAAATAATTTAATATTAATAAAAAAATTTAAAATAAAAACTCATTTTAAATTAATATAATATATTTTTTCTAACAAAATATATTTCATTATCAAATAAACAATCATACTTTATATAATTACTTTAGAAATAAAATAATTTAAAACATCAATATAATTCCATAATAAAAACATAAATATACAATAAGTAAATAAATTTATTAAATATAACACATTATGAAACCATTTTAATAATATATTTTTATTCTTTAAATAAAAAAACTTTTTTGTAAGAGAATTTATTTAATACCTTTAAATTTTAAATTAATGTAAATTTTTACAAAAAATAATCATTTATGTCATGATATTATTATATATAGGTTTTAAAATGAATATTTCTTGAATAAATACAAATTAAAAAAATTAATATTAATTAACAAAAAATATGTTTTACATTTAAAAAATATATAGTTCGTCATGTTATATCATTATTTATAAAATTTTGTCCCCATAATTTTATATTTAATGTTAGAAAAAAATATATATCCATTCATACCATATAAAATGATGAACATCAAGAAATTTAATTTCATTTTCATTTTAGACTGTCAATGGTGAATTAGTTTGAGTCCACGAGTTTAAAGGAACATCAAAATATCTTATAAATGTGAAACAATTTTATTTTTATAATGTTACCTATATGATGCATTAAATGTATAAATTGTTGAAGGATCAATTGAACTAGGAGATTCATGTGAGATTTTTATACATGTAATTAAACCACTTGAGAGGGAAAGGATAATCATGCGATATTTTATTCTTTTTTTCTTGATAATCGATCATTAATCTATTGAAAAAATACTGCTAAAATATGAAATTATTAATATAATTATAAATTTATAAACAATGAATTTCCCATTAACAATAATAATGAAATTATTCACCAAATATATATAAAATTGTCTTTATTATTATTATATTATTATTTTTATTACTCACCTTCAATTAATCACAACATTTTTCATAAAAAATTCCCCCAATTAACCATAGGAAACAATAATATTAAAAATGTAGCATTTTTACCTTCAAAACAATCAATATAAGAAGTAAAAACACAAAATAAAAATAACAATAATTAATATAATTTCATAATTATTTCTAAAGAAAAACTAAACCATAGTTGTTATTTTAAAATTTACATATTAAATTGAAAACCAAAAAAATAGTTATAGGTTGATCATGTATTCCCTGAATAATTAACTTGATCATTATCCTAAATCTAATGTTAACCATTTTAACATAATATAACATATTAGTCAATAATTTATTATATATATACATAATTTTCCTACAAGTTCCCAAAAATAAATAATTCATATTCTAAAATATCTTTATTCCCCTTGACATTAAATCAATTTTGATTCCTAAATGTCTTATATGATTTTCAATAAATGTTTCCAAAAAATATAATAACCATTTTCCCAGTAAAAAATATTATGTTTTCATAAAATTCCATACTAAACATAAAGGTTATGTATACCCAAACCATAATGTACTTATAAAACATTATTAATTTATCCAAAAATATCATTATACTCCTCAATATGAAATAGCAGAAGTCATCATACGTGTATGTGTACCATTGAATTTATGACCATACATAATCCAATTGACCAATGATGGTTCATAAAACTCATATATAATCCTCAACCAATAATATTTGAACATAAAATTAAAACTAAACCATACTTTTATATTAAATACGATGACCCAAAAATAATGATCCATAATATGACCCAAAAAATAAAAAAAAATCATTTACATAAACAAGACCCCTATTGTTTTATATTTGATAATTAGAAAAAACGCATAATATATCGAAAACCATACTTTTCTACAAAAAATGATTCTTTTTCCACTAAACCAACCTAGTTTTTTTGATACACATGGTTCATTCATGTATAAATCCTTATATGAGATACATTGACGTCAAATTCATTCCCAACAACTCCATGCCATGTAAATTTATTTTTATATATGTTATATTTGAAAAAAAAATTACATAAAAGATGAAAATAAGAGATAATAATTTAATATCATAGGTAATTATAAGATGAATATGTGGGTATGAGAATATTATTATGGTTATAAGAACTAAACTTATAAAATCCTACCCAATAAAAACAATATCATAAATCTATATTTCTGACCTAAGGATTTGAAATAACATAAGATATTAGTCAAATGAGTGAGGAATCAAGATTTAATACTAAAGAACAAGTAAAATATAGCCTATAAGTGTTTTACATTATTTTTATGTGGAATAATAACTTTTCATGTAAAGTAGAATTGAAATTCATTTCTTGTGAGTGTGTCAATTCCAAGATAATTATCACATAATGGATATATTACCATCATGGATTGTACTCTATCTCTATTCTTATAAACTGTATAGGAAATGTAAAATTGTTTATTTGGTTCACTTAGAGTATCTTATATGTCATCTTGTGAGATATAATGATTTACCCAATGTATTGATGAAAACATAAATTCAATACCACCAATCACCGAATGGACAACCACACATATATGTTCCAAATGAACATAAAAATGTTATTAATTACAAAATATATTATTTTTACCCCTAGGAATTAATTATATTCAAGAATGTGTCTATATTACAACCCATATCATTTATTCATTCTATTTAATGATTTATTACCGAAATATACTCATAATAAAATTTAAAAAGAAAAATTGTTCGATAATATTTACGTAAATAGATACATGTAATGCCAACTTGATATAGTGATATAATAACCATATTTAAAAACTAAGTAATGTGTTCTTAAATATCAACTAATATTTTGAAACAATATTGGATAACCTATGGATATACATATGAGTGGTGGGATCAATAAATTATAGTATATAAATAATGAATGAATGGAAAAAATTAAATAGTATATGTGATTCAAGTGGAATTACATGATTCTATTAGTCAGTGAGAACTACAATTAGAAATGGTGAATCTTGGTATAAGATGGTAAAATCATGATATCATATATATTTAGAAATAATTCAAAAAAATTCATCATAATAATTAGTGAAGAGAAGAACTGATAAATAATAATATAGTGTGTTTAAGATGACCGACCACGTACCATATATGGTATCCCATTATATTTAGATGTTACCTAATTAATTATTGAGCTATATAATTTGAGGGCCACCCATCACATTCATTTCATGTCTAACAATTTGTGTACCACATAGATCATAAAATGTAACAATGTATTTAATTAAATTTAATCCAATTATTAATATGTGTGGGTAATTCAAATAAATTCCTTATAAATTAATGACATGTAAAATTATGTAAATACCCTTGATTTTACTTCAGGAAGAGTATTCATTATAAAACATTCTAGCATACGATATCACATAATTACATTTGAAGAGTAATAAGTGAACATAATCATTTATAAATGGAATAAATGAGACTCAAAAAATGTATGATAATTAATTATAAATCATATATAACCTAAAGTAACATGTTAAAACATATTCCAACATGATTAGTAGGATATGAACTTCCTTAACCCAATGAATCATTAAGAATAAAAATGTGGAATGAGAGAATCCATTACCTTGTGAGGGTTCTTCAAAAATCCTCAAAAGAGATTATTATAATCATAAGAAAACATTGAGATGTAATTTTATAGGTACAATGAGAGGTATTATAATCTAAATGGGGTTTTGAGTAAATAATAAAGGGAGGTCGACTGGTATTTGTACCGAAAGAGAGAGGAATTCCTTATTAATTACTAAACAAATATTTTCGACTCTAAGAAATAAAATTTGGAAAACAAAAACCATTACAACTATTTTTACCCTTATGTCACCTAAAAGGTGAGAGTTTTTAAATATTTTATATTTATATGAAAAAATAATTCTAAAATAATATCCTTTTTTGTATAATTGAGTTCCTTATACAATAATTTTTTTAAAACTATAAAATATAATATATGTTTTGTCGAATTCCATATTGGTTTTTAAAATTAATAAAATAACATAAAAATTATTTTAATGTGATTTTTTTTTCATTTATTCATTTTAAGTATTTATTTCATCATAGTTGGAAAATTATTTTCTCATAATAAATATTGTATAGTTATAGTATATGATTCAACAAAAAAATTAAACTTCATAGAATAATTTTAAAAATTTACTATTATATTATTCAAATGTTATAATATAAAAAATGATAATAATTTCAAAAAATATTTATAACAAATTTTTTAATATGTGGAATAAATCATAAATTTTTCCATTCATTCATCCCACCCTTAGTTTTCACCTCACATTGGGAACTAAAATGATAGTGTTGTCTAGAAACCTAACAATAGTCTTCGAGTCACCTCAATTGGAATGATTTTAAATCCATATATGGATGTGTTGTGGCTATACTAGAGATTTATAAATATATAAATTGATGTTTATATAGGGAATTTCATATATTTCGAGATAAAAGTGTAATATTAAAAGAGTTTTTGAAGGGGTAGAATGAGTGTTCATTTAAGGGTAAACATATATGGCAATTTTTTTAAAATATCACTATTTAATGGATATGAATATAATTTATATAAATAAAAATTTCTCGTAAACTAAATATAGATAATATTCATGATGATAATTAATCCTTAATTGACTAATTATAATTTCTTATGGTTTTATATTAATTTATCAAATATTATTAATTATAAATCTAATTTAATGTAATTTTTCAAATTTATTCTTGTCATTTTAGATTAAAAATGTCAAGATGGATATGGAATAAAAAATTAGATCATTTAAATCATTATATAACTATAATATTCATCCTGTAATACCATTAACTATTCTAATTAACATATATTTTATTAATCTAAATATTTTAAAATTGTCTTCGTTGACTTTTATCCAACTTGCACATGTATTTTTTCTACACTACAGAAGAATTTTCGATATTTATCTTATTTTATAATATTAAAAATATATTGGTAACAAAAATATAATTTTTTATTGATAAAAAATATATTTTAAAACTACATTTATCATTTTTTATTCTGGATTATATCTTTATAATATTTTGAAGATAATAAATTTTACTTTTACTTACCTCATGTAAGAATTGGATAAATATTTTAATAATTAATTTGTTGAAAATTTTTTAAATTAAATACTATACATAATAATAATTTAATAAAAATCATATTTTACACCCTTGTCAATTATAACATGATACCTTCTCAAATATTATATCAAAGACACCACTTCTGACGTTTCCAATGTTATACAAGCACTACGACATCACAAATAAATAGTTACACCTTTATCATGATGTTATATTTATTTTTGACTAATTAGATATAATTTATATGATATTTTGATTATTAAATCATAAAATACACATTTCATAGGTGTCTAAATTTTTTTATTTCATTTTATATAAATATGTAAACAAATAACTAGTAACATTCCACCTGAATTTAAACTACCATTTCAAAAGAAATTTATATTCCAATATATAATTTAGAATATACCCACAAAAATTTCTTATTAATTTTTTGAAAAAGTCAATTAAAAATATAAATTGAAATAAAAATATAATTTATAATTTTTTATAACAATAATAAATAATAAATTATGAATATACATTAGAGTTGGGATTTACAAAAATATTTGTTTATTATAAATTTTTATCTCAATACGTTCCATATAAATTTGATAATAAAATTCAAAAAATATTATGCATTTAATAAAAAAAATTATATTATTAAAAAGAAAATTAAAATAAAAAGGCATTTTAAATTAATATAATATATTTTTTTCTAACAGAATTTTTATTATTATCAGAAAACAGACATACTTTATATAATTAGTTTAATAATAAAATAACTAAAAACATCAATATAATTCCATAATATTAACATAAATATACAATATGTAAATAAATTATTTAAATATACAACATTACGAATCCATTTTAATAATATATTTTTATTCTTTAAATAAAAAAACATTTATGCCATAAAATTAAATAATACATTTAAATTTAAAATTAATATATAATTTTACATTATATAATCATTTAAGTCATGATATTATTATATATAGGTCTTAAAATGAATATTTCTTGAATAAATAAAATTTCAAAAAATAAATATTAATTTACAATAAATATGTTTTACAATTTAAAAATATATAGTTCATCACGTTATATCATCCTTTATGAAATTTTTTCACCGCAATTTTAAATTTAATGTTAGATACAAAAATAATAATATATCCATTCAAACCCTTTAAAATTTCGATAATCGAGAAATTTTATTTCATATTTATTTTAGACCATTAATGGTGTATTATTTTGATTCCATGAGTATAGAGGAACATCAAAATATCTAATAAATGCGAGAGAATTTTAATTTTTATATTGATAGTTATAGGATGTGTTAAATATAGAATATATTTCAGGATCACTTGAACAAGGAGATTCATGCGGGATTTTTATACATGTAATTAAACTACTAGAAGGGTAAATTATAATCATACGATATATTATTCACTTCATCTTGACAATCTAACTTTAATCAATTGAAAAACGATATCTAAAACATGAAATTAATAATATACTTCTAAATTTAAACATAATGAATTTCCTATTAAATTTTTTATTGAAATGATTAACCTAATATATGTAAATTTTTATTTACTAATATTACATTGTTCTTTCTATTACTCACCTTCTATAATGAACAAAATGTTTAGTAAAAATTATCTGAATAAAACATAAGAAAATATTATATAAAAAGTAGCATTTTAACCTTCAAAACCATAAATATAAGAAATAAAAACACTAAATAAAAAGACTATCCTGAAAATTATTTCATAATTATATATAAAAAATAACTAAACCTTATATAATATTTTCAAATTTACATGTTAAAATGAAATGAAAAAAACTAGTAATTGGTTGATCATGTATTTCCTGAAAAGTTAACTTGAACATTATCTTAAATCAAATGGTAACCATTTTAACATAATATAATATATTATTCAATAATTTCTTAAATATTTTCAACATATTAATGCATGATCCGAAAAATAAAGAAAAAATTTTCTAAAAATATCAGTATTTACCTTTTCATTAAATCAATTTTGATTCCCAAATATCATATATTCTTATCAAAATATGTTTCTAAAAATATAATATCCATTTTTCCAGTTAAATTATATTATGTTTTCATTAAATTAATTAGTAAAGATAAAGGTTATATATACCTAAACCATAATGTATTTATAAAGCCTAATAAATATATATGAAAATATCATTATCATCCTCAATGTCGAAAAACAGGTATCATGATAAGTATATGTGTACCATTGAATTTATGACCATACATAATCTTATTGACCAATTATGTTATATAAGACACCTATATAATTTTAAAACCATTATATCCTAACATATAATTTAACGTAAACCTTACTTTTATATTAAATTAAATGACCCAAAACTAATTATGCAAAATATGACTCAAAAAATGAAAAAAAACTATTTACATAAAAAATACCCCTATTTTTTAATATTTGATAATTCGAATAAACCCTTATATATCCAAACACATAATTTTCTACCAAAAATATTTATTACACAAAACCATCTGTATTTTTTGATACACATGGTTCATTTATGGGTAAATCATGATATCAGATACATTGACTTCAAATTCATTCCCAACAAATCAATTCCATGTAAAACCCATTTATAAATGTTATATGAGAAACAAATGTATGAAAAATATGAAAATAATAGATAATAATTTAATATCATAGGTAATGATATATTTAATATGTGGGTATGAGTATATAATTATGGTTATAAAAATAACCATATAAAATCATAGCCAGTAATTTTTTTTTCATAAATTCATATTTCTAACCTAAGGGTGTAAAATTATATATGATATTATTCATCTGAGTGTGGGATCAAGATTCAATACTCATGAACTAGGAAAGAATATTTTATATATGTTGTATAGTATTTATATGGGAAAAAATAACTTTTCATGTATATGAGAAATGAAAATCATTTCTTCTGAATGTATCAATTCCAAGAACATCATCACATAATTTATAGATTCCCATCAGTGATGGGCCTCTATCCATATTCTAATAAACTGTATAGGCAATGTCAAATTGTGTATTTTTTTCTTTGAATATCTTATATTTCATCTCGTGAGATATAATGATTTACCCAATGTATTGAAGAAAACATAATATCATGACCATAATCACTGAATGAAAAACCACACACATGTGTTCCAAAGTAACATGAAAATATCCTTAATTATAAAATATATTATTTTTACCATGAGTAATAAATGAGATTCATTAATGTTTCTATATGACAACCCAAATCATTCATTCATTTTTTAATGATTTATTACAGAACGATACTCATAATAAACTCTAAAATGAAAAATTGGCCTACTATAATTATGTAAATAGAGAGATATAATTCCATCTTGATATAGGGATATAATAACCATATTTAAAAACATTTTAATTTGTCCTTAAATTTACAATAATATTTTAAAAAAATATGGGATAACCTATGGATATATATAAGAATGTGTGGTTCTATAAATCATAGTATATGAATAATGAATGAATGGAAAAAATTAAATTATTATATGTTATTCAAGAGGAATTACATGATTTTATTGGTGGGAAAGAACCATCAAAATAAATGGTGAATATTGATATAAGATGATAAAATCATGATATCATAAAAATTTAGAAAAAATTTAAAAATTTACATCATAATAATAATTGAAGAGAATAACTGATAAATCATAATATAGTGTGTTTATGATGTCCAAACATGCACCATATCTGGTATCCCATTATATTTAAATGTTAAATAATTCATTATAGGGCTATATAATTATTGGGCCACCCATCAAATTAATTTCTTGTATAAAAATTTTCATACAACATATATTATAAATATTAATAATTCCTTTAATTAAATTTAATCCAATGATTAATATGTATGGGTTATTTAAATAATTTCATAACAAATTAATGAAATGTAAATTTTTTGAAATACCCTTGAGTGAAATTGGGGATGGGTGTTCATAATGAGCAATTATGGCATACGAAATCAAATAATAACATTTGAAGCATAATAGTTGAACATAATGGTTTATAAAAAGAATAAATGAGACTAAAAATTGCACACTAAATCATTATGTATCATATGTAACGTAAAGGAATGTGTAAAAACCTATTCCAACATGATTTGATTGAAATGAACATCCTTAACCCAATGAATATTTCCAAATAAAGAGAAGTAATCAAAGAATTCCTTACCCTGTAAGGGTTCTTATAAAATCCTAGAAGGAGATTATAATGATCATTAGAAAAACATTGTGATGTAATTATATATGGACATGGAGAGGTACCTTAATATAAATGTGTATTGAGTAAATACGAAAGGGATGTTTTCTAGTATTTATACCGAAATAGAGGGGAATTATTTATTAATTACTAAACATAGATTTTCAACTCTAAGAAATAAAATGATGAAAAAATCCATTCAAACTGTTTTTACCTTTATTTCTACCAAAAAATGAGTGTTTTTAAATAGTTTATATTTTTATGAACAAACCAGTTTCAAATAATATCCTTTGGTTGTGTAATTGAGTATTTTTTACAATGATGTTTTAACTATAAAATATAATATATGTTTTGGGGAATTCGTAATAGGTTTGTAAAATTAATATAATATCATAAATAACATGATTTTGAAGGGAAATATATTTTTTCATTTATTCCTTTTATAATATTTATCTCATCACATTTGACCAATTATGATTTCATAATAAATATCATATATTTATAATATATCTTCCAACCAAAAAATTATACCTCAAAAAAGAATTCTGAAAAAATTACAATTATAGTATTCAAATGTTATAATATAAAAAATAATATTAATTTAAACAAAATAATTTATTGATATATGAATTTTTTTATTTAAATAAAATATTTATTCATTAGAAATTTCATATTTCCATGAGACAATTATTATTAATACCCACATAAAAATTCCATGGGACTTCATTAAATTAAATTACAAATTATTGTTAAATAAATATTATATAAAAATAATTTTACCTGAAAAGTAATTTTTTTACAAATTCTATAATTTATAAAAAATATATTTTTAATTAAAACATATTTTTCAATTTAAAAATGAAATTCTAGATTCCACATATCAAAATTGAAATTTTTTCTAACTCATTATGTAATCGAGATTATATAAATATATATCTATATATATATATAATGTAAAATATTAAAATGGATAAATATAATAATTGTTTTTTAAAAAAATACTAAAATCCATACTACTAGGGTTTAGATACATAACTGTTTATTACAAAATCGTATTCCCAAATTTTAATGCCATTGATGAAGTAATACTTGTTGGGTGGATCTATGAACATTTTTTCATAGTGATAACTATGAGATTTGGCTTCTCTGACATACTGCTTCAATCAAATTTTTTCTGTAATCATATCTTTGTCTTCGCAAGGTGAATTCGCAATGATGAAATATCCCTTGAATTCTATGATAATAAACAATAATAGGGTCCAATCCACCTTGTCGAGACCATCATTTCTTCCCTCACTTTCAATTAGATCTTATGAAAATCAACAATATATTATAATTTTATTAATTTTTTAAAAATTACTATATTATCAATTGCCATCATTCATATCATTCTTTTAATCCCCTATAACAATTATGGATATATTTTATAATGCACTAAAATAACAATTGAAATAATAAATGTGGGTTTTCTATAACAGAATTACATAAATAATAATTTTTAGTTTTGAAATGGAATTTAATTTATAATATTTTGTCTTATTACATAATTACAACATAAATAAGTTAATACTTGGATTTTTATTTCATACACTAAATTATATAAGTTTACTTATTTTTCTTTATATATTATCATTTTTATGTTTCCTCCTCAAAAATATAGTTCCACTATAGTACATTTATAATTGGAATTTTCATTTTTCATGGAATATTTATATAATATATGATATTCAATAGGTTATCAATATACAAAATAATATTCTCCAAATAAACCACATCTGATTCAAAGAATTTAGGGGTCTAGTATATAGTTCCATAAGACAGATATATGGAACATACCATATGAATGTGACAGGATAGGTGAGTTTCTTAGTTAATAGGCCAAAAATAGATTTGATCAAGAATTTAATTTGTTCCAATATACTTATTACTAAGCCTTTAATTGATATTAATACTCATGAATATATCCCATTGTGATATATGAAGGATGAAAATTTTTATAACCACATACTAAAGTCTATATAAATGGTTGTATTAAAATATTTTCTATCAATTTTTTGTAGATTTTATAAGAATCATAATGGGCTGATCGTTCTTAGTTACATCTTGTATAATATCATGTCCTATCAGCTTCTTCTCGCAAACACCATCCCAACATATTGGATAATGAAACCCATTCACATAAAGATCCTCATAAGGTTCAATGTGAATGTATGAATGGAAACTATTATTATATGATAAATCCAATTGGGGAAGGTGATGAAACTAGTATAACTGTAAATACATTGAAAAATATCTAATTTTTTTTATTGATCAAAAATTATTCTCTCAGATTGGACATATATTCTGTGGTGATACGTAGTATATAAAAATATCTTCATACCCATTACTTGTTGATGGATTCCCCAAACCATGATGTAAGCCTCAGTTCTAAATAATAACTAATGGAGTGGGATACTCCATAATATTTCACTAATTGTATTATTTATATCATACCATGTTGTCTGGGAGGTAAATCATCCCTGATAATACCAAAATGTGAAAACAATTTAATGTAATCTACTACGACCCATATAATTTTATAACATCGATATTTCTTTGGGAGTCCTATGACGAATTACATGGATATGAATTCCCCTTACCATATTTTTATATTAAATGGTTTCTTTATACCCTTATAAATATATCATTAAACCATAAAATGTTACAATACTACGAATACTGTCATAACCCTTAATATATATATATATTAATAATATCCCAACAGTAATTGTTCTTTATAAATCTATAAATCTTAGTATTTTTTGATGAATTGGGAAGGTTGATTTATGCACATCATATAGATGTTACTCTCTGCTTATGGATTTAATTGTACAGATATTCGAGTTCCAAATAATATAATTCTATCATTGGAATATTTGAATTCTTGAATATTCAGTAACATTATCTATACCTCTTTATATAAATTTTGGCATCCTTGATCCTCACATGAGTTTATGATTGATAAATTATTTGATTATGGTAGGATGATGTTCCGTTCAATGTTCCCAATTCTATCAATTTCATGTCCAAGAAGATTTGATCCCTTTAAATCATCACTACTGATAGAGATATATATTCATTTATTCTCATAGAATCTAAAACATGATTTAACTTCACATGATGGTAATATATTGAAATGTCATAAAAATTGATCATCTCTAATCTCCTTTTTTGGTGCATATTGAGCTCATTTTTTGTGAATATATTCCTGAGGAATTTAGGATCTGGAAATATTCCATACTTGTCCCCGTAGAGAAACAATATATAAATCATTAATTTAATTATTTTAATATCCAATTATTGATCAATTATTGGGTATTTCTTCTCATGGATATTTAATTGGTTGGTGAAATATGCTAAAAAATTTACAATTTTTAGGAGTACACAATCAAATCACTTTTTGAAAACATCACTGTAGATCACAAATTATTCCCCATATGTGGGTAATGTTAGTACATGTTTTGTACATATAATTTTTTTAATCATTTAAACACATATCTTATTCACGGTTCTAATTTTTTTACTCCTTTATGATTTATCTTAATTAGTATCTTCTAAAATTGTGAAACAGCTTTTAAAAATTTGAATATACTACCCATTTAATCTAAATAGACTACATATTTCCATCAAATATATTGTTCTCACCCATTAGCTAATCATTCTATCATTTATAGATATTCATATATGAAGTTTTTAGTTATAAAATTCCTTGGTAATGTTACATTATCCAATTAAAACTCAAATTTTCAATGAATTTCATGAATATATTGGATCTTCATGTTCTTTATTATGACATTCAAATTCTCTTAATGATATTTATTTCATTTTTAATAGATAAAAATATAACAAAATGTTAATTCCATTTTGTTAGAGTCTATACTAAATGAATCGATTAATAAATTCCATGAATATCACTTTAGAAATAGGGAGACTAAATATAATAACTATAAAATCATAGTTCATGAATGTTATACAAAAAGTATTTTTCATTATATAATCATGGTTAATCATTACTTGATCATGTAATGACTGAATATATATACTAATGATGGTTTGAGCTCCATATAGTTAATAAAATAGTTCATTAATCTATGGTATACATTGAATTTTCATTATCATGACCATGATAAGATAATTATAATACAGAAAGTGCTGCACATAGACATCCTTCTTTTTAATGAAAAGGAACATAAAACCCAAAGAAGAAAAACTAAGGCATATAAACCCTTAATCAATATTTTCATGTAGTATCTTATTTATCTCTTCAATTTATACATTGTATATAATTTATGGAGTCATGGATAATAGAGAAAATATGGGTATATATTTGATAGGTAACTCAACCTCATGGTTAGATGGAAGATGATTTTATTCTCTTAAGAACTCATTGTTATATTCTATTACAATGGGATCATCTTCAAGGATGATGTCCCCCTCAGTATAAATCATTTGAGTTAGATAAAACTTCTCAAAATGAAATAATATCCATTCTTGTGATGATGAATCCAATATAGATTCAAATGCTTCCTTCAAATTTCATAATATAATAAACGGATTTATGATACATGAGTTTAATTAAATACTTTAATAATTTATGTGGTCGCTAAATAATGATATAAAATCCGTACACCTGATAGTTTTGAGTTTAAGTAAATGTTTTATCACAATGTTCCCTATGAAATTTATCCTAAAAATAATTACATGTGAGATGTTATATTCATAAGATGTGATAATTGAACCGACTACTATTTTTATTGATAACTCATATACCATGTTTTCAGTTTGTGATGGAATTATTATTCAAAAAATTCATGATATGGATTAATACATATAACTAGAGTCAAATAGTTAATTCAATATGATTGAATTAATAAATAGATTACATTTAACCATCAAATTTTTTAATCTATCATAAATATTTTCATGAAATATTTTATAACTTCTTCTTTGGTTTTTAAAGGTAGGTATAATATATTATCAGAAAAAACCCTTAGATTGGTGCATTTTTTAGTATATTTTACTTGTCCCTTTTTTTGACACATATAAAATTAGAAGATGACTTATGTGGGATTTCCTTTAATCAATTATATTGGGAGTTTTAACCATTATAATTTTATAGCTTCATACACCTTATTCTGAAAACTATAGGATTTAAAATGAACCTTCATGAAATTATTATGATTATTTTTTGGACACATTTTAGAAGATAGATATTGGAATTCATTTCGAATTTAGGATTTATCCACTCCTCCCCAAAAAGAAATATCTTTTATATATTTCTTATAACTAGATCTATAAGACCCTAGATGTTCTCCAATATGTATTTCAAATATTTTGGAACAATTGGTTTTTTTATAAAATCACTCAATGTATCAAATCAAAAATAATATTCAAATATTAATATTTATCCCAATAAAAAGTTTCCAAATTTAATTTAGGGGTTAATTATAAAGTAATATGTATTTCACACACATCTTGTTAAGATTTTCTCATATACCCTAATGGATTCTACCTTCCATTTTCTGAGTCCATTGACCACTCTCACCATTTTATATTGGAGACTATGGGGAAAATATTTTCTTCAATATATATATACTAATACAACTCAATTAAATTTATTTTCTTCACAAGATTCATATTCTTTATCAATCTACACCATTGATCAACTAATTTCTCTCTATGATAAATAACATACCTGACAGTATCATTTATACAGAATAGAATGAATGTTAATATCTTTCCAATAGTGTTGCTACACTCCTATATGGTTAAGGGATTAGTGGTTCACCTAAAATCTTAATTCCATTTTCAAATAAAGGTTTTAAGTTCAATATTCCCTTTCTTAGAGGGAAATTGGTGTTCCCCACGATTCATGTTTCCATTCAAATAACAATATAATTGAATTTTTATTTTCCTAATGTTCTAAATACTACTACCATTGTGTGATGTATCTAATTAAGGTAGACATAAAATTGATTTTTGACTCTGTTCCACCTATTTAGATTCATCGACCAAAATAAATTAAAATTATGGATGAAAATTTTTATATTATTGAACAATTAAATAGAAAAAATTGTAGTTAAGGTGATAAATTGTAAATGTCATGTATTACTTGACCTATGAATTTTTAGGATTCAATATAACATATCCATCACCTATTTAATAATATAAAATCTCATTTTCAATTTTCCCTTCATAATGCTTCTTAAAAATATTGTGATTAATCAATTCGTATCATATAGGAGTGTCTTGATAGGATTAAAGTCTTATAACTCGTTGTTTTGTGACAAGTACATGTTTAGTTAGTAATGAATGTGCCTTTTGGATTTTGTAATCCTATATATATATTTTCCACATCATAAACCACATTACAATATATATATAGGGATGTATTGTTATTGAAAATGAAGGAATAGATATATTTTAAAAAAATTAGGGATTTTAATATGTTTAATCTTATTTATAAGGATTTCACTATGGGTTTTTAATACCAATACACAAAAATTTTATACATTTATTTAATAAAACATATTATAGATCATTTATTTCATAGACAATAGTACATGAATAATGAAATAATTTTTCACCTAGTACAATCCAAAAAATATTGATTGTCCTAGTTTATGAGGGTAATGTGGTATATGTCAATATATCATGAAAATAATATCCAAAAAAATATTTAAAAAATACATAACATTCTGTTAAATTTTCATTGATCTTATAAATCCTAATGGGAAAAGAAGGGGTGATACATCAGAAAAGGGTAACCTATAATGCCTAATAAGAGAATAATAATAGTATAGAAGAATATAAATTAGTACATGTAAGTTTAGAGTTATAACATGAATACATCAAAGGATGATAATATTAATGATTAACATTAAATAATTATATAACATGTTATCTGAAATGTATTACATGAATGTGAAAAAAACAGAAAACATGATATCATATGAATAAGTCACAGAAAAATACAGATAAATAATATCATATTATTCATTGGAAAATATATAGTAAACTATAAATGAAATCTTTTTTGAAAGAAACATTACCCAATGCAGTGGAGGGACATATATTTATGGGAAAATCTATTAAATCTATATCATGAACATGAATTTCTATGTCATATATATCAATCAAAAAACTACATAATTCATGAAATTTAAACCTACAATTTTGGAGAGTGGTTCAGATATATTTATGTCTACAATCAAAGATTGATAGATAAAACTATGTTTATATGAATGCATTGAAGTTTGAATGGAAAATCCTAATAAAATATTATATCATGAGAAATGATAGAATAATTTCATTAGAATAATAGGAGTTTATAATGTTTCATAAATTTTATTAATGGGGCTTAAATGTGGTAAATTATTACTTATGAATGTTATAAAAAATTAAGGATTATTGAAAAAAATATGAAAAAATTAAAACATGGAAAAAAGGCATATTCTTATTAATATTCATGACTAAGTTATAAGATGAATTTAGTATCATATGCAATGATTGTGCATCTGAAATCCTATGAGGATGTTATTAAGATCCTGGGAACACCATATGAGGGATTCCAATTCGAAGAGGGAGAGTAAATTCATTATCAATGGTGTCTAATTTAATAGTATAGTGTGATTGGGGTGGTATTTATACAAAAAAGTGAGGTGAATTGTTTATTAATTAATCAACATATGTTTCAGACTCTAAATAATATAATAATAAAAACCAAAAACCCTCCATTATATTTCCACATGGTTCTAGAAAAAGCATAGTGGTTTAAAATATCTTATAGGGATACAAATTTAAATGTATAAAACAATACCCATCCTAATGTGGATGTGAGACGTGTTTATAATGGATTATTATTAAAACCAAAAAATATAAAATAGGTTTTTGAGGGTTCATTGTATGTTTGAGAAATTAATAAAATAGAAATAAATATGTAGTATTTTAAATTAGAAATTCATTTTTGAAATTTATTTTTATAGTATTTAATACCTTGCTATTTTGATATTTTTATGTTATAATACTTACAATATATTTATACTATATTTAATTTTATATTAAAAAATTATTCTAAATTAGAAAAATATGAAAAATTCACAGTATCCTAATTACAATATTCTAATTTAAAAAGCTATATTTATTTTTCTAATTTTTTAAATAAACATACGTTATTAAAACTATAAATAAATATATTTTTTATTTAAAACTACATACTTTCACATCATATGATACATTCTGAACCATATGAAAACTAAATATGACCTCATGAAAATAAATTATCATTTATATATAAATAAATATTATTTAATGACACTATTTAAGGAAAATTAGTTTTATATCTATATTATTGAATATATGAAAGAGTGTGGGACAATTGAAACTAAATATTTTCTAAATACCATATTTTGGTTTCCATATATCAAAATTTTTTTTATCAAATTAATTATATAATAATCTATATAAATTTACAATTATAATGAAAAGAATTAATAAATTAATTATTTTATTAAAATGAAAATGTAAAAATTCAAACCACTATGGCCTAGTTAAAAACATGTTATTAAACCAACGTACTTTCCAAGTGTATGATGTGCATTATTGGTACATTCTTTCTGTGGTTCCATGCACAAGTTTGGGTAGTGATAAATATTAGATTAAACATCTCCCATAAGTGGTTTCTATCTATTTTCTGTTGTTGAACCTCAAATTGGGCTTGGTCAAGTGAAAATCACCTTGATTTTATCTCCATGGGATGCTCCAACAAATATTCATTACACTGTAGGTTCTTACTAGTTGATTCAATTTATTCTTCTTACATTTTCATAATGCATAATATATCAAAATCATACTATTCACTATATAAAGACATTATAATCAATGGTTATGATGCGTAACAGTCTTATAATTCTTATATATAATTATGGGAATTTTTTATATTTGTCCAAAATAAAAAATGAAATATAAATCATGGGTTATCTATAAATATATGTCTTAACTAAAAAAGTCTTCATTTAGAATGGAATTTCATTTATAAAATATTATTCCAATATAATATAAAAATATATGGTGGACATAATCCATAGCGTATATCCCTAGTTAATAATATGAAATAGTAAAGGATATTTATATCGATGAAAAAAATATAATATAATTATATATTTATTTTGACAGAATAATTATAAATATAATATATATTTTGATAAATTTAATTTTTAGAAGGGGACAATATATAAGACAATACTTATATCAATGATTAATAAGATATTGAAATATTAATTTAGAAAACCATGAGAACATTGGAATGATGTTTCATTAATAAAATGTCATAAATTGATGAGATAAAAGAATTATGTTGAATATCTCAAAATAGGTAATCCTTTTGCAAATTTTCAATGAAATTCATGTTAATAGAAAATAAAAATGACAAAAAATGATAAAAATTAATTAATTTAAAAACTATCTCAATGAAATTTACGTTACTTGAAATTGTTCTTATGTAATAATATAATTATATATATATATATATCCAATAAAAATATATAAAGAATATATGTAGTGAGGATAATTATATCTGAATGAAAATATAATATGAGGTTCCCTCCACTTGGTTGAAATAATTATATTTAGTAGTGGATGAATTGAGGGTGAAATTCTAATACACATGTAAAACATATAAATAACCACAATTATTGTATGTATATGAGGTTTTTTTAGAGAAAATATATAATTTATTCTAATGTAAATTTATTCACAAAAAATCTCAATAAAAATGTTCGATTATGAAGTAAACCCTTAAATATTTTGTATGTATAATATAAATAATAACAATATATAATATTTACATTATATATAAAAATACCTTTACTTTCATCATAAACATGATTAAATACATACATGGGAAAATATACACACCTAAAAATTAAAACCATGTGTTGAATTTGGATAATATATCAATGTTGGGAAATGGATATGACAAACCCTCACATAGATTGAATGATGTGAGGGAAAAAGATGTCAAAAATTTGATAATGTGATTGAAAAGTAAATATTTGTCACGACCCATCCCTCGGGGCCCGTATCGTGACTACCCCAAGTCCGCCTTCCATAGGCCAGGGGCTGGTGACTAGCACCAAAGGAGTATTTCCCTAAAAATGTAAATGCATTGTCTTTATAAAACGTGAAAACACAACCAGAGTACAAGTGGAAGAAAACAATAAGCAAAACCATATACAAAATAAGTAATGGAAAGTAAAAGGGGCCAAAATACAAGCCCAACTGTAATGTACAAATACATCTGAAAGCAAGTACAACTAAAAAGGGAAAAATAGATGGAAGTTGAAATTAGTTCTTGGATTGTCCACCACAGATCCTACTTGAAGGGAAGTTACAGATAGCCTCCTCAGTGCTCCACGTCGGTGTGGATCCTTTGGGTATCGATTCGTCATGAGGCCCACCTCCGAGTACTGTCCAGTCCTCGTACACTCCGCCTCATCTGCGTTGTCTGTCATTTGCACCCAACACAACGAGGTGCATGCATAGTCCATGCTGAGGTAAGTATAACGATACTCAGTAGGGACCCCAAGACCCAAAAGGGATCACAAAATCCAAAAATTATAATCCTTAATGTATTATTTCAATAGATAACCATTACTTAGGTATATGCCCATACATATACCTAAGTTATCGAGTGACCAATCTCATTCATGAGGAAAACACAAAGGTCATTGACTCAGCTCAAACCCGGATTTTCATTATCGAATCCACGACTGCTAGATAACTCCTCCTCTGTCGAGTACAGTGGTCCTGTCATGACTCTGAGGCGGTACTCACTAACCTTAGACTGCTAAGATACTTTTGATGTCGAGTACCATGGGACAACTACGCCACACAGAGATGTCTCCCACCTGGGGCCTACCACCTCACATAGTAGTGCTCCCCCTAATAGCATAAATAGGTACTCCTCCTGTCGAGTACCGCGGGTCTGCCGCCTCACATAGTAGTGCTCCTCCGCCATGGGTCTACCACCTCACACAGTAGCGCTCCCCACTGGGCTAGTCGAGTAACTCCGAATTGAATTGGTCAAGTAGTCATCAGGTCTCAGCCAGCTATCAGGTCTCCATACTCTGCTCACTCATCTCTGAAAGGGTCCGCTCCACAAGCTATAAGCTGATACTCCAAGTTTCATGAATTTACATGAAAAAGTATCTCAATGGATCCCCACTTCATAAGGGTCTCAAAGCAGCAGACGACGCGTCAATCAGACACCCGGTCTGTTAGTTATTACCATTTTAGTTCCAAGGGCCCGGCTGGATTCATGTACGAACCAACCTGACCGTGAAACAAATATACCAAGAACTCCAATGGGGTATAATCAAAGTCACTAATATTCTCTACGAAAAATGGCGCCACTGATAGTTTTTCAAACCGACGTCTGGTGCCAAATATATGGCGCAAGAAAGAAAATGATAACGTATGGGCACTGGTCCAGTCCGACCAAGTCAGACTAACTCGGCCCAACCCAGTCTGGGTCATCCTGGTCTGGGTCGACCCTGACTGACTTTTTTGGTCTGACCCAGCCCGTTGGGTGGTTCAATTTTCTTAGTTTGGCCCAGTCCTCTGGGCCCGGCCCAGCGGAATGCTTGAACAATTTGGGTCGAAAGTCGCCACGTCGGCGACTCGGCCCTGTAACGCCCCGACCCTAGCTACCCAGAGCCGGTGCATTACTTCGTAACATTGGCATGATCACAAAAGATCAAGTCTCGAAAGACCGATTAGTTTAGTAGCCTTGGAAACACTAGATACATTCATAAATGTTACATTACATCATAAAGTGAAAAACTAATAACAAAGTCTTCATATTCGACACTCATATCCTCTTCTGACTATCCATGTAGGTCATTCATAAAATACTTCTTCACATCCTCGAAAATATTAAAACATTGAAAGGGGTGAGCTCAGATTCTCAGTAAGGATAAAAATATTGCGGAAGCTTTAATAAATAAACATAAACATTTAAGGCAATGTGTAACTAAAACAAAAGCCTTATTGAACTTGAACTTCAGCATAATATGGAAAAAGTAAAATAAAATAATTCCATTACTTACTCACATAGATATTCTACTAGATTAATAATCACATGAAATATCAATAACCACTTTCATAATGATGGAATGCATAATTCCAGACTATCATAACCACGTAGCCAAGGCCTCGTGCCAAGACCACAAACAATATTTTGTCAAGGCCTCGTTCCAAGACACTAGTTTGTCTCATGAGACCTTTCGATGCATCGAGGAGCTATAGCGGGCTCCACCCATCACTTATTAAGTCCAATGCATTCCTCATATGAATAGGTTTAAACATATCATAAACCATAACATAATCGTATCACATAAAACATTCATAAAGGAATCATAACTTTTCCACATTTCAATCACAAGATATCAATACAACTCATTGATAAAATAAAAACGTTTTCAAAACCATTTTCAAAACCAAAATAAAATAAAGTTAAAACTTTGTATTTATTTTTCATTAAAAACGTGATGGCTTGTAGAGGAAGCCAAAACTCAAATAATGGTCACGGCGGAAGAGAAGTCGTTGTCGCCGCATAAGTATGGAAATAAAAACATTCCCTTTTGTCATTTAGTAAAACGCTTCATATAAAAAAGATTCCTTTTGAATAAACATAAAAGTCAAAGGGGTTTATACACCGTATAAAAGAAAGTTTTGTATAAAACCAAATATGCCTCAATGAAAGGGGATTGAGACGAAGTCCTTAAAAAGATAATTTTTTTTAAATAAAGTACATCTACAATGTGTATTCACTATAAGTACACATAAATAATGTAAAAATACAAGATAGGACATAGTAATATGATGATCTCATTTTAAAGTAGGATATTAACCCAATGAATGGAAGTTGGGTTAAGAAATTCCCTTACCTTGCGTCCTGTCCTGACTCGACCGTTCTTTAACCTCCTGAATAATAAAATAGAGTTAATTCCTATTTACTTAATAACCTTTTTCATGTTCATTATTCCTTTTATATCCCTTATTACCATGTTATGAACATTATGTAATTATTTAAGTTAATAACGGTCGTTTTGTCGATCTTTGGTACTTGAGTCAAAAATAAACTTCCTATAATTACAAGTTGTTCATGTGGTGAAATATCCATCATATCCCGAATTATATTAATGATGTAGATATCATATATATGATATATATCCAGTATATACATTCATTCATAATGTCACGTAACATTTAGAGGTAAGAAATGAAATGCACCGTTCATGGAGACGGTAAGCCGTACGTACGCATGAACGCTACTTTCATTTATATTTCGTATTTAATGGAATGAAATCATAATGATATAAATTTATAATATAATTACAGTATAATATAGTGTATAATACCATTTAATCCATCTTTTATACATCCCACATATGGCATTAACGATTCAAATCACTTTGAGGGGGCGGTAGTCCGCACTTCCTAAAATGAAATTATCGTGTTTTACCCATAATAGAAATCATAAAGTATGCCATAAATGAAAAATTAAGAAGCATAAGTAAAACATAAACATATTATATATAATATATAAATATAGTGACATCTTAATGGCCACCTTTTAAGGTGTTATATGAGTGTTGAACAATCATCGTTTCGTGAGGCAGAAATTCGCCAACCACAGAAACCGAATGTTCTTTAACCATTAGATGTAGGTGTGTGTAAGTGTAGATAGAATCCTTCTTATAACAACATCCTAGTATATTGAGGATACTGTTTTTGTTACAAAAGAAATGAATAAAAAGAGTTTAGGGCGTTGGAGAAGAAAAATAAAACAAAACAACATTAGAGAATACATTACCTCAAAATCGGGTAACTCTTTTTGATTTGAGCCAAAGGCTTCCTTAAGAAGAGTTATGCCCAATGTGAGGCTTATAATAGTAAGAGGGGGAAGTTGGGAGAGTATTTGGGCAGAGGTTGGCCGATACAAATGGCTTGAAAGTGTAAATGAGGTGGGAGAGGTGGGGGCCTTTTATAAGAGGAGAGGAAGGGCTATTTTGGAAAGATTAAAATGTTACATTATTATACAGTGCTTTTCGGATTCTAAAGGTCCCAAAATTATATAATTCGTGGATAAGTTGATAAGGGTTCGAAATCTCCTCATCCAATAGGCTTTGGACAAGTGTAAGCCTTGGATTTTGCATTATCTTTTCATTTTATTAAAATCGTTAAATAATGAGGTCATCGCTGCATCATAATGATGTCATAAATAATTTAATTTTTTTAATGTCTAAAAATTATAAAAAAAATACTATTATGTAGGAAATATATTTATATTTCTAATGAATATTTATAATCAAAATTTGGACTTGTTTAACCCCACTTAAAAACTGTTTTAGTAAAACAACTCATGTTTGTGTCAATTTAATTTTAACATTAAATAAATATATATTAATGTCATTTTCCAACTAAAGTGGATCCATGGGGTCCCCAAGTTGACCCGTGGGTTGTCTTGGTCTTCCATGACTCATCCAATAGGAGTAGTACAAGGGTCAATCCCATCTCATATTATTAAAACATTATTTTTACCTTAAACTACACTAATTACCTCTAATCGCGATTAAGAACTTAAAAGTTACTATTCACCAAAAAATTATTTTGATCTCATTTAACCACATTTTACTTCTTAATGACAACCATGTATGTCAGATTTTTGAAAATCAAATCACAGAAGTGGTAATATTTCATTTAAATGAAAAATCAGTTATTTAACTACCACTTAGTGGTTTCACTATTCATCAAAAATTGAAGTTTTTCAGAACAATGCCAAAATTTCACCCTAAGCTATAATTGATATTCCGAATTCAAAAATGATGTCTATTTTACAAAATTACAAACATATTAGTTTCATTAATTAATTTTATAATTAATTCCCGCTGTCACAACAAATAGCGTGTTTTAATATACAATTTATATCAAAAGATTGGCAATTGTTTATGTCCAATTTCAATGTTAAATTAATTCTAATGACCACCATTGGATAAAATGGTAAAAATATATTGTAATTATACTTTAAATCCACTATATAGTATAATTTATCACTATAAATTATTTTGATTAAAAAAGTTGTTTTTATGTATTTTTCACTATTCATAAAAAATTAGAAGTTCTCAGAAAAATACCAAAAATTCAACATAGGCTAATTTTGATATTACGAATACAAAAATGAAGTCCATTTTGAAATATAAAATTTATATAATTTTAAAAAGTGGTTATTACTATTCATAACGGCTACTTTGATTAGTCGCGGTGTTTTAGAACTCGAAGTTGCGTACAATGCAAGCTATTGCATTATTGAATGAGAAGCGTATCACGGAAGCTCGGGGTGTTACATTCTCCCCTCCTTCAATAAATTGCGTGCTCGCAATTTGAAATTTTTCTTTGAAAGTAAAAGTTTGAAAAGATAAAATACCTTTGTGGAAAACCCACATCGGAAATAAGATTAATAAAATTTAGCCTTAATAAGAGGGAAAGGGAAATGAAAAAGTCACCACCAAATTATGATCTCGATTAGGAGAACATTGGTGGCAATTAAAGACATATAATTAGAGGAAAAACGTAAATATTTTTAGGGAGTGATTGAGTTCATCAATCACAATCAACTGTCAAATTGAGGGCCTCAAAGCCTTCAATCTATGTTGATTTAAAATATCATCAGTTCAACAAGACATAAGGTATTAGGATAACACTTTTTTTTAATATAACTTTACTAAATTTTAAGAATTAATTTATTCATTGAATAAGAGATAGGTATATATATATTTATGCTTGACAATTAGAGTTTCAACCTTCAACTCATCTTTCACTCAAAAAGAAAATAGAACTCAAAAATATTATACTTATCCTAATTGTATAAGGTTCTAAATGTTAACACATACCATTTAGATTAGTAAAATTATTTTGTAATAACCGGGGACTTCCTGTAGGCTAGTGGTAGGAAATAAAGGCCTGTCGCACTATGATTGTGGGTTCGATTCCTGCAGCTTTGTCCGACGCGATGGGTTATGCCCCACCCTGCAGGTTGTCCTTTTCCTAAAACTATAGTATCATAATATTCCAAAAATAATCTTCATAAAATTTTTAACCTTAAAAAATACTATCCAAAGATCAACTTAATCCACTCCAACCTTTATAATTATCCAAAATACTTCTGTCCAGACTTTCTCTAAAAGGTCTCTAAATTCCAAAATGAATTGTAACATCAGATTCCCCAAAAAAATTAATGTTTCTCTTTTGACACATACTAAAAATATGACTACCTTCATCATATGAAAAACTTACTGAAACAACAAGTAATTAAGTTCAATCGTTATATATATATCACATTATTCTAATAACCATAATATAATCCATTAGTCCAAAAGCACCAATACATTAATTATTCCGCTTCAACTGTAGAAACAACATAAGATTGTCCTTGATCCATTAGCCTTTTCTGAAGTACGTTTCCCTGACTCTTAGGACATTCATTTGCATAATGCCCCATTTCCCTACAATTGTAGTATTCGACTTTGACAGCCTCTTTATTTCCCTTGCAATCAGGAGCCTGGTGACCCTTTTCTCCACATTTATAACAAACTCCCATTCCTTTTAGGCACGTACCATGGTGATTCCTCCCACAATTATCACATAATGGAAAATCCTTCTTTCCCTTTTTTCCTTTATCTGTCTCTTGTTCCACCGTTCTCTTCTTCTCTTTCTTTACTTTGTTGTCATAAGACTTAGAGAACTCCTTTTCTGTCTTGATAGCACACGAGACAATATCTTCGTATGATTAGAAGGATTGTGATACTAAAGATCGACGGAGAAATGGTTTTAACCAATCAAAGAAACGATCAATCTTACTCCTTGGGTTACGTATATAATCGGCATCATGCCTCGCTAACCTTGTAAAGTTAGCCTCATACTTTGCGACATTCTCATCCTCCTTCTTCCTGAGACTCAGAAATTGTCTTTCCATATCTGCTTGATGGTCACGAGGAAAGTATTTTTCTAAGAAAATCTCTTTGAACTCCCTCAATTCCATATTCGATATGTCATCATCTTCCTTTGTGTTTTGAATCAGCGACCACCACTGATCGGCATCTCCAGTGAGGCGTTAAACTGCCATGACAACCTTCTCTCTTTCGCTACTCCCCAAGGCATGGAATATTTTCTCTAAGGAGTTTATCCATTGCTCAGTTACTAATGGATTTGTACCCACATTGAAGGTTGGTGGTTGTTGCCTCATGAAACGGTCTAGCATTGATCCTCCACGTTGCAGATCAGGGTACTCCAAACGAGTAAGGTTATTATTCATAACCTGAGTAAGTTGTCCCAGTATGGTGATTAGCTGATCGGCACCAGTTGCATCACCAGCCCCACTATAATTATCTTGAGCAGGAGGGCAATCCCTACATGGAGTGTGCGCATTGATATGGTTTCCATTTCTTCCACTAGGTGCCATTTCTAAACAATTGCATAAACTAGATCAGTTTATGAATCAAAATACATAATCCCATACTTATAAAACACTTAACATAAATTGAACTATTTATGGATATAATCCATAATCATAAAAAGAAAAGTTTCCTTTGAGAAAGTATATACTCATAACCCTTCATAGTGGTTTGTAAAGAAAATGAGAATTATCCTAAGCATATCCCCCGGGAGTGTCGTAACCAAGAGTGCAGCAAGGCCCGTTGTCGTGCACCAGTTCCCGTTCGAGTCTAGCTCAAAGCGGTGTTTTCGGGTTTTACCCCTAGGTACATATGTGCCAGAGCCGCCTCTACCTGCTCGTATCCAGAGAGGGATGTATTGCTCGGAAAACTCACAAAATCTCTACAATACCATAATTCTAGTAAGTCCTTCTATACTAATCCTCAAAGTTCATCTTAGGTCTACGTGATCTAATCAGAGTTTATCTAAATCTTGCTTCCAAGGTTAGTACTAACCTCCCTCTGATACCAACTGTAACGCCCCGACCCCAGCTACCCAGAGCCGGTGCATTACTTCGTAACATTGGCATGATCACAAAAGATCAAGTCTCGAAAGACTGATTAGTTTAGTAGCCTTGTAAACACTAGATACATTCATAAATGATACATTACATCATAAAGTGAAAAACTAATAACAAAGTCTTCATATTCTACACTAATATCCTCTTCTGACTATCTCTGTAGGTCATTCATAAAATACTTCTTCACATCCTGGAAAATATTAAAACATTGAAAGGGGTGAGCTCAGATGCTCAGTAAGGGTAAAAATATTGCGGAAACTTTCATAAATAAACACAAACATTTAAGGCAATGTGTAACTAAAACAAAAGCCTTATTGAACTTGAACTTCAGCATAATATGGAAAAAGTAAAATAAAATAATTCCATTACTTACTCACATGGATATACTACTAGATGAATAATCACATGAAATATCAATAACCACTTTCATAATGATGGAATGCATAATGCCAGACTATCATAACCACGTAGCCAAGGCCTCGTGCCAGGACCACAAAAAAGATTTTGTCAAGGCCTCGTGCCAAGACACTAGTTTGTCTCATGAGACCTGCCGATGCATCGAGGAGCTATAGCGGGCTCCACCCGTCACTTATTAAGTCCAATGCATTCCTCATATGAATAGGTTTAAACATATCATAAACCATAACATAATCGTATCACATAAAACATTCATAAAGGAAACATAACTTTTCCACATTTCAATCACAAGATATCAATACAACTCATTGATATAATAAAAACGTTTTCAAAACCATTTTCAAAACCAAAATAAAATAAAGTTAAAACTTTGTATTTATTTTTCATTAAAAACGTGATGGCTTGTAGAGGAAGCCAAAACTCAAATAATGGTCACGGCGGTAGAGAAGTCGTTGTCGCCGCATAAGTACGGAAATAAAAACATTCCCATTTTTCGTTTAGTAAAACGCTTCGTATAAAAAATATTCCTTTTGAATAAACATAAAAGTCAAAGGGGTTTATACACCGTATAAAAGAAAGTTTTGTATAAAACCAAATATGCCTCAATGAAAGGGGATTGAGACGAAGTCCTTAAAAAGATAATTTTTTTTAAATAAAGTACATCTACAATGTGTATTCACTATAAGTACACATAAATAATGTAAAAATACAAGATAGGACATAGTAATATGGTGATCTAATTTTAAAGTAGGAGATTAACCCAATGAATGGAAGTTGGGTTAAGAAATTCCCTTACCTTGCGTCCTGTCCTGACTCGACCGTTCTTTAACCTCCTGAATAATAAAATAGAGTTAATTCCTATTTACTTAATAACCTTTTTCATGTTCATTATTCCTTTTATATCCCTTATTACCATGTTATGAACATTATGTAATTATTTAAGTTAATAACGGTCGTTTTGTCGATCTTTGGTACTTGAGTCAAAAATAAACTTCCTATAATTACAAGTTGTTCATGTGGTGAAATATCCATCATATCCCGAATTATATTAATGATGTAGATATCATATATATGATATATATCCAGTATATACATTCATTCATAATTTCACGTAACATTTAGAGGTAAGAAATGAAATGCACCGTTC
This sequence comes from Viscum album, assembly GCA_963277665.1. Lineage (NCBI taxonomy): Eukaryota > Viridiplantae > Streptophyta > Magnoliopsida > Santalales > Viscaceae > Viscum > Viscum album. The sequence goes on along the minus strand of OY728128.1, from coordinate 2,102,240,551 downwards.
ATGGAGACGGTAAGCCGTACGTACGCATGAACGCTACTTTCATTTATATTTCGTATTTAATGGAATGAAATCATAATGATATAAATTTATAATATAATTACAGTATAATATAGTGTATAATACCATTTAATCCATCTTTTATACATCCCACATATGGCATTAACGATTCAAATCACTTTGAGGGGGCGGTAGTCCGCACTTCCTAAAATGAAATTATCGTGTTTTACCCATAATAGAAATCATAAAGTATGCCATAAATGAAAAATAAAGAAGCATAAGTAAAACATAAACATATTATATATAATATATAAATATAGTGACATCTTAATGGCCACCTTTTAAGGTGTTATATGAGTGTTGAACAATCATCGTTTCGTGAGGCAGAAATTCGCCAACCACAGAAACCGAATGTTCTTTAACCATTAGATGTAGGTGTGTGTAAGTGTAGATAGAATCCTTCTTATAACAACATCCTAGTATATTGAGGATACTGTTTTTGTTACAAAAGAAATGAATAAAAAGAGTTTAGGGCGTTGGAGAAGAAAAATAAAACAAAACAACATTAGAGAAGACATTACCTCAAAATCGGGTAACTCTTTTTGATTTGAGCCAAAGGCTTCCTTAAGAAGAGTTATGCCCAATGTGAGGCTTATAATAGTAAGAGGGGGAAGTTGGGAGAGTATTTGGGCAGAGGTTGGCCGATACAAATGGCTTGAAAGTGTAAATGAGGTGGGAGAGGTGGGGGCCTTTTATAAGAGGAGAGGAGGGGCTATTTTGGAAAGATTAAAATGTTACATTATTATACAGTGCTTTTCGGATTCTAAAGGTCCCAAACTTATATAATTCGTGGATAAGTTGATAAGGGTTCGAAATCTCTTCATCCAATAGGCTTTGGACAAGTGTAAGCCTTGGATTTTGCATTATCTTTTCATTTTATTAAAATCGTTAAATAATGAGGTCATCGCTGCATCATAATGATGTCATAAATAATTTAATTTTTTTAATGTCTAAAAATTATAAAAAAAATACTATTATGTAGGAAATATATTTATATTTCTAATGAATATTTATAATCAAAATTTGGACTTGTTTAACCCCACTTAAAAACTGTTTTAGTAAAACAACTCATGTTTGTGTCAATTTAATTTTAACATTAAATAAATATATATTAATGTCATTTTCCAACTAAAGTGGATCCATGGGGTCCCCAAGTTGACCCGTGGGTTGTCTTGGTCTGCCATGACTCATCCAATAGGATTAGTACAAGGGTCAATCCCATCTCATATTATTAAAACATTATTTTTACCTTAAACTACACTAATTACCTCTAATCGCGATTAAGAACTTAAAAGTTACTATTCACCAAAAAATTATTTTGATCTCATTTAACCACATTATACTTCTTAATGACAACCATGTATGTCAGATTTTTGAAAATCAAATCACAGAAGTGGTAATATTTCATTTAAATGAAAAATCAGTTATTTAACTACCACTTAGTGGTTTCACTATTCATCAAAAATTGAAGTTTTTCAGAACAATGCCAAAATTTCACCCTAAGCTATAATTGATATTCCGAATTCAAAAATGATGTCTATTTTACAAAATTACAAACATATTAGTTTCATTAATTAATTTTATAATTAATTCCCGCTGTCACAACAAATAGCGTGTTTTAATATACAATTTATATCAAAAGATTGGCAATTGTTTATGTCCAATTTCAATGTTAAATTAATTCTAATGACCACCATTGGATAAAATGGTAAAAATATATTGTAATTATACTTTAAATCCACTATATAGTATAATTTATCACTATAAATTATTTTGATTAAAAAAGTTGTTTTAATGTATTTTTCACTATTCATAAAAAATTAGAAGTTCTCAGAAAAATACCAAAAATTCAACATAGGCTAATTTTGATATTACGAATACAAAAATGAAGTCTATTTTGAAATATAAAATTTATATAATTTTAAAAAGTGGTTATTACTATTCATAACGGCTACTTTGATTAGTCGCGGTGTTTTAGAACTCGAAGTTGCGTACAATGCAAGCTATTGCATTATTGAATGAGAAGCGTATCACGGAATCTCGGGGTGTTACATTCTCCCCTCCTTCAATAAATTGCGTCCTCGCAATTTGAAATTTTTCTTTGAAAGTAAAAGTTTGAAAAGATAAAATACCTTTGTGGAAAACCCACATCGGAAATAAGATTAATAAAATTTAGCCTTAATAAGAGGGAAAGGGAAATGAAAAAGTCACCACCAAATTATGATCTCGATTAGGAGAACATTGGTGGCAATTAAAGACATATAATTAGAGGAAAAACGTAAATATTTTTAGGGAGTGATTGAGTTCATCAATCACAATCAACTGTCAAATTGAGGGCCTCAAAGCCTTCAATCTATGTTGATTTAAAATATCATCAGTTCAACAAGACATAAGGTATTAGGATAACACTTTTTTTTAATATAACTTTACTAAAGTTTAAGAATTAATTTATTCATTGAATAAGAGATAGGTATATATATATTTATGCTTGACAATTATAGTTTCAACCTTCAACTCATCTTTCACTCAAAAAGAAAATAGAACTCAAAAATATTATACTTATCCTAATTGTATAAGGTTCTAAATGTTAACACATACCATTTAGATTAGTAAAATTATTTTGTAATAACCGGGGACTTCCTGTAGGCTAGTGGTAGGAAATAAAGGCCTGTCGCACTATGATTGTGGGTTCGATTCCTGCAGCTTTGTCCGACGCGATGGGTTATGCCCCACCCTGCAGGTTGTCCTTTTCCTAAAACTATAGTATCATAATATTCCAAAAATAATCTTCATAAAATTTTTAACCTTAAAAAATACTATCCAAAGATCAACTTAATCCACTCCAACCTTTATAATTATCCAAAATACTTCTGTCCAGACTTTCTCTAAAAGGTCTCTAAATTCCAAAATGAATTGTAACATCAGATTCCCCAAAAAAATTAATGTTTCTCTTTTGACACATACTAAAAATATGACTACCTTCATCATATGAAAACCTTACTGAAACAACAAGTAATTAAGTTCAATCGTTATATATATATCACATTATTCTAATAACCATAATATAATCCATTAGTCCAAAAGCACCAATACATTAATTATTCCGCTTCAACTGTAGAAACAACATAAGATTGTCCTTGATCCATTGGCCTTTTCTGAAGTACGTTTCCCTGACTCTTAGGACATTCATTTGCATAATGCCCCATTTCCCTACAATTGTAGTATTCAACTTTGACAGCCTCTTTCTTTCCCTTGCAATCAGGAGCCTGGTGACCCTTTTCTCCACATTTATAACAAACTCCCATTCCTTTTAGGCACGTACCATGGTGATTCCTCCCACAATTATCACATAATGGAAAATCCTTCTTTCCCTTTTTTCCTTTATCTGTCTCTTGTTCCACCGTTCTCTTCTTCTCTTTCTTTACTTTGTTGTCATAAGACTTAGAGAAATCCTTTTTTGTCTTGATAGCACACGAGACAATATCTTCGTATGATTAGAAGGATTGTGATACTAAAGATCGACGGAGAAATGGTTTTAACCAATCAAAGAAACGATCAATCTTACTCCTTGGGTTACGTATATAATCGGCATCATGCCTCGCTAACCTTGTAAAGTTAGCCTCATACTTTGCGACATTCTCATCCTCCTTCTTCCTGAGACTCAGAAATTGTCTTTCCATATCTGCTTGATGGTCACGAGGAAAGTATTTTTCTAAGAAAATCTCTTTGAACTCCCTCAATTCCATATTCGATATGTCATCATCTTCCTTTGTGTTTTGAATCAGCGACCACCACTGATCGGCATCTCCAGTGAGGCGTTAAACTGCCATGACAACCTTCTCTCTTTCGCTACTCCCCAAGGCATGGAATATTTTCTCTAAGGAGTTTATCCATTGCTCAGTTACTAATGGATTTGTACCCACATTGAAGGTTGGTGGTTGTTGCCTCATGAAACGGTCTAGCATTGATCCTCCACGTTGCAGATCAGGGTACTCCAAACGAGTAAGGTTATTATTCATAACCTGAGTAAGTTGTCCCAGTATGGTGATTAGCTGATCGGCACCAGTTGCATCACCAGCCCCACTATAATTATCTTGAGCAGGAGGGCAATCCCTACATGGAGTGCGCGCATTGATATGGTTTCCATTTCTTCCACTAGGTGCCATTTCTAAACAATTGCATAAACTAGATCAGTTTATGAATCAAAATACATAATCCCATACTTATAAAACACTTAACATAAATTGAACTATTTATGGATATAATCCATAATCATAAAAAGAAAAGTTTCCTTTGAGAAAGTATATACTCATAACCCTTCATAGTGGTTTGTAAAGAAAATGAGAATTATCCTAAGCATATCCCCCGGGAGTGTCGTAACCAAGAGTGCAGCAAGGCCCGTTGTCGTGCACCAGTTCCCGTTCGAGTCTAGCTCAAAGCGGTGTTTTCGGGTTTTACCCCTAGGTACATATGTGCCAGAGCCGCCTCTACCTGCTCGTATCCAGACAGGGATGTATTGCTCGGAAAACTCACAAAATCTCTACAATACCATAATTCTAGTAAGTTCTTCTATACTAATCCTCAAAGTTCATCTTAGGTCTACGTGATCTAATCAGAGTTTATCTAAATCTAGCTTCCAAGGTTAGTACTAACCTCCCTCTGATACCAACTGTAACGCCCTGACCCCAGCTACCCAGAGCCGGTGCATTACTTCGTAACATTGGCATGATCACAAAAGATCAAGTCTCGAAAGACTGATTAGTTTAGTAGCCTTGTAAACACTAGATACATTCATAAATGTTACATTACATCATAAAGTGAAAAACTAATAACAAAGTCTTCATATTCTACACTAATATCCTCTTCTGACTATCCCTGTAGGTCATTCATAAAATACTTCTTCACATCCTGGAAAATATTAAAACATTGAAAGGGGTGAGCTCAGATGCTCAGTAAGGGTAAAAATATTGCGGAAACTTTCATAAATAAACACAAACATTTAAGGCAATGTGTAACTAAAACAAAAGCCTTATTGAACTTGAACTTCAGCATAATATGGAAAAAGTAAAATAAAATAATTCCATTACTTACTCACATGGATATTCTACTAGATGAATAATCACATGAAATATCAATAACCACTTTCATAATGATGGAATGCATAATGCCAGACTATCATAACCACGTAGCCAAGGCCTCGTGCCAGGACCACAAAAAAGATTTTGTCAAGGCCTCGTGCCAAGACACTAGTTTGTCTCATGAGACATGCTGATGCATCGAGGAGCTATAGCGGGCTCCACCCGTCACTTATTAAGTCCAATGCATTCCTCATATGAATAGGTTTAAACATATCATAAACCATAACATAATCGTATCACATAAAACATTCATAAAGGAAACATAACTTTTCCACATTTCAATCACAAGATATCAATACAACTCATTGATATAATAAAAACGTTTTCAAAACCATTTTCAAAACCAAAATAAAATAAAGTTAAAACTTTGTATTTATTTTTCATTAAAAAAGTGATGGCTTGTAGAGGAAGCCAAAACTCAAATAATGGTCACGGCGGTAGAGAAGTCGTTGTCGCCGCATAAGTACGGAAATAAAAACATTCCCATTTTTCGTTTAGTAAAACGCTTCGTATAAAAAATATTCCTTTTGAATAAACATAAATGTCAAAGGGGTTTATACACCGTATAAAAGAAAGTTTTGTATAAAACCAAATATTCCTCAATGAAAGGGGATTGAGACGAAGTCCTTAAAAAGATTATTTTTTTTAAATAAAGTACATCTAAAATGTGTATTCACTATAAGTACACATAAATAATGTAAAAATACAAGATAGGACATAATAATATCATGACATAATTTGAAAGTAGGAGATTAACCCAATGAATGGAAGTTGGGTTAAGAAATTCCATTACCTTGCGTCCTGTCCTGACTCGACCGTTCTTTATCCTCCGGAATAATAAAATAGAGTTAATTCCTATTTACTTAAGAACCTTTTTCATGTTAATTATTCCTTTTATATCCCTTATTACCATGTTATGAACATTATGTAATTATTTAAGTTAATAACGGTCGTTTTGTCGATCTTTGGTACTTGAGTCAAAAATAAACTTCCTATAATTACAAGTTGTTCATGTGGTGAAGTATCCATTATATCCCGAATTATATTAATGATGTAGATATCATATATATGATATATATAATGTATATACATTCATTCATAATGTCACATAACATTTAGAGGTAAGAAATGAAATGCACCGTTCATGGAGACGGTAAGTCGTTCATACGCATGAACGCTACTTTCATTTATATTTCGTATTTAATGGAATGAAATCACAATGATATAAATATATAATATAATTACAGTATAATATAGTTTATAATACCATTTAATCCATCCTTTAAACATCCCACATATAGCATTAACGATTCAAATCACTTTGAGGGGGCGGTAGTCCGCACTTCCTAAAATGAAATTATCGTGTTTTACCCATAATGGAAATCATAAAGTATACCATAAATGAGAAATACAGAATCATAAGTAAAACATAAACATATTATATATAATATATAAATATAGTTACATCTTAATGGCCACCTTTGAAGGTGTTATATGAGTGTTGAACAATCATCGTTTCGAGAGGCAGAAATTCGCCATCCACAGAAACTGTATGTTCTTTAACCATTAGATGTAGGTGTGTGTAAGTGTAGCTCGAATCCTTCTTATAAAAAAATCCTAGTATATTGAGGATACTGTTTTTGTTACAAAAGAAATGAATAAAAAGAGTTTAGGGCGTTGGCGAAGAAAAATAAAACAAAACAACAGTAGAGAAGACATTACCTCAAAATCGGGTAACTCTTTTTGATTTGAGCCAAAGGCTTCCTTAGGAAGTGTTCTGCCCAATGTGAGGCTTCTAAGAGTAAGAGGGGGAGGTTGGGAGAGTATTTGGGCAGACGTTGGCCAATACAAATGGCTTGAAAGTGTAAATGAGGTGGGAGAGGTGGGGGCCTTTTATAACAGGAGAGGAGGGGCTCTTTTGGAAAGATTGAAATGTTACATTATTATACAATGCTTTTCGGATTCTAAAGGTCCCAAACTTATATAATTCGCGGCTAAGGTGATAAGGGTTCGAAAGCTCCTCATCCAATATGCTTTGGACAAGTGTAATCCTTGGATTTTGCATTATCATTACATTTTATTAAAATCGTTAAATAATGAGGTCATCGCTGCATCATAATGATGTCATAAATAATTTAATTTATTTAATGTCTAAAAATTATAAAAAAATACTATGATGTAGGAAATCTATTTATCTTTATAATGAATATTTATAATCAAAATTTGTACTTGTGTAACCCCACTTAAAAACTGTTTTAGTAAAACAACTCATGTTTGTGTCAATTTAATTTTAACATTAAATAAATATATATTAATGTCATTTTCCAACTAAAGTGGATCCATGGGGTCCCCAAGTTGACCCGTGGGTTGTCTTGGTCGGCCATGACTCATCCAATAGGAGTAGGACAAGTGTCAATCCCATATCATATTATTAAAACATTATTTTTACCCTAAACTACACTAATTACCTCTAATCGCGATTAAGAACTTAAAAGTTACTATTCACCAAAAAATTATTTTGATCTCATTTAACCACATTTTACTTCTTAATGACAACCATGTATGTCGGATTTTTGAAAATCAAATCACAGAAGTGGTAATATTTCATTTTAACGAAAAATCAGTTATTTAACTACCACTTAATGGTTTCACTATTCATCAAAAATTGACGTTTTTCAGAACAATGCCAAAATTTCACCCTAAGCTATAATTGATATTCCTAATTCAAAAATGATGTCTATTTTAAAAAATTCCAAACATATAAGTTTCATTAATTAATTTTATAATTAATTCTCGCTGTCACAACAAATAGCGTGTTTTAAGAAACAATTTATATCAAAAGATTGGCAATTGTTTATGTCCAATTTCAATGTTAAATTAATTCTAATGACCACCATTGGATAAAATGGTAAAAATATATTCTAATTATACTTTAAAACCACTAAATAGTATAATTTATCACTATAAATTATTTTGATTAAAAAAGATGTTTTTATGTATTTTTCACTATTCATAAAAAATTAGAAGTTCTCAGAAAAATACCAAAAATTCAACATAGGATAATTTAGATATTACGAATACAAAAATGAAGTCCATTTTGAAATATAAAATTTCTATTATTTTAAAAAGTGGTTATTACTATTCATAACGGCTACTTTGATTAGTCGCGGTGTTTTAGAACTCGAAGTTGCGTACAATGCAAGCTATTGCATTATTGAATGAGAAGTGTATCATGGAAGCTCGGGGTGTTACAGGCCCCAAGGTCGGTGGCAGGTTCGGTCATCACCGCGAGGGGCACATATCGGGCAGCGCGGCCAACTGAAGGCCACACATTGCATGGGAAGGCTGTGGATGCACAGGGAAGGGCACGGAGGCATCGGGCAGGGTGCCTGGGCGTGAAGCCAGGTCGTCCGGACGCAACTGGTAGGGCGGCATGGGCGCGGAGGGACCAGGAATGGCACCGGTCATGTGGCCTGGGCATCGGGTAGGGTGCCTGAGGGGGGGGGGGGAAGGGGCAGGGGTGTGGTGCACCGACAACACGCGGGCAGGGTGCCGGCAGGCCGCGGTTTTAGTCGGGGTGCGCGTCGGGCAGCGCACAGGTAGGCTGGTCAGGCACCGCTGGATCGGAGGCACGGTTCACAGAGGCAGTGGGTAGCACGAACATTATTCACAGTCTTCGTCATCATCACCTCATTGCCATGCCATCATTACTTCACTATTGACTCAATTTTCCGAAACAATAAAGGTTGCAGAGTGGTCGAGCCGTGTTCATTTGGCATGAACCCTCCATGTTAGAATGATATCAAGCTGCTCATAAATATGATTCAACGTGAGAGGATAAAACATTAAACAACATAAAACACACTCCTGCCTTTTTAATCATCGGGAATTCATTCGTCGTGGGAAAAAATGATGTAGTCATCATTCACCGTACGCTTCCACTTCCGAGCTCATGCGTCGGTCTGTTGACGAAGAAGAGGAAGGAAGAAGGGTCATCAAAGAGATACCATGTCGGAAGGGGGGGTTCTGAGGAAGAAGTCGAGGAAGAAGTTTCATCGTCGACCTCTTCACATTCTTCAATGTAGGATTCTATTCTCCGATTCTCTCCACCAAAGAGAGAATAAACATGCCTAAATAATAGATTTTAATATATTATTCCTGTTGGTGTGAATTAATTAAGTGGGCGCCACTTAATTAAGATCGTGTCTTTGGAAAAATTATTAGAAATTAAAAAATAAAGGAGAGGATCCACCAAATTAATTTCATGAGATGTTGGAATATTAAATTTGGGAAGTTTCGAGGGTGTTAGAGGCCCGGGTTATCCCCACATATTTAAAAATGAAGATGGTTAAGGGGTTTCCTTAAATTAATTGGGGGGTTTTGAGGAGGTCTTATCCTCCTCCATTAAGAGGGTAGTTAGAGACTAATTGGATCTCCCTCATTAATGAGGGAGAGTTGAGATATTTACTACCCATCCAATAAATGGTGTGTTAAGCCCCGTGTGGACCCCACCACATAACCTCTCACGAGAGTTTATGCTGCTCAGGTGGTCCCCACCCCAATTATCCTCCCATGGGAGGTTAGGGTGTTGCAGTCCAACCAGTAACTCCCAAGTGTAGATTTTAACCAACTTTACCACATGGCATGGGTTCAACAAAAATAAAATAAGTTGTCACTTATTTATTTTATTAATCCAAGTGAAACCCAAAAACCAACTCTCACACCCGATCATTTACCGTCAAGGTGAGAGTCTTCTTATGGGAAAACCGGAGCTGCGAGTTCAATGGTGCCCTCAGATTTCAATTCCGAGCACCCATTCAAATGTTATAAAAACCTGCTTGTACGTAAACTGAATGTACATGAAAAAAACCTCAGAAATTGATTCCAGGAACAGTGGTCCTCAGAATCAAGCGCCGTCAGAAACTGCGAACTCGTAAAATTCCCATTTATTAAAAAACATTCTACGGGAATTCCAGGTCTTTACATTTTCCCCACCTCATTACTTTACGTCCCTGTAATCTATAACTCACACTAAGAGAACAAAAGTGGTTTCTGAGCACATATTTGAGCCTCCTGCTCCCATGTGTTCTCCTGGAGGTTCCTGTGCTTCCAAAGAATGCACACCAGAGGAATCGACCATCCATGCAGGACATTCTCATATCAATCCTCAGTCTCTACTGGATCCTATGTGAAATTTTCCCCATCATCGATGTCTAGATCCCCGTGGTTGATGATTTCGGAAGGGTCATGCACGTATCTCCTCAACAAGGATATGTGGAGGACGTCTTCATTCCTGGTACAACCGAGGTGGAAGAGCTAGGGGTAAGCCACCTCGCCTACTCTTCTGAGAACCTAGAAAGGTCTGATGAATCTTAGAGACAGGTTTCCGCCTTGGCCAAATCTCCTTATACCTTATCAATGTTAGACCCATAAGAAGACGTGGTTGCCATCCTTGAAATCCAGAGGTCTCCATCTCCTGTCAGCATATGACTTCTTCCTGCTCTATGCAATCTTCATTCACTCCTGGATGGTCTGCACCTTCTCCGTGGTAGCTCGAACTGTCTCTCGTCCCACTAGTGGTGACTCCCCTAGGTCAGTCCAGCACAGTGGTGATCTTCAAGGTCATCTATACAAGGCCTCAAAAGGTTTCTTTCCTAAGGTGGAGTGATAGATGTTGTTATAGGAAAACTCCACCAAGGGTAGGTGGAACAACTAGCTACGACCGAAGTCTAATACACAAGCATGGAACATGTCCTCAAAGGTCTGGATGGTCCTCTCTGTCTGACCATCAGTCTGAGGATGGAAGGCTGTTCTCAAGTGAAGCTGTGTCCCAAAAGAATCCTAGAACCCCTTCCATAGCCGAGAATTAAACCATGTGTCACCATCGGAGACAATATAATATGGTATTCCATGAAGATGAACTATCTCCTACACATAGAGGTGTCCCATGCTCTCATCTGAGCCCTGCTCACTTATAGGTAGGAAGCAGGCAGACATGTTTAGTCGGTTGACAATCACCCATATCGAGTCATGACCCCTGAATGTACATGGGAGACCCGTCACAAAGTCCATGGATATCACATCCCACTTTCACTTTGGGACCTCTAAGGGCAGAACCAAGCCTGATGGAACCTGGTGCTCTACCATCACTTGATGACAAGTGAGGCACCGTGAGACAAACTCTACAACCACCTTCATCATACCCATCCACCAATGTTGTCGTCGATGGTATAGGTACATCTTCGCCACTCCTGGATGTACCACTAGAGGGGAAGTTTGAAACTCACTAAATAACTCCTCTTGAAGTGCAACTGGTACCATGGTACATCCTCTGAAAAGGATGAAGTGCTCCCCACATTCAGAAAATCAATCAGGTGTCTACCCTGTGGATAACTAAGCATGTCGTGTCTTGCTGTTAGCGTCCCCATGCTATGCCTCCTTAACTCACTGATGAAGTTGGGGAGTGACTGTAAGAGACTGTAGATAGTATGCTCCATCTCTATCCATAATAGATATCTATAATGTGTCCAACTGCTCTATCACCCCACCGAGCTGTTTAATGCATGATCTCCTACCTAGCGCATCTGCTATTGTGTTCTCTTTCCCAGGAGTATAGACTATCTCAAAGTCATTGTCCTGGAGGAATTCAAGCCACTACCGTTGTCTCTAGTTCAAGTATTTTTGAGAGAAGATATACCTACGACTCTTGTGATCGGTGTACACGGTAAAACATTCTCCCATAAGATAGTGCCGCCACATCTTCAATGAAAAGTCCACTGGTGCTAACTCCAGGTCATTGGTAGCATAGTTCCGCTTTTTTCATCTCAGCTACCGAGAACCATATACGATCACTTCTCACCCCTGCATCATGACTCACCTGATTCCGGTCCCTGATGTGTTGTAGTAGACTACATACCCTATTCCTTCCTCTATAAGACCCAAGATGGGGGCACTAGTTAGTCTCAGCCTCTACTCGTGAAAGCTATGTTGGCACCTCTCTGACCTCACGATGGGTTTCCCCTTATTTGTCAAGGATGATAGTGGTGTTACAACTATGGAGAAGTCTCGAACGAATCTACGGTAGTACCCACCAAAGACTAGAAAAATTCGTACCTATGCCACACTCCTGGTCGGCTTCCAAGCTAGTCCTGCCTCAACCTTCATAGGGTCCACTACAACTCCAACATCCGAGATGATGTGTACCACGAATTGAACCTCTTGAATCGAAAACTGGCACTTCAAGAGCTTACCATAAAGCTAGTACTCTCAGAGTGTGTCCACTACTACCTGCAAAAGGTAGGCATGATCCTCCATAGTAGTCGAGTAGATCAGTATGTCTTCGATGAAGACTAGGACAAAGAAATCGAGGTATGGTAGTAAGATCATGTCCATGAGACTCACGAACTTTGCTGGAGTATTGGTTACGCTAAAGGGAATATCCATGAACTCGTAGTGGCCGTACCAACACCTGATGTCCATCTTCTGTACATCCTTAAATCAAACTATGAGCTGTTGATAGCTTGATCTGACGTCTATCTTCGAAAGCCATCGTGCTCCCCTGATCTGATCAAAGAGATCATCAATCCTCGAGAGTGGGTAATTGTTCTTCACAGTCCCCTGGTTCAAGCGATGTTAGTCAACACATAGCCTCATGCTCCCATTCTCTTTCTTGGCAAACAGAATCAAGGCTTCTCAGAGAGAAACACTAGGCTGGATGAATCCCTTCTCTTGCAAGTACTCCAGCGATACCCACAGCTCACGAAGCTCAGCGGGAGCCATCCGATATGCTGGAGTATATATCAGTGTCATCCTGGGGTACAAGTCAATGTATAAGTCCACATCTCTGTGAGGAGGTAGTCCTGGAACATCATCAGGGAAAACATCGGAGTACTGATCCACCACTACATGATAAGTTAGACTCTTCACATCAACTTCTCCAAGGGTAAGGCAAGCCAATTGGTGGTTGATTGGCTGCATCATCCTCCGAGTAAGTCCATTTTTCACTGCAAAGGTTACCTTCCCACAAGGGAAAGTAAACCTTGTCCCATCTGTGAGAACACACCACACTCTTCTCCTAATACATTCGATCTGATCATGGACTGTAGATAACCAGTCCATACCAAAGAAGACATCATATGGCCTCAAAGTCGCTAATAGGAGATCCCTGCCGAAGCTCTTGCCTCCTAGAGTAAGCTCGCACTGCCGGAACTAGTGTGTGATCATTGAATCAGCTATCGTAGGAGTCTCTAGCCATAAATATTGAACTAACGAATCCTTCATAATCTTTGATTTCCTAATGAGAAAAGTGGAAATGAAATAGCGACTGGAACCTGTGTCTATAAGAACTTCAGCTAAGGTGTAGTAGAAAAAGATCATACCTCGAATCATCTCCGGAGCACTGTGATCATTTGATTCAGCTACCTGGAGTTGTGCTATGCCCTGTCCACCCACTCCCTAAGGTCAGGGTGGACCTCCTTGTGGTGGTGGTGGAAGCACCTCGTAATGTCATCCAACACTAGATGCACGACTAGCTCTTTTTCCATGTCCTCCTCTTCCCTGCAAACTGCCTCGATCAAACCTTTGGAATTGCCTAGGAGGTCCCTCAACTGACTGCTGATCATCTATGCAGTGGGTCAGGCAGTCACGAGCCATGTGACCCGGACTGCTGCATGAGTAACACTGCCTGACAGGTCTGGCATTGTCTCCACTCTGGTTGCCCCGCAATACCGATCCTGAGTCGTGCGGTCGACCACATGTAGGTCTTCCCCTCTTGGACTTCTGTATCATCTGTCTACTGCCACCTGCAGAAGACTCCTTTGTATGCTAGCTTGTGGTGAGTCTCACTACTGGTGACTGCTCAGCAAGGAAACTCTCCACTAGGAGGGCTCGCACCAACACCCCCGTATGTGTTGGGATGCTATGAGAGATAAATGAAGCTCGGATCTCTCCCAAGATTCTCGGATCAATGATTTAGGCCTTCATTAAAATGGTATCATACCATATCTGTGGAGTAGTGCGAGATTTCGGTGAACCTCGCCGAGTACTGCGCCACCGTCATGCTACCCTACTGTAGATGTAGTTGCTCCTGTATCTGCGCCGCTCGAAGGGTGTCTGGTACAAACTCAGCCCAGAATAGGATCTTGATTTCTTCCCATATAAGTGACACCATATCATGCATCTGAAGCATTATGCTCCACCATATGCCTAATACATCCTGAAGAAGAATGGAAGAAAGGTTATCCATAAAGTCAGCTGGTCTCCCTACTAGACGGAAGACTCTTACCCCAGCACCCAGCCAATCCTCAGCTACCTGTGGGTCCGTATCTCCCTATAACCTTGTTGGCCTATGGCACTGGAACTCATGCAATGCGCTCATGCGATGTGCATCGTCTGCTACTGGGGCTGGTGGAATCGGTGGCCCAATGGGACGTAGTACTGCTGGTGCCTCCACTGGTACCTCAATTGGAAGAGGGCCCTATACTTAGGCCTCTCCACTCGGTGGGATGTAATTATATACTGCTCATGGGGCTCTAGCTAGTCATCCACGGGGAGGCATCCTGAAATAAAAGAGATGTGACACGGTCAAAAAAATATACCTGGTGAGGTGACCCGGTTTGAGCTAAATTAAAGAAAAATTTTGAAAACACAAACACAATCGGTGTTTTTGTTCACTCATTTGGAAATCAGAAGTCAGGGTCTTGGTGTATGGATACGTTTACCGCCCGAACCAACACTGGACTCACTGAACTGAACACCACACTTAATTCCCTTAACATTATTGCTTCACATAAAATAAATATTAGATTCCTATGTTCTTTGGCAGAACCGACGTCATCTGATACCAATTTGTCACGACCCATCCCCCAGGGCCGATATCATGACTATCTAAAGCCCACCTTCAATAGGGTCTGGGCTAGTGACTAGAACCAAAGGTGTATTTTCTAAAAACTGGGAAGGAATTGCCTTTATAAAATGTGGACACACAACCAGAGTAAAAGCGAGAGAAAACAGTAAGCAAATATGTACACATAAAAAGTGTTGGAAAGTAAAAAGGGTCCAGAATACAAGCCCAAATGTAAAGTACAAATACAACTGAATGCAAGTACAACTAAAAATGGACAAACAGCTGGAAGGTGAAAGCTTCTACTTGATCGTCCACCACAGATCATACCTGAAGGGTAGGTACATTTTTCCTCTTCATTCCTCCACATCTGTCCAACTCCTCTAGGTTCCAACTCATCATGAAGTCCACCATCGATTACCGTCCAGTCCTCGTACACTCCGCCTCGTCAGCGATTTCTGTCGTCCGCACCCAACACAATGAGGTGCAAGAATAGCCCGTGCATGGGTTTGTATAACAATACTCAGTAGGGACCCCGAGACCCTCAAGGTCCCACAATATCCAACAAGGATAAACCAAAAAGTATGATTTAAATGGATAACCATTACATAGGTATATTCCCATACATATTCCTAAGTTATTGAGTAACCCATATAAATCATGAGGAAAACACAAAGGACATTGACTCAGCTCAAACTAGGATTTTCATTATTGAAACCACAGCTGCTGGATAACTCCTCCTCTGTCGAGTACAGTGGTCCTGTTGCAACACCGAGGAACTACTCAATATCCATAGGCTACTGAGATTCTTCTACTATCGTGTACCGTGGGTCAACTACGTCACAAAAAGATGCTTCCCACCCAGGGTCTACCAACTCACATAGTAGCACTCCCCCTAATAGCCTACAGAGGTACTCCTCCTGTCGAGTACTGTAGGTCTTCCACCTCAGACAGTAGCACTCCTCCACCATGGGTATTCCTCCTCACACAGTAGTGCTCCCCACTGGGCATGTCGAGTTACTCCGAATCGAATTGGACAAGTAGTCATCAGGTCTCAACCAGCAACTGGGTGTCCGTACTCTGATCGCTCGTCTCTTGGAGGGTCCTCCCCTCGAGCTGCAAGATGAAACTCCAAGTGTCATGAAGTCCCATGAAGAAGTATCTCAAAGGTCTGACAGGTAATACGATTCTCAAAGCAATAGACGATGCGTCAATCAGATGCCCAGTTTATTAGTTACTAGAATTTTAGTCCCGGGGGCCTGGTTTTATTTGTGTACAAACCAACCTGACCATGACTAAACTATACCCCTAACCCCAGTTTGGTATACTCAGTGAGCTGGATATGCTCCATGAATACTGGCTCTGCTGACGGATCGTCAAATGGCTGTCATGTGCCAATGATATGGCCCAAGAAAAAAAGGAAATAGTATGGGCCTGGGTCCGGTCCGACCCAGTCGGACCGACTCATCCATACTCAGTCAGGGTCATCATGGTCTGGGTCAACCCAGACTGACTTTCTGAGTTTGACCCTACCCGTTGGGCGGTTCAGTCGGCTTAGTTCGGCCCATTCTGCTGGGCCATGCCCAGCAGACTGCATGGATAATTCAAACTGAAAGTCTCAATGTGGGTGACTCAGCTCGAAGGCCAGTGGCGGGTTCAGTCATTGCTGCGAGGGACGCGTCTCGAGCGGGTCGGCCCTAGAGGACAACGGCAGGCCATGGGTGTGTTGATAAGGGTGTAGGGGTGTCGTTGTGTGCATGCAGGGTGTCGAGGCGCACGGTCTGGGCACTAATACATGTCGGGCAGGGCGGACTGGGTGTAGTGGCGCCGGGCGGGGCCCTAGGGTTGGGGAGGAGGGGAAAGGGTGGCCGGCCGGGGCGTCGGGTAGGTGTGGGGCATGCCGACAGCACGAGCGGGGTGTGGTCCAGATTTCAGGTAGGCGGCCTGGGTGCCGGGCAGGCGCGGGACACACCGGCAGCACGTGTGCAGGTTGCCGGCCTGCCGGGCATGCCGCGGTTTCAACCGGGGCGCGCACTAGGCAATGTGCGGGTAGGCCGGTCGGGCACCGCTCGGCTGATGGTGTTGTTTGAGGAGGCTGCATGTAGCGTGACTATAAATCATCATCTTCGTCGTCGTCACCTCATTGCCATGCCATCGTTACTTCGTCGTCGACTCATAGTTAAGAAACCCTAAAGGGTGCAGAGGGGTTGGGCTGTGTTCGTTTGGCCCAATCCCTTCTTGGTAGAATGATATAAAGAGGCTCATAAAGTTGATTAATCATGAGAGGATAAAGCATTAAACAACTTAAAACACACAACTACCATTTTAATCATCGTTCATTAGTCGTTGCGAGGAAAAACGATGTTGTCGTCGTTCGTCTTATGCTACCACTTCCGAGATCCTTCGTCGTTCCATTGGCGACGGAGAGGAAGGAAGAAGGGTCATCAAAGAGATCCCACGTCAGAAGGGGGGGGGGGGGGGTTCTGAGGAAGAATCCGAGTAAGAAGCGTCGTCGCCGGTGTCTTCACGTTCTTCGTTGGGGGATTCTATTCTCCCTTTCTCTCCAACAAAGAGAGAATAAACGTGCCCAAATAATATATTTTAATCTATTATAACCATTAGCATAAATTAATTAAGTGGTCCCCATTTAAATATTTTCATGATGTTAGCACAATTATTCAAAATTCAAAAAGAAAAAAGAGGCTCCACCAAATTAATTCCACGAGAGGTTGGCATATTAAATTTGGGGAGTTTTGGGGGGGGGGGGGGGTTAGAGGCCCGGGTGGTTCACACCTAATTAATCATGAAGAGGGTCAATGGGGTTTCATTATATTAGTTTTGAGGAGGTCTTATCCTCCTCCATTAAGAGGGGAGTTAGTGACCAATAGGCTCTCCCTCATTAATGAGAGAGAGTTGAGATATTTCCTCCCCTTCCATTAAATAGGGGGTTAAGCCCTATGTGGAACCTAGGTCATAACCTCTCGTGGGAGGTTATGCTGCTCAGGTGGTCCTCACCCCAATTATCCTCCAATGGGAGGTTAGGGTTTGGCGGTCCCACCACCAACTCCCAAGTGGAGCTTTTAACCAACATTACCACATGGTGTGGGTTCAATGAAAATAAAATAAGTTGTCAACTATTTTATTTTTCAATCCATGTGAAACCCAAAAAACAACTCTCACACCCAATCATCTGCTGTCGAGGTGAAAATTTTCTTCAGTGAAAATCAGCGCTGAAATTTCAACAGTGACCTCATATTTCAATTCCGGGATCCCATTCAACAGTTATAAAAACCTGCTCGTATGTTTACTAAATGTACCAGAACAAAACATCTGAAATTGGTTCCGGGCACACCGGGCCTCAGAATCAAGTGCCGTCAGAAATTGCGGACTCGTAAAATTCCCATGTATTTAAAATAAAATTTTCCACATGAATTCTAGGTATTTACAATATTCAAAAGAAAATAGTACATAGTAAATATTTAAATAAATTTAATAAATATACATAATATTTTTAGGAAAATAGTAAAATAAGAATGGATATAACTCAATGATTGAAAATTGAGAAAAGAAACCCCTTACCTCAAGTCCTTACTCACTTCGATCATTATTTTATTCATGAATAATAAAATTATTTTATTTATTCACTTTATTTATAACCATTTTCTATTTTTTATATAACTTTTCATTTATTTATTTTCATATGTTATTAATTTATTATTTTTATTTACTTCTATCATTCGTTTTGAGGTTGTATATTTAGTAGTTCAAAAATAGATATTGTAAAATGATAATAATTAGAGATCCATTTATAATTATTATATTGGCTCCAAGTATTTAAATGAATATTTTTAATGTCATTACTGAATGTAGGTAGTAAATTATGTATGTAAATAGATTCCTTCACTGAATCATCCATGAGAGGAATGCTTTGAAATTTTAGAATTTATTATGATTTGTAAGACCCTATGTCATAATTATAATGAAAATTTAATCATAAAAGAATTAAATAAATTGGATGAAATAAATTTTATCCTATAATAAATAATGAAATAATATTTTATTGATATTCATAGCATGAATAATTAAATGAAAATATCACAATTCATTTGGGTACATAAAAATCACCACATGAAAACTATGAATTTTAAATTTTTTTTAAAAGGAGTGGAATAGTATTTGATATTAGAGAATAAAAATAATTTTATATTATATATAAAAAACTATGATAATGTAACATATATTGATAATATAATTTTATAATATATGTATAAGGATTATCGAAATGAAATATAATATTTTTTTTAAAAAAATTAATTTTTTGACATAGTTACATCTTTTTAGAACATATTCGGTGATAAGTATTGAGTTATATATATAATTATATAGTACAAAAATATGAAATAACACGGGGCTTTAATAAAAAAATAAATATACATAGTTTTTAAATAAATATTTTTTGTAAAATAATTGGATGAAATAAATGAGAAAGTGGGTGGGAAACCCACCTTGATCTTTGAGTATACTCTTTATAATTAATATTAATAGACATTAAATAGGGATTTGAGACTTAAAATTGACTCATGAATATATTTAGGGAATTATAAAGAGATATTTGGGTTGAATTGTATTTAAAAAAATGTTTTAATTTTTTTGGAATGGGAAGAATGAGTCTTCTTTTATAGGTTAAAATTTATTGCATTTTCACAAATATTCCGTATTTCAAAGTCATGAATGTTATTTGAAAATTGGATAATGTTAGTTAACTATGAAATATATACTGATATGGATAATATATCATCCACACCAAACACGAGATATTTTATTTATTTATTTATTAATATATTTTCTCATTAAATACATTTAAATTAATCTCGACTGATATTCAATAATATTTTCATTAAAAACATCAATAAAAATATATAATTATGCATTAACAAATTAAATTATTACATCAATATTATATTAATCAACCAATACTTTTGAATCTTCTAGATAATGTAATCATTATTACATTGAATATTTAAAAAAGCATCGGTGACTTTTCTCCTACTATCACATTTTCTAAGGTGGCATTGAATAAGAATTTGGAAGAAACAAAACATTATATAATACAAAAAAAATTAAATTATAAAATTAAATTATTATTAATAAAAATTTTAAAAAATAATTCCCAATATTATTAATTCTAATTTATTACATGATATCAGTTTTATTATATGAATATTAAATATTCAGACCACAAAAAAATGTTGAGGATGAATTGGGATACATCTCCAATATTATAAAATTATTCTTAATAAATTTAAATCAATATTTTTCATTATTCATAATACCAATAATTAATTTAATGAATAACATTATAGAATTTTAAATACTCTCTCAATGGGCAAAAGATTATTATTTCCAATGTAACAGAAGCATTGTTTAAGAACAAAAAATGATTCCAAATTTATCTAAACGTAAAAATAATTTACATTAACATGAAAAAATATATAAATTATATGATAATTTTCGTATAATATGACATTATAAGTTATTATTTAGTTTTTTATAATTTATATTTAATTTCATATAAAAAGAAAATAAATAGGAATTTTGATGGCACTTAAATGTAACTAATTATTTTAATTGGAATTTAAATTCAATTATATCACTCAAATTATTATAGTGTTAAATTAAAGTATTTTATTAAGAATTTAAAAAAGAATAAATATAGGGAAAATATCTTTTACATGTTTCATAGTAATTTTATTTCTATATATATGAATTTATTTCAAATCTTAATTTTATATAATATCGTATTTTTAATAAAATTTTAATAAATTACCTACCAAATGATTTTGAAGAGAAAAAAGTAAACCTATTTTTCCTTTTATTAGAAGAAAAAAATATTATTTACAAAATAAATTTTTTAAAAATTGAAATATATATTAAATAAATTTTTTATAATAATAAATATTTTGCGATCAAATAAAATAAATATATCCATTTTTGATAATATAATTTATAATACTGTCATACAAAGACATATCAATATTAATTTATCAAAGGACCCTAAACAACTTATAACTAAAATTATTTAAATAGATTTGAATCAGAAATCAATTTTAGAAAATGTATTCACCCTTCAGATGAATCATATTTTATTATCAGTATGTAAACATAACAATCTAAAATATATAATATCTATAGATTTTGAATATATATTTTTCATTTATGATATGAAATAAGTATATATACATTGAAAAATAAATATTTATTGAATAAATTTAAATTCATATCATAAATATTAATTCAACATATGATTTTTATATTATTTAAAAATAAATGGGTTGTCACAAACATCACAACTAAAAGGATAGAAAAATATTCTACTTTGAAACTATTATTTTATTAAATTTGTACTATCCAATTAATTAACATTTTAAATAATACCAAGAGACATTAGAATCCCCATGATAATTGAGAAATTCAACCCACCAATATTAAAAAACTCACCTCATCATATTATTATGTATCATAATCTAATTCTCTTTATATTTAGGAATTCCTCTAAAAACCATATCAGGATATTTTAACCACTTATATTTCTTATGATAAAATATTATACCCTTATAATTTAAAAAAAACATAACATGGAATAAAATCAAGGAAATCCTACACAAATGATAGTTATCATAATAAATTTTCATTTTATTTATTAGAGAAAAGTATTGCAAATCATACACCTAAACCACACACATATGTCTTCTAATAACAATCCTTTCAAGAAAGATAAATAATTAGAACCTAGAATCCCAAGACAAGTGTTTTATCAATGCTTAATTAATTATATCCATCCCATCATTCTCAAAATCACTTAAATTTAAACTAAAGAAGAATCATGAATGAAAAATAAACCACACCCAGTTATCTACCCCACACAAAAAATCATATCACCATGTTTGTAAGGTAATAATAAGGTCCTCATGTAAGATCATATGGTTCCCTAAACTCATAAATATTATCCAGTATCCCTTGGAAAAGTAAAAAAATAAACACTAGTAATAATTTTTCCCTACTAATCCCATGTATTTCTCAGAAGTTCCTAACTCTAAAATCTATAATAAAAAATAAACATAATAATTGATCTAATATGTCTTGAATCACCCCCAATTGAACCCAATCCCTATCAATAATGATGACATGATGGACCTTAGAATCACACTCAAATATTCTATGATCTGGAGACATTCATTTAGGATATAAGAACACATATATTAGACGCATTACCATAATAAATCAAAATAATATGAGAAAAACCATAAAATAAATCTAGAAATATAAATAAATCCAATGTTAATTATGAATTTAAATGTAGTATATAAAACAAATCAAAATGATAGATCCAAAAAATAACCCATGGTTGGGACACTATAAACATTTAAGAGGTACGATGGTCACCTTGAGCTAGTATACCCAATTCTGTTCACCCACTCCATCACATAATTTGAAAAACGATGAAAGATTTATATACATATATATATGTATGAATATATATAGTATAGGGTGAGCAAACATTAATGCTCTAAAGGGTAATTAATAAACTATTTCATGAAAAATAAAGATAATGTGTACAAAAACCACATTTAGAAATTATGAAAACAAATTCAACATATAATATAGGTAAAATAACACACATAACCACCCAAGTTCACTCTAAAATTACACATATAATAATATAAAAATATTTAAAAAAACTATATATGAAAAGGAACACCATAACAACAAACCCACTAACCTGATCACTCTCAAAACCCTTACATATAAAAAAAATGCTCAAATACCATCAAATATCTATATAAGCACATCATAATCACATTACCACATAACCACAACCACAAACATATATCCTCATATACATAATTCATAATACAACCACATAACACATGAATATATTAACATTATAATCTCATAGTGGGAGAGTAATGTAAACTGGAAGGACATCAACCTCATCCCCCCCCCTTCGATGTACGTCCCTCACATCCTACAAAACCACTATCCCAATTAATATATATATATATATATATATTCTAAATTTATGATACTTTTCAATTTGTTTTTATATATATAGAAAGAAAAATACAAACACCTACCCTCCATGAGCATCCACAAACCATACCATGTGTGTAGGGAGAGCATGAAATGGGGACTAGTAAAAGATATTGACACTCTACAATAAAGATATTTTTTAGAAATATAATTATACAATTATACATCTAATGTTATGGTATATAATATTGGGTGGTGGATAACAAGTAAGAAAATTATAATTAAAAGCAAAATATTATAACATATGTCCCAATACTCATTGGTGATACTCAAACCATAATGAAAACCCTAAAACAACCAATTCTTCAACAACACATCTCACAAATAGCTACCAAAATAACTACATAAACCACAATAATTTATATAACACATAAAATCTCTTTTATCCTACAAAATAGTGAAAAATCATCTTGAACGACCCATTTTTTCATCATTAGAATGTTCAGATTACTATTAATATTATCAAGCATTAAAAAAAATTATATTAGTAAATCATTAACTTTTGTATACCTTTAAATTAAATTAACTCAGTACATAACACTCATATCCATCATTCATTTAATTTTTATTATTAACATTTCACTTCAAAAGAATTACAGTATAGTTATTTCATTCTTTATTAACAATGATAACGCAGACACAACAAAATAGTTTTCCAATTAAATGAAACAAACTCAAAAAATCACGAAAATAAGAAAAATCATAATATAAAATAAATAAGTTTACAATAATATAAATTGATAAAAATTTGATATAATAATTCTTTTTTTTACAAATAACTCACATATTCAATAATTTTAAACTAAAAAATATTTGATTTCACTGTTTCTACTTCAATCACAAAATATTCATCATTAACCGATTATGAATATGTTCATCACAAAAAAAACATAAATTATATTATTAGAAATAATAAATATCAAAATTTTATTCAAACAACAATTAAAAAATAAACTAATGATAATAATAATAATGATAGTTGACAATAAATAATTCATAAAAATATAATACCAATTTATTTTTATATTTACTATTCAATATCATTTGTCCCCAATTTCAACAATTTATCTATAAAAATAAACAAAATGATTAATCGATTATTTAAATTATAAAATAGATATAATGCTTTTATTATTTACCTTAACTAATGATTCATGGTGAATAATATATGAGTAAGGGAGAAACTACAATCAACACCACCAAACTCATAAGAATCCACCACAAGACTAAACCAAAATCAAACCCCATAAAAAACTCAAAAATTATTACACCAAATTAAATGATCCCATAAATCAAAAACTTTTATAATCAAATAAATAATAAGTAATAGAGGAGAGAGAGATAAAGAGAGGGAGGGAAATATATATTTAGGGAAGCATACATAGGATTAATGAATCGGAATCAAGACAACATAAGGATCAAAAGTATACATATAATGACTAACTAATAGTCAAGAAACTCCATGGAAGTCATAGATATGAAGGGAAGAAATTAATATAACATAAAATGATAGAACACATTATGTTGTAGGTAATAAAAAATTAGAACACCACATCATGGAATGTTGAGCCCAGTAATTCAATGACGGTTTCCCTATTTAGAATTCCCCATGTGACTTCATTGAATTTCAGGGAGTCAAACCGCAATAAAACCTATATTTATATATATATTGTTCCATGTAATAATGGTTCTGTTAATTTTATATTGATTAAAATCAAATGAATTAAAATTAAACTCTTTACATCCATTTGAAAACTGATAACCTAAATAACCAATATCAAAAAACAACAAAAGCACGGTGAAAAAATGACCCAACAAGTTACATCAAATGAAATAATAAAAAATTTATTTCATGAAACCAACCACTTATCAATAATTTGATATCATTTATGTAATAATAACCTATAAATTTTGACACCAAATTAATAGGATTCATGTTTCAGTTTATTTTCCTCATATAAAAATAATTATAGAAATATATCATTGTGTACGCTTCACAATGAAAATCATGGCCTCAAAATGAAACCTAATTGAATTTGGAATGGTATAATAATTTTAGGAACCCATATTCAAAAACAAACCACATTGTGTTGTGAAACCTCCATTTATTCATTAAATAACCCTTTTAGAGTGAATTTGATGTAAAATTATAACTTTAATCCACCCCTCACTTATAAAAAAATCCTAAACAACCACAACACCACCAAACCGAAATGTATACGGTCAAAAAGAATACATGCCTCTACAAGAATGTAATATTTATTGTTTTTATTTTATAATGGAATTAAAAAAATGGGGTGACAAACAATTCATCTTTTATTTATCTAAACCAAAAAGGAAAAACCCTGATCTATATTTTTGTATCCCTCTCCTATGGAGAGTCCTCTCTTTTTTCCCTGGAAAAATAATTTATCATTAATGTATGTTCTATATATATCTCTCTATTAAACAATTTATGTTAATAATTTATATTTAACAATTATAATTAGTATATTTATGTATCCTAGCGATCGAAGAATTTTAAGGTTTCTCTAGAATTTGTTAAAACACATATAATTTAAGGAGATTTGAATAAAAGATATTCATAGGTGTTTGTGTGTGAAAATAACAATGTATTAAAGTGTTTATTCATATAACAGCCAATCATAATGTTATTTTTGATTCAATAAAATTATTTACCTTTCCTTGTATTTTTCAAATAATGATATTTAGTTTGGTTGATAATATTTGTTCTAATGAGTAGTTTTTCGATACATCTATATATTATTGTTTTGAAAGTCTAATAAGGTTACTTGAATTTTATTCTCAGGTTCATTATTATCAAAATGAATTGTATTTATGTAAATTAAAAAATATATATTAATTTTCAATTAGTTTTTAATGATATTTATTGATTTTTTATGAATATATTTAATTAGAATATGTGTTTTTGAATGAAATATGATCGTGTGTCTTCCAGTTATGTGATCGTGTGAGTGTCATTCATATAAATTTAAAACTTATTAGTTTGATTATTTTATTTTATTTTTTTTCAAATTATATTTGGTTGATATTAATAAATTTATGGGATGAGTACAAGTGTTATGAAATGACATGGAAGTGCTCACTACTTCCAGAAAAATAATAAATGTTACCTTAAATCCCATTTCCAATATGCTAAGATGTTTCTCCTAAGACCAAAATTATTAAATCAAATTTAAGACATACATTAACATTTTTATTATCCAAATCCCAAAAAAGAAACACAAACATTAGTAAATAAACTAAAGAATATTAATGACAATTTTATTAAACAAATACATGAAATGTCACACATAATAAAACACAATACATTCAATGTGTAATATATAATATCAAAATTAGATATCCACAATATATGAAAAAACAAAAGTGAATTTCAATACTGACTAGATCACTAGTTGGATAATAAATGGTCTGACATCTCCACCATTGAAAATAAATCGTACATATAACATTTAATAACTTTTTGACAACCTAGGTTATTAAAAAAATAATTTTTCCACAATAAAATTAATTAGAAAATATATAATGATGTAAATTATATTTATGGAAATTATGTTATTAATAATGATAGAATGATAACTTGACATTTGGAATAGTAACATCGCTATTAGGAAAAGTAAGTTTCCCGATAGAAAAGTATGCACAAATAAGAAACTATAAATAAATTTCATGTATATTAAAGTAAAAATATTATATATTTATATCATATAATAAGTAAATAAATGTTTTGAAAGTGATAAATTATGAGTTGGTTTTTTTTAGAAACAGAAATATTTATCTAAAATTTTATAATATATTTAATTTTTATAAAACAAAATATTTACATAAATATATTAAAACGTAAATATTTTGTTTTCCAAGAATTATAGGATAATTTTATGAGACCTTGAATAATTTTTCATGGTGTTCTAAATTTAGTAATTGTTTTCAAATTTTCATTCTTCTAATAAATTATAATATTATTTTAAAATTAAAAATTTTATATATTTAAATATATATTTCAAAAATTGAAATTATTTCAGAATCATACACAATAAAAAATATTTTGGCTTATTGTTTTGTGATTTTTTTTAAATAGAAGATTTTTTTGTGAATATTAAAATACGACACATTATGATAAATGCTATATACATGATTTATTGGGTCATGGGAGATGGATGGATGATGTATGCCTAAAATCTCAATCTATGATTCATTATATTCCTATTTTTATGGATAATTATAAAAATATCTATAGCCTGGAACCAAAATAATAAGCAAATGAATATAATTCATAGAAACACCCCTCTCCTCTATTACAAATTCCACCCTTTCCAAATATTCTCTAAAAAACTCAATTCCTTTTAGCTTGTTCTATTAATAACCAATTCCATTCTCAAGACTATTATTCTACGTATATCACCTACTCATCCCACCAAAATACCAATTACAAGGGGCTTATTCAGTTTCTCAGCGAGGAGAATTCGAGAGGAAAATTGAAATTTCATTTATCTTAATTCAATGTCATTTATTTTATTATTCCCTCCTTACATCACTTAATCCAAATTGAATTAAAAATATAAAATCTTAAAAATTGTAGGATGATATCATTTTGATGTAAAAAATTAATCATCATAATATTTTTCCTCTCTCTTTTATTCTATAAAAAAATCAATTGTGATGTGTTGATTTACCACCATCATGGATGATGTGTTTTTATTTTCTATTAACACCTTCAATACTATCCATAGAACAATTATTATGTTTAAATTAGATATTATTGTTATTATTTGTTATATAATGTTCTTGAACTAGTTTTTATACATAATATGTATTAATAACAAACTTACATCATAATGATAAAAATCCAAAAAATAAAATAACATTAATCAATACTATTTTATCTTATTATTCATCCTCAATAAATATTAAAACTGATATATAATACCATTTAAAATTATGGGAGTTCATTAATAACATTTAATTTCCTTTCTGGACAATTAGTCTCGTTTTACAAGATTTTAAATTCATTTATAGAAGCAATCTGTCTATGAAATGCATGAAAAGAATGCACTAAAAACAATGGAAAAAATTATTATTAATAAATGGGTGAAAATATATTTTTAGAAAATTATATAATAGGTTTTATATATTGAAATAGTTCTTTAATATTATATTATCGGTCATTATATTATAATATTTGAGGTTTTGAATACATTCGAAGAAAGGCGAACCGAGTGTTAGGGACTTTGAAAAATAATATGTTAAATTTCTATTTCTAGAAAATTCAAATTGAACGTTTTTATGATGAATTTATTCTTGTTTTATGGCTATATACAGTTCTTGGGTATTTTTTAAGATTATGTGTGGGACCTATATATCCCTCATATTAATTTATTATTATTATGTTCAATATCAACCATATGGATACTCTAAATGTGAATGTGATGGTTACACCATAAGGTGTCTGTGAGGGTTACATCATAAGGTAGACATGCGGGTTATATTGTATGGTATTGATGAGCCTTACTAATAATAAAGTATTTTTGAGTGTTAAAAATCATAATTATGTAATTCCCCAGTATTATTTTATGTTTTTATTTTTTTCTATGTTTTATTAAAATATTATATATTTAGAATGTAATTATATGACACTGTATGCATGAGATTTATATCTTTGTGAAAATGATTTCATATGTTTATATGTATTGTTGGAATATTTTTTCACGTCCTTATTGTTGGTATCATTTCTGAGATTTTATGTTAATATCATGTTTTAACATGTTTTTCATAAGGTTTGAGTTTGGAAATGTGAAAATAAGAAGCAAAGATAAATGTTCCAAAAGAAATCACATTTTATTTATAAACATTCATATAAATGGATACTATTTTAGTAGTATCCATTTTTAATTCCTATTGTATTTTATGAATTTTAACAACTATATTTACAAATTTGTATACTAAAAAGTTGATTCGGAATGTAAGATGTCTATTCTAGTGTATTTGACAAGATTTTTTAATGTCTAATACCATTTCCTCATAGTGGGTATTAGAGCACCATTTAGATAAAGTTAAGAGTTATGATGATTTTAATAGAATAAAATAAATTATTCTTAACTTATGGATAAATTTAAATGATATAGAATTTTATTTTTAGCATGTTTCCTCATCTATGATATGTTTCATCAGAATAATTTTTTGATTAAGAAATAGAGAAACTGAAGTTGAGAGGAACCATGACGCCGATATCTTTTTTAATACACAACCTAGAATTATTGGGATTAGAACTGATACATTTGGAATAGAATTTTATTAGTTAATGCATGGAATAAATTGCAGTGTCATATATAAAGGAGAACAACTAGAACTAGAAAAATGAACATGGTGACAGTGGGACATTTTTAAGTCCACACCCACAAGTTTTCAGTATTTTTTCTGACCTAGTGGTGGATGGAGTGTAGATTAATGTCATTTCAAATATATTTGATGCCATAGGGTGCATTGATAATTAAAAGGATACTCTTTATATATATAAATTTTATTATTAATCTTATGTGTGGTGGCTAATGGTCAAAAATATCAATGAAGAAGAAGAAATTAATGCCTTAGAATTGGATAAATTTAAGAATATTGTCTTTTAAAATTATTTTCCAATGTTGGTTGGAATATCAATTCCATTAATTGTAAAAAAGTTATAATATTCAGATGACATGTATCAAAAAATTTACAGATATTTGGAAATGTATCCTTGAAATATTATTCAATATATTTATTGTAAAACAAAACATTATGACTCATGATTGAAGATAATATATATATATGTTAATTGGCCTCCCAAGGAAAAACAATTATTGAAATGTTGTTCTATGTGTTGAGAGGGTAGAAATAGAGTTTTATTATGACCATATGTACGTTGAAAATAAGAAGAATAAAATGACAAGATGAAAAATAATGCCTATGAATCAACCAAATAAATATAATGGTGAGAAAATCTAGTTTCATACTGGTGGAAATTTTGGTAAAAAGAACCATGGGGAATGAATTACTAATTTTTTTTGATGTGGTATGATTGGACATTTGTTTTGTTATTCAAATGAAAATGATCTTAATATTACATCTGATAATAAAATGTAAATGATTTTCAGATGTGATGATATGGGTCACCCACAAAATACCTTCCCAAAGATAGATCTAAATAATGGGAAGTGACTAATATAATAATAAAGGTGCATTGAAATCCTTTGGGACTACTTTAGAAAATTTCGGTTCATCAAATGAAGTGTTATAAGTGCACTATTTGTTTACACAATTTTTTCTACTATTTTCATTCATATGGGGGATGATCATTCATTTCATTGTTGGAAAATATTTTTAAAGTGGAAAATTTAACCTCAAGAAATGAAAAATAAGCATCTAATTAAAACAACATGGATAACTATTAATGCCAAACAACAATTAATGATGATATCTGTTGTTTTATGTGGAAATAGAATATTATAATACCTTGTTGTTCATCCCTTATTATAGGTTTATGCTATTTTAGTTTTGTATTGGAATTCTTCTTATAATCATATAATTTATTGTATATATAAAGAGGTTTTTTTCATAATTATTTTTATTATTTATACATGAATGAAACCATACCATTGATAACATACTAAGAATATAAGAAACTCTTAAAATATGAACATGAATGTTACCTAGAGCATATTATTGAAAACAAGAGAACTATTCAGATTAATTATGTGTGAGTTTTAAATGAATAATTTGATATTTTTTCTTGATGAGGTACTTGATGTTATGTCTAATTGGGAAGGTGAATTTACTATTGACACAATTCATTATTATAAATAAATATATGAACCCCTTAATATAATGTCTTATGTGGAGCTTCTTGAATTGAAAAAGAAATAGGAGGTGTTTCATGATAACAGTTTCATTCATACAAGATCTTCAATATGACGCCCCTCAATTTTTTGATTAAAAATACTGACAGTTCTATGATAATTTTCACTGATTATAGTGATTTGAATTATATTATTTTTAATAATATGTTTCCATTAACTCATATCAATGAATTCTTTGATCATCTCCAAAGGGATAAATATTTTTACTGCATTTACATGAGATATGGGTCCCATAATGAGAATGTGAAGGAGGAGAAAAATTATGAAAACAACATTTTGTACAAAATATGGGAATTATGAGTTTGTTTTAATTCCCTTTGGTTTGAAAAAAGAATCTCTTGATTTATTCATGGATCTTATGTATAGAATCATCTCTAATTGCATGGATTTGTTTTTTGATGCAATTATTGTTGATATTTTTTTGTTTTCAAAATATATAAAGATCAACAAAAATATTTATGGATATTCATGGAAGATCTCAATGAAAATAATTTATATGATAAATTCATAAAATATATTATTTGGTTTCATAAAATTAAATTTTCTTAGAAAAATTGTAAATAAGTATGGCATAATAATTGAGCCCACCAAAAAAATGTGAGAAATGAATGAAGAAGACCTAAAAATCTAAATTTGATTCATAGTTTTCATAGATTATAATGTTTTAAATAATGGTTTATTGAAATATTCTCACATTTATCTATTCCAATTAATATGTGAACATGAAAAGGGGTTACATTTTTATTGATAAAAGAATGTGTTGTCTATTTTCAAAAAAGAAATTGAGAATGGTTAATGTTATAGATTGGTCCATTCATTTGAAAATGGTTATTTTGGCATCTATTATGATTCTTCATTGAAGGGGATTTGATTTTTTATGATGCAAAATGATTGGGATGTTTCTTATTCTTTAATATAAATGAAACCACATGAGGTAAATTATCCCACATGTGAAATGTAATTAATGAATGTCGGTGTTTGTTTAAAAAGATAGAGGGATATTATATTCAGATCTGATTGTGAAAAAATACTAACCATAAGTGATTAATGTATATAATTACCCAAAAAAATTTAACATGAGTTAGAGATGATGGATCGATCTAATAAAGGTTAATGATTGAAAAATAAATTACCTTCTATTGAAAGAATAATGTGGTGGATTCATTGACTCAAAAACATCTTGTTAAATTTATCATGATACATTTGGAACATGAAACCATCAATAATTAATTGATGAATTTGGCATGGAATTTGATGGTGCATGAAATTCCTCTATTATGTTTCAAGTGTCAGTGATATCGGCTCTTGTATAAAGAATTAGGAAAGCATATAAATAAGACCATGGTTTGAAGAAGAATGTATTATTTTACAATAAGAGTATTTTTATAGAATTTAACTTTGATAAATATTGTGGTTTCATATTTGGAACGAGATTATGTGTTACTTGTGATCCTTAGTTAATAAAATTATTATTATATAAATCTTGTAGTTCTCTATTTTCAGATCATCATGTAATCATTAAAATGTACTGAGACCTTTGGTAGTATTACTAGTAGGATGTAATAAAAAGTAATATTGATAAATTTACAATGAAATATTTAACATACTAATATATAAAAGGATAAATATAACTACCAATGGGGGGGCTTCAGCCTTTTTAAGTGCTATGGTGGAAATGGAAAATATATCTATGGAATTCATGGCAAGACTACCAAAGACTTCTTGGCCTAACAATGTGATTCAAGTTATTATTGATCACCTGATAAAATATGCACATTTTATTCTTATTAGAGACACTCTTTATCCAGATAATATTTCTCAATAGTACCTCAATGAGATTTTCAAATTTAATAGAGTTCATCTATCCATTGTATCAAATCGGGATCCTTGGTTCCCTTATAACATTTGGAAAGTCCATGAGATGTCTTGGGGCATATAATTAAATTTTTAAAAAACCTTTCATCTTCAGTCATACAGATTTTCATAAGGAAAAATAGATACCATGAATGATATTCCTTGATCTTTTTAAATGTATTAATAGGAAATTTTTTATCCAAAACATTCATTCATAGATTTTTCTTATAAAAATATATTTCAATCTAGAATGTAGATAGATCATTTTAATGCATTATATGAGAAGCAGTCTCGAACTCCTTCATTTTTGGTTGAAATAATTGAAGGGAATTTAATGGGACCATAATTAGAAGATGATGTGGCAATTAATCTAAAGATGATCTAGCAACACATAAGTAAAATTCAATTAAGGGAAAAAATTTAAGCATATCATAGGAGGAAAGACTATTAATGTGAAGTTGGTGATTATGTTTTCCTTTAAATATCTCATTGAAAAAGTGTTATGATTTTTTAAACGAATGGAAAGGTATCTCTATGTTTAGTGGATGTTTTTAAACCCGGTATATAGTCATAATAGTTGCAAAATAAGTATATTTTCCTCTTAGTTTTTATCAGGTACACACTGGTTCTCATGTTTCAATATTGAGAATGTATATACCATATTCATCTAACACATTGATTCCAATGTAGATCAATTGGAAGAGAACATACCTTATAAGGATAGACTTATATAGATTCTTGATTATAGGGATATATTATTGTGAAATAAGGTAATCGACTAGGCTAATGTTCTTTGGAGAGACAACATGGTTGAAAAAGAAACAAGTGAATCAGAAAATTCTATGTTGGAAAATTATTATCACTTATTTGAGAAGTGAATAAAAATTGCAAGGATGGAATTTCAAGATAGTGGTTATAACTTAACAACCCATGTACTTATTATTTAATTTTATTTCATATTGAAATTAATTTTAAATTTGTAATGAAATAATTGATATTAATAGATATTAATGAATTTATAATAATGTAAGAGTACCTTGACCGTAGAAATTATTACATGACCACTAGGAATAATAATTTCGAATATAAAATAATAAACTCATATATCAAACTATTTATAAAATTATTGTATATTGTAAGTGAAAATATGATATATTTATATCATGGAATAAGTAAATAAATTTTTTTAATCTGATATACTATGTGATTTTATTTTTAAGAAACAGAAATGATTATTTGCAATTATATAATTAATTTAATGATTTAAAATAAAATATAGTTTCATAAATTAGATTCTATAATTAATAATTTGTTGTTTTAAGATTATATGATAATTTTATGATACCTTGATTTATTTTTTAATGTGTTCTAACACCAGTTTTAATTTTAAAATAGGTATTTAACAAATAAGTTATGATGTTAATAAAAAAATTACATTTATAATATTTATAAATTTACTTTCAATTAATAGATTTCAATTTTGAATTTTACACATTGAAAAATGGTTATTGTTTTTTTGGATTTTTATCTAATAGTTGAATTTATTGTGAATAATAAAATTGAATAATTTACGATAAATGCTAATAAAATTATTTATTGAGTAATTATTGATTTATGGCTAATTTATGCTCAAGATATCAAAGTATCTTTCATCGTATTAATATATTTAGTAATAATGATCAAAATATTGATGATCTTGAACCATATTAACAAACTAATGAATATAATAACGAGAAAACACCCCTCTTCACCACTATAAATACCACCACTCACCAACTCTTCCAATAACAACTCAAATACTTGTATCTTTTTCATATTTTATTCCAAATACCTTCCCAAGGCTATTTTCTATTTACAATACATTATGGCCTTTCAAAGTGTCCAAATCTATGGTTTTTAATGAGGTTCCCAATGAAAACTATTCATGTGATAAATTCCTCTTTATTTTTGATTAATTTTATTTTAAATTTAAATAATTTTATTTTTATATAGTTACATTTTTTATAAAAATGGAATGAAAACTACACTATATTAAATATACTAGAATTTTATTATTTTATTGAAAACATTCATCAAAAAACTATTTATATAATACAATGTTTTCTAAAATATTATTAAATTGTTTGTGATATGTTGATTTACCGACATCAAGGAGGATATGTTTTCATATTCCATTACATCATTCAAGGATGGTAAAATAACCATTATTATGGTTAGATAAATTTTATTATACTTATTATATGTCATAGAATTTTATAAACCTTGTTTTTAAACATAATATAAATTAATAAAAATGGGTTATAATTATTAAAATTCACCAAAAGTGACTAAATTTCATCATTGATGTCTTATCTACTGACTAATCATAGTAAAAATTAAAAAAAATGATATATAATATCATTTAATATTATATAATTTCATTAATAAAAAATAATTTCAAATCTAGATAACTATTCTAATTTTTCATTATTTTCCATACGTGTATACAAGTAAACATACAATGAAAACCATGAAAATAACACACCCGAAACAATGGAAATAACAAATTATTATTAAAAAACTTGAGGAAGGTTGTAATTAATTGATAATATAAGTGGTCATATATTGGATTAATGCCCAATAATATATTAATAACACTCTTTAAATAATTATATAGGAGGTTTTAACACATTTAAAGTAAGATTAACTAGTGGTAAGGGAATTTTTCTTTAAAAATCCTCTTTTAAATTTCTATTACTACCAAATTCAAAGGGAATGTTCTTTTTGATGAAATTATTCATGTATTATTATTATATATTGTTTATTGGGTTTTGTTTATAAATAATTTTGGGACCTATATATCCTTCTAATGCATTGGTTATGTTAATGTTTGAGGTTGACCGTATGGTTATTAAACATGTGCCTGTGATGGTTAAACCGTTGGGTATCCATGAGGGTTACATCATAAGTTAGTCATGAGGGTAACATTGAAAGCCATCCACGAGGGTTAAAAATAATATGGTAGTCACTAGCGTTTAAAATCATATATATGAAATTCCCTAATATACCTTTATGGATTTATTTATGTTTTCTTTGTTTTATAGAAATATATTATTTTTCAAAAGTATGAATATGTTAATTTATTGGAGAGATTTATGTATTTGTGAAAATGAATTCTTTTTTTATAATTATTCCTGAAAAAATGTTATCCTTCTATCATTTTTATCTTCGTTACTGATATTTTGTTTTCATACCATGTTTTAATATGTTTTTCATAGGATTTAAAAATTAGTATGAGATAATAAATAATAAATATATGTTATTCTAAAGACTTATTCTTTTATTTAAAAACACATGTTAAATGGGAATTTTTTTAGTAGTGTCCACATTATATTATTTTGAGTTTTTAGGTAAGTATAATTACTCAATTATATAAAAATATAAAATTAAAATATCATTGGGAATGTAATAAATTTATTATAGTTGGATTAACTTGATTATTTAATGTTTATTTCATTTTACTAACAAATATGGTTTGTATAATGTTCCACCCATTAGTTTCCTCTGATTATACCCAATATGTTTGTTTAACATGTATAATTATTTCTATATGAATTATTTAATGATATATAAATCATCATTATTATGAATAATAAAATAATATAGAATATCTATGTTTCAATTTTACTAGTCTTCTACCATTTTTCATCCATTTTTTATAAAATCCATGTTCACACATTTATAAACAACTGATCACCCACATCAGACAATTGACATTAAATATTCAATATATATGTAATATAATTTCTTAACCCATGAAATATATAAATCATTTTTCCTAAAACTACAATAATCACATAATAATTAATTACAAATATAATCACAATATGTGAAAATAATTTTAAAAATAAAACAATATTTTTACCACAATACCACGATAAAAATAATCATCCATGTTTAGAAAAGCATTGTAACATCAATTATCATGTTACATCCTACACTTATATCCAAAACACAACAAAATATTCAAAATTAATAATCACGATGAAAAAAAGAATACCCTGTAGTCAAATTGTAATTTATTAACCCAGGTGCCACACACTTATGCCATGAGCCAATTAGTCATGTGACCTCAAGCATCCCACCTCTTATTCCTAAGGCTACCAACTAAAAGTGAGGTTCTAATTTCAATGAAGGAGAGAATATAGAATCATTACTGAAGAAGAAAAATTTCAGATGTAATATAAACAAAAATCAATGACATACCAATAATCATACTAGACATGTGTCACATGATAAACAGGAAATAAAATATCAAAAACATAACATTAGATGTGTCATGAAATGTATGTTCTATCTGTCAATCTAATAATAAAAAAATCAATATGACACGAAAACCTAACGATAATGTCATGATACAAGGTCTGGTTAACTTATCCCTGATCCCTCCCATTTCTACAATCAAACATAGGGCCCTAGCCTTTAACATACCCTACAACCATGTAATCTATTCTGGTGCTAGTCATTAGGCCCATGTACAGTGTGAGTACAAATATGTTGGATAACACCAATGAAGGCTAATAAAATAAATAGTAAATAACACTAAATTTATATTTATATGGAATAAATAATAAGAAATAATTTATTATTTTCACATTTATTTAGTTACTCATTATTTGGCTACAAAGACCCTAGGGATCCCCCGAACACCATATCCCTCAATACCTTCTTTGTCCAATTCGGTTGTCTGTACCATATCACAATACTATTTTTAATATATATCATTTCACATGACATTATATCATTGTAAATTTGAACCATAGTCTAATTCCAACAATTTGGTGTATGATTTCAGTTCTAACATCCCATTGGTATTTGTAACCACAGTCATATCGCACACCTCAATAATAACTATTGGATTTTGAATCATGATTTTGTGTCGCACACTCATTCATCATTAAGGGATTTTGAAGAAATAGTTTATGTACCATAATAATTTATCAATTAATCACCATGGTATTAGGAAGCATCGGTCAATTTCGTAGACATTATTATCTCAAAATAACATGTATCATAATATCACATGTATCCAAATGTCACATGTTTAACAATCTCACATCAATCAAGGTTAATAAACATAAATCCTCTTATAATGTTTCAAAATCTCAACATTTCATTAATGAATTCAAAAATTAATTAATCACAATAAATCAAGTATATAAACACAACAATTTAATTAATTAATTCAATTTCACCAATTTCATAATAAAAAAAATACAATTATTAAATTTAACAATTAATTAATCCAGTTCAATCAATTACACAATAAGAAAAATCCCAGTAATTATTTCAATAGATAATTTATCCAATTCAATAAATTAAATCCACATATAAATACAATTATTTAAATCAATAATTTATTAAAAAAATAAAAAATTCCCAATATTCGATAAAATAATTAAGAAAATAATTAACCTAATAACTATTAAAAAAATTTCATTTCATAAATTTCACTGAATTTTTCGTCACATGGAAAATTTAATATAAAATTCCATCTTTCCATAATTTAATTTTACCAATAAATTTACTAAATTAAAGATTAAATTTTCAATCGTTCAAATTGTAACACCATAAAACATACATTTAATAAGAATTCTAGACTATGGGAAATTGTATTCAATAACATACCTCAAATAATTTATGAGAAATCACTAAATATAAATTACCTACCATGAAATAGAATCGTCATTCCCATGATGATGAATGATATTTTTACTCAAATCTAAGAGAGGTGATGATAATGAATCTGGGATTCTAATAATCGAAGAGGGAAGTTGGGATTGCATATAATATGGTCAGGAATATCCAAAAATGAGATATATCTGTTATGATTGAGACAGGGTCTACTTGGGGTTAATATTGGGGGTTCATTCTATTAAAATCAACTTTTCATGGTTATTAAAACCTCATAAATGGTTTATTTTACAAGGGAACATGGTTTTCCAAATATTTATCCTTATCTAAGTGCCTATTTGGGGGGGGGGGGGTGCATGGTTAGAAATAAGAGGGTTCCTGGTTTGAGAAAATGTGGACCAGGTGTGTAAATCCTATGAATTATGTTCTGAATAGTTTTCTTGTTTGGTCATAGATATTAGGAAAGAAATACTTGTACAATAAACTATAGATATATCTTATAAAATTTCTCAATTTGACAAAAACAATACATAAGGTAGAACCTAAACAAAAATTAATAATAAATGGATAAAAGTAGCTATGCATGTGATCAACACATCTCTATAATTGTTGTGGGTCTTATAATCTCCCACACCTTATAATATCATGTCCTTGAGTTTTACTCCCCAAAATCTACATGATTATGTGTAAATACGATCTATCTGTAGACAATATATATCAAAACATATCATACTTTTTCCCCATTAATCTCATCCATGCTTCCATATTATAAAAACAATTGGCATGGCCTTTCTCCGTAACATGTTCTATGTACGATAAACAACCGTTATCATATTCTCTTCAATGGAATAATCAGGTTCTATCTCATCATCATCAACATCTATAACAGGATAAGGCTCTGTCTAACACCAAAAATGTTATGATATATGAAGAACATCATGCATAAAAATTTACCTTTGTGGATGATCTAATTACTATACAACCAGCCATATTATCTCCAAAACTTCAAATAGTCCAACAAAACTGAGTGCTAATATGCCATGTGTCCATATCCTATGTTGAACCAATATTGAAAACACCCAATGTAATACACGATCACAAACTATAAACTCTAGGGTTCACCTAATTCTATTGTCATACAATATCTTCCTAGTATGAACCATATCCATTTTATTTGGAATCATCTAATCATACTCTAAAATCTCCTACACGAGAGTCATTCCCAATAGTTCTAACTCACCATCCTTTAGCAATCGTAGAGGAAGTTTTCATGGAATTAAATTAAAGTGCCTCATATAGATCCATCAATATCATATCATGAGAACTATTCTTATAAGAGAACTAAACCAAATATATATTCTTCTCCTAAGACCCACCAATATACAAGACACACACTCAAAACATATTTTCATGGTCTACTATAGTTTATTCTAATTTTCCATCTATCTATTGAAGGAATGTCATGATCAATAAAACCTATATACAATGTTCCTTTTTCAATCCCTTCTTGAAGAATTCTTTAAAATGTGATTCAAATATTGAAACTATATTCCATGGAGCGTCGTGGAGAGGGACTACATCCTGAATGTAAAAAAATCCCAGTTGATCCACTGATATGGTCTCTTAAAATGGTAAAAAAATGAGCTAACTTTGTCAAATGGTGTTTAATAACATGAATAACATCATAATTCTATTGTGACATCAGGAGTCCTACCACAAATTCTAGGGTAATTTCATCCCTCTTCCACTCAATAGAAGGAATTTGTTGTACTAAACAATGGGTCCATTAATTCTTATCCTTAACTTGTTGATATGCTTAACAACATGTCATGATTCCAAATATTTATTTTTTCATTACTGTAATAATGGAATTTGACATAGGTCATAGTAAACTTTGATCATGAAAGGATTCATCACCTAATTCTAGGCATAAATTTCATGCATGATCTATTCTCACATTACATTAATGGCATAAATTAGTTTCTTGACATAGATGATATCACTATCATTTATCGTCCAATCTAAAAGATAATCCCCTACTACAAGGATTTCCATGATGGATAAACATTTTTGGTGCTCATAATTCCTACCAATAATCTATTTCTAGAGTTTAAAATCCATTAAAACTGATAGTATAGTCCGATTTTCTTAGATCTCTTTATCCAATCATGCCACTCATCATGTAATGTAATTAACATCAACTCAAAAATAGACTCCGGATCTTCCAGACTCTGATTTTTCC
The DNA here is from genome assembly GCA_963277665.1 of Viscum album. Lineage (NCBI taxonomy): Eukaryota > Viridiplantae > Streptophyta > Magnoliopsida > Santalales > Viscaceae > Viscum > Viscum album. The sequence continues at coordinate 2,102,199,745 of OY728128.1, read as the reverse complement.
TTCTTAATGTGTCAAAAATAAATTTCCTTCCTAGGCATATCGGCCAATAAAAAACTAAAATTTTATATAATTAAATCACCCAATCTGTAGGATAATAAAATATAATTACGATAATATATAAATTAATATATTTTTATCATTTTAAATAGAAAAACTCTCACCCAAAATATAATGTCTCCAACACATCAACGAATAAACCACTGCACGTAACATGATGCCAAACATTGGGTAGTTCCATTCATGTGTCCTCCCCTTCTAACACCCACACACCCCAACTCAATCTCCCTGCATCAACAATGCTCCAAGTCCTATACTATAAGCATATGAAAAAAACATACACTCCCCACCTAGCTCAGGTAGGATCAATATATTTTCTATATTTGAATGATTATTCATCACATGAAATTTAATTCCATATGGTACTGACCATTCAACAATTACCCCCTTCATGGTCAACCCCCAGAGTTGTTCAACCAAAATAGAAAATTCCCAGATGAACCTCCAATAATATCTTGTCAACATTAAATGTAAATAGATAAGAAAACATTCTTTGGATTCTCTTAGGAAACCATTGTCTGGAATTTTTTTCCGTATGTTTACAGAAATTATTCTAAGAAGGTGTCCCTTATGAATTCTTCATGACCAATCCACAATTAATATTTATATAATTTTCATAGAGTCAATAATATCTAATTATACTTAGGATGACATCAATATGTTGGGAATTATCATCATTAGTCATCGAGTACACCAAGATGACATAAAAAATATAATAACAATATGATCCCAGTACATAAGAAAAATTCTACTCATAAATGAAATAAAACCTAATGGGGCTTTTTTTCTCTCGAACGACATTACAATGAACTCATAAGGGATATAATAGATTATAAAATATATCCTTCATATATTAGAAGGTCTAACTATCAACTAATTATACCTCAATATAAAGTTGATCCTAGAGAAGGAAAAATATACTATAAAAATCTCATGTCAATCATCTATATATAGAAGTTGATTCCAGTTCAGCAAATTCAACGTGTTCAACATTTATTAAGAAATTATAAAAACAAGGTCCCATCACCCTTCACTAAAAACAAGACTGTTGAACCCCATGATGATGAAATTAAATGGATAGAACCCTTATTCATCAACCCTTATTATCAACTCGTATGCTCTTGAATCATTGTTTTCCATTATATACGGTGTAATTGAAACAGGTTCATCTCCTATCATGAGTTAAATAATATATTCAATATATATCTCATGTGTGAGCCTTGAGATAAACTCTTGGAATATATCATGAAACCATTCATAAATGGTTTGAAATAAATATGTATTTTCATCTAAATAATCCAATAATATATTAGAAACATGGGCGGTGAGATCCCCAAATTAACGAGGAACTGGAATTGAATGGATCTTATTGATATCCCATTTACCACAGAGAATATAATTTTTACTCTTATGAGATGTAAAATTTAATCAAAGGTGGTAAAAATAAATATTGTCTCATTATGCTACTAACTAGTCCATACCCATAATTAGGATGAATCATGACATATGAAGGATGTAAATTTCCCATATAAAATAGTACTCTCCATCCTCAATAGAGAATCCCTTTCATAAGTAGATGTCTCTCGACAATACACTCAATGATGTGTTGTTTACTATAACCCCACTCACATACTCCAATTCCAGACATAATACATTCACATGTGGAGAAGATGCAAAACAATTGGTGGAACTTTTATCAAATAAGGATCTATCTTGAGTAGAATCTAAAAGAATAATACCTATAACTGTAGATGGTCCATCCTCACTACCCACTAATATAGGAAAAACTGCATGCATCTATCCATCCCATATTCCATGTGACGAAGTCTGATTCACCTCGGTTTAAACACTATGGAGATATGAGGGATATTTTCTAAAATTACCATGTCCACTTCTAGTAACTCTAAAACCAATGTAACTCCAAATTCTAACAAAAAATGAGATTGAAGACCCACTTCTAGTACTCCAATTCTTTCTAGTTACTACATCACTACATCTTTATGTTGAGTTCTAGGAGAACCTATATAAAGGAAACCATCATGCCACAATATCTGTACTAAATTAGTGGTCTACAGTATTGTCTTTAGAAGTGACCCAACCACCACACTACTGACAGAGAACTCATATAATATCCGGAGTAGCTTTACATTCCCCTTGGATAATCTTCCTACTATTACCCTGGATAACGTTCTTATAAGAACACTTCCTTATATTTGAATTCATACCTAATGATTGTCCATTATAAACAACATGTTTTCAACTATGGACATCCATCATGTTCAATTAAGATATGATAGCATGATTCACCACTCCTAAAAACATGTTCCATATAATAATATTAACAGACGACATGATTTCACATTTAAGACCATCTTGAAATATTTTTGTCGGCATAGCCTCATCCGATTATAATTCTAGAGAAATGCATTACAAATATCTAATGAGTCTATCATATTCCATCAGGGACATATTCCCTAGACTCATCCCCATGAACAAAAATTCACTCTCATGAATAAATTTATGTGGATAAATATTCTACCGAAAATTCCCCAAAAACCATCCCTAACATTCAATGTTTTTACCTTGTCCTAGTTTTAACATCCCACAAAGATCAATGTTAAACCTCACATATTATAAGATTCCAACACGACCATCTTCTCAGTAGAATTTCCCAAATAGTCATGTATAGTTCAGATGGACTCTATCCCAATTTCTACAGCCTCATGTTCCCCCTCTCTGGAATATTATAGAGGGTTCCACTACTAAAAATCATGTGTAATTTATAACATAATATTTATCACATTCTCTGTGTAGCTATCTAAAAGATTCATATACCAAATAAATTTATAACATAACTACTCTTCATATTCCATTTCCATGACTATCAATGCCTCATGTTCCACTACTAATTGAGCATCTAGTCCAAAACCTCTAGTCATCATTACAATAAGATTAATCATGGAGGATTATATATAATATTTCAAAAACACATCTCGGGAAATATTTTACAAAATTACCATATTTAGAAATAGGTATTAAAAATATCCACAACATATAATTCTGTCAAAAACTACCAAAAGGTAATAAGAAATGTTCTATCTCTACCTATAAGCATCTTACAACTAGGTCAATGTTTTCCAAGGTTAAACTCATTCTCATCATTTAGGTTTCTCATTAAAGTCCAAATTATTCATAATTAACATCATTTTATAACATTAAATTTAACATTATTATCTATTTTCATTTAAAACACACAAGAAAGGAAAACATTTTCAATTTCAATAACATAGTTAAAAAAATCATTTTACCATGGGTGTCTAAAATTATGTGTGCCACATAATAGTTTCATGTACCTAGAATGATGCATATATAAATAACTCTTAATCCATACTAGGCCTTGATTCTTGTCACATTAATCCCAAAACAAATATCACATCACACAAAAAGTGGATCAATTGAGGTTAAATATCTTCCTACTGTAACAACAAATATCAATAACAACAATCCCACTATGGGAACATGGATTTTAACCTTACACATGTGATATCTACTCTCATTCATGATATCTCATCCATGAACCAATATATCATATTATACTAATTACATTTCCAAAATATTATGAAAAAAGAAAAGAAAATTATATTTCTTACCACATTGTATCATCCCAACCTCGGTTCAACACACTGGTTCCCCGATTAGGTTAGGTACATGATATCTGGTACACCACCTTATATCCTAGAGGATTACAACTCATAGTGTTAGTATAACGTTCATAATTTAGAGAATATACCCACATTATCTATGTATTACAATTGAGTAATTCATATAATTAGTAACCAATGACATACCAATATTCATTCTAAACCAATATCACATGATTATGAAAACAAGAAATAAAATTAAAAAAATAGTATACGTGTCTTTCAAAATAAATGTCCAATGTTAATATGAAATACAAAAAATAAATAATACCCTTAAATCACCCATGTGGGTCCAAATTCCTAGTGGGGATCCCTCATCCATGATCCATCCCATTTCATCCATGTGATATAGATCTGTAACCCTTATCATGTCCTGAAACAATAGAATCAATTCATGTACTGATCAGGTAGACTGAGTAGGGTGTTAATAAAACATAGTAGTACACTAAGAACAATGTATAATAAAATATCCAATCATTAAAAACTTATTCCGTTGTATAAAGAATAAAATTCATGAAATAATGTGATCAATTCACATATATTCAATTACTCATTATTTAACCACATAGACCCCTAGGATCTGGAGGACACCTCATCCCACAATACCTTCTTTGGAACATGCCAGAGTGTGGAACATCCCACAATACTATGGTTATCATTTTTCATGTCATTTCAAATTTTATCACATCAAATTTGAACCGTAGTCCAATGACTTCTAATGGGTTTACACTATCATGTCTAACACCTTGTGGGTATTTGGAGCCTCAGTCCCTGTCCCATAAAACAATAGTAACTATTCAATTTTGAATCAGTAATCTCTGTCCCACACACATGCATCACTATAAGATTATTACATAGAATTCTGTGTCCCAAACCCATTTATCAATTTATCACAATTCGATTTTTAAGAATTATTTTATTCACAACACACAATTATCACAAAGTCCCATGTATCATTATATCACATTTATCACAATATCACATGTATCAAAATATCAAATCAGTCAACGATAATCAATATGAATCCTCTTATCAAGTTTTAAAATTATAAAATCATATTTAATTTAGAAATTAAGTAATCATTTTCAATTAATAGTATAGACACAAAAATATAATTACATAATTATAGAATTAAATAATCAAAATCCATGAATTTCATAATCACAATAGTCCCATTATTTAATTCATCAAATAATTAATACAATTAAATAAATTAAATAATCACAAAAGTTACATTAATTAATTATAGATTTAATTAGTACAATTAAATCAATAACTAAATCATAACAATCCAATTAATTAGTTCAAATATTAATTAACCCAATTTGGCATTCCCAATATTCCAGTAATTATTTCATTAATTAGATAATCTAATTATAATTCAACCAAATATATTAAACATAACATAACCCAATTCATCATAACATGTATATTATAATAAACCAATTCCTTGTTTCCATAAATTAATTACCCAATTCATTTAATAAATTCATGAATCAAATTTCCATCGTTCCAATAAAAATATCACAACAAAGACAAGAAATTAGGATTCTATACTTTGAGAAATGAATATAAAGCTACCAAATCAAATCCTTGTTAAGAGACCTCCAAATAGAAATTCCCCATATTGAAATTAATATATAAACCCCAAAATGAATAACTATATCATGAATCAAATCCAAAATGGGTGTAGTTCTTCAATTTAGTTTTTGAATTGACAAAATCAATTTTCAAGATCCCTAGGAGTCTCTCTGAGAACCATAAAAAATGAGATAAATTGTTTAGGGTCAAGATATGATATGTTTTTTTCATATAAAAGGGAACCATGTATTTAAATTATATATTTTTTTGTGAATTAATACATTGGGTACGGTTCCCTTGGCTAGGGCACATGGTTTGAAAAAACTTTTGTGCAATATAAAAATCCCCTCAGCTTGGGTTCAAATGATTTTATATGATTGGTGAAAGGTTTGAGAAATCCATGTTCTAACCATACATAGTCCATTTTTCTTCCTAATATTTTTAATTTCACCAAATAATCATCATGGTAACAGCCAAAAAAATTTATTCAAAAATTGAAAAAAAATTACTCGTAATTATGCTTAAAAAACTCAAGAAAAGGTTGGTACATTACAGACAATTAAGAATAATAGACACATTTAATTTTCTCACAATATTGATTATCAATTCACAAGATCGAATCCATATTTTATATCTTAAAATCACATTATTATTATTAACTAATTATAAAAAGTAATATACATCAAATTACATGACATGGTGGATTTATTCAGTCATTACTAATTGTTTTCCAAATTATTTAATCCATCTATATTTATCAAAAATACCCTCAAAAAACTGACATATCATTAGGAGATCTATATCAACAAATTATAATTATCTTCATTATTACTATTGGTATCCTATCAAAACATATTAAGTTGACCCCTTTGTGTAAAAATTACACTTCCCATATAACAACTATGAAAATTTTCAATTTACTTGATAAAACAATATTATTCATAGAGGGGTAATCCATTAATCCCTTGGTAAATAATAAATATACATATTTTTTATTTTTAATTCTATATTATGGTACTCAATTTAATTTAATAATTATTTATTTTGATAGAGTAACTATCAAATAATTCATTGTAACTTATCATTTAAAAAATTATATCTAATTGTAAATTATTTATCCATATATACATTCCATTTTGACATGGTATTTATTGAGGAATAACATTAATAAATTTTTAAACTCATTGTGATATTTTAAATATTAATTGTTAATGTATTTTACATGAGACTCTAAAAAAATATTTTTAAAATGGATCAATGAATTACATAAAAAAATCAATAAAACAATAGATAATAATTGTAGAATTATTATATTCAATCATTAATTATTATTTTTATTGACTAGAAAACATGTTTCTTAAATATATAGAATATATTGAATACATAAGACATTTCATTGAACATAACCAAAATACACATATTCAGTGTATGAATGGTATTATTAATGGAAATTGTCTTCAACTTTTTTATGATATATGATTTTTTACAAGTGTCTAATAATTTATATGGTTGATTGAATTTTATTCAATTATGACAGAATCATTTCATGTATAATAATAAAATATAGAAATCATATTTTTCATTATTTAAGAAATTAAAGTTCAAAAAATAAAAAATATATAACAAGAATGTCGTAACATTAATATAGAATAATAAAAGCATTTATAACATAAAAAAATCTATAGAAATTCCATCTTTATATAGACATATAAGACAATTTGTTTCATCTAAAATTTATAATGAATTTAATTCAAAATGAAATGTATCTGAAAATCTGAAAATTATTTATTATTTTCCTATAATTAATTAATATTTTAGAGGATTTTTATCATATTCAATACATATAATAGATATTTTTATTCTATATAGTATATTTATTAAAATTATAAGACATCATGTTCAAGGTATTTTATTTATTTGAAATAAATATATGGCCATGATATTGATCATTAAAAAATCATGAGTTAAATGAATAATGTATAATTTCTTTCACATTGAGGATCTATTAAGGATTAACATTTTAGAGAGTTAGACCTTATATTATACATTAAAAAAACATAAAAAAAGTGGACACTTCGGAACATTATCTATTTTTTTTATAATCTAAATAAATTAAAATAATTCTTCATCTCTATATGAAAAATCCACACTAATATCAAAAAAAATTATTCAAATATCTTAATCACCTTTAAGTGAAGTGAAATGCATTAAAAAATGTGGCATGGTCATAAAAATCCTAGTAAGGGATATAAAAATAAGGAAACTAATTTTACAATGATAAATATTAATACATAGGAAAATAATTACTTGAAAACAGAACCATTTTCCAAAAGAGGGAAATGTAATTTTTTATAAGGATCATTTATATTAAAATTTGAAAACAAAAAATTCTCAAGAAAAAGTATTAGAAACATCGAAAATTTGTTTAGGTAACTTGGTACATAAGCACTTTGAACCCTTACAGAACCCTTATGTAACACTTATATATTGGAAAAACCATAGATACATTCTTGAATATAATTCTACAATGAATATAATAACTATCCAATGAATATTAGCACTCTATAGGTTCAGCCATCATATAAAAAACAACGGGATAAACCAACAGTATGTGTGAGCTCCCATAATTTATATTTTCCAAGAACCACAATAAGAAACACAAACATTTCTGAATTTTAAAAAATATTTTAAACTGGAGTGAAAATCACTTCCATATTTAAAAATCTAATTTTATATCAAAATACCATTTCCAATACAAGAGAAAGTATTATTTTAAAAACCCATTTTCAATTCCAAAATATTGAATGAATTGATAAAATGTTTTTTTCACTTAAATAAACATTAAATATTTCAAATTAAGAAAAAATAATATAATTTTCATTTTGGTAGAAATGTAATTGTCATCATTTATATTAAGATTAGAATATTCCTTTTTTTGTTTTTCAAAACATTCCATATAAAAAACATAAAATATTGATTTTTTAAAAAAATTAATTGGAATTCATTATAGACAAAAAGTTTAATTTCCAACCCTTTTATATCCATATAAATAAATATGTACAATATTTTCAAGAATATTGAATGGGAATGATTAAATCATTAAATAATCAAATAATCCAATTCCACAATCAACATTTGAATTATAAGAATCCTAAAAGAATAACATATTACGAAAAAATAAATGACATGAAAATTGATCAAATATGGATAATTAAATTCAATGGTTCTTTATATACTTCTTATAAATGAATAAATATGAATATAGTTATGAAATGCCTCAATCAAAGGAGATTGAGACGGAATCATCTACCATGAGTTGATCCAATCACCTGAGTATTTATCTTTATAAATAAAAATATATGTTAATTATATAATTTATAATGATGGTTTTTAATGATTATAATTAATTTTATTTCACTTATTATAATTTTGATAAGATATACATAAATAATAATTTTTACAACATGTGTTTTGACAATATTTGGTTTATGTGTCCAAAATGAATTTGGTTGGTCAACTAGGCTCAAATGGGTCATTATATAATATTATAAAAATTTATTCATGAGATATTAATCATATTTATACTTGAGTAGATTTTTAAAAACAAATAATGAATCATGGTTAGGGAAAATGAACTAATGTTACATTCTTTTTTATGGCAGGCAGTATGTAAGCATATGTAAAGTTCCCATTTTTCATTGATCATTGTAGAAAGCGGCTAAGTAAAAAAAATTTGATATATAAATAAAATTATATCATAAATAAAATATTATTTAACATCTATATTTACATATATAATTTTTGTGATGAAAAAGGATTCAAATCATGTCGAGGTGTTGGTAGTCAATAGGTATCCAAACGATATTATCACTTTTTCGGTGGGTGAAATGGTGTCAACGAAAATGATATACTACATTTATTCAAATATAATTATGTCACTAATATAATATTTATGTTATTTTAATCAAATATTTTTTATTAAACTCATCCTTAATACATTAGATTCCTTGTGTGAATGTATCACACATCGTTGAGGAGGGGGTAGTCTACACTTCCACGTTAGATTTTAATGTGTTTACAAAAAATGGAAAGAATTATGTTATGTGTTATATAAAAATATCACAATTATAAAGAAATTATAAATATCATATATAAATATTATTTCCATCATAATTACCACAATGTAAGGATGTAAATAACAAGTGATAAATCTTCATTTTTAAAGGTGGTAGGTAGCTGTAAACATAGAAGGTGGGTTCGGTAACCATTTAGATGGATTTTGTGTAAGATAAGGTGGAACACATATCATAAAAATTATATATCGATATTTAGGATAATTGTTTTTTATTAAATAATAGTGAATGGATAATTGAAAAAGTGGAGAATGAAAAAATAAAGAGCTTGAGGGAGGTAGTTACCTTTTTTCAGGTAACTCCTTTTGCTTTTCACTAAAGGGGTTACATGGATGGAGTTAAACCCAAGGATATGCTTCTAGTTTGAGGGTCTATATTATGAGGTGTTATTTGGGAATATATTGTTTGATCGAATGTGTCTTGAGACATTTGGATAAATTAGAATGGTGAGATTTTTTTTATAGAAGAGGAGGAATTACATTATTTTAAATATATTTAAATGGAATTCAAATCATATTTTTCCTATGTAATGTGTCTCGAATATTTTTCTAAATTTAATCCAAGTGAGGATAGTTCGTAAATAATAATATCTATTGTATTTTTCATATGTTTATTTACAGTTTTGCACTTATTTATAATGTTTATCCCCTTCTAATGCTCTTTTTCTCTTATTCACGGTAGTTATGTTTAATAAAATTCATTAATATTTTAATTAAAAAACTATGTTGGCCTCATTAGAAATTATGAATTAGTCAATGAATAAATATAGAATTTATTTTATCATGTCCAATTACAAATTTTCCCCTAATTAATACAAATTATATCTCATAGATTGGATGACCGAGTAGGTTATTAATGTAAAACTTTTAAAAAATCAACTATGCTTTTATATCTAAATTCAAATTGATTTTCTAAAATGAAATTATTCAGTATAACTGATTTTTTATATAAAAATGATTTTAATCCCAAAATATATAATTTAACTATATTATTTATTGATATTAAATAATTTATTTAACTAAAAATCAATAAAAATCAATATTTATCAAAATGAGAATGTAATCAAAAAATACCAAAAAGAAAAACAAATACCATTTTGATATCTTGCTTCAGAAATGGTGGTTATTTTTCCTTAATTTTTTAATGAATAAAAATTTATATTTAAAATGTTTTCATCATTAAATGTGTCTAAAAATACAATTTAATAATATAATAAATGTTTTTCATAATATTGGATTAATTTAAATTTTAAGAATATAAAAACTATTTGATGACTTTTAAATTTTTTACTTATAATCTATAAAAATAATATAGTTAATCTTATTCATTCCAAATATAACAATGACTATGGGATAACTACCACATTAAATAATAATGTTAATAATATATCATTTTTTAACATAACTCATTCTTTTTAAACCATAAAATTTCAGAGATATTCATTATTTCATGTCATGTATTATGTCATAAATAACATTCCATTCAATGAAAAATTACTATTTAATTCATAAATATTAATAAATATAAAAAAATATTATTTATAAATACATAGGATGTTACTATAAATGTTATAGGTAATATTTATTTTTCTCATATTATAGTAAAATCATCGATCACAAAACAAATATTTCACATTGATTCAATATAACTAGTCATTTCAAAAGAAACAATGTAATAATAGGTAAAAAATTATATTAATGTCTTCAATAAAATTAAACATTAAAAAATGTATGGATTTTAATCATGTTTTTATATAAATTTATAATGAAAATAATTAATTATTTTTCACCAAGAAAACCCTATATAATTTTTTGATATTTAATATAAAAATATCATAATATTGAAATTTATTTTTTTATTCACATAAGAAAAAGATAATTTGGTAAAAAATTATTATTTATTATATATCAATGAAATTATTATATTATTAAATGGAAAAAAATTACCATATTAATGTCATTAATCATCGTCTTTTTTCTGGTAGACATGAATCTCATTGGGGGTCCTTCATAATTATAATATAACCCTCAAATATTTATATTTCTAATTTGTCACATATTATATTATATAAAAAATGGATATACATCATTAGAAAAAAAATTAGTTCCTTGAATTGTCAATGTATTGATGCATGTTGTCTTTTTAGGAAATCAAAGAATTTATTTTCCAATGATATGGTATAGTAAATCTCACCATCAAAAAACAATAATAATCATAACCAATTCTGGTATTCATCATGTTATTTAATTAAATTATTGACAGGAGTATTTACCATATCCCAATATGTTTTTCAAAAGTTTTTTTTATTTGTTGATGCAAATAAACTTCATGGAAAAAACATTTTATCTATGTTTCAATGTACTAAATAAGATATGTGATTTTTATGAAAAATACACAAATGCATGTAATATATATATATATATATGTATATGGATTTGTGTGTTTTTCTACGTGAGTTTCAACAGAAAATGTACATTTATATTTGCCAACAAATATATATAATTTAAATGATGTTTATATAATATGAAAATTATTTACTTATTAGAATACGTTTGCACAAATAAAAGTATATAAATTTAAAAATATTTATAGAGCAATACATACATTTAAATAATCCAAATAACATTTATATGTACATATATTACTTGTGTATCTATGTTTGTGTGCATGAATAAATGTACATCACATTTATATATTTTTTATAAGACATTTATATAAGTAAATTAACATATTAAAATGTTAAAATATTATATATATATATATATATGAGTGTGTGAGTTTTCATTCAAAGGTTTATGTGTTTATAAAAATATATATTATGTATGAAAACTAAAATATTTTATTATTTCCTTATAAAATACAATGATAATGGTATTGTTATTTCAATTTATTATGAATCTAATAATTTGGACATATGTTCCTCTTGATATTACCAAAAGAGAAATATTATATTGTATACCCCATCAAAGGTATAGAAAAAATTGTTCCCCAGGAAAACTATAGTTATTTCAAACTACTTTTATATAGCTTAAAATATGTATATAGACTTTAATATTATTGAAAAATTAATGGATAATTATTTAACATTACATAACAAAAAAAATAATTCATTTATAAGTTATATAGAATATGATATGGAAACAATGTTGATCATAATTTGTATGAAACATCATTAATGCTTAATATATTTTCAATAACCACTGTATATAATTATACTTATATTTATACGTTCAAAATAAGTTAATTATACTTGTTTGTAGTAAGAAACCTTTTTATAATTAAATTTTTATTGATGTAAAACTGTAATGTCCTTGTTTTGAGGACTACTCCACATCATATTTCTAAATTAAAAAATATTATTTTTTTATAACATAATAGTTGAAGGTTACATTTTCTATCATCCTTTATACTCTTTTGGACTAATTTGTAAGATTAAATTTATATTTATAATATTTATTACAAGTGAATATTTTTTATCAGATTCACTTTGTTTTACAATGCTAGAAGAATCACTCAATTTTGAGATGTATAACTAAAGATATGTCAAAAATACCTAGCATATGATGTAAAAAATAATATATTCAAGAAATATTATATATAACCACTGTATTGACATGTAAATAATACTATGAAGTTAAAATAAATAATTTAAATTATCTAAATATGAATATCCTAGGTAAAATTATTTTATGATAACGATGATATATGAATTACCTAATTTAGAGATTTTTACCTCATTATATGGTCTAAATAAATACATTATTTGGTATAACATAATAAGTACACAAAAAATATTCCGTTAATACTATGATGAATTTAGAAAGAATCTAGAATCTTCACATAATCAATACTAAAATTTTAAATTTTAAAATTATTTATAATTTTATAATAAATATAAATTCCCAAAACCACAAAATTACATGTCTTACATATCCAAAGATATACAAAACATAGAACACAAGTTGTATAAATTATAGTAGGTAGAATTTTTTTTATAAATACTACATTAATCATAATTTAACTTTATATGTTTTTACTATTTGATTAACACTTTTTGAAATTTTATTATTTTTAGAATTTTTTTAAAATATTTAATGGAACAACATCATGAAATTTCGATATTTATAACACAATATATAGTAACAATACATACAATAATATAAAATTATAAAACAATAAAATATTTCATATATATATTAAAAGGAAATCATAATAATTTTATATAGCCACCTAAATAAATATATTTTTTATAGTGTAAAATCGAACACAAATTTATTTTGTTGTCAAATATAAAATAGAACACCCAATTTTGAGGTCTAGATATCAATATATGAGCTAAATATAGATAAAATTTTGTAAATAACATGATAGGTAAAAAATTAGATTAACACTACAGTGGTTTCATAATGATGTTTTATTATACATATGATCGGTGTATATTTATTCAAATATTAAAAAATATGTTTTGAATTATTTAAAATTTTAACTAAATATGAATATCATGATTTAGTGTTTTTAGATCAATATATTAAAAATGAAAAATTAAATCTATACTAAATAGAATTTTTTTATGAAGTGGTCTCCCCATAATGTGTAACGCCCTCATACATTAAGAGAATACTATATTAGATAGCGTATACAACATTCAACACCCAGAATAATAAAACCACAAAATATTATAATTTAAATATGATGGTTACAAACAAGATATTGAATTCATGGGTATAAATATGGTTAACAAAATAAATAATATATTTCTAATGTTTTTTTGTAATGTATTTAAAAATATTTATTAATTTTTCAGTAAAATCATTTCATACTTTATATATAAACTTTTTTAAATAATGATTTCCTTCTTCAGTTTATGTGTGAGAATTATAAATATATATTTGGAATTTTTAGAATTTCTGTTTTCTAAAATGAAAAAAAACTAAAATTAAAATATAAATATTAACCTATTGTGATATTTTGGGATCTGTCTTAAAAGGCTAATTTTTTACGGAATACTAAAAGTACACATTTTCCTTGAAAACTACATTTTTGTTTCAAGAATTTACAATGTTATTTTTTAAAAAAAATATTTTAATATACTATTATTTAAATTTTATGTCGAATAATACAATCAATTGAATTGGAATCAATTTTATGGTTTATTTTAGTATAAAATATATTATCTACTTAAATGATATGTTTTTGAAAAAATGATTTCTTATTTCATTTTGTGTTTAAAAATTAAATTAGTTTCATACACATAATAACATTGAATAATAAAAAATGGATTCCATATTTTTAATCTGGAGAACAAAATTTCGCTGGTATTTTACATTTAATTTTGATCCTTATGAATAGTAACCATACTAAGTATATGTTAGCTTGGTAACATTATATTAGGAAATTAATTGTACAAATAATATGATAGGGACGAAAAAGTGACCGTAAAATTTTCAATTATCCAATTTTATGATAGATTTAATATATTTGAATTCATCTATTTTATAAACGGAAACATGGTTCCATATTTATTTTATTAGGATCTTAATTTTAACATAAGAAAATAATTAATTCAAAACAACACTTTCTTAAATTTATTAACTATAAATTTTTATAATAACGATAAAAATAGGAAATGTGTTATCCTAAATAATTATTTTAAATGTAATGTAAATTTTTATTATTTTTATTATTTTTAATTTTTTATAATTTTATAATTACCTTAAATTATTATTTGATGTTGAAATTTTATTTATTCAACTAATAGAAAAATAAAATATAAATTTTTTAAAACACAAAAAGTAATATTTTTATGTCTGAGATATAGTAAACCGTGAAATTTATAGATATAAATGACATATAATATATTAAATAAATATATATAATTGAATTCAATTTTTTTCATGATTTTATTAATGTATAATTAAATTAATAGTGTAAATTTTTTCATAATAATATATTATGATAAATAATAGTTTTAAATTATTTTAGAAGAAGTAAAAATTAACGGGATATTTTTTTATAATATATCTTCTGAAATTAAAATAATGTATATTTGTGGTATAATTTTTACCATTTAAAAATCTCACATATTTTTCTTAAAAAAATGTATTACCACAATTTTGGATAAAATATGAAAACTAAGGGGTAAATCTAAAATATAAGTTGCAGATATGTTATTTTATCATTAAACATGGTAATTCCCTTTTTCACTCCAAAATATAAGTTTCATAATACCACATAAATCATACCAAATTTTAATTATGATGATATTTTAAGAGTATAATATCCTAGATTTGAAATTATTTCCACATTTCTCAAATTATAAATTAATGTAAATTTACTATATTGAAGTCATATTATGAATCACTTGTTTGTGCGTTAATGATCTATAAAAATATCCTCTTATATTAAATTATATACACCACCTAGAGACCTTTAGTTTCATAAATACATAACAAAAACACAAATAAAAATCCTAATAAATGTTTTGGGGGTTATGTAGTTCCTAAAGGACCAACCCTAGGTCCCTTTAGAGTGGATCAAAATGATCCTTTCCAATGGAGAGGAAATCAGCTTTACCGACTCTTCAAAATTTATTTCTTCTTCACCCTACTATAAATATATTATAACTATACTAATGTAATTAAGTTACTATAAATAATAGATTTATACGTTTTTGTTATTATAGTTTGAATTATTTTATCTGTTTTTCGTTGTAAGAAATAGAAGACTTCGCTCTTTTGTATGTATGACCAATCATCTCCACATAGTGGTGTAATTCATTTTTATCCCCAACTTATATGGGATGATATAAATTCATAATTAATAATTATATATGATATTTGATGAATAAATAATAGAATGGAATAATAATATTATATACACCTCATTACCATTCAATCCTTTTGAAAAAGATAATTTCACTTGTTTGTATACATTAACTACCACCTCCATGATGCGATATGATCTATTTTTCATTTTTCATTAATATTTATGGTAATAACTGTGAATATAATGATTATTTATGATATATATATGATATATTAATGATACTGTAATGTTGAATTATTATTTATCTTTATTTTTTGATGATCTATAAAAAGAGAAGACAACGTTTATGATTACGTTCGGCTTACCATCTCGATGATAATTGTATTATATATATATATATATATTATGTATTATTATAAATTAATATATAATTAAAGAAATTATATTAATATTTTGATTAATATTTTGAAATTTATACACCAAGATTATGTAAATGGAGAAAAAATACCAAACCTAAATATACCCAAAAATGAAGAAGTCATCACTCAAAATTGTGATTTTAATAAATACTTTTATGAAATTAGTGGTAAAAGGTTATATGTAGATAATATATTTTATTATATATATGATTATACTTTTATAGTTGTTATATAATATGTTTATATTTATTATATTGGAGTTATCAATCGATATGAAGAATGTCAGTCTAAATTAAAGGGATTCCCAGCTCACTTTTTTTCATGAGAGATAGACCATAATCTCTAATTTTTTTATTTATGTGGTGTATATAAAAACCAATTTATATGATTTTTTTAATTAACATAATAATTTTAATGGTATTTAAATTTTCAGTTTATGTTATGTCATTTAATGGGGGGGGTTATGATTCAAAATTTATAAAAGTGGTGATAATTTATTTTATAATCTCATCAATATTTAGGATTAGGACCATTTACATCTCTAGTAGGGAAATACTGTATATTTCTATCATAAACCCAATATAATTTATTATCCTCTAGATATATAAAGAAATTAAATATTTCGTTGATTTTTTATCAATTTATTTATTAAATATTGTGAGATAATTAATTTAATTGGGACTAACATTGTTTTTCTACATAGTTGGGATTATTTTCCTTCCTTGTAAATATTATCCTTA
The DNA here is from genome assembly GCA_963277665.1 of Viscum album. Lineage (NCBI taxonomy): Eukaryota > Viridiplantae > Streptophyta > Magnoliopsida > Santalales > Viscaceae > Viscum > Viscum album. The sequence continues at coordinate 2,102,182,349 of OY728128.1, read as the reverse complement.
AAATATATTAAATATTATTTTATCTAGTCTCTCGTGTTTTATTAATGAATGTTTTATAAATATATAACTTTTTAAAAATTCATTGAGAAGAAATATTCGTTCTATTTTTCAAATGACGAACATTTTCATTTTCATAAAAATTAGTGAAATAGATATTAATTTACATATACAACATGAATGAAATTTCATATCATATTGACCAATAACTGTTTTGAATAATAAATTATATTTTACATGGTTATTTCAATTAAAATTTTATACTAAATTTAAGGGATGTTTTTATATTTAATGTGGGATTAATGTATATTTTTATTTTACTATGATTATTAAACTAATAAGTTATTCAGGATGTTATTCCCAGTACCCAAGGCCAATTTAATCATTTAACCACCAGATATGGGTCACTAGGATTGGGGTATTTAATGTTGGTATTAAAGGATGTTTAGTAGAAACCATAGGTTGCAGGTTTATAGAAACATATAATTCGTAATGTAACCCATTGAATGAAATTAAGGATATATCTATATATATGATGACATCATGATGATTTATTATAGTATATATTATGTGGGTATTCTAGTGATTAATCCATATATGAATACTATAATTTGACATAAAATTTACATAGATTATTTTATTGGAAATTACCATGAATGGAGTTTTTTGTATATATATTAAACATCAATCTTTTTACAGTTGAGTGTTCCCTTACTGTACACTATTTTACACTATTGGGGGATGTTTTTGGGTGAAACACCATTTTAAATATGTACAATTATGAAGGATTTGAATCTTTGTGGTAGGGTACGAAAGGTATAACATATAGTTTCATTATTTATACATCCTATGAATGATATTTCATGATTTCCAACATTGATTTTTTAAATAATATGTTTTTTGGTTTCATTATATGGATCAAACAAGAATTAAATGTGCTAGAATTAAATGTGATGGACAATGTGGTGATTAAAAAAACCAAATGGGATGTTAATTTGAGTGAATAATATTATTACTATGATGAATCATTTTTCATGAAATATGAAGGAAAACATGAAGCTAAAAAAATTATGAGAGTCACTTAATAAGATAATGATAGTGTTTTCTGAGAGATCATGTTGTGGATACCACGGAGTAAAGAATGATCACATTGCATTATGTAAGAAATTTTGAGATATATACCCAGCGTAATGTCTCATAGGAAGGTGATGATGTTTTCTATGGGGAAGTATAGGACATAGAGGAACTAATTTCTAATCATTTTAATGAATTATGAACGAGTAAATGCTAATTATTTGAGTCAATGTGCTAATCCAAATGTATAACTTCTTGATCAAGGACGAACCTATGAAATTTCAGTCATTAAAGTGGAAATAATGAAGTGTTTATGTATTGGTATATGTGATTTATGTTTTAATAGTGTTTTATTAAGGATACATTAGTTATAATAATAATTAAACATCTATGAATTTTCATGTAATATAGATTTATAATGATTTGAATGAATATGTGTAATTGTAATGACGAGGTAGAAATGTGATTTAACTATAAGGTGATATTTTATTGAAATACCATGATATGTGTAATGATTACCCTTAATGGTTGACTAATGTTTATTTAATAATGATATCATGGAGGACTATATGATTTAATTTTGGTGAAGATAGTCTGATAGTATTTGTAACCAAGAAGATGATTAGTAATATTATATGAAGTTGCATATTTCAACTTGTGGAATATATTTAATTATATTTTATATTATTTATGAATAAATTATTAGTCATTTCTAGGAATAAATGTAATTTTAATCTCTATTTTATAGTGATCAAGGTATTCATATATTTGGTAAGTGTCATTAAGAGTGACTTCATATTGATTTAGGGATTATATGGTTTTGGTTTTTTTGGTGACAATCTTTCTAAATTTTTGGATTTTAATTTTTATAGAGGTATTTGGAATGTCATTTTGGATAAATTATTATATAGTGGATACAATTTAACATTGGGATTTATTGTAGTGATTCTAGAGATTAATGTATTATGCTAAAAAAAATTTGTATATTATTTATAGAGAAAGAAAAATAATTTTCATTTTTTATAGATCTTTTGATCCTATAAAATTTAATTTTAGTGATTGAGGAATAAAAAAATCATCTTTTACAATCATTTGTTTTATTAAGATATGATGTTGATATTGATCGAAGATAGAAAAAGAACAAATTATTCTTACCGATATAACAATTTCATGTAAGTATATTATTTTTTTCTCTATATTAATCATAATGGAATTCCCAAAATCATAGAAAAGGATCTAGAAAAAATTATACTATCTTGATCGTTTTCAATGATATTATTTTACTTTTTCCCATAATAGACTTATGGGTTCCGAGTCATTAAATTTATCTTGACCATGTTCTAAGTAACATTATTTTAGTCATTGTCTACTAGTATTCTCCTCCATGTCAATATTTTCAATTCCCAATAATTTTACACTTTTAGAAATCATATTATTTTGTTATTCTATATTACTGTAACATTTACCATTACCACTTTTCTAGATGATGTTTTATTAATTATTTTTATGATATGGGATTTCAAAAAATGTATTTTCAAAATGTAAAACCCTTCATTAGTGAGAATAATATAAAATTGTGATGATGTAATATATTTAGGGTGTGGGGTGATATTATTACACCCAACAATTCTACGAAACACTATGTTCAATAACATATTTCATTGGTAAATATGAACTTTAACGAATCAAAAAATATTTCTATTTAGATATGTCCATTATTACCTAGATGTTGAATTGCTGGGTTTGAATAGGGCTTGAAACATCCAATTTATTTCTAGAATAATATATTTTCAAATATATTAATATTTATGAATAAGATATTGATTTTATGTTAAATGTAATGCTATCATCGATAGTGTACTCAATAAGAAACAATGGGTTTTCCATAAATCTTACGTTACAATCAACACTGAGTTATATTTAAAAATTATACATTATTAATATTATTATTTTCAATTGTAGTTAACACCAAGTCATTGAATTGGATTGAATTAATAGAACTATCTATTAAATTATTAGACCTTTTTGTTAATTTTTTTTACATTTATGAAATACATGTTTTAAGCATAAACTGAGAATTAATGTGATTTTAATTCAACAATACTAAACAAAATTGTTGTCATTTTACCCCTTTTGATGGTGAACTATTTTTAAATGTACTTTTATCTCTAAAATAGGTTATAATCGACAAAATATACTTCTAATTTGTAATCAGGACATTAAAATTTACATTAGTTGAAATTTGTGAATTTTTATGATAAAATTCATATTTTAATGAATATAAAAAAACCGCATTATTAATTCAAAAATGAATTTTTTTTCTAATTGATCTATATTGATATATTATACATTGAATTGGTTTTAATATATATTTACAATATTTTTAATCATGTAATCCAATTTTGTTCATTGGGTGTAATCAAACATTTAAACTGGACATAAACACATGTTATATTTTTTATTATTTTAAACTCCTAAAACAATATTTCTATATTTGAAAATAGGAAATAATTTTACAATAATTAATGAAATTTGTTGTTTTTTAATTTTTAAAAATGGATTCCATATTTGGAAACATAAGGCCAAAATTATATAAATTTGTTCCCCTTTTGTTATTATGAATAGTAAATTCTGTAATTATTTTTATTTACCACAGTCAAAGGTTAAATTAAGTAGATTAGAGTAAAAATAATATTATAATAATATAATATTAACCAAATACATTTAGTAATATTATTTTAAGAGTTATAGAAAACAATAAAAATCCTTAGGCTGAACATCTTTCATTTGGGAGACACTATGGTGTGAAAATGCAAGGTTACAATAATTAATTTCATGTAAAGAGATATATACCTAAAAATATATCTTTTTAATAAAAAAAGATTAATATAGTGGTTTTAACTTATATTTTTCTAAATTAATAGTTATTATAAATATAAAAACACTTCCTAAATCATGGAATTTTATTTATTATATTTATATATTAAATAAGTAAATATATTTATGACATAATAATGATGCAGTGAATACGTTATTAATTCCTAATTAAAAAAATATTATAAATATTAAAATAAATGTAATTTAAAATTTTTGATTCCCAGAAAAACATTTATACATGATTAAGGCATTTTCTATTTGATTTATGTCATTGTTTCTAATAAGTCAAGTTGTTATAGATTTATGAAAAATCATTTACTAAATAGTTTCAAAATTGGCATAAATGTTCTTTAAAAAATACTATTTTATTAAATGCTAAAAAAGACATAAAAATATATTATTCTACGAACTAACATATATAATGTCAAAAAAATATTTAGTGATCTAATTTAGGTTCTATTGGAAATTAATAATGATTCTATTAACCATATATTTTAATAATATAAGAAAAAAAGTTAAGAGATAATTTATTTCACTAATGGTTATAAATAAAAGATGAGGTTATATTCTTGACCTAAACATATATAAAACATATTGGTTAGGAATATATAGAAAGATACTCATTTTATCATCATAATTTATCATTTAGGATCTATTATAATTCGAAAGTAAATTTTTAATAAAATTATATTTGAAGACATTTCTAATGCATCCCATCTTTTTAAAGAATGCCACCACCACTACCCACATACTCACACTTCTAAGGAAATTTAGATCATCCCAAATATAATCAAATAATCCCCCCAAAACCTCACCATCCTCATAAATTCATTACCTTGGTATGAAGTCAATTAAAGAAATAATTTTGGATCAAATAAAATGGAGTTACAAAATTTAGAGGTAATGTATTCTGTCAAACTACATTCATTTATTGCTTCCATTTTCCCACCCCATAACCTATTTTTATTCATTTATTTTATAAAAACACAAGTTTACTCAATATATATGTATTTTTTTATTCTAATGGATCAACCTACACATAAAAACACATCCATCTAATGAATAAAGACAATAATTCTTCTATGTACGTCGAACTACTACCTCACAAAATGATTAGTGATCAATTTTATCATACCACCTCTCACAGCGGTCATTATGATTTGAATTTATTTATATATAAAATATATTATATTTATATTTTATCTATAATTCTGTAATTTTTATTATAAAATATCTTTATGCTTTCCATAATATGTAAATAGGATAATTTCATTTGAGAAAGTGTGGGTTATCGCCCCTCAATGTGACATGACTCATTCATGGAACGCATGAAAAAAATAATGGAGTTAATGAACTTATATAAAATATATAACATGTATATAATAATATAATTTTAATATACCTATTTATCATTTATTTTCCATTCCTTTAATATGACAATGAAATGAAAGTAGAGTTCATGCTTACGTATGGCCTATCGTCTCTGTGAACGGTACATTTCATTTCATATCTCAAAATATTATGGATATTATAAGAACATATATAATATATATGTAATGGTATTAAATCATGAATTATATTATGGAGATTTAATTTTGGCAACATAGATAATTTATAACAAAATAAGTTCAACAAGTTCATTTTTGACTGAAGTACAAAATATCGACAAAACATTCGATATGAACATAAATGATTATGTAATTTCTCTAAAATGGTAATAAGTGATATAAAAGTAATAATACACTTAAAAAAGTTTCTCATGTTTGTATAAATTTTTTGATGTTTGTTTTTTAGGAACATAACAATTGTACGTGATGAGTTAGACACTATGTAAGGGACTTCGTCTCAATATCCTTTTGTTAAGACGTATTTTAATTTATACATGACCTTATTTATACAGTGTATAATAAAGCCCTTTGAATTTTAGTTTAATTGAAAATGAATATTTCTGAATCAATAATTTTAATATTTTAAAACATAATTCTTTTAATATATGTGATGACAATGACCACTCTGTCGCCATTACCATTATTGGTTATAAGACTTCATATATAATATTTCTTGTTTTTTAAAGGAAATAAATTATTCCATTTTTGGGTGTTCTGGTATCAAACATGGATTTGAAATTTTATTGACTATTTTAATTTCTGAAAATTCATTATTGTCATTTCAAATGAAATTTTAATGAGTGAAATGAAGATAATTGCAACCATTTATGTTTTATTTTTATGTAATTGTAATTGGATATTTCCCCGGTGGTTATGTGATAAACCAAATGTTGGTGGTCTCATGATAAACCAAATATGGGTGGTTCCATGATAAACTAACAATGTGAGGTTATATTATAACTTCTAGTGCATTGGGTATGGGAGTTAGCCGTATGTAAATTCCATTTGAATAAATGATATGTGTGCAATTAAAGTGTATGGTTAATCTATTTAAGTATGATTATGTCCCAAGTTACCCTTGATGTAATGAAGTGTTCAAATAATCAAAAGGTAAGCCATTTTTATTATTGTTTTGATTGTGAAAATGATCAGTGGTGGTCAATGGTTAAAAATTACAAAGATAGTGAAGATATTCTTACCATGGAATTTAATGAATTCAAGAATATCTTCCTTGATAAAAGTTTTCTTAAAGCTACTTAAACTAGGATGTAATATAAATTCATTGAATTGAGACAAAAGGAGTAAGGTTATAATTCTGAATATGAAGAAAATATCAATAAATTTTCAAGGTCCATCTGAAATTATATCCAGGATATTGATAGAATGACAAATTGGTTTTACCCTAGATTGAAATCAAATTTCGATGGGTGTTATCTTCTCATGAGTTAAAAATAAATGGCAAACAGATATGATGTACTGAGATGGTACAAATTTATTTCTCTTATGATAAAGTGTTCCACGAGATAAAACAAAATAAGTGATCATGTTGGCTTGAAATGGGAAGGAATTCATCAATGATGCATGGATGTAAGAAAACCAAATTTCCAACTTGTGTGATGTGTGGAAAAAAATAATCATAAATAATGCCTCTTAATGTCAATAAGGGTCTATGATGTAGTAAGATAGGTCATATTACTCATAAACACAAGTAAAATTATCCGACAGACAATGAAAATCCAATGGTAAGATGTTTTAGTTGAAATTAGATAGTAAATAATGCCAATGTGTGTCCAAGATTGATTAACTAGTGATGAAGTAATATTGGAAGCATAAGGGAATGAAAAAATCATTTTATCCAACTCCGGTTGGCATGGGACCATCAAATGATGGGGTGAAAAGTTTGTTATTAGTTTTCTCATCTTATTCGAAATTTATATTTGACTCATGAACTTCACATTCCTTCATTTTTAAGTGATATCCATGTAAATTAGGCATATCACCTCATTAATGTGATATTGAACATTTGGAAAATACTCAAGGTGGAATTATTAATTAAACCAAGATTTATAATAATCTTACTATTATCATTAGTGGGATACCCATTCCTGTAGATCATATTTAACATTCTATAGTAAAATTTTATATCATTTTGGGTATGGAATGGATTTTAGTTTATCATGCTAAAATTGATTATAAAGCCAAAAAAAATTATTCAATGATTTCATACCATTGATTACATACAGTGAAGATGAAATTTTGATTAATGAAGGAAGTGAGTGTTATCCAGAACATTTTATTGAAAATAATGAAACATATTTTATTTGTGGAATTCCAATATTGAAAGCATTTATGGATGTTTTCTGAATGAATTTACTTGTACTTTTTCTAATCAAGAGGATGAATTTACTATATATTTAGCTCCTGAATCTAGGCCTATTTCATAACACCATAATCGAATTGATCAATTAGAGCTTGAATAATTGAAAAAAATAGTAGGAAAAATTACATGATAAATGTATCATTCAACCAAGCACATCACTATGGGGTTCTCTAGTTTTATTTTATAAAATTAAATATGGTTATTTGAGACTCTATATTTATTATGAAGTCTTGAATAACATCCTTATGAAGGAAAATTTTCATTCACCCCATATAGATAATTTATTTTTACATCTTCATTGATCTCACTATTTTTCAATGATTGATTTGTGGTTCGGGTACCATCAACTGATGGTGAGAGAGGATGTCATTCCAATGACAGTGTTTCAAATAATATTTGGGCATTATTTGTTTTAAGTTATTATGTTTGGGTAATCTAATGCACCTTATGTATTTATGAATCTCATTAATGATGTCTATTATCAGTTTATGGATTAGTTTTTGGTTTTCTAATAGATTAAATTTCCTATATTTTAAAAGGTGGCAAGAATTTGAATCTCACATAAGGATTGTTTTTAAAATCTTAAAATAAATTAAACGATATGTTAGGTTTATTAATAGTGGATTTTTGTTTCAATTTTATTATTACATGGAAATATTGTTTTTATTGTTTTCATAACTGTTGACTATTCTAAAACAAAAGTTGTTCAAGACTGTCATATACCTCCAAATATCATAGTGATTTGCAGTTTTTATAGATTAGTAGTTTATTAGGGATGTTTTTCGGAAAACAATTATCAGTTATGTAGCCTACTAAATATGATAATACATATGGGAGTAATATTCATATATATAATATAATGTGAGGATTATTTTCATGTACTGAAAAACAATATTGGTTAATGCTCTATTTTTGGACATGTCTTCTATGAATGGTGAGTTTATTATCTACACTGATTCTTTATTGGAAGGACTTGGATGTGTTCTAATAAATAATTATCATGTAATTTTTTATGATTCACATAATTTGAAACCTAATGATTCAAATTACACTACCATTGTGTTGGAATTAGCTGCTTTTGTTTTTTTCAATATTTATTTTGAGGAAACATTTATATGGAATAAAGTGTCAAATATTTAATGAAAAAAATATATTTAATAATATATTCACTCATAATGAATTGAACATGAGATACAGGAAATGGCTGGAATTAATCAAGGATTATGAATTCACTATTCATTGCCACTCAGGAAATGAAAATAATGTTGATGGTGATTTTAGTTGAAAGTGTAATGCTATATTAACTATGTTATGTTTCGAATAGGATCCATTGGTTAAGGATTTTATGAATTTTTTTTCTATGTTTTTGGTCAAGGAAAATCCTCTATTTTATTTGAAGTTTAAATGAAATCATCTCTACGAGGAAAATATATTAAAAGAAATAATGAAGATAATGAGTTGTAGAAAAATGTAGAATTTGTCCAGAAGAGCATGTTACTGTAATTTAACATTGATAATGATGGTGTTTTGACATTTGGAAAGATAATATGTGTGTCATGTGGTTCACAGTTGAAGAAATAGTTGTTATGTGAAGCTCATATTTTTCTCTTTTAAGATAATTCTGTAAACAATAAGATATAAAAAGACATTAATGTGTATTACTTGTGGGATCTAAATAAATGACATATTTCTAACTTTACCAACTACTTTTTGACTTCTTAATATGTGAAAGAAGAATAAAAATTGAAGATGGGGATAGTTCAGCATTTACCAATGCTAGAGTGGAAATGGGAATATATACCCATTTTATTCAATGCAAGATTACCAAATGAATATTGAGGTATTAATAAAATATAAGTAATTTTTGATCAATTATCTAAATAGACTCATTTTCATATTACTTGAAATAATGTGTCTCTAGATCAACTTTAACGATTGTTTATTAATGAGATAGTCATGTTAAATGGTGTTCTCCTCTCAATTGTATTTGATCATGATCCTAGGTTCACTTTTAACTTTTGGAAAGGCCTTCATATGTTATTGGGTACTGAATTAAATTCTATTATAGCTCATCATCCTCAATCAGATGGTTAGTCAGAAAGAAAAATTATGACTTTGGAATTTATACTATGTTCTTAGTCAATGACATATAAAGGATGTCGGGATCGACATATTTCATTGGTTGTGTTTTTGATATTAACATTTTTCATTATAGTATATAGATGACACCATTTTGGGAATTATATGGGAAGAAATGTCAAACTCTAGATTTTTATGACGAAGTAGGTAAAGAAATATTGATGTGACCAAAATTGGTACAAGTTATGAAAGAAAATTTTCATTTAATTCAAAATCATTTTAAGGCCTCTTAGAGTAGGAATAAAAGTTACATAGATAATCAGATGAATGAACTTTCTTTTGAGGAAGGTGATCATGTATTTTTCAAATATTGACCATGGAAAAGTGTGATTCATTTTGGTAAGAAATGGTATCTGTATCCAAAATTTATTGTACCTTATTAAATTATGGAGAATGTTTGATCAATTGTGTATCGAGTGGATTTAACTCTATGTTTTTCCTAGGTACATATTTTTTTACATGTTTAAATGTTAAAAAAATTATATAGAGGATTCATATCATGTTTTGAGTCCAATGGTAGTTTAGATGGAAGATAATATTTTCTATGAGGAACAACCAGTACAGATTTATGACCACGTAGAGAATGTTATGTCAAATAAAGTGATTAATCTTGTATTATTTTTATAGAAAAACTATTTCGTTGGATAGTAAGAATGGAAATTTTAGAATTCTATAAGGGATAAATACCACCACCAATTTCATATGTAAATAAAATTGTAGGTATTCAACTTCCAGAAGAGGGAAGGATGTAAAATTATAGGTATTTATAGAATAATAAAATTTAATATCTATTAAAATTTATGAATAATATAATAATTTAATGTTAAATTGGATGATATATTCTATATCATACTCATCTAACAACAATATATTTATCTGAAATCTTACAGTGCACAGAAGACTATGTTTTACCAAAAAATAATAAATTAATATTATTAGTATAATTTTTTGTTAAAAATCGCCATTTTATTGGAGTGAATAATCATTACTAACTATAAAATCATTACACAGGTTTGTTAAATGTTTTTACATTTATCAAATAAATTTTATAGGCTTAAAATAAGAATAAATGACATTTTTTGTATAAAACACTCTAATATATTCTAAAAGGTTATTTTAGAGCCATTTGATGGTGAATTTTTTTAAATACAATTTTTGATTATTTTCTATGTTCTATTTGAAAAAAATATAATATTTAAATGAAATAGGCACATCAAAATTTTCATTGGTTTAATGTGTTTTATTTTTCTGATAAAATTCATCGGTTAAGAATAGTAAAAAATATTGTAGTTTTATTTCAAAAATTAATTTTTTATAATTTATTTCTGTTAATGATTATAATTTTTATTCGTTTTTTATTTTATTTAGTTTTTATTTTTATAATTTAAAACAATTTTGTTTATTTTAATTAACTACACTTTTAATGTGGACATAAACACATGTCAATCCTCTGAATGTTTTTTCTTTCTTAAAATCCTAGATACTAGTTTTGACAAATAGAATTAATTTTAAGATAATTAATGATAAATTTGTGTTTTGAAATAAAAAAAAATATAATATATATATATAATCATAAGGTCCAAATTATATAAATTGTTACTTTAAATTTTTTGATATTATGAATCACAACTTTAGTAATATTTTTTATTTCCCAAAATTTAGTGGTAAATTAGGTAAATAATGATAAAGATAATATTATAATAATGTAAAACTACCATAAAACATGTCTTAATATTATTTTAAGATTCATGAGAGATGAAAACAATAATCAGGCCATACATTTGCTATTTGGTAACCACTTGGGTGGGATAATGACTTGTTCTAATAATTAATTTAAAGTGAAGTTTAATAAAATATAACCATTTATATTTTTACTAACATAATTTTAATATTGAGTCATAACTTATATCTTTGAATAAAAATTATAATTATCAATATAAAATGATTTCATACATTATGGAATTTTATATATAATTTTTATACATTAAATATAGAAAATTATTTTTAACTCAACGATTATGCAGTGATTACCATATTAATGAATTTTTCAAATAAATGATAGTATAAATATTAAAATAACTGTAATTTTAAACTTTTAATGCCATCCAAAATATTTCTTCGACGATTACTATAAGTTATATTTGAGTTAATGTTGTTTTTTAATGAATCAATTTGTTATTACTTTAAAAAAATCAATTAATAACTAGTGTGAAAATTGACATAATAGAGTTCTGAAAACAAATACTATTTTAATAAATGATATAGTAGTAATAAAAATATATTATTTATAAATCTAACATATATTGTGTTAAAAATTATATTGATTATCTTCTTTATGTTCATTTTTAATTTTATAGTAACTATAATAAATGTATTGTTTAAACATACCAGAAGTCGTGATAAGAGTTAATTTCTTTAACTAAGGGTTAAAGTCAAAAGATAAGGTCAAATTTATACCCTAAACGTGGGTAAAACCTATTGGTTTAGAATATTTATATCCATACTTATCTTACCCTCAAAATATAAAACATTAATGATATTATAACATTAAAATAGATTTATAAAAAAATAATATTTGAAGACTTTCCTAAATTGCCCCTCCACCCTCTTATAAATGGACACAACCTGAACCAAAAATCCACACCTCTAAATACACATAGATCATCCATATTCAACTCACATAATCTCCGAAAAACTCTCCCTTCCTCTTAAAAACCCTATATTGGAAAGAAAGAAATTATGGAAATCATTTTGGCTCATATAAAAAAGAGTTACATGATTTAAAGGTAACGTGTTATCTCAAGCTCGATTCATTTGTTTTTTTCCTTCTATAACCTACAAAACATTTTTTTATTTCCCTATTTTATAAAACCATAAGTATCTTCAATAATCTAGGATTTTTTTGCTAATTCAATTTCTTACACTTAAACACACATCCATATAATGGATATTGAACCTATTTTTTCTGTGAATGGAAAACTATTGCCTCCTGAAATAATGGTTGTTCAATTTTCTTCTACCACTAGTCTTGGTGAAAATTTTGATAGGATGTTATTTATATATGTTATATATTATATTAATATTCTCTCTATGATTATGAAATTTTTATTATAACATACCTTTATGCTTTCCATAATTTGTATGTACAATAATTTCATTTGAGGAAGTATCGACTACCTCCCACTCAATTTGATATGACTCGTTATTTCTATCCATTGAATGTATAAATGATGGTTTTAAGGAAAATATATACCTTATAAAACATGTATATTATAATGGAATTATATTATACATAAATATAATTTATTTTTCATTCCTTTAAAGTGGAAAAGAAATGGAAGTAGCGTTTATGAATACGTACTGCCTACTATCTCCATAAACGATGCATTTAATTTATAATCTCTATATATTATGGAATTTAGAAATAAATATATACTGGATGTATATGGTATATAAATAATTATTAATATTATTTAGATTCACTTTTTCCCACATGGACAGTTTACATCAAAAATATTTCAATAAGTTCATTTTCGACTCAATTACCGAATATTGGTAAATTGTCCGGTATGAACATAAATAATAATTTCACATTTATAACCTATTAATAAGTGGTATAAAGGGAATAATGAACATGATCAATGTACTCAACAAACTATTTATTAACCTATTTTTTTATTTACCAATATAATAATTATATGTGACGATTCAAACTCAGGGTAAGGGGATTTTCTCAATCTCCTTTCATTGTGGCATAATTTAATTTATATATGACCTTATTTATAGGGTGTATAATAAATCCATTTCAATTTTTATTTCATTCAAAAGGATTATTTTTTATTATGTATTTCACTAAATGAAAAATGGAATGTCATTATCATATGTGGAGATAATGAACTCTCCACCATTTTAACCATTAGTTTATATATGGCTTCCCCTATAAGATTTAATTTTATTTAAAAGGAAGAGAAATCCATTATTAAATTTTTGGGTGTCTTGTTATTGAATGTAGATTTAAAAGTGGATTTATTATTTCAATATCTAGAAATTATTTCTTGTGAATTGAAATGAAATTTTATCAGTGAAGTATTGTTTATTGCAATAATTTATGTTTTATTATTATATAAATAAAATTAGAAAATTTGACAGGTGGTTATGTGATAAACCAGAGATTGTTGGTTATGTGATAAACTAGATATGGGTGGTTATGTGGTAAACCGATAATGGGTGGTTACCATATACCCTCTAATGAATTGATATAGGAAGTCGGTCATATGGCTATTCCATTTGTAAGATTGATTTGTGTGGATGTAGACTATATGGTTATTTAGATTAATTATTATTATTTCCAAAGATACAGTTTATATTTTTAATTGAGATTCCTACGGTTTTTATGGTAATCATTTGGTTACAAGAAGGTATGAAATTAGCTTATATTTGTTAAATATTATTTACTAATTAAAAATGGTTTTACTTATTATATTATGATAATATATTCATGGTTTTAATATTTATCAATGCTAATAGTTTTCATTATTTATTTATTCTTAACTGAGATTTTTATGATCATCCAACAATTTGAAATGAATTTCACCAGATTTAAAAGTAAATAATGTCATGGATGGGATCATTGAAATGATATGATGTTTAATTGTGAAACAAAACCATGATTTGTTTGAAAGTTGTTCTTTTAGGGAAAAAATGGATTTTGAGTTAAAGTGTCAAATTTTTAATAATAAATTTGATATGTATAAGTTATGTCTGAATTTAATAACAATCTGAACCAGAAAAGATCCATGATGTATTTGAATGTCAAATTATTCACAAGTCTCAATATTAAGTAATGATTATGGGGAAGTCCATTTTATGTGAATGAAATTATAAAAAATATTTGTAATGGTTTTAGATAATGTGTTTATAAACAATTACTCATTTTTTTGTAAATTCATTTTATTCTTCAAAAATACACGTTCTTTATGAATAGTTTAATTTTTTAATTTTTCGGAGGGAATTATAATAAATTTCTTCCAGATTAAAAATTATATTTAATAAATTTAATTTCTTTTTAAAAATAGGAATATAAATATTAACATTGGTTGAAATTTTGGGTTTTCTCTGAAATGAGTTATTTTTCTTTGAATACATCAAAATACTGATTTTCATTGAAAACTATATTTTATCATTCAAACTTTTATAATGTTAAATTTTGTTCTAAAATAGTTTAAATTGAAAATTATTTATATCATATCCTATATAAAAAATTAATTCTTATTAGAATAAATAATATAGATTATGTTATTATAAAAAAATTTATACTTAAAAAAAAGTATTTTCAAAAAATAAACTCATTTTCCATTTTGTTTTGTGTTTCAATATTAAATTAATTTATTACAATGAGAAATATATTCATGAAAAATGTATTACATCTATGGTATCAATGGGAACCATATTTTAAAATATTAATATTTAATTTTTTTTAAATGGAATTTTAATCTATGTTAATAATTTTCACCATGATAAGGGTAAATTTTGAATTAACTATTTAAAATAATATTAAAATGAATAAAAATTAACCCTAATAAAAGCATTTATCCAATTTTTGTTGGAACCAAGGTAGTTCTATACTGAAAATATTTTATAGTTTTTTATTGTTATTAATACTCATATGGGTGATCATGGAATGGTATGTTATAGTTCAATATGACAACAATAATTAAGGTGAAATCATTTCCTAGTATTTTCAAAAAAAATGACCCCAAAATTTTGAGGATTTATTGCATAGTAAAAAGAGATTTTCCATAAAGGCCTTATGAAAATATTGAATTGGGAAGGGTTTCAAAAATATGGGCATTAAGAATGTTGTTTCATGAAATATATAATAATGTTGATGGTGATCATTGAGATTAAGAGAATTGTAGCATCGTTGTTACAGGATATATTAATGGAGAGATCCATGATTATGACTATCATCATAAATGCCAAGAATAATATTGGAAAAAATTATCAATGGTTATGAAGAGCATCTTGAATAGTAAATTTTAATAGAGCATCGTGGTAGGAGGAGTAGTACAATTCCATTTATTTACAATGCCTTAGATAAAATTTAATTCCATTAAATTCTCATGTAGTGTTTATTTATTATTTACTCAATTAATTGATAAAAACAAGTAGTTATTTTTAAAAATCTAAAATGAATATTTCATGTGAGTTATAGATATCCAATAATTTTATAGATCTATATGACATATTATGATAGTGCTAAAATACTATATTTGAATTAAATATATATAGTGATGTCTATAAAGAAAAATTTAAAAATATATTGTCAAAAATGACATTATTGTTATTTTAAGAGAAATAAAATTTTATTAAATATTTTAAAATCATTAAAAATATTTAATGTCAAAAAACAAGGATAATATATTGGATAAATTTCGTCTTCTATCCACTTATGCTAAAATATCCACCTTATATATATTATTATAATACCTTGAGATTGAAAAAGATGTTTCAATGGTCACAGTTTAAATAGGTTGACTAAAGGGTTAAACCAATAGATATGGATTAAAATTCCACTTAATCATATAAATTTTTTATTGATTCATGGTATATACAAAATATAGTTTTTTAAATTTTAGTTTATGGACACACTATTCCCATTTCACATCGAAATTATTTTATTGTATTTAAATATTTGTAATAATTTCATGCATGTCCTTTCATTCACAAAAAAGGCACCACCTATAATCTCTTTTATACACCACATATTGTATATTAACATGAAGAATACCTAATAAATACTATTCTAAATATTCTTTAACAAATTCTGTAGTTACTATATTTTTTATACCAACCCAAGTCTCTATAAGAGAAGATATAAATGAGATTTTTCGGTGAAGTTGTAATCATGTTTACTAACTCCCCAAATTTATTTTTCAGTAAAATAATTTAATCTATTAGGACAATAATTAATTTATATATTCAATTTAATAATTTTTTTTTAATTTTTTTTGATTTTTGTACAAATATTTATTGTCCACTTTCCATCTCATGAGATGTGAAAACATTGCACCTGTATACATGTGACTAACCATCCTCTCATAGTAATGTAATATCTTTTCCTCACCACATATATTGGATGGTTATAAATATGTAAATAATAATTATATACAATATTTATGAATAAAATATATTTCAGAATTAGAATATAAAATATACATAAGAAGATTATAATCCATGGGAAAACAAAAATATCTCTCATTCATACATTTGAACTACAACCTATATGAAGAAATGTGATCCATTTTTCATTGATACGTGAAAAGGGTGGTAATTATAATAGATTTAATGAAGATATATATGATATTTATGATTTAGAAATGAACCATGAAATGTGAAATATTATATAACATTCATTCCTTCAATTCATAAGAATTTGAAAACATTGATTTTTTGTACGTAGACCTACCATATCCATGAATGACGTAATTAATTTTTTATGTCCACCTTTTATAAATTATTTTATATATATAATGAATATTTATATATTTGAAATTTATATCTTGATATTAATTCTATAAATGTTGGAACCATGATCAATGTACAAGAAAAAAAATTACTAAACCAAAATATACATGAAAATGATTCATTTATCTCCTATAATAAAACTTCTACATAGATTTGTTACTAAATGGGTAATAAAAGGTTATATGTAAATAATATAAGTTCATATATATATATTAATTGTTATTTAAATCATTTAATATTAATATACTATATATGTTCTTTGAAAACATATAATGGAAGCAAGACCTCTGGTAAGGGTTTCTTGAGTCACTTTTTTCCAAAGACATATCCCAATTTCACATATTGTTTCATTAATATGGATATGAAATTATAAATTTAATATTATATAGTATTAGTTACATTAAAGTATTTGTAATTACTTTTTTTAAGTTATTTCATTAGTGGGGTTTATTATTGAAATGTTAATAAAGCTGTAAGTGTTTATTTCACAATATCTTCATTATTTAAGTTTTTTAGGTTTATGTATCCCCTAGAAAATTATTTTATATTTATATATTAATCCTAATATATATTACAATCCTATTTTTATTTATATAATTGAAATTTATTCCAATCATTTTACTCTCCTTAGGTTTCTTCTGTTGTTCTCACGGGACATTAGGATGTCTCCCCACCTTTACGCAAGATCTTTTGATTTCCCTACTGAGTATACTTGTTTGCTCACCCTACGTTTACTTTCATGTTTCCAGGAGGAATACCAGGACCGTACGGGACCCTACTAGTCAGGACAGTTGGAGTTGTTGTAGTTTTTGTACAATTGTTTCTTTTGGTATTGTACTTTTGAGCTTTCTTTTAGTTGTACCTTGTTTCAGAACTATTCAAACATGCATGTGGGATTGGTTTGGGTTTATTTCTATACACTTGTTATTTTCCTTTTTGGTGGTTGACTTTCCCTATTTCCTGATCGTAAAATAATAAAAAATGGTAATGCCTCCCATATTTGTGAAAACTCATACCCTTGGTGCTAGTCGCCACCCCGGGGCCTACTGGAGGGGGGACTCAGGGGTTATTATCTCCCTTTCACCATCGCCAGCTCAGGAAGGGCATCATTGGTGGGAGGGGGTCATGAAAGAATGGTATCAGGGGTGATGTTTGAGATATAGAATGGAGTCTAGAGTTAGGAATAGGGAGGATTGCATGGGATGGTAGGGAAATAGTGTCGGTTAATCGTGGTGCGTGACATAGGCCAGGGAAGACCGGCTAGGACACGGGATTTTAGGGCCCCCTGTGATCCGATGCAAGGACTCTGAGCCTACTGAATGACCAAGTGAGACTACATTTATTGCAGTGTAGAGACCCTAGGGAAGGTACATGCATCATCATGATTGTTTTTTTACTTAATTTGGGTGTTCTGAGAATGAAATTTAAATAAAAATGATAAAATAAATCCTTGATAAATTTCCTTACTACTTGGGATTAGGAGATCTTTGTTTACCGTATTGATATGGTACCTGGATGTCGTCCCCAGGTGGCTCAGAAGGCCGAGGGATAACAGATTCAGGAAGTCGATTAGTTTAGGATTGACCGAGAGGAGGAAGATAGCCAGTGGCAGAAAACTCTCCGTTATTTCCAGCGGGAAACCCTCAAGAAGTACGAGGGTAGTACTTCGGATACAGAGACGGAGGGGTGTATTAAAGAGCTAGGGATATATTTTACCTTGATTCGTGATCTAAGGGAGTACTAGTTTCCCCTAGCAGTCAGTCAGCTAAGAGGTGCGGCGCGGCAGTGGTGGACTCTCTACCTCAGCGAGAGGATAGAGGCAGAGGTTTTGTGGGCTGACATTGAGAAGGAATTCCAAGAAAAATTCCACTATTCCATGATCAAGGCGGAGAAACAACAGTAGTTAATCTCCCTTCATTAGGGGAGTATGTCAGTACGAGAGTTAGAGATCATGATCAAGGATCTCATGCGCTTTGATTTGGATCTCTATCAGGATGAGGAGTCTCAGGCGAGATGTTTGGAGGATGCGCTTCATCCTTCGATCCAGTATGCTATCACCCCCTTCACCCTTCCGACGAACTTGGCAGTACAGAAGAAGGAAGAGGCTGTAGAGAGGATGCACTCACAGGGAGGTACACCACAGGAGGGGATCCGGCAACGTTCGTCGAAGGGGAAGGAAGTCAGCAGAAAGCCTTCTGTGACGAGACCATCCAGGTTCAGGCCGGTAGAGAGCAGGCCCCAGCAGTTCCAGTTCAGATCGTCAAGTCCTCATCCCTTTTTCAGGAGCCCATGACCGAAGTGTTTTTCTTGTGGAGGTTTCAGGCACATTCAGAGTAGGTGCTTGACCCGAGCTCAGTATGGTGGAGGTGGGCAAGTTCATCTCCCACCTTAGTAGCACCAGTTGTTGGTGCGGCCCTTCCAGCCGCAGTAGGACCATGCTCCTCCGAAGGAAGAATGTGCGGGAGGAGGCCGACCTCAGGGTGCTCCTCAAGGACCTTGACCAGGGCATTGTCAGGGAGGTGGATGAAATCAGAGAGGCATAGGAGTTTGGCGTGGACAGTTGCACGCAGTAGAGTTGGCAGCTCTTGCATGACCAGAGGTGGGGTGAGGTACGATTTGTTTGTTCAGCACTCTCGTTTTTGACTTGTTCAATTCGGGATCTTCGCACTCATTTTTTGCACCTGTTCTAGCCCATGCTTTTGGAGTAGATGTAGAGAGACTTTCTGTACCACTGGTGCTGAGTACACTAGTTGGAGGATAGGCCAGCATATCCTATGTTTGTCGGGGATATGGGCTGACGTTGGGACCACATCGATCTACTAGGGACCTTCTTTTTCTATAGATGCAACCATACGATGTCATCCTAGGCATCGACTGGTTGTTTTTTGTTAGTTCCGTTATCGACTTCTTCTGAAGAAGGGTTGTGTTCTCCGATGTGGATGGGCATCGCATATCTTTTTTTGGCGAGAGGAGCTATCAGGTGGGAAGCCGGCGTGTGAAGCCTCTCCTTTCCATGTTAGGCGGGTTATCAGTGGTTCCAGCTGATACAGATATGATGTATTTCCCGGAGGTTTTTGGGGAGTTCCTTGGTGTTTTTAACGAGGATGGTGTTACTCTACCCCCCTGAAGTGTTGTTTAGTTCGGGATAGACTAACAGCATGTTTCCCGTCTGATTTCGATGAACCCTTTTCATATGGCACCTTTGGAGTTGCGGGAGTTGGAGATTCAGATTGATGATCTGATGGAGAAGGGTTTTGTTTGACCCAGCATATTTCCATGGGGTGATCCAGTTCTGTTTGTGAATAAGGTAGATGGTGGTCTCAGGCTATGCATAGACTACCGAAGGTTGAACCAGGTAACGGTCAAGAACCGTTACCCCCTTCAAAGGATAGATGATCTATTTGACCAACTGAGGGGAGCATGTTGGTTTTCCAAGATTGATCTACGATCCAGATATCATCAGCTGAGGGTAAAGGACAGTGACATCTCGAAGACGGCTTTCAGGTGTAGGTATGGGCACTTCAAGTTTGTAGTGATGCCGTTTGGAGTTACGAATCCACTGGATGTGTTCATGGGACTAATGAACTTTGTCATCCGAGAGATTCTAAATCGGTTCGTCATTGTGTTTATCGATGACATCCTGATCTACTCAAGATAAGAGGAGGATCACATTTAGAATCTCATGGTAGTCTTAGAAGTCCTTCGACACAACCAGCTTTATGGGAAATTGTCGAAGTGTAAGTTCATGACACAATAAGTACACTTCCTTGGGCACATGGTGTCTCAGCATGGAGTGTCAGTGGACCCGTCGAAGGTGGATGTAGTTGTTTCATGGGAAGCACCCAAGAGCATGGTAGGAGTTTGTAGTTTCCTGGGGTTCGTAGGTTACTATCAGAAGTTCGTTTCAGACTTTTCTCGAGTTTCTCCTCCATTGACATCTTTGACTAGGAAGAACTGGGTCTTCCTATAGAGCGAGCAGTGCCAGAAATATTTCGACTACCTGAAGGAGAAGTTGGTTAGTGCTCCTGTACTCAGGTTTCCAGAGAAAGGGTTGTTGTATGAGGTGTTTTTTGATGCTTCTGGCCTTGGTCTGGGGTGTGTGCTGATGCAGCAGAAGGGATTGATCTGCTATGGGTCTAGGTAGTTGTTCCTTCACGAGTGTAACTCTGCCACACATGACCTAGAGCTTGCATCATTAGTGTTCGCACTGAAGATGTGGAGACACAACCTCCTTGGGGAGCACTTTGTGGTCTTCTAAGATCACAATATCTTGCATCACATCTTCTCCCAGCGTGACCTGAACTTATGGCAGCAGAGATGGGTCAGGTTTCTCTAAGACTATGACTACGAGATCTCTTACACTGAAGGTAA
Organism: Viscum album; assembly: GCA_963277665.1. Classification (NCBI taxonomy): domain Eukaryota; kingdom Viridiplantae; phylum Streptophyta; class Magnoliopsida; order Santalales; family Viscaceae; genus Viscum; species Viscum album. The sequence goes on along the minus strand of OY728128.1, from coordinate 2,102,160,596 downwards.
GGGAAACATTGTTACTGATGCCCTGAGCAGGAAGTCACATAAGGAATTGATTAGGGAATCCGCTGATGCTTGGAAAGAAATGGTAGAGTTGGCTACCCTGCACTTGGATTCTAGGGTAGAAGGTGTTAGAGGCTGTTTGTTTCAGATGACGGTGCAGTCCTCCTTGTTACCACAGGTGGAAGAGTCTCTGTGGGGGGACTCCGAGGTGGAAGTAATGTGGGGTCATGTCAATCAGGGAAACGATCTAGAAGGATGGTCAGAGTACAGCCGACATCAGATGCTTTTATAGGGAATGTGGTTTGTTCTAGAGGCAATACATGAGGGAGTTCTCAGCAAGTTCCATAGCTCATCCTTAGCGGTACATCCATGAGTTTCAAAAATGTACCATGGATCGAGCGAACAGTTTTGGTGGCCCGGGGTGAAACGGGCAGTGGTGGAGTTTTGGCTAAATTCCTAGCGTGTCAGCAAGTGAATGCTAAACATCGTGTTCCCAGTTGTTTGTTGCATCCTTTAGATGTCCCCGAGTGGAAGTGGGATGACATCTCAATCGACTTCGTCATATGACAACCTAGAGCTCAGGGTGGTTATGACGCTATCTGGGTAGTGATGGATCGACTGGAGAAATCAGCTCACTTCATAGCAATTACGAAGTTGGGCCCAGTGAGTACCTTAACACAATGGTACGTGGACTAAGTGGTCCGTTTTCATGGAGTTCCGAAGAATATCATCTTAGATTGGGATACTCGGTTTACCTCACGAGTCGGGAGGGGGTTACAACATGCTTTTGGAACCCAAATACGCCTTAGCACTACTTTCCACCCCATGACCGTTGGAAAAACAGAGCGGACTATCCAGACGTTTGAGGACATGCTGCGAGCATGTGTTATGGGTTTCGGAGGATCATGGGCATGACACTTGAAATTAGTAGAGTTTTACTACAACAACATCTTCCAATATACTATTGGAATGTCTCCGTTGGAGGATTTGTATGGAAGACCATTCTTTTCACTCATTTTCTGGGCAAAGTTTGGTGAGACAAGTACTCTGGGATAGAGGTAGTGCAGAGCACCAGAGAGAAAGTCCATCTTGTACGTGAGGGGATGAAAGCAGCTCAGGACCGAAAAAGTCTTATGCTGATCGACAGAGGATTCCCTTAGAGTTCGATGTGGGAGATCATGTGTTATTGAAGGTTTCCCCTCAACAGGGGCAACAGAGGTTTGGGAAGGGGATCAAGCTCTCACGTAGGTTCATCAGACTTTTTGAGGTACTGAGATGTGTCATCGAGGTGGAATATCAGCTAGCCCGGCCACCTCTGTTGGAGAAGGTTCAAGACGTCTTCCACGTCTCCTAGCTACGCCGATACTTACATGATAACTCTCACATTATCGACTAGGGTGAGTTAGATATGGGAGACGTCGGGACCTTTGAGGAATGACCAGTCAGAATCGAGGATCGTAAGGAGAAGCTGCTCCGTGGATGAACCATTTCCTTTGATCGTGTGTTGTGGAGGCATGGCGTCCTCGAGGAGAGAACTTGGGAGTGGGAGGCCCAGATACACGCTCAGTACCCGGAGTTGTTTTGACTTGTGTTTTCCCTTTTTATTCTGATCTTTGTTTTGATGTTATACTATATACCTTTGATATTTTGAATGCTTTACTTGTTGGTTATGAGACTTTTTGTTTCCTTGTTCTATGGATGTGTGTAGCATGTACAGATGTGTGTGGAAAAGGAGAAACTTGATCCTTAATCAAGATGAATCAATGCGAATGTGATTGAAATCGTGCGGGAAAGTCAGTTCCACCTAAACCGGATAATATCTTGACATAGGAGAAGGATTTTCCTCCAACCACATGTTCGGGAAGTGTATTGGTTGTGTGGTGTTGGGGGTACTACAAGTTGAAAAATCATAATGTATGAAAGTGGGAAGTCCCAATTATTAATCGAGACGCATTAATGAGGATTCGATTAAACCCATGCAAGCGAGTCAATGTCACCTAAAGCGGATAATATCTCAACATAGGAGAACAAATTTTTAACAAATATGATTAGGTTTGTTGGATGGGTTTTTCTTATAACGAGAACCCTATGAGGTATCTTGTTGGGTACCTCTGGGTAGGTTTTTGAATTCTTGGGGACAAGAATGTTTTAATAGGTATCTGATGTAATGGCACGGACCTCTCCGGCCCATTCCTTTGTCAAAAAGAAGGTCACAAAGTGTTATGGAAGGTAAAATGGACTTTTCCCACACTTTTCAGAATTTTGAAAGTACACGACATGTAGTGTGAGTACATGTCGTGTACCTCCTCATCGGGTATACCCCGTGTTGAAGGTCATGTCATAACCATGTGAAATAAATGGGTACACGTCGTGTACCCAATACTACACGCTGTGTAGTCCCTCCCCGCATATGCATTACCCAGAAACCGTGTGTTGACCATTCAACGGTCATGTGCCGTGTTGGAGCCGTGTACATGCCGTGTGAAATAAATGGGTACACTCCATGAACCCAATACTACATTCCGTGTAGTCCCTCCCCGGATATTCTTTACACTCAAACCGTGTGTGGACCAGTCAACTGCCACATGTCGCATTGAAGGCCATGTTGGACGCCTAGTGGTGACCGTGTAAAATAGCCAAGTACAGACCGTGAACCATAAAGTACATGTCATGTACTTTGGTTTTTCTTGCCTATAAAAGGAGGGGTCCCCTCCTCCTTTTCAACTCACCCCTCTCCTCCCCTTTCCTCTGAACTAAGCTCTCCCAATAGACTCAAAGACTCTATTTCTTCCATAACTTCTTCTTCTGAGCTCCAATTTACGATCTGTCAGCGACCACGAGATCACAACGATGAGACGAAAAATCTGAGATTGGATCCGTTGTCTTTCCTACGGCCTTTACTTTCCAACATCCACCATAGGTGGTTTTTCCGGGACTCAACATAAGTGACGAATGCCGACAGACGTCTTCTAAAGTTGATCCAGGGGAGCGTTGTTATCAGAACCTGTTGAAGTAGGGATCTTACCTTCGTCTCTCTAAATTGTGCATCATGAGGTGTGGGTGTCCTCTTGTTTACATGAAACACATTGGAACCAGTTTAATAAAGATAATAACTGTCTTATATAAAGGGGTTGGGAAGTTTGTGATTACTATTACTTTACTTTTTATATCCAGTGATATTATGTTGTGAATTGAATGAGCTTCTTCCTATTGAATAATCACAGTCGTTCGGGGCCTTTTCTGGCACAATTAAATGGTTCCCTATCTTTCTAGACCGTTTATGGTTGGATAATTCATGGAATGTGGGAATTGGTTAATCATGTAATGTTTGTTTTTTAAATGAAAATCTCAAACCCTTTTGTGATCACCCCGGTTGAACAAAAATAGAATAATGAACATGTTGGTGTTGGCTTGGATACGTGGCATGTGATGGGGGTGTTTTGTGGGTTGTTATGGATCGGGTGAGCAGTGGGGATGCGTTTGGATTGGTTGTGGGTTGGTGTCAATGCTATATTGGTGCTGGGAAGTGGGGTTACGATAAGTTGTATCAGGGGATGATGATGTATGGTGTTGTTATGGTTATGGAGGTTTGCAGCGGGGCTGTAGGGATGGATTTGAATGTGAACGAACTATGAATTATGAATAATAAATAAAAAGTGGAAGAGTTAATAAATGTTGTGGTAGGGTAATTAAACGAGAATAATAATTAATGGGGTTGGTTGGCTAATAAGAAAGACTTGTTGTGATGCTTTTGTTTTCCTAACTTGATTTGTGGATGGCAGGGATATGTTTCACGAACGATTGATATGGTTGGTTGTGGTTGTTTTCCTAGTAGTTAAGGAACTAATAAACAAATTTTGTTGAAACGTGAAAACCTAAATGGGGTTGGGGTTATTGTTGTATGCATGCTTCGTGGTAGTAGTGACGAGGCACGTGATCAATTTCTCTATTTAGAAGCCATAGGTTGGGCTGATTGTTTGATATATATATATCTGTATCATTTGTGTTTTATCTCACCCCATCCATGTTGATAACTTAGTGTTGAACACTCCCATTTAATGGGAGAGTGTGTTTTCCCCTTAGTTACTAGCTCCTTCCTGCTCATTCTTCCCTAAGCTGTGATAGCTTGAGGCGACCTTACAACCAATATTCTTCAGGTAGGTTTCGATTGAGGTGGTTTTAGCCCAAGACTCATTGGGAATGTTTTTTCTTTTTCAAAAGAATCTTCGGGATGAGTCCTAGGTGTGTGCGGGCGGGATACGTGGTTGTGAGGACTAGTTGTGTGCGGGTGAGATAAATTGTTGTGAGGCCTAGGTGTGTGCGGGGGGGGGGGGGGGGATACGTGGTTGTGAGGCCCAGGTGTGTGCGGGCCGTATACGTGGTTGTGAGGCCCAAGTGTGTGCATGCGGGAAGAGTGTGGTAGCGTCAGGACATTCGCTGTTAGGAAGAGCAGCTAACTAGTGGGAAATGGTGCAGGATACCCAATACTTTTGTTAATATATACTACTACTTGTTGTGATTGTGTTTTTGGTGAGTGTGGCTGGTGAGGATGGGTAGATAGATTTTCCTACTAGGTTTCTTCTATTGTTCTATTGAGACATTAGGATGTCTCACCACTTGTGCACGAGAGCTTTAGGTTTCCCTACTGATTATACTTGTATGCTCACCCTATGTTTAATTTGTTGTTTCTAGGAGGACTACCAGGGTCGTGCGCCCCCTACTAGTTGGTAAAGTTGGATTTGTTGCAATTTTTGTACACCTTTTTCTTTTGGTATTGTACTTTTTATCTTTCTTTTACTTGTACCTTGTTTCAGAACTATATAAACATGCATGTGGGATTGGTTTGGGTTTATTTCTATACACTTGTTCGTTTCCTTTTTGGTGTTTGACTTGTCCTATTTCCCGATCTTAAAATAATAAAAAGGGTAATGACTCCCATATTTGTGAAAACTCATACCCTGGGTGCTAGTCGCCACCCCGGGCCTACTGGAGGTGGGACTCGGGAGTCATTATCTCCCTTTCACTATCTCCAGCTCAAGAGGGGCATCTTTGGTGGGAGGGGGTCGTGACATAGATCCTCTAGAAACACATACATCAAAAAATAGCATATTTAAATTTGGGTTACATAGCCTCATAGAGTTAAAAAAGTCGATGGGATAATATATCCAATAACGGTCTAAAAGGAAATAGAAACCCTATATAATACAACCAAATATTCCCTAATTTCATCTATCCGAAATTAAGTTAATACACCTAGAACCCCATGGGATAAGCCTATTAATAGATTGGAGAAGATGATAATTAATAGTAATGAAATTATGGTGTTCTTAGAAGTTATACTAGGGTGTGAAAAAATTTTAAATTAAATTTTATAGAGTTAAATAACTATATGCTTCTTTTTGATAGGTCACACGATTATGAGTAATGATAAACATTAACTTTTTTCCATATCTAGAGATTTAGTTTTGGGATCATGGTTTTACTAATGGATAAATTAATTGTGTTCCAACCATTTAAACACCTATATATAATTGTGTATGATATTGATTTGGTGGTTTTATGCGTTGTAGAAAGAGTGCGCCCCCAAGATTGGTTCCATTCATGCAACACATTTTTCATAGCGAAAGCACACAATTTTCTCTAACCATGTGCCAACCATGATCAACACCATGGGCCTCCAAAATGATTGATATTCTTCTAAAGAAACCCCAAAAAAGTCCCAAATAAATTGATTCAAATCAATGTTTTCAAATATCCTACAAAAAACTAATATTAGTTTACATGAATGAATTTTTTAATTTGGTTTTTTTTGGAAAATTTCAATGTAATTTCTAAGGGGGTTCCCCTTCTCCCAGTTAAAAAGGGAACTCCATCTCCACAAATCACATGAAAACATAATACATTTTGATATAAATATCAATGATTAAATCCTTTCCCCAAATCCTTATACTTATTATTGATCTACCAGTCATCCGGAAATACTTTACCTATGGTCCGTAAGTAGATATTCAAAGGTAGTTTATCTTATGTAAGATAATTATCATAACAGTTATATTTCTTTTTATTTGTACATTTTCAACCATTAATTTATTTGTTTGATATTTCAATATAATAAAACCAATATAGACCATATACTTAGATATTATAATGTTTTTTTAGAATATGTATCCATTTACACCACCATCAAATGGAAACACAATCCTTAATCATATGTACGGTGGACTACCACCTCCGGAACCGATGTTGTTTGTTTTCCAACACCTTCTATAAAGGGTAGATATAATTATATATTTAATCTATATATATTATATTTATTTTATTATTATATATTTATAATTATAATATCATATATTCCTTTTGTACATTCATTTATTTTTAAAATTTGATATCATCACTAATGTGTATAGGATAATACCCACTCACAAAGTGATATGATTATATTTTTCAAAAAAATAAAATAAATATAAGATAATAAGTATAATTATAATGAATATATATGACATATATTAAATTATAAAAAATTTAAAATTTTAATCACATCACCCTTACCCTGTTACACATTAATGGAATGATATCATCTCTTGGTCATAAGAACTCCGTACAGTCTCCACAAAGAGATGTGAATAATTTTACACATAAATCATTAAGGAATTGATATAATAATATATATAATGAGTAAATATTGTATTTATAAATTTATTATAAATAATTATATGGAATATTTATATGTTGTTTCATAGAAAAAATTGTGATCCTAATTAAAAGAAGATGAGAAAACAAGGAAATTAACACCCAAACAGGTGTAAATACTGAAACATTATTAAAAAACATATGAATCTTTTTAAAAGTAGATAATAGAAGATATAATAAATATTATTATTGTTATTTTATAAATTAATAGAAATCATACAAACACTATTCCATAGGTATGGAGACATAAAAATGAAATCAACAATGGGATAAGGGTTTTTGGTGTCATCTTTATTTCCATTAGATATATTCCATATTCAAAAATAATTTCCTTTGGACAATGTATATAATTCAACATTACTTTTTTATATAAATAATATCATTATCTTCATTGTATTTAATTTTTCATTTGATTTATTTGTTTCATATAGGTTATGATTCAAAAGCTACCAATGTGGTATGAGTTTATTTTAAAATCACATCATTATTCGATATTGTTATCTTTTATGATTTACATTTCATAATTATTTTAAATATCTATGTTAATTAAAATATATTTTATTTTAAAAAATTTATTCTTGATCATTTTAAACTAATAGTTTCATTTTCTATCTTTTTTGGTTCTTAAAATGATTTAGAACATGAATTTAAGAAAACCGGACATTATTTATCTCTTCTATAAATAGTTTTTGTTCATCATAATCAATGTTCTTTAAACAAAATTACTATTTTTAACCATTAAAAAAAATTTCAATTAGGGACGTTTTTTACCATTTTGAGTTTTTTGTAAAAATTTATATGAATATTCATGACATTTTGAAACAATTACCTCATTTACTTCTACTTAAAATATGAAAGGAATGATTTTTTAATATGTACATTGTGAAAAGAATTTTCCACCACCCTAAGAAATAAATATTTTAATTATTATTTTACATTTTATAATGATTATTTTCAATGATATGTAATTTAAAATTGTTTATTTTTGAAATGTTTATTTTAATAGGCGATTTTAAAAATGTAAATTTTTTCATTTCTAATTTTTTTTTTAAATATCTTGTGATGATATTTTTATTCATCCACAAAAACATCCCAACATTTTACATAATATTTACAATGGATATGTCATATATACTCCATAATTTTATTTTATAGATATATTATGATAATTTTTTCAAGGGATGTAAAATATTACTATCATTCACAATTTTACTCTTGATGGTGTGTGAATAGGTTTATTGTTTATTGTATCTATTTTCATTTCATATATTATTATTTTTATATGATGTTTTATATTCATTATACATCACTGAAATAAAATGATATTTAAATGGATATAGAAAGTAATAGGAGGGTCCCTCTACATCCCCCTAAAGGATCATAGGTATAATGAGACAAAGAAGACTGTGCTTTTTTTTCAAAGAGTTACCATGTCATTTAAATGTCTTGGCACATTTCATTGATGGTAGGTTTTAGATTAATATCAATTTTCAGTCCGTAATTATGATTGTAGTTATTTATATTACATGGGGTTTTTCAATTTATTATAATATCCATGGTAACGATTTCAATATCATATTATTATTTTGATGGAATTATTTTATGATCATTTATTCTGCAATATAATTCTCAGGTTATTTTTTAAATTGAAAGGGTTTTAGATTTTTACGTTTCCATATTGAATACCTAATTTTTATTTATAGGTTATTATTTATACATAAACTTAATGATTTATCTGATATCACCCATTTTTTATGTTTTATTTTTACCAAGATACCAGGAGGAATTTTGTTATTGATATTATGAGACTCTTTATGGAGGATAAAGGATTCCAAAAGGAAAAACATTTTGTATATACTATCTTAAATAGTTATAGTATTTTTTATTGATTTTATATCATCTTTAACAGGAATAATAAACAATTTTACACTTTGCATTATGATACACCGTATCTTATGTGGGTGGAATAAAGTAGACACCAACAATTGGCTACCAGTTCTAGAGTTTTTTTAGTTTTTATGATTGAGATTTTACTAGAATCCTTTTGAATTTTATTGATGAAAACATTGTTTTAGGGAACAAAAACTAATGATATAATTTGAGGATATTTATAGAATAATATTATAATGTTTATGTATAGATGGGATTATGTAGTTTTTTCTAGAAAATACATACCTTTCTGGATACTACATATTGATTCGGTACTTCCATAGATTTACCTAGGGGTAATGACTATAAAAAGGGATCATTATGCTTAATTCGATTCTCACCCAGTGCATGAAAATATGAATTATATTACACATGGTCTAATACACCAAGGATATATACCTAGAATAAATCATTTTTCTACACAGCCCACTATGATGGCGTTGAAAATTGAATATATCTCCAATGAAACCATTTTTATGATTACGATTTTATATAAGCATAAATATTCCAATTAACACTTTTTTAACACGTTTTGGGATTATACAATTTGTCTAGTAATTTTATGATATAACAGTGTGTATGGAATATTTTTTTTAAAGGATCATTGTGGATGAAATGGGAAATGTATAAATGCACACAATCTAAGGAGTAATGATGATCATTTCTCTGATGATCTTATTAAAATATTTTAGTGGAAACTAGTATCCAAAACATTCTCATCAAATGATGACATTGTATCATATAATATCAAAGTAGAGATTTAATTATATAAGTATTATTTCATTAAAGGGAAGACATGGAATAAGTGGATGATAGAGAAAAAATGATATGGTGGATATGGGAGAGAATGTGCATTCCACATGTAATTTTTTTAAGAAACAACCATGTACATTGTAGTAGGGAATAATAGATAAGTAATATAATAGAGAGAATTGCCATTATGATCGAAAATAGAAGGGAATGAATGAAATTACTGATGTTTAGTTATTCAATATTATTTTTAGGGAAAACTAAAAAATCAATTCACCATTGGAAAGGAGAATATATATGAATAGAAGATAAGGGGACATGGTATAACAAATATTATTACAAATAAAACTATTATGAATGAATAATTCTCTTTTTTTAGGAATCATGAATTTTGGTATAAAATTATTTTATCAATAATATTATGGTTATATAAATCCATAATTTTGCTAGGTTTGTGCTACAAAACTATTTAATATAGGATTTCAGGGTATATGTTGAATGGTATTGATGATAAATAATAATGATTTATTGGAAAGTCAAACCTCAGTGAAAACTGAAGATTGAGGGAGGGTAGAACTTAATTTTTGAACGCTGTTAATATAATAATAATAACTAATACTTATGAAGGAATTGTCAACAATTAAGGTTTATATAATATTTTATGATAATATACATATGGTATATTACTATTTGGTAACATTGTAGAAAAAATATTAATAATTTATTAGAAAAAATAAAACCCACATGTTGGGTGAAAATTATTATCATCTAAAAATATCATGGGGAATATACCCATAACTGAATGAAAATCATGGTTTAGTTATTACCAATAAACTATGTTTTATGCTTGTTAATATGTCATTGTTATTAGTTAAACAATTTTATGAATAAATATTAATGTTAATCAAAATTTTTTAATGTTGAGATTTATAGATTATTTTATTATATTTAATAACTTGTTATAAATTTTTTTTTGAAGATATTTATAAATATATAGAGTAGATTGTCATTCAAGTATAGATACTATGACCCGTTAAAAGTTAATTTTATTGCCTCAAGCATAATAAATTTTTATTGTACCATTAAATTTAAATTTCTATTAATTAAATGAATTTTATAGGTTTAAATGCATTCAACACTAGATTTAATCCAATCATACACTCAGTTTAAATATTATTATTCAAAAAGGACCATAATAACCTCTATGTTATATTATTGGTTATGAATAGTAAAATATAATTTATAAATGCTTTATGGATTAAACATGTATAAATTAAATTTATTGGTTATCTATTAATGATAAATAATAATATAATAATTTAATAGTAAAAAAAATTCAGAATATATAAATTTTTCAAAAAGGTGGATTAGTCTTGTATTACACACATAATTTATAAATAATGTGTAATAACATTGGATAATTTATTTGAAAAAGAAAATTTATTTTTACAAACATCATATAAAAATTATATTATGGTGAATTTTTTGGATTATTCTGAATTTTTAAATGATTCATGGAATCGTAAAAAAATAATTCTTTTTACAAAAAATTATCTTTTTATTTAAAATGCATATATAGATAAATTATATTTCAATTTTTTCAAGTAATATTATTTCAATTATATTATTCCAAAAATAATATTCTTCCATTTAATCAATTTATTATTTAATATTTGTTTTGAACCTGTCTATACTTTTGATAAATTTTTCATTGAATCCACCATTTTATGTTATGTCTGCAGGTGTAATTTTAAATAGAATTATACATCTTATATGAGTTAAATTTAAGAAAAATGATTCCATTTTTGGAATTAAAATATTGTATATTATCCAATAAAGTAAAATTAATTTTTACTTTTGTTAATAGTGAAAATATAAATTTTAATCAGAGTGGTTAGGTTATAAATGGGATCATTATTGGGTTAAACCTTAAAGATAAGGTTTAAAATGACATACCATCTTTAAAAATATGTATTTTATATAATTGTTAATATGTATCATTTCCTAATTTATTTAAAAATGTTATGTGGAAGATTTAATCATGTGAATGAATTTGTTACTATTTATTATTTTGGGAAATCACAATGTAATTTCCAATTTGGTTCCCTTCCCAACTTAATAAAGGACGCTCCTTCACATCACTTTTTTGCACCCAAAAACAATTTTTATAAACCAAAACATGAAAAAGTATCTCCCCAACATTCATATATTTATTATATATATTCATTAACATTGGCATGACCCCCTAGGTTCGTTAAGTGGAGATCCAACATATTTATGTCTTAGATAAGGTAAATATTCTAACAAGGACCATTGATTTTCATCCTTATTTTTCTACCATTAATTTTTTATTATCAATTAATGTAAAATAAAAACAGAATATAAAATTTATATATATGTAATTATATTGATATATTAATATTGTTCTATCTCCTCCTCCATCAAAAAAGATATGAAATCATCGATTATGTTAATGGAAGACTACCACCTCATAAATCAATGTAATTTTTTATCACCTACATCAAGGGATTGATATAATGACGTATATAACATATGTATATTATATTTTAGGAATATTTATACTTATGTAATTATAATATGATATATACCATATTTTTTCTATATAATATATGATTATGTCTCTGGTGTGTACGGAAGACTACCACATCTCGAACAGAGTTGATTATGTTTTAACACTCATTACAGGGATGGTAATAAGGATATATTAAATGAATTCATGTCATATATATTACCGGATATAATTTCTAGAAAATTATTCATATTACATATTACACTTTTCACATTAAAATAATTATATCATCGCTTTTGTGGATGTATAACCAAACATGTCCACAAAGAGATGTAACACACTATCCATGACTAACATTCAATAATGGTTCTAATAAAACATATAACGAGTAAATATGATAATTATATGATTGTTATAAATTTTTGTCTAATGGATATATATCCTATTATCATGATCCAACACTTTAAATTGAGTCTATATTTTTAATCCTTATACATTTTAGTACATTTGCTATATAAATAACTAAAACATTAAAATACATTATTTCACTAACATTATATATCCATTGTATTTTAGTTATTATTGTTGAAAATTTTTTTCTCCACTGATCATAGAAATAATTATTTTAAAAATTAACATAAACTTTACATTCATTAATCTAATCCATCATTCAAATATAGATTCAAGTTGATCAAACTAACTAGTGTATTCTCTATTGGATAGACTAATGTTCTATCAATCAGATTTACTAAATTCTTATCTATAAAACTGATAATAGTTTAGATCCATCTGAAATACCATAATTTATATCCTCATACTTAGAACCATTATACTCCATCACTATATAATGTTTTTATAATTTGTTATTTATAATTATTTATACAAGAATCAATTTACTAAAACATTGTAATGGTGAAAAAATTTATTTAATTGGAGGGAATTATTTAATATATCAAGTAAAGGGATTCCAAGAACATTATAATAAAATTCTATATTAAAGGAAAAAAATTTATTTAGTGCAATTCTTGTTAATAGTAGAGTATTCATAGAGCTGGGATCTGATGCAATAGCAATTCTATGCATCAACTATTTTTCTCTTCCTAAACATATCATTCTTATGCATTGTAATTTTTTATAAATATTTTGATGTAAGGCATATTTTTGAGTTTTATAAATTAAATATTTCATTTTTCTATTGTATTATTAATTTTATTTAGGTTTAAATTGAGGATACTAGTACTATAATGATTGGTGATTCTAACCAGGATGTTTGAGGGATTCTGACGATAGGAAGACAACAAACAACAATAATCATATCAAGAGTTTCTATGGGTTTTGTAGATAGATATATTATAATATTCAAATTAACTTATTATGTAGTAAAAAAATTAATAAGAATATAGTTTGGTTGACAACTATGGATATCTTAATTCATTACTTCTATATTCCTTATATATTATGGTTAAATAATATATTTTTTATAATTCTTGTAAGGAATTATTATGTTGTTATCAATTTTAAAATTATATGTTTCTACTTTTTCTATATTCCTCTATAAAATATATATATGAATTATGTTGATAATAATATTTGTAATGGATATTTAATAAAAATTATGATGAGATGAATTAATAACATTGATTTAACAATTGTATTCATAATGTGATAAAAATAATCTTATCATTAGATGATTTCTTTGTCTAACAATTTTAACTAATGAGGTTTTAGTTACTATGTATATTTATATTTTTAAGCCATAATTCACATACAATTATATCCATCGTAAACTATTATGAACCAACTATTTTAATTTGAGGTTGTTTTAATGATTTACATGTTCTATTTTTTTATATATAAAGAAATATATTAATTATTCTAACGTGATTGTATATATATTGTTATTAAGATCATGTGTACTTTATAAATAGTTTCTATTTTGGAAATATATATGTATATATATTATTAATCATGAAAATTTTAATACATGTAGACCAAATATCTTTTATAGAAATGATTATGAATATTAGGTAGACATGATGAAATATTTTAATATTTATAATAGTGTTGAAAACAATTTTTATGTTATCTAGAATCTATATTATTCTAGATAAGGACTGCACTTTGTTTACTGATAATGAAATCATTGAATATTATTTTAATTATAGAGTATGAAACACTTTATTATGTTATTTGAATAGAATCATCTATAGTCAAATTTCATTTCATAAAGACATATATAGTATTTAGAATATATTATAGGTAACACATTTTGGAACTTCTAACGAAATTAATACTTGAAAAGGTATGTTTAGAGGATATGATCATGATTTTGATTTTCCTCTTGGAGAATATATTGAGAAATTTACTAATTTTTTTAATGTTGATAATGGTTTACAAAATTTTGGTGAGAAGGATCTTATAGATCAAATCAATAAGAATAATATTATCAAATCAATTCTCGTTGAATGTGAGTCAAAGTGTTCTTCCTTGGATGACATTAGAATGATTAACAATCATACTATTTGTGAGATTATTGGAAGCCATATCCAGTATATTGTATGAATAAAACATTATTATGATATAATGTAAAATAATATTGGATGTGTTTCTTTGTAAACTACATCTAATGTTCAATCAAATGATCAGTCTGCAGATAACATTGTAAAGTATTCCAAAACAAACAAATTTATTATTTATTTAGATAGTAGTTTCTAGAAAAAATTACGAAATTAATTTGATAATCATGAACAATTAATGAATAATATTGTTAGTATAATGAATTTATAACAATGATAAAAGTAAATTCACATGGGTAAAGGTGATAAAAATAATTCTTCACTAGCGATATGTTATGATTTTGTGAACATGGGCATATTTTTTCACATTCTCCTAATATTAAGTGATTTATTAATAAGGAAATAAATCATGAAAGGAAATATATGAAATATTAATAGAAAAATAATAATAAAATTATTAATTCCTCAGATACACCGAGTTCATTAAGAAAAGAAAGTTCTTTATAAAATTGATCACACCACAAAAGTTCCATAATTATAAATATTAGATTTTACCCAGATATTTCAATGTTTAAAAAATGATACATAGATAATGTAACTATAGAATCTTTTACAAATTATGATTTAAATAAAAATTAACCTAAAAATGGTGAAAATATTTCTATATCCTCAGATGAATAGTCATCATCATCTTATAAAAATAATTCTTCACCATATTTTGAAGAAGAATCGTGATTTGTAATTATATTAGAAAATGAAAATTGTATTATTTCTAAGAAACATGAAAATTACCAAAGAAAACATTTGAAAAAAATTAAGTAAATTATATTTTATAAATTTAATTATAATATATTATATAATATTTAAATAACATTAATTTATATAAATATTGAATTTTAAAAGAAAATAAAAAATATATTTTTGAGGAAATATCTTTACAAATGGATATTGTAAAAAATAGTTTGAATAAATATTATAATATAGATAAAAAACAAGTTATAAAATATTATTTTGAATTTTCTAGTTTAAAAAACTATGATAAATGTTTTTCACTGAAATGGAATTTTTTTGAAAAAATATATAATCAAATTATACCACATAGACATATTTTTGGAATTTTTTATACAAATATAAAACCAATTTTTAACAAGATATAATTTTTTTAAAAAACTATACGATGTAATACTATTTTTTCTAGAGGTAGGAACTAAAAGAAATTTTTTATAAAACAATATTGAATCATTAGGTATATATAAATAATATTTTTCAAAGTATTTTACATTTTATCACGTAGAATATTAGTCTATTATGGATTCAACGATCCTAATTTTTTATAATATATGACCCTTGAAGTAATGAGTTATAATGGTATAATTTATTTATTTTATGGAAAATAAGTAATGTAACAAAAAATATTGGTAAACTTGTAGTGGTTTCTCTAAAAACATTACTAGAAAAAAACACTTATTTTTAATGATAATAAATGCGAATGGTTGTAACGTCACATTAGAAGATATTACTCTAGGAGAAATCATCCAGAAAATCTAACATTGTTCTTTTTTTTGAAAAATATGAATTTCAAGTGTATTATTTCTTTTTTTGGAATTTATCAAAACCATTGAATCATATGTCAATTATGTTATGACGCTTATCTTTTAAACCCTAATAATGATAAATGAATTATTTATATTTCTAAAGATGAATTATTTTTTATTCTAATCTGTATGATAATATTTATAGTCTAAATATAGAAGTCTATATGATATAATATTTTAAATTTCTTATTGAAATGAAGTTTAATTCATGGTTATGGAATAAAATATTAATGCATTTTAATAAAATAACATCTACTATTATATTAAAAAAATACTAGTTAAGGATCTACCAGAACATATGTTTGATACCTCTGAAGACTGTGGTTCATATTAATTTATAAATTAACCAATTCTATTTTTTAAAACTATTATTGAAGCCTTACCTTCATACTCTCTACAATTAGTAAACATGTATTTATTTAGTCCTATAAAAACTTGAATTATTAGTCGAAAATAATATGAATATGTTTTATATGATGAATAAACTTGATATAAAAGGGTTATTTTTTGGAAATTATGTATAAATTATTTTTATATTAAAATATGTTTGTATATTGAGTTATCAATGTGAAAAATCTCTCTATGATAACTATTAATTGTTATTATAGTAGAGAATTTTTAAATTCTAATTTTGAAAAAATTTTAAATAAAAAATGTATTATAAATAAAATTCCATCACATAAAACTCCACAACAAAATGGTAGAGTAAAAACAAGAAATAGAATTCTTCTAGAGATTAATAGATCCTTGATGAGTGAATAATCTGTTTGTAATCATTTTTGGGATGAATATATGTATTGTGACACAATTTATTAATAAAAGTCACAATGATTTTTAGACTAGATGAAATTAAATACTGACTAATTTCAATTTTTTCGATGAAAATTACTCATTATGAATAAAAAACACAACCCACTTATTTTTGATCTAAAACTCAATGAAGGAATATATTTAGGTTATAATACAACTAGTAAGTAATATAGCGGGTTTAATTAAAACTCATGTACTATTGATGAAATTGTATATATTAAATTTGATGAAATTGATCCTTTTATATTAAATAATCCTCAACCAAATTTATTGAATATTATATCGAGATATATTTTCAACCAATGATGGATCTTTATTCTTATGAGATAACACGTTTTTAATTTATTTTTTATGTTTTACCACATGAATAATTTCAACTTATCCTCGAATAGAATGGTTTTTAAAACTAGGGATTCAGTTTTTTCTAAGGAATCATCTTATTGATAACATCAATTGTTATATTCATCCACCAGTTAGAAGTAGATTTTCTTTGAGAAATGAAATGAACTTTTTTTCATTTCTTTTCTTTATTCAAACCTAAGTCTCTTGATGGGGAATTATGTGATGAATATTTGTAATATAAATTCAAGAAGAATGCGAGGAATGTTAAAATTTTATTTTTGGACTTCTCTTTAACAACATATAAATACCTATCTAATTGGATAAATTTTTTTCATTATAATAAATTTCATATAAAAGGAAGCATAATTATAAGTATATTTTATACATGTAGATAAACTATATAGTCAAAATGTGTAAATGTCTTATAAAGAAAATTATATTCTGGTTACAAGACTTGAATATATTAGTATACCTTTATCATATATGACCTTATAAAATTATATACGATTTATAATTAACATTACGTATTCATTGCATAATGGATATGACACGAATGATTTCGTAGTATAAAAAATACTTGTTTTTTTAACATAAGAAACTTATAGAATATTTTTTTAATATAGAAAGAAATATTAAGAAATTAAACAATTCCCTGGAGCCTTGTAAGATACATTAACATTTTTTTTGTTAAAAAATTATTTTTAATGATTATAATTATATATCACGTTATATTAAATATGATTCTATATACATCATCGTTGTTTAAATTTATGTCGATGAAATTATATTTTTTCAACTAATTTTTTTTTATAATTTCCATTGTTGACCTAATGAATTCTGAGTTTTAAATCTGGTATATGGGAGAACATTCATATCTTCTATCCTTTAAAATTGGTCATGAACTATATAGAACATTTATTTCTCCAGATAAGCACATAAAACATATTATTAATAAATTAATATATGAAAATACTAATTATATCAGTACTTCTATTTTGAACCTCTTATACATTTGATATAAATGATGTTGGGAAACATATTCATCAAAATAAAATGAAGGGAATGATTGGATGTTTATTATAAATAATAGGTAGTCATTTGGATTTAGTGTTATCTATATTCTTATGTACTAGATATCAATAAAGTCCAAACGTGGCACATCTAAAATATATAAAATGAATTTTATTTATCTTAAAGGATTAATAGATTTACGCTTTTTTACTATTATTGAATTGAATTTGTAATACAAATATTATCACTTGATGCATTTTTTCAATGTAGTATGTATAAGGAATGTAATTATGGAAATTTGTTTACATAAGTGAACAATTAGTGTCTTGCTATTATAAGAAAGAACACTATTTATAACCTTCCTCGATTGAAGATGGATATGTGACTGCTATAATTTTTTATGCTCTGTTGTCAAGGATCTATGAAATACTCACTAACTATGGAATGTGTTCTCGTAAAAAAAATTATGTGTTATAACATAAGTTCCATAAAATTAGGAAAAATCTAGCACATCACTCATTATAAAGGAAAATAAATATAAGAAACCATTTGATTTGGGATTAAAAAAATGGAGATATCAATTTTAGATTAGTCGGTATGCAATAACAATAGGGAGTTATTTTTACTACACCCCTAAGTTCGAAAAATCATCGATATATTAAATAAAATTTTGGAATTATCACAATCAAATGATAATCAATATATAACTATTGTCTATTAATATACATACATTAATGAACTCACTATCAATGTGTGTATTACCTATATAGTTATTTTGAAAAAAAAAATTTTAAGAAATAATTTTTTGAAAAAAAAAATTGTTTTATAAAAACTTTTATTTTAAATTTTTTTTATTTTTAAAATTTTATTGGATTTTATATCAAATTATTTTTTAATCAGTGTTTACATTAATTTTTTATCTTAATTTAGAAATTTTTTTCAGGTTCCTAAACTGTTTATAATCTTTTTTATGTTAATATTATTGTTATAAGGTTTATCAGATTTAATTTAATTTAAATAAAAATAAGAACTTGTTACTAGATAATATTTTCATATCAAAACAAAATTTCTACTCTGAGATGTATTAAAATAATATTTTATTTTTGTAATTAGCCATTAGTTTCTAGTTTCAACTTTTTTTTACTTATTCACAACATTTTATAGGCATTTAATATCTCAAAACTATTAAATGTTTAATTTTTTTACTACGATAATTTTTTTTATTAAAAACACATTACGGGTAAAAAGATAATATTAAATCATCCGATGATTAAATCTCAACATTTGGATATGAATATGATATCATTATTATTTATTTACAATATGTTAGATATTTTGAAGTTAAAAGTTCACTCCTCTGCCCTATATAAAAGGAGTGGGTCAACCTTGTCCCACATTGGATGGTAAATGTATATACTAACCCTCATCTCTCCATTGATTCATCCTTATTAATGTTTGGAATATGTCTATGTCATTTGTTTAGATTTATTCTTAGAATTATTTTCAATAATATGGATTCGAAGGTAATGTGGTTGGTCCAATGTATGTGTTAGTCGTCCAATCTCTGTAGGAAAATCGGTGCCTCACTAAGTACTTACATCG
The DNA here is from genome assembly GCA_963277665.1 of Viscum album. Lineage (NCBI taxonomy): Eukaryota > Viridiplantae > Streptophyta > Magnoliopsida > Santalales > Viscaceae > Viscum > Viscum album. Next base: position 2,102,140,824 of record OY728128.1, on the reverse strand, counting down.
AGATGTGGATGAGGAAAATAATCCATTAGATGGTAATGAGCTAACAATGTAGATACACATTGTAAATAAACATGAAGTCTACTTCCATGTCATGGAGTTGCTGGGATCCATTGATAAATAGGATGGGCATATGACTCCTCTCCATGGCCCTTCTGCACATGCGTAGTACAAATTAGATGTAGTTTTGGTGCACTCCCCTCATGTTAATGATGCTGAAACCCAGGTAAGAGATGTTGAATTGACCATTAACACTAGACATAGATGTATGCAAAGCATCAGAATTAGGATTAAATTTTTTTGAGGAACATAACAAGCAGTGGAGCACAATGAATATTTGGGGAATATGGTCTGACATGAAGAATGATGATTTGAAAAATAAATGTTCCTATCGGGATTCTATGAATGGTAAGTCAGTTTCCAATGAAAGATGTTTACCCTCAATGATGAAATCCAAACCAAGGAAGGACTACTCGCATTGGAAGACCACCATGGTGACTAGATCCTTCTCTATTGGGAGAAAGGATTGAGGTAATTCATTCAGTCCCCAGGAAGATGATTCTGATTGGGACTGTAATGATTATAATACTCTTGAATTTGATTGCTGAGGTCTTTGGAATTTTATGTTTTAGAATGATGGCAGTTCTTCTTATTTGACAATATTCCCTTGTTATTCCTTGTTTTGGATTTTATGTTAATTAAGAGGCCTTCCAGACCTTTTTGTTAAACACAAATATGGCTTCTACAAAACAAATTTCACAATGCATGTAGTTTTTATGTAATGGATGTGGAATAAGTCATGGTATGAAAAGTTAATTCCCTATAAAATTTATTAATAAACATGATTGATATGTAATTTTTTTCAATTTTTTTGGTGATACATGTAAACTAATAATTAAAAAAGTTTCTAATGTAGTTTAATTTTATTTTTATTATGAGTAATAACATCAATAACATAGGATTCATGGATATTCGTTGTAGCATTAAAAATCAAAAGTCAAATCACATTAGTTTACATATTATTTGAATTTGGAAAATGTTTTTTATCTCACTAAAGATGCTATAGTTTAACTATATGGATAAGACGGTAATTGATACCATGAAATGGAGATAGCGATACATTGAATTGTTTTGATATTCTCATCTATATTCCTTAATCAGTATGAGAAAATTTAACAATGTGATGTCTATGAATCTTACTATTTTTAAAATTAATAAAAATTACATGAAGTGGAGTATTATTATATTCCCTTTATTCATTAATATTATTTTGTTATAATGTATAGAAGAATTTCATATATAGAATTCATCTTATGAAATTTGAGAAAATTTTCACTAATTTGAGTAGAAACCATCAGGATAATGTAATGAGGTTTTAATTAGAAGAAAAATACTTTATATTGTAAAACAAGAAGAGGATATATCTAATTATTTTTTAATAGAATTAAACAGTTCAAGAGAATGGAATTCACAGTATTATCCTCCTATAGTTTAGAAGAAACATGAAAGGATATCAGACGATGACTTTAATATGTTTCTGGATGATGAAGCATATAAAATTTTATGGTATACATCATTTTCTCGTTATAAGGATGAGGTTTTAGATTTTATGATAAAGATAGAAAATTTATTAAAATAATCATAAAATAATTGAAATAAAAATAAAATTATTTCTAAAGATATTGTGATGGATTTTTTTATTAATATAGAAGAAAGAGAACCATTACAAAAACTATTAAATGTATCTCCATTATCTATTAATCAAATAGTTCATTCTTCCAAAACAGATTATTCTATCAATTTATAATTTTTTCAAACTTATGAAGATTCATATACTGTGTAAATAAGAAATTAAAATAATGTTGTAGTTAAATTTCAAGTTGAAAAATCAGTTCAGGATTTTTTACAAAAAATGGATTTGAAGCCCTTGAAAAATAAAATATTAAAATCTATATCAAATCATTGAAAATGTGTGTTAAAAAAATGAGGCATTTTGGAAAATAACATGAAGAATAATAAAATAAAAAAGTTAAATAATAATAAAATATAGAAAAAATATTGTCACTTGGATCTTAATCACCTAAATCCTTATCAACTAAGTATGATAAAATTATAGTGTTATTATTTTCATTTAATGATCAAATATCATCAAAATATGAAAAGGTAACACTATGTTCTCAAAATAAAGTATTGAAAAAATAAGAAAACAATACTGATTTTGTGAATGTTTAAAAAAGATATAGATATTAATGAAAAATGAATGAAATATGTAGTACCTTCTGCAAAATTTATTTCAGTAGATTCTTCAGATACATCAGATATATTGACCAAAGATTATCTATATAAAATTAGAATATTTTTTATAATTGAAATTAATAATGGATTGAATCACATATCTAAATATCATTGAATTAAAATTCAGGTAGATTTATATAGTGAATCATATTTTCTGAATTTTATTTTTAGAAACTATTTAAGAAAATTGCAAGATAAGTAGATGAGTCAACATGTGATTTAGAGGCCCATTGATCCTAGAAAAATTCGTTTAAAATTCCTATGTTTTTAATAGTACACACACATATATTTCAGTAAAATGTTGAATAATATTTAAATAGTTTCCTATATAAAAAATCTAAGGGCACCATTTAGCTCAGAATGTCAAGTTTACCCTTGGACTAACCAAATATTACTCAATGTGAGTCATATGATGAAATAGTAAATAATGATTTAATTGTAAATACAATTATTAAATAAAATTATATTATTTTAAAAAACCTAATAAATATTCAATGGTAAATAAAATTAGAAATCTAAGACCGCTTATGAATTCCTAATGTGATTTATTTATTCTTTTGATTTGTAATATCTACCGGTGCTATTCAGCTTTGAAAATTAATTTTAATATGTTATCAAGAATATAATATATTGTGTTTTATTTTATTTTACATTATGCAACAATGTAGTGACACATTTTTAATTTAATAAAACTTATCCTAGAATTTATGTCTATCAGCATAACAATATAATACCACTAAATCATAGGGAATAAATACTCTCAAATGATTGAAAAAGTATCAAAGATCAAATCATGGATCATCACACAAATGGATATGGAGGATCTCATTAACGATGATAAAGAATATTCTCTTCATCAACGAATGATCCAACGTGGCGTAGGGTGTTTTATATTCCTTTTGGTTTCCTAATCATAAAATTCAATAATGAATGTGGACCAAAAATTGATCCAGTTGATTCGTGGTTTGATAATTTATTTTGGATTAGATTTATTTAAGGTTTCTAATGGGAGATACATAATTTTTTTATTTCTTATTTTTCATGTGTTCTAGTGAGAATGCATTGAGTCCAACAAAAAAAAGGATGAGGATTGTTCCTCTGGGTGTTATTGTGATTATTATATCCCCTATTCATGGAATTATTTGTCATTAGACCCTCGTGGGAATCAATTGAAATGATAGGAGGCTTCGAAAGTAATTGGATGCATAGATTGGTGGATAGATGAAATGGAGGCCTGATCGAAGTAGCTCAGGACCCGAGGATCATGAAAGTGGTTGTGTTTCTATAATCATACTACTAGTGTATGCATGGTGTCCCATATCAGTAGGACGAGTGTGGGATTCATGCAAGTTAGTGATGCCACATCGATGTGGTAGCCCGATTGCCTAAGAGTTTGTGGGAGTTGGCTATGATACGTGGAATCCATCTTTCTGCGGAGGTCATGGGATTGGGTAGTTAGTGTGAATGATAGGTAGTCCTCGAGGTGATGATGTGGTGCATGGTCCAGACTGACCTCGTGGGTCAATCCTCGATGAAATGGGCCGAGACCAGGTGGTTTGGTCCTAGAAGAATCAGGAGAGCTCTGGTTGGGCAGGCCGAGCCCTGTGGGCTAGGTCGACCTAGCGAAAAGGATCAGACCCATAAGGTCGGGTCAGACCCAGGGGCCAGACTGGGCCATGGTTGACCATGATAGCTGAACGTGTACCACAATCAATAAGGATTTTAAGCGACCCAAACTGTTTTTTTGTATTCGGACCATCTAATTGAGTTCCTGGCCAGTCCATGAGCTGATGAACCCCCAAATAAATTTACAGTCACCCATAACATTCAAAAATAGTGTCTCTTTAAAGAACATTGTGCAGTGTTGGGACGCATGGGATGAGACTGTCCTTATGATATATCATAAATGAGTATTTTGGTTATATGTATATGAAAAAAATGGAATGAGAAGTAGTTTCTCTCAGAATGAGTGTTTTATTAGAGTAAATATGTAGATGGATGTGATGTAGAGACTGGGTGTCTCATAGAGACTGTGTAACTCCGAAAGACTATTTGTCTTAAAGAGAATATTTTTATCAAAGAGATAGACTGAATCTAAAATATTATGTGTCTTTCCATGACTGTGGGTCTCATTTAGATTGCATGTATCATGGAGTAATTTTAAAACCCAAAGACAGTGTGACTTATCAATATTTTGTTTCTCATAGAGACTTTGTTTCTCATTTGATAGAGTATATATGGGTATTCATGATATATTTTTCATGGGAATATATCTCTTAGGAGGTAAATATATTATTCATTAATGGTTTTTCCTATGTTTTATATCCTATGTTTTAAATCCATTGTGTTATTTTTTGGGTGGTAATTCATATTTGTTATATCCTTTATAGACTTTCGTTGTGGGTTTTCGGTGCTTTACATAGTTTTTACTCACCCCTGCATGATATTTTACCAAATTATTTGTGTCTTATGTAGATGAGTGTCTATTTGACAGAGTATAGGTTAGACCATGACCAAGAAATAATTTGGGTTCAGGCTGGCGGAGTTGTTCCTACGTCTTTGAGAAGTAGTCAAATTACCTTTGTCAATAGGATGGACTTTTTGTGTTATAGAATTTTTTTGTTGATCCTGCATTCATGGCTAGTTTACATTTTGTTCTGATCCTACATTACTGGTTGAGATAGAGTGTATACATTCATTTGATAACAAAATGTTTTTACCTTTCATATTTTGTGATTGGATATGTGTCTTTGTGTGCAAATACATTGAAAAAATGCCTCCGAGTTGTGGTTTATTCTTTCTCGAAGATATTAATAAGCCCCGTTCCTATAGGAGGTCGGAAATGGGAAGTCATGGAAAGGTCTCCTCTTAGATGGGTCTTGAAATAGTTGTATAAGATTCAGATTGGTTCTTCCACAGGACTGATAGTACGTATTTTTGGTTAAGGGTTACATTGTTATGTTTTTCAATTTAAGCTTTGAGGCATGGGATTCCAGTGTTAGCGTGGAATTCTTCATATCCATACACCAGGATTATGATTTAAACTTTTTTAATCAGTACATGAAAACATTGGTTGCTATAAAAATCAATGGTAAATATATCATATTGGAATGGTTTGTGTTTTCGATGTTCATCTTGAGTCAACTCTAAGGAATTACTCTATTATCTTTGGTATATAATGTTTTATTAAATGATTCATCCATGTAGATATGTAACTAGTTTTATATTTCATGATCACATGAATGACCCACCTAGAAACGATGATTCGTTATAGGGGCATGTACAAGAGGTAGCTCCTCCAGGTGGTCTTCCAATGATACCACCACCCGTCGAGCCGAAATTACTACCAGAATTAGAAAATGGGGATATACGCATACTGAGTGCATTTCATGAGTTATAGTGGTAGTGAACACCTTGGTTTTTAGGTGAGGTAGACCCTAGGAAAATGAGGTGTGGCTAGAGGTTGTTACACATGTCTTCTCCCTTATGAGGATGATTTTGGACCGGAAACCCAATGATAGGACTCTATCATGAGAATAAATTGAGAATATATTCATATAAGAGTTCAATACAACTAAATTGTGATCAATAAGAACACAAGAGATTTTTCATCTACATTATGGAAGTCTTCCTGTGGAGGAGTACTCGATGGGGTTTACTGCTATTTTTTATTACTTCAAAGATATGGTATGAGACCATTTCATCTAGACTCAAAAAATCTAGAATGGACTATACTAGGATATCATGGAATAAATGATATTTTTTTGACATTCATACTTCTGTTGGGGCACCTATGAGAGTTATGATGTGGATAGTTTTCTACCTGAAATGACATTGTCAGTGGGAGCTACCACAGACAACATATACTTGAGACCTCAGAAAAATGTAGTGGATGATAGTCACTAGGACACAAGTGGTTCTAGTACATCAGGGGAAGATCCTAGGGAACATTATTAGGGTTTTAGGGCTCTAGAGGAGGTTCGAATCAGCTGAGGAATGAGGTTTCTTACATTTTCGGTGGTTGGGGACATATGGCACACAATTGATATAGTAATCATATGAATGATCAGGATCTGGCCAATGGACCACCATGTAAGAAGAAATGATTGAAGTTGGATCTTCTATAGGGAAACTGATTTGGAAGAGGATAATGTATAGTAGAAGGAGGTGGGAGGAGTTTTGATGTATTACCACCTCCCTCCTAGGTGGTATATGAAATGAATTGGGAGATGGTGGATAGGGATGAGGCCAGCATTAGGTGATTGAGGATTACTAACCTAGTGCACCAATATTATTATAGGTATAATCTAGTTTTTTTCTACAATAGAAATAGCTTTCATAGACATTGGTGAAAGTCATTCTATTTTTAACTCAAAAATTTTTCATGACAATGTTATTTGGGTTGAATTTTAGACTCTACCCTTGAGGATAAGAGACTCATAAGAGAGAATATTTTATGATCACACATGGTTGTTGATAATGTTAACATACAGTTGGATACTTTTAAAACTCTAGTCCATCACAGGGATGAAAAGTGGCTATGAGAAATGTATTAGAAAAATGAAGGAGAAAATATATAGAGAATTTCATGATTTATAATATTCTCATATTCGAGTTCACCAAAGGTAGCATTAATCATCGCCTTTGTGCATGTACATGCACACCCCTCACATGAATTCCACCTCATCACATGTTTTCCATGTCACTGTCACTCAAGTTATCATATTTTCCTATAAATATTCACTTATGGTAGTCATTTGTTTAGATGAATTTCTCTCATGCCTGATTCCTCATATGATCACACTAGTGATTTTAAAAAGTCCTTCGAAACCTCTAAGGTTTTTTTATAACACCTAAAGAAAGATAATCAAAGGTGGATAGTGATACATAGTTTATCACAAAATTAAAAAATAACAACAATTGCATGAATGATTTTCCCAACCTACCTAATTTAATAACACATGCGTGAGAGACATTCATTGAGTAATAAGTGGTGTTCCAAACTTCATGGAATACCTATGAAGACTATTGAAGGCTTGATCCATGTCTCACCCAACTATATTATTCCTGGATGTTAATCCCTTAAGGCGATGTCCATTCACCAAATCCAACTTGGGAGTCACATACCTATGCACCACTTACTTGTTCACCCTTCTTTGATGTTCATCATACATTTAAACATTCCAAATCGATCCACCAGACCTTTATTAAAGTCATTAATGGTATGAACATTTCTTATATGGATCTTTTGTCTGAAGGAGACTCTATTTAAACTTCCACCAAGACATCATGATATACCAAATCTATGGGAAAGGTATCCCATCGCGTATCCCATTTGGAATTGTATTTCTATGGTAAGAGGTTTTCCAAAATTGTACAACCAAAGGGTCAGGATCCTCGAGATTTTTTAGAGTTTAATATCTACAGTCATGGGGACCCTTAGCCTAGTAAAAGTGTTGAAGAGTTCTTGGTCTTAGATTTTAAGGATAAAAATATGTCATCCCCTTCACATCTATAAAACCATGTTCCTCGGGTCCTCGATCAGGAGGGAAAATATCACACATTGTTTTCCTTTTTTTACAACGGATAACTCTCTCCACACACTACAAGACCCATTTAGAAGGTATCCATCCTCTGTAAGACCCTAGTCTTTCATGCTGGAGGTTTTAGTCTCACTCCTCTCTACGTCCTTCACATTAACTACTTCCATATATTAGATCCTTGTCTGATATAATGTTAAGAGAGGGATCTTTTGTATCCATGACCTCATTAATGGTTTCCATGACCTCTTTCCCCAGTGTCTGATCCTCTTCCATCAGTGAGGGAGAAGGCATGTGTGGTTTTCTGAAACTTTCTCATCCTCTTTTTTCTCAAACTGAGCATGAATCATGTGTCCATAGAGGTTTTTAATGATTATATCATCTAAAAAATACAATTTAATGCAAGAACCATGAGAAAACTAATTAACACCATATATAGGATATGTAAAAGTCCTTTCTGTGGCATGACTCTTTATGTTATTTTCTACTAGATGACCAATAATACCCATTTAATCATGGATTCCTCATCAGAATTATGCCCCAAAATAATTCGATAAATCCAGGTGTCAACCATAGGACTAAATCCCAAGCTAAGAGCTCATAAATTTCCCTGAGTAAAAACAACCTTCATGGGCCCTATTACTAGGAATCCTTCTTTGCAGTAATCCCCATCCAATTACCCTCAAAGGTCCACATTCCCCCGTGAAACTTTCCTAACTCAGTGGGATTTGATTCCCATTCAAGTGGGATACATATGAAGCCTCCCTCAGGATCAAACCCAACATCTAAAATCATCATTGTTCACTTTGGGCCATATTTATATTATGGTCTAATAAAACAAGGATATTCGTATCATTTCAATCATCCTTGTGATGATTTAGTATAATTTTAGCACCAAAAAATGACTCAGAACATTAAACCTACAAATCCTCACCACATGAAACTATACTATATTATTGGATCCTTATCACACATACATAAAAGGATTGATGTGTCACATTATGTGGAACCAAACTATATGGGTTCTGATTCACATCACAAGGATACATAGTAATATGACCTATGGGTTAGTTCCAAACATAAAAACAACTTACATCTCTTTTGATGATTATAAACTCTAGAGTGTCATTTTTCAACCTAGACAACAAAAAACTCCAGAGAAAACTCCCCTTTCCCTATATGATTAATATGTCTAGAGTGACATTTTTCTTCCTAGATGATCATAACATCTAGTGTGCCCCACTATGTGGATTAAAAATAATCATCATCATCATAATGACCAAAAAATAACTAATAGTATATGAGTAGATTCCATTTATAGAGAACCCGGGATACATATAGATATATCCATTAATTAGGAACCTCTAATACATAAAAATGATTCTAAATTATACATATGATAGGGTAAACCTACATTACGCATGGAAATTTAATAAGAACTTGTGAAAATATCATAATTATATAAGTGTGTCCTAGAGTAGGTGATAATTCCCCATAAATGGAGAGGTGATCCTGATCTCCCTTCATCTCAACTAATGATAGTTTTAATGCACTGTGGCTCAAACTCCCTAATGAGTTCTTGCATTTGGAATTATGGTTCCTATATAGATAAGACCATTAGGATTTTATAGTTTGATAAAAAAATATATTGGAATGTTTTTGGAAATTGTGATTACATACCATAACACACCTTCTAAGGGAATCAATAAAATGGGTATCCCAACAGCAATCCTTAACCAAGATAATATTGTTACCCATCTATCAGGACACTATCAATTGACAAAGGACGACCATATTATTAAATCAATCACTCATGTGTTCATCCAAATATTACTTAATTACTCGAGAATATTGATTTTATTTTTCATATATACATATATTTCCTTCCCAAACTCACTTCCTTCCTATTGTATTCCTTGAGGGATTTACCTATGAATATTCTAGATAATTCTCATGTTGAATCCACATCCACTTGAATGATGTGATCACAAATATACATATGCAATGATGGGTATCTAACACACTTGTTGGAGGGTACCATCAACATTGTACCATTCAATCCTTGGATGCTTCCCAACATGCCCTCCAAATCAAGAATAATTCAGAATCACCCAGTCAGTATTGAATGATGGTCTAAAACTAGATGGTGCCACCCAATGTCTTCAACCATTTTAGGAGAATATCCCTAGAACACAATTAACAGTATCTCCTATATTCCATCGAAGTCGACCATGAGGATACCAATGGCCCCGTCCCGATGACATAAGGGTCCTTCCAAAATTCCCCTTCCACTAACCTCCACCACAAACGATATGCAACAGAAAACCCTAAACAAGATAAAGGAGTTATTTTAGGATGTTCAGCCCATGTCCCTCAGAATAGCGGATGAAATAAAAACCATTAGGGACAACACCCAGCTAATATGGATCTATTTCATACCTTTTAACCCTATGGAGAAACCCACCAACCCATTTTGGTGGAAAACAGTAACTAGGAACATACAACTTTCCACCATAATTCCACCAGCTTGCAGAATCATCTAGAGGCACCCAACCAATCCCATCATCCAAACCTAGAGGATTTCCATAAGAATCAACATACAAGTACATAAAAATATTCATAAAATCAAGCGACTCTTCTTGTAGCATTAGAAGGATCTTACCAACCAAATGCGGCAAGAATCTGGAAGTAGGAACATACAGTTACCTACAGTCATAAAGCCTGCCAATAAACTCTTTTGGAAAAATTTGACGAAGTCAACTGGCCATTCCTAGAGATAACCAGCTACAATGAACATACAATCATTGCATCCATCAATCCTACCAACAGTCTCATTTGGCAGCACCAAGAGATGTATGTTGGAATTCTCTAATGACAAACCTGGGACAGACTCAATTGACTTAACCCAAACACAGGTACTATCAGAATCTACTGATATAAAATGGTATATATGACATGGTACATACATATAATCAATATATAGAATGGATATATATTATAATTCCAGATGCTGATTTGAGTAAGAAAATTTTAGATATGTTGAAAGGTTATACTCAAATTCATGCCCATATCCTAGAATCTTTCTAGAATATCATAATGAAAAAAATAGATATTCCATTAGGAAAAATACATAATTCTGTATCTATACCCTTGATGGCTGATCAACATACAACCCAATAGTAGATACACACCTATGTTCTAGTCCTGAAGGGTTATAGGACACACTCCCCAATATCATACGGTCAACCAGATCAGGTATAGACAGCTATTCTAGTTAGAGATAATAAATCTATTCTAATAGCCACTACAATGCAGGAACAAACACCTACCCTAAAAACAACATTTCCCAATATCTCAAATTGCATGTAATATGGCATCCCAAAATAACATTGATCAAACTCATTTGGAAAATCAAGATCATGTTTGTGATTTGGCTCCACATAATGGTGGTGTTATTGAAGCTCCCAAAAATTTATTTATTGCATCTCATGATCATACCTTCCCTCTAAAAATTATAGTTGTAGTAGTAGTAATTATAATGTTCCTCATAATACACTATATCATGAATTCATAATTCCTGATAATTCGGCCAATCATGAGATATTATCTCTGGATGAGAACCATGGAAACCCTCTGTGTGGCTAGAAGACCATGGATCAAGAGGATTTATCCCTTGGTGTAATACACCAGTGAGTTCCTCCCCATAAATGTCTTTGCTGTGAAATTTCCCTCTGTAATAGTGTTTCAATGTTTTATGATGATTCTTCAATATACAATGTAGTGATATGAAATATGTGTTGTATGAGGCACTTACAAACAAAAGGCTAGTCATGTATGATAAATTGTTACTGGAAGGTGAAATACATTCTTATCCAGAAGGCAACCCATGTAGACTATCATTCTCTGAACCTCCCTTAGGTCATTTTTCTTCAAATATATCAAAGGATACACCAACTACTCCCATTTCATCTAGTTAGACAATAAATAAGAATCCACTATGTCCTTTCTAGGGAGAGAAACCTCCTAAAAATGATGATGATGATATGTTGAACATTAAGAAACAAATAGCCAGGGGTGATGTACTAATTATGTTTTGGCCTATGGACACCACTTAATATAACATACCAAAGATGTTGGTAGATGATTATATTCATAATATCCTCTTCAATATATGGTAGAATATTCATCATCTGAATGCCAAATGAAAACCTAATGATTAATATCAATTTCATTTCAAGGTAATAGAAGAGATACAACACCAATTTGATTTGGAATCTCTATAGTTTTTTTGACATTTAAATATTTGGAAGTAATAGGAGCCCCTTTAATGTGCATGGATTAATAAATTAATGAGGATGCAACGTTTAATCATAGATATCCCATGTTATGTTCAAAACAGAGGATGGGGTGAACATAGAGAATTAAATTTTACTTTGATCCAGGACTAGAAAATTCTACAAGAAGTGGTCTCATTAATGTTTTTAGCCCAAGGGAGGCTACATCAGAAAGAATATTTTCAAGACTAAAGCAATTCTTTGCAATGACATGATTTGAATTGTTTTTTCCCAAATTAATGGATAAAGAGAGCATGGTATTGAGATATTTTATCATTAAGCATCAGAGAATATCGAATTGGACTCCCACATAGAGTATTTCATCCATTATATTGGACAACTGTCTGAAATAGGACAATAATCATCTGAATGGGATATTTATGTATGAGTCGTATAATGCACCAATAAAAAGATCATTCCAAAATTTGTAAAATGAGAAGAATAGTTTCAATGAAATTATTAATAAAATTACAATAAACACCCCAACCCATAGGTCTATGGGATTTTTTAACCCAACCCTTGGTGTCCAAAAATAGTTCCCGAAGGTTTGAGAAAGATAAACAGGAAGAAACCCACCCTACAGGGCTGGGGGTTATTTCACATCCATAATCTCCTCCTTAGCAGAAGTATGGTTTCCATCGATTATAGAAGAAGAATAAAAATTATTGCACAAATGAATTTTTTAGTGGATTCAATATAGGTTAATGTTCACCAGGATATTCATGGGAAATTAGAAAACAGGAGGACAAGGTATCATAGAGGGTGGGGAAGAAGGAAATAACACAATGATACTCACAGAATTCTAGAAATTCAATATATATTAGTTAATTTCATCAAGGAAATAATCAAATATCCTCTATAAAACGATTCCAATTTAGGAGAGTTAGAGGAGGATATTTTCAATAATAATAAGGCCCACAATAATGAACATTAATGAGGTGTTCTTTCATGAAACTAGTGGTTTAACAAAATGTTTTGTATTAGCTCTATTAATAAACATCCACCACTTCAAGAGGCCACTAATAAGGGAAAATATAATGTTTAGACTATGTATCACCTTTCCCCATGAGATGTTCAATCCCTTTATCTTGAGAAAATTATTTTTTCAGCAAGAGGTGGATATGTCCTAGTTAATAAGACTCAATGAAAGTTACCCTGAAGAAACATTCCAATAAAATATACTTCACAAGAATATCCTCAGCATGCACCACTAGTAAGATCACCATAATAAAGAGGGTTTGTTTCAACTAATATTGTAGATTAATAATTCCTTCAATTTATAGTACAAGTAGAGTAGTGTCAAGAACACCCATACAATCCTTTCCCAAATGGTTAGCCAAAAAAATAATGAAAGCACAACCATTGGTGGTTCTACTAGATTCCACACCAATTAATGATCTAAATGTCATTTGTATTTAGTTATTATATTAGCATGATGTTTCATGAATGGATTTTAACACCATTTTTTCACTAAATACACTATTAGAAGATGTGGAAGGATGGAATAAACCAATACTTCCAAAAAATGTTTATAGTTAATGGGTAGATTTGAGTCATCTTATTCCAAAATTTATAGAATACTATATTTGGAATCTTTAATGTCTTGGGAGATATGAAGTTGAATTTGATGCATTTTATATCTCACTATGATCCTATGATGGGGGACCCCAAGCAATAGGATGCAGTAAAACTCATATGATTTATAATATCATTACATGGGCCAGCCTTTGTATGGTATACATGTTTGTAGTCTCAGTCAATCTATGGATGGTAATATGTCTGTTATGAGTATATTTTAGAGTTCAACTCAGCAGTATTGAAGAAAAAAATCCTCTATCATAGAAACCGAACGAAAAGGGAGAAGAAAATAGTTTCATATTTCATTTCTTTTTGGAATGTATTAAAACAATCCTAGAATATAAGAGTCCCTCAAGAAGATTTGATGCCCATTTTTGTAGAAAATATCCAATATCATATGTGAACACCATGAATCCATGTATGATACAAAAGAGGGTTTATGGATCCCTCCTCTATTTCTAAACATGTTAAAAAATCTATCACATAAAATAAATAGAAATCCCAAGTAATCACGTCTTCTCCTATATGAAAAGGAAAGAACGTAGCCACTATAGTCACACAAATGGAGACCCATATAGGAAATCCTGTTTCAAATACCTCAACATATTGAATGGCTACACCTCCCAAACATTAGTAGAAATGAATACCTCTTCAAGATGAAAAAAATATAAAAAGAAAGAGACAATTTTATGAGTTAAAAAATAGGGTCTATTCTTTTTAAAATGACTTTGTCCTCAGCTTCATCTTATTAGATTTGAAAAACAACATAGTTCAATTTTCAAGGACAGAAACCCTAATAAAAATGAGATAAGGAACTCCAAAACTATTTCCCCTACCATAAAATTATTTGGTACCCCATTTAAGAGTGTTATTTTCATAAATAACTCTTTTGTAAGATGGTGATCACCAAGAACATGAAAATAAAATATTCAATAACCTAGGTAGCATGTGTTATTGTGACCCATATTGATGAGGAAGGTGAATGGAAGGATTTCAAAAGAAAGAATTTTATAAAATTCAATGATTGGATGGTCTGTAAAAAAATAAACAAAACCCATCTAATTTTAAGAACATAATTGAAAAAATGAAATTTTTTTTCTTGAAATATCCATTATTGAAATTCCATTGTAATGAAAATCACACTTTTATGATGGTCAATCATAAAAAATATCATTGCTGGATGAATATAGAGTAATTAGAAGAAGTTGAGTTTTTGTGATGGATAAATTCATCAATGAATATATCATATTTCATGACAACCATATCAAAATCATGAGCAATACCCTACCAAATGGCACACCAAGAATCAACCTTTCAGGTAGACATCTCATCTGAAAAAGAGTTGATGTTAATCATAATTAGAATTTTAATTTTAATAGATCCCTATGAAAGTGTTAATTACAATTATTATCCTTATTTTCCAATTCAATATTAGGGAACTAGGAGAAGATTTCATCATGGTTTATGGCACATCGGAAGACGTTGGCTTGCTAAAAGCCAATACTCCAACCAAACCCCTCTTCAAACTATTTATGTAGTAGAAAATCATGGAAGAGACCTCTAGAGATCTCAGAAGAATCAAAATAATTACCCCAAACATGATAGAGTATACATTGACATGATCATATAAGAATATTGATTAGAGGATATAATATGACTTTCTCAGATATTAGGAGGATCTAGAAAAAATAATCCACAAATAATATAAGTATTTATATCTTCTACTCTGAAAAATGGTACATTCACTTCAAGGGAATCACCCTCTAAGATAGCTAAAAAACAACGTCCCCATAATTTAAAACACAGACCTGTTGATCAAAAGTAATATTTTTCGTAGGAATTGGCCCATGTACGATCCATGATATCAATCATGGATGAATGAATCAATCAAAGGATCTCTGGTAATAACATATTGATGCATAGTCAATCCCTAAATAGTTATAAAAGTATGTTTCTTCCATATAGATTTTCTATATACCGAATTAACTTATATAATTAAATGTGTTCATATCTTTCAGTAACCAAGATGTGGATGTTGTCATATTAGGAATCATTAAGTCCATGATATTTCTTGAATGATCAATGAAATTGATATCTGTTGATCCATCAATGACAATGGTTTTGGATTCAACCTTATTCAAGTCTAGACACATATTTAGTTTTCTCTCAATGATTCCCAATAGTCATCATCCACAATGATGTTACTGGAGTATGAAAAGAATGAGAAAGAACCAATCATTGAGATTAACCTTAGAACTCAGGTAAGAGATACTGTATCTTATATAGAGATCATGGTTGTCCAATAGGTCAATGATTTCAATATTCTGTTATGGAGACCGTAGCTATATCAACATGCATCCATTCCTTCATCGTACAACCATTATCTCAAATATTTTTTCAATGGTCAAATTGCGACGTTTCATGGTGATAAGGCCCCATTAAAAACATATGAATCTCAGTGCATTGAGGAATAGTTCTATCATAGAAATGGAAAAAAATCAATGTATATTAATATTATTTGAATCAATTCATTGAATGGTTTTGGAAAAGATCCCATTCTTTCATTAATGAATATTACTGTAGATTATGTGTTACCCATTAATAATTTTAAAGGGTTGTCCCAAATCATATAACTCATTCAGTGTATTCCATAATGTCACATGTCAAAATTGAGCCGAATAACACATGGGAAATAATAGATTCAATAAGCACTAATGAAATCCTAAACATAGATTACTTCATTCCATCCATCAAACATCATCTTGACTCTACTAAATCATCCAGACCAGAAGAATTTGTTTCACTTCTAATATAATAAATGATTTATGATTTTAAAACCATTATTTTCCCATAATATCTTCAAATAGAAACTTTATCATTATTTGGGTCAGATATGGTTGCGTCATCTTCACGATGTCTAAAAAATAACTAATCCCCAAGCTCTGAAAGTCTTGGTTCATCACTTACCATTCATGTAGAAGATTAAGAAGTAAAATATGATTAATGATAAGAAGAGGAAGTCCTTATATATTCCACTAAAATAATTTAAGAAGGAATCTCCACCACTAAGGATGATCTCGTGGAAATAAATATTGGTACATAAGAGTATTCATTCCCACTCTGATTATTTTGTCCATGTATTATGAAGATAAAGTGGTTATTAAATACATTCTAGAGAAATATTGAGATATTTTTTATTGGAATTACATACATATTCTAGGTCATGAAAGAGAGGTAGTGTCTCATAATTTGGTCTTACCAAATGATCATCAGGGATACAAGGTATCTAGATGAACACATCTGAATCATGCCTCAAAAATTGTGGATGATGTTGATATACATATCAATTTCAATTTCATACGAGAGGTTAAATATCTATTATGGCTATCAAATATTATCCCTTTAAAAAATAAAAAAGGTAAAATCATAATGTGAGAAGATTTTATTGATATAAATTGGCATTCTCCCAAAGATGAAATACTGGTTCAAATCAAATACCAATTGATTGATGGAACAAATATATATAAAGCAATCTCCTTCATAGATGGATAATATTTATATAAAGGAATCTTGGTGGACCTATAATACGAAGAACCTATATCCATCAGATACCTCATAGAATATGTTTCTATTGAGTAATACCCTCCAACTAGAAGAATGTTAGTGCAACATGTGAAACTGAAATGCACCACATCTTTTAACCCATCTTGGGGAAATTAGTTTAACCCATTGTTTATGATCTAGTATTAAAATCCTAAAAATGTTATGATCACTTGGATGACATGGAAACAATATTCATAATCCTTTGGTTGCATATTATTATATTAAACCCCATGAAATTTTCATTTCATTTAACCTCAGGAAAATATATTATTCTTATAGTATTCCACTGAGGCATCAACAACAATCCTTATAATAATGGAGATATCCTCATCATGTCACCTCCTTGAAATATGAAATATTATAGAGGACATATATGAATCATGTCCTAAAACCGATGCATCATAGCTAAAATTACACTCAAGTGTTTTCCCTTCACCAAATTGATTATGAACGGGGTTAAATATAAATGGACCAATGAATAACAAGAAGAATTTTAAACTCTCAAGAAATATCACTTAATTCCATCGGTATTGATGGCACCTTCTGAAGGAATACCACTCATCCATTATGTTATAACTCTGGAGCCATCACTGGTAAACATTTTTACATAGAACAATGATGGTTGGAATGAAATCAACCATTATTATCCCAGTCAAACCATGATCAATGTAGAGACATGATATTTTGATATTATGCAGAGATTCCTAGAAATAATCATTGTAGTTCAGAAGTTAAGGCATTACTTATAGTATCAGAAGGTCTATTTGGTCCCTCACGATAACACACTCAAATTTATCCCGAGTCTCTCTATGTAGACAATATGTCTAGCCTGGTGGGTAGTTATTTTATTGTAGTATGATATGAATATTCATCCTAAAAATGTAGTAAAAAACATGATTTAGACGTAATCCTTGTTGAGTAGCAATATACATAAGAAAAATCATTAAATGGCATAATACCTAATGAAGAAAACTTCCGTATTAATGAAATACCTCAATCATGGGAACTGTGATTTAGTGGTGCTTCTAGAAGTCCAACATGGAAGAGAATGGGATATAATATGCTCAAAAATGTTTGGATCGAAATTATTATTATCTCCCTAGAAAAATATTTGATTCCTTACTCTCTCATGATATCATATTGTGGTACTAATAATGAAGTATAATATTGTGATCTCATTGTGGGCCTGGAATTAGAACTCCTTGTATCATTGGATTTATAGGAGGTGACGAGTGATTCAAAATTGGAAATAAAATAGATTAATGGGGAAAAGCCATTAAAAATGAACTAATACGTTTATGTGGTAATGTCCATCATTTAATGGCCTAGTTTACCTTTTATGCATTAGAAAAATAATATAAATCCCAGGATGATCTAAACAGTGATGTGAAAATCATCAGAAATTCTCCTCATCATGTGGTTTTGACTTTTTCCAAATCATAATAAATGATATAAAATAAAAAAACACCATTCTTAAGCCATATGGTCATGCCATTGGATAGATGGAACCTAAAATGGAATATCCCCAAAATTGATTACTTCAACATGATAGAGATGGAAGATAGAATTTATTGTCATGAGATGGTAATTTCACAATTTATAATTGGACAAATCAATAAAATATACTCCATAGACGAGGCTTCGAAAAAATTCCCCTCGGATGAATTGATGGGTACACAACTGTGACATTCATGAAAGAAGTGCATTCATAATCTTGTGGTGCCCACAAGTCTGGGTATAGGGTTTCTAATCAAATATCAAATCATGGATTATTTTGGCATTCAATGATGTGGGATTTCATATATTTATCTATTAAGTGGAACCCATTCATTGTTCATGTCATCTTCATTCATTAACCCCTGGAGTTTCTATATACAATTAAGTACACTATTCCATTTGCTATATAGGGAATGGATGTAGTAAGACCATATCTTCTAGCTACGACCAAGAAGTTTAAATACATCTTTTTTTGATATGGTTTACTTCTGTAAATGGACATATCATTATCTCTTAGAGAATATGGGTCTAAAAAAATTGTTACCTTTTTAGACCTAATATAATAACTAGATTTCGTGTGTCATTTAACATATGGATAGACAATGTCCCAAATATCTATTTTTACTAATGTATGGAAGCTATATCATGAATAAAATATCAAATCCAACCATTCATACAACTATAATACAACATAAATATTGATAGATAGAGGATTTCAACAAAACATAGTGCAATATGGTCCAAAAAATTTGTTAATAAAGATATGAAGTCATGGACTGATAAACTCTTGCATGCCTTATGGACATACCAGACTACTACATGTACTATAACATGGTTAACTCCATACCCATTGGTATATATAATAGAATATATATTTCAAATTCAATGTCAATATCCCTTACTCTAATTTTATATTTCTGATTAATTATCTACAGAAAAGCAGTCTAAGAAGATACTACATGAGTAAGAGTAATTGGATGAAAATAGATCACACATCATGCATCACATGGAAGTATATCATAATTGAGTAGCATGAGCATTCAACAAGATATTTGAATTCCATTTATTCCCCAAAGAGAATTGGTATGGTTCAATAGGACTCACATGATACCTAGAAAGATGCCTCTAAAACACGAGCCAACGTGGGAATGACATTACTACATACATAATATCTTCTGTAATGTATCTTCTTTCGTACTATCAATGATTGGTGAAATCACTAAAACTACAACCAATATAAGTTTCCTGATGAAATACATTCTAAAATCCTAAATATATCATCCTAGTAGTATTATGATAAACTGTGTAACCACTAACTACCTATTTGCATGATTCTAGACTACATAGCACCATACATGACCATGTTTTATGTTTTTAAACAGTGTGGTATCTTCATCCATGTTGCATATCGTCTAACTTTATAGAATGAGGTCCTACTAACATAACATGAAATTGTAAATCACAATTCTTCTTCACCAAATGACATAAAACTACACATTTAACATCTCCATAATTTTACATCAGTAAAACTCCCATTATAACAAAAATTGAAATTCTTTTTGATCGCCCAAAGGATGGGTATCATTCATGAGATAACATTTCTCACATCAGGTCCACTCCATAGTGGCACATGAACGCCAATTCTCCCTATATTTGAATCAGGTCTTCATAGGGACCACTTTTCAAGTACTAAGAATGGATTGATTTTCATTCAATTGAGATACATAGTAAATCCTAGATCTCCTATTAAGGGCATAACCACATCCAAAAATATTCAATTTTTCCCATTATTTGTATTTGAGATAATTATATACTAGGAACCCTTCTAGAAAATATGGATTGATTCTCATACCTTCTTTTATTTTGGGTAGACCATTAATCTAGAATGTATTAAATCACCCATTTATCACATAATCATTTAATAGGTTTGGGGAACCATCATCAAAAAAAGACATGTGGATTGATTCTCATTAAATTTGAAATATGTAGTGACATGTGGATCTTATCTACTGGTCCAGTTGTAATATTTTTTTCTTTTCATATTGGTGCATCTTTATCCACACCACATGATATTAAAATAGATGGAACATTTAAAAAACCATGTAGAGACCCATACGTATCGTACATATACATTACATTACTTTTTCATAAATCTTAATACATTATAAAAACAGATTCCCAAAGACTGTATTGGTTTAGTGTCTTTGGGAAAACTCGGAATATAATCTTCTAATCATGTTGAAAGATCATAAACATCTATCATAACGATCTTATCCTTTTTTTCCTACCTAAAACCTATCTTTAAATCCTGGGGAAAGAAATAATTTAAAAGGTGAGCTCAAATTCTTAGTAAGGGAAAACATGGAGAACACAAAACAACCCATAAACATTTGAATGTAAAACCTTGAACATAAAACATCAAAATCACGAGTAATGAAATAAATCTTTGCAGTACATAAGGGAATAGATCATAAAGGAACATTGGTCATGATAAAATAGCCTAGTAATTAAACATGTAATTGTGGAAAACCATTAGGCACATGATATGATTTCCATATTATCCAAGACATTGCTGCCAAGATCATCATAGTGTAGAAAGTCCCTTAATCAATCGAGTTCACTCTCATTCTAGTCCTGTATCGCTAAACCGGATTAAATTTCCGTTCCAAGAAAGTCTATCTTATGTGATATAAATCTTTAACCCATGTATTAGAGGAAGATGTAACACCCCAATCTTCTATGGTACACTTTTATTTAAATATTATTGTAGTGCGTGTTGTACAAAACTTCGAGTTATAATACACACCCCAACCAATCAAACAAGTTGTTATGAATAGTAATAACAACTTTTTGAAATTTAATACATTTTATCATTCAAAATGGAATTCATTTTTTGATTCGTAATATTGAAATTGGCTTTGGGTGAATTTTTTGTACTTTTCGGATAACTTTCATATTTTGATGAATAGTGAACATTACTAAATTTAAATTAAAAACAACATTTTTAATCAAATAATTAATTGTCAAAAATTATGAAATTGATTGATTTTAGATTATAATTAGATTATATTTTTACCATTTAATCCAATTTTGGTCACTGGATATAATTTCACTTTTAAATTGGACATAAGCAAGTGCCAATCTTTTGATAGTTATTAACTCTTAAAAAAACGCTTTTTGTTTTAACAATGGGAATTAATTTTAAATTAATTTTTGCCACTTATGTGTTTTGAATGTAGAAAAATGGATTCTATATTTAGAATTATGAGTTCCAAATTGTGTAAATAGGTATCTTATATTGTTAGTTATTTGAATAATTACTTCGGTTAATATTTTATTTACCATGGTTTAAGGGTAAATCCTGTAAATAAGGGTAAAATATAATATTTTCATAATAATAACATACCCTAAAACGTGTCCTAACCCTATTAGTTGATACATGTCCAACCATGGTAATCGTTGGGATGATTTTGGGACACCATGGATCCACTTGTATGTTATAATGACACTTTATATTAATTAAGTTAATGTAAATACAAAAATGAAAAAAGCATATATCTTTTAGAAAAACAATTTTTACATAAGGTTATATAGGTAATATTTTTGAATAAAAATATTCAATATATAGTTTAAAAGTTTTCCAACATAATTGTATTTTATTTATAATTTTTAGACATTGAATAATTAACTCTATTTGTGACATAATAATGATTCATCATTTTCTTTATTAATGAATTAATCAAATAATTAGTATTTTAAAAGCTAAAATAAATATAATTTGAACGTTTTGATGACATCCAAAAAAATTATTGGTTAATATTTCATGTTAGGATTTCTTAAATGATTTTTTTAATAATTAATATAATTTTCAATATTTTATGAAAAATCATTTATTAAATATTGTCAAGATTGAAATAATTGAGTTTTTTAAAAACAATATTATATTATGAATTGATATTATATTCATAAAAATCCAAGGATCAGAAAAAAGGACTTATATAATAATAGGTGTATCATTAATGGACCACATGGACATCACTTGAATGTATATAGTATGTTTCTTTAGTATATAATATAAAAAATAAAATGAGACATAGTAAATGTCAAACTATTTTACTAAGAGTTAAATCCAAAAGATAAAGTTAACACAGTGACCCAAACATGTCTAAAACATATTGGTTGAGTGCTTTTCAACCTATAACCACCTTAATATTTAAATAATCCACTTTTTGTGATTAGAAAATGAATATGAATTTATTATAAAATAATATTCCTAACTTTTCCAAAGGTTCTTCTCACCCCTCTTATAAAAGGGTACTCCCCCTTCCATCTAATTCACACCTTCGAAGCCTTTTTTCACCACCAAACACTGCACATATATTCTATAAACTCCCAAAAATTCATCCTAGCGGACTTATATCAATCATAAATCCAACCTATGGATCTCTTTTCATCAAATCAAAATGAAGAACCTGAAAAAGAGATAATGTTTTCAACACCCTCTTTCAAGTTACTTTCTTCTTCAACTTCTTCTTTATTTATTATTTCAATTATAAAATAATAACTCCAGTATATTCTATATACTTTGATGTTATTATAAATATAGTACAACCATATTCAGTATTCAATCCATCCTTTTAATGACATGTCACCATACGTGCGTACAGACTACTGTCTCCACAAACACGATGAGATTCATTCCCCATCGTATCCATTCAAGTATAATTGTCATTTTATGAATAAAAATAATGTTAAAGGACTTTATATCATTATGTATATGAATAAGATACAACCTATCCATAAAAAACACAGATTACATGACAAAACATATAAACGAAAACGAGTAAGTCAACACCTGAAATGACGATAATACAAAGATATTATTAAAAAATCAATGTTAAAAGATCTTATATGATATCATATTATTGTATATAATTATTGTATAATTTAATAATAGTTATTTTACCATTATAAAAGAGCTTAACCTACCCTCGTCCAAGGAAATTTACAAGGTAAGGGTTTATTTCACAATCTCTTCATTATCCGAGGGTGTTATACGTAATTATCTACTGGGACCTATTTATCATCCACATCCATGTTTCATAAAAATTTATTCCAAGTCATTATTACTATTTTTAGACTATGGGTTAATGTCATTGATACCCTTGTTTGACTTTTTATATGATTTTTATATTGAAATCTTTCTGTCATTTTCCAAACAATGTCCCTTTTAACCTTTTCAACAAAATTAAGATAATAATGTTTTTTTAAACTTATACGGTGGGTGTGGATATTTTCTGCCATTATAAAATCCTCGAATCTTCCCTAAAAATCTTATAACGATATTTTCAATGTAAATATTTTATTTTATAATTATGCGACTTTTAAATGATTTCACAAAAAGATATATTTCTCACAAATAGTTTTGATTTTATCTATGTCTCCATCCTTTGATGGATTTTGAGATTATTTGAAGATGATTTATTATGATAGAAAACATCCATATTGTATTGAAGGTTTTGTGATATGTTTTACTGTGGATGTGTTATTTTTATACCATTAATGGATTATGGATAAAGTATTGACATTTCATATGCTATTTTTAATATGAATGATTATGTTATGTTTAAACCTGTTAATATAAAGAATCCATTGGAATTAATAGGTGACGGGTGGAGCCCGTTATAGATCCTCGATGCATCGGTAGATCTCATGAGACAAACTAGTGTATTGGCACAAGGACTTGACAAAATCTTATTTTTCTTCCTGGCACAAGGCCTTGACTATGTGGTTATGATAGTATGGAATTATGCATTCCATCATTATGAAAGTGTTTATTGATACTGCATGTGATTATTAGATTAGTAGAATATCCATGTGACTATGTAAATGACATTATTTCATTTTATTTCTTCCATATTATACTGACGTCCAAGTATAAAAGTTTTTGGTTTTATTTATACATTTCCATAAATGTTTATGCCCATTTATGAAAGATTATACTATATTGTTATCCTTACTTGACATCTGAGCTCACCCGTTTCTATGTTTTATTTTTTCTAGGATGTGAAGAAGTATATTATGAATTACCTACAGGGATAATATAAGGGGAAATGAGTGTGGAGACAAGATGATGTCGTAGTTTTCACATTATTATGTAATGTAAACTTTATTAATGTATCTAGTGATTCTAAGGATAATAAACTAATCGGCCTTTTGAGACATAATCTTTTTTGATCATGCCAATGTTATGTAATAATGCACCGACTCTGGGTAACTAGGGTCGGGGCATTACAGTTGGTATTAGTGGATGATTAGTACAAACCATACAAGATAGATTTAGATAAACTCTGATTAGAGCACATAGACCTAAGATAATCATTGAAGATCAGTATAGAAGGACATAATAGAATTTCTGAATTGTAGATATTTTGTGAGTTTTCCGAGAAACGCATCCCTGTATGGATATGAGCAAGTAGAGGCAGCTCTGGCATAGATGTACCAAGGGGTAAAACCCAAAAACACCGATTTGATCTAGACTTGAACGGGAACCGGTGCATGACAACGAGCCTTGCTGCAATTTCGGTTACGAATCTCCCGGGGGATATGGTTAGGATAATTTCAATTTCTTTACAAACCATTATAAAGGGTTTAAGAGTATATACGTCCTCAATGAAAACATTTTTATTATTATGGATTATATCCATTAACTGTTCAATTCATGTTAAGAGTATTCCATGTTTGTATTTAGGTATTGAGATTCATAAACTAATCTAATGTATTCCATTGTTTAAAAATGGATCCTAGTGGAAAAAATGGATACCTTCTCAATGTATGAACTCCATGTAGGGATTTCCATCCTGCTCAAGATAATAATAGTCGAGCTGGTGATGAAACTGGTGCTGATCATCTAATCACCATATCAGGACAACTCACGTAGGTTATAAATAATAACATTACCAGTATAGAGCAACCTCATCCACAATGTGGCAGATCAATTTTAGATCGCTTCATGAGGCAACAACCACCGACATTCAATGGGAGTAAAAATCCCTTAGTTTCTGAGCAATGGATAAAATCTGTAGGGAAAATATTCCATGCCTTGGGGAGTAGTGAAAGGGAAAAAGTTATCATGGTAGTTTGCCGACTCACTAGAGATACCGATCAATGGTGGTCATTAATTCAAAACAATAAAGAAGATGATGAAGTATCAAATATAGAATTGAGGGAGTTCAATGAGAGTTTTTTAGAAAAATACTTTCCTCGTGACCATCGAGCAGATATGGAAAGGCAATTTCTGAGTCCGAGACAAAAGGAAGACGAGAATGTCGCAATGTGTGAGGCTAAATTTACAAGGTTTTCGAGCTATGCAGTAGATTATATACGTAACCCAAGATGTAATATTGATCATTTTTATGGGTTAAAATCATTTCTTCATCGAGAATTAGTGTCACAATCATTCTCGTCGTATGAAGATATTGTCTCATGTGCTATCAAGATAGAAAAATAATTCCCTATGTCTTTTGACTATAAAGAAAATAAATAGAAGAAGAGATCTAATGATCACTATGGAAATGGAAATGAATGGAAGAATAGAATTGTTGATTATCCATCCTGTAGTAAATGAGGGAAGAAACACCCTAGTACATTCATGAAGGGAATGATAGTCTGTTATACGTTTGGTGAAAAAGGCCATGATGCTCATGATTCCAAGGGGATGAAAGAAGCTACTGAGGTTCAATGCTACGACATCAGGGATATGGGACATTATTAAAATAATTTTCCTAAGTGTTAGGGGAATGTAACTCAGAAAAGGCCAAGGTATCAAGGCCAAGCTTATGCTATCACTATTGTTGAGGTAGATGCTCCGAAAGACATGTTGGCAGGTAATTTAATGGTTTCCTCCAGTTTAGAAAATGCATTATTTGATTATAGATAATCGCATTGTTTCATATCATCCCAGTTTGCTAAGAATATTAGATATTTCCAATTATAATTAACAAGGGAGTTTTCAGTTAAAACTCATAAGAGAAGTATCATTGCTACAACATTCTGTGGATCCATTCCCATTAGGGAATATAAAGGTTCTTTATCTACTGATATAATCGTCATACCTATGATTGAGTTTGATATAATCCTTGGTATGGACTGGCTTTCTGACCATGATTTGAAAATTTATTTTAAGAAGGAGGTTACAATTTTTGATGATGATGATAAAGAAAACCTTATCTTTAGAGTAGAATCATCACCACCTGATTCTTATCTAGATCCACCCTGAGTAGCTCAACTAAATTCAATTATTGGGGAGGAAGAGATGGAAATAAATGTAGGTGAGGAAATGAATTTACAAATAGAGGATGTACCAATTGTGAGAGAAGATTTTTATGTGTTTTCAGAAGATTTACCTGGTCATCCTCCAGAATGAGAAATTGAATTTTCCATTGATTAAATTCCCAGTTCAAGACCCATATCAAAGAACCCTTATATAATGGACACTATGGAATTAGTTGAACTAACTAAACAATTAGTGGAATTGAGTAATAAGGGACTTATTACCCCTATTGTTTCACCATGAGGCTCCCCTGTCCTTTTTTTATGAATAAAGATGGATCTATGAGTTTATGTATCGACTATAGGGAAATCAATGCTATAACAATAAAGAACAAGTATCCCCTACTTCACATTGATGATTTATTTGACCAACTGCATGGAGCACAATAATTTTCAAAGATTGACCTTCGATCTGGATACCATCAGTTGTGTGTGAAGAAGGAAGACATTCTGAAAACAACATTTCGAACTTGGTACGGGCATTATGAGTTTATAGTAATGCCTTTTGGTCTGACTAAAGCACCCTCTGTTTTCATGGATCAAATGAACAGAGTTTTCATGGAATATCGTGATGATTTTAAAGTGGTATTTATTGATCCTATCTTGGTATATTCTAAAATCTACGAATACCATGAAAATCACTTTTGCAATATCCAGAAGACTCTTAGAAGACATGAATTATTTGGGAAGTTTACCAATTGTGAATTCTAGATTTAGGAGATCTCTTTTTGTGGCCATATTGCTTCTATGTATGTAATACTTGATGATCCGTCTAAGACAAAGGAAATCCAAGAATGGCCAACCCTGATGAGTATAGCTGAGGTACACAATTTTATTGGTTTAGAAGGTTATTATCAGTGTTTCATCCAGAATTATTTCCGTTTGGATAACCAATTAACGAAGCTCAAACGTAAAGGGGTTAAAAATTATTGGACAAAAGATTGTGAAAAAATGTTTTGAATAATTGAATAGAAGATTAGTCAATTCCCCTATATTGACTCCACCATCGAGGAATGATGGGTTCGTTATTTATAGTGATGCATCAAATAAAGGACATGGTTGTGTTCTTATGAAGATTGATAGTGTTATTTCCTATGCATCATGATAGCTAACAATTCAAGAGAAAAACTATCCTACTCATGATATTGAGTTAGAAACAGTAATCATTACTTTGAAGAATTGGAGACACTATATCTATGGTGAAAAAATGTGAGATTTATACTGATCACAAGAGTTTGAAGTATATTTTCTCATAGAATGAACTCAACATGATGCAAATGTGATGGCTTGAGCTACTCAAGGATTATTATTGCACGATACCCTACCACCCGGGGAAGGAAAATAAGGTGGCAGATGCATTTAGTAGAAAGGATCATGGAATTTAGAACAAGATGAGAATCAAAAGGAACCTATATATATGGATCTAGTAAATAAGGATATAGGAATCAGCCTGGAGGTAAAACATCAATAATTTTTCAAATGATTGTCAAAACATATTTACTAGAAAGGATAAAGAGTTCCTAGAACAATGATATAGAGTTTAAATAGAATATTGAAGCTATGAATGAAGGGAGATTGAGTGGCTTTGTGTATGAAGATGGAATGTTGACATTTGTGAAGAGACTTTGTGTTCCCGGTATACCTGATATAAAAAGGGAATTGTTGGACGATTCTCATAGTTCCAATTCTTCTATACACCCTAGGAGAACCAAAATGTATATATATTTGAAAGAAATTTTTGGGTTGGACAACATGAAGAGGTAGATTACTGACTTTGTGTCAAGATGTATGGTTTTTCAACAAGTGAAATATGGAAGTCAACAGCCTGGAAGAGTCATGTAACCTCTTCCCATACCGGAGTGGAAATGGGATAATATCACTATGGACTTAGTCGTGGGACTACCAAAGACTTCTAGAAGGAATGATGCAATATGGTTCATTGTTGATCATCTTACAATGTCATCACATTTTCTTGATATAAGACAAGATCTACTACTTGAACGTATAACAAGACTATATATTAATGAATTTGTGAGACTTCATGGAGTACCACTATCGATTATTTCTGATCATGATCCCCATTTTACTAAAAGATTCTGGAAAAATATTTAGAAAGCCTTAGATATTGAACTTCGTTTGAGCACTTCCTACCACCCGCAAACTGATGGAAAATTAGAATTGATTTTTAAAAACATAGATGGAATTGCGAGATCTTCCTCACTTGACTTTCAGGGTATGTGGGATCAGTATTTACCTATAGGGGAATTTTGCTATAACAATAGCTTCCATTCAAGTACTCAGATGACACCATATGAAGCATTATATAGAATGAGATGTCACACAGCAACCTGTTTGGATGATGTTAGTGAAAGAAAAATTGTAGGCCAACAAATAGTGATGGAAACGATGGAAAAGGTGAAGGTAATTCAAAACAACATCAAAGCAGCTCAAGGTAGGCAGAAGAGCTATGCTGACAAATGAAGGAAGGATTTGGAATTTCAGGAAGGAGATCATGTTTTCTTAAAGGTATCACTATGAAAGGGAGTTATACATTTTGGTAAGAAAGGTAAATTGAGTCCAAGGTACATCGGTCCTTTCTAAATTCTAGAACGAATTCGGGTTGTAGCTTACCGTTTGGGCATGCCTCTAAGTCTCTCCAAAGTTCATGATGTGTTCCATGTATCACTGTTGAGAAAATACATGCTTGATCCAACACATGTACTCACCTATGAGGAAATAGAATTGGAACCTGATCTATCTTATTGCGAAGAGTCCGTCATGATTCTTGATATAAGAAAACAAATGCTGAGAAACCAGACAACTCGTTTGGTTAATGTTCTATGGAGAAACCATATGATGGAAGAGGCAATGTGGGAACCCAAGGAACTTATGATGAAAAAACACCAGAGTCTTTTTACACAGTAGTATTCTAGAAATTTCAAGGATAAAATTATTTTAAGTAGAAGAGAATGTAACACCCCAAGCTTCCACTGTACGCTTCTCATTGAATAATACAGTTTCATGTGTTGTAAGAAACTTCGTGTTCTAACACAAAACACAACCAATCAAACTATCCATTATGAATAATAAAACCCACTTTTTAAAATGTTATAAAATTTAACTGTCAAAATGGACTTCATTTTTGGATTCTGAATATATAAATGAGTTTAGCGTCAATCTTTGGTACTTTTCAGATAACTTTTATATTTGGATGAATAGAGAAAATTTCAAAATTTTAAATAAAAAACAAATTTTTTAATAAAAATAATTAATTATTATTAATAATGAAATTGAGTGATTTTAGAATATAATTAGATTATATTTTTACCATTTAATCCAAAGTTGGTCATTGGACATAATTTCACATTTAAACTGGAAATAACAAAGTGCCAATCTTTTGATAGTTATTATATCTTAAAAACACGCTTTTTGTTTTAACAACAGAAATTACTTTTAAATTAATTTCTTCCACTTATGTGTTTTGATTTCAGAAAAATGGATTCAATATTTAGAATCGGGATGTCCAAATTGTGTAAATATGTTAATTTTAGTTTTAGACAGTTTGAATAATTACTGCGGTAAATATTTTATTTACCATGGTTAAATGGTAAATCCGGTAAATAAGGGTAACAAATAATATATTAATAATAATAAATTACCCTAAAACGTGTCCTAAAATTATTGGTTGATATATTTCCGAACATGGGCATATTTGAGTCTATTTTGGGACCTAATAGATCCAATTTTATGTGATAATGACACTTTATATTAATTAGGTTAAAGTAAATACAAAAATGACATAAACATATATCTTTTAGAAAAACAATTTTTACATAGGTTATATATGTTATATGTTTGAAAATAAATATTAATTAAGAAGCTAAATAGATTTCATACATAATTGTATTTTATTTATAATTTTTATCCATATAATATTTAAATTTATTTATGACACAATAATGATGCAGTATTTTCCTTATTAATGAAAGAATCAAATAATTAGTATTATAAATGTTAAAATAAATATAATTTGGAAGTTTTTATGACATCCAAAAATTATATTGGTTAAAATGTCATGTTACTAGTTCTTTAATTAATTTGGTTCGAATTAATAATGTTTTTAAGACTTTAACAAAAATCAATCATTAAATATTGTCAAAATTGACATAAATGACTTCTTAAAACACATATTATATTATTAATTGATATTCTATTCCTTAAAATATATGTTTTAGCTAAATGACTTACATAATGAAAGGTGTGTCATTAATGGACCGCTTGGGGGTCACTTGGATGTATTTAGTCAATTTATTAATTATATAATATAATAATACAATGAGACATGGTAAATATCAAACTATTTAACTAAGAGTTAAATCCAAAAGATAATGTTAATATACTCATAAAAACCTATCTAAAACCTATTGGTTGAGTGGTTTTTGACCTATACCCACCTTAAAATTTAAATAATCAACTTTGGAGCCATTATAAACCGAATATGAATTTATTATAAAATAATATTTCTAGCTTTTCCAAAGGTGGCCTTCACCCCTCTTATAAAACGGCACCCCCTTCCCACTAATTAACACCTTCAAAGACTCTTGGCTCAGCCAACCCCTGACCAAATATTTTCTCAACTTCTCTAAATTTATCCTAGAGGATATTTTTGATCATAATTCCAACATAAATAACCCTATTTTTCCAATCAAAAGGAAGAACCCGAAGAAGAGGTAATGTTTTCACCACCCTTTTTCAATTTCCTTTTTTCTTGAACTTCTTATTTCTCTATTATTTACATTATAAAATAAAAAACTCCAGTAACTTCTATATATTGTGATCTTATTATAAATATGGTATAACCATATTCAGTATTCGATCCATCCTTTGAATGACATGTCTCCATACATGCGTAAGTACGGCTTACCGTCTCCACATCGTGGTGTGATTGTTGTTCAAAACATTATTATATGGATATATAAGATAATGATGTGTAATTTTTTTATATAATACATATAACATGATAGTGATTCTTTATATATGATATATCATCCAATTATATATTATTTTAATATCAAAATAGTTAAATTGTCTCTGGTGCATACGTACGGACTACCGTCTCCACGAACTTGATGAGATTCATTCCCCATCGCATCCATTCAAGTCTAATTGTCATTTGAGGGTCAATTTTTTTAAGGAAATGATATAATTATATTTATTAATAAGATACAGCCTATCCATAACAAACACGGCTTACGTAACAAAATGTATAAAAGAAAACGAGTTAGTTAACACCCTAAATGACGATAATACAATAAAATTATTAACAAAACAATGTTAAAAGATCATATATGATATTATATTAATGTATATGATTTGTTTATAATTTAATAACAATTATTTCACCATTATACAGGAGGTTAACCTACCCTCTACCAAGGAAAAGTACAAGGTAAGGGTTTATTTCACAGTCTCTTCATTATCCGAGGTTGTTATACGTAATTATCTTCCGGGACCTCTTTATCATCCACATCCATGTTTCATAAAAACTTATTTAAAATAATTATTAATATTTTAGAGAATATGGTAAATGTAAATTATACCATTTTTTTTATTTTTATAAGAAGTCTATTATGGAATCTTTCTGTCGTTTTCCAAACTACGTCCTTTTTCACCTTTCCTGCAGAATTAAGTTAAGAATGTATTTTTAAACTTATACAGAGGGTGAAGATATTTTCTACCATTATAAAATCTTAAAATCTTCCATTACAAGATTATAAGGATATTTTCAAAGTAAATGTTTTATTTTATAATTATGGGACTTTTAAACGATTTCAAAGAAAGAGATATTTCTATCAAATTGTTTTGATTACATCTATGTCAACATCCATTGATGGATTTAAAGCATATTTAATGTTGATTTATTATGATAGAAAATCATTATATTGTATTTAAGGTTTTGTGATTTTTTTTAATATGTATGTATTATTTTTATACCATTCATGGTTTATGGAGAATGTATTGACATTTCGTATGCTTGTTTTAATACGAATGTTTATGTTATGCTTAAACCAGTTTATATGAAGAATGAATTAGACATAATAAGTGATGGGTGGAGCCCGATATATCTCTACAATGCATCGGTAGGTCTCAAAAAACAAACTATTATCTTTGCACAAGGCCTTGAAAAAATCTTATTTGTAGTCTTGGCATAAGACCTTGACTATGTGGCTATGATAGTCTGGCATTACGCATTCCATCATAATAAACGTGGTTATTGATATTGTATGTGATTATTTGATTATTAGAATATCCACGTGAATAAGTAAATGAAATTATTTAATTTTATTTCTGCCTTATTATTCTAATGTTAATGTTTAAAAGGATTTTGTTTTAGTCATACATTTCCCTAAATGTTTATGCCTATTTATGAATGTTTCTGCTATATTGTTAACCTTACTCGGCATTTGAGCTCCCGAATTTCTATGTTTTATTTTTTCCAGGATATGAAGAAGTATTTTATGAATGAACTGTAGGGATTTTATAAGGGGATATGAGTGTGGAGAGAATATGTTGTTGTATTTCTCACTTTATTATGTAATGTAACCTTTATGAATGTATCTTGTGATTCTAAGGCTTCTAAACTAATCGGTATTTCGAGACATGATCTATTGTAATCATGACAATGTTATGTAATAATGCATTGAATCTAGGTAACTAGGGTCAGGGTGTTACATGAGATATATTTCCCACCAATATCATATTTAAATCATTCTTACGTGTGCCACAACACCATCATAAATCATGCATCATAATGTATAAAATGGGTTTCATAAACATCATCCCATATTAACATAATCCATATAAAACACATGGATAGCATTTCATCATAATAAAAAAAACCCATGTAAATAATAGAGTCATTATCCCTGAAATATAATTATACTAAATAATTTCATCTTAGATGGGAAATAATTTTGAATAAACACTTGAAATGAATTCTTGATGAAACTATAGTTTCTTCTAAAAAATAATTTTCTTTTTTCAAAATCCTGTGAAATTATAAAAGAAAATAATTTTTTTGAAAATAATAATGAAATATTGTAGATAAATATTCTTGGAAATAATTCATTACAAAACCGTAAAAATCCATTCACGCCGTATAAGAAAAAAAAACATTCTCCTCGTACTTTTGTCGGAAACATAAAAAGGTATCTTATATGGTAAACAAAGGCAATATTCCTTCCATACCATGTGGTAAAAAGTGAAAAAAGGGTAAAAATGACTTTAAACATACATGAAAAAATAGTAAACATTTTATGAAAACATTTTTAGAAAACATGGACATGGATGATAAACATAACCCCAGAAAAATACATATGTATAAGCAATCTCGGATAAAAATGAGATTTGCAAAATTATCCCTTACCTTAGGTCCTATTTATTCCATACATGTCCGAAACTATTGTATAGTTATTTTAAACATATTATTAACTTGTAATAGAACCATAATAATATTTATGATATTATATATGATACACTTACTACTTTATAATACATGTTCATTTGTTAATTCCATGTTAATGCTTCGTTTTCGGTAAAATCATGTCATTTTTCTTATGTGTTTTGACTTTTAATTCTTCATATGATAACATAGATCATGATTAAATATTTCAATAATGTAATAGATGATTTATATATAATATATATTTATCATATAATAGATCGATAAATGGAATGAAATACACCGTTTATGGAGACGGTAGGCCGTACGTACGCATGAATGCTATTTTCGTTTCCTTATTAAATTGAATGGAAGTAAGTAAATAACATATAAAAAAATCCAGTATCATTAATATTCCATATATTTCCTGATTATTTAATATATATACTTTATAATCATTCTTCAATGTCTAACATGGATAATGAATCTCATCGTGTTGTGGAGACGGTAATCCATACGTACACACGAGCAATGATATCATTCCAATAATTATTGAATGGAATTAGAGTGGATGATAAAATATCTCAAAATTAATATCATGTTATAATAACCATATATAGTGAATCTATACACCAATATACCCATCCAAGTATGGTGGTGGTGGAAAAACAAATTACACCACGGCGTGGAGACAGAATTCCGTACGTACCCACGCGCAATGATTTCTTTTTCCGTAGGATGGATAAAAGGTGAAATAGGGTTAGTTTATTTTAATAATAACATATCATTATATAAGTGATACATATGTTATTATTTTATTATGAAACAACAAAATAAGAAGATGTATAAGAAGAAATGAACTTGAAAGAATCGGTCATGTATATTACCTCTTCTTTGACGCGCCTTTTCGAAACCTCCTCTTAGGGAACTCAAGTTGGTCTTTCCAGAAGACCAGAACCACTAGTATATTTATAGGAGAGTGGAGAAGAAAAATTTTCAGTTTTTGGCCGAGCTTGAAGGCTGAAATTGGTGATAGGAGGAGAGGGAGGAGGTGCCCTTTTATATGGGAGGAGAGGGGACCCTTTGAAACATAAGAAATATTAATTTATAATAAATTCAAACCCCCCATAAAAACTTCCAAAATGACTCAAATTATAAGATGAGATGATATAGGGTTCTAATATCATCAACCAATAAAATTTAGACATTTTCGGATTTATTTTATACCTTATCAATTTGATTTATCCTTATTTGATCTATTTAAATTTATATGTCGTAATAAAATTCTAATTTTTAAATTGTTATAAATAATTACATATGTGTTGTGAATTTTCTATAATTAGATAAATTATTACATTTTTTACAATATAATTTTCAATTTGTAATTTTAAAATATTTTTGTGATTTTTAAACAATTTAATAATATGTATTTTTTATAAAATATCAATTGTGTCAATCGACACTATTCAATTATTTGAATTTAAATAAAATCCAAAGAGAATACATATTCTATAAAAAATATTTAATATATTCATAACATGTCATATACATCTTGAAAATTAGTGGAGACAATTAAATAGTTAATATAATATTTATTTTAATAATATTAAAATAATTTAGTTGATATTTTTGTTAATAAAATAATTAATTTAACAATTTTGTATAGTTATTTAATATATGTATTTATTGCATAAAAATTTAAAATAATATCATATGATTAATATTAATATAATATATTTAATAATAATACTTTTACTCTAATTTATCATCTTAATATCACAACATTTAAATTATTTTATTTATTATGTTATAAAGGTGTCAACTTTGACATTAATAAAAATAATATAATATAAATGTCATAAAATATTTTATACGGCTCCAAATGGTCCATCAGTTGACCCATGGATGCTTATGGTATATATTTACTCTACCAATAGGATTTGGTCAAGTGTTTGTGCATTTTTGTGGGTATTATTACTTTTATAAAAACGATATTATTTATTTTTCTCAAAGTAAATAATTTTTCATCATTAATCTAAAATATATTTAGGTAACAAAATATCACTTAAAAATTAAAAATAAATTAACATAAAAAATAAAATATATTTAACTTTAAAATTAGTATAAATAATCTAATTTATATACTATATAACCTTATATTAATAATACATTAATTATTATAGTTTGAGTGAGACATATTTCACTTTCTTTAAAATAATATAAATTAAAGGTCTTAATCACATCCATGTGGGTTCCAATGGATTCCATTTCGACCCAAATATTCCTTAGGATGAAATATAATCATACAATTATATCTATAAAAGTGTTAGGGTAATTTTATATTATTATATTTACCATTAATTTCCCGATTCACCTTTAACTATGGTAAATAATATTTACCGTAGTTACTATTAATAGTGCCCAAAAATAACAAGTAGCCAATTAACATTACATGGAGCTACCGATTCCAAATATGGAATCCATTTTTGAAAATTTAAATCACATATGTTGCAGAAATTAATTTAAAATAAATCTCGTTGTTATGAAAACGAGTTTTAAAAGTTAAAACATTGCAAAAGATTGAAATGATTGTACCTATGAATTAAATGTAAAATCAATGCTAATGACATAAATTATATTAAATGGTAAAAATATATTCTATTTATACTTTAATACAATTATATATTATAATTTTATCATATAAATTATTACGATGAAAAAAGTTGTTTTTTATTAAAATATAGCGTGTTTTTACTATTCATTAAAATATGATATTTTTCAATATAATATGAAAAATGTATCCAAAATAATTTTTCTATACCTTGATACAAAAGAATAATTTTATTTTGTCAAATTTAACTTATAAAAAAGTCAAAAATCGATCTAAATTTGGTGTGCCATTAAAAGGTGACAACACTGCATTTTTAAAAAAAATTACTTTACCAGAAAAATTTATTTTGTTCTCATAACATGATCTAGAAAATGTTTAAGATGATTAATAATGCTATAAAATTAAAAATTTAGTTAATACAATTCATAATGGCTAGTTCATAATAATATTA
Source organism: Viscum album (assembly GCA_963277665.1). Lineage (NCBI taxonomy): Eukaryota > Viridiplantae > Streptophyta > Magnoliopsida > Santalales > Viscaceae > Viscum > Viscum album. The sequence goes on along the minus strand of OY728128.1, from coordinate 2,102,103,146 downwards.
TAACAATATATCTTTGTTTAATAAAACCAGATATTGCGTAAAACACACCCTATTGAGGATGGTCACTCTTGCGTGCATCACAAGCCTAGAATTGTGTTTGCATATACTATAAGATAACATGGTGTTGCGTATAGTATAATATAATCTTTTTGTAGTGTACAATAGAAGTGATCAAAAAAATTTAAAAGAATATATCTCATAAAATTTCGGGGTTTTACATTCTACCCCCCTTAAAATGAATTTTTCCATCAAAATTCATCGAAGTTATAAATCGTTTACTACTTCAAAGTTTCTTTCATATAACCCACATCGTGAAAAGGTAAACTAAAAAATTATTTTAAAAAGTGATGTACGAAACATAACGGTTACCCAAACTAACTAAACCTTGGGATTCAACATAGGAGAACATAGGTGAAAATATAGATATAGAAGAGATATCAAACCACCATGTTCTGATGAAGAGTGGAAGAGAACATGGATATAGAAAAGCCAACAATCACAAAGCTGTAAATTTTTTATAATCTACGGTACCATCTGATTCATCGATTATGAGGGTACTAGTATAATGTTTTTGGTTTTCAAGATCGTTTCCCTAATGTTGATGAATTAAAAGAAATACTTACATGATTATGGTACAATCTCATTGTTGTTTGTGCCTTGAACAATTTCCACCCCATTTCATAAAAAAATGAAGTTGAATTTGTCTTCCATTAAGTGTTAGCAGATCATACGATAGATTGATAGGCCATTCCATCTGTCTCGAACACATGGTTAGAAAATGTTATATACATAAGTCCATATTATGGTGATATTAACTGTATATGATTCCAAAAATGGACTTATACATCAACTATCATATTTCTTAACAAAATAAAACAAAATTATACTAACTAGGGACTTACTATAAGATAGTGGTAGGCAATAAATGCATGTCGCACTTCAGTTGTGGGTTCGATTACCGCAACCTTGTCCGACGCGACGGGTTGTCACCCATTCTGAAGGTTGTTGCTTTTCTTAAAGAATACTATTATAATATTCTCAAAATAAAATTGAAATAATTTATAGCCTTAAACAATACTATATGATTTTCAACAAAATCCATTCAAACATTAAGACTTATCCAAGATACTTATTTCTAAACTCATAGTATAAAGAGAACGATTCTTGAAAAGTTTATATAACAAGCACGTGAATACCATCATTTATCTCACATATATCATAAGATATATCTTGTTGGTCACATTACAATCCTGTGATTACCTTAATCATGTATTCTCTTGAAACATGAATACCATAGAACCTTAGTGAAAACATGAATATCGTCAAAAGTTAACTCTTTCCACACACCAAAATCCCAAAAATACTATATACTGAAATGATGATATCACTTTTTCCTTATATAAATTATGAGCTCATTAATAATATCCATCATATTCCTTTCTCCTTATCCCTTCATTATACGAATATAATCATCTTTCCAAAAAATATTTCAATCACTTTTCATGGTTACCGGTACCATATTATTATGGAAAACCATACTGGACCAATACATAGATATTTCAATATACCATAAAAGTACCTCAACAACATTATTGTTGAATACCAATACATAAACACTTCAATCCATCCTCTTCAATGATTTTCATGGAATAAGCCATTCCTTTATTTATAAGTAACCTCTTAAGTCAGGGCATTGAGTTGGGTAATGCCCATGTTTTCCCCAAATAAGACAATGAACTCCATAACAATTTTCCACTATATGACCCTTCTCTCAACACAGATAACATTTCCCCCTCTATTTGATTTATTCATCAAGGTTCTCCTTCCCTTATTTAGAAATCTCAATCTTCCTTTCTCTATTATTCTCACCATGCGGACATGCATAAAAGTCCATCTTCCTCTTATTTGATGAATTAGTAATACCACTAATGTTCACCTTGTTAATTATATATCGCTGACTTATTTAGAAAAATCAAAAAATCTTTCGTTCTCGGCATTATGAAATTTCTTTTCTCATAGTCACCAATTTTTCCATTGGATTCAATGTTGATCCAATTCCTTCTAGTTCCCTCCTTTGAGTAAAACCAAAAACCACGGTGTAAGAAACAATTAAAATAATAAGAAACCATATAATCATAAAAAGTCTCTTATGGGATTTCTATCTTATCACACATTCTTAAATCCATGACACCCTAAGTTCACCCTAAGTTATTCATGATAATAAACATAATTCTAGTACTGTAACCTATAGTTATACAAAACCTTATGGAGAACCCTACACATACCTTAAAAATATCTCTAAGGATCTCACTAATGTTTTCACATCCTAGTTTCCATAGGTTAACTAAACCATCACTCTGAAACCAATTTTAGAGACCCATACTTAACGTATATATACATTACATTACTTTTGCAGAATACTTAATATATTACAAAAATAGATACCCAAAGAACGTATTGGTTTAGTGTCTTTGTAAAACTCGGAAGATAATCTTCTAATCATGTTGAATGATTTTCAAGATCTCACATAATGATCTTCCCATTTTTTCTAGCTAAAAACATTATTTAAATCCTAGGGAAAGAAAACATATAAAGTGTAAGATAAAATGATCAGTAAGGGAAAACATGGAGAACATAAAACAACCCATAAACATTTGAACGTAAAACTATAAACATAATAAATAAAAATCATGAGTAATGACAGAAATCATGTTAGTACATAAGGAATTGACCATAAAGAAACATTAATCATGATAAAATAGCATGATAATTAATCATTGAATTGTGGAAAACCATTAATCACATGATATGATTTCCATAGTAGCCAATGCATTGCTACCAAGGCCATCATAGTGGACAAAGTACATTACTGAACCGAGTTCACTCCTCATTCCAATCATGTATCACTAAACTGGATTAACATGACGTTCCAGCCATGTCTATATCATGAGATATAACTAGTTACCCATTGCATTTTAGGGAGATATAGGTCACACCCATATCATATTGAAATCATTTTTACACATACCACAACACAATCAGAAATCATTCATCAAAAAGAATAAAATGGGTTTCATAAACATCATCACATATCAACCTAATCCATATAAAACAAATGGATATCATTTCATAATATGAAAAATCAAACCATATAAATAATAGAGACATTATACTTGAAAAAAAATCACACTAAATAATGTCATCATATATGGGAAGTAATTTTGAATAATCACTTGAAATTATTTTTTGATGAAAATATCCTTTTTTCTTCAAAATCAATTTCTTTTTTCAAAATTCAGTGAAATTTTGAATGAAAATAATTCTTTTGAAAATACTAATGAAATATTGTAGAGTATGCTTCATGGTAATAAGGAATTATAAAACCATAAAAATCTATTCATGCCGCATAAGTTAAAAAAACATTCTCCTCTTACTTTTTCTGGAAAAGTAAAAAGCAACCTTATATGGTAAACAAAGGAAATATTTCTTCCATACAATGTAGTAAAAAGTCAACAAAGGGTAAATATCACATTAAAAATTCATGGAATAGTATTAAAATTTTTATGAAAACGTTTTTATAAAACATGTACATGGATGATAAACATAACCCCAGAAAATATTTATGTATAAGTAATCTCGAATGAAAATGAAATTTGGAAAATTATCCCTTACCTTATGTCCAATTTCTTCGTTATGTGTCCAAAACTCATGTATATTGGGTTTAAACATATTATTAACTTGTAAAAAAACAATACTAATATTTATGATATCATATATGATACACTTACGACTTTATATTACCCTTTCATTTATCAAATCCATGTAAATGAATTGTTTTGGGTAAAATCATTTCATTTGTCGTATGTGTTTTCACATGTAATTATTCATATGGTAACATAGTTCATGATTACATATTTCCAAAATGTAAAAAATTATTTATATATAATATATATTTATTATACAATAGATCGATAAATGAAATGAAATACTCCATTCGTGGAGACGGTAGGTCGTACGTACGCATGAATGCTTTTTTTCTTTTCCTTATTAAAATGAATGGGCATTTGTAAATAACATATACATAAATATAGTATAATTAATATGTCATATATTTCATGATTATTTAATATATATACTTTATAATCTTTCTTGATTGGTTAACACGGATAATGAATCTCATCGCGTCGTGGAGACGGTAATCCGTACGTACGCACGAGCGATGATATCTTTCCCGTAATTATTGAATGGAATTAGAGCAGATGATAGAATATCTAAAAATTAGTATCATGTTATAATAAACATATATAGTTATTATTTACACCATTATACCCATCCATGTAAGGTGGTGGTGGAAAACAGATTATACCATGACGTAGAGACGGTATTCTGTACGTACGCACACGCGGTGATTTCATTTTCCTTAGGATGGATGGATGATGAAATAGGGTTGGATAATATTTATAATAATATATCAGTATATGATTGATTCATATGATATTACTTTTTTATGAAACATCAAAATAATAGGAAGTATAAGAAGAAATGAATTTGAAAGAATCGGTAAAGGATATTACCTCTTCTTTTACGCGCCTCTTCTAATCCTCCTCTTAGGGCACTAAAGATGGTCTTTGAAGATGACCAAGACCTCTTCAAAACCCACATAAAAACATCCAAAATTACTAAACTTCGAAGATTTGATGAAATACGGTTGTAATATCATCAACCAATAAAATTTAAAAATATTTATGAATTTATTCAAAAACTAATCAACTTGATTTATCCTTATTTAATATATATAAATTTTTTTGTGGAAATAAAATTATAAATTTTAAATAGTTATGAATACTTACATATGTGTTGTGAATTTTCCATAATTAGATAAATATTACATTTTAGACCATATAATTTTAAATTTTAAATTTTTAAATAATTTTGTGATTTTTAACAAATTTAATAATATGTTATATTTATAAAATATCAATAGTGTCAATTTTGACACTATTCAATTATTTAAATTTAAATAAAATACACAAGGAAGATATATTCGATACATAATATTTAATAGATTCATAAAAGGTCATGTTAATCTAGAAAATTATTGTAGAACATTAAATAGTTCATATAATATTTATTTTAATATTTTTTAAACCACTTATTTGATATTTCTATTTATAAAATAACTACAATAACATTTTTATATAATTATTTAATATATATATTTGCTTCATAAAAATAAAAAATAAAATCATATGATGAATATAAATATATTAAATTTCATAATAATACATTTAATAGAATTTATCATCTTAAAATCCTAACATTTAAATTGTTATATTTATTAAGTTATAAAGGTGTCAACATTGACATTATTAAAAATGAAATAAAATAAATGTCATTATCTCTTTTATTCGGCTCCACATGGTCCCAATGTCATCCCTTGGATGATTATGGTATACATATACTCTAAAAATAGGATTTGGTCATGTTTTTGGGCCGTTTGATGGGTATTATAATTAAAAAAAACTATATTATTGATTTTTCTCTAAGTAAAAAATTTCATCATCATTAATGTATAAGATATTATGGTAATTAAATATCACATAAAAATTACAAATAAATTACCATAAAAAATTAAAAAAAAATTTATTTCAAATTAGTATTTATAATCGAATTTATATTTTGTATAACCTTATATAAAAAATAAATAAATTTTTAATGTTAGAGTGAGACATATATCACTTTCGTTAAAATAAAATAAATTAAAGGTATTAATCACATCCATGTGGGTTCCAATGGATTCTATTTCGACCCAAATATTCATTAGGACAAAATATAATTATCCAATTATATTAAGACAAGTGTTAGTGTAATATTATAATATAATATTTACCCTTAATTACATGATTTACCTTTAACTAAGGTAAATAAAAATTACCGTAGTTACTATTCATAGTGGCCAAAAATAAAAAGTAGCCTATTAACCTAATTTATACCTAATGATTCCAAATACGGAATCCATTTTTCCAAATTCAAATCATAGTGGTTGAAGAAATTAATTTAAAATAAATCTCGTTGTAAAGAAAATGAGTTTTAAAAGTTAAAACATTGCAAAAGATTGATATGATTTTACTTATGAATTCATTGTAAAATCAATGCTAAGGACATAAATTTTATTAAATGGTAAAAATATATTATATTTATAATTTAAAACAATTAATTATTATAATTTATCCATATAAATTATTATGATGATAAATGTTGTTTTTAATTAAAATATAGCGTGTTTTTACAATTCATTAAAATATGAAAGTTATCAAAATAATAAGAAAAATTTATCCAAAGTAAGTTTTTATATCCTTATTCCAAATAAGAATTTTATTTTGTCAAATTTAACTTATACACCTATCAAAAACTATATTTAATGTGGGTGCACCATCAAAAGGAGCAAAACTGCATTTTTTTAAACAAAATTATTTTACCTGAAAAATTTATTTTGTTCTCATACCATGTTCTAGAAAATTTGTAAGATGAATAATAATGTTATAAAATTAAAATATTAGTTAATAGTATTCATAATCTCTAGTTCATTATAATATTATAACAATATATCATTGTTTATTGAAACTCGATATTGCATACAACACACGCTATTGAGGAAGGTCGCTCTTATGTGCTTCAGAAGACAAAAATAGTGTTTGTGTATACTAAAAGATAATACAGTTTTGCATATAGTAAAAGATAATCTTTCTGTAGTGTACAATAGAAGACATAAAAGAAAATAAAAAGAATATATCCCATAAAATCTTGAGGTGTTACAACCATTTGTGTCTTGGTGCGTGCCTGAGTAAGATACATAGTCACACCCTAATCTCCAATCCGGGGTCCAGCTGCAATGTTGAAAAAGACCAGTCACCCTCTATGAATAAAAATAAACCCTTTCTAAGGTGTGAATTCAATAACTACTTGTGGATTTATTCTAATCTAAGTAAGATACATAATTACTCTTGGATATCCAATCCTGTGTCCATTGATGATTGATCAATAAATCCATTTTTTCAGTGTATGAATAATATCTACATAGGGAAACTATTATGAACTATGTGTGGCATTATTCATTCCCCTAGAATTGTATGTAGTGATTCCTGGGTCTTATCCCCTAGTCCTTCTGTACTGTTTCTTTCACATCAGGTCACCCATGTCCTTATCATGTGATGATAAGATACACAAAAAGAACAATATATTTCTAGATTCTCAATACAATGTGATTGTTGGGAGGTCCAAATATCCAATATTAGGCCAATCCATGACATAAAAACACCACATATTTGAATCATAAATTAGTTAGTGTGGTGAATCATCTCAAATAACAATGTATGTATTGATTGGAATTCCAATGCGATACTTATTGAAACCTAAATCATCTATCTCGGGTCGATCAACAAATAAAATAAAATTCCATGATCCCTATTTCTAGGATTCAAATCTAAATAGTGTATATTTAAATAACTACATGTTTCTTGATTATCAATCCTATGAGATATGTAGTGACCCACAAAACATAAAAAATTGTCCAATCTATGATGTTGGAATAGAAAACCCCCTTTCTTTTATCACACTATGCAGTACAATCCTATGTTTGCCTTGAAAATATTTCTCCAAAATAATCGGACTGTTACTATAAGGATATAAATTTATGGATTTGAATCACTTTACATAGTTTTCCATATATAATATAGCACCATAATGGGTTCGTCGATTTGTGGTAAACTAATTATCTAGAGATTCATCCTCTAATGTCATCATTATTTTTTCTATATAACTCTTCCTATTCTGAAATCCCCAAATTATATATTGAAATTCTCCCCATCCATACATGAATACTTTAGAACAATTCCAGAAGAATTATTAATAATTGGAGTACTATAAAATTATTTTTCATAGATAAGGTTCTTAAATTGAATCCCTATAATGTTCTTGATTCATGACATTGAACTGTACAACAACATGATGTCCATACTCTGTGTCTTTAAACTGAACAGGCCCAATAATTTCCTTGTTCCATGAATTTAATCTAAATAACATAATTCCCATTCTACATGACATTATGATACATACAATATTATCAAAGGTCCATTAAAATCCTTTCTGCATAATGTGAAATTCCACAACATAATTTCCTCATTACTCCCCTTGAACTGCACAACATAATGTCCTTACTGAACTATTTGATACTACACTGTATAATATTAAGAACCCCTATATAAAAAATGTACCTTCCTTCAAACATAAATTTTGGGTAGGGGTGGATTATCTTTCTTGATCTATATTGGCACAGATGCACCCTTTTACTCTAAAACATCATTCTTCGGAACAAATACCCACTATGTTCTTCAAACATAGAAATTTTTAACCCCCTTTTCTATCAGAAATTTAATATCAAAATTACAAAGAAAATTTTTTACAAGAAAGACATTATGTATCATAGTTTTCCTTGAATAATTCACCCACATATTCGGCCTATCAGCCAATAGATTTCACTATTTTACTATGAAACATATGTCGTAGATGGTCCTGCATAATAAAACACCCAAAATGGTTGTGTCAAATTGATATAACTTCATTATTGGAAGATTAATAACCTATTATAATACCTAAATTTATAAATTTGGTGACCATAAAAATCCAGACTCATGATTCCCCTTGGAAGAATATAAGTAAATATCATAAAATTCCAATAAATCAATGAATTTTGTGGGATATAATCTCAATATTAATATTCAAATCAATTAGACGTAAAATTCTTTTATTATTAGTCCATATCTAATTATATTTAACTTCCCAAAAGGGAAAATATTACTGAATAAGATAACAACATTAAAAGGGGAATCAGGAATAATTTCATGTCTCGACTCTCTAGATGTACATATTGTATAGTTTTCGTAATATCGAGTGAAAAAATGATAAAAGGAAAACTTTTTTTTGATGGACACATGAAAATGAATTTGAATAAATATACATTATATCATGCGTGAAAACCACCTCCATATTGCGATTTGGAAAAAATTAGGGTAATAACACAAAAGGAACAATGATTTTTGGGTTGTCCATGTATCCCTTGAAAGAATAAAAATACACTCACTAGGCCCATTTTCATAGAAATAAATTAGAGATAATTCCATCCTTATATTTAAAATTATGATTTAAATGTGTGAAATTTCTGTGTTATGGAAACCAGTTTAAACATTACAACCAAAGTACAAAATTAACCAAGAATGTAGTCATGCGTGATTAGAAGTAAAAATATTTTTATTTATGAGAAAACCAACAGTCCCCAGAGGAGAATCCAAAAATTGTAGTCTTTTATTATAAATATCAAGTAGCCATTGATTTATCTTTTCATTTGTCGAATGTATTCTTGACCCCCATCAGCCACATGTTGATGACTCGTCAGTCGACCAACCTATGTCTCCTCAACCTGACAAAGCGCTTGTTTAGTGTCTATAATAGATTTATGCCATTATTTTTTAGCATTTAATATCATATAAATATGTTGTAAAAGTTAGATTATAGTATTATCAAACAATTTCTAAAAACAAAACATGTAAAAAATCTTCTCATTAGCTTACGACCTGAATGTTGACAACACTATAGTATTATAGTCCTCAACATTAGATAATGTTTCTTAGAAATTAACAATGTTTGCAAGTGGCATAGTTTTTTAGATCCTAATAGAGTTTGTGTTATTTCCCCCACCTCATAATGGTCTATATCATCAAAATGAAAATATCACCGTAATCAAAACTATCAATGCCCAACATACTAAGTAGAAGTATGATTTGTGTGATACATGAAGGTGTTACTTGTAATGATGTTTAAGGATAACATTCCATATATCTATCCCTGATTTATGACATTGAATGAAGATAGAATTAGTCATCTCTTAATAATATTTACAATCATTATCATATTGAGGGATGTACTATGAGATTAATACACTTATGAAAGTTCCATGTTCACCTCATTCCTGAATAGTGGCTTCATGGCCTCCAATTGTATGTCGAGATGATGCAGAATTTTTTTCTTCAGACCTTTCCATAAAATATGATAATCGTACATGATAAATAAAAATCATTGTTAGCATAAAAATAATTTAAATACAAGACCTAATAATAATGCCTAGTAACCATTACCAAACAACATATCATCATCCTGAAAAGAATCCTCCCTAAAAAATCCTAGCCTCACCAGTTTAGGTTGGCACCTCTTTCTGGGGATATATTCCTAAACCTGCCAATGATTCTCTAGATGAACCTCATGAATATTTTCTGTTTCTTGGTTCACTTGAGTTATCTCCTCTTTAATAGTGGAATTTTTAGTAATATAGACATTTATTCTTGACAACACCAATATAGTAGCCTCGGTATATGGAGCCTCACATTCCAACCAATTATAGTTAGGAAATATGGCATAAAAAATTGATTAGACGGATAATAAAAACACAAATCCTTTTGTTTCTATATGAATAACTTCAAATTTATCTAGAGTATACTGCATAATAACATGTTGTAATACTTTATTAATGAATATTTTATTGTTTATCATATATTCAAATGAAATCCCAGAACTTGTGTTGGTATCCCCCATGGGACCACTATTAGATGATGCTTAATTACCTTCGTTTGATTAATTTAGACCCCGAACAACATCCTCAGTGACATTTGTCATCTCATAATCAGTCATTATCGGATTTTTAGTTTCATGTTAAGAACAAAAAATATTACAAAAATATGTGTAATTTGTTGATGTTTTATAGTTTCTAATGATGAACTTAAGAAATACTAGATTCCTCATCTCTCACATAGTTGGGATGGAAGTGGTTCTGAGAGAAGATGTTTTTATCTCTGGCATATGTGCCTCTTCAGTCAGAGGAACCAATTCATTGGCATGAATTAACAGTTGATCAAAATTGACCTCTCAGGTTCCCGAAGGGTCATTAGTAACATCCATAAGGAATAAAACAATATAAATTGATGAAATTCAATGTTGTTGAGGCAATAATATGAAATAGGCCTAAATTAATTATATTAGGAACCGTTTCAACAATTTACATGAAATTTCGACATAATATGATTTTGTTAGTGTCTCTAATTATTTTTCTCCTTGGGGGGGGGGATAACAATATATTATCCAAAAATTTGCATTAGAGATGACCAGCCTCCCACCATCTCATCCTCCATGGCTTTTCGGCCTGGCTATATACCTCATGATTCATGAGGTGACTTAGAAACCTCAATTGTGGTACCACAAGGGATATACTGTGACGATGGAACCTCGGTCGATTTTGGCATAGCTAGCTTCAATTTAAGAGCATATTTTACCTTATTTAAATTAATTTTACTATATTCAAATAGGAAACCTAAAAGGAAAGGATAATAAATAAATTTACATCTTCAAGATCAAAAAAATTACTTGATAATTCAAGTGATTGAGGTTCAATATATTCAATAATTTCATGATTAGTCATTTACAAAACTAGTTTGGTGGTGGGGATTGATTTGTTGGTTTCATATATTAATATATCTATATCATGGATATTAATTATTAGTAATTTTGTATTATTCTAAATGTAAATATACAATTTTTTTCGAAGATATCCTCTTCATATAATATGAAAACCCTAATGTAACATCTCCCACATAGTTTCTATATAAAAAATATACAATTATAGAAAAATATCTAGTCATAAATATTAAGAATTTATTCAATATTAATGTGAAGAAGATCCTATATCCTTAGAACAAATGGGATTACCAATACCTGCAATTAGAGATAGTGGATGAGAAAAAAAACTAAACTATCTTGTTTTCAATGATGACTGGAACACCTAGGTGCATCACTGGTAAGTGATGCTAATATTTATGTCATGATTCTAATGTATTGACTGCATCTTTCAGGAGGCCATTTTGGTGAGCTAGGATCCTCATCATCCTCCCACAATGACTATGGTGAATGTTCCTCAAGGGTTGACGAAGCATCATTCAATGTATAGGATCCCTTTACACTCCCTACCATTATTTTGACACAAGGGACAACATTGTGTAATACCCCTTCTTGGTATGATGCATCCCAATGTCTCAGCATACGGGATGGTCAATCTGATTTCTCCATTAGCTCTAGGTAAATTAAACACTACCACTATCTTATCTGTGGGAGGTTAGCAACCATAGCAGTCGACCCAACATAAAATTATCTTATAGTCTATGATTCACCAATGGAGATATAGTAATCAGTTCTAGAAAAATAAATTGGGGTGTAAATCATTAAACAACATAGGCATTGGATATGATTTCATGATTAATCCTTTTTTTCAGTAAACCATCTCAGCAATCTACCATGTATACCCTAAAAAATATATTTGTTTTCCTATCATCAATAAATAATTCTGTACGAGTATTCCCATAATGAAATAAGTGGAATGCATTAAAAATAAAAAAATCCTTGTCTTTATCTAAAGTGGTGTCTAGTAAATGGGAGGAACACAATAGAAATATTCATCAAATTGTTGGAACAATCTCCCTATGAAATAGTTCCCACTATGTAAAACATAGGATCTAATGTGAGTCGCGATCCATCCCAACAAAACATGAAATGGTACTACAATTATTAAAAAATACTTCCCTCCATGGATATGAAATAAGCTCCTTTGAATAACAACTAAGATAGTGGTAGCTTACCCCACCATTGTTCATTCTGCAAGACTGGAGGCTATAACCAAAGCCACAGTCCTTAAACATCCCTTGGAATCTCAGAAAGGTAATATATATAAACTCATCCACATGGCCAGAAAACCCCAAGGATGCATCTTAGTATGAATTTTTTAGTTGAAATCATACCATAATGTTTCAAACTCCCCTTTCTCTAGTGTTGGCAAGACGGTTCCAAACACACCGATCATTTCTTCCGTGTGGAAGCTAATCAAAATCATACAGGTGATATTATTCTACATAATCATTATCATAAATATTTTAATCAAATTATTTTTGGTTAATATCCCCACATAAATCAGGCATTCAATTCCTATTAATGTGAGCCATCTTCTGTATCTCACATGCCATGGTTGGTGTATTTTTTTAATCATAACATATTTCATTTGTAGGAATAAATTAATCATATATATTGCTGAGGAAAGGAACTACCAATATATTATAAACATCCCACAAGATAATTCATACTTATATATGCATTAAACTTTTCACATGTTTTTTCAACTCAGTACGCCAACATCCATGCGGGTATAACAACCCCTCCTGGTTGAAAGTCTCATTTTTTCTTCTCCCCTTCGACTGATCTATCTGAGAATCGTTGAATATGGATGAATAGATGTTTGGTTTTAGTTTTTATATATGTGGGATTAAATCTAGATCACATGAGATTTATTGTGTATCATAGTCTTTGGATGATGTTCCATCATTGATATAGGTTACCTCACAAGAATGGTTGGCAGATGAAAAGTTCTTGTAGTATTGAAACCAAGAGATAGGGAGGTAGCTATTCATATACGATATGTTGTCTTCATGTAGAATACTATAAACACAATGTGATTGATAATTACTCCTCTTAGTGTCTCATTTATTATTCATCAAATTCTTTTCCAGATCAGGAAGAGTAGTTTCACAGATGTCACAGTAATCAGGCCCCTTGATCTCCAACATGTATTTAGTCCACTTACTATGCAATTCATTAGTAGTCATGATTATATTGAATGCTATTTCCACCTGAAAATAAATATAAATTTCATATTAGAGTACATTCTATTTTAGTAATGTTTGAAAAACATGAACATTTTAAAATATAATTAAGATGCACAAGTGACACTACGATGGTCATGTATGTCTCTCAAGGTTGGGTGAAACAGTATCATACAAAATATTCTTGTTCTAATTGGAAAATATTCACCAGAAAAGAAATATCTACATTTTATAAATGTGTGTGGAGATCTGATTTTTCCAAATCCTTTTGTATATAAACTATGGTGATGCCCCAATATATAGATGTTGAAGATTACTTACATGCCACTATATTGCATTAAAACCCTGAACTTGCACAACCCATTTCATTTTTTATACTATTTAACCTTATCATTAAACCCTCTTTTCATTTGGATTCAATCCTGAGGTGGGGATTTATTGACTCCAATTTCCATCGCATGGATGAAAAAGAGAAAGAGGTAATTCTTTAGAAAAAAGTTGGAGAAAATATATGTAGAATTTATAGATAATTAAAGGCTGAAATTTAAGTTCTCTTAAGGTAGCCCAAATCATCGGTGGCACACAAGTACATATTCACCCCTCACTTATAAGCCACCTAATCAATTGTGCTCCATGCCTCCATTACTCAGGGTTCCAAATTTTGTTATAAATAGGCTGTTATTATCCTTATTTGTGTGGAAAAGATTCCTTGAATCCCTTTTTCTGCTCTGATAGACAAAGTTCTTTGAACATGTCTTATGAAGCCTCGATGATAATTTCATAACACCTAACGATTTATAATTAAATGGGGTTAGTGAGATTTATTATATGTATGTGTAAAAAATTAATAACAATTGCATGAGTCATCCACCAAACCACCAAAATGTTAGTACAATTGTGTGTCCCCCCTTTCTCAAGTAGGAGGTCATAATCGCACTTCTAGAAATTCTTAGGAAGACTCTTGAGGGATTGATCCATGTCGTGCCCAATTATAGTAATCCAGGATGTTTGTCACTTAAGGTGACATCAATTCAATCTATCCTATATGGGAACCCCATAAATACACACCACATACTTAAGTGTCCTTCCATGATGTTCAGCCTACCCGTCAACCTTATCGTGCAATCCATTAGGCCTCTCTCAATTCTACAAATGGAATGTTCTTTTCATAAATTTCTATCATGTTTAAAATATACAATGTTGAATCATCCACCAAGACCTCCTGATTTCGAAATATATGGGAACATAACACCATTGTGAATCCCATTTGGATTTGGATTTCTACTGCTATAGGATTACCATATTTTTCCTACCAAATGGTTAAGATCCTTGGGATAACTATATATTTATATATCTATGGTCACATAGATCATTACCCAAAGGACAGATTTGAGGACTTCTCAGTCCCAAATTGTAGGGACATTATTACTCACTCCCTTTATCGTCTCTAAGACATTGAGCCTTTAGTCCCTATTATATAGGGTAATAATCACACTTCCTATTTCTTTTTAACAAAGGATAATTATCCCTACCCACTAAAAGACCCATTTTGAGGGAATCCATCATGTTGTAAGCCCTTAGTCATCCATTTTGGAGGTTGGATTCTTGATCCTCTTTACATCATTCACCCTCAAACCTTCCTTATATTGGATCATTGTCTATTTCCAAGTAAAGAGAGGGAGGTTCTATATCAACGTCTATTTCCATGGTCACCCCAGCCTCTTCTAAGGTTGGATCATCCACTTCCATTAGCAAAGGAGAATCCATGTGTGGTTTATTTTATCATTAATTTCATCATATTTCAAACATCATGAATGAATCACATGTGATTTGAGTCTTGTATTGATTACAATATACATAAAATCCACCTGTGCAAATGAACTAGGAGAACTATGATTCCCACCATAACAAATATATGTATGAATCCTTCCAATGACTAGAGATCTATATAATAATATCAATTAAATGAGAATTCACAGGACCTTAATAAAGAAATCCCCATTTGTAGTAATCCCCAATCTTAATTCCCTTAATTTGGGCATCTTACTTTGAAGTAATCGATGAGTTAAACCCTAGTAAATCTATATGAATTAGAAATCCCACATTAAACCCATTACTGTCCATCCTTCAAATGTATAGAACCGAAATTATTCTTCTAAAAGGTCCACAATACCCTAGGAAAATTTCTGAACTATGTGGGATTTGATTCCCATCCAAGTGGGAGACGTAGGAAGCCTCCCCGAGGATCAAACCCAACATCCTAAATCAAATGTCTTCTCTCTGGGACACATTCCCAACAGGATCTAATCAGACATGGAAAATCAAAACAATTCCAGGTTCCATGGGCTACTTCATTATATGTCTGACACCAAATGATGACTTTGAGCCTTCTACTTAGATGTATTTAACACATAGTATTAAAGTGTACATTTTTGTCCTTATCCCATTAAATTAATTGGTATAATGTGTCCCATTGAGAAGCAGTGAAGTATGTGGGTTAATATTCCATTCATCAGGATACATATGAATCCCATCTATGGGTTCTATCCCAACATTAAAAAAACATCTGTCTCTTTAGTAGATGATAATATCCTTAGTAACCATTGTCTACATTGATAACAAATAAATCTAGAACAAACCCCCATCTCTATAGATTATTAAAAATTATAGAGTGACATTTTTCTGCTTGGATGACCATAAACATTAGGGCTCCTTGCTGAATGGATTAAAAACCATCACCATCATAACAAAAAACAAAAAATATCTTCGTATTATATGAGTAGTACCATTGATTGAGAACCTCAAATATATAAATATATATCCACCAATGAAGAACCATGAATACGTAAGGATGAATCTACATTCCACATAAGTTAATAAATGATTTAAAATTTCTAGGGAAACCAACATTACTCTTGGAAAATTAATAATGATTCAGGATCATATCTTAAATCTTTAAGAGAATCCTGAAGTAGGTTATAATTTACCCTAAAAGTGTGAAATGTACCTGAACTCCCATCCTCTTAACTAATGAATGATCATATGAGTTGTGGATCAACAAAACCAATGAGCATCCGCCATTGAAAAGAAGGTCCATATGGATACAAAAATATTGGGTGATTCTAGTTTCATAATAAAATCCACTAGAACCCGTTTGACAAAAGTACGTCCTTACCGAAATACATATTCTAAGGAAAATAGAGATGGGTGTTTTACGTGGGATATCTTGGTAGATTTGTGGTGTCCTTATGATGTCATTCTCTGTAAGGATGGGTTATCCATTGTCTATGCATAGATTTAATATTTTAGGCAGAGAGTGTAGTGTGTCGGTAGTGATGGGACAATGTTTTCTATTTTTGGTGAAATGTAAATGCAGGTAGCATAGGATGCACTCAGACATATGATGGTATATCAAATCACTTATCAATTAGATAACATATCCCTCGACATAGTGGATAATGTGATTAATTATTTTCCAACATTGGTGGAGATGTATGATGACATTTTATCAAATAATGTTCTAGGATTTCCTCCCCACATGGAGATAGAAATCTAAATTGATCTATAGTCAGGAATGGAAACAATATCTACACCTATATATCAGATGGATCCCACATATCATCAGGATTTGAGTGTACAATTAGAAGACTTTTAGATGTAGGGGTTCATGAGACCTATTTTTTCACCATGGGAAACCCCTATTTTGTTTGATAAGAAGGAATACCAATGCTTGAGGTTACACGTAGACTGTCAGTTCCAATACAAGGTGAGAGGGATGAATAATTATCGACTACCAAGGATTAATGACCTCTTTGTCCTATTGATAGAGGATAAGTGGTTCTGGAATATTGACCACAGATCTGGCTATCACCAAATACGATTATGAGATGTGGATATACCGAAGATGATCTTAATATATTGTTACATAGACTACGAGTTCTTAGAGATGCCATTTTGATTGAAGAACATCAAAGCAGCTTTTATTAGACTCATGAAGAAGATCTTCCAGCCTTATGTTGACCAGTTCATGGTGGTCTTCATCGATGACATCCATGGGTACTTTTCATCTGAGGAAGAGAATTCAAGAACTTTGGGGATGGTCATAGACCCAAAATGAGGGATCCTAGATTATAGGAAGCTCTAAAAGTGTTATTTTTGAATGAGAGAGGTCTATTTTTTGGGAAACATCATTTAATATGACAGATTTGTAGTTGATCGAGGGAATATTTAGATGGTTCTTAGTTAGTATCCAATTAAGAGGGTTACTGAGATGCAGAGTTTCCTTGTTTTTTCTTTGTACAATCGATGGATTATAATTTAATTTTCTCATGTATAAACATAATTGAGTGATTTTACATGTAAGGGGTATCCTATCATTTGGATGGAGATATTCTAGGAGAGATCTTAGTATTGGAGAAAGATATTGATGAGCATTCCCATCTTGATATTTCTAAAGGAGGGTTCCATGTACGTAGTGCATTATGATGCATCATGAACTAGGATTAGATATATTCGGATGTACGTGAATGTGATGAATTAATTTGTATCAAGACGGTTTATACCAAATGATCAGTAATAAAAAACTAATTATCATGAGTTAGTAGTGGTAGTCATTTCATAGAATATTTGGTGACACTACTTGATGGGAGACAAATTTATCATATACTCTAACCATAAGAGTATGATGCATATATTCTATCATAAGGTTCTAAAAAAGATATAAAGGTGATGGCTAGAGTTACATTGGAAAAATTACACTGAGATAATATATAATATTGGAATAGAAAACATGCTGGTAGATGATTTTAGTAATATATCTAGTTCACAGTTGCAAAAAGTGGAATCAAAGGAGTTGGTCTCATTACCGTTAAAGTTTGTAGATTGAAATGGAGGAGATTACCTCCAGTAGATTGTTTTCCCCCATACACTATTAGAACAAGTCAGGGAGACATAACATGTTCACATTAATTGGGAGACTCTACATGCTCATATCATAACATGGAATGCCCCTGATGAATATTCTATAGGTGGGGAGCACATTTTTTTAGAGGAAATACATTAGTACCGATGGAATTATTGGAGCAATAATTGAGGGAGTTTCATACATTTAATTTTTCTATACATCTAGTTGTGTAGAACATGTACTAGGACCTTTGGTGTATGTTATTGTAGTCGATAATGAAGATGAGAGTTATATATTTTCATTCTCAATTCATTTTTTTCTAGAAAGTGATGGCAGATCCCCAGGTTCTAGTTGGATTCACTCAACACATAGAGGTTCTATAATTTATTTACGATGTGATAAAGATATAATTCATGATTGGATTAACATGAAGGTCTAGGTTACAAGAAACCATTTGGGATTTCATTGAACGACTCACCAAGTCAGCCCAAATCCTATCTATTTAATCAAATACTTGCATTTAGAGCCTCTGACTCCTATACATGTAAGAAACATTTATACTGCATGGAGTTCCATTAATGATAGTCCCAGGTCATTATGCCCTCTTTACATCCTATTTGTGTAAGGGATTGTAGGAGTTATCTAGGACTTAATTATGTTTGTGATCATCATTTCACCCAGATACTGATGGACAAACTGAGTGTACCATTCATGTTTTGGAGGACATTAAATATGCTTTCGTACTGTTTTTTCATAGTTGGTTGGATCACCTACATCTGGTGTAGTTTTCATATAGGAATAGACTCCATTTCACCATCAGTACGAAAAAATTTTAAGCCTGGTTAGGGAACCCTTCAAGACGCCACATTATTAGATAGATCAAAGAGATTCATCAATCCTTTGTGTAGAGTTGGTTTAAGAGACTCTAGGGAAGGTGAAAACAAACCAGGAGTAGATGAAGACTGTATAGAGCTGTTGTAATGCCCCGACCTAAGAAGCCCAGATTTGGTTCATTATTATGTAACACTGGCATATTCAAAAAAGATGAAGTCACAAAAGACCAATTATTTTAGTAGCCTTGGAAGTACTAGATATATTCATAAGGTTTTCATTACATCATAAAATGGAAGACTACAACAACATTGTTTCCATATAAAACCCTGAGATACCATAGAATATCCTTTCAAATCAGTCATAATATACTTCTTCACATGCTGAGAAAAATAAAACATTGAGGGGTGAGCTTAGATTCTCAAAAATGGTAAGAATATAGAGAAACCATTCATAAATAAAATAAACATTTAATGCAATGTATATAACTATAACGAAATCCTTTTAAACATATGTTTTATCATATAATATCAAATATAATTCAAATTAATTCCATTTACATTCTAACATAGATATTATACTAGTCAAATAATCACTTTCAATATCAATATCCACTTTCATAATGACGAAATGCATAATTTCATACTTAACAACCACATTGTCAAGCCCTTATGCCAAGACTGCAAATAAGACTATGTCAAGGCCTTGTTCTAAGACACTATTTTGTCTAATGAGCTCTACCGATGCATCAAGGAGCAATAGCAGGCTCCACCCGTCACTTAAAAAGTCCAATTCATTACTCATATGAAATGTTTTAAACATAACATAAACATTGGTATTAAAACTAGCATAAAAAATGTCAATACATTATCCATAAACCATGAACGGTAGAGAAATAACACCTCCATAATCAAACATATCACAAAACCTTCAATACAAAATGGATGATTTGTATCATAATAAATCAACTTCAAACAAGATTAAAATCCATTAAAGGATGTTGATATAGATGGAATCAAAATTGTTCGAGAGAAACTTCTCATTTTTATAAATCCTTTAATGTTACATAATTATAATAGAAAACATTTATTTTGAAAATATTCTTATAAGATTGTAAAGAATGATTTGACGATTTTATATTGCTAGAATATAGCCGCACCCTCTGTATAAGTTAAAAAAATTACATTAATTTTGTTGAATAGTTCATAAAGTAACTTGTTTGGAAAACGAAGAAATGATTCATTTCAAGAAGTATAAGGTTAAATAATGGTATAAATTACATTAACCCCTATTATAGTAAGTAGTATTTTTTTTCGAATTAATTTTTAGGAAAACACAGATGTTGATGATAAAGAGGTCTTAGTAGATAATTACATTTAAACAACCTTGAATAATTAAGAGGTTATAGAATTAACCCTTACCTTGTACTTTTCCATGGTTGAGGGTAGGTTAAACTCTATTATAATGATGAAATATTCTCATTAAATTATACAATAATCATATAAATTAATATGATATCATATATGATCTTTTAATATTGCATTGTTAATAATATTTTATTATTATCGTCGTTTCAGGTGTTAACTGATTCATTTTCTTTTATATACATTGTTACGTATGTAATGATTATTATGGATAAGATGTATCTTATTAATATTAGATTGGTATTAAGTCATTGAAAATTATTTTTATTCATCTAGTGAATATTAATTTTGAATGGATATGATGGGGACTGAATCACATCATGTTCGTGGAGACGGTAATCCATACGTACACATGAGCTACAATATCATTCTTTTGGTATCAAAATTGTTTATAATTGGATGTCATATCATATTTACCGAATAATTATAATTTTATATTTTATATTTATATAATTTAATCATCATTATTTTAACCAGCCAAATAATAATGTATTGAATAACAACTAAACCATGACGTAGAGACGGTAAGCCGTACATATGCACGTATGGTTACATGTCATTAAAAAAATTGATAGAATAATGAATATGGTTGAACCATACTTATAGTAAAATTTATTATATATAAGATACTAGAGTTTTTATTTTAGATTTGAAACAACATGGAATGAAGAAGTGGAAGAAGAAAAAAACAAGAAAGAGTTGGCGAGATATTTACCTCTTCTTCGGGTTCTTCCTTTTGATTTGACAAAAAGGGCTCCGTAGGTTGGATTTCTAACTAAAGGAAGTACTCTAGGACAAAGGGATTACATTTTAGAGGGTATTTGGGTAGTGTTTGTTAGATCCAAATGGCTTTTATGGAGTGATTTAGAGAGAAGGGGATGTGACCTTTTATAAGAGGGTTGAGGTGAATCTTAGGAAAAGCCAGAAATATTATTTTATAATAAAATCATTTTCGGTTTCTAAGGGATCCAAAATGAGTTATTTAAAGGATAAGGTGGTGATTGTTCAAAAAACACTCATAAAAACAGTTTTATATAGACTTTGGTCACTATATTAACCTTATCTTTTTGATTTATCTCTTAGTTACATAGTTTGACATTTACCACGTCTCTTTGTATTTTTATATTATATGGTTAATAAACGTACTATAAACATAAAATAGAACCCCAAGTGGTTAATTAATGATACTCATATAATTATATAAGTCTTTTGGATTATAATTATATTTTTAAGTTTATTATATAAACCTATAATATTGTATCTATTTTAAAAACTCATTTATGTCAATTTTGACATTATTTAATAATTGATTTTTTCTAAAGTCCTAAAAACATTATTACATAGAACTAAATACATTTAATCAAACCTATCATGTTATATTAATCAATAAAATTATTTTAATTCACTAAAAGTAGCAAATTAGATAAATGTGTATATTTATAATATCAATTTTTTTAATCATTCATTAATATGGTAATTACAACATCATCATTTTGTCATAAATAAATTTAATTATTTAGAGTCTAAAAATTATAAATAAAATACCATTATGTACAGAATATTTTTATATTTCTAATTTATATCTATAATTTCATTTATATAGTTTTTATCCCTATATTAAAAATTGTTCAGTTTTTAAACACTAAATTTAAATCTTTTAACTCATCTTTTAATAAAAAAACAGTGAATGTCCTAATCTAATCCATGTGGACCAAAGTGGTTCATATTTTATTCCTAATGATTTTTTCGGTCATATAATACTTAACAAATAGAATTAGGACATGTGTTAGGGTAATAATTATATCATTTTTACCCTTAATTACCCAATTTACTTTTAACAATGGTAAGTAAAATTAAATAGTTACTATTCCCAAAATTTATTTTCACCTTATTGAACCAAATTTCACATACTAATATCAATAGTGTCTCTGATATTTTTTTAAATTGAACACATAGAATAGGTAAAATTATGTTTACTGTAAATTTGAAAATTCTCCTAGGAGGTGGGTAAAAGGCTGTAAAAAGTTCAATAATATTTTTATATATCCTAATTATTATAAACTGACTCCAATGAATTAAATTGATCATATATAGGTAGTATGTATCTACTTCGACCTAAAATAAATTTTAAAAATATAAATAATTATTTAAATAAAAATTCGGTTTTAAACTATAAATCAGTGTTTTCAATATTCATCAAAAAATGAATGTTTTCATAAAAATATCAGAAAATCACCCTATTCTAATTTTGATATTACAAATCCAAAAATGAATTCCATTTTGAAAGATAAAATTTTTAAAATTTCAAAAATTTGTTATTACTATTCATAAGGGCTAGTTTGATTGGTAGTGGTGGGTTAGAACTCAATGTTTCGTACAACACATGCTATTGTATTATTCAAAGAGAAGCAAACCGTGGAAGCTTGGGGTGTTACATTATCCCCTTAATCAACCAATTTCATCCATAAAATTTCTATAATATTACAGCAGAAATGTCTCGGGAGGTTCTCATTATATGTTCCTTAGGATCCCATGTTTCCTCTTCTATCTTATGGTTTCTTAATAAGAGTTTTACAAGACAAGTAGTCTGGTTTCTTAGCAGTTTTTCTCTTGTATCAAGAAAAATGAAAAGCTCTTTGCAATAAGACAGATCAGGTTCCAGTTATAAGTCCTCAAAGGTGAGTACATGCGTTGAGTCAGGCATGTATTTTCTCAATAGTGATACGTGGAACACATTGGGAAATTTTGAGAGACTTGTCGGCATTCTTAAACGGTAATATACATCCCTAATTCGTTCTTGATTTTCAAAAGGTCTGTTGTACCTGGGACATAATTTTCATTTATTGATAACATGTATAACGCCCTTACATGGAGATACCTTCCAGAAAACATGATATTTTGAACGAAATTATAAATCTTTCCTTCGGTTATCGGTATAGCTCTTCTGCCTACTTTGAGATGCTTTTATGTGAGTTTGAATTACCTTTAACATTTCAAAAATTTCCTCCAAAATTTCTAGGCCTACATGTTTTCATTCACCAACATCATCCCATCAGGTTGGTGTGTGACATCTCTTTCATTATAACGCTTCATTTGGTTCCATCTGAATACCTGAATGGAAGCTATTGTCATAGGAAAATTCTGCCATAGGTAAATATTGATCCCACATATCTTTAATGTTAAGTGAGAATGATCTCAACATGTCTTATATGTTTTGAATACTCCATTCTGATTGTAAGTCAGTTTGGGGGTGTTAGGCGGTGCTCAAATAAAGTTCAGTATCCGAGGATTTCTAATGAATTTTCAAAAATCTTGATGTAAAAAGTGGATCATGATCAGAAAAAATCAACAGGGGTACTCTATGAAGTCTCAAATCATTATTAATATATAATATTGATAGACGTTCATGTGGTAAATCTTCTTTTATATCAAGAAAATGTTCTAACTTGGTTAGACAATCAACAATTACCCATATTGTATCATTCCTTCTAGGAGTATTTGGTAGTCCCATGACAAAGTCCATCGTAAAATTATCCCATTTCCACTAATGTGTGGGAAGAGGCTGCATGAATTTTCCAGGATATTACCGTCCATCTATCAATTGTCGAAAAACCATATATCCTGACCCAAAATTGCAATCTCCCTCTTCATGTTTTCCCTCAAAAAATGTTCGTACGAATCTCTATACATCTTAGTGATACAACTATCAATAAAGAAATTGTAACTATGAGCATCACCTGACAATTCCAATTTTTTATCACAAGAACACAATGTCTCTTCCCAAATTTCAAAATTCAATGTTCATACCCAAAGTCACTCAATATCCCATCATTCACAGATTTAATATTCTTTTGAAGCTCTTCATAATCGGTCTCATAACACTTTATCCTTTCTAGTAAAGATTGTTTGGAAACCATTTGAGAATGTTTTGATGTTTTACCTTCCATGGTTATCCCCATTTCTAAATTTAATAGATCCTTATATATAGGATCCTTTTCAAATCTCATCTTCTTCAAAACTCCATGATCTGTTCTACTCAAAGCATTTGTCCCCTTATTTTACTTCTGTGGGTGGTAGTGTATAGGGAAATCATAATCATTGAGTACTTCAAATCATCGTACTTTCATCATGTTGATTTCTTTCTGTGAGAAAATATACTTCAAAATCTTGTGATCAGTATATAACTCACATTTTCACCATAATGAAAAGCTCCCTAAATCATCAAATCAATGATTACAGCTACTAACTCAATATCATGACTGGGATAGTTTTTTGGGGAAATTTTAGCTGTCGTGATGCATAGGTAACAAATCAATCATTCTACATAAGGCCATAACCAAGTAATTTCATTGATGCATACCTATTAATAACAAAACCATCATTCCTCGATGGTTGAGTGAAGATAAGAGCATTGAATAATATTCTATTTAGTTTTTCAAAAAATTCTTCACACTCTTTTGTTCAAACAAATTTAACCCCATTACCTGTGGTCATTATTATTGGGTTAGACAACAGGGAAAAATTATGGATGAAAAATCAATAATAACCTGAAAACCCAATAAAACTGGGTACTTTGGTTATACTTGTTAGTGCTGGCCATTCTTGGATTGCCTTGATCTTACACAGATCAAAATCGATTCCATCCTTAGAGACAATATGTCCATGAAAAGAAATATCCTGAATCTAGAATCCACACTTGCTAAACATCCCATATAATTTATGTCTTCTAAGAGTATTTAGAATAATGTGAATGTTATTTTCATGATCTTCATAGCTTTTGGAGTATAACAAGATATCATCAATAAATACTACTACAATATCATCAAGATATTCCTTGAAAACACTATTCATTAGATACATGAATAGGGAGAGTGAATTAGTAAATCCAAAATCCATTATGGTAAACTCGTAATGCCTGTACCAGGTACAAAATACTATTTTCAGAATGTCTTCCTTCTTCACACACAACTTATGATTTCCAATTTGAAGGTCGGTCATTGAAAAGTATTGAGATCTAGGAAGTGGATTGAATAAATCATCAATGGAAGGTAGGAGATACTTGTTCTTTATTTTTATAGCATTGATCTCTCTGTATTTAATGCACAACCTCTTAGATCCATCATTGTTATAAAAAAAAGAACATGGGATCCCCATGTAGAAACACTAGGATGAATAATTACCTTGTTACTCAATTAATATAGTTGGTTCTTTAGTTCCACTAATTCCATTGTGGCCATTATATATGTGGTCTTTGATTTGGGCCTTGAACCAGGAATTTAGTCAATGTAAAACACAATTTCTCATTCTGTAAGATGTCCAAGTAAGTCCTTCGGAAACACAACAACATATTCTTTCACAATAGATACATCCTCTATTTGAACATTTCATTCCTCACCCACAAATATTTCATTCTCTTCCTCCTTAATCATTGAATTTAGTTGAGCTACTAGGGTGGATCTTGATAAGAATTAGGTGGTGAAGTATATGCTCTAAAAATAAGGTACTCCATATCACCATCAAAATTGTACCCTCCTTTATCTTAAAAAAAATTCACATCATGGTTCGAAAGAAAATCCATACCAAGGAAGATATCAAATTCAATCATGGGAATGGAAATGAGATTAGAAGACAAATAAAGTTCATATGACTTAATGGGAACTAATTCTCAAAACTTGGTTGCAATTATACATCCCTTAGGAATTTTGACTGAAAACTCCCTTGTTAAATTAAAATTGAAATATATAAATTTCTTTGGAATCTAGGAAGATATGAATCAATGTGATTATCCAAAATCAAATTATGAATTGGCTAAACATGAGGTAACCATTAATTTACCTGCCACTATGTCTTTCGGAGCTTCAACCTCATTAGTAGGGATGACATAATCTTTTCCTTGGTCCCTTTGACTTTTTTGAGGCAAGTTATTCTGAAACTTTGGACATTAATTTTCATATTGTCCCCATTCTCTCTATAATTGTAGCATTAAACATTAACAAACTCTTTCTTCCCCTTGAAATCATGATGTTGGTGGCCTTTTTCACCACACATGTTACAGACTTCTATTCCTTTCAGGCAAGTACCAGGTCGATTATTCCCACATTTAATATATGGGGGATATTCAAAATTTCCCTTCTTCTCATTATTTTCATTTCTAGAGTGTTCAAAAAATATAATATTCTCTTGGTTTGATTTAATGTCTTAAGACTTAGAGAATTTAATTTCTATCTTGACAGCACATGAGATAATATCTTCCAATAACTAAAAGGATTGTGAGACTATTTGTCGATAGAGAAATGATTTTAACCCATAAAAGAACTGATCAATATTACTTCTTGTGTTATATATATAATCTACAACATTCCTTTCTAACCTTGTAATGGTAGCATCATACATTGTACCATTTTCATCCTCCTTTTTCCTTAGACACATAAATTGTCATTCCATCTCTGCTCGATGGTCACGAGGAAAGTATTTTTCTATGAAAATTTCTTTAAACTCCCTCCATTACATTTTTGATACTTCATCATCTTACTTTGTGTTTTGAATCAATGAACACCATTGATCAGCATCTCCTGTGAGGTGGTAAATTTCCATAACAAAATTTTCCCTTTCCCTACTCCACATGGAATAGAATATTTTCTCTAAAGAATTTATCCATTGCTCAGCCACTAATAGATTTTTACGCCCATTTAATGTTGGTGGTTGTTTCCTCATGAAGAGATATAACATTTATCCTCCCCACTGCAGATCAGGGTGCTCCATATGGGTAAGGTTACTATTCATAACATGAGTGAGTAGTCCCAATATAGTGATAAAATGATTAGCACTAGTTGTATCACCAACTCCACTATAATTATCTGGAGAAGTAGAAAAATTCCTTCAAAAAGTGCATGATTTGATACTATTTCTATTACTTCAACTATGAACCATTTCATAAAAATGGCATAAACAAGATTAGTCTATGAATCACAATACATAATTCATCCTTATAACATACTTAACATAAATTAAAATGTTCCTTGATATAATCCATAATCATAAAAAATGTTTTCATTGAGGAAGAATATACACATAAGTGGCTTATAATGAAAATATGGATTATCCTGAGAAAATCCCCTAGGAGTGTTGTAACCAATAGTGCAACAAGGCCCATTGTCATGCACTAGTTCCTATTCGAGTCTTGCTCAAATAAGTGTTTTTGGGTTTTACCCCTCGCTATATATGTGCAAGAGACACCTCTACGTGCTCATATCCAAGTTGTGATGTATTTCTTGGAAAACACAAAAAATCTCTACAATACCAAAATTCTAGGAAGTTCTTCTATACTAATCCTAAAAGTCTATTTTTGGGTAATGTTCTCTAATCAGAGTTTTTCTAAATCATTCTTCCAAGGTTTTTAATAAACTTCTTCTAAGACCAAATGTAACGTGTCGACCCCAGAATCCCAGAGTTGGTGCATTATTACATATCATTGGTATTATCACAAAAGATCATTTATCGAAATACTGATTAGTTTAGCATCATTGGAAGTAATAGATACATTTATAAGGTTTATAATACATCATAAAATGAAAAAATATGAAAAAAAATGTTTCCAAAGACAACACTATGATCCCATAAACTATGTCTACAGGTAAGTCATAATATACATTTTCATATTCGAGTAAAAATAAAACATAGAAATGGGTGAGCTCAGATGCTCATTAAGGATAACCCTATAGAGAAAACTTTCATAAATAAGTATAAAAATTAAAGGCAATATATAGAACTATAAAAAAAGAATTATCACCATAAAATTCATCATTATATGGAAAAAATAAATCCAAATAATTCCATTTACTTACTCACATGGATATTCTACTAGTCAAATAGTCACATGAAATTTCAATAGCCTCTTTCATACTGATGGAATGCATAAATACAAATTTTAGAACAACATAATCATAGCCTTGTGCGAAGACTAAAAATATGAATTTTTAAGGCCTTGTTCTAAGACACTATATTTTCTTATGAGACCTACTGATGCATAGAGGATCTATAGAGGGCTCCACCAATCACATACTAAGTCCAATACAATCCTCATAAGAAAAGTTTTAAAAATAACATAATCATTTGTATTAAACATTTCATACAAATTGTCAATACATTATCCATAAACCATGAATGGTAGATAAATTACACATCCACAGTCAAACATATCACTAAACATTCAATAAAAAATAGAAGATTTTTATCATAATAAATCAACATTAAACATTATTAAAATCCATTAATGGATGTTGATATGGATTAATTCAAAACTATTTGAGAGAAACAACATATTTTTTTGAAACCATTTAATGTTACATAATTTTAAAAGAAAAAATATATTTTTAAAATAATTTTATAATCTTGTATGAGAAGCTTTGACGATGTTATAACAACAGAATATAGCTGCATCGGCCGTATAAGTTAAAAAACATGCTTACCTTTATTTTGTCCAAAATGTCATAAAGAAACTTGTTTTAAAAATGACAGAAAGGTTCCTTTCAAAATGTATAAGGTCAAAGAAGGGTTTCAATGAATTTAACCCATAGTCTATAATGTATAAAAAATTTTTGGAAGACATATTTAGAAAAACACGGATGTGGATGATAAAGAGGCCCCAATATATAATTATATATAAACAACCTTGAACAATGAAGAGGTTGTATAATTAACCCTTAACATGTAATTTTACTTGGTAAGGGGTAGGTTATAATCATGAATAATGGTAAAATAATTTTTATTAAAATATAAAATAATCATTTACATTAATATGATATCATATATGATCTTTTAATATTTCTTTGCTAACAATATTTTATTATTATCGTCGTTTCGGGTGTTAACTGATTCATTTTCCATTATATGCTATGTTATGTAAGTAATTTATGTTATGGATAGGATGTATCTTATTCATATTTATAATTATATTAAGTCATTGAAAATTATTTTTTATCATCTAATGAATATTAGTCTTGAATGCATATGATGGGGAATGAATCTCATCGTGTTCGTGGAGATGGTAATCCGTACGTATGCACGTGTGACAATATTATTCTTTTCATATTAAAATTGTATATAATAGGATGTTATATCATATATAAAGAATCATTATCATGTTATATTTATTATATAAATCATTTATATATCATTATTATACCCATCGAAATAATAATGTATTGAATAACAAATACACCACGACGTGGAGACGGTAAGTTATACGTACGCACGTATGATGACATGTCATTCAAAGGATGTATAGAATAATGAATATGTTTTTACGATATATATAATAACATAACATAATATATATATGATATTGGAGTTATTATATTATAATAGAAACAACTAGGAAAGAAGATGTGGAAGAAGAAAAAAACATGAAAGAGGTGGTATGATATTTACCTAATCATCAGGTTCATACTTTTTATTTGATCAAATGATCTCATTAGGTTGTCTTTATAACATAAATATGGAAATTAGGATTATGTAAGTACAATTTAGAGGGTATTTGTTCAGGGATTGTCTGAGCCAAATATCTTTGAATGTGTGAATTAGAGAGAAGAGTAAGTTCCCTTTTATGAGAGGGGTGAGGGGCACATTTGGAAAAGCAAGAAATATTATTTTATAATAAAACAATTTTCGATTTATAATGGATCCAAAAATAATTATTAAAAGGATGAGGTGGGTAAGGGTCAAAAAAATCACAAGAAATAGTGTTTAGACAGTTTTGTGTCACTATATTAACAATATCTTTTAGATTTAACTATTAGTTAAATAGTTTGACATTTACCATGTCTCTATGTATTCTTATATTAAATTGTTGATAAAATTACTATAAACATAAAAGAGAACCCCTTGAGGCTAATTAATGATATACCTATCATTATATAAGTCTTTTGGTCGAACAATATATTTTTTGGATTATTATATAAATGAATAATATTGTATTTGTTTTAAAAACACATGTTTGCCAATTTGAAATTATTTAATTATTGATTAAAGTTAAAGTCCTAAAAACTTTATTACATATAAATAAATAAATTTAATCAACCGTAACATGTAATATTAACCTATAAAATTAGTGTAATTAATTAAAAGTCTCAAATTATATTTATTTGGATATTTATAATATCAATTATGTTAATCATTCATTAATATGGTAATTACTACATCATCATTGTGTTAGAAATAAATTTATTTCTTTAATTTGTAAAAATTACAAATAAAATAAAATTATGTAGGAAATCTTTCTAGATTTCTAATTACTATTTACAGTTCAATTTATATTCTGTGTAACCCTATTTTAAAAATGGTCTAGTTATTAAACATTGAATTTAACTTTTTTTTAACTCTTATTTATATGATATAATAATAAATGTCATTATCTAATACAAGTAGAAAAAGGAGGTTCATATTTTATTCCTACATTTTTTGGCCTAATAATATTTATCCAAAAGAATTACGACATGTTTTAGGGTAATAATAATATCATTTTTAACTTTAATTACCCTATTTACTTTAAACCATTGTAAATAAATGTAAGAAGTTTACATTCCACAAAAATTATTTTCATCTAACTAAATAAATTATTACTTACTAATATCTACCATTTCTCTCTGATGCTTGAAATTTAACTCACAGAATTGGTAAAATTATGTTCTATGTAAATTAGAAAATGCTCCTATGAGGTGGGTGAAAGACTGTAAAACGTTCAATAAAAGTTTTTATATATAAAATTATTATAAACTGAATCCAATTAATCACATTTAACTTATTTAGGTATTATGTATCCATATTGACCTAAATTAAATTTAAATAAAATAAATAATTTTTAAAATAATAATTCAGTTTCAAACAATAACTCAATGTTTTCACTATTCATCCAAAATTGTAAGTTTTCATAAAAATACCATAAATTCACCCTATGCTAAATTAATTATTTGGAATCCAAAAATGAAGTCCATTTTGTATGATAAAATTTATAAAATTTTTAAAAGTGGTAATTACTATTCATAATGGCTAGTTTGATTGGTTATTTTGTGTTAGAACTCGAAGTTGCGTACAACACGTTCTATTGTATTATTCAAAAAAAAAGCGTACCCTGGAAGCTTGGGGTGTTAAAAATGGAAATATTCAGATGCTAATAAAAAATGTAGTACGTTGGAGACTGTGGAATGATACAACATTTTCCATTGGGGATCACCTCAATGTGGATTATGAAAATTTGGATGATGCATAAATATCTATATGAGGATCATTGACTGTTTGAAGATTATATATATAGTTGGTGAGGTGTATTACTGCTTGGACATATATCTGCTGTTATAGTGGGTGCACGATTTCATCAATGTGTCATAGATGAGCAGGTACATGAACGAACCATCACATTTCATTGACTCAGGGGACCTATACATCAATGATAGGTTTTCATTTATAGAGTACTCAGTAGAGATCGAGGATCAATAGGAGGGGATAATTTATTGGTAGTTGATTCCTCTACTGTGTGTTTGGTGGAAGCATGAAAATATCCATGGGAGAATTTTAGAAGAGGAGGCTCAGAATCATTTCCAATTACCTCATTTGTTTGAGTAGTCATTTTACCCTTTAGGGATGTAAATACCTCTGGCAGCGAGAATTTAATGACACTAATTTTCCCAATATTATTTTTAGAATTTATTTATAAATGTTATGAGACTAGATATATGAGGCTTCATGTTATTCAAAGGCCCAATTTTCCCATTAAAATTCATTTAAAATGTCATGTTAATAGTAACACACATGTTCAAATTTCCATAAAAAGTATATTATCATTCAAATGGATTCCCAGATAGAAATCCAAGGAAACTGTTGATCTCTAAATTGTTGTATTACCCAAAGCGTGACCTAACCTTGGTAGGTGTGGTTCATCTCATTGACCATTCCCCAATGAAAACCCGTGTATAAAAACATAAAATATTTTTATTATAAAATAACTAATAACTAATGAATGGGGACTCAAATTAGAAATATGATACCACCATTGAGTTGATAATGTTGTGTTTTCATTTGGAATGGACAAATATCGTGTGACGTGGGTTGGCTATGAAAAATAATTAAAACATTCCTTATAGAATAAAATATATTATTATTTATTTAATTTAAAATTACACAGTGACATAAGGACAAATTTTATATTTATTAAAACTTGAATGAAAATTCAGGGATATCTTTATTACCATAGAATCCCTATAAATTTCTGTGAAATATTCATCTGGAATGAATGATGATGGATTGTAGATCTGATCATTGATCGTTGTGCCAAAGAAGTTAGATGATCTCATCAAAGGAGAAAAACTGAAAGAAACTTATATATTACCAATAAAACATGAGGTAGTGTGCTTTATTTTCCTTTTATAGATTCCTTATTCTTAAATTATATCAATAAATTGAACCAATGAATAAAAGGGTTGTTAAATGGTTCAATCATTCTTCTACAATGGGCATGATTTTGGTGTTTTAATGGGAGATAAATGTTATTTATTTTTTATTATTCATTATTTATTTTAAAAATAATGAATTGAGGAAGAAACAAAAAATTATGAGTTTCATTCATTAATTCATGGGATTATTATCTCCCTTATTCATGGTGTTATTCGCCATTGGACCCTTCTGGTCATGACTTGAATTTTTTGGCATTAAAAACAATGGGACCCCCTGATTCAAGACAAAACGATAAAGGGGCTGGATTGATGTAACTCATGACTCAAGTACTGAAAAAGTTTCCTTGTTTCAGAAATAAGATCACCAGAGGAGGAGTAGGGGACCATGAATGTGACCATCGGCACACCCTCACCGAAAACCAACACCAGTGGCAGCGGGCTTCATGCGAGATAGACACACCGTAGAGAAATCATGTGGACATGCCGGTCACCAAATATGGGATTGTGTTCCCCGGTGTTGGACGTGGAGTGTCGTCCCGCCAAGCCAGGTGGGTTAGAACATAAGGAGAAGTCTCTCACATTACATGGGTGGGAAGGGCTGAGTTGTCTTGGTGGACTTGATGAACCTGGTAGGACCCTGCTAGAAGGACGAAGCCATGATCGATGGAGCTGTCGCAATGCCACAATAGTTGGGTCACAGTCGACCCCTATAGAAACATCAGTTTTCATATCATGGTCAGCCATGGGGTAGTCAACAACCATTATCATTAGACTAACCTATCGGTCATTCAATTAGATAGTGGACTACCTAAAAAAATTTCAATTGCACTTATCATTATAACTTTGTGTTCATTTCACAAAACATCTACGACATTGAGACACTTGTGATGTGAAGGTATTTTTTATATTTTCTATGTGCGATTTTTGAGAAAGTGTGTATATAACCTAATGGATCTATGCGGTGGTTCTTTTTGAATGATCATGCATTGTGCTAATTCTAGTATATTAATGTGACACAAGGACTGGTTGTATCATGGAGACTATGTGAATCCCAATTATTTAGTGTCTTATAGAGACAGTGTGTCTCGTGGATATTATGTGACTCCAAAAGACTATGTTTTTTGTAGAGATTTTGTGTCCCAAATATAGTTTGTGACTCCCAAGGACTATGGTTTTTACGGAGACTAGGTGTCTCATAGAGACTGTTTGCCTTATTAGAAAGAATATATCTTGATATTATTAATATATGGGACATGGGTGTATATATTTTATGAGAATATCGTAGCATTACTAAGTGGTATCTCTTGTGTGGTATTTTCTTGCTGTTATTTCCTTTATCTCATTTCCTATGTGGTATTTCCTATGTGGTATTTCCATTATGGTATTCCTTTTTTGGATGACTTATGGAGTTCTATTTTAATGACCATTGTAAGGGATTCCCCCCACATGTTGTGTCTTTTGTAGAAAAGGGATATTTTGATAGAGTCTATGGTGGACTAGGAACAAATAGAGCTTTGTGTGTTCAGGAAGGCCGATGTGTTTCTATAGCTTCAATCAGTAGTCCTGGTATATTTTTCTACAGGATAGACATTGTGGGTTATATAATTTTGTTTTTTTGGGATTAAATTCGTGCCCAATTTATAATATTTTCCTATCACACTCTGTGGTATGGTATAGATTAAATGCATTTAGTTGTTTACTTGGTTTTTTTACATTTCATATTATGTGTCTTGGATATGTTTGCGTGTGTATCTATATTTTTGAAAATTCCTCCTATTTGTGTTGTTTGCCTTCACTGTGCTAGTAACCCACCCCAAGACATTTGGTGGAAGTCTTAGGGTTGTCATGGGATGGGCCCCTCTAGCACGAATCAAGAAAATTCAGAACAGTTTTAATGATAATTCAGAGTAGTTTTGATGTCAAATAAATCAGTTGTTAAAAAATATTTCGATATAATGTGTTTTAGTGATAAATTCTGGGCACATAAAAGAAGGATCAATTAAATTTTTTTGTCATCAAGAGATATATATATTGATATAAAATATCATTATGATATTTTCATATAGTTTGTAAATTTATCATTTGATATAGGAAATTCGTTTCAGTATTTATCATCAGAATCTTTTAATAGGTTAACGTTTGTTTAATAGTTTAAAGCTATGTTAAATTATCAAATTAGAAAATATAATAACTAGGTGATGATATTATAAACTTATTAGATCAGAATACCAGGATAAAATCATTTGATGAAATGTTTCTTCAGATTAAAAAAAAGTAATATTAGATTTGATGAAGAAGATATTATTTATTTAATAGAAGATAATATAAGGATCATATTCGTGGAAGAGAAGAAAAAGAAATTAATCAATAAAACCAATTCAATGAAGAATATACGGAATTTCAAGAGTAATAATGGAACATTAAATATGTTTCAAAAGAAATATTTAATTATTTCTTTAATGTGATATTTTATTCAATTTGATCAAGGTATTGAATCAATTATAGTTTGAATGATTTTTCACTATACATAATTTTTTCGATCGTTTAAATGTTTATTTGGATTAATTATATCAATTTAATTAGTGATAAATAATTCATTCAATCAGAATTGTTTTCGTTTATATTATCAAACATATCATGAAAATATGTTAGATTATTTATTACATTTTACAAATCACAATATCTGAGAAATAATATAAAGGGGATAAATAATATATGGTGGATAAACTATCTAAGGGAGATAGTTAATTGCGTATGGTAATCCAAAGTAAAACTAATTTCTTTATGATGAAGACTGTTGGTGGAAAATAAGTCACCAATATAGGTAGATATATATTATAAAAATGGGTGTTATTTTATTGTGAATAATATTGAGGATCTCCTATTAATTTAATAATGGTTTTATTATTTTAAAATTTAACAGTTCTTATTTTTTATGTATTTTGGTTTTTTATTTACAAAAGGGATATATTTTTGTGTTGAAAGATTTTACTTTCCACATTTCATTTCCATAGTTTTGGAAAAAACACTTATTTAAAATATTACTTTAAAATATTTATATATCCCATGTATTTTGGAAAAATTAATAGAAAACATAATTTTTTTATGAAATATAAATATATTTATTGTTAAAAAAACAATATCCTCAATAATGTGATCCATCATAATAACATAGATTCTAGTCCATCAGGATAAATAGTGTCTTTTCTATCAGATAAACGTGCTTTCTCTATATAGAACTGATCAAATATAAATTTTTTTATTTTAATTAGTTATGATCCATCGAATTAAAAACAGTTCAGTTCATTAGTTTGAAAACTATATAGTCTATAGGACTATAGTAAATATATAATCATATTTTTATAATTATATTTATTTGATAGAATAAAATATAATATTTTAATCGATATATCAAAATGACTTCTGATGTAGTCCTGTTTTTAATTTTTGAAGTGAAGAACATATGAAGATGTTAAAAATGACATTGATATTCACCAGAAATATATATTTTTGAATAATTATTATAAATAGTAGTGTAATCAAGTATCTAGGACTAGATACATTTTCAACTCAACACTTCTGATATTTTTCTCCTCCCAAACATCACAGTATTATTCTTTTAATTTTTATGAGTGTTTTAGTGATATGGAATATTTTTTAGGGCTGTTAATTCATTAGTAAATGTTAATTTTTTATTTTATTCCATCAGGGTTTTGATTGAGGGAATCTGGTGATAATATGATATGTGATTCTAATCAAGCTAATCGAGGGATACTATGGATTTGATGAAAGATAACGTTGATATTTTTTTTGAGGGATTACATGGATTTTGAATACATAGTTATTCCACTATTATTATTTATTGAGTTACTATTGAGAATTTAAATACATTTATAGTTATGTTGGAAATAATAGATATATTCAATCATTATTTATATCTTCTGTAACTATTAATGTTAATGAGTATAATTGTTTTTATAAACATGGAAATTCATTCTTAAATTATTATATAATTACATATTAATTCGTTCAATATGTTCTATATTCATATATAAAATTTATATTATAATTTTTGTATAATTATTTATTATAAATGTTTTATCAAACTCTTAGTGAAAATGATTAATAATACCGATTTATCAAATGAATTCAGAATCTGATATATACACTATGATCATAAATTTATTTCTAATTCCTATCATTTTAACAAAGGTGGTATTTGAGTTTGAGATAGTTCAAATATTTATAATACCATTTACCCCTATGGAAGCCATATTAGTATCTTATTGTTCCACATGTTCATTATATAATATGAACTAGAAATAAGGAAATTTACACATTAAACAATGAAAATACTAAAATATTATTAACAAATTGGTTATAAAATATCATAAGAGGATCATATATTATATTATATGTATTATTATTGTTTTATTATAAATTAATAACCTAATTTAAACAATTATACATGAGGTATGAACACATTTGATGAATATATACCCTAAGGTAATGTTTTCACATCTCATATTTACTTCCATTATACATATTAGATATTAACCATGTATTTCATTTATGTGGATAATATTCTTCTCTTTTGATATATTATATCATTAATCTCTTTGTATTCATGGTATTTATTGTTTCATTTGATTTTATATCATTCATATGGATTTATTCAAATGTTACCATCATTTTAGTGGTTTATTTCAAAATATCATTATTATAAATAATTATTTTTGTTTACATTTTTCATAGTGAAAGTAATGGGCATATATATATATCATAAAATAAATATATTTTATTATCCTATTATTATTATTTATTAGGTAATAGTACTATTTTTTAAAATGTATTTACTAAAAATTATTTATAATATTTATTTAATTCAATCTAATTTTATTTCTTTATTCAGTTGAAATTACTTTTACATAAAACTCATTGTTTTGTCATAATTTTTTTCCAAAATTGTTTTAACATTTCAACTTTTTTTTAAAATAAATTTTTACGAAATTTGATTTTAATGAAATTTTTTTTGTAATTATTATTCATGTAAATTTAATAATAATAATTGTTTGAATTTTATATATAATGTTATTGGAATCATTATTTTAATGTGTATTGAATGAATTTATATTTCCACAATAAAGAACAATAACTATTTTTAATTCTTAATTTAAGTGTTTTAATAATATATATTCAAAGAGTTGTATTTTAAAAAATCTAAAGTTTTTGTTTTATATTTTTATTATTAAATTGTAAATTAAATTTATAGAAAAATGTTTTTAGTAAATATATCATTGTATTTCTTTTCATCAATGAAATAAAACCTATATTTAACTTATGATACAATGCTTGTTTTGAGTTACTGATAACATTAACAATATTTATCTTCATTGATTTTGATCATCTTGATTGGAGATGTATATTTTTATTTTAATTAAAAAATTTAATATAGATTGATTATGATAATTTTTATTATGTTGTGTAAGTTTTAATATTAAATGTTAGAGTTTCACAATAAGAATGTTTATGTTGATTAGGTTTCACCCCTTTCATTTAAGGAATCAATTTTACTTTCTTTGTAATGGGTGGGGCCCTATATTTCTCATTGATGCATTGGTTCGTATCATGACATAAACTTGATTGGGTTTTGGATGAGGTGTTACCCATTTATTCTGACGTCCTTGAACAAGGCATCGATGAAATGATTGGGATAATTGAAATTATGAATTAAATCAATATCTATTCAGTTATTGAAATTCCATCTGATTATTTAATTTATTTTAATATGCATGGTTGTGTTTTAAATTACATGTGATTATATATATTGAATTATGTGATCATCATTTATTCCTTCTATATTATTCCCATGATATTATTTAAATGTAATTTTTTTTCAATTATTTATCATACCATTTTTATTATGCCATATATATATTTATAGCTACCATGATATTCTTACTTTTATCGAGTATCTTAGTACATCCCTTTAAATTGTTTTATTTTCCAAAGGATTCTATTATTTATGTTGTGATTGAAAAACATGGATATTCTATTAGTAATAATGATGTCACTAAAAAATATATTCAGCGTATTTTATGATTCCAATTTTTTTTTTAAATTTAAGTCATTATATAGTTTACCTAGAAGAATTTTTTTTTTCTTTTAGAATATGATTTATTGTATCTTATACTGATTTTATAATGTAGACACTGGTACCAGAAAACTAGGGTCAGAGTAGTTAAATAAAGAATACCTAATTTTTTGATACTCAGACATGAATAATATTACTCAACATCAATATTTTTCATAAAATATTTTAAATAAATTTTGACAATTGTAAAATTATTTATAAAAATATTATAGTATTTTTTTTCTTAAATTTAAAAAATTTTATAAAGGGTATCTCTGAGAAATTTTTCGAATAATTTCTTATTTACATTTCATATAATAGTTATAATTTAATGATTTTTAATTTATGAAATTAATGATATTTACTAACATAATAATAGCTCATTGTTTTGAATAATTCATTATAATTTTACATGGTTAATTTTTTTTAAAAACATTTTCCGGTAAAATTTGGTAAATTTATACACATCAAATAAGTGATTTCAATGTGAAAATATATATTTTCCTCAAGATAATTTATAATGATATTTTAAGGTATTTTTATCTTGGTAAAAATAATTTTTAGTTTTTTTTATATATTTATAATGTAAAACAATGATAGAATCCACCACATTTATTTCAATGGTTTAAGTTTAGTTTTATAGTTGAATTTATTGAATTTATATAATCTAGTTCTTCCAATATGAATAGTTATTTTTCTAATACATGCTATTTATGTATTTTTTTATTTCAATGATGAATTCTTTGGACTTTATAAGTGGTGGATGGGGCCAATAATGTAATTCCCCTTAATTCATTCTTTGGTATCATGATATTGACATGTTGGCTAGAATTATTATATTTCTTTTTGGATTATGGCTACACACAGTTTAAGTAGTCATTGAAAAATTCCACAAAAGAACGTTTCAAATGTCCATAATTATGCACTCCATCATTATAAAATAAATTATATGTTTCCATGATATTAATTTTAATAATATCCATTAATTAATTTAATATTTTAATTATTATTTATATGGAATGATTTAATATTCATTTAATATTTCAATATAATTCATGATGTTATAGATAATGATTAAATGAAATGTTTATTCAATTATTTTACATTCCAAATTGATTATGATATATGATATTTGTATCGATATGTTACAATTTCTGAGGATAAAATGTCACCGTTATTTTATTCCTCTACCTAGGATATGAAAAATGAATCATTAAATGAATTTATAGATTCCAAATATATAGTTTAAAATTGTTTTATATTTTATTTTTTCAAACGAAACGCGAGATTCAAGTATATATCTATATTACCATGACTTCTGAAATATTGCTTCCTATAGGATGTGATTCATTTTTTCTAGATAAAATGTGATATAGTAATAGATGCTTTTTTCCTAATATGTCGAGGATCTTTACATAATGAATTCATTGTTTTGGATAAGATATCCATCATGTTATAATTTCACTCCGATAGAGTTACAATATCAAAACTGATTGAAATACCATGTATAGCATTTCTTAACTCTTCTATGAATAATAATTTAAAATAGAATTTTGTTAAATTCATTTATTGATAAAATGATATTAAATAAGTCATTGAATTTACGTTGTTATTAAAATCATAAAATGATTAAACTTACTTTAAAATGATTCATTATTATAACATGTTTGTACCAAAAATGATATATATTCTAATTATATAGTAACATGGATGTAACATTCAGGTTTATTAGCGCATTTTTTTATAAATATACATAACAACAAAAATGTATATTCCTTATAAATGTAATAGATTAGTGTCTTTGGAAAATTTGAAGTGTAGTATTCTGTCTTGGTGAACGATCATTAACATCTCCCTTAAATATCTTCACCTTTAGTACACATACATAAAAGATTTTTTCAAAACATCCAAAAATTAAACATAATAAAGGGATGAGATTAGATGCTGCGTAAAGATAATAAAATGAGATACATAATCATTACATTATCATAAGCATACATGAACATGATCATCACATTATAAGATAATACCATACATATCAATGATCCTAATAAAGAGTAATGGAATAATGTTTGAAAAATCACAAGAAATGAATCATATGGTATCTTTTTTATAGTCCATGAAATCATAATAATATAATAAGACATGGAATTTCAGAATATACATAAGATAAAAAATCATTCCCTATTTGTCAAGGATCATTGAAAAAAATTTCAAGGCACTTCATGGGGATTGCACCTATTAGGAATGACACACGCACATCCCTTGTCACATCCATTTACTTATGATCTAGCCAGTTACACATTATTCGCATTATAGAAATGGATTTACATGTTTCTTATTGTAAATTTGGATTCACGTATTTCATGTTTTGGATCATGACGCACCTTTTTCCCATTATGGATCATGATACTCCAATTTCGAATTGTGGATAAAGAGACACC
Organism: Viscum album; assembly: GCA_963277665.1. NCBI lineage: Eukaryota > Viridiplantae > Streptophyta > Magnoliopsida > Santalales > Viscaceae > Viscum > Viscum album. Next base: position 2,102,061,217 of record OY728128.1, on the reverse strand, counting down.
CATTTTAATGAAGAATTTAAATGATTCTCATTTCGGATCAAGCTCATCAGCATCTTTCCCATAATAATCTCCTGAGAAATAAATAATTACCCAATAAAGTGGAGAAGATATAGGTCCCACCAATCACATAATGAAATAATACATTCATATTTTAGAGGATATGAAAATATTTATCATCTCATTACCCACAATAAATTTAAGGTCTCCTATAAATCATATCATAACCCATGAAATCAAATTTGTATCATAAAAATTTTATCATATTATATAATATTGAAAATAGATATGTTTTTTAATAATAGAATAACCAATGAATGGAATTGGTTTTGATAAGGGTTTAAGGATTGTACAACTCAGGGAAGAGAAATAGGTATTGTAAAAACATGTCATATTAAACATAAAACATAAAAAATATAATAATATTTAAGTACTTGGACTATATACCTAGTAAATAATGTGTAGTAGAATAGAATATCATCTTATAAAAATAAGTATTTGAATTATCCATTTGAGAATTTCATAAGGAAAAATACATTTCTTTAGAAATGATTTTTATGACATAAAAAATTTAAAAATAGTTTTTTTTAAAACAAATTCCAAAACATATAACGCAAGTATTAAAAATAATTTAATATATTTTATGGATTAAAATATCATTTAATCTTATAAAAACTCTTTTTGTACCATATAACATTTGTAAATAATTTTTTATTGATTAAAACACTAGCAATGTATAAGGGGTTCTCTGAAACACATTTTAAACACATATTAAAATAGAAATTATTATTAAAACACAGTTTGTTTAAAATTATCTAAAAATATAATTTAAATTTTTCTTTGAAAATATATTTAGAAAACATGGGGTTCATGATTAATTTTTTTAACTGAAGACAGAAAAAGAGTCTGGTTTGCTTAATAACATTTTGTTATTTATCTTATATACCAAAACGTGAAAAAATTGTAAATATACTTTAAAATATCATTAATAACCAGAGGATAGAAAACATGAAAAGTTTTATTGAGATACTTTTCATAATATTTCTTCAATGGAATCATAATAATAAGCAATCTTTATAATGGATGAGATTTTTGAAAAAAAATAAGAAATTTGGAAACATTGATTCTTTGTACACATTAAAGAATAAAATTACTTGAATCATAAAATATATTGAAAACGGATAACAATGATATAAAATATCAAAATGAATTACGTACACCAAATAAAATTGTATAGGTTCATATCATAATATTATTCTCTACAAAGTAAATTTGGGAAAAAAGTATATTAATGATTTAGTTAGTTTTGAATCGTCAAACCCATGAAAGATAGATCAAATAATGGATATGTAAATAGAATGATTTTTTTTCTATAATAATATAAAAATAAATCCATGTTTTATATACACACCACATAAATTAAATATTTGTGTATTATGCATTATTTTTCAAGGAAAATAAATGTGAGATGAAAATACCATACTATATAAGATACTTTAAAATAGTGGGACCAATGAATGAATAACAAAAACTGAATGTTTTAATATCATTAAATATATTCAATTCATGATATAACATGTATTAGGGAAGTATATACACCGCAAAATAATAATATGTTAGAAATATAGCATATATTGCAATGAAATAAATGTGAGATGAGAAAACCATAACCTTAGGTATTTAATATCTTCATAAAAGATCAACGATCCTTGATAATAAATATAATTATAATAAAAACATACCAATGATCTATATTATTATTATCAATAAAATATTTAATTTTATATTTAAATTATATCACTTGTGTATTAAAAATTCCATGTAAACATTATGTTTTATTTAGTAACAACATTGATTTGAATATATATTTTGATCTTTTAATTTTATAATCATTCATTTTTTATGATTTAATCATATAAATAATGAAATTAATATTAAAAATATCATATATATTAATTATATATGTATTTATAATAATATGTAATATATATAAAGATAAAATAGAATACATGGTTTAGGGAGATCGTAGGTTGTATGTATTCATGAACATTGTTCCCATTTAATTTTCGTATTGAATGAAAGAAAAGTTAATTATATATATACATATATATTATCATTATTGTGTAAATATAATCTCATATGTATCAAATATGATTAATAATACGATTATTAATATGTGCTATGTAATATTTGAATGAATCACAATGCTTTGCGAAGGTCGTAATCGACACATCCACAAGCGTTGTTATCAAATTCCAAAAATGAAAATAATGAATATATGAGTTATTTAATAAATATAAAAGAAATATTATAGAAAATATATCTTATATGACATATTGAAACATAATTTCCGCATTTATTCACAACCATTAGAGGTGGTAATGGAATAATTAAAGGCAAGTGTTTGCGAGGTTGTAGTCCTCCTTACTCATGAATGCCGATTGTGTATCCCATTTCGTGGATGTGTGTGTGTGAGTGTAGGTAGAAAAAATAACAAAAAAATAATAAAAATATTTAATATATTGAGGGTATTATGTATTCATCTAACAATACTTATTTAATGTGTGTAAAAATTAAATGAAACAAATGTAAGTTTCAAAGAAAATTACATTTTATTGAGGTAATTCTTTTTTTTCATCAAAGAAATAACATGTAATTCATTAGGACCACTGTGTGGAATATATGATAAGAGGAGATAATTTGGGACCATATTTGGGTTGGGTTTCTATGTGAAAATTAGCTTTATAGGTTTCAATAATTGAGGAGTGGGTGGTGTCCCCTTTTATAGTGGATGGGGAGGGACATTCATATAAATAAAAATAGGTAACGAGTATTGAGAGGACATACTTAAATAAAGTGCTTCTAATAATGGTAAATTTTATAGACATTAGAGTATATTTTCTACAGAAGTCCATAAAATTGGTTTTTACATATTTATGGGTTATTTTTTCCATTAATTCAATCTTTAACCACTAAGTAAACTCATTTTAACAATAAGATTTGTAATTTTTTTTAATTAATTTTCAAAATATTTTTTCCTCAAGTAAAATATTATTAATATATAATTAATTATAAATTATTAACATAAAAAATATTTAATCTATACATAATAATTGTATTCACATATTTTTTAGAATTTAATTTAAAAGTAATACCATAGATAAGACAAAACAATATGTTTTTAAAATGAATATGATAAAATGTTTTAAATGTTTATATATCCAATTTAAATGTGAAATTTATTCCGATGAAAAAAATTTAATTAATAAAATTATATTTGATCTAAATATACTTTATATCCAATAATAAATATAATTTAACTATATATATCTTAGTTAAAAGTTTATTTTCCAAAAAATAACATTAGTAATTATTAATCTAAAATGTACCATCTATAAAAATATCAAAAAATAACCCTAAGAAATATTTTATGTTCCTCTAGAAAATAAAAAGTTTATTTGTCCATATAGAGATAAATAATGTTTCAACATTATATTTAAAATATATCATCCATTAAAAAAGACAATTACTATGTGGGAAAATATATATATTTATGCGTAAAATTTGATATGTTGTTATATCTTGTCCAGAAAAAACACAATATGAACACAATATATTCAAATAAATAATATATATATATATATATATCTCATTAAATAATTTATATAAATTTGTTTAATTTATATATTGGTGGTAAATGAGTTTGATTTCATATATATAGTTTTTGAGCAAAAGATTTTCTATATTATGCAATAGTTTTTATTTTCATTTATAGAAAATTGGCCAGAAAATAATTCTTCTTATATACATGTGTAAAAAATATTTACATATATTAATTCAAAGTATTCATAAACATCATTCCACTGAATAAGTTAAAAAAATAATTATAATTTAAAAATAATATTTATAGTATATTGTAGTTTGGAAATCCAGGTCTTTCATTTCAAACATGTTATGGATGTAAGTATGAATTGTTTAGATCACATGAAAAAATAGTGTATCATGTACCCCAATTTATTCTATGTGTTTAATGTAGCACATTATCCACATGGATTTCTATAAAAATAATGAATAAAATTTTTCATAAATATATATCAAGATATATTCATTATTGTGTGAAAAGAAAAATATCCATTGGATTAAATTAATCAAAATAGTAAATCATAAAAAATTGGAGTGTTAAACAATAACCCCATTTTAAAAGTATATATCCCTCAAAATTATATTGGGATATCAAAGGTTTAATAACTTTATATTTCTTTCAAAGAATCAAACATTGTAAAAATAAATACAAAAACATCATTTCAACAGGTAATATTAGAAATATAATTGTTACACATAGTTACTAATTACTAGGTTTCTATATATGAGAAAATAAACTGAATACATGGGAATTGAAGATAAATATAAATATCATATTTTATGTATAGTGATCGAGAACATGTTTAGAATAAATCCAATTATGAAAAAACTATAAACCAAAGATTCTTCAAGAAAGTAATTGAAATCCTCAAAAATGATGATAATCTAAGTTTTTCTCATGAAGCCCCTTTTACTAATGTTGAATAATTTTTATGATAAAATCTAATCAATGTCAAAAAAATTTCTTTTATATATTTCCCATTTATATCTTAATTCATGTAATGATTGTGGATTTTTCATTCACGGAGAATTAGCAGATCATGAATTCTACGAATAGAATGACTGGCCATTCTATCAGTCTTTATCTCAAAAAATGTTTATCACATGTTATCTAATATCTATAAATCCAAATAAGGTGATTTAATGCTTATATATATAAAACCTCATCTGAATTTTATTATAAACCATTCAAAAAATTGTTAACATTACAACTATTTTGATATTTGAATGTATAATAAATTATGAATATGTACATAAATTTCATAAGAAAATGTATAATTGATCGACCATGTACCATAATGTATTACATGGTTTTCACATTATAAATAGATGATTACCTTCATTATATATTATTTTAAAACATGGTAATTACCATAAATCTATATTGAAAACATTCATTATTTCTTATCCCAATGATTATTGAAAATATTTATTTAATAGAGAAATATTTTAAAATATAGAAATTATAACATGACCTACATTTTTCAATAATTAGATAATAATTTCTATAGACATTGAGACTATCCAGTCTACGTTTTCTAAAATATTCACCTCTTAGTCGAAGATAAAACAATTCCATCACCAGAAACACATTAGGAGTATCATTACCTTAATCAAAATATGACCACTCCATTAAATCACTTTTCTATGTCATAAGAACAATTTAATAATTTTTTTTCAAATCCATAATGGAAAAAATAGAATTCATGATTGATGTAACATTATTCTTGAATTACACTACATATAAACCTCAATCATCCATCATTATTCATAAACCATTACATGGGCTTCATCATACCATTACATAATACCAATTTCCTATAAAATTAAATAAAATTCATTTAAAAAGGATAAATAACATTAATTTAATCATTATTCTAATATTTAAGGTAAACAATACAGTTAGAACATATTATACCATTCAGATGTCAACCATAGTCCCTTTCTCTTCTGTAGTATAAACAATATTCCTAGAACCATCCCAACCTTGTTCATGATATTTTTACTTATAAAATTAATTTTTATTATGATCATAATTCCCACATCTGAAATAGAAAATGTTAACCTAGTTATTTATAGATCCCACTATTTACTATGATTATACAATAAATTGTGAGTAACACTTATCATACAAAAAACCACATAATACTAAAAAATTACTTATAGGATACCTAATAAATTATACCGACAATAAAATCCATGACACATTATGCTCATCCTTAGAGACATCCCCAGTCATATCCCGAGAAATATCACAAGGGATTTCACTAAATATTTCACATACTAGGTTATAATGTATTGATAATCCTTTTATTTGATACCAACTATAGCGATGTAGGGTTAATATAAATGGATATTACAGAATTATATAAATATCTTTCACATTAAAAATGTATATTCTTGAGGATAATAATAGTTTACTGTCTTTGTAAACATGAAAAAAAATAATATCCTGGTGTAAGAGCATTAACATCTCACTTAATAGTCGTCCCATATTTTTATCCTACATAAAACCATTGATCATAACCTAGTTAATGGATACATAAGAATGTGGCGAGCTAATATTTTCACTCAAACTAATACATTGAGATATTTTATCATAAATTGATAAAAAGTGTACAAGAACATGATCATAACATTATAAAATCATATCTAATATATCAAAAATAGTAATTAAGGGTCATGTAATATTGTTTCATAGTTAATATGACATGAATCAAAGGGGAATAAATATAATAATCCATTATATCATAACATTTGAAATTAAATTGAATTGTGTCATACACATAAGAATATAAAATCATCCCCTAAAAGTAAGGCTAATTTCCAAAACATATCATGCGACATAATGGGGTCTATTAATATTTTCTGGGACACACCACCATTCTATGTTGATGCCATTTCTATATCTTGGATCAGGTTACACATAGATCCTATAGTGGGTGAGGATCCACCTTGTTATGTCTGAAATAAAATGTATTAAGTGAAATATCTATCCAAATATGATCATTGAAATTGATTTTATAGGACTCAATTTATTATGAATCAATCACAAAAATTGTTTTCCAGTGTATAGTGGAATCACTATATGTCCTTGTTCACTACTTATTTCTATATTAATGATTGTGTCACTATATATTTATGTGTACTCATTGTTTCTATAAATATTCACATAAAATGGCTCAGTAAGTGTTAATATATATGGTTCATTTCATTTCTGTAGTGTCATAGTCTGGGGAATTAGTAAATGGTTTCAATTTATTAAATCATCCTCAATAATAATTTTTAGAAACATAGAAATTACTATTGTTTTTTAAAAATTGTTCTAAAATCAGCATGAGAATTATATCATCCCATAATTATTGAAATGGGATTAATTTAATATTATATTATATTATTTCAAGAAATAAAATATCATGAATTTTTGTACAAGTTATAATTCAAAAAAAAATTCATCATTAATTTATTTATCGAAAAAATACAATGTCTAAAATAATATTTTATTAAAATATATTAAAATATAAAAGATAAATCATTTGATATTATAATATTATAAAAATATAAAAATTATATTAAAACGTATTTGTTAATGTTAATTTTATTGGTTTTTAATTTCATAAAATGTCTATGAGGATAATGTAAATTAAATAAACATATGTTCTAAAAACATATTATTTAAATTAGAATACCTTATGAAAAATGTATGGTGAGAAGTATGAATTTTTTTATCGTACATTATGGGAAAAATATAAGTTATTACCATGATAATGGAGCTATATAATAAGTAATATAGTATATCTAAATGATTTTTTATATAAATGAATAAGAAGTGTGAAAAGAGTAATTGGCCTAATGTGTTCGGTTTCATTTTTTATCAATATGTTTGTATGTTCTTAGTGATTGAAGTAGTGATAATGATAGGATTCCTATAGAAATAATTTATTTAATTTCCCCTTTCTGTCTGATATATGGATAATTATTAATAATTTTTATATAATATAATAGTGTTTTGATAATGTACACTTTTTCCAATATAAAAAATACATATTTTCGTTTGATGAATGTAGTTTCTGAGATGGGTAAACGGGTTTTTGTAAAAATATTATAGCAGTTATCTTTTGAATATTTTATGCATGTTTTGTCAATTTTATTTGGATTATTTTTGTATTAAAAGTCTATTAAAAATTTGCCATTTAATAAATGACTACAAAACCATATCGGCTGATCATTATTGAACCAAATAAGCCACGTATGGGAATATGCAACAAGGCTATCCATGGAATCATATGGTTGATATAGGGAATATCGTGAAAATTTTAAATTATCTATGTATACATATATAGGTTAATGTGAGAATGTAGGTCAGTACATTGATTAGAATTGGTTCTTTCCATCCACTATATGGGCCAGGTGCTACATGGAGTAGGAGATCACCAGTTCTTGTACAAACGTCAGTGGGTTATTGAGTATGAAACCAGGTTTATTAATTGGAAGCCTCAATCAATAATGTTTGACATGTGATTCTGATTTAGTGTACAGAAATATTCCTCCACATGATTGATATATACTTAATAAGGTATGTTTTATCCCATCAATAAGTTTCATTAAATCATGTATGATCTATTGAACAACATATAGTTTGGGTATTCCATATCTCTTTTGATACCATGTAAATAATTATCATATTAATAAAAAGTGAATTCATGCCTTCATGTTTCCTCTAATACATGTGAAACTGAGTTACCATGAGATATGAGAAACCACAAGGGTGGACCACATGCTTTGAACGAGTTTGAGTATGATTTATACAATAAATTGTGAATTTTCCAACTAAACGAATAGTTTAAACCTACCGCATGAGGAATTAAAATATACCAATAACTGTAATTGACGAGATTAATAGTGATACATTCTACTTCCTGATGTATAATCTACCATAAGTATATTAATGTCTTCAACTTGATCATTGTGAGAGGCTAATGTGAGTCATAATTGACCAAATGATGGTTGATAGATCAAATATGAGATTCAAATAGGTTAACAATTTAAAACACGATATGATGATAAACCATAAAACATGTTAATTGACTATACTAATTTGTTATTAAATAGATCATTGAAATAAGTTATGTAATAATAAAATAATGAGTAGCAGGATGTGAATTTTAGATAAAAATTAATGCGTGCGGTTTCAAATAATTGAAATGGTATTGACTAAATAATGGAATACATTACTGTTATTTGTGCTAATATTATGTTCTTTTATCAACTCATATTTCACCTCGAGTGAATAAATATTCATAATAAATTAATGGAAAAAACCAGGAATGTTTTCCAAGTTGTTACTATATGTAATTTTTTTAATTTAATATCATGAATTCTGTGTGTTGCTATAATATCAAAGAAGGTGACATATATGGGAAAAATATTTATATTCCATGAAAGGAATATAAATTAGGGTTTCATGATTTTTTTTATAAATAACCCATACCTAATAGTATTATAAAATACATTTTATTTTTTAGAATAATTTTAATTAATTTATATTCATATTCCATACAACTATAGTGTATGATTCATTAATAAAAGAAAAAAATTGAACTTATTTATTAATTTTGGGAAGAAGGAAGGAGTCCCAGACATTTAGTGCCTAAAAATAATTTTTAAATTAGGAGGTAATATTAGAACCCATTGAATAAATTTAAATTAATGAAAAATAAATATTGATTGTTACTTGTACTTATGAAGATGATATTATAGTAGTATATATTCAAATATTAATGATGTTGATTCATAATAATATTATTTTTTTATTACAATTTTATAGGACTCTAACAAATGCATATATATGTTAACTATATATTCATGTAGGATTAGGAGTAGTAAACATTCAATTCTTGAGTATTATTTCGGCGAAATCATGAATCACATAATATAACACCATGTAAATTTAGTTAAAATAATTATAATCATGATATCCTCTTTAACACGCAACACCAAACATTTAGTGAGTTGATATATATTACAGAATTATTATTATATAAATCTTAACTGGTGATTGAATTGTTGGGTATGACTATAAGTGACGATATTATGAATTATTAATAAATAATTACTATTTAAAAAATAATTTAATAATTCATACGAATTTTGAACACAATTTTTAGTGTAATAATATTATAATTGAATATTAATTTTCTTTAAAAATGATTTGCATTGATTTTTTTGATGAAATTAATATTAATTTCTACCATTTTTTGAAATATTTCAATAAAATGAAATAAATATTTTGAATCACCTTGTTAAAACTATATCATTAGAGACCCTAATTATAGTTCCATAGAGATTAGTGTTATATTATTTTATTGGAACTAGATACAATGAATATCATCTTGATGTACAGAATACTTTAGTAGTCTCGGTAAACTAGATACATATATGAAATTGACATTACATTTGTAAAAATAAAATAAAATATAGATTTTTATTTGTTAATACCATTATCCCATTTTTGAATATCCATATATGTCAAGAATAATATACATCATGGAAGACTAGGTAAAAAACTAAACAATGATTTTTTCTCTAATTATCAGTGTGGTTATGTTTACAACAGAAGATATAATGAAAATTCTACATAATCAATATGAAAAGTTAAATAAATAAACTAGGAATCCATTTATTCAATTACATGAACATGATTAATAATATGGAATAAAAAAATAGACATTTAAATTATTATATATAAATAACCACATGATCTTTAAACTAATTCTTGAATATTTTAATCAATTGATTAATAACAAAAAATTCAATAAATAATTTTATAACGATGGAATACATAATTCTACACATCATAATCATACCACCATGTCCTAATGCCAAAAATATTATACATATAGGAAAGGGTTAAACCGAATACCAAAGATAGTTTATCTCAGGATATTGATCTATACGTCAAGTTGTTATAGAAGGCCCCTCCCATCTCTTATTATGTCCATTGAAATATTAAAATGTGTGGGGAGAAATAAATAAATGTAATCATTCATATTAGAATACTAGCATAAAAAATTTACAGGAATAAGATATTGAGAAAATATAATTTGGAATCATTTTAAATTATTTAGATACATATTTGAACCATTTAACATTATTTAGACACCTTTTTTATTACAATCTTAATTTATTTTAAAAAATGACATTGACAAAAGATTAAATTATAAAATATTTTATTAAAATATTCACAACTCGTTAAAATATTATATTTTTAAATCCTAATTGGATTTAATTTTAAAAATCAGCCATTTTCTATTTATGGGGGAATTTTTATTTTATTGTATCATTCATGACCATTAAATAAAAGAATGCATTGATTTTGAGGTAATTTTCAAAAGGATAAACATGTGGATGAAAATAAATGAAAATGGTTAAAACATCACATAAGAATGTATAAATTTAATAATATGATAGTATTGATACTAATAATCATCCCCTATTTCATATATATCAATTTTGGTAATTCTATTAAAAACAACTTTATATTAATTTAATACATTGTGTAATTCCAAGTGTGCCATGTCCTTCACATGTAAAGGATGTCCCATTCTCCTCTATTCATCTAATTTTTGAATCATTATACCTAATAATAGAAAATATATAATACCTTTATAAATAACATAACCTTATAAGAGTCCTTTTTTCCTTTCTAGAAGAACATCCCTTCAAGGCATAAGGTGTATGACAAAATATTTTTTCCAACAAAGTGGTACAACTCCTATCCGATCATTTTTATTTTTATTAATTATTAAACCAATATTAAATCCACAATATACATTAGTAAAAATTTAATTATATATTATAAATATAGATTAATTTTATTAAGATGATGGATGAATCATCATCCACATTATATTATCTTACAAAAAGTGAAAGCATTGCTCAGGTCTACCCATGGCTTACAATCCCCATGTAACAGTGAGATTTTAAATATAATCACCATATTTAATGGATTGTTATTATACTATATTTAATGTTTATATATATTAATTAATATTTAATTATTACTATATATTTATAATTTCATATCCACCTTCTTACTTTCTAGTCTGTTCAAAAAAGATAATGTTTATCATGTGAATATATGGAAAACCATCTACATAAAAGGATGTGAATTATTTTTTGTTTAGGATTTAAATTTAAGGTATTAAGGATATATTAAATTACAATGTTTAATATATATGATATAATAATTATGTTATATATAGGTGAATTACTATTTAATATTATTTTTTCTATATTTCAAAATGTGAGTACAACGTTCATGCATTTGTATGGCCATCAATCTCTAGGATTAGTGAAATTAATTTTACTATATAAACATTTAACATATTAATATAAAAACATATATAAATAATTAATTTTATATTTATATCATTAATTACATAATTGATATTAATTTTCAATTATTAATTTCACATAAAAGAATAATAAAACCAAAATTTCAATGAAAAATGGAATACTTAAATCCCAGAAAATATAAATTTAATAATATGTTATTAATAAATTAGAATTGAATTGCTTTAGGTGGATAATATATGATATTATGAGTATTTAAATGATTGTTAAATATAATTATGATAATTTTAAATTAATTAAACGTTAATTTAGATTTATTTGAACGAAACATTAACTTTGATGCAAGGGTTTCTCATCTCACTAATAATTTTTTAGGATTTGTGATATTCATAACATGATCCTATTATGTGGTTTAAATTAAACACATGAATTTATTTTATGAATATTTTACAATAATTATTTTGATCTAAAAATCAATATTTTTTCCAATATTTCATGTGTTTTTATACAATATTTACCAAAGCGGTAATGTATATATGTTGAAATATCAATGTTTATCTAGATTATTTATGATTGTTTTTATGATGATGATATTTCATAATATAACTCTAAATAATCCAATTAATTTCATTTTACATTGATTAATTCTGGTTATTTCATTTTATTCATTTATTTTCCAATCATTTATTTCTCTGGATATTAATGAAATATTTTTTAAGAAAATTTACCTCGTTTATCTATTAAATAAAAATTTGTTTTTCATACATGTAAATGTTTTCTAAAAATGATTTTAGGTATATATTTATTATTCACCCATGATAGTTTAATTATATTTTTACCCATGTATTAATTTTTATTTGTTATTTTGAAATGATAATTTCCCTCATTTTCCAAAAGACATAAAATTATCTTTCTTACAAATATGTTAATGGAATCATTATTTTTCATAATCATAGTATGAACATAATATCCCAAAATAATTAATGCACAATGTTTTAAAGCTTCATTTAAAATTTTAATGATCTTTTCAATGAAGAACACATCCATAATATTTTTGATATTTTTACATTTTAATGACATTTTTTCAAAGGGACAAGTTTATTTACCCATGAAATATTCCATGTGATATTTTATAGGTAGTTTCATCTAAAGTGACAACCTATAATGTTAATTATGATTTATTAGGGATATGATCATGTGATAACATTCATTAATAAAATATTAAATTATTACCATTGTTTGGAACTGTTGGTATAGAAAATAAAATCATGGATTATAGATTATACATATTGTTCAAAAAACCATGGATGTTTAATCTCTTAGTATAGATCTAAGGTATTGACAAAATTTCAAGATTATATACACACAATTATAAACAATGGAATTAGGATTTATTACAGTCTTTCAATAACCCTATAACCATGGTTCTAAATATATTTTTATTGGATATTAAAAATATTACTATGGACAAATTTTAACCTTAAACAACCTCAATAAAATAGAAGCATAGATACACTTTTCTATTTAGAGTTATCAATTTATAAATATATATTTACATATATATATATTTGTGACATCACAGGTAAATAAATTATAAGACATTTTCATATTTATTAATATTTTGGAATTAAATTATAATTTTACTTTAATGGTGAGTCTATGTTCAATGGGGTAACTGATACACAACAACGAGTTTCTTTGACATCTTATATTGCACAGTAACAATATAATATTATTATTTTAAATGGTTGTTAAAGATGAACCTTTTTATTAGCAAGAAAGTATAGAAAAAATTAAAATATGATTATTCATGTTTGTTAAATGTTTTTAAATTTATCCATTAAATGTTAGAGGCTTAAAATATTAATGAATCTAAGCATAAATACATTAATATTCCTTAAAATGTCGATTTATCACATTTTGATGGTGATCCCTCAATAAATATAGTTTTATAACTTTTATTTGATATATATGACAAAATAAATTTCTTCTTTTTATTCAGGACATCAAAATTTACTTTAGGTAAATTTTTGGTATTTTTCTAATATAGTGGAGTTTTTAAGGAATAGTGGAAAATACTGTATTTTAATTCAAAAGTGCCTCTTAATATAATTTATTTATATGTTTGGATTATCCTTATAATTGGTTATAAAGTATAATTAGATTTTATATTTACCATTTAATCCAATTTTGGACATTGGAATTAATTTCATTTGGAAAATAGACATAAACAATTGTCAATCTATTGATAATTATTTTTTCTAAAAAACTGGCTTTTTGTTTTGACAGCGGGAATTAATTTTAAATTAACTTATTACAATTATATTTTTTGAATTTATAAAACTAGATTCTATATTTGTAATAAGTAGGTCTAAACTTTTTAAATAGCTACCATTTAGTTTTAGACATTTTAAATATTTACTTTAGTAAATATTTGTTTTACAATGATTAAAGGGTAAATATAACAAATAATGGAAAAAATATATTATTATAATATTATTAAATTACCCTAACATGTGTACTAATCCTATTGGATTATAAATATCTGACCATGTTCATCCATTAATAAAATTTGGGAACCCATGGATCCACATGGGAGTAATAATGATAGTTTATATAAATTATTTTAAAATAAAGACAAAAATGACATAAACAAATATCTTTTAGTAAATTAATTTTTACATGGGGATATATAAATTATAATTTCAAAAATAAAAAATAACTAGAAATTAAAAATGATTTCATACATCATATTGTATTTTTTATTATTTTTTGACATTAAATAAATTAAATTATTTACGACACAATAATGATGCATTATTAAACTCATTAATTACTTATTTAAATAATATGATTATAAATATTATAAAAATATCCAAAACATATCCAATTCTTATTGAATGATTTTTTAACCATGTTTCATCTAAACTTATATTTTAATGAATTTTTTACCTTTTGAAACCGAAGATGAGTTTATAATAAATTAATAGTCTCAAACATTCCTAAAGAGTTCATCATCTCTCTTACAAAAAGCTCTCACTTATAACTCATTCTTCACACCTCTAAATCCACATGGTTAATCCAACACTTGAAAAATTATCCTCCCAAGATCCCTCTCTTAATCCTAGAAGCCATACCTTAGGCAAAAGGAACACCAAGGAGTACATTTGGTTCAAACCAAAGGAAGTCACCTGATTTAACGGTAACGTCTTCTCTAACATTCTTTTGTTTTATTTTACTTAACCAACCCATAAAATCATTTTATTTATTTATTTTATAACAAACGAAGTATCTTAAATATACTATGATGTTTTTATATGATTTATTAGAGATACACTTACACACACCTCCATCTAATGGGAAATGAGCATACTATTTCAGTGGACATCAAACTAACGACTCACAATGCGATGACTGTTCAATTATCTCCTACCACCTCTCATGGTATTAATTATGAAGGAAATTTATTTATATATGATATATAATATGTTTATGTTTTTTTAATTCTTATTCATTTTTCATTTATATCCTAACATTGTGGTTTCCATAATGGGTAAACATGATAATTTAATTTGAGGAAGTGCGGACTACCGTCCCCGCATAGTGATATGACTCATTCAAGCCATATTTGGAACATATAAAGGATAGAATTTATGAAATTATGTAACATATAATAGAAATATGTTATAATGATATTATATTATACCTACTTATCACTATGTTTTCATTCAATTAAAATATGAAATAGAAATGAAAGTATTGTTCAAGCATACATATGACGTACCCTCTCTATAAACAGTGCATATAATTTATTAGATCCAAATGTTATGTTCTATTATAAATACATATATATAATGGATAAATATGATATATATTAAATCTAAATGATGAATATCATTCTGGAGATAATGGAATTTTTACCGCAAGGACAATTTATAATTATAAGGTGTTCATTTTTTGATTCAAGTACCAAATATCTACAAAATTACCTATATTAACATTAATGAATAAATAATGTTTATAACATGGAAATAAGTTATATAAAGTAGAAATTAACTTTATTTTATTATTCAGGTGATTAAAGAATGAACGGGTCAAGTCAGACATGACGTAAGGGAACTTGTTAACCCAATTTCCATTATTTATGTTAATCCTCTACTTTTAATTATGTAATGCTATGATTATGAAATAAATAACTTTTTATGTGTTTTTTGTTAATATATATTACTTAAGTGTACTTATATTGAATACACATAATCCATCTATTTAATTTTCAAAATGAAATTTGTATGGAACTTCATCTCAATCTCCTTTTATTGAGGCCTGTTGTGTTTTATTATAAACATTCATTTATATGATGTATAAATACCTTTTAATATTCATTTCAATCAAAGGGAATATTTTCCAATGAGTAATTTTACTATATGAAAAAAGAATATTTTTTATCTTAAGCTGTGAAAATGACCTTTTCCACCGACAAAGTATTATTTGATCATTGGCTTCATTAACAAGACAAAATGTTTTTAAGAGGAATATGAATGCCATATACTCATTTTAAATATTTTGGTTTTGAAAATGGTTTTGACAATGGATTTTTTATGTCAGTATATTTAAATGATATATTGTGATTAAAATATGGAAATTATATCTTTCCTTTATTTTTGTTTTATGTGTTATGAATATTTTTTGGTTATTGGGCATTTTTTATGCATACGGGTGGTTCCGTGATAATCCTAGGGTGGTTGAGCCTACGAAAGATCTCTAATGAATTGGCTAACGTGGCAGAGGTAAACGTAAATACTTCTCTTAAGAGATTTACGGAATATACTTTGATGGGTATTTAAACATAACTCCATATGTAGTTGTTATAACTACAATGTAATTATAATATGGATGCCACAAGATACCTTTATGATTTGGGATTACTATGTTTTATTCATAAATCTTATGTTCTCATGTGGTAGGTAAAAGAGTTTATGTTTTTCATGTATTGATGGACTAATTATTTTTTTCTTATTTTATAACCCTTACTAAGATTTTTATGCTCATCCCATGTTTTGAAATGTTATTAAAAGGACTTAAAGATGAATAGGGTCAAGGATGGGATCAAGGAAAATTCATGTTGTCTAAAACATGGAACTAGACATGCCACATTTTTTCAAGTGTTTTTATTTTATAAAAAAATGTATACTGAGTAGAATTATCTATATGAAATATTCATTTTGTCATGTAAATGTTATGGCCTAATTCCCTATAACACTAAACCTAAAAAAAGATCCTCTTTTTGGATTATTCATTTAATTTGTGATTATGAAATTTTTTAAGGGACGGTCCTTATAGATGGTATCATAGGTCAGTTGAGATATCATTAGGGATTACGATTTTTTGTTTGACACATGGTTAGTCTCTATGTATACTCTATAAGTTGAATAATTATTATTTATATATTTTCAGATGAAGGAAAGTCTATCACAAATGGATGGATGAGGATATCAAACGACATTCCTATATATTTCTGATGACTTACATGAAATAATTATTATGAAGTCGTGTTCGGATGATTGTGGAACGTTTTCTAACATAAAACTCACTTGAATGCAATTGTTTGAGATATAAAAAAACCCATATTATACCACTATATCATCTTGTACCATTGGTTATATTTAATAAAATACTATTTTAACAATATTCTCATATTTCAAAGAAATGCAAATATTTTCCAGGAATTTTCAAATATTTTACCTATTAAAAGATTTTGAAGCAAATTATGATTTCCAAAAAGGTACTGAAAAAGGAGACCCTTGAACAATATATTTGTTTTTTATTTTAAAATATAGACTCACAACACATACTTATGGTATTTCAAAAGGACCACCGATTGAAATTTTCAACTCAAATGCAATTCAACTGTTTTATAAAAATCATGTTTTATCTGATGTTTTAAAATTATATTTCATACATAATACTTTTCCGAAACGATTTTTCTGCGAACACCCTTATGACCCAAGTTGTATAAGGTTTATTTGGTTTAAGGAAGAAAAATGATTTTGAATGATCTCTAAATAATTATTGAAATTCTTGGACCGTCTACCTTCATGAATAAGATGATGATAAAACCATATGGACACCATGAATGAGGTATGATGTTATTTTATTTTGAAATATTTTTATGTTATTTTATTGAGGTACAAATAAAAATATATAAGATGTTGTGGTCTTAATGTGTTTGGATGAAAATAAAAGGGATAAGAAAACCTTTTAGGTTATATCATGTCAGGGTTATTTTTGAGTTTTATAAAAAGGACCACACATAGACCGTGTGACAACCCGTTGTGTCAGACATTGCTATGGGAATCGAACCCACAACCAAAGTGCAATTGGGATTTATCACCAACCATAAGACTACATGAAGTCCTTGGTTAATATGACTTATTATTTTATGTTAATTGATATTATGGATCTAGAATATGTTGATTTTGGGAACTTATGTTCTGTTAAATTGATATCCTTAAAATAGTAAAATGATTTTGTGATTAATTTATAAAGGTTATTTTGGAAGATGTTCTCTATTTTTGGGAAACACTATATGCCTCTGGAAAATAGATTACTTTTGGATTTCAATTGAGGAGTAATGGTGGAATTTTCTTTTGTAAGAATGTCTATTTTTATTATGGACATATAGATATTTTGGTTATTTATGGAAATGATTATCCTATCATAGAGAATATGTGATTTGGTTAATTATGATTCAGTATGACATTTTATGCGTCGTCTATTTTTTTGGAGATAACTAATAAGATTTAATGTGGAAGACTATGGGAATAAATCATTATAATTTTTTGGTTACATTCTTATTTTGGATTATTTTGAAAATTTTTAAGGACCATTGTGTACTGAACGGTTTTCTAAAACATTGGGTACTATTTGTTTAATATTTCAGATTAAGAGAAGTATTTATTTTTATAAAGGATTTTACTTTTTAGAGATTATCTGATCCTGTACTAACCTTTTTAGTTTTGGTTAATGTATAAAGACATGTGAAATATATGCTTCAACTTTTTTGGATCATGTGACTCTATTGAAGTTGATTTTATCACTTTTGATGTGACCAAGTCATCTTTAATACTAATAGTTTGGAGAAAATTTGAGTTTGTGGTAGAAATTTAGTATAGGTTGAAAGTATACAAGACAAGAATGTATGTTTCCTTGTGGTCTTAGTTAAGCTCTAAAATAAATTCCGCAACATTATGAAAGGTATCCTAAAACAAAAACATTGTCCATTAACTTTTCATACTGGGGAATCGAATACCATTTAACCCATCACAATTTTGTTATATTTTAGTGGTTATCTTTGTCCTAGTCAGGTATTCTATACATCTCAAAAATAACATGATGTTTTGTTTTCTCCTCCATATTTATGTTTTCTAGCAATCCAAGTATTTGTTTTCTCGGTTGACCTTTTTACTTATCATATATTATTTAAAAGTGATAGATTTATTAACTATCTTTCCTATGGGGGACATTCAATGAAGTTTTAGGGCCCACTTTTTTTTAATTATGAGGATGAAATTCCCAAAAGGGGGGAAGGATGTAACATCCCATGTAAATAATGAATATAAATTTTTCATATTTTTTAATATTTGTTAATTAAATATTAATTTTACTTCAATGGGGATACTATGCTCGATGGCATACCCGATACGCGACAACGGGTTTCTTCGAAATCATACATTGCACACTAATAATATAACAATATTTTTGTAAATGGTTGTTAACACTGAGCTGTTGTATTAGAAGGAATTAATAGAACTAACTAAAATATGATTATATATGTTTATTAACTATTTTTACATTAATCCAATTAAAGTTAGAGGCTTAGAATGTGAATGAATCTAATCATAAATACTCTAATATTCAATAATAGGTCGATTTACCATCTTTTGATGTAGAACCATAAATTAATCTAGTTTAGATCATTTTTATATGTTCTATTTAAAAAAAAATCTTTTTTTATATTCGGGACATAAACATTTACTTTGGGTATATTTTATGTGTTTTTTCTGATAAAGATCATTTTTAATGAATAGTGAAAAATACTGTATTTTAATTCAAATGTTCATTTTAATATAATTTATTTATATGGATATATTACCCTTTTAATTGGATATAAAGTGTAATTAGAATATATTATTACCATTTAATTCAATATTGGACATTGGAATTAATTTCACTTTGAAATTGGACATAAACATGTGTCAATATTTCGATAGTTATTATTTATCAAAAACACACTTTTTTTAATAGTAGGAATTAATTTTAAATTAATTTCTTCCACTTATGTGTTTTGAATTTAGATAAATGTATTCTATATTTGGAATCATTTGTTATAAATTTTGTAAATATAAAACTTTTATTTTTAGACATTTCAAATATTAACTTCATTAAATCTTTTATTTACCATTATTAAAGGATAAATATAGTATATAAGGGTAAAATATAATATTATAATAAAAATAAATTACACTAAAATGTATCCTAATCCTATTTGACAATACATATCCGACCATGGGTATCCATGGGGAGAATTTGGGAACCCATGAAGCCACATGGGAGTAATAACGACACTTTATATTAATTAATTTAAAGTAAATACTAAAATGAAAGAAACAAATATCTTTTAGTAAATCAATTTTTACATGTAATAATATAATTTATCTTTTCATCTATAAATATTCCTTGTAATGATTAAAATAGTTCATACATCATGGTTTTATTTATAATTTTTGGACATCAAATAAATTAAATTATTTATGACATAATAATGACGCAGTATTTACCTCATTAATAATTTATTTAAATAAATATAATTTAATAAATTAAAAAAATATCCATAACTGTCCAATTATTGTAGGATGATATTATTTCTACCATGATTATTCTCCAATTTTATTTTAACTATTTTTTGACCTTCTGAAACCGAATATGAGTATATAATAAAATAATTGTTCCAAACATTCCTATAGAGCCCCTCCTCTCCTTTAAAAAAATCTCTCAATTTTAACTCATTCCTCACACCTCTAAAGCCACTTGGCTCATATAAACCCTCACCTAATAATATCCCAATATCTCTATATTAATTCTATAATACTTAACTTTGGCATAAGGCAGTTCAAGAAGATCGTTTGGTTCAATAAAAGGATGTTACACAATTTAAAGGTATCGTCTTCTCTTAAGTTCTTTGGTTTTATTTTACTTCTCCAACACCAAAAATATTTTTATTACATTAATTTATAACAAAACCAGTGTCCTTAATATACTAGGATATTTTTATGATATGTATTCTAACTACACTTACAAACACCTCCATCTAATGGGAAATTAACATACTTTTTCTATGGATGGTAAACTAACGCCTTATGAAGAGATGATTGTTCAATTATCTCTTAAACCCTATCATGGGGCCATTAAAATTTCACTATATTTATATATTATATATATTATTCTTATATTTTATTTTTGATTCTGTATTTTTCATTTATAGCCTAACCCTATGGTTTCCATAATGGGTAAATGTGATAATTTCAATTGAGGAAGTACGGACTGCCTCTCCCTCAAACTGATATGACTCACTCATGCCAAACGTGGAACATATAAAGTACATAATTTAAGAAATTATGAAAAATATATGACATAAATATTATACTAAAACTATAATATACATATACATCACTATGTTTTTATTCAATTTAAATAAGAAATATAAATGAATGGAGTGTTCATGCGTACGTACGACTTACCGTCTCGATGAACGGTGCACTTCATTTATTATCTCCCAATGTTATGTACAATTATTAATAAATATATATACTGGATTTATATGATATATATAAAATCTAAAGGATTAATATATTTCTTGATATAATGTAATTTTTACAACATAGACAATTTATAATTATAAGGTTTTCATTTTTTGACTCAAGTACCAAATATCGACAAAACGAGCATTATTTACATAAATGATTACTTAGGGTTTCTAAAATGGAAATAAGTTATATAAAATGAATGATAAAATGGAAAAAGGTTCTTAAGAAAGTATAAATTACCTTTTTTGTTATTCAATAGATTAAAGAATGAATGGGTGTTGTCAGACACGAGGTAAGGAAACTTCTTAACCCAATTCCAATTATTTGGGTTAATCTTATACCTTTAATTATGTCATACTATGATTATGTATGAAATAAATATTTATGTGTTTCTTATATATATATATATATATATATATTTTCATATGATTACTTATATTGAATATAGATAATCAATCTATTTTATTTACAAAATGATCTTTGTAAGGGACTTCGTCTCAATATCCTTTCATTGAAAAATATTTTGTTTTATTCTCTAAATTCTTTTATACGATGTATAAATACATTTGACTTTTCGTTTCATTAAAAGGGAATATTTTCCTATGATGAGTTTTACTAAATGACAGAAAAAACAATACTTATTTTTAACGTAGTGATGACAATGACCTTTTCCAACACCACGGGCATTATTTGTTCTCTGGATTCCCTCACAGGCCATAATGTTTTTAAAAGTAAAATAAATAAAATATACTCTTTTTACATATTTTGGTATTGAAAATGGTTTTGATAGTGGAATTTTTATGTCAGTATGTTAAAATAATATATTGTGATTAAAATATGGAAATGTTAACATTTGTTTATTTTTGATTTATGTGTTATGAACATGTTATGGTTCTTGGGCATTGTTTACGCATACGGGTGGATCCATGATAAACCTATTTTGGGTGAGCCTGAGATAGGTCTCCATTGCATTGGGTAATGAGACAGATGTAAAAATGAATTTTTCTTCTAATAGATTTAGGGAATATAATGTGATGAGTATTCCAAAATTACTCACTATGTAGTTGTGATATCTGTAATGTATGTGTAATATGGATTCCACAAGTTACCTTTATGATATGTGATTAATATCTCTTATTCATAAATATAAAGTTTTCATGATGTAAGTAAAATAATTTATGTTTTTTATCTATTGATGGACTATTTATTTCTTTCCTATTTTATAACCCTTACAGAGCTTTTTATGATCATACCATGATTTGAAATGTTTTTCATAGGACATAAAGATGAATAGTGTCCATGATGGGATCAAGGAATAATCATTCTGTCTAAAACATGGAATTAGACATGAATATTGTTTTGAAGAGTCTTTATTTCTTGAAAAAAAATGATAATGAGTAAAATTGTCTACATGAAATATTTATGTTTTTATGTAAATATTATGACCTAATTATCTAAATCTATAAACCTAAAAAGATCCTCAATGTGAATTATTTGTTTAATTCAAGATTGTGTAATTTTTTAAGGTTGGGTCCTTATAATATTTTTCTAAACCATTATATAACTTGAAAACTGTGGAAATAGGGATTCCCTTGGAAATATTCCTCCCCACAGAAATTTTTTTCTCGTACTTCCGTAGTAAAGATATACCCATATTTTACAAAAAATGTTGGTATATGACCTCATTATTCCCATGGTGTTTAGAATAAAATTGATATAGGTTTTGAACCTATCCCTATAACAATGGTTTTGGTAAAATCATGTGTATACTAGTGAACTATACCTATGGTTTTTGGAGAACCCTCTGTATAGGTTCTGAACCCACCCCTATAACCACAATTTTCTTCACAACTATGGGTAGAGTTCTTGAAATCAACGCTATACCAATAGTTTAAGAAATATTGAAGGTATAGGTATGGAACAAATCAAATACTCATATATTTTCCAATACTATGTGAATTGACATATTTTTCAAATAGTTATCCACATTTAATTTTAAGATTGTTTATGATAATGATGATGAGATGTTTATGAAACCAAATTCTTTTTAATGTGATTTCATATGTGGTGAGTGACTTATGACATTCTTCAACATATAAGAATTTATTTTTATTATTTTAAGGGTGAGCCCAAAACTATACATCCCTTCAATTCACTTATTAATGATGAATAAATCAAGAGATAAATATTTTATTTCTAAACATGAATTCATGTTAGTAATTAAATGTATGGATTTAATTTCCATATTCAAAATAATATTTGTGGAATTTGTTTTTAGATCCATGATATTTTGTGTAGAACGTTTTTCATATCCATATGTTAATGTAAGGATTCAATTTAATGTCCCAACATAGAGATCCATCTTATTTAATTTATATATAATAATAATGTTATAGAAATATGTTTTAGCCATGTTCATATATCTATTTTATGATCTCATGTCTAATGAATAAATATTTATGATTTATAACTCTTTTGAAAAATTTATACTATTATGATAAGGTATTATTCGACGACTCATGTTAAAAATATATGCCAAATTTTGTATGAGCATTTTAATTTTTGATCATTATCTCTTACCCATAGTCATATATTATTCTAATGTATGATCATTCATTGATATCTCAAATGTTTACCCTTAATGAGAATCTGATTATACCATTTCATATACTATTAATTTCCCATGTAAATAAGAATGGTTTTATATATCTTATACACAAAAAACGTTATGTATTGTAATCTTTGAAAATCATTCTAGAAATTTGAGGATTATATATCTATTTTATAATATATATAAACCTTTATGGTTATGAACTCGATGGTAATATTCTGTGTTTAATTATCATACAAAATTATGTAATATTTATGTATATAAACATTCATTCATTATAAATAATTATAATTATGAGATAAAATAAAACAATAATATCAAGGAGAGAAGAGGAAGCAAATATCCCACATTACTCACGATATGGTTATGATTTTCAAAAAGACAAGGTCTTATAATGTTATGATATAATTTACATAATTATAATTGTTGATCCATCATTCTTGTAGAGGATGGACAATTATAAATTGGTAAATAAGAAATATAGATTGTATCGAGGGCTTTCAATCGATGAATAAAAAATGAATGTTGTTTTGAATGGGGCATCTAACTCTTCTATGAAGTATTATATTATAGGTTTAATAACCAACAATATTTGTTTTGGAATTGGGAAGTATATTTGATGCTTATTATATCCCATTTTAGATACAATATAGAATATATTTATGGGAATATAACCCTTGTGTGAAGGATTGATATTTTATTGTAAACCTTTTGTACATAATCCTTTGTGTTTTCTCTTATTTATACACAAAATGATGTTACGTTGGGATACATTATAAATTTTCCAGATAATATTTTCATTCATAATAAGTTGAATTTACTAAGAGGAATATTTACTATTAGTTATTAACTTTTTCAACCCTACTATTTATGGTAATCATGATTAAGTCTCTAAAAGTGGTATCAGATACACAGTCCCCATTAAATATCCATAATGAATTTTCAAACATGAAAAATATTAACTCATTCAACCAAAAGCGTGTTGCAACATTTTATATGAATAATTATCCATGATAAAGGAATATGCTCATACCGTATATCATCCCAATAATCATGTAAGTGAGATATACATTCACATGTAGGTTTCGACCCTTTGTTGAAGGATATTATCTCACTCAATATGATAAGATAAATTAATAGTTAGATTGAATAGATAAAAATTCATTATGATGTCTCCATCAGAAATATTTTTTACCATAATCATGGATCATAAAATTAGAAAAGTTTTCTAGGTAAAATTATGGCAATTTATTATAATAAAATAAATTTTAGAGAAGACAAACAATATATTTGGAAGAGCCAATTTGAAGAAATAATGATTCTAGATGATGATATCATTAATGGGTGATTTTCAAGGAACATTTTCAATGTGAAAAAAATCCAGGGTTTTGTTCAAAATCAAAAATATTCAATCATTATAAAATAATTTACGAGGAAATATCCAAATCAATTTTATAAAAAATATTAACCATGGAAGAAATAGTGGTTTTAAAATTTGATAAGTTAAAAAATATACACAAATCATATGAGATGAGTAAAATTACAACATTTGAAAATAAAATAATTATTATTGGCCATTTAAAGTATTGATATAAGGAATAGTGAATGAATAAAATGGTTTTGAAAGAATAGATTCACATATTGAGGGTGGTATATTGAATAATAAGAAAATTTAATATATATAATGTGGGATAAAAAGGAATATGTAATGTAAAAGATGAAAATTAACTAATGTTATGGATTTATGATGATATCTAGTTCATTCCTATGCATTCGTAATGAGAAATTCATATGGGGTTAAATCTCTTAATGAATTAGATAACCACTGAAAAATTAGATTAATAGAAGATAAGGAAGATGGATTTTTTTAGCATGAATAAGAACCAAATGTAAAATAATGATAAAAATTATTCTTATTCAACTAGTTGTGATGATGTGATTACTTTATTTTAAATATAATAATAAGGGTTTTATTCATCAAATCATGATGCTAATGTATAATACATTTAAAATCTAAAAGGGTAATTGATGTGTTTTGTTGAAGAATATATCGAGGATATTTTAATGCATAGGAATGAAGAGAAAAAGTAGTAGAGGAAAAAAAATAAGATCATTAAGGATAATTAAGAAATAAAAAAAGGATTATGCCTATATTGATGATATGATAACATATAATCTAATTGTATCATAATAATAAATAATATTTTGTGATCGTAAATAAAAAATTACTTAGAAGGAAGAAGAGCTGCTTTGGTCACAATCCATATTTTTTATAATTCAGAATTATTTGAAAATTTTAATATATGAATCAAACAAATAAATAGATTTCAATGTTCAAACTTATTATTCTTATGAGTTAAAGGGTTCCCCAGAATAAATATGATCCTATGATTTTTAATATCATGAAATTATAATATAACTAATATTTCATGTCTCATAATACACCCTGTACAAGGTTGGATCAAGAAAAATGTTGATATACATATTTTCATATCAAAGGAATAAATGACGTTACAAAAACAACAACTCCTTATAAAAAAGAGGGTTTAATTTGAATGAATGAAACTCTATACAATTTATAAACAATATGATTTTAATGAGTGGGAACATTATTCATTGTTATGTATGGGTTATTTAGAAGTAATTAATATAAAATGAATTCATGTTGGAATTATATGTATTTTCCATGAATGCGGTATGAATCATGGTGAGGATGTTATTGAAAAAATTGTTTTAATTAAAATTGAAAAGAAGTTGTCATAAAATTTACATCAAATCTTACTAACAAATATAGATCTAGATGTCTAAAATATTTATGTAGAATACATAGATAATAAGATCACATGTAGGAGGTAATTATGGTTATAATCATTGTAGAGTTCTGATATAATGAAAAACAAGACACATATTTCTATATCTATAGGACGCAGGAATGGAATTAAAGCGTGAATGATAGTATTTACAAACCATATATCAATTTATAATCAAATATAGGAAGTATAGTGGAATAATAGGACTAAAATAAAAAATGGTTCTATGAATTGCAATCAATACTCGATAAAATTCATCCATAATTGGTGATTTTTAAAACTAAAATAGGAGTGTAAATTTTGAGGAAATTGGTTATAGAATAAATCATTTCTAAAATATATTACCACCCCAAGAAGAGATGTTATAGAAAATTATTCAATATATAAGGGATGAGGTTTCCTTGAACTCTAAGGTGGAGACAAATCCTTCATAAAATGAAAACTATCATATTAAGGAGAAGACAATAAAACCATTTAGTGAAAACAACTAGTATAAAAGTAATGATAATTTAATTAATAATAATTATAAAGGGGGAGAAAAAATCTTCCCCATGTTTTTCTTCATAGATAAAAAATATGGCCTTTCGTTATTTTCTATTATTCATGTCTATATGTTCTAAAAATTAGGTAATTAGATGATTGGTGCTTGATGCTTCACATCTAGAAAAAAATAAGATGATTTTTCATGTTTTCATAGTAAAAAAAACATTTGAAACATAAAAATGGAACATCCGTTAAGGGGTAATGAAAAGAAGAATTTGTTCCCATACATTTAAATTTATGTGAATTTATATGTTTTGAAGAGAAAAGGTATGTTTGGGAATGTGTATTGAAAAACAAAGTAATAATCCTTAGTCATAATTTTATTAAACATTACATATACAAGGGATATTGGTTGATGAACTGATAAACATATTTAGTGTTATATATATTTTACAACAATGGTTTTGATGGTTTATTGGGTTGTGGTAATGTTAAATGGTTATTTTAAAATAATCTGTTATATATATAACATACACTGTTAATTTTTATATTATTATATCATATAATCACAGATGTTGTATTACATATAAAAAATCAATGAATTGTTTATTTAATAACTATTTCTATTCTAGGTTCACCTATAATGAGTTAGAGTGGAATAAATAAAGGATCAAGTCTACGAATAGAATCAGGTTTTATCCTTATATGAAGAGGATAAAGGGTTTTTATAATTGAAAAATAAATAATAATATATTAATTGACAAATGAATGATGATATTAGATGTACCCTTATTGTCTCATTAAATTTTATATTCAATATGTGGTAAATAAATGATCACATGCATTGAATATGAAATTTTTTAGTTTTATTGAAATGAAACACAAAGGGAGAGACTCTGATTTCTAATTTCCTTGGTTGGATTTTTTTTGAATATTTTAACATGTTCCTATTTCAAAACACGGTGATACATGGAATTTGTTTTATAATAATTGATGTACACATTAATTTATATTCATATTTTGAAGGGGTATTCTAAAATTATTATGACATAAACTATTCGTATTTGGGAAATTAATAAAATTATCATCATGAAATAATTTTGATGTTTGAAATAGTGTTTTAAAGGAGTCTTATTAAAAATCTTCCAAAAATATAAATGTTTGGGGAAACCAATCAATATCACTTATGGGAACATAATAAACTATATAATAGAAAGGTCAATAAGTCCATACATATCTATATATTGGTGAGATAGGGAATATATTTTGTTATGGATTAAAGGAGAGTGTGAATGCATATTTTTAATAGACAATGAAGGTTGAAACATAGGTTGTCAGTGGGTGATGAACATCCCCTATAAGGGTTAGGTATAATCGGCCATGAGGGATTCTTAACTCTCATATGGAATTCAATGATCTATTTGGGAATAACCCCTCATAATTAAGCATAAGTCACCCCAATAAATGTTTGATTTGGGACTCTACATAACAATTGGGAACTATTCTTATGAAAAATCACATATGAAAAATGAGGGATATCCAATCTAATCAAGAAAATATCTATGATTAAAAAATTTATGATTAACTAATAACATATGGTTTACATATCTCACTTGAGCCTATGAAAATAACTACCATATTCCTATAATGTGATAAGAAGACATTACGATTAAATAAGTGTCCGTGAAACTAAATTATTGTGATATATGCGTTACAAACATGATTGACCAAAAAAATATGTATATGTGATCTTAAGAAGGGTGCTAAAATCATGCCAGTATTTTCCAAACAATCAAATATTTTTAACATAAAAAATAAAAAATAATTAGCTTCCTTAAATTTTAATTTACTAATAAAATAAGAAGAAGATCAACCACATAACATATGATCAAAAAATTTTCATTTAGAATAAAACACATTACTTATGGGGATAGAATACAATGATGTATAACTAACAAAAGAATGGAAGAAGTATGAAAATTGAGCTTCACATGATCAGATGACGGGACGTAATCTTGATGAATGAATGTATGAAAAATTGATTCACCAAATATTCTTTTTATTCAATAAATAATTTAAATGAGATACGAATTAATAAAAAATAATGTAGATAAATATGAGTTAGAGATACCAACAAATGCATGTAGTTTTATATTAATAATAGTGGATGAAATGCTTAACTAAATATAAAATTGAGATATATTAAAAATCTATAATGTTCAATATGTATATATTACACTCTATTTAATAAAGATGAATGATAAACCTTTGAAAACATACATACATGTGTTCTAGGCCTTTGAACACTATCCACTATTTTCTAATACACCATACATGTCCCATGATACCTTAATGTAATAAATGTGATAGGTAAGATAGAGATATTTATATATCAATGAAAAAATAAATGGTAAATTTATATTAAAAAGAAACTAAATTTTTAGTTATATTTAAGTATTTCATAATATATTTTATATTGTAAAATTTATTATAAATGGGATGAATTTACAAAACTGTGTTTTATTATACATTATGATGAAAATAATTTTTTTTATATTTGTAAATTGAGTGATAAAAAATGAGATCCCATAAATTTATACATTTTAATGGTTTTTTATGTGATGATATTTTTTATGGATCCATTAAAATAATTCGAATAGAAGGTAAATGAATTTTTTAATTTTTGGCAATTAAGAATACGATATATTAGCAATTTGGATTGAAATAATTATTGATTTAAATTCAAATGATTTTAAATTTTATATGATATTTTTATAATTATGGGGTAACAACATATATAATTTGAAATATATATTCATATAGAATGAGATATAGTAGTCATTAATGACATTATTATTTCATATAACTCATGAAGCACATTCTGAGAATTCAAAGAGATGATAAAAAATCAATTTCTTGGAGAGATTAATAAAATTAACCCAAAAAAATATTTATCTGGTGGTGATATTAATGATCATTTGTGATTAAAAATTTCTTAAATATATATCATGCTCGAGATTATTGATGCAACATACTTCAGGAGGAAGAATAATTAATAAATGGGTGATAAGAATCCTTGTCCATATTGAGGTTTGGACAAGGGTGTATGAATAGTTGTTGAATAATCGTTGATTGGATGTATAACCAACTATTACTCATGTAATATTTGGGTCTATAACAATTTATTATTATTTTTACTAGGATTTTCAGTGTATAATAAATGTTGGGACGTCTATCAAATAAGATAATGTGTTATATTTTATACTGAATGTTGTAGATATCTAATTATATTCTCCGAATACTTTTTAATACAAATGATTTGAGGATGTGATATATTATTTAGAAGAATGAGAAACAAAACTAATTCAGGGTAATAATATTTATGTGAGTAATAAAACTTTTATTTTAACCCTAAATTCATTAAACTCTCAGTGGTTATTTAGGCAACGGAACTATAAAGAAGAATGTTGTTTGGGAACCTCATCATATACTTTTAGTTTCATTGCATGGATTGTTCTTAAATCCATTAAATGAGGTATTTTTATAAATAAAATATTTATAATCATATAAATTGGTCATTATAGAGGAGTTTTTGTATAATATCTGTGGAAACCTGTTCATTATATTTGTTTATGATGAAATAATGAGCCTCCATATATATGGAAACATCAGTGGAATTTTCTAAAAAATTAGGATTTATAGGCTAAGAAAAAAGTTTAGATGAAAAATGTTCCATTTTGGAAAATATATGATATCATAAAATATACAAAATCTACACTTTTACTGGGATAACATTTTATGAGTTTATATTAATTGATAAATCCTTTTAAACAATAAATATACTTTAATATCATTTTCATGATTGTAGTTCAATGGAAAAATTAAAAATATATAGATAACTATGGAATTATACATAAGTATTTAAATTACTACATAAATAATATTTTATTCCCCCCAAATAATTAATTCATCTAATTTATGTTAATCATAAAATTTTTAAATATTGTAAGACTACCATCTTTGAATTTTCCCTTAATTGAATAAACCCATAGTCTATGTTTCGTAAGCATTTTTAATAGCCACCGTATTATATAATTTCAAAAAAAATATAAAATATATATATATTATTATTGGAAAACAATATTAATAAAATTATTAACGAATGTATTTATTCATATTTATATCATGAAAACATGTTTATCATAAGAAATATTTTCGTTTCATACAATATGGAAGCAATATCAATGAATTCAGTTAATTAAATTATTTTATGATTTTAAATTTTATAAAATTATATCAAAATTATTGATTATTTATCATATTTAACATCCACATTATCCATAAACTTATCCATTCTAGAAATATATCTCGATGAAACTATTATTTTATTTTCTAATGCTACAAAAACACTATAACAACACTCATATATGTCTTGAAATTTATAGTGATCTAAAAATTAATTTTTTTAATTGAATAAAAAACCAAATATTTTATTGAGTTTAAAATCATTTAAAAAAACATTAACTCGATATATTTTTTATATCATTTTAAATAAATAATTAATAAAATTAGAATATGATTCCCCTTGAATATAATTGATTATTTTAAAAGCAATTAAAATTAACAATGTGTATCTAAGTATATAGAATAATTAAAATACATTAAATTATTTATAAATAATTTTTTAATAATATAAATATAAATAAAAGTATCATTTATATGTTTTTATAGTAAAATTAAATATTATTTTAAAAAAACATCAAATTTAATATTTCACAAAATAACTTTTTTCAATGTTTTATGAAAATAAATTTTAACTAATAATAATGTTAAAAATAAAAATATAATATAAAATTTCTTTAAATAAATAAAATATAATAATGAGATAACTTATAAAATAAAAAATCATTATTTATTATTATATTATTTTTTTTGGTCATCCAACAATTCCGTTTCAATTAAAAATTCATTATTTATAGAATTATTAATTAGAGTATAATAATAAATATAAATATAATTCCATAAAATTAAAATATAAATCCTATAATTCAATAAAAATATATAAATAGATCATAATTTTATGTCATTTTAAGAACATTTATTTAATATTTAAATGAAACAACTTTTCCCTCGTACTATAAGCATGTGACTTTTCAATATATAATGAGTATATAATTTTTTTATATATAATCAAATATGATCTATGATAAATAAATATAGGATGTAAAATAAATATTTCTTGAAAAAATATAAATTCACAATCAAATAATTAACTCAAAATAAAACTGGTATATTATTTAAAAATACCTAGGTCATCAAATTAATACATTTATAATGAAATTGAGCACTCCAAATTATAATTTTATTTTTAAAGAGATATATTATAAATTTTTATGCATACCCTTAAAATATAATGTCACATGTAAATCCATTTTCATAATGTTTTTTGGACCATAAAATGCCTTTCAGATCGAGTCGATGAGTAGAAAAAATGTATCATATGACATCTAAAAATTATATATTTTTATTCCCATGAAAAATGTGATAAGATAGTTTAAATATCTATGAGAAGAATTATATAATTATATGAAGTTTTGGAATTTTAACATATCATTTTATAATATCATTATAAACATCAAATAAATCATTCAGGATTAATCTATGTGTAATTCTTAAAAAGTTTATTGGGTAAAAAAATAATGTAAAATAGATAATTATATTTTAAAATAAGATAGTTATATATTTCTTAGATATCATTGTCCTCCATGTATTTATAAAGTAGTGCATGAATGTTTATTGTTTGCGACACTATGAAATATTGATAGAGTCACATTTAGTGATTCCCACAATAGTTATCATGTGAAAATCATACATTAAAAAATATGGATGAAATGTTTGATTTTACCATAATAATATCAATTAATAGTTGGAGAATTGAATTTAACATAGTGTAACATGAATGTGAGTTGAAATTTTGAAAATGTGACATGATCTGTTGAAACATATTTTTCTATAATGATTCTAAAAAAATCACCAAGTAGGGAAATGAGAGTTATAATATATTTAACTCCTTCTATATTTAAAAACTATAATTAATTTATTGAAACAATATTGTTAAAACAAATATTAATTATTTAAAAATAAATATAATCATGAATAATTACCCAAAAACATTCTTCTTAAAAATTGAATGTAAAATATATTAAATTATCAAAAAAATTTGACTGGTTTATTTATATTTCTATTAATTAATTAAAAGCAAAATGTTTTGTAAAAATAGTATTTGAAAAAAATAATCACAAAAATATTGAATAGAATTTATTAATATAAAATTAAAAACCATTAATAATAAATATTAAATAACCATGTCAATAGTAGTTTCATTTAAAAATGCATTCATTATATTCAAAAACTAACAAAATAATATAAAATATTTGAAAATTTCATTATGATATTTTGAAACCAAGAAAACATGAAATCAGGGATCACATGATCTCCCAAAAATCAATATAATATTTTTTTTAAAAATTGACCATTTTAATTTAATATCATATACTAGAAACTAATTTTCTCAATAAATACAATGTTATCTGTCTTCCAAAAAATATTGCAGCCTTCTTCCAAATTAAAATCAATAACTATGTCACCAAATAAATTTTCAACCCAAAAATTATTTATGTTTTTCAACATATAATCCTAAAAATATAATTCCACTTTACATAAATAAAAAACTATCATGAAATCCAATTACATACTAATAATAATGGTTATATATACCTCAATCACATGTTCTTCATATAAAATTAAATGTGTCACCCAAAATATCATTATTAGCCCTACAATCAAATCACAGAAGACATAAAAATGGTCATTGTACCTTTTTTTTGGGACACCATTGAAAGTATTTACCTATGATGATACCTATATGTAATGGCTTAGAACTCTCCAGCCTATTCCTTTGTCAAAAAAAAGGTCATGAAGTGTTATAAAAAGTAAAATGGACTCTTCCCACACTTTTCCGAATTTTGAAGCTACACGACGTGTAGTGTGAGTACACGCCATGTACCCCCTTGCAGGGTTTACCCCATGTTGAAGGTCATGTCCTTTCCATAAGAAATAAATGAGTACGCACCGTGTAGGCTAGAATAAATGATGTGTAGTGTCTCCCCGCGTATGTGTTACCTTCAAACCATGTGATGACCAGTCAACGACTATTTTCCATGTTGAGGTCGTGTCCTTGTCGTGTGAAATAAATGATTACACGATGTGTAGCCCATATTACACGCTGTGTAGTGTCTCCCCGCATATGTGTTACCTTCAAACCGCATGTTGACCAGTCAACGGACGTGTGCCGTGTTGAATTCGTGTCCTTACCGTGTGAGATAAATGAGTACAGGCCGTGTAGTCCCTCCCCGCGTATGTGTCACCCTCAAACCGTGTGATGACCAGTCAATGGTCGCGTGGCACGTTGAGGTCCTTGTTGCAATCTGCGTGGTGATCGCATGAAATGGAAAAGTACACACCGTGTACCACAAAGTACATGCCATGTAATTATTTTTTCACGCATATAAAAGGAGGGGTCTTCTCCCCCTTTTTAACTCACTCCTCTCCTCTCCATTCCTCTGAGAAGAGCTCTCCCAAGAGACTCGAAGGCTCTTTTCTTCCATACTTCTTCATCTAAGCCTTGATTAATGATCCGTCAGTGGCCACGGGATCATAACGACAAGTGAGAACTTCTGAGCTTTGTTCTGTTGTCTTTCCTTCAGCGTTTCCTTCCTATATTCCACCCATGGTGGTTTTTCCAAGATTCGACACATGTGACGGATGCCGAAGGATGTCATCTAAAGTTGATTTGGGGGAGCGTTGTGATCAGAACCTATAGAGGTAGGGATCTTACCTTAGTCTCTCGAAATTGTGCATCATGCGGGGTGGTTTTCCTCTTGTTTACGTGAAACAATTTTGAACCGGTTTAATAAAGATTATTACTATAATATATAATTGGTATGGGAAGTTGTGAATGTAGTTTCATTATCTTATATCCTGTGATTTTTTCTTTTGAATTGAATAGGCTTATGCCTACTGAAAATCAAGGTCGTTGGGGGCCTTTTCTTGTACAATTAAATACTTCCCTATCATCTAGACCTTTTTTGTGAATGGAACATGGAATTTGGATAATCACGTAATGTTGGATGATTAAATACTTGAACCCTTATGTGATCACCTAGGTTGAACATAATGGTATAATGAACATGTGGGTGTTGGCTTGGATTCGTGGCATGTCATGGGGGTTTTTTTTGGGTTGTTGTGGATTGGCAAGCAGTGGGGTTGCGGTTGGCTTGGTTGTGGTTTGGTTTGAATGTTATGGTGGTGGTTGGCAGTAGGGCTATAGGGATGGGATGGAATGTGAACGGACTATGGGTTGTAAATAATAAATAAAAGTGGAAGGGTTAATGAATGGTGGGGAATGGTAATGTAACGGGAATAATAATCAATGGTGTTGGTTGGTTAATAAGAAGGGACTTGTTTGTGCTGCTTGTGTTTTCCTACAAATATTTTAGGATGACAGGGATATGTTTCAT
Organism: Viscum album; assembly: GCA_963277665.1. Classification (NCBI taxonomy): domain Eukaryota; kingdom Viridiplantae; phylum Streptophyta; class Magnoliopsida; order Santalales; family Viscaceae; genus Viscum; species Viscum album. Next base: position 2,102,024,877 of record OY728128.1, on the reverse strand, counting down.
GAACGATTGATATGGTTCGTTGCGTTTGTTTTCCCCGTAGTTAAGGTACTAAATAAACTAATTTTGATGAAATGGGAAAACTTAAATGGGGTTGGGGTTGTTTGTTGTATGAATCCATCATGGTAGCAGTGCTGAGGCACGTGGTCAGTTTCTCTGTTTAGAATTCATAGGTTGGGTATCCTGTTTGGTATACATATATATCTATATCTTTATGTTTTATCACACCACAACCATGTTGATCACTTAGTGCTGAACACTGCCATTTCATGGGAGACGATGTTCCCTTAGTTTCTAGCTCCTTCTCGCTCCTTCTTCCAAAGGCTATGATGGCTTGAGGAGACCTTACACCCAAGAATCATTGGGTAGGTTTCGATTGGGGTGGATTTGGCCCAAGACTCGTCGGGTAGTTTTGTTTTCCCAGGAATCTTTGAGATGAGGCCCATGTGTCTTCGGGTGAGAGTTCTGTTACTATTACTGTTACCAAGAATCTTCGGGATGAGGTCCAGGTGTGTTCGGGCAGGGATGTGATTGTGGTTGAGGCCCAGGTGTGTGCAGGTGGGATGTGTGGTTGTGAGGCCTTGGTGTGTGCGGGCGGGATGTGCGTTTGTGAGCCCCAGGTGCGTGCGGGCGGGATATGTTGTTCTTGAGGCCTAGGTGTGTGCGGGCGGGAAGAGTGTGGTAGCGTCAGGACGTTCTCCGTTAGGAAGAGCGGCTAACTAGTGGGAAATGGTGCGGGGTACCCAGTACTCTTGTTCTTATATACTACTACCTATTGTGATTGGGTTTTTGGTGAGTGTGGCTGGTGAGGTTGGGTGGATAGAATTCCATTCTAGGTTTCTTCTGATGTTCTCATGGGACATTAGGATGTCTCCCCACTTGTGCATGAGAGCTTTAGGTTTCCCTACTGAGTATACTTGTATGCTCACCATACGTTTACTTTCAGGTTTCCAGGAGGACTACAAGGGCCGTGCGGGACCCTACTAGTTGGGACAGTTAGTGTTATTACAGTTGTTGTACTCTGGTTTCTTTGGGTATTGTAATTTTTGAGCTTTCTTGTACTTGTACCTTGTTTCAGAACTATTTCAACATGCATGTGGGATTGGTTTGGGTTTATTTCTATACACTTGTTCTTTTCATTTTTTGTGGTTGACTTTTCCTATTTTTTGATCTTAAATAATAAAAAGGGTAATTCCTCCCATATTTGTGAAAAAGAATACCCTTGGTGCTAGTCGCCACCCCGGGGCCTACAGGAGGCGAGACTCAGGGGTCATTATCTCTCTTTCACCAATTCCAGCTCAAGAGGGTCATCTATGGTGGGAGGATGTCGTGACAGAATGGTATCAGAGGTGATAGTTTAGAGATAGGATTGAGTTTTGTGTTAGGCACAGTGAGGATTTCATGGGATGTTCTGGTGATAGTGGTGGTTGATCTTGGTGCGTGACATAGGCCAGGGAAGACCGGCTGGGACACAGGATAGTAGGGCCCCCTATGATCCGATGCAAGGACTCTGAACCTACCGAATGACCAAGTGAGACTACATTGATTATAAGGTAGAGACCCTAGGAAAGGTACATGCATCATCATGATTGTGTTTTTACTTGATTTGGGTGTTCTGGGAAAGAAATTGAAATAAAATGATAAAATAAACCCTTGAGAAAATTTACTTGCTACTCAGGATTAGGCATTCCTTGTTTACTGTACTACTATGGCACTTGGTCGACATCAGAGAGGCAGAGGAGCTAGGCGTGGACAGTTGCACGTAGCAGAGTTGAAAACTCCGGTAAGACCAGAGGTGGTGCGAGGTATGATTTGTTTGTTAGCACTCTCGTTTCTGCTTTGTTTGATTCAGGAGCTTCAAACTCCTTTGTTTCACCTAGACTAGCCCGTGCCTTGGGTCTAGACGTAGAGAGACTTTTCGTATCACTGTTGCCGAGTACACCATTTGGAGGCCAGACCAGTGTATCATGTGTTTGTTGGGGATGTGGGATGACGTTGGGACCGCATCGATCTAGTGGGGACCTTCTCTTACTACAGATACAGCCATATGATGTCATCCTAGGCATCGACTGGTTGTTTTCTGTTAGTTTGATTATTGACTGCTTCGGAATAGGGTTCTTGTTCTCCAACGTGGATGGGTAGTGTGTAGCTTTTATTGCCGAGAGGAGCTATCAGGTGGGATGCCGGCGTGTGAAGCCTCTCTTTCCTTTATTAGACGGGTTATCAGTGGTTATAGCTGATACAGAGATAATGGATGTCCCGGAGGTTGTTGGGGAGTTGTTCGTTGTTTTTCCCGAGGGGGATGTGACTCTACCCCCCCCCCCCGACGTGATGTTGAGTTCTGGATAGACATACAACTTGGTGCCTGTCCGATTTCTATGGCCCCTTATCGGATGGCACCTTCGGAGTTGCGGGTGTTGCGGATTCAGATTGACAATCTGATGGAGAATGGTTTTTTTCGCCCTAGCTTCTCACCATGGGGTGCTCCAGTTTTTTTCGTGAAGAAGGAAGATGGTGGTCTCAGGATATTAATAGACTACTGAAGGATGAACCAGGTAACGATCAAGAACCGTTACCCCCTTCCATGTATATATGATCTCTTCGAACAACTGAGGGGTGGAGGTTGGTTTCATAAGATTAATCTACGATCTGGATATCATCTACTGAGGTTAAAAGATAGTGACATCTCGGATATGTCTTTCAGGTGCAGGTATGGGAAATTCGAGTTTGTAGTGATTCTATTTAGAGTTACGAATGCACCAGTTGTGCTCATGGGACTTATGAACATTGTCTTCTGAGAGTTTCTGGACCTGTTCGTCATTGTGTTTATCAATGACATCATGATCTACTCAAAATCAGTGGAGGAGCACATTGAGCATCTCAGGGAAGTCTTGGAAGTCCTTCGACACCACCAGCTTTAGGGGAAATTGTCTAAGTTTATGTTCATGACGCATGAAGTACACTTCCTTGGGCACGTGGTGTCTCAGCATGGAGTTTCACTGGACTCGTCGAAGGTGGAGGTAGTTGTTTGTTGGGCGTCACCCAAGAGTGTGGTGGAAGTTATTAGTTTCCTAGGGTTGGCAGGTTATTATCATAGGTTCGTTTCAGACTTCTCTCGAGCTGTTGCTCCATTGAATTCTTTGACTAGGAAGAACCAGGTCTTCCTATGGAGAGAATAGTGCCAAAATCTTTCAAATACCTGAAGGAGAAGTTGGTCAGTGCTCTATTACTCATGTTTCCAGAGGAAAGGTTGTTGTATGAGGTGTTTTGTGATGCTTCTGGCATTGGTCTTGGGTGCGTGCTGATGTAGAAGAAGGGACTGATCTATTATGGGTCTAGGCATTTATTCCCTCATGAGGGTAACTATGCCACCCATGACCTAGTGCATGCAACTGTAGTGTTTGCACTAATGTTGTGGCGACATTAACTCATTGGGGAGCGCTTCGTGGTCTTCTGAGATCATAAGAGCATGCGTTATATCTTCTCCCAGCGTGACCTGAACTTATGGAAGTGGAGATGGGTCCATTTTCTCCAAGACTATGACTTCGATATCTCTTACACTGAAGGTAAGGTCAATGTTTTGGCTGATTCCTTGAGCCAGAAGTCACAAAAGGAAGTTGTTCGGGAATCCACTGATGCTTGGAAAGTGATGGGAGAGTTGGATGCCTTGCACTAGGATGTAAGGGTAAAAGGTGTTAGAGGCTGTTTGTTTCAAATGACGGTACAATCCTCCTTGTTGCAGCAAATGGAAGAGTCTCAGTGGGGGGAGTCCGAGGCAGATATAATGTGGGATCATATCGATCAGGGAAACACTCCAGAAGGATGGTCAGAGGACAACCAACATCAAATGATTTTTCATTGAAGGTTGTTTTTTCTGGAGGCGATGCGTGAGGGAGTTCTCCGTGAGTTTCATAGGTTAGCCTTGGCGGAACATCCCAGAGTTTCTAAAATTCACCGAGGCCTGAGGGAAAAATTTTGGTGGCTCGGGGTGAAACAGGTAGTGGCAGAGTTGTGCTTAAATGCCTAGTGTGTCATCAAGTGAATGATGAACACCATGTTCCTAGTGGTTTGTTGCATCCTTTAGATTTTCCCGAGTGGAAGTGGGATGACATCTCAATTTACTTCTTCACAAAACTACCCAGAGCTCAGGGTGGTTATGATGCTATCTAGGTAGTGCTGGATCGACTGACGAAATCATCTCACTTCATAGAGATTAAGGATTTAGGCCCGGTGAGTACCTTAGCACAGAGGTATGTAGAAGAGGTTGTGATGTTTCATGGAGTTCCGGAGACTATCGTCTCACATTGAGATACTCGGTTTACCTCACAAGTCTGGAGGGGGTTACAACATGTTTTTGGGACCCAACTACACAATAGCACTGTTTTCAATCCCCAGAACGATGAGCAGATATAGCAGACTATACAGATGTTGGAGGACATGCTGCGAGCATGCATTCCGGATTTCAGAGGATCATGGGTAAGACACTTGACTTTAGTAGAGTTTTCCAACAACATCATCTTTCACTCTACTATTGGTAAGGAACTGTTTGAGTCTTTGTATGGAAGGCCATGTTGTTCACCCATTTTCTGGGCAGAGGTTGGTGAGACATGTGCAATTGGGCCAGAGGTAGTACAGAGCACCATAGAAAAAGTTCATCTTGTGCGTGAGAGGATGAAAGCGGCTTAGGACCGACTTAAGTCTTATGCTGATCGTTGGAGGAGGCCTTTGGTGTTCGAGGTGGGAGACCATGTGTTCTTGAATGTTTCCCTCGATGGGGGATGCAGTGGTTTGGGAAGGGGATTAAGCTCTCCCATAGGTTCGTCGGACCTTTCAAGGTGATGTGGAAATTCGGTGAGGTGGCATATCAGATGGAACTGCCACCTCAGTTGGAGAATGTTCATGACGTCTTCCATGTCTCCCAGCTTCGTCGGTACATACACGATAACTCTCAAGTTATCGACAAGGGAGATTTAGATATGGGAGATGACATGACCTTCATGGAACGACCAGTCAGAATTGAGGATCGTAAAGAGATTCTGCTATGTGTATGAAACATTCTGTTGGTTCTTGTGTTGTGGAGGCATGTAGGCCTTGAGGAGAGCACTTGGGAGTGGGAGGCCTAGATGCACACTCAGTACCCGGAGTTGTTTTGACTTTTGTTTTTACTTGTTATTCTGAGCTTTGCTTTGAGGTTATACACTTTACCATTGTTATATGGAATTATTGGCTTGTCAGTTGTGAGGTCCTTTGTTTCCTTGTTCTCTGGAAGTATATAACATTTTTGGATGTGTGGGTAAAGGAAATAAACTGAATCCTTAATCGAGACACATTAATGATGATGAAATTAAACCCGTGCAGGCGAGTCAGTGCTACTTCAAGTGGATAATATCTCAATATAGGAGATGGAATTACTAACACATATGAATAGGGTTTTTGGTTGGTTTCTTGTTATAATGAGAACCCTAAGAGGTATCTTGTTGGGTTGTTCTAGGTGGGTTTTGAATTATCGGGGACAAGAATGTTTTAAGTGGTATATGATGTAATGTCCTGGACATCTCCGGCCAATTCCTTTGTCAAAAAGAAGGTCATGAAGTGTTCTGGAGATTAAAATGGACTTTTCTCACACTTTTCAGAATTTTGAAACTACATGTCGTGTAGTGTGAGTACACGCCGTGTACCCCCTTGTCGGGTATACCTCGTGTTGAAGGCTGTGTCCTGTCCATGTTAAATAAATGAGTACACACCGTGTAGCCCATACTACATGTCGTGTAGTGTCTCCCCGCGTACGCGTTACCTTCAAATCTTGTGTTGAACAGTCAACGGCCATGTGCCGTGTTGAGGCCGTGTCCTTACCGTGTGAAATAAATGAGTACACGCCGTGTAGTGTCTCCCCGCATACGTGTTACCTTTAAACCATGTGTAGACTAGTCAACTGTAGTGTTCCGTGTTGAAGGCATGTCCTTCCTGTGTGAGATAAATGAGTACACACCGTGTAGCCCATACTACACGCTGTGTAGTTACTCCCCAAGTATGTGTTACCCTCAAATCGTGTGTTGACCAGTAACGGTCGCGTGCCACGTTGAGGGTCGTGTTGGAAGCCGCGCGGTGACCGTGTGAAATGGCCAAGTACACACCGTGTACCACAAGGTACACATAGTGTACTATAGTTTTTCATGGATAAAAAAGGAGGGGTCCTCTCCCCTTTTTCAACTCACCCCTCTCCTCCCCATTTCTATGAGAAGAGCTCTCCCAAGCGACTCGAATGCTCTTTTCTCCCATAAATTCTTCGTCTGTGCTCTGATTTATGATCTTTCAGTGGCCATGAGATTGTAATGACGAGGCAGAACTTCTAAGCTTGGATTTTTTGTCTTTCCTTCGACCTTTCCTTCCCAGCTTCCACCTGAGTAGGTTTTTCCGGGATTTGACACAAGTGACAGACGCTGACAGACGTCTTCTAATGTTGATCCGGGGGAGCGTTGTGATCAGAACCTATGGAGGTATGGATCTTACCTTCGTCTCTCTATGTTGTGAATCATGTGGGGTGGGTGTCCTCTTGTTTACATGAAACACTTTTGAACTGGTTTAATAAATATAATAACTGGTTTATATAACGGGGATGGGATGTTGTTAATGCAGTTACATTATCTTATATCCTGTGATAATATCTTATGAATTGAATTGGCTTATTCCTAATGAAAATCACTATATTTGGGGGCCTTTGATTGCGCAATTTAATGCTTCCCTATCTTCTTGACCATTTTTTTGTGAATGGAACGTGGAATTTGGTTAATCAACTAAAGTTGGCTGATTAAAATCTAGAGCACTTGTGTGATCACCCCGGTTGAAAAAAATGGATTAATGAACATGTGGATGTTGGATTGGATATGTGGCATGTGATGAGGGTGTTTTTGTGGGTTGTTGTGGATTGGGTGAGCAGTGGGGTTGTGGTTTTCTTGGTTGTGGATTGGTGTGAATGCTATGTTGGTGGTTGGCAGCGGGGCTGCAGGGATGGGTTGGAATGTGAACGGACTATGGGTTATGAATAATAAATAAAAGTGAAAGATTTAATGAATGGTGGAGCATGGTAATGGAACAGGAATAATAATCAATGGGGTTGGTTGGTTAATAAGAAGGGACTTGTTTGTGCGGCTTGTGTTTTCCTAACTTGACTTGTGGATGGCAGGGATATGCTTCACGAACGATTCATATGGTTGGCTGAGGTTGGTTTCCCAGTAAGTAAGGTATTAAATAAACTAATTCTACTGAAAGGTGAAAACCAAAATGGGGTTGGGGTTGTTTTTTGTATGCATGCTTCGGGGTAGAATTGCTGAGGCACATGCTCAGTTTCTCAGTTTAGAAGCCATAGGTAGGGCTGTGTGTTTGGTATACATATATATCTGTATCTTTATGTGTTATCGCACCACACCCATGTTGAGTACTTATTGTCGAACACTAACATTTCATGGGAGAGGGTGTTCCCTTAGTTACTAGCTCATTCCTGCTCCTTCTTCCATAAGATGTGATCGCTTGATGAGACCTTACACCCACGACTCTTCGGGTAGGTTTCTATTGGGGTGGATTTGGCCCAAGACTCTTCAGGAAGGTTTGTTTTCCCAAAAAAAACTTTGGGATGAGGACTAGGTGTCTTCGGGCGAGAGTTTTTTTACTGTTACTATTCCCAATAATATTTTGGATGAGGCCCAGGTGTGTTCGTGCGGGGATGTTATTGTGGTTGAGGACCAGGTCTGTGCGGGTGGGATATGCAGTTGTGAGTCCCATGTGTGTGCAGTCAGGATGTGAGGTTGTTAGGCCCAGGTGTGTGCGGGCAGGATATGTGGTTCTTGAGGCCCAGGAGTGTGCGGTGAGGAAGAGTGTGGTAGCGTCAGAACATTTTCCATTAGGAAGAGAAGATAACTAGTGATAAATGATGTGGGGTACCTAGTACTCTTGTTCTTCTATACTACTACCTATTGTGATTGTGTTTTTGGTGAGTGTGGCTGGTGAGGTTGGGTGGGTATAATTCCTAGCTAGGTTTCTTCTGTTGTTCTCCCGGGACATTAGGATGTCTCCCCACTTGTGCATGAGAGCTTTAGGTTTCCCTACTGATTATACTTGTATTCTCACCCTACGTCTACTTTCAGGTTTCTAGGAGGACTACCAGGGCCGTGGGGGACCCTACTAGTCGGGACAGTTGGAGTTGTTGCAGTTGGTGTACTCTTGTTTCTTTTGGTATGGTACATTTTGAGCTTCCTTGGACTTGTACCTTGTTTCAGAACTATTTAAACATGCATGTGGGATTTCTTTGAGATTATTTCAATACACTTTTTCTTTTCCTTTTTGGTGGTTAACTTGTCCTATTTCCTGATCTTAAATAATAAAAAGGGTAATGCCTCCCATATTTGTGAAAACTCACACCAATGGTGCTAGTCACCACCCCGGGGCCTACTAGAGGAGGGACTCGGGGGTCATTATCTCATTTTCACCAATGATAGCTCAGTAGGGGTATATTTGGTGGGGGGGGGGGGGGTCATGACACTATAAATCTGAAATTATCCTCAACTAATAACATCATATCTTTTAAATTATCTAAAACACTGTCAAATACCAAATTAAAATATCTAAACAAAATTTACCATAATTATATCAATAATTGAATATATGAAATAACTAACATATTGAATACCATTTTGTTTTTGAGTCATGGATAATTAGAAATTATAACTAATATATAACCATGTCTAAACCCTTCCACCCAATAGAATATGTTTCCACTATATGAAACACACTATGTGATACCCGTTTTTATTTATCGTATAAAACCACATATCATGAAATTTTGACATCAAAATCCTATATATGCATCTCTATACCCTTTAAAAAGTATATAAATTTGACATGAGTTTAAAAATAATTTTAAAAGATGAAAATAAGAAAAAATAATATTTTATGACAAGTAAGAATTGGATTTGAATGTAGGAATGAGAATATAATCAATGTGAATGAATATAACACTATAAATATTACATAAGAAAACCTAGAAAATAAACCATTATGGAAGGTATAAAATTATTTTATATAATTATATACATGTCATTAGAGTGTAGAAACATGAGTTATCTAAATTTATTCATGAAATCTCAACATTTGAATGTTTCATAGTATATAAATGTGGAATAATAATGTATATTATAAAAATCCTTAGAAAATAATTTATTATTTCACGGATATATTCTGAGACCATTATCACATAATAAATATGGTTTCATATTGTATTTGGGTCACTCTATACTAACATAGATATATTGTAAATATTCTCATAAATAATTAGTTTACTCTTTTAGAATAAAATAGCATTCATGAATGATTCCAAAATGCATGATAATAATCTATCAGGAAAATTAAAATGGATAGATTATTTAGGGAATATCCCCATTGATGAATAATAATTATTAATGGATATTGGTATGATTTAAATCCAATTTATAATATAATTATAAAATTATTTTTAAAAATATATAGAAATAAGATTTAATTTATTGGAACTATTATAATAGAAGGAAATAATTTACAAAACAGTATTATAATAAATGATTGTTATAGAATACAGAAATAATTAATGGAAAAACATGAAGTCCTAGAATTTCATGTTAACAAATAATTTTGAATAATATGATGGGAGAAATAGATCATGGGGAAAATTTTATTAAAAAAAGAGGTTTGTTTGATACTTTTGTAATAAAAATCACGTCCAGAGAATATGATCACTTTATAAAATTTTAAAAAATGATGCTGTTAATTTTTTATATAAAAATCACAATTCAATATAAAATTGTGTTTTTTATCATATATTTATAAATAATTACATCCATAAAATAATTGAAATAATATGGTTATTGTTTGGAATGATTCTTAAGTGAATGATGAGATATGGCCAGTAAGACATAAAATAAATATTCATCATGAGTGGTGAATAAATGTAAAGAAAAATGGTAAAAAGAAATGTAGAATAAAAAAATGGGGATGAAAAAATATTTTTTTATAGAGATAAATACAATACAATTTTTTTTCTATGGAAATTTAGTCAAATACACTATTGATTATAATGTAATGTTATAAACTAATCACTTAAAAAAATTTATAAGATGAATTTATATATGTGTAGATGTGAATGTTTATTATTATTTATAAATATATTATATAACATGAAAATAATGATAAAATATATAAAAAAATAACAATATACTCTATATAATGGAAATTTTTTTATGAATTTGGATAATATATTAATGAAGGGAAATTAATATGAGGAACCCCTACCAAGACAGTAACATGAGATATAAAATTATATCAATGAAGGAATAATGTTATTGAATATTAAATATTAATATAAAAAATATTAACAGATATATAAATCGATAAAATAGAGAAATATATTTAATATTTGAGGAAAATTGTCAAATAATAATGGATATAACTCAATAATAGAAAATTGTGTTTAGAATCTTTATACAACAAGTCCTAAATTAATTCTTTCATTTATTCATTTATAAATAATAAAATCCAATCAATTTTTCAAATGATTTATATTATATTTTTTTATTTTTTTATCATAACACATCTATAATAATTTGTTACAACGTTTTATAAATTTATTAGATTAGTTTTACCTCTATCAAACAATTTGATATTTCCCAGTACATAGTATCAAATTATATTCTATTTAACCACCAAAATTAGGAATAATTTTATAATGAATGTATATAATCAAAACATATCACATAATATTTATCATTTCATTATTTAATTGATGGATTTCAATAGATCATTAAACAAATATCATTCATAGAATCTTCTAATATAAACATGTGTTAGGAACATAAAATTTATTATAATGGTTTACACATTACAACCTAATTTTCATTACAATTTCATCATAACAGAAACATAAAATGGAAGTAATTCATTATTATTTTATATTAAATTTTGATATAATTTTTTAAGAGTATTCATAAAAATCAAAATTTGAAAATATCACATCATTGTCCATATTGGCATTGTAAAATAACCGTATGAAAAATCATGATTTTAATAAGAATTGTGAATTAATAGGTAACATATTTGAAACTAGAGATCTATAAAAATACTAAGATAGATTAAAAATATTTTTTTAATCTAACTGATATTTATCATTTTATTTTATAAAATATGTGGTAGTATGATTAAATTGGCATATACCATTTTTTCGAACATGTATCTATTTGGTAATGTAGTATCATGTTAAAATGGGTTATGGGAGAGTTATCACGTGATATTTCATCAATTGTCATTTAGTATGAAGGTATTAAATTTAAAAACGAACAATTTTATAAATAAATGATTTCTTATAAAATTATTTTTATTTAAAAGAATACATTGTATGAAAAAATGGTTTGTAAACCACACATTTATATTTGAGATACTACTATTAGATTTAGTTGAAATCCTCCAAAAGATGGATTTTTTTCTAGGCATTGGTCTTATGAATGCATAAAAGTATTTTTTGTGAGGTATTTACATTGGGAAAAGTTAATTACAATTATATTATAGAATGGGTATATTTATTTGTCCTTTTCAAGGAAATATTTGACTGTGTTTCCTCAAATATGTTGTCATTAGAGGTCAAGAGTTCTAAATAATTGAAATATCTTATAAATGGATGGTATATGATTCCATTAAAATTTTCACATCATAACATGACTAATGATACTTATTTATTAATTCTTACAAATTTTGAAAACATTTTTCCTTAAATTCACTGTAAATGAAATTTCATGGGTTATTTTGGTAATTTGACATTGAAAATTATATATATAAAAAATGAATCTATACATATTCAAGTAATTATAAAATATATCATAGTGATCCCAAAAAAATAGTTCTATCCTATTATTCTTCTAAAACATATTACATTAAATATCTTTAATCTATCATCCATGATATTTCTCATACTTTCACAATCACTTGGTTAACACTACCGATGAATATTGAATTATTAAAATATTCCATAATATATAAAATAATATATAATTTATTATTTAACAATAAAATTATATAAAATTAATTATAAAATTAATTATTCATCCTTATGTCATGAAATAACTTTTAAGAAAATAATTTTTTCATCCTTACCATGCACAAGTGTTGGTAGATGATTTGGATAATTTGCATGTTAAATTTTTTTTATATTAATAAATTTACATATAAATTAATTATTTGTCATCATATTTATTATTATTGTTTAGTGTAAACATTTTTATTCTTAAATATTATCCCAATAACAAAAATTCTCTAAATTTTGATGTTATGCAATAAAATGTTCAACGTAAAGAACTGTTTTAATATTTATCATGAAAAAAAAATTTATTTATATTTAATGGATAATAATACTTTGATATTTTTGGTGTAAAATCATTTAATAAATGTTCCATTGTATTTTATAATGTTATATATCATTCAATATAAAAATACACTAAATATGAATTATGATTCTAGTTAATGTTGAGATTATTTTCTGAATGGAATTTAAATTCAAATTTATTACTAAACATGTAATCAAATTAAATTAAAAAATATTATAAATAAATCCCCAAGAATATTTAAATTGAAATAAAATTATCATTAATAAAATTTAATAGTAATGTTAAAAAAATAGAATATAATTTAAATTATATATTTTCTATAATATGATTTTCAATAAAATTTGAATACAATTACTTCTATGTTATTTTTAAGTTAGAATTAGAAATATCAAACAAATTTTATTAAAATAAATTTTATTTTATAAAAAATTATTTTCAAAATTATAAATAATTTTCATATTCAAATTATATTTTCTCGAGACAATATATATATCTTCTTCAAATAATATAAAAAAACCAACCTTTATAAAATCATTTCTGTAAAAAAATATTAATGAAAATATACCAATTGACATAAATGACTAGTAGTTAATTATTTATTTAAATATATTATAATAATATATAATTTCATGAAAATATATATAACCATAAGAAAACATTTTATTATGTAAGAATATAAACATAATAGTATAATTTTTAAAATGAGTATTTAATTTTATTTTATATTTACATCTGGGAAAATAATAAAAAATAAATCATTAAATTAATGTTTTCTAAATAAATATAAATTTTGAAAATAAATATTAATTCGACATAAAACTGGTAAATTATTTTTATAAATATTTATCCTCATAGACTTTTATGCAAATGGCTATAATCATATTCCACTCATAAACCCTTTTTTATTAAGTAATATACTCCCTAGGAATTTCATCTTAAGTTCATCCCATTAAAGATCATTATCTTCATTCTCAATAAGAAATTGATCCCACAATTACGAGGAATCCCATTCACCATATTAATGGAAAAATAATTCAAGGATCTTTATATACAAGAATTATGCTCCACAAAATTTCATGGTCCATTAACAACATATAATGATTTTTATCTAATATTATCTCTTCATACTTCAGTAAAAAATGATATTGTCATTGACAAATCAAACCCCTATACAACTCATAATCATTAAGATCAACTCTATTTTGATATACTGAAGCATCCTGCAACATTTCCTCTTTATAAACAACACAATGACGTCTTCAAACATCTATATCTACAAAAAGGAAAACAATAGGAACCCTTTTTCCAAGGATATGAATGTATACAATATTATATATTTATATTCATTCTAATTGGTAAAAGACCCCAATTTTGGCACATTTGTAATTCAATAGACTTCATATATATCACTAATCTATGAACATTGAAAAAACATCATATTACACTGTCATATATGAAATAATACAGTCCTTACATGTGATCATTAGGTTCCAAAAATGAATATATCACGGTTAATATCCCATGCCTACTTCACAAATAAACCTTAGGGACACTATTTCTATACCAAACCCATGTATTATTAACCAACTTATAACTCCAAAATCATTTTTGACAGTAAATCAAAATTTTCGATACATATAATTCATGATCCAAACCCTCTGGAAGGACTGTTGAGGTGAAAATGATGATGAGTGTGACCTTAGATGGAAACTCAAATAGGATATGAGATATATAGTATAATTCAGCATATTATATCATGCCTATTAGAGTCATTACAAGAATTAAGAATAGGAGAACAAACACTACATAATTTCATGAATATAAATAATACTAATACAAAAAAATGAATATTAATATCATACCTAATAAATATAAAAAATAAATTAGAACAAATAGATCCTATGACAGAGACACTACAAGAATCAATTTAATCGAATGATCACCATGAGCTAGTACAACCCATCATGATCCCCCATTACATCACATAAATTTGAAACACACACAGAGAAAAGGACACTAAGAGAAACAAACACACACAAATATATATATATATATAATGGTGGTGTTAAAAAGCTATACATAATATAATCATTCAAAACTAATGTACCTAAAATAAATATGGAACATTAAGAATAATTTTTGAAACAATAAGAAAACTAACTCATTAAATAAGTACAGTTAACTACAACTCTTGCTTTTTAAGACTCAGTCTCCTAATAAAACATCATGGAATAATAAAATACGTAACAGAAAATATATCCTGAAAGGTTCCAAACAGTAGCTTCCCCATTGTTGTAATCACATTAAAAAACAAAATGTATAAAACATATGATTCAATACCTTCCCATATCCTTTTAAAATAATTATAATCATATTATTACATAAGGAGAAAGATAACCACATATATGTATTTTCATACCACATACCACAAGGAAATATTTAATATTTTATACTCATACTGGTGGGGTAATGTAATAAAAAAGGACACCAAAGACGTGACCATCTCCTTCCATGTATATCCCCTACTACATTCCAAAACAAAAACCAATTTTGGCCACCATATATTTATATAATATATAATAAAATTAAACATCTCTCTCCCCACCCCCTCAAACACACACTTGTATACCTATATTCCTTGATCCTCAAAAACCCGTTTTATATTTGTATAGATAGTAAAAAATTAGCGAGTAGTCAATTATATATTCATTATATATCATATATATCACAAACAACACCTAAACCAAATAATATAGTTGTGTTAGTTTGGTTTTAAATATTTTTTATTGGTTTATAATAAATGATAATAAAATATATAAGATTGTAGTTTAACACACAACCTAATAATAATGGATTATACTTAAACAAAAACTACAACAACAACCTAAAACATCCACTTCATTTCCCCCACCCCTTGATAAAATCTAATTCAACTGCTCAATCATCCATTTTCTCTAATAAATCGCCTACCGGCACATATATCCACATAATATTCAAATAAAAATTGAATTTTTTTAGAAAAATATGTTCATCTTTATCATGTTCAAATTACTGTCTATATTACCATAAATTAAACTATATTTTTTCAACTATTCATTAAATTTTCTCCCACATTTTATTTTAATTACAATAATAAATTACACACTGATTATTCATTAAATAAATTACATGAATAAATTGTTCATATAAAAACATTTACTATTTATTTATTTATTTCCATACAATGGATGTTAACACACAGACACAAAAATAAAAAGTATATACCTCTCAAATGATAATAAAAATCACAAAAATGTGATAATAAAAAACAAAATAATAATATATTAAATATAAATTCACCAAAAAATTAAAGTTACTATAACTCTCAGTTAAACACGCTACTTTATTAAATATATCACATCTTTATTAAATTTTTTACACAACAATAATTGAAATTTTTGATTTCTACTCCAATAACCTACCTTATGTAATTAATCATTGAAAACTATCTTCAACTCATAATCTCCTAATTAAAGAATACTATTAATAAAAGGACATATCCACATTATTTTCATAGATGTATTTTTGAAAATCAACTAATGAGAACAAAATAGTAAATAAGAATAAATTATTCATAAACACTATATGTCGACTATTTTATAGTGGTTTGGTTCATTAAAAAAATAATCCAATTAAAAATATTAATATAGTTAAATAAAAAAACTATAAATTAATTATTTACAAGATAGTCTTTGTAAAATATTAATATATCATACTTTAACTAAAACATTAAGGATAAGAGTGAATGAATTTTGGATAAAAACTTATGAAATGTCATCAAAATAATAATAATCATACAATATGCTTAATCATTACTATACTACAAATAATAATCACTTAATATTTCAAAAAACATAAGGAAACTAGTTTTCATAACATATAATAAGAGAATATATGACTGTGAGTAATGAAAATATAGAAGAATACTCCTAAAAACAAAATATAAAAATCATTCCAAACTAAACCTCAAAAGTAATTTGTGAATTACTAAAGATAACTCAAGACACAAAAAAAGATACATAGGTTTCAATGTATTTCAATAGAAGATAAGATTACATAAAAGGAAAAATGAATTTTTATTTATAACCTGAAAAATATTATCATATAATTATGAGATTCTTTATGACATAATGGTGGGACGATCTAGAATTCACAATCATAGATCCTAAAAATACAAGTGATATAATCCACTCTAATTGTAATATATTAAATTATATCACTATATAAATGAAGTCATCCTTCATGTTGGTGTGGAAAACACATGAATTATAATGAAATCATTTTCCACCACTTAAAAATGGATATCCGCACAAAATAGAATTACATCACAACAAATCCACCCGGAAAAACATTCCCCAAAAAAAAGAACCTGAAATCCACAACCATGACATCCATGAAAAAATTAAGATAAAACAACATTAAAGGTATAATTTAGGATTAAACTATGAATTTTTAAACCAAAATTTTATGCATCATGTTTTTGTTGATGGTCCATAGATTTAAATAATGACAAAAAAATACCATGAACTAATAATTTCACTACAAATCAAAGCCTTACACTATAATACACGTGATCACATAATGATGTATTTGAATATAAATAAATACATCTCAATCCAACCTCATTATTGCACAACACCTATCTTTATTTAACATTTAGTTCTTTTAATGTCAATTTTAACAGAAAACTACACCTTTATTCCACCAACACCCTCTAAAAAATTAAATCAACTTACACCTCAAAACACCAAAGTAATGGGTCAAGAGAAATATCATCCTCTACGATAATAATATATTGATAATTATTATTTTTAATATAATTAAAAATGGGTTGGGGGATTCCCCATTATTCATTTAGTTGTGTGAATGACAAGGTGACAACTCCTCTCCCATTGTCTTCTCCCTCTCCCATGGTATGTCATATTATTTTTCGATAGTTGAATTTATTATAGAAAAGTAATGTTTTCTTAGTATATATAACATATACTAATTAATGACTTCCAAATTTAACCCTTATAATGTGTATATTTTGGCATTTTATGGATCAATGGATTCTGGGGTTTCTCTAGATAATGTGGAAACCCTTATAAAGGTGGTTTTTAGAGGCATTCTACAGTTTTGATGTGAGAGAAGTACCAAATGTCAGATGTTTCGATCAAATCCAATAACAACCAAATATGTTATTTTTCATTCAACATCATTAATTATCCATCATTATTGATTTATAAATATGTAATATATTTTAGATTATTTTCATTGTGGGGGTGTGTTATTTTAGTTTTAAGATATATCAACATTGTTCTTTGGAAAATGAAATTTAGAAATCCCGTTTACATTCTATGTATTGTTATTAAAATACCAAATTTGGATTATGTTTTTTTAATACTCATGACTGTATTTATAATTTTATTAATCCTTGTAAATGGAAATTAATTTACATTTTTAATAAAATAGATTATTCTATACTATCATGTGATTGAATGAATTTCTATGAGTTTTATGAGTGTGTTTTGACAAGATCAAAGTTAAATTTGAGGAATTAAATGAATTTAGATGATTTTTTTTGAAATGATTAAATTATGAAATGATATTTTAATGATGAACATAAGATGTGGTAATGGGCATGAGTGGTATGAACTAACTTTTCCAAAACCCTTTTACAGTTGAAATAAAAAAAATGACCCATGAATCATCTTTTCAAATGTTTATGAGGTTTATATTAACACCCCAACTATGAAATCATTTTAGGGGATACATTAAAATTTTTATTAGTAAAACAAAAAAAATAAGAAACAACCATATTAGATAACAAACCCAATCATATTTAATATATTTTGAATGAACAAATGAATAAAATATTACACACAATACCACATAATAATGGAAAAACGTTTAATACAATATATGAAAAGTTCAAATAGAAACTTATTTAATATATAGAAGACATTTCTTACTCCCTCGAGATCTCCATTGGTATGAGTAAATGATTCCCATCACTAGGTTTGACTGTTTTTTAAATTTGTAAAAAATTAAAGATGTTAATTCGGTGATCAAATAAGATTACCCAGTAGTATATTCTTCTCACCCAACACACGTCTTTTTATCGTACGTAGAAATTTCAATGTGAATTATTTAAAAATTTATTTTTGATTATTATAATTAATAATAATATAATATAGAAAACAAATTTTTAAATATGACCAAAATGCATAAAAATAAAATTTTATATCCATTTAATCCATTTTTACACACATAATTGACATCACTCACCACAAACATCATATATATACCATCAAATCTTATAAATATATGTGCGTGCATAAAAAATGGATAACCAGACATCCTTGAGGTTATGAAAAAAATTACATATGAGAAATGAAAAAGCACTATTTATAATAATAATTATCACAATGACTTCTATGACAACAATCATACCAAACAACCATGATAAATCACATCCACAACATTTATATTTTTTACAAAAAATCAATTATCATATTATATCGCCCAATTATATAAGATACATCATATCCACAATTAATAACTACTTTAAAAACATAAAAAATAAAATAGAAAAATAAATCATATAAATAAAATTATTTGGGTTTCCTAATTTCAATTATATATTATCAATATTATATAAATATTTAATAAAAAAATTCACATAATCAATATTTAACCAATATCTAAAACATAAGCTCCACATTAAAAAACATGATTTTGGTGTAATTATTCAATCTCTAATAATTTTAGTTATTTTAACTATAAAACTCATCTATATTAATAACCACCACCAACCAAACATCCACACATCCATGGGAAATCTATATACTTAAATATTTATTATATCTATAATTACTCAAAATATATATCCATAACTTATTATGATAATCCATTAAAAAAAATTCTTTTTTACACATTTACATAAAAATACATCCAGTTGTTTGAAAATTGAAAATTTATTGTTATAGGATTAATAGATTAATAAACTGGATAAAATATATAATGAATTTTAATATGTGATTTTTTATATGATGGAACAAAATTAAATGAAGAAATATTTTTTTTAATGAAAAAAACAATATGACTTATCAGGAATAAAATGATATACAATAATATTTGATTCATTATTTTTTAGATTAAATTATAAAATGGAATTTCAAGAGGATAGAACCATTATACACTATCACAATGTTTATGAAATTAAAAAATATTATGGGCCAAAAATGTTGACATGATGATCCAATAAAATTGTTTCAAAATGCATCAATGGATGACATCAAAAAATATATAAAACTACATGCATGGAGGGTATAATTATTAATGTAATTATTTTATTATTATATTTATATATTTGGATATATAATTATTATATACTTAGAATAAATTTTATAAAAAATATATATTTCAGTATACATAAATTAAAAAAATTTGTTTAATGTGTGAATTTTAATTTTCATGGAAAATGAAATTACAATTTTTTTAATATATATTATAGTTTTCATGATCTATTTACTCAAACAATTGAATGGAATAATTTCTCTTATTAACAAAATATTTAATATCTACCTAGTAAATTTTAAAATAATATAACTCATTATTGAAGAAACAAACCTTTATCAAATATAAATTATATAGATATTATATACTACCATTCATGTAGTATAATATATTAGTTTCAATAACAAAAATAAATTTGAAAGATGTATTTCTTCTATAGTTATTTTAAAAATTTATTCCTTCTCTAGGTTATAATTATTTAATTCAACATAAATTTTCTTTGATTCCCTAACAAATTTAATTATTTCCCATTCATTACAAGACACTTTAAATGGATTAAATCATATTAAATTTTTCCAAAAAAAATATTTTTGATCAACTAGATTTATTATTTTTAAAACGTATGAAAAATTATTAAAGGTCTATGATATATTAGATAAAATGTTCTTAAGAATATACCTTTTTCCCATATTATGGGTAGTCCTGGATTTCAATACCAATGGATACAGACTCTTCGATATAACATTTAATTCTAATGGAAACTCTACAATAAGATGTTAAATTTTTATTAATGTCTTGAATAAAACTATATACGAATAAATTTATTTTTAGGTAATTAATTTATATTATTGGATAAACATATTTACTAAATATTTTATATGAATACAATTATTTTTCAATTTTATAAAACAAATATGAACTTTTCATAGTGGTTTATGTTTAATTTCATTTTTCACTCATGACAAAACTATATTTGTATAATCATTTGAATTATCACATATCTATGAAATTATTTAATTATAAAATGGAGAATATGTTTAAAATATTAATATAATTAATTACTTACCCAATTCCTCTACAAATATATTCTCATGAGGTGACATAGTAAAATAACATTCAAACATGAAAAATATAAATTTTTTCTTTTTCACATCTTGCATAAGATAAAATAATAAACAGAATTTTTTGGATTTAAATTGTTGTGTTTTGAATTGTCAAATACATGATGCATTATATCGAATGAATAAATGAAATTTTTTTGTTATATGTTATAATCACTCTCAAAATTTAATGAAATTATTTTATGTATCCTAAGAATGTATGTTTCATATTAATTAATTATTTTCTTCGTATGAAAATTTACCATAACAAATTTTTTTGTCATACAATATTTTTTATTTTTAGTGAATATTAAATTTATTAAATTGAAAATAATTTGTTACATTGGATGTTAAATTATGTCTTGTTTTTCTAAGAGGAATATTAACACACACACATATAGATGGTAGATATGTTCATGTGTGTTTGTGTAGATTTGAGATAATAGAATAATTATATATATTAAAACATTTCATTTGTTTAATTAAAATGATATATATAAAATAAAAAACATATTTAATTTAGATAATAACCTCAAACAAAAAAAATATGTATATATATATTAATAATAATTTACATGTCAATATGAGAAATTTCAAAAATACACAAAGCCTTTATATGTATAAGTATTTTCCAATAAATCTATTAGTATGTTCATGAATACATGTACATAAAATTTATATATTTGTGTTTAATATATATATATATATATATGTGTATATTTACATATTTGAATTCATACAAAATAACTAATATATTTTTATGCATGTGAATACATAAATTGATGTTTGTATGCCTAAAAATGTATTACATATGGATCTTAAATTATTTTAATTTGATTAATGATACATTATAAGGATTTCATCATAATCATATATATTTCAAGTAGTCAAAATTATTCTTTTCATGTCTAAAGAAGTTATATATAATTTTAATAGGGTTTTAAACCTCTAAGAATAACAAAACCTAGAAACGATGTCTCAATAAATTCCGTAAATTACAAATGTTTACTGCATTAAACAATATAGGTTTCATTTTTTCCCAAACAAGATATTGATTGAAAATCCAATTTTATGTGATTTAAATGATAAATTTAGTCATAATTATAATTAAAAAATTCATACATTATAATTTTATTATCATAGTTAACATAATTCATTCAACTATAATTCATTTTCTCAAGGTATGGTAAATATTATAGAACATATGTTTTATCAAATGTTATTGTTTTATAAATTATTTTTAATGAAAATTTTTATGAATCTAAAAAATTGATTTTATAAATGATTGATTGATAAATATTTAATTTTAAAAAAGTTTTATAAACGTTTCTTATTTTTCAAATGAAATAATAATTTATAAAATATAATGAATATACCTTAAGATATTTATAAAATAAGAAACATTATTTATAAAAAATATGATAACATTACATTCACTTTCACTATAAAAACACTTATTAACTAAATTAAACCGGTTAAATCAATTTATATTGAATATAGTATTAATTAAAATGATATACAGAATTCTATTATATTTATAATACTGATAGAATAAATCTATTTTTATATTTTAAGTATAAGATAAATCAAAATTACATAAATTAGGTTGTACAAAATAGAAGAATAGAAAAAAACTCCACTAATCCTACATATATGTTGAAATAATATTATATACTATAAATAATTCATTTATAATTTCACTTTGACTAATAACAAATATTATTTTATTTTATTCAAATATTTCAATTTGAATCACCTAATTTTGGGGAATTTATCTCTTGATATGGATAAAAAAGATAAAAATAATGTTATTATGAGTCCAGCCTAATTTTATTATGTTAAAATATTAATTTTTTTATAACATTTTTTAAATAATTAAAATATCTAAATAAACCAAAACCACTTAATTATTATGATTGCATCTCAAAATTTATACAAAATATTGAACAAATTTTTAGTAAATTATAATACATAAAAATATGTTTTTGTATACTACATATTCAATAATATTATTTTAAAATGTCCAAATAATATAAAAAATCCCAATGATAATTTTTTTCCAAAATTCACATAAATTTGTAATGCCGAAATATTAGAAAATTATTGAATTTTTTAACTTTATTTTAAAAAAATAGAATAAAATATAATCAAATTACCAAAATAATTTTTCCCTTATAAAAATATATATTAATTTAGAAAAAATTTGATGGCCAACAAAATAAGTATATTATTTTTTGAATCGTTTAATGTTATTGAAAACAGCCTTTTCAAATAATGAAAATAAATCAGGAGGATTTTTGGTCAATTTTATCATGATTGAAAAAATATGGGATATGTATTATAAAAAACATGATATGTGTAGAAATAATTTTTCATTAATACTAAATCAATTAATTCTAATTATATATGCTACATATGAATTTTATTAAATTATTCATCATTGAAAAAATATTTATGCTTTTTTCCATTATAGCATGTATCACCAAATGTTTTTTCATTAGTACCATTATATTATTAAAATACAAAATATATGTTCTACTAAACATAATAATTATCAAAATTGTTTTTCATAAATAGTAATGAGAATTCAATGTACTTTTAGAAGTTATAATAAATTTTTTAAGAAATTTCTTATTCTATTAATTTCAAAATATTATAATTTGTGTTTAAACCTAATAAATAAAAACAGCCAATTAAAACCAAAATATATTAAATATTTATATTATTATTATTAAAAAATATAATAAACGATATATTCATAAATTGTGTATGATGAACATATCTAAAAAAAATTATTCTATTATATATTTATAGGGATTACTAATATATAGATAGAAAATCCTTCATCCCAGGACATTCCATTGAATACTAAATTATTAATGTCTAGGGAAATACATTCAACTCCCCATGTTTTTTGTACAATTTTTAAAAAGTTATGTATTGAGAGAGATAATTCATGATTCCTCATAGATGAGTATTTATTATAAAATTATAATGGAACAACTTCATAAAATTTCCAAAACGTTGATATATATATATACACACCCATGTCAATAAATACCTTAAATTCCAAATGATTCTCAAATGTGGTACTAATGAATGAAATCATTCAAAAATATTTCATAGCATACAATTCATTTTGACTCTCAAGTAATAATCTAGGTATTCACACAAATAACCATAATTATGATTTGATGATTCAAATCCTCATTACCATGTGAAGGGTAGAAATTTCATAATACCATATATTACAAACACAAAAAAATTATAATGGTATTTCTGAGATTCTAATGTGGAGTTTACCATAGGGATGGAATCTGATGTGATTCAGGGGTGGGAAATTTATTCAATGAATTTAATATTTTCAAAAAAAAATTATTTATATTGGACTTGTTCATCTTTGGATATATCCAAAATGAATATACAAATGAGAATTCTATCTCTATGGTTGATTCTATATTGGTTGGTTTATCTAGATGATGAATTATTTCAATTCGAGTTCTTATCATTGATTGGGAACATATAATTGGTATTCCGTTTAATTAATTATCTAAAAAATTAGCATATCTCAATTACATATTCTATGCATACAAGAACGCATCATCCACTTTCTTATAAACTCTGATGAGTTGGGCAGAGGATATTGTGGGAGAGATATTTTTTCATGGATGATCTGAGCATGGATTTTAATGCAGTGTTCATGGATCATAGATTAATGGTCTGTGATTTTGATTGTAAAGTGCCCCATCACAAGGAATATATAGTTATTTCCAATTCCTTATTGACTTTATTTTATCATAATTATTTTCAATTAATTATAAATATTGATTCTTATATTCCCTTACCATCCAATAATTTATAATTTGTTTTTGATGAATTTAGTAGCTAAAATGGATATATCATCAGGAAACCCATACTAATCATAATGTGTTCCCAATAACAAACACATTTTTGTTGGTATATGTATCTATGGTAGGAGATTATGTCAATATAGTCTGTTGGATATAATAATAAACTATACAATGAACATTGGTACAATAAATATGGCATGGCTATATACATGACTAGATACCCCATTTGAGGGACATTTCCTATAATTTTGAAGTCTATTATGAGTTACCAGATATAACATAGGCTAGGGTATATGTAAATTAACATATTTAACCCACATATTGGGTGTGGTAGTGTCACCCCTTTTACTCGGCAAGTACACACAAATGGCTATCATATTTATGGCCATTACATGTAGTTCTAGTCCATTTTGTGTACTCCCACACATTCTAGGTTATTTATTTCTTCTCACTCTCAAAATTAATATGGACATAGAGTGGATTCAATTTCTAGTAGCTTCCCACATAGGGAATGATGGTGGGATCCCTTATGTTAATAGAGGCTATTTGCGAGATGGCAGGGGATTTGTTGAAATTATTAATCCCATATTAATGAAATAATGATTTCATATTGAAAAAATATAAGTGGGAGGAATATATGGTTATATATTATAATAAAGCACCATGTATGGGAACCTCACATGTAATGGTGGATTGATACCCTTGATGTTTTGTTGTGGATTTAGGTTCCTTAGAGGATGGCGAGTCATAGATGATGATGTTTTTAAATTCATAAGAGGTATCCTCATTAGTATTGGATTGTTAGTTGGGTTTTATTTAGTTGCAACACTCATGGTGTAATAACTACTTCTCCCCATGAACCTCAATGTTGGTATTAGGGCAGGTGGCCTAGATTTTTGGATCATAGAATATATATATTCACCTCTTAGATGAGATAACATATATGATATGTCTTCATTCATAAGGTATAAATCCTCTTTTATTCCATCTATTGTACTCGTTATGGGAGATAGATAATAGTTAATAGAGAGTCTTATATTTTTTAATTATTTCCAAATCATTGGAATTAATTCCTATAGGGCCGTTGTAGAGAATAATATGGATTCAGATTTTATACCTAACTCTAACTTGTATGTTGATGATTGAGAATATCTTTCATTTGATGGATTTTGAACCCCATGAAGGGAGGGTTGTGAGTTATATATGATATTTTATTATTTAATAGATCTAACACTTTTATGGTGTAGGATATTACTTTATAGACAGTGGTAGATACCCATCATAAATTATCTCATCTCTTTAGTTGGTAAATAGTCTTCCAACGGAATGGATGTCATGACTATGTGTTAGTAGACACTATTTTGGCAGTGATATATTCATTCATGAGGTTGGTACACCATCGATTATTGATTTTTTTGGGAAAGATATGTGCCCCCCAATAATGATTATGGATTACACGATATTGTGATAAAATAGGTTTTCATCCCAATGAAATGTATTTGTGTGAAATTTTTATAAATAATGTTGCTGATATAGTCTTTCAACTCTCAATGTGCTAGGAAATTGTTACTCTTCCAATTCATGATTACTTTCATCATATGAGTTCATATTGGATTCTGGCCTTCAATGTTATATACTGACTGGAAGAGGTGTAATTATACCCATATTATTTCGATATAGGGATTCACACCATAATTAAGGGTTGGATTCTTATGGTATTGGATTTTGTGGAATTTGATTCCATTTTCCGTGTTCCCCTATGATATTTTTTAAATTGGGGAATAATTTAGGCATTGATAATATCATAATAATATTATTCTTTCAATTCCAAGATGAACTGTATAATTAGAGTAGGGAGTGTACCTCTCATTTATGTTTCATTTATTTTCCATTGAGGTACCTCACTATACAGTAGGGTTGTGAGTGGGTGTGGTTTAAGATAAGAGATTTTCATCCTTATATGGATAAATAGAGTGTATCCTTCAATGTTATAGATATACAATGGGGTGGTGACTTCCATAATATTTTTTATTAAGGTTGTGTTTTCCCCTTAAGGGTGGGACTTCATTTGTGTTCCAATGGTTCATGGGAGTATGAATGTGATGTTATCCCTTTTACATTCCCACTATGGAGTTTGGCTTCCCTATTTAGGATTCCTGTGGTGTTTCTTCTATGGGTTAATTTTTCCCTGGTTTTAGTTGGGTGGTTATGTGGTTGATCCTTTCTTTGGGGTGATAACCAACGATCATGTTTCCCATTTTTATTGTATCTTAAGGGGTATTTTAAACTCACAAATACATTGGCCACATCCCACATATTTTGGGTCATTAAAGATGGTGTATATATTTCTGTCCTATAGAGCCTATAACAATTGAACAATTGCATCATTTTAATTTTCAGAACAATGATATTGATAACATAAAATTTTCTATTATTAGATAAAATGGCCCTCCTCTCCCTATCACACGAGAGATACACTTGAATAGTTTTCTTATATTTCTCCTTAAAAATGTATATACTATGTCGTTGTGTTTATATTTTTGTTTTATTATTACCATATATTATCATTATTATTTTTCAAAAAAGGTGTTCTATATATATTTCATTATTTTTTAGTTATTTTGACCATCTCCAAGCCTGTTGTTGGTAGGCTATAGGTGGTATACTTGACCTATCATTTACCTGGAGGGGTATTTTTATGTTATGTTGGGTCTTGTCAACTCAGAATTCATATTTTTTTTATAGTTATAGATTTTATTTTATTTTAAAAACATATCATATCATCACTACATGATTACAACATGAGACATGATCTTTAATAATTAGATAAATTTGTCAAATAATTTGTTATAAGAAATAATATTTTGACTTGATATATTTCAAGATGTTCATAAAGAACATGAAATTATTATGAAGTGGTATAAAGATTAAATTTTTTTAAAATGATAAAATTTTATGTTTTGAAGAATAACTACTTTAACATTATCTTTATATAATAGAATGTGATTTTTATGAATTCTAATATTACCATATTTCACAATATCTTTTGTCATAGTTGTCACGCATTAAATTATTTTTCAGTGAGGATTTTATAGGTTGTATATGTTTTCTAAAACATTTGTTAAAAAGATGTGTGGAGAGAGTAAATTAGATACACTTATTTGAGGATTTCTAGTTATTTAATCTTAGAATACCACACCCACGAATTTATAAATCATTATTATATTTATCTAGTCCCCAAAAAAATTACATGGATTGAAAAAATTATAAAACATTCCATTATTGAATTAATTATTTCATAAATATTTGAATAATTTATAATTCTTTATAATTTTGAAAACATAATTTTGGTCAATTATGTAGAAATTAATTTTATTTGGATTTCATAAACTCCCAAAATCATCCTTAACTGACTACATAACAAAACATGATGGATTAATATATGAGAAATTAGATTAGTACAACATCATATCATTATATATTATTGAATCTAAAAATTAAAAGAAGAAAATGATATATTTTTAAATAGTAGTGTGTTTTTAAACAAATAAATTTATTAACAACATCAAACTATATTATATAATATATATAATATTTAATATTATATTTTAGTGATTTATACATAAGGATTCTAAATGTAGATCTCATCATTATTCAAGAAGTCTTTCCAAATAGAAGTTTCCAATTAAAAGAGTTCAGTGGAAGGTTTTATTAGATGATAACATAGAGATGTGTAATTAATCATTAAATTATTTAATGAGTTTATAAAACACTAAATGTGTGATGGAACTCTACTTTTTTCAAATGGCATAAAAGGTGATAAATGATATATAACGTTGGGAGAACAAGAGGAAAATAATGTAGAAATATAAGGATTGCAATGGATGTGAAAGACCATCTCACCCATGTCCCCCAAAATACAATCATTGTGAAAGATGCCTACATGTGGATTTATTTGGAAGCCAGTGTGACTAACCTATATTACCGAACATGATGAGATGAAACCTTCACATAGGTTCCCATATTATCTTATAAATCTGACCATATGGTCTTCATTTGGATGAAAGAAATTTCTATAATGCCTCTTGATGCACTGATTTCCATAGTCCTTCACTCAAGACCTCGATAAAATTATATGTACCTTTGTAAAACCTGAATTAATTTGAATTAAAGGGGAATAGAAAATTAAAAGTCTATCCATTGTTCAATATAAAAAAACATTCACAAGGAACTCGCTCAATCTATGATTAATGAGTATCATGAAGGACCAATTTCCATTTAGGTACCTACAAAATTATCTTATATGAAATGATTTATATATCCTTTAAAGCATGAGAAAAGCGTAAACTATGTTTATTCACCTAGGTTCTCATCTCCCAAGGTTGCATCTGTTCAACTAGACCATTCTGTATGATGAAACCCTTGGAAAGGTATCCTTGGTTCTCCCTACCTTATTTCCTTTGTGATCCATACCTTATGACTTCCTTAAAACCATTTATATTAGGAAATCCCTTATATTGGAACCATTATATAATAGGGATCAACTAATAACTTCCAAAAAGGATTTTTGAGATACAAAACCATGTTTAAAATCATTTCCAAGTCTCTCACAATTAGATTTATTTCTATGGTTATAGGTTTCCACCATTAGTTCTACTAGATTTTTAGGATCCTATGGGCACATGTGGATATGTATATATATGGTCTAAAGGACCCATATAGTATTGGTAGTGTTGGGGAGTTCATAGTATCAGATACAAGTTTTAGAACCATGTCCTTACTTTACATTATATGGACATGGTGCCTCCAGTTCCTAGTTGAAGGTTTTGGACTACACATTCATTTCCATTCAATGTGGAATTAGATTATAATTCATCGAAAGAATATATTTTATGGAATACCTCTAGGAGTAAGACCCAAAACATTATTGTGGGAGGTTTTAGTCTTTCCCATATCTACCTCTTCATCAATCACTGTCTTTCCCATCTTGGGGAAAAGTGAAGATGTGGATGTTTCATAACCTCAGCCTCTCCCACCATCATCCCTATTATATTCCATTGGTGGAAAAAGTTTAAATGAATTGGGAATGATCAAAAACCCATTACTTTACCTTTTGTGTTTGTATCCATGAACACTAGTAGGTAATGATAGAGTTTGTGGTCTTTTAGATAATCTACTTCCTCTTGTTTCTCACATTGAGTATGACTCATGTTGGTGAAGAAGTTAGTGGTGATAATGAAACACATCCAAAACATGTGACATAATGAAAAATTAAAAATATAATTCCTATCTTAAATGGGATACATAGATTGACATCGTAAGGCCCGATATTCATACCACACCATTCATGACATAATAATTCATACCATAAATTGGAATCTTTTTTAAGAGTAATCCCAAATATCATTCCCATTAATCAATGAATCCTCATCAAGAGTAATCCCTTATAAATGAATCCAAACCACTTTGTATTAATACATCTCTCATGGTCTCATATTCCGAGAGTAATTCTTAGGAATAATCCCTAACTTATCATATAAATGGGACATTATCCCTTTTGAGATAAAACTTTAAGGTGATCCATAGGCCTAGGTCATAATAACAAAACTAAAAGGGTTCTGATTCCCCTACCAATGGGATATGTAGAAAACATCAATGTTTTCAAAACCCAAAACCCCAAATAAACCATATTATCTAATGGACACATTCTTTATAGGGTTTAATGAATCCTAATAATACACATCTCTCATATGATCTACTGGTGGATTCTACATAAGTCCTAGAAAAATCATTGACTACACTACCCTCTCTAGACAAAGCCTTTACTACATGACGTTAAAATATAGGGTTAGTTCCATGTCACCTGAACATAAAAGGCATGACGTGTTTCATTAAGATAAACAAAACTATATAAGTTCAGATTACCTTCACAAAGATATGTAAGAATACCATCTATAGGTTCGATCCTAATAATAAAAAAAAACCAATCTCCCAAGATGATTTTATACTTGAGTGAAATTATCATATCCCTCGATGATGACATAATATACAGTGCATCATTTTGTGGCTAGAAAATTAGCATTGTTGTAATAAATACAATAGAATATCTATGTAGTATATAAGAGGATAACATTGATAGAGAACCTCATATTCATATAGATATCTCCATTAAAGAAGAACCTGAGATACAAATAGATGATTCTATGATATATACATGATAATAATTTAATATGAACTCTGGAATGGCCCAGATCATTATAAGGAATAAATGAAGGATTTATATACATGTCATAAATATATAATATAGTCCCAATGTAAGAAATAATTACATCCACTAGGTGTGATGATATTTACCTCCCGTCATCTCAAACTATGCAAGTTCTTTAAAATCATTTTTAAAAATACCTAACTAGTGACTTCCATTTGAAATATGCTCCCATAAAATATAGAACCATTGGGTCTTATTGGTCCCATGAAAAATCCAGTTGGAAACCTTATATAAAAATAAAATCATCATGTCTAATGTATTCTAAGGGGGAAAATTAACCTGATGTGAATCCTTATTCATGATGATGGTGTCACTACCTAAAATGCCCCTTCTACCTGACCAAATAGTTTTAAAAAAGGAAATAAATCAAGAATGTTTTCATTCAAATGAGATGTTGTTTTGACAGTGTTCCTTATTTTTTTCATATATACATGTACTTATTTTTACAAACTCCCTTATATACAATGTAATAATTCAAGATCACTCAAAAAACTACTTTTCTACAGTACACAATGGTTCTTTGTCCATGCAGAGGATTCCATCACAAGACCAGCAACATCATCCTTGGGTCTCAAACTTGATGGTATGGGAATAACATCAAAACAGTATGATCATGACCCATGTGGATTCCTGATAAACCATATAGTCTGTAACGAACCCCTAATCGTCTAGTTAATGACTACGAGTAGTCCTCATGTAAATAGAACCAACCATTGTATGTAATTGATTCGGGAACATATCCCCATAATGAATCAATCAGTCCCTCTTGTTTCAAAGGGAGGTGGATCAAGAGGCTATATATAGCCTCATCCTTGAGACACATAGGTCCTTATGAAGGTCTCCTTATAGAAATCTTCATTTACAATTCCAAGACATAGTTAACCCTAAAATGATGAGGGTCTTATCCCTGGCTATTTATCACATGTAATATAAACCTAGGCACACGCGATGGCCCACTGTGGATGAAAACTAGTCCATAAAGAGGGGGTCACACATTTTACCCCTGCGGAGAGGCCCAACAATCCAATTTGTTGTAAACAGTGAAAACCCACATACAACCATCTGCTATAAATAGTAAATTACTCAAACTAATTCGGTGGTATTTAAGGAGTCCTACCATTCAAATAAGACAACAACTTATGAGTCGGAAAATTCACCTACCCTCACCCACCAAGACATCTAGGAACCGCTTCATTAAACACTTGGAGTTGTTCGTCTGAAATTACTGATGATATGAATAGGGAAGAATCAATTCTATGTCCCACACATAGGTAGATTCAGTACCAAATAACAATAATGGGACTAACTAAACCGGTACATACCCCAAACATAGATGTACAATGGGAATATTTCCTCTCTTATGTCGCTGATGTCACTATGAATATCCTTGAAATGGTGAAATGTTAAAAAAAATCCATTCACCCTTCCTACAGACTTACTAGGACATAATTTTGCTGATGAGAGTAGTGAATGAGGGTATACACAAAACACTATCCCCAAAAATAGGGAGGCCAATATTCATATCACCCTAGGTAATACACAAATATGTACACCCATCTAGGAGGGTTATGGGGAAGTTCCCCATATAAACTTCACTATCAGATTATAAACATACCCACGCTCTAATTTGAGGTAGTCACCCCATCCTAATGGAAACTCCATGGTAGGAACAAACACCTATGCATGAAAAAAACATATACTATAATGTGGCCCCAATCACTCGTAAAATGTAATATAAGAAGATTCATCATCAAAATAAATTGGAATATCATGATCTGATCAATGATCATGTTTCTATTAACAATGTAGTTCATGAATCTGTTAGACATGTCACATTAATAGCTCTATATCCTACCCTCATTTCACCAAATTATGGGAGTAGTAGCAGTAATTATGAGTGTCCTAAATAAAAAATTCTTAGTGCCTATTTCATTTATGGAAACACTCTGATCGATCTTGAGATCCTATCTCCTGATTAGAGCCATGGAGGCCCTCCATGTGTCTAGAATACTAATGAGAAATAGGGTATTCCCCTTATGATAATCCAACATGGTGGTCCTCCCCATGATGTTGTTTACTACAACTATTCTATCTGAAATAGTGTTTATTATTTTTAAGAGAATAATAAAAGTGGAAAGGTACTGATGAGAAAGAAATATTATCGCGAAGAACGTTCTAACACAAGGCCAGTGATGAATTATTCCATGATGATAGCAAGTAAAATCCTTTACCAACTAAAAGACATCCCATGATGAAAGTCATTATCTGAGCCACTCATATGTAACATACCATCTACCATTTTATAAGAAGTCTTTACCAATCCCAATTAATTTGGAAAAACAATTGGGAAACATCGACTATGGTCATTCCATATAGAGGAATATATGCTGAAAGATGAATATGATATGATAAATATGATGAAATAGTTGGAAAAATTTTACTTACTAGTCATTTTCAAGCATTTTATCCACCCCTCACTATAACATTCTAGACGTGTAGATGAAATATTGTATGAAAAAAAATCCACTTCAATATATGAAACACTCTTCAACATCAAATGTAAATGGTATTACTCTATAATGAGTATCAATCACATCTAAAGGTAATAGAATGGAATCATCAACAAATTATCACATAATATATCATGGGTTCACCACATCTAACGATCAAGAACAATAAGGTTTTCTTCAACAAGAATGCATCGACGTAATAATGACGATGTGATAGTTGATAGCAGATACCATATATGTTTTTTGAATCAAAGGATTGGGGTTCACATGAAGCATTACTTTTCACTTCAATCCCAAACAAAAAAAATACAACCTAATGTTGAATCATTCAATCTCATAACCCCAAGATGTATCTATCGAACATAATATGATCATGAATAATGGTGTTCTCAATGAAAATTATTCCCCACCATCTCTCCACATTGATAGTCTAGAATAGTGTAGTTTCTAAAAATTACATTTGTTTCTTGTACCTAAAAATTTCATTCAAGCCTATCTAAAGACGTATTTCAATAATTAGATAGAAAAAATAACACAAATAACATAATGGTCTTCCGAAATGGGGAATTTCTGTGTATGTCGAATGATGATCCAAATTAATGATTGAACAGAACCCTATAAAATCAGACCATAAACTGCATTAATATCATCCATCTATGATTAGGAGTAACCCCAAGCCACAATGACGTAGAATATCCTATCCCAACTCATGAGGTCAGAAATCAAGCCCATAGGGTTGTCAAAGAAGAACATGAACTGCACGAGCCCTCATGGATGGGATATTGTTCACCTGAACAATCACCTACACATTGGAAATCATTTCTATCCCAATTATATATTATATGAATGAATTAATTCTTAGTTCATCCCATACCATGATCTGATATTTTCACATCAAGAATTCTTGATTGAATGATATGGATATTCCCTTTGGGTTACTCTTTTCCAAATATTTCATATAGAGTCATCAAAGGAGAGGTAAAGGCCTTTGGGAGGCTTTAGATGAAGAAGAAATCCAAAATGAAATTATTTAATTTCAAAAGGGTGTTTCGCATTAGTTGACATCAGCAATGCCAACCATTCATATTCCACAGAACATGTGTCCAATATTGAGGTTTCTTATAAATAAGTTCTTTCTAGAAAAGGATTCCACATAGAAAAAAATATGGATATTTTCATACCCAAAACCAAAGGCTTTCCTAGAGTTTCCACACTCCCTCAAACAATCCACCATTACACACTCAATAGTATCCCAATAGGAAGTGATGAATGAATTGAGGAAAATTAATAAATAATTAGTCCATGGAATGATTCCATACAGGTATGTACTGTAATATAGTCCTCAGCTTACACTTCCAACCAACTCACCTCCACAAAGAGGGTTTTCACAACAACTGAAGCACACTTGTAAAATATTCTCAATGAACTATACAAACCTCCAATATATTTGGATGATGTAACAGAAGATCATGAATAATTATTTTTTTCATGTACAACTACATAAGTATCAGGCTCATCCTTATAGGAATTCCCTTATCAGTTAAATTCAGAAACCAGTGGTAGCCCCACCAGTGGTCATATGAGATACTTAATCTGTTCAAGGATTGTTAGATAATATTTAAAGAATTCAATAAATTAATGAGACATGTAGATATAGCTAGAAAAATATCCTTACCCTAAATGGTTGGATCTAATTCTTCCTACACAAATCATTAAAAATTATACATTTATAATGTACAATGGATGGAGTGAACTAGAGGGGAAATTGAGGAATATAATCTCTCACTACGATCCCATGAATGGTACCCCTGAGCAACATGGGGTGTTGAAGATTCGGTGCTTTATAAAATTGTTACACTGACCAGTTTTCATGTGGTACACGAGATTTTATTGTCAGTCAGTTATTAGGAGGGATGATATCCATGATAAGTCCATCTTATAGTTTAGATCAACACTATAGAATAAAATATTCATTAATATTATGAACATAAAAAATGGGAGAATAAAAGAGTCCCATATTTAATTATTCCTTGCAATTAATTGACATAATCAATAAACCTACCTATCCCAAAAGAAATGTTGATTCCAATTTGTGTTGTGAATATTCACGATGAATTGTGCACACTGTTGATCCCTATTAAATACCTAGTATGGTTTCAGGACCTTGCCTTCATTTCTAAACATGATGAAAACTCTATTATAGAGGCCAAATACATTTCCTAGGTAATACCATCACCTTAGGGAATGAGAACATGAAATTTATAGGCTTCTATATTTACACATAAAGAGGCCCTCGTATCTACTTCATCCTCAATGTCAACACCATATCATATGAATTTAACTCATGAGTTTCAGTAGAATTTTTCACCCCATTAGAAGGATCAATGTAAAAATAGGTAGAAACAAATTGATCATATGAAAAACTAGGTCGATGCATTTTTAGATGAACAAGTCACTCAGTACTTCAATATTTCATTAAAAACCCACATACTCTGTTTTCCAAATCTCAATATGACAAAAAAAATATGATAAGGATTTCCAAAAATATTTCGCCTACCATGAATTTTTTTGTAAAATCAACCAAGATAGTTTTTTATAAAGACCTCATAAAAAATATGGTGCACTCTAGAAAGGTGAAACTAAAAATTACTACTGACCAAGTAGAATGGGATTCTGATAGAAATTTGGTGGAGGAAAATCAGTCTAATGAAGTAAAAATAAGGATCATATAGAAATATAGTTAATGGATTGTTAAAAATTTATCAACATAACCCATGTTATTTTTAGAAAAAAGTTAAAACAACCGACTACACCATTGACTACTTCTACCACAACATAGCTAACCACATCAACAACACAATATTCTAATGAAAAATCCACCCAAATGTGACATGGAAGGATGTATAGGAATAAAATGAAAGAACATGATCTAATTTCAATGCCATTGTTAGCCATGAAATTATTGAACTCTAGGCCATGATAACTGAAAACATAGAACCCACTCTTCCAAATGGATCAATAAGAGTCGACCTGTCAGGATCCTAAGGGATCATGCAGATTTGTATATCTATGGTCACGAGGGCCCCTACACTATTGAAATGTTTACAGAGATGATGGTTTGGGATAAAAGGGTTATGACCATCTCTTTATCTTTTTATATATGAGACTAAAAGACTCAAATTACATAATAGAGGATTGAGATTATTCTTTTCATTCCATTCAATATAGAATTAGATCCTCATCCAGCTATAGAACCAACTATTGGGCCTCTATCTTAGAGTAATCCCCTAGAATTTAATTTAGGATGTTTTAGCCTTGGTCCTCTCTACATCCATGTACTTCAACATTATTCCCTTCCCAGAGTAAATTGAATATATGTATGTGTTTTAACCCCAACTTCTTCCATCGTCATCCCCCTCATCTTCCATTGGTGGATAACGGGTGGAGGAAATGGTCCTGCTTAATACCCAATCCCACTACCAATGGTATTTGTTTCCATGTACACTATCCAAAAAATTATGACTGTGCGGTTTTCCGAATCTTTTAACTCCTCTTTTTTCCCTCACAGAACCTAACTCATGTGGGCATATATGTTATGGTGACCATGACACTCACACAACCAATGTGCCATAATAAACATTATGGACATTGAATCCCACTATAATAGGGATATATAGGATTCCATCCTAGGGATTCATCTAAATAAAATTTCATTCATGATATGGGAAACACTATACTTATATGGGAATCATCTATAGGAGTATGCCCGAATCATAATACCCATATTCAAGGAATCCTCTTCTAGAAAAATCCCTAAAACATACCTCCAATCAAAAATGTTTTATGATATCTCTCACGGTCTATTTTATGTGTGTAATTTTTGGAATAATCTCCGACATATCCTCTCCATGGGCCATAATTCCCTTTAAGGAAAACAATCGAAAGCATCCAAAAGGATATTTTCCCATAACCAAACTACACAAGATTTCATTCCCCTTCAAGTGGGATACATAGGAATCCTCAATGAGGTGCGAACCTAAAACCCCTTATAAAACCTATTTTATTTATCCAACATTCATATCATGATTTAATTAATCCTGAAAATTGACGTCCCTATTAGGTTAGCTTGGTTGCTTTGACATAAGTCCCACACCAAATATTGACTGGGCACTTTACACCTAGATATTGTCCATACCACAAGACATTAAACTATATTGTTAGGTCCTTATCACATGACCATTAAAGTTATGACATGTCCCATTAAGTATCACCAAACTATGTAGGTTCTGATTCATTTCATAAGGGTACATTAGAAGCCCATCAATGTGTTTGATATTGAGAAAAAACATCTAATGTATCTCTTCATGATGATATACTATAGATAAATTCCTATTTACTTTGATGAAGATACAATCCATAGTGCCCCACTATGTGGCTATTAAACTAGCATCATAATAATAATGATGAAAGAGTATCTACATAGTGTAATATATTGAGAACAAGTTCTTTGTGGATTCTACTATGTACATGAGATAATTATTGAAAAATGAGGTTTTACCTATCTTGTGGAATTTATCTTGAGGACATGTTATGGGATAAATTTAGGTCTATGTTATTATTTAGTTTTCCATTATTGTCAAAAAAATCAATTTTGAAATCACATAATTTAATGTATAATATGCATGGTGAAATAGTTGTTGTAATTTGAAACTTTATTTATTTTTTAAGAGGATTTAAGTTGATATGAATTTATTTTGATGTTATTTCAATAAAGTATTAAAATCTAGCTATGTATCGACCGATGTAAAGGGATACACAAATAGAGATTCATGTATCATAATCAACAATAGTGTCATCTATATAAGGGGAATCACTTACTGGACCATTTATGTTTGAGTGATACTTAAAGACTCTAGACTCGCACATGTGGATCTTTGCAATGAAAAATCCTGATATCATAAACATCCATTCATTAATGATGATCTATATAATATAGGTTCATGTAATTTTATTTCATTATATTTTTGATAATTATATCGAGTTCAATGTTTAAATTAAAAAAATTAATTATGATGATTTCAAAGTTGTTCAAACCTGATTTTTGCATTAAAAATTTGGATTTTTAATTTTACAAAAATAAGGATAATTTTTAGACTATGAAAAAGATAATTTCTATGTGTTATAAAATATTATCTATTATTTCTATAATTTCCTTGTAGTTCTAAACCATGTTCTACAACTATATGATGGAATGGATAAAATTTTAGAAATAGTAGAATAATGAGTTGTAATAAGAACAA
Source organism: Viscum album (assembly GCA_963277665.1). Taxonomy (NCBI): domain Eukaryota; kingdom Viridiplantae; phylum Streptophyta; class Magnoliopsida; order Santalales; family Viscaceae; genus Viscum; species Viscum album. Next base: position 2,101,986,133 of record OY728128.1, on the reverse strand, counting down.
TATGTTATAAAATAATAATGTAATGTCACTCAATTGATCAGGAATTTATATTTCATTTTTAAGAATCAATTTTTAACTCCATTATTAAATATAATAGATAAAAATAAAATTATATGTCACACATTTTATAAGAATTAGTAGTGGTGTATTTGAAATATCTTTTGTGAGATAAATTATATCATCAAGGTTAACATATAAGAGAGATAGAGAGAGAGAATAATATTCTATATAGATAACACTGAGAGAAGAATAATCCATCAATAGTACATTATAAATAATAGGTGGATGAAAATACATTAAAACAAGTTGAGTAGAAGTATAGTTCTATTATAGAATATTATTCATTGAAAATAATAATAATTTATCACTTAAAAATTGTGAAATAACTCAAATATAATTTTCATGATTATTCTAAAATTATTAATATATTATTCAAGGGTCATTGTATGAAAATGTTGATAAAATATTTTTCTTTGTTCTTTGAGAAAATTAGAGTCATTCCAATGATTAGCCTTTAAATTTTGAAGGTGAAACTTTTAAATTTGGTATAACCTTCGTGAGAGTATGTGTGTCTATGTGTGTTGGGATGGATATAGATTCGTGTTAATATATGATTATTTTTATCTGGTATTAAACATAAAAGGAATTTAAATAAATAATTTATCCCTCTAGAATCCATTTAAAATTATTTATGGGTTCAATTTAAATAAGTATCAAATCTATGATTCCCCAAATTTTGACATAATAATTAATGTTTATATAATTTTATATTATCTCAAGATGAATAATATTAACAAGAATATATAGTATAAATAATAGATGAGCATAATTATGTGAAAAATAATTGGTTTCATATAATTAATTAGAAATTTTAACAAACATGGTATTATAATATGCTTCCATAGAATTTATCTCAAACTTATGATTCCCAAGAAGATGAAATTTATGGATTTCACCACCATGATTATAGAGAATCCATTGTAGTTAATGATAAAAAAATCAAAAATATAATTCCCATGTATATAATTATATTTTTTACCTCTTTAGATATTGAAATTATAAATGTAATAGAAGTTATTATAGAAGCTGTAATCATTGATAGTCATAAGAATATATTTAAAAGAAATTCATAACTGATGTGGAAAATGTGATATATTTGGAGGCTAATGCATGATGATGATAGTATAAATGATGATGAAACTGCGTATAACTTATTTATTAGGGAAAATCGATTTCTAATAATGACCAAATGATATAGTGTGTTGTTAAAAGTCATTATTGTTTTAAAGAATATCTTTAGTATTAAACATAACTAATTTGAGTTTATTATTTATCTCGAGTATAAATATATATTTATTATCACCATTGATAGCTTATATTTCATTTTAATATCTTATGATATGATAAAATATTATGTTTTCAATATAAATGGAATTTATGAAAGGAATATTTCATTTAAGACCTCAAAATCAAAAAATTCAATGAAATTAATTTTTGAAGGATCGTGTAGGTAAAATTCAAATTCCAATGTGAATTTAATGATTATTAAAGTTATGACTCATATATATGGCATTGGATGTTTATAAGAAAATATACAATAATTTTTTATAGTCATGGAGTTGTTGGGAATGTTATATCAAACATAATAAGATAAAATATTGACGATGAAAATGATATGCACTATGAAAATAATCAAATATCATTAAATAAAGAAATTGATTAAATAAAATCATCATTTTTAAGATTAGGATATGAATTTATATAAATTAAATTAAATTTTTCTAAAAATAATTATTATCAAGGTCTTGAAACTGAAGTCAAATGAGTGAAAAATTCACATTGAAAAAATGAATAATAGAAATTTCATTAGTGATATAATAAGTCGATTTAGAAGTAAAGTGGAAGATACATATATAGAGTTTATAGTGATGAGATAAATAAAATAAATTATCTTGGGGATATCTAAATTATAAAAGTATATTAGAATTCTTATAAAGAACTATTAGTCTACTAATAATAGTGATTATGTTTTGTTATAACACCACAAACATTTAATAGTATGTTTATATTAAATAAATTCAATTCATTAGATATAATATATTCACTGAAGAATTGTGTCTCTATGAAACAAAAGATGGCTATTTTTAGCATATAGTCATAACCTAGCCAAAAAACATAATTTTAAAACATTTGCATTGTGAATTTTGAAAAACAGATATATACGGTTGTGATTAATGAGTTATTTGGAGTCTTATAAAATCGTCATAAATTTTATGGAATGTTAACATTATCTTATGAACAGTAATATAACCATATGAATAGTTGCATACCATTATTAATAGTAATATTACCCTTATAAATTGTATCATTACCCACAAAAGTGTAAATAAAATTTAGGAACCTAAAAAATGAAGATTAATATATTACGTGTTAGTTGTTTTTAAATGTGGAATTTAATTAGAAAAAATTTTATAAAATTTAGGAATTTTTTTTTGAAAAATGGAGTTATTTTTTTAATTCTACACACTATAAAATGGTTCAGGTGAAATTTTTTGGAATCTTATGAAATACTGAAAAGTTTTGTGAATTGTAAAATAGGATAAATTATTATAACTACTAAATAAGTGAATTATTGAGTCGTGGATGATGTCTTGATGAAGTAAGACCACATTTTTTTTAGTCACATGAACTTATTAATATTTTAGGACATTTACTCATTGTTATTTTTTTCCTATGAAATAATTAAAAACTAATGATTATTATAATTAGAAAACCCTCATCCCTTACAATATATAATCCACCCTTCACCCCTCTTCCTATTACACCACATATTCTTTGAGTCTTTCCTATGTTACACCAAATAAAATTTCCCCAAACTCCCCCAATGTCAAAGAAAATTTGGTTTCATCGATTATCTAAAAAAATATGTCTTATGGAGATTATTAAGGAGAAGTACTCAAGAGGTGGACTTCTTTCCCTTTTTCTTTCAAATTATTTTACACATTTCATTTGTTTTTTTCTCTCTGCTTAGTGACCCTCATAAAAATGTTATGAAAATTCAACTAAATTTCATGGAATCGAATTTTATTATGCTAATGGAATTTTTAATCATCATATCTCATTATCCCCATATTCTAAAAATTGAAAACATTTTCGAAGATGTGTCAATTTGTCACATTCAAAGGCGACATGTTTTCTATTTTTATTTCCATATATAATTCTGGTCATATAACAATTTTTATGTTTGAACCAAATAATTATTTATGTTAAAAATCCTATTTCATGTTATTTAATCATTTTCTAAACATGGAGATTAATTATAAAACAAAATGAGTTTCATGATGATCAATCCATCAAAATAATCCAAGCGTTTACCATTAAAATATTTTATAATGATAATTACTCTCCCAAAATAACCAAATGATTTATATGATAAATTATCCTCCATGAAGGTAATTAATAAAAAATAAATTAAATTCTATAATTATATTTCCATTTTGCACGAAATTCCATAGACATATACAGGCAAAACGATCGTGAAAACCAAGGAAGAAAATGTTTCCAAAATAATAAATGTAAACCCATATAACCCATAAAAAAGGGAATGAATTAAATTAATAAGGATATAATAAATGAAATAAAGGTATAATTGGTTATGTAATTATTAATTAATGAAGATAAATTCAATTATTTAGATAATTATGATCAACTGAAGAACACATTCCAGGATAAGGTATGGCTTTTGACGTCTCAACATTAATTTCGTGAGATTTCCATTGTTCCCCAGTTACATCATGAATGTGGTGTATGTGTACGAAAATTTTATATATAATATCATGAATCTATTTATATTCATGGAATTCTATGATTCATATTGTGATTGTTAATATTTCAGTAATACAACTCATTTGATTTCAACGTTGTAAGTGACTTTGTGACAATTTTTAGTTCATTGATACTTACATGGAATTGTGCACCAAATAATTCTTATGTGGTGCATCCAATGAAATTTTTTGCAAATTTATCATATGGAATTATAATTTTGGTAGATTTAAATTTTATTGTATCATGGATTTGATTATTTTATTAACATGTATAAAAGTTAAGGTATGGTGTTTATCTTGATTGTTATTTAAACTAGGGAAATAAAAATGAATATGTAACATCTATTAAATAAAAATATTAAAAATAAATATATTTGTCCTATTACATATTTGTATTAATATTTCATTGGATTATTATTGATGGTTGAGGGAGGCTATATCCCCTCAATGCATCGACAAGTCCCATGAGACATGAATTTGCTGTAAACCATTTGTGTTTGTTTCAAAAATTCAAATGGGTTTATACCCACGAACATCAACAATATCTTTGGTATAATAGTTCATGTTCCAAAAACATGTTAACCATATAATAAGAATTCCCCTTATTTTGTATTCAGTTATTTCTATCCATTTGTTTTTACAATGAAAAAAAATATATGGATGCATTATTATTGTAAAATTATTATTGGAAAGTGTTTTTACTTATTCATCATTCCATATTAGTAATGTCAAATTGATTATGATAAACTTATTAATCATTCAAGATTACACTATATGTAACCCTTACTTATCATTTTAGGTAACCCTTATTATGTTTACTTTCCATAGATTATTATAAAGGGAACCTTGAATAAACATTCCAGAAGGAAGTTTATTTCGGTTTATTATTTATCATAATGTAAATCATATCAATCCAAATATTCATTAGGTATCATGTTTATAATATCTCCTTCCAAAAATTTCTATACAAATAGGTCCTTATGAAATTTATTTCTTGTAACTATGAAAATATAGTAATGTAATTTACCAGCTCTAGGATTCTTGTTTTCTAGAAGTTATAGTTTCTATCATAGGAAGTTTAGTAGGAAATATGGAAACTAGGTTTATGAAAACAATGTTTAGAGAACATACCATAAGATAAAAATTGAGTATAAAAACATAGTGACATCCTATAATATGGTACGGTAGAGACTATGTGGGTATTTATATGAAATACATTCATTTATGGATACTACAAGTGGGAATCATTCTAGAAATGGTGTAATAAGGTGTAAAAACTCTGACAAGGAGTTTCAGGAATGGCCAGGGTTAACCTAGTACATGAATACTGCCCTTTCTGGGCTCCTGGTTTTGAAATCATGGTGGATATTCATCGGATAATTCACATTTTATTTAAAAACCATTATGAAGGATTTAAAAGTAAATAGAAGCCATGTTTATGATAATTATATTATCTTCACATAAATTTTCAAATAATGTTAGAAATTAAGAATTATATCGTAATTTAGTGTTTGAAATTTTTTACTGATGTAGTCTAATGGAAGAAAGGGATTTAATACCTATGGATAATATAGGTATTTCTCTAATGAGAAAGTCAACATAGTTATTGTTGGAGTGGATCAGATCATGAGAATATTTGGACAAATTACTATGGATGTGACTAATAACCATGCCACAAGTGTATTGGATCTTTTTCTTTGACAATGTCACCCATATTTCATTAGGACTACCAATCCAAGGGTATTTGATCAGTGGATCATTTTTAAATAAATAAATTCTTGGAATTATTATATAATGAAAATGAAAAGGTAGTATTGGCAATATATTTCCACTAGGTCGATACTAATCAATGGTGGTCCTTGATCCCAAATACCTCAGAGGAAGAAAAAATAGATGATATGCAATTGAGGACTTGTAGGGAATTATTATTATAAAAATAATACCATCATGAACTATAAACTAAAATGTAGTGAAAATTCCATAGCCTAAATCAAATAGACAAAGAGAGTGTTTTTTTAGTTTACCATATTTGGTAATCTATGTTTGATATGTATTATATATGTTATTTTTAAAACATGATTGATCATTTGATTGAATTTATTAAGAAATGTCTTCTAAGGGAACCAAATTCTCTAAAAATATCAATATATGATGAAATTATATTATGTTCCATCAAAATAGAAAAGTATTTTCTATATCAAATTTTTTAAAGGGAAACCAAGATATAAAGTTGTACACTGATAACCATGGAAACATTGTTTCACCAATGAAGAAGCTGGGAACAAACCAATTCCCTTTATGTGAGAACTATGGAATAAATCATCATGGAAATGCTTGAATGGAATAAGAGTCTTATATATGTGTGGAGAAATGATTCATCAATATAATTAATGAAAGGGGAATAATTAATTCAATGATGTGCATTTATACAATTGTGGTGATATGGGATACTATTAAAATTAGTATCCTAAACACGATGTAATATTTCCTTAGAAATGTTCATAGTTTCCATGGAAAGCTTATGCGATTACAGCCGTGAAGGATGATGATCCAAATAATATGGTTGTAGGTACTTTAATTGTTTCCTAAAACATAGGAATTTATTTATTTGATTATGGTCCATTGAATTCATTTATATCTTCACATTTTTCCTTGAATGTTAGACTTTTCCAATTTGATTTAATAAATGATTTGTAATTTAAAACCCCTTGGTGATGTATCATTGAAACAAGGATATATTGACCAGTCACCCTTGTGAAACATAAATGTGCTTTAGTTTTTAACTATATCATCATACCGATGATTTACATTGATATAATCCTTGTAATGAATTGTATTTAAAATTATGATGCAAAGATCTATTTCAATATGAATGAAGTTTCACGTTTTGATAATGGTGTAGAATCCCTTATCATTAGAGAAAAGACTTTTCCATATGATTCTTTACTATATCCTCCCTCAATACCATTGTTGAATGAAATTCATGAGGAGGAAGAGAGCACAATAACTAGGGGAGTGGAAATAAATAATCAAATTTAAGAAATACCTATTGTGAAAGAATACAATGATGTATGTCAAAATGATTTTCATCGACATCATCCAGAGTGTGAATCTGTGTTATCTATGGATTTAATTCCATTTAAAAGACCTATTTAAAATACTCCCTATATAATTTACATTATTGAATTAGTGGAGCTAATGAAACAACTAGATGAATTGAGTGATAAAGAATTAATTCTTCCTAGTGTTTCTAAGTGGGGAGCCCCTATTCTCTTTTTCATGAAGAAATATGGATCCATGAGGATATGAATTGAATATAAGGAAATAAAATTTATTACAAAAATGAACATGTATATACTATAATCAATTAAGGGATTATTTTATCATCTTCATGGAGAAATTTGTTTTTCGAATATTGGCCTTCTATCTGGATATCATCTGCTATATTTGAGGAAAGAAGATATTCCTAAATTCATCATTTTGTAATAGTTGTAGGCATTAAATGTTTACAGTAATTCCTTTTTCATTGAATAAGGAACCATTTGATTTCATGGATCTGAGAAGTATAGTTTTCAAGGATTATATTATTAGCTTTAGGGTGGTATATATCGATGATATATTGCTATACTCTGAAATCGAAAAATCCCATAAGAATAACATGCAGACTATTCTTAAAACTCATAGAAGAAATGAATTATAGGGTATGTTTAGAAACTGTGAATTTTGGATTCAATAAGTCTCTCTTATTATACATATATTTCTTTAAGTATAGATTCTTTGTTGATCCTTGTAAGACAAAGTCATTCCAAGATTGGCTTATGTCAATAAACGTAACCGAGTGGCCTAGATTTATTGGTATAGAATGTTATAATCGGTGTTTGGTTCAAAATTTTTCTCAATTGGATAACCATTTAACCAAAAACAAATGTAAAGGGGTTAATTTTTTATGGATGAAATAATGTAATTAATGATTATAAGAATTGAAGAAAATATTTGGTCAATGCTCCAATTTTGATTCTTCCCTCTCAAAATGAAGAATTTTTTATATATAGTTATGTATCAATGAATGGATTGGGATGTGTCCTTAAAAAATGATAAAGATAATGATTATGCATAAATATAGTTGAATAAACATGAACTAAATTATCCATCTCATGATTTTGAGTTAGAATCCTTAATGGTTCTATGAAAATATGGAGAAATTATCTCTACGGTGAATGATGTGAGATATATATGGATCAAAAGAGGTTGAAATACAGTTTTACACTGAAACAATTAAATAATAGGCCGAGGATATGTCTTGAATTACACACGGATTATGATTTTTCAATACACTACCACCCAGAATAGGAAAATAAGGTGGTAGATGAATTAGGAATGAAGGATGGTGGACTTCTGAAAAAAATGACAATTGAAAGAGATCCTATTTTCATGGATCTGCTATGGCTAAATATGTAAATTGTAATGGAAGGGGAAACATAGTTCCTTTTTCAAATGATTTGTAAAACATATTTACTAGATAAGATAAAATTATATCAATCTGACAATAAGAATCTAAAATAGAAAATTAATGGTGTTAAAGATGTATGATTGGAAGACTTTCTATATGAGGATGGTGTTCTGAAATATGGAAGGAGGTTATGTGTTTCATCAATACCCAAGTAAAAAGGTAAATATTATAATATTCTAACAGAAAAATCTTTTCCATAAAAACAAAATGAACTAAGATTTATAGTGATGTAAGGGAAAATTTTATAGGATAACTTGGAGTGATAAATTTTTTACTCTGTACCATGGAGTCAAGTTTTCCAACATGTGAAGGATGAGAGAGAATATCCGAGATGGTTTATGAAACCTATAAATATTTCTATGTGAAAGTGGGATTAAATTACTATGTTGATTTTTATAGGACCACCAAGTACACCTAGATGGAATGAATCAGTATGGGTAATTGCTGATTGTCTTAGAAAATCTGCACATTTCATTGTTATAAGATATGACTTACCATTAGAGAACTAGGAAAGACATTATATTAATGATGTTTTACATCTTCATGGTTATTATCTATCGATTGTGTCTGATTGATATGTTATATTTACATTTAATTCTAGGAGACCCTCAATATGTATTTGGATATTGAGATTCATATCAGTACAACATATCACCCCCAAACTGATGGATAGTCACAAAGGACAATTCAAACACTAGAAGACATGTTGATATCATTATATCTTGACTATAAAGGTATGTGGCATCAATACTCACCTTTTTGGTAAATATAATACAATAAATATTTTCCACTATTGTATTCAAATGGATCCATATGATGCATTATATTGAAATAGGTTTCAAACACTAACTTATTGGGATGAAGTTGGTGAGATGAAACTTGGAGGCCTAGATCTTCTATAAGAGAAAATTGAAAATTTAATTTCAATTCATGACTGTATTAAAGTATCCTGAAGTACTAAAATAATTTATGTGGACAATCAAATAATGGATTTAGAATATCAAGTGGATGACCATGTCATTATGAATGTATCTCCCTGAAAGGGTGTGTTATGGTTCGATAAGAAAGGGGATATAAACCTTATGTACATCGGATGAATTAAAAATCATGAAATAATTAGAACTATAGATTACCCTTTAGAAGATCCACCAAGTCCAGGAAAATTTCATAATTTTTTCCACGTATCATTGTTAAATAAATAAATGACATACCAAATGCATATAATCACCTATGATGAAATAGAGTGAGAACCTAATTTTTCTTACTACGAAGATCCTCTCAATAGTATTGAAACAAGAGAGAAAGTGTTTAGAAATCAGATGACTTGTCTAGTAAATGTTATTTTTTAGAAACCATAACATATAGGAGGACATGTAGGAACCTGAGAATGTTATAAATAAGATAATCCCACATAATTGTAAAGGGTATTATACATGAAAAATTTTCAGGATGAAATTCGTAAAGGTGCGAAGAATATAACACCAAAAACTTTTTGTGGTATGTTTATCTCAAATACATTCAATTACATAGATAAAATATAATTAATAGATCTATTAGTCTCTATGAAAAAATACATTGATATTTTTAGGATATATTCATAACCTATCAATTAATCATAAAATTTACACTTATTTGATTTTAATTTCTCAAAAAATACATACATTGTTGTGATTAGGGTATCATTTAGAGTATGATAGAATCAACATAATTTTTGGTGAATATTAACCTACCCTTATTAATAGTAATTTAATGTTATGAATAGAAATATGACGCATATAAATATAATCCTTACCCACCAATGTATATATAAAATTTAGGTTCCTTAAAAATGACGATGAATATTTTATGTGTTGGTATTTTTTGATTAAATGATGAATTTAATTAAAAATAAATTTTTCATAATTAAATAATTATTTTTTAAAAATGGAGTTCATTTTTGGAATCTAAACGTTATGAAATGATTAGGTTAATTTTTTTTTTAATTTTTATGAAATACATGAATTATTAGTGAATAGTAAAATATGATAAAATTTGATAAATGGTAAATAACTGATTTATTGAGTCATGGATGATGTACTGCTAAGGTAAGAACACTTGGGTCCAACTCACATGTGCTTATTACTATTTTTTCAGGAAATTATCAATATTTTTCGTCATAGGGAAAAATAATAAAATATTGTTTAAAATTTTATGAAAACCATCCTCTCCTCCCCTATATAAACCACCCTCGCCTTTATTATTCTCAAACCACACAATATTTGTCACTTTCCTATATTATGACAAATAAACTTCCCAAGAGATCCCCTTACTGTCGATAGCTTTTTGTGTCAAAAAAATGCCAAAAAGGAAATGAGGAGACTCTAAAGGAGGGGTACTTAAGAGGTGAACCTCTCATCCTTTTTATTTCAAATTCATTTACAAGTTCCATTCTTTTGTTTCTATCTCTTAACCTCTCCTCATAGAAATGCTACGATAATTCAAGTATCATACATGAACTGTAATTTTATTACGATAATAGAATATTTAATTATCATTTATCTTTTACCCTCCTATTATAATAAAAATAAAAACAACACCTTAGATGTGTTATTTTATAATATTAAAGGATGAAGTGTTTTCAATTTATTTTACTGTCATCAATTATGGTCATAAAACCATTTTAATGGTTAAAAAAATCATTTTATATGCAATATATCCTATTAAATTTTCTAGAATTAGTTTTTACAAATAGATTATAATTATAAAAACAAAATGAGTCTGTGATGATCAAACAATCAAAATGGTATAATCTCACCCTTAATTCCATGATATTTTTATTGTTTAATACTTATTTGTTTAATTTTTTGTATGTTTACTACAATTTAATATATAATATAACTATTACATTTATATTTCTGGTATTCTGTAATTATTTTGGTGATTAAAAAGTTTTTTTCATACGACTCAAATGATTACAATTTGGTAATGGTCTTTGTCTCAATTTCAATTTCATTGAGACTTACATTGTATTGTGTACATAATATTTATTATGTGGTGTATCTAATACCCATTTGATATAATTTATCATTAGATACTATAACTCTACAAAATAACTTTTTTGTTTTATCATGGATATAATTATTTCATTAGGTCATAAAAAATTTAACATATTGTGTCCATTGTGATTGATATATTAATATGGGAAATATTGATGAATCAATATACTCTATTCAAAACAAATATCAAAAAAAATATTTTTAATGTATTAAATCAATGTAAAAAAAATTATACGGACTGGGAGAGACGACTGGGTCCTGCTATAGACCCTCGATGCATGGACATATATCATGAGACAAATTAGTTAGTGGAACACCCATCATGTTTGATTCCAAAAATATGACTAGTTTCTACACAAATACTTATACTATCTGATTGGTATAATGGTTTGTGTTCTAGATATAAGATGTCCAAATAATATGAATTCCCTTTATTCATTATTCAGTTTTTACTATCCATGTGGTTTTCACTATAAAAAGATCTATGGATGAATTTTTATTCTCAGATTATTATTGTCCTTTATTTTCATATATTCTTCATGCCATATGGGTCATGTATAATTGTTTATGATTCAATTATTATTGATTAATGATTCTAATATAGTTAAGCATTAATCATAAATTGATCTCATCCTTATTATGTTACCATTCCCTAGTTTATGAATACGAAAACGATGAATAAGATTTCAAGAGGTAGATTATTTTAGTTTATAATATATCATGATATATTTTATATCTTTAAAAATGTTCATCAAGTATAATTTATGTAACTAAGTCTTTTAGAACTACTAAACTAATTGTTATTTATGGATTTTATTTCATATAATCATGAAAATATATTAATGTTTTTCACTATCTCTGTGTTAATGCGGTTGGGGTCTTATATTTTTAATGGAAAAAATATATGTTTTTAAATGAGATTGTTGATTTATATTATTTTATTCATGATTTGGAAATTATAACAATAATAATGATGAATGGATAATAAAAATTTGTTTGATCATATTGAATTAAAATTTCTCCAAGAATATGAATAATTTTACTAGTTAATATCTTGATTTTTTATTCGATTTTTGACGTTGAATAATGAATAATGATAATTTGGGATCATTAATAAAAAATTCTCTCTTAAAATGATATAAAAATAAATAAAAATTTGGTGTAGAGTTTGAAAAGTATAATTTCAATAAGAAAGGGTTTATAGAAAAATAAATTCACACATAAAATCCAATAATTTTAGGAACACTCACTTTATGTAAATAAACTACAATAAATGGTTGTTCTAAAATAACTAGGAAGCAGGATAATATTAAGAAGATGATGCTGGGTGATGAAAATAATTTTATTTCTCAAAATCGATCCATGATTTCTGAATGGAAAATATCATGAGAACAAGTATCAATTTCTGAAATAAAATTCTATTTATAATATAATTATTGTTTTTTATAGATTATATATATAAAATATATGCATCATAAATAAACAACTCATTTTGGTTTAATTAAAAAATGTAATAATTCCCATGTGTCATTGGGGGTATGGTTTGAGGGGGAATTTAAACCCATAAAAAAGGTATAACCAAGAAACAAATTATAAATTATAGATATTACTCTGAAAATAAGATATGTAATCTTGAGAAAGTATTTGAAATATTTGACAAGTTAAGTCACCATGAAACTGAATTCATTCTTCTTTTTCCATCACATTTTCTTATACTTTAGGGAAAAAAACCTCTATAGAAAAATATTAAAGGAAAATAGAATGATCTTATTGATAAATTTGCACTAAAATAATTACAAGAAGATAATCCATGAATTATCGATAGTGAATGTTCTTCTCACATGATATGGAATTTCAAAATTATTAATGATAAAAAATGTTAATGGAAAGAAAAACGACCTATTTAAATGATGGGTCACTAAAAATAAAATTGATTGGATAAACTACTATTTGGATTGATCAATTGAAATACAAGAATATAGTATTTAATAAAGGAATAATATACAATCTTCGTAGTGTGTATCTATTATTTACTATTGAAAATAAATTTATATTTAAAAGTCATGGATTTTTATAAATATATATTGGAATATTTATGTATTGTTTCAATATAAATGATGATAAATTGTAATTTATATCGATCAGGTGATGCTGATGATTCGTTATACATAAACATGATTGAAGAAATTGTGCTTTAGAATAAAATATGTGCTCATCTTGGATGAAAAGAACGTGGAAAATATTTCAAAACGAGTCATTGTTCATAATGTTCATATACATAAAAGGGAGTGGTATTAGATGTTCAAAACATCCCGAAAGAGGATATTATTAATTCTCTACACAATAATAATGATATTTAGCCAACTCATCCATTTAATATTATAGTATAAAATTGAGATCAATGAAAATATATCATTAAATGGTATAATGGTATTTATTTCCTAAATTTTTTTATATTCCTGATTTACAAGTATCATTCTATTTAATCAATAGTTTGATCCCCATAACGTAATTAAGAGTTTTAGAATAAGTACAGTGAAAGTGTGTTGTATATATTTAATGAATATATAAATATATAATTTTTCGGGAAATATAAGTGGATGATTTGATTTTTATCTTGAGATAAATTGAACTCTCCATGTTCTTATTTCATTATACACACCACTATAATATGAATGTTATATGGAAAACAATAAACTTTTTGTGGATATGACTTAGACAATGTGGATGGAGCACAATACATCTCAATATTTTGTCTAGAAATCCATTAAAGTAATAATTTATATGAGAAAAAAGTTATTTAATTGGAAAAGTTCGATATATTATTCTGTGACACTTTTTACACAAAAACATCCATGTTTTATGGACGATAAGGATTTTAGAATCCTGTACGATATCAATTTACTAGTGGAAATAAGGTAATATTTGTATAATGATCTATTGACAGAATTGTACTTGGATATCCATTAAAGGGATAAATATAATATGATATTAATATTTCTTTATAGAACTTTTTTAATTATAGTGATGTTTAGGATTAAAAATATGAAATGAAGAAGAAACGATATATAAACAATTATAATAAAAACAACAATAAATATTTATTTGGAAAAACTTTTGTGGATGTTTTTTAAAATTTTGAGACTATAAAAGAATTTAAATGTGATATAAAATATTTTTTTATATTGGTACGAAACACTATAATTCATCTAATAAAAGATTTAGAAAAAAAATAGTTTAAAAATATCACATGGGAATCAGTACAACATGTTTTAACAAGAAGAAATATAGCGACAATAACATATATGTCACTATTTTCAAATGTTGAACAATGAGACCATAAACAAGATCTATAGCAACAAAAGTGTGTTTTATCATTTAATGAAGAGTTATATAAAATAATGGATAATGAATATTTTAAATTAATATCTAATAATGAAATAAAATTCCATAACGAATTGGGTAATGTGGAACAAATTTAATGAAAATGGTGATGTTTTGAGAATCAGTGCAAGACATTATTGTAAATGGTATTATATTAAATAATTAATTTATTTTAATAATAAAATTTCACCAATGGTAATAATATAAACCACAAGGTATTTTATTTCAATTGTATCTCACAAATATTACTATATATTCTATGTGGAACTGATGTCTTACTTATATAATGGTGACCTGGAATAAGAGGTCTATATTGAAAAAAATATTGATTCTTTCTTATTGAGTAATATATTTATCCTTTTCAAGTTATATAATTAATTTTATGGTTTGAAACAGGCCCAAGATAAATATATTCAATGATATATTAATATATATTGATGTAAATATTTAGAAATGGATGAATGAGAATTAACGTGTACATCAAAATGATAATGTGGTAACTCTCATTGTTATTTTATTGTATAGTTGATATATTATTTTCATAAAATAATGAATCAGACATTGAAAATTTTTTATTTAGATAATGAAGTTATTTTATGTGTAAATGTATGGTGAGATACATCATATAATGATTTAAAATCCTCTCTAGAGTAAGATAAAATTTAATTTCTCATAATTAGTATGCTCAAACGATTTTAATGTATTTTTAATTAATGGATTCGGTGAAAGATTATAAAAAAAATTTAGGGGGTATGACATTTTTCAATGGTATATAAGAAAACGAAGTGGATCCATGATTATTTAGTAAACATGTTATGAGATATAACATATGATAAATCAAAACATATACATTTTTTAGTCTACTACACATTGTTCTAGGAACCAAAGTGAACCAAAGGGCTGCAACATCATGTAGATAAATATGATTATTAAGTATATAAAAGAAAAAAATTTCTCTGAGTTTAAATATGGTATTACAAGATAAAGAAAACTATTTAGATTATCATATGTACATAAGAGAGAAATTTCTCATTAGAAGTTATATATTACTAGTGGATATTTCCTCAAAAAATACGTGTGGGTATATTTGAATAACAAGAAAAAATCTCTATGAATGATTGTTCTAATAAATAATAGTATTTGATATCCACTTAAGATACAATCCTCAAATGATGATGATTACTCCATTAGAAGATATTATAGTAGATGTCAAATTAAACCACTAAGGTATATTGATAATGAAAGTGACATTAAGATTTCATGAAACTTTTTTTGAAAATTCTTTCTAAAAGAACATTAGTATAAATATTGAATTTATTTAAGATATTATTGAGAATAATGAGTTATGGTTTCAATTTTTTCTAACTATATATCTTTTTATGATACATTCTCAGAACAATTACTAGATAATTCTATTCATAGATTGAGGATGATGAGGGGAGTTCATCCTCATCCCTCTAAAGGTTATCTTGTGATGATTAATTCCAACCCTCATAATTTTATTTGGATTTTTTGTGATATAACATGAAAAAGTTAAAGAACACATAATTTATATTAATCTATTATGTATTTAAACAATGTATTTTCAATGGGGTTTTAATTTTTTCAAATTAATCCATTGATGTATATTTTAAAAATGGAGGATAGATATTATATATATATATATATAACAAATATTAATATAGATTTTTCTAAAGGTTTAATCTTCTAATTGAACAATGTTTTGGTGTGAGAATATCTGGAATTTCATTACAGAAAAATGAAATCCCAAAATATTTTTAACTTTTGTGGATTCTATGAATAATTATTTTCATATATGAACAATTATAAAAGCATATATCATATTTTGAGGAATACATCATATATAGGTTATATAAATTGTTATTAAAAATTAATAATATTCTTATGCATATGTGTTATCACAAATTATATTTTATATGTATCAAATGGTTGGAATATTTCCCATGGTTTTCATAGTAATATCATTAGGGTAAAATGATATGATTTAATGTATGTAAATACCTATTTTGTGGAAAAAATTAAACTATTATTTAATTTTATTGTTTCCTATGACTATTTTACTCATCTAGCCTCAGAATATTTGAATAATGATTTATAGTTAAATGGTTTTATTAATAATGTGATTTAGGATCAATTTAAAAATACATTTTGGTGGATTTTTAATCCAATGATTTTTAATAATTATTTTGATTACATGAGTATTTTATTGAGATAAAAAGTTCCCTATAACCAGCAGTTATTTTTTTATCCATATATATTCAATATATAAATCATGTTTAAAATCACATGAATTCATGTTTAACTGATGAGGTGTAAAAATAATTCAAATTTGGTACTGTTTTTATTCTTTTTAATAGAAAATTACTTGTGATGAATTTATTATAAAATTATTTTAATGAAATCAGAGAAAATAGATATGTCCTAACTCATATAAGGGGATTATCATATAATAGCTAAAAAGATGGAATTACCAACAAATTTTTACTCATTAGTATATAAATAAACTCTATTATTTATATAATACTAACCTCAAAAGATTTAAAAAATACTCTTGTGTATCTATATAACGATAAAGATAAATTTAACAGTCATCCAGTCATGTATACAATTCTATTAAAAAGTAGTAAAAAAATGGGGATATTCTTTTGTTATTTTTGGAAAATATATAATTTACATATTTACATAAATAAATAATAATTTATGTGGTTTATTAAAAATATTTTAATTAAGATAAAAAAAATTAATGTTTACTTTTTAATTCCTAGAAAGGAATAAAATTATTTTTAAGTAAAACGATTTTTGGCGAGAAGAAAAAAAATATGAGCAGTTACTACTATAGTTGCTTGGTCATACTGATCTACTTCAATAACTCAATGATGACATTGAAAATATTTTAAAAATAAAAGGGGAATGAGACAGAATAAGAATAAGATAATATTAAAAAATTGTGGGAAATTATTCCTTTTAATTGAAAAATTTTATTTAAATTTAATTTATTTTTATATTTTTGTGGTGTGATTAAATAAATAAAAATATAATGATATATCATACATGAATAAAAATATGGTTCTTTAGAGTGTCTAAAATATCTTTAGGGAGAGATATGTGATTATTGAATATATTATTTAAGAGTGAGAGTAATAATAAATTACTATACCGATCACAGAAAGGGAATTGAAGAACTACAACGGTATAACCCAAATATGATGAGAATGAAATATCATTTCCACCACTTGAATGGATGACTACTTAAATTTGAAACATATTTTCTACAGAAATATCAAATGATTTATCATATTAAATGTGTAGAAATAATTGGAACACAATTTGGAGACTTATTGTAATATAATTTCAAGTAAATTACTTTTCTATTTTACGAAAATGTTTATAATTCAGGGTTAATGGTCTCATTGGAATCAAAATCATCCAATCGATAAAGTATTCAATTTTAAGGGAGAAACATGGAAATATTTTTTACCCTTCATGTATATGTTTTTTAAAACAATATAAATTTACTATATGAGGTGGTGAGGATTTTTAAAAAAAGAATGCATATGTGGAATTGGATTCACTCATTCACCACCTCAATGTTAATTATATTGGTTTTTGGGTTTTTTTCCTAATATTATTTTTTATTTATTATATCAGAAATTATTTAATGAAATATATATAAAATATATAGACATATGTATTATATGTATGTATATTATATAATAAGTCTTATATATTTCATAATTATATATATATATATATATATTATTCTTTATATAGTAGTATTAATTAAATAATTAATAAGGAGAAACATGAACATATATTAAGAAATTATTTTGAAAATAGTTTTTCATGATTCATGTGTTATATTTTATTTTTTATGTCCCTATTAATAAATAATAATAAAAAATTGTATATCTATTAATCTAAGGTTAATTAAATAATAAATTTTATAATTTATTTGTAAAAAATGAATATTTTAATTTTTAATCAAAATTTACCAACCCATCTTTAAAAAAAATAATTTTAAATTAAGTTGACATGAAAAAAATTTTATTTTACAAAATAATACTATAAATAAAGTTTAACAATAAAAAATTATTTCATTGAATGAAAATAAAAATTATATTTATCATGGAATAATTCCCATTTCAAAAAATATTATTCTATTTTATTTTTTTGTTTCTTAAAAAATTTATCGTATAGCTAATTTTAACCATAAGTAACCCAAATCATAAAAAGTGTAAAGTGTTACTATAAGGTTTTTTAGTATCTATAAAATTACAAGAATTGATATAACCCTCTTAGTAAATTTGGAATGGTTAAAGTTGTTTTACACCATATTCAATGAAGTAATTTATTTTATTCAAAATAAATCATAAATAATATTTGATTTCACGACAAAAATTTATATTTCATAAATTATGGATGAGATGAATCAATTTTTTAAAAATGATAAACATATATTAAATTATTTTGAAATCAATATCTAAATGTTGATGGATTGTTAATATTAAAATTGAAGTGATAATTTAGTTATATATGAATAGATCTTGAGTGAAGGTAGTGTTATAAAAAATATATAACCAAAATACAGAAAAATTAAAAGATATATGAATACACAAAATAAAGGAGGGACATTTATAATTTCATAATTTTCTAATAATACATATAATATATATGTATATATGATCAATATTATGATTAAACTATGTTATAAAAAATCTAATATATAGGATCAATGATAAAAGAAATATATTTTGGGTTTAGTGAATTATGGGGAATTCCAACCATAGAAATTCAGACCATTGGAATTTCCACCAAGGATAATTTGATACATTTATATTTATATGATTAATTTATAAAGAACATTTAGATGTTATTAATTAAAAATAATTTTATATAATCTACAGAAATGATGTGGGGAAAATAAGTCAAATAATAAAATATAATGCTAATATTATAATTTTATTTATATGACTTATCATGAAAACTTAGTGGGAAAAGGATGATGAAGGATAACATATTCAAAAAATTCTAATCCTTCATAATTAAATCATGATATATTTTATAGTGTGTGAATCCCAATTATTTAAATTTATTTTGATGATTTTTTTTGGTAATTCCTCTATGAATAAATTAATAAAATTTCCACATTAAATAAATTTCAAAACATCCAATTCAATATTCTTTTAGGGAACATTATAAAAATAATTTTCATGAGATATTTTTTGTCTTATAACATTTGGTATAACCATATTTGAATTATGATATATAATCAACATTATTTACATATAAAGTAGTTGAAATATAATTATTCATATTCAACCCAAATTTGTTTTGATATGACCAATCAATACAGGAATCCTAACACATTTTATGACTGGATTAAGAATTTCATTCAACTTAGTATTACCAGAGGTTGTTATAGAAAAAGGTTTTTTATAGATATACATGATATATTTTTTCCTCCATATGTAAATAAATATTTATTCTTAGTTCCATATTTATATGGATCAAAAAAATATCCAATATCCATACAACCAAAAAAAGTGTCGAAATTTTAGGATAAAATAATAATAGGATAATAGATCCTTGAATGTAATGTAATATTTATTTTATAACATATTAGTAACTATGAGAAGTAATACATTCCCATTAAATTCATTGATAATTATATTTTTTTACCAAATATTATTTCCAAGCTATAATAGTGTTCCACCATAAATAGAATATGTAACATTAGGAGAAATATTTGGGTTATTATCTCATAGACTAAAATTATATTGATCACATTTATGATATTATACAACCATTGGAGGTCTTAATAGATTTGATTTTTCTAATTAAAACAATTGAAATAATTTTACAAAATAACTAGATTAATAAAAAAATATAATCTTCTAGATGTTCCACTTATATTCGATGGAATATATATATATATATAACCATTCATTTAAAACGATATATTAAAATATTTTATTTTTCATGAATGTCTATCATAGTACCAAAAAATAATAAAATCTCCAAAATATATAATTATTATAAAAAATTCATTGTATATACTTATTGTGAAAAATGGGATATTTTTAGTAATCATAATCCATTATATATTTAATCATCTAGTTATGCGATATGAATTCTGACCAGTTTAATCCATAAAATGAAGTTTAAATTTTTTTTAATAATTCTCTGTCAATTTGTAACATGCTTCATGCACTATAAAACTATCTAGGATATTCTAAAAAAATCATTATCATTGATATGATAAATATACACAATTATATTATCCATCAATATTAATTCAAAATTTTATATATAACTAATTTCTTGAGATATTAAAAGGTTATCATATATATTATGAAGGAATTCATTTAATTATAAAATGTTATATGATTTTGTGAAAATTATCATGTAACAAATCCATCTTTATATCTCATTAATTCATTATATTATGTTCAATTTCACATAAATAAAGTTTTATAAAAAATAAGTATAATCCTTACTTGTGATTTCATTAACACCCCCAAAACCTTATATTTATAATGTTACTCTAATTTATATAGTAATTTTTTAAAATAATTTCCAAGTAAAATAAAACTATAATGTTATTTTATAAATTAGATTCATGATCCACTACTTGACTATTACATTCCTTGTTATATGTAAATGTGTTACAAAAATAGACTTCACTAGTATACAAAATGTTTTGGTGTTAGAAAAATTTATAGAAATTTCCTCTTCATCATGATCATGTACTTTAGGTACATTGATTTATCTAGAATACTTTTATCTAATAAATTACAGTTTCAATTGGGTTCATTTATTTACTCAATCACCTTGTGTTTTTTCCTTTACATTGATAAGGATATTTTTCATGTGATCAAATTATACTCTGATTCATTATGAATATATTTAAAACATTATTATTGTTATTATGAAATATAATATATATAAGATCAGTTCTATCATGAAAATTACAATAGTTAAATATTATTCTTTAACTATTTTTGAATTATTAAATATACAATTTGATTTTCTCTTAATGATTCCAAAATAATTATAATATAAACCTAAATTTACTGTAAATTTATATATTTAATAATTATGTTATTTCTATAATATTTAATATAATATTGATTTATTTCCCCCAATTCATATAGAAAATGACATTTCATCAAAAAGAAACAAAAAAAATTTCATACAGTAAATAAATCTATGATTTTTATTTCATGATATTTTATAATTCACAGAGATTAAATTCTAACATAATTTTTCAAAATTACTATTTTATCCCATTTCTTTTAATTTTGGGGGTGAAAATAGAACATATGCAATATAACCAAATCATAACAAATTTGAACTATTTGGTTCATGATAACAAAATAATTGAAAATTAGAAACTTTTTATATCTTGATGGTATAACTTGAATCTGTTTCAATTAATTAAACATTATATATCCTAGTATTGAACTAAGAAATTATTTTTTCATTACATCTATTCAGTTGATAAGTCATTATATATTTAAAAGTTATATATAAAGACCATTATTATTCAGAATATGAGAAATATAATGATTAAGACATATTCCATTTGACATGAAACAATTAAAAAACAAGATATGAATATCCATCCTCATTATATAAAATATTATTTATAATAAAATAATAAGGGAAATTTTCCATTAACCTTGTTATTTGGAAAATAAATTTGGAAAATTCTAGGTGTTTGGTTCATAATAATCACATATGGTTCCATATGGTAAAAACATCAATTAATATCATAATTGTTTTAAATAGTACTCTTGGTGTATGAATTAGATCATACATTTGAAAGATAATTATTTCATAGAACATATGTGACTAAATAATATAATTCAATGATTAAATATTTAATTAATCATGACTATATGAACAAATGGTCAACAGTTAGTTATATGAACCTTTTTATCGTACCATTTATAATATGATCATTCCCAATAAAGATCTATGGGGCAAAATGATTTTTATAGAAAATATGATAAGAATGAGTTTTAAAAATTACATGATAGAGGTGCTCCACAATAGACTCTGGAATAAATTATGGCTAGGAAGTGGACCCAAACCCAATCCTCAAGTTAGATATGAGATCAATAATTTTAATATTATCCCTATAAATATGAGACATAAAAATGATGAACATGTGAATAATGAATTATTTTCCTCAATACATTCAATCCCTAATGACCTAAATTTACATGATATATTATAAATGTATCATATCTTATAATCTATTGGTTTACCATGATTTATTTAACTACACATATAATAATGTATTTGAAAATAAAAAAAATTCCTGACATTTTCAGTCAATGAATTTTTTTTCATGATTAATACATATTATATAGAAGTATTCAATACACTATTTATCAAGGGTCACAATATGATATCCTTTTTTCACAATAATATTAACATTGTAATAGAATTTATCAACAAATTATATTTATAACGGATTTTTTATTTAAATTTGTGTTCCAATGTGTAGAAATATATATTCTCAGCCTACACTATTAATTAATTTTACTTTATTTGTTAAGGTCTATACATGAGAATATCTCATTTTAAGGTTGATTAATAATTTATAATGATAATGATAGATGTTAATCACCATTCTCTTTATGAGATAAATATATTTATCATGAATATTAGTTGTAACATTGAAATTTATAAGACTTGAAATAAAAAATAATAATGAATATATATATAGTAAAACAAAAAGTACAAAAATAAAATAAAAAATAATAATATTTATTTAAAATTATTTAGGAAAGAAAAATTATACTCTATAAGAATTTGTGGATTATCAATATGCATAATACTATTAAAGGATTAAAAAGTAGTCAGAGAAAACAATTTTATGACATTATTAATATCCCTAATGGTTTATCCTATAAGTATAACTTCAAAGCATTTCCTTATACCATGTAATTATTATTAACAATGACTAATATAATAATTCATTATATAATCTTATTTTGACTAGTTCCCCTTAATGAAACACGCTATATATTCTATTTTATCATTTTTTTAATTTAGGTATGTTTTTTCTTTTCATGACCATTTATTTTGTGGATAACTTCATATATATATATAAGTAGTCGATGAAAACTACCATATGGTAAAGGAAAAGATATTAGGAAGAGATGTATCACTTTCACAGGTCCCCAGGTATGTGATTAGGTAACAACGCATGTGATTCTCATCTTGTGGTTAGGTAAATTTTTGAAACTATATAGGAATACCCTAGTTGCCACACATGGGTTCACCAGAATCGTTGATCCATGGAACCCACCCATTATCAAAACTAACCTAGGTGACCTATATTATGTCCCTATCATACGTTCAGAAACATCCATATATTTTCTTATAAACAATCCAATATTATTCCCATTTATATATTCATATAGGGAGAGGAATGGCATAAACTATGGTTCTTCGAGAGAGAATGAGGGAATCCACGTTCCCTACTCTCTGAACAAATTTTAATAGCATAATTAATGAAAACCTGTGGAAAATTACTATAAATCAAGGTATTTGAGTTACCTGGCCATTCAACACCAAAAAAACCATCATGAATAAAACTTATCCCATAGTTTAGTAATATATAGTGAAACATTCCTATGTTGTAAAAAAATATACTTTTGTGATTCTCACCATTATTTTCACTAGAGAGTAGTACAAAGGTGTTGAATTCCCAAAGCACCCCATGTGGGCCATATATTTATATCACTTTTATCTAAACATCAATAGGATATAAAAACCTTATATAATCCACTATAATAGGTTAGAACCATCACCATTCCTCCATATTAGAGTGTCCTTTTTTCAGACCCTATAAACAGAATAATATATTCACCATATCAAATAATTGGGAAACACAAACCAACTCTGTCACTATGGTGATCCTTCACCCATGATCTCAATAATTTTTTTCATTTGATATGGATCATATAAAAGGTACATATCTTCCATTAACCCCATATATGATCATTACCATACCTAGGCCCCCTTCCATGGAACCACTCTTACTCTGGTTATCCTTCTTTGTGTTCTTAACTAATAAATCCCCCTCCACACTCACCTAAGATTTATGACCTTGTAGTTCACATTATTGTGTGCTATACTAATATTATATTACATTAATCATTTGATTATTACATGGAATCTTATTTAACTGATAGAATCATCGAGTTATCCAGGAATAAGAAGTCCCATGATAATGGGGGTTCCCATCATGAAGATATCATTGAGACCTATCCAAGATCATGCTTCATTACATGGATGTTTCTTATCTGGAATTCAGTCCTTCTAGTGACATCGCTGACACCATTGATCAATCCCGTGGGCTATGTATATTTGAAAAAAATACATTTATGTGAACTCACCAAAAGAACATCTTCACATGACACATCTATAAGTTCAATAATCTCTCTGAATAATCTATTCATATGGATTAAATGCACAAACTAGGCATCCCCTATGTAATCCACATCTTCTTCCTCCTAGGGCTATATTCTTTATAAAACCACCCCCTTATGGATTCAATAATCAATTAGAGGGAAGTAGAAATATATATAAGGATCATACTTTGTGTAATACGTAATCATTTTTTTAAATGATCTCATACGTGTTATCCAATAGGGTGATCTAATACCATATAGGTATTTCATGAAGAAGGCCCGACTCTTTCTAATGCGACCATACTCCCAGTGAAAATTATCGCAAGGGAATATATTTTTAATAGGAAAATAAAACTAAATGGGATATATTTCACTTGATCTATCATATCATAAAAATGATATATTCCCTATATTATATCATATCATTAAAGGGTCACATTTTCTATGGAATATTTTATTATCAATGGGAGAAATTCCCTATGATTCAAAAAACGCATCTTCTCAGGTTTTTTTGAAAAACAATTTCATGACCCCTGAAGGTCCATCTATACATATATCCAAAAAAATTCAATATTATGAACCCTTAAATAAGTATTATAAAATGGATTACTTTAATGTGAATAGAAAATGTCATTGCTACATAGAATTACCTTATATGGGATGTGATTATCACAAGAAGCTAAAAAGTAAAATCCAAACTACATAGTATTTAATACATGTTATATTAGATATTTTGGAGTCATCAATGATGTTAAAAACTAAAATCCTATAGTACCTGAATGAAGAACCATAAAAGATACAATATTAGTCCTTAAAACGCAACCTTACTTGGTATGGAATGTACTACCAAGTATCATGGAACTCTGTGGACACAGATTCACTTCATGAAGAAATGTATGAATATACTATCATGGGCATTATATAATTTTTACAACACATATTAACATTTAAAAAATATTTTAACTCTAGACTTTCAAGTTAAGTGGCTTTCAACATAGAATAATAAAAAAATAATATATATATTATGTGTCTAGGATATATGATATTTTTTACATTTACATAGTTATTTGATGGATTTAATAATATAGATATAATGTATCACATTAGTATTTGTTAATGATTTATTGATATATTAAATTATTTTAGTGTCAACGTATGTAGGTGATAGTTCATCCAAAAAATGTTACAATGTCCCTTAACACCCATCCAATCATAGAATCTGAAACCTAGGCATCTATATTAAAGCATTAGTGGTAGATTTTCTTTGGACCCCACGATTGTATCAAATAAAAATAATGATATGATTAACTAATACCTTAAGAGAAATGTATGATAAAAAATACATTATCACGAGTAGAAGATTAATATAATGTATTAAGTAGTAAATTTCTAAAAACATGAAAAATTAATCAAACATGAATGGTGTGTTTAAAATAGTTCTCTTTGAAATGTATATTATATGTTTAACTGCTTTGTTCAATCTGTTTAACTTTACATTGACTATATTTTTTACATCTCTAACCATGATTATGAGAATCCACATTCAATTTTGAAATAGAAATTGAACAAGTTAACTATAAATCATGGTTCCTCATTATGATATCATTATTTTTTCAAAAATTAAAGAGAAAAATTATTAATAAAAAATAGTAAAATCTTCTTGTCATTATTTTGTTATGTACCATATCATGTCCCACATTTAGGTGGTCCATGCTAGTTGGTCCCAATACATGAAGCTCACATCCCCATATTACTGAGTCTGCATATTATTCTGAGATGGTTATTTCTTATTATTTTAGATGTATTGTTTTTTCTAATATGAAAATGAAATCATTGTCTCTCCATGTTATATATTTGAAAAAATTAATTCTATTTGGGTATCGATCAAGAAGTCTGATTATGCCGTGAGTAAAACTCCGTTGGTCACCAATGATGGTGTTAAATAAAATATCTATCTTTAATAGAATATGTTTTTAATAATGTATAACGTAAACATGATGAAATAAAAATATTTACCATTCATTTATTCTTTAACTAACCACCGAAACATTTGTCTGAGGATTGAGTTTGGAATGATCATATAAGAGGGATACATACATGGTATCAAGAACCGCTTGGTACTTTTCAGTGTATTTATTATTTGGTTTTTGTATATAATATTTACATTAATATGGAAATACATTATATAATTATATGTTTGGATAATGTTATCATATTCTAGTTCGATATGGGTCTCTAGTTTTTATTATATATTGTATTATTTTGAGTATTTTTTATAATCATTTGTTTATTGTTTATTATTTCTATTAATTTGTTTCTACTCTAATAAATAGGAATTAGCCTCTCCTTGTTATATATTAGACCCTCACTCATAGATAAAATCTTATATTTTATTGGGAGGTGATTGTGAGGTCATGTGACCAATTGGTATGGGAAACTAGTATGTTCACACGAGTTGGGACGTTGCAATGTGGTATTAGACCATGTTTTAATTTCTTTTATTTCATTTTTAGATATTATATTAAAAAGATATAGAGGATAATAGGATGATTATGGACATCATTAATAGCTCATACGTGGGAGTATTTATCTCATGTAAGCAGATAAAATCATAGAACCCATGGTGGTATTTAAGTTATTGATGATTATTGTTACCGATGGATGTTATTTAACCATGAGTGATTCACTAATTATGTGATGTGATTGATTCTATGATTATTTTGATATCTTACTCATGAACTGATATGGCATGAGATTCTATATATATGGATAATTTTAGGAACTATAGATATATATAACATTCATCAATTTAATAACACATGAAAAATCATGTTATGGGTGATTTGTATAAATTAAAATTAGTATTCTTATCAAGTTTTTTAAATGAAAAAGGATTATAATATGTAATTTACAATTTTAAATGATGAAATATTTGGTAAATTGAAATGGTTAATGTTGGTCTACTAAGAAACATGAATCGTGATATTTTTTTAACCCATTGTAACCATGACATAGACACATGATAGTGGATGGTAGTTATAGTGATTCAGTTTTCACCATGTGGTGAGGTTTGAGAGATGAATTGTTAAGGATTATTTAAATACATATTATATAAATATGTTAATTTTCTATAATTTTTTCCAATACATGTGTTTTACAATGTATATAAAAGCCTCTATGATGAATCATGTTTTTAGGAAGACAAGTTGTTGTGGATCGAAATGGTCCTCTAGAAATGGAACATAAGGTGTCAATATTGTCAGGTGAGGGTGACTGAATGAATATCAAGGTGAAAAGTTCTTCATTTGTATATTATATAGATAGTTCCACAAGATAGTTTGTGAAAATAATATCTGACATTACTTCGGGGTTTTAGTTGCAACACCGTTTAACATTTATTAGAATGGGTACACATGAGGTAGGTGAGTTCTAGATTGTGTATATCTACATGATTATCGACCACTTGGATACTTTTTATGCATTTAGAGTCAAAATAGCTTCTTATATGTTATATTTCAAGATAATATTTGATGGTACATCCATGATTGTGATGGAATGATAGAGAATATTCAGTTGAATTACATCATGAGATGTTCTTGAAGCAACATTACCATGAGTCCATTAGGTAGGATTGTCTAGAAGAGTTCATGAGGTTGACCAAGTGGAGTATATAAATGATGTACTATAAAGGATGCATTAAGGAATTGAAAAAGATTATTCTCGAATTGGTACGTAATGATGCACCTATGGTTAAATTGTTTTAGAAGGGGATTAAATGATGAATTATGTCCCAGGTTTTCATCTTTAAGAAGAAGAATATTTTTTAAATTGTGAATCAGTGTCACTTATATCAAGGAAACTAAAAGGGGCTTGTAGTGGTGGATATATGGTTTCTATTGGATGGTATAAAAGTATATATTTTTATTTTAGAAAGTTCTTAATTGAAAAAATTATATACGGAGTAGAAAACATGGTGGACCAAGAGATGGAATAGTAACCCAGAGTAGTAATCGTATATACTTCCACCAGCATCATAGTTCAGTACGTGTTCATAACCAGTGTTCCTGACCACCAGTGGATTATTGAGCTTCCATTAGGATGGGAAATATTTATTTTCTCTATAAAAACCATGATAAATGGGTAGTTATAGTGTTTCATATAGAGCAATAGTATGAGAAGAGAGCCTTATACACCATACAAGTCGATTGGTTATAGTTCTACTTTTTATAGAGGTCGCGATAGTAGACATGGTACATCTTAGAATGAGTGATTGTATTATTAGATTTATGCTTCTCAAGGAACTCTCACTAGATTCTGGGGTTTATGATAAGGATTTTTGCATGAAGTTTATCCTAAAATTTGGGATAGTGAGGCGAGACTCTCGACAGTTAGAGGTAATATTCTTATAGATTCTATGCCTGTTGGTGCCTTGTTTAACAGTGGGGATTCTTATTATTTTTTATCTACCTATATTTTAAATGATATAATTTTGGAAGTTGATTTTTTTGTGTGGTTATATGATTTACACACATTTGGTAGTACTATTATGGGAAATCTTTTTATGCAATGGGTGTTTGCTCATGTTTTGGGTGTATCATTTTAAAAGGGATCATTAAATTGTTGACATGTCAGGAATTGATATGATTTTGGGTGAATACTTTTTAGAATAATACCAAGACCACATTAATTGTCACCAATGATGAGTGACTTTTATGTCCGTACAACATGAAAATTATATCCCTCGTGGATAGTGGGATATCAAGGCGAGTTTTAATAGCCAATTTATTAGTAACATGTGGAGATAACATCCTAGGATTCTATTATTTTTATGGATGATGGTAGTGTGCAATGACAATAAATAATGCACCAAATAAATCATTTATATAACCACATAAGGTCTATCAAACATGGGGAATACATTCACTATCTTTGATTCCTTTATTGATCCAATATTGGAAACACTTGAAAGAACACATGGGTAACCACTAAAAACACAAGAGGTAACTGTGGTCAACCAAAAAATGAATTTTTTCTAATTTGAGCCTTATACATTAATTAAAAAATCATTTAAACATTTTTTTATTTATCATGAATGATACATGGTACCAATAACTTCAGTTCACTAACCTTGATCTATCATAGAGGTGATCTACATGACCTACCATAGAGATCCTCAAACACAACCGTCTTTTCAATTTCCTGATAACTATTGTTCTTGGTAATATATATGACTACTAAGTGATTCAACTAAGAACCAACAATTTGTTGGAAGAAAAATAAAATCTTATCCTGCAAAACTAGTATATTACATTTCTATAACCCCTCTATCTATGGGATGAAATCCATACTCAGTTATATCAATATACCAATCCCCTTATGTAATACCTTCCCAAATAAATATGTAAATCATAATACACGATCTAAAACTATTCTCTATAGAACAACATTTAGATGAACAATCTATCAATCTTGCATATCAACCGATAGATCTACTGATAATATTCTCTTTCTAGGAAGGAAATGAACTGATTTCATCAATTTTTGCATAACCACCCCATTAGAATCATTGTTATAAGGTACCCTAAGGGGACCCATCATGACATCTATTGTATCATTATCCAACTTCCATTTCAGAATGTTCTATATCTATAGTAAATTACTGGGTCGTTACCATTTAATTTACTTTTCCTTATGAGACACCGGTAATATGTTTTTTAGGTCATTGTAAAAAATTTTAAGACCTTGGTTGACCATGAACTTCATGTCATAAGACTCATGCATTATCTCTTCTCACATTCTTGTTGGAATAAAAACATGATTCCAAATTTATTTGATCTCAAACTCATCTATGGTCTAATATAATGTTTAATTCCCACCATCAAGGATTTCCCAATAGTTCAAACAATTTTGTATCCTCATATTTCCTCTCCCTAATCTGGTTCAAATTTGTGAATTCCACTGATACTGATGTGTGGTTCATATTCTACTAGAAATCCTAAACCAAAAAATACATCTCATGCAAAACAATAATCGTCTTTTACAATGTTCTATAATCATAAACAACATGATTCTATGTTTTCATTCTCAAATAATCCAGAATAACTTTTCCCTTACTTTTTGTATATGCTACATTAATTTCGAATGAAGGCATACGATCAACCAATATTCACTGCCGAAGATTCAAATATCACAATGAAAAGATATAATTAATGATCTTATTATTATTATACATAGAAAATATTTATCCTAATAGATAATTCCACCAACACTTGAAATCATAATGCATATGTCTATAACTCAAGGTCATGTGTTGGTTAATTATATACACATTAACTCAATTGCAGTGACCCATAAGACCCAACTCAATATCCCAACATCAACATTACTTGATTTCCAACCCTTTATGCATCACATAATACTTTATACTCTTACCATGGTTTAGGTAGTATTATGGTTGGGTTAGTATTCAAATTATTCTATAACCCCTAGGAATCATTCTCACTTATCTCCGAACAATAATCATATCTCCATTATTTTTCAAGCATGATTATGTTTCTTATATGAAGAAGAAGATATGGATGAACCTATGATCATATCCTAATGAATCCAAAAAACAGATGATACCAATGACATTCATTGGATAATATCATGAAACAACCTCATGAACCTTCCTTAGGTCAACTGACACACCTTCATATGAGATGATAAGACCTAGGAAATGTACATGATCAATTCTCAATTGTAACATAATTATATTTGTGTAAACATGATTCTCTCTTAGTGTAATAAATATGATGTCATGATGTTGGCCGTTATTATCAATAGTCTT
Source organism: Viscum album (assembly GCA_963277665.1). NCBI lineage: Eukaryota > Viridiplantae > Streptophyta > Magnoliopsida > Santalales > Viscaceae > Viscum > Viscum album. The sequence continues at coordinate 2,101,954,100 of OY728128.1, read as the reverse complement.
AGAGTACACCATGATTTATGCCACAAAAACTACAAAATAATTTTTATATTATGGGTGGATAATTCTTTTCATCATAACCATAAATAGTGCTTGAGATTTCATTATCCCAAATGACACCACAAAAAGTCAATATGCTCATTACTGATTATGAATGTATTCCAAGGTATAAAATAATGTCAAAATCTCAACATATCATATCCTAACATGAAGTAAATTTTTGGAACATTCAACCTCCTCTCAACCGAACAAAGAGATCATTGATACATAGATGAGGATACAAATTCAACACTATCATATTTTTCAACATCTGGTAGTCAAAAATAAGTACAACATATTATCATGATTCTTTTCTAAACAAATTCATGACACTATTATGACGTACTTAGATAGATAAACCCTATATCCATCAGATGTTCAATATGATTATTGTGATCATAAAGCACATTTGGTGATAATCTATTAGATGGAATGGAAACAGTGTCAACTCTAGTCATGATCTCAATAATAAACCCATCATCCATCTCTGAAGGAATCAATGATAAGTCCTTATAAAAACATTAGGGAATCTGTCCACTATATATCACAATATATTCTACTAAGCACCCCCTCATCCAAAAAAATACTTACAACATATGAGGTGAACTTACCATGTTGCTAATGAATTGCCTATGAAATACCCTCCTTGATATCCCACTCTCAAAAATGGACATAATTTCATCCTCGAGACACATAAAACTCACTCTGCTTTCAAAAAAATCAATGTGGGATCAATATTAAACTAACCAGTTTGTACCCAAAATCAAATCAATACCTGACATGTCAAGGATATAATGATCCCATAGAAAAAATTACTCCCAAACCATGAGAGAAACCCCCTTTCATAAATTTATACCCCTTGATTATACTCTCAAAAGAGTATCTACCATCATAACCCAACTAATAAAATCCACGTCAAAGTATAAACCATTCACAATATCGTATGATATAAAAGAATTATAGGTACCATTATCAAATAAGGCTTTAGAATAAATACAAGGTAGAAGAATAGTACCTCTAACTATCAATTGTATAGGCACAATATCCCCAAGTGTAGGATGAAATTCATGGAACTATCATTCCCCTAATACATATAATGTAGAATGAGTCCCTTGAGATGCACCACTCTACTAATACAAGTACTCATTCCTAGTTGTACCATGTCTACTGATGCAACATCTATGGAATGTAGAACTTTAACTGACAGATCGGTTTGTTGTACAAGTGTCTCTTCTCTTACTCTAGTCCTACATAACTACTCCATCACTATCCTTTTATACAGGGTTCCTATAAAACAAATATAAATGTTCCATTTTACTTTTATATTAATACATCACTGGTTTTTGGGAACACTAGCTATGAACATGTACCGATCTACCACAAATGTGGAAGTATGTACTGTTACTTCTCTATGTAAATTATCCATCTATCGGAACATCATGTTTTCCATCTCCATGGATAATATTTTCAATGTAGCGCTTTCTATAGTCGGAATATATACTTCTATATCATAAAAAACAAATTTTCTTCTACTAGATGACTTCATTAGGCTTCCCTCGTATATGAGAGCTAGATTCACCATTCATAAAATCTTATCATTTATAATGACTTCAACTTAGGACATAATTCAACATTTAATCCCCTCATGAAACCATTTCACCATAGAAGGATCATATCCTACAAATTATATAAAAAAGAGTTGAAAATATTTAATGTATTAGGAATAGTCCATCACAGACATGCTCCCCTGTTTCAACATCCTGAAATATTCTACCCAATCCTATATAAGAATCTATGGGAAAATATCTCAAAGAACATATCATGATTGTAACGCCCCGACCCCAGCTACCCAGAGCCGGTGCATTACTTCGTAACATTGGCATGATCCCAAAAGATCAAGTCTCGAAAGACCGATTAGTTTAGTAGCCTTGGAAACACTAGATACATTCATAAGTCTTTCATTACATCAAAATTAAACAAACTACAAAAAAACATGGTCTTCATATTCCACACTCATATCTTCACTGATTATTCTTGCAAGTCAGTCATAAAATACTTCTTCACAACCTGGAAAATTTTTAAACATTGAAAGGGGTGAGCTCAAATGCTCAGTAAGGATAACAATAATGCGGAAGCTTTCATAAATAAACATTAACATTTAAGGCAATGTATAACTAAAACAAAAGCCTCTTAAACATGAACTTCAACATAATATGGCAAAAGTAAAATGAGATAATGCCATTTACTTCTTCACATGGATATACTACTGGTCGAATAATCACATGTAATATCAATAACCACATTCATAATGATGGAATGCATAATGCCAGACTATCATAACCACGTAGTCAAGGCCTCGTGCCAAGACCACAAATAAGATTTTGTCAAGGCCTTGTGCCAAGACACTAGTTTGTCTCATGAGACCTGCCGATGCATCGAGGAGCTATAGCGGGCTCCACCCGTCACTTATTAAGTCCAATGCATTCCTCATATGAATAGGTTTAAACATATCATAAACCATAACATAATTGTATCACATAAAACATGCATAAAGGAAACATAACATTTCCACATTTCAATCACAAGATATCAATACAGCACATTGATATAATAAAAATTCTTTCAAAACCATTTTCAATACCAAAATAAAAGAAAGTTAAAACTTTGTATTTATTTTTCATTAAAAAAAAGATGGCTTATAGAGGAAGCCGAAACTCAAATAACGGTCACGACGGCGGAGTAGTCGTTGTCGCCGCATAAGTACGGAAAGAAAAACATTCCCTTTTTGTCGTTTAGTAAAATGCTTCGTATAAAAAAAGATTCCTTTTGAATAAACATGAAAGTCAAAGGGGTTTATACACCGTATAAAAGAAAGTTGTGTATAAAGCCAAATATGCCTCAATGAAAGGAGATTGAGACAAAGTCCTTAAAAAGATCATTTTTAAAATAAAATAGATCTACTATGTGTATTCACTATAGGTACACATAAAGAAAGTAAAAATACAAAATAGGACATAATAATATCATGACATAATTTGAAAGTAGGAGATTAACCCAAAGAATGGAAGTTGGGTTAAGAAATTCCCTTACCTCGTGTCTGACTTGACTCAACCGTTCTTTAACCTCCTGAATAATAAACTAGAGTTAATATATACCTTATTAAGAACCATTTTCAACTTCATTATCCTTATTATATCACTTATTACAATGATATGAACATTATGTAATTATTTAAGTTAATAATGTTCATTTTGTCGGTATTTTTTTCTTAAGTCAAAAATAGGCTTCTTACACTTACATGTTGTTAATTTGGTCAAAGGTTCATTATATCCAGAATGGTATTCATGATGTAGATATCATATATGTCATATATATCCAGTACATACATTCATTTATAATATTACATCTCATTTAGAGGTAAGAAATGAAATGCACCGTTCATGGAGACGGTAAGCCGTACGTACGCATGAACGCTACTTCCATTTCTATTTCATATTTTCTGGAATGGAATCATAATGATATGAGAGTATATTATAATTACAGTATAATAACATATATAATATCATTAACTTTATCCTTCACACATCCCACATATGGTATTAACGAATCAAATCACTTTCAGGGGGCGGTAGTCCGCGCTTCCTAAAATGAAGATATCGTGTTTTACCCATAATGGAAACCATAAAGGTATGCCCAAAATGAAAAAAACAGAAGCTTAAAGAAAACATAAACATATTATATATCATATATAAAAATAGTGACATCATAATGGCCACCTTTGAAGGTGTTAAATGAGTGTTGAACAATCATCGTTTCGGGAGGCAGAATTTCGCCATCCACGGAAACCTTATGTTCTTTAACCATTTGATGTAGTTGTGTGGAAGTGTAGCTCAAATAAATCTTATAACAACATCCTAGTATATTTAAGATACTAGTGTTGTTACAAAAGAAGTAAATAAAAAGAGTTTAGGGGGTTGGAGAAGCAAAATAAAACAAAAGAACATGAGAGAATGAATTACCTTAAAAAGTGTAACTCCTTTTGAGTTGAGCCTAAAGGCTTCCTTTGAAAGGATTCTGCCCAAAGGGAGTCCTCTAGGATGAGGAGAGGGATGTGGAGAGAGCAAATGGGCAGGGGTTGGCCGAGCCAATGGCTTGAAGAGTGTGTGAAATGAGGTAGAGGTGGGGGCCTTTTATAAGAGGAGAGGAGGGGCACTTTTGGAAAGTAAAGGAACATTACATTATTTGAAAATGTGTTTCGGTTTTAAAAGGTCCCACATTGATAGAATTCGTGGATAAGGTGATAAGGCATCGAAATCAACTCATCCAATTGGTTTTGTCCATGTTTAGTTCATAGATTTTATATTACCTTTCCATTTTATTTAAATCGTCAAATAATGATGTCATCGCTGCATCATTATTATGTCATAAATAATTAAATTTATTTAATGTCTAAAAATTATAAAAAAAATACTATGATATAGGAAATCGTTTTATCTTTCCAATGACTATTTATAATCAAAATTTGGACTTGTGTAACCCTACTTAAAAATTGTTTTAGTAAAACACTTTATGTTAGTGTCATTTTCACTTTAACATTAAATAAAAAGTAATTTATGTTATTTCCCAACAAAAGTGGATCCATGGGGTCCCCAAGTTAGGCCATGGCTTGTCTTGGTCGGCCATGACACAACCAATGAGGTTGGGACATGTGTCTAGGTCATTTAATATTATTAAAGTATTATTTATACCTTAAACTACCCTAATTACCACTAATCGCGATTAAGAACTTAATAAGTTACTATTCACCAAAAAATTATTTTTATCCCATTGAACCATATTTTACTTCTTAATGACAACCATGTATGTCGGATTTTTGAAAATCAAAACACAGAAGTGGTAATATTTCATTTAAATGAAAAATCAGTTATTTAACAACCACTTAGTGGTTTCACTATTCATCAAAAATTGAAGTTTTTCAGAATAAGGCCAAAATTTCACCCTAAGCTATAATTGATATTCCGAATTGAAAAATGATGTCTATTTTACAAAATTCCAAACATATTAGTTGCATTAATTAATTTTATAATTAATTCCCGCTGTCACAACAAATAGCGTGTTTTTAAGAAACAATTTATATCAAAAGATTGGCAATTGTTTATGTCCAATTTCAATGTTAAATTAATTCTAATGACCACCATTGGATAAAATGGTAAAAATATATTCTAATTATACTCTAAAACCACTCAATAGTATAATTTATCACTATGAATTATTTTGATTAAAAAAGTTGTTTTAAGTATTTTTCACTATTCATAAAAATTTTGAAGTTCTCAGAAAATTACAAAAAATTCAACATAGGTTAATTTCAATATTAGGAATACAAAAATGAAGTCCATTTTGAAATATAAAATTTCTATAATTTTAAAAAGTGGTTATTACTATTCATAACGGCTGCTTTGATTTGTCGCGATGTTTTAGAACTCGAAGTTGCGTACAATGCAAGCTATTGCATTATTGAAAGAGAGGCGTATTGTGGAAGCTCGGGGTGTTACATTCTCCCCTCCTTCAATAAATTGCGTCCTCGCAATTTGATATAAGAGGGTGAAAATAGAAAATACCTTTGTGGAAAACCCACATCGGAAATAAGGTTAATAAAATTTAGCCTTAATAAGAGGGAAAATGGAAATAAGAAAGTCACCACCAAATTATGATCTCGATAAGGAGAACATTGGTGGCAATTAAAGACATATAATTGGAGGAAAAACGTAAATATTTGTAGGGAGTGATTGAGGTCATCAATCACAATCAACTGTCAAATTGAGGGCCTCAAAGCCTTCAATCTATGTTGATTTAAAATGTCTTCAGTTCAACAAAACATAAGGTATTAGGATAACACATTTTATTTTATTTTTTTTAATATCCCTTTACTAAAGTTTAAGAATTAATTTATTCATTGAATAAGAGATAGGTATATATATATTTATGCTTGACAATTAGAGTTTCAACCTTCAACTCATCTTTCACTCAAAATGATAATAGAACTCAAAAATATTATACTTATCCTAATTGTATAAGGTTCCAAATATTAACACATATTATTTAGATTAGTAAAATTATTTTGTAATAACCAGGGACTTCCTGTAGGCTAGTGGTAGGAAATAAAGGCTTGTCGCACTATGGTTGTGGGTTCGATTCCTGCATCTTTGTCCGACGCGACGGGTTATGCCCCACCCTGCAGGTTGTCCTTTTCATAAAACTATAGTATTCCAAGAATAATATCCAGAAAATTTTTAACCTTAAATTTACTATCCAAGGTTCAACTTAATCCACTCCAACCTTTATAGTTATCCAAAATACCTCTATCCAGACTTTCTCTAAAAGGTCTCTTAATTCCAAAATCAATTTATCAGATTCCCCAAACAAATATTAGTTTCTCTTATTGTCACATACTAAAAATATGATTACCTTAATCATATTAAAACCTTACTGAAATCAAAAAGTACTGCAGTACAATCCTTATATAGATCACATTATTCTAATAACCAGAATATAATCCATGAGTCCAAAAGCCCCAATACATTAGTTATTCTGCTTCAACTGTAGTAATAGCATAAGATTGTCCTTGATCCCTTGGCCTTTTCTGAGGTAAGTTTCCTTGACGCTTAGGACATTCATTTGCATAATGACCCATTTCTCTACAATTGTAGCATTCAACTTTGACAGCCTCTTTCTTTCCCTTACAATCACGAGCCTGGTGACCTTTTTCTCCACATTTATAACAGACTCCCATTCCTTTTAGGCAAGTACCAGGGTGATTCTTCCCACAATTATCACATAATGGAAAATCCTTCTTTCCCTTTTTCCCTTTATCTGTCTCTTGTTCCACCGTTCTCTTCTTCTCTTGCTTTACTTTGTTGTCATAAGACTTAGAGAATTCCTTTTCTGTCTTGATAGCACATGAGACTATATCTTCGTATGATGAGAAGGATTGTGATACTAAAGCACGACGGAGAAATGGTTTTAACCCATCAAAGAAACGATCAATCTTACTCCTTGGGTTACGTATATAATCGGCAGCATGCCTCGCTAACCTTGTAAAGGTAGCCTCATACTTTGCGACATCCTCATCCTCCTTCTGCCTCAAACTCAGAAATTGCCTTTCCATATCTGCTCGATGGTCTCGAGGAAAGTATTTTTCTAAAAATAGCTCTTTGAACTCCTGCCATTCCATGTTTGTTAATTCATCATCCTCCTTTGTGTTTTGAATTAGTGACCACCATTGATCGGCATCTCCAGTGAGGCGGTAAACTGCCATGACAACCTTCTCCCTTTCACTACTCCCCAAGGCATGGAATATTTTCTCTAAGGAATTTATCCATTGCTCAGCTACTATAGGATTTGTACTCCCATTAAAGGTTGGTGGTTGTTGCCTCATGAAACGGTCTAGCATTGATCCTCCACGTTGCGGATCAGGGTGCTCCATACGAGTAAGGTTGTTATTCATAACCTGCGTGAGTTGTCCCAGTATGGTAATAAGTTGATCAGCACCAGTTGTATCTTCAGGTCCACAATAATTATCTTGAGCAGGAGGGCAATCCCTACACGGAGTTCGTGCATTGATACAGTTTCCATTCCTTCTACTAGGTGCCATTTCTAAACAATGGCATAAACTAGATTAGTTTATGAATCAAAATACATAATTCCATACTTGTAAAATACTTAACATAAATTGAACTATTTATGGATATAATCCATAATCATAAAAAGGTTTTATTTGAGGAAGTATATACTCATAACCGTTCATAGTGGTTTGTAAAGAAAATGAGAATTATCCTAAGCGTATCCCCCGGGAGTGTCGTAACCAAGAGTGCAGCAAGGCCCGTTGTCGTGCACCAGTTCCCGTTCGAGTCTAGATCAAAGCGGTGTTTTCGGGTTTTACCCCTAGGTACATCTGTGCCAGAGCCGCCTCTACCTGCTCGTATCCAGACAGGGATGTATTGCTCGGAAAACTCATATCATCTCTATAATACCAAAATTCTAGGAAGTTCTTCTATACTAATCCTCGAAGCCTATCTTTGGGCTATGCGTTCTAATCAGAGTTTATCTACATCTAGCTTCCAAGGTTAGTACTAAACTGCCTCTGATACCAACTGTAACGCCCCGACCCCAGCTACCCAGAGCCGGTGCATTACTTCGTAACATTGGCATGATCCCAAAAGATCAAGTCTCGAAAGACCGATTAGTTTAGTAGCCTTGGAAACACTAGATACATTCATAAGTCTTTCATTACATCAAAATTAAACAAACTACAAAAAAACATGGTCTTCATATTCCACACTCATATCTTCACTGATTATTCTTGCAAGTCAGTCATAAAATACTTCTTCACAACCTGGAAAATTTTTAAACATTGAAAGGGGTGAGCTCAAATGCTCAGTAAGGATAACAATAATGCGGAAGCTTTCATAAATAAACATTAACATTTAAGGCAATGTATAACTAAAACAAAAGCCTCTTAAACATGAACTTCAACATAATATGGCAAAAGTAAAATGAGATAATGCCATTTACTTCTTCACATGGATATTCTACTGGTCGAATAATCACATGTAATATCAATAACCACATTCATAATGATGGAATGCATAATGCCAGACTATCATAACCACGTAGTCAAGGCCTCGTGCCAAGACCACAAATAAGATTTTGTCAAGGCCTTGTGCCAAGACACTAGTTTGTCTCATGAGACCTGCCGATGCATCGAGGAGCTATAGCGGGCTCCACCCGTCACTTATTAAGTCCAATGCATTCCTCATATGAATAGGTTTAAACATATCATAAACCATAACATAATTTTATCACATAAAACATGCATAAAGGAAACATAACATTTCCACATTTCAATCACAAGATATCAATACAGCACATTGATATAATAAAAATTCTTTCAAAACCATTTTCAATACCAAAATAAAAGAAAGTTAAAACTTTGTATTTATTTTTCATTAAAAAAAAGATGGCTTATAGAGGAAGCCGAAACTCAAATAACGGTCACGACGGCGGAGTAGTCGTTGTCGCCGCATAAGTACGGAAAGAAAAACATTCCCTTTTTGTCGTTTAGTAAAATGCTTCGTATAAAAAAAGATTCCTTTTGAATAAACATGAAAGTCAACGGGGTTTATACACCGTATAAAAGAAAGTTGTGTATAAAGCCAAATATGCCTCAATGAAAGGAGATTGAGACAAAGTCCTTAAAAAGATCATTTTTAAAATAAAATAGATCTACTATGTGTATTCACTATAGGTACACATAAAGAAAGTAAAAATACAAAATAGGACATAGTAATATCATGACATAATTTGAAAGTAGGAGATTAACCCAAAAAATGGAAGTTGGGTTAAGAAATTCCCTTACCTCGTGTCTGACTTGACTCAACCGTTCTTTAACCTCCTGAATAATAAACTAGAGTTAATATATACCTTATTAAGAACCATTTTCAACTTCATTATCCTTATTATATCACTTATTACAATGATATGAACATTATGTAATTATTTAAGTTAATAATGTTCATTTTGTCGGTATTTGGTTCTTAAGTCAAAAATAGGCTTCTTACACTTACATGTTGTTAATTTGGTCAAAGGTTCATTATATCCAGAATGGTATTCATGATGTAGATATCATATATGTCATATATATCCAGTACATACATTCATTTATAATATTACATCTCATTTAGAGGTAAGAAATGAAATGCACCGTTCATGGAGACGGTAAGCCGTACGTACGCATGAACGCTACTTCCATTTCTATTTCATATTTTCTGGAATGGAATCATAATGATATGAGAGTATATTATAATTCCAGTATAATAACATATATAATATCATTAACTTTATCCTTCACACATCCCACATATGGTATTAACGAATCAAATCACTTTCAGGGGGCGGTAGTCCGCGCTTCCTAAAATGAAGATATCGTGTTTTACCCATAATGGAAACCATAAAGGTATGCCCAAAATGATAAAAACAGAAGCTTAAGGAAAACATAAACATATTATATATCATATATAAAAATAGTGACATCATAATGGCCACCTTTGAAGGTGTTAAATGAGTGTTGAACAATCATCGTTTCGGGAGGCAGAATTTCGCCATCCACGGAAACCTTATGTTCTTTAACCATTTGATGTAGTTGTGTGGAAGTGTAGCTCAAATAAATCTTATAACAACATCCTAGTATATTTAAGATACTGGTGTTGTTACAAAAGAAGTAAATAAAAAGAGTTTAGGGGGTTGGAGAAGCAAAATAAAACAAAAGAACATGAGAGAATGAATTACCTTAAAAAGTGTAACTCCTTTTGAGTTGAGCCTAAAGGCTTCCTTTGAAAGGATTCTGCCCAAAGGGAGTCCTCTAGGATGAGGAGAGGGATGTGGAGAGAGCAAATGGGCAGGGGTTGGCCGAGCCAATGGCTTGAAGAGTGTGTGAAATGAGGTAGAGGTGGGGGCCTTTTATAAGAGGAGAGGAGGGGCACTTTTGGAAAGTAAAGGAACATTACATTATTTGAAAATGTGTTTCGGTTTTAAAAGGTCCCACATTGATAGAATTCGTGGATAAGGTGATAAGGCATCGAAATCCACTCATCCAATTGGTTTTGTCCATGTGTAGTTCATAGATTTTATATTACCTTTCCATTTTATTTAAATCGTCAAATAATGATGTCATCGCTGCATCATTATTATGTCATAAATAATTAAATTTATTTAATGTTTAAAAATTATAAAAAAAATACTATGATATAGGAAATCTTTTTATCTTTCCAATGACTATTTATAATCAAAATTTGGACTTGTGTAACCCTACTTAAAAATTGTTTTAGTAAAACACTTTATGTTAGTGTCATTTTCACTTTAACATTAAATAAAAAGTAATTTATGTTATTTCCCAACAAAAGTGGATCCATGGGGTCCCCAAGTTAGGCCATGGCTTGTCTTGGTCGGCCATGACACAACCAATGAGGTTGGGACATGTGTCTAGGTCATTTAATATTATTAAAGTATTATTTATACCTTAAACTACCCTAATTACCACTAATCGCGATTAAGAACTTAGTAAGTTACTATTCACCAAAAAATTATTTTTATCCCATTGAACCACATTTTACTTCTTAATGACAACCATGTATGTCGGATTTTTGAAAATCAAAACACAGAAGTGGTAATATTTCATTTAAATGAAAAATCAGTTATTTAACAACCACTTAGTGGTTTCACTATTCATCAAAAATTGAAGTTTTTCAGAATAAGGCCAAAATTTCACCCTAAGCTATAATTGATATTCCAAATTGAAAAATGATGTCTATTTTACAAAATTCCAAACATATTAGTTGCATTAATTAATTTTATAATTAATTCCCGCTGTCACAACAAATAGCGTGTTTTTAAGAAACAATTTATATCAAAAGATTGGCAATTGTTTATGTCCAATTTCAATGTTAAATTAATTCTAATGACCACCATTGGATAAAATGGTAAAAATATATTCTAATTATACTCTAAAACCACTCAATAGTATAATTTATCACTATGAATTATTTTGATTAAAAAAGTTGTTTTAAGTATTTTTCACTATTCATAAAAATTTTGAAGTTCTCAGAAAATTACAAAAAATTCAACATAAGTTAATTTCAATATTAGGAATACAAAAATGAAGTCCATTTTGAAATATAAAATTTCTATAATTTTAAAAAGTGGTTATTACTATTCATAACGGCTACTTTGATTTGTCGCGATGTTTTAGAACTCGAAGTTGCGTACAATGCAAGCTATTGCATTATTGAAAGAGAGGCGTATTGTGGAAGCTCGGGGTGTTACAATGATGGTCTTCCCACTCAATATTCTCTAGTAGTCTATCACAATTCCAGATGTCCTGCCAATGCATATCATGACCATATAAAATATAAGAAGCTTTATTGACTCTATTATCCCCAGGAGTATAATTGTGGTCATGAACCATCTATATATAATAAATCTCGAACATAGAAGCCTTAGGTGTAGTCACTCCGATAAAAGTTCAATGGTGTTATGAATGAAACTCCAATATTTGTCTAGATATACTTTTCCCAACCTAACTTTGGCATCCTTCAATAAACTACAAAAATTGTGCAATTTTCTCATGGGAATTTATTCATTCTCCCTCACCCATCTCTATTAGGATATCAAGTTCTATAACTAGAGGACTATTTCTACCCATAACCCCTTGTATTCCTAATATAAAGAGTATTCAAGGAAGAATATATATACAATTTCACTCTCTTGATTTAACTGGATGATTCAATTTAACTAACATTCTAGATTCATTATATAATCCCTTTCCACATGTAAAACACGTTTCAATTCCTTTGATGCATTCACCAATGTGTTTGTACCAAAAAATTTTAGATGAAGTAAATATTAAATATATTCCTTAATTTTATTCATCAAATATTTTTTCATGATAATGTATTCATTCATGGTTTTTTGGAATTATAAAATGCTACATTGTTAATCAAATTTCATAATAGTTGATTTTGATTAATTACATGATATATGACCCATGGTTCATATGAAAATAGATTTGAGGCTTAGAAGATCACCGATTTATCAATTGTATCCATGGTTATGTTGGTTCCTTCTCTTTACAGATATTACAATAATGGACCATGTATATATATGAATACAATATGTAACATAAAATAAAATGAAAAATATTATATTATAATAAATAACTAGAAAATTTTGTTTATAATCTAACTTATTATTCTTTATCTTCAATATTGGTTATCAATTTTCATTTAATATAATGTTAAATAATATAGTTAACTTCCATGATATAATTTTTTAAATCCTTCATTTAGACTTGAAAGGGTAATGTGAAATAACCCAATCATATCCCTAAGAGTGTATGCAAAAGTATATTGCTATGAACCAATCACCATGCCCTAGAATGATGACTGAGATACACCTAACCAAATAATTTGGTGGTGGTTACCCAAACATTAATCTTTTAAAAATCCAATTCAACTTTCTAATATATTTATGTTGATGAATTTTTTTTGGAAAACAATTAATCTATAGTTTAACAAAATATCTAGAGGGTATCATATACATAGTACTATATATATGGATCATACTAATGTTATATTTTCCAATCCAAAAAACGTAAAATATTCAATAATACATTCATAATAGAGTAGCTATATCATTAAATCAATTATCTTCCATAACATATCAGAAAATTATGTCATTTCTACATCTTCAGTTATTCTCAACTGATAAGATCATAACCCCTAATTTTTCTAAACACTTCTATGATACAAACTATACCACTCACAATAACATGATCTATTTTCTAGTGATGAAAACACATTAAAAATGACATTGTATTTGAAACACATCTGATATTACAATATAATTACCTAATTTAAACTCTAATGGCGTTTTAGGATATAGTTTTGGAGAATTTAGACATATCCCTATGTAATAAATATTTATGATTTTCATCAAATAGAAATATGTTTTCAAATAAATATGATTATAATAAACCAATAATGATTGTTCAACATCATCAATAATTTCCATACAAAAAATACACTTCTAGAATGAGAATACTCAATAATTGTTTTCATAACCTATGAGAAGTGGAAACATAATAAATGGTTTAGCTTAGATACCATCTATGTGTAAACATAATAAGAAATCCCAACATATGAGATGAGAAATATAACACAATGTCATAATGGGGAGGACCATAAGCATTGATTCATTGAAAAAGGAGTTTATTTCATAGGCACATATATTAAATAAAATTACCATAGAAATGAATTTAATCATAGGAATGCAGAGAGAACCTAAATATGGAATCACATGCATAAGTCACGAAACCCTTCTATGTTAATATAACATTGTTTTCTAGGCTAAGTACCCATTAACTATAGTTCAATAGGATAACTTCAAACACAACATGATATCTAATGAGATAGATAGACCACCCACGTTATTTAATGGATATTTAATTCTAGGCCCGGATATTGAAAAACTAAAATCATACATATCAGTGACACATGACTTAAATGAACATGTACCAATACACAGTAGAAATAAAATGGGTTTTATATCCTTTATATATAGTTCTGACAGCGATTCATTGATAATTTCAACAATAAATATTACTAGGAAACCCCATTTAAATAAAATGGGAATCCATTGACATTAATCATAATTGTAGATTAATAATACCATAAAATATGACTTTAAATATAGTATTTAAACTACATAATAAATCAATTTAAATTTTAGATATCAATTTCCCCAATAAATCAATGTATTGGACATCTTGGTTAACACCTTTAAATTATTTAACAGAACCCTGGGAATTCATATAAGAAATGAATTTGATGTAAATAATGTTAATACAAGTGGATGACGTGGAAATAAAAAGGTACTGTTGAATCATACAATTGATCTGAAATATAATTTCATAATACATATTAATAATGATAGATTATAGTATCATTTAACTAATTCGATCGATAAAGAATAAAATATAGGGGAAGAACACCCTCAAATAATCACATGCAATGACTAATTTTATAATGAGGGGATGCATAATGCTGGAAATAATAACTATTAAATTAATGCCTTCTTCCAATACCATTCAAAAATATTTTATCAAGTATTTATGTCAAGAAAATATCTTGTCTAATGAGACCTACTACTGCTTCATGGGGAAATAATGGGCCCTTCCCATTAATTACTTTGTCAAATGAATTACTCATTTGAAAATGGTGAATCATAACATAAACATTCATATTAAAACATGCATACAAAATTCCAATACATTAACCATAAACCGTGAATGGTATAAAAATAGAACATCTATATTCAAACACATAATAACTCATTCAATACAATATGGAATATTTTATTTATAATAAATCAACATCAATCGTGAATAATAACCATAAAGGATGTTGACATAGTTAAAAATAATCTGTAAAACACTTTAAGAGAAATGTCCCTCTTTCCTAAAATAATTTAAATGTCTCATAATTGATAGAAGAATTAATTTAGAAGATATTTTTGACTCAAATTGTATCATACCTAATTGATATTTTGAAACGAATTGACATTTTGACATAATCATGTACATATAAATAAATCCTTATAATCAAATTGAAAACTATGACATTAATTATATATATTTATAATAATAAACCATTTAAACATTTAAATTGATGATCAAGTAAAACATTCCCTTCCATAAAACCTTAAAATATTCATTTGGAAAACGTTTTTATGAAACCTAGGACTGGATTGACAAAATTTTCTACTAAATTCCTACATATAAACAGTCTCAAATAATAATGAGATTGATGAATTAACCCTTACCATAGGTCTGATACTCTTCGTACATGTCTGATACTCATGTATAATGTTTTTAACCATATTGTTAAATTATATCAAAATAATTATAATATTTATGATATCATATATGATTATTTTATGACATTATATTTCCAATTTTTTAATAATTATAAGTAGATGTAACATTTTTTTTAATATTGCTTTTTTTAATCGTACTTGTTTCAACTTGTTATTCTTGATCATATTACATAGATCATAATATACTTTCATCCTGAATGAATAATATGATTTATATATCATATATATTCATAATATAAATATAATATATATATATATATAATCAAATACACCATTCATGGATGCGGTAGGACGTACGTAAGCATGAATGATGTTTCTATTTTCATATAATATGGAATAGAAGTAAGTGAATGAAATATATTTAAATACATGTATATATAGTATAAATATTATTTCATATATTACTAACTTATTAGTAGTATATATTTTTATAATCATTCTTTAATGGTGAACGTGGAAATGAATCTAATAGCATCATGGAGACGGTAAGACTTACATACGCCTGAGTGACGATGTCATTTCCTTATTAATTAAAAGGTGTTGAATTGGATGGTATATTAATTATAAAAAACCATTACCATGTTATGTTAATCATTTATATACATTATACTCATCATTATATCCCTCCATATAACATAGTTTTGAAAAAAAAAATTAAACCACAACATGAAGATGGTAATCTGTATGTATGCATGTATGGTGACATTATCATTCATGGGAATGATATAATTTGGAATATTGTAACATCACCGACCTGTAAGTCACTAAACAGGTGATCAGTTCTAGGTGGATTCATGACCATATGTGTTCCTTCCCATACACCAATGGTTTTTAGTTAGCAGTGGAGGTCCAAATAGTAAATCAGGGAGACTATACCCTATTTTTATCATAGTAATCCACAATAGAAGTTAAAACAATTGCAGAATAATAACAAATAATACAATAGAATGCACAAATAACATTTTCAAATGGCGTAAAACAATATCCAATAGTAAATACGACGTGTCGTACGACATGTGAAAAAGTGAACAAATCTCGTAATTAAGAAAAACTGAAAAATTTCCAAAATGGTACAGACATGTCATTTGGGTCCTCCTCCATAAATACCCTTGCCAACCCTACTCCCTAGAAAGATGTCGTTCCTTTATCCTGAATTATAGTCATGAATTCTGTTCTGGTACCAAACAACATCCTGAGAATGTTGTGAGAATAACTCAGTAGGCCACCAAAAATGGTGTCTCAAAAATATCTGTTATAAACAAATGTGCATGCATAAAGGGAAATGAGAGATAAATGAAAATTAAATGATTCATTCCCCTTTGGCAGTTTACGTCCATTACTAACATTTATTACCATTTCCTTATCATACAATTCCATATCACTTCCCATTACATACAATTTCCAAAACATTTATCACGGTTTATCAAACACATCATGTTACATGGACTCAAAATACACAGTCAAATACAAGAGGTAAAATACATAATTGTCATATCTCAACAGGATCAACTTCCTCATGTACACCATATCCTCACCTTGGAGCCTCTTTCTAGGTGGATTCATTTGATAGGGAAATAGAGCATCATTCATATCCATACCCCGTGCATTAGGGGTAGAGTTTAGTACCTCAGTCCGACTAGACACGTGGGAATGAAACCTCAATCAATACACCACACGGCTAGGATATATGCACATTATATACATATATTTAATCATTAACCATTTACATAACATCACTACCATTTCTCAAGGAAAAAATAAAACATAACAATCACAAGAGGATTAACACCATTCTTTAAACCATTATCACATTTACCACATTTTACATGATTTATCCATTTATCCCAATTTAATTTTATCATGTTTATATCATTAAGAATTCTTTCATTGTGCCTACCTCATAGGGCCTGTTCATTTTTTCTATCTCAAAAGGACTCAATACCATTCTCATAATCCATTTCATTATGGTCTTAATTCATTTCCAAAAATTAACCCAAAATCCCTTATCTTATCATCACGTCTAGGTTCATATCCTACAATATATCACACCAAATTTAGTCACATAAACATTTTTATCAAGGGCTCTACATAATTACACAACAATATTTCTTTTTGTTCACATAAATTCTAGGTCTGGAAAATTAAGTACAACCCAAGGGTGGACATAGAGTAGTCCCATCACTGTCGATACATCCCATGGGGATCTTGAGTGTCTCTGTTTCTCGATTTTTGAAACCATTTTACTTAAACATGCTAAGGGTGGTCAAGACATTCCTGGAGACACCTAAGAACAAAACTGAACATGCCCAAATCCACAAATAAACCATGGGATATAATATATAGACCACATATATTGATTCCAAAAGTGAACACACTCTTAATGAAGCCCTCAGATTCTAATTCAACTAGCCCTTGATGATTCAACAGTACCTATCACCGAAAGTGTATGGTCTTAGAGTATCAGAAAGAGATGTGATTAAGATATAAACCCTTAAATAAAAACATAACAAAGATTGTATTATCCTTACCCAGAGCATAGATCTTCAATTAA
This sequence comes from Viscum album, assembly GCA_963277665.1. Classification (NCBI taxonomy): domain Eukaryota; kingdom Viridiplantae; phylum Streptophyta; class Magnoliopsida; order Santalales; family Viscaceae; genus Viscum; species Viscum album. Next base: position 2,101,936,027 of record OY728128.1, on the reverse strand, counting down.
TAACACCAAAAACACTATAGAAATTAGGGAAATTTATTTCATGGATATAACGGGATATTTGTTCATCCCTTGGGTGAATAGGGGTGAAATGGGATGAAATCTGGAGTATGGGTTAAAAATACATGAGTTGAAAAAATGAATTTTTATTAAAACCATTCTAGGCTGCACTGTTTCCCTACGTTGTTTTCCAAACATAGTGAAACCCATGTGGAGAAAACTGTCCAACGACCCACTTCCCACATGGTTTCCTGGGCTATCCGTGTGGTTATTACTAATCGTGGGAAGACCGTGTGACCTACCCAAAAATCTACTTTTTCTCCATTTCATGTCCTGAAACCTTGGAACAACCATGAGCCTTCATAAAGACATGGGTAGGAAATTAATTAATAAAAACAAGGGATTCAAACCAAAACATAAATGAAAACATAACTCTTCATGATCCGGGAACTAAAAACCTCCCCACCATTTAACAGTTATTCCTCGAGTTGAGCTATAATGCTTCATTTCACTTATAAGGAATTGATATCGGGCCACTGGGCCCATATATCTGATTCATAACCCCAAGTCTCAGCATGGAAATTCCCATTATTACATAGTACTAACACCATTGGCATGACTATGCACCAAAAGAAAATCCCACTACAATCCATGACATGAACCAGATGATCCCCAAAAGATGCATTAACATCAAGTTCAACATCCTCAAAATTTACCACGTGAGTTGGGTCAAGGTGATACTGGTGATGCTGTGACACATAAAAAATGGCATGCATCACAATATACCACTATGTATGATCCAATCAGTATGCCACTAACCCGATCCTCTCCACAATCTAAAATGGCCCCATATACCAGGGCACCAACATTCCCTACTTCCAAATCTGTTGGTGACCCAATCTTGGAAAAAAATGAATGGAACAAAAAATCACCCACCCTAAACTCAAGGGGTATACATCTTCGATACACATACAACTTCATCATTCTGTGACAATTTTCATTCATTTCCAAATCAACTCAACTTCCTCTGTTGTCTTCTGCTTGTGACTCGCTCCTAACACCTGGGATTCAATGGAATCTATCCATCATAGCTGAGATCAACATAGCCCCCCATAGAGTTCCTCAAAAGGATCCATCAGAACTGTATCCTAAAAACTTTTGTTGTAGTAAAATTAAACACGTGAGCGGTGCTTCTCCCTGGATCAACTGAAATATAAAAAATGTCCTTGATCAGGTCCACCAACACATGGATTGTATGCTCTAACTGACCATCTGTCAGCGAGTGTAAATCAATATTCAAAATATCTTGTTTACCAAACGCCTGCTACAACCCATCCCCAAAGTGAGATGTGAAAAGATGTTCATGATCCAAATCTATAGTCTGCAGCACACCATGAAACCGTACTATTTCCTAAACATTGAACTCCCCCAACTAGTCAAATGTGATTGTCTCCTGAATCAGTAAGAAAATGTCCACATTTATTAGATGATCCATAAAAATCCAGATTGCATCATTCTTCTAAGGTATCCTCAGAAGAACAAAACATATCCATCATCACACCATCCCACTTCCATTCTAGAATGGTCAATGTATGTAAGAAAACACTAGGGCGTTGATTATTAGCATTCACATCCTGAAAGGTAAGACACAATGCCACACATCCCACAACTTCATTTTCCATTCCTAGCAACCAAAACTGTCTACAAAGATCATGATGTATCTTGGTCAAACAAGGATGAAATGACCATTTTGATGCCTACCACTAACAAATAAACTCTTCCATCATGCACACCGACACAACCACACTATCATGAACACAAACAAACTCTTAAATACCAACAGCCCAACCTAAAGGTGGATTCTCACATTTATGTATTTCATTTATGTCCAAATAATCGGGATCATCAATCTAACTTTCCCCAACTTGACTCAAAAGAATCGACTCTACCAGCACAGAAGCAAGAGTCACCTGGACATTTTCATCACGCACCTCCTATTGCTTCTCTGCAAACAAAGTCATCACCTTCCACTCGGTGTTGGATTCCTGAACCACATGGTTATGAACATTCCTACACAAATAATTAGAAAGAATGTTTCCTTTACCTAGTTATATACCATATCAAAGTCACTATATTGGAGATACTCAAACCACCTTCACTACCGAATATTAAAATCCTACAACGAAAAGAAATACTTCAGACTCTTGTGATCAGTATATTCCACGAATAGTTCCCCAAACTTGTAGTACCTTTAGAAGCTAGGAACCGCTCATATGGCATCAACACAATCTCATGCCCGATACCAGATGCATCAAAAAATAGGACTTAATTCCTATCTGGATCTGCTAAGATCATGATTGGTGTTGTTGTCAATCAATTTTTCAACTCCAGAAACAATTTCTCACAAGGCTCAGGACACTCAATCCTAATTCCCTTCTTGGTCAATCCCGACAGTGGTGCTACCAAGAGAGATAAGTCCTGAATGAACCTCCTGTAATACCAGTCCAAAATAATAAAAATCACAACATCTGAAACACTCTTGGGATTCTTACAAGACATAATAGAGTTCACTTTATCTAGATTCATCAACACACTTACTTAAAAGCCGATCTGACCAATAAAACGAACTTCTTAAATCAAAAACTGACACTTCGACATCTTAGCATAAAGCCAATTATCTCTTAGTGTACCCATGACTATGTCAATATGTAGGGAAAACCCATCATGAGTTTTCAAGAACACAAATTTATCATTCAAAACTACAACAAAAAATTTATCTAGATAATGATTGATGATTTGGTTCCTCAATGCCAGGAAAATAACTTGTGCATTAGTAATGACGAAAGACATCACCAAAAACTCAAACAGAATGTACATACTACTAAAATATTCCAGTGTTACATCATAAGTCCTCACCGTCAACTGGTGGTAACCCTATCTCAGATCAATCCTAGAGAACATTGATGCACCCCTCAGCTAGTAAAACAGGTCATCATTTCTTGGATAATGGTATTGACTTTTCACTGTCATTTGATTTAACATCCTATAATCACCTCATATGCTTAATTACACATTAGTATTCATTCAGAAAAACATAATAGATCCCCATAGAGACATACTATGATGTAAACACCCCTTATGTTTCGACTCCTCAAGATGAACCGTGAACTATTAGAGTTCTTCCGGTTCCATTTAGTATAGTGGAATAAAATATGCTCTGCTCCTGATAGAAACTCAATTGTGGATTCAGCATCCATCTTGGGTGGAAACCCTGATAAATACTCAGGAAAAAAATCCTGAAATTGATCCACTAATGGATGAAAGACAGAATGTCCCCTCTTTTATCATTAAGCACAAGACAAGCTATATGAGCAGTGATCCTACTCAACTACTAATAAAAATAGCCCTGCACGACCTACTCGAACATCCCATTCTCCGCGATGGATGTAAGCATCACCCCCAAGTGACCTGAACTATAAACATCTACGATAATAGTCTATTTGTTCTAAAAACAAAACCAACCAGTTTATACACAAGGTCAGGTCAAAACGCGACTTCTTGAGAATCAACATGTCCCACAAGATACAATACCCACCGAATTCCAGAGAACATCCCTTACAATTCCTAATATCTTCCTTTCAAATCCACAATAGAGTTTCATTCAACATTACCCCACACACACTCTCCATAAGAAAACATAATTCTTAAAAAACTGAGCAGAAATAAAGGAGTGTGTGGAAATAGTATCAAACAGTGCACAATCAGGCATAGAAGCTGTGAGGATCATACCTTGGGAAGTTGATGGCACATCTTTACCATCACCAGGTGAAGAATGAACTTCATTAAGCTGAAACTTTACTCTACATTTGGCTCCAACTTGTGTGCCTAATAATGCACTTCCCTACTGATGTGGTCGATCCTTCCCCAGATTTCGGTATCCAATGCCATTGTTAGTATTGCCTATAGAGATCCAAATGCCTTCCTGAAACGGTTCAATTGATACCTTTCCTATGATTGGAATCTTTATGTCCCCAACATTAATTATCTCTTACTGAGTATTCCTTCAGAAATGCTACACGTGTCCCAATAATTCACACGACCAACACTCAATTGGTGGTCCAGGACACTGGCCATGCATTTCCTCATCCTTAGACACTGATTGCAGAAAATCTAGTCACTTCCCTAATAGGAAGAATCTCTCTTCTAACCACCTTTCATACTTCTTCCATAATGAAAATATCCAAAACAAAGATTCCGACTCTCAGAAGATGCCCCACTTGTCTTCCCACCTAGCACGACAAGCCCAATAGCTAAATCTCCCTTCAGGTTCCCTTCAATGACAAACACTTGATCCTCATACTTTGTATACCTCTTCAAACAAAATACACTAACCTAAGACCTGATATAATGTCTCAGACCTTCCAGGAAACAACTTGTAACTACTACCTCATCCCCCACCAATGCTGGAAATATGCATAGCAGGTCTGTGAGGTGGCTAACATAGTCAATCACCGACATCGATCCCTAATCCATGCTCATTAACTCTATATCACACTCTTGACTCAATGTCTTCGAGTAAAAATGACCTAGAAATGTTTCCATTAAATAATTACACACTACCACTCAACTTGCTCATTATGAGCCAGGATGTCCCACAAACATTTTTCATGGCCCCGAAACATTTATGCTTCCTATATGAATCGGTTCCCAACAAGAGTCTCTAGATGATAAAGTATCATATGAACAAACTCTTTCAATAACTCTTCTAACATTGGCCCACCATCTCTGGTAATGGTCAGTGGGTGCTACAGCTGAAACTCTCAAGTTTTCTCAATCATACATGGTGACACCCGCCGTGGGTCTTGATCCACCATATGCATAAAACAACCATTTTTCTCTCATAACCTCATTTTCTCTAATTTCTGGACTACCACATTCTCTTTCCCCTCTACTGGAGGTGCGTTCTTAAGAGTATCCTCTTATTTCCCAATCTGCGCTCGACATCATGGTGGAATATTAAAACATTTCCAATAACTATGTTTAAAACACATACCATAAATAATTCATAACATCACAAAAGAAGGATCTTCACCAACCACAAAAACCATTATCATTTCGGAATACACAACCCCGACCATCCCTACCGTGGGTCGTGGTATACAATAATAAACAACCATGAACCACCACAAGGCTCACAAAAAATATTACAAAAACATATTAATTCATTAAAAACACTTAACAACACATATTTCATTTATAATTTATTATAATTAATAAATCTTCACCCCCTTGTATTGTTTAATTTTAATCATTTTCCATTTTCAATCAATAAGGAGAAATGTGCATTCTATCTTCATTTGCTCACACACCCAACCTATGTGTTCCTACGACGATTCATGTCACTTATCTATCCAAGTGAATACAATGATACATGAATGCACAACTTCATTTCATTATGCCTACTAGAAAAATATAATTAAACAATCACAACATAAAACCTGTACATCACCCAATGGTGATATATCATCAACAGTAACATCAAAAAATGATAAACAACAATTCCAACCACGGGTGACTTGTGGTGTCCTTCATACAAGGGTTAGATACTCCCAATAAAGAGCTCATTACCAGGGCCCTATACATCTTAACTCCCAACTACCATCCCATGTAACAATATTCTGGAGAAGGAGATGAAAAACCTCCTCTCATACCACTTTGTAATGTCCCCAAAATACAGTCTACTAAACTGGTTCTCTGAGTCTGGTGGTTATAAGACCGTAAGAGCACCTCCTCAAATGGAAAAGGTTGAGACCAAGAAGTGGGGGTCCAAATAATAAACTGGGGAGACTATACTATCTTTTTATCAATGTAAGACACAAAAGAAGATAAAAACTACTGTAATAAAAAAAATGTAAGAGAATAAATAAATAACAATTCCCAAATGGGTTACAAAGATATCCAACAGTAAATATGCTATGCCACAATACATGTGAAAATGTTGACAACACCTATCAAGAAGATGAACTATAAAATCCCTAAAATTGTCCTAACACCATGTCTGGGTCCTCCTCGACGAATACCCTTCCTAGAGAAACTCCCTAGCAAGACCCATTTACCTTTATCTGACCTATAATCAAGATGTATGCTTTGATACCAAAAGGAAGACCGATAAGGGTGTGTGTACAAATCATTAGGCCATCACTAATGGTGTCAAGAAATTTATCCATTATAAAAAATTGTGCATGAAGAAAGGGAAATTAATGATAAATGAAGAAGAAAATATTATGTTCAATGAGAAAATGTAGGTCCATTAACAAAATTTATTACAATTTAAATGTACTACCATTTCATCACATTTCCCATTACATATCATTAATAACACATTTATCATGGTTTCATCAACACAACAATAGAAACCTGCTCAAAGAACACAATCACACACATGTGAAAAACCACAATGTTTTCCAATCTCGCTAGGATCAACTTCCTCATGTAAACCATATATTCATCTAGGGGCCTTCGTCTGGGTGGATGCAATTTTTAGGGAAACTATTCATCAATAATATCCATACGTTGTGCATTAGGTATGGAGTTTAGATCCTCCTTCTAACTCAACCGGTGGGTGTAGAACCTAATTCAATACCCCACACTACCATACATTGTGTACAAGATATACATATATGTAACCATTAATCATTTACAAAATTTCACAACCATTTCCTGATTAAAATATAAACCATAAAAATAACATGTTTTTTAACACCCTGCCTTAACCCATCAACACATTAACAACATTTCACATCATTTAGAAATATAGTGAAAATAAATTTTATTATGATTATCTCACTAATCATTAATTCATTATACATATCTCACTATGCTTGTTAATTATGGCTAACTCACTACGTTTCAATACCATTCTCATAATCTATTCCATTATGGTCTTTAATCCTTTCCACATATTTAACCAATATCCATAAGGTTGTCATCACGCCTAGACCAATCACCTAGTATCTATCCCAACACAATTAGTCACATAAACATGTTTATCATGTTCTTAAATTAATTACACAACAATCTCAATTGTTTTTCACAGACCCCTAGGTCCAAAAAAGTCATCACAACCCATGTGTGGACCTATATTATTCTAATCCCCCTCGATGGATCCCATGTAGATTGTCAGTGTCTCCATTTACCTTTTGATGAACCATTTTACTTAATCATTCCATGGGTGATCATAAAATACCATGGTACACCCATGAACAAAACCAGACATGCAAAAATCCACAAATAAACCATGGGATATAACTTGTACACAACCTACCTCGATAACACAGGTGAACACACTCTTAATCAAGCCCCAGATTCCACTTCAACCAACCATTGAAGCTTCATCCAAAATATCACCCAATGAGTAGGGTTTTAGAACTTCAGAATAATAGGAGAATAAGATAGAATATCCTAAAGTAAAAAAATATTCAAGGATGGGATTATAATATCCCAGAGCATTGATCTGAAACTAACGACACCAAAAATGCCTTTGAAATAATACTGATTGCTTTATTAGAGATCATGTAAGATTTGGTTCCTCCCTAGTGTGAAGAGGGATGAAATAAGAGGAAATATATAGTTGGGGATAAAAATCCAGAAGTGGAAAATTTGTAATTTTTTAATTTATTATTTTCCGCATGGTTTGACAAAAAGTGCACAAACCTTGCAGAGGATTATATCTAAAGACCAACTTCTTAACCTTTTTCATGGGATCATCGCACGGTTTGCACTAACTTCATGCAGACGGTGCTACCTACCTTGAAAGACAATTTTTCATTATTTTCATGTCTTGAACCCTAAGAACACCCTCGATCCTCCTTAAGGACATGCATAAGCAAATAATTAACCAAAAAATGGATTCAAACCAAAAAATTAATGAGAATATACAATTATAGGATCTAGGATCTTAAAAATATAGTTTTAAAACATTTATAACAATATCTCAAAATGTATAACATATTCGACATATTATATTATTATAGAAAAAACAAAGAAAGAGGATGCATAAGAAAAAAAATATTGAAATATGTGATGAAATAATTACCTCTTCCTTGGGTGTTGCTTTTTTATTTGATCTAAATGGAACCATTGGTTGGTGTTATGCTCAAAGTAAGGATTATAGGATTAAGTGAGGGTAGTTGGGAGAATATTTGGATAGGGGTTGGATGAGACAAATATCATTGGAGGTGTGAATTAAAAGAAAGGGAGGTTCCCTTTTATAAGAGATGTGAGTGACACTATAGAAAAATCTTGAAATTTTAATTATTATTATTTGTTTTTGATTTAAAATACTTCCAAATTGATTTATTTTGAGGATATTATGGGGATTCGTTGTAATCCACTCAACCAAAAGGTTTTATACATGTTTAGGAAACCATATTGGACTCATTATTTAGATTTAACCCTTAGTTAAATAGTTTAACTCTTACCATGATATCTTGTATGTTTATACTATATGGTTAATATAAGTTATATAACTTTTCAAACAAACATAAAGTGGGTCCTTTATTAAATTTTAACACTATACAATTTATAGGGAAGATCCTTAGATTTTTATGACTACTATATTATTTTATAAAATAGTATTTATTTTGAAATTATATTTTTTAGTTTTGTTATTATTTAATACAATATTTTTTTAATGTCATAAAAACTTGATTACGTCAAAAAATATAAATTTAATCATCCTTAACATCACATATTAAAATTGGAAATTCGTTTTTGGCATCAAAAGTTCTAATTTTTAATTATTTTAATATTTATAATATTGTTTATTCTAATTATTCATTAATAAGGTAATCACTGCATCATCATTGTGTCACATAGAAATTTAATTATTTAATGTGTAATTTTTTTTTAATAAAATACCATGATGTAGAAAAAAATTTTAGCTATGAAATAAAAAATTTCAGTAGAATTTTTCATATTTAAAACATTATTTTAAAAATGTATTACTTATTTAAATTTTAATTTGACTGTTTTAACTCTTCTATAAGTAAAATATGATAAATGTCCTAATCAGTCAAAAGGTGATTAAAAATGATCATTTTTTTATAATATGGTTTAATTTTTTCAAAATAAAATCATCCAATAGATTTATATGATGTGATATGGTAAATTTATATTATCATAATATTTGTTTTAATATATTATTACCCTATTTACCTTTAAATGTTATAAATATTATTAAAATGTCACTATTCAGAAAAATAAATTTTGATTCTATTAAACATCATTTTACGTACTAATAAGAACCATGTATGTAGGATTTTCAAAATTTATATCACATAAGTGGTGAAATTTCATTTTATGATAATTTTCAAATGTTCCTACTGTGCGGGTAAATGTGACTCGAATGTGGGTAAAAAGTTGTTAAAAATATCAATGATTTTTATATCTAGTTATATTATAAAATGACACAAATGAATTAAATTTAGATAGTATATTTATTATATATCTATTTTAATTATATGATAAATTTTAATTAAAATTTATTATTTAAATGTAAATTTTGGTTTTTATGTAGAATTTTCTATTTTTCACTATTCGTCAAATTTTTGAATATTTTTCGAAAATTTAAAAAATTTCATCATAAGATAATATTTATATGCGGAATTAAAAAATGAAGATTATTTTACCAAATTAAATTTTTTGGAGTGTATAAAAATTAATTTTATTATTGTTCATGAGAGGACATAAATAGTAGTACTTTTAAGAAAATATTCTTCCTATATATATTACTATTATAACGAAAATTATACATTTCATTATGAATATGTTTTATTTATGTGAAAACATTACAAGTTAAATTTAAAATATATTTTTAACTATTAATATTAAAATACTAAATTGATAAATATATATGTCATTTTAATTATTAAATTATTAATGTATTATTTCGCATATACACAATCATGTGTATAATGCAAGCCAAGTTGGCATCGCGTGAAATATTAGATATTAAATTAACATAAAGAGATAATTTACTTTAATATCATGGGGTGTTACATTCTCCCCTACATCAATAAAATTCATACTCACAATTGGAAATTTTTCTTCAAAAATAAATGTTTGAAAATTAAAAATATATGTGTGGAAAACTCTCATCAGAAATAGGGCTAATAAAATTTAGCTTTAATAAAATGGAAAGTTAAATGAAAAAGTCACCACCAAATAAGAATTTATAATAGGATAACATTGGTGGAAGTTAGATACACATAATTGTATAAAAAATGTTTATATTTATAAGGAGTGATTGAGGTCATAAACTAAAAACAAGTGTATAAAAAATGGAAAATTGAGGGCCTCAATACCGTAACTTTTGATGATTTTAAATATCATCAGCTCAATAAAAAATAAAATTTTTTAATTAAAAAAATTAGCTACTTTATTAAGAGGATTTATTTATTTACTATCATGATAATAACTCACGAAAACATAATTGATTTCATTATATTCCTTAATTATAATTCCATCATTTAGTTATGCTTAGTTATTTTGTAACTTCAGCCCTTACACTAGGAAATTAATGTTCAAAAATTATTTTTTTGCACCTGAATTGAATTTGATAAACCGTAAGGTCTCCAAGAATTACCTTAATACTCTAAATTTGAACAAAACTTGAAAGGATTGGACAATGTATCTAATAAAACATACTTTAACCTCAAAAAAAATATCAGGTTTTCAACTTTCTCCATTCTAATATTTAGACTTATACAAAATACTTGTATCCAAACTCTATCTAAATGGTCTCTAAAATTTCCAAAATCAATTGTAACATAAAAATCTCCACACGATATAAAGTGGATCTTACTATCACATACAAAAAAATGATTACCTTAATCATAATAATACTATAATTAAAAAACATACTATAGTAAATCATTATATATATCACATTCTAATTATAACTAAAATAAAATTCTTGAATCCCAAAAACAAAATACATTAATTATTCCACATAGACTACAGTAAAAACAGAATATTGACCTTGACCCATTTTATCTATCTATGATATATTTCTGTGACTCTTGGTGCAATCGTTTGCATAATGTCGTATGTATTTACAATTATACAATTGCATAGCTTCTTTCTTTCCCTTAAAATCATGAGTCTGGTGACCATTTTCTCCACATTTGGAACAAACTCCAATTACTTTAAGGAAAGTACTGGGGTTTTTGTAACCATAATTATCATATGAGGGAAAATATTTCATTCCCTTTTCCCCTTTATATTTCTCTTGATCCACATCTCTCTTCTCTAATTTCTTTACTTCAATGTAATAAGACATACATAATTCATTTTCTGTAGTTATAAAACCGAAGACTATAACTTCATAAGATAAGAGTGTCTGTGAGACAAATTACTGTCAGAGGAATAGTTTTAAACCATCAAATAATCGATCAATCATATATCTTGGGATACATATGTAGTCTGCAGTGTGCCTTTCTATCCTTTTTAATTTAGCCTCATACTATGAAACAATCTTATATTTTTTTTTCTCAAACTCATAAATTGCCTTTACTTCTCATAGTTCACAAGAAATGTATTTCTGTATGAGTTATTATTTAAACCCACTCCATTTCATATTTAATAATTCTTCATTAGATTTTGTGTTTTTAATCAATGAAAACCATTTATCTATATCTTAGGAGAGGTGATAGACTATCATAACAACTTTTTCCAGCTCGTTACTACACATAGAGTGCAATATTTTATCTAAGGAACCTCTCCACTACTTAGCTTCAAAATGATTTGGGGTCCCATTTAATGTTGTATGTTGTTGTCTCATAAATTGGACTAACATGGATCCTCCACATTGTGGAATATGATTCTCTATATAGGTAAGGTTGTTATTCATAAATTGAGTTATATTTCCCGATTTAGTTATAAGATATTCAGTACAAGTTGTGTAACCATCTCCACTATCATTATCTTGTATAGGATTAAAATTCATATAAGGATTTCGTGCAATGATACGATTTCCATTTCTTCCACTCAATTCCATTTATAAACAATGACATACACTAGATTATGTTATGAATCACAATGAAAATTTCAAATCTAATAAAATACAGAACACAAATTGAAATATTTATTCATATTTAATCCATAATCATAAATATGGTTCCATTGAGGAAATAATTACTCATAAATACTTCATAATGGTTTGTAAATAAAATATGAATTATCCTAAGAATTTTTCCTAGGAGTGTCAAACTAGTTGAGTAGTGAGGAATGTTGTCGTGTACCAAGATACACTGAGTCATGATCTGAACACATTGTCGGAGTTTCCACTCCTATGTACGTTTTTTGAAATAATTACATTATCATTTTGTATATATATAGGTATTTATGTTATAGGAATAACCACATATTCTTTATTTTATATTTCTTGGATTATTTTCAATACTTACCCTAAAAATTCCATCTCTAGGTTATAATCCATATTAATAGTTTTCTAAATATATTTCCACAATTTTTTCTAAACTTCATTTAATGCCAACTGTAATGCCCAGAACCTATAATCCTGGAGTAAATGTTTTATTTTAATACATTGGAATGATTACATTCAATCTTTTCCTAAAGGACCAATCAATTTAGGAGTCTTGGAAAATATATTACATAATGTAACACAACATTACAATTTGTAACATAAAATATAGCCTAGATAATCCTTTGAGGATAATATTATTCCCTTAGATTAACCATGAATATAAATCATAATTCACCTGTTAGAGTCCTGAAACAATAAAACAATAGAATGGGGTGAGCTCAGATTCTCTATAAGGGTATATAATTCTGCAGAAGCTATAAAACTTTTAAGCCAGATGTATAATTATCCCAGAATCCTTTTAATCAAATGAAATCAACATAATATGGTAAAAATAAGTCATACATTACCATATAAACACGAACATGTGTATTATACTTTTCAAATAATCCCATTAAATAACCAATTTCATAATTAGGGAATCCATAATACCATAAATAATAACTACTATGTAAAGGCCATGTTCTAAGACCGTTCACAAATATTCGGTCAAGGACTTGATCCAAGATACTAGTTTGTCTCTAGAGACAACCCAATGTATCAATGGGAAATAGTGGTCCCCCCATCATATGCTAAATCAAATACATTTTTCATATAAAAATGGTGGAACATAACATTAACATTTTTATTTAAACTAAAATTCGAAATTTCAATACTTTACCCATAAACTATGAATGGTATAAAAATAGCGCATCGACAGTCAAACATATCGTAAATCAATAAACACAATATGGAATATTGTATTTATAATAAATCAACCTCAATCAATAATAATATCCAAAAAATGATGATGAAGTTGTTTAAAAAAACCAATAAAACTCTTTCAGAAAAATATACCTTCTCTATGAAATCATTTAGAAGTATAACAATTTATAAAGTAAATCATTTAAAAGATATTTTTGAATCAAAATGTCCCATAAAACACTGAAATTTTTTAAAGTAATTAAAATTTTAATAAAATCATGTCCATAAAAATTCATTAAAATCATTTTGAAAACATGTGCATTAATTAAATATAATTAGAATAATAAATATTTAAAACATTTAAAATGATGATAAATTTAATGACTCCATCCCATAAAACTATAAAAAATTCCTTTTGAAAACAAATTATGAATCATTGACATGGATGATAAATATGTCCAAGTTAATTCCTACACATAAACAATCTCAAATAATAATGAGATTGAGGAATTAACCGACACCTTAGGTATGATACTCATTGTACGTGTCTGAAACTCATGTATAATGTTATGAGTCATATTATAAACATATATTAGAATCATAATAACATTTATGATATAATATATGATTGTTTTATGACTTTATATTACCCATTTATTAACAATTATATGTTAATGCAACATTTCTATTTAATATCGCGTTGTTTATCGTACATATTTTGAGTTTTTATTCTTGATCATATTACATAGATAATTATTTATATAATTATATAATGTATAGTATTATTTATATATAATATATATTGATAATATGAATATATATAATAGATATATATATAAATTTGAATATATCTTTAATGGAAACGGAAGGTTGTACGTAAGTATAAATGTAGTTTCTGTTTTCATATCATATTAAATTGAAATAAGTGAATGAAATAAAAGTAAATAAATATTTATAAATTTTCAGTAGAATAATTATGACATATATTACATACTTTTTAATAATATATATTTTTATTGTTCTCCTTGAATGGTGAATGTGAAAAATAAATCTCATCGCTTTATGATGACGGTAAGTCGTACGTACACATGAGCGATGATATCATTTCATTAATGATTAAAATGAGCATAATTAGATAGTATGATAATTATATAAAAAATTATCACGTTAATTTCATTATTTATATACATAATAATCATCATTATATCCTTCCAAATAACATAGTGTATAATATTAAATTACCGCATGACTTGGATAGAGTAAGTTGTACGTATGCATGCATAGTGACTTTGTCACTCATTGGAAGGATAGAATAACGAATATGGTTTTCTTATGTTTATAATAACATGTATGAATGTATATGTTACTATATATATTGTTTTATTATGGAAAAAATAGATAAATAAGAAGTAGAAAAAAAATGACATTGAAAGATGTGATAAAATAATTACCACTTCTTCCGGTGTTTCCTTTTGGTTTGAACAAAAGAAATCAATTTACTTTCATTATTATCAAATTAAGTCCTATTGGATTAATTGAAGATAGTTGGGATGACATTTTTATAGAGTTTAGCTAATCCAAATGGATTTGGGGGTGTTAATTAAAACAAAGGGAGGTTCCCTTTTTTGTAAGAGATGTGAGGTGCACTTTAGGAAAACCTTGAAATATTAACTTATTATGAAGGTTTTTTTGGTTTATAATATTGAAAAATTGATTTATTACAAGGATAATATTAGTATGGGTATAAATTCTCTCATACAATAGGTTAGACATGTTTGGGCCACTATATTAACCATATCATCATATTTAACCCTCTCTTAAATATATTAAATCTTAAAATGTTTTCTTGTATTTTTATAATTCATGGTAAATACAGTTTTTATAAGTTACTGAACGAACAAAAAGTGGAAATTTTATTAAATTTTAATTCTATAAAATATTTTTTTATCTTTACAATTTTTTGAATATTTTATTATTTTATAAAATAGTATTTATTTTATAATATCATTAATGTCAATTTTTTAACTATTTTATACTTTATTTTTGTTAAAGTCATAGAAAATGAGTAACAAACACATTGAAGAAAACCTATCATGTCATATTCACTTTTAAAAATCTTCTTTTTCATCAAAAGTTCCAATTTTCATTTATTTTAATTTTTATAATATCACTTATTTTAATCATTCATTAATAATGTAATAACTACGTCATCATTGTGTCATAAATAATTTTAAATATTTAAGAAATAAAAACTATAAATCCAATACCATGATATAGAAAATATTTTTATAGTTCTAATGAATTTTTATTGTCTAATTTAACTTATATATAACCGTATATTAAATATTTTTTAGTTATTAAAATTTATATCTGACAGTTTTAACTCTTCATTAAATAAAATATAATTAATGTTCTAATCTAGCACAAGTGTATTAAAAAGGAACATATTATTATCCTAAGGTTGATTATGGTCAATATATATTTATCCAATAGAATTAGGACATGTGTTTGGGTATTTTTATATTATTATATTATTAGTTTTACCTTTAATTTAATAATTTATCTTTGACTGTGGTAAATAATGTTCAAAGGTTAGTGAACCAAAATTTTCTTATTTTTCAAATCCATGTATGTAGGATTTTCAAAATACATTTCATAGAAGTTTTGAAATTACATTTTTTTCTAAATTTCAAATGTTTATAAATGAGGTTAAATGTTCCTAGAAGGTTTGAAAGAAGATGTTAAAAAATATCAATGATTTATTATATCAAATTATATTATAAAATTACTAAAATGAATTAAATTGTTAGAATATATTTATTAAGTAAATATTTTGAATTTAAGATAAAGTTTAATTATTAAAATTATTAAAATTATTTAGTTGGTTTTTATGTACAGTGCAATTTTTTCACTATTCACCAAAAATTTAATATTTTCATAGAAATACCAAAAATACACCGCAAGATAATTTTGATATTCCAAATTCAAAAATGAATCCAATTTTACCCAATTCAATTTTTTGGAGTATTTAAAATTTATTTTCTTTTTGTTTAGAAAAGGAAAAAAAAAGTTGTACTTTTAAGAAAATAGTTTTAGTAAAATTTATAACTATTTTTACAAAAAATATACATTTCTTTTATAAATATGATTTATTTATGTGAAATAATTATAAATAAAATTAAATGTTTATTTGTTACTAATCTTATTAAATATTTAATTAACTAAAAAATATATCATTTTAATAATTATAATATTAATGTGGTGTTTCACAAAAACTCAATCTTCCGTATAACACCAGAGTAGTCGGTGGTACATAAAATATAAGATATTAAATTACATTTAAAAGATAATGTACTATGAAATCATGGGGTGCTACAAAAAAAAATCTTATTCTTTCCTAATTTATCTCTAGAACCAAGGATCATTATGGATTTTCCATAGTAAGGTAGATCATATTCTAATTGTATATCATTAGAGTTGATCACAAGAGATACGTCTTGCATCTACTACCATAAGAGTTATATGTGTAAAATATCATTTACTATAGAAATTGTTATGTGTATTTCCAAATGATAATCAATCTTGTGGATTATTTCAATGATTTCAAAGGTTCTGTTATAACTAGGTCTCATATTCATTTTTTATCAAGAATTATAACATCATTCCATGGATATACTATCAAGAATACATGATATTGTACTTATAATTTAAAATTATTCATATGAATATCGACATATTCATTTTAAAAAATTGTGTTCAATTAATGTGAGCCTAAATAGGGTTCACCTTTGTTTATTTCACTTCAATATGTTATGTGTCTAAGATATTCATTTTCAAATCTCCATCCTATCATGTTGGAAAATGAAAAATAATTTTATATAATAATTCATATTATAAAATTTGAATACTAGAATGGAAACTATTTATACAGGAAAACACTAACAATTGTAAATATTGATCCCACATACCTGAAATGTCATGTATGAAAGAGCCTACCATATAATACAATGTCGAATAGTCCTTTTAGATTTTGTATTTGTTTGAGGAATAAATGATTTCCAAATATGATGTTGAGTATCAATATCCTTATGAATACATTTCTAAATTTTTATGTAAAATGTGGATCTTGACAAGACATAATTGAATGTGGTGATCCATGATGTCTTAAAATATCGTAAATATAGAGCCTTATAAGGTACTGATGTATAAATATTCATTTATACCATGTAAATGTGCATATTGTTTTGTTGATCACTGATAACAAATATTTAATCGTTATTATTTGGTGTACATTATAGTTCTATAAAAAATTACATAGTAATTTCTACACATTTTTCATACTAGAATAGAATGAGTCTCCACAACTTATTTTGAATAATATCTGACATCATTAACTATTTGTGAATCCAGGAATTTTGAAAAATTAATTGAAATTACCTTCGGTGTTTTATCCGACAAATAATATTCTGTCAATCTGTATTCATATTTGTTCTACAATTCTGTATAAAGAAATATGAAAAATATTAATAATACAACAAATATATTTTTAGAGTAGGTATAGATGGAACAGAAAATATAATTCCAATTTTTAGAACACCATTTTTGAAAATTAAATATTTTAATTTTGAACTAGTTATTTCATTGATTTTCTTCTAGGAGTTCTCATCACCATATTTATACGTATTTTTATTTTTTAAATCAATATGGTGTCATAATGGTTTGAAAATTGACTATTTTTACCCTACCATAATAATTCTAACACCCTTATTTACTATATCCATGAACATTTGTTCAATAGTATACTTCCATTGGACAAAAAATACATGATATATCATACTCAATGAATATACTAACATTTATTATTTCCATGGGAGGCATTATAATGACAAATCATAGTCCTTGATCAAGTAAATCCATCAACATTTTCTTATATTGATATTTTTGTGAAAATATTTATTTTCAGCTCCTAGAAAATATATATATATATCTCAACACACACTACAGATAATTTATCTTTATATTGAATAAAAATATCATAGCTAAAATCTGATGATCATTTGTTGGTTAGATTTTTATGAGTTTAAAATTTCCCTATAGAATACGAAAAAATTATTTCATTTTTATTTAGGAATCAATTGTGCATCTTTTTTAATGAATCACTATATATCAAAAATTCATAATTTCCTAAAGGTATAAGAAAAATAAAATCATTTACCAGTATACTTGTTATATTATCAAATCATTATTCACATTCCATTATACAAACATCATTATTACCTTTCATTTAAGCATATTTATCGGGTAAGAAAATTGATAAAAATTATAAACGAATTACCAATAGTAATATACCAAACCAATGAGACTAAATACCTAAGTTATACTTATTGTAATATGCAATCAATTAATATCCCTTTCTTAACATGTTCTATAGAGATACATCGATTTCATACATGATGGGTATGAATTGAAACTTCTTGAATCTAGAAATCAGAAAAAAAAATTCCCATATAAATTGGTATTACAATGAGTATCATTAATGATATAAAAGTTATTCTAATGGTCATCATATATTTTAGATGTCATAAACAATATTGAAAATGAATACCACCAAAACCCATCATGATATTACAAAAAAACTATATTAATTAGATAATTAATATAGATTATACATTATTCACACTTACTAAAATTAATATAAATTTATAATTTCCATATCCTATTTTTAGAAATTATTACTTATTTAATTACAACTATTTATTCCTAAAGCGATGATAAATTTTTCAAAGTATTTGGCTACATGAAGTATATATATTTCTGAAACAATTTGACATAGATGATATATGATAATTTTCATTATATCATTGATTTAACTAAAATAACTACATTGTCCCATAGATCCATAATTATTTTTAATTAATAGAACACATGCTACTTGTAAAGAGACACTAGGGTGAATGAATCCTTAATCAACCATACAATTTATTTGTTTATTAAAATCCATTAATTACATGGTTTATATTAAATATATAGTATTTGATATTGGTATATAATTGTGTTTTAAATAAATGGAAAAAATAAATTCAGACTCCAGGTGATGTCTAGGTAAATCCTATGAAATATGTCAATGAATTAATATACTATATGTACATCAACAATATGAATGTCATATTTTATATCCCTTGATGGGGTTTTCTATTACACCCTGGGAATAAAAATTAGTAGTGCTACTATGGGTTGTTCCAGATATGAAATTGATAACGAAGTTTTTGCTCTAATATTATGTAATTCTATATCATCCTCAAAAATCATATTTCTATTCTTCATTTAATTATTGTTTTAATCATATTTTGAATGATATTTTATGTGACAGATTATATAAAATAAAAAAATACGTAAGATAATATAGTCTTAAATAATGTAAATTTATGGTTCATAATCGGGACTACGTAACACAAACATGATACTAGGAGACTTCCCCAATGGGTTATAATAAATAAGTAAAATATTAAATAAAATTAGAATTGTATAATTTTCATGGATGTATTGGTATATATAAAAGAGTATGAGAATCTAGAATCAAATATAAAATATAAAAAAATTTAGGATATGATTGAAGGACCTATCATAACATCATTTGTAACTTCAACCTCAGTAGTAGGGATCCCATATGCTTATCCTTCTATTATTGGCCTCGTCTATAGTGTATTCTCTTGATGTGTGAGAAATTAGAGTGAATAATTCCTCATTTATATTCTACTAAATCATTGTATATCATTTATATGTTTTAAAAATGTATCCACGATCAATTTTACCCTTATTTATAAATGTATAACAAACACCCATTCCCATCAAGCACTTCCAATGTTTTTTATTTCTACAATTCTGAGAATATAGAAATTTATCCAACCTCCTTTTATTCATTAGATTCTTTTTCTATTTTTTCTCAGATGACCACTTTTTCACATAATTTCTATTGAATATGTATTCTCTAGAGAATTTTTTCTCTATTCTGAGGGAACATAAAACTTCTTCATCACATAAACAGTTATCAAGATACTAGATTATTTTTTATAATTATTATAATAACATCAATTTAATATTTAATCATGAACTCTTTATGATTTATGTAATATAATACATATATGGATAAACTTATAATGGAATCCTCAAACACAAAAACACATTTTTCGTAATTATATTATATTGAAGTATATTCAATTTATATTATTTTATTTCCCAGTATAGAATTATCTATCAGAGAAGATCTCCATAAAATATTTCCATTCTATTAGATATATTTTTTATGTCTTCATAGAACACTCAATTAAAGATCACCATTGATCAACATAACCTTTGATATAATAATCTAAAATTGTAAAATATTCCTTTTATCAGTATCTTAAAGCCTTAAAAATGTTGTGTAGAGACATAATCCATCTTTTTTATAAATATTTTTTAGTTGTCCCATCAATAAATGGTGGTTTAGGTCACATGATGCTATCCAATATAGGTGAATCATGTTGTGAAACTGGTTTCTCCATCCTAGTAATGATTATTTTTCACAACATTATTTAGTTTCCCTAATATGGACATAATTTTCTCATTTCCAATACGAACTATATTTTCTTCCTTAGTAGAGAAATCTCTACATTGGATATATTTTTTCGATACCCATCTTCATTATATGAATTACATATAGGAAATATAATATACTATATTAGTTTATGATATAATGAATTTTAAACCATAATGTATAAATCACAATATATTGTAACATTTAAACTATATTTTAAATATATTCATTTTTAATATTAGAAATATGAACTTGGATTCATTATAGAAATAATTATTTTAAAATATCATAGAACGACTTATAAAAAAATATGAATTCTACAAAGAATATCCTAAAAGAGTATCAAAATAGGTGCCTATTAAGATTCATTTTTAGGCACCAAGGGATGAATTGTTCTATCCAAATGTACCATTTTCTTATTTATTATCTCTATATACCTATTTGTGAGAATGAATTCCACTTTTAGTATCTGGTTTGGATGTATTACTATTAAAAATCACCTAAGCAAATCCTAACAAATACATTAGAATGTACATTTATATTTGTCCTCAAATAATATAATTGGTTTTTCTTATTTAATCAATGATTTATTTATTATTTTTTATGAGGATTCTATTAAAATTCTCTTAATAAAAACAGTATTAACACAAAATCTAGTAATAAATAGTTCATGAATAGTTTTTTTATTAGCATAGTTACAAAGGGTCCAATATGATGTCCAATAAGTTTAGTAATTTTGGATAACTATATAAATACATGACACTAATTTTAAATTGGGAATAGAAATTAAAACATAATGAATTAAAATTGAAATAAATTCTGTCCTTGAAAAATCATTTCAATAATTATTATTCACGTCATGGAGTAGGGAAACAAAATAAGGGTATCATCAAATGATCAATAATAGTGAATTACAAAGAAAGATATCACAAATCAATAAGAACAACAAACATGAAAAATTAAATAACTATATAAAAATTATATTAAAATTAATTGACTATCATGATATGATAATTCAAAATCAATATCAAAATGAAAATAACTGAAAATATATGGAAATTAATAAATAACTATGAATTTAATGAAGCTAATGATAATACCATTGTGAAATTCTCAATGAAATGGAAAATAATCATATTTAAAATTAAGGAAATTATAAATTATTAAATTTCATGATCTCAAGAATCGTGATACCAATAAAAAAATATCATTCCCCAATATATTTTACACCTATCAGGTAAAACCCCACCAAAATTTTCCAACTAATTTTTCTCATGAGACATATCCCTTCATCAAGAGAAGATCTATAATTTAGTCCCACGAATATTTTCATGTCTAAATAATTTATCATATATTGAAATATGTTTTTAATTCCAAAAAAAATACATCCTTTTAAAAAAGTACATGTATTGAAGAAAGGATACTGAATTTTTTATAGTTCACAATATAATGGAATTGATTTGAAAGTAAAAATGTATAAATTTTTTTATAGTTTAAGAATATATCATATTCATCACACATTAATATGGATATTTATGATAAATTTAATTACGACTGTGAAATGATTAATATAATGAGTATTTTTTATGAAAATGATATCAATAACAATGGAGTGTGATATTGTTTTACCACATATATATATTCATATCAAATCCTCTTGGATGAAATATTTAAAATTCAATAATAAAATATCTTTTCTAATTATTCAATCATGATGTTTAATGTCAACAGGGTAGTATATTTACTATATAAAATGAATAATGTGCATAAAATTAATATATGCTTCAATGAAGGAATATAGAAAAATAATCCTAACCTTGAGTTTGGATGATCACGTAATCTATTTATCATCCTGAATAATGAAATTATTTTCTTTATTTAATTATGTAATAATATTTTAAGGGAATACTATTAAATTTATTTCTATTATTCCTAGGACTAATACATTCATATAAAAAGTTAATTTTTAATTATTGTTTTGATTATATTTGTCTAATGTGTCATAAAAGACTTTGGAAGGTGACTATTGTTATAAGAATTCATTATTTCAACATATGTAGAATAATAATCCTAAAATAATTATCATATTTCATCATAAATAATATATTTAGTACCAATCATGGATTTTATTTTTGATAAATGTATTACATTACAATCAATTAATATTTTGTTTTACGTAAGGATGCATAATATTCAATTATTCAGTAATCATTATAGAATGGAGTAATGTAATACATCATATTTACATAACGAAATAAATATAATAAATAATATATTACATACATAAATATTCATATATAATGTATCAATTGTATGTGGGGATTAAATGATTGTGACATCGCTTCATGAAGGCGGTAGTCAACATGTACATGAACAACATTATCATATATTAGTGAGTGAATAGTTAACCTAAAAATGTTAAAATATATTTTAAAAATGATAAAGTTTTCATGAATTTATTAATTTGTTTCATTTTTATAAAATATAATACTTATAATTATTCATATGAGCTTCCATGTAAAGCATCAGTGAAAGGTGAGTCACATCACTTTGTGAGGTGGTAGTCCACCAAAAACACGAGTGACGATATTATATCCCATAAAAATTGGAATTTAATATTTTATACAAAATATAATGATATATGAGTTATAATTATTTTTATAATATAAAATATTAATATAATTTATATCTATCATCATAACAAACAATGAGAGGCGTTTATGGATAGACGAATGACATTAGCTCGTGAGGTGATATTCTACTAAACAAATGAATGATGATTTTGTAAAACATTAGATAGAGGCAGGGATTGTGGTAAGTCCTGTAAATAGAATTAATAATATATAGTTATATGTAATATAATAATGTTATTATATTATCATTTTTTAAAAATCATTGAAAATTGTGGATGAGGAGACAATAAAAACTGTCTTGTAATTCAACACTACCTCTTCTTTAGGAAACCACCATTCGTGTGTAACAAAAGCCTTACTAGGTTGGATTTCAACTAGTAATAATTCTCTTCGAATGATGATATACAATTTGATAAGAGATATTTTTAGGTAATGGGAAATCTAAAGGGGTGTGAATGTGTGATTATCAGAGATGGGGTGTCTATTTATAAGTGAGGTGACATCCAAACTATTAATTTTGGAAAGGGAAAGGGTGTAATGACATGTTTCCAATATAAAGGATTTTAATTGGGAGATTAATTAGAATATGAAATTATTTGGTTGAAATATTCCCATAAATAAATTTTATACATTTTTAGGTCATTTTAACTACAAAATTTTTTGTTTATAAAATTGTAATCCCATTTTACCTTATATGTGGTAAATAATTTTTACAGTTTTAACTATAAAATATATTAAAAAAATTAAGATGATCATATTTTAAAATATCAATTATTTAAATTAAAAATAATTAACCAATTTTTTAAATAATATTTAATATAGGCGAGAGAATAGAATTATAAATTAACCCATTAGACAAGATGAGGAAGAGGGGTTTTCATGAAAATGATCAATGATTTACAATTTTTATATTAAAATTCTATACGAAAATTATTATAAAAACATAAATTGTAATAAAATATAAGTAATTTAATTTATTTAATTTTACATTATTTAAAAAAAATTCCTCATTGTAAATAATTTAAATAAAATTGTGATTTTCGATTATTGTTTAGAAATTATCATTATTCTTCTAAAAATGAGAGATTGTATAAAAAAATGTAATTCACTCTATTATAATTTTGATATTATTAACTAAAAATATTATTTCATAATATAAAATATAAATTTTCTAAAATTTTATAAAATCAATTTGAAATTATTTCATTGAATTATGACTAAACAATTTTTTTATAAAAAATATATATTTTTCAAAAACAATCATTAAAAGGATTCATTTTTTTATTCAATAACTAAAAATGTATATATGAGAAATTTTTATTTTTCATAATTTATATATTTGTAATTTTAATTTCTGATTTAATTACTAGGATATTGTTGTCATGTTTCAATAATATTTTAATATTGTATTGTATTTCCGTTAAATTCACTATTGCATGCATCGAATGATTACGAAGATATTAATTTCTTAAATGAAATATATATTTATATAGTTGAGTGTTACAGTAAATATTTTACTTATATATTTTTTTAAATTATACTTCTATTTAATACTTGTATATAATTTTTATTATTATGTACAATGAATGCAGTTGTTCATTATAGATTATTTTTAACATTTGGTGTTAACCCTTTTCTTTCATATTCATTGTACTGTTAATGTTGACCCTATATATAATGAAATTTATATATTTACAATATTAACAATGGTTCAATAAATATATACCATTATATTTTATAATGATCCACATTAATATAATGAATGTTTTGATTATAACCCTATAAGATGAAACATGAGACAAACATGTTTCAATTGTTTTTTATGAATGATGATGAAATATTATTAATATTATTATATATTAATATTATAACTCCAAAAGCATTAAAAATATTTTGAAAATTATTATTACATTTCATTCCTATATTATAACATTCTTTAATAATAAACTATTTATACATTACAACATTGTTGATGTTGGCGTTAAATTCAATAAATGAAATGTGTTTTTTGATGATTGAATGTGAAAAAAAGTCATATAACATTTTTTAATATTTCATTTAAATATGTTTTTAAATGTAATATTTAGAATTTACCTCTAAAAAATAATAGCACATTAATTATGTTCACTTTTTGATTGTGATATTCATCGTTCGTAGGGGAATTAGTCTATACATACACACGATTAATAAACAAATTTTCCAAAGGATGGAAATAGTGATGATATATATATAATTATGATTTTATGAATTATAATATAGTTATAAAAATTAATGAACTTCCATTATTAACCATTTAGGTCCTTCATTGATAGTTTGTTGTGATAAATAAGACACATCGTTCACAGATGCATTAGTCCACACCAATGGAAGATCAATATTTTATTTCCTTAACAAATGGATGGAAAAAGGTAAATGTGAAAAATAGTGATTTTATAAAATTATAGGTTATATAAAAATATAATTATTCATCTAACCCATCCTATATTCCTTATCTTTGAGGATTTGGTGAAAAACGAATAGCATCATGTCATGGTGATTCTAGGCTGAATATACACATGATTAATTAATTTGTTTTTCAAGGATGATGCTACATAATTATTGTATAAGTTATGTTATAATTATATAATTAAATTTATGTATATATAATACTATCAATTAAATATATTGACAATTTTGAAAAGATTAATATGATTATAATGTGATGAAAAAAGAAAATAGGAGAGTAATACTCATGTTAGAAACAATGATTTTTCATTGGAATTATTAATGGAAATAAAGTGAAATTTATAATTTACTGATGGAAAATGCCATGTTTAGTGGGGAGAATTTATAGGATTAAAAAATTTCCATAGATTCATAGTGGAATATTAAAATAATTATATGTAATGATATGGTGAATCATGAAACATTTTATAGACAAGGGAATGAACATTTCCTTTGGAAATAATGTCAAATATGGTATAAGATTGGAATAGAATGGAATTTATGTATTTTAGGTGATGTAATATTGATAATACATGTATGTGGAACCTTATAACCAAACAAATTATTTTTATAATGTCAGAAGATCATGTGAATTTTTAGAACCATCTACCCATAATAAATTATTCATTTAATTAGTTATTATTCTATAATAAATGTAAACAATATAATTTATTTTTAAAAAAACTAGTCCCTAATTAAAATATTTTATATTATGATTCCAATTTTATGATTTAATAGTGAAATTAATTTCAAAAATATTAAAGTTTTTATCTAAAATCAAACACAAACAACATATAAATTTTTAAAATATAATTTTATTTTATGATATTAAACATTTAATGACAAACACATTTCAGGTATAGATATCATGTAATAATGTATTAATATTAATTAAGTTACATAATGATCCATCTATAGTCATATAGGTATAGTTCCATTGAGATCATGGACACATATAAAAAATTTCATAAAAGATCTACATATTATACCACTAAGTGCTTCAGGACATTATCCAATCATAGAAAAATCATGCATAGTACCTTTCATAACAACACAGGAAATAGAGACATAATAAATAGTAATTTTAGTTGGTCAGTATGGTGAAGAAAGGGATATAATGATGATATGTTGAGCAAAACATGAACATATGTGTGTATAATCATGATCATAACATTTGAATATCATAACATTCAAATCACAAATAATAATCCTAATAAATGAATAATTTATAGCGGATAATTTGGAATTAATCATAATGGAATACAAAACATATTCATTAGAATCATAACATTGGTATAATACATTGAAATGTTGTATACATAATTGTATAGTTGAAAATTTCCCTAGTAGTCAATGTTGATTTTCAAGACTATCATAGAGGATTGGGTTCACCTCCCCAATAGACATTATTGTTAATGTTCACACCAAATA
This sequence comes from Viscum album, assembly GCA_963277665.1. NCBI lineage: Eukaryota > Viridiplantae > Streptophyta > Magnoliopsida > Santalales > Viscaceae > Viscum > Viscum album. The sequence continues at coordinate 2,101,908,621 of OY728128.1, read as the reverse complement.
ATATCATTGTGGTTTTGGTTGAAACCCAAAATCATAACATATTTTATGTTTAACTCACCTAACTACCGTAGTGGAAAACATCGCTTACGGAATTGGGTTAACTCTCAATTCTCATCTCATTTATCTTAAAATTTATAAATTGTTACCCATATGCATTGGTGGAAGATATAGGCCGAAGAAATAACATAATCATAATCATACATATGAATCCCATAATATCATAATGAATTTTCCATATCAATACCTATAAAATAAAATAATTTCATAAATGTATTATTATAGTATAATCGATGATGAAAAAAATGATTAAAAACATCAATCATTTCATAATAGAAAAATCTATTGAAAATAAATGGTTTTATTAAATATATTTTTATTATTAAAAAAACATACAAAAAATAATAATTAGTTATCCCATATATAAATTCCTCGGTATATCAGCCATGAAATAATGATTTTTTTTCATTGATAAATAAAATATACCATTAAAACAACATTAAATATTCTTATGGAAAATAATATTTTCAATATGAAAACACATATTCATAATATAAAAATTATTGAAAATATTACAGAAAACATTTTCATTGAAAACCAACATTTAATTTTTTAATGGATTCCATAAATAATTCAGATATCATGGCATTATAGAATTCCATTCATGGTGTTTTATATCAAAAAACAATCTGTTCGTATTATTGTTAAAATTTTAAAGAATTGTTCATCAAAAGAAACAAAGATTAAGTTTAAACATTTTTATAAAATTTTAATAATTGAAAATGTAATATAAAAAATAATTTTATAACAGTAATATAATATATAAAAAAATATTTTTAGATAGAATGGGTGTGGAAGTGAATGGATTTTTGACTAAAGGGGGAAATGAATTCACATTTCCTTAAAAAAAATTCTGGTCCGTAATTATGTTTAGAAAAATGAAATTAAAAATGAAATTAAACAAATAACCAAAGGATAGTGACATTATTATGTTTTTTTGAGTCATATCATATTACTTTATCCTCAGAAATGTAATCATAAAAAAATAATAACAAGGAAATATATTTGAAAACAAAACCGGAAATTTTTTTGTAAAATTTGTATCATAAGCCACCTGAAAGAAATAACCTCATATGGATATGTAATTCCAAAAAAAAATAAATATGATCCAAAATAAAATATATATATATATATATAAATATATGATCAATAAATACACTAAATAAATGAAACAATTGGTGAATATTACATGTGTCTCATAGAAAGGAAAATGAGCATAAAATAACTTACCTTTGGTTTGGTTTTTTTCATACATATTTTAACCTATTTTATAATAAATATATTATTATTATATATCCATTATTTATCAACACTCAAATATAAAAAAAATACATGATTTAAAAACAACGTTTTATCACCATTAAGAACATCATTATTAAAGTCACTATTTTAGTGGACATTAGATTCGTTTTTCCGGAATGTTTTGTTTTGCTAATTTTGGTCTTTGTATTTGGGTCATTATTAAATTATATAAATAATGTTAGTAATTATTTAAATATCATATTAATTATTTATTTACATGTTTAAATTCATTAATAAATGTACATATTGAAAAACTAATTACACATTTTATAGAGATGGCAGTCCATACGTACATGGGATCACTATTTTCATGTTTTGAATGAATAGAACCAAAAAATTTTTAAATCATAAATATCATTTAAAAAATAATATTTATATAATATATATCATATATATTCATTAAATCCATCCTTATCACCATTAATGTAATGAATAAATCAAAATCCAATTGCATTGCATGTTGGTGGTGGTAGTCCACATATATGCACAATTAATGTCTTTGATTACCAAAAGTTTCCATTGAATGAAGGTAAGTTAGATATTATATATAAAGAAGTATCATTATGTAATATTGATCATATATAAACATTATATTCATCATAATAAAAATAAATAAATATGGTTATGAAAAGTATATTGCATCAATATATAAGGACAATAAGTAGTACTAATGCTAGAGTAATATTTTTAATTTTCCATTTTATAGAATGTGGGTGAATAAAAAATATTTACTAGTAACCAATAAATTTGAGTATAGTTAGGACATTTTTTTGTGAATATAATATATTTATTATAGTCAAAGGAAAAATTAAAAAACAAGTGATCAATTACGGAGACTAATACTTTATTAAAATAACACCTTTAGATCTAAAATTAAGGGACCTATGGATGATATATTTGGATGAAACCCCACTCTAAACTACTTATAGGGATGATGAGAAGCGAAATTTTCATTTTTTTCAATTAGATAATTGACACAATCTGGTTTGATGAAGAGACATAGGAGTTCTCTATTATTACTTAGGGGAGTGGAACGTTTTGGATTTCATAGATGATTAAAATATATTAAATTCAATCCCATCCCAAATTGGTGTAACTGGACTATAAATGGGATAGAGATTATAATTTACAACATATCATATAATCCTACCCCTTTCTTAATATTTTTTATGTTTTTTATGTATCATAATGGAAAATTATTTTCAAAAAATATCATTATTTTAAATTTATAAACCATTCCCTTAATTTAACATATTAGATATAAAACTAAATTTCTAATTTGAATAGAAATCCTTAAAATAAAAATAATATTCCATAGGAATCTTCAAAATTTTAAGATATCATTAAATTAATCATAGTATATAATTTTTAGTTTGTTTAAAACAATATTTTATTTTATTTATAAATTGGGGAAATACTGAATCAGCATTGCATAATAATTAAAGGTAATTAATGAAAATTAGAAATAATTTTTGTTAATTTTTTTTATTATAATAAAAATTAAAAATTATATTCACTTATAACATACTTTTCACATACATGGACACATATGTGATATTAAAAAGTAATAAAGTGATATTTTGATACATTCATTGCTTATAATATCATATAGGTATGTCTTATGGATATGTTTTCATTAAACAAAAAAATTATCAATCCTATAGTGATTAACCTATAATTAAATTTAAACAGTTAGAATTATGTTAGAAAAATTTGTTCGTGACATATATTTTTAGCCATATTTAATGTAAATAATCATTTACTAAAAGGATATAATTTCCACAGCTACTATTAATTTTGAAAAAAAATAAAAGGGACTTATATAAAAACATTTATGGAATCATAATTTACAATGTAGAATTAATTTTATCATATTAAATCTCTCAATGTGTCATAATGTTTTATAAAATCATCACATAATATGCGATGAAAACAACCTTTTATGAAAATACATTTGTATGCATAAAACATGGATTATTTGTACCCCATGCCTAGAAAAAATATTAAATGAATGTAGAAAAATTTTAGTCACCTTATTATTTATAAATTTCATTAAAATCATTATCCAATGGTGATTAAAATATTAATATAAAAATGATTTGTGTGTGTTAAAATATATTTTTCAATAAATAATTATTTTACTTTTGAATTGCTTTCTAATTAATTAATACCCAAGGAATTAATTTTTACTTTTTTAAACATACTAGTTTCATGACTTTTTCATTCTTATTCATACCCCCTAATCCTCTATCTAGTAAAAAAATAATTCAATATTATATCATAATTCATTTAAAATTTGTTTTACTTGTAACATAAGGCATCAAATAATTTTTTTAAAATAAACAAATCTCACTAAAATCTACGGGGGTAACAAATTGTTTGCATAATATATATTATTTATGTTAAATTTTAAAAATGATTCTAATTAATTATTTATAAATTGAATAATGGTTATGTGATAATAATTTAATACATAACAAAGTTTAACAAAAAAATAATAATAATTTATTAGATGAAAGGATATAATATCATTTCCTTAATTAATGTATCCTTTTAATATAGTTATAAATTTATTTACCATGGGTTCTATGTGATTCAATAATAATTTAAATTGTATATTTTGATTATATAATATCATATTTTATAACATAAATAGTTTACTGACATTAGGGTAATTCATATATAATATTAATACCATGAAAATTAAAAATTATATAAAAACAAAATCTTCAACTAATAATCAATATTTTAAAAAATTGATCCAAAAATAATAATAATTATTTATTAAGAATCTAAATCCAGAAATAAATTTTATTTTACATAATTATATTTATGTGAAATATATATTTAACTGTTTATAAAAAATATGAAACACAATGATGAAAAATGTAATTTTATCATTTCCTTCTAAAACAATATGTTTTTATAATAATATTTCATTAAAATAAAAATTTTTAATTTTTTTTAAAATTATTTATAAAATAGATATCATATATGTCACCATAATTATTTATTAAAGACATATATATTATTTTACTAATGTATCGTGACTCTCATTTATGTTCCTATATAGAAACATATTAGAGTCTGTATTATTTATAAGAATATATATATATTAAAATCACCAGATGTTAAATGAGATTGTTGTTTTTTATTTTTAAAAAATTATATAATTTTCCAAATCATTCTGATGTTATCGAAGATTTAAAATTATCCTAGTGTTTTCATACATTTTTTATAATCCTAATATCCAAAAATAAAAAAAACAACTTTGATAACAATTAAGATGACCTAAACATTACATACATAAATATTTCATCATATTTTATGAATATTAAATACATTTCAGCAAAATTAATGACATTGGATTTATGGATTTAGTGAATTTGGATACTAGATACATAATAATGATATTTTCTAAAACAACCTCAACATCTCCCACAATAGTATATTATCATAGTATCATTATTTAAAATTTTATAATTTATATATGTCTTCATCATTTAGGTAAAATGGAAATATAGGAAAGGGTGGGTTCAAAAATACTATATGGGTAAACATGGGAGATATCAATCAATGATATTTTTTGAGCATAAGTATAAGATAATGATAATGTCATCATAGCTTAAACAATTCATACTAAATATGTCAATTATTTGTGTTCAAGAATCATGGAAGAAGGATTTTTCATAAGAAAATACATAAACAATATGAATTTTTAATCATTAATAATCAATCATGATCTATGAGAACATATCATAAAAATAATATATTCGTTGTTTTCATTCACATTAGAATATAAAATTATTTCAACTTTCATAGACCAATATAAATACTATCACATTGGATTGATCGTATTCTATATTTATTAATTTCATTAATCAAGGTTCACACTTATTAAATTAATATTGGACATATTTCCTTCATGAATGAGTTACACTCTTAATTTCATGTCGTAGTATCTCATTACAAATCTTTCAGTACCTAATACATTGGATATATATATTATTCATTTGGTCCCCAATCGCATTATGAAAACCGTAAAATTTGTTACTTATTATCATAAAATATTAATAAATTAATCATATCTTAAACCATGATACATAAATTGATTTCATTCCATTTATAATCATATCATAACATGGGAAGCATAAAATTATTTTATTAAGATTTAATGACAACTTACTTATGTTATGGAATAGAAACCGATTACGTGGAATCATCCATAAATCATCATATCCTATATATTATCATAATATATTATAGATATTGAATAAAAACTATTTAATATAAGTCAAAATAGATGAAAAATATCATCAAAACTGAATTTGAACATTTATTTTTTTTAAATAAACAAAATACCATTTTCATTCAATATCATTAAAAACTAAAAAACAATATAATATTTAGTAAATGATTCTATTTTAAAATAAACATTAAAAAAATTAATTTAATTTTCAAAGATAAAAATATTCATTGAGATGGTAAATTATATTCATTTGTTAAATGATAAAAAATGAATCTATTTATAGTTTGTCAAAAAATATTAAATAATGTTTTTTACAAAATTGTAATGATTCATTTTCATATCTTTGAAAATAAATTAAAATATACTTTGGAAATTTTTTTAATCATTGAATTAATTAATAGGTTAAATAATCATGAATGGTTTAAAATAAAATATAAATTAAATTAGATTTTCACCAAACAATGTGTAAAAAATTTCATATTTCAAACAAAATATTATTTTTCAAATGTTTTATATTTTAATGAGAAGAAATTAGATCTATAAATTCAATATTACTAGAGATATATTAAAGAAAATTATATATGGGTCATAATGGATCATATAAGTATAATTTCCAACAATATAAATCCAAATGTTCATGAACCTCATCTCTCGAAATTGTAGCTATAAATAGTGGAATTAAATGTTTCAATTTGATACAATTAATGGTGAACTGATTTTCATTATCAAAACTGACAAAATCATAATTAAAATATTGGATCACTTATACTATAATATAACATTTGTTAGTGTTTTAGAGTGTTAGGAAAAAAAATATTAACACAAAGGATTCATAAACATATAGTTCATAAATGGAGAATCAACTCCCACTATACCAAATTTATAACATTAAATATTAGGTAAATATTATCATCCATATTAAAACCATCACGAAATAACTTAATCACGCTCATTCACTATAATTGAGGGAAAATTTAACATAAGAAGGATGCGATCAAATTCACATTAAGGGTAAACATAATATTTAAAAATTCAATGTAATAAAGAATCAAATGATGTGAATAAGGGTATAATAAACATCCAATGTTAGTGAGTATATAATTAAAATATCCATACTCATCAATACATGTATCATTAGGCATTAAAAAATTCTATATTTATTTAAAATAAATTTAAGAAACATTAAAATCAATAATAATGTTCCATTTTAGATAAATACCGATTATAATAAACATTATAAACCTAAAGAAAACATAGATAAAAAATATTGGTGTCTTGGAAGAATTAACATAATATAACATTTACTAATGGAAAATCCAATATCGCCGATATCCACCTCTAGATTACCAAATGTATTAGAAGTTTATAACCAACCCACACTTAATTAGTTTATAATATATCCACTACTCATTAGATTATAACACAACTACCCATATTTGTTTTATAATTAAACCACCTATAATTGTTTTATAATGTGACCCCCCATTATTATAAAAAATTTCCATGAACTAAATATTGAATATTTTCCATCAAGCATTCATTTCATTATGAACTAAATGAAAAAAAGTTACTATTTTCTATGCATGACTGAACTATAGAAATGACAAGGTTTCTACAATAGTCTATTTGAAACATTATTAACCCAATTAAAATAAACATGACCCATAATAATATATTTAAAGAATTTTTACCCATGGAATAAATGTTTCTTAAAATCCCATTGAAACACGATCAACAGTTGGAAATGAAACTTGTTCTATAACAATAAACATGAAAAATCATTATACATTAAATGAATTAATGATAATGGAATCATTAGAAAAAAATCCCATTGGTGAATATTTTAAAACAATGTCTGTTAACCTTGAATAATGGAAATACTATTAAATGTTTATCAAAAAAAATTCATGTAAAATAATGTTTTCAAATTCAAAATAATTTTAATTTACATGAAGTTAAAAAAATATTTTTAAATACATTTTCCCTTAAAAAACCATGGAATAAAATATTATTCTCTAGGAATGTTTTTCACATGATATTCTAAAAATATATTAAGGTCATTAATTTTAATAATAATCATTATTTCAAATATATTTTTTAAAATTGTGTTTAAAGTGATCCTTTAGAGAAGTGTTATGAAGTGTTTTTATAAAAATAATAATGGAAGAATGTTGATCAAGTACAATAAATTTAAGAAATAATTAATTTTATTAAAAATATGTTTTTTTAATATTTTAGAAATTATGGTTTTGGATTACAATGATATACTATTTAATTCAAACACATGATCTGTTTCACATACGAACAACATTATTTTTGTTTCATAAATAAATTTGGGGAGAATTTAAATAAATAAATGTGACCCATATTAATAATCATATGAAAAAAGTTATTTTTTATAGAAAATAATTTCATTTTTTTAAATGAATCTTGATAATAAAAAATCACAAAAAATTAGATTATAGCATAAATACTTTTCCATTTTTGTCATCTGTAAATTTTAATTCCACATGAATTAATAATATTATATAAAACATTACATATAAATAAAAAATATTAGTTTCATTATAATAAATGATAAAGGGGAATTAGATTCTCAAAATTAAATAATTTATGTGTTTAGCATTACAATAGACCTCAATAAAGGGAAATTGAAAGGAAGTACTTTATACTTTTGGTAGTCAATTAATCCATAGAAGAATAAATGATATCAACATATTTGGATTTGTAAAATCCAATATATTATTGAAAATTTATAATAAAATAAAATAATGGGCATAAAGTGAAAATTAATTAGGTCTCATATAAGTAAAATTGAGATTAGAACAAACATTACCTCGAGTCCAGACATTCCTCTTATTTCCATCTACACATGAATAATAATATTACTTAATATATTTTTCTAATTAAGAAATATTTCTACTATTAATAAATTATAATTATATATTTAATTTTTTATTTCTTTCCTTTTTAGTGATATATTTAAATATTTTAATATTTTATTAAATATTAGTTGGTTTGAGGAAATTCAGTTCATTATTCCAAAACAGACATTGTTTTGTGGTCATCATAAAAGCAGTCATTATATCATAATTCACACAATAATAATGATTAACAAATTATAATATTAATTCATCAAATATAAATTTAAAACAAATAATGAATAAATGGTAATAAAAATTAACCATGTCACTATCAATGAGATGATAAGCTATAAAAACACATGAGTAACAATTTGATTTCTCAATGATGATTATTGAAATATGGTTTTTAATTAATTTGCCTATTAAAATTGAGAACAATATAAAAAACGTAGAGACCCAAATATTGACTTACATAGAAATTACATTACTTTTCCAGAATATCTAATACATAACAGAAACAGACACCAAAGGACCATAATAGTTTTGTGTCTTTAGAAACTGGGAATATTATCTTCTAAACATGGTGAAAGATCTTCAACAAATCCCATAAAGATCATTAATTAATTTCTTTCCTAAAACCATTTTTTTATATCCTGGGTAAAATAAAACATATAAAGGGTGAGCTCAAATGATCGGTAAGGGTATGCATGGAGAAAATAAAACAAACCATATAAATTTGAACTACAAAACATGAACATTATATTTAAACATCAAAATCTTGATCAATGACATAAAACATGAGAGTACGTAAGGCATAGATCATAATGGATCATCAATCATGATAAAATAGAATGGGAATGAAGCATATAATTGTTGCAACCATTAGGCACTTGTTATGATTTCCATAATAGCTGAGGCATTGCTGCCAAGACCATCTTAGTGAACAAAGTTCCTTTCTGAATCGAGTTCACTCCTCGTTCCAGTCCTGTATAACTGAACCAGATTAACTTACCATTCCAGCCTTGTCTATCTCATGAGATATAAATCTTTACGTAATTTATTGGGGGTAGATATAGGTCCCACCCATCTCATAATTAAACCATTCTTACCTGTGCCACAACATAAACATAAATCATTCATTATAACCTAATGAATCAAATGGGTTTCATAAACATCATCCCATCATAACATAATCCATATAAAAGAAATGGATATAATTTCATCATAAGAAAAGTGAAATCATGTAAATCATAGAGATATTATACTTGAAACATACACATATGAAATAATGTGATCATATATAGAAAAATGGTTTTGATAAAACACTTGAAATGAATTCGTGAGGAAAATATCCTTTCTTCTTAAAAATCATTTTCTTTTCACAAAATGCCTTGCAATTTTATAAGAAAAGTATTTTGTTAAAACAATAGTCATAAAATATTGTAGAGTATTCTTCATGAATATGAGGTATTATGAAACCATAAAAACATGTCCATGTAGTATAAGTTAAAAATTACATTCTTCTCATACTTTTGTCAGAAAAGTCCAAAAGTCCCTCGTGTGGTAAACAAAAGTAAGATTCCTTTCATAACATGTGGTAAATTTCAAAAATGGGTAAAAAGGATTTTATAAATACATGAATTTTTTTAGAAAACATGGCCATGGATGATAACAATAACCCCGGTAAATACTTATGAATAAAAATCTTGGATAAGAATGAGATTGGAATAGTTATCCCTTACATTAGGTCTGATATGCTTCGTACGTATCCGAACCTCCTCTTCTTCGACGCAACTCAATTAATCTTCTTCTTAGGGAACTAGAGTTGGACTATTGAGAAGACCAGAACATCTATGATATAACTAGAGAGGTTGAGAAGAGGAATTGGCAGGGTTTGGCCTAACTTCAAGGCTCAATAGTGTGTGATGAGAAGAGGGAAGGGGTGCCCTATTTATAATGGAGGAGAGGGGCACCTTAGGAAAAATTAAAATATTATTTTATAATAATGTCATATTCATATTATAATAGCTCCAAATTGATTTATTTATAAGTTAAAGTGGTGATGGGTCTAAATCCTCTCAACCAATAGGTTTTATACAAGTTTAGGTTACTATATTATCCTTATCATTTAGATTTAACTCTAAGTTAAATAATTTAACATTTACCGTGTCTTTTTGTTTTCATAGCCTATATGATTAATAAACATACTATAACAAAGACAAACGAACCCCAAGTGGTTCATTATTAATATATATATATCTTTATCTATGTCATTTGTCAAAAAATTAGATTTTTAAGAATAAAATAACAATTAATAATAAAATATTTGTTTGAAATACTATTTAATGTCAATTTTGACACTATTTGGAAAACAATTCTTTTGAAAATAATAATAGAATGATTAGTTCGAAAAAAGTAAATTGAATCAATACTATCATGTCATATTAACCTATAAAATTATTTTAGTTCATAAAATGTCTCAAATTACAAATATTTGGGTATTTATAACATCAATTATGTTAATATTTCATTAATAATTTAATTACTACATCATCATTGTGTCATAAATAAATTAAATTATTTAATGTCTAAAAATTATAAATAATATACCATCATGTAGGAAATATTTTTATCTTTCTAATTAACATTTATAGTCGAATTTATCTTATGTATAACACTAAATTAAAAATGTTTTATTTATTAAACTTTGATTTTAACCATTTTAACTATTCTTTAAATAAAATAATAATAAATATCCTAATCTAATCCAAGTGGACCTAAATGGCCATATTTTATTCCTATGGTTGTTTTTGGTCGAATTAAACTTATCCAATAGAATTAGGACATTTGTTAGGGTAATAATAATATCATTTGTACCTTTAATTACCCTATTTACTTTTAACCATGGGAAATAAAAGTAAAAAGTTACTATTCACCAAAAATTATTTTTATCTTATTGGACCACATTTTACTCCTTGATATTAACCATGTCTCTATAATTTTTGAAACTCCACTCACATAAGCGGTAAAATTATGTTTTATGTAGATTTTTGAACTCTCATAGGAGGTGGGTAAAAGACGGTGAAATGTTCACAAAATTTTTTATATGTCTAAAATTATTATAAAAGTACTCCATTGAATTAAATTGAACTTATATAGGTATTATGTATCAATTTTTAACTGAAATAAATATAAATAAAATAAATAATTATTTATTTAAAAAGTGGTTTTTTAAATAGTAACCCAGTGTTTTCACTATTCATCAAAAATTGAATATTTTCAGAAAAATACCAAAAATTCACCCTAGGCTAATATAAATATTTTGAATCAAAAAATGAAGTCCATTTTGAAAGATAAAATTTATAAAATTTCAAATATTGGGTATGACTATTAATAATAGCTAGTTTCTATAACATATCGTTGTTTAGTGAAACTCGGTATTGCGTATAACACATGCTATCGTGGAAGGTCGCAATTGTGTGTAATGCAAGCCAAGTCAGGCATGAGTGTAGTGAAAGATCCTTTTGGTGTACCATACAACACAAGATATCAATGAAATTAAAAAATATATTTTTCATAAAATCACAGGGTGCTACATTCTAACCCCCTTAAAATGAATTTCACCCTCGAAATTCATCTGGTTTATAAATTGATTACTAATCAAAAGTTTCTTTAATAGAAACCCACATCATAAAAAGGAATACCAAAACTTATCATTAAAAACTAAAGTATGAAACATAACTGTTACCCAAATTTTCTAATCATTGGGTATCCACATAGGAGAACATAGGTGAAAATATAGATATGGAAGAGAAATCTAACCATCATGTTCTGATGGAGGGTGGTAGAGAACATGGCTATGAAAAATCCAAAAATCACAAAGCCATAAATTTTTGATGATCTAAGGTACCATATGATTCATCTGATAAAAGGGCACTAAGACAACATTTTTGGATTTCAATATCATTTCCATAAAGTTTTAGAATTTGAATTAGATGAAATACATACTTTATTTTAGTATAATCTCACCACTGTTCATGTCGTAAACAATTTCCACTTCATCTCTTGAATAAATGAAGTTGAATTTGACATTCGGAAATTTTTAGTAGATCATGCAATAGAATGATAGGTCATTCCATCTATCTCAATCATAAGTAATAAATATTTATATACATAAGTCCATCTATGATGAGATTAATTATATATGGTTCAAAAATGGACGTATACATCATCTTTCATCCTACATAAAAAAATAAACCTACTTTTTACTAAATAGTGACTTCCTATAGGCCAGTGGTAGGCGATAAAGGTCTGTCACACTTCGGTTGTGGGTTTGATTCATGCAACCTTGTCGACGTGACGGGTTGTCACATGTCCTACTGGTTGTCCTTGTTCTAAAACTACATTATTATAAAATCCCATCAATAATATCGAAAAAATTATATCCTTAAACAATACTAACTTATTTCCAACATAATCCATTCCAATCATTAGGATTATCTAAAATACTTCTTTCCGATTACTAGAAATTTCATCTACTGACCACGTGAATTCTTTCATTTTCCACCATATATCATAAGACATATCTTATTGTTGGTCACATTACAAACATTTGAATACCTTAATCATGTATTCTCTTGAAACATAAATTACCATAGAACCTTAGAGAAAACATGAATGCTATCAAAAGTTATCTATTTCCACATACCAAAATCCCAAAAATTCTATATACTCAAATCATGATATCACATTGTCCTTACATTAGTCATGAGATCAATAATACTCACAAACATCTCATTATCTCCTTATCCCTTCATTATGTTCATATCATCTAATTTCCAAAAATATTACAATCTCTTTTCATGGTAACCGGTACCATATAATTATTGAAAACCAATACATAGATATTCCCAAATTCCATGATACCATAAATGAGATTCCATGATACTATTTTAAAATCCCATTACATAAACACTTAATCATTTGACAACATCTGTGTCATACGCAACATCACAAATAGTGATCGTATGTGACTTCCTTTTATCCTTTTCCTTAAAAGGTTTCTCACATTTATCGTCATTAACCCTTGGATTAGGGCATTGATTATCATAATACCCAATTTTCATACAGTTGATGCTTTGAAGTGTTGGTGGAGCATGCTATATAATCATGAAATTAGAAACCATTTTCCCATTACCTTGGCACTCAGCTGCTTTATATCCTTCTGTTCCACACTTGAAACATTTTCTAGTACCTTTTAGACTGTCTCCACCATGCTTCTTTACACACATTGATCATAAACAAACATTAACCTTCATTTCACCATTGTTATGAGGTTTTTCCATGAAATCCACCTTTTGTTTCTTGTCATAATCATGAGACAGATATGTTACACCAACTTCCAGTTCTACCTTTATAGCACAACACACAATTTCTTCATAGAAACTGAAGTATCTTATAGATAATGCCCTTTAAAGACTTGGTTTTAAGACACTGAAAAATCGATCAATGTTACATTCAAGTTGGATGATAAAACCAGATGCCTACGTTACAACTATTGTAAAATCTTCTAAGTATATACCAAAAAATTCATCATCCTTCTACTTATGCTCAAGGAACTCCCTTTCCATATTTGTTCGAATAATACTAGGGAAGTACTTACTGAAAAATATTTTCTTGACCACATCCCATTCCATGGATTCAATTTCATCTTGGGGACTACTATTCTTAATTAATTTCCACCACTAGCCTGCTTCACCTTCTAAATGGTAAACAACTAGAATGAATTTATCATTTTCCAAACAGTGAAGTATTGAAAATATCCTTTCAATGGTACTGATCCGTTGTTTAGCAACAAGTGGATATGAAGACCCATTGAAGAAGGTGGACATTGCCTCATGAAGTACTCAATAGAATATTGTTCCCTTATTTGATCATTTAGAAATCCAGAATGATTTATATCTTGTGTAAGTATAGAAATAAAATTTTTCACTCCATCTCCCATCACATTTGGTTGTTCAGGAGAACAATAATTGCATTTCCCAATATATTTTTCAACACGGTTCCTTCGGGTTCCAGCCATCTTCTAAAACACAAAAAGAATAGTGTGAGAGGAAAAAATCATTCTAAGGAAAAAACCTAAAAATGGGGGTTAAATTCAATATATAACATACTAGGGTTAATTATAAGATTTTTAACGTAATTCTAGTACAATAACCTATACTTATAATTAACCTTATGGACATCCCTTGAGTTACCTTAGAAATATCTCTAGGGATCTCACTTAAGTTTTCACATCCTAGTTTCCAAAGGTTAACTAAACCTTTCCTCTGATACCAACTGTAGAGACCCAAAGCTTGACGTACATAGACATTACATTAATTTTTCATAATATCTAATACATAAAAAAAACAAACACCAAATGACCATAAAAGTTTAGTGTCTTTAGAAACTCGGAATATAATCTTATAATCTTGGGGAATGATCTTCGACATCTCCCATAAAGATCTTTCTTTATTTTCATTCCTAAAACCATTATTTATATCCTGGGGAAAAGAAAACATATAAAGGGTGAGCTCAAATAATTAGTAAGGGTATGCATTGAGAAAATAAAACAAACCATATACATTTTAACTTGAAAACATGAACATAATATTTAAACGTCAAAAACTTGGGCAATGACAGAAAACATGGAAGTATGTAAGGCATAGATCATAATGGATCATCAAACAAGATAAAAGATCATTTGAATAAAGCATGTAATTGTGGAAACCATTAGGCAGTTGTTATGACTTCCATAGTATCCAAGGCATTGCTGCTAAGACCATCTTAGTGGACAAATTCCATTTATGAATTGAGTTCACTCCTTGTTCCAGTACTGTATCACTAAACCAGATTAACTTATCGTTCCATCCATGACTATCTCATGAGATATAAATATTTACCCAATCCATTGGAGGGAGATATAGGTCCCACAAATCTCATTATGTAATCATTCTTACTTGTGCCACAACATAAAAATAAATCATATATCATAACCCAAAGAATCAAAAGGGTTTCATAAACATCATCCCATCATAACATAATCCATATAAAACAAATGGATATCATTTCATCATAAGATAAGTGAAACCATGTAAATCATAGAGACATTATACTTGAAATATACACGTATGAAATAATTTCATCTTAGATGGAAAATGGTTTTGATAAAACACTTGAAATGAATTCTTGAGGAAAATATCTTTTCTTCTTAAAAATTGTTTTATTTTCACAAAATGACATGCAATTTTAAAAGAATTTTTTTTTTAAATAGTCATAAAATATTGTAGAGTATGCTTCATGAAAATGAGGTGTTACGAAACCGTAAAAATTCATTCATTCCGTATAAGTTAAAAATAAAATTCTTCTCGTACTTTTGTCGGAAAAGTCAAAAAGTTCCTCGTGGGGTAAACAAAAGTAATATTGCTTTCATAACATGTGGTAAATTTTAAAAATGGGTAAAAATGACATTAAAAATACATGAAAACATTTTTAGAAAACATGGGAATGAATGATAACAATAACTCTAGCAAATACTTATGAATAACAGTCACAAATAAGAATGAGATTGGAATAGTTATCCCTTACCTTAGGTCCGATATGCTTTGTACATATCTGAACCTCTTCTTCTTCGATGCAACTCATTTAAACTTCTTCTTAGGGCACTAGAGTTGGACTTTTGAGAATACCAGAACCTCTATGATATAACTAGGTAGGTTGAGAAGAGGAATTGTCTGGGTTTGGACGAGCTTCAAAACACAAAATTGTGTGAAGAGAATAGGGAAGGGGTGCCCTTTTTATAAGGGAGGAGAGGGGTACCTTAGGAAAACATAATATATTATTTTATAATAAAGTCATATTCAGTTAATAACAGATCCAAATTTATTTATTTCAAAGCTAAAGTAGGGATGAGTCTAAATCCTTTGAACCAATAGATTTTAGAAAAGTTTAGGTTACCATTTTATCCTTATCATTTAGATTTAACTCTATGATAAATAATTTAACTTTTACCGTGTCTTTTTGATTTCTTACACTATATGGTTAATAAACTTAATATAACAAGCCAAACGAACCCCATGTGGTTCATTATTAATATATATATCCTTATCTAAGTCATTTTCCTGAACATTAGATTTTTAGGAATAAAATAACAATTAATAATATAATATTTATTTTAAAAACTATTTTATTTCATTTTTGACACTATTTGGTTATTGATTTTTATGAAAATCATAACAGCATGATTAGTTTGTAAAACAATAATTGAATAAATTATAACATGTCATATTAACCTAGAAAATTAGTTGAGTTCATAAAAAGTCTCAAATTACATTTATTTGGGTATTTATAACCTCAATTATGTTAATATTTCATTAATAAGGTAATTACTGTATAATCATTGTGTCATTAATAAATTAAATTATTTAATATCTAAAAATTATAAATAAAATACAATTATGTAGGAAATCACTTTATATTTCTAATGAATATTTATAGTCGAATCCATCTTATGTATAACCCTATATTAAAAAATTTTAATTATTAAACTTTGATTTTATCCATTTTAACTATTCTTAAAATAAAATAATAATTAATGTCCTAATCTATTCCAAGTAGACCTAAATGGTCATATTTTATTCCTAAGTTTTTTTGGTCAAATTAAACTTATCCAATTGAAATGGGGAATGTTTTATGGTAATAATAATATCATTTTTACCATTAATTTCCATATTTACTTTTAACCGTGGGAAATAAAAATAAAAAGTTACTATTCACCAAAAATTATTTTTATATTATTGAACAACCTTTTACTCTGTGATATAAACTGCGTCTCTCGTATTTTCAAAATTCTACTCACAAAAGTGGTAAAATTATGTTTTATGTATATTTTCGAACTCTCTTAGGAGGTGGGTAAAAGACGGTGAAAAGTTCAATAAAATATTTATATTTCTAAAATTGTTATAAAATGACGCCATTGAATTACATTGAACTTATAAAGGTATTATGTATCTATTTTGACCTAAAATAAAATAAATTAAAATAAATAATTTTTTATATAAAAAGTTTGATTTTAAATAGTAACTCAGTGTTTACACCATTCATAAAAAATTGAAAGTTTTCAAAAAAATACCAAAATTCACCCTAGGCTAATTTCAATATTCTGAATCCAAAAAAGTTGTCCATTTAGAATTTTTAAATTTATAAAATTTCAAAAAGTGGGTATTACTATTCAAAACGGCTAGTTTAGAAAACATATCACTGTTTAGTGAAACTCAGTATTGTGTACAACACACGCTGTCATAGAAGGTCGCGATTGCGTGTAATGAAAGCCAGGTCAGGGATTTGTGTAGTGCAAGATCTTTTTGGTGTAGTGTACAACAGAAGACATCAATGAAATTAAAAAGATTATTTTTCATAAAATATCAGGGTGTTACAATAAATAACATATTATTTCATTAAATATACTTAGATTTGTCATTCTTATGAGTTGGGGATGATAAATGAATCACATCTATTCGGGGAGGTTGTAGTCCACCCCTACATGAATGAAATTATTTTTCATCTGTGTATAATAGAAATTGATATATTATATATTTATAATGATAAATATTTCATAAATTTTATTATTATTATTTTTATATCACTTATATTTCTAAAAATTATCCTGATTTACTTCTTTGTTAATATTTAGTGAAAAATGAATCACATTGGCTCATTAGGAAGTAGTCCACCATACCCACGAGTGACATTATTGTATCCCCCATGGAATGGAATGTAATTTTATTATTTGATATAAAAACAAAATGAGTTCAAATATGTTATAAATATCATATTTTCTCTATAAATCCACTATTTCAACATTCTGTGATATGTTATGATGGAAAACGACTTAAAACTGTTCGCAAGGCGGTAATCCATCAAAAACAAGATTTATAATTTAATATCCCTTTTTATTGAAAATAATATTGATTTCAGTAATTAAATTAATAAAATTATAAAAAAATATATATTATATTTTTTTATAATATTATAATATTTAACGAACATATTTAGGAGATGGGGAGGTCTTTTATATGTGAGGTGAGTGGAGAACATCTTATTTTTGAATAAAAAATACGTGCCCATACAATTCACATATCAGAAGGATTAAAATAGATCATTATCAATAATAAAGAATTATACTAACCAATTATGTTTGCTGAATAGTTTAAAAACATATTTTTGGATCATTTTTGTCTTTATCATTTTAGTATCACCCTCAGTAATCTAGTTTTTCACCAAATCCATTGTAATTGTTTTACTATATTATCTATTAATTATGGTGAAAATTTATATTGACGATATTGGATAATAAAAATTGTGATTATTAAAAATATGTAATCCATTTTACAGAATTCAAGTCACAAAATTTCAAAATTTTTATATAAAATTAATCCCAAAGACATGATGAAAAAGAAATTTTTCAAGAAGTGTATTGTTCATGGAAAATTGAATTGTATATTAAATCATTGATTATTTATAATTAGATTATAAACACAAATTATTTATTTATATATTTATAATCTATACATATCATTAAAATAATTCATCATTAGTGGTTTATATATTTAATTTATAAGGAATAATAATATGTACGTTAAATCACTTTTAGGAATAATCCTTTTTTGAAGAAAATTCCATTATATAATAAAATCCAATATAATTTTGAATAAAAACAATTAATTGGATTAAATAAAAAATCTTTTTCTGTATTATTAAATTATATTCTAAACATAAAGGAACTTATGATTTTTCATAATTTATTTATAATAGATTATATTTTTACCAAAATTGGTGTTATTCACTGCACACAAAAAATATAAATATTTTATTAAAAGTCCAAAAGATCACCCAATGTAAATTTTTCTTTGCAGATTTCAAAAACGAAATTACATTATAAAATTAATTTCATAAAATATCTAAATATTACTTATAATATTTTTTCTAAAGTAAATAACAATAATTTTTGAAAAAAATACATATTTCTAAACAAGAAAATTACTTCACTACAAATTTAATGATTATTTTCTAAATATTTCAAATTATTTTATATTAGGTTGTTAATTTATATATATATATATATATATAGATATTTATATTTAAATCATAATGTAGTTAATAGTATTCACACAAACTCATTTAATGGTTGGGTTATAATTTTGTACATATATTGTTGATTATTTTATCTCATAAATGTGTGTGGAATGCATTATCAAAACGTGGTTTTATATTCTAAAATCTTGTGTTGTATCATGTAACAATAGGAATGGAAAATTCTCTTTTCAACCTTAAAATAGAAATGAAACCTTAATGGGTGGTGATAGTTTTCTCAATGGGAATGGTGATGGCTGCTAAATCCTCCCTATCTTCTTCGTTGAAGGACCATGGTTCACTGAACATATATAATTTTTTTAATCTATGATTCTCTACTAGTTTATCCACTCACCCACCCTAGCATGCAGATAACTACTATATACCTCAGTGCCCTACTGATTCATATATCAATATTGCATTTCTCTATTGTTTCTTATCTCCACATCCTCTCCCATGTTTATCATTTTGGTTTATAGTATCTTACACATAACTGCTTTGATAGTTTCATAAATAACTCATGGTCTTTGTAATGACAATAACATTCCTGAATGAAAATTCCTCTTGATCTGATTAAATGTCTATTTATGTAAAATGATTATATAAATTTGGACATCAATTTTTTTATATTTTTTTGATTTTAAAATACTGTTACAAATTGTGAATGTGGCTAATATAGTCGTTCATCAGGGATCACACGATTAGTATAAATATATGGATTTAACAAATCCAATTTACTAAGACAATGGAAGTAATAGCCTTATCCAGTACACTTGGCCCATAAAAAGCCTATTTTTTGGAGATCGGAAAATAAATTTTAGTCATTTGGATTTTCTTCTTGACCAAGCTCAATATTATCTTGGATAAATTAAGCTCGAGCAGAACCACATACGAGAGAAGAGGATGTTGATATAGATTACCACCCGAGAAATGTTATGCGAGCCACCCAAAGAGTCTGTAACCATCTCACAACTTACCCTTCAGTATTATATCAGTTTTAGAAGGAGTTATGTAACAAGACCTTATCACTATGATTATGTGGATTATTTTGTATATAATAAAAAATATACAGTCATTTTATTGTTGTTACCTGGTATATAATTTTTAAATCCCAAATAGTATTTTTAGATAATATTCAATTAATAAATCTATGTTGATGAATTAATTGAATTTATAATAAAAATATATTTTAATAAAATATTATTATTATTACAAATCTAATTTTTATTAAATACAAATGGTCTTACAATTTTTATGAATGCAATTATAATATTTGTTACGGTTTTGAAGCTTTTTTTATTAAAACAGGTGATTTTTTGATAAATGTCGGTTTTTATTTATAAAGTTAGAATTAAAATATTTAGAATATTAGTTAGATAAAATGAAATTACATTTGTAATTAGGACTTCAAAAATATCCAGTGGTGAATTGTTCCTAATTTTTCGAGACGGTTGAATGTTTGGGTAAAAATAAAATACCGTTAAAATATATAATGTCTTTATGACCTCATAATGACCCGATAGTGATGTAATAAAATTCTATAAATTACATTTTCAGAAATTAGATGTCTCACCATTAAAATAATGAGATTTTAGGATTGTTTGATTTATTTTAAAAATCATTAGTGGACCCTAAAATATTTATAAAACATTTGGTATTTTTAAACTCCTATTCATTAGAGTGTGACTCACCACTACATAAGAAACCATATTATTTTAAAAAGTTTGGATATTGGACATATAAAATAGTTTTTATCCACTCCCCTTTGGGAAAAACCATGGGCAAAAACCATGGTCTAATTTGTGGTATTGATTAGTTTAACATGTGGTGACCCAAACCTAAATATTAATGAATTCCCACTCCTTTCTTATATAAACCGACCCATGCGCCCACTTCTTCATCACTTAATGCCTTTGGTGTTCGACCAAATTCGGACCTCCTAACTTTATAATCCTCCCAAGGTTACCCATGCTCCCAAAACCCTCTCTAAATCCTCTCTCAGGCCTTTGGTAGCACACTTCAAAGTAATGGATTTCCTCTTTTCTCATTTTTGTCCAAGATTCTTAATCTTATTATGCCCTTTTGTTATCAATTATAAATTTTGGGGTATGCTTTAAACCCACCCATACATTCCTATTTATTTTCAAATTATTATATACATTTTTACCTCTCATAAATTCCTTCCATGTGCACCTGTTACCATGTTGAAATTCCGTAAGGAATATCTCTCTCCTCATTTACAATCAAGCAATTCATTTGTATTATTAATCTAAATTCCATTAAATATGTTGGGATATGATTCCATATAAACCCCTTAACTTAAATTTTATTTAATATGATGAGACACACCTTTATATCCCATCAAACATTTTTATGAATTTTAAAGTCACGCTATTTTGCTGCCGAAATTTAAACGCCATTTTCCATACCAAAATCATTGTGTAGTGAATAAAATACTTATGAATATATAAAGGGTATTAATATTTATGCACATTTACATATTTAATGGTACTTTAATGTGTTTATTACACATTTCTTAATCTTGTAATAACTTCTTATGATGAATTATTCCATGTTATATGATCCATGTAGAAAACTTATGCATGAAATGAAATGTTTAAGAAGGGTGCGCCCTAATTGTTATCTAATGCATTAGGTAAAGATTAGTATCATGATACGTTATGTGAAATGAGGGTTTAATCGTTCTATATAATGTAAAATGAGGGTTTACTCATCTTCCATGTGCAATGATCCTTGGTTCATTTTAAAATCATGTTTAATGTTGTTGCCACATTTCCTTGTTATGTTTATCATGTTATATGATGCCTTTAAGATCATGTTTATATTATGCCACATTGATATGCCTATTTCCTAACATGAATTTTATAATTCATTTTATGAATTTTTCACTACCTTACAGGGCTTTATATCTCCCCATTTTATTATGCATGTCCTCAGGTTATCCCATGCAAAGCTATGTACGAGGGAATATTTTTTTCATGTAATGGAGGTTTTCAATATGATGTTGCGTCCTAAGTTTTATGTTGTAATGTAATACTCAAAATTCCCAAATACACTATAAATATCAATCTTATATGTTGAATCAAGTGATTATTTCTATATAATAAATCATGTTTAAGTGTGTAATAAATAGTAGGTGTGTCATAGATGGTATCCGATGGAGTTTAGTTTTATTTGGGATCATGATTAGAACACCCTAGTAAAGAATTAGAGATAACACTATTAGTAATTAAAAAAATACATATGTTTTGGTGAATATTTAGCATGTGTTTTATCATGAAAATGCATCCCTATCTGGATACGAGCAGGTAGAGGTGACTCTGGCACAGAGGAACCTAGGGGTGAAAACCCTGACAAGGAGTTTCGGTCTTGACTTCGGGCATTCTATTACAAGAAAAAGGCATTGATTCAATCATGGTTACGATACTCCCTGGGGATATTCTTTGTTAAATTCAAAAGATTATTATAATCCCATATTAAAAGAATTAAAAATTCCCCTAAGAATATATATTAGAATGTAGATCATGAAGATCATTGATTGATGACTATGGATTCATAATTTAAGGAAATAAATGTTATTTATAAGTCACCAGTTTTGTCCATGGATTACCCTATATGTGTTACCCCTAAATTTTCATTTATTCTAGCTGATGTCCGGTAATAGGAGGACTCGAGCTAGCAACTATTGTAAATATCAATATGACGACTGTAAAAATGAGATGCCCAATATTATGGGAGCAGGAATCATGAACTTTGTCATGCTTCTCTCTTATTTAATTCAAGAATTGAATAGAAACATGGGTCACGAGGAACGTTCAACCCCCCATAACAATGAACAAGTTGCTATCAAAAGATTCATGAGACAAAGACCTCCTACTTTTAATGGATCATATGATACCCCAATCACCGAACAATGGATCAACTCCATTGTAAAGATATTATCCATCCATCAATGTTCTGAACAAGAGAAGGTTCTCATGGATTCTTATCGTATGGAGTGTGAAGCTAATAAGTGGTGTACATTGATCACAAATACAAAGCCTGAGGAGAAAATCAAGGCATTGTAATGGAAGGATTTTGGTAAGTGGTTTGTCGATAAATATTTTATGTGCACCCTTCGAATTAAAAAGGAAATGGACTTCCATGCCCTCAAAAAAAAGAAACGAATCTATCAGAGCATTCAAGGAAAATGTCAAAAGTCATGCATGATATGCATCTAGCTTTGTTGTTACCCCCGAATGCACGGTTGACTGCTTCTTTAGTGGGACAAAACCTAGCTTTCTGAAAGCGCTGGTGATCTGTGAACTTGACCGCTATGAGAAAATTTTCCCATGTGCCCTCAAGGTCTAAATGGAGATCAGAGAATCTCAAGGGTATCATGGAGATATGAAGCGTACAGTGGAATTCAATGATTGTAGCCCAATAAATAAATCCAATGGTGCTATGAAGATTCAACACCACACTTGCTAGATGTGTGGAATGAAGCACCCTGAAAATAGCATGAAGGCGATGAGGAAATGATATAGGTGTGAAATAGAAGGACACATTACTATTAACAGTCAGTAAGAAAAACCAGCATCTAAGACATTAGATATGAATGCTCTACACAACACTCAATGCATTTTTCACTTGTTTGACTACAATGAACTGGATCGCATTGCAAATCAGTGCCCAAATCCTAGGGTTTTAGGATGCAACCAACAACCTCCATGGTAGAAAGGGAGATGATTTTCCATCACTACCCAAAAAAGTGAACCTCGACAACGAAGTGGTCATAGGTACACTAGTTATTCATTCATGAATAGCAAACTCAATTTTTTATTCTAGTTCATCACATTCTTTTATATGTAGAATGTTTAGTAGAAAATTCACATCACCAACACAAATCATGGAAATATATATGTTTTTGAGTATGGAAAATGGAGCAATCATTACATCCCATGAATAAAACCCCTCCCCTATCATAATCTGTGGACTAAACATACCATCAGACCTTTTCATATTCCCTCTTTTGGAATTTCATATAATTCTATGTATGGATTGACTTTCCTTATATAGATCAAACATAAATTTTCGTGAGAGTGAAATCAATCTCTACATAGTGAATCGACCCCCGATTCTATACAAGTTCAAGGAGGAAGATGAATATTCTTTAGCTCCATCCTTGAAGACATTCCTATTTTGAGGGAATTCATGGAATTGTTTCCCAATGAATTGTCTGGTCTTCCTCCAAGAAATGTTGTTGAATTCACAATTGATTTTATATCTAGGGGATAAAAATATCCAATAATCCATATAGAATGGATATTTTGGAGCTTGAGTAGCTGAAAAAAATACAAGTGAATCTGGATAAAGTTTTTATATGCCCAAGTGCTTCACCATGGGGTTCACCTGTCCTCTTCTTCAATAAGAAGAATGGATCAATATGCCTTAGCATAGATTTTCATGAGCATAAAAAATCATGATAAAGAACATGTATCCCATCCAACAAATTGATGACTTGTTCGATCAACTATGTCGAGCATAATATTTCTCCATGATGGATTTGTTGATGGGATATTATTAAGTAAGGGTGACGAAGGAATATATCCCCAAAACTACTTTTCGTACAATATACTGGCACTATGAATTCATATTAATGACTTTTGTACTCCCCAATGCTCCAAAAATATTAATGGAAATGATGAATAGATTCATTATAGATTACCTTGACAAATTTTTGGTAGTCTTTAATGATTATATTCTAATATACACCAAACCCATGGAAGATCATGAGAGGCACCTAATAACTCTACAAGAGACCTTTTGGTAGGATAATCTCTATGAAAAGTACATCATGTGTGAGTTATGCTTGATGTATGATTCATTATTAGTCCATATCATTACATGTAATAGGATAAAAATGGATCCCTCCAAGACAGCTGAAATATAGGGATGGTTGAGGGAAACATTGGTAATGGAAATTCAATGATTTTGGGGGATAGCTGGATATTATCGATGATTTGTGAGAAATTTATCATGACTGTCCAACCCTATAACCAGTAAAAATCAAAAGGGAGTAAAGATTTCTATGAGTGATGAATGTGAAGAAAGCTTCAAGGAGTTCAAATAGAGGATTATCATTGTGCATGTGCTGACTTTACCCACAAGTGGATAACGTTTTTTGGTATTCATTGATGCTTCAAAGATGGTCTCAGATGTGTGTTGATGAAAAATGAAAATGTAATTGCCTATGATTCATGTAAATTGAATGTTCATGAGCATAATTATCCAACACATTATTTGGAGTTGGTTGCAGTGATCTTCACTTTAAAAATTGGCAGTATTATCTCTTTTGGGAGAAGTGTCAAATATATACGGACCCCAAAAGCCTGATGAATATATTTACACAGAAGGTGTTGAACATGTGAAAATATAGATGTATAGAAATGATAGAATATTGTGATTTCTCAATACATTACCACCCTACGATAGAGAACATTGTGGAAGATGATCTATGTAGAAAGGAACATTCATCTCTATCATTGATGAGAATTGAAAAGGATACACTATTATTAGTTTTTAAAATGATGGAAATGGTAATAATTAATGGAGGAACATCATCAATCCATTCTCAAAGAATTTATTAGACGTCCCTCATGGAGAAAATCAAGGATTCTCACAGAAAGTATGTGGAAATTATGAAAAGTGTGGAACCTATCAAAAATGGAAAATCCTCATAGTTAGTGGTTAAAATGGATGGAATTGTGAGATTTGGGTCACGATTATGTATACCATATGATCCAGAGATAAAGAAGGAGATTATGGATGACTTACATAGATCGAACTTTTCTATTAACCTCGGGAGGACAAATATGTATCTAGATCTCAGAGAGAACATTTGGAGGGACAATATGAAAATAGAGATTGATGAATATACATCAAAGTGCCTGGTATGTCAGTAAGTGAAGCATGAGAGGAAAAAGTATAAGGCGATGATGAAACCACTACCCATACCAACATGGAAGTGGGAAAAGATTACCTTGGATTTCATCACTAAACATCCAAGTAAATCTTGAGGAAACAATACTCTATGGGTCATTGTGCATCGTATTTCCAAGGCTGCTGACTTAATCGTGATTTAAGAGGACATCTCACTGGATCAACTTTCACGGATTTACATCAAAGTAATGGTAAGGCTTCATGGAGTACCACTATCTATTGTATCCATTTGTGATCGAAGATTCCCCAAGAAGTACCAGAAAATTCACCAACATTCTCTAAGAACTAAACTGAATTTAGTACAGCCTAGCATCCTCAAACTGATGACCAATCGGAGAGAACTATATCGGAACTAGAAGATATTCCAGGATCATGTTCTATAGACTTAAAATGAGGATGCGACCAATATCTTTCACTCGTTAAATTCATCTACAATAACAGTTTCCACTCTAGAATACAAATGGCACTATATGAATCCCTTTATGGAAAATGGTGAAGAACACCGGCACGTTAGGATGAAGTCAGTGAGCGTAAACTACTAGCAAAAGAAATGGTTGAGTAAGTGGTGGAGAAGGTGAAACCCATTCAGTAGCATATCAAGGAATCCTAGAGTTGACATAATAATTATGCAGATAACCTTCAATAAGAACATGATATTAAAGTAGGACCTAAGGAATTTCTATTCATATCTCTGTGGAATAACTTCATGTGGTTTAGAAATAATGTGATGTTAAGTTATAGGTACATCTTCCACTTCATTATTCTTGATCGTGTTGGGGCTGTGGCCTATCGAATAGCACTTCCACCTGCTATTTCCAAATTACATGATGTCTTCCATGTATCCCTCTTAATAATGTACATAAAATACCCTTCACATGTACTATCTTTAGACGTGGTCTTGTTAAGGGATGATATTTCTTATGAGGTGAAACCAGTGAAGATATTAGATCGTAGAGAAAAAGATCTATGAAATAAGACAATTTCCATCATTAAGGTGTTGTGGTGAAACCATAGCCTTCATGAAGCGATGTGGGAATCAAAAGAAAATGATGAAGAATAGTTATCCACATCTGTTTTAGTGTAGGAAAAGGAAATTTTGAGGGAAAATTTTCTTAAGGGGGGAAGATTGTTATGACCCAAACATTCATTACTGAAAATTTTTCTTCATTTGATTAAATGTATCATTATGTAAAATCTTTATATAAAAGTTAACTTCATTTGTTTAATTTTTTTGGATTTTAAAATACTATTATGAATTGTGACCATTGATAATATTGTCGTTGAATAATGATCACATGATTAGTAAAATTATTGGGTTTTAACAAATCCAATTTTCATGGAAAAATGAAGCGACGACCTCATCTAGTAGACTTGCCCAATACGAAGCCAATTTGTCAGAGCTCGGAAATGAGGTGGACTTATTAGGCTTCTCTCTTGACCAATACCATGCAAAGCACGAATACATTATGGTTGAGTGGAACCTCCTACGATTGAATTGGAAGTTGATAGAGATTACCACCTGATCAATGTTATCTGTGCCACCCCAAGATTCTGTCACCATCACACACCTTACCCATCTGTCTTATGCGGTTGATATAAGGGGTTATGTAAAAATAAATTAGCAAAATTAGTATGTTAATTATTTTTTTATATAATAATGAATATACATTCATTTTATTATTATTACCTCGTAAATATTTTTTAAAGAAAAAAAGTATTTTTAGTTAATATTCTACAATGAAATATTTTAGGTTGAATTAATGAATTTTTAATTTAAAAAATATTTTAATAAAATAATATTATTATTAAATTAATTTTTGTTATAGATAAATGGTCGTATAATTTTTAGCAATTCAATAATAATTTTTATTGTGTTTTGAAATCTATTTTAATCAAAACCCGTGATTTTTCGACAAATGTCTTTTTTTTATTTTAAAAGTAAAAAATTCTAATTTTTAAAAAATATTTTGAAAAAATGATTATTTTATTTTGAATCAGGACGTCAAAAATTTCCAATGCTGAATTTTTCATAATATTTTTAGACAGACGAATTTTTGGGTAAAAATTAAATTCATTTTAAATATATAATGTGTTTTATTACATCATAATGACACAATAGTGTGTTAATAAAATACTATAAATTATATGTTCGGCCAATATATGTTTCACCATTAATATTATGTGAATTTAGGTTTTTTGATTTATTTTACATAACATTAGTGGACTATCCATGTGTAAAAAAACATTTTGTCTTTTTAAATTTTTTTTCTTTAATGTGTGAATCACCTCCACATAATCAACCCTATTATTTTAAGAAGATAAGACATTGTCCTTCTAAAATATTTTTTACCACTCCCCTTTGACAAAAAACCATGGGAAAAAACATAATCTAGGTTGTGTTATTGATTAGATTAACGTTTGGTGACCCAGACCTAAATATTAAAGAATTACATATCCTTTCTAATATAAACGCATCCATGCTCCATATTCCACATTACTAAAAGCCTTTGGAGTTTGACCAACATGTTCCCTACCATCTCTATAATTATCCCAAGGTTCCCTAATCTCCCAATAAGCCTCTCTCAAGCCTCTCCCAAGCCTTTAGGGATCACACTTCATTGTAAGGGATTTCCTCTTTTCTCATTTTTGTCTATGTTTCTTAATATTGTTATTCCATTTTGTTTTCAATTATAAATATTATGGTATTATTTTAAACCTCCCCCATAATATCATATATATTTTTTAAATGATTATATACCTCCTTACCTCTAATCAATTACTTCCATGTGCACCCTTTATAATGCCAAAATTGCATAAAAAATTTCTCCCTCTTTATTTATATTCAATAAATTATTTTGTATTATAAATATAAATTCCATTAAATGTGTTCTGACATGTTTATATATTATCCCATTACTAGAAATTTCGTTTAAATATGATAAGACACCCATTTGTATCTCATAAACCATTTTTACAAATTTTTATGTCACGCCGTTATGCTGGTGAAATTGCACCGTGATTTTCCAAGCCATAATTATTATGTAGTGAATACCATACCTGTGTCTCTACCAAGGGTATTCACCATTACGAACATATACATATTTAATTGTACTTTAATGTGTGTAATCCAAATTTCCAAATCGTGGAATAACATATGATGTTGAATGATTCAATGATATATGATCTATGTGGAACACTTATGCGGAACACTTATCCGTAAAATGAAATGTATACAAAGGGTGTTCCTTGATAACACTCCAGTGCATTGGATAAAGATTATTATCATGATAAGTCATGTGCAATGTGGGTTTACTCTTTCTAAAAATAGTGCAATGAGGGTTTACTTAGGCTCCATGTGCAATGAGCCTTGGCTCATGGTAAATTCATGTTAAATATTATTTAGACATTTATATGTTATGTTAATAATGTTATATCATGCCTTTATGTTCATGTTTATATTATGATCCATTGATATGAATACTTCCAAACATGTATTGTATATTTCATGTTATGCCTTGTTCACTCCGTTATTGGGCATTATAGATCACCCTTTTTATTTATGTCCTCATGTTATACCATGCCAAGATTAGTATGAGGGAATGTAGTTGTTATGTAAAGGATTCTTTCAAAAGGATCTTGTGTCATATGTTTTAAGATGTTATATAAGGTTCTGAAGCACCAAATACACTATACCTCATGATATTCTATGTTGTATCATGTGATGTTTTCTATTTAATAAATCATGTTTAAGTGTGTAATAACAAACAGGGTTTTCATAGTCTCTGACGGAGCGGGAAGCCATATAGTTTCTAGATTCCTATCACATAATTTTATTCTACCATAACATGAATTATATCACATATTCATTGTATAAGGGAAAATTAGACAATGATGGATCTTATATCTCTATCCTTTGATAGTGGTATGATTTTAAATGGAACCACCATTTGTCCCCATACCAATATTAGGATGTTTTACAAGCTTACGTCTCCCCTTCTAAAACCCTCTATCCAATAAATATTAGAAATACATATCAAAATATTTCTTTCTATTGAATAAAGTTTTTGATCCCTATTCCACTCCATTATCCAATTAATTTTTGAAGAATTTTATTTCAAAATGCTTCCTATTGATTCAGTGTATATCAAGGTGGATCAAGAACTCAGATACCGACAGTAGGGGGTGTTCATGGCTTGGTCAAATTATGTCTCATTGCAGTATCACATTGGTCTCTCATTTAAATAGTGTCATGTCTGTTTGACAGACAATCCAACATTTTTATATTTTCTGTTTTATATTAAGGATAAAAAAACATATTTCTCTATAATTATTCTCCTCTTTAAAATGTCTCTTCAAGTAATACTTGTGTGAACCCTAATGAGATGGTCATATATTATGATCAAATGGTTGTTTCAACCACCACTACATATGAGAATGTTATTATTAGGATGATATATCCTCTCACATTGGGATGGAAATTCTTACCTATATCACCCACCAAGGCATCAGTTGTGGTATGGAATTTTGATTCTATTCTCCACCCTAGATCTCCTACAACACTGATTCATTTTTAGGAATATTTAATCCAATAATTTATATTTGAATTCAGTATTAGTTCTATTTTTCTCTTCGTCTAATTTGTGATTTTAGTTCTTGTAATTAATAGATTGTGGGGAATGATCATAATGTTTTTTTAGACAACATAGAAAACTGAGGTTAAAATAAGGACACATTTTCTTCACATGATGGTGGGTTGATTACCAAGAGTAGACTAGGTCATAGAAGGACCAATGTTTCTCATAATTTGAGAAATCTTATTGATGGACTGGATTCTACATGTTCGGATCTATATGGAATTTATAATAAGGATGTTTATCTTATTTGGTGGTTTTACTTCATTCCAAGATGGAAGAGGGTGATGTCTAGGCCATATACTCATGGGTTTCATTAATATATGGTCAATAATACTGACTCACATTTTTCTTCAGAGTGTGACAATGATCAAAATTAAAAAAATAATGATTTTATTGTCTTGAAGAAGGGTATGTAAGGAAATGTTGATTCAATAAATTTTCATGTCAACAAAATGAAAATAAAACTATTAAATGAATAGGATACTCTAATATTCAGAAGAAAATGGTAACTATACCAGTAGACAAAATTATGATGACTGAGGTATGGGAAATGATGGATCCATTTAAGGATTTATCTTACATTACCACTTGATGATGAGGTAGATAATGATAATTATAAGGAGACAAAACTTTATTAGTTAGATGATCCTCACTATCTATTGGAGCTAGATGAATTGTATTGTTTCCAGAATGTGACAATGTATCATCCCATACATTTTGAGAAATATTTGATTCCTGAATTAGTTTTTGTTAAATATTATATAATATTTTACATTTACAAAATAACTACAAAAAAAAAATTATTGTATTCTAATAAAAATAATCATTATATTAGATATTTGGGAAACCACCTTAAATAAAAAATTTATAGCTGGAAGTAAAATATAAAATTGAATAATAAAAATTGGAGAGTATGGATCACCCCAAAATTCTAGAATTTGTTCTCCTATATTAAAATATATAGAAATAAAAAAAATTATTTTACCATTAAAAATCATAATAAAATGAATATATACCCATACGATTATTTTTAATGATTCATTAGTGAAATAATTATGTATTATTTATTAGGTAAAAGTGAAATGTTATCTTTGGGATTTTTTGATTATATAACCCTTGGTCAATATGATTATAGGAAAATATACCCTTTGCTGATAAATTAACCATTATAATATGTGTTTATATGTAGTTTTGAAAAATGATAATTGATATATACTGGATAATCAATGGGATCAAACATCAGATTCATGCAGTTTGAAGCCCATTTGTCATAATTTGGGGGAGGAGATATATCATCAATATAGTTCTCCCTTGACTAATCCATTACTAAGCTTCATCATGTGAATCATTAATCATATTCAAAATATGAGGAATTTAATTTTTTGGAGATTAAAACGTGGTCAATGTTAGTTGATACAACAAATAAAATAACCACAATTTCAGACCGTATCCTTAAGGAGTATACTTCTATAATAAGGGGTAACACGTAAGAACCATACAAAATTAAAGTAAAAATTATATTGTATAAGGAAAAAAAATTTCCATATATTCATCAAAGTAATTATTTTCTCAATAAAACATATTTCTCATTTATATTTATTTGATAATTTTATTTTTTAATGAAAATAAAATATAATTGAAATTTTCTAGAAAATATATATAAAATATTAATAAACTCATTTATTTTAAATAATTTTTTATCTCATAAAATATTAATTTAAGAAAAAAATATCATAATAATAATTATAAGATAATTTTAAAATGAAATTGCAAAATTTTTATATGTTTCAAAAATTTGGATGTTCTTAAAACTACTATTTTGAAAGAAACATGTAATTTAATATATAAAATTTTACTTTCATATATTTATAGAATTATTTTAGGAGAATATACATTATATTTTAAATTATCAAATTAAAATTATATTTGGGTGAAATTATCAAAATTTTATAAAATTCATTAATTTTTCTACGAATAGTCAAAATAAATTTATTTGGATTTCTATTTTTTTATTGACATCATATTTCTTTCGTAGTGATTTAATTATTTATTTAACACAATACATGATAAAAAATATGTTATATTATTAAAATTATGTATTTTAATAGATTTATTCTTTTATTAAAACGAGATGTGAATTTTTGAAATCTAATAATGTAAAAATCATTTTTGAAAACATTACATTGTAGAATAATTATATTTTTATTAAAAAGAAGAATTAAAATATGTATTTTTATATTATTGTATTAAATTATCATAAAATTAAACTAAATTCTCGAAACCTAAGTGAAACAACATTGTGTATGACAATGATTTTTCTTTTTACCAGAACTATATTTACTGGACTTAAATTTGGAATTAATTTAAAAATTCCTCTAATTATTGTAGAAAAAACAACCTATTTAAGAATTTCAATTCACTAAAAGTCAATTCTCCATGAATATCATGTGAATTTACCTCTCTTGGATTCCCCCAATGGGTTTTCAAGCCACGAAGGATCTAGTCATCATGATCTAGGAGTAACAGAGCATGGTATGGTAATTAACCATAAATTTTCTTCATTTCAAGTACCTCTTTTGTAAATATATTCTCAATAAAATAATTAATATCTTTTTTACCCAATTTTATAATTCCACAACTTCCAAATTATTATTTTTTCAATTGGATACACATTTCCACTCTTAATTAAACCTTTTCTAAAACCTTGTTTTATTACCATCATGATGATAAATTTATTTCTCAAAATTAAATCCATACATAAGAGATTTTTTTGGTTTTCATTTTTTTGAATTCCCAATCCTATTTTATTTCATGTGGTAGTCACCTATATGATAAAACAATCATTCGCTTTTAGGGATTTACTCATAAGAAACTCACATTCCATTTTAGTGGGTTAAAATTACATAATTAGGTTGTATATAAACTCTTTTGTATTCCAAGATTTTTTATAACAAACCCATTATTTATTCCACACTAGTTATTAATGTAATTTAATATTAAGATATATCTGGAACAATAAA
Organism: Viscum album; assembly: GCA_963277665.1. NCBI lineage: Eukaryota > Viridiplantae > Streptophyta > Magnoliopsida > Santalales > Viscaceae > Viscum > Viscum album. Next base: position 2,101,874,321 of record OY728128.1, on the reverse strand, counting down.
ATTAATACATATGATAGGTTTTCACTAATATCAATCCAATACATTGGGTAAGGAATATAGTTTTTTGATATGACATGGTTTATGATTCCTTGGTGAATAAACATGGTAATGTTCAATTAAGAATCCTTAGTGACATTCCTTGGTGATTATTCTACCTTCGAGGTGGTGCATTTTGAGTATGGAGGAAATGGTATGACGATAATTATCACCCATCTCTTTGTCCATCGATGGTTTATTTTCAAATTAACAATTTTGTTTGATTCGACTCATTCTATATCATTATTCTTTAAAACAGGGCTGGATTAACCCCACTTGGACTGGGAAATTCACCCCTTTTTCATTGAAAAGGATATTCCATATTCATATGGTCTTAGGGGGAAATTACACGTGGTAATATACTAGAGAATTCGGTTCTCAATGGATATAACATTCATGGATTTTCTCCAACGGCATTATTAACGGAGCTAGAAACACCCAACAGCATAGGTATCTATGATTCATTGACGTTCTTTGTAAAGACATGAAATTTTTGATTGCTGATTCAACCAATGACACTTACGGACTCTATTAGTTGAGAGGATGATAATTCGGTCTCACCACACACTTTTCAGCATGGAAATTTTCCTAATTTAAGACTATATTATTAATTTATGTCATATTTATATATTCATGAATTATTAGTTCTTTCTGGAAGATTTTTTCCATGGTAAACCCCTGGATTGCTTGATTTTCATAGGCATGCAAATGGATTTGTTCATATAAAGGTGATGCTGACATGAGCCATACAATAAGGCTCTTAGGAGATTATCGTCATCCCGGGGGGATGAAAGGTGACATGATGATGGGATTAGACCCATAAAATGGGTTTCATATGTATCCTCAAGATTAGAATCAGAACCCATGGAGATCTTAATTATCTGAAGCTTATGAATAGAAGATACCCATTTGGGGGACATTATAGGTGAACCCTATTTGATTGGAACCCTTTTGAGCTCACCAGTTCAACTAGGCATCCTATTTATCCTGTTTCGTTCTGGAATCAGAGTTCTCATAGTTCATATTTTATGGAGATTATGCATAAGAGATGCCCATTTGCAGGGAACAGGATTTGGTGAACCATTTTGGGTGGGCACCCTTTCATGCTCGAGAATTTAAGTAGGCTTCTTGTGTATCCTCATTTGATCAGGAATAATAGATGTTTTAGTTCAGATGGTGTGAATATTTGAATCATTACAAACCTATAAGCCTACGTGAGTCAAGATTCGTGTTAGAAACAAGAGGATTCCAGAGATCCAACCAACCACATGCTTCCTCTATTGTTTATTGGGGAGGGAGAGCCTATGGTGGAAAAGGCCTGGGAAAAAGTGGTCAAGTGCACAGAGCGATGAAACATTCTAGGAGAAGTTGTATTAAAGTTCATGCGACTCAGAGATGGAATATTGGGGACAAACCTCAGTTGGAGGACCCCAAAAAATGTTCTCAGAATGGAAGAAGTTGTGTCCTCATCATAGGGGGAGAGAGAATAACCTGTTTGACTGATCAACATTCCTCATTGAATGGAAAATCAGGTGATCACCCTTATTCCCTATAATAGGAAGGTTCAATTTCGCATCCCAGGTTGGACTCTAGGTTACCATGGGAATATATACCCACTGTCATTATTGAATCCCAAAACATTGTGGGGAGATACTTCGTGACTCCACTTATCATGGGTATTTAGACTCAAAAGGGTGTGCTGATACACCCAATGGTTTGATCATCCTTGTATGGTGGCTTTAGAGGAGACTCTTTCCTGATGGCATAGGATTGGTTCGAAGATTGATTATGGAGGACTGTACGGTAGTGGAGGAATGTGGTTGGAACCATATGAAATAATAACTGGAAATACCCATGTATGTGTAGTATTTTCTTATGTGGGATGAGGGAAGATATTCATACCATATTGGTCTGTCATGACGGTTTGGGTTCCACCCACATACTGGTGCATTATGTGGAACCATGTTAATTACGTGGAGAAATACACTACATGGAACCCCATTTTTAATTAGGGTTCTAGGGACCATTGCTCATGTTACATTCTTCCAAGATAAGTATATGGTTCACAGTTTCACAATTTAGGTTCATGGTCCACATTTTATTATTATTTTTCCCTGTTTTATGATTCTCAGTAAGCTATACATGTGGAGAACGTGATTCACAATTTGGTATTCTCTGATGACTCCATATTCAAGCCAAAATATTTTCCGAGTTCGTACAACCTGTGGGTCCCCATCAATTTTCATCATACGTCACCCCTCAATTTCGTTATTTGTCCCTTTTTTAGAGCATCGGGGAAATCATATATATTTTCAGGTGGCACAATATGAGGAGGCCCATAAAGATATTTCATGACCAGTAGAATAATCGATCAACCAGGTATGGGGGAGGCCACGGTTCGTGATCATTGTTTACAAAACCGTGCCGGTTTTCTTTGCCCGCAAACTACATAGTTCACGAGATTGTATGCAGATAAACTTCGCATTCAAGATTCCTTCATCGATGGATTTTATAGTCCACCTTATTTGATGACCATATCTATATAGGCTATTTGTTCACTAATTATTTCACGTATCAGTGGTTTTTGATCCAAGTGGTCCATGGACCCTTCCTGAGGATGGTATGTGTTCCACATAAAATTATTTGAAAATAGGAATTCCTTCAAGTTTATTTTGAAATTTTAATCTCTATTTGAGTCCATTAACCTTTCTAGTCTTGTAGGGGTATTTTCATCATTCTACAATGTGGGAGTTTTTTCTTCCCTTATCAAATTTTTTAGTACCCTACAATTTCCCCCAATGGAATGGGGTCCGTTCAGAAATAAAAGATAAATATTCAGATATTGAATCAGTCTTGAATAGAAATGGTTTAACATATAACAGATTGGATCAGTATGATGGGACCATGCCTATATAAAGTGGCCCATCAAATTTTTCATTTCCTGTTTCTCATGGGAAAAACTCCTCTAGACTCCCATGTCATCCTTTAAATTTGTTTATCGTATTTCTCTTAAAAATTAATTTTGAGAACCGCTTTGTGCATGCCATGAACTGATACTTTCAACTTTTCTCTCTCTATGTACAAATTTTTTTTATCATGAACGGTATTATGGAATTTATTTATCAAAATCCACAGTCTGTATAGGAAAATAATATGATTCTTTTGTGCCCATATACCGATCATAGATTGGAGAACTAAAATTTAAGAACTAATCATTTGAACATAAAATTTTATCCCACAATCGTTGAAAAATAACTTAATAAGGCCTAGGATCATGTTTTCATACTCCTAAAAAAAATTTCTCCATCAAACAATCTACAAGCAAACTCCTCATTGATGGTCTGTGTACCATGGTAGTATGCCGTGAAATGCATCTGCGTACTTTAGATGTATGTATGGTTTCTTCCACACATTATTTAGTACGTAGAACATGCCTACCATGTACCATTTCTAGAAAGATAACATGGAGTCCTATGTTGACATATTTTAATTCATTTAGTCTTTACATTGTAAATTTTATCCAACAATTTTTATTTGACTGAGATATTATCGGCTTATGGATCTTATGTTGCAGGCTAAAATTCCTGCTTCACAGGCTGTGAAAAAATCGATGAAGATAAGGGTGACCACAGTAGGGAATACTGAGGATTATCTTTGAGCCAATGTTATTCCTCCAGATAGATTCATAAAGGACTTCTTCACACAATTATCATTGATTACCAACAATTTATATAGTTTCCAATTTAAAACTTTGGTATCCCTAATGACATTCCTCTACTGTTGGCTGACCCCGATACCACATTAATCATCGTAGAAGCACAGCAATAACATGATTGCGCCAGCATTTCCCTAATAGTAGAAGTCATATCTTTTCCAATTCATGAGAACATATTCATATTAAGAGGTCCGACATGAACTTAGGGAAATTATAGGTGTCATAATGGTTTCTTGAGACTGGGTGACCAAGAGTACCAATACATTATCAATATCTCCCTTGAAAATCCAAATGGAGGGTGGAGCCCCATGTGGGATCTGTGGGGAGGAGGTTTTTTCTCCGATGAACAAGACTAGGAATTCTGGGTACATCAGAACTGTTTCGAGTCCCTTAACAAGATGGAGGCGGGGGCCTTGTATCATGCAGCATGTGCTTCTCAGTTTTGAGTCTTCCCTCAAGGAGAAATCCTTCCTGGGTTGATGAGTTGCTATTATTAAATCCTAAAAACCTTACAATTATACATTCATAGGTGGGAATCATCTTATGGGATATCCTCTAGCTTGGAGGACTCCCCATAGTTTCAGTGATGTGTGATTTTTATCTCTTGGAAGCTACTACATGGAATTTCAATGACCACGTGTCCTCTTTGAAAAAGTGTTTATAGGGTATTGAATATGGATTACATTAACATCCCCTCTAGGATCTCTATCTTATCCCATTTGAGGCATGGATTGTATTATTCATGCAGGTGAATGGACCTAAGCTGATGGCTCGCTGCAATAAAACTCATCCATCTGGTCAACCCCTCCAAACTCTATGGTCATATTGTGTTACCGTTGAAGCAAGATGATATACCACATGGGATTATGAACTTCAACTAGGAATATAACCGACACTTAGATTAGTATGTTTATTTTCCATGACTTTAAGTGTGGATGACGTTTCCCGTCCCGCGACATATGTACCGGGGTTTGGGAATGTACATAGATGATGGAGGCCAAGATGGTAGAGGGTCGAACAATTAATATTGCCCTTATTACAATCTCCCAACTTTATGAGTTGTAGGAAAAAATACAGGAAGGGTAGCCCCCACATAGTCATAGTGCACCGTTTCAATATTTTTTATAGGTGGATGGAATAAAAAAATATCTTATTATGAATATCAGTATACTGTGAAGGTTCATCATTCTAAAGTTCAACATGCACTTCACACCATTTTTTTCATTCTACTGAAGACTCTATGAATTATTTATGTGGTCAGACTGATGAATGATGACTCTCACTTATCGTTTTCAACGCATCCCACTCTTCATGGGTCATTAAGAGGTGCCAGTAGAAGCTCATTGGAGGAATTATCATACGTCATCATGCTTTGAGATGGTCTTCTAACATCTCATATATAATGAGTAGTCATTTTTGAGCCATATATCCCCTCAGGGTTTTCTAGGCAATTCTAGATGCCTTCAACAGACTGCACTGGTTACGCCTATTCAATTATGGTAAGAGTCTCATCCAAAAATTCCTCATCAGTTATGGATTATGATGATGCATGATAGTGTAGAAATGGATGTTATAATTCCTAACAGAATGGGATCCACATTTCAATCGCTGGAGTATTCCCTTTTGTGGGTGGACTGTTACCTTAATGGGGTGCTGAGAGAACCATTTCGATGGGTGCAGAAACCGTTAACTATTCCCTACCCAATTCTCACCCCAACAATAATAGCACACATTCCTTCTACTGTGAAGATGGAAACAACTATGCCTTCTTCTTCTGTCCGTCTAGAAGTCGTGATGGATACACCACTTGTTCCTGCCATTATGGTAAGAAGATGGTCATTTAAACGTCAAAAGTGACCAGGAGGGGATCAATTGGTTCAACCTATCACAGTGGGGGTGATTCAGAATTCTTCCCTCTTAGGGATATTTCCCAATACCAAAATGAGTCTGGAAAAAGCAGAGTATCATCGTCCACCCTGGATGTTGTGGCTAGACCTCCACATCTGACACCAGTGGATGAACTATTTGAGGTAAAATAGAGTCCCCATATTGGGGGACCTATATTAGGTCCCTCCCCACTTATTTGATGATTCTTTCTACATATATACATGTTGTGGTGGGGGAGGATCAATGTACTAGAGCTGTGGGGAGATACCATGCAGTGCGATGGAAGGCATGGATCCAGTTATGTGCTCTTCCCCAAGAGAAACAAATGTCCAATTTTGCTGACGACTTTGAAAATTTTCTGCAATTATTCACTAAGATGGATTCTAGTGTCTTTGACTATCATCACTTATACCTATTCATATACAATAGTTCCATTTATTGATAAGACCTTTCCTCCTACAAAGACAATTTTTCCATGTTCAATTCTTCCCATCATGAGGTGATGACCTTCAGAGGTGTTTCAGAGGAACTCGATCACATAGAGGCCGAGGAGGCGAATGATCATGATTTTATTGAAACCAAAATAGAAGAATAGTAATATTTTTCGGCCTGCGTAGCAAGGACAAGGGATCAAATGGCCTCTTTTCATGCCAAATATGAATCCATCTAGAAGAAAGGGTGGGACCGTGAAGTCTTCTAGGAGAGTCTATGCCCGAAAATCAATGTTTAAATGGAGGGGAGGGCTTCATTGGAGAAAGATATTGATGGGTGATAGAAATCAAATACCATCCTTCAAGAAACATTCAACCAAGCCTCATTGTAGCTCCGTCCCATATCATTTCATGTACTCTTTAATTTTATTGATACTTTAGAGAGACTTTGAACTATAGATGTTCCTCCATTTTCATGGAACTTAATGAAACTTATTTTCATTTAAATCTATATTCTATTCATTTTCATGTTATTTCAAGTGATCATAATCTATAATATAAACATCATTTTGATTATAAATTAATTTCAAACCATGAAAAATAAATTAAAAAAATAGAATAGGGATCTTTTATTCCTGAGTCGCAGAACTCATCGAGTGTAGATAGACTGTTGTTGAGGATTTATGGAACACCTCAAAAACATTTATGTTTTTTTTTATTATTACTCTAATTTTTTCCTAATACTTCTTGGAATAGACATAGGGGGAATAACTTGTTTTTTTTCATAGGCCACCCATCTGGGGTTTTCAACCTAGCATTATTTAATTCTCTTTTGATGGATCAATGTATTTCAACTAACTGATACTTTACTTTTACCTAGAGTTGATTTTGTGTATTTTACCTCTAGAGCGTATGGCGTATTTTTAAGTAGAAGTTCATATTCCTTACATTGAAATTCATTAGTATTGTATTACTTTTAAAATATTTGACCAAACATATCAGGTTTGGGCCCCAATTCGGGATTGTTTTCTGAGAATGTTATAATATCCTTCAGACATGGATTAGGGATTTTTTATGACCATATGCTTGGGAATTTTGTACCTTCATGAGGCTAAAAATTTAATTTTGGCAAACTAGGGTAGGAGAAGACTCTCTAGGGTACATTTTTGTGATAGATGGACATTCATTAGGCAACATATGCATAGCCACCATGGTATGATGTGCATAGTAAATCACAAGTGTCTGCAGGACATTGGCCTTACATCATCGATAACCTGGAAGGGTAATGAAAAATTTTGAATTTATTTTTATGTAGGGATAAAAAGTGGATGGCTGGCCTAAGTATTGGAATATGAAAATATTAGGGACATTCATATCATCTTTGAGTGGGAAATTGTTCCCCCAATCTTCTTACTTGAATAAAGGAGAGTTGGTGAATGGTGAGTTTAGTTGGAAGTCTCTTTTATGTTAGGTGATTTTTGAAGGAGGAAGGTATGTAAGGAATTATCAAATGATTTACAAATATTGTATGTCTTATAGGACATAGATTTCATTTTAGTGAACATAGATAGGGAAGGAATCTCATGAGTATGAATTTTCCTTTGATTAACAATCATTTTGTAGGAAATATATACCGAACCTCCAAGGAATGTTGTATACAGTCAAAAAAGGTGTTTTCCAGACAGTTTCCTTCCATATCTGATGGATACTGAGAAATTTCATGATATGGTATGGTAAATTTGACATGGGTTGAACTTGAACACGAAAAGGGGAAATTTATTTGAACTTTTCTTAGAAATGAGTGGAGGGAACTCCTCTATAGTATAAGGATCAACATCACGCATATGGATGGGGTATCCGTTGAAACATCAAAAGGGGCTAGTGATGAATCGGTCCAGTATGATCAGATATATCTAGTATTTGTGTATGGAGGATAATTTTAACCATGACATTGAGTGCCCTTTAATCCGGAGGGATGTTACGAGGCTTAGAATCCATTTGGTGTTCTGAGATGGGAGAGGAATCTATTTGGGAATAAATTTCCTTTTAGTGACATCCATTTTTCTAGAAAAAATATTTTCAGATATTGGGGAAAGATGGGAATAAAGAAAAAAAATGTGTCCATAGGACACATACCATCCATCTCAAATGGCCTCGAATTATTATGGGGATTGAAGATCGCTCATTGCTTGTATTTTGAGGTATGGAAAGAGTGTTTCCTGGAATACTAGAAACATTTGCGATGTGATTTACTAATGAAATTTGGTATCCTATATGTATATCTGGCTCACACATTAGGTGATGCAGTCATCCCATCTATGGGGAGCCTAATAATTTAACATCATATGGCTTGAACGGAGGGTTCATCTTGTGGACGAGAACCATTATATTCTTTTTAGTGTCGTTCTGCAAGGACCAAATTCCTGGGCCGTTTTCTCATAATGTTATGGTGGATCTCTCACTAATATCTGTAAGATCACATGAGCTATGCCCAATGTAAAAAATAAGGGATTACAACGTTTTTGGGTCACTACCTAATAGCATCAAAATCAATATTAGAGAGAACCCTTGGTTTAAGACAATGCTATGCATTTTCACTTCATACGAAAATGACAATTTGGGCCATGTATTTAAATTCATGTTATATGTATATGATGAGGTGTATTTTAGAGTAATGCAGTGAAGACATTTATGTTTTCATAATGATATTTAATAATTTTGAGTTAATAACAAGTAGGATGTTTTGGAATTCTTTATACATGAGTGATGATATAAGTTATATACCATCAACATAGGGAAACATTAATCTGGAGGAATGAAATGGGGCTTGGAAGCCATTTGGAATACTGAGATGGGAGAGGTCTCTCCTAGGGATGAACTTTCCATTGATTGTCAGCTGTTTTTGTGGGAAACATACGAAGGGCCACCATGGGATGATGTGCATAGTCAAACAAATGTGTTTATAGGACACTTCCCTTCCATCTCTAGTGGCCTTGAATAATTATAGGGATCCTTGTTTTCATGGAATATGGATTTTGAAAAACATGAATGATTTGAATGGGAGCGTATAGAATAACAAGACCATGAATAACCCTGAATTTCTAGAGCTTTCACATAATTCTCACCCTTATATATAAGGGGGAGAAGGATCATTCAACTTCCCATGATTGAGGGGCATGTGTAGGATCTCGTGAAACATGGAACTAGTCCACACATAACTCTTGAAGAATTTTCCCGTTTATTATCATGAAATTAGGTCCTTTCTTTGACTCCTAGTACATGTATGACATATTCATGGAGAATGTGGATGTTTTTTATAGTGTCTAGGCCAAGATTCCAAATCTTGCATCACAGTGTGTCCTACAATTCTAGGGATCAAGACACACATATTTCGGAATGTCACCAATATCAATCTCGATCAGTCCATTTGTGAGGACATGTAAGGGAATTTTTGTTTCATTTTCTATGGGTTCTGTCTAAACCGTACTTCTCAATAATGTTTTTACATAATATAATTTCTACCACTAATCTTATGCTCACATGAGTTATACTCAACATGAGATACAAGTGGTCACAGGGTTTCCATCACAAGAGTTGGGAGGTATATGATCTTATGGAGTCATTTTTTAGCGGGGGGGGGGGGGGGGGGCTAGGACAAGATGAAGGATCGATGATACCTCACTACATATCTCGTAAGGGCAAGAATCAATCCATATACTATTTCGTGAGAGATCATGCGGTTAATTTTCAAATAATTTGGATTCTTTTTGGTATGTGGTTTAACATCTTACAATGAATACATGATTCATAGATTAATTCCATGATTCATGGAAGAGTTCTTTGTAGATTAATGTCATGTGGAAAGGATAATGACTCATAGTTTTGGGTTTCAGAGGATGGGACATGGATAATACCACAATGTTTATCATCATGTTGATTTGGAAAACAACTCATAATTTATGGTTATAGCTTTTGGACCATGACTTCACCTTATTTAGACTCATATTTTAATGTATTAGAGTTTGAACCATTTATTGGGGGTATTATAACTCATTATTTGAGTTCATATATCGATGACCATGAATTTGGGGTTTCTATTACACAATATAATTCATTAGGAACTTTTCATTTGTGGGAACATCGATTAGTTGTTCATCTATTGATGTTAGGGAGTATACTGTATTAGAATAGATGCTATGGATGACATAAGTTCCTTCCCATATTGGTTCATTATTTGGATAATTATTCTCGAGTATCATGGTGGTTCTAAATACTAACACCATTTCTCCATCAAGAAAATATCAAAGACATGCCTTTTTTATGAAGGCATATGCAATCTGGTTTTGGTAATTTCCCAATGGTGTAACGTGGGAAACATTTTTTGTCTAGATGATCCATCTCACCAAACTATCTTTGTTATTTCCCATCCATGGACAGTTGATCACAAATGGACACCTGATGTGATAGTACTTGTATTTTTATAGGAAAAATTGACTCTTCCTCATATACTAGCGAGTATGAGGCTTCCTAGGTGGTTGTGCGGGTCGTGGTCCGATAATCCTATAATGCATGAATGATATTTCTGGGCCACAATTTCTTATCCTTATTAATCACATTTTAGAGTTTGTAGGACAATTTTTGGTTGAAAGCCACTATCTTCCCAATTGCCGATGTGTGGTAGCCAGATGAATGGTTGGATTTGAATCCATATTTTTGTTACACCTTTTCCAACTTAGTAGAGTATAATTTGGTGATGTTGTCTGTCAGTACTATATAAGGAAAACAAAATCATTTGATTATTTAGGCCTTCACAAATCTAACAATTCTTTTTTCCCTGACATATTTAATGTGTATGGATTCATCCCATTTGTAATAGAAGTTTCTAGTTTTGAGTATTAACGATAATTGTTTGGTTTTGGAGGGAGAATATGGTCCCATAACATCCATCCCATATGTAGTGAATGGCCAAGAGTACATAGATGTATGAAGTAACTCTGGGGTTCAGTGTATGAAATTTTAATACACATGGAAAGAATAGAGCTTCTTGGAGAATATGGAACAATACTGTATCTTTAAGGGCCAGCAATATCCAATCAATTTAAATATTCGGATAGAGCATTATTTCTAATTGGTGTGCTCCACAAACTCTGGCATACACTTTATTCTTGATGAAATTAGTCACTTATCCCCCAATGAACCAAATAATGACAATGTGAAGTCCTTGATTGTAGGTAAACATTTCATGGTTTACACCATTGAACCAGACAAGGCTGACTTCCCTTCTTATGACCTGCTCCCTTCGAGACCTATCTGGTGGCAGTACCCCCTTTTGAAAGTAATTTGTAATTGGCATCATCTAACCCATGGTGTGACCATAATACTCAGAGACGAGAATCATTTCATAGATTTCCACTATATTTCTCTATATAAATTGAAAGACCATCTGGAGATGGGCAATGCTATTGATTATTTTATCCTGGTGTGGATCTTCCAAGGATGTGCCAGAATTTTTCAAAGAATTATCTTGGGAATTTTGGGATCGAGGGACATAAGTAAATGTTGGTTCTGATGGAAATTCTTCCATTAGTTCCGAAACATGGTTCATAAAGGCGAAAAATAATTCTTTCATAATGGTGCAGTCACCACAAACTCTTTGATGACTAACTCTGAATCGCCGTTTATTTCTAGGTGTTTGGATCACACATGAAGTGCCAGTTTTTGTCTTGCAATGAGGGCATGCTATTTTGCTTCATTATTTGGAAACCCTTCAGAAAGAAAGAAATATTAATACAGGATAGACTTTTTGGGGGATAAGATTATAATTATAAGATAACATTGTTGATCTTGGGATCCTCCATAATTTTCCCTGTCGAGCTACAAGAAGCACAATCAAAGTACATTTTACATGTATGGGTGTCCTGCTAGACAGAAAAAACTTATTCATCCAGGTGTGTTTCATACAACAGTGTTGTTTCCTATGAGGGGTGGTCATTGAGGGTTTCTGATAATTCCAGGACTTTGATGGACTTCTGGGGTACGTACCTTATTTCATGCAGTTGTAGGATGACCTCCCATCATGATAGGCGACCATTAAGCATGGGACAACAGAGGATACATTTGAGTGGGATGTAGTGGGAGACTAGTTTGGCCTCATGGTGATGCATGTAATGTTTATGTTTCTGAAAAGTGAATATTTGGTCCAGGGAGTTGTTTTTAATTTTTTAATACTCAGTTTGAGATCAAATCAATGTTCAGTTGAGTTAATAGAGGTTGTTCTTGCTGCCAGCATTATTCTTCAACACATGGATAGAGCCTAATGACCATTTCAGGGATCTTATGTATAAAATGAGATGTCTCTCATCAACATGAGACATCATCACTAGTGTTCTTAGGTGATATATTTTGTGATTGTTGAGTTATTCTTGGAAGCCATTATCCAACTCATGTGTTACTCCTTTACCCATGATTCTATTGAATGGTAAGAATTTACATGCTTGGTTGGCTATGAAGCACTAGATGTAGGCAGGGTTCCCCTAGAGTCCTCTCAACATGGTGAGGTTGTGAGGTGGGGAAATGTCAAGAATGTATATTTTTCTTCATGGTGTTTACATTGATGTCACAATGGAATACAACGAATATGGTGAATTTTTTGGATGTAACGCCAAAGGGTCACTTTAAGGGATTCATCATTAAACTGTGTTTCCACAATTTGTTGATGATAGTTTCAAGATTGGCCTTCTAGTTTATGTGACATCTTGAAGTAGCCAAAAAATAATTAACATAACAATCTATGGATCCTTCTAAGAAGGGTATGATGATTTGATGAATAGAATGATGATATGTGGTGTCTACATTCTTTAGACCAAAGGGAATCACATTATATCACAACAGTCCCTAACGAGCCCTAAAAGTAGTACTTTCTTCATATTCGTAGGCCATTTTGATGTGGTTGTATAATGAATAGCCATCTGTAAAATAGAGACCCTAATATATGGTTTTTTAATTGATCAACAATTCCATTATCAGGACAGGGTAGCCATATTTTGTGCAATGCTGATTGATGACCCTAATGAGAATGATGATTCTTATTTTTCCATTATCCTTTTTGACATAGACTATATTTTATTATCATATTTGGTATTGTACTTCCCATATAAATATGGATTTGACCATAATGTAATATTTAGCCTCTATTTTGGTATCATGTGTTTGGTGGATCCATTTGGACACTTCCTTATAGCCCCGAGGGCCTTCTAGAAGTCTAGATGACGAGTGGAAACCTCAGGATCAAGGCCTTTCATTTCGATGTATTTAAAAAACAGATATTGATTATTTATTAAGAAGGATTTGTATTCCTCTTGATCATAGATTGGAGTAGCCACACTGATTAGAGTGGGAATCAGGTCATCTTCGTTTCCCTGGTTTATCGTTTTATGTTCATTAAATGTGGTGGAAACACCTTCTATGCATTTAGGAGGAGAATCTTTGAGGTATACTATTACTTTTTCTCATCATATTCTTCTTTTTCCTCCTCATCATCTTTTTCATCATTCAATTTTGATGGAGAGAATATTCTTGTGACAATCTCTAAAGTGTTGGGAGAGAAACATTCATTTCTCTTGGTGAGTGAATTAGGGGAAATTTGGTGTCCCATGGATTGGTGAGGAGCATTTTTTTTAGGGATTTTCCTGTCACCACAGAAGCTATCCTATTATTTTGTGCCTTTAGACATGGTGGCCGTAATAGGGATCATGCATACAATTTTGTATACATAATTACATGTGCAAAAACATTAAATTTGGTTGATGGGTAATATGTACTCCTCCCCACAATGATATAGCTAGTCGGAGGGAACCATTTATAGTCCATTTGGGGTAGTAATCCAATAATCTTTATTGGATGAGTGATTTTTTTCTTCCGATTCATATAATCATGTGTCGATATAATGCGACTTAGATGACTCCAATGGGGAGTTATTGGCATTAAATGTCACAATTTTCCCATTTGTGCAAGATTTTATGCATAGATGGTATGATGACAGAATCACAACATGCTTATATAGACAATTCCTCACTAAGATTCCATTGAAGGCCATAATTTTTTTTTACTACCAGGAACTCAGAATCTGGTAAGAGGTATCCAAGATGATTTTTATGCTTAATACATCCCAATGGTCTCAGTTTTATTCTGTCATATCCTAGTAGAGATGTAGTGCAGGGTGTAAATCTATCTTCATTATAGCCTAGTCTACAAAGCATTCACAGCTGGAGGAGGTCATGTCCAGAGAAGTTTTTGATGAATATCATACAGACATCAATCTCAATAATCTTTCCATATGAATATATAAGTTTGATGTGCCCTTGTATTATGGCGTCGTCATCCATGACTATGAAGGAGAGGATAGTGCGACATTCTTTAGGACTTGTCTCCATTTGATAGACTTTGGATGTTGCTACTTCAGCCTTTAATTCTATGGACTATGTAAGGATTCAATGAGTTCCTCCCAAAGATCTTGTGGACAATCTTAATGAATCCATGACTGGCCGAATTGCTGGTATAAAATCCAACTACTTTATAATAACATATTTTTCTCTAAAGGTATTCACTTCTTTTCATGAAGATTCTCTGTCACATGCACATTAGGTGTTTGGGATTTGGATGTATATGTTTCATCTTCTGTGACCAGGGCCCGTGGTGCTGTGGTCCTTTCAATTTTTTTCTAAACTTTTCTATCTGAATGGCTTGGGAGATTTGATATTTTTTCTTCCATTAATTAGTATTCCAAGATAATTAGGCTTGGATATCTTCTAATAGGGATGAATTAGGATTAAGATTCCTGTTGTGTCTTCCAGAGGATCCATCCATGATTTTCCGCAATGTTAACTGTTTTACTTACCACATGGTTGAGAATATGACTCCTTCCAGGATCATTTCATGCAGGAAACCTCCAGCCATAACGACCTACACCTATGGCACTATAGTTGGGTGTGGGGAACTTGGGTTCTTGTCCATAGTCTCCAAACAAGATAGGTTCCATTATGTGAATGAAATTAATGGATCCGAAGATAAGTTCTTGATCTGATAATGTTTCTGTCCGACTGTCTTCTTCAGATTCTACATTCTAGTTTTCCAGTTCTTATGGTACCGTTTGGTTAGGTGGTGCCTGTTGTACTATTTTGTAGGGTGTTTCCCATTGGAATAAGTCTGTTTCCATGATGTTTGAAAGTATCAACTCTAACATTGGGTTTGCTGTTATCCCATATTCTTTCTCCTAATCGCTGAACTTCTAGATTTTTATGTGATGTGGGGCCATTGAGTATAACTATATTGTATTAAGAGCTTTTGGGGGCACATTTGGTTGTTTCAATTACACCTAGAGGATTCCATGAACTTGGAATACTTTCTTCTAGGTCAATAAATACTAAAACATCTGATCATTCTTAATTGAGACATTTTTTTCATTCCTTATACTCTATTGAGTTTCAAGTGGAAACATATGCCACTTGTGCTGTAGGTGGGCCCAACATGAATTTCCTGTTATCCACCATCTTTTGTAAGAGATCCTTAGAAATGAATAATTTCTCGATGGTGTGTACTTGTATCTATAAATAGGGAAAATAATTTAGATGGTCTTGGAGACAAACTTCATCAGCCCACATTGGCTCTGGTAGCCGGAAAATTTATGAATTCATAGAGGCTATGAAATCTCCACGGACCGGGTCATCTCGAACAAGTAAAATTTATTCCACCATTCTTGAAATTGATTTCTTTTATCACTCGGACACTAATCTAGCCGAGGTGGGGTATGTTGTGGGTGTCTAGGCATCCCACATGGTTCTATAGGGGCCTTACAACTAGAGCTGGGGTCGGGATGGATTAAGCATGACAATAAACCACTTCATCTTTTCCCAATATTATTCTTAGGGATGATGGGGACACTCAGGACATGAGGTTGGTCAGTTTCATGGAGACTTATATACTATGGGAACTGGAAAAGAAGTCCTGGAACCCACTTGTGTACTTCACCATGATGAGAGGTATTCACAATTCATCTCGAAGGTAATCTATGCACATAGCAATAATCTCATCCTCAGGAAGCGATCTGTTTTGTGAATAAGTTAGGCCTTTCCATCTAGGAATGATTTCTAAAATAAATTTTTTTTCTCAATGTTTTTAGTTCATGAGATCACTAACCATCATCTTTGGCAGAATTGAACTGAACTAGAGGATAAACTATTCCCGATGTTCATCCCAGTTGGTGATTGAGTTTTTTGGCAGGATATTATACCATAGAAAAGTTGGGCCCTATAGGGTTCTTAGGTAGAACACGAGTTTTACTACTACATGATGGTCTGAAGTGCCTATCATGGGGTAACAAAAAATGGTGTAGTTAATTAAATGTTGTTTTGGGTCCCTAGGGCCATTGAATACTCAGAATATAGGGTTCTTAATGTTAGGAATTGGAGGAACCTTTCTCACCCAATTGAGGTTGATTTTGTGTTCTGGTTGTATCAGAGCACAATACGCTTCCATGGAATCTTTTAGAGTCAATTTTTTTTGAAGGTATTGATGAGACTTCAATTCATATCTTGATTGGCTTGGGCTTGGGCTGGTGAAATAGTGGAAAAAAGTGGGTGTGTCTGCGCTGTAAGAATTTGTGGTGGACAGCCAGTCGAGGGCATCCTTTGGGGTTTTACCTAAATATATTCTAGCTACCATTCTTGCGAGGGAATTTCATCATATCCTTATTGGACTAGGTTTAACAGACCTCTGATATATTCTTCATTCATCGGGATGAGTTCATGTTACACGTAAATCTCTTCTGTGAGTACCTACTAAAATTAAGTGGTGGTAACACATTTGACAAGGTAACTCAATTGATGCTGCCTGACATCAATTCACCTAAGCTTTTTTCTTTTTATCCTCCTTCTTGGCGAAAAATTCCACTATAGTGAGGGAAAATTTCTCAGGGGTTGGAGGATGCGGTTTATAGAAGACCATGGATTTATTCTTATACTTTGGGGGGTTTCATTTGGGTTGTAACAATGAATTAACTAAGGGGTTCCCATATTTTGGACCACTCTCTAATTACAGGTATTCACACAATTACGCTTTGTGTGGGCTGTGTATGGGAGGTAACCATATTACCTTTCTTCCACTCCTCCAACAGTGTTTCCAATGATATATGCTATGTTGACATTTACCATGTTTACTGAGGTATACCACATTGAGGGTTGTGAACCCGGTGCCAAATTGTAGGAAGGATATTTTCATCCTTTTTTAGAATTTCTCCTTCCATTTTGCAGTATACATAGGATTTCATGGTGAATATTGACTCAAAGGGGGCCCTGATCTGACCTCATAACATGCCTTTGTCTCAGAGGGTGTAAACCCTAAGAAGGGGTAAAATGGATGACTCCTCTATCCATAATTCTTTCTAGACAGTAGAAGATAAATTTTTGTACTATGGTTAATTGTGGTGAAAATTACCCAAGCCTTGAATGTTGGGGTTTTTCCTATTCTTCTAGGGATGAGATACAACCTGAACATATTAGTCTAATAGGGTAATTTTGATTTAAAAATTCCCCCATCCCTTTGGGATGGAGTTGTTCCAGATTTTAGTGGATATCGTTGCTATTTCCTCCTTCTCAAATTCACATACTTATGTGAAGATGTGATCCTAGTATATAATTGGGTTTGCAAATCATCTATGGTGTTTTTATGTCATGATCACTACATTTTGGTAGTCATCCCTTAGGTGGGAAGTAGGCTGGGTGTTGTTGGTTTCCCAACTCAGAATCTTTTCGATGAATTGATCTCTACAGTCCTGATGCCTTTGAGACATACTCTAGGCTGATTTTTGTTGAGTATGTAAACATTTATGATCATGAGTTTTACTTTATTTCATTATTTGGGTGATGACATTTCAATGATATCATTTCCAACATGGTTTGCTGGATGGGATGTGACAGGAAGATTAGTGCTCCATGTTGTCCCCATCCCAGAATTTGAAATCCAGTCGGGGAATTTCCAATGAGACAACACAACTTAAGTTGTTCAAATAGGCATGATAGATTAATTTTTTTCTTTTTCCACTCTCATTAGGGCTACCGTGCATATGGTATGACTTCCATGTCGATTACATTAAGAATCTACACTATCATGTTGATGTGGTCTGCATACCCTTCATTCGATAAGAATTTTATTTCTTCGAACCAATTGTTGTCCATATATTGAAGAAAATTTTTTGTATACATTCCCCTGACAACTATCATCGTATATTGAAGTTAAAGTGGTCATAGGCCAATACATCAATGGTATATTATCCTTTGCTAGTTATCATCTCACAAGAAACATATCCCACTTTTGTCCTTCTAGAGGATCCTTTAATTGATATGCAATGCTTGACCTCTTCTTTATGATTTTGTTCCATGAAGATGTACTGGTGGGAGCCCCATTGATATGTGGATGACACGGGGGTAGCTCAGAGGTTGATCATGGACCGAGGCCATCCTATGGTTGAGAAATAATACCACTCGTTATGGATAGAGTGTCTGATGTATCTAACTCAATATTTTCGAGACCCTTGATAGATGATGATGTTCCCATATTTGTTCGAGAAAGGGGATAAATTTCATTATATAATGAGTTATGGTTGTGGGGTGGACCTTCTCTATTGGTGCTGCAATTGATAGGGATACTATTTTTACATGATACCTTACTGCAGAAAATGCTCTTATAGTGTGTACCTTGGTGAGGACCTTTACTGTTGGCTATATCTAGGGGAGGACATTATTGCTCTTTGATTTCACCAAGGGGAGTATCCTCTTGATAACTACTGTGATGAAGAGGAATACAATCATGGATTTATATCTTGCTGTAGGGAGAATTTTTGTGGTGGACATCCTGGTTAGGGCCTTCAAGATAGACTAGAATTAGGTAAGGACCTTCTTATTTCATGATTTTTCTATGGGAATGGCCTTCATGTAAACTACCATGGGATGGAGGGCCTACTCAATGAATGTCATTAGGTCCTAGAATACCAACATGACTTGATTTCTGATAGTAGGGAGAAACATATCTTCTACTATATAATAGGGAGGACCATCAGGGCAGACGACAGAAAGGGTAGGATCTTCTTGTTTACTGATCTTCTAGTATATGGGAGGGCTACCCCAACGTGCATCCTGAGATAGGCTTGTTTGATCGATCACTTATAGCTCACCGAGTGAGGCCCTGTGTGTGCTCTGGGGTGGACCTTCAGAGTAAATGGTAGCAATATTGTGGGGACATCCTTCATAACTACCACTTCCACTTCCATAATTTAGTTATGGACTAATAGGGTCTTGATCCATTATTGATATATGTTTTATGGCATCAAGAACACTAGTTTCCAGCAAAGCATGATCATGTATGTTCCCTTAACTTTATGTTTTCTTTTGGCACATTTCATTTTTGAGGGCTCTCATGTGGCTAATTGGGCCATCTTCTATTGGCAATGACCTTCATTTATGGGTCCTTATCTTGTTCGGTCCTATGATGTCATCGGGATATGACGAATGGAATCTTGAATTTTTGTAGGATTATATGTTCTCCCTGGAGTGGCCACCACTTTTGAATGAAATCCCCTAGTTGTAACTAGTATTTTATCCTTATCTGGTTCTCTGTGTATCACGAGATATTTTTGTCGACCCTCTAGGACTGGATTAGGGATGCATAACTTCTCTATAGTGACTTAATCATTTTTTGAGTGGATCATTCTGTTCGAGGAAACCATTTTGTGGGTATGTTCTCTCAACTTTTCTAAAGAAGAAATAATGTATTCGCATGTTTGGACGATATAGTATGGGATCGATTGTCTGATTATCCATCATTTTCTAGATTTTATGAGACACATAATTCTTAGAAACTTATATGAAGGCCCATTCCAATATTGGAGAAAGATATTGTGCCGACTCTGGTCCCCAAATTTTTTCTATTAAATACTGGTATTTCACCTATGCAGGGATATAGGAATGAGTCATCCACAGGTTTTATTCTATTGTTTCAACCATATTTGTGTGGTGGACTTCATATTTATGGGTGGGGTTTTCAACTTATCGCTTCTCGTTGTGTTTTCCTCATAGGATTTGTATGCATCTGCTAGAATTTTACTATGATTATGTTTTCTTTCCACCTTATTTGGATGGACGACTTGATAGGCATCAGCAGGTACTTGTGCCCATGTGGAGCCATGTGTTTCCCTTTTTAGATGGGAGGATTGAGATGCGTAAATATGTATTTGTACCAGCATGTAACAGGTTTTCTCCCTATTTTGTGGATGAGATTATTGTGCATCGGTAGATATTAGCATCTTCATGTAGTTTAAACTTTTTCTACAAGGTGGGACTGGAGAGCACTATAAGAAATGTGCATGTTCTCATATTGGGCCACTCTATTTCTGTGGTGGGGTGGTGGGTGAAGAGTCGTATGCCTTCCAATGGAACACCACCATGCCAGTATGGGGGAGTTTTTACATAGGAACCGTGGTTATATAATTTTCTTGGATTATATATTCACCACCCTTGGCGAGCAGCCTGAGGGGCCCAGGTCTCCATGAATTTAGTAGGTTCCCTCAGTATAAGGTCATCTTCACCAAGAGGAGGTCTGGTCATCTATTGTCGGTGATGACGCTATGTAGCGGGGGTCCTTCCTTAGGACCCCTATGTAGTTGAGATGATGCTTTCAGCATCGAATTTATCTACCTTCATATGGTAATGTAGGTAGTCATTGTCATGTTCTGGGGATAGGGTCCCTGAATAGTTTGAGACAACCACTTGGGCTGCCTTGTGCTGGGGTGCCCGCCGCCACTAAGGAGGCATCAAGAAAAACATTGCAGAATGCAGGGCTTGTCTCATGGCCTCCACCATGGGGAGAGTACCGTTTCTGTGGTACATGTTCATCAGTGTATTGGATACCCTACGTTGACGACACTAGGTAGGTGAGGGGATCATACTCTTCATTGGGTCCCAATATTCATACAAGATCGTTGATGTGTGTGTGTCCGTTGGACTTTGGGATTTCATTCAGATAGAAGGATTCTCTATAGGAAAATGTGTCTTACATATAAAACATATATAAAACAAAATAACTTCAAAGTATTATTCTTTTAAAAATATGAAAATTTGGTGATTCATCTTGGGCCACTTCCCCTATTGTTTTTGTTGATGTCAGGAAAAGTGGCTTGAGTGCGATAAGACCACCACCTTGGTTAATGATTCATGTTGGGTACCACATTTGTGTTCCGCCACGAAGGTGGCGTGTTTCACACGTATAGTGGTAAAAAAATGGTCTGATATGCATTATCATTTTTTGGTTTTTATCATTGGGGTAGAACTACAACCTTTGTTAATGATTCAAGTCTATTTCACCATTTTTTGTTCCGCCTCTAAGGTGGCATGTTTTGTGTGATGAGAAAATGGTCCTACAAGAATTATCACTTGTCTCATTCTCCAGATATGGTTTCTTGTCAAATTCCATATTAATTTTATTTTGACCAATTGTACGTCATTATCATTTAAAAGAGGGTTGGATTAACAATTTTGGGGTTGGGCAATGCATCCCTTTTTTATTGTGACGGATATGCCACATTTAGATGGCCTTATAATGTGATTGTACATAGTCATGTAATTGTTCAATAAGTACTCCTCGTATATAACTTCCTTAGATGGTCTCCAATGGGTTTATTTGTGGATCGAGAAACATCCAATGACCTTGAAATCCATGATTCAATGACATGATTTCCAATGGAAGGTGCTCATTAATTGTTGATTCATCCAAAGACACGTAAAGACTCAATTAGTCGAGAGGATGGGAAGTCGGGATCACCACACCATTTTTGGGGAGGATTTTTGCATATTAAGAGATTATCTAATGATTTATGTCATGTTCATATGTTCGTGAATCCATGGTACATTCCCATAGAGTTCTTCCACAGGCATACCCTACTTTTCAAGACTGTTATAGTTATGAATATGAATTTTATGGTAGATAGGTGATACTGACATGAGCCATACAATAAGAATCTCTATATTTAATCATAATCCAGGGGAAATTGGGGACTTGATGTGGGGATCAGACCCCAAATATGAGTTTCCTACGTATCCTCCATAGAGGAATCAGAACCCAAATAGTTCGGATTTTTGTTGGGCTTATGCATGGAAGATTCCCATTTTGGGGGACATTATGGGTGAACTCTTTTGGATGGTCTCCCTTTATAGATCAAGCCTTCAAGTATTTATCCTACATATCTTGGTTTGATTAGAAACCAGAGTTCGGATAGTTTATATTAGTTGGGGATTACGCATAGCAGTTTCCCATTTGAGGGGAACATGTTTGAGTGATCCCTTTTTGGGGGGAACACTTTTGAGATCTCACCTTTATGTAGACATTCCAAATATCTTGTTTTTGTCAAGAATCAAAGTTATCATAGTTTTTATGGTGTGTATGTTGTAATCGTCACAGACCTCTAATCTCATGTGACTAATTCTCTGTGTGAGAAACTAGAGGATGCGAGTGATCTAACCAACAACATGATTTCTCTAATGTTGGTGGGAGAGGGAGATCCTACGGTCGAAAATATGGGGTGACAGTGGGAGATGGTGCGGAGTGATAAAACTTTCAATTTGAAATGATATTAATTTTCATGCATCTTGGCCTCCAACTATTGGGGACCTACCATAGTGGGAGGGCCTTAAATCTTGTTATTGGAAGGGGAGGTGTTGTGTGCTCATCAAAGGGGGAGCGAGCGTAACCTCTTCGACTAACCAGCATTCCTTCACTACTGGAATTATTGGTAATTACAATGGTCTATTTGTGATGGGATCCTGTCACAAATAGGTTTTTGTGACGGGGCCCTGTCATAAATAGCCCTTTGCAGAAAATGTTGTCGCAAATACAAGTTTTTGCGACAGGCCTGTCGCAAAAAAAGTTATTTGCGATGGAAAACATCTCCCTTGCAAATAATCTTCTGATTATATGTATTATATATACGTAAATGTTTTCGTGATGGGCCTGTCACAGAAACTATTTGCGACGGGCTCTTGTCCTGTCACAATAAATATATATATATAACACTTTCTGCGATGGGCCCGTCACATCAATTTATTTGTGATGGTACAACCTGATCTTCACAAATATGTTTTTAAAAATATTTAGTTACACTATTTTTGACGTGGTCCTATCGCAAATAATAAATTTATT
The DNA here is from genome assembly GCA_963277665.1 of Viscum album. NCBI lineage: Eukaryota > Viridiplantae > Streptophyta > Magnoliopsida > Santalales > Viscaceae > Viscum > Viscum album. Next base: position 2,101,851,011 of record OY728128.1, on the reverse strand, counting down.
TTTAAATAAATAAAATTTAATAAAATTATGATTAATGAAAAAATAATATTAATATTATTTAAACAATAAAAAAATAAAAACATTTAAAATTATCAATATTCAAAAAAATAATAATAAAATATTCAAAAATAGATTATGTAATATTTGTACCGATATAAAAGATATAAAATGTAAATAATTCATATTATAATGTTAACGTAAAATATTTGAAATATAGAAAAATCACTAGGGGGTTGTGTTCTGGAGGAGGTGGAGAGGCTGAAGGAGCTGGTGGAGGAAACTTCATCCCTAAACTACGAGTCAGACGGTGCATGTACTCCATCTGCTCGTGATGCTAATACTGCCATCGACGTATCTGCTCCTCGTAATGCTGCTTCTGCTGCTGCCATCGACACATCTCTACTTGCCACTTCTGCAAAGTCTCTATATGCTCAGCCTGAGCTTGCAATTGCTCCTGATACTGTGAGCCCGAAGATGATGCCTCTCCAGGATTTCCTCTCGAGCTAGAAGCCGACTTCTCAATATTACCATAATATGTACCTGGAGTCAAATGAGAGCTGATTCCAATTAATCTTCCTTTCTCAAAGCCATACGGAGTCGCCTGCATGCGTGCCGCCTCATCAAAATGGTGAGCACTAGACTGTTCACCCGTCTCATCCTGACCCTCAGCCTGTGTCTGAGAGGTCACAGCCTCATTTGACTCCTGTAATTCCAATTTAAAATTTAAATTGGCAAAATATTATATGTAGTTAATTGTTAAACTGAAATAATATTACTAACCACAATCTGACGCTAGATATCACCTTTAATATCTCTAGTAGCTGGATTATTGTACATATTCCGATAAACGTCGAACTCTATAATATCGGGATGCTCGAATGCCTACAGAAATATAAAATAAACTGTTTATATTTAATGTTATATAAAATATTAAAAAATATACTTACAGATTCTCTCTATGCGAACTGAATGTACTGCTATCAGCTTTATGTGTCACCTCTTGTCTCCCCCGGTTCTGTCGTCCCACTGAAGATCTCCTCTGAAATCCACCACCCAACCACTGTAAACATAATCCATCCCAAACGTGAGATGGAATGTACTCTGGTCAGTGGTCTCTACATGAATCATCAAATTCTTTCACCCCTGCTTTGTTAATGGAATTCCTTCTCCAATTGTGCAAAAACTCGCAAAAACGGTCACGCATAGATACATACCATGTCGTGTGGATAGTATGGTGCATGCTATCATCGATAGGATGCCATAAACCCTAAAAATAATTTATAACATCGAGTTGTTAATAAAATATATTTCTAAATAAATATTATTTATTTACGTACCATCCAATACTAGAACATGTCGCGTTTCACATCAATGAAAATATATTCTTATGTGATCCATGGCTGAGAAAAATAATTATGCAATATAGCGCTCCCCTGTCCAATAGCTAAATTCTGAAAACTGTGAAAAAAGAATAAATAATCAAACAATTAATATTTAGAGAAATATATAAATGAAATCTAAGTAAATTATATAGGTTACCATACCTCCGTGTGCGTGGATTGAAACCAAGATGTGGACGTCGCTCCGGAATAGGGTCAGGAATCATCAGTCACGCAAGACCGCACCACCTCTGCGTACCTCCTGAACCACCAATAGGATAAGGGTTACCTGATCCCACATTCTCATCATCCAAAGGTATCTTAGCCTCCTCCAACTCACGCAATAGATCAGATTCCATCTGAAACACAAAATTATTGTTGTTAGCAGATAGTTGAAAATAACTATTATATATAGATATATATTAGTTATGATTATAATCAGCATTTAATTGTGTCAATGTTTATCTTCATCCTCTTCTCCATAGCTGTCAATGTCAATGTCTTCATCTTCCTCATCAACATCATCAATATCTATATGAGTTTGAGTTTTAACATCTATTGCCATTTCAAATCCATTTGTAATATCATTAACATCTTCATAACCATCGATCCTTAATTGTGGGGTGTCATAGTCGATATTCACATATCTTTGTGAATCAGATCGATTTTGAGCCGTCACTTAAAAATTTTCAATTCCTTCCACTTCAGCGAAACCACATTCTATTTGAGTGAACTTATTTTCCTGAGATTTCATTTTTATTATGCTCCACTTATCGCTCAAGTATCATGAAGTAGCACAGTAATATTCATAATAAATTGGATGTCCATGTTGAGCTAGTATAAATGGTTAATTTACTACAAGAAGACTTTTATATTTAATATCGACGATTCCATGAGTCGGATGAACACACAAACCTCTCTCAGTATACAACCACCGACATTTAAACATTGTTACGTAATTCTGTCCTAGATAACACAGCACAATAATTTCATCCAAAATGACATTAAAGTCAACTTCAGTTTCTCTATGATGTGATCCTCTCAATAAAACTCCAGTGTTGATTATTTTTTATTCCCCGTATGCATGTGTATGCTATTGAAAACCATTCACCATATATGCATTATATGATTTAACCATTTTGGATGGTGGGTTACTAAATATACAGAATCGCTTATCAGTTTTATCAGTATATTAAGACACCTGAAATTTTATAAAACAATTACTAATATAACAAATAATAAAAAGAATTCATATTAAACCATAAATAATTTATGTTACTAGTTATTGAAACCATTGAGATTTTTTTTTCTGCGGTCTTCAAGAGTAGCTGCTGTAATTTGTGGAAGTTGTTTCTTGATATGATTATCATATAACCTATAAATAAAATAATTTTAAATTATATAACATAAATTATTGATTAAGTGATAGAAGCACTCACAGGAAAAATGATGTCATTTCTTCACATTTGATCATAATGTTTGTATGAACTCTTTAATGTTCATCATCCGAAATCGATCATTCATGAACTCCACCAAAATGAAAATTTGGCTAATTAAAAACTATTAATTTATTTTCCATTTCATCATTAACATCCCCATTGTTTCTCCCCATGCGATTCTGTTTTGAGGAATATTGAGATTCAAAATAATGAGATCAGAAAAAATAAATTTTCTCTTGCAAATAAGATTCAGAAATTGTATAATGACCCATACTTTACATATATTGGTAATACATCAAAATTGAAGCATACTTATTACAACAGATAACAAAACCATGAAAGGACCGTATAGGTATAGTGTCTTTAGAAACTGGGAAACATAAACAACTTGTTCATAAAGCGTCTACATTATCTCCCATTTATTTCATCATATCTATAGTCCCTTTTGGAATATCTTACTTAATAACCTTCTCCCTGACCTGGGGAAAGAAAACATACAAAATTGTGAGATAAAATGCTCAGTAAGGGTAAACAAAAGAAATATCAATCACATTATATTCATAAGAACATAACATTTTGGAAATCTTACCCTACAAAAGAGATCATAATTTCATAACATGGGATAAATCATGGTAGTGAAATGTATTCACAATAATCATAACATAAAACATGAAACTTTTTGGCATTAACACATAATCATAGAGAATAATTTCTTATTAGTCAAGACTCGTTTCCAAGACTATCTTAGTGGACAAAGTCCATTTCTGAACCGAGTTCACTCCTCGTTTCAGTCCTGTTTCACTGAACCGGTTTAACATGTTGTTCCAGCCATGTATATCTCATGAGATATAAAATCATTACCCAATTCATTAGAGGGAGATATAGGTCCCACCCATCTCATAATGATACCATTCTTATGTTTGCCACAAAATCATAAACCATACATCATAGTATAACCCATGTAATAAAAATGGGAATCTTAAACATCTTGACATCATAAAACAATTTATATAAGATAATGGAATTCAAAAAAATAATTCCATCACAATATAATCAAATCAATGTAATAATAGGGACAGAAACAGAACCCTTTATTATCTTAGTTGGAAAAAAATTTTGATAATACACTTGAACTCCATTCTTTAGAAAAATAACTTTTCAACCTCAAAAACAATTTTCCTTTCATAACATGTCCTAAAATTTTAAACTAAAAGAATTTGATTAAAAATAAACTTGAAAACTTGTAAAGTAATCTTCTTGGAAATAATGTTTTAAAAATCCATTCATTCCGTATAAGTTAAAAAACATTCTTCTCATACTTTTGTCAGAAAAGTAAAAAAGTACCTCGTACGAAAAACGACAAAAGATTCCTTTTATATCCTTATCTAAAAACTCACCAAAGGGTAAAATTGGATTTAAAAAATTGTAGTTGGATGGAAGAAATATTAAATATTTAGGGAACATGGACGTGGATGATAAAATACACCCCAGTAAATACCAAAGTATAATCAATCTTGGATAAAAATGAGATTGTGATATTTTTCCTTACCTTAGGTCTGATTTTCTTCGTAAGTGTCCGAACATCCTGTATAATGATTAAAATAATGTTATTGACTTATTCCAGAATCATACATATTTTTATGATATCATATATGGTCATATTCTTAGCTTCTTATTAGTAATATTTCATTACTACTTGTTATTCAGGTGTTTATTACTTTTTGTTCTTATTCGTGTTTTGTCAAATAAAATCTTATTATTCTCTTTAGGTTATAGATACCTAATTTCCAGAGTGGTATTAGTGTAATATATTTCATATTAATTCATTCAATTCATTTATATAATCATTATGTAGTGAATATCATGTAGAACGAATGACATCACATCATGGAGACGGTATTCCGTACGTATGCACGAGCGGTGATATCATTCCCATGATCATAGAATTGTATTGGAGTGTATTTATACTATTTCAGAATCAATATAACTTTATAGTTATCATATATATTCATTCTTTACACCTTTATACCCTTCCAAGTAAGGTGGTGGTGTAAAATAGATTACAGCACGACGTGGAAACGCTATTCTGTACGTACGCACGCGCGATGATTTCATTTTCCGTAGGACGGATAGATGGTGAAATAGGGTTGTTTCATACATATAATAAAATATCAGTATATGAGTGATAATTATGTTATTAATTCATAATGAAACAACTACTGAAGAAGAAGTGGAAGAATAAATAAAGATGAAAGATTCGGTAACAGACATTACCTCTTCTTTGAAGCGCTTCTTTGAGACTTTCTTTTAGGGCACTAAAATTGGTCATTGAAGAATAAAAGGACCTCTAGGATGTCTCTAGTTATGTGGAGAGGACAAATTGGCCTGGGTTGGCTGAGAATGAAGGCTCAATGTGGTGTGAGGAAGAGAGGGAGGAGGTTCCCTTTTATAAGGGAGGAGAGGGGCACCTTTGGATTAACTAAAACTATTATTTTATTATAAAGTCACATTCGGTTTTTAATAGCACAAAATTGATATATTTCGAAGATAAGGTGTAGAGGGGTCGAAATACTCTTATCCAATTGAATTGAGACAAATATAGGTCATTATATTAACCTTATCTTTTAGTTTAAACTCTTAGTTAATTAGATTGACATTTACCATGTCACTTTGTATTTTTATATTATATAGTTAATAAACATATATATACATTAAAGCGACCCCCAAGTGGTTCATTAATGATACACCTACCATTACATAAGTCTCTTGGCCGAACCGTAGATTTTTAGGAATAAAATAACAATCAATAATATAATATTTGTTTTTAAAACTATTTTATGTCAATTTTGACACTATTTAGTAATTGATTTTTGTGAAACTCATAACAAAATGATTAGTTCAAAAAAAGTTAATTAAATCAATAATAACATGTCATATTATCCTATAAAATTAGTGGTATTCATAAAATGTTTCAAATTACATTTATTTGGGTATTTATAACATCAATTATGTCAATATTTTATTAATAAGATAATTACTGCATCATCGTTATGTCATAAATAAATTAAATTATTTAATGTCTAAAAATGACAAATAAAATACCATTATGTAGGAAATATTTGTATCTTTTTAATGAATATTTATAGTCTAATTTATCTTATGTATAACCCTATATTAAAATTATTTACTTATTTAATTTTGATTTTAACTATTTTAACCCTTCTTTAAATAAATTAATAATAAATGACATAATCTAATCCAAGTGGGAAAAAATTGTCATATTTTATTCCTAAGGTTGTTTTTGCTCGATTTACACTTATCTAATAGAATTAGGACATGTGTTAGGGTAATAATTATATCATTTTTACCCTTAATTACCCTATTTACTTTTAGCCGTGGTAAATAAAAGTAAAAAATTACTATTCACCAAAAAATATTTTCATCTCATTGAACCACATTTTACTTTCTGACATCAACCGTGTGTCTCAGAGTTTTTAAATTCTACTCAGAGAAGTGATAAAATTATGTTTTATGAAAAATTCAGTTTTTTTAACTACCACTTAGTGGTTTCACTATTCATCAAAAAAATGAATGTTTCCAGAAAAATACCAAAAATTAGGCCTAAGATATATTTGATATTATGATTTTCAAAAATGATTTCTATTTTACCAAATTCAAAACAAATCAGTTGCTTTAATTTATTTAAAAATTAATTCTCGTCGTCAAAACAAATAGCGTGTTTTTAAGAGATAATAATTATCAAAATATTGACACTTGTTTATATTTGGTTTAAATGTGAAATTACATTCAATGACAAAAATTGTATTCAATGGTAAAAATTTATTCTAAATATACTTTAAAACCACTCAAATTAATAATTTATCACTATTAATTATTTCAATTAAAAAATTTGTTTTTAATTAAAATGTAGTAATTTTCACTATTCATCAGAATATGAAAGTTATCCGAAAAGTACCAAAATTTCACCCCAAGCTAATTTCGATATTCCAAATCCAAAAATGGAGTCCATTTTGAAAAATATAATTTACAAAATTTCAAAAACTGGTTATTACTATTCATAAGGGATAGTTTTAATAATATTTTAATAGCATATCGTTGTTTTGTGAAACTCAGTATTGAGTATGACACAAGCTGTCGAGGAAGGACATCGTTGCATGTAAAGAAATCCAAGAAAGTGTTGTGTGTAGTGAAAGATTACTTTGATGATTTATATAACATAAAAACAAAATATTTCGCATAAAAGTATCGGGTGCCACATTCTACCCCCCTTTTAATGAATTTCGCCCTCGAAATTTGTCACATTGTAATAAAAAGATGAGGATACAAATCCCTAATCATATCATCAAGCTCCCATGTAGCTTCTTCTAATTGGTGGTTCCTCCATAAAACTATCAACAATCGAGTGGTCTTGTTTCGTATGACTTTTTCGCTACGATCCAGAATCTCTATCGGATGTTCATCATAAGAAAGATCTTGCTCCAGCGGTACAACTTCTAAGCTGAGTACATGTGAAGGATCAGGTATGTACTTTCTCAGGAGAGATACATGGAACACATCCTGAACTTTTGATAGATTCGGTGGAAGCTCCAATTGGTAAGCTACCTTCCCAACATGATCCAGTATTTCGAAAGGACCGATATACCTAGGGCTCAACTTTCCCTTCTTTCCAAATCATATGACCCTCTTCGAGGGAGATATTCGTAAGAACACATTATCACCCACTTCAAACTCTATGTCTTTTCTTCGGTTGTAAGAATAAATTTTTTATCGACTCTAAGCTCCTCTTATTTGTTGTTGAATAGATCTGACCTTTTCTGCCATCTCATCAACATGATCAGGTCCTAATAGCTTTATTTCACCAACTTCATCCCAACAAGTTGGAGTCCTACATTTCTTTCCATAGAGAGCTTCATAAGGAGCCATCTGAATACTGTAGTGAATGCTATTATTAAAAGAAAATTACACCAATGTTAGGTTTTGATCCCAAACACCTTTGAAATCCATAGAGTAAGCTCTCAAAATATCTTATAGAGTTTGAATTGTTCTCTCAGACTGAACGTCTGTCTGAGGATGATAAATAGTGCTGAAACTCATCTCTGTATCTAGAGTATGCTGAAGACTTCTCCAGAACATTGAGGTAAACCTCGGATCCCGATCAGATATAATATAAAGTGGTACTCCATGCAATCTTACCACTTCCTTTACATATATCCTGGCAAGCTGATCCAGAGAGAAATCCACTCTGATAGAAACGAACTGTGCAGACTTTGTAAGATGATCAACTATGACCCAGATAGCATTATTGCCTTTGGATGTTTTAGGATGTCCAGTGACAAAGTCCATAGTGTTGTTTTCTGATTTTCATTCAGGTATGGGTAATGGTTGTAACATCCCCTTAGACTTCTGTCTCTTAGTTTTAACTTGCAGACAAACTAGGAATTGAGAGACATATTCAGCAACATCTCTTTTCATGCCATCCCACCAGAAGTACTCTTTTATATCCCTATACATCTTCATGCTTCCCAGGTGAATAGAGAATGAAGAACTATGAGCCTCATCCAGCAGCTCCTTCTTTAATTCGGGGATTGGAGGAACACAAACCCGATTCCTGAACTTTATTATCCCATCACAATCAAGGTTGAATTCAGGAACATTTCTCACCTTCTTTTGTAACTCTACATCTTATTTCTGTGCCTCTTTAATCTTCACATGAATAGATGGTTGAACATTAATTTTAGAAAGATACGATTTCCACCCTTCCGTTATAATTCCAACTTCTATCCTTTGTAAATCCATAAATATTGGAACTTTTATTATCCTCATGATGGATAAACTGGCATGGTCTAGTCGACTTAATGCATCTACCACCTTGTTTCCTTTTCAAAGGTGGTAATGAATTGATCAGTCGTAATCCATAATCAACTCCAACCTTTTTCTTTGGTGCATATTCAGTTCCTTTTGTGTGAAAATATACTTTTAACTTTTATGATCAGTATAAATGTCACACCTTTCCCTATAAAGATAATCCCTCCAAATATTTAATGTAAATATTACTGCATCTAACTCCAAATCATGATTTGGGTAATTTTGCTCATGGATTTTCAACTGTCGTGAGGCATAAGTTATCACCATATCATTTTTCATAATAACACACCCCAGTCCCTTCTTGGATGCATCACTGTAGATCACAAACCATTCTCCAATAAAAGGCAGTGTGAGCACAGGAGCACTGGATAACCTTTTTTTAATCTCCTTGAAATTCTCTTCACATACCTCTATCGAGACAAACATAACTCTTTTCTGAGTCAACTAGGTGAGTGGATTAGATAATCGTGAAAAATATTTCACAAAACGTCGATAATATCCATCCAAACCAAGAAAACATCGGATCTCAGTTACTGTTGTTGGTCTCGACCATCTTTCAATAACCTCTATTTTTGCTGGATCCACAAATATCCCCTCTTTTGAGATTATGTAACCCAAAAATGAATCTTTTTCAAGCCAAAATTCACACTTGGTAAATTTTGCATAAAGATTATCCTTTCTCAAGGTCATCAATATAATTCTCAAGTGATCATCATGTTCTTCCTTTCTCTTTGAATATATAAGAATATCGTATATAAAGACTACACAAACTGATCAAGATAGTCTCTAAAGACTCTATTCATCAGATCCATGAAGATAACAGGGGCATTAGTAATACCAAACGACATCACTAAAAAATCATAGTGTCCATACCTTTTACGGAAAGTTGTCATTGGTATATCCTCTCTTTTGAACCTTAATTGATGATACCCTGAATGAAGATCAATCTTGGAAAAGTATTGAGCTCCTTGTAGTTGGTCAAATAAGTAATCAATGCGTGGGAGAGGATATTTTTTCTTGATAGTGATCTTGTTATGTTCTCGATAATCAATGCAGAGTCTCATTGATCCATCATTCTTAATAACTTATAGAACTGGTTCTCCCCAAGGTGATGCACTAGGGAGTATGAACCCCTTATCAAGATTCTCTTGGAGTTGCTTCTTCAATTCCAGCAACTCAATTGGGGCCATTCTATAAGGTGTCATTGAAATATGCAAAGCACCTAGTATGAGTTCTATTGAAAACTCAACTTCACGATTTGGTGGAAGACCTAGCAATTCTTCCAGAAAGACATCATCAAAGTCCCATACAACAGGCATATTTTTAATTGCGAGTTTCTCACCAACCATTTGAAATAAATAACCTTCATTTAGTGGAATCAAGACCCATAAGATGGGCAAAATTTCCACTGAATGGTTATTTTCATCCTTGCATCGATAGACGATCATAGAATGATCTGGAATATGAAATGTGACTTCCCTTCTTTGGAAATTGTTATGATCTGCATATAGAGAAAGACAATCCATGCCAAGAATCACATTAAATTACTCTATAGGGAGGATCACAAGATTTGCAGGAAGCACTTTCCCACAAACATCAATCGGAGAAGAATTATAAACCTTTGGTGCGACTGTTGTGCCATTAGGGGTTGTCATAGCTAACTCAACATCTAATTGTTGAGGTAATACGGTGATACCCTTAGAAAATTCTTCAGAAATAAAATAGTGGGTGGATCTAGAATCAAATAAAACATTTTCTACTTTAGAGTGGATTGTAAGTGTACCTTTCACCACATCGTTATCGTACTCCACATCACTGATAGAAATTTCATGTGACTTTCCTTTGTCTTTAGCTTTAAGAGTTTTTTGACGCCGATCATCATCATCAACCCTTGGATTTGGGCATTGATTGTTATAATGCCCAATATCCTTGCACATGAAACATTGAAGTGTAGTAGGTTCATTCTGTGTATCCCTTCATTTGTTTGCATCCTTAGACATATTCTTCCCATCATTGCAGCATTCAAATGCCCGATGACCTTCCATTCAACATTTGAAACATTTACTTGTCCTTTTAAGACATCTCCCTCCATTTTTTTTCCACACTTTGAGCATAAGGGAAAGCTCATCTTCTTTTCAGTGTTCTCTTTTTATTTTCCTTTGAATTCCATTTTCCTCTTCTTATCAAACACATATGAATGATGGGTTACTCCAATCTCCATTTCAACTTTGAGAGCACATCGAACGATTTCCTCATAGCTATTGAAGTCCCTTATGGCTAAGGTCCTTCTAAGACTTGGTTTTAACCCACTAAATAATCGATCGATCTTACTCTCGGGTTGGATAATAATACCAGAAGCGTACCTTGCAAGTCTTGTAAAATTTTCTTCATAGGTACAAATAGATTCATCATCCATTTGCTTCAGTTCAAGAAACTCTTTCTCCATCTTTGTTCGGAGAATATGAGGGAAGTAATTATTGAAAAATATGTTCTTGAACTCGTCCCATTCCATGGACTCAATTTCATCGCTTTGCCTCGTATTCTTAATAAGATTCCACCATTGATAAGCATATCCTTCCAAACGATACACTGTTAGGATGACATTATCATGTTCAGAACATTGAAGAACTGAAAATATCTTTTTAGTAGTACTGATCCATTTTTCAGCAACTAATGGATCAGTAGACCCGCTGAATGAAGGTGGGCGCTACCTCATGAAAGATTCAATAGAATGTTGCTCATTCTTTTGCTCGTTTGGAAGTCCAGCATGATTCATAGCTTGAGAAAGTTGGGTGAGCATGGCTACAAGATTTTTCATTCCATCTCGCATAACGTTTGGTTTCTCAGGGGGACAATCATTGCATTGCTCATCGCATTCCGCATTAACACGGTTCCATCGGGTTCCATCCATTGACTAAAACCCAGAAGAATAGTGTGAGAAACACTAATAATAATAGGAAAACAACATAATCATAAATTTCACACTTACGGTCCTATCCTAGGTTATTCATGTCCATTTCTAAAACACTAAGATTTTTTTCTATTCTTAGACTTATCCTTAGGGTTCTTACTAAGGCTTTCAAATCCTAGTTTCCAAAGGTTGACTATAACTTTCCTCTGATACCAACTATAACAACCCATTATTTACATACAATGTTAATACATCAAAATTGAAGCATAATTATTACAACATATAAAAAAACCACAAAAGGACTGTATAGGTATAGTGTGTTTAGAAACTGGGAAACATAAACAACTGGTTCATAACACGTCTACACTGTCCCCCATTTATTTCGTCATATCTATAGTCCCTTTTAGCATATCTTACTTAATAACCTTCTCCCTGACCTGGGGAAAGAAAACATAAAAAGAGTGAGCTCAAATGCTCAGTAAGGGTGAACAAAAGAAATATAAATCACATCATATTCATAAGAACATAACAATTTGGAAATCTTACCCTGCAAAAGATATCATAATTTCATAACATGGGATAAATCATGGTAGTTAAATGTAATCACAATAATCATAACTTAAAACTTGAAACTTTGTGTAATACACACATAATAATAGGGAATAATTTCTTATTAGTCAAGACTCATTTCCAAGATTATCTTTGTGGACAAAGTCCATTTCTGAACCGAGTTCACCCATCGTTTCAGTCCTGTTTCACTGAACCGGTTTAACCTGACGTTCCACCCATGTCTATCTCATGAGATATAAAATCTTTATCCAATGCATTGGAGGGAGATATAGGTCCCACCCATCTCATAATGATACCATTCTTATGTGTTCCACAAAATCATAAACCATACATCATAGCATAACCCATGTAATAAAAATGGGAATCTTAATCATCATGACATCAAAAAACAATTCATATAAGATAAAGGAATTCATAAAAATAATTCCATCACAACATAATCAAATCAATTTAATAATAGGGATAGAAATAGAACCCTTTATTATATTATATGGAAAATAATTTTGATAAAACACTTGAACTCCATTCTTGAGGAAAATATCCTTTCTACCTCAAAAACATTTTTCCTTTATTAACATGTCATACAATTTTAAACTAAAAGATGTTGATTAAAAATATACATGAAAGCTTGTAAAGTAAGATTCTTGGAAATAATGTTTTAAAAATCCATTCATTCCATATAAGTTAAAAAAACATTCTTCTCATACTTTTGTCGAAAAAGTCAAAAAGTACCTCGTACGAAAAACGAAAAAAGATTCCTTTCATATCCATTACTAAAAACTCAACAAAGGGTAAAATTGTATTTAAAAAATTTTATTTGGATGGAAAAAATATTACATATTGATGGAACATGGACGTGGATGATAAAATACATCCCAGTAAATACTAAAGTATAAACAATCTCGGATAAAAATGAGATTGTGATATTTTCCCTTACCTTAGGTCCAATTTGCTTCATATGTGTCCGAACCTCCAGTATAATGATTTAAATAATGTTATTGACTTATTTCAGAATCATACTTATTGTTATGATATCATATATGGTCATATTCTTAGCTTCTTATTAGTAATATTTCATTACTACTTGTTATTCAGGTGTTGATTACTTTTTGTTCTTATTCATGTTTTGTCGAATAAATTCTTATTCCTATCTTTAGGTTATAGATACCTCATTTCCATAATGGTATTAGTGTAATATATATCATATTCATTCATTCAATTCATTAATATATTCATTATGTAATGAAGATCATGTAGAACGAATCACATCACATCGTGGAGACGGTATTCCATATGTATGCACGAGCAAAGATATCATTCCCATGATCGTGGAATTGTATTGGAGTATATGTATACTATTTCAGAATAAATATAACTTTACAATAATCATATATATTCATTCTTTACACCATTATACCCATCCAAGTAAGGTGGTGGTGGAAAATAGATTACACCACGGTGTCGAGATGGTATTTCATTCGTACGCACGTGCAGTGATTTCATTTTCCGTAGGATGGATAGATGGTTAAATAGGGTTGTTTCATACCTATAATAAATTATCAATATACGAGTGAAAATTATTTTATTACTTCATAATGAAACAACTACTTAAGAATAAGTGGAAGAAGAAATAAAGATGAAAGAATCAGTAACGGATATTACCTCTTCTTTGAGGCACTTCTTTGAGACTTCCTTTTAGGGCACTAAAATTGGTCGTTGAAGAAGACCAGGACCTCTAGGATGTCTATAGGGAAGTGGAGAGGATAAATTGTCATGGTTTGTCCAAGCTTGAGAATAAATGTGTTGTGAGGTAGAGAGGTAGGAGGTGCCATTTTATAAGGGAGGAGAAGGGCACCTTTGGAATAACTAAAACTATTATTTTATTATAAAGTAAAATTCAGTTTTTAATAGCTCCAAATTGATATATTTCGAAGCTATGGTGGGGATTGGTCTAAATCCTTTCATCCAATAGAATTTAGACAATTTTAGGTCAATATATTAACCTTATATTTTACTTTTAACTCTTAGTTAATTAGATTGACATTTACCATGTCACTTTGTATTTTTATATTATATAGTTAATAAAAATACCATATACATCCAGAAGACCCCCATGTGGTCCATTAATGATACACATATCATGATATAAGTATATTTGCCGAATCGTAGATTTTTAGGAATAAAATAACAATCAATAATATAATATTTGTTTTAAAAATTATTTTATGTCCATTTTGACACTATTTAGTAATTGATTTTTGTGAAAATCATAATAGAATGATTAGTTCTAAATAAGTTAATTAAATCAATACTAACATGTCATATTAACCTATAAAATTAATGTAATTCATTAAAAGTCTGAAATTACATTTATTTGGGTATTTATGACATCAATTATGTCAATATTTCATTAATAAGATAATTACTGCAGCATCATTGTGTCATAAATAAATTAATTATATAATGTCTAAAAATGAAAAATAAAATACAATTGTGTAGGAAATATTTTTATCTTTATAATTAATAGTTATAGTTGAATTTATCTTATGTATAACCCTATATTAATAATTATTTACTTATTAAATGTTGATTTTAACTATTTTAACCCTTCTTTAAATAAATTAATAATAAAAATCCAAATCTAATCCAAGTGGGCCTAAATGTTCATATTTTATTCCTATGGTTTCTTTTGGTCGAATTACACTTATCCAATATAATTGGGACATGTGTTAGGTTAATAATAATATCATTTGTACCCTTAATTATCATATTTACTTTTAACCGTGGTAAATAAAAGTAAAAAGTTACTATTCACCAAAAATTATTTTCATCTCATTGAACCACATTTTACGTACTGACATCAACTGTGTCTCTCGGATTTTTGAAATTCCAATCACAGAAGTGGTAAAATTATGATTTATGAAAAATTCAGTTTTTTTAACTACCACTTAGTGGTTTCACTATTCATCCAAAAATGAATGTTTCCAGATAAATACCAAAAAATAGGCCAAAGAAATATTTGATATTATGATTTAAAAAATGATTTCTATTTTACCAAATTCAAAACACATCAGTTGCATTAATTTATTTAAAAATTAATTCTTGTCATCAAAACAAATATCGTGTTTGTAAGAGATAATAACTATCAAAAGATTGACACTTGTTTATATTTGGTTTAAATGTGAAATTACATTTAATGACCAAAATTGTATTAAATGTTATAAATATATTCTAAATATAATTTAAAAACACTCAAATTAATAATTTATCACTATTAATTATTTCGATTAAAAAAGTTGTTTTTAATTAAAATGTAGTAATTTTCACTATTCATCAGAATATGAAAGTTATCCGAAAATTACCAAAATTTCACCCTAAGCTAATTTCGATATTCTGAATCCAAAAATGGAGTCCATTTTGAAAAATAAATGAAAAAAATTACAAAAAGTGGTTATTACAATTCATAACAGCTAGTTTTAATAATATTTTAATAGTATAGCGTTGTTTAGTGAAACTCGGTATTGCGTACGACGCAAGCTATTGAGGACGGTTGTGGTTGCATGTAAAGAAAGACAAGATAGTATTTTGTGTAGTGAAAGATTCGTTTGATGATTTATATAACATAAAAACCAAATATTTCTCATAAAACTCTCATGTGTTACAAATTGAGCTTTCAACTGATGCTTTGTTACGTATTTTTTTCTTCAATTTCTGCATTCATCTCTCGAATGGGTACATACATGGAAACTGTATTGGAACTCCACATTTAGATTCATGTGGAAAATGTAATATCAGATGTTCCATTGAGTCAAAGATAGACGGCGGAAATATTTTGTCCAGTTTACATCTAATTATAGAAATATCTTCGGGTAGTTTTCATAGCACATCGTAGTCTATTGTCGCTACACAAATTTCTCAAAAAAAATTTATATGTCTGTTATCGAATCCCAAATCATAGAATTCAACAAACCTCTAAATCCAATCAGAATTAGTCTTTCCATTATAACATGACAGTCATGACTTTTTAATCCAGTAATATAACCATTCTTAACACATATGGTCAAATTGGAAGCATAGCAATCTAGAAGTCTCAAATCTGCAATCCACTAAAAACATAATAAGTGACTCTCTTTGGACAGTGTATAAGCTACTTTTGGCTTCATTAAACACTATGATCTAACATTTTCAAATAATTCAAGTTATGGTCGCCTGCAAATTTGGGCAAGATCTAATCGTTCCTATACAGTATCTTTGGTCTTACCTGGTGTATCCAAAACTGAAAGAAATAAATCATCAAAAAAATTTTCTCAATTTGCATAACCTCTAACATGTGGTGGACCAAAAAATCAGTTCAATACTGAATATCCCAAAAAATTCTCCGTTTTATCAAATTATGTTCTTTCTCAAAGCCATGAATTTTCTTTTGGTTTACTGTTCGTCCAAATGTGATGGGGGTAATGAAAATACAAATGATTTTAACTCTATACCTGAGATCATCTTTGGAGGTTCATCACTATCAATTGTACCATTTCTGAAATTAAATTTATTCCTATAAAAAGGATGATCGGTTGGAAGAAATATATTGGGACAATCAAAATAGAATGTTTTTTTTGCATTTACTAGCATAAAGGCTTTGTTTTCCTTCATACAGTAAGGACATGATTTTAGACCATGTGTACTTCAACCAGATAACATGCCATATGCCGGAAAGTCACTAATCATCCACATCAATTCATCTTTTAATATGAAATTTTGTTTCGCAGCAACATCATATGTGTTAACACCATCACTCCACAATTCATTTAACTCATCAATCAATGGTTTCAAATAAACATCATTATTCTTTTTCGGATGTCCTGGAATTAAAAGAGTCAAAATGATATAAGCCTCCTTCATCAACATCCATGGAGGAAAATTTTATGGAGTTATAAAGATAGGCCAACATGAAAATTAACTACCATAAGAACCAAATGGACAAAAACCATCAGTAGAATGACCCAATCAAATGTTTCGGGCTTCTATAGAAAATGTCGGATGCAGACGATCAATATGATTCCATTAATCACCATCAGATGTATGATTCAAGTTATTATTTGTTGAAATATTGGTTTTGTGCCATGACATCATTGACGCTGTGTTCTGAGACATAAATAAATGGTGAAATCTGGGAGTAAGGGGGAAATATCTCAACTGTTTTTCTGGAATCGATCAAGAATTACCTTGTTGAGCTTCTTTATACCTCGATTTTCCACATGTGGAAAAAATATCCAATGACCCATTTTCGCCAGAATATCAGATGCAATCATTTGGACATGCATGAATCTTCTAATAACTAAGGCCCAAATTACGAATCAGCCTATTGCCCTCATAGTAATTTGCATGCAACACATTTTCTTCAGGTAACAGTGATTTAACCAAAGAAAATATCTGATCCACACAGTTTTTTGACATTTTATTATCTAATTTAGAAGCCATAAATTTTTTTACCCCTTCTAATATGCTTATCATGCAACCAGGATATAATGCATTCTCAGTAGAACTCAAAAACTCATAAAATTCGGATGGTGCCAACTCAAGAGTTAAATCAATATCATCGTGAGTTTCAGTTTGTTGCACATATGGACCTGCAACATCATGTACTAAATTTTGAAATCATTTTGGATCTGGAATCAAGTTATTATGATCTTCATTGGAACTGCGTTCAATGTGTTGATACCAAAAAACATAATCTATTTGATAAACTAACCGCAAGAGATGTCCCCCAACATTGTAAAATGTGTCAAACTTTCTAAGAGCACATTTTTTACAAGGACACTTAATTGTGCCTTCTGAAACATATTCTAGTTTTGATGATGCAAATGTTGGGAAAGCTTCAACACTCTCAATATATATAGGATTTAAACCAGAACCATTGGTATTTCTACACTGATTTATCCAAGCTCAATCATCTAATAATGACTGATGTCGACTTCCTTGTTCTATATATTTCTACATAAAATATAAAATCAGCACATTTTTGAATATTTTGAAATTATAAAAACACTATATGAATAAAAATATAAGTAATTACAACTACTTAATAATTATTATTAATTAATACGACACAATATTTAGTGGTTTGATGACTACGCTTTTTCTGAAAGCTCATTTAATTGCTTCTTTCTAACACTTATTATTGCTAATTATTTCTAATTATTCCTAATTATTGCTAATTATTAAAAATTAGAACAAATTATTACTAGTTGTTAATAACTTTTACAATTTATTACTAATTATTATAATTTATTAATAATTATTACAATTAATTACTAATTATTACTATTTATTACTAATTTAGCAATACTTGACAATACTTACCAAAAGGAAAACTGCTTGAATAATGAAATGAAATTTGGTAATCATCTTTTTGTACATGATTACCAATTTTCCCATCATTATCCAATCTTATTTTGTTTACAAATTTTTAGTAATAAAAAATAATATTATCAATATTTACAATAAAACAATATTAATATTATTAAAATAATATAATTTTTATAAAATATTAAAATTAGTAATATTCACAACAGACATCGTTCTATTCTTAACATGTTCAAATCTCAATGGACATTAATTATGAAGTCATGTGTAATAAAAAGATTGTGTCAGTCATTTCCAATGTAAACTCTATAATTGTACTTATATGGTTGATCACATTGCAAGTATTTTTGTAATAGGACAACCAAAGTAATGACGTTCTCGTCTCTAAGAATCATCTCTCATGACATTTTATATATATCATTCTTTCTTAAAAATTTAAGGAGATGTCTTATTTTACCCTAAATTTTTCAAGGAAGAATGGTCTATGTAAAGGTTCATGGGAGATAATTCTTATAGATAATAAGGGCATGACTGGGTTTGTCCGATTGGAACATTACTTGTGTGGTGATCATCCATGCAAGGACATTTATAGATTTTACATTGGACGTGGTTGACACAAACTTTTTATAGCGCATGACCTGACAATTGGCGACCCTTTAAGATTTGAACATGTTAAGAATATGGCAAAGCCGGTTGCGAATATTGATAATTTTAATATTTTATAATTTTTTTATTATTTTAATAAAATTAATATTGTTTTTTCGTAAATATTGATAATGTAATTTCTTTTTTGTAATTATTGGTAATTATTGGTAATTATTGCTAATTATTTTTAATTATTCCTAATTATTGATAATTATTACAAATTATTCCAAATTGTTTCTAATTATTCCTAATTATTCCTAATTATTACTAATTGTTACTAATTATTACTAATTATTACTAATTATTACTAATTGTTACTAATTATTAATAATTGTTTCTAATTATTCCTAATTGATCCTAATTATTCCTAATTGTTCCTAATTATTTTAAATTGTTCCTAATTATTTCTAATTATTGCTATTTATTTAAAATTAAAGCTAATTAATACTATTTATTCCTAATAAATACTGTTTATTTCTAATTATTCATAATTAATACTATTTATCCATAATTAATACTATTTATTCATAATTATTCCTAATTATTACTAATTAAAAATTATTACTTATTATTACTAATTATTAATAATTATTACTAATTATTACATATTACTACTAATTATTACTTATTATTACTAATTATTACTAATTATTCCTAATTATTGATAATTATTCCGAATTATTGCGAATTATTTCTAATTACTGTTATTATTCCTAATTATCACTAATTATTGCTAATTATTTCTAATTATTCCTAATTATTCCTAATTATTACTAATTGTTACTAATTATTAATAATTATTACTAATTATTCCAAATTATTCCAAATTCTTACTAATTATTACTAATTATTACTAATTATTTCTAATTATTACTAATTATTACTAATTATTCCTAATTATTCCTAACTAATACTAATAATTCCTAATTATTACTAAATATTCCTCTTTATTTATAATTAATACTAATTATTCCTAATTAATACTAATTAATTCTAATTAATACTAATTATTCCTAATTATAACTAATTATTATGAACTATTTCTAATTACTATTAATTATTGCTAATTATTAATTATTATAACTAATTATTCCTAATTATTACTAATTATTACTAATTATTCCTAATAATTCTTAATTATTACTAATTATTCCAAATTTTTCCTAATTATTACTAATTAGTCCTAATTATTCCAAATTATTCATAATTAATATTAATTATTACTAATTAATCCTAATTATTACTAATTATTACTAATTATTCTTAATGATTACTAATTAATACTATTTATTCCTAATTAATACAATTTATTCCTAATTAATACTACTTATTCTTAATTAATATTAATTATTCATAATTATTCTTAAATATTCCTAATTATTCATAATTGTTGCTAATTATTCCTAATTATAACTAATTCTTCCTAATTCTTCCAAATTATGCCTAATAATTAATAATTATTTCTAATTATTGCTACTTCCTAATTATTCCTAATTATTCGTAATTATTACTAATTATTACTAATTACTACTAATTATTACTAATTATTACTAATTATTCTTAATTATTACAAATTAATATTAATTATTACTGATTATTTTTTATTATTCCTAATTATTACTAATTATTCCTAATTATTCCTAATTATTACTAATTATTCCAAATTATTCCAAATTATTTATAATTAATAATTATTATTACTAATTATTCCTAATTATTGCTATTTATTACTAATTATTCATAATTATTACTAATTAATGCTATTTATTCCTAATTAATACTATTTATTCTTAATTAATACTAATTATTCTTAATTAATAATAATTATTCCTAATTATTCCAAATTATTCTTAATTATTCCTATATATTCTTAATTATTGCTAATTATTCCTAATTATTCCTAATTATTCCTAATTAATGATAATTATTTCTAATTATTCCTAATTACTAATTATTCCTAAATATTCCTAATTATTATTAATTATTACTAATTATTACTAATTATTCCTAGTTATTCGTAATTATTCCTAATTATTACTAATTATACCAAATTATACCTAATAATACATAATTATTCCTAATTATACCTAATTATTCCTAATTATTACTAATTATACCTAATTATTCCTATTTAAAACTAATTATTCCTAATTAATACTATTTATTCCTAATTATATCTAATTTTTCCTGATTATATCTATTTATTCCTAATTATATATAATTAAAATTAATTATAACTAATAATTTATAATTATAACTAATTATTTATAATTATAACTAACAATATCAACTTCTGAGTAAAACTAAATATAAATAAAAATCAATAAAAATCTAATTAAATTCGAACTAATAAACAAAAAATAAAATAAACATAAAAAGTAAAATAAACATAAAAAATATGAATACCTTAAACATTGATATTTTGAATATATTGATGCCCTCCGATTCATCTCGTATAAAAAACATCAACTAATAAAAATTATCTTTAAAACTGAAGAACAGAAAGAGACATAAATCAAGATCTGAATTACTTATGAAAAAAATGGATGGGAGTATATATAGGTTAGATTAGTTGTGACGAGATTATTAGCGACGGGCTTCCCGTCGCAAATGGTTGTATTTGTGATGGGCCCCATCGCCATTAACCTCGCCTGCATTAATTACAGTCGGCAGTTAAAAGTTTATATGCGATGAGACCCATCTCAAATAGTACATGCCGACAGTCTTTTTGTGGTGGGACGACATCATGTCGCAAAAGGGTATTGACCGCTGCCGGGTATTTGCGACGGTACCTGTCGCAAATAAACCTACGCGGTTTGGTGCACAAGCCGCACAGTTTGGTGCACAAGTCACGCCAAACTTTTTGCGACGGGAGACGAAATCCCATTGTGAATACTTGGTTATTTGAGATGGGCTACTTTCCCCGTTACAAATAGATTCTTGGACGGGTTATTTGTGACGAGAAGAGATCCCTTCACAAATAACCCATTGCAAATACTGTTTTTTCTCATAGTCCTTGTTAAATGGAAATGTAGGTGATCACCCTTATTACCTAGAATGGGGATGTTCACATCAATATCCAAAGGTTGGACACCGGGTTACCATGGTAATGTACACCCACAAGCATTCCTGAAGCCCGAACCATTGTTGGGAGAGCCTTCGTGACTCTACTTAACATTGGTATGTAAACTCAAAGGGGTGCATTGATGCACTCGATGGTCTGATCCTACATGTATACTAGAATTGGTGGGGGATTTGGCCTGATTCCTTAGTACTGGTTCATGGAGGGATTATTGAGGACTATACGGTAGTGGAGGGGTGATATTAGAACTAGAAGAAATAATACCTAAAAATACCATATGCTGTGTACTTTTTTCTTATGCGGGATGAGAGAATCTCTGCATACCGTAGTGGTATGCAGGTATATCAGCATTCATTATTCTGATGTGGTATGTGGGAATGGGTATGGACTTCTGCCCACAATAGTGGAACACGATCGTAAATGTGTTTTTTCCTCATCTTTGGATTCCACCAACATATTGGTGCAGTACATGACATCCGGTTAAGTCTGCGTAGAAATACACAACACAGAACACCGTTACAGAAGATGTTTAGGGGATCATCATTTGCGGGAATTTCATCCATGATATGTATATGGTTCATAGTTTCACCATTTATATTCATGGGTTTCTTTTTATTATTACGTTCCCACGTTTTATGGTTCTCTAATGTCTGTACCTACGAAGAACGTGATTTACGATCGGGCTTCACGAATGATTTTATACTGAAGCCAGAATCTTTTCAGAGTTATTCCAACCACAAGGTTCCCATCAAGAATTCTTCTTCTATTCACTCTCAATTCCTTATATATTCCATTTATATAGAATCAGGAAAATATTATCTATGGTCATGCTGCATGCTTTGTTGAGACCCATGAAGCGATATATTGACCCGTAGAAGACTCGGTCAACTACGGTTTGTAGAGGCCATAGGACACGATCATGGTTCGCAAAACCCTGGTAGTTCTATTCCTGAATTAACTGATGAGTTCATGAGATGGTAAATTAATAATCTTTTCATGCATGATTCCTTCAGCAACGCTGTTCGTGGTCCACCGTGTTTGTTGTCCATCTATCCACAGGCCAGTGATTCACGAATCGTTCGGCGTACCAGTGGTTCATGATCCAGGTGTTTGTCGGAACCTTCCCATTGATGGAATATGGGCCACATTAAATACATTGAAAACATTAATTACTTCATGTTTCGTTGGAAATGTGCATCATAATTTCAGTCCATTCACTATGCTAGTCTTGTAATATAACATGCTTCCTTCTACGAAGTGATACTTCAAGAATTTTCTATCCTTGGAGGATTTTTCAGGACCTTTCTGTGATATTTTAAATATTGTATCATTTAATTGTTTTATCCACATTTTGATCTTATTTTCCATGTTTATTTTATTATGATAATCCCTAGTATAACATGTTCATGCTATATTGGTATACTGGATGTTGTTATTTATATTCCTTATGATCATATGATAAATGTATGCATTTATTATTAGATGGCTATGCCTTTTTCTCACACAATACGTTTGATGTATATACATAGGTTTTGAGAGGTAGTAAATTTAAGATAGTGTGATCCCATGAATATTTCATTCAGATGGATATAGAAGAATGTTTTAATTTTTCATTTATTATGAAAAATATTTCCCAGAAAATAATCTTTAAGAGATCTAATGTTTGTACAATTTAATGAAATGTTTTCTAATAAAAATTGGGATTCCATAGCTAGTATGAAAGGATGGTATAGTTATTTACTGAAATTAGGATTGAGAATTTTTATAAAGATATAATGGGAAACATATAGATATAGTTATAAATCCTTCTATTTTGGTAAGTATTACATAAGTGGTTTCCAAAAAAACATTCTTGTATTGATTTACAAGTGGATGAGGCACTCGATAAGAGGTATATTTGGATATCACTTAAAAACACCACATTATGGAAAGACAGAAATAATAACATGTATATGTTAAATGGCCTGGCTACACAACTAGGTTGAATCATCAGGAATATTTTTTTGGTTGATCATAATATTTTGATAAACCATTAATAAGGATATATATAAAATGTAATTGTTTTTTGTTGAGACTCCTAAAAATTTTATTGTGATGTTTCATGACCTAAAAATCCTTTAGAATTATTATATTCATAAATGTAACATGATTCTCACTATGGTTATCTTCAATTAGATAAATTGGTTGGAAATAGGGGGAACCATGTATATTATGATTCTAGTGTAAAATGAACCAAAAATATTATAATGAATGATTTAAAGGGATACTTCATGATGATGATGAATAAACTAACTTCAGTAATTAAAAATAACTCAAATCATATTGAGAGACAAGATTCACCACGATGGGATCAACATTCTGTTGAGTCTTTCATGCATCTATGACCACTTTATTTTTGTGGATTTATCAACCAATTGAATTATGGATCATATATAGGCTCTATATAAATGATATTCACTTAATTCCACTGTTTGGAATAATAAAAAGTAACATTGTGAGTACCACTCTTGGGTGGATTGGTTGATTAATAGTGCATCTCATTGAAATAACAATTCAAATAAGGTATATCAATTCAATTGAGTGGGAAGTGTTTAGAGGAATGATTTTCAATAAATATTTCCCAAATTTAATATGAATGAAATTAGATTATGATGTCATAAAGCTTATATTGAAGGAAAATTAACCACTTTGGAGCTATGAAGTTAATATTTCAAGACATACTCGGTGCCCCTATCAATGTTATGGATACCATTGGAAAGGTTGATATATTATTCTTTGGACTAAGACACCAAATACTATGTAATCTATCATATCAAGACTATGAACTCTATGAGGATATAGTGATGAGTTAATGATGGTTTAATTTGATTTTGACAAGATTCATTGGTCATATATGTGGATTGAGAAGAAGAGAGAGAGATGGATCCAACTTAGTAAAGAACATTTTCTATAGAATATGATAACTGAAAATGGAAATTCCTCTATTTAATATATTTTGGAAGATTCATTCAATGTACCTATTTCAAGGGATTGAAATTTTTAAATGTGTAGAAGAGATTGAAATACATATCGTAACTATCATGGAGATTTGATGCTAAAAAAACAACACTAACAAAAAAATGAATATTTTTTAGGTATATCCGCAAATTAAATTCTTCTTCTTAGTAAAACAAGGGAACCTTTACCCTCAGTTTCCATGATAGAAGATAATGGTGGGTAAACACCATTAAACTCCTCATAGACAAATAGTGAATGTTCTAGAATTTACTGTCATTATGGTTTTAGTAGAACCTCTGAATTATGTGGTGGTAGGTACACTAGTTGTGATGTCTAAGAATGAATGTACATTATTATATTTTGGTTATATTCAATTATTTATTTCATCCTAGTTTATAATGAATATAGAATCAATCCATGAATTTGTAGAAGTGGAGTTAGTGGTCAATAATCCTAGCAGAATTATCCTAGAATTGTGAGAAAAATGTCATCAACAATCTCGTCGTCATTTTAATGGGGGAATTCAACATTGTACTTGTGTTAGAATCATAATGATATAATCCACTACTTAAGCAAGGAAAATTCAGTAGTCTTTCTTGAAAAACCTAAAATCAATAACAATGTAGTGATATCCCATCATGAGCAATGTTTAGAAGGACCTCTAATATACACATTTATTGATGTTGTCTGGTGAATATGTATATGGAAATGATTATATTAAGATAGTGAATGTCCAAATCATTTCAAAATAACTTAATGTATTATTTATAGGTTACCTAATAATCCCTCTAAAATCAAGTTAGAGTTCTCCATTGATCTCATACATGAATATTATATTATAAAAAAAATACTCCATATATAATGGAAAATGAAGAATTATAGTAATTAATTAAACATCTTGAAGATCATCTTGGGAAGTTATTTATCCGACTATGTGTGTATTATTTGGGATAACATGTTGTCATTGTCTGAAATTAAAAAGGATAAATTCTATTAATGATTTATTATAGACAACATAATGGGATAATTATGAAGAACCAGTATCCTCTCACATGGATTGATGATATTTTAATCATCTTATTGGGGATCAAATTTTCTCCATGATTGTCCTCAAATCCTTCTATCATCATTGTATTGTGAGGAAATAATATATTTCAATGACTTCCTTTTAACATGACATTTTTATTTTGAATTTGTTATTATTACATTTTTGATGACTAATAATAAAAGTATATTTAATGATTTGATGAATATTGTGTTTAAGGACTACCTTGATAGATTCTTCATAGTTATTATTGAGTATTTTCTAATATATTCCAAAATTTTCAAGGATCATGAGGATCATGAATGTGTGATTTTAGGTGAATTGAAGAAGGGGAATCTATTTTCAAAATCCTAAAAATATTTAATTTTGTTTACAAAAATTCTCATTCATGGCCCACTTTATAACAAATTGTGGGATCTCTATCAACTTTATAAGGAAAACAGATATATAGGGGTGACCTCATACATCAATGGTAATTGAGATTCATAGATTTATTAGTTTTGAAAGATATTAAAAGAGGATTTTGAGAAAATCACCCTGAATTTAAAATGCACAAACCAAATTAACTCTAATGTTATAAAAGTTTAAATGAAAAAAGGATTGTGGTGAATGTTTTAATGAACTAAAAATATATTAGAAGCTGAAACCATTTTAACTGTACCCTCTATTAGAGAAGGATTTATTATTTAAAGTGATGCATCTTTGAAAGGTGTTGGGTTATCCTCAAAACAATTTACAAGTGACTTATTATGAATCTGAAAAGTTTAATACATATGATAATTGTAACACCCCAAGATTCAATGTTATGCTTCTCATTGAATAATATAGTAGCATGTGTTGTACACAACTTCTAGTTCTAAAAAACACCACAACGAATCAAACTAGCAGTTATGAATAGTAATATCAACTTTTGAATTTTTATAAATTTTATCATTCAAAATTGAATTTAGTTTTGCTTTTGGAATATCGAAATTATCTTAGGGGTAATTTTTGGTACTTTTCTGATAACATTCATATTTTGATGAATAATGAAAATTTCAAAATTTTAATTAAAATCAACTTTTTTAATTGAAATAATTAAAAGTTATAAATTCTGAATTGGAGTGGTTTAAAATTATATTTGGAATATAGTTTTACCATTATAATCCAATGTTTTTCATTGGACATAATTTCACATTTAAATCGGACATAAACTAGTGTCAATATTTTGATATTTATTATTTCTTAATAACACGCTTTTTTGTTTTGACAACGGGAATAAATTTTAAATTAATTTCTGCCACTTATGTGTTTTGGATTTGGAAAAATGGATTCCATATTTGGAATCAGGATGCCCAATAGTGTAAATATGTAACTCTTATTTTTAGACATTTTGAATAATTACTTCAGTAAATATTTTATTTACCATGGTAAAAAGGTAAATCCGGAAAATGGGGGTAAAAATAATATTATAATAATATTAAATTACCCTAAGATGTGTCCTAACCCAATTCGTAGATACATGTCCAACCATGGGCATCTTTGGGTCGATTTTGGGACCCCATGGAGCCACTTGTATGTGATAATGACACTATATATTAATTATGTTAATGTAAATACACAAATGACAAAGCATATATCTTTTAGAAAAACAATTTTTACATAGAGTAATATATGGTATGCTTTCGACTATAAATATTAATTATAAAGATAGAAAAATTTCCTACATAATTAAATTTTATTTATAATTTTTAGACCATGAATAATTAAATTTACTTATGACACAATAATGATGATGTATTTTCCTTATTAATGAAAGAAATAAATAATTGGATTTTAAATTTTAAAATAAATATACTTTGAAATTTTTGGTGACATACACGAATTTTATTGGATACTATGACATTTTAGGATTTCTTTAATGATTTTGTTTCGAATTAATAAATTTTATAAGACTTTAAAAAAATTATTAAATATTTTCAAAATTTACATAAAAGAGTTTTTATAACAAATATTATATTATTGACTGATATTTTATTGATAAAAATCTATGGATAGGCCAGAGTGCTTATATAATGATAGGTGTATCATTAATAGACCACTTGGGGTCTCTTGGAAGTATATAGTAAGTTTATTAACTATATAATATAAAAATACAAAGAGACATGGTAAATGTCAAACTAATTAATTAAGAGTTAAATGTCAAAGATAAGGTTAACAAAGTGAAAGAAACCTATCTCAAACCTATTGGTTGAGTTTTTTGACCCATCCCCACCATAGTCTCAAAATATATTGGTTTGGTGCAATTATAATCATAATATGAATTTATTATAAAATAATATTTTTTGTTTTTCCTAAGGTGCCTCTCACCGCTATTATAGAAGGGCAGTCACCCTTCTCACTAATTCACACCATCAATGCCTTTGGGATCGGCCAAACTCTGCCCATATATCATCAAAACTTCCCTCACTTCATTATAGAGGCCTTATTTTGATCATAAATCCAACTTAAGGAGCCCTTTTTATCAAATCAAAATGAAAAACCCGAAGAAGATGTAATGATTTAACCACCCTCTTTCATGTTCCTTTTTTCATTCACTTCTTATTTGTTTGTTTTTTCCAATATAAAATAATAAATCTAGAATCATATATATACTGTACTATTATTATAAATATGGTACAACCAAATTCGGTATTCTATCCATCCTTTGAAAGACATGTCCCCATATGTGTGTACGTACGGCTTACCGTCTCCACGTCGTGGTGTAATTGTTATTCAAATCATTATTATTTGGATGGGTATTATAATGATGTATAATTTATGTAAATAATAAATATAACATGATAATTATTCGTTATATATGATATACCTTCTGATTATATATTATTTTAATATCAAAATAATGATATTGTCGCTCATGCGTACGTACGGACTACCGTCTCCTCGAACATGATGAGATTCATTCCCCATCATATCCATTAAAGTATAATTATCATTTGATGATTATTAATTATGTTTATGTACTTGATATCATTCTGGATATGAATAAGATACATCATATCCAAAATAAACACGACTTATGTAACAAAACATTAAAAATAAAATGAGTAAGTTAACACCCAAAATGACGTTAATACTAAGATATTATTAACAATGAAATGTTAAAAGATCATATATGATATCACATTAATGTATATGATTATTTTATAATTCAATAACAATTATTTAACAATTATAAAGTAGATTATCCTACCATCAACCAAGGAAAGGTACGAGGTAAGGGTTTATTTCACAATATCTTCATTATGAGAGGTTGTTTATACGTAATTATCTATTGGGACCTCTTTATCATCCACATCGATTAATAATGAATTTCAAATCATTCTCACTATTTTAAAGCCTATGGGTTAAAGTCATTTATACCCTTTTTTGACTTTTTATAAAATGGATTGTATGAAATCTTTCTGTCGTTTTCCAAACAAGGTATTTTTTAACATTTTCGTCAAAATTAAGGTAAGAATGTATTTTTTTAACTTATACGGAAGGTGTGGATATTTTCCACTACTATAAAATTGTCGAAGCTTCCCTTAGAATCTCATTAAAATATATTGAAAGAAAATGTTTTCTTTTATAATTATGTGACTCTTAAATTATTTCAAAAAAAGAGATATTTTTCTCAAATAGTATTGATTTCATCTGTGTCAACATCATTTTTAATGTTTTAATGATTTATTCTTCTAAACGATTAGTATTAATGTCCATGTTTACAAAATGGGTTTAAGAATTTATTTAAATGGACATGAATGTATTGAAATTTTAATTACTTTCAAAACATTCAATGTGGTATAAGAAACATTGATATAAAAATGTCTTTAAATGTCTTCTGTTCTAAATACTGTGACTTTTAAATGTTTTCATGAAAATGGATATTTCAATCGAAGAGTTTTAAAAATCATTTTCATCTATGTCAAATCCTTTAATGGGTTTTAATCTGGTTTTGATGATGATTTATTATGATACAAAACTTCTATATTGTATTGATGGTTTTGGGGTAAGTTTGATTGTGGATGTGTTATTTTTATACCATTCATGGTTTATGGTTACAGTATTGACATTTCATATCCTAGTTCTTATATGAATGTTTATGTTATGTTTAAAAAATTTCATATGAGTGTTGTATTAGTCATGGTAAGTGATGGGTGGAGCCCACTATAGTTCCTCGATGCATTGGTAGGTCTCATGAGAAAACTAGATGTGGAATTGGACGAGGCCGTTTCCCAATTTGATTTATGGTTTTGGACGAGGAATTAATCATATTTAGAAGTCTTGGTCAAGGACTTGACAAAATGTTTTAGAATGTATGGCATTATACATTCCCTCATTATGGAAATAATGTTGATGGTTCATGTGGTCATTCTACTAGTAGAATACCCATGATTTTATTTTGTTGTGGCATCATTTACTCAGCTCATATTCTTATCATAAATGTATTCATGTTTATTATTGGTAAAGGGAGGTGGTTTAAATTATTCACCATGCTTAATATTTATGTTATGTTTGTCTACGTTCTTCAAGAGTAGATACTGTAATTTGTGGATGTTGTTTCTTGATATGATAATCATATAAACTAAAAATAAAATAAGTTTAAATACTGTAACATAAATTATAGAATAAGTGATAGAAGCACTCACAGGACAAATGATATCATTTCTTCACAGCTGAGAAAAATGTATGTATGAGCTCTATGATGTTCATCATCTGAAAGCCATCTTTCATGAACTCGACCAAAACGAAGATTTGGCTGATTAAAAACTGTTAATTCATTGTCCATTTCTTCATTATTATTCTCATCGTTTTCCCCATGTGATTCTGTTTTGAGGGATATTGAGACTCAAAATAATGAAAGCAGAAAAAAGAAATTTTATATTGCAAATAATCTTCAGTAATTGAGCCTTCAACTGATGATTTGTTACGTATTTTTTTCTTCAATTTCTGCATGCATATATCGAATGGGTACATCCATCAAAACTGTATTGGACCTCCACATTTAGCTTCTTATGGAAAATGTAATGTCAGATGTTCCATTGAGTCAAAGACAGTCGGCAGAAATATTTTTTCCGGTTTACATATAATTAAAACAACATCTTCTGCCCATTTTTTTAGTGCATCGTAGTCTGTTGTCGCTGCACAAATGTCTAGAGAAAAAAATATGATATGTCTGTTATCGAATCCCATATCATAAAATTCAAAAAACCTTTGAATCCAATCAGAATTAATACTTCCATTATAACATGACAGTCAGGAATTTTTATTCTATTAATATAACCATTCTTAACACATCTGCCCAAATTGGAAGCATAGCCATCTGGAAGTCTCAAATTTGCAATCCAATGACAAAATAATAAGCAACTCTCTTTGTACAGTGTATAAGCTGGTTTTGTTTTCATTAACTTCTGTGATATGACATTTTAAAATAATTCAAGTTCTGGTCACCTAAAAATTTGGGCAAGATCTAATCGTTCTTTTATAGTATCATTGGTTTTACCTGGTTTATCAAAAAATGTATGAAATAAATTATCAAACCAGTTTTTCTCAATATGCCTAACATCCAACAGGTGGCTGACAAAAAAATTAGACCAATACGGAAGATCCCAAAAAATGCTCCCTTTTTTCAAATTATGTTTTTTCCAAAGCCATGAATTTTTTGTTGGTTTGTTGTTGGTCCAAATGTGATGGGGGTAATGAAAATACAACTTATTTTAACTCTGTACCTGAGATCATCTTTGGAGGTTCATCTATGTCAATTGTACCTTTTCTGAAATGAAATTTTTTCCTCCGAAAAGGATGATCGGTTTGAAGAAATCTATAGCGACAATCAAAATAGAAAGGTTTTTTTTCCATTGACCAACATAAAGGATTTTTTTTCTTTCATACAGTAAGGACATGATTTCAGACCATGTGTACTACAACCAGATAACATGCCATTTGCCGGAAATTCACTAATCGTCCACATCAATGCAGCTTTTAATATGAAATTTTGTTTCACAGTAACATCATATGTATTAACACCATCAGTCCACAATGCATTTAACTCATCAATCAATGGTTTCAAATAACCATGAATATTCTTTTTCAGATGTCCTCGGATTAATAGAGTTAAAAATATATAATTCTCCTTCATCAACATCCATGAATGAAAATGTCATGGAGTTATAAAGACAAGCCAACCTGAATACTGACTACCATAAGAACCATATAGATAAAACCCATCAGTAGAAAGACCCAATCACACGTTTCATGCTTCTATAGAAAAAGATGGATGCAGACGGTCAAAATTTTTCCATGAATCACCATTAGATGGAGATTCAAGTTTTTATAAGTTGAAATCTTGGTTTTGTGCCCTGATATCATTGACGCAGTGTTCTGAGACATAAATAAATGCTGCAACCTGGGTGTAAAGGGGAAATATCTCAACTGTTTTACTGGAAATGATCTAGACTTCCCTGGTTGAGTTTCTTTATACCTCGATTTTCCACATGTGG
The DNA here is from genome assembly GCA_963277665.1 of Viscum album. Lineage (NCBI taxonomy): Eukaryota > Viridiplantae > Streptophyta > Magnoliopsida > Santalales > Viscaceae > Viscum > Viscum album. The sequence goes on along the minus strand of OY728128.1, from coordinate 2,101,818,176 downwards.
GACAACTAAGAATATAAGATGCAATCATTTGGTCATTTATGAATAATCCGATAACTAAGGCCCAAATTACAAATCATCCTCTTGCCCTCATAGTAATTTACAGGTAGCACATTTTCTTCAGGTAACAGTGTTTTAACCAAAGAAAATATCTGATCCAAATAGTTGTTTGACATTGAATTATCTAATTTAATAGCTATAAATTTTTCAACTGCCTCTAATTTTCTTGTCTTGAAACCAGGATATAATGCATCCTTAGCAGACATCAACAACTCATAAAATTCAGATGGTGCCATATCAGGAGTTAAATCAGTATCATCATGAGTTTTAGTGTGTTGAAAAGATGGACCTGCAACATCATGTACTAAATTTTGAAATCATGATGGAACCAGAATCAAGTTTTTAAGATCTTCTCTGGAACTGCTTTCACCATGTTGATACCAAAAAACATAATCGGGTTGAAAACCAAACCGCAAGAGATGTACCCAACCTTGTGAAATGTGTCAAACGTTCTCAAAGCACATTTTTTACAATGACACATAATTGTGCCTTCTGAAACATATTCTGTTTTTGATGATGCAAATGTTAAGAAAGCTTCAACACCCTCAATATATACAATATTTAAACCAGAACTATTGTTTTTTCTACGCTGATTTATCCAAGCTCGATCATCTTATAATGACTGATGTCGACTTCCTTGTTCTATATTTTTCTACATAAAATATAAAATAAGCACTGTTTTTGAATTGTTTGAAATTATAAAAACACTATTTGAAAAAGAAGATAAGTAATTAAAACTACTTAATAATTATCATTAATTAAGGACGACATAATTTCCAGTGGTTTGACGGCTACTCTTTTGTCCGACTTCTCATTTAATTGCATGTTTCCCACACTTATTATTGCTAATTATTGCTAATTATTCCTAATTATTGATAAATATTAAAAATTATTAAAAATTATTACTAATTGTTACTAATTATTACAATTTATTACTAATTATTATAATTTATTATTAATTATTACAATTTATTACTAATTATTATAATTTATTATTAATTATTACAATTTATTACTAATTGTTACTAATTTAGCAATACTTGAATATACATAGAAAAATGAAAAGTGCTTGAATAATGAATGTAAATTTTGTAATCATCATTGTTGACATGATTACAAATTTTCCCTTCATTATCAAATCTTATTTTGTTAACTAATTATAATTAATAAAAAATTTATATTATCAATATTTACAGAAAAAACAATAATAATATTATTAAAATAATATATTTTTTATAAAAATATTAAAATTATCAATATTCACAACAGACTTTGTTCTATTCTTAAAATTTTCTAATCTCAATAAGTCGTTAATTATGAAGTCATGCGTAATAAAAAGTTTGTGTTAGTCATGTCCAATATAAACCTTATAATTGTACTTCCATGGTTGATCACCTTGCAAATAGTGTTGCAATAGGACGACCAAAGTAATGACATTCTCATCTCTAAGAATCATCTCACATGACATTTTATATAGATCATTCTTCCTTAAAACTTTAAGGAGATATCATTATTTTTCCATTAAATTTTCAAGGAAGAATGGTCTATGTAAAGGTTCATGTGAGATAATTCTTATAGATAAGAAGTGCATGACATGGTTTGTCCGATTGCAACATTACTTGCGAAGTGATCAACCATGCAAGGACAATTATAGATTTTACATTGGACATGGCTGACAAAAACTTTTTATTGAGCATGACCTGACAATTGGCGACCCTTTAAGATTTGAGCATGTCAAGAATAGAGCAAAGCCTATTGTGAATATTGATAATTTTAATATTTTATAAATTTTTTATTATATTAATAATATGAATATTGTTTTTTCATAAATATTGATAATATATTTTTTTTCTCATTTTTTCTAATTAATGCTAATTATTGCTAATTATTCCTATTTTTTGTAATTATTTCTAATTATTCCGAATTATTCCTAATTGTTACTAATTACTCCTAATTATTAATAATTATTACTAATTATTACTAATTATTACTAATTGTTACCAATTATTACTAATTGTTACTAATTATTACTAGTTGTTCCTAATTATTCCTAATTGTTCCTAATTATTCCTAATTGTTCCTAATTATTTCTAATTATTCCTAATTATTTCTATTTATTGCTATTTATTTCTAATTATTCCTAATTAATACTATTTATTCCTAATTAATACTATTTATTTCTAATTATTCCTAATTAATACTATTTATTCCTAATTAATACTATCAATTCCTAATTAATCCTAATTATTACTAATTAATAATAATTATTACTAATTATTACTTATTATTACTAATTATTCCTAATTATCCCTAATTATGGCGAATTATTCCTAATTATTTCTAACTATTTCTAATTATTTCTAATTATTGCTAATTGTTTCTAATTATCACTAATTATTGATAAATTTTGCTAAATATTGCTAATTATTTCTAATTATTGCTTATTATTCCTAATTATTCCCAATTATTACTAATTATTACTAATTATTCCTAATTATTCCTAATTATTACTAATTATTTCTAATTATTACTAGTTATTACTAATTATTTCAAATTATTACTAATTATTCCTAATTATTCCTAATTAATACTAATTATTCCTAATTATTACTAAATATTCCTAATTATTTTTAATTAATACTAATTATTCCTAATTAATATTAATTATTCATAATTAATGCAAATTATTCCTAATTATAACTAATTATTACTAATAATTCCTATTTAATAATAATTATTTCTAATTATTACTAATTATTACTAAATATTCTTAATTATTACGAATTATTACTAATTATTACTAATTTTTCTTAATTATTACTAATTATTCTAAATTATTCCTAATTATTCCTAATTAATAATTATTATTACTAATTGTTCCTAATTATTGCTAATTATAATTAATTATTTCTAATTATTACTAATTAATACTATTTATTCCTAATTAATACTAATTATTCCTAATTAATACTAATTATTCCTAATTAATAATAATTATTCCCAATTAATCCTAATTATTGCTAATTATTCATAATTATTATAAATTATTCCTAATTATTCCTAATTGTTCCTAATTATTCCAAATTATTCCTAATTAATAATAATTATTTCTAATTATTGCAAATTCGTAATTATTACTAATTATTCCTAATTATTACTAATTACTACTAATTACTACTAATTATTTATAATTATTACTAATTATTCCTAATTATTACTAACTATTACTAATTATTACTAATTATTACTAATTATTCCTAATTATTACTAATTATTCCTAATTATTCCTATTTATTACTAATTATTCCAAATTATTCCAAATTATTGCTAATTAATAATAATTATAACTAATTAATCCTAATTATTCTTAATTATTACTAATTATTCCTAATTATTCCTAATTATTCCTAATTATTACTATTTAATCCAAATTAATACTATTTATTCCTTATAAATACTATTTATTCCTAATTAATACTAATTATTCCTAATTAGTAATAATTATTCCTAATTATTCCTAATTATTCATAATTATTGGTAATTATTCCTAATTATTACTAATTATTCATAATTATTCCAAATTATTCTTAATTAAAGATAAATATTTCTAATTATTTCTAATTACCAATTATTCGTAATTATTCTGAATTATTCCGAATTATTACTAATTATTACGAATTATTACTAATTATTCCTATTTATTCATATTTATTACTAATTATTACTAATTATTACTAATTATACCTAATTATTTCTAATTATACCTAATTATTCCTAATTATACCTAATTATTCCAAATTATACATAATTATTCCTAATTATTACTAATTATACCTAATTATTCCTAATTAATACTAAGTATTCCTAATTTATACTATTTATTCCGAATTATATCTAATTTTTCCTAATTATATCTATTAATTCAAAATTATATGTAATTAATATTAATTATGACCAATTATTTATAAATATAACTAACAAGTATCAAATTCTTAGTAAAACTAAAAATAAATAAAAAACATTAAAAATCAAATTAAATTCGAACTAATAAACAAAAATTAAAATTGACATAAAAAAATAAAATAAACTTAATAAAATAAAATATAAATACCTTAAACTTTGATATTCTGAAGATATTGACGCGCTCTGATTGATCTCATATAAAAAACATCAACTAAAAAAATTTCTCTTTAAAACTGAAGTACAAAAAGTGCAAGAAATCAAGATCTGAATGACTTGTGAAAAAAACGGATGGGGGTATATATAGGTTAGATTAGTTGCGATGGGATTATTAGCGATGAGCTTCCCGTCGCAAATGGTCGTATTTACGAGGGGCCCCATCGCAATTACCCTTGCCCGCATTAATTAACGTCGGCGGTTAAAAGGTTTTTTGTGATGGGACCTGTCGTAAATAGTACAGGTCGATAGTCTTTTTGTGATGGGATGACATCCGGTCACAAAAGGGTATTGACCGCCATTGGGTATTTGCGACGGTACCTATCGCAAATAAACCTGCAGGGTTTGACACTCAAGCCACGCGGTTTGGCGTGCTAGCTGTGCCAAACTATTTGTGATGAGAGGCGAAATCCCGTCGCGAATACTTGGTTATTTGCGACGAGCTACTTTCCCCGTCACAAATAGATTCTTGGACGGGTTATTTGCAAGGGGAAGATATCCCGTTGCAAATAACCCATTGCAAATAATTTTTTTTGTCGTAGTGTTTGTTGAAGGGAAAAGTAGGTGATCACCCTTATTCCCTAGAACGTGGAAGTTCACATCAATATCCAAAGGTTGGACTCTGGGTTACCATGGTAATGTAGTCCCACATGCATTCCTGAAGCCCGAACCATTGTTGGGAGAGCCTTTGTGACTCCTCTTAACATGCATATGTAAACTCAAAGGGGTGCATTGATGCACTCGATGGTCTGATCCTACGTGTCTACTAAAATTGGAGGGGGATTTGGCCTGATTCCATAGTACAGGTTCGTGGAGGGGTTATTGAGGACTATACGGTAGTGGAGGGTTGAGGTTAGAACTAGAAGAAATAATACCTAAAAATACCCTATTCTGCGTACTTTTTTCTTATGCGGGATGAGGGAAGCTCTGCATACCGTAGTGGTATGCGGGTATATTAGCCTTCATTGTTCTGATGTGGTATGTGGGAATGGGTATGGACTTCTGCCCACAATAGTGGAACACGATCGTAAATGGGTATTTTCATCCTCTTTGGATTCCACCCACGTATTGGTGCAGTACGCAACATCTGGTTAACTCTGCGTAGAAATACACTACACAGAACACCATTAAGAAAGAGTTTTCGGGGATCATCGTTTGCGGGAACTTCATACATGTTATGTATATGGTTCATAGTTTCAACATTTACATTCATGGTTTTCTTTTTATTATTATGTTCCCACGTTTTATGGTTCTCTGATGTCTGTACCTACAGAGAACGTGATTTGCGATCGGGCTTCACGAATTATTCGATAATGAAGCCAAAATCATTTCAGATTTATTCCAACCACTAGGTGCCCATCAAGATTTCTTCGTCTATCCACTCTCAATTCTTTATATATTCCATTTAAATAGAATCAGGAAAATCTTATATATGGGCATGATGTACACTTTGTTGAGACCCAGGAAGCGATATATTGACTGGTAGAAGAATTCGTCAACCGAGGTTTGCAGAGGCCATGGGTCACGATCATGGTTCGAAAAACCCTGGTAGTTGTATTCCCGAATGAACTGATGAGTTTGTGAGATGGTAAACTAATCATCTTTTCATGCATGAGTCCTTCAGCAACATTGTCCGTGGTCCACTGTGTTCTTTATCCATCTATCCATAACCCAATGGTTCACGAATCGTTCGACGTAACAGTAGTTCATGATCCAGGTGTTCTCCGTACCCTTCCCGATGATGGTACGTGGGCCACATTACATTTATTGCAATCATTAATTCCGTCATGATTCTTCTAAAATTTGCATCATAATCTCAGTCCAGTCACCATGCAAGTCTTGTAATACTACATGCTTCCTTCAAAAAAGTGATATTTGAAGTATTTTTTAGCCTTAGAGGATTTTTTAGGACCGTTCCGTGATATTATAAATATTGTATCATTTAATTGTTTTATCCACATTTTGATCTTATTGTTCAGGTTTATTTTTTTCTGATATTCCCTAGTATAATTATTTCATGCAATATTGTTATACTGGATGTTGTTATTTATATTCCTCATGATCACATGCTAAATGTCTCCATTTGTTATTATATGGATAGGCCTTATGCTCAACCAATTCAGTTGATGTATGTACATAGGTTATGAGATGTATTAAATTTAACATAGTGTGATCCCATGAATATTTCATTCAGATGGATTTAGAAGAATGTTTTAATTTTTCATGTATTATGAAAAATATTTCACAGAAAATAATCTTTAAGAGATCCTATGTTTGTACAATGTAATGAAATGTTTTTTAATAAAAAATTAGGGTTTCCATATCTGGTATGAAAGGATGGTTTAGTTATTTATTGAAATTAGGATTGAGAATTTTTATTAAGAAATAATGGGAAATATATAGATATAGTTATAAATCATTCTATTTTGGTAAGTACTATGTAAGTGGTTTCCAAAAAAAATCATTCTTGTATTGATTTACATGTGGATGAGGCAGTCAAGAAGAGGTATATATAGATATCACCTAAAATAACAACATTATGGAATGACAGAAATAAGAACATGTACATGTAAATGGGTCTTGCTACACAACTAGGTCGAAACATCATGATGATTTTTTTGGTTAATCATAATATTTTTATAAACTATTAATAAGGATATATATAAAATTTTATTTCTATTAAATGAGACTAATATAAAATTTATGCCTGTTGTTTTATGACCTAAAAATCCTTTTGAAATATTATATTCATAAAAGTAACATGTTTCTCACTATGGTTTTCTTCATTTAGAGATATTGGTTGGAAATATGGGGAACCATGTATATTAAGCATCTAGTGGACAATGAAACAACAATTTTATAATGAATGATGGAAAGGGATACTTCATTATGATGATGAATAAACTATCTTGAGTAATTAAAAATAACTCAAATCACATTGAGAGGCAAGATTCACCTCGAAGGGAACAACATTCTGTTGAGTCTATCATGCATCTATGACCACCTTATTTTTGTGGATTTATCGACGAAATTGATTTATGGATCATATATAGGCCCTATATAAAAAATACTCTATTAATTCCATTGTTTGGAATAATTAAAAGTAACTTTGTGAGTACAACTCTTAGATGGATTGGTGGATTAATCGTTTATCTCATTGAAATAACAAATCAAATAAGGCAGATCAATTCAATTGAGTGGAAAGTGTTTAGGGGAATGATTTTCAATAAATATTTCCCAAATTTAATGTGAATGAATTTATATTAGGATGTCATAGAGCTTATATTGAAGGAAAAGTAACCATTATGGAGCAACGGCGTTAATATTTCAAGACATAATCGGTGCCCCCTAGAATTGTTATGGATACCATGGGAAATGTTGATATATTATTCTTTGGACTAAGACACCAAATACTATGGAATCTAGTATATAAAGACTATGAACTCTATGAGGATATAATAATGATTTAATTATGGTTTAATTGGATTTTATCAAGATTCAATGGTCATATATGTTGATTGAGAAGAAGGGAGAGAGAGAGATGGATCCACCTTTGTAAAGAACATTTTCTATAGAATATAGTGAATGAAAATGGAAATTCCTCTGTGTAATAAATTTTGGAAGAATCATTCAATGTACCTATTTCAAGGGATTTGGATTTTTTAAATGTGTAGAAGAGATTGGAATTTATATCGTAACTATCATAAAGATTTGATTCTTAAAAAACAACACTAACAAAAAAGGGATTATTTTTTAGGTCTATCCGCAAATTAAATTCTTCTTGTTAGGAAAACAAGGGCACTTTTACCCTCAATTTCCATGTTAGAAGATAATGGTGGTTAAACACCCTCAAACTCCTCATAGAATAAGAGGGAATTTCTAGAATTTACTGTCATTATGGTTTTAGTAGAAGCTCTGAATTATGTGGTGGTAGGTACACTAGTTGTGATGTCTAATATTGAATGTACATTGTTTTAATTTGGTTACATAAAATTATTTATTTCATCCTAGTTTATAATGAATATAGAATCAATCCATGAATTTGTAGATGTAGAGTTACTGGTCAAGAATCCTTGAAGAATTATCCTAGAATTGTGATAAAAATATCATCAACAATATAGTAGTCATTTTAATGGGGGAATTCAAAACTGTACTTGTGTTATAATTGTAATGATATAATCAACTTCATAAGAAAAGAAAAATTCAGTATTCCTTCTTGCAAAACCTAAAATCAATATCAATGTAGTGATATCCCATCATGAGATTTGTTTAGAAGGAACTCTAATATACATATTTATTAATGTATTTTGGTGAATATGGATATGGAAATGATTATATTAAGATAGTGAATGTCCAAATCATTTCACAATACCTTGATGTATTATTTATAGGTTACCTAAGCCTCCCTCAAAAATAGAGTTAGATTTCTCCATTGATCGCATACATGAATATTAGATTAAAAAAATACTCCATATATAATGGAAAATGATGAATTATAGTAATTAATTAAACATCTTAAAGATCATCTTAGGAAGGTATTTATCCGACTATATGTGTATCATTTGGGATAACATGTTATCTTTGTATGAAATAATTAAAGCTAAATTCTGTTACTAATTTTTTTATAGAGAACATATTGGGATAATTATGAAGAACTAGTATCCTCTCACATGGATTGATGATATTTTAATCATCTTATTGGGGATCAAATATTCTCCAAGATTGTTTACTAATCCTTGTATCATCAACTGAAGGTGAGGAAAGAATATATTTTATAGACTTATGTTTAACATGAAATTTTTATTATGAATTTATTGTTATTACATTTTTATTGACTAATAATAATAATATATTTAATGATTTGATGAATATTGTGTTTAAGGACTACCTTGATAAATTCTTAGTAGATATTATTGATGACTTTCTAATATATTCCAAAATTTACGATGATCATGAGGATCATCAATGTGTGATTTTACGTGAATTGAAGAAGGGAAATATATTTTCAAAATCCTAAAAATATTTAATTTTGTTTACAAGTATTCTCATTCGTGGCCCACATTATAACAAATGATAGGATCTTTACTGACATTATAAGGAAAACAGATATAGTGGGGTGACCTCATACATCAATGGTATTTGAGATTCATGGATTTATTTGTTTTATCTGATATTAAAAGAGGATTTTGAGAAAATCATCATGAATTTATAATCGACAAACCACATTAACTCGAAAATTTTAAAAGCTTATATGAAAAAATGATTGTGATGAATGTTTTCATGAACTATAGAATATATAAGTAGCTGAACCCATTTTAACTGTACCCTCTATTATAGAAGGATTTATTATTTATAGTGATGCGTCTCTGAATGGGGATGGGTGATCCTAAAAACAAATTACAAGTGAATTATTATGCATCTGAAAAGTTTAATACATTTGACAATTGTAACACCCCAAGCTTCCATGGTATGCTTCTCATTGAATAATATAGTAGTGTGTGTTGTACACAACTTCTATTTCTGACACACACCACAACCAATCAAACTAGTAGTTATAAATTGTAATACCCACATTTTGAAATTTTAAAAATTTTATCTTTCAAAATGGTCTTTAGTTTTGCATTCATAATATCGAAATTAGCATTGGGTGATTTTTTGGTACTTTTCTGAAAACATTCATATTTTGATGAATAGTGAAAATTACTAAATTTTAATTAAAAACAACATTTTTAATCAAAATAATTAATAGTGATAAATTATGAATTTGAGTGGTTTAAATTAATATTTAGACTAAATATTTACCATTGTAATCCAATGTTTGTCATTGGACATAATTTGACATTTAAACCGGACATAAACAAATGTCAATATTTTGATATTTATTTTTTCTTAAAAACACGCTTTATTGTTTTGACAACAGGAATTAATTTTAAATTAATTTCTTCCACTTCTGTGTTATGAATTTGGAAAAATAGATTCCATATTTGGAATTAGGATTCCCAAATTGTGTAAATATGTAACTCTTATTTTTAGACTTTTTGAATAATTACTTTAGTAAATATTTTATTTACCATGGTAAAAGGGTAAATTCGGTAAATAAGGGTAAACAAATAATGTTATAATAACCATAAATCACCCTAAAACGTTTCATAACCCTATTTTTAGATACATGTCTGACCATGGTCATCTTTGGGTCGATTTTGGGACCCCATGGAGGCACCTGTAAGTGATAATGACACTATATATTAATTAAGTTAATGAAAATACAAAAATTACATAAGCATATATCTTTTAGCAAACCAATTTTTACATAGAGTTATATATGTTATTCATTAGACTATAAATATTAATTAGAAATATAGAAATATTTCCTACATAATTAAATTTTATTTATAATTTTTAGACATTGAATAATTAAATTTACTTATGACACAATAATGATGCTGTATTTTCCTTATTAATGAAAGAATCAAATAATTGGTATTATAAATTTTAAAATAAATATAATTTGAAATTTTTGATGAAATCCATGAATTTTATTGGCTACTATGAAATTTTTTTATTTCTTAAATGAATTTTTTTCTAATTAATACAGTTTTTAAGAATTTAAAAAAATCAATTATTAAATAATGTCAAAATTGACATAAAAGAGTTTTTAAAACATATATTATATTAGTAATTGATATCTATTCCTAAAAATATATGTAACAGAAAAAGGGCTTATATAATTATATTTGTATCATTAATGTATGACTTGGGGGTTGTTCGGAAGTATATAGTATTTTTATTAACTATATAATATAAAAATACAAAGAGACATGGTAAATGTCAAACTAATTAAATAAGAGTTAAATCTAAATGATAAGGTTAAAAAAGTAACAAAAACCTATCTAAAACCTATTGGATGAGTTGTTTTCGACCCATTCCCACCTTCTCCTCCAAATAAATCTGTTTGGTTCCATTAAAAACAGAATATGAATTTATTATAAAATAATATTTTATGTTTTTTCTAAGGTGCCCTCACCCCTTTATAAAAGGGCACTCACCCTTATCATTAATTCACACCATAAATTCCTTTGGGATCGGCCAACCTCTAACCAAATATCATCCCAACTTCCCTCACTTCATCCTAGAGGACTTATTTTGATCATAAATCCAACCTAAGGAGCCCTTTTTATCAAATCAAAAGGAAGAACCCGAAGAAGAGTTAATGATTTCACAACCCTCTTTTATGTTTAATTCTTCATCCACTTCTTCTTTATTTGTTATTTCCAATATAAAATAATAAGTCCAGTATCATATATATACTGAAATTTTATTATAAATATGGTACGACCATATTCCATATTCTATCTATCATTTGAATGACATGTCACCATACGTTCGTACGTACGGCTTACCTTCTCCATGTCGTGGTGTAATTGTTATTCAAAACATTATTATTTGGATGGGTATGATAATGATGTGTAATTTATGTAAATAATTAATATAACATGATAATGATTCTGTATATATGATATAACATATGATTATATATTATTTTAATAACAAAATAATGATATTGTCGCTCGTGCGTACGTACGGACTACCGTCTCCACGAACGTGATGAGAATCATTCCCCATCATATCCATTCAAGTATAATTATAATTTGATGATTAATAATTATGTTTAAGGACTTGATATCATTCTGGATTTGAATAAGATACAATCTATCCAAAAAAATACTTCTTATGTAACAAAACATATACATGAAAATGAGTAAGTTAACACCCGAAACGACGATAATACTAAGATATTATTAACAATGCAATGTTAAAAGATCATATATGATATAAAATTAATGTATATGATTATTTTGTAATTTAATAACAATTATTTAACCATTATAAAGTATGTTAACCTACCATCGACCAAGGAAAACTACAAGGTAAGGGTTTATTTCACAATCTCTTCATTATCAGAAGTTGTTTATACGTAATTATATACTAGGACCATTTATTATCCACATCCATGATTCTTAAGAATGCATTTCAAATCATTCTTACTATTTTATAGATTATGGGTTAATGTTATTTATAACCTTTTTTTCTTTTTATAAAATGGTTTGAAAGAAATATTTCCGTCGTTTTCCAAACAAGGTCCTTTTTAACCTTTTCGACAAAATTAAGGTAAGAATGTCTTTTTTATCTCATACGGAAGGTGGGGATATTTTATACTCCAATAAAATTGTCGAAGAATCCCTTAGAATCTAATAACAATATTCTAAATGTAAATGTATTCATTTATAAATATGTGACTCTTAAATGATTTAAAAAAATGATATTTCTCTCAAATAGTTTTTATTTCAACTATGTCAACATCATTTTAAATGTTTTAATGATATATTCCTCTATACCATTCACATTAATTTCCATGTTTTAAAAATGGTTTTAAGGATTTATTTAAAGGGACATGAATGTATTAAAATTCTAATTACTTTAAAAACATTCAATGTGGAATGGGAAACATTGATTAAAAAATGTCCTTAAATGTCTTCCGTTCTAAATATTGTGACTGTTAAAAGTTATCATGAAAATGGATATTTAAATCAAAGAGTTTTACAAATCATTTCCATATATGTCAAATCCATTAATGGATTTTAATCTTGTTTTGATGATTATTTATTATGATACAAAACTTCCATATTGTATTGAATTTTCTATGATATGTTTGATTGTGGATGTGTTATTTTTATACCATTCATGGTTTATTGTTAGAGTATTAACATTTCATATCCTAGTTCATATATGAATGTTTATGTTATGATTCATAATTTTCATATGAGGAATGTATTAGACATAGCACGTGATAGGTGGAGCCCGCTATGGCTCCTCGATGCATTGGTAGGTCTCATGAGACAACTTGACGTGGAATTGGCTGAGGATTTTTCCCAATTTCAATTATTGTTTTGGCCGAGGCCGTAATCATATTTAGACATCTTGGCTGAGGACTTGACAAAATGTTTTAGAATGTCTGGCATTATACATTCCCTCATTATGGAAATAATATTGATGGTTCATGTGGTCATTCCTCTAGTAGAATACCCATGATTTTATTTTATTATTACATCATTTAATCAGCTCATATTCTTTCTATAAAAGTATTCATGATTATTAATGGTAAAGTAATGTGGTTTCAATTATTCACCATGCTTAATATTTATGTTATTTTTCGATGTATTGCTTACCCATCTGGAGCGTTTGAACTCACCCCATTCTATGTTTTATTTTTTCTAGGATTCCATGAAGTGTATTGTGTTTGATATGTAGGGTTAAGCAATGGAAATAATGGCATTCATAATGGATTATTATTCTTGTGTTTTATGTTATAAAATCAAATGTAACATTAATGTATGTAATCTATTTTCCAAGACTTTTAAACTGATCAGTCCATCAGGACACGATTCCTTGTAATCATGCCAATGTATTAAAATAATGCACCGACTATGGGTAATGAGGGTTAGGGCATTACAGTTGGCATCAGAGTAAGTTTAGTACAAACGTTGGAAACTAGATTTAGATAAACTCTGATTAGAGAAAATTTCCCTAAGATAGACTTTGAGGATTAGAATAGTAGAACATCCTAGAATTTCGGTATTGTAGAGATCTTGTGAGTTTTACAAGTGATAAATCCCTATCTGGATAAGATTAGGTAGAGGCGGCTCTCCCTATCTGCACTCCTGGATACAACACTCCTGGAGGATATGCCTATGATAATTGTCATTTTCATTACATACCATTATTAAGTATTTATGAGTATATACCTTCTCAATGAAAACATTTTTATGTTTATGGATTATATCCAAAAATTGTTCCATTTATGTTAACTGTTTTAGAAGTTTGGAATTATATATTTTGATTCATAAACTAATCTAGTTTATGCCATTTTTTAGAAATGGTTCCTAGTGGAAGGAATGTAAACTGTATCAATGCAGGCACTCCATGTAGGGATTTCCCTCTTGATCACGATAATTATAGTGGAGCTAGTGATACAATTGGTACTGATCACCTAATCAGCATACTAGAAAAACTCACTCAATTTATGAAAAATAACCATACCTGTATGGAGCACTCAGATCCACAGTGTGGAGGATCAATGTTACATTGCTTCATGAGGAAACAACCACCGAAATTCAATGTAAGTAAAAATCCATTAGTCGTAGAGCAATGGATAAATTCCTTAGAGAAAAATATTCCATGCCTTGGGGAGTAGTGAAAGGGAAAAAGTCATCATAATAGTTTACCGCCTCATTGGAGATGCTGATAAATGGTGGTCATTTCTTCAAAACAAAAAGGAGGATGAAAAATTATCATGTATAGAATGGATGGAGTTTAAAGATATTTTCATAGAAAAATACTTCCCTCATGACCAATGAGCGTATATGGAAAGACAATTTCTTAGTCTGAGGAAAAAGGAGGATGGGAATGTTGCAGATTAGTAGGATAACTTTACAAGGTTATAAAGGAATTCTGTAGATTATATACATAACCCAGGAAGTAAGATTTATTGTTTCATTAATGGGTTAAAACCATATCTTCATCAAGCTTTAGTATCACAATCCTTCTCGTCATACGAAGATATTGTCTCGAGTTATATCATGACAGAGAAGGAATTCTCTAAATCTTGTGACAAAAAAGTAAAGCAAGAGAAGAAGAGATCGATGGACCAAGAGATAAGTAATGGAAAAAAGGGAAAGAAAGATTTTACATTATGTGATAATTTTGTGAAGAAGCACCCTGGTACTTGCCTAAAAGGAAAGAGAGTCTGTTACAAGTTTGGTGAAAAAGGACACCAAGCTCATGATTACAATGGAAAGAAAGTTGTTGTCATTGTAGAATGCTATAGTTGTAGAGAAATGGGGTATTATGAAAATAAATGTCCTAATCACCAAGGAAAATTACCTAAGAAAAGGCCAAGGGATCCGAGCCAACCTTATGTTATTACTACAATTGATGTTGAATAATTTTTGTTTTTGTATTTCTGGATTCAACACTATATTCTAGTTATAAGAATAATGTGATATATATAAGGATTCTACTGCACTAATATTTCATTAAGGACCTGAGATTGTGTGGAACCAAGAAAATTGACACAATAGCAGGATAAATATTTAGAAAATGTATGGTTGAGAGAAAGATAAACCATAATATGGTTCTTATACCGAGGTAGTGATTTTCGAATAATACATGATTGATTTGGATAAATAATATTGGATATTCTTTAATACCTTGAAACTGATTAATGATTTTTATATTATATCATTGTTTGGATTTACAACATTTTTGGATAGAAGAAGTATATCTAGTATTCTCGAAAGAATAAGGAAGCATGAATGTAATCATTAAGGTTTTATGGTAATTCAGGATGTTGTAGTGTTTTAAAAGAATACATGATTAAGGTGTTCACATATTATTCCGTGGAAAAAAGGATCTTCATTGTGTTTATCATCCCTATAAATTTTGGACTGTGAGTTTTGACAGAATTATTTTGGATAAGTCTAGTTTGATATTATTTTTGAATTTCCATAAAAAGAACAACCCGGAGGTTGGGCAAAAACCCGTCGCGTCTGGCAAGGCCGCGATACTTGAACCTGAAATCGAAGGGCGAAAAGGGTGTATCACCTACCACTAACCCACATGATTTCCCGGATTGAATAATGTAGTTTCTTTAAAAGGGTATGGATGATGAATTATAAATTTAAATTTTTGGAACCCTATAAGAACAGGATAAATAGAATATTTTTCAAGATCTATTATCTTTTAATGTGAAAGATGAGTTTGTGGAAGAAATTAGTTAAAGGATGGAACTCTACTTGATAAGCATACATTTTTTTATTCTCTTATTCTGTGAAGAAATAAATTCATGAACTTTAGGTAAGGAATCGTAAAACCAAAAATGTATTATCTTAATACCTTATGTTTTGTTCAATCGATGGAATTTTAAATCATCATAGATTGGTGGCTTTGAGGCCCACAATTCTACAATAGTTTGTGATTAATGACATCAATCACTCCCTACAAATATTTTTGAATTTCCTCCAATTATGTGCCTCTAATTTCCACTAATTATCTCCTAATCGAGGTCATAATTTTGGGGTGACCTTTTCATTCACCTTCTGCTCTTATTAAAACTAAATTTTATTTACACAATTTCTGATGTGGGCTTTCCCACAAATGTATTTTATATTTTCAATCATTTATTTTCAAAGAACAATTTCAAATTGTGAGGATGCTATTTATTGAAGGAGGGGATAACGTGACACCCCAAGCTTCCGCGGTACGCTTCTATTTGAATAATACAGTTGCATGTGTTGAATGCAACTTCTAGTTCTAACAAACACCAAACCAATCAATCTAGCCTTTATGATTGTTAATACAAACTTTTTAAAATTCTAAAAATTTTATCTTTCAAAATATACTTCATTTTTGGATTCGGAATATCAAAATTAGCTTAGGGTGAATTTATGGTACTTTTCTGATAACGTTCATATTTTGATGACTAGTGAAAATTACTAAATTTATATTTTAAAAAACTTTTTTAATCGAAATAATTTATATTGATTAATTATAAATTTGAGTGGCTTTAAAGTATATTTAGAATATATTTTTACCATTTAATCAAATTTTTGTCATTTGATAGAATTTCACATTTGAACCGGACATAAACAAATGTCAATCTTTTGATAGTTATTGTTTCTTAAAAACGTGCTTTTTGTTTTGACATGGGGAATTAATTATAAATTATTTTCATCCACTACTGTGTTTTTAATTTTGAAAAATTGATTCCATATTTTGAATCAGGTTTCCCAAATTTTGTAAATAGGTAACTCTTATTTTTAGACATTTTGAATAATTACTTCGGTAAATATTTTATTTACCATGGTTAAAGGGTAAATCTGGTTAATAAGTGTGATAAAATAATATTATAATAATGTTAAATTACCCTAATATGTGTCATAACCCAATTTTATGATACATTTCTGACCATGGGAATATTTGGGTCGATTTTGGTTCCCCATAGAGCCAGTTTTATGAGATAATGACACTTTATATTAATTAAGTTAAAGTAAATAACAAAATGACATAATCATATATCTTTTAGAAAAACAATTTTTACAAATAGTTATATATGTTATATTTTAGAATATAAATATTAATTAGAAATTTGAAAATATTTCCTACATAATGTAATTTTATTTATAATTTTTATACATTTAATATTTAATTTTTTTATGACACAATAATGATGCAGTATTTTCCATATTAATGAAAAAAATAAAATAATTGGTATTATAATTGTTAAAATAAATATAATTTGAACGTTTTGATGAAATACAAGTCTTTTATTGGTTAACATGACATGTTATTATTGCGTAAATGAATTTTGTTGGAATTAATAAATTAGTTAAGACTTTAATATAATCAATTATTAAATAGTGTCAAAATTGACATAAAAGAGTTTTTAAAACAATTATTATATTATTAATTTATATTCTATTCCTAAAAATATATGGATCAGAAAAGGGATTATATAATTATATGTGTATCATTAATAGACCACTTGGGGGTCATTTGGAAGTATATAGTATGTTTATTAACTATATAATATAAAAATTCAAAGAGACATGGTAAATGTCAAACTAATTAACTAAGAGTTAAAACTAAACGATAATGTTTATAAAGTTACCGAAACCTATCTAAACCTATTGGATGAGTTTTTTTCGACCCCCACCAACCTTATCCTAGAAATAAATCGGTTTTGAGTCATTTTATATAGAATATCAAATTATTATAAAATAATATTTTATGTTTTTTCTAAGGTGCACCTCACCCCTCTTATAAAAGGGCACTCACCCTACTCACTAATTAACACCTTCAAAGCCTTTTGGCTCAGACAAACTCTACCCAAATATCTTCCCAACATCTCTCAATTCATCTTATAGGCCTTATTTTGATCAAAAATCCATCCTTCGGAGCCATTTTCATCAAATAAAAAGGAATAACCCGAAGAAAAGGTAATGATTTCACCACCCTCTTTCAAGTTCCATTCTTCTTCCACTTCTTATTTATTTGTTATTTCCATTATAAAATAAAAAATATAGTATCTTCTATATACTGTGATGTTATTATAAATATGGTATAAACATATTCTATATTCTATCAATCCTTTGAATGACATGTCACCATATGTGCGTACGTACGACTTACCATCTCCACGTCGTGGTGTAATTGTTATTCAAAACATTATTATTTGGATGGGTATGATAATGATGTGTGATTTATGTAAATGATAAACATAATATGATAATTATTCTTTAAATATGATATACCATCCAATTTTATATTATTTTAAAATAAAAATAATAATATTGTTGCTCGTGCGTACGTACAGACTACCGTCTCCACGAACGCGATAAAATTAAATCCCCATCATATCCATTAAAGTATAATTCTCATTTGATGATTATAAATAATGTTTACGGACTTGATATCATTCTGGATAATATTAAGATACAAACTATCCAAAACAAACACATCTTATGAAACAAAACATATAAAATAAAATGTGTAAGATTACACCAGAAACGATGATAATAATAAGATATTATTTACAAAGCAATGTTAAAAGTTAATATATGATATCACATTAATATATATTATTCGTTTATAATTTAATAACTATCATTTCACCATTATAAAGGAGGTTTAGCTCCCCTCGACCAAGGACAACTACAAGGTAAGGGGTTATTTCACAATATCTTCATTATCCGAGGTTGTTTATACGTAATTATCTACTAGAACCTCTTTATCATCCACATCCATGATTTTTAAAAATGTATTTCAAATCATTCTTACTATTTTACAGACTATGGGTTAAATTATTTTATACACTTTCTTGACTTTTTATAAAAACATTTGAATGGAATATTTTCGTCGTCTTCCAAACAAGGTCCTTTTTAACCTTTTTGGGAAAATTAAGGTAAGAATGTCTTTTTTTAACTTATAAGATAGGCGCGCCTAGTTTCTACCGATATAAAATAGTCTAATATTCCCATACAAGATTATATGAATATTTTCAATGTAAATTTTTTCTTTTATAATTGTCTGACTATTAAATGATTTCAAAAAAAGAGATATTTCTCTCAAATAGATTTTATTTCATCTATGTCAACATAATTTAAAATCTTTTAATGATTTATTATCCTAAACCACTCTAATTAATGTCTATGTTTACAAAATTGATTCAATTATTTATTAAAAGGGACATAAATGTTTTAAAATATTTATTACTTTAAAAAGTTTTAATGTGGTATGGGACACTTTAATTCAAAAATTCTTTAAATATATTCCTTTCTAAATTGTGTGACTTTTAAATGTTATCATAAAATTGGATATTTCAATAATAGAGTTCTACAAATCATTTCCATCTATGTCAAATACTTTAATGGATTTTACACTTGTTTTGAAGTTGATTTATTATGATACAAAATGTCCATATTGTATTGAAGATTTTGTGATATGTTTGATTATGGATGTGTTATTTTTATACCATTCATGGTTTATGGTTAAAGTGTTGAAATTTCATATACTATTTCATATACGAATGATTATGTATTGTTTCAAACATTTCATATGACAAATTTATTGGACATAGAAAGTGACAGGTGGATCCTCTTATAGCTCCTCTATGCATCGGTAGGCTTCATGAGACAACTAGACGTGGAATTGTTGAGGCATTTTCCCGATTTGATTTATGGTTTTGGCCGAGGCCTTAATCATTTTTAGACGTCTTGGCTGAGGCCTTGAAAAAAATTTTTAGAATTTCTGGCATTATACATTCCCTCATTATGGATGTAATATTGATGGTTCATGTGGTAATTTGATTGTATTATACCCATGATTATGTTTTATTATGGAATCATTTACTCAGCTCATAATCTTGCCATAAAAGTATTCATGATTATTATAGGTAAAGGCATGCACTTTCAATTATTCACCATGCTTAATATTTATGTTATTTTTCACTGTATTTCTTACCCTTACTGAGAATTTGAGCTCACCCCTTTCAATTTTTTTTTAGGATTCCAAAAAGTGAATTGTGTTGGTTATGACGGGTTATGCTAAGGGAATAATGGTCTTCTTAAAGGATTAATTATGTTTTTGTTGTGTGTTTTAAATTGTAATGTAACATTCATGTATGTAATCTATTTTCCAAGACTGCTAAACTAATCGGTCCTTCGGGACATGATTCCTTGTAATCATTCCAATGTATTAAAATAATGCACTGACTATGGGTAACTAGGGTTAGGGAATTACAATAATAATTATCCTATTCATGAAATGAATCTTGCTATAATTAGTTTTTCTTTTAAAAAACGAGGAACTATATTTTCTAGGGAGAAATTTGTCATATACATATAATGACAATATTGATGTTTATTTTAATTAAAAAGGTATTAAACATTAAAATAAAAATATGGTTGGATGTTTTTTATGAATATGACTATTCAATTCATCATCACCCTAGAAGAGAAAACAATTTATTTGAATATTTATGTTGGAAAGACCATGATGTTCTGAAAATGATAAGAATTCATGGACATCGATTGATCAAAGACATAGTAAAATTTAACATGGTAAAAACAAGGTACATGAAATCATAAACACTGTCCAAATTTATTTTTAAAAAATAATTACTAGAGTATATCAATAGTGAAAAAATATAAGAACATTTGATAAAACAAAAGATAGACTCAATGATGAATGGAATTTTTCTTGGTTACAGAATTGATCAAGAATATGTAATGAAATTTCATGAAAGGCTATGTGTTCAATCTATCCCAATGATATTGAAGTATCTAATGGAAGAGTCAAACAACTCTAAAATATATATACATTACTAAATAAAAAAAATTTATACATACTTCATTATAATTATTTGTGGGATAATATTAATAGGGATATTTATGACTATATGGAAAAGTTTATGGTGTGTAAGCATGTGAATGAGTGAAAAATTATTAATGGTTATTGAAACTAATAAACATACCAACATGGATATTGGACAATATTTCTGGGGAATTCATCACTGGTCTCTAAATTTAATCGAATGGAAACAATGCAATATAGGTTATAGTTTATTGACTATCAACGATTATCCATTTTCTCACTATTTGATAGGACTTTTTTCCTAATCAAATTGTGACGATTTATGAATGTAAATGGTAAAGATTAATGTGGTGAATAATTATAGAATTGTTTTTCATGATTCATGGTTCACATTTAAAATAAAGAGAAGTATATAACATTTTCTAAATATAAAAGTTAATATTAGTATGACCAATCACTCAAAAACTGATCGCTAATATTAAAAGACTATTCATACTCTTTATGACATTATTAAAATGTGATCAATAGAATTAAATGGTGAGTGGGATTATCCCCACCAAGTAGTTGAGTTCTCAAACAACAAAAACTTCCAATCATGTATTCTAATAGAACCATATGAATCTATATATGTGAAACAATATAGAACTCCTACAACTTCGAATGATGTTGGTGGGAGAATGATAAATGGAATTCATCTTGTCAAAGATATGAAAGAAAAAGTTCATGAAATCCATTAACATATAATGTATTCATAGATTTAGTAGAATAATTTTTTTGAAAAACCTCAAAGTGATATGGAGTGTTATTTTGGGGAAAAATATTTCATTTGGATATCACAATGGAAGAGAGTCATGTTATTTTGAATGAAAAGCAATCATGGACCAAGGTACATTATCCCATTCGTAATCCTTGATCACATAGGACAATCAAACTATATGATATAACTGAAACTAAATCATACTTGTGTTCATGATGCATTCTATGTATCTACCTTTTTGAAGAACATTCTTAATCCATCATAAGTACAAAATCTAGTGGTGGTTCAACTGGAACATGAACTGTATTTTGAGGAGAATTCGGTTGATATCTTGGACCTTAAAGACAAGGTTTTACACAAAAATACTAAAAACCTTTTCAAAGTGTGGTGGAGGAACCATAAATATGAAAAAGTGATGTCGAAACCATAATATGAAATGAGAAAAATTTCACTCACCATTTATCAACTGAAAAAATGAGTTGAAATTTCAAGGAAAAAAATTATTGGGGGGGGACAATATAACAACTCATAGTTTTTAAATGATTTTGGATTCCACATTAAATTTTTATTAATATTATATAATATTGTACACATAAAAAATAAATAGAAATGAAAAAATTTAATCTCATTACTGGAGATTATCAAATTAATCATGTATAAAAAAATTTAAATGGAAAAAATTATAGATGGACTAAAAATATAAAATAGAATAACAAATATTGTAAATTATGGATCACCCCAATCATCTATAGTCATTTCTTCCATAGAAAATTCTATATAAATAAATCAAAATATTTGTAAACCAATCACCATATTATGAATATTAAAATATAACTTTAGGATAAATTGTAGTTAATTTGTAGAGAGATTATGATGTTTTATTTATAGGTTATAAAGACAAATGCGACCAGAGAGATTTAATGTTTATTTGAAATATGATTTAATATGACCACTATTCAGTATTATCATTAGATACTATACCATTGGTTTTTAGTTATAACATTATAGTTATTTCTTATAATTAGTAATAAAAATGATAATTGATATATAATGGGGAATCGATGGACTAAACCTATACAGTAATGCAGTTTGAATCCCATTTTATAGATCTTTGTAGGGAGGTTTCATTGATGGGGTTTTCATATGACCATGTTTAGTGCCCCGACCATAGTTTTCCAGAGTCGGTGATTTATTACATAAAATTAGCATGATCAGAAGGTATCAAATCCTAAATGACCAGTCAGTTTAGTAGCCTTTCAAATTATAGATACCTACATATTTTTTACAATAAATTATGATATGAAAATCAACAAAATTGTGTCTACTTTGAACTTGTTCATATCCTGTAGACTACCCCTACAAGCCAGTAATGATATAATTATTGGATTGATAGGAAAAATAAAACATAGAAAGGGGTTAACTCAGATTCTCAATAAGGAAAAAAATATAGATGAAACTATCATAAATATGCATAAACATTTAGGGAAATGTATAAGAATAAATGAAAATCCATTAAAACATAAACTTCAGAATAATATAGAAAAGGTAAGTCAAATAATTCTATTTACATTTCACATGGAAATTATACTAGTCGAATAATCACATCTAATATTAATAACTATTTTCATAATGATGGAATGAATAATGCCGGACATAATAACAACATAGTGAATTCCTCATGGCAAGACTACAAATAATATTGTTTCAAGGCCTTGTTCAAAGACACTAGTTTGTCTTAAGAGAACTACCGATGAATCGAAGACCTATAGAGGGCTCCACCCATAACTAACTATGTCCAATGAATTCCTTATATTAAATTGTTGAAACATAATCTAAACATTCGTATTATAACTAGAATATGAAATGAAAATTATTTAACCGCAAACTATGAATGTCATATAAATAGTGAATCTAAAGTCAACCATAACATGTTCAATAAAATATTTAACATTTTATTATAATAAATTAACCAAAATAAAGAATAAAATCCAATGAAGGATATTAAAATAGTTGAAAATATTCCAAAAAACTATTTGATGGAAATAACCTCTTTTTCTTTAAAAAACATTTAAAAGTCGCAGTATTTATCAAAGAATATTTATAAAAGGGATTTTTGGATAAAAGTTTCCCATTCCAATTTGAAACTTTTGAAATGAATAATATTTTAGCAATATTCATGTACATATAAATAAATACACAAAACCATTTTTAATACCTGGATATTGATGATAAATATTTAGAAGAATAAAATTTTGAAACATTCAAAATTATATTTTAGTAAAAGAGTTCCTAACCAAATGATAGACACTTGAATACAATTAATTGGGGAATAAAATTAACAAAAAAATTACAATAGAATGAGAATAAAGTTATTCATGTTATAATTTTTCAAAAGTCATTATATACACCATATAAAATGTAATCTGTGCATAAAGACAATGTTTTTTCAATGGAATGTAAATTGAGACGAAATACCATATAAAGACTATATATATTGATTAAGGATAAAGAAATGTAATAATTAATTGTGAAAATATAAATAAAGTCAATTTAATATGATATTCAGTGTAAATAAATCATAGTTTATTCCCACATATTCATGTAAAAACAAAATCAATGACTTGGATGTTTACCTCAATGAATAGAAAGTGAGTTAAGATTACCCTTAACAAGGTTATATCAATGCCATGAAAATTTATCAATGGAGTTATTCAATGTACCAAAAGTATATACACAAAATAGGGAGTAGAAATTACTACATAAATAATAAATAGTGGCACCACACATAATCATGTATTCAAATAATCAATGAAGTATGCGTAAACCCCTATGAGTGGAAATTGATATTTGAAATTCCATTACTGATTTTGTAACTTACAAAAAATACTCCCCATGAAATGACGATAATAAAATGTAAATTTAAATCACCATAACATAAATTATAGTACACCACAAATACAATAATGGGATGTATATACACCACACAAAAGAATAATGTGGCCAATATAGAAGGAATAACGTGTGAATAGAAAGTGTGATGAAAACCCATTACCTCATGTTCAACTTAAACTTTTCATTATTTAATTTCCATAATAATAAACATAAGTTAATTTATACTTGACTAAGAACGTTTTTAATGTTTACTATTCCTTTTATATCTGTTTTTACCTTGCTATAACAATCATTTGAGTTCATATCAGAAATTTTTTCGATCTTTGTAACTTGAGTTAAAAATGTACTCGTTATAATAAAAAATTTCCCATGTTGTTGAAATTAAATCATCTATAAAATGATATTAATGATTTATATATCATATATATCATATATATACAATACATATGTACTGATAATAGTCCATATTATTTGGATATATAAAAATGAAATGCATTGTTCCTGAAGACAGTAAGTCGTACATATGCCTGAACGCTACATCCATTTCATTTTTTAATATTAAAATTAATGAAAAACAAATGATACATATATATATATTAGTATTACATTATAATATAATATTTTATATTTGTTACATAAGTTCATCGACACCATCCTTTAAACGTTCCATGTATGGTATGAACAAGTCTTATCACTTTTAGTGTGTAGTACTCTGCACTTCCTCAAATTAAATTATCGTATATATGCAACAGGAATAGAATAACAATATGTAATAAAATTGAATTAATGAATATTAGAGATAAAATAAATATTATATATATCATACATAATTAATGATTCAGCATAATGGCCACCATAATAGTTGGTAGTAGATGATTGATCAATCATCGTTTCATGAGGCAGCAGTTCGCCCTCTAGAAAAACATTCTGTTATATACCAATTACATAGAGGTTTTTAGAAGTTTATTTAGAATACTTCTAATATGGAAATAATATACATAGGATACTGGTTTTGTTATAAAATAAATGAATAAAGGGAGTTTAGGAGGTTGTAGATGTAAAATAAAATAAAAGAACTTAAGAGAAGATGTTACAATAAAACCGGTTAACTCACTTTGGTTTGAACCAAACGACATTCATTACGTGCCTTATGATTATGGAATGTCTTATAGGAGGAAGAGATGAATTTATCGAGCATATTGATTCCGGGGTTTTGATGATTCAATGGGTTTGAGAGGTGTGTGTAATGGGTTAGAGTCTATAGCTTTTTATAAGGGAGGGGATGGGCTCATTAGTAATGTTTGAAAATTTTATTTTTTTATATACTAATTTTCTGTTTCAAAAGATCTAAAACTACCAAAATTATAACAGAATAAGACTCTTGTTCGAAATAAAATCATCGAATAATAATTGGACATGTTTTGGATAGTTTTTAGAATTTTATAATCTCATTTATTTTAATCTTTCATAAATAAGGTAATCACTACATCATTAGTTTTTCATAAATAATTTTATTGATTTATGTATAAAAAAATAAATAAAATATCAGGACGTAGGAAAAATTTTTATCTTTAAAATTAATATGTATAGTCGAAGATATAAATTATATAACCCCATGTCAAAATAGTTTTACTAAAAGATAAATGTTTATGTCATTTTTATCTTTACTTTATATTAATTAATACAAAGTTTCATTATCACTCCCATGTGGATCCATGTGGTCCTGAAATTGGCCAATGGATCCCCATGGTCAGAAATGTATCATACAATAGGATTATGACACATGATTGGGTAATTTATTATTATATTAATAATATATTTTTACCATTATTTACCATATTTACCCATTAACCATATTATATAAAATATTACTAAAGTAAATAGACATAATTTCTAAACATAAAAGTTACCTATTTACACAATTTTAGACCTCTGGATTCCAAATATGGAATCAAATTTTCCAAAATCAAAACAAAAAAGTGGGAGAAATTAATTTAAAATTAATTCATGTTGTCAAATCAGAAAACGTATTTTTAAGAAATAAAAAATACCTAAATAATGATACTTGTTTATATCTAATTCTAATGTGAAATTACATTCAACTACAAAAATTAGAGTAAATGTTAAAAATATAATTTAATTACACTTTATAACTAATTAAAAAGTTCATATAACCATATAAATAAATTATATTGAAATGTAATTGTTAATTAAAATACAATATTTCTCATTATTCATTAAAAAATGAACATTTACTGAAAAATACCAAAATTTCAACCAATATAAATTTTGAGGCACCTATTATATATAAGAAATTTATTTTTTCAAATAAAATAGATAAAAGTGTCCAATATTGGATTCGAAAAGGGTTCTTTATTAAAAGGTAGTAAAACTGTTTTTTTTTTGAAAAAAAAACTTCTTTGATATGAAAATTTTAATTTCTTATTATAAAATTTATAAGAAACACATAACACTGAAGATAAAATTATATGAAGTATATAAAATTAAAAATTCAGTTACTACTATTCATAACCGAGTTTTGAATGGCTAGTTTGGTATGTCATCATGTGCTCGAACTCGGTGTTCTGTGACAAGCATGCTATTGAATTACTTTAAACAGATAACATAATATGAAATATAGGGGTGTTACATTCTCTCATACTTCAATAAATTTCTTCCACAAAATTTATGGTTGATATTTATAACATGGGTTTTGTCATTTCAAAATATCATTGTTGAAAGCCCACATTTAAAAATTTATTAATGAATCCTCTATTTCAAAATAAATAATGTTAACAATGATGTTTACAGAAAATAATAAATTATTGGGTTCCTTGTAGGAAAACATGGATATGGATGAGAAAACTAACCATCATGTTCTGATGGAGATTGATCGATAATATTATTCGTAGAATTTTAATTATCTTAAAGCCAAAAACTTATGATAGGTTGAAAGGTCATTTATTACCCAACATAAAAATGTAAACAGACAATGTTTGGGTTCTAAGTTCCTTTTCATAACGTAGAGGAATTTATTTATGAGATTGACTAAGAGAATAAGGAGATATACTTACTTTACATGTATAATTTAATCCTTTAATAAATTTCTACCAAAAACTCATCTTTTCTCCAAATTATTATTACTCAAGATGATATGGTCAAACCTGAAGTGCTTCAATCAACATATAGAGATTCAAATAATCCAAAAAATCTGAACCATCTATTTCCCAAATCTTTAGACATTAACCAATACCAAATTGTTAGTACAAGAGCATATGATCCCAATAAAGGATAATCCTTTATAGAATTAAATACTACTCTTAATCTCAAAAGATAAACAAACAATACCCAATGTTCAACAATGACCCTTCAATAAATAATTGTCCTTTAAATTCTTCAAAATAATAAAAACTATGTTTGAAACCCAAAAATCAGAAGGATTTGATCACATAGTCTCCCACAAAAAATAATAAAATTTATTTCCAAATAGCATAGAATATTATTAAAGTCACATTATTTAAAGTAAATAACTTAATCAAATATTCTCAACGATAGGTTAATCATATAAATAAATATCCCAAATCACTATTGGTCATAATAAAAACATGGATTCATCCAAAATAAAAAATCATCTTTAATCCTAAAAATGAAATCCCATAGTTTTATATTTTCCTTAGGCATATAGTGTTCCCTAATGAGCTAAGATCATCCAAAATAACAATTTTCACATAATCACAAAATCAATATCCTATACTAAGGATTTCCATTTGATGAATAATACGTTACCAATATCAAAAAATTCCTGAT
This sequence comes from Viscum album, assembly GCA_963277665.1. Classification (NCBI taxonomy): domain Eukaryota; kingdom Viridiplantae; phylum Streptophyta; class Magnoliopsida; order Santalales; family Viscaceae; genus Viscum; species Viscum album. Next base: position 2,101,789,558 of record OY728128.1, on the reverse strand, counting down.
CCATAAAATCATTTAACTAACATGTATTAGTCATACTAACTAGGTATATCACGTAGTCCACTGGTAGACAACAAATCGTAGTCGCAAATTGGTCATGGGTTTCGTTCCCATATCTTTGTACAGTATGATGGGTTGTCACACAGTCTGTGAGTAGTCCTTTTTCAAAAAATATATAATTTTATAACAGTCCCAAAAATGGAGATAAATTTTGCATAAATATCCATAACATATTCTAACCAAAAATGATATTTCATCCCTCAAATTTTCATACCAGAAAGTAATAACATGTAATTGAACAAATTCAGGGATCATATAAACCCAAATAGTTTATTATAACTATTTCCAAAATAGATAAGATAATTCATCATAAATTAGCACTGTTACATAAAAAACTACAGGGTTACACATACAAGATAAATATCTTCCAAAGTATCCCCAAAAACAAAGAGAATTATAAATTTAAATATTTCTCCATCCATTTATTTCCACATAGATTATTCCTTGAATAAGAGGATATCCTATATAATAGGTAATTGACTAGGGTAATGACCAGGTCTCATACATTTATGGAAAATTACTATAAATGGATTCTTAGTATCATTTTTATTTTATTCCATATTACACTTCATTTTCCTCAACAATTCATTAAATTATGTCATTATTTCCCACACATAATGAATTTATCTGTTCCATTGATACACTTTATCGGATGTCACCTTCCACATTTCAAGCATGATGGAAATTGAGCTTTATTTTCTCCACAGTCTCCACTACTGAAGATAATATCATTCTATTCCTTTCTCTTCATTATTGAGTTCCAGAGTTTGTTAATGTGTATGTTGATGATCATATTTTTGGAAAACAGATTCATCATAAACACAAAATCTTTTACACCTATCAATGTTCTATTTCTTTTCTCATTTCCACTGCCATTACTACCTTGTACATCATGTTCAATGTTACTATGACTTCCTTGAATCCATCCATTATATAAAATTAGAAAGCATAGTCTGAGTAACAATACTCATAAAGTCATTTATAGAATATCATGACACCTTATTTTAAATCTAAATCACCTTAGGATTAAACAAGGTTACTTATTCACATCTTATATTAAAATCATTTTAATTGGGTTGTAATGAAAATTTGATTTATCATAAGAATATCCCCTTGGAGTGTTGTAACCAAAAGTGCAATAAGTGAAATTTTCGTAAACCAGGATACCCCGGGTCATGCTCGAAACTCCTTGTCAGATTTTTCACTGCTAGGTACATCTATTCTAGAGTCGTCTCTACCTGCTCGTATCCATACAAGGATTTATAAATTGAATAATTGAAAAACTATCTGCATTACCAAAATTCTAGGATGTTATTCTATACTAAACCTGAATGTCTATCAGAAGGTAATGTTCACTAATTAGAGTTTTTCTAAATCTATCTTCCATGTTTTTTACTAATATTACTCTATACCCAACTATAACGCCTCGACCCTAGTTACTTAGAGTAGTTTGGTTATTACATAACATAGGAACTATTAAAATGGACCATATCGTGAAAGTCCAATCACTTTAGTAGCCTTGGAAATACTAGGCACATACATAAATTTTTCATTACATTATGAAATGATGAACAAAAACATTGTGTCCACATTGAACACATTCATATCCATTAGACTATCCCTGCATGTCAGTCATGATATAAATTTTTCATCATAGAAAAAATAAAATATAGAAAGGGGTTATCATAGATGCTCAGTAAGGATAACAATATAGTGTAACCTATTATAAAAATACATAATCATTTAAGGAAATGCATAAGACTAAATCACAAGACTATGGAACATAAATTTTAGCATAATATGGAAAATATAAATCAAATTATGTCATTTACTTTTACAAATTTATATTCTACAAATAGAATTATAACATGTAATATCAATAAATAATTTCATAATTATGGAATTCATAATTCTAGACATCCTAAGCACATAATCAAGGCATTGTTCCAAGACTACGATTAATATTTTGTCAAGGATTTGTTCTAAGACACTTCTTTGACTTATGAAACCTACTGATGCATCGAGGAGCTATAGCGGGCTCCACTCGTCACATAATAAGTCTAATTCATTTCAAATATGAAATTGGTGAATCATAATCAATGCATTAATAATAAAACTAGCATATGAAATGTTAATGCTTTAACCAAAAACTATGAATGGCATAAAAATATCGAATCCATGGTCAAACATAACTCATTGAATACAATATAGAAGATTGTATTTTAATACATAAAACTAAATAAACTAAAAATACAATGAATGATATTGAAATTGATGAAAATAACTAGTAAAAAAATTTAGAGGAATTATACAATTATTCTTGAAAACATTTTACAGTCTCACTATTTATGAATGAAGTTGTTTAACATATATATTTAAATAATAGTATCACATACCACATTGAATCATTTTAATGTAATTTTAATTTAAAAAAATTCATGTCTATATAAATAAATACTTAAAACCATTTTTAAGACATGGACATTAATGAGAATTATGTAAATGAATCAATTTTTAAAACAATTAAAATGAAATTTTAGTTTAAGAGTTTCCTAACCAAATGAGAGATGCCTGAATACAAGTCAATGGGTAATAACATTAATAATATCATTATAATATCATTAGAATAAATGGATTCATGGTATTATATGTCAATGGAAATTTTTACACAATATAAAATTTAATTGATTCATAATGACAAAGAGGTGTCAATGGAATGTAAATTAAGAAAGAATTTCTTTATAAAGACTGTATCCTTACATTAAGGAAAAATAAATGAAATAATTATGTGTAAAAAATATGAATACACTAAATATAATATTATATTAAATGTAAATAAATTATAGTTCATTGACACATGTTCTTGTAAAAACAAAACCAATGACTTGGATGTTTATCTCAATGAATATAAATTGTGTTAAGAATACCTTTAACAAGTTCATATCAAAGGAATAAGAATTTATCAATTGAGAGATTATTGGTGTCAAATGTATCTCTACAAAAATGGGAGTGTAAATTATAGAATAATTAATAAATAGTGATTCTACACATAATCATTAAGTTAACTAATCAATGAATTCGGCTTATAGCCCAATGAGTGGAAATTGATATTTGAAATTCTCTTACTGATTTGGTAACGTATGAAACATTCACCCCATGAAATAAGTATCATAAAATGAAAATTTAAATGACCATAAATTAAATTATATTACACCATGAATATAGTCATGGAAATTACATACACCACAGAAATTAAAACATTGGCCAATATAGCATGAATCCTAGGAGAATAAAAAGTGAGATGAAAAACCCCTACCTCGTGTACGACTTGACCTATTCATTATATAATTCATGAATAATAAACGTAATTAAATTTATAATTTATTAAGATAATTTTTCATGTTTATTATTCTTTATATATAAGTTATTACATGGAAATAACAATTATTTCAGTTCATATTGTACATTTGGACGATGCCTTGAGGTTGAGTTAAAAATTAATTTGTTTTAATTATAAATTGTCAATGTGGTTGAAATTAAATTATATATTGACATATATTCATGATTTATATATCATATTTATCATATTTATATAGTATATATTTTTTGAGAAATGTCAATATTATTTGGATATGTGAATATTAAATTCACTGTTAATGGAGAGAGCAAGACGTACGTACACATGAACGCTACATCCATTTAATTTTTTTTAATTTTACAATTAATGAAATCAAAATGATACATAAGTATATTATTATTCCATTATAATTCTATATTTTATATACATTACGTATATTCATTAACGCCGTCCTTTATACGTTCCATGTATGGCATGAACGAGTCATACCACTTTTAGGGGGTGGTTGTCCACACTTCCTCAAATGAAATTATCATATATATGAAAAATGAAATTAATAATAGTATTTTATAAAATATAATTAAATAATATTAAATAAATAAATTACAAATATCATATATACTTAAATTTCCATCATAATAGACACCATAAGATGTGGTAGTAGAAGATTGAACAATCAATGTTTCGTGAGGCAGTAGTTCTCTATCCACAAAAACATTAAGTTCTATACCAATTAGTTGGAGGTATGTGTAAGTTTAGTTCGAATAATTATATAAAAAACAACCTAGTATATTGATAATAGTGGTTTGGTTATAAAATTATGGAATAAATATTTTTTAGGTGGTTGTAGAAGAAACATAAAATAAAATAACTTTAGAGAAGATGTTAACTTTAAATCGGTGAACTCCATTTTGTTTGAAACAAAAGGCTCCTTTTAAGTGCATTATAACTAAGGTATATCTTATAAGAGGAAGAGTTTTATTTAGGGAGATAACTTGGGTAGATTTCGGAGAAGCCAAGGGGCTTCAGAGGTGTGAATAATGGGTTAGAGGTGATGACTCTTTATAAGGGAGGAGAGGGGATATTTAAGAATGTTTGAAAATATTATTTTATAATAAACTAATTTTAGGTTAAAAAAGGTCCAAAACTAATTAAATCATAATATAAAATGACTTTTTTTTAGAAATAAAATCGTCCAATAATAATTGGAAAGTTTTTGGATAGTTTTTAAAATTTTATAGTCTCAATTATTTAAATCATTCATAAATAAGGTAATCATTGCATTATCATTGTGTCATAAATAAATTTATTTAATTTAAACATAAAAATTATAAATAAAATAACATGATTTATTAAATATTTTAATATTTCAAATTGTTATTTATTGTCTTTGAGGTAACTAATTTAACCTCATGTATAAATTGTTCAACTAAAAGATATATGTTTATGTCAATTTTGTCTTTACTTAAATTTAATTAATACAATGTGTCATCATCATTTCCAAGTAGCTCTATTAGGTAACTAGATAATCCCAAAGATTTACAGGGTTGGACATTATCATCCAATAGGATTAGGACACATGTTATGGTAATTTAATATTATAGTAATAATATATGTTTACCCTTATTTACCATATTTGTCCTTCAACCATTGTAAATAAAATATTTTCTGATTTAAATGTTCATAATATCTAAAAATAAATTATAACTATTTAAAAAATACGTACCTCCTGATTAAAAATATTGAATCCATTTTTCCAAATTCAAAACACAGATGTGGATGGATTTAGTTTAAAATTAATTCATGTTGTCAAAAAAGAAAAGATGTCTTTAAAAAATAATAACTAGTTAAATATTGACACCTATTTATATCCTATTTCAAAGTTAAATTAATACCAATGTCAAAAAATAGAATAAATGGTAAAAATATAATATAATTACTCTTTAAAACCAATTAAAACGATAATATAACCATATAAATAAATTATATTAAAAGGAAGTTTTGAATTAAAATACAGCATTTCTGACTATTCATAAAAAATAAACATTATCAGAAAAATACAAAAATTTATTTCAATTTAAATATTGATTTCCCAATTATAAGGAATAATTTTACTTTTTCAAATTGAATATATAAAAGTGTTAAATATCGGATTAAAAATGGTTCTCGATTATAAGGCGGTAAAGCTGCATTTTTCGGAAAAACATTCTTTTATCGGAAAAAATGAATTTGTTTGTATAATATGTCATAGAAACACATAATATGGTGGTTAAAATTATATATAGTATATAAAATTCAAAATTCAGTTAATGCTATTCATCACATCATTTTGAACGGCTAGTTTAGTAAGTCTTCATGCCCTCGAACTCGTTGTTGTGTGTGACACAAGCTATTAAATTACTTAAAAGAAATAATGTACTATGAAATCTTGGGGTTTTACAACAAGAAAATGTATTTAAATGAAAATTTATTATAGAACAAAATATCATATTGGATAAATTAATGTTAGTAATGATTAAGAATTGATTGATGTTATACGAGCAACTGTAAAAAATAATCATTGTCACACAACATAACCTTGGCTTTATGTTTGTTTAAGAAGTGTTTATGTGTCTACAAAATAGTTACATAATGTGTAAAATATTTTCTAGAAGTTACATTTTTATTATTTCAATTCGTAATTTGAATTTTGTTCGTAATAAATTAAATGTTCAATTGAGATGATTTTTATAATTTTATTTTTTGCACCCAAAATTTTTTTTATAGAAAACATATAATACTTTATAATAAAATAATTTATTATGAATAATATTAATTTACGTAAAATATTATTTTATATCACACGTGTGAAAATTTATATGATAAAAAACATTTAATGTCCTTGTATTTTTTCATTAGTGTTAGAAATTTATCAATTCCTTAGAATTTATAATTTTTAAATAAATTATTAGTTTAAATTAAAAAATATAAATTCACATATTTATATAATTAATCAGTAAAAGTAAATATTATATTTGAAATCATCATGTAGAAATTATGTTAGGGTGGATTTTTGATAATTTTGAAAAATAAATTAACATTCCCGTGATTTGTTAAATAATGTTTTTTATTTTTTTGTTTAATGATGTCATATTTATGTAATAATTATTTTATAATTAGTTAAACATAATATAATTCTTAAAATATGTTATTTTTTCAATATTTGTGTATTTGAATTATATTAATCAATTTCGAAAAAATATAACTGACATTGTGAAGCCTAAAAAGAAAAATATGATTTTTAAAATCATTAAATAGTGGAATTCTAAATTTTCAACCCCAAATGAAGTATTAAAAATGATGATTTATAATTTTGTATTAATGTATCATAAAATATGTTCCAATTTTCAAATATCCTGACAAAAAACCATGGGTATGCTAATGGATTCTCATTTCAAATATATTGACTTGGATTTTAATTTTATAATCTCAAATTATAAAATATATAAATTTCAAGACCAGGTGCGGAGTTAGAATGTGATTCTAAGGCCCGATACACCCCAAAAAATGGTTTCAATTTTTTTTGAAATATTAAATACCATGAACACATGGATTTTCTAAAAATGAAAAAGAATATCTCTTAAATTGGTTCTCAGAATAGAAATATAAGTGAACTGTTCAGTACCGAATAGAGGTTATAACCTAGGTGCACCACAATATTGGTCGATGTCTGCCATTTGTTGAAATGTTATCAATAGCACTAAAATAAATATCTTTATTTGAACAAAATTTTGTTATTTTTTTTCAAGGGAATTCCTATTTAGTCATTAAATTGACTTTTATTTTTGAATTCTCAGTTTATCAAAAATTACCTACGATCCACTATAGAACATTTGGAGAGAGATCTAGAGAATCCTTCCTGATGAACGGTGATAGAATCACAGATCAACGATTCATGAACATTGATTTGGAAGGATCTTTCCAATGAATGCAATGTAGAGATCATTATTCATCATCAACCAATTTGAATCGATGTACGGAATGTTATTTTGAATTTTCATTCCATAGTATTCATTTCATTGAGGAATTTTTAACAATAAATAAATATATTTTCATGTGAATCGATCATTATGAAGGATTGGTTATTTTTTTGGATTTATTAGGAATTTGATATTGAAATTTATTAGATTAATTTATCTTTTTAATGAAGATGAACCAAGATCGACACAATCATTGGTCAAGGTTATTTCCTCCTAATTTGTTTTTTGCATTCCCCTATAATTCACTATTATCCATTGTAGTTAACATTATTTACAATAGTTTAAAATTATTTGTATGATCTATAATTTTTCATCCAATTCCTGGTAAAACCATCTGAAATTGTAGAAATGGAATTGGTACAAATCGATGGAGGTGTGGTTTTAGAAGAAGATTGAATAATGGTGGGTATTGATTTATCATTGTCAATCACACAATGAGGAATAGATGTGATCTTATTTTATAATATATTTTAAGGACCAAATATTACCGACTCAGGGATGGAATTATAGAATGACCTCGTATTTGGATTTTAATGGAACAATTACCTTTTGAATGGAAACTGGAAGATCGGGTAGTGAGAATGGGAAGAAGAAGTTGGGTTTTGGAATAACCTAATAAAAACTACATATATCCCTCAAGTACACATCATGTAAACCATTTGGATGGGCTCAAAATTTACACAAGGAATAACATGGAAAATGTGGGGAAGAAAAAGGTTTCCAACATGACATGTAATCCCCCACATGGAGTGGCCTGGACCATGTACATGGGCTTCCTTGTGTACTGGTACATGTGGAAATATACACAGGAAGACATTGTGTAGTAGCACACTCAGAGGACCATGTATATAGGGACACAACATTTAGTCCAAATTAAATGCCATTTACTCATCTATTACATGACACAAGTTGAAGGACATGGGTAGTTCTATAAGGGAATTACCCAGGGTCAAGGGACACAACATGTAGCCCTTTAACAAGACGTGTACTATTTCTTATATGGTTTATATTTCTTATCATTTGTATCAAGTACGTGTTTCATTGGTGTTCATTCCATATATTCATTCCACAATTGTAGGTGTCTATCATTTCCTATTCCTAGGAATATGATCTCATTATTAACATATCATCGATATAGTTTTTGAAATCCCCTGAGTGACATGGAGTGGGATATTCTATTCATCCTACCATACTAGTTGGAGTTCTTGTTATGGATGACACTGCAACTATGTGGGTGTCAATCCTATTCTATGTGGGATAATCCATATTGATTTTTTGGTATCAATAAATGGAACCGGTTGTGATACTAATCTATTGTATCACAATCTTTTTCGATAATAAACATTTCTTTCTCATAGTGAGACCCAATGATGTGCTCCTATCTGACTAATATAAAAATTATTACCAAACTCAAGAGTATTTCCTTTTAAGGATGGTATGCAATGGTTGCAACTAACCTGTAGACTATGTATCTTGGTTTGAGTATATCGTGATATTTTTGTTATATGTTTTTTAGACATATTCATGTGTAGATATGAATGTACTATTCATTATTATATTGAATTATGATTTCGGGAAATCCTACTGAGTGTGATTATACTCACCCCTACACCAATTTTCCCAACATGTGTCATGTATTTTATAGATGCTAGAACTTATGATGGAGTCCTTTGTAGACAAGGTCTAGATGGTGCTTTCAGAGACTGAATAGACAGATGTTTGTTCTATTTGACTTCAGATAGTAGTACCAGTACCATTACAAATAGGTTGGGCTTGTGCTTCAAATATATATGTGGCTTGATGGTATTTGTCCATTTAATACTTCACATTAATTTACTTTATACTATAGTTGTGATATATATATATGTAATAATTAATTACATTCAATGTTGGTTTTTAGATTTCAGAATTTTGTGGGATTGTATATGTGTGTGTGTGTGTGTATTGAAATATAAGAAATTCCTCCAATGTTAGTCAAATTCTTACATATTTTTATCCAATAGCCCCTAGTCTATTAGATATGGAGTTGGGATTTTGCAGCATTGACCCCATTGGGATGGTTCATTTTAGAGTTGAATCACAAGTACGGTTGGTTGGTTAACTTTAGGACCATTTGTTGGTGTGATTAGTTTAGGGAAACAATGATATGTGTTTCGAGTTTGTATTTTAGGATAGAGACATTAGAGTAGATGCAAAGAATGAGGTATCCATACACAAAAACGAAAAAAATATTATTTTCAACATGGTATATGAGAATACTAGATGATTATAAAATAATTTTACATGCATCATATAATAATGATTTGTGTTTTTCTTGTGCATCCTGAGTTAGTTATCCTGATTTATACATTAACCAGGATACACATTGTTTTCATTAATGATGAATATATAACACATACCATCTAGGATTATGTATCATGATCATGAGGATGACCACCTCAGTGATGTGGATTCGATATAGGTACAAGTTCCATAGATTATACCACCATATTCTACACCATCCATACTATGACTTGTCTTGAAATTTAGGGTACCAATAATGATAGTGGATGAGAAGGGTAGGATTAGAGAGGTTCATGAGTTTATATGATAGATAACCCTTAGGTTTCATTGGGATCCTGTCACATAGGCATATTAGCATAGTCTTAAGGTAGTGACCCCTGAGTTTTACATCTAGTCAGGACACTTAAATATTATATTTTGGTCTTGATGGTGTGTCTTTTTATAGTTTCTACATTACAATGGTGGAGTTTTGATACCCAGAATCACAATGAGGAAAATAATTCATGGATATATTTTGAGTGCCAATTCATAATGGAGTTCTCACCTATTACTATGAGGGATGTACGTCTCTAGGAGCTTATTCACCAATATTTTTGAATCATGTAAGTGGATGATAATTCGTCACGGTTTACCATACATTCCATGTACATTTATGTATATGGTTCGAGATCAATTATTCAGGTCTTGAACAATTAAGTGAGGTCTTTATAGAGACATCTGAGAAGTCATTATCCCAATGTGAATTCCTACTTATAGAGGGGTTTTTGAGAAAGATTTTTTGATTTAATGGTGTTTAGCTAAGTATATATAGATGGTGACTGTCAAACATTGACAAGTAAGAGTACAGACCTTGGTGGCAAGGACTTAATGATAGTCATTGGGGACTTGAACTAGGATATGTCTCAGGATGATATCCAACAATAGTGGATCTATATTTTAGGGCTCACATTGTGGGACCAATCATATTAGAGAGAGGTGGTTATATTCAGGCGATGGAATGGGACATCCTTATCAACATATTCTAACACATTTTACTAATGATATGGAGAATTTGGGTGGACCCCTGAAGTATATATAGAGATAAGATTAGGCAAATCTATAGAGAAGATGACATGTTAGGGGAGTTGGGAGAGTATAATGATGTTGTTGGTGATTTGACCTGTTACCACCACCCCTAGTGGTCCACTCCATTCCCTGGAAGATGGTGGAGAGGGGATAAGGACAACTGTATGTTGTTGAGGCTTATAACCCAAGGGATTGAGCAATGATTGTGGTTTTTATATGTGTCATTTCTACTTTATACTCAATAGTTACAGTCACATGTGATATTTATTCATTTCTCTCCACATTTTGTACGAGATCTATATATTATGGTTTATTTGTTTACTAAAACTTTATGCTTGGATACTCCAATAATAGAATAATCATTAATCATACACTTATATTGATAGTGTGTCCTGACTCTTAGAAGTGATTGTTTTGGTTGGAACCTCTTGGAAGTGGTGTCGAGGCCTTTTGATGTCATTCTTGGTATGGATTGGTTATCTGCAACTATAACGACCCACACTTTACATACATTGTTAATACTTCAAAATTGAAGCACACTTATTACAACATATGACAAAACCACAAAGGACCGTATAGGTATAGTGTCTTTAGAAACTGGGAAACATAAACAACTGGTTCATAAATCTTCTACAGTGTCTCCCATTTATTTCATCATATCTAGGGTCCCTTTTAGCATATTCTACTTAATATCCATCTTTCTGACCTGGGGAAAAGAAAACATAAAAGGGTGAGCTCAAATGCTCAGCAAGGGCAAATAAAGGAAATAAAAATCATATCATATCTTTTTGAAAATCAAAACCTGCAAAAGAGATCATAATATCTTAACATAGAATAAATCATAGAAGTGGAAATGAGATCCCCATAATCATAACATAAAACATTAAACTTTGTGGCATGCACACATAATCATGGAAAATCATTTCTTGTTAGTCATGACTCATTGCCAAGACTATCTTAGTGGACAAAGTCCCTTTCTGAACCGAGTTCACTCCTCGTTTCAGTCCTGTATCACTGAACCGAAATAACCTTCCGTTCCAGCCATGTCTATCTCATGAGATATAAATCTTTACCCAATGCATTGGAGGGAGATATAGGTCCCACCCATCTTATAATGAATCCTTTCTTATGTGTGCCACATAATCATAAAACATACATCATCGCATAACACATGTAACAAAAATGGGATTCTTGAAACATCATGACATCATAAATCAATTCATATAAGATAAAGGAATTCATAAACATAATTACATCACAACATAGTCAAATCAATGTAAAAATATGCATAGAAACAGAACCCTTTATTATCTTAGATGGAAAATAATTTTGATAAAACACTTGAATTGAATTCTTGAGGAAAATATCCTTTCTTCTTCAAAATCAATTTCTTTTCACAAAACATCATGCAATTTTAAAAGAAGGAGATTTTATTGAAAATAGTCATGAAATATTTTAGAGGAAGCTTCATGAAAATAAGGCTTTATAAAACAGTAGAATTCCGTTCGTGCCGTATAAGTTAAAAAAACATTCTTCGTACTTTTGTCGGAAAAGTCAAAAAGTACCTCGTACGAAAAACGACAAAAGATTCCTTTCATACGTATTACTAAAAACTCACAGAAGGGTAAAAATGGATTTAAACAATTTTAGGTGGATGGAAATAATATTACATATTGAGTAAACATGGATGTGGATGATAAAATACACCCCAGTAAATACTTACGAATAAACAATCTCGGATAAAAATGAGATTGTGATATTTCCCTTACCTTAAGTCCAATTTGCATTGTACGTGTCTGAAGCTCCTGTATAATGGTTTAAATAATGTTATTGACTTATTCCAGAATCATACATATTGATGTGATATCATATATGGTCATATTATTAGCTTCTTGTTAGTAATATTTCATTGTTACTTGTCACTCGGGTCTTTATAACTTTTTGTTCTTATCCGTGTTTTGTTGAATAAATTCTTATTCTTATCTTTAGGTTATAGATAATTAATTACCATAATGGTATTAGTGTAGTATATACCATATTCATTCATTGAATTCATTTATATAATCATTATGAAATGAAGATCATGTAGAACGAGTCGCATCACATCGTGGAGACGGTATTCCGTACGTACGCACGAGTGATGATATCGTTCCTATGATCGTGGAATTGTATTGGAGTATATATATATATTATTTCAGTATCAATATTACTTAATAAAAATCATATATAGTTACTCATTACACCATTATACCCATCCTTGTAAGGTGATGGTGGAAAATAGATTACACCACGGCGTGGAGACGGTATTCCGTACGTACGGACGCGCGGTGATTTAATTTTTCCGTAGGATGGATAGAAGGTGAATTAGGGTTGTTTCATATTTATAATAACATATCAGTATGTAAGTAATACTGATGTTATTACTTTATCATGAAACAACTAATGAAGAAGAAGTTGAAGAAGAAAGAAATTGAAAAGATCGGTAATGGATATTACCTCTTCTTTGGAACGCCTCTTTGAATCCTCCACTTAAGGAACTAAGATTGGTCTTTGGAGAAGACCAGGACCTCTAGGATTATTCTTGGGAAGTGGAGAGGAGAAAATGGCAGGGGTTGGCCGAGCTTGAGTGCTCAAATTGGTGTGAGGAGGAGGGGGAGGAGGTGCCCTTTTATAAGGGAGGAGAGGGGCACCTTAGGAATATCTCAAAATATTATTTTATATTAAAGTCAAAATCGGTTTATAATGGTTCCAAAGGGTCTTATTTCGAAGCTAAAGTGGGGATGGGTCACAATCCTATCAACCAATAGGATTTAGACAGGTTTAGGGTATTATTTTAACCTTATCAATTAGATTTAACTCTAAGTTAATTAATTTAACTTTTACCGTGTCTTTTTGTTTTCTTTCACTATATGGTTAATACACGTACTATAACATGTCAAACGAACCCCAAATTGTTTATTATTAATATATATATCCTTATCTAAGTCATTTGGCCGAACCTTAGCTTTTTAGGAATAAAATAACAATTAATAATATAATATTTGATTTAAAAACTATTTTGTGTCAATTTTGACACTATTTGATATATGATTTTTGTGAAAGTCATAACAGAATTATATGTTCGAACCAAGTTGATCAAATCAACACTTATATATCATAGTAACCTAGAAAATTAGTGGAATTCATAAAAAGTCTCAAATTACATTTATTTTGGTGTTTATAACATCAATTATGTCAATATTTCATTAATAAGATAATTACTGCATCATCATTGTGTCATAAATAAATTAAATTATATAATGTCTAAAAATTACAAATAAAATACCATATGTAGGAAATCGTTTTATCTTTCTAATGAATATTTATAGTCGAATTTATCTTATGTATAACCCCATATTAAAAATGATTTACTTATTAAACTTTGATTTTAACTATTTTAACCCTTCTTTAAATAAATTAATAATAAATGTCCTAATCTAATCCAAGTGGGCCTAAATGGTCATATTTTATTCCTAAGTTTGTTTTTGGTCGAATTACACTTGTCCAATAGAATTAGGACATGTGTTAGGGTAATATTGATATCATATTTACCCTTAGTTACCCTATTTACTATTAACCGCGGTAAAAATAGTAAAAAGTTACTATTCACCAAAAATTATTTTTATCTCATTGAACCACATTTTACTTACTGATATCAACTGTGTCTGTTGGATTTTTGAAATTCCATTCACAGAAGCGGTAAAATTAAGTTTTATGCAAAATTCAGTTTTTAACCTACCACTTAGTGGTTTCACTATTCATCAAAAATTGAAAGTTTTCAGAAAAATACCAAAATTTCACCCTAGGCTAATTTCGATATTCTGAGTCCAAAAATGATGTCCATTCAGAAAAATAAAATTTATAAAATTTCAAAAAGTGGTTATTACTATTCATAACGGCTAGTATTAATAGCATATTGTTGTTTAGTGAAACTCGGTATTGCGTACAACGCAAGCTATCGAGGAAGGTCGCGATTGCGTGTAAAGCAAGCCAAGCAAGTGTTGTGTAAAAAATTCCTTTGATGGTTTATATAACATAAAAGTCTCGGGTGTTACATTCTACCCCCCTTAAAAAGAATTTCGCCCTCGAAATTCGTCACTTTGTAACAAACAAATGAGGATACTTCTCCCTCATCTTATCCTCAAGCTCCCATGTAGCTTCTTCAAGTTGGTGGTTCCTCCGTAAAACTTTCACCAAGCGAGTGGTCTTGTTTCGTAGGACTTTTTCGCTATGATCCAGAATCTCTATCGGCTGTTCTTCATAAGAAAGATCTTGCTCCAGTAGTACAACTTCTGAGCTGAGTACATGTGAAGGATCTGGTATGTACTTTCTCAGGAGAGATACGTGGAACACATCGTGAACTTGAGAGAGATTCGGTGGAAGCGCCAATCGGTAAGCTACCTTCCCAACACGATCCAGTATTTCAAAAGGACCGATATATCTAGGGCTCAACTTCCCCTTCTTTCCAAATCTCATAACCCTCTTCCAGGGAGATATTCGTAAGAACACTTTATCGCCCACTTCAAACTCTAGGTCTTTTCTTCGGTTGTCGGCATAACTTTTCTGTCGACTCTGAGCTGCTCTTATGTGTTGTTGAATAGATCTAACCTTTTCTGCCATTTCATCAACGAGATCAGGTCCTAATAGCTTTCTTTCCCCAACTTCATCCCAGCAAGTTGGAGTCCTGCATTTCTTTCCATAGAGAGCTTCATAAGGAGCCATCTGAATACTGGAGTGAAAGCTATTATTATAAAAAAATTCCACCAAAGGTAGGTGTTGATCCCAACCTCCTTTGAAATCCATAGAGCAAGCTCTCAACATATCTTCTAGGGTTTGAATTGTTCTCTCAGACTGACCGTCTGTCTGGGGATGATAAGCAGTGCTGAAACTCAACTCTGTATCCAGAGTATGCTGAAGACTTCGCCAGAACTTCGAGGTAAATCTCGGATCTCGATCAGATATAATAGAAAGTGGTACTCCATGCAATCTTACCACTTCCTTTACATATATCCTGGCAAGCTGATCTAGAGAGAAATCCTCTCTAATAGCAATGAAGTGTGCAGTCTTTGAAAGACGATCAACTATGACCCAGATAGCATTATTGCCTTTGGATGTTTTAGGAAGTCCTGTGAAAAAGTCCATAGTGATGTTTTCCCATTTCCATTCGGGTATGGGTAATGGTTGTAACATCCCCTTAGACTTCTGTCTCTCAGCTTTAACTTGTTGACAAACCAAGCATCGAGAGACATATTCAGCAACATCTCTTTTCATGCCATCCCACCAGAAGTACTCTTTCAGGTCCCTATACATCTTCGTGCTTCCAGGATGAATAGAGAATGAAGAACTATGAGCCTCATCCAGCAGCTCTTTCTTTAATTCGGGGATGGGAGGAACACAAACCCGATTCCTGAACTTTATTATCCCATCACAATCAAGGTTTAATTCAGGAACATTTCTCACCTTCTTTTGTAACTCGACATCTTCTTTCTGTGCCTCTTTAATCTTCACATGTATAGATGGTTGAACATTCATTTGAGAAAGATAAGATTTTTTCCCTTCCATTATAATTCCAAGATCCATCCTTTGTAAATCCATAAATATTGGATCTTTTTTGATCCTCATCATGGATAAACTGGCATGGTCTTGTCGACTTAATGCATCTGCCACCTTGTTTGCTTTCCCAGGATGGTAATGGATTGAGCAGTCATAATCCTTAATCAGCTCCAACCATCTTCTTTGACCCATATTCAACTCCTTTTGTGTGAAAATATACTTTAAACTTTTATGATCAGTATAAATATCACACCTTTCACCATAAAGGTAATGCCTCCAAATCTTTAATGCAATGATTACCGCAGCCAACTCCAAATCATGTGTTGGGTAATTTTGCTCATGGATTTTCAACTGTCGTGAGGCATAAGCTATCACCATATCATTTTGCATAAGAACACACCCCAATCCCTTCTTGGATGCATCACTGTAGATCACAAACCATTCTCCACTACAAGGCAGTGTGAGCACAGGTGCACTGGATAACCTTCTTTTCAACTCCTTGAAATTCTCTTCACATTCCTCTGTCCAGACAAACTTAACTCCTTTCCGAGTCAACTTGGTGAGTGGATTAGATAATCATGAAAAATCTTTTACAAAACGTCGATAATATCCAGCCAATCCAAGAAAACTTCGGATCTCAGTTACTGTTGTTGGTCTTGACCATCTTTCGATAACCTCTGTTTTTGCTGGATCCACAGATATCCCCTCTTTTGAGATTATGTGACCCAAAAATGCAACTTTTTGAAGCCAAACTTCACACTTGGTAAATTTGTCATAAAGCTTATCCTTTCTCAGGGTCTTCAATATAATTCTCAAGTGATCTTCATGCTCTTCCTTGCTCTTTGAATAGACAAGAATATCGTCTATAAAGACTACCACAAATTGATCAAGATAGTCTCTAAAGACTCTATTCATTAGATCCATGAAGATAGCAGGGGCATTAGTAAGACCAAATGGCATCACTATAAATTCATAGTGTCCATACCTTGTACGGAAAGCCGTCTTTGGTATATCCTCCCTTTTGACCCTTAACTGATGATACCCTGAACGAAGATCAATCTTGGAAAAGTATTGAGCTCCGCGTAGTTGGTCAAATAAGTCATCAATGCGTGGGAGAGGATATTTGTTCTTGATAGTGATCTTGTTAAGTTCTCGATAATCAATGCAGAGTCTCATTGATCCATCTTTCTTCTTAACAAATAGAACATGTGCTCCCCAAGGTGACGCACTAGGGCGTATGAATCCCTTATCAAGATTCTCTTGGAGTTGCTTCTTCAATTCCTGCAACTCAATTGGGGCCATTCTATAAGGTGTCTTTGAAATAGGCAAAGCACCCGGTATGAGCTCTATTGAAAACTCAACTTCACGATTTGGTGGAAGACCCGGCAATTCCTCCGGAAAGACATCATCAAACTCCCGTACAATGGGCATATTCTTAATCGTGAGTTTCTCACCAACCATTTGAGATAAATAACCTTCATTTAGTGGAATCAATACCCATAAGATGGAAGAAATTTCCACCGGAAGGTTATGTTCATCCTTGCATTGGTATACGATCGTAGATTGATCTGGAATATGAAATGTGACTTCACTTTTTTGGCAATTGATATGTGCTCCATGTAGAGAAAGCCAATCCATGCCAAGAATCACATCAAATTCCAATAAAGGAAGGATCACAAGATTTGCAGGAAGCACTTTCCCACAAACTTCGATCGGAGAAGAATTATAAACTTTTGATGCGATTGATGTGCCATTAGGTGTTGTCACAGCTAACTCAACATCTAATTGTTGAGGTAATACGGTGATACCCTTTGAAAATTTTTCAGAAATAAAAGAGTGGGTGGATACAGAATCAAATAAAACATTTGCTACTTTAGAGTGGATGGTAAGTGTACCTTTCACCACATCGTTATCGTACTCTACATCGCTGATAGAAATTGCATGTGACTTTCCTTTGTCTTTAGCCTTAAGAGTTTGTTGACGTCGACCATCATCATCAACCCTTGGATTTGGGCATTGATTGGCATAATGCCCCATCTCCTTGCACTTGAAACATTGAAGTGTAGTAGGTTCATTCTGTGTATCCCTTCCTTTGTTTGCATCATTAGACATCTTCTTCCCATTATCACGACATTCAAATGCCTGATGACCTTCTTTTCCACATTTAAAACATTTACTTGTCCCCTTAAGACAACTCCCTCCATGTTTCTTTCCACACTTTGAGCATAAGGAAAAGCTCATCTTCTTTTCCGTGTGCTCTTTAGATTTTTCTTTGAATTCCATCTTCCTCTTCTTATCAAACCCATGTGACTGATGGGTTACTCCAATCTCCATCTCGACTTTGAGATCACATCGAACGATTTCCTCGTAGCTATTGAAGTCCCTTATGGCTAACGCCCTTCGAAGACTTGGTTTTAAGCCACTAAAGAATCGATCGATCTTACTCTCAGGTTGGATAATAATACCAGAAGCGTACCTTGCAAGTCTGGTAAAATTTGCTTCATAGGTACCAACAGATTCATCATCCCTTTGCTTAAGTTCAAGAAACTCTTTCTCCATATTTGTTCGGAGAATACGAGGGAAGTACTTATTGTAAAATAAGTTCTTGAACTCGTCCCATTCCATAGACTCGATTTCATCCCTTTGCCTCGTATTCTTAACAAGATTCCACCATTGATCCGCATCTCCTTCCAAACGATACACTGCTAGGATGACTTTATCATGCTCAGAACATTGAAGAACTGAAAATATCTTTTCAGTAGTACTAATCCATTGTTCAGCAACTAATGGATCAGTAGACCCGCTGAAAGAAGGTGGACGCTGCCTCATGAAGGATTCAACAGAATGTTGCTCCCTCCTTTATTCGTTTGGAAATCCTGCATGATTCATAGCTTGAGAAAGTTGTGTGAGCATGGCTACAAGATTTTGCATTCTAGCTCCCATATCGTTTGGTTGCTCAGGGGGACAATCATTGCATTGCCCATCGCATTCCGCATTAACACGGTTCCTTCGGGTTCCAGCCATTGACTAAAACCAAGAAGAATAGTGTGAGCAACACTAATTATAATAGGAAACCACATAATTAAAGAAAAAAAAATTTCATGCTTAAGGTCTTATCCTAGGTTATTCATGGCCATTTCTAAGATTGTGTTCTATGCTTAGACTTATCCTTAGGGTTCTTACTAAGGTTTTCACATCCTAGTTTCCAAAGGTTGACTATAACCTCCCTCTGATACCAACTATAACGACCCACACTTTACATACATTGTTAATACTTCAAAATTGAAGCACACTTATTACAACATATGACAAAACCACAAAGGACCGTATAGGTATAGTGTCTTTAGAAACTGGGAAACATAAACAACTGGTTCATAAATCTTCTACAGTGTCTCCCATTTATTTCATCATATCTAGGGTCCCTTTTAGAATATTCTACTTAATATCCATCTTTCTGACCTGGGGAAAAGAAAACATAAAAGGGTGAGCTCAAATGCTCAGCAAGGCCAAAAAAGGAAATAAAAATCATATCATATCTTTTTGAAAATCAAAACCTGCAAAAGAGATCATAATATCTTAACATGGAATAAATCATAGAAGTGGAAATATGATCCCCATAATCATAACATAAAACGTGAAACTTTGTGGCATGCACACATAATCATGGAAAAACATTTCTTGTTAGTCATGACTCATTGCCAAGACTATCTTAGTGGACAAAGTCCCTTTCTGAACCGAGTTCACTCCTCGTTTCAGTCTTGTATCACTGAACCGAAATAACCTTCTGTTCCAGCCATGTCTATCTCATGAGATATAAATCTTTACCCAATGCATTAGAGGGAGATATAGGTCCCACCCATCTTATAATGAATCCTTTCTTATGTGTGCCACATAATCATAAAACATACATCATCGCATAACACATGTAACAAAAATGGGATTCTTGAAACATCATGACATCATAAATCAATTCATATAAGATAAAGGAATTCATAAACATAATTCCATCACAAAATAGTCAAATCAATGTAAAAATATGCATAGAAACAGAACCATTTATTATCTTAGATGGAAAATAATTTTGATAAAACACTTGAATTGAATTCTTGAGGAAAATATCCTTTCTTCTTCAAAATCAATTTCTTTTCACAAAACATCATGCAATTTTAAAAGAAGGAGATTTTATTGAAAATAGTCATGAAATATTTTAGAGGAAGATTCATGAAAATAAGGCTTTATAAAACAGTAGAAATCCCTTCTTGCCGTATAAGTTAAAAAAACATTCTTCGTACTTTTGTCGGAAAAGTCAAAAAGTACCTCGTACAAAAAACGACAAAAGATTCCTTTCATACGTATTACTAAAAACTCACCGAAGGGTAAAAATGGATTTAAAAAATTTTAGGTGGATGGAAATAATATTACATATTGAGTAAACATGGATGTGGATGATAAAATACACCCCAGTAAATACTTACGAATAAACAATCTCGGATAAAAATGAGATTGTGATATTTCCCTTACCTTAAGTCCAATTTTCTTTGTACGTGTCCGAAGCTCCTGTATAATGGTTTAAATAATGTTATTGACTTATTACAGAATCATACATATTGATGTGATATCATATATGGTCATATTATTAGCTTCTTGTTAGTAATATTTCGTTGTTACTTGTTACTCGGGTCTTTATAACTTTTTGTTCTTATGCGTGTTTTGTTGAATAAATTCTTATTCTTATCTTTAGGTTATAGATAATTCATTTCCAGAATGGTATTAGTGTAGTATATACCATATTCATTAATTCAATTCATTTATATAATCATTATGAAATGAAGATCATGTAGAACGAGTCGCATCACATCGTGGAGACGGTATTCCGTACGTACGCACGAGTGATGATATCGTTCCTATGATCGTGGAATTGTATTAGAGTATATATATATATATTATTTCAGTATCAATATTACTTAATAATAATCATATATAGTTACTCATTACACCATTATACCCATCCTTGTAAGGTGATGGTGGAAAATAGATTACACCACGGCGTGGAGACGGTATTCCGTACGTACGCACGCGCGGTGATTTCATTTTTCCGTAGGATGGATAGAAGGTGAATTAGGGTTGTTTCATATTTATAATTACATATCAGTATGTAAGTAATACTGATGTTGTTACTTTATCATGAAACAACTAAAGAAGAATAAGTTGAAGAAGAAAGAAATTGAAAAGATCGGTAATGGATATTACCTCTTCTTTGGAACGCCTCTTTGAATCCTCCACTTAAGGAACTAAGATTGGTCTTTGGAGAAGACCAGGACCTCTAGGATTATTCTAGGGAAGTGTAGAGGAGAACATTTCAGGGGTTGGCCGAGCTTGAGGGCTCAAATTGGTGTGAGGAGGAGGGGGAGGAGGTGCCCTTTTATAAGGGAGGAGAGGGGCACCTTAGGAATATCTCAAAATATTATTTTATATTAAAGTCAAAATCTGTTTATAATGGTTCCAAAGGGTCTTATTTCGAAGCTAAAGTGGGGATGGGTCACAATCCTATCAACCAATAGGATTTAGAAAAGTTTAGGGTATTATTTTAACCTTATCAATTAGATTTAACTCTAAGTTAATTAATTTAACTTTTACCGTGTCTTTTTGTTTTCTTTCACTATATGGTTAATACACTTACTATAACATGCCAAACGAACCCCAAATTGTTTATTATTAATATATATATCCTTATCTAAGTCATTTTGCCGAACCTTATATTTTTAGGAATAATATAACAATTAATAATATAATATTTGATTTAAAAACTATTTTGTGTCAATTTTGACACTATTTTATATATGATTTTTGTGAAAGTCATAACAGAATTATATGTTCGAACCAAGTTGATCAAATCAACACTAATATATCATAGTAACCTAGAAAATTAGTGGAATTCATAAAAAGTCTCAAATTACATTTATTTTGGTGTTTATAACATCAATTATGTCAATATTTCATTAATAAGATAATTACTGCATCATCATTGTGTCATAAATAAATTAAATTATTTAATGTCTAAAAATTACAAATAAAATACCATTATGTAGGAAATCGTTTTATCTTTCTAATGAATATTTATAGTCGAATATATCTTATGTATAACCCCATATTAAAAATGATTTACTTATTAAACTTTGATTTTAACTATTTTAACCCTTCTTTAAATAAATTAATAATAAATGTCCTAATCTAATCCAAGTGGGCCTAAATGGTCATATTTTATTCCTAAGTTTGTTTTTGGTCGAATTACACTTGTCCAATAGAATTAGGACATGTGTTAGGGTAATATTGATATCATATTTACCCTTAGTTACCCTATTTACTATAAACCGCGGTAAAAATAGTAAAAAGTTACTATTCACCAAAAATTATTTTTATCTCATTGAACCACATTTTACTTACTGATATCAACCGTGTCTGTCGGATTTTTGAAATTCCATTCACAGAAGCGGTAAAATTATGTTTTATGCAAAATTTAGTTTTTAACCTACCACTTAGTTGTTTCACTATTCATCAAAAATTGAATGTTTTCAGAAAAATACCAAAATTTCACCCTAGGCTAATTTCGATATTCTGAGTCCAAAAATGAAGTCCATTTTGAAAAATAAAATTTATAAAATTTCAAAAAGTGGTTATTACTATTCATAACGGCTAGTTTTAATAGCATATTGTTGTTTAGTGAAACTCGGTATTGCGTACGACGCAAGCTATCGAGGAAGGTCGCGATTGCGTGTAAAGCAAGCCAAGCAAGTGTTGTGTAAAAAAATTCCTTTGATGGTTTATATAACATGAAAGTCTCGGGTGTTACAGCAACCCATGCCATTATTAAATATATTAGTCTAAGAGTTTGGTATGTCTACCGAGATGGAATATCTTTTTTTCATTGACTATGATAAGAAATCACAGGTACTATAGGATGGACTCATTCATAGGTGAGTGAAGCCGATTATTTATTATTTGGCTAGCCTAACCCTTGTTGGGGTGAGTGTTGTGAGTTCTTAATTTCCCGCAGTGGTAGTTGAGTACGAGGGTGTCCATCCTAATGATTTTATAGGTTGACTTCCCCAGAGAGAAATATATATCTACAATCATATACATAGTGGTGTGAGATCGATATTTACACCATCATATCGAATTGATCACATAAAGTATCACTACATTAGTGTGTAATTTGAGGAATTACAAAGGGAGTGCTTCAAGAGACCCAATGTTTCACCCTAGAAAAACCCTTGAACCAAGTGATCTTGAAGAACTAGTATTCACTACTAAGAATCAATGATTTCTTTTATCGGTTGATAAGGTGTCGATGGAACTCAATGGTTGACCTCTGATAATGCTATCACCAACTTTGAGTACGATATAAGGATATACTGATGACAACCTTACAATCTCTATATAGTCACAATTTTTACTTAGTGATGCCATTTGGAATGAATAATTACACAAAAATGTTCATGGGACACATCAAATGAATCATCCATCATTTCATACACCAGTTTTTCGTAGTCTTCATTGACTATACCCTTGTGTACTCAAAAAATGACGAGGAGTTCACATGATTCTTTTTGATAGTTCCAGACATACACTGAGAGCACTAAATAGATAGAATGATCATGTAATTCTATTAATGTATTCATGAAATCCAGTTTCTAAGACAAGTTATCTCAAAAAATGTAGAGATAGTAGATCCATAAAAGGTCGAGGTAGTGCTATAATAGGAGCCTCCTAATAGCATGATAGAGGTGTGAAGAATCCTTGATTTGAAAATACATTACAAGAGATTCCTAGAAAATTTTACCGGGATATCAGAACCAATGTCATATTTAAATTGAATGGGTCATCCATTCTTGTGGATAGAGAAGTTCCAACAGGATTTTCATCAATTATGATAGAGTTTGATGAGTGCTGCAATTGTGAGATTTTTGGGGATGGTGTATAGTACATACCATTCATTAAGGTATGATGAACTGGGATAGGTTTTGTCTTGATGCAAGGTCACGTAGTGAAAGAATATGGTTTGTGCCAGTTGAGACTGCATGAGTATAACTACATGACCCACGACCATGAGTTAGCAGTAGTAGTTCTCTCTATGAATATGTGGCTCCACATAAAAATGGGTGAGCAATTTATCATATACATAAATCACAAGAGTCTAAAGTATATCTTCTCTTCGAAGGATATCAAATTGAAATATAGGCGATGGATAGAGCTCTACATGGGTGATGATTTTGGGATACTCTATACTACTATTATGGGGATCATAGTTGAAGATTATCTTATCAGGATATCTAGTTCTTAATGGTTGAACAATTTATTTGAGAATTTGGTCTCATTTTAGGTATCCTTTTTGGGTGGATATAGAGAATCTTTACTCCAGTTGATGGTTTTCACCCCTCCACTATTGTAGTGAGTGAAGGAGACACATCATGGGGATACAAAATGAAATACCCAATGCGCTCAAATTTACACATGGAAAGTTCCCGATGGATATAAAAATGGTGGGATACAAGCCATTTTTTCCAAAGGATTCATGGCTGTACTAGTGACATTGCAGGATCAGTTTCTAAGAGAGTGTATATGTCCACTTTTGTGGTACATCTACTTTTGGTGAATATATTCCATGACCCACGATGATAGTTTTCATTTCCTTGGATGAAGAGAGTATTCATAGAGATTTTCTCTTGATTCCTTACCTGTCAGAATGTGAAAGATGAAAACCAAATTCCACAGGGTTTGGATAAACCCATCGATAATCAAAAGTAGAAGTTGGATGGGATATCTATTGACATTATGATTGGATAATCCCTTCTATCCATGGGACCCCATTTCAACTCTGTGATCATTTTCGTACTCACTATGATGAACAACTTCCATGAAATCAGAGTGTAGGGTTGAGTATAAATCATTGGCCCCCTCTAATTTTTGGATATAGTTGGAATCCATGGAGTTTAATCGATTATTGTTTCTAAATGTGATTCTCATATTACATCCCAATTTTGGAAGGCATTAAAGGATTCATTTGGGTACCTATTTAACTTGAGAATATTTTTTCACCTAGAGACAAACAACTAGATAGAGATGACCATTATGGTTCTTAAGGTCATGATTCGGGATTTCATGTAATATTTTTACATAGGTGGAAGGATCACCTATAACTAGTGGACATTATGTACATCAAAATATACCACTCCACCATTTGTATAGAACCATTTGAGTCATTTTATGGGTATCAATACATGTCATCCAATAATTAGACTATCCCAGGAGATTTAGCACTCATGGGCCCATAGTTAGTGAGATCTATAGTAGAGAAGGTGATAGTTATCATGGATTTGATGATGAATACACATACCCATCTGAATTATTATGTTTACAAGTGGAATAGGCCCTTGGAAATTGAGGATGGAGACCATGTGTTTCTATTCCTTTCACCATGATGGAAATTGTTTAGATTTGGTCATACAAGACTCATATATCTAAGGTAAATCATCCCATTAAAGTTATTAAATAGAGTTCACAAGTTGATATACCACATAGAAATACCCCTATAGTTATACCACAAACACTACGTATTATACCTTTTAAAACTGAGGAGGTTCATGAATGACCCATCAGACATCTCTAACTAGGGGGAGATAGACATCAATGATGGATTGGATTTTCCTCATTACCCAATGAAGACTGTGGATTTATTAGAGAGAATCCATCATGGAAAATAAATTTATTTACTATATTTCCATTGGTAGTATAATAATATCTAGGGGAGAACACGAGGGGTGAGAGGATAAGATTCATGATGAATACCCACATGTTTTTAGTAGACCTTATTTGGTCTTCTTAGGGACATAGTGGCCCAGGGTAGGGAGAATGTAATGACTCATATTTTATAGGTATTATTCATAAAAATTATATGCATTAATTTTGAGACCAGGAACTAAGACGATGTGAGATTCAAATTCCTTGTGTTCCTAGAATAATGTTTTGAAATATATTGAAATATTAAATATCACATATAGACATTTTTCGTGAAAAAAGTTTAATATCATCTAAATGGGTTCCCTGATTCGATATATTGTAGAACAATTGTGTTTAGAATGGCTGCCTTATGCTAGTTGAAACCTAACATTGGTTAGTACTATCCGTTTTTTAAAAAATCATCATGGTCCTGGAAATAAATATAATTATTTGAACAAAATTAGATTATTATATTTATTAATGCAGTGGCTATATAGTATTTTAATATAATTTTATGTATGAAATCTACAGTTATCCACATAACCCTAGAATAATCTATTGTGTATTTAGAGGGAGATCAATTGAATCGTTTTTGATGAACTATGGTGATATCATGAATCAATGATCAACACCTACTGATTTTGATGGATCTTACGAATGAACAAAACATTTTGAGGGTTCTTCATCATCTATAAATCGGAATCAATATAACAAATGAGATTTTAAATTTTCATTCCACATTCATGATTTCTAAAATTAACACTGAACAATAAACGAACAAATTTGAATGTGGATTGATCATTATACATGATCGTTTTTCTTTAATAATTTATCCACTGTTTGATCTTGATGTTTATTGGACTAATTTACTATTCTAATGGTGATGAACGAATATCATCAAAAACATTGATCTATGTTCATCCCTACCAATTTTATTTTTTTTAATTTCTCTCCGGATACATAATTCTTCATGGTATTTATCATTCTTCCCATTGGTTCTACTTTTTGAGAATGATTTATCATTTAAAATCATATTCTTGGCCAAAGGATATGAAATTCTAGATATGGAATAAGTACGACTCGAAGGGGGAGTGATGACGGTTTCAAGAGTAGATCCAAAGACGATGGGTACTAATTTGATATTATTTAGTGTGCAATGTTGAATAGAGAGGATCTTGTTTTTTAAAAAGGGTGAAGGCCTGAATCTTGCTGATTCGGTGATGGAATGATTGAACGACCGTGGAAATGGAATATCATGGAAAACAGATCACCGTAACTGGAACTGCATGATTGACCAGTGTGAGTGGGAGGAAGAAGATAGATTCAAGAAAATCCTAATACACACAACATGTAGTTTATTACTACATAGTATGTTGTCCATGAATACACTGTGTATAGTCCATTAGTATAGACTCAAAATGTACTTTAGATAGTACACATGCAAGGGGTGGAGTACATGGTTTGTCTACATGGTGTGTACTCCCCCACATGGCATGGCCTGAACACTGTACTCCAAATACCCCGTGTACTATTACATGGGTAAGGATATATAAGGTGACGTTGTGTACTACAACACTGTTTGAGTACACTAGTGGGCTCCTGGATATAGAGAGAAAGAGTGTAGCCCACCTTTCATGTTGTCTAATCATCTTTTACATGACATGGGTTGAATGGCATGAGCCTACCTATATAGTTAGTATCTAGGGTCAAGGGATAAACTGTGTAGCCATTCTACATACTGTGTGCTCATTCCTACATGTATTGGGACACTTTTCCACCATATAATGGCCAACATTTATTATCGTTCATTCCCCATATCCTTTCACTGAAGGAAGTTATGAATCATTTTCAATTACGATAACAATGAATTATTTAGAATGACTTCCTGGATAGTATTTTTATAATTCCCCTAGAGGCCTGAAGATGTATCCACTATTTTTATTCGTCCCCTAGGTGGATTTTTTGGTATCGACATGACCAACAATATGTGGGAGCTGATTTCATACTTAGAAGGTTACTCCAGATTGAGGTGTTTTTATTATCCCATTGACCTAGTTATGATACTAATTTATTTTATAATATTATATTTAGAATATTAGTGTATCTTTTTTTGGGGAGATTGAAGTTGAAAAATATCTCAGATGGACTTCATCAGTACTAGTGAATCAACAATGTTTTCATTAAAATGGGTGCTTTGTAGAATCATTGATCTAGAATCCTATGGTTGGTATGCATTGGTCATGACTTACCTATAGATTGTGTGTCTCTGTTTAGGTATATATGGATATTGTTTTTATATTTGTTGTAGACATATACCTGTATAGAGAACACTATACATTCATTTATTATATTTCGTTGTGGATTCATGATGCCTTTCTGAGTACTATTATATTCACCCCAACACTGGCTATTTCTGCATGTGTCATGTATTTTGTAGTCGATCAACATTTTAACGGGGTCCTACATAGACTCAGACAATATGGCAATTTAATTTTCCCTATTTTACTTTAAATTACATTCAATGATACTCTGTTTGTGGGATATAGATGTTTTCACACATTGGTTTCATTGTGGTTTTAACATTTTATCATTTTTTGGGATTGGAAATGTGTGTGTGTGTGTGTGTGTGTTCATATACATAGGCAATGCCTCCTATTTTTGCAATATTATTACTTAGTTCTAGTAATTATTCTATTTCTGATGGGAGGTGGTCTTGGGGAGTCATTGAATGGGCCCTATATAGACATATAGGGACATCCCAGAACCTTGATTTTCAATATGTATATTTGGAAATTATCACACAACACCCCCATACATTTTATATTAATACCCACCTATTTAGCAACTCACCTTCATGCAAAATAAATATTCAATAATTTTGTTGAGATTTTTCTTCCTATGGAGTCCACCTTTGATTAATTAATCCTTCATGTTTCAATTCCCAAAAACCTAAGTGTATCTCTTAAAGGTATGTGATTTTTTATTACTATATCATAAATTTAAGCAACACTATTTTTTTATATTTTTAATGTTAGTGTTACATTGGTTTATTGGCCTTTCTTATAATACCCTTAAGAAATTTTTTTTATCAATGGGTGATCCGTGTACCCTCTCAATTTACCATGTTATAATTTAACATTTTATAACTATCAGGATAATAAATATTTTTTTCCAAAATCCCTCTCCACTTATGAAATTATTTTCTAATTTTGATATTCTAAATACCAAAAAGACATTATTTTTAGGTCAAATCATGTATAAATTAAAATTGTTCATTTTTTATATAGGGATTTACATATAAGAATCCCACATTTCTTTATTAGGGTTTAAAATGGCCTAAAAATCTTGTCTTTCACAACTTTTGGATGCCAATATTATTTAAAAGAAAATTTTTCATCATTCTTGAAAGGTAATTGATGAAATTACTTATTATGATCTCTATAGATCATGTAAAATTATGAAATACAATGGGTGAAACCTGAAATATATCCAATGCATTTGGTAAAGTATCTAATCTCGTGAGATTACATGTTTTACTATAAATTATTGAATAACCTCAATAATTTCCATTCAAGAAACATTTGTGACAACCCTTGGTGATATTCTTATGAATTTTTCATTAAAATGTATTCTCCACATTTTTTTATTATAGTTCATATTCATATTAATATTATATGCCTCATCATCAATTGTTCGAATTATTTTTTTTCCTATTGTTCATATCGATATTCCTCATTATCACATGATAAATGTTTCTTTTTAATATTCCTTTAATGTGACTCATGATATCCCTTTTCACTTTTGTCCCTAGGATAACAAATGTAGTAAACATAATATATGGTGAACCCATAATGATGTCCTTACTCTTGATTTAATAAATGTTTTATGTTTTCATGTATTATGAAGCATATTTCAAAGAAAAGATATTTAAATGATCTTCTACATGTTAAATGAAATTAATATTTCTATAATAAAAATGAGGGATTCCATAGTTGGTATCAGAAGACAATTTATGAAATTGAGAAATTTTGGACTTGAATCCATTTTTATGAATCATATGTATATGTCTAGACATAGGATGAAATCATAGAATTTTGGTTTGAATTAATTAATCGGTTTCCAAACATCCCTATCTGGATACTACAAGTGGATGTGGATTTGGAACATGTGTACTCAGGGGAATCTCCTCAAATACCTCTTTGAGAAGGAATCTAACTAGAATTAGTGCAAGATAACCATACTTTATGCAAACGTGGTTTGACACTCAGTAATAATATGTTTGGTAAATCACATGTTTTTTATGAACCTATATAAAAGATATATAAAAAATGTAATTGTTATATAAAGAGTCTAAAAACATATTTATGTGTGATATTTTAAGACAAAAAATCTTTTTATATTTATAAGATTTTTAAAAGTAAAACGATTCTCACTGTGAATTTCTTCTTTTAGATAAAATGGAGGAAAATTAGAGGAATCACATAAATGATGAGTGAAATAAATGATGCACTAATGGAATTATGATTAAATACATAATAGAGAACATTATGAGGAAAACTAATCAAAAAATTCATGTTGTGAAAAATAACTTCAATCATGTCGAGAGAATAGATTCACCTAGAAGGGAACAATTTTTTTATTCATTCATGTATGAAGAAACAATTTCATTCATTGGTCTAATGAATTGATATTTATTCCACGAGAAAGTCTCTGAAAGTGAATCCTATGAACCCCAATACACGAATCACTTCGGGATAATTCATTATCTTGCAACATTATCTATGGATAATTCTATTTTTTTGCTCAGAATGGGAATGATATATTAAAAATGGTCACTCTAAAGAAAATGGGATGGAATCTCTTATAAAATAGAATCCTCATCGGACTCTTGTACATTGATCTATATGTATTTCATTCCTTGATTCTATTAAAGGTACATATCTATAGAAATAAACTATGAAGTAGTTCCCCCTATTGAATAAAAATTATGATGGGAGATTCTTTGTGGAGGATGATCACAATTCTTAACATTAACACACATCATTGTTCAAATTTTCTATCATGTCAAGTAACTTATTTTCTAAAAGGTTTCCTTACTTGGAATCTACTTGTGTTGAGTACTCCTTTTTCACAATGTTGGGGTTTCTTATATTGGAAACTGATACCAATATGTGCAGACTATTTCCATATACTGTTGAAATCATAGTGTGACCTTGATAAGTGTTCAAGGCTGGAAATATTAATCATAAATAGGGTTTCCTTAGATTATCTGATTAGTACTATGATTTTAACCCCCACACCCATAAGAAACATCATATACTAGATATGGGTTTAATAACATTTTCCCAATTGGTATTATTGGAATCCCAAAACATAGAATGAAATTGTTTCATTCATTTAATCTCCTCTCTAAATTGTCCAATGAACATTAATGATTGATTTGGGTCTCCTTGTGAGAGTTATAGTTCAAGATAATTTTCATTAAAGTCTAACAAATAATAACAAAATCCATGAAAATGACTATAAAAATAAAAGTGTAATTGAATATGCTAGAAAACCTCCATTCTATGATATTTTTAAGATAATTGGTCACACAATTTGAAATTTTTGGGTGGTTAGGATACAAGTTAACTAACAAATTTAAAGTGAATGGATATAAGTTAGAAAGATTAAAAATGATAATGACCTTGTTATGGACATACCTGAACCATATAATAATTATAATGAAATTTATGTAAGAAAAAAAATAGTTCAACACCCTTAGAGGATAATTCAGTTAAATCAATGGAGAATTTAATAGAAGAAGAAAAAACTATTATTGGTGAACAATATATTTTTCATGAATTAGAATATCTGGTAATGAAAGAAATTAAATATTCCCATAATGATCTTAAAATTGTGGAACATGATATTTTTATGGATGTTATGAGAACTTATGGGAATGTTTCATCCTATATTATTAACAATTGTACTTAATTAGATTGCATGTATGAAGGACATGTGATCCTCCAAGAAATAACATTATGCAAACAAAATAAAGAGGTTCCAGTAACTGAAAATAATTCCACAAAACCATATGATCTCAGAAACATCACGATGCAGGTGAAGTATATTATGAATTATCCTATAACACCTCGTGTTGAGTATGACCAAAATACAAACCCAAATTCCACCACACCATCAGTTTTGGCCACTGTAAAGAAGCGGGAAAATCCTGATATGACTACTCAAGCCCAATTTGGTGTTGAAGACAAACCAAATACATTCACATAAAAAATTATGAAGAATTTTTTTCAAGGGATTTTTGGTATGTGGATTTTCTAAAAAATGGAAGAACCTACCATGGATGACTCAGGCACACCATCTCCTCTTTCATTTGACGGTCATTCTACAGTAGGTTCTCAAACTATAACCAACAATTTTTTTTGCAACTTCTGAAAATATGAATATTTTTCAGAATGTATACCATAATAAAACAATAAATAATGATTCATGTGGCTTAACATATGAAATACTAGCCCAAAAAAATACTAGCCCAAAAAAATGAATATAATGTTTGAATATCTTATAGGAAAAAGTGATCGGGTAAAAAAATGTAATTTTAACTCAAAATTTATGTTAAAAATAAGAGTGGTTTTTGAATTTTTTAGATATTTCCAACTATTACACGTTTACTATTTTAAAATGAATGATTAAAACTCATCATCTAATGATTTTTTCAATTGTTGAGCCCAAAATTAAAATTTCATCTATGTGCTCCCAATTTTATTAGTATACTTATTTTCTTTACAAGTGTGAGAAAAAACTACTCCAATGTTGAATCCTTATGGATCTTCTCAGACACCACTTTACAAAATGATAATGTTTTTAATGTTTCAAAGAATGTTTTTAGATGTGAATTTTTTATTTATGAATCCATTTAGTATTTCTCATTTCTTTATGCAAGGAATAAGAACAATGACAAGAGGAATCTTTTGAATGATGTGGCCCATTTTGTTACTAATATTCATATCCCTTGGTTTGTGACTGGGGACTTTAATGAAATTATAAAATCTAGTGAAAAAACTAGTCCATCTCATGCTTCTATTTTTCTATGGGAATTTAAATCCTCTTTTGAAGGAAAAAACCTTGTCAAAATTAATATTACTGGTGAACTATATACTTGGTATAGAAAGTATTAAAATAGGGTGGTCTCTAGTAAGTTGGATATATCATTAAAAAATAACCATGATTTAGATAAGTATGAAACCATCTCTATCAACACCCTTCAGTAGCTTAAATGTGATCATCATCATACTATTTTAAATTTCTCTAAAAAATCATGAAACCCTCCCTCATATTCAGTTTTATCAATGATTGGTTCTCTAACACTGAATGCACTTGTAACATAAAAATAATCTCGTATTCTATGACAGACTTCCATGATGCCTTTTCTTATTTTGTTAGGATAAAATACCTTAGGTAGATTATCAATGGTTGGTGTTGTTATAAAGCCAAACAAATTTACAATAATATCCTTTTTTTGAAAAAAAAATAACCAACATCAGAAAAATAACAGCAGATCTAATTTCCCCGTTGATCTAAATCATTAAATCAAAATTTCAATAACGATCAAATCATTTCTCAACATTAAAAATAAAATTTCAAAACAAGGTTATAATGTCTAATGGTTATCAGATGGGGAATGTAATACAATGTTCTATACCTCACTCAAAATAGTCAGGAAATCTTGTAGACTGTCATCCTTTTTAAAAG
Source organism: Viscum album (assembly GCA_963277665.1). NCBI lineage: Eukaryota > Viridiplantae > Streptophyta > Magnoliopsida > Santalales > Viscaceae > Viscum > Viscum album. The sequence goes on along the minus strand of OY728128.1, from coordinate 2,101,755,652 downwards.
ATGAGGATAATATTTTAGACAAAGAGGATGATAATTCTAATCACACTGTCTCGTACATTGATACAATTTTCAATGTACCTGATATGTATAAAGACCCATTACATGAGGTTATCTCAGTGGTGGTCAATATGGAATATAAGACCATTATTTTATGCATTCCTCTCAAACATAATGTTAGATTCAATGTATTTGGTTAAAATCTTGATAGTGATTTGTGTCTTGATAGATTTAATAACTTTTTCTATCAGCATTATTGGGAAATCAACAAATTTTATATTTTCAAACATATCAAATCATTATTTTTCAAATGTATCCTTCTCTATAGTTTAAATGATCAATTTCACTTCATGATTATTAAAGTAGAAAATTATTCATAGAATCATCTGTTATGGCCCATTTATCTCAATAAAACCTTGTATAAAATCATTAAGAAATTGATTTCAAATATGATTTCATAAATCTCAAATATAATGATCACTAAGAACCTATTTGGGTTTATCAAGGGTAGATCTATTATAGAATTCATTTTTTTTCCTCTGAGTGCGTCAAATCCTTAAAAAAATAAAATAGAGGAGGTAATATTGATATAAAATGTGAAACTAGAAAACATATTGATACCACTGACTGTAATTGTATTTTCACAGTTCATAAATGTTTTATTTTTAATTATTTCATTATCCTTGGAATCAAAACCCAATTCAACTCGACCCATATTTCTATTATATTTAATTGATATTACATGGGATATTTCAAATGAATAAAATGTGTTATCCATGATGGTCCCCACTCTTCCATTCATTATGCTATTGATGAAGACTATCTTAGTCACTTTTTCACTCATCATGTGGACCAGATGAAGAATAATCACATACATGTTCCTCGGTATGTGATTTCTCCCACGCACCTTTTATATGAAAATTAAATCATAATTTTGTTAGAAGGTCATAAATGGAATATTTGAAACCTCAATAGTGGTCTATCTCATTATGAATATGTTTCGGGTAAATCCATTATAAGGAATAAATATTATATTCTCATTAGTAGAGACTTTATACCCAATAGGAAATGTAATTTTATCAGTGATTTAGAAATAAAATAAGGTTCCATTACTTTTACATATCTTGGTGTTCCTGGTTTTTGGGTAAAACCCAAGTCTTGTTATGTTTCTATAATAGTTGAGCATGTTCTTAATCAAAATTCAACTTGGAAAGCTAAATAATTCTCTGTGGAAGGAAGAATCTATATGGTAAAATATGATATTGTTCTTAAGGGTTTTTTCAATGATGGTTTACAAATAACAAACATTATTTTATCAAAAAAATTCATACATAAATCATGAATTGTGTTTGGAAAGGTGAACTCTGGAGAAGAAACATGGGATATTACTTTAGTCTACATGTTTCAATCCAATTTATAAAGGTGGTCTTCACATAAAAAATAATAAATTTTTAATGATTCCATTTAATCCAGACTCACATGTACTATTTTCTTAATGAATCTGACTCTATCGATTTTCTCATATTTTTTTTAAAATTAATCTAGTGAATGGAAACTTGAATTCCAAAAAAACATTAATCTATCCATCCATTACATAATCATACTCTAGTATGATGACTATATTCTTATGGATGGTTTCCAGAGATTCCTCAATTAAATTTAGGTTGTATAACTAGACTGTTACTCCCTTAATATATGTAATTACTTCTAATCAAATTATTGCAATTACCAATTAATAAACATGATATATTTAAATTTATCAAAATGATCATCGACTTGACACTGTAATGAAATCCACAAACAACTACCATTTTCTAACGGAAATTAATTTCTATTTTGTGGGCCAGCTCATAATTGTATTCTAAGCTTAATTTTTTTGAATAACATTATTTTCATAACTCTGAAAATGATTTTGGATGGATAACTATTTTTTAAAAACCTTAGATAAAGCCTTCATGATTCACACTAATATTATTTATTTCTCACAAAATGGTACCCATAGATAGGTACATTCAATATTTTAGAATTAATGTATGCTGTATATTTCACCTCTGTAATCAACATAGAGAAGATTTTAATCGTTTATTCATTTCATGTTCCACCTCTTAATCTATTTGGAACATTAATTTTGACATTATTATAGCACAAGGTTTATTATTAACTCTTTAATATCTAAAAAAAGTTATGTGTGGATATGAAAAACTCTTATCTAATTAATACCATTTTCCTTGGTAGAATTTCATAAAATCAGTATGTATTTTGGTATGATATAAATTATATTAATTATAATAATTTTTCATTCATCCTTAATGTAGATCAGATGTGGATCCTTATTTCTAAAGGTGAAGCTTAATCATTACAAAATGGGACATTTTAGAAAAACATTGAATGAATTTTTTATTGTGATGTGTATTTAGAATGATTGAAGTATTTTCGAACCACGATGGGCTTATTATGTATTCCTTGGAGTGCTATTTTTTTTGTTAGAATTAACCGACGGTGGATGGTTCCTCAATGGAAATCAGAGACCCGCAGGTTTTGGCGCTATTATCAGGAATCATATTGGTCAGAACCTCAGACGCGTTGTTAGATGTTGTCACATTGCCTCTTCGATGGAGGCTGAAATGATGTGTATGAACCATGGTATTTCATTCGAAAAAAACTATTATTGGAAAAATATCTAGATTGAATGTGATTCAAATCCCATTATGAACGTGTTTTGAAAAGGTCTGACTCATCTTCTATGATCGATTACTACATGTTGGACGGATTGCATCCACTTGATTCTCAAAATCCACTACATTATTATACATATATTTTTTGTAGTAAACATAGTTATATATGGACTCTCTAATGTGTGAGTAAATCAAAACATTACCTTGATGGTTGATCTATATGGGGAATTACTTCCTCTTTATGATAAGGACTATAAGAAGATTCCACCTTTTAGACTTATGAAACCTTTTTTTATTTTTATAATAAATGTGGTTTGGTCCTTTTCCAGGCCCACACAATCTTCAAAAGAATTATATTATATTAATTTATCTACAAACCCATTTATTCCTAACCAATGGATTGGATAAATTGAAATGATCTCTTTTTTAGACCATTTTCTAGTGCTAGAGTAACTAAACATGGAATTATACCATTTATAATGATAGGATGATCATTCGTGGACTCTTTTTATAAACATCGATCAATGAAATGTGGTTAATGAAATAAAGTGTCAAGTGTTAAATATTATATCTTTAAAAACATATAAACCCCATTAATTGTGAACAAAAATATAGAATGTATTCATTGAGATATAGAAGATAAAAAATTAATTAGTGGGATGATATGACAAGAACATTAAATATATTGTTCGATAGAAATATATCATTATTATGGATCTTAAGGGGATGACTGATTTATTATTTGGTGGTATGAGACCCCATATATGGTGGAATATAGAATATAGATACTATGAATGCATTGATGAAATAGTGTAGAGTGATATGATGGTTCATTTGGTGTTTCGATAGATTCGATGGTCATATAAGTCGAATGAGAAGAATAGAAAATATGGATCCAAAGTCATGGAATAAAATTTATTATAAATGATAATGAAAGTATTCGAATCTTTCAATTTGAAATAAATGGTGGAAGAAGAATTAAGGGAACATCATTAATGGGAGCAGATAGTGATACAAATATTGAAGCGATATCTATATATCTTGGAAAAATTGTGGTGAGGTGAAGCCACATTTTCTAAACACTTAAGACAATTGGATGATGATGCAAGTCTAACTAGAATTTCAATTCTTATTGATTGAAATTTATAGTTACATTTCAAACTAATTCCTAAATTAGTTGAAAATGGTGTTGAACCACCATTAACCTCTGCATATGCCAAGGGAGAAAATATCTTGTATTTTATATCATGATTGGTAAAGTAGAGGTTCCAATGAATACGTTTGATAGAATATACATTGTGTGCGAAAACCGTACAATTATTGTGTTTGATTATTTTTCTATGTATTTCATTATTTCATCCATGTCTGCAATGAATATGGAATCAATACATGAACTGATAGATGTAGAGTTATCATTCCCGACTCTTGGAAGAATTATCCTATCATCAATAGAGTATATAAAATATATCATTAACATATATGAGTACAATATCATTAAAATATATTATCATTCCTGGGGAAGGATTCATCAATATACATCGGATAGAATGGATCACAAACAATAATTCTATTATAAACTGAATGATGAAATTTCAGTAGTATTGAATTAACAATATGAAGCCTTTTCCAAATGATAGATATCCTAAAGTAAACATTTTCTAGAATTAACACAAATATCATTATTTATGTATATAATCCATGAAAAGGGAGAAAAAAATGAATTTATAACAACAGAGAAAGCCCTCCACATTCAGAAATACAATGATATATTTTGTGAAGAGTTTCTAGGAACTCCCATAGAAAGAGAGGTAGGGTTCTCCATCAGTCAAATACATTGATCCAAGATGATATCAAGACCCGATATAGTATTAAAAATGATTAGATAGTGTAATTAATAAAAAAACTATGATATTTTATATAAGGCATCTATCAAACCAACTATATCTCCTTGGGGAGGTCCTATTATCATTTTAAAGAAAAATAATGGATCAATGTGGCAATGTAATTGTTATATAGAATGTAATGGTGTAAAAAAATAACAAGTACCCTATCCTAGTGATATATTATATTTTATCAGCTGCATAGGGATCAATTTTTCCCATGCTATATCTCCGACGTGGCTATCTTTAATTGAGAGTAAATAAAGATGATATTTCAACGGATACCTTCTGTACACGATAAGAGAATTATTAGTAATTATTATGACCTTATTCATGATTAATTATTCTAATATATTTATAGATATTATAAATGTAGTATTTAATGAAATCCTTGATTAATTCATTATATATTTTGTTGATGATATTATGATATATTAAAAATGTTTCAAGGAGAATTAGGATCATCTATGGGTTATATTTGGGACTATGAGAAAGTATAATTTTTTTTAAATTCAATACATGTGAATTCTAGTAATAATAAGGTGAATTCTTGGGGAATGATGTACCCAATGAATTATTATATGTTGACACTATGAAGAAAAATCAAATAAAGGAATAACCTAATCCTTCAATGGTAACAATGTTTCATAGATTACTTGGTTTAGCAGGATATTATATGAAATTTAGAATTATATTTCACAATATTCCAATCTACTGTGAAAGATAACTAAAAAATAGTCAATGTTCATCTAGTCAAAAGAGAGTGATTAATTTTTCCAACAACTAAAGATGATAATGGTCACTCCACCAATGTTAAATATAGAGATTGTTTATTTACAATGATTCATCACTTAAATGAATTCAGTGTCTCCTCATAAATAATTTAAATGGATATTTCTTATGCATATCAACAATTATATCCTCATGATAATAATTATCATATAGATAATCTGGATCCATTTGTATTTATGATTACTATAAAAATATATTCAAGTATTTTTATGAAGAGAACTATGATATATAAAAACACCAGATCATGAAGCATATTTTCACAAAAAATTAATTGAAATCAGAAAAAGGTTATTGTTGGAAATTCATAAATTATATGACTGTACAATTCATTATATCCTCAAAATTAAAAACAATATTTATGATTCATTAAGTAGTCAATTCCTTACTATTCCTAAAATGATGAAGATTCAGGGAGATCAATTGATCAAGGATATATTAAAATTGGGCTTGGAAATCATAAGACATGGTACACAAAAACAATATCCCAAATAATTCCCCAGTCATCCATAATATACAATATCTAGAGAGACAAAATTGAATATCCTATGATACAAAATGTGACAAAGGCCATGAAGAATAGGATGTTACCTATGTTTAAAAATTTTAAAGGTGTATTGAAATTTCATTCATTGATATATATTCCATTTATATCATAAATAAATAAGGATATAATGGATGAACATCATAACTCTATATTCCTTATACATCATGGAACCACTATAATATATAGGCACTTTTCTGATCATTATTTGTGGGATAATAGGAAAAGGGATATTTCTAACTATATTAAAGGATTCTTGGTAAGTCAGAATATAATGTTTCTGTTACAACCTCTTAATGGGGATTCACAACAACTACCCATTCCAACATGTATGTGGAAAAATATCACTATGTCATCCATTCATGGTCTCCATTAAAAATACAATGGAAAAAATATGATATATATTATAATGGATTAACTCACCAAGACTACCCATTCTATTGGTATTATGGAATATTTCTCTCATGACCAATATTCCCTAATTTATTAAAAGGATTTGATGAGGTTGTATAGGGTTCCACATTTATATTTTTTGATAAATATATAACATTAACCTATAAATTATATAGAATTGTTCCACATTCATTGTGTACAAAATATCCTTTCATATGTACTATTACCCCCAATTTTATGGAAAATCTAAAAGGACTATTCAAACACAAGATGAAAAACTGATAACATGTTCAATCAAATTTAAATGGTGATGGGATAAAAAATACTAATTAGTTGAGTTATCATACAACACCTACTTCCACTCGTTAGTAAAATGGAACCATTTGAAGCTCTATTTCGGAAAAAATATATATCTTTTATATCTTGGGATGATATTAGGTAGATAAAGATACTCCTTCCTGATCTCATGAAGAAGATGGAATAAAAGGATCATGCCATCGAAATACATATAATGTCTAATAAAATTTGGAAGAAGATATGTATTGAAAACTATTAATGGGATATTAATTTTTATGATAGGGATAAAATATTCTATCTGATATCAACATAGAAAAGGGTCATGATATTTTCAAATAAAATGATGCATATCCTTAGGTAAATTTTCCCATTTGAAATACACCATCAAATAGATGTAGTGGTTTATCATGTAGCAGATACACCAAATATTACAAATTTTAATCCCATATTCCATGTATCTCTCTTGAAGATGTTCATACAGGATCCATAACATGTACTAAATCCAAAAGAGGAACAAAAAAATTAACTCTCTTATAATGATCATTCAATAGATATCTCAGAACATAGGGACAATGATATATGAAATAAGACTACCATCCACATCAAAGTGTTATTGATGAACTATAAATATGATTAAGGGAAGTGGGAACCATAGGATATACTGAGAGAGATGATTACATACATTTTCTCAATTGATAAAATGAGTAAACAATTTTGGGATGCAATTTCATTTTGGGGGGGAATGTACTGAACTATACTATTTATGTGATATTTATTTCCTGATTAAAAGTATTTCAAATATTATATAATATTATACATATAAACCATTGATAAACCAACAAAATTTTATCTCATTATTAATATCATTACATTAGTCATTTATGAAACCATTTAAAATTCAAAACATTAGAACTATAAAATAAATATATGAAATAGAGAACATAAATTGGGAATCTATGGATCACCCTAATATACTAGAATCATTTGTACCATAGTAAATTTAAAAAAAATGATCAGTAGAAAAACCAATTTTTTTAGAAAATGAAAATGTAATATTGTAGTGAATTTTGAGTGAATGGATGAAGTGGTGCTTATGGAGTATGATGGGAAATACAACATTTTGGATTCCACTCTTATATGACTATTGGTCAATATGAATTTTTTTAAAAAATAATATTTGAAACCATACCATGTGTTTATAAGTATACAATTATATTTATTGTTTATAAGTAGTAAAGTAATTAAAAATTGATAAAGAAAGTAGAATCAATGACACAAACCAATAGATTCATACCATTTGAACCCTATTTTTCAAAAATTTAGATAGAGGTATCATCATTTGGTAATCCATTTCATGAAGAAAAATTCAAGATTTAATATGTGAATATTGAAGGAAGTCGCCTACTATATAAGTTCATGTTAGGGGAAATTACCACTCGGTTGATGTCTTCTAATCCACCACATGAATCTCACACCTTACCCTTAGGGAATATACTTGTGTAATAAGGGGCTATGTGTCCCGACTATAGTTACAAATATTTTAAATTAATTTAGCCAACTAAATTGTTTATTCCATCAATTCCTCTAAATAATTTTTTAATTAATAAAATATATGTGTAATTGTGATGAAGTTGACAAATTTATTTATGGATAAAGAATTGTATTTTTATAGATAAGATATATTCATTTATAATTAACTTAGGTGTTCTGAATAATATTTTTTTAATATAATATTCATTTAAAACTAATATATTAAATTATAAAACCTAAAATAGTTTTATATTGTCATGGGAGATTTTTTATAAGCGTTATAAATTTTAATATCCAGTAAAAACAAAATTTTTATATAAATAAGTATTTCTATATTTTAAAGTCATGATTCTCATAATTATTGATATATTTTGGAAAAAAAAAATTTGGAATCAGCACATTGAAATTTAGTTATGGTGAATTTATGATAATTTTCTAAAATTATTTATTTTTTATATGAATTTTAATAATAATGTTTCTGGTTTTTTGTATGTTTAATGACATAATATTTATTTTATAAATATGTAATGATTAATTAAGTACAATCAATGAATTAATATCATTTATTTCAATAGCATTATTTCTTTTAATCGATTCTAATAAATTTTTTAGAACTATAATTTTATTTTTAAAAGTCTGAATGGGGACCTTTTATTTGAAAATTCATTACATTATAGATTACTTTATTTTATAGGGAAGAAACTATTAAAATATGTTTTTGATTTTTGTGGATTAAATTATCCTAAATTTTTGCAAATTTGTCTAAAACCATGATTATAAACAATGATTATGCCAATTTTTTTATTTTACACATCATATATATCTAGGACATATAATGTCAAATTATTAAAAAAATTCCTAGAATTTATATATAAATACCTACTAATTTAACCATTACCCATCACTCCAAATCCATACTCTAAAAACGTAGGTTAGTATTTCCACCCATGGAATCCCACCATGGGTTCCTCAAGCTCTAATGGTTCAATTCCTATTGATATAGGTTTACCTCTTGATGGAGTGGAATTATCAACACATTATCTTTAATTTAAGAACATTATATCTGGAAATTTCTTCTAAATGATATGTATATGATATTTTTTTATAATTTTATCATATTCTTACTTCTAAATAATGTTTTATCAATGGGAAACCATTATCGTATCTCAATTTTTACTTTTCCAAAACCATGTCTTAGACCTTCCAGGTTATCGAGCATACTTCTCAAATTTATCTATCTACTAATGAATTTATTTTTCTAAACTCACAAAATTAATACATGTAACTATTTATTTTCCTAGATTATTCCCATATATGTAGAAATAATCTTTTTAATTTTGGGATTTATGCATTAGAATCCAACATTCGCTTTTTATGGGTTAAAATGAGGTAATGATAACATCATGAAGATATTTTAAATTAGAGGATTTTTATAATAAATCCATTATTTATTATACATGGGATATTACTAAAATTATTTATAATGATCAATGTGACACATTAAATTAGGAAATATTATTGTTTCACCCTGATAGTGCTCAAATACATTGGGTAATGAATTTAATTTATAAAGATGACATGTTTTTTACGATACCTTAGTGAATAACATTGGTAATTTTTGTCAAATATAACTTGTTAACACACCTTTTGAATATTATTATGAATGTTTTGTTTAAATATTGTATCCAAATTTCCATGATATGGTTTATAAAAAATCTATTATGATATTCTACATGATCTTTAGTTCAGTCTATATTTTATAAATCATGTTATTTTCATTTTTCCTAATGAACACATACTTAATGTTTAACTTTCATATTCCATTAATGGGAAGCATTACCTCACCATTAATTTCATTTCATTCATGTGGTTATGAGATCCAGTAAATGTAACTCAGGGTGAATCCCAGAATATTTCTAGAAAGTGGATTTAAAATAATGATTTATGATTTTCTAGTTTATATACAATATCTCCCTGAAATGAATATTTAGAATATACTATATTTGTTCAATATATAGAAAACATGTCTAATAAAAAAGTTGGTTACCATTGATAAGGAATGAGGATACTGAACATAATCTTCTCTTGAATGAAATGGATGAAATGTTGGAGGAAGATTTTGATATTAAATTTTCAATGCTACATGTTGATAGAATGTATAAGATATCAATATTAGTTGACCTTCATGATGATAAAAGTTATTGGATTAATAAAAAAACAATGTAAACTATTTTGGGGAGTCTGGATGGGGAATTATTTTATATTAACATATAATGTCTTGGGATAGGCTGGCCATCAACATTGAGGTAGTCATCAAATATGATCATAAAAATAAATTAGCCTCTATTTATCACATGGAGTCTATATAGGGTTTGAAATTAATATATATTGTATAATTTCAGGTATATGGTGATAATTTACTATGGGGATTGGATGATTTTTCTTCGTGTAATATTTTTGTGTTCCCACATTCCCTCATATTTATTTAATAGAATAGAATTTTATATATTTATGTTTGGGTGTTACATTCACCACAATTATATGTTTTTTTCTAGAAATTTTATTTATATCTTAGTAATCAATAGTTGGATATCTGAAATAACATTTTCTTGTAAACCCACATCATATAGTGGGTTAATAAAAATCCCATACGATTAGATAGAAAGTATCATAACAAGGTTTTTTGCAATAAAACATACTAGGTTCCCAAATGAAATAAAATAGATGGAATTTGAAAATTCAGATAATTAAAAATAGTGTATATCAAAAATAATTATATAGAGTTATATATATATTGAATCACAATAATTTAATGATTGAGAGAAATTTGAAGACAAAAAAACAAAATAGATGTGGTGTGAATTAATCCACTGATATCAACAGAGTTGATGGGCATATGCAATTTTTTTGAAGATTTTTTTCATAGAGTTAAGGAATTTATTCTCAATTTAGAGTATGATAAAAAAGAAATAGATTTACATTATATGTTTAATTTCATCAATTAATAATTTTCAATTATATCATATTTTTCTCTAAAGAACGTATATTAGTGGTGAATTTTTTTCAATACCTAAAGCACAGAAATCATCTTTTATTGAACACATGACCATAAAAGGTGAAATAAATATACTCAACATATATCTATACAATAACCAATTCCAAAATGAGTAAGCCTTAATTTGATGAAATAATAAATTAATATACAATACTAAATTATAATACCTAATGTTTAAACTAAATCATTCTTAAATAACATTAACATTAAGGAGTATTTTAATGTCAATGTATATCACATAAAATTCAGCTAAAAGTAAAAAATATATAGTGATCTCTTATTGAAAAAGAATTAATCACTTAGTCACCAAATCAATTTTCAAAAGCATGGTTATATTTATAATGAAATTTTTTTTATCATTACCTCCCTAATATCCTAGATCATATAATACATAATGTATACAAATATCATAAAAATATTGTCTGATAAATGTAAATGAGTAATTCACACTATATGGAAGATTTATATATTCTTCAACCTCATAAAATGACTTCAAATGTATTATTATTATCTTTATGATATCATCGCTCAAAACCACAAATAGAGAGTACATGTATAAGAAAATATGACAAAAAATAATAATATATATTTATGGTTTTATCTATATATTTTAACATAAAATATAGTAATTTCAATTTTAACTCTAATGTTATCCAATACATTCCACTAATATCTTCTATAATAATAAATAACCGGAATATTGAGATCTAGTGCCAAAATTATTAATCCATACATTGGCATAGTTGATAAAAAATGGTGGTGGCCTCGTTTTCACCATAAAAACATACAACATAAAAGGAAAAAATGGATAAGTAAAATTATAAAAAGAATTTTTTTTTAGAATTATAAATAATTCATAAAGAAATTAAAACTTTTGATTCATAATTAATTACATCGTAAATATGGAAATCATATCCCACTATACCCCCCTTTAATTATTTATAATTAGGACCAAATTTTCATCCATATGAAAACCTTATATACATAATATTTTGGCCAAAATCCTTATAACATTGGAAAAATGAATCATATGAAGGGTGAGATCAGACTCTTATCATGGGTAAAAGTAACAATTGATAAGTGAATTTCTTCAGGGAAACAAATAATTTGATAAGGATCCGATTGAAAAATCCAAAAGAATGAGTATAACATAATAATTTTCACATTGATAAAATCATGAAAAATAAAAAATGAAAACATGGAATAAAAATTTAACAAATGAAAATTAATTAGATGAAACAATAACGATCCTTGTGATATCATCATTTATCAAAATAAACATTATTAAACCATATAAAAGTGAAATTAAATGTATTGGTATTTTGGATATATAATCATCACATCACTCTTACAAATAGAATAGCTAATACGAATGAAAACCATCTTCAGAGATCCTAATTCATAAGATAGATATCATGAAACCACTAATAAATGGTTTATAAGGTAACCACTCATCATTTATTTATAATCTAAAAACCCATCATTGGTTTATAATGAGATCACTACTAACTGGATAATAATTTAATGACCTATCATTATATATAATGTCCAAGATATATATAATGAAAATGTATAAAGTGGATTGTTTTAATCATTAAATAATTGAAATGGCCTTTATTATTTTAATAACATGATAAAACTACTAAAAAATTATGATTCATTACCATATCTTTGAATCATGAAAAACCTATGGAAATGAAACTAGATCATTAATAAAATAGAAAAACAAGATTATCCCATGGATATGAAATGTGTTTCATTAACAATTTACTGAAACACTATTAACCCATGTAAATTATACAGGTTCCCTAAAAATATCATTGAGATAATCATAATACATTCATATAATTAAAGGTAATTGTATCATGGAAAAATATCCTTGTAGGAGTATATGAAAAAAAATTATTGTTGACATTAGACGATGGAAATACAATTTAAATATTTTTAAAAATATTTGTTTGAACAAAATATTATTTTCATTTTAATTTTGAAATTTACTTTTAAAAATAAACAGTTCCCCAAATATTTTGAAAATTAATTAATTTGAAAAAAAATAGAAATATTTAATGTAAGCAATAAGTGAAATTAATCAACATGATGTAGGAAAAGAATGATCATGTCATATATATATTTAAGATAATGATTCTCTAAAAACATTTCTATAAATGTTTTTCAAAAGTGAAAAATTTTGATTTTGTCTTAGAAATTTAAGTTAACAAATGATTAAAATATAGTAAAATATGATGTAAAATTGTGTCAAGATATCATTTATCTTCACATAATGTCATTTTTTAAAACATATTATATAGAATTGTCGTGGAAGTGAATGATACTTGATCTCAAAGAATCTAGCAGATTAATAACAGTTAAAAATGATATTATTGATGTTTTGTAAATAAATATGAAAGGAAATGGAAATTAAACAATGAAACATATAATGAAACCGAGTATTATACAATATATTAGTTTCGTGGATATAATATTATATTTCTTACTCTATAAGGAAATACATCATAAATTATCATGAAAGAAATGATATTGAATTAAAAATCCTTTTCCACTATAGTAATCATGTGAATCATAATCCGCATGATAGAATTACATAAAATGAAAAATTGAATATCATCAACATATGGATATTAATGATATAACATTTCAATGGGGTAGTATATTTTCCTCAAAAAATAATATTGGCGTTTTATATTTCAATATATCATAATGAAAATAAATTTATACAAACCCATTAAGTATTTAATAATCCCTATATCAACACCTCAACAATATAGGGATCCCCAATTAGAATTTAACATCAAAATAATTTTCCATAAACTAATAATAATATTTATTCAGGGGTAGTATATACCCAAAAAAGTTAAAAAATTCTTTATTATATAGTGTATATCACATAGAAGTATATGTGAAATGAGAAAAAGCAATTACCTCAAGTGAAAACATTTTTTTATGTCCTTCAACACCTATATAATATTATAAAATAATATATTTTATTTAATACTAACACAATTAAATTAATATAAAATATATTATATCCATTTTTTAATTTTAATAGGATATTAAAATACTAAATCAGTTAATACCACATCAGTCGCTTTGAGGATGTTATGTTCAACGTTTTAAAATTACATTGGTGTGTTGATAGTTGTAAAAATAATAATTTTTTTAAATCACACATATAAATAATTACGAAATATTTATAATATTTATTTATCATTTATAATTTTAAAACCAATCATTTAAATTTTTATGAAATATGTTATATGTCGCTATTATGGAGATGGTAAGATATACATACAGATGTGTAACAGCTCTATTCTCTAAAGATGATTATAGAAATAAGGTATAAATAATTTTTACTATAAATAGAAATAATAATATAATAAATGTCTTATTAATTTAATAATTATAATTATATATATCCTTGTTTTGATGTGGTTTTTCAAAAAGAAATACATAGCTTCGTGGAGGAGATATTACATGGGAATATGAACGTTGTAAATATTTTTTATTGTCTGGAATAAAAAGATCTATTATCGTTTTGAAATGATAATTATTTCATTAATATAATTATTTTTTCATATATATAACATATATTAATTATAATTATTATTTATTACCTTCTATGTAATGTGTCGTTGATAAGAGATTCCCATTAATTCGTGAGGCAATAGTCCACCATACACAAAAATGATGTTATCATATTCCATAATGAATTGAAATAAACAATTGATATGGGATATATTAACTCAATAAGTATAAATGTCTTAAAAATAACATTATATATATACATTAAATTCATTATTTAAATAAACCATTAGTGGAAATTATAGAATAATAATGACCTCAGTTATCGAGGCTACAATCAGTCATACACACAAATACTGATTGGGTTTCCAATTTGAATTTAGAGGATAGAGATTTCAGTTATATATGTAATATAATAATATATCATTATATATTTTATTGATATTACATCATATTATCATCTTTGATTTAATATTTTAAGACTATAAAAGAGTAAATAAACAAATATATAGTGAGGAATTTTACCATTTCTCAGACCAACTCTTTAGAATAATATCTAATGTATTCCCACAATGGTTATCTAGGTAAAAAATAAAATATTATGAGGTTATGGAATTATTGATGTGATTTTGTATTTTTTTCTAAATAAAAATTGTTTTATGGTGTCAATAAAAGGAGAGAGGTAGGGGTCTTTTATAAGTCAAGTGTTTGACACAATTTTAATTTTTTTAGAGAAAATTGGGAACCCATGTTTTTACATAAAAAAAGGATCCCAAATATAAAATTTGAGATACCTAATAATTATAATTGCTAAAAATATTAAGAAAATAGTTTTTTACAAGTTTCCATGTCATATTTAACTTTTTGTTTAGTTTATCCATAAGTAAACTCAATTTCATGTTAACCGAGGTAATTTATTTTTTAATGTTATCAGTAATAAAGATGGTAAAAATTTATTTTTATCTTATTATATAAAATAATAGAATTATTAAAAATATAGTTTCCATTTAAATAAATTAAAATCCTATAAGGGTGATATTTGAATTTCCAACTAAAATCGAAGTAATTAGAAAAATATTGGTTTTTAAGAAGTGTCTTTTTCATTGAAATGTTTACTTTATATTAATTCATTGAATGATAATAATTTTTTTAATTTAAATTATAATTTATTTTTTTAATATATAAAAATTATTTAAATAATTACTCAATATTAATTGTTTTAGTTTATCAAAATGGAGAATCATTTTTCACATTAAAATAGTTTTCAGAAAAACATTGTCCTAAACCAAAAGACAAACACTTACTAAAATGTATTGTGAAGTTGATTAAAATAATTTGTGGATAAAATATATATAAATAATACTTATGTATCACAAAATAATATTGAAAAACCTAATGGTTAAATACCATACTTTTTTAAGATAAAATAAATTTAAAAAAACATGTATTTTCCACTATTCACATAAAGAAAAATATTTTACGAAAAAATCCAAAAATAAAAAAAATGTATATGTCAATACCAAAAGTAAATTTAATTATATGAAATAAAGTTTTGAAAATTTCAAAAATTAATTATAGTATTTTTTCATTAAATTAAATATTAAACCTTTTAGAATAATTCTATTTTTCGAAAATAAAATTACTTTACAAAAAAATATTGATTATTTTATTAACACATATAAATAATTTATATATATTTAAATGTATATATATATCATAAATTTGATAATACTATTAATTAAATCCAATTTAAAGGATTGGTTATGAAGGTTAAATATATCATTGATCATTTAAGATTGGTCATGTGTGTTGATTTGGCTAACAATTAGAGTTTTACATTCTGAAATATCATGTTCTTATATCATCCACATTTAATATAATTTGTCCCTGGAATTTTATTTTTATCATTGTAATAATGTGTTTTTATTTCAAAATTTTAATTTTTGGGAAATGCGCATCATTGAGACTGCTAATAAATCATCCCATTGAGACTAGAGAAAGTTATATACAATATTTATATTGACTAACACATACTAGGTCTCCATATTGGAAATAATCAGTGGAATGATACGATATTGATATTGATGGAAAAATAAATACTAAATATTGATATAGAGTGATATATGTCTTCGATCAAAATATATTGAATTATTATGTTAATGTTAACAACTAAAAACCCCTAAACGAATGACGATTGAAAAAGTACATTGATATAAGTAGGGATTTTAGTCATATGATAAAAATTTGTTTGAAAACCATTTTCCTCGAGTTATATAATTCCTTTCAAAAATTTATAATGGGAATAAGAAAATATAAAAACATTATAAGTTTATTATTATCCATTAATTGTATAACAAAACAATATTTTATTTTTATCGAAATCATTAGTATTCATAAGGATTTTTGTTCTTGCACAAAGCACTAAAATCAACATTAAAAGGCCACAGAAACATAAAATGAGAAAAAAATATATTCCAAATTCTAGTTTAAATTACCAAAAAAACATGAGATGTTGGTATTATGTTTAATAAAATTTCAATATAATCTTATGAAGAAATATTTTATTATAATACAAAATTCATTAGTAATACCCAATGTTAAAAACTAAATCATTCCTAAAATACTCCAAATTAATTTTTTTTAACCAACAAGGTTTTTTCAACAACTTAATCATACATGAAATAAAATATGGTGATATAAATATGAAATAACATTAATCATATAGGCAGAAAAACTTTCAATCATATGGTTATATATATGATAAATAATAGGATCACCTAATTACCTCAATATATTGAACATTTAAAACCTAAAGTTTATAAATACAATTAAATTTTTTTAATCAAAATCCAAAGAAATAATTCCCATTAAACATAATAATTTAATGTAATTAAACCTAATAAAATTTATCTTATCAATTAATTAATAACATTAAGATCTCATCACCTTAACCCACAAAGGGAGTGAATAAAAATATGAACATATAACCAAACATAGTATTTTATGACTATGATGGTATCCATAAATCATATGACAAACTCTCATGAAGACATACCAATATACAATTCAATACAAACTTATCCTCTATTACTAATTGTTGCAACCCCAATATCGTACTATAAGATCTGATGCTAATAAAAAAAATTCATTACACTTTTATCTTTGATACCGATGAAGGTGACCCAATTTAATCTATCTAATCAAATATCTTTATAATGAAAATTTTCTATAACTTATATTAACAAGTACATTTTATGTTATAAGTTTTAAATAGTTGATAAAAACTCATAATTCCATGGATTAAAAAAATGATTATTATGATTGATATCATATCCATATATACCTAGATTATTAATATTACCATTAGTTCATTATAGTTATCTGTATGAAACCATTCGTTATATGATTGTTTCAACCTAAATCATTATTACTATAGAAAAATGAATCATAATAAGTCTTAGATCAAATTATAATTAAGGGTAATTATAATAATTAATAATCATATTTCATCAAATTTTATTAGATGATAATAAGGGTATGATTTCAAAATCATAGTGCATGATTATAACATAATTATATTCATAGTCATCAATATGAGGAGTATAAAACATGAAAAGATATAATAATGAACTAATAATGGAACGATTCATCAGAACCAGTAATCATAATCCATGTGATATCAAATTGAATCATAATAAACATTATAAACCAATATAAAACATTGATGAAATGATTTGGTATAATTGAAACATTGTCATTATATAAATATTAAAAATGGAATATCAAATATGGATAACTTCCTTCTCTAGAGTCCCTAATGAAATAGAATGATATAACAAACCCACCCATCCATCATTTATAATGTAACCACTTGTACTTTCTTTAAATTTATACCTCCAGTCCATAGATTATAATGGAACAATCCATAATTAGTTTATAAATCAACCATACATCATTATAAACAATTTCCAAGAACATGTTTCATGTCTAAAGTGCATATATCATTCATTTAATCATAAAATCATTGAAAGAGGATTTTTTATTTTAGTTACATGATAAACATATGAAAAAAATGGGTACAAAAAAAATCTATTTTAATAATTATTAAAACATGTAAACGAAACTATATCTGTAATAATATCAAAAAACAATTAACCCATAGAAGAGAAACTGGTTCATAAATAATCTCTTTGAAAAATTATTGAACAATGGATAAGAAAGTAGTTTCTTAAAAATCACATTAAAATAATTATAATCCATCTATAGAAATAATGATGAAGGTATCAGGATAAAATATTGATATTGGGGGCTAATCCAAAATTAAATTTGATGATGTAGATAAATTTTATTATCATTAAAATATCATTAATAACATATTTTTATGAAATTAAACTTTTCAATTTTAAATTCTCTATTAAAAATGAAAAAATCACATTCTATTTTCAAAATAAATTTAATTGAAAAACAATTAAAAAAATATATTTCAAAAATAATGTAATTTATTTGTAATAATGCAGGATAAATAATTTAATTTCATATATGTAAAAAATAAAATGATTTTTTCAAAAAAATTATAAATTGGGGGGGGGGTTAAAAGTGATACATTTGCAAAAAATTATCAAATTTTATTTCACAAAATTATAAATAATTTGACAATATCATGTAATCTAGTTTTAAAATAATTTATTCTTATAAAAGAATATTTTTTAACACATTTTGGAATCTATAGTCATAATGGAAAAGATACCAAATATAAAAGAAAAAATAACATCATTATCACATACAAGTGACATTAGGGATGTTTCTTCAAAAAATAAGGGAGGGTAAATAAATATATCATCATACACATGTGTAAATACAAGTTATTATCCTGATAATGTTCATAAAATAATTTCAAGTGAATATATATGAACGAAGATAAATATAATTTTAGACTTTGTAATAGGTCTCACATAAGTAAAATAGAGAAAAGTAAAACCCTTACCATGAGTCTTGAAATTCCTTCTATGTACATTGACTTTATTATAATACGAATACATCCAATATATTAAATCTGAATAAAATTTTAAATTATTAACAACTTAAAAATAAATAATTTTTTAATTTTCTAATGATACATTAAAATATTTATTCACTTAAGTCCACATGTAGTGTTTTGAGGATTTTAAGATCAGTATTTCATAACAAATTTAGTGTGTTGATTATTGAAAATTAATTAATTATTTTAAAATATACATGACAATAAAAAATAAATTTTATTTACCAATTATAATTTTAAAATAAATCATGAATAATTATTAAGAAATATTTACAACATTACGATCATGGAGATGGTATGCTGTGTGTATGTAATGATAATCTTTCATTTTATAACGACCTTTACGGAAATAAGGTATATATTATTTTATCCTTGTATAATTATTATATAATTATAAATAAAATATTAATTTTTAAAATATACTTATATTAATCAATACAATGCTGTGGGGATGAAAAAATAAAAATAATGCTTTGTTGAGGTGGTAGTCCATGCGTACACGAGCATAGATATCATTTTTCAAGGTGAAAATTAAAATGATATATTATATTTTAAAAATGATTATTAGATAATTAATATATTAATTATTTAATTTTAATAACATATATTCATTTAAACTATCATTTTACCATCCATTTAAAGTGTTAGCGAAAAATGAATCACATTGCTTCGTAAGGACATAGTATACTATATACATGAGATAAATTATCATATACACAAAAAAATAGAAAGTATAAAATGGTATATATGTGATAACATATTCCCATAAGCCTAAATATTATAAAAATATCATATATATATAGTTTAAATATATTATTAAAATAATCTGTGTGAGGCAATTATGGAAAACAATTGACATCGGGTCATGAGCAGTAGTCCACCGCACACACAAATATCGATTTCATTTCAAATTTGATAGAATAAGAGTTGGATTTATGTAAAAAACTATTTATTATAAAATAACGATATATATGGGACACATTATTATAATATAATTATATTGGATGATGATTTTAATTAAGTGGGAGAAAAAATAAAAAAAATGCATAATTACGACTTTTATAACTTCTACGACAATCACTTTAGGAATTTACCTAATATATTCATAGAATGGATTTATAACAATGAAAATAATATAAATCATGGTATGTAATTTATATGTCATTTGGTTAGATCATGTAAGAACATAAACTTGTTTATTGGGTGAATAATAGGGGAGATGTGGTTCCCTTTTATAAGATGGATGACTGGCACACATAAAATTTCTGAGTTGGAAATCGTGTACCAATATTTTTTCATTCCAAAAGGCTCCAATTTGTATAATTTTAGATATATCTAAATTATAATGTCTATTAATATAATTATTAAAAATTTATACAAGTTTCAATATCATTTTTAAGCTTATACTTTTAATTTACCCCCCATATAAACCTATTTTAACCTTAATTGTGGTAATATATTTTTTACAATATTATATACTGTCAAAAATTATGTTAATCATAATATATAATATAAATTTTAATTATTATAAATAAATTATTCATTTTAAAAAAGTAAATTATTTGAAGTGTAAAATGTATTTTCCAATTTTACCTGGATGCGCGATGAAGATTCACATTTTCATGAATTGTATTTTTCATGGAAAAAATGATTTCATATTAACACATTAACTAAAAATAACTAAAGTATGAATTAATATTAATGTATATTGATCTTTAATATATAAATTTTATTTAAATAATTCATAATTATTGTTTATTATAATTAAATTAAAAGGATAAACATTATTCACAATAAAATTATATTCATTTAAATCTCATTTTAAACACAAAGAAAAACGTATAATAAAATTCAATATTAAGTTGATTAAAAAAATTACGAATATAAAATATAATTAAATAATCATTATTTTACATAAATATATATTACAAACATAATGTGACAGTTACATTTCATATTTCATTGAAATGAAATAACTTTTTTTCAAATATATGCATTTTTCACTATTCAATGAAAATCAAAATCATAAAAAATAAAAAATTTCAATCGAAGTAAATTATGATATTATAATTTCATAAATTTAATTTAATTTTATCAAATATATATGTAAAATTTTTCTAAAATTAATTCAATTATTTTTTCATTGAAAAAAATACTTTTTCTATGAAAAACTATTTTTAAAGATTAAAATTAAATGACTTCAAATTAATTGATTATTCACAAAGCATTTATTAATAATAAATATTTATTTGTTAATTAATATATACATATATTGAAAAAATTATTTAATTATATTAATATCTTTAAATATAATGGATAGGTTATTACAGATATATTTATAATTGGTTGTTTAAGATTGTTCTTTGGTTTTGAATAACGGGTCAAACACAATTTTCATTTATAAAATAATGAGTTGATACATAAAAATTATTGAAAATAAATGAGATTGAAAAAAACATTATCAATAATATTTGAATCTAAATCTTATGAAACATAGAACCATATACTTTTGTGTAAATCCTAATAGTTTTCTTGAAAATTTAATAATGTAAGTGGTATATATAAAATATGTATCTCAAAAATAAGAGGGAGATGATAATTTTTTTCCATTAGAAAATACCTTATTATTTTCAAAAGATTTAATTTTCATTTATTCGCAATTAATAATGAATTAATTAATTCTATGCATGGGTAAAAACTAATATTAAAAAATTTAGTTATTCCAATTCATTACTACTAATCTCATTGAAAGGTGAATGCTATCAAATTAAATATGATTTTATTAATAGTATATTTTTGGTTTCTATGACATGGGGTTTCAGTTAAAGAAATATATCAATGATATAAATAAAAATTAAATTAAGGACAATATGTTTCATCGTATATATATTAATTTTTTTCATCGTATCATCTCCTGTGTTATATAAATAAAAA
This sequence comes from Viscum album, assembly GCA_963277665.1. Lineage (NCBI taxonomy): Eukaryota > Viridiplantae > Streptophyta > Magnoliopsida > Santalales > Viscaceae > Viscum > Viscum album. The sequence continues at coordinate 2,101,732,980 of OY728128.1, read as the reverse complement.
TTAAATTAAGGATAATATGTTTACATTAATATAAATTTCATATTATGACATATCCCTAACAAAAAATTGATTATCTTATATTATAAAAAACATAAAATATCTCCCACAGAGACTAAATCTAGTCACTATTGTATCTTATAGTGGGTGAACAGGTGTGTCATTAACACCTTTTTCCGTAAGGTGGTATGATGGGATTTATAATATTTTCCTCTACAATTAATCCACAAATCATAATATCACCACTATTAATTAACTCTTAAATCAGATTAAATGAATGATGACTATGTTTGGATCATTGGTGTGACCTAAAATATCCCTTATTAAATATATATAATATATTAAAAATAATTTTTTAGCTTTTTCAGCATGTTCGTTCTTGAATTATTTCTTCTAAGGTATTTGGGAAGAATATATTTATAGTAATATATCATTTTTAGTTTGCAAAGACATGTTTTCCGGAATAAACAATTTATATCCAAATGCAACATCATGAAGGGAAAATAATGTTGTAATTTTCTGAAAAAATATTGTTTTTTCATATGGTTGAGATAATGTCCATTCACATAGTTTCCAAAATGTTTAATCTGTCCTGGGTAGTCAAATTAATGTAACAAAATTAATGAATTAGTTAATATCATTAATAGTTTGTTTTGCCTAAATGGATCCCTTTAAATTCATTGCTAGCCTTGATTTCTATGTTTAGTAACTAAAAACCATAACATAATAGTAGATGTAAGGGAAGATATCATTACGATATTCCAATCCCAAATAAAAAATATCCCTTAAAAAACTTTTTAGGATACCAACATGGAATTCTATAAATCAATGATTATTTTATTTGAGGGATAAGGAATTTTTATTATATTTTGTATATTTTTCATGATTTTGAGCATTGATTAACTATTAAAAAATTTATTTCTTAGTATCATGGAAATGTATAATATTTTTTTAACCTATTAACTATAGTTATATACTAGGTTCCCCAATTCATTGTTTTTTTCTTATTTACACACACAAAATGTTGTTTTCCTATAACCAGAAGGCAACTAATTTTAGGTGGATTATCGATCATCATTGTATCCCAAATTAATAAGAGTTTTCTAATTTCAATTTCCATGTAAAATTGTTCAATTATTTATACAAGGGTTGAAAATGAATTGTGATTAATGTATAGAGATAAAGGATTATTGTAATGATACTAAGGATTATATAGTATAGATATGTTAAATAGAGATGAAAGATTATAGTTCAGTGTGATTGTTTTTTACTCTATGGAATTAATGTAAATTATTAGTGGGTTTTCATGGGAAATTACTAATAACAATTTTCTTATGAAGGATTTATGTGAAATGGAAATTGGAGTCACAAAATGTTTCAATATTGAAATTATATTTGTTATGTGTTTGATCAAATGTGAATATAGTAGAGAGTATAAAATTAATTATATTAAATAAAAATTAGTTAAAGAATATACCTACATAGAAGGTAGGATAATTGAAAACAAATCATATAATTATTTCTCAGTCATAGGGAGGTTTTAAATAAATTTAAATGAAACATTTCATTCATCCTAGTTCACACTAAATATGCCTCTATACAAATCATCCTAGTGTTTAAATTGAATATAATCCCAGGTGTCTATTTGAAAATAAAGGTTCGGTTGATTAGGACAAGATTATATACATATGTATCTATACATGACACAATCCATTTTGGTACACAATGAGTACCTTATCTTGTCACAAATAATGTGTTTCCTATAATACATACAATTTTTTAACCCACATCAAACCAAGTGAGAGAAAGTACATAACCAAATGAAACTTAAGGTGTTATATGAATTTTCCCATTTTGTATATTCTGTTTAATTTTTTCCACTATGATGTAATTTTATATATCCTTTCATAGTCATCATATTCCACTATGAAATTATTTCATCATCATCATTTTTTCATGGTCAAATCATTTTAATGCATTTCATCAGCATCAGATATGACACATGAGGTGATGCATGAATATGGACAATATATATTAATAATTGTGATGATGATGTTTTAGTAATGAATTAATATCAATATTAGGGTAGTTATACCTTTGTAGTATGTTAATGTTTGGTATTGGGTGGAGTACATCACAAATAGTATTGATTTCCATCCACATACTCCTAGAGGGAATTATCTATTAATGGAGTCAATAACCCCTTTTATCGAGATCATATATAGGGAATGCATCCACCAATAAATAAATTTACCCTATCAAATGATAATTATTCTTAAAATAGGTGAGGCCATAGACATAAATTTTATTGTGGTAACACCAGTTACATGGTTTTGGTAAATCAGATTCTAGGGGATGCATTCTAAATATCCCATATGTGGGTTATATATAGTAATACTTTCCCAACATTCATGTGTTCTCTCTTATAATGTATATCAAAGGTATTTTCATCTATAATATGATATTCTAAATTTTGGGTCTTCTGAATTTTATATGGTAATTGTTTTATTTTATTTGGGTTCAGGTATCTAATTTAGAATGTATATATTAACCCCCTATATAATAATATTTTCACAGACATGAAATGTGTTATAAAAATTATATACATTTAATTTGTGAAAATTTCAAACATAGTGTTAGTATATCTTAGTGGTGTTATGATTTATTATTAGTGGTAAATTCTCATTCCCAGTGTTACCTTGATATGGGGACGTATTTACTTATGCTATTTAGTTGGGCCTTCATTTTTAATTTTTGGATGTCAATATATCCGTTTGTACATTATAGATTGTTCATTATTTACCATTAAAGATCATTGTGACATCCTGAGTATTCCTAGAATAAAACCACTTCATATTTCTTAATATTTTATAACGAGATATTAATTTTACATAAATGGAGTTGTTTCGGTTCACAAGATAATTGAAATTCAACAACCTGTTTCTTTAAAATATTTTCTTGCATAAATGGTTGAGATATTCCATATCAAAATACTTTATTAATATTTTTTATTTTAAATGGAATTTAGTGAAATTTTTTTTTATTGGAAGGTATTAAAAAAACTAACAATATTATGTTTAGATATGTTTATCAAATGTTTTTACATTCATTAAATAAATTTTATAGTCTTAAAATTAAAATAAAACTAATTTGAAGCATAAAATACTCAAACATTTTTAAACTGTAGTTATACCATCTTTTGATGGTGAAATATTATTATATACATTTTTTTTCAATTTCATATATTTTATTTTACATAATAAACTTTTTCTTTAGAAGAGGTACATACAAATTTACTTTGTTTGATATTTTTTTTATTTTTCTAATAAAATTCATATTTTAATGAATAGGAAAAAATACAACATTTTAATTCAAAACATTCTTTTCAAAAAATTTATTTTTATATTTTTGGTATCCTTTTAATTATAATTAATATTAAATGGAATTATATTTTAATTATTTACTTTAATTTTATTCATTGGAAATAATTTCAAATATAATTTGATAAAAACATAGGTTAATCTTTAAAATGTTTTTAATTTTAAAAAACATGTTTTCCTATTTCCACAATGGGGTTTAATTTTAAATTAATTACTTCTACCTCGAGGATTTGAATTTGAAAAAATGGATTTCATAATTTTAATCACAAGGTCCAAATTATGGAAAAAGGCCCCTTTTATTTTTGGACAAGATTAATAATATATTTATAATTTTTTAATATACCACAGTTAAAGGGTATATCAGTTAAATAAGTGTCTTAATAATATAATAATTATATAAGACTAACAGAAATATTGTACTCAACATATTGGAAGAGATATGGCTAAAAAATAAAACCCTTGGGATAAAATGTTTTTCATTTGAAGCCACTTGGGTGTGATTATGACACTATATCTTTTAAATTAATTTAATCGAAAATACGTTTTAAACATGCATCTTATTACCAAGAAAATTTCAATAGGGGTTTATATATAAGTGATATAATCAACTATAAAAAATCATCATCAATCTAAAAATAATTAAAACATCATGGTATTTTATTAATAATTTATATACATTAAATAACTAAACTTAATTATGACATAGTGTTTTTAATTATTAATGAAAAGTTTTAAATAAATGATATTATGAACATAAAAATAAATATTATCTTATATAATTAATGTCATACAAGATTTGTTTAGGTTCATATTACATGTTATAATACTATTAAGAGGTTTTGTTCGAATGTATCTATATGTTTATATTTTATTTAAATTCAATAAAAGGGTTATTGTAAACATTGATATAATTGATGTTTTATAAAAATATTAATTTATTAAATTATTTAAAGTTAATATGAAAAATTTAAAATAACAAAGAGATTGTGATATTGTTTAAACGTTCATTATGTTATCAATTATGGGAAATTGACCCCATATAAGTAAAATTTATAGTCACTTAGTATTTAAAATGTTTTTACAACAATTAAATTTAAAATAGAATAATTATGTGTTCTACAAGAATATAAGATTTAAAATAAAATCAATTAATGCATAAAAATTATTATCCTAGAGGAAGTAGATCTATCCTTATCTTTTCTTATACATATCTCATCCTTCAGTCATCTGGATGAAAAAAATTAGTTTATATAAAGTTAATATTTTAAGAGTTTCAAAGGGTTCCCATCCCCACTCAAATAAAAAGGAACAATATATTCTCTAATTATCACAAATCCAAAGCCTTTTTCATCACCCACTCTATTCCCAAAACCATTCCACTAAAACTACACACATTCTAGAGTCCTTATTTTTTGTATAAAACCCTTCAATTAGGTGTTAATGTGTTCTTAAATTGTGATCAACCGAATAATATGCATCGTTTTCTTTATGTATTTAAATTTTATTTCTTCTTCCACTTATTACACATCTTTTTCTACCATGATGATAAAATAACTCAATAATACTCAATATAATAAGATGTTATTCGGTTAATATCATCACCCAAATCTATCTTCACTTCCATGAAAAGGGAACATAGTAAATTTTTCATGCGTACATGTGAAATATCACCTCCACAAACTGATTTAACTCATTTTTCATAACTATATCTCAATAATATTTATAATAATATAATTAATATTAATATGTGATATTTATGACATATTAACCATTTTATTTAAATAATATATAAATTTATTTAGTTACATTAAATGCACATAATGATGATAATGACATTCACGCGTATGTTTAAACTATTACCTCCATAAATGAGATGTGACTCATTTTTATTTGTTATATAAAAATAATGATATATATTAGTATATTTAACAGGCCAATATTATACATAAGATGTTATTATAATTTTATAAATATAAAATTACAATTAAAAATTTTCCATAAGGATCACTGGAAAATCGAAAACATTTCTCAAGGATATGTATGACATAACATATCTATGATTATAACATTGATACTTTTTCATAACCACACATCATTTATTATTTTAATGGTATACTATATTTATAAATATGAAAATAATTTCATGAATACTATTTCATAGATGATTTACATATGACAATATGGACTAGTGATATCAATACCATGTTCATTTTCGAATCTAGTACTGATTATCAATAAAAAATATTGTATTCTCTTGAATAATTTTATATTTATTATTACATGATAATAAATGTTGAAACAAATATTAATAAACATGAAAATGTGTCTCAAGAAAGTTGAAAATAATCTATATTTATTATTGAGGAATATAATGAGTATTTGTAATGAGTATGACTCACGCTAAGAGAGTATGTCTCAAACTAATTTCATTAAGGTATAATTTGATAATTTAATCTTCCTCATTTTGTAAAACATATAATATAACAATGAATTTTAATTTCAGCGAATAATTTTCAATATGGTATCTGTTTTATATGAATCTGAAGTGCCCAGATCAGTGTGAATCACTGAGAGGGGGAGGGGGTGAATCAGTGATCGTTTAAAACTTTTTACTAATTGATTCTTAATCAATTAAACCTCTATGGCTTGTTAAGGCCTCGATCCACTCTTCTTATGTCTCTCAACCTTTCCCGGATAATGCAGTAATGAAAAGGCACAGGACACAAGGATTTACAAGGTTCGGCACCAAAGGCCTACATCCTTGCCATGCTCTCCCAGCATGGATTCTACCATTATAATCTGTTAGTATTACAATGGTCGATACAGCTTCCCACCATATCTCTCCTGAGTCCCACAGGAGGGTCTTTATACTGTGTCCCACAGTGTTACCAGAGTCCCACTGGCCTGCTCCAGAATCCCACTGAAGACTTCTTCTCCCTGAGTCCCAGAGGGTATTCTCTTGGCTCCTCGAGTCACACGAGTAGCTCTTCTTCTCTTTAAGCTTCTTCAAGTATCTTCAGCAGTCTGGGATAAAGACTGCTGGCCTTGCTCTGTACCTCTGATCACTTGTGATGATCAGGTCTTCTCGTCTTGCTCAGGCTTTATCACCTTCTTCTAAGGATGACCAGGCTTCTCTCCAATTACTGAATACTCAGACAACTAATATCTTTAACTTCAGTCTGGTCCAGTCTCAGTTCAAAACAACTTCATGCACTAAATGCATGGCAACTCTGAATCCTCATGCACTGACTGCATGGCCTACTCAATTTCTTCAAGAAATCCTGGTCTTGGACAACTCAATTGCACACAACCAGATTTGGCTTTGTTCACGTGTGCACGTGCATGCATGCAAGCATGCACTTCCCTCTTTCTTCTCTTGGTGCAATAAACCCACAAAGGGTGTAGTATCTTTAAGCACACACCAGCTTCTCAATTCTTCACACATTTTATCCAATTTGTTCACACACTTAAATGTGTGTTGTTCTTTAGTGTGGGAATCCTCTTCTCCTTCTTCTTAGTGTGTACTTTCAGTTTGCACACACACTAAGGTTCGACCTATTTGTCTTTTTGCACACAAACTTTGTTTTTCACTTTTGCACACACTTGAGCTTGGACTTTCACTTCTTCTTGCACACACACAAAGTGTTCTTTAATTTGTTCTTTCAATGTGTGCACCCATATAAAGTCTACGACCTTCTTCTTCAAATTGCACACAAGGCATGAAAGTCTCGGCCTTCACTTCTTCACTCCACACACACAAGAGGTGTGGAATCCTCTTCACTTGAGCTCCTTCCAATATGAAGGCACACAAGGTGCAATCAGGGGCGCGCAGGTGCAAGGGCACATGGGACGCGCAAGGCCTCGGGTGTGCAAGGTGCAACACCTCGGGCGCGCAGGGTGTCAAGAACCTCGGCCACACAAGTGCCCAAGCACCTCAGCCGTGGGGTGTGCAAGTATGTGCTTGACCCCGTGCTCTTCCTACCACGCAAATGGAAGGCGCGCAGGGGACCCTTCTTCTTGTCGTGCAAAGGTGTTGCACGCAAGGGACTCCTTCGGGCCAAGGATGGCACCGAGACTTCAGCCGCGCAAATGTGCGCGGGGCTTCTACTTCGCGAGGCACAAAGGTGCACTCACGGGTCTTCAAAAATTCAGCACATCAGCAAACATCTAAGAGGGCTCGGGCTCTCTTTTTATAGGCAAAGGCATTCCTCGGATCATCCGTGTGATAAATCTCAAATCACCGAAGATTTCGGATCTTCAAGATTCTTTGAAATCTTCTTTTTCACCTCTGTTCACGCGGGTTCTTTTCCTTCATTATTTTCCTCTTCATGCATGTGCATGGAGACGTACGCATGGCCTTTTTTAAACCCAATCCATGCAAAGCATCAACACCGAATGTCCTCACACCTTCGGTTGCTTCGGCCGAACTTCAAAACTCTCCAAACATTGCATGCAAGTGTATTTTTAAGCATGGATCGGTTCAGTGCATCGAGACGATCCCAATGGACTCTTCGCTTCGATCGGAGGTGGACAAGAGCTCGAAATCCGTCTTCGGAGGGCCTCTGGTTCAGCGGCGGCTTCATGGGGTGGTCTTCGGCTGAGCTCGAGGAAGACGATGTGGCAGCCGTCGGCTCAGATCTTCGGATGGCCGCGATCAGATCATCGCGTGCGGGATGCGATGAGCGGCTGTGATCAGCCGCGCGATTGGATGGGCAGCCAGGATCTCTTCCACGGAAAAATCCCGCGTCCCACATCGAAAAAACTCGCGGAACTTCCACGGTTTATCAAACATCTGCTGCCCCCTTCACCGCAATTGAACTCCTCCCTCCACGGTGCCGCCCCGCACCGTGTTCTCTCTGCAGGCGCGCTCTGCGCCCACTCTGCTCCCTGCGGGCGCGCCACTGGCGCCCCCTATGCACCCTTCGGGCGCGCTCCTGTGCCCACGCTGCGCGGGCTTCATCACCGCGTGGCCTCGGGGCTTATACACGGCCCCGCCCTTCTGCCTCAGGGAGCTCCTTGGCCTTGAGGGTTCCCCATGGGCGTGGTGCCTTAGGCCCATATGTGCCTTGGGTGATCCCTCGGCTGGCCTCCTTGGTGGCCATATTTTTTTCTAGTGTAAAACACTAAGTAACTTTGTATAAAAACAAAGTACCAAGTGTAATATGCCAGATGCCACTTCTCCCTTCTTCATTTCTTCTCTTCTCTTCTTCTTAATAATTCCACAAATGTCCTCAACATTTAATCATTACTTAGGAATGGAATTCCCGAAGGTTCTTCATCAACCGAACTCCTGAATCACTTAAATTCTTCAATGTGCTTCATTGATCTAATCAGAGATCAATTGGATCTTCTTCTAATTCATATGCACTAAGAAATAGTACATGGACTTTATTAGCACCACTTCATCCACTTAGTGATTGTGGATGGATCACTTCATCTCCTCATGCATTGTCAGTACAATGCATGGTCTTCAAACAATGTTGTGACATTGTATCCAGTTGATACAAGTTCTTTGAACTTAAAGATCAGCTCAACAATCGTCTTATGTACATGGAGAATGTTTCAACCATAATCTCCTATGTCACTTAGTGAATCTCCTAAGTGACATGAATCTTAGTACCATGGCCATTCTCCTTCATCACCATCACCATCACATCCTTTGTCATTCACATCTTGACAATTCTTGACATCCATTCATTCGAAGACAACAACATGTCTCATTGACAACAAATGCAACACAGTGCACTTCAATCTCCCCCTTTGTATTTGTTGTCAATACACTCGAGCACATATGAATGGGTCAATATGTGTGCCAATATTTCTCCCCCTTATTGGCAACCAAATGCAAAGGTGTGGTGTGGTTCTCTTTCAAAAATCTCTTCCTCCCTTTGAAAAGTATTTTCTTGAAAAACACTGAGAGAGGGATGATGTCACATGTTCTCTTTAGCAAAGAACCTTTAGTAAATCAGCTCTAAGTCTACTTGGGCTAACCCGGTGTAGAAAACAAGAGTGATATGACCAAGGAATTCAAAGCTGTCCATAATTCTCTACACATGTGAGATCATGCTTAGGGGTTTGAAATTTTTCAGATATAACAATGAATTGCTAAATCCTGCACATACTTCACAAGACTCATTAGAAAGTTCAGTGCAAAGATAAACCTCCCCCTTTCATCCATTTGTCTTCAATCCATACTCCCCCTTAATTGACAATATAAACTCAATTAAGAAACAAGGGATGAAAGTATGATTGGAATACCTTCACTTTTCTCAAGATGGTATTAATCTCAGAATCCCATCTTCTTCAGATTGGCTCCCCCTCAAGGGGTGCACTCCATTCTGTCCAAACCATCCTCCAGTTGAGAATGATCATCATCTTCAATTCCCTGTAATGTTAGAACATGTAAATACAAGTGATTATGGAATAAGATGGAACCTCCTTGGTTCATCAATGTGAACAAAAAGGTTGAGAAGATTCTCTCAACCGAGATGTCCCATTTTCACCATTCTTCACAATTGCACGTTTGATCTTCATTGATGATTGTTCTGGTGTGGTTCTCAATACATCTTCATGTGAAATCTTCTTCTTCCCTTTTGCCTTAGCAATTTCCAGTGCTTCATCTTCAGCTCTTTGCAGTTCTCTGGCAAGTTGCAACTGATTTGGCCATATGACTAACAAGTCATTTGGAAGTGAGGCCTCAGTTCTGGAAATCCCACATGGTTCTTTTGATACTGTTAAGCCACCTTTCTTAGGAAACGTATTTCCAACCAATCCCTTCTGCTTCTTCTGGATTGATTGTCTGTTTGAGTGCAGTTGGCTTCTATTAAATTTCATGGCTTGTTCACAAAGATCCATGGTATGACATTTCTTTCCACAGTAGAAGCACTTCATGGTGGTCCTTTTGGATGCATCACCCTTCATGGATTTAGACTCCAAGGTCTTCTCTTTATTTTTCATAATCTTCTTGGGAGCATCTACCACTTTCTTATGCTTGCTTCCCAAGGATTCAGCTTTAGCCAGGTTCAGTGATCTTCTCTTCTTTTTAGCTCTGGATACAGTTGGAGATTGACATGTATCTTTTTGATCACTTTTGCAATCATCCCAGATGTTGTCAAGTAATCCAAATCTATTTGCAGTAAACAGATGTATCTGGACCTGTGGATGCTGCTTCTTTTCCTCTGGCTTGCTCCCCCTAGGCATGGGCTTCCTCTGTGCTTTGGCTTTCAGTGGATTGTACCAACAATCCTTTGCACAATGCCCATACTTGTTACAACACCAACATTGACCCACAAATCTTGACCTTTTGATTCCTTCTGATTGTAGGGTACTTGTCTTGAATTGCTGTGTTGTTTCAGGAGAGCATTCTTTCTTCACTGTCTTCATCCATACTTGTTTGGATTCATTCTTCCATCCTGCACTTTTAGTAGAAACACATTTAGAAACATGAGTACAAGATGGGATGGATGGTACCTTCTTTTTAGAATTTGTTGCCCTTTTATTAGAGGATGTCTTTCTCTTAGAATAATCCTTCTCAAAGCTTACTTGAGTAGCAACATTTCTTCTTTCAGCTGACTGGGAGGATTCAGCTTTCGGTGATTGCAGATTTTTCAATATCACCTCAATTTCTAAGCATTTTATGTTGAGGGAGTTGTTCTCATCCTCAACCAATCTTAGCCTTCCTTCCCATTTATCTTCCATCTGCTTCATCTGGTCTTCATGCACCTTATTCATTTCTAGCAATGAATTGTCAAGCTCCTTCACCATTTTGACTTTGTCTTCGAGTTGAGCATCTCTGACATTCATTGACACTTTGTGAAACTTCTCCAGTGCATGGAAAACTTCTTTGATCATTATCATAAAGATTTCTTTCTCATAAAGGCTTCTTTGCAATTCTTCAGCAGTGTCTTCATATCGTTCATTGCAAAGAGAAACTGTTTCATCTTTAGCCTTCACCAGCTTTCTGAGAGTGTTGGTTATGCCAACCCTTTTAGCCAATTGATCTTCCATTGTATTGGCTTCTTTTTCTAGCTGTAATTTTTCTTCTTGAAGATCAAGGATGCCTGTAGCTATACACATTGCCACTTCCTTGGGGACTGTCTTCTGAAGATATTCGATTGCACTTTAAAGATCTTTCATTGTTCCAACTTCATCACAGCTAGGACATGCTTTCTTCATCTTCTTGGCCTGTTTCTTCTTTCTATTTTTCTGAGTCTTGGCAGATATCTCCATTTGAGGATGGTCGCTCATTTCCTCAAAACTGCACTTCATAAAGACTCCATTGGATCTTTTAGAGGTAACCTCGCTCTGATACCAATTGAAGTTCCCAGATCAGTGTGAATCACTGAGAGGGGGAGGGGGTGAATCAGTGATCCTTTAAAACTTTTTACTAATTGATTCTTAATAAATTAAACCTCTATGGCTTGTTAAGGCCTCGATCCACTCTTCTTATGTCTCTCAACCTTTCCCGGATAATGTAGTAATGAAAAGGCACAGGACACAAGGATTTACAAGGTTCGGCACCAAACGCCTACATCCTTGCCATGCTCTCCCAGCATGGATTCTCCCATTATAATCTGTTAGTATTACAATGGTCGATACAGCTTCCCACCGTATCTCTCCTGAGTCCCACAGGAGGGTCTTTATACTGCGTCCCACAGTGTTACCAGAGTCCCACTGGCCTGCTCCAGAATCCCACTGAAGACTTCTTCTCCCTGAGTCCCACACTGTCTTCTCATGGATCCTCAAGTCACACGAGTAGCTCTTCTTCTCTTTAAGCTTCTTCAAGTATCTTCAGCAGTCTGAGATAAAGACTGCTGGCCTTGCTCTGTACCTCTGATCACTTGTGATTATCAGGTCTTCTCGTCTTGCTCAGGCTTTATCACCTTCTTCTAAGGATGACCTGGCTTCTCTCCAATTACTGAATACTAATACAACTAATATCTTTAACTTCAGTCTGGTCCAGTCTCAGTTCAAAACAACTTCATGCACTGAATGCATGGCAACTCTGAATCCTCATGCACTGACTGCATGGCCTACTCAATTTCTTCAAGAACTCCTGGTCTTGGACAACTCAATTGCACACAACCAGATTTGGCTTTGTTTACGTGTGCACGTGCATGCATGCAAGCATGCACTTCCCTCTTTCATCTCTTGGTGCAATAAACCCACAAAGGGTGTAGTATCTTTAAGCACACACCAGCTTCTCAATTCTTCACACACTTTATCCAATTTGTTCACACACTTAAATGTGTGTTGTTCTTTAGTGTGGGAATCCTCTTCTCCTTATTCTTAGTGTGTACTTTCAGTTTGCACACACACTATGGTTCAGCCTATTTGTCTTTTTGCACACAAACTTTGTTTTTCACTTTTGCACACACTTGAGCTTGGCCTTTCACTTCTTCTTGCACACACACAAAGTGTTCTTTAATTTGTTCTTTCAATGTGTGCACCCATATAGGGGCTACAGCTTTCTTCTTCAAATTGCACACAAGGCATGCAAGTCTCGGCCTTCACTTCTTCACTTCACACACACAAGAGGTGTGGAATCCTCTTCACTTGAGCTCCTTCCAATATGAAGGCACACAAGGTGCATTCAGGGGCGCGCAGGTGCAAGGGCACAAGGGCCGCGCAAGGCCTCGGGTGTGCATGGTGCAACACCTCGGGCATGCAGGGTGTCAAGCACCTCGGCCACGCAAGTGCGCAAGCACCTCAGCCGCGGGGCGTGCAAGTATGTGCTTGACCCCGTGATCTTCCTGCCGCGCAAATGGAAGGCGCGCAGGGGACCCTTCTTCTTGTCGCGCAAAGGTGTTGCGCGCAAGGGACTCCTTCGGGCCAAGGATGGCACCGGGACTTCAGCCGTGCAAATGTGCGTGGGGCTTCTACTTCGCGAGGCACAAAGGTGCACTCACGGGTCTTCAAAAATTCAGCACATCAGCAAACATCTAAGAGGGCTCGGGCTCTCTTTTTATAGGCAAAGGCATTCCTCGGATCATCCGTGTGATAAATCTCAAATCACCGAAGATTTCGGATCTTCAAGATTCTTTGAAATCTTCTTTTTCACCTCTGTTCACATGGGTTCTTTTCCTTCATTATTTTCCTCTTCATGCATGTGCATGGAGACGTACGCATGGCCTTTTTTAAACCCAATCCATGAAAAGCATCAACACCGAATGGCCTCGCACCTTTGGTTGCTTCGTCCGAACTTCAAAACTCTCCAAACATTGCATGCAAGTGTATTTTTAAGCATGGATCGGTTCAGTGCGTCGAGACGATCCCAATGGACTCTTCGCTTCGATCGGAGGTGGCCAGGAGCTCGAAATCCGTCTTCGGAGGGCCTCTGGTTCAGCGGCGGCTTCGCGGGGTGGTCTTCGGCTGAGCTCGAGGAAGACGATGTGGCAGCCGTCGGATCAGATCTTCGGACGGTCGCGATCAGATCATCGCGTGCGGGATGCGATGAGCGGCTGTGATCAGCCGCGCGATTGGATGGGCGGCCAGGATCTCTTCCACGGCAAAATCCCGCGTCCCACATCGAAACAACTCGCGGAACTTCCGCGGTTTATCAAACATCTGCTGCCCCCTTCACCGCAATTGAACTCCTCCCTCCACGGTGCCGCCCCGCACCGTGTTCTCTCTGCGGGCGCGCTCTGCGCCCACTCTGCTCCCTGCGGGCGCGCCACTGGCACCCACTATGCACCCTTCGGGCGCGCTCCTGCGCCCACGCTGCGTGGGCTTCATCACCGCGTGGCCTTGGGGATTATACACGGCCCCGCCCTTCTGCCTCAGGGAGCACCTTGGCCTTGAGGGTTCCCCATGGGCGTGGCGCCTTAGGCCCATATGTGCCTTGGGTGATCCCTCGGCTGGCCTCCGTGGTGGCCATATTTTTTGCTAGTGTAAAACACTAAGTAACTTTGTATAAAAACAAAGTACCAAGTGTAATATGCCAAATGCCACATCTCCCTTCTTCATTTCTTCTCTTCTCTTCTTCTTAAGAATTCCACAAATGTCCTCATCATTTAATCATTACTTAGGAATGGAATTCCCGAAGGTTCTTCATCAACCGAACTCCTGAATCACTTAAATTCTTCAATGTGCATCATTGATCTAATCAGAGATCAATTGGATCTTCTTCTAATTCACATGCACTAAGAAATAGTACATGGACTTTATTAGCACCACTTAATCCACTTAGTGATTGTGGATGGATCAATTCATCTCATCATGCATTGTCAGTACAATGCATGGTCTTCAAACAATGTTGTGACATTGTATCCAGTTGATACAAGTTCTTTGAACTTAAAGATCAGCTCAACAATCGTCTGATGTACATGGAGAATGTTTCAACCATAATCTCCTATGTCACTTAGTGAATCTCCTAAGTGACATGCATCTTAGTACCATGGCCATTCTCCTTCATCACCATCACCATCACATCCTTTGTGATTCACATCTTGACAATTCTTGACATCCATTCATTCTAAGACAACAACATTTCTCATTGACAACAAATGCAACACAGTGCACTTCAGAATCATTATAATAAATGTCAAAATTATTTTTTTGACATAAACAGTGAAGATGTATTTCCATCACTATGAACTTTACTTGGTATTTTTTTCCTATACAATTTGTAATGTTTTGAAATGATCAAAAAATACCATTTTTTATTTTTATGTATTTTGTTGTGGGAAATGGTTGTGATCGGGGATAAATTAATTCAATATCATGAAATGATATCTTGTGATTGAAATGTAAAACTGTTAATTCCCGTTTATGATTTTTAATGTGTTATTATTATGTTATGGTTATTGTTGATTTATTATGATTAATGGTGTTTCCATGATTAATAGAATGTTGGAGTGCTCATGATATCACCCCAATGCATTGGGTAATGAGATGAGGTTAGATGATATGGTTTCTCCTAATATATTTAAGAAATATACTATTATGGGTATTCCTGGTGTATCCATGAATGTTACTCCCTGGGTAGATTTGAAAGCAACAATGTATGTATGATATGGATTCTGTAATTTAACATTATGATTTATGATTTCTATGACTCTTTTTAGGATTCTTATGATATGTAGGGTTTATAGATATTCATGTACTAATGTTTTTACCAATTATATTATACCTTATTGAGTTTTTGAGCTCATCCGAGGTTTATAAAATGTTTTCATAGGGTATAAGGATGAGTAGGGGAATAGAATAAGTAAAGAAATTGTTTTTCAGAAAAATTAATCCTGTTTTATTTTTAAAAGGGTTTCCTTTGGCAGAAAAAATGGATTCAATTTTTATGGTATCCCATTGTATGATTAATGGATGTAATGTATTAATAATCACTTAATTATTTAAAACTCTCAACCTAAAATGATCATAAATTTCATTTATTGACATCAATCAATATTATGAAATATTTAAGGCTGGGGCCATATAGTTGGTATTAGAGGTCTGTATAGATAAATTTAATGGTTCAAAAATTAGTAATCTAATATCCAAAAATTATTGTTTCTTTAGGGGAAAATTTAAATGATATAGTATTGGAATATTAGCATGTTTCTTCATCTAAGATATTTCTATTCAGAATGGTTGTCCATTGATGAAATAAGGATGTTGTAATTGGATGACATACAAAGAAAAATAACCATCCAAATCAGTAAAATAAGATGCTCAGAATTGGAACATAATAGAATTTTTGTTGTGATTTTACAGTTGACTGATGCTATAAATGGGGGTGACATCCATTATATAGTTTATCCATAGATGAAGATTTGTGTATTGGACCACTTAATTAGGTATTGTCCTCCATAATTCATTGGATAATTTGACATTATTTTAGAAGAATATTGGATTTAAGCCATAAAAAATATTTTCTATATCATGGGGTGTTTGGAAATTCAAATGGTTAATCGTTTAGTTTTCCATTTTAAAATTGAATCTGATCAGTGGGGGCAGATTTATATGATTATTAGATACATTGAGATGTTTTATTCTTTGTATTGGGATTCATTAAAAGGTATTGTTCTAGAGAAATATTTTACTAAGGATTTCTAACATTGGATATAAAACCAATTAAAATAATTAATTTAGAAGGATGACTCAGTGGATGATTATGAATAAATATTTACACAACTCGAAAGGTATGAACCAAATTTTATTCAGGATATTGATAGTAATATCAATCATTTTTAATCATGATTTAAGACAAATTATTGAATAGAATTATCTTTCTGTGAGTTTTAATGTTATGAAAGACCTATTCAATGTGAAAATGAGTTATAAATAGAGTATTTTTATGATCATGTAATCTTTTAAAATAAAATGTATATGAGGTCAACCTAGAAGACCAAAGGAAAATATTATACAAAATAGTATTATGGTATGAAAATTTAGTTTATAGTTCATAAAATTTATGGTAAAATGCACACACATGAATGAATTTTTAATTTTTTTTACGTGATTCTAATCTTGTTAAATGGGGAATAGGGAAAATAAGTGCAGTAAAAAGTTTAATGGTGAGAAAACACTCAAATACAATAAGTGAAATTTATTAAATATAACAATATGGGTCATTGTGATTATCAGTTTCCATTGATGAATTTGAATGATGATAAGTAGCTGAACTACAAGAAGAAAGGTGTGGTGAAATTCATTCGAACTACTTCAGTAGATGTTGTTCCATAAAGTTAAGTGAAATTAGTTATATAATCAATTTATTCATATTTTGACAATGTGTTGTTTCTTTTTGGATCTATACATTCGTTCATTTATGATAAAATTTCCATTAAATTGGAAATTACACCTCATGAAATGAATCCATAACATGTTCTACAAACTAGTAAGGGAACTGTTGAGGCAAAAAGAATTAACAATAATTTTCATATCCTTGCCTCTAGAAAATTTCTTCCTTCAAACATTATTTTTTTAATCTTGAAGAGTTTAATGATATCATGGGTATTGATTGGATTTATTTTCACCAGGGATAGATTGACTCTAATTCAAAAGAAGTTTCATTTCATAAAAAATTTTTGGTTGTTTATAAGAATGAAACATTTAGTCTTGATAAAAAGTAGGAAAATTCTAAATTGTGAAAAGAAAGAAATTAATGTTACATTGCCCATATTGTTTTAAATAAAGGACTTGTTCATGTTAATGATGTACCTTTGGTAAATGAGAATCTTCCTGCTTTTTTTCAGATGAGTTTACTAGTTTTATACCAAGTTAGAAAGTTGAAATTACAGTTGAATTTGTTATTAATGCTAAGCCAATTTAAAAACCCTCATATCAAATGGATAAAATTGAAATTTCAGTGTTAATGAATAAATTGTAGGAGTTATTAGATAATGGTTTCATTCAACCTGTCACATCACCATATGGTGATCCAATCTTATTTTTTAAAAAGAAAATGGTTCAAAGAGACTTTTCATAAATTTTAATGCCTTTAAATACTTCAATGTTAAAAAAATGTATTATTTTCCTCATAAAGATGATTATTTTGATTTCCCTATAGTGAAAAATATTTTTCATAGGTTGACATGAGGTTGGGGTACCATAAGTTGAATGTAAAAGAATCAGATATTACATGGACCATGTTTCATACTAGATATGGAAATTATGAATTTATAGTTATGTTATTTGGGTTAACTAATGAACTGGTTTTATTCATGGATCATATGAATAGAATAATCCATGAGTTCATGGACATTTTTTGTGGGTGTGTTTATTGATGATATATTGTTTATTTTAAAATTAAATATTAGAATTGAATTCATTTAAGGGTTTTCATGAATACTAAAAAAGAAAATAAAATTTACAAGAAATTCAATAAGTGTGAGTTTTTGTTACAAAAAATGAAATTCCTTAGTCACATTGTTTAAAAATTTGAAATAACTATTTATCTTACAAGAAAAATTTAAATAATGGTGATGACACAGAAATATAATCAATATTCATAATTTCCTAGGTTTATCATGTTAACACTGCTGTTTTGTTGAATATTTCAGTTGGTTATATACCCCACTGATTAGGATAACTCGAATAGGAGTTATGTTCACATGAATGAAATAATGTTATGAATATTTTAACAAATTGAAAAGAATATTGTTGAATGATCCATTTTTTTAATTCCTTCCTAAAATTATGAATGTTTTATCTAAAGTGATTATTAATTTAATGGACTTGTAAATTTCTTAATGTAGAATAAGCTGGTAATTTCTTATGCATCACATTAGAATAAAACTCATCAGTTAAATTTCCATATAAGAGATTTGAAAGTATACAATGTTTTTTAATTTTAAAAATGTTGGCATCATATATATGAATTAAAATTTGAAATAAAAACTAAACCCCAAATTTTGAAGTATATATTCACAAAAAAACAATTTAACCTGATGTAGAGAAGATAATTGGAACTTATCACGTATTATGATTACATGATTCATTACCATCACGAAAAATGAAACAAAGTGGTTGATGCATTAAATTGTAACTGTAATGCTACATTAAACATGTGATATTTGGAACATGAACCATTGATTAATGATTTGATGAACATTGAAATGCAAGCTGTTAGTAAATTCAATTCATCTATTAGGTATCAGTTTTTAGTTCAATCGTCTCTTTTAGATATTATTTACTATGTGAAGAAGGAATACATTGAGTTGTATAAAAAGGATGAATTCATTAATTAGGGTACAATACATGAATATATAATTTATAAAGACTATGTTTTGAGTTTTGGGAAGATATTATGTGTGCCTTGTGAATCCTAGTTTATGGAATAGTTGTTATGAAAATCATATAGTTCACCATTTTTAGTTCATCCGAGAATTAATATGATATATATAGATATTCGACAATATTAATAGTGCGATGGAATATGTATTGATTGTATTGAATTTACTATGCATTGTTTGACTTATCAATACGTTAATATGGATTGGAAGTTACTGAAATAGATGGTCCAAAATTTTCCAATACTAGATTGGAAATGAGAAAATATATCCATGGATTTCATAGTGGGATTACCAAATACATAAGCATGTTACAATGCAATTTGTGTTATTTTTGATAGATTTACAAAATAATTACATTTTCATTCTACTCGAGATACATTTTCAATAAAAAATTATTTTTAGTTGTATCTAAAATAGATTTTCCGGATGCAAGGGGGTCCCTTATCCATTGTATCTAATTGTGGTCATTGGTTCAATTCTAAATTTGGTAATGTTGATTAAGAATTCTTTGGGAAATGAATAAAATTTCAGTATTGTGAATCATTTTTCAATCAGATGGGTAGTCAAAATGAATAATTAAGTCTTTGGAGGACATTATACGTGCTTCTAAAATCAATTACTAGGGATATTGGCATCAACAAATTTTTTTGGTTATGTTTTCTTATAATAACCATTTTCATTATAGTATAATTTTGGAAGCCTTTGAGGAATTATTTTGAAATAAATGTCAAACTCCAACTCTTGGTGATGACAACCTTTTAGGAATTATATTATAATGATGGAATCTCCTTGTAGAATAGATGTTTAAAAATTTTAGTTTTTTAAGAAATTCATAAGGATAACTCAATGTTTTAAAAACGTAATAAAAATAACTACAGGATGTGTCATTATATTGAGGTAGGTGATAATGTATTTCCCAATGTTTCACTATGGAATAGTGTGATGTTTTGGTATGTAAGGAAATCATAGTCCATGATTTATTGAAAAATATGAAATCCAAGATAATGTTGAATTAGTCTCGCAAAGAGTATGTATACTTCTATGTTTATCATATATAGACATTGTTTTTCAATTTTAATTGTTGATTAATTATTTATCAGATCCATCTCATGTTTTGATCCCAGATGTAGTTTATTTCGAATATTCTCTATGTTATATGGAGAAACCCATTTAGACTTTTAACGATAGAGAGCATGTGATTAAAAATAAGGTGTCTATTTTAGGTCATAGTTTTATGAAAAAAACATATGGTTGAAGAGTCAGCATTAGAATATAAAAATGTCCCCACTTATTTGATTCTAAATAAAATTATGGGGATGAAATTTCTAAAGGGGGAAGGATGTAACATCATTTGTGTTTATAGAACAATAATATTTCATATATATTATTATTTATGAATTATATATTAATTCTACATAAATTGGGATGCAATGACCAATAGCGTACGCTACAAACAACAACATGTTTCTCCAAAATCCTATGTTGCAAAGAAGATTGAGATATACCGAAAAATAATACATTATTAATATTATTATTTTAAATAGTATTTCATGCCTAACAGTATTATTGGTAGAAATGAATAGAACTAGCTTTATTAATTTAACACATTTTTTGTTAAAGGTTTTTACATTCATCAAATAAATTTTAGAGGCTTAAAATTTGAACAAAATCAAGTTATAAGAATAAAATATTCTAAATGTTTTAAAATGTAGTTTTACTACCTTTTGATGGAGAACCCATTTTAAATATATTTTTTGTCTCTTTTATATTTTATATTTGACAATATAAACGTATTCTTTCGAATAGAGACATCAAAATTTACATCGGTTTCAATTTTTGTATTTTTCTTATAAAATACATATTTTAATAAATAGTGAAAAAATACTGAATTTTAATTCAAAAATAAATTTTTATCTAATTTATTGATATAGTTCAATTAGACATTTAATTGGTGTAAAGTTTTAATTGAAGTACATTTTTATTTTTTAATACATCATTGTTCATTAGTTATAATTTCATACAGAGATTTGATAGAAACACATATCAATCTTTTGATGGTTTTTACTTGAAAAAATTCGTTCTCTCTTTTTAAAAATGGGATTAGAATTTAAATTAATTTCTCCAACATCTAGTTTTTGAATGTTGAAAAATGGTTTCAATATTATGAATCACATGGTATAAATTATACAAATAGGTCCCTTTTATTTTTGGAAATTATGAATCATAACTTTAGTAAAAACATTTATTTACCACTGTTAAAGGGTAAATAAATTAAACAATGGTTAATATAATTTTATAAATATAAGTATACCCTAAAACATAACCTAATTATATTGGATATGATTTGGAAAACCAATAAAACCCTTATGATGCACATTTATCCTTTGGAAGCCACTTGGGAGTGATTATGACTCCTATAACATTTAAATTAATGTAAAGGAAAATGTCTTCCCAACATATATCACTTACTAAAACCATTTAAAATTCACATTATATAAGAGATATCTTCGAAAATAAAAATTAAATAGATAACTAAAAATATTTCCTACATCATGTTTTTTTTAATTTTTTTAAAAATTAACTAAAATTAATTATGAAATAATTTTGATGTTGTGTTTTTCTTATTATTGAAATATCTTAATAAATGACACTATAATTATTAACAAATATAATATTTTACATATTTTATGGCATCCATGAAATTTAAAGATTAATATTACATGTTATTGTACTTGTAAATTATTTTGTTTGATGTTATCCATCTATTTATATTTTATTTAAAGTAATTAAAATTAATACTTTAAAAATGGACATAATTCATATTTTATAATAATAGTAATTTATAAAATTATTTATCAATAATATAAATACTTATAAAATAAAAAGGTTGTTATGATAATGTCTAAAAGTTCATTAAGTGTCCAATTATGTGAATTTTACCCCATATTGGTAGAATTTATAGTATCTAGATATATAAAATGTTATTACCATAATTAAATTTGGAAGAGAATAATTAAGGGTAAACTAAAAAGATAAAGAGTAAAATTAAATAAATACATGTCTAAAAATTATTAGATGAGTAGATATAAAACTATATTTATATTAAAATATATATACAAAATTTTTAAATCTTTTTTATAAAAAAATTAATTTTAGTTAATTTAATATTTAAAGAGTTTCTAAGGATGCCTCTCCCATCTTCTATAAAAAGGTTCCCTCTCTTATCAAATAACCATGCTTCAAAAGCCTTTTATTTTGAACAATAACTACCCAAACAACTTTATTAAATTATTCCCTATGTTTTTGTGTACTTATTTATGGTAGAACACCCTTTTGAGGTTTAATGGTGTTCTACAATGGTGATCAGTCAAAGAAGGGGTATCGTTTTCTTTAGGTATTTCAATTTTTTTCTACATATAATTAATTAAAGTATACTCCAACCATGAAGAGATAATAAATTTATTATACTAAATATACATACATAATATGATTTTAATTGATTCCCCTAAATCTATCTCCACATCCATAAAATAGGAAATTAATTAAGGACTCATGTGTATTGTGAGCTATCACCTCTGCGAATTGATCTAATTAATTTTTCATGAACGTATCTGAATACATTTTATAATAATATAGTTAATGTTAATATTTTATATTCAGAACATAATATCTATAATACGATAATAATATATCAATTAAATTGTTACACTATACACATAAAAATGATAACGTCAATCGTGCATACATGTGAAATGTCACCTCATTGAATTGATGTGACTAATTTTTATTTGTTATATCACATGTAACAAATATATAAGTATATATAAAGTAATAATATGATATTAAAGGTGTTTTATAATTTTGGAATGATAATATGATACTGAAATTTTTTCTATAATGATCGATGAATAATTAGACACGTTACTCATGTGTACGAATGGTTTAGGATATCAATGATTATAAAATTTTACATTTCTCAAAACCAAACATCATAGATAGATTAAAATTTATAATCTATATATAATGATTATAAAATTTGATTGAATTATATAATAGAGATGATGGACTATTGACCACATGGACTAGTGACATCAAAACCATGTTCATTTTCCACTCAATTATTAAATATCAACAAACCATCAAATATGAACATAAATAATTATGTAATATTTATAACATGGAAATAAGTGATAAATAAGGAATAATTAACTCCAAAAATATTCTCAAGAGATTATAAATTAATCCCTCTTTATTATTTAGGAATATAAATATTGTATGTGAAGAGTCGGACTCAAGGTAAGAGACTTAATATCAATCTCGTTTTATTGAGGAATATATTTATAATATACACCTCTTTAATTTATATGATGTATAATAATCCAATGAATTTTCATTTCATTAAATGTTTTTGAAAAGGGATTCATTTTTTATTTTTTTACTAAATGTAAAATGGATTGTTTATTTAACATATGTGGTGACCAAGACATTTCAGCGGCCCTGATAATTATTTGGTATTTGAGTTCCTTTACAATAGGTAATATATTTAAAATAAAATTATATACCATTTTAACTTTTCATGTATTTTTTTAATGAAAATGGTTTTTATAGTGGTTTTATTACTCCAATATCATAAAATATTATCTTTTGATCGTAAAGTGTAAATATTAATTTTCAATATAATTGTTATTGTTTTACGATTATGTTAGGGTTCATAGTCATTACATATGTATACATGGGGTTCTTGATAAACTTAGGGTATTTAAGCCCATGATAGCTCTCCAATGCATTGGATAATGAGATGGAGTTGAATGATAAGGATTATCCTAAGTGTTTTATAGAATATAATAGGATAGGTATTCCATACGTAATCATGATGGTCACTCTCTAGGTTGCTATGAAAGCTAAAATGTATGTATGATATGGATCCCAGAAGATACCTTTATGAGTTTGATTTCTATATTTTGATTTAGTATTATTATTATTTCTTGGGTTTATAAATATTCATAGAGTAACATTTTATTTCATTATTTTTTCCATTACTATGTTTTTGTGGTAATCCTAGTTTTTAAAAATGTTTTCATTGGGTATGCGGGGGATAATAGGAAGGATTTAGTGAAGATTATTTTAACATGAAAAGAAATCATGTTTTATTTTTAAAATGGTTTACTTTGGTGGAGAAAATTAATACTCCCTTGATAGTATCATGTTGTATGATTTAGTAATGATATGTATTTATAATGGACTAATTATCTAAAATGCTAAACCAGAAAATATCCTCAATATAAAATTATGAATTGAATCAATATTATGAACGGTTTAAGGATGGGGACTTATAATAAAAATGGTTTACATATAAATTATATATATATATATATATATATTAATTTAGTTTGTTAATATTTATTTCCCATCCTTATTATGTTATATTTAGTGGATTGTGTTATATACAAATTCATTTGATAATGCTGGACTATCATGTGTGATATTCTTAATAAAGCCTAGTCACCATCACTTACCTTATTAGAGGTTGTAATGTTGTTGTACTCTCTTATTACTACTACCCATGGTGGTCTCATTGGTCTAGTTCACTTTGGAGTGGTATTAAATCTTAGTTTGTCTTAGGGGTTGATCATGGAGATAGATGTACAATTTTGTTGGTTTTTTAATTTACGATAACACTACTATGGTGTTTTTTGATTTACCATCAGGCCTAGGAACTATTATGTAAAAAAAACACTATCATTATTGGTTATTGAAATCAAAATAAAAATGACATAACATTTTTTATATGTGTTATATTTTAACTGATTTTATTTTGTATAATTAATTTTTTGAAATACAATCATTTGAAACAAAATAATTTTTAAATAGTAAATCTCCTAGTTTAACAACATGATGATTAAAAAAGTAATAGTGAGAATAAAAAGGTTATAAAAAATAATAATATACATATATTATCAAATAAATTTAATTATATTAATTTTAGGATGGTTATGATTGATTTGGGATAATTCATTGGATGATAAATAGAAATAATTAATTCCCCTGAAGATGGAAATATTTTTAATGAAATAGTTATAACATACTATAATGGTTATATTATTTTAATACTTGGTTTTTTTATAACATGATGAATAAATCAAGATTTAATTTGACTATTGCAAGATGAGGATGAACATCAAACACGAACATTTATAAATGTAATGGGTTTTTTTTATGTTGATAAATTATTATCATCTAAAGAGAATGTAATTAATGTAATAATTTTTTCTGAGCATTTTTCTAATGCTCAATTTTTAGTGAAGAAATTTTGTAATGATATGGGTATTTAGGTTGTAATTTCCTTTCTACTGATCCAACATGAATAGGGGATTGAAACTATTTAATTCAATATTTATCTCTTCCATAATAATATACATATTAGATTGTTATGTCTTCAGATTCTATAGATCAGATGAAATACATTCATTCATGTCTAATATGTGAGGGAAAATTTGATAAGAATAAAATTTTTGATACAATTCAATACGTTTAATGGTTGGGATATAATCTAATTGGTTAAAAATACGGTAAACATAAATACAAGTCTATAGGCATCTTTAAAAATAAAGGTATATTGTGTGATATTATAAAATACTTTTAAATTGTGTATTTTTTTAACCGATATTATTTTTACTGTTTTAATCATCCCCATATTCAATTATAAATTAATAATACTTTTTAAATGCTTTTTTAGACTTTTTTGAATTATCTGCTGAAATTTTATAAACATTTAAAATAATATTTTCAATATTCTTATCATATTTATTAATTTATATATATAAAATAATTGATCCATTTTATTCATTGATATTTGTTCTTATCATTGATTCCTAATTCAAGGAAACCAAAAACATATGTTTTGAATATCATTTTATATATTTTTGATACTAACATTCAAACCCTCTTGTATATTTCTGGTGTTATAACCATTAGAAAACATTCGGTATCCAATCATCTCACTGATTAATTTTTTACTACTATATTTTTTTGGTATATAATTAAAATATCATCTTCGTTTCTTTTAATAATTGTGTTGGCAGAGGAATTTTTGTAATGGTCAGTTTTCTAGTAGTAACACGTGAAAATATAAATTCAATCATACAACATATTTCTTTTAGAAATTAATATGAATAAATTAATGATCATATGAAGTATTATATCATTAATAGTAGAGTTGAAATTTTATAATGATAACTAAGATATATATTGATACTTAAAAAGGATTTTTTAAATATGACAAGATTGATTACATAGTAAATATTATTATGATCATTTTACTTAATTGTTTTTTATAAAAACATACAGTAATATCCTATATAAAATTTTTAAATATTAAAATCTTTTTGAATTAAATTTAAAAGTAATAATAATATAAAAAACTATTTTGGAAAATTGATGAGTGATTTTGAGGGCGGTTCATCTAGATTTTGATTCTCAAACTAGGAAGAAGGTAATAGAAATTAAAAAAATATTATAAAGATTATAGATAGTTTATAATATTTTTTGTGAAAAATAAGTATATGCAAACAAACATAGGAAAAATATTACTAATGAAATACTGATGGATTTTGATTCAAAGTGGACATCTATAGATGAAACAAAACAATTTTCAGTAATTCAATATGATGATTTGATTTGTATAGTAACGAAATATTAATGTAAAATAAAGTGATATACTAAAAACATTAATTTCATTAATAGAGTAGTGATTGAATATACATTTAGTAATCCCATATTAAATACATTTATCTTTTATATAAATACACATAAATATCATGTTTAAGGAATAAATGAAAGAATAATGATCAAAGGAGTTTATACTATAATGAAAATTATCTTTTCTATCATTATAGATGGGCGTCTAAAATTTTATGTAATATAAAATATCATATTCTAATTAGAAAATAATAATGTTAAACTCAATAAGATGGAGTCTTTAGAATTTAATTTTTATGAATTTAAGATGTCAGGTTATATTAGATCTAATTATTCATACATAAAGAAGTCATATATAAATTCACAGTTTTTCTATACAGATCCTCTAAAAAATAAATTGAAATTATTGATCACAAGGTTCATATGTGAAGGAGATGCATATTTTAATTTTTTTTTAATGATAATGTAAATGAAATTAATAACATTATGGGATTTTATTATAATTTTATTAAATATGGAAAATTCCTCTGAGATATTGTATCTAATGGATCAATTAAAAATTTAACAATTGATTCTAAATATTTAAATACTCTAAAAATAATAACCAAAACTTTTCATATTGATAAGAAATTAAATTCTCTAATGATGAAAATCAAGATTTATTTGGAAGGTAGGGAATTTTCTCCTACTATTAATGAAATAATTCAATATGATAATCTTGCTAATAAATAAAATTTATCAATTGAAATAAATTTATTTTTGTGAAACTTTTCCTTCTAAAAATAATAATACAATTTCATATTTATCATTTTATGGTAAAATATTTTTATAAGAATTGATTTTTATATAGAATTTAGAATAAAGTAAATCTATTTCAAATTGATTTATTTTTTTCTTAAAAAACATAATTTATTAGTGGAAACTATTATATATATGACCCATGTGATGATTAAACTAAATTTTTTTCGGTTTAATTTCTCACATGGAAATCCAAATATCATTATCATGTTATAGTTTTTGGTCATTATTTTTCATATAATTAAAATATACCATTTATTACCATCAAGATTGATCTTGTTGTTGAGTTGTTGAACTCATATATTGAATCATTTTATAGTAAATATTGTATTACTAAAAAATATTAAGCACCACGAAGGAAAATATTTTAGTTTAAAAAAAATATAATTCTTTAAAAAGGTGCACATACAATGTAACGTAACTATTATATTTGTTGACATGTTCACATTATGTTTGTGAGAACAACTTCTTATACAATAAATTTTGTGATACTCATTTCTATTATGAATATCACTCATAATGACATATGGACTTGATGAAAGAAAAACATTCTCATTTTATTGTTTTTTGGGTACAATATATTTATCATGAATACTAAATATTAAAAATTTATATTGGACACTAATTTTGAAGATGGATTTTTATTTACTTATTCCCCCACTAATATGATTATAGAAATTATAATAAAATAATAAATGTCATTGATAAATATTATCCTGATAATTTTAATGATATTGACGCTTTTAGTTTTTAAAAAACTCATGAAGTGTATAATCTTGTTGATATTAACATAAAATACTCAAATATTTTACTATATGTTTATTCCCAAACATATATAGTAAATCCTATGAAACCTAGAACTTAGAATCATTAATATCCAAAAATTAATGAAATAGATGATCGTTGTCTATGAGTTAAATTTCAATATATTTCTTTACATAGTAACTAGTATATTACTCACATAAGTATACCATTTAACTTGGGAATTAAATTAATAATGAAATTTTATCATCTAGAATTCTTGAATACATTGATCATAAAAACAATTATGATACCATAAGTGGATAAAATGTTATATGAATAATGAAAAAGGTCACAATAAATTTTATAGCAATCAATTTTATACAATATTTGAAATACCTAATGATCATCTCAGAATTTTAGCAAAATGGGTTTTTGGAAACTAATGTGATGACTATGTAAATATTTTTAGGAATAAGTAAATACATGTTGCAAATTGATATTCTCAATATGAGGGAATTTTTCTTCATGAAACCTTCTCACATGTACTGAGATTAGAATATATTATAATATTACTAGCCTTTATATAATATCGAAATATTTTTTAAAATAGATGGTAAAAGTGAATTTCATAATATATATGTTCAAGAGGATATTTATGCTTAACATAACCTTGGATTTGAAGAAACTAAATTGCTGAAAATGTTATTTATACTTAAAAAATCACAATAATGACTTAATAAATCCACAATGCCTTATTATAATTTATATATTAGATAGTTACTTAAAAATAATGTTTTAAAATGAAAATATGATCCCTGAATTTTCATAAGGATTGTTATTAAGCAAACCATTACTATTCCAATTTATTTCATTGAGATTATTTTTGGTTGATGTAAAAAATATCGGGATAATGTTTTTTAAAATATTTAAAATATGAGTTTGAAATTAGCAGGATAGATTAAGACAACATTCTTCCTAGTTATAAAATTTATCAATATCCATAAGGAATTTCATTTACTAAAAATAAATATATCTATAAATTTGTGATTTTTTTTAGAATTCATCAATTATAATTATTCTAACTTATATTAAACATGACTATGATGAATCTAGTAAATTTAAATATCAAAATGTTATATAAGTATTATAAAAAATATCTAAACATTATAGATAATAGACCACAAATAATTTATTCAATAATATTTTATGTAATGTTTTAAAAAAATATACAGAAATCTCATTTAAAATAAATAATAATGTTTTCCATTTCCTTAAACAATTTTTAGAACATGGTTTACATTATTATTAAAGAAATTATTTTTTTCATAGATGATTTTTAGTTGCTAAAATTAGAATATAATTTTTATATTGAAAACTAACGTCTAAAAAACATAAATTATTAGTATAATATTTTGTTTCATGATTTATTAAGATGTAAATTTATTAAAAAAAATCTTTAGATAAATATTATTACATTACAGTTGGATGTAAATTTTTATAACGGTAAAAAAATAAAAACAATGTTTTTTTTTGTTTGAGATTCAAATGAACTGTAATATTTACTGGTAATAATCCCACTATAACTTTTTCGATGAAACTATAACATCAGTCATGTAAATAACAAATATATTGAAGATACATTTTTCATTGTGGTTACACACAAAATGATATTTAATTCATAAACAATTGAAAATAGAAAATCCTCGTGCATATTTATTTATAATGAATTTAAATTATGATAGATTTAGAAATATTAAATTGATGTATGGAATAAAAAACCTAAATTAATATTAAATTAAATTATTATTAAATATGTATCTTGTCATTTAAAAACTTTTAATATAAGGTCAATAATTTTTTTAATTATTCTATTTTTTCATTTTAAATTCATCAGTTTTTCATTTTAGTTTAATTGTTTATATTTATATTTCTGGAGTTTTTCATTTTCATTTCACTAGTTTCCCATTTTAATTTTATTTTAATTTAATTTATATAACAATGCTTCTTTCTTTTATTTATATCATTATTTTCATATTTCATCGATTTTATATCTATTTAATTGTATATTTCACCCGTAAAACAAATTCATAGACTACTAACTGAGATAACATCCATTATTAAAATTTTACAAAAACACTATGAACACATATATGATATAAATTAATATAATACCAAATAAATAACATTACATGAGGTAATTTCTGTTAAGATATCATTAATTTTAAAGGAAAACATTTCAAAGGTGAGTGTTTATTATTAATTATTTATTTAAATTTAAATAAAAGATAATTAATATTTTTATATAAACATGATGTAAATTTAATTCTTAGAAAATGTTGTCTAACACATGATTGTACTAATATTTTTATATTAATTAATATGTAAAAATAAATAAAATTAAAAAATGGTAGATAATAGTCATAAATCGTTATATAAGTGATGATATCTCATTAATTTTAGTAATACAAAATGTCACATACTTTTAGTACTCTATATTGTACTGAAATTATTATTAATATAATGATCACTAGTATTGAGTATTTGAAGAAGTAAAAAAATACATTTGGGATGAATGATATTCCATTTTAACAAAAAGTAAGACCATTAGATGATACTGATATAGATTCATAGAAAATTTGTGAAAAAGGTGATGTTGCATAATTGGTTTTGTATAAATATGTCTTAAATTTTAATGAAATGACTGATAAGGTCATAAATCTTGGCCGGAAGGTGATGATCAATATATGAACTAGTAATATATGAATAACCATTGAGATATGATGTTATGGTAAAAATATAATTGATGTAGAAAATAATTTTACTCATCCTTGTAAAATATGATTCATAAATATCTTGATCTATTGAAATATCAAATGAAACCAATATGTATGATTATATAGTTCATTATTTTACAATGTTTCTAAATAATTATTATTTATCCTTTTAATGTAATGTCATAATTTGAAAATTATTATTTATTTTTTAATATTTATCATCTATTGATCAAATTGTATAGTTCTTAAACAAAATTACATTTATTTTTTGAACATCACAATGGGCGGGAAATATATAAAAAATTTAGAATGTGAAATTTCTATTTTATATTCTCGAATAATGTTTCTTATTATATATACAATTTCTGACAATTTATCTTACCATAGATTGATGTGTATTCATGTAAATTATTAATTCCAACATCTATAATACATATTGATTATTATTTAAATTTCAATTAGAATATTAAATTATCATGTCCATTTTATTTTTTCTAAAAAGGAGGAAATTGTTATGGTAAATTCTCACATTCATTTATTGTTTATGTAATTAAATAAAAAATCACATTTACTTGATTTAACATTAATGTTGTTTAATTTTTTTATTCTATCAAATGAATTATAAATAATACAATTAAGTAGACAAAACAAATTCTAAAATATTATAATTTCTATTTGGACATGGTATTGATTAAAAACACAAAAGTTCTTTTGAAGGGTGGATAAAATCTAATAGTCTAAAATATTCTCAAATTTTACATTCATAAAATTAATGGGATTGGTTGTAGATAAGGATTTACTAATTGGTAGAAAAATAAAAATTCTGAGTTATATTAACTAATAGAATAGTTTCTATCGATACAATTACAACTGACTCCAATGATAGTGGATATCATACCATTTTTGTTTCCGAAAACCTATTTTCTAAAACTATTTTCACTTTATATATCACAAGATGATATCTAACTATAAAAACATATAATTCGAAATGTTTCTTGTTTTTTTTGATGTGACACAATGTCTTATTTCGAAAATCTATTCCAATCATTGTGTCAATTTTCATTCATAGTGTTTTTACTGAGAGATACATATCTTGAGGACTTTTTTGTAAATCTATTTTTAAATACATTGAAATTGTGATACATTCAATACATCTGATTAATGGATTACTAGATTTGAATAAAGTGTATTATGGTTCATGAAAATACATATATATATATGGTAAATATATGGATTTCTGGTTAAGAACGATATACAATATAATATTTTTTAAAATGAGGAGACATTTCACAATATAACAAATTAAAGATAATATCAACAAGGAAAAATTAACTGTATATATAATTTTTTATCCACTATCATTAAAAAAAATCTATTATAATCTATTAAATTGTGTATTTTTTTAATATTAAATTATCTCTTATTTTAATGGTCCTCATAAATTTTCATCTAAATAAATATGTATTTTAATTTCTAAAGTAATGTTATTTTATTTCATATATTTTATTTTTATAAACATTATATAACTTTAGTTCTCCTAATAATATTATATTCCTTACGGTTTTTATTTATCACACATGTTTTGTGTTTATTGTGATATTTTAATTGATTAGAAATTCTTAATACTAGATAACATAAAATAAATGTATTATAAATGTTTTATTTGTGTTTTTAAAACTAAAATGATCACCTCATATGATAAATTCCTGAAAATACCTATATGGTAAATATTAACCCAATTTGGGTGGAAGTTGATGTGTCCATTCAATAGGACTTTTATATCATTCTCATTAACATTGTATACTAGGTAATCTTTTTCATGGTATAGTAGTTAGTACACACATTATATAAAAATGGGTCATTTATTTCCATATCATTTATTTATATTCATATATATTAATTATGATCGTAATATATCATGTTAAATTTATTTGTTAACATATGAAATTGACTATATAGTATTCAACTGAAGGGTGGTGAAAATCATGTGAAAAAATGGGAATTATTTTAATGACTGAATGAGTGACAAGGATTCTATATATGGATATGATCATGAGGTGTTTACACTAGGTATGAATAATGTAGTACCTCTTCCAAATTCTTAAGAAAAGTACCAACCAAACTCATTGAATTAAGATGTTCTTACCCTAATATTGAATCTAATTATTCTTATTTTTCAATATAAAGATGTGTATATGATAAATTTATTTCATGAGTTCATGTGATAGTGACTTCCATTTTCCTAATAAATTCTTTATCCATAGGTGGTAACATAAATTATTGGGGAGCTGGATTTGGTATTCAATTTTTTTTATTCTGATAAATTATAATGTATTGTTTTAATTTAGTATTATATATGTTTTAGTTTGTTTTTTTTGATATTTTATCATTTGAACTAATGATATTGTTTTTCTAACTTGTATGTGGTTTCATAATTTATTCTATTGGATATAATACATTATAATGAAGAGATATATGCACATTTATTAAATTTTAGAGTAATATTTTTGAATCAGGTTAGTTTCTATGAATGCATAGAAATTAATACATTTCCCATATTGATCCCTTATCCTGATTCTCTATGGATTTTTCAGAGTGCATAAGTTTTAGTCTGACATATATAGATACATATAAGAATTTGATGTTACCCTCAATTTTCCATCCTATGTGGGGGTTCCATAGTAAGGAATACATATGTATAGCTTCATTGTAGTGGTTTTAGGTAAAACATTCTATTGGTGTTCATTGAATTGATGAATCGTATTTTTCTAGCAGTTAAAGAGATGGTTGGACTCACTAGTTTTGATAAAACCAAATCATGTTTTGATAATAACAAATCATGTTTCATTTATATAAAGAATCATGTTTCTCTAATAGGATAATCATTTATGTGAAAATCATGTTTATATCAAAGTAATAACTATGTACATTTAATCGCATTGCTCTCTTGTTTAATCTTAGATTGAAAATTTTCTCTTAGAATGAAAGATCACCGATGAAAAAGTCACTGATTCAAAGGTCAGTATTGCAGTGGTCACCAATGAAATGGTCACTGATGAAAAGGACACCGATGAATGTTGACTGATGAAATGGTCAATAATGACAACGTCGCCAATGCAAAGTTCACCGACGAAAAGGTAACCGAGGAAAGGTCACCAATGAATGGTTACCACTAAAGGCCACCGCTGAAGGTTGTGGATGAAGGTTCCCATTGTGAAAGTCACTAATGGAGGCTACGGATGCACACCTACTATTGAAGCCAACCATTTTTAAGCCTACCATTACCATCATACCAATACTTAATCATCTACTACATACTATGTATAATTTTTAAGATTTTTCTAATGGTTATATTTGGAAAATTTAATGTGTTTGAAATTTTTTAATGCTTATTATAGTCATATCATGAAACTATATATATGGATAGTATGAGGAGAAAGGAGGACCACATGTTATTTACTTATTCATATTGTTGGACCAAAAATATAAAAAAGTAATGACTGAGGAAGGATAAAGATGCAAAAAATTATAGAAAGAGAGATTCCAGAAGTTAAGAACATTCAATCACATACACTATCAACCCTAGGAGTCTCAAGAGGATCATTTCGGATGAAAAATGTCTAGGATACCTTCTATGTTTCATAATCTCTCTATAAACATATGAAGTATAACACTCACATTCTGATTGCTAGAACATGGAGTTATGACCCATTTTTTTATAACAACTTCCAAATTCATGAGCCGAACTACTATTTATTCACCAGAAGGAATGAATTGACAAAACAGAAGCACTTATATATTTCTAAACACAATATTATAATCTTATATCTATTGTATTATTTTATTTTAAATTTTTTGAGAAGTGTGTGTCAATCTTTTACACCACTGTCTCTTGTTTTTTAATTGCAGGGTACATAAAATCCCCACATCAAATTTCACCTATGATTTTTTTCCCACGTATAAATCTGTAAAAGACTATGTGTGGTCTGTATTGTTTGTTTTTTCCATGTAGAATAATGGTAGAGTCTGTGGAACCTAGATAGTTTTTGAAAACAGTTGTAAAGACTGATGGAGGCTATATATCAAGTTTATTGTCAATACAAACTGCATAGTAGCAGGTGATCAGCATGTTGATCGGATTAAGTCTCGTCTTGAGACTGAATAACTTTTTTTACTTTACTATGCACTATATATTTGATATACTCTATTTTATATTGTTTCTGATACTTATAATATCTAAAACATGTTTTTATACATACACTGATAGTTTGTTTTTGTTTTTTTGTGTTGGGTTTTAATTCTGTAATCCTATTTCAAATGTTGAATATTTGTTTACACTAATTTATATGAGGATTAATCACCCTTTGAGAAAATTTTAGACCAACAAAACATTTATATTTTTACTTCCTTAATTAACTAGGTTGTTTAAAAATTAGGGGATCTTTATAAAAAAATTAACAGAAACTTTAAGTAGGAAATCAATTCACCCACCTCCTAGGATTCCACTCCAACCAACATTTCATATCAGTGGTCTTAATTTTTTATTACTATGTTTCAATATTATTATCAACTATGATTTTAGTTATTTATTAAATATCTTAATATTAATTCGATATCTAAATTTTCCATTCATTAATGTCTAATTAACAAAGGATAACAGAGTTGAGGGTTCTACTACTAACAAACCACATTACATTAATGGAAATAACTATGCTTAGTAGAATTTAAAATTGAAAATGTATCTACAGAGCATGGGTCATGGAATCTGGGACACAATAAAAGAAAAACATGTATTAACTGTTACTACTAGGGACAGATATCCTCAGTTGACTAAATCTACATATAACAATAACTGTAAGGTAATGAATTCTTTTTACTATTCTCTAGGTGATGATGAATTCAATAGAATATCTTCATATTCAACAACTTCTGAAATTTGGGATACTTCGGCTATTTTTAGGTGGTAACAAAAAATTTTAAATAAATTAGATTAAATACTTATACTATTAAATATGATAATTTTAAAACAAATCTTGATGAACTTATATCTGAAATGTATCTCATGTTCAATGAAATAGTAAATACAATGAATATTCTTGGGAATACCATGCATATTAATGATTAAATCATGATATTACTATGATGCCTACCTGATAGATGGAGAGGAACATTTGTTTCCATTAGAGAATCATGTTACATTTGAAAGCTACCATTAAAGGAACTAATAGGAAAGCTTATGATTTATGAAGATGTGCTTAAGGTAAATCAAGAAGCATATGAAGAACCTAGAATGAAATATATAGCATTTAAGTCTAAAACCAAAATAAACAAGGACACAGAAAAAGGTTAAGATCTTGTGGAAACTTCTACCAGAAAAGACTCAGACTCTGAAAGTGAGGATGAGATGCCTCATTTTGTTATGAGATTCTAGAGTTTCTACAAGAATAATAAGTTATTTAGAAAGTGAAACTATAAAGGATGTAATGATAGTAATGGCCAGTGTAAGAAGGAAAACAAACGGAATGACAATACAAATGATATAGTCTGATATGAGTGTAATCGAAAAGGTCATGTGAATGTCGATTGCCCCAAGATGAAATTTAAGAAGAAATATGAAGGCAATGACAATGGTTATAAAAATTCTATGAATGATCCATGGACTTCTTCAAAACATAGATTCAATGGATTTGACTCTACAACTATTGAGAAGAATGAACATGAAAATATGTGTTTCATGACAGAGATATATGAGGTAACACTCAATTCCCTTATAGATAATGCTTATAATTCATGGAGTGAATGTGAATTAAATATTGAAAAGATTATTTCTAAGGAAGAACTATTTGAGTAATATTGAATGCATAAGGATGCATTTGATTAACATAGAGATAAATATAAAATATTTAAAAGGCAACAAGATTTAAATTCTAATTATATGTCTGATTTGGATATTGGGAAAGAAAAATTTACTCTGTTGTAAAAAGAAAATACATAACATAAATTATCAAATGTGAAATTAAAAATGGATCATGAAATGATTACTACAGGTAGAAATACATTGAATTAGTTTATAGGGAAACCGATTTCTACAAAATACACCGCTATTCTAGGATATCATCCAGGAAAGGGAAGGATTATTAAAAATAAATTTGTTCTATAATCTAAATAGTTCACTGTTAGTTCATGTTTTGGACCATCTTTTGAATTTTTGGAATGACCTAACAAAGTGTTCTTGTCTCAAAAAAAGTCTATTGATTATAGGAAACACATGATCCCTGTATCAGATCTCTAATCATTACATTATATCCTCTCTGGACCTAAGAAAACTTGGGTTCCAATGTTACCCTACACTAAATCTGTTTTTTAAGAAAATTTATATAGAGATCTTGTAATACTCTATAGTATTTGAATAGTGTATTTTCAAGACATATGACTAGATACTATTCATTAAACAATATCTTAATTATAGTTGATAGTGGACATGTCACATTTGGTGATAATTCTAAAGTGAATATTTTTGTCATATGAAAAATTGGAAACCCTAAAACTATTTTAATTTCAAAAGTATATTTTATTATGGGTTAATGTTCAATTTACTATCTCTCAGTTATGTGATTATTGATTTAATTTTATGTCTGAAAATGATGCATGCAGTGTTTTTAATTCTAAAAAAGATATAATATTTTCTACTCTTAAAAATGAAAATTTATATGCTATTGATTTAAACTCTTTAGATAAGAAAAAAGTTTCATGTTTAAATGCCTTTCATAAGGAATCCTGGGTATGGCACAGAATAGTAGGACATTGAAATGTGCACTAACATAACAAAATAACTAGGAAAGATTTAGTTAGATACATACCTGAATTTGAATTCATACTTAATAAATTGTTTAATACTTTTAAAAAGGTAAAACTACCCAATTTTTCTTTCAAACAAATGAAAGATGTTTCCACATATCAACCTCTTGAGTTGGTTCATATGGATTTGTATGGACCATCTAGAGTTTCAATTTTAAATGGGAAGAATAATGTTTATGTTCTTGTAGATGATTTATCTTGATATACATTGGTATACATTCAATATAAAAAAATTGAAGCATGTTCATACTTCATTAAATATTAAAAATCTATAAAAAATCACAGTCTACATAGAATTAAGTCCCACAGAAGTGATCCTGACTGGGAGTTTGAAAATCAAGATTTTGAATCTTTTTGCACACATAATGGTTGTACTCATAATTTATTTTCTCTTAGGGAAACTCAAAAAAATAGAGTTTTATAATGATAAAAGAAGAACACATCAAGATATTGATCAGAATATTCATAATGAGTACAATCAACATATCTATTTTGGCATTTAATCTATTAATACAGCATGTTACATTATCAATAGAGTCATAATTAGTTCTATTCTTAAGAAGAACCCTTATGAGATTTGGAATAATATGAATACTATTGTTAATTATTTTAGTGTTTTTTATTTCAATGTCTTTATTTTTAACACTATGTATAATCATTACATGTTCTCTTCTATGTGTGATGAACGAATTTTCCTAGGTAACTCAAAATCTAGTAAATATTATAGATTATTTAATAGAAGAAGGAAATGAGTTATTGAATCTGTTAATGTCTAATTTGATGAAACTAATTCACATGAACCCAAAACCTCAGTTTTATCATCATGAAGAATATTTGTAAATTTTGGACATTATTTATAAGGAAAGTTAAATCATAGTGAAAACAAATAGTTATTGAAATTTTCTAGAATCTGTGCATGGGGAATCTGAACCAATAGAAAACCATGAGGAGACTAGTTCAACTATTTCTAGAGGTATTAGTACGCTCATGATTCATTATTTAGATGTTTTAGTAGGTGATTTATATAAAATAACAAAGACTAGATCTTCCCTGACAGACATGCCTGAATATCAAGCCCTTCCTTTATAGCATGAACGTAAAAATATTGGCATTGCAATCAATGATACATTTTGGGAAATTGATATCCAGAAGGATTGAATCCGCTTGAAAGAAAAAATGTTTTGTAATTAGTAGAAACACCTATAGACACATTGAAAATAGGGACTAAATGATCTTTTAGAAATATGAAGGATGAATCTAGAAATTTAGTTAAGAATAAGGATAGACTATTTTCACAAGGGTAAAGTCATGAAAAAGGAATAGAATATGAGGAAACCATTTCACATGTATGTAGACTAGAAGACATTAGGATACTACTAGTTTATTTAGATCATATTAATTTCAAACATTATCGAATGGATTCCAAAAGTGCATTTCTAAATGGGTACATAATTGATGATTTATTTTTCTAACAACCCCTAGTTTTAGAAATCCCCATTTTTGAAATCATTTCATTAACATTCTGATGCCTTATATGGTCTAAAATAAGCTCCATGAGCTTGGTATGATATACTTAGTTCTTTTATTATATAAAACTGTTTTACTAAAGGAATAGAAGATACAACTGTTTTTATTACAAGGTTTTCAATATTTGTTTTAATAGTACAAATCCACGTAGATGATATTATTTTCAAATCATCTAAAAATTCATTGTATACTAATTTTTAAAAAATGAATCAAGATGAATGTAAAATGTGTTTAATGGGGGAACATATAATTTTACATGGTTCTCTAATTGTTCAAAATTAAAATGTTATTGTTTTAAATAAAAGTAAATTTATTAATTTTCTTTTAAAAATTTTGGTTTGGATGGAAATAATGGTAGTGTTACACCTATAAGTACCAATTGCAAGTGGAATGTTAATGAAACTAGTAAACCAGTGGATCAAACCAATTACAAAGGTATGACTGAGAGTCCACTCTATCAAAATTCTAGCTGACCCAATATTATGTTTATTGTATGAATGTGTGATCTTTTTTAAGCTAATCCCATAGAGTCTCTTTTAACTACTATTAAAAGGATTTTTAAATATATCAATTATACTAAAAACATAAGAATATTTTATCTAAGATGAAAATTATTTTATTTATAAGTTATTTTGATGCTTACAATGTTGGTTCCAAGTTATATTGAAAAAGCACCTATGGAACATGTCATAATTTGAGCAAGTCAGTAGTATCATAGTGTAGTGAGAAATAAAATTATGTTGCATTATCTACTGGTGAAGCTGAATATATAGCTGTTGGTAGTATTTGTGCTAAAATTCTACAGATGAAACACAATATTCAAGATTATTGATACCAAATCAATCATTCCTCTATAAACTATGATAATAAAATTTATATTAATATCAATAAAAATCAAATATTTCATGCTCGGACAAAGCATATTGATGTGAGACATCAGTTCTTGAGAGATCATTATAAATGAGGGGTATCACTCTTGAATTCATTTGAACTGATCACCAATTGGTTGATATATTCACAAATCTTAAGAATTATGAGAAGTCAAATTAAATCAAAAATGAGTTATGTATGACAAAGTTTATGTTTGGGACATCACCATTGGGACTTCCCAGTTGGACTTCACCGTTGGGACCTCACCATTGCGACCTCAGCATTGGTACCTCACCATTGGGACCTCATCATTGGACCTCAGAATAGAAACCTTACCATTGGACATCACTATTAGTACCCTAACCCTTGTAACCTTACAAATAGATGTCTTTTCTAGGAATTCACGTTTTTCACAATCGGAACCTGAAACGTTTTTATTATTTCATATTTATTTTTCTCGATTTGTTTTCATATCCCTAAATGAAAAAATTAATATACAAACCACATTTTAATCCAATTAAACTCTCTCCAGAATCGTTTTCTCCCTATACCTAGAACTCAACCCTCTTCTGAAACCCTCGATCAACTCCAAATCACATTTCAAGAGTGAAGAGATCATTGGCCACTGATTAAGGTGATGGACTGAATCCTAAGAGACCTCGAGCCGAGTCCACTAGTGGAATATAGGTAGTAACAAAACTGTTCAAACCTTATCTTTCAAAGAGGTAAATCATGGTTGACAAAGAGATATGTTTCGAATGGTTGCTAACGAGATGGTATTTAGTGATGAAGGCACTTGAAGCTCAAGAGTGGGTCGAATGATTTGATAACAACAATAGACCCTATTTCCTATAGTTAGTGGTAGATTTTTATGAGGTTTTTAAATTAAAATAAACTGAGAATGAAAATAGAATGTCTTCTAGGGTAAATGAAGTATGTGTGAGCTTCTCATTAGTTGAAAGGGATCTGTGTTTGAGAGTACCACATGAAGGAATTTTTGACTACTACTCAATAGTGGTGCCTACCACTAGTTAGATCATATATTATGAAGAAGCATTAGATGAACTAATAGGGAATGTGATCCCTAGTAAAGTCATTGTTTCTGAAATGGAAGAGGACGACAATTTGTTGTTTAAGTTTACTCAGTATATCTCGAGTCCTATGAGAGAGAAATTTTCTACCTTGAAATATCAAGACATATTTCTTTTGTATCTGTTGATGCATGTACAAAAGATAAATTTGTTTTTTCCACTAATGAATCAATTAGAGGGTATTA
Organism: Viscum album; assembly: GCA_963277665.1. Lineage (NCBI taxonomy): Eukaryota > Viridiplantae > Streptophyta > Magnoliopsida > Santalales > Viscaceae > Viscum > Viscum album. The sequence continues at coordinate 2,101,691,327 of OY728128.1, read as the reverse complement.
CAAATCCTAGTTCCAAGTCTAATGCATTTTTCATTCCATATTGATATCCTTCATGTTAAAGGTGAAAGGAGTTGTTGTAAATAGGGATGAAATGGTTATATTAGGGGAAAATTTCTGTATTACTATGATACATTTCATGTTGATGAAGGTAAATTAGAACCCTTGTAAAATAAGCCAGGTGCATAATAATGCTAATATATATGATGAATTCCACTCTATTTCGCATCCTACTAGGACTAAGGATAATAGAGACCTTGGTCTATAACCTGATGAAGTGGACCATGCATATTCAGATAAAGAAGAATTGTTTTTTACTATGAAAGATAGATAGGATTGTCTTATAGATGACACGAGTGATCATTACCTTCCCTCAAGTGCTCATGCTAATACTGTATCAATTGGTGTTCCTATAAAACAAAAGTGATTTTCTAGAAGGGATATTGTCCTAAGGGACAGTGATGATGATGAAGCAAGTGGTTAAGAAGGTGTAGAAAATGTCATCATACACATTAGAGAGACCTCACCTGAGGATGAGGACACTAAATATAGTCATGATGACTTTGATATAGTTGCTAATGCATGTGAAGTGGAATATAAAAGTTTTAGTCCCTTGATAGGGAATATCGAATTTGAAGAAAGTGTAGATGAATAGGATGTCGTTTCATTTGAAGACGGAATTTATTTGGTAGTAATTGATGATTCTATAGATGAAGTGGCAGTTATCTCTAATGTTGATGTAGTTGATCATGGTGGTATGGCAGAGATTGATGTGATTTTTCAAGGGAGTGCTCCACGTGATGTTGAGGAACCTATTTACATGGGATTAGTTATTGTCACTCATGGGATAGAATACAAGTCTGAAGAACCTAGATTTGTGGTCTTGGGTTTAAACTACAGATATTCTAATTATGACTAGCCTATCATAATTCCACATATTCCTATTGTTTCAGAACCCACAATATATCTACCAGTAGTGCCTCAGCCACGAGACTATGATGTAAAGGACGATTTTGAATCATTGAAATCTGATTTGATGATGCATATTAATGAGATATCTGATGGGATAGAAAGAAAAGTTGCCATAAATTAAGAAATTATAACATCTATTGTGGACTGTATACTTTAGACCTCTCACTAAATGTTTCTACATGATGTAATGGACTCTCAAATTTAGGTCAGAACCTTTGAAGAGTCTATAGAATATTTGAATAAGCCAGTTACCAGTTTAGAATCATATATGGATTTAAGGGATTAGGTGGACAAAGATCTTAAATATGTTAACAGTGTGGTCCAGAAAATGGTTATTTGTTTGAGTACATTAAGAAGTCCATGGAGACACATGTGAGTTGACAAGACGCTGATGTGAATAATATGATTAGTGGTCTAACCAAATCCATTAAAGCGAAAGTGGCTTTCACTATGGAACCTTTGTGTGCATCTTCTTTATCTTCAGTTACACCTCCTATTGATCTAGAAGCCTTCAGAGTAGTTGTTAGAGAGGAAGTGGAGAAGTTCCCAGGTGCAAGTACCTTAAAACCTCATTCTATGACTCCAGTCATTTCAAATACCAGAGAAATTTATAACCCTATGTAAAATTATTATTGTAACCCGGTCAAGATCTAAAGGACATCATAGAACAAGTTTATTTCTACTACAAAAGGGTATATACTAAGCTTCAGATGGATGGTCACTTTAAGCAGCTATTAGAAAATGTGAGGATTCAACCTATCAGTAATTCCTTTATGGATCAGGTTAGCAGGATTAGAGATTTTACTCCTTCCTTAGATATATTTATAGAGAATAAAGATGATTTAATATCAACTATGGAGAGAGGAGAAAGTATTATTATTGATTTTAGAAATCTTCTTTTTCCACTCATCCATATGGAATTCACTCGTATCATTGTTTTTATATCTTTACCTTCTTCCACTACGGCCTCAGGATCTACCAGTGCTGCTCCATTGATGACTCCATCATAGGCCATCAGAAGCTTGACCCCATGATTCCTCAGAGATCTACTCACTATAGCTATACTGATGCCTCTATAGAAGATCCCCTGAATTTTCTCACTACTACGCCTCTAACTATTCCTCCATCTTCATATCCATGACTCCTCAGCTTCAAATGATAAAGATTCCATGTACATATCTAATGTGGATTGAATTTGGGATGTCTTAGTTGATAGGTATATTTATACATTTTTTTATCTTTTATTCATGCTTCATTAATAATAACATCCTATTTTGTATCTTTTTGTATTCATACCTTTTCGGTAATCACAAAGGGATAAATTTTATTCGGCTAACTGGAATCATTGAATATATATACTATATACAATACACAAGGTTCAATTTTACTTCTATAAACCTTTGATGATATTATAAAATGTGATTAACAGTAATTCAAAAACTACTTACATAAATTGTGATTATCCATAAGGAAGAGATTGATGGAATCACCTGTTTTGATATTTCAAAATAATGTTTTTCTAATCCCACATCAGATTTCATTTATATAAAGCATCATGTCTATCTTATAAGATAATAATTTGTGTGAAAATATTGTTTAAATCAATGTAATAACTATGTACTTTTAATCTCACTTATCTCTTGTTTAAGATTACTGTGCAATGTTTCCCTAATTATGAAAGGTCACAAATGAAATGGTCACTGATGCATAGGTAACTTATGAAAGGTTGCCGATGCAAAGGTCACTAATGAAATGGTCACTGATGCAATGGCCACTGATGAAAAGGTCACTGAGGAAAGTTCAACGATGAAATGTTACTGGTGATGGCCACCACTGAAGGCTTTCTCTAAAGGTTACCATTGAGAAGGTCACCATTGAAGGCTACTGATGCACACATACTATTGAATACTACCATTTTCAAGGCTACGTTACCATTCTACTGATACTTACTCTTCTACTACTTACTGTGTCAAATTCTTAAGAGTACTCTAATGGTCATATTTGGTAAATTTAGTGCATCTGATATTATTTAATGATGATTGTATATATATATCAATAAATTGTATATGGGGATAGTATGAGGTATGAGGAGGACCACACATGATTTACTTATTCTTATTTTTTGACCTCAGATATGAAAAATAGAATACCGTGGAAGGAAAATAATACAAAAAATTACATAAATAGAGAGTCGAGAGGATAAGAACCATTCGACCACATACACTGTAAACCCAAGGACTCTCAAGAATGTCATTTTGGAAGAACAATTTCAAGGGTAACTTCTTTGATTCATAAATTCTCTATCATCACAAGAAGCAGAAAAGTCACTTCTTGAATGCTAGAACCTGGAGTTGTGACACTCTGTTTTGGCAAAAACATACAGAGTAAATAGACGAACTATAATTTCATAAATCCAATGAGTTATGAGCTTTAATACCAACACATTTTTCTTTCTAAAATAAATATAATAATCTTAGATCTATTGTGTTCTATTATTTTACATTTATGAGAAGTATGTGTCTTTCTGTTACAAAAATTGTTTCCTATGCTGGGATTGGAGGATAATAAAAATCCTCACATAAAACATCACCTAAATTTTGTTTCCCAAATATTAATATATAATTGACCGTTTTTATTTTGTAATGGTTTTTTACCACAATGAACTGTGTTAGATGGTGTGAACCCTAGACTGTTTTTGAAAACAGTTGTAAAGACCAATATACACTGTGTGTCATGTTTATTGTTTATATAAACTACTTAGTGGTAGGTGATTGCCAAGTGGAGAGGATTAAGTTTCGGATTGATACAGAACCTCTTGGGTAACTTTTCTGTGAACTATATTTGTGTAGTATTCTATTTTATCTATTTTTCAAGGCTTATAATTTCTAAAACAAAAACTGTTTTTATACTTTTGTCGATAGTTAGTTCTGTTTAGTGTGTGTTGGTGTTTAATTCAGTACACCTATTTCGGATGATGAGGAATTGTTTTACACTGATTCAAGTAAGGACTAATCATCCTTTGAGAAACATGTAGACCTGGTAACATTTATATCTCTAATTCCTTAATTAACTAGTCTATTTCAAAATTTATGGATCTTTATAAAAAGTATTTAAAAGAAATTTTTAGTAGAACTAAATTCACCCCCTCTAGAGATTCCACTATGACCATCAGATATGACTCAAAGATCCTAAATAGGTGGTATATAAACACGTATACATAGGAAGAAGGATAATAATTTCAGTTTTTTTGAAATAAAATAACAAATTAGTTATTTATTCATATTCCTATGAATAATGAGGTTAGTTTGTGTGTGACTGCCAAATCTAATGTTTAGAAGAGGGAAGGAAGATACTAGATAGACCTATATGATAGAGCAAACATTTTGATTTTTGTATAACATTTTGTGGTTTGGGTGTTTATTATGAATTCCAATTTGTAAGTGGTGTTCGAAGTTTCCTAGGATGAGTATCCAAAAGAGTGAAATGATGTGAAATTCATTAACCATGTCCTCCACCATGAAGATCATTTATATTCATTGATGAGTAGTGTAATGGAAATCATCATGATGTATGTGATGTATATAAATGACCTAGAAACATCTGATATGATCTAAAGTATGAAACATGTCTTATTTACATTTTAACATAAACTCATAATCACTTTTGTTATCTATTTTCAACTTACAATATCTATATATTGTTAACAAATGATTACAGTGGTGCCCCTATCCCAAATGAAATATCTGTAGACTCTTACTATAAGATGTCACATTATTACTGACATAATCTAGTTTTGTAATAATGAACATGGTGTAGAGGGTCTTCATGGGTTCTCATTGTTGTTGTCTTCAATCCATTTGTAATTTTTGGTTATATATAATTACAATCTATTTTATATTACATAATTTATTATGATGAATAGAGTTTGACATTTTTATTATACAATGGATCAATATTCTACTTTTTGTTCGATAGACACCATTAGATGTGTTGATAATGTTTTCTTCATAGGATTTTTTAGTTAATATTCTACCAGTTGTTGTGTTATGATATATGTAATGTTGACACCTAATATGATAATCTATTATATTGGTGGTGGATTAGTGGTCATTGTTCTTGAGGATGATCCATGGCAATCCTCTCATCCTGTAGACTACATATACATAATATATAACATCATAACAGCTCCAATATCATCTATAACTTATTATATGGATCTTATTGAGCTAATGTAGACAATGGATAACATAAAAGACCTTATAATTTTTTTTAAATCATGTGTATTTTTTTGTATCTGTATCGATGTTTTCCTAGAATATGTATTGATAATCAATGGTCTATGTCTACGTTCATCACCTATATCAGGAATCTGTTATGTATAATTATTCTAATCCGATAATATAAAAACACTATAACTACTTTGTAATATCCGGATCCGGGTACCACCCAGAATTTCCCAGAACCCGTTTGGTTACATAACCTAAAACGCATATCCAAAAACTCTAGAGGATTCTGGGTAGTTTCAAGGGCTGAGGTGTCATATTGGGGAAACAATTCCATCCTTGCTAGGGTATAAATAGTTGAATGAAAATGTAAACAAAACAGAAGCATTAATTCCATCAAAAGTAACCAGCTGAACATTAAAAGTAAATCCAACAGAGGCCACAATATATATATGATTCATGACACATGTGTCTAAAAAATGTATACAAACAAGACAGAATGCTATTAATACAAAACATAAAAAATTATATAAACTCATGTAAACTCTAAGAACATAGCAAGCCTCATCTTAGTCCCATGATGTCTAGCTCCAACATCAATCAAGCACATGATGAAAAACGAGAATTCCCTTATATATAACTACAATCATATAATCTATTTGGTTCCAAAATGAAGAACCAAATAGGGTGTGAGGAGAATCCAAGTAAAAAACCACCAATAGGTCACTACCTAACAATACCTGAATATATAGAGAAACTAATAAGAAAAATGAAGCAATAAACCTAGAAGTACTCAAAAGTAAACAATCCTATATTTTTCTATTACATTCATTTACATTTTCATTTATTCAATCCATTTAATCATGTAACCTCATAATCTAGCATGGTCTCTGTATTCCATATGTAATGTAACAAAATAGACATCTCATAAGACCATCTAATCAATCATTTAATACCATGTCCATGATTATTCTTTTGATTGGTATACTCATCACAAATATAATTTTTTTTAATAAACAACCCTTTGGGAGGTTTTCACTATCTATCCCCTCTTTTCTAATGTAGTATCACTAAATTATGGAATGACCCCTTGGGAAAGCTCTCATATGCTAACCCTTTGGCCTAAAATAGTATCAATTCATTACAAATAGCCAGATAGAATAATCTCACAGTCTAAACCCATGGGCCCAACATTCATTTAGTCAAATCATAATGATCACTTTGGAATATCTCACATTGTAACCAAAAAATCATTAATGAACACATGGGAAGCTCTTATGGTTTACCCCCATTGGGAAGCACTCACAGTCCAATACTATTTAGTCAACATTCACAATGTATATCACAAGATTTTCATATAATTAACAACTCCATCCTATCAAAACCAGGCATGGAAAGCATGGAAAACCTAAAAATCATTGTAGAAAAACAAGCTGTAAACAATCAACCAATGGAAACACACCCATGGTGTGTCCCATAAATAATTCATATAACCTTATGCATAGGAAACAAATCATAATTAATCTGTCAAGAAAAATCAGGTAATAATCATGGTTAAATTCTAAATCATGAAATACCAAAAACATGATTATTCATCACTTTTAGCATATATGATCAATGAAAAACGATAAAAGGAAAAAACCACCTACCATGATGTTGTACGATCAATAAATGTGAACTTCTCCCATTGAATCGACCTATATCGGCATAGATCAACAAAAAAGTGAAAATTTACCAACCATGAATAACTCACAGGAGAGAAGAAATTAGAAATAATGTCTCTAGGGGTTTTGAGAACTTACAGGTAACATTCCAACACACCTTATAGCGTCTCAATCAATGAATATACTGAGAATCAGGAGGGGTTTGATGTTCATCGACTGTTATGTTGACCAACTGTATGAACAATGGTGAGAAGTAGACATTTACATACATAAGGCATGAACCCGTTACGATATATCAAATAAAAAACTGCATGTCCTGCCCATTAATACTACACGCCAGGTAGTAGCCTTAATTGGATCTCAACTTAAGTTGTGGGTCAGGTCACCACATGACCTTTTACTCGGCTGTTACATGATAAATACATAGCTATACATTGAAACTGGGTAAATGGTCTATACTAGTATGTGGAAGGCATGTGCTAAAAAAATCCTTATTTCTTACGTTTTACTCAAAACCACCCAAAATCTTGATCTATACCTAAAATGATGATCTAGGTGTTTACATTATTCCCCCTTAAATAAATTCATTATCGAATTTCCATTCAAAGGGTAGTGAATACCAATATTCGAACAACTATATTCACTATGATCACACATCATGCTCCCTCACCCAAGTCTCAACGGGAACTTTCCCATGCTTCCATGGAACCCATTACATAGGAACATGCTAGAAATGGAGAACCATGATGATGTCATCCACAATCCAAATTGTTTGCTCCTTGAAGGACCAATCCTCCTCTATCATATCCTACATAGGTTGGAAAACATGAGACATGTCTGAAAAGTAACTTCTTACCTGAGAAACATGAAATAATTTGTGCATAGACTGATACCTATGAGGTAACTCTAAAAGATATCAAACAGCCACGACTCTTTCCAAAACCTCAAATGAACTATTGTATCTCTTTGAATGCTTCCCCTACCACTTAATCCACATGTATCCCAACCATGGTGTGACATGGAAGAAAACCTGATCTCTAATCTTTAACTCCATAGGTCATGTCCAACAACCAGGATAATATTTCTTCCTAGACTGTATAGTAGCCTTCTAATTTTGAATCTACTCCACATTACCAATGGTCTCTTGGCCAAGACGATGTCCCATCATAGTAACCTCTCCAATATCTTTCCAAAATAGTGGTGATCATCATGGCCAACCATAAAAATCCTTGTAAGATTTTATCTGAATCGTTGCATTGAAAATATTTTTGTAGTAAAACTCCACCAGGGGTATGGGTATCAACCAAGATCCCTTGAAATCTAGGAAGCATGCTCGAAGCATGTCCTCCAGAACCTGAATCATGTGTTCCAACTGAACAACTATCTAGGGAAGGTATGTTGTACATAGAGGTAACTATGTACCCAATGCCCTTCGTAGTCCCTACCAGACATGAGAAGAAAACTAGGCATCTCTATCTAATATGATAGAGTTCATAACCCCATGAAAATATTATATCTTTCAGATATACATTTTTCAATGCTCATCAACACAAATAGTTTACTTAATCGATAGGAAATGTGAAACCATCATGATTTTTTCAACAACAACCCATATAACATCATTAAATCATGGTGATATCGATAGAATTATCACAAAATCTATTGTTACATCACTCAAATTCCACTAGGGAATGGGTAGCTGTTTTAGAATCCTGATGGGTCACTGATGATATTCCTTCACATGCTGATAGGTGGAACATCTCTAAACGAAACCAATGACATCCCTCTGCATACCCCGCTACTAATACATATAATGTAAATCTTGATAGTTCTTGGTGACAAAAATATGAACCTCCCATGATTAGGAATGAAAATCATTCAACAAATCATCATATATGACCACTAACATTCATTTTCATTGATGAAAACACAAAACCTCATCCTAATCTACGAGAAACCCTTGAGTAGGGTCCTTATCTGGAACATTATCCTGTATGACTATTCCTTAAGGGTTTGATAGATTCCCCATTCAAACTCAATCTAGGAGAGTATGGGTAACAGATATAGAAGAATGAAATGCCTACCCCTGTATTTCATGCTCCTCCAAAAGCATCTCAAGTAATAGAGACACAATATTACACTCACTACATGCCTCCCAAACTACCTGTATCTGAGTCCTCTTGCTCAATTCATCGACCATTGTGTCGCCTTTCTCAACAAGTAGGAATTCTCAATGTTAAAATAATCAATGTACTCAACTAACCTTTAATATCTGAAATTCATATAATCTTAACTAATGATATAATGGGGCTTTTTTTGTCTTTGTACACCATGAAAATCACTCCCAAAAGATATTGTGTCTAACTTCTCAAAACATCCATTACAACAACTAACTAGAGATCATGTGTTCGGTAATTAAACACATGTGGCCTCAACTACTAAAATTTGTATGCTACAACTCCTTCCCCCTATAGAATCATTAATCCCATCATAATACCTGATGCATCGTAGTATGCTATGAAATGGTTTCCCAACTTTAGAGAAATCATTATCGGTACAGATTTCATTCTCAATTTTATCTTCTAAAAACATGAATCATAGAAAATATTCCATAAGAACATAGTATCCTTCACACTTAGGCATCTTAGTGGTGATAATAAGTGTGATATTTCTTCAATAAATCATTTTTAGTAACCATCCTTCCTGTAAAATTCTGAAACTCATAGGTGTTCTTTGAGTAATCCCAGGAAACTACCACTTTCACCTTCTCTGAGTAAACTGATACGCATGAATCTTACAAGACATGTCCTATGAAGATAATATACTCCATTAAATGTGGAAATTTCAGAGCATATCGTATAACTTATTCCCTCTTGGTGTAATCAATATGATCAAAATATAGATTGAATGGTCATGTCGATTGTTAAACTACCCAAAGATATCATCCAAGAAGACTACCAAAAAATAATCCAAGTAAGGATCTAACACTCGGTTCATCCATTCCATGAGAACTGTTAGTAGGTTCGTGAGACCAAATGGCAATAAAAAATACTCATATAGACTATAAATTCTTCAAAATGTTGTAAGATGTATATCTGATGGATTAACGCACAACTGATGATAATTGGATCTCAAGTCAATCTTCTAGAACACCTTGGCTCTTTAAATCTGTCAAAGAGATCATCAATCCACAGGGAGGGATATCGATTCATGACCATCAAATGGTTCATATTCTGATATTCGATACTATTTCTTACAATACCATCCACCTTCATTGAAAAAAGGATTGGCAAACCCCATGGAGATGTACTGGGTCAGATGAAACCCTTTTCATATAACTCTTCTAACTACTTCTTGAGTTATTTTAACTATGTTTTACCCACCCTATATGGATGACTAGACAATAGTGCCACTCCTAGAACAATCTCAATAAAGAAATCTACACCTTGCTATATAGATAAAAATGAAACATTGGATTGAAAGGCATCCATAAAATTATCCACCACTAGAGGAAAGATCATCTTGGATGTCCCCTGGTCATCCAGATATTGTCTAGAAAAATAGTATATAATTCCTCCCAACCTTTGATGCTCAGATCAATCTCTTCATTCCTATAAAATCTTTTCTCCATTTTTTAGAAAATATCAACCCTATGGATATGTAAAACTATCCTTATGGGGATAGTAGTCAACGATGGCCTGAAAAGAGACTAACCGGTCCATTCTGAGAATGACATCGAAGAATGCAATCTCAAAGAAATAGGGGTCCCACATGACGTGACACCCACAAAACTTAAGAGGGAACTTCTTTTATTTATGTACACTAGCCATCTTAATCCCCAATAGGGTGTCTGGTGTCATAACATCATCACAATTAATGATACAGATCCCATGGATCATCACAATGAAAATAGTTATAAAACTATATAAATCCCTGAGATCGAAAGGAGAATAATCTAAAACTGAAGAAACTATAATCGTAACATTAACCATATATGTTCTAAGATCCTACTAAGGGAGGGAATTTTCCATTGCAAAATTATATTTTATATTGTGGCCCTGTGACCCAGCTTGGCTACCTTAGGCTGATCCACCCTATTGTCACTGAAACCCTATCACCTAGCTACCACATCCTTGAACAACTTTCTTAGACTACATGTCATAAAGACTCCAGTTCCATGACTTATAAAAAACTTTTGGTCCTGATACTGAACATGTAATCAAAATAAATCACTTCTTATACACCATAAGTGAAAACATCTTGCAAACACATAGAATACGAACCATATTTCCACAAGATCAACACTTGAATAGTTACCTCAGGAATTGTGGTCTTATATGCCCACTCTTTATAACCTGGTAGCACACCATAAGGATACCTGATGAAACAACAATATTGTTCCTCTTTCTATAGGTCTAAAGACTTCCATCCCTAGAAACTAAAACACCATAGTTCGTAGCTCCAAAGTCCATCATATTTCACTTTGTAATCATCTCCTTGTTTACTATAGAATTCACATAGTCAACCACAAAATAATTACTTGTGATCTGATGTCATGCCTGAGACCATCCTCAAATAACCTAGCTAATGATATCTCATAAACTCCCAAAATAGGTGAGAAGGACTAAACCACTGTAAAGTTAGATGAATAATCCACCAATGAAAGAGGACCATTCTCTAAATGCATGAACTCCCAGTCCTGGTCGGACATAAACATCTCAAGGTAAAAGTAATCATAGAAAGACCACTAAAACTCTTCCCAAGTGACATCTTGATGTCTTCCCACCTATAAAAAAACATCCCACTATCTCTTGGAATAATCGAAAAGCATTAATGTTGCGTTCTTCACCCTCCTCTCAAGATGTGTCTCTATATGTATGATGATAGAAAACATGGCCTCTAATAATGCCTCTATAGCCAGTGGTCCTCCATCCCATGAAAAAGTTAGAGGATGATTCTTATATAACACCCAAATCAACTCTCCTATTGTCAGGGCATGATATAGTGCTCCCTGAAAGGTTTGCATCATCTTTATAAATGATTCAAAGAACTATGTATCAGAAACATCATCAAGTATAATAGTTGTTTCCATGACTGGCATGATGGGAGGATATAATGGTAATCCATATTATATAATTTCTAGTGTCTGATCATCACCCTATAAATCGTGCAAAACAATAGGATGTCTCGGCGACATGAATCAGCAATGTCATTTTCTTTCCTTTGTATAATATTATAAAGGACCACAACATAGTTGTAAAAGAACATAATAGGAGAAGGAAAACATTCACGTTTTACAAAAGAGGGATAAATAGTGTGTAGAGCCACTACACCATGTGTTACCTTCAAAATAAAACATGATCATGAACCTATGCCATCCAGGACGTGTAACACTTATACACATGGAGTGTTCCACTTGAGACACGATGTGTACATGACTATTCCCTCCAACCCATATAATTTTACCTCACTAGAGCTATATGTTTCTTCAGGTGTAACATTACAAAAAATTCACACCCGAGACATGGTATGTATATCAAAAGTTAAAACCACACCTGGAATTAGTCAAAAAACATGATACATGGGCCATTATAGCATGACATGTACTCCGAGTACACGGTGTGGTCTAAAAATAGTTTAACATCCCAATGTTTATGCTCAAATAGTCAGTCACATGGTCAACACATACACAGAATGTACATATGGTACACGATGTGTATATAATAATGTCATTAATTATAGAATATAATCACACATGGCATGTCTTCCTAACATCGCATGCCATGTTCTCTTGGTTTTCTGGAGAATATTCCCTTGAAACTTTTCTAGAACCTGTGAATCATAGAATTTGGACAAGTCATGCCAGGATCTAATCTGTGAGTTCTGATACTCACTACAAATCAATGATTCAATACTTATTCATATAATATATTAAAAAATTAAATTAATGTACCTACATGATCCACAAATTTCAAATCCATGAGGGCCCAAAACACCTCAGGGACAAATGCTTAACATCAAGTCGAATTAAAATTTACATATACTAATACTCTATCAATATAGAAAGTATTATATTAGGGTATCTATTGCAACAACATGCATATATACATGTTGTGTATTAGCCTTAATCGGCCCCTGGCATTAGTGGTCTTCTCGGTCACATGAAGGCAATGTACTCGGTCATTACATGGCCAATACATGGCTATACGTGATAACCGGGTACAAGACATGTACCTGGAATTACATGTCATGTGAATAAGAAATATGTATTTATTCATTTCACATCAAAACCACCCAAAATCAAGATCCCTGCCTAGAAAATAAGATCCCAGTTATTAAATAGTTTATGGGATAATTTTTTATTAACTTAAGTTAGAGCCTTATATGTCACAATATTTACATTCCCTAAGTAGATATTTTGAAGATAACATTCGAAATACACTATGTAAATTTACATTTTATAGTGTTTACCTTATGTTTAGTGAAAATAATGTATATGTTTCTAGTCTATTCATGCTAGATCATCCAAACCTTCAACGAATGGTGAGTGGTTTTCTTAATTAAATATTACTCCACCTCTTTAAAAACATAGAAAACCAGGATAAGAATTAGAGGCTCATTCTAGAAATAAATTTTGATGAAAAACAATATATACACTTTAAAAGTATTGGTTTTATATTATAGATGTCATATATCATATTAAAGTCTTCAAAAGTGGGTGGAATAAACCTAGAACTACTGACTATGATAGTTGGACTATTTTTTAGTCAAGTTTTATTTTGATCAAGTTATGTGTATTTTAAAGGATGAAAGGGTACTATAATATATTCATGGACAATTTCAATAGTATTTTGGGCTCTAGGATTGACCTTACTCGATGTTCACATTCATTCATTTAGATTAAGATATGTTAGTTTTATTTTTGAGGAGATGAAGAAGAGATTTATGAGTTCTCATATTCAAATCACTCTTGTGGTGGTAGTGAGTGCATGGTTTCATTTGATGCATCCAGAGTTGGTGTGGGTATTTCACTAATTTATATATATGTGTCAATATATAGTTGTTCCATAAATTTTATACATCTCATGAAGAAATATGATACCCATAATTTTCATTTCAATGTGGTAGTGTTCACTTCAATATATTATATTCATGATATTATTATTTTTTTATTGTCTATAGAGACTAAAATAGTCATAGGTACATATTTAATCCAAAGGATCTTATCCTAATAAAAATTCATTGGTTGGAGTTTCTAAAATACACTGTGTACTTGACTGTCTATGATCCCAGGAAAGGAAACCCTATAGGTGATTCAATTAGAATTAAATCCCTTTATATGACTTTTGGATAGGCATCTAGATGATATTATCTTTTTTACTAAATTTTTTGGATGAGATAGAAATATTTTTCCCTTGATTGATGGTGGTGTTCCCTCCATGTATTCAATTTGTGATAGAATCCCTTTTGTTAGTCATGGATTACATGGTTTGGAGTGAAATTATATTCCCATGTGACACAGAATTTTGATATGCCAATGTGGAGGAGAACGTCATCCTATTCCAAGGATATTCATTGGTTCCCGCCAAATGGCTTATTTATATGCTCAGTTATATTCTTATATCATACTTATTTTTTTTTGTGAGATAGATGATGGTATACAAGGATAACTGATATTAATTATTATAGTCAACTGTGAAATAATGTGTCAATGGTTTGATTTCATAGTTCCTCACTTGTTAGTAGATTAATAATTAGTATCCTATTGAAGATGGTTTTTGACAAAAGGATGAGGTGATTAAGTGAAATTGGGATTGAATATGGACTGATTTGAATGTGGTTCTTCATCGACCTATAGTATAGATTGAATCTATCTAGCTGATTATCAAATGATTAATACATTAGGCCCACAACATTTCTATTTATCAGAAATGTAATGTGGATATATTTAGACACTTGTATATATAGTATATTTTCTAATTATATTGGGATCCATTGATGATAATTGCCATCAACTATTTTTCATTTATTTCATGTTCATGGAAGTTCTTTTAGGAGGAAAACAAGATTTCGTTGTGTATGTGTATAATGTTTCTTGCTCAGACAAAGGATTACACCATGTATATTATATACTTTCATGAATATGTGTTAAGGGATTGGGTGTTCGATTTTGACTAGAGCCATTGGTGTCATGTTCAATTAGATTATTTCAAATATAAAAAATAATAATACCACACTATTACTAGGTAAAATTTATTACCCTATATAGTAGAGAATTTTGGTCACTCTAGTAATGGTTCATGGTAAGAGAGTAATCATTAATGGTGTTATAGTTGATATGGTTCAGATAGATAAGGTTCATTTAATCTAAGAGTGTATGTGGATACCTCAATTATTAGAAGAGAAAATTATGCAATGATGGTGTTCCATAGAGTTTGAGAATATAGAAAATGTGGTATTTATGGTATCTTGATGACACAACCTGCAAATATTTAGTTTAGAAGGAATGTTATCCTTAACATTTATGGGTTCATTCTAGATTCTACATAATGGGGGTAATTGTTTCTTACATCTTAGTGTTCCACCATAGTTTGACCTGGAGGATATAATTTATCACATGTCATAGATGAAGTGATATGTTCATGAAGCACTATAATTTATTTACCAGGGTGAGATGTATATTGAGTATTGTTTCACCATTTCTGTGTATAATGTTTTGATTGAAAACTAATGGGAGGGGGATCTTTATGGATAATACATACTATTAATATGTGTATTTTGGAATCCTGATAACTGTCAGAAGGTCTAAAGGGAGTTTGATAACCATATATGGGATCATTATCATTACCATTTTATGTATATGGTTATTTTCTAAAATACATGATGGAATGCAAATTATAAGGAATATATTTTTTGTTGGAAAAGTTAAAATATCTTAAATGACCATTTTGTGGTCGGTAACTAATATGGTTCATTAATTTTACTCCTTTGGGGATTTAGAACATTATAAATATAGTATACCATTGTTAGATCACACATGTGTTCACCGGAATAATTATTTCCAATATAAATCACAAATTAGATGGGAAAACTGACTTCCTGCTTACAACCAAAATAGTGTTTTATCCTAGGGTGATATATCATTTATTTGTATAGTTTTCCCTTAACATGATCTATAATGAGTGGAAAAACTAATTTAATTAAATAATTAATTTCATAATTAAATTATATTTCCCAACACATCCACATAATGTCATTACCATCTACTATTTGTAGGTTTGTATTCAAAAACCCTAGATTAAGATAATGATTTATTGGAAGTGATCAATTACATCCAAAGAACTCAGGGAATGTAATTCAACATAAAATATTCCCAATGATTCGATGGGATGTTATCTTCAACAATGATTGATCCGTCAATTATGTAAGTATTTTCTATTTCTACATCAATCAATTTTTTCATGATTTATATAAATAATTAATTATTTTCAAGTTCATTTTTCATTTCCATAGCCTTATATTTGATCAAATACTATTTATATCCATATAATTATAAATCCACAACTCTTTACCAGTTTTTATATATTACTACTGGATTTACGAACAAAAAATGGTTCCACAACATTATCTAGATAATTATTAAATAAGAATATAATTTTCTTCATATATTTTCCACATATTTATCAATTGATTCCAACTACAACTTCGATGTACATCAGGATGATGAATCAATATGAGACAAGAAAATGATTAAGACATATTTATTTATACTGATGAGTTCTATAATTATAACAATGATTAAGAAATAAATAGTTGATGAAGATAAATATTGAATCAAATGATAGTGAGACTACATGGGATAGTGTGTAAGAGATATGTATGATTGACAAGAGATTGATTAAAATTATTTTGAACACATTCTTTTTTGAAAGATTTAATAAAATGGATATTATAGACAAAACAAGTTTATGAGAAATTTAGGGAATAATAGATCATGATCCTCGGTGATATTATTGATGATGAGGAAAATTTGGTTATCCTATAAAATTTGGGATAAGAAGGTAACAACATGACATGTAGTTCATAATAACACATTACATAGAGAAAAATGGTAGTAGTGACTACTATTTCTAATGAAAATGTTTTTCATAGAACACACATCATGAATAAATATTCTACCTATCACTATATGTAAAGTGTGTACACAACCAAGTGTCAGTTTGGACAAACAAATCTTGTGGTTAATGTCCAAAAATTAGGTATATAATCACTTATATGTAATGGAATACGGAAGAACTTGTCGACTACCCCCTTATATTCAAATTCATTATACACTATCATGTTTTTATTAACTTCTATGAGAATTTATTTGAAGGGATTTTCTAAAAAACATGTTTTTATTAACTTCTATGAGATTCCTTCTTTTATTTTTTAGGATATTAATTTAATAATATACATATTAATTCGATTATAGTTGCTGAAGAATCTAAATGATTGTGTATATACATATATGTATAATATATATATATATATATATATGAACCTCTTCATTGGTGTCTTGGAATGCATGTGTGATTTACTTTACAAATTACATATTGGTTAGTGGTTCTTTAGTGTACATGGTGTTGTCAAGGCTTAGTTGTACCGTGATGGTATAGGAGTATGAGACATTTATGTCTACGGTTATAATGCTACAAAGTGTTCATAATTTTAGTTGTTTGGGTTGGTATATATTTTCAGATGTCGGGTATGTATATTTTCCCATTTACATTATGTATCTTGGTTGGCATACATTATTATATGCTAGTGTTTTTAGATTATTATTTTTATATATTGTAGTCAATTTATTTTAGTTTTTTCATCATGACAATGTCTTGTGGGATGGTGGCATTATATTTATATGTTTGTCAGTCTATGTGCTCCCATTTTGTGTGATATGATTTCTCACTGATATTCAATAAACAAGGATCGTTTAGAGGTTATATTATTGTGTTACAATCAATATACCACTACTCAATAGGGGTTGTTATGGGTTAGATAATATCAGGGACTTGAATCATCAGTTTTTGAAACCACTAATCTTTTATTAAATATCTTCAAATAGTTTAAATGATTCTTTGGACACCCCCTGATTTATTACCGAAATTATATAAAAAATAGTATTTATTAGAGATACTAGGGGTTAATATCTATTAAAATTCTATTAATGAAAATATAATGGGAAATTTAATTTAAATTTTGAAATATACTACTCTAATTTTCAGGAAAAAAGCACAACTAAGGTTTAAGTCATATTTGTCAAATTGTAACCATTAATCTATGGAAACCTTAACACATAGTTGTTTCTCACCAGTAAAGGATAATAATTAATGTTAATGTATATATTTAATATTTTCACAATGAAATTCATAAGGAATTATTATTATATACCGGGCATACTTAATATATATGTTATATCATGAAGAGTGAAAAAAATATACATGATAGATAGAACCACCATGGTAAAAAAATTTAATCAACGGTTATTTTACTTCAATAGTTTAAGGAAATAATATCATTGAAAGGAATTTTTATGTAACAATATTGGACAACCCTTTATAGATTTTTTCCCTTGATATTTTTATAACACAATAGATATGTATCTTTCATGACCAAGTCCTTACACTTAGCTAGATCTGTATTTATTAATATTTTTACCTAGTATGTTGTATTCATCACCAAGATCATTTATTGAGAATGAATATAGTAACCGATTTGATATTGATTGTAGCATTTGGGTAAAATTTATGATGTGAAGTATTCCTTTTATATAAAAAACTATAAATATAATAATTCTCCCATTAACCAATTTATATAAAAATGGTTTACCATAATTCTGAATAAATTAACTCATTTCTATATATTCCTAAACAACAATATTTAATCATTAATAATATATATTAAAACCAAAAATATTTTATTCAAACAAACAAAATTTACAAAAAAATTGATTGATAATTATTTTTTTCTCAGATATTCATCTTCATTAAAATTTATAAAATATGAATGATGTCCTAAAATAATGTGGATAAATATTAAAATCAAGTTTTTCTAAAAAATATAAAATAATTTTATTAGACATGATTATAGTAAAATCTAAAAAGGATTCTTCATATTATATATAATTAATTCTGTTAAAACCTTTAGCTACAAAGATATCATTATTGATAAATAATATACTATCTGTGAAATTATTTAATGAAAGTCCCACATACATAGAAATAGTGTTACTTATTCATGATGATATTCAAGTTTACAAAATTGGTCAGTATATATTGACTCAATTTCATATTCCATCACATTTAACCATTTATTGGATATATAAATATTGATCAAATTTTAGTAAGATGTTGGATAAATGTTATATGATCATTATATCAAATTCAATAGAAAAGGGAAATCATTAACTCAAACGATGTTGATGAATTATAGATGACCTTCATAGATAATTTGTATAGTGATATGGTTCAATTTTCTTAACCACTTTTGTTTAAAATCCATTCAAATTTATAACACAATATAATTTTTCTTTAACATAAAAATGTAAATATTTAATCATTATATTTCTTTTAGAATTAAATTTCATTTCCAGAGTTAATTTTTTTAATAGTATAATTTTTTAATGTTTTATAGTTATACAAAATAATTATATTCTTAGGATAATGGATAAATACACATTGGTCTGATTTGGTAACTATTTTTATGATTTAATATAGATCAAATATTCCCTATAACCCCAAATAGTCATAAAAGATAAAATTGGATCATTTTCTATAGAATTCTTTTTTGGTATCTTTTTAGAAAATTTTAAGGTAAAAAACTAAGTGTAAATAAGGAAATTTATATAGAACCACTAGAAAAATAAATAATACAGACCAAAACACCTATCATTGACCGACATATATCCAGTTAAATTTGATTCTAATTTTTTCATACACCATTTAACCTTAGTGTACTAAGTGGACTGAGTTTTTTTGTTATGCCCTGATATCTTATATAGTCATAAATTATTAAATTAATTATTGTCCACTTCAATAAAATCTATGTATCCTAATAAATTATCTACGATTATTTTTTTACTTCAATTTTTATCAATTTTAACATATCAAATTAATTATGCCCATTTTTTGTTAGATACTAGACCCATACATATTGTAGTCATCTGTAAAGGTAATAATGTACGAAAATCCAGACAGTGATAAATTAATTATAGTTTCACACATAACAATATGTATGTCTCATAATTAATTATATACCATTTCCATATACCCTTAATCATTTATTTCATTTTTTAACAATAACCATGGTTCGTATATATGAAATGGTCCATAATCGTAATAATCCTCTATTATATCACTATTGAGTCCATAGACATGTTTTATAGTTATGATTCATTTTGGATACTACATAGTCAAATGGATGTCAAATAATTATTTATATTCACCATATTAGTTTTAGGGAAAAATATATATAAACGGTTGAACATTTTATCTAGAGCATAAAATATATCATTGATATAAATTGAAAAAAAGTTTATTCAAATGGAAGATATAACCTTATCTAGAAAATATAATAAAATAATTTCTACATGTTGGTGTTAAATAATTAAAATCTTCATGAAATAATGATCATCTACTAGGAAGAAGTAGATTAATTATTCCTATAGAAAATACATAATTTTTTTTCTCAATTCCAAACAGATGAAATTAATTATCCCTTTATGATTTTCTTACAATCATTGAGAAAAAATTACATTAACATAGATATGTGATCCAAAAATAGTATCTAATACATAATATTTGGATATATATATGTTTATATTTATAATATAAAATTTTAACACATATTTATATTTTATTATTTATTTTTAAATTTAATCACATTGAATGATACAATATTGATGATATTATTTTAAATATTTTAAATAATAGTAGAAAAAATAAGAAATATTATTTCATATTCATCCATATAATACATTTAAATAGGATGATTTAAGTGTTGTGAGGTAGAAGAAAATAACTCATAAGCTATGGCTTTCTCTAGAATATAGAATTAATCCTCTTATATGAGGAAAAATATTAAATTAAGATACCAATAAATGAAATTAATTTCATTAAATAGTTCCTTCTTAGCTAAAAATTCATAGGACTATTCCCAATGTTATAATTGTGTTTTCATATAGTTTAATTAAAATTTTAAAAATGGAATAACCATTACTATTATAAATGTTACTATTCAATATGTTCTTTGATTAAATATATATATATATATATATAAATAGAAACCATCAATATCATAAATTTAGTTGTTCTAGTTCCATATATCAACATTTATCAATTCATCCAATAACATATCTTATGTCAGGTATATTTTGTAGCCCAGATATTTTTTATTGAATCTAATACTGCCGTTGAATTTTTGAGTTATCAAAATATTTCCAAATTATTCTAATTAATATTCATACCTATATCACTAAAGTTTTCAATATAATTAAAATAGATATTAATATGTCACCAAACAATAACATATAGATAAATAATAACTTTTTCTCATAACAGAAGACATATTATTGATGTTGGGATATGCATAACTCGTCAAAAGTATTATTCTATGTTTTGAAGAGATTATTTTTTATTATAAAGAATACACTAATTCTTCTAAAATATGTCATATATTCTCTCAGTATTTAAATTTTATGTGTCTCATATATTACCATTATTGATATATTTATTGTAATGAAATAATATTTATAATACATAAACTTAATTTTTACAATTCATAAAAATTACTTAATTTTTTACTTATTTTATATCATAAAATATTTACAAAATTATACATATTATATGTAACAATTGTAAGGCTTCACATTGATTCAGAAAATAAGTATAATCCATCATGGTTAGTTGCTCCAGTGGACTACAACATAGGGGATGTGATACATAACACATGTGACTATAAATTCACACTACATAAATATGCCCATAAATTTTCTAACTAGAAAATTTAACATTCAATAAATCATTCCTATAACTCTTAAATGAATTTTGTGACTCGACAAACCCGTAATCTAAGATTCTATGCAAAAAAAACATTATTCTCTAAATACTAGATTGATATAGACTAATGTGACACTATTTATTCCATATTCAATTAATCTAGAAATAACAATTATCTGATCACTTACATATATAGGAACTTATTAGGTTTTGTTGATTTAATAAATAAGATTATATATTACCTAAATTATCCATGTATTATCACCCAATTGGTATATTTATACATTTTCATATATTTTCTTCTTACATAATAAATCATCAATATCAGCCAAAAAATTATGCACACAAGATACCATTCTATTTATATTATATTTATTTAAATTCATCATAACACAAGGATATAAAAACATATTATTGGTGAAATGAAATGATTTGTATGGATGGTGTATAGTTGAAGAAGATATAGTGAACCAAAACATGGCATATATAATAAAGTAAATAATTAATAAATGTTCCATATAATAAAAAACATTGGAATACGATATATATCAATTGAAAAAAACTTTTAAATAATCCCCATGACATTAATAATTTTCAACATGTTTCTCTAATGTATTATGTTGATCATCTTACCATTCAAGACCACGTTCAAGGAATCTAAAATGGTTTATTCCTTTTATGTATTATTTTAACTTATGCTAACCATTTTGTTTTTTCATTGTGTTGGTTGAAAAAAATTTCATTGTAGATATTACAATTTATTAAAATATGATTTTTAGGCATTGGGCATGAAATAAAAAACATAATTTTATTATATCATTTAGATTTCATTAATAATATGAGTTTTAAAAAAATCAAAAAAACCAATGGACGAAATAAAATTTATAGATTAAAAATAAATGAAGTATTTATATTTTTTACTATTCTCTATCATGATTGTTATTGTATTCCTGAAACACTATTAAGAATGAGATAAATCAATTGAGTTTACATGAAAAATTTCACCCATTAATTTTAGTATAGATTTTGAATATCATTAACAATTATGGGATATATAATGATACATAAATGGTTTTTGAAACTTCTCACTACGAAAAATAATTTTTTATATTAATAACCTTAAAAATTAATTATACTCATTTTTTTTCATGTCATTTTATTTCTAACTCTAGAAATGTTACTTTTGGTGACATTAAATATAAATTTGAGAAAATAAGTTTTTAAATAGGGGGAAAATGTATAACAAGAATATTTTAATATGTAATCATCAGTAATGTGTACACTATGTTACATATACTGTTTTACATGAAACATAAATTTGAAATGATCAACAACATATTAAATTAAAAATATGAAAAAAAATTATAAGAATTATAATATAAAAATCCCACCAAGACACTCGTATGTCCAATTTTTGATTTTATTAATTTTCATTATTCATATTATTCTTTTATTGTTGGGTTCAAAAAAGGGACTGTATTTGGAAGACATACCAGGGAGCATCATTAGCACACTATATGTCTAGTCATCTTCCCAGCCAAATGAGATATCTCTATTGGGTGACATTGTGGTTCTCTGTGGTTTGAAAATGTTGTTTGAACTATGTCACACCAATGATTAAAAATATATCTTAAATAATGGGGTTAAATTATCTATAAATAGTTGGTTAATTGTTATCTTAACTATAGAGCCAAACTGAATGGCCTATTTAAGTCACTAAAAATTGTTTTTTACCATTATCCTTGATGAATTTATATAATGTTTAGCCTCATTATAAATCTCCCATTATATGAAACACTCCTCTATTATAGTGTGATCTTCCACCCATCCATTCTATTGACCTATCCTTCGAATCATGGTTTTTTGGTTTTATGTTAGACCCATTATTTTTTTGTTTATTTTTTATTCCCCCTTACCTATGAATAATATTCCATTTTGTTTACAGGTGAAATCTTATTGGAGATGGTGGATGAATGTAGGGCATGTGATATTGTAATTGGTTATTTTTATCATGTATTATGTTTCTATGTTCTTGTTATACCACTTCTAGGTGTTTTTCACTAGAGGAGATAATATTTTTCCTGAATCTAAAGAACATGTCTATATTTTATCTTTTTATCATGGATTATATTTAAATTAATATATTCCATCGATTTTTATTTATTAAATATGTATTTATATTTTTATAATTTGTTATATACTATGCCTATATTGTGACTCATATATTAGATTGGAAAATTGATTTTTAATAAATAGTTTCCTAAATTGTGGGTGGAATATGAGCACCCAATTGGAATTAATAAATGTCTCAATGTGATTAAATTTGATTTAATAGATTTACTAAATTGTTAATTAATTTTTATTATATTGATGTGGTTTTAAAAAATTAGCAATGTCAGATTATATAAATTGTTTTTTAGGTTCCATTGATTTTTCTGTCACATTTTTTGTGATTTTGAAGCATGGTGTAGAACATGGGTTAACCAAGGTGTTAGTGGGGGTAAAATATGAGCGAACTTGTGAGAATTCAAATGGATGACCATTCGAGGTTCCATTTTTATTTCTAGGGGTCTTAGAGAGCCTTTAGGTAAGAATCTAATGAGTGATTTTATAATTGCTTCCAAGAGATCATGTCAACTCATGGAGTTGGACTTGGAGAATACCATGATAGCATATTTTATTGGAAAGCTAGCTATAATACTTGTTTTGACTCAGTATGAATAAGCATAATGTTAGAGACTTATGAGATCATTAATATTGTATGGATGGTTTGCATGATTATTTATTTTTATGAGTCCCACTTTTTTATGATGGGATATATGATTAACAATTTCCATTTATATGGTTTTTTCAATGTAATTCTTTCACATTATTGTTGGTTATGTTGATCATGTTGGGCCATGTGTCATTATAATTTTACATCTTCCATTTTATTAAATGTTTTGAAAAATATTCTTTACGTTTAATGGATGTACCAAAGAGATTTCGATGGATTATTTCAAACTAGTATGTTTTAAATGAGGTTTAGTTATGAAAAGAGATATCAAAAAAGATTATTTGGTTTCATAGGTAATATAATGAAATATAATTACAATGGATTCCAACTAGTCTATGTTCTTCAATGAATACATGGGCCATCATACTTGTGTAGACATTTTTTATAGGGAATAACTAAGATAAATGGGACCTTTTACCAATGTGGGTTTTATTGATTTCATTCACCTATTATTTTTTGGAGGAGAGATTGTATTTCATGGATTGTCTCACATGGATTCAATTTTTTGTATTTATTTTGATGAAATTTTTGGTATTTTTAAGATTTTTGTCCATATTTTGTAGTTTTCAGTCATTTATGTGAGATATGATGTATATTTATTATTATAACACGTTTTTTATCTTCTTATTATTTTTTTATTGTATCTTCATAGATATTTAGTGATATTGTTAATGGACCATTTTATCATATTGGATCTGATGATATTGGTGTGTTTTTCGAAATTCATTGATGTGGATTGATAGTTTTATTGTAGAGAAATTATTCCCAATAAAAATTTAGTTATTCCATAATTTTATGGCAAACTCATTGAAATCTGGAATGTACTTCAGGGCATGAGATTTAATGAATTGGGTGATGCATCGAGTCAAAAGGTATCATTTCGTTATGTAATTTTTTTTGTGTAAGATTGTATTTGTGTTTCAGTGGTAGAATCTATCTAGGACAGTTATGACATGATAGGTAGGAATGTGGGGATGTTTTTTATGCTATTCTACTTGTTGAACAACTAGTATTCATGGGTGGTATTAGAAAGTTGTTATGTTTTTATGATATTTATGTTTGGATTGTTAAAAGGTTTAGTTATTAGCATATTTGTGTTGATTATCATGGATATCCCATGGTTTGTTTTGAGTTTTTGGGTGGAATAATGAAATTTTTATGAAAATAATGGAATTTATAGATGGTTATTAGTAACTATATGTAGATCATGTTTACATATGTAGAATCTTGAATGTACTCTTTATGTTTTGAGTGTGGTTTATACAATAGAGTTGATAAACAATGTGTAGAGGGGGACAATTGATATTTTCAATGGTTTGATAATTTATCATTTTGAGTTTCTTGTGGGTATAAATTTTATTGTCGAAACCTATTATTTGAGTTTCATGTTGTTCTTATTTTTTGGATTAATTGTGAATTAGGATGGAGAAAATCATTCTTTTTATTCATAAAAGAAATTCCTCCAAGAAGAACATAGACCTAGCTTATGGTGTGTTGTTTAGAGAATATCCCATTGGGGATAACAACATTTTATCTAGGTTTGTAGGAGTTAATGATTTATATAACCTAGTCATTGGTCCAGGTTTTTTATTGAGTTTATATCAAGGCTACCAACCCTTATCAAGACTTTTCATAAAAATCACAACATATTTTCCTCAGAGATAAGGGCCTGAATGAGTTTAATGTGTCGTTGGATCATATTTTGAAAACATTTAATTTATTGAAGAACCATGGAATCAAATTAAAATAATAGATTTCATATTTCCTTTCTATTATATTTAAAATTAATTAGACCAAATGTACTCAATATAGTATTTATAGACACAATGGGATTACAATAAATTATGACCCCTGACCTCATTTCATCGTATTTTTTCATTTGATATGTAATTTTTTCATAATTTTAAAATAAATATTTTTTTCAAATACCCTTGATACCTCTAATGTGGGTTTTCACTAGTTAAATTTTTTATGGACAATGTATGACGTGTTTTGGCGTCTATGGTGCTCTTGAAGAGGCATGATGATCACAAATAGAACAAATTGAAGGTGGATTTTATAGAAATGGTATATTTAGAGACATTGTGGGAGGTGAATACATGTATGATATTGATGTTGTATCATGGGGATCATTATATTATGGATTATGACACATATTTTACTTAATTAGTGCATGAATCTCTATATCACCATGTGAATGAGTAACGTAAGGGTGAAGGGTTATGACTGGTTTTAGGAATGAACTCAAGTCGACAATTTTTGTTCTCAATATATAGGCCTATTCAAAAATTGGATGATATGTTTTTTTGTATATGATTTTATGACTTGTTAGATAGGACATTCTGGTGCTCTTCTATTGGAGAGAAACCAAAGTTCTTCATTCAGATAGAAGTAAAATAATGATGAGTCTCAAAAGGGTATTTGAAAGTGTGTCTAATAGTCATCACGTCTACCTCATGTGACCTCATAAAGATGTTGTTCCAATATTTATTATTATTGTGATATTGTTTGAAACACCATAATTTGGTTATAGGAGGATCAAAGGGTGTTCCAACTACGTGGATGTCTAGGTCAACCCCAAAGCTTCTATTAATTATCTTCATGGTGGGAGTAGTGCATGCTAAACATTTTTTAAAGGATACATGTTATAGTAAGAGGATTTCAAGGGTGAATGATATATCAATATTGGTAAGGGATATTATCGCAAGGAGATGAAGACTCTTGGTGGTTCTATGTTGATGACTCTCATTGTATTATAGGTTCTTCTAGAGGACTAGTATTTCAAGATGGCCAATGTGAGAGGTAATATTTTTATTGTATCCTCAATAGAATCAAATTTAATATACACTAAAATATCCTAATCCATTAATTTAGGTACTATGATTCAATCAATGGGAATTGGTGGTGTGTTAATGTCATATGATCAGTATTTTCTATATATAACCATTATTTTCATCCATAAATATTACTTATATTTAGATAAGTATTAAATACATTTTACAAAATGATGTAGGATGTATATAACTATATTTATTTGTATTTAATGTAAACAATATTCTAATTTTATGAATAATCATGATCATATCCCAAAAAGATATTATAGATTAATAATTTACACAAAAATATCATATATAAAAAATTCATCATTACATGGGGAATTGAATCCTGGGGAAGGGTGAGCTCAGATGCACAGTAACAGAAAACGAGGGAGATGTGTAAGTATACAATGATCATAATACATGAGAACATGATCATGAAATTATAAAACATTAAAATTTATATAAAATCTCATAATATTGATACATATAAAAAATATTGGTAGTTAGTAAGAAATGAAATGAAATTTATTTAATGAATAACATCTATGAGTGTATAACATCAGCATAAAACATAAAAAATCACCATACACAGAAGCCTAGAAAATAATTTCTATAGAAGTCAACGATCGCTTCCAAGGATATCATAGTGGAATGTGTTAACTAAAAAAACTATAAGAGTATCCATGGTTAACACCCAATACCATCATAGTGAAAAAGTCTATTATTAATCAAGGTTGACTCCACATTCCAACCATTCCTATCTAAAGAGGTATAAATATTCATCTAATACATTATAGGGAGATATCGGTCCCACCCATCATATAATAATAATAATCATAAAACATATTTCCCCAAGAATCTAAATCATTCCTCATATCATAACACATGAAATCATATGGTTTTCTTAAACATTTCACTATATAAAAACATATGGATAAGAAGTATGTTTTATAATCATTCACCATTTCATCATACCATAACTTGTGTAAGAAAGAAGAATGTTTCAAAATAAATTTTTTATGGTATAAACCTGTTACCATAAATTGGGTTCATAAATAAAATATCATTACAAATCATTCAAAAAATAATTATAATTGAATACATAGTTCATATACCCAACAATGAATAAGTTACATAAAATAATAGATATAGAATGATTCTTAACGATTAATCACTTGGAACCATTCTTATGGAAAATAAAATTTATTTTAAAAGCAAAAATAGTATTTTAAGATTCATAAATAAATTGGAAATCATTTTTCTATAAAATTACTTAGTTAACATATAATTAAATATTTAAAATCATTTTCATCATTTCTTGAGGGAAATGTCAATGATTCTATGAAAACACATATTAAATAATAAAAATGTATCAAAATAAGTTCAATTGATAATAAAAATAAAAATATATAAATGATGATTCAAATAATAAAAATTATTATTATAGCGGAAAATTATATTCCTTTCGAACAGAATAAAAAATATTCCCTACAAACATTAATAAATGAAAAATTTGTATTATTTAGAAAAATAAGTAAATATTCCTTATATTTATTTTTATAAAAAATTAGTCATCTTTTAAAATCAATATAAAATTTAGTTTGATTAATTTGAAAAAAAAATTTATGAAATAATTTTTAGAAAATATGAATTTTTTATGAATGTTGAATTTTTACCAAAGGAAGAAATAAATAAAATCCTTTTTAAAACATCATTTTAAAATCATATATACACATTGAAAAAAATGATGGTAAAAAAGTATTCTCTACAAATAATAATATGATAAAATATTGGATGAGTCTATTGGGGTATATATCATAATATTTAATCATTATAATCATATTTTTGAAAAATCATGATAAACAATTCGAAGGAAACATATAATTATTTCCACTTTCATAACATAGAATAGTATGAACCATAAATGAATAACTTGAAATGAAATAGAAAATATTATGAGAATAAATAAAATAATTACATTACATGTCAAAGGGGATATATATATGACCTATAAAATAAGATAGGTTCCTAACATGACATATGTCCGAAAGAAGGAAAATTGAGTAGAAAATTATTATCAATTTTCTAATATTTTGAATTGTAATACCAAAAAATGAAGAACATAAAAATTAAACATAAAATATCTCTAAAATAGGTATATTCATGATATAAAAATTAAAAGGGGTATTATATACACAAGAAAAAAATGAGTTGTGAATTTACAAAAGCCTCCCTGCAAAAAAAAAGAGATACTAGAAATCACTTACCCAATTTTTTAAATTCCATTATACACATATTGACATCCTTTATAATAATTTTATTATTATTTTTAAATATTTTAACGAAATATAACAAGATATATCATAACATGTTTGAGTATTTTGTTCCATTAAAGACCAATTTGTTAAACATTCCTTGTTAATGTCATGTTTCTGTTAATAACCTCTTTTCTTTTCAAATATTTTTTATTTGGTCTTTAATTTCCTATATAATTGATCAGGGTTTCTGAAATCACAAAAAAAAAATCAAGACATATTTATCAAATTTATATTTAAATTACACTTGTAATTCTAATTATTAACATTGGTTTCTAAAATGATGCACATTATGATTATTAATATCGTTGGCCACATGTATGTAAGTGTAATGATTCCATTTTTCAATGATTAGTATGGAAAGAGGTAAGTAATATATTATATTTAAGAATTATAATCATATTATTTTATTTCTTTAAAAATACTTATAAATAACATTCAAGTTTTTTAGCTATGGAAAGGAAGATTCACATTGTTTTGCGAATGCAGTAGTCCACACGTACATGAACAATGTTATCAACATTCATTAATTATAAAAGTTAAATAGTTAATGATATATTATGATTTCAGAATGATTGTTTTATTCATATAATAATTATGTTAGTTTTATAATTTATATTAATTTAATGTATCGTTATGATATTCTATGTAAAATTTTCGCATAAAATGAATCACATCTCTTCATAAAGAGATAGTCTATTATACACACAAGAGACGTAATTGATTTTCATATGGAATGTAAGTTAAAAATGTAATATATGATATAATTACAATTGAGGTATAATTAACTTCTAAATTTCCTATATGTATATATATATATATACATTATTTAAATAATCATAACCAGTAGAGAGAGGTGTTAAAGATAAAATAATCTCATCGGTTCACGCAGATGTAGTCTTCAATCCCATTGAATGATGAGTTAATAGCCATTTCATATAAGTGGAAATGGATATAGGTCCTTAAAATTAAATAAAAACTTATTATTATATAGATGATACTTAATATAATATGTCATAATTTATTAAGAGTTAACGATGAATGTGGGGGAATAAATAAATTAAAAAAGCTCATTGAAGAACGTTACCACCTCTTCATGATTCCCCCTTAGGTTTAAAAAAATTCCTTAAATGGATTTATTTGTGAAGATAATATTGTTTCTAGGATGAAATTATGGATGTAATAATTTGATTTGGGTTGGTCATAGCTGATATAAAATAGTTTTATAGTGCGAATAATATATAATAGGGTGTTCTTTTATAAGAGAACTAAGTGGCACATTTATACTGATTTGAAAAGAAATATGATTAACCTTTTTTGTCAAGAATAAAGTAACCAAAAAGTATTATTATAAATAATGAGTCATGATAGGGTAAACCATGGGATATTAAATATATTTTAGGAATGTTTTTACATTCTTTTAACCCATCTAATATTTTTTTAAATTATAGTAAACATTTTGTTCCCATAATCACTGTAATTAATTTTTATTTATTCCATAATTGATTTTGGTAAAAAAACTGTTGAATTTATTAGATAATATAATTTATTATAATTCAAAATACCAAATTGATTTTTACAAATTTCCATTCATAGAAGTGAAAAAATGTAATTTGAAATTAATCATGTAGAGGTGTTGAGATAGTGGGTTTTCTTAGAGGAGCATTTTAAAAATAGTATAATGTTTTTATATCCAAATAAATCATGTAATTTTTTCCAATATCCTAAATTTGATTAATTAATTTATTATTTAAATTATTTTATATTAATAAAAATGAAATGTTATTTTTCATTATTAATAATTAGTTTTATAATGTAGTTTTCCATTAAAATTTTGAATTTTTTATTATTCACCAAAAATCAATATTTACAAAAAAGTATGAAAATTTTATCATAATTTAAATTTGAAATCATTTTAAAAAGGTGATTTTTTTAAATTAATTTTATAATGTTTTAAAACATCAGTATTTAATTACATTCCCAAAAAATGTGACAAAACTTATTTTTTTAGAAATAAAATTTTCAAGGGTAAAATTATATTTATTCATCACACTTATACATTAAACACTTAATATGAATCCAAAATATATTATTCAATATATAACAAATATATTTATTTAATATAAATCACCAATTGTAAAAAGTTAATTGTGATAAATGGTTTTTGTTTCTATAAAAATAGATTTTCATAGAATGAATTTTTTTATTTTCAAATTGATTTTGATTATATTTATTATTAATTTTCCCCTATAATTCATTCTATATATATTAATGTAATCTATAAGTTTTTACAATGTAGTTAATAATATTCAATCATTAAATTCCAACATCATGGATATAAGTATCATATAACAATATTTAAGTAATATAATAAGTTTTGTTTAAACTCAGTGATGCATGTAACGCAAGAAAAACTAAAAGTTAAATTTAACATAAAATATTAAAATGACTAAATTCATTTGAAAAAAATGATTTCAAAATATAATTGGGAGGTAAACTATTCCCCTCATAAAATTAATTTGACCCTCAGAATTTGTCTCAGTCTTCAATAGTTTAATATTTGATAAATCCTATATAAAAACCATTATCACAAAATGTTTTAATAAAATAAACTCTTGAAAATTTAATTTTAATTAGAGAAATTCCATCCAAAAAATGTATAATAGATTTTTAAATAAGATTATATCAAAAGGATGTGATATCATTCAAATTGAGGAGAAACATTTCACCCAAATATAGATGATGAGTGATCGAGAACATGTTTAATTTAATGTTAACAATCAAAAATTTGTAAACGATAGTGGCATGAAAAGGACATTAATTTCAAAAAAATATTTCTAATATGACATAATTTATTTTCTTGATCATTTTCTTAATATCGGGTAATTCATTATCTATCTAGAAAGGGAACATATTAAAATGTAATTACTCAATAACATTTTATCTAATAGAAATGAATAAGTACATTGGTTGGGCCATGATAAATTTCCTCTTTATCTCATAATCTATTAGATGATTCATTCTCATGTATGAATAAAAAATAAGATACATTAAATACTGATAATTCATTCCATCATTTTTAGTAAAAAAATTATCATTAATCATACAGTATTGGTAAATATTTATAAATAGATGTAATATATTAATTTATAAAACCTCATCCAAATATCATCCTAATATTTTCCATAAGTGTTTAACCATATGGCCCTTTCAAATGAATAAAATCGAAAATATTATAAATAATGTATGTAAATTTCTAAAATAAAATTATCAATAATACCTCATAGTCCATTAAGTGGAACATAATTTATATATACCAAACATATTAGTACCATCATTATGTATTCTATTGGAACATTTAAATAAACACAATTAGCATGAAAGCTTATTGAAAATATAAATGCTTCATCATTCCAAACATAAAACAAAAATTATTTGATATATTACATAAATAATAAAATATTAAACTCCATAAATGATTACATAAAACAGTTTTTCATAAAACCCATTATCCGTTATGAGATCATCAATACTATACAATTTAAAATATCTATAAAAATCATCTCTATATTCAATCTAAAAACTATTTTATCAACCGTAGTAATATTTTATGGTTTATTATTTCTTGATAAATTTTTCTGTAAAATATAACTCCTACCTAAAATATATTTCCTAGTTCATTATTATTATACAATATGTTATTTCATATTTCTAATAAAGAACATATAATGAAAAATTTAAATATAATTCATTATTAAAAATTATAATTCTTGAGTTACAATATTTGATCACTTCAATTTTCCCACATCCATTTTGTACAATAAACCATCATTCTTCATTTTATTTTTTAACATTTATGTCCATTCATATTTTATTTCTAGTACTTTTATAATTTGAATTATAACCTTCACTTGTTCAACCTTGGGGAATTAGTTCGTTGAAATTAACCATAAGTCTTGGATATTAAAAAATTCATATATTCTATAGTTAAAGAGTTAATCCATTTATTTCTCACAAGGGAGACCAATATTCTCATCCATTATGTTACATAATATATTCATATTTTTCCATAGTAATCTCTTACTCTATATATTTCTCTCACCAATAAAATATTATTTTATTCCATTGATATATTCCCTAGAGTGATTCTCGACACATTCTCAATATATGGAAAATAGATTTTTTTCCTCAATGGTCTCCGATTTTAAATCTCTTTGTCAAATCCACCATTATATTTTTTTGGGTCTAAGTGTTAGTAAAGGTGAATATAGTTATACATGTTATATTATAACATAGTAGGGATAATCAAAATTTCATTTACTCTATTAATTATCCCATGTGTATTCTAATCATCAAATTTTCCATCACATTCAATGAAAAACTGATTCATTTTAGTTCCCTCCTATGACTAAAACCAAAATTTATCATGTGATCATCAATAACCATAATAGAAATCCAAATAGATATAAAAACTATTAATAGTGGTTCAAAATCAATAAAACATTTTTTATGTCTATGAATCCTTTGGATTAACCTAATTAATCCATGTTAAACATTTATTTTAATCCTATAATATGATTCATAAATTGTTTTTTTTGTTTTAAAAAATATCCTCTAGGTGTGTCAAACAAGTTGTGTAGCCTGAATAGTTCTCATGCACTAGGTGAAGATAGAATCTATCCTAATGCACGATTTTCAGATTTATTACCACTAGGTTCTAGTATTACAAACCCTCATGCACTAATAGTATACACAAATGGATTTAATTTCATTAAAACCACTTTCTACTTCCTTTTCAAAAATATCTAGGCATTTTTTAAATATGGGATATTCCTAATAATTTATATAATACGTATCCCTATACAAATATTAAGGGATTTCCATAGGGATCAATCTAATATTATATAATCATTTTTCAATGGATAACCAAACCTTTCATCTAATACCAACTATACAGTCACAACATTTTGGTACATAGATATTAAATCTTTTTAAATTAAAATTATATACATTACACAAACACACATCTGATAAAGTAAATATTTTAGTGTATTTAGATAAGAAGAATATAATATTCAAATTATGTAAATGATCATAGTAATCTCCAAAAAATAGTTTCTCCTTTAATACTATTCACAAACATAATTTACATACTACCATTACACATAACATGGGAAAAATAAGAAGTTTTGATAATAATATCATCATTTCGTTATAAAATAATCCAAGGAAAAATGAATTTTGTTTCATAATAATTATATCATCTTATAAAATATGAAATGAAAATCGTTTCCAAGAATAACATTTCAACATCTACCATTCATAGAAATAATAATATTGGTATTATTGGTCTATGTCCCCCACAATGAATAAGTTACATTAATGTATATTATATCAGATATAGAATGATTTTGAATCATAAATCACAAAGAGTGTTTATTAAGGTGAATAAAATTTCATTGAGAAAAATATTTACAATAATAAATTCATAAAACATTTTTGAATTTTTTTTATTTAAAATACAATTAAAAACTATCAAAGGAGTTTTAAAAAACATTTAAAACATTTACTAATGAAAATATAATTTCAACATTCAAAACACATTTTAAAATATAAAAACTGTTAAAAATAAATTTCATTGAAAATTTTAATGAAAACTTGTATAATAATAATAACATAATATAATGGTTCTAATGGCAGAAATTCTAGTTTTTTTTTCTTACATGGTAATAATGTTATTTCATTCACATTTTCAATAAAACAAAATTAAGACTATTTTTTGAAAATTAAATTAAAATTAATATAAAAAATTTTATAAAAAAATAAAATGTGGGTAAAATAATCTTTAATAATCCTTTTGTTTAATGTTAAAAAATAATTTTAATTCATTTTTATAATAAATGTTTTTGAAAGAAAAAAATATCCACCAAAGAATTAAATAAAGACAATTCTTATTGAAAATATCATTTTAACAAACTGAACATATAAATGGAGTAATATTTAAGGAAAATATTTATTCATTGTAAATTAAAACATGATATGAATATTCATGTGTTATTTGATAAATATGTCCTATGAAATCAACATTGAAATCATAATCACGAGTAATCCCAATCAATATTGAGACTAAAACATAAAAACCTAACCATGTTATTATCATTGAATCATAGAAACCAAAAAAGTAAAAAATTAAATAAATTAAAT
The DNA here is from genome assembly GCA_963277665.1 of Viscum album. Classification (NCBI taxonomy): domain Eukaryota; kingdom Viridiplantae; phylum Streptophyta; class Magnoliopsida; order Santalales; family Viscaceae; genus Viscum; species Viscum album. The sequence goes on along the minus strand of OY728128.1, from coordinate 2,101,655,322 downwards.
ATATTGATAATAAATATACTCTTGATATTACATTTATATATGCTTTAATATAAAATTTATAATTGAATACATGTTCATAACATAACAGATGTCTCAAAAAAAATGATTGACACAAAAATCACTTATTGCTTTTTAATATTTTGATTTATATTACATAATAATGAATAATGTCTAATAACATCTAAATATAATGAAAATTAATAGATTCATGACATATAATGTCAACGGGGATGTATATAGACCAAAAAAACGAATTGAGTTATGATTTTTAGTAAGCCATCATTATCTAAAAGAGAGGATACAAATCCCTCTCCTTTCATCTAAACATTCGCCATACACATCGAATCATCTATAAAATAAATTTTATATTATTATAAGTATATTTAATATATATATATAATTTTATTTATCACACTATATGTGATATAATTTATACCTTTTATGATCCATTTTTTAGTAATTTTATTTTAAAATCAACATTCTGGAAACAATAGATTATTTACGTGTATATTATCAATTTGTATTTTTGGTCCCCCCAAATTGATAGTGGTAAAATCATGTATATATAAATTTTAAAAAATAATTATCTTTTTTATATATCAATTATAATTTTAATACTAATCATTGAGATGGTAGGTTATATGTATATATGTGTAACGTTTCCATTTTTTAATGATCATTATGGAGTTAAGTTATGTAATTTTCTATATTTGGATTATGATAATAATATCATATATATATATATATATCACTCTTATATTGTAGTTATTAAAATAAATAGTAACTTTGGTTAATGAAGATATTATTCTACACTTACATGAATGACTTTATCATATTTATGCGCGTCAATTTTATTTTCAAATAAAATGTTATATTATATTTTATGAATGATAAATAAGTAACTAATATCTGAATAATTTCTTGTATATCAAATTTATTCATTATTTTTTTACTTTTATTTTCCATATAAGTGTATGTTAATAAAAATAAATCACACCTCTTCACGAGGAAGAAGTCCATCATACACAATATCAACATCATCATTTCCCAAATAAAATGAATGGAAAAAATGTTAATATGATATAATTCATTATTATATAGTTTTTTTATAAATATTATAGTTATATAATTTTTTTATATCATAATTACCTTCCATAATATGTGGAAATGGAAAAACTGATGACATTTTATTGTGAGGTGGTAGTAATTTGGATACACAAATGATTATTTACTAATCGGTTTGGTGGAATTGTTTATTATTGATGGTGATTCTGTTAACATAAAAAATATTATTATATAGGATATAATGATTTCATTATATCACACTTTTTTATTATAATTTAATGATATTGATGAATAAATATTATAAAAATGATCGTTTAAGAACATAACATCTTTTATGGTAACTAACTTTTGTTTTCCCAACAGCCGAAATAATGTTCAATTTATGAAACAAAGTCGTCTACACTAAGATTATGGATGATTAAATGTGATTTATGTTAGGTATGGAAGGAAAAATTATTTAATTTTTTTAGTAATATATTATAAGGGTGTTCTTTTATAATGTATTTGAGTGGTACACTTTTAATTTTTTGAAAAGATAATGGTGTACAAAAATTTTTCACCTGAAAAATGACCAAAAATGGATTATTAAAAATATTAAAACATTATAAAGTGTAAATTATTCCATAACATATATTTTAGAAATACTTTTAACTTAATCGAAACCTTATCATCATAGTTTAACCTACATGTAATCCTTTTTTCCCTTAACCACTATAAATAAATTTTTTTTCTTTTTCACTATACATTTTGGACTAAAAAAATTTGAAATTATTAGATTATTAAAATATATAAATATTTATAATATTTATTTAATAGTTTAAAATTACACTTATAAAAGTATAAATATTTAATTTAAAATTAATACCAATAAAGGTATGAGAATGTGGATCTTTCAAGATAACTCTTTCAAAATATTATAATGTTTTTATAAAACTATTTACATTAAAATGATTATAATGATATCAATAAGATTACTATGTTAATAATTTATGTAATTATTACTTAAAACCAATTTAAAATATAATTTTACATTATAAATAATATAAATTAAAAGACAATTTTCAATTATAATTTATAAAGTTTCACTATTTATCTAAAAATTAATCATTAAAGAAAATTTTCCTAAATTATTTATTCAATAATATTGAAACTTTGATTACGTATATGTAATTTTTATTTTGAAATAAATTTTATGAATTTTTATAAAAAAAAATAGTTTAATTAGTACGTAAAATGGAGAACAAACTTTTTATTAGAAAAATTATTTGTATGTATAAAATGGATTTATTCTTATATATTTTTAAGAAAAAAATATGATAAAAATTAATTAGGGGGTTAAATATACAATAAATAAATTTCATTAAAATAATTGGACGAAAATTGGTTTCATTGATTTATTTTGGTCAATATACTTGTTTGCATATTAATTATTTTATAGAAAAAGTTTTCTCTTTTACATCAAATTATTTTTTTATTGTTTTATTAATTGGTCACCAAAGAATTAAATTTTTATACTTTATAAACCATTTTTTTTAAATATTTAATCATATTTATATCCTTTATTCAAAATTATTGGTGATAACTATAATATGATAATGTTTTAATAAGATGGCACATTTTTTACTCAATATTGTATGTAATTCATTATAAACCAAGTGTTACGTGTAATGAAAATTAATGAAATATTTTAATTGATTGGAAAAATATATATCACAAAATAATTTTTTGTTTCATTTTAATATACATTCGTTAAAAATAAGGATAATAGTATTATGTTCAATGAGGAATGTTATTTATAATACATATTGAGGTCATCTATGATAGAATTGTTCTTGATCATGGGATTTTTTAGCAAATCATTGACATGGATTGGTTGATTATTTTAAAGAAACTAATCTATTATTATTCTAATATGGTCTAATTCCTTAATCTAAAGTGAACACTCACATATTTTTAGCTGAGTGGGACTACCGATCTTTGATGGGTGGGACATATTTCTTCACAGATAGGGTTTATCTCATTTCCTTTATTCAGGTTTTTTGTCGATGTAAATTGGTTTTGTTTTAAGGGTGATCTTCTTGTGGACCGGGTTAGGTACCGATAAATTTTTCTATAATATTTTATAGGATTTCATTCCTATTGTGAATTTGAATTTATTATTGACCATATACTTAATATGAGGCATGCATCCTTATCGTATTATTAGATTATTTTAGCTGATCAGTAATATTAGTTATAGGATCATGAGTAAAAAGGATATATCCATCCTATTATTTCACTATTAGATTTTACCTTTGTTATTATAAATAAGTTATACATAATTATCTAACTTTCAATAGGATAAATTAAAAATAACTATGTGAACATGATGAGTAAATAAAATTTTCAATGATTTGATGATCAATTTAATCTACTAAGGGACCCCTTTACGGTTTTAAATATAGACTTGAGATATAGGAACCACATCTTGTGGGTATTGTATTATAATGTTTGAAATACCAAATTTAGATTAAAAAATTATAAATTTTTAGTATTTAGTTATTCTATATGGATTCACCAGTTATCTTGCGATCATTATGGATTTGATGTACCAAATCATCAATATCTTTTTAGACCCCCATATTATCATGTTTTACAATGATATCATGGTGTATACCATGAAAAAAGAGGATCATAACGACAATATAAAGGATCATATTGATGTTTTTTGGCTATGTGGTTTTGAAAGCTGGAGTTTTAGGGGCCGTAGAAAATGTTCAACTAGTCATGTCATGCGAGTAACCTATGAATTTATTAGATATCAAAATTAATTTGATCTTCGATGAGTATTATAGATGATTCGTATAGATATTATCCATGATAAATTGTCCCATGATGGATTTGAAATAAATAGAATGATTATTTAATGGGATGTGTAGCTCCAAAATGATTTAGAGAACATGAAGATATGTTTGACTTATATTCCAATTTATTATTATTCTTAAGAATGGAATTAATTATGTATTACATTGTGAAGAATTTTTTCTATGGTAGGGATGGTTGCTAATACAATATGACCATGTGGTGTCATATTACTCATAGTTTATATTCTCACATGATGAGAATTTTACCACCCATAATATGGAATTATCTATTTTAATTCATATGCTAAATATGTGGTGTAATTACCTAAATAGGGTACATTTTAATTGTTATTTAGATCATGATAAGATATAATTATAGTTTCTTCAAGAGAGACATGATCATTTGATAGATATTTTTTGTGGATTATCTCTATAGTTGTGAGTTCTATATTTATTTTAAATTTGTAAAGGGGAATGTGGTGAATGATTAATTTGGATGGAATATTCCCTTTAAAGATCTTTTAGAATAAATATACAAGCAGGTTTAGGTGATTTTTTATGATCCGGGTATTGAATAATTGGAGGGCGGAGAGTGTTTATTCTTGGATAGTATATAGGTTACAATAACTATTATTGATTTATTTATGTGTAGAAAGTAACTAACCATTGAATATAGTAGAATAGAAGTGATATAACTTGTGGGGAGACATCATTTTATTAATCTTAGTTTCACATTGGTTTGATTGTTTTCTAAAGAAGTGTGGTGGTTCATTATAGCCTGAGTTACGAGATGATTCTTGAGGAAAATCATTCTATTTTCAGTATCCTCCTCTAGAAATCTAAATTTTTTAACCATATATGTTGTTATTAGTGGTTTTAGATTATATATATTGAATCATAATGTGTTTCTAGATGCTTATAATATTATAGGATCACATCTGAGTATCAGAGACCAGCAAGATTGTCGTACAAACATAATGTTCTAGCATAGAATTGGGATAATATCTCTAGAATTTTTTTGGATCTCCTACCTGAGACTCGAAAAAGATAAATATATAAATATCATTATTTTCAATCATGTGAAACATTCCACCAACTTTTTATCAATCAAGGATTACATGATAGTAGATAACCTTTGACTCTCTAATGTTTTAGATGATATATATCCTTGTAGTGGTCCCTAGAAAATAATGTCTACCTAGGATGCTCATTTTTCTTCAGAATTATAGAAGGAACACCACTAAGCATTTGAAATTGAGCTGATGTTGATAAACACATTTCATATACAGATGGATGGTAAGTCAGAGTGTACCTTGAAGACAATTGATTATATGTCACGAGCATGTTTTCATACTTCATGGGGTTTGTTTTAAGAACCTGGTTCTTATTCTTGAGGTACATTATCTTATTTTCCTTTTTCATTAAGTGTTTTTGAGAAAATAATGATAAGTGGGAAAATCCAAAAAATTTGTTACTACACACTGTGTACTTTTCCACATGTTGTGTACTTTGGACGCGTAGGATGGGTACATAGGTTGTGTAGGCCTATCAGTAATGATGGGTCAAAAAACTGACTACACGCCATGTATAGGGTACTCACACATTGTATATTCTATCGGTATGTGAATTGTAAGGTGTTGGAGGTAGAAACCATTAGATAAACAGTACATGTCATGTAATCGGGAACACACGTCGTGTACTCATGTTGGCATGTGAATAGTTTGGCGGTGAAAATGTAGCCTCCAATAGAATAGTAAAATGAGAAAATTACATGTCGTGTACTTGAGAGTTCACACCGTGTAGTTTTTTTTTCTCATAAAATGGGCAGTAGCCTCACCTATTCACAAGGGAAGCTTATAACGCTAGAGGAGAGTGAGAGAGATGGTCGGAGCATGGAGGATCTCCCGACCACACGCCGGGAACCATATTCCAATGTCGTCAATCTCCATTGGACCGTATGGGTGAGTTCTTCCTCATCCTTGTGTGTTAATTAACAATTACTTCTTGAGGGAGAGTTATTTGAGTTTGAATGGGATTATGTTTAACTTAGATCTGCTACATTCTCATTTGTTTCGGGAGGCGTCGTTCACGTATACCGATCAAGGGCAATGGAGGTAGGTGGTCAGGTGTTTTTTTCCAAAATTGGAGTGAAATTGAGTACCATTGTGATACGAAACCATGTTGGGGTGTCTTATGGCTGAGGCCTTGGCTGTATTAAATACCTATAAATGTATAAGTAATTGAATGTAATAATTAACTGACGTTTGGGATCGCTGCTTAGATCCCGAACCACCCCGGGGGTGCGTTACACTATTTAGCCATTTGGCCAGGTTACCCAAGGGTATACCCTAATATTTAGCATGCATTAAATTGACTTGATAGAAGTTGTATATAATTTCATTCTTATATGTTGGGATCTTCCCGGTTACTTGCACCTGAGGGTGGGGTTCTATTTTGCCAAAGGGAAGTGTTCTGTTTAGCTGGATGGAAACTCATTTCATGCTTGTGGGCAGTTGATTCTGTTCCTAAAAGCGATACTTCGTATGCTTGAGGGAAAAATCCGTTATGCCTGTGGGAAATTACCTATGTTTTTAGACTCTGATTTCCCGAGGGTTAGATTTTTATGTCTGAGGATAGTGTTATCATGAATGTTCACCATTGTGATTTTCAAATATTGTACCTATCAAGGTAAAGCACATTCTTGGAATTATTAAATGAATATTAAAAATGTAAATATAACTGGTAAAGTTAGTTACTTTTGATTACTTCATAGTTTATTGAATTTACTACTAAAAAATGTTGTTTCACATTTTCACTAACAGTTGGGCACAAACCTTTGGTGATTGCCTACTGGGAATTATTTCTCACAACCTATTTGGGTCATTTCTCTGTCCCAAATAGAATATATTCTTGTAGGTGTTGATAGGGTTAAGGGACCCAATACAAGTACCTGATTTTTTGAGAGTAGGAGAGCATACGATTGATCTTATGCTTGCGATGCTGATGCGTTGTGTTTAATCTGTTTTGTTCGGTTTTGTTGTACCTCTTACTTTGAGTTTTATTGTAATGTATTGTATTGTAACATGTTCTGGATGCTTTCATATAATTAGTGACATGCTTCATCTTTATATATATAATTTCTGGTTCTCTTTTACATCAATTGACCATTTCAGTTTTATATTGTTTTCTGCTTCTGCTGTTGTATGTTATTTATATTTTCCACTACGCTACACATTGACAAATGAGGTCATATTTTCACGAATATCAGACATGGGCCCTCGCTTCTAGTCGGACGCCTCCGACATTTGGGGAAATACGCTTGAGGTTATGTGACCAACCGGGTTCAGGGCACCCGTTGAGTTGCACTCAGATCCGGGATATTACAAAGAGGTATCTGAGGGGTTCTTTTCTTTTATTTAATATTTGGAGCCTTGGTTAGGGATAATATGGAAAATGGTTGTTGGTAATAAGTTGTATCTAGGAGTAGCTAACCTGTGTACTTGGAAAAGCCAATCTACCTCGTTATTGCAATTATTTCTGGTTTAGAAATTTTACAGTTGATTTGATTTTCATCGTTGGGTGACACACTTGTGATTGTTTTGTTTATATGTTATACATGGGTTCTATTTAGTTGAAACCCTATGACATGAGGGTATTCCATCACATGCATCATTTAGGAACATTCTAGAAATCTCAAGTCCTTCATTCTTTCCATGCCATGTAGGTGCATTAGAATTTTCATGTTATTGGGATAGTTGTTGTGCTAGAAAAGCATACCATTGTGATAGTTGCTTTGATAAATACCTACTATTTTATAGGGTATTTTAGTGTGTAGTTTCTAATTAAATGAATGCCAATCTTTGGTTCTTGGGGAGTATGGGCCCTCATTGACAGGAATTTGGGGGATCATTAAATTTTTTTACTTTGTAATAACATGTGTAAGATGCAAAGCTTTGATTAACAGGGTTTATGGTCCCTCATAGATCGGAATTTGGAACTTAGGTGTTTTCTTCAGTGTTTCTGGGTTCCGAAGTAGTTTCTAAGGCACACTGTCCAAAAAACCCTAGAATACACATAGTTTAGTTTTGACTACACGCCCTTTATTCTTCTGTTTAGAAGGAAGAGAAATTTTTTTGAGTACAGGCTGTGTACCATAAGTACATGCCATGTAATATCTACTAGTGTCCTAGGTTGTGTGGGAAGAGACACAGGATGGGGAAGTTGTAGGGGGAACACACCATGTACCGGTTTCACATGTTGTGTAGTGTTGACTTGGTGTCCGCCCATGTTACTAACATCACAGACAGAGGAAAACTTATGACATACATGTTGTGTCCACATTGAACATTCCGTGTAGTCTGAGTCAGGTACCGGGACATATCACAGAAAACATGGGTCGGTGTTATCTTTCCTAGTACACGCTGTGTCCTCTAAGAACATTCAATGTTGTGTCATCCATGTAGCCAGCTATGTAGTGAGAAACACAGGCCAGACTAGGGCTTCATTGAACACGCTGTGTCTTTTTGGAACATGGCGTCTAGTGAGACCTGGGTACACAGGCCATTTAGTGAACAACACGGGCCAGTGAATTCCTGTCGAGTACATTCCATGTGCCTGTAGGACATGCCAGGTAGATTTGTTTTATGAGAGCCATGTGGATTTTCCGAATTGAAGGACTCAAGTAGGTAAAGAGGATTTAGGTACACATCGTGTTTTCATAAATACACATCATGTATTTTGGGTGTTTCACGACCAGTTTTACCTGGAGTAGATGCCCATGTTAATGGCTTGTGAGAAAACACAATTTAGAATTTATAATATTCATGTAGTAAAGTTTTCTAAATCATGAATGCTTCTCTTTCTCATGTTACCTTCTTGGTCTCCTAGTTAGTAGTCTTTGATAATCTTGTTTTAATGTGTTTTTTTTTTGACCTTGTAGAGTCATGTCGCCGAGAAGACCACCGGTTTTTTTCCAGGAGAGTGGAAATAATTTTACTCTAGAGATGGTAGGCCATGGGATACCTATGGATCCTCTAGTAGAACCCGATTTGGCTCCATCCATTATACCAGACACAGCTACAGAAGCGCAGTTCTGTGAAGGCTTCATGCGGTTTATCCAGACCATCCAGGTAGCAACGCAGGCCACCACATCTATGGAAGAGCTAGCACATATATTCCAAAAACAACATCTGCCTACGTTTTCAAGGGATAGTGGACCGCTGGCTACAGAGTCTTGGTTGGGTTCTATGCAGACTATTTTTGAGCATCTGGAGACTCCTCCTGGGTGGAGTGTCAAACACTATACATACATGCTGCGTGATTCTACCAAGAGGTGGTGGGATGTAACAACCCAGTCTGAGCATCACCGTGACATGGTATGGGAGGCTTTTCAGGTAGTCTTATTTGAAATATTCTTCCCAGAGATGATAAGGGAAGATTGAGCTTGAGAGTTCAGGAATCTTAAGTAGGGATATATTTCAGTGATTGATTATTATGCTCACTTCACCGGGCTTTAGAATTTTTCACCCGTTATAGTGGGTGATGAGACAGTGAGAGCTGGATGATTTGAGGATGGACATTGATATGACATTCGAGCACTAGTGAATGATTTCTAGATTCCTAAAATGAATGCGATTGTGAATCAGTCATTGATTATAAAGATAAACCTATGAGAGGCAAGTGGTGTAGGGCTGGGTGGTTCAGCACTAGTTTCTGGTACTATTTCTCCTGGTAAGAGGAAGAGGCAGATGAATTTGTCTCACGGTGGCAGTATTACTCATATGATTTCTTCATGTGGATAGAAAATTTTCTACCAGTGTGGTAAAGATGGGTATAAGAGGCCACAGTGCCCTCAAGACCTATTAGAGTGCCAAGCTTGTGAAAAAAATGGGTCATCTGCATCGCTTTTTCATGGCATTTCCACCAGTTTCTAGAGGGAGGGGTTCAGTGCAGACTCTGCATACGAGAGTTGGACCAGTAGCTTCGTACTTGTCAATCAACATGAATACGTCAGGGTGTGCCGGGGGCGATGGTGGTCGTGGCCATGGTATCCAAACACTTGGATCGCAGAGGCAGTCAGGCGGGTCAGCTCAGGGTTGCCAGGCTATGTCGTAGGGCCACATCACTGGGTATGAATATATAGTTCAACAGACCCAACATGATTAGGATCCTGGAACATCCACTATTTGAGGTACTATTATAGTTTCTTTTGTTTTATCTTCTGCACTTTTTGATACAGGTTCTACATATATTTTTATATTTATCCCTATTGTGGAGATCCTTGGGCTTTTTGTTTCTTCTTCATCTGATGTTATGACGCTAGACAGTCCGTTTGGGACTAGAACGGCTGGGGTGCATATATACAAGGAGTTCCCCCTTGAGGTTTGCGGGTGTCTCTTTCTATGTGACCACTATTTCCTAAAGATGACGAGCTATAACATCATTCTTAGGATGGAGTGGTTTGTACCCATTCGAGCCTTTGTAGATTGATATTGTCGCATGGTGAGTTTCATAACACCAATGGGCAAAGAGATTATATAAAAAGGTGAATGGGATGTCTTGGTGAGTTGTGATGGAGCAGATCATCGTGGGCGCGGTGGTGTGACAGTCCAGATTGTGAGTTTATATCAGGATGATCAGGGGACTTGTCAGTTATATTTCCCTCCAGTGATTGATCGTTTTAGAGATGTCTTCTCAAATGACTTTTTAGGTCTACCTCCAGAGTTAGAGGTGGATTTCTCTATTTAGATTGTTCCATGAGAATCACCTATGTCCATTCCTCCTTATAGAATAAATACACCTGAATTTCATGAGCTGAAGTTGTAGTTAGAGAAGTTGAAGGCATAGGGTTTCATCCAACCCAATACTTCTCCTTGGTGTTCCCCGGTCCTCTTTGAGAAGAAGGCAGAAGGTACTCTCAAACTCTCTGTGGATTATCGGAAGCTGAACTAGTTGAAGGCCAATAACAGATATCCCATATTGAGTATTGATGATATTTTTTATCAACTTCGGGGAGCACGATTGTTCTCTAAGATTGAATTGATATCAGGATATCATCAATTGCGTGTTAGACCATCATACGTACCACATAAAACTTTTCGAAGAAGATATGGTCCATAAGAGTACTTGGTAATGTCGTTCGTACTTACAAAAGCGTCAGCCGTTTTCATTTATTTGATGAATCATTTCTTCCATCCATATCTTGATTCATTTGTTGTAGTCTTCATGGAAGATATCTTGGTGTACTCTTACAATTGACACGACCATTCTACCCATCTTGATATCATATTGAGTACACTGAGAGAGCATCATCTATATGCTAATCTCTCAAAGTTCAACTTATTTGATGGACCAGATTCACTTCCTAGGTCATATCATCTAAGAGGCGGAAGTTGCAGTAAACCCAGAGAAGGTGAGAGCAGTAGTATTCTGGGATCATCCTAAGAACCTGTTTGAGATACGGAGTTTCATGGTGCTGGCTGGTTACTACAGGTTCTTTACATAGGAATTCTCCCAATTAGCAGTTCCATTGATGAGTTTGACTAAGAAGGTTGTTAAGTTAAATTGTTCAGAAGTTTGTGAGACAAATTTTCATGAGGAGAAAGGAAGGTTGAAATCAGCATCAGTCATGATACATCCGGGGGAAGGGAAGAGCTATACAGTCTACTATGATTCATCAGGTTTTGGACTGGTCGCGGTGTTGATGCAGGGTGATCGAGTAGTTGCGTACGGGTCTCAGCAGTTGAGTCCACATGAGAGGAATTACTCGACGCATGACCTCGAGTTGGCTGTAGTTGTTCAATGGTTGTGTTGTTGTAGACCTTATCTCTTGGGAAGGAATTTTGTGGTTTTCACCGACCACAAAAGTCTCAATTACATCTTTACGCAGAATGACTTGAACCTGAGTCAGTGAATGTTGGTCAAATACCTTCAGTCCATCATAATTGAGTTAGCCTATACACCTGGTAAGGGTAATGCAGTTGCTGATGCACTGAGCAGGAAGACATAGAGACATGCATTTCATGAGGCCAGTGGAGAGTGGATAATTATGGATTTGTTCTCTGAGATGCATTTGGAGATTCATGAGAGTTAGGGGAAATATTATCTTTCTTCCTAAGTTGTGACTTCTACCCTCTTGGATAGAGTGAGGATGATACAACTATTGGATTCAGAAGTCCATGTTATATGGGAGTCGGTGGAAAGTGAGGACTCTCCTCTTGAATGGATGATAAGCGATGATGACGTACTGCGTTTCCAAGGACGATTGTGGGTTCTCGGAAATATTCATGAGGATATGATGTGGTAGTTTCATGCTACAGCTTTGGTATTTCATCCTGGAGTCACCAAGATGTACCATGACTTGAGATGTCAGAATTGGTGTCCATGTATGATGAGAGAAGTAACTAGTTTTTTTAAGAGATGATCCACCTCTCAGCAGGTGAAGGCGGAGCATCAGAGGGCAGCCATACTGTTATAGTAGTTAACCATTCCGTAGTGGAAATGGGATGATGTCGCGATGGACATTGTGACTGGGTTACCGATGTCACATCGAGGTAATGATGTCGTATGGGTTGTTTTGGGCAGACTCACAAATGTGGATCACTTTTTTCCAATCAAGAAGACCTTCGGTGTTGACGAGCTCGTGAATTTGTACATCCTAGAGGTGGTACGTCATCACAGGGTTCATCATTCTATCTTTCCAGATAGGGATGCTCACTTTACATCATGTTTGTGGAAGTGTTTTTAGAGGTAACTGGATATACAGGTGCTTCTGAGCACAGCTTACCACCCTCAGACTGATTTCCAGTCAGAGTGTAGGATACAGGTTCTTGAGGACATGCTACCTACATGCTACCTAGACATTGGGGGATCTTGGGAGAATCATATACCCCTAGTCGAGTTTTCCTATAATAATAGTTTCTAGGAAACTATTAAGATGGTAACTTACGAAGCTTTAGATGGTAGACCAATCCAACCACCATTGTGCTAGTTAGAGGTAGGTGATGTAGCTTTACTGAGACCATGTCTCGTACATGAGACTTTTGAGCAGGTCTAGTTGATTCAGAAGCATATGTATACCATGCAGTCTCATCAGAAATATTATGTTGATCGCCTCAGACAACCCTCAGAGATAGTGTTCGGGGATCAGGTTTTCTTGCATGCCTCGCTAAGGTTGGGACACAGACAGATCAGGATACTAGGTAAACTTTCTCCAAGGTATGTGGTTCTCTTTTGAGATTCTAGAGATAGTCGGGCTGGATTCCTATCAGTTTTAGTTACCATGGAGGTACCGGGCCATGGACGACATCTTCCATGTATCTTTGTTGTGTCACTATAATTCAGACACGTCTCACATCTTTCAACCTGCAGAGTTTGATCTTCATATCGATGCATCATTTGAGGATCATCCAATTAGTATCATTGATAGAATCATAAATGTAATCCGAGGCCAGTAATTTCCTCTCGTACGGGTGCTATCGTAGCATGGCCAAGTGAAGGAAGAAACCTGGGAGTGGGAGACTGACATAAGTTTGTCAGTGTCCATAGATGTTCACAGCTTTATCATCACCACCCATGGAAGGTCAATTCGGTTACGAATGTCTTTATAGGGGGAATTTTATAAGAACATGGTACTTATTATTGAGGTACAAGTTTCTTCATTTCCTTTTTCAGTAAGTGTTTTTGAGAAAATAAGGAAAATGGGGAAAATCCCAAAAAAATTTGATTTCACGCCGTGTACTTTTCCACATGCCATGTACTTTGGCCGTGTGGGATGGGTACATAGGGCGTGTATGCCTGTCGGTAATGATGGGAGTAAAAACTGACTATATGCCATGTATATGTTATTTAAACATAGTTTATTTAGTCTACAGGTGAATAGTAAGGCAGTGGAGGTAGCTTCCAACGGAGTGACAGTACACACCATGTAATAGGGACCACACTCGGTGTACTCATGTCTGCATGTGAACAGTTCGACGGTGAAAAGGTAGCTGCCATAGGAACAGTTGAATGAGAAAAGTACACATCGTGTACTTAATATTACAAAGTGTGTAGTTTATTTTTTCCGCATAAAATGGAAAGTATCATCTTCAGTTAAAAGTGGAAGCTTAAAATGCCAGAGGAAAGCGGGATAATTGGTCGGATCTTGGAGGATCTCCCAACCGCACGTTGGGAACTCGATTCCTACACCGTCAATCTCCTTGGGCCCGCATGGGTGATTTCTTCATCCTCCATATGTGTTTCATAAAAATTCCTTTTTGATGGAGATTAATTTGAGTTTGAAATGGATTATATTAATATCATATTTTTTCCATTATCGTTTGTTTCGGGAGGCATCATTCACGTATAATGATAAGGGGCGATCGAGGTAGGTGGTCTAGTGTTTATTTCCAACTGTGGAGTTGAAATTTTGTACCATTGTGCTACGAACCCATTTTGAGGTGTCGTATGGCTGAGGCCATGGAAGCATTAAATACCTAGAATTTGGGGTTGCTGCTTGGATCCAGGACCACCCTGGGGGGTGTTCCTCAGTTCAGCCATTTGGACAGGTTACCCAAGGGTATACAATATATTTTAGCATTCTTTAAATTTCCTTGAGGGTAATTGTATATAATTTCTTGTTTATATGTTGGGCTCGGCTAGGTTATGTGTCCCTGAGGGTAGTATTCTATTTATCCTGAGATCATTGTTCTATTTAGCCTGAGAGAAGTGTTCTTTTTAGCCTGAGGGAAAATCCTTTCTTTACTATGGGAGGTAGATTATGTGCCTGAGGGCGACACTTCATATGCATGAGGGAAATATTTGTTATGCCTATGGGAAATTACCTGTGGGTTTTTACTTTAATTACCTGAGGGTAAGATTTGTATGTCTGAGGACAGTGTTATCATGAATGTTCACCATGGTGATATTCACATGTTATACCTGTCAAGTTAAACCACATTCTTGGCATGGTTAAATGAATATTAAAATGGTGATATAACTGGTAATGTTTTTTACTTTTGAGTACGAATTAGATTATTGAATTTACTAATGCACACTGTTGTTGCACGTTTTCACTAATAGTTGGGCACATACCTTTTGTGGTTGCCTACTGGGATTTATTTCTCACACCGTGTTTGGGTCATCTCTTCTACCCAAATAGACTATATTGCTACATTTTTCGATATGGGAAAGGGTCCCTATACAGGTACATGATTGTAGAAGATAAGAAGGACGGCATGGGACCGATCTTAGGCTTGTGATGCTGCTACATTCTGTTTACTCGTTTTTGTTAAGTTTTGTTGTACATCATAATTTGTGTTGTATTGTAATGTTTTGCAGTGTAACCTGTTCCAGCTTCTTTCATAGAATTAGTGACTTGCTGAATATTTATATATATGACTGGTGGTTCTCTTTTACTTCAATTGTAAAATTCAGTTGCATATTGTTTACTGCTTCCACTACTGTATGCTTTTTATCTTTTCCACTGCGCTACATTTTGAAAAATGAGGGAATAATTTCGCCACTATCATAAATGGGCCCTTACTATTAGTCAACAGCCGCTGGCATTTGGGGAAATTCACCTGAGGTCACGTGACCAACCGATTTTGTGGTACCCATTGAGTGGAACCCGGATCCAGGACGTTAAATTTGTGGAAATATTTGACTAATTTGTCTATGTTTTATTATAAGAATAGTTATTTGGACTCAATGAGGATATCCCTATTTTAGTTTTTTAACTTATTTTCATTCAAATTAGTATTTACTTAAACTAATGTTTGAATGCATTCCTCAGTTGGACCATGTCTAATACAAGATATTATTAAGACTATTTAGTTGATTATAAAATTGTTATAGTTATATAATTGTCTCCAAAAGTCTTATATTGGTCATTTTTATCACATGTAGCAGTTTTCAATTGTTTGTTGTGTGTTTCATGGTGTATCTATTATACATAGTCCTGACCACATAGGATAGAAGGGAATACTAGAACCATATTATGTATATTTATTTCATGTTGTGGATTATCAAGGAATGACATTCTATCATCCAGTGTTTCCTTCATGGGTGACATCACTCCATGATTTCATTCATGTCTACCAAATAATGAGATGCCACATAGAACCATATCATATGCTAATGTTGGATGATATGGAGCATGATCCCAATGCCATAATTTTTGAGAAGCTAGATGATATAATTTATTATCATAAAAATTTTCATCATTTAATTTTGATCCTATTATTCTATGTGCTCTGGTTTTATGGTTGTGATAGTCTAGAGATGTGGGAAAAAGAAGATTTTGAGATGGAGTAGTGGCCTCAAATGTTTCCTCCCAAGGAACCCTAAGGATTTATAGAGGAAAAATATATCATTGTGGGGAAGTTTTAACACCAACAGGCCCAATAACACATCTGATTTTTATATTATTATCCACTTTTTTTCATGGAGTTACCATTTTTTGTGGTCAAAAAAGGGTTTTTGTGATGAAAAACCACGACGCACAGTTTGGTCTTGCTGATTCTATAGTGTGACTAACCATGATAGGGGATATAAAAATGTGATATTTTGATTCTACATAGTCTCCAAATAGTATATAAAAAATTCAACACCTATTAGAAACAATCTATCATCGATTTTGGTGAGATAGATCCCAACATGGTAGTGACATATTTTATCTAGCCATGTGGAAAATCTATGAGGCCTATTCATGTCAATTAAATAGTGATGTTTTAAAATTTTCCATTGATAAATTTATACCCTATTTGGACTCATTTTCCTCCTCCATCATTAAAAACCCTACAATCATTGAATGGTAGTTTTCTATATTCCATTTTATGGATTGTCCTTAGAATCCTAGTTTTTCTGTTTTAAGCTCCATTATTTATAGACTCTTCTCACATATCTATTCTTTATTATGGTGGTGTGTAACCCAAGGTTTGATGTTATCAAAAAACAGTATGTGTAATGGGGGGTTTTCTTTATTTTTCATTTTGATTAGGGACTTGAGTCATTATTCTACCTCATCAGGGTGGTTATTTTAAGATGAAGGAAGACATAGATTCAATCTATGTCTGGTTTCACAATTAAAGTGAGGTTTCCACTAATTATTTTTAAATTTATATAAAATTTTGTTTTTTATTTAAATTTATACGATTTATGGTAATTATGTACTATTTTGTTGTTGTGAGGTAATGATTGTTTTTTAAAATTTATCATTAAAATTTCATTCCAAATAGTTGTGTTTTATGAAAAAAATATTATTGGATAAATAGTTCAAATGTATATTTAGTATTTAAAGGGATTTAAAAATGGTTTTCTAATTGGTTTTACTATATTGAAGGTTTTATTATAAAATCCAAATTTTTGATCATGTAAATAACTTATGAACTATCATGGATTTAAAAGGCTTGTGTTTGGTGATTTTTTATAATCAAGTAATACATGGGTAAATCTAGTTATGAGTGGGAAGATTATTTTAGGGATCATATAATCCTTCAAAGGGTATGACTTAAAGATTTAATTTTTCTTTATATGGGATTTTGATAGATTTGTGTAGGAATACCATGTGAGATTCCATAATTGGTTTTTTGATATACCATATGAGGTACTAGATTTGGGACCATTGTTGAACATTAGAGAAAACTTTTTTTTCATTGACAGATTGTGAAATTGTTTAGACATAATAACAATACGATTGAAAGTTATATCAATGTTGGAACATTACTGATTCATAGTTAGGTTATATTCGTAATGCATTTGATACGTGGAATTTTGATAGGATGTGATATATTATCTGATTATAGATTTATAAGTTTATTTTATGTTGATGGTATTATTTCCCTTTGTTTTTTGGTATTTTCATCGTAGTTTTCACTATGGAATTGTTAATTTTTTATCTACTTTGAAAAAATATTTTGAAAAATAAATTTATCCCAAAATGGTAGTGATATTATAATTTTATAAACTTGCATTAAAAATGTATCTTATTAAAAAAATTTAGTTTTGAAAAATGATATAAAACTAGATTATTGGTTTTATTTGGTTGAAGACATATATATATATTCATTATGGTTTCGTATTGGTCTATGTTCCATACACATACATGGGACATCAAGAATAACAGATTTTATTTATCGGGACAAAGGTCATGGGAAGTGAATCACTAACATGGGATGATATTCATCATTGTTTTCATCATGTATTCTATGAAGGTGTGATGGAATCAATTATATAGTCTTATGATGAGTCAATTTATTATTTTTTTATCTTTTAGGATTCTATTTAGTCCTTTTATGGAATATTTATATTGATTTGAGTTTTTTAATTTTAATGATAGATTCTATGTATGTGTCTTATTATGAAATTATTATTATATATGGTACACTATTTTTAATGGTATCTTATTAGGATTTCGTGAATACCATGATTTCCATTTATATTCTAATGAATTTGATTATTTTGGTGTGAACATCTCATTTCCTGGAAGGGTAAACCTAGTTCACCTGCATTAAACCCAATCCGAATAAATATTCATTTGTACTTGGTTCTTCTCTCCAGCCTATGGTGATCGATAATGAACATTAGTACAAGTGACATGATGAATCATGTTTCATTTGATCCCAAAAAATAATTCAAAAAGGGAACAAATTTTTATTAACTATATCCAAGAGAATAATCCATTTATCATGCTTTGATTCAACATGTTGAAGAACCTGATCAGAGTTATGTATCAAAATTTTAGGCAAGGTAAGTTAGATTTCCAAAATGGTTTTAGGATCCCATAGACATATCCCTTCCTTAGACGTCTAGTTTTTAGCATATCGATTCATCTAGAACCCCTTATTGATTGCGTGGATCTGTGAAAATGTATCTCAATGCGTCATGATATTGTTTATCGCCATAGGAAGGATTGATGGATTCCTTCACAAGTCTGATGGAGATGAACATATTCATGAGGAAAAAAAATTCTTATTAAACAAAACACAATCTTCTTGACAACTACAAACCTATAAATAGACCCAAAATTCATTCATTTTCATGAAGAGGCGGGTATAGATTGTGACATCACAATATCAATTCATGAATATCCTAGGATTTATGATAAACTCATCCATAGAGCCCTTAAGAGTCATTAAACTCTATATCAGGGGTTCTTGAGATTCTCCATCCATACATTAGATTCCTTTCACAAAGGCTTATTCCCCAAACAAAGGACTAAGGACCAAAATGGAACATCCGGATCCATGAAGTATTCCACCTTTAATAAGAACTCTTCCTGAGAATCAAGAAATCCATCATGAGGAACTGATATTTGTGAATCCCTATCCATCATCATACCCTATGATGTTAGAATCCTTATCCTTCGTGAGGGACTCTACTCTATGAATAGATATCCATCTCAAAGCCGTATAATTCAGGAAGTTATCACCTCCACACACATTGGTCCATACTGCATGTACTACACCCCCATACCCCGATCATGTTAATGGATGTACTATGGTCTTGAGCCTTTAACATGGTCCCTTCACTACAATTACTAACCTCTATGAAAAATGGAGAGTCTCACCATAAGCATTTATTCATTCATAAATGGGAATTTCGGTTGTTTCCTATTACGACCCCAACATCTACCCCACATATTACCATTATTCAAGATACTATTCTACAAACACTCAATTTATGTGACTGAGAATAATCCTCTTGGACCATTTCTAATGTCATGAATAGAAATTCTCATCTTTAATTACATGATTACCTTGATTCGACCCATTCCTCAACAATCACTTGAAACCCCATAACATTGCTCATATTCCTTGTTGAACCAGAATGAGACACTCTTACATAAGTCTCACACATAATATTTAATGTCTTCGTCAAGAAATATTGATTTCATTAAGTTAAAATATAACATACCCTATAATTTATGAATAATATTCCATATGCATCTTGCATTAGATGCATCATTCCACAATTATGACAAGACACCCATAGTCCTCATTAAATGTATTTAAAGTAGATCATATTCTATCTTTTAGGAATATTATTACATATTCATAATTCATATGATTTTTCGGGAAATGAAAATGATGATACACCCCATAGTCACTAATACACGACTTTAGACAATAATTATACCATACAAGTCAAGTGTAAGATTCATCCTTTGAAAAACATGAGATTCCTTATGCATCAAGTATAAGATGACCTATAGTCATCACAACATGAATTTATACAATAGCATACCATATATGAAAAAAATATGATGCCTATTATGACACACATGAGATGACTTGTGTGTTAGGAAGAAGATGGACCATACCATGATAATGATATGACTTATAAATAGCCCCCATGGGACTCCTCCAATGGTGTATTCTACAAGCCATATTCCCTCAACCAATGAAAAAGATAAGATACCCTAATTAACTGACATGAATATGAAGTCAATTGTATCTCAAAGAATATACCCCAAATACCTTGTCATTCAACATTCCATTAAATGATAACATTACCTCAAGCAATTCACATGGGATTCCCTTATGAACTAAAATGAGGAAGCAATGACATGAAACTCAATAACTAATCCCCACATTGCCCATCATTCCAAATGATGTTAAGAATAAATATTACCTCATGAAATTCAAATGGTATTAATTTATGGCCTGACATGAGGGGGACCAGATGGGAGACATCAATTCATAAACACCATTCACACCATTATTTCACTATAATGACATATAGGTTGTTTCATGCCTAAGCTCCAACCTCTATTCAAATAGGAAGATATTTTTTCTAAGCCCCAACAACATAAATAAAAAAAACATTGGATCATTTGACATGTAATCCCTAACAATATAAAACATCGGGACTCCTCCTTAGGTTTAATCTCATGCCCCAACTAACTAGGATGCCTAGGTAGCCACCCCTAGGTCCAAACCCAACATCCCCATCCATCCCCATATTTTAGGCCATATCCCCAAAATTATTAGGCCCATCACCCAAGAGAACACATCTCCATTGGTCCTTTATGAAGCTAAATTATTAATCCCTACACCAACTCTGACCTAGATGAATATTTTCATGAAGGGAATCTCCCCTGAGAAATCCCCACCCCACCGTGCGTTGACACTCCCTTTGTTATGCGAGTGTCCTTACCACATGATGATCAACTACACTGACCGATCATCTCCAGAAACCATAAAACTCTAACACATTACTATATGAATTTTGATAATTTTATTCTGATAAGGGTAACTAAAAAACATCCTTGAGGTTCAATAAAAAACAAAGTCCAACCACTGTGTTCCCTCCAAGGGCCACACCTCCCTGATCCACCACAAGAAGAATTATGTTCACTAATGATAATTATATCTCCATGTGAATTTTTATATACCTCTTAGGATCACCTCTATGGGGAATTCCAATTCATTCAGATGAAATAATATCTCATAGAGACTCACAACCTGACCCACTTCATGGTTTATCCTAATCATTCATATTGGGTCCTTCTAAATGCGTGATCTAATCCATCTATTAAGTTCACCTCCAAAGACTGTCCAATCCATTGGTAAAATATTCAGGTGTGATATCATCTATACTTATGTCAGACCACCCTAATCTACCTCAAATATGAATTCTGATCTTTTAACCATGTCCTATAATGACATTAAACTTATTCTATTCTTCACAAGACAATAAAATGATGCCATAAAAAATTTCAATCAGATGTTATGATCTTTATCAATATGAAATCGAAATTGTGACCTAACTCCATGAAGATATCTAAAAAACATGATATGACTATGGTGAATGCATATGGTGATCTATTTACATGGAATCAGTTGCCTCCTGCATGAAATAGGATAGCTAGGGTCAAAATACTCAAAGGACATATGCTCATTATGTGGGAAACCTTGTAATCCACAATTGATATCATGCATTCCACGTATAGAATTACTTGATTAGGTTCCAACCATAGAGGTTGAATACATTGAATAGTAACATAGATTCCAAACATACAATACATTAACATCATCTTAGGATAATGGTTTATAAAATATCAGACAGAAGTTGTGTAATTTAATAGGGTCCACAAAGAGATGGAACTCGGAATGAGTTTCACGAACATGACTCAAATCTACAAGGGATATCTAATATAGGAAATGATATCTAATTTATAATCCATTGTATGAGTAACTTAAATCATTCCATACCAATTCAATCAAGTATCTAACATCACCAAAAATGGTGGAATTGTGTTCATTTATTTAGAATGCAGTAAAACTGATAAACAAATGTACGTCACTATGATAGTGTGTGCCCATAACTGTGATGGAATCATTAATAAATATTTGTTTGTTTGACCCAGTTATGTTAATGAAATTAAACAAATTTTAAATAATAATAAATTAATTATTTTAAAAAATTTCATTTAATTAATACATAATTAGTATGATATAATATTAAAATGGTCATTTTTCAAATAATTTTTCATTAATGTGTCATGGATTCTATCCTAAAAATTTACTATTTATCAATTTAAAAATATTATTTGAGATTTATTTAATGATTAAATATATATAAAAAGATATTAAAATTAATTTAATAATAAAATTAAATGAAATAATATTAAGAAAACATAATGCATAAGGTCTTTTTTAATTGTATGTTTTAATTATTTATTTTAATTTAATTTAAATGTTAAATTTATGAACATTTTAATTTTAATTTTAATAAAATAACCTCATTTTGTCATTAATTATGTCAAAATTATCAAAGGATGAATATTTGGGGTTGTTTATGAAAGGATTAATTTTATAGTTAATAATTAAAATGATGTTTTTACAAATTATGCCAATTTTGTGACATCATCAACATATTATAATGACATAAATTTACAGTAAACATTTCTAATTGTCCATATATGTGTTTAGTAATATAATTTGAAAAATAAAATATGATATTTATTTTTTATAAACCAATGTCTATCTTTTTAAAACTCACCTGATGTTTTATTTTAATATAAGAAAAAAATTTAGTCATTTTATATAATTTAGTATTTATAATATTAAATAAATTTTTTATTTTTAATGTCAAAAAACAAAATTTTTTATTGATATAACAATAAATTTCATATTGTTCAATTCTATATATTATTTTACTATAAAATATTTTTTATTATTAAAATTTATTTATCTAAAAGCTATTTTTTATTTCAATTATCATAGTAATAATTAATGTGCAACACCCCAACCATAGAATTCTACATTTGGTGTAATATATTATTACATTGGCATTGATACAAGTAAATTTAATCCAATTGGACTGATCACATTAGTAGTCTTGGTAATCTAGATACATTCATTATACTTCAATTACAAATGAATACACTAATTAAAACATTGATTTTTTCTTAGGTATATCTATATTCCGTGAAGCGTATAATTTAATATGTTTCAATAGAACACTTCCTGTAATCCTAGGAAAAATTGAAAAAAATGAAACGTGTTAGATATTTTTTTTGTAATAGGTTAAATACATCGAATGATATCATAAATAAACATAAATGACAATGGTAAGGTTATTAATAGGAAAACATTTCATTTAGTCAACATATAAATAATAATATGATAGGAATGGATGATGCACAAATAATTAACTATTAATAATCACATGGGAATGATACATTACCATGTATATTATTTTATTCAAATAATCATTTGGAATATCAATAAACAATATCATAAACATGGAATACATAATGTTAGATAACTGAAAAATACCATCGCAGCCCTGGCCAAGTCATCCGAATGTATAGGGTTAAGGCCTCACCTAAATCCATATCTATAACTATATGGGAATTGACTTGTCCATGTCTATATCTGGAATGTATAATGAGACTATCTTTTTATGTAGGGGATATAATGTATGCCTAAAATTACATATTATGTCCAATGCATTCCTCATAGGAAATCAGTGAAACATATACAACATAAACATTCCTATTGAAAAACCAGCATACAAAATGTGAAAAATATTTCTATAGACTGTGAATGGTATAAAAATAGAACATTGAAAATAAAAATAATAGAAAAATCATTCAATGAAATATGGAAAACATTAGTATAAGATATATAACTCAAATAAGAATAATATTAATTAGTGTATTGTGAAATAAATTTAAATAATATAATAAAACAATTAAAATTTTATGAGATAAATCTACTAATTTGAATTTAAAACATTTAATTAAGAGGCCTAGAAACAATAAAGGAAAGAAATTTCATAGAAAATAATTTTTAAATCATGTAATGGAGGCTTAAAAACATTAATGTGTTATAATATCATAAAAATAGCCTCATACCATATAAGATAAAGAACCATTTCTGCAGTTTTTTTTCAAAAAAGCATCAAATGAAATTTATCTGAAAAAAAAAATTATAGACTATTAAATAATTAAAAAGGTTTCAATATCAATTTAAACTATCATTTCAGAATAATAAAAATATTTTGTAATCCATTTTCATAAACATGGACCTCTTGAAAAAATGTGATAGTTACATTATTAAACATTTAAGGTGTTAATTTATGTATTGAATATTGAAATCATCAGCACAAGGAAAAAAATTAAATTTAACAGAATGATATATATAATTATAAAAATATATTACTAAAAATATAATACTAAGGAGATACATAAAAACCTCATAAAATAATGTGTGTGTATAACAGAATCCTATGCCTCCATGAAAATAGATTGAGATGAAGTCACTTATGATGTTCTTTACATTAGATGAATGAGATTTATCATATTTTATAATGATTTAAATTAAGTCAATAACATATAAAAGTGTCATAATTAAATTTTTAATATTATATGTTAACTTCTATAATATATTTTCCCCATTTTGTTTAACAATCTTCCTTTACATTCACTAATTTAGGTGGTGATATCCTAGTTATTTGAGTATGTCATAACATGTTACCTATTGTACATATTAATTAGATCATTATTTTATCATCCCCATAATTTAAATCATGAGTTAAATAGAATATATAATCATTATATATATATATATAGAATAATCTGTAATATTTGGTTGTATGAAATGTCATTCACTGTTCATGGAGATGGTAGGTCGTACGTACGTCTGAACACAATATTCATTTATTTTTCATATTAAATGACTGAAAGGTAAATCATAAATTGGAATAATATAAATCCATTATAATATTTATTTCATATATATTATAGATTATTATTAAAACAAATATTTATTAATTCCTTCCATAGCGTGAATGAATCACATCACATTGAGGAGATGGTAGTCCACACATCCACAAACGAAGTTATCATATTTACACAAAATGGAAAGAATTAGGGACCATATAATATACTCATTATATAATAATAAATCAATAACAATAATATAAAGAGATATATCATATTAAAATACAGTATTCATCATAATGACCCATCAGGAGAGGCGGTAGAAGAAAAATGAATGACATCATTCAATGTGGTCATAGTCTACTGAACATGAATGGTAAATTCATTAAAAATTTCATGAAAGTGTATGTAAGTAGAGGTAAAACAATAATAAATTTTTTTCACTATATTGAAGAAATTTAGAATCGTATATAAGGATTAATTATTATGAAATGAATGATTTGGGAAATAAATTAACTAAACTGATCTTTCAGGACAATACAATGTTCTTGGGTAACACCATTGGGTATACACCAAAAGACTTACATGGATGGGTTAATTTCCAAACGTTAGCTTCTGTGATGAGGGAATATATTTTAGGAGGATAAATATTTAATGTTTTTTCGATCGAAATTGGCTCTGAATTTTGAAAAAAATATAATAAGATGTACCATTTTATAAGATAGGGAAGGGGAACATCTTGAAATATTCAAAATGTAAAAGTAATATTAATTAATGTAAAAATAAAATTGTCTCAAAACTATGTAATTTAGAAAATGAGATGAGTATAAGTATAAATACTGACAATTTTATTGAGAAATTTTGGTCTCATAACTACAATTTTTTTTCTACCCATTGTTAATCCCTTTTACTCTTATAGTGACAATTTGGATTTTTAATATTTAAGGATTAATAGAGTAATAATAAAATTACAAGAGAAAAAATATTGATTCATGGATGAAATTTTTGTCCCTATAAAATCATCATTCCAAATTTAGGATTTTGTTAATTTTATATCATTTAATAAATTAATATTTCATTTAAAACAACATTTGTGCGTGTTGTGACACCATTCCTTATCTTTTAAAATTTATCATTACAAAAGATAAAGTAGAACCAATTATTATTAAATAAGAATATAAATTCAAATTATTGGAAAAAAGTATTAATGATATTAATAACATGAAATTATAATATTTTAAATATTATTTATTTGATATTTCCTTTATTTAATATATTCATGCTTAATAATTTTGTCATAATTAATGGAAATAATATTATAACTAAAAATTGTAAATAAATTACCATGATTTGGATGAAACTCTTACATTTCTCCAGACTATTTACAATAGAACAGATCGATTATATAACCAAAAATTAAAAAAAAAATTGTTAAAATCAAAAGTGTGATAAAATTTAATTTCTATTGAATATAATATTATCAATATTATATTCTCTTTAAAAGATCATAAATGGTCTCATAAAAAATCATTTATGTCGTAGGGACCCAAAATACTAATCCAATAAATCTAGTAATAGTGTAAGGGTAATTTTATTATATTATTTTTACCCTTATTTACCCGACTTACCCTTACCCATGTTAATAAAGAATATTACTAATGTAACTATTAAAAAAGAAAAAAAACAGAAAAACTATTTTATAAATTATTTTCTAATGATTAAAACATTTGAATAAATTTTTTAAATTTCGAAACACATTTGTTTGATTCATTAATTAAAATTTAATCTTGTTGATGAAATGTGAAAAACGTGATTTTAAAGTAATAATGTTCCAAATATTGATATAATTTTTATATCCAATTTCAATGTTAGATTGATTTAAATTATCTAAATTAGTTTAAATTATAAAAAATAATATTATTATAATTTAAAAAATTAATAATATAATTTAACAGTTATATTATATTGAAAACAAAATATGTTTTCAATTAAAAAATATATTTTTTCATTAGATATTTAATAATACTCATAACCAAAAAACTAATGGATTGGTTTTATCTTATTAAATTTAATAATAATATCTTAATAATATATTGATGTTTTGTATGGCATGACCTTGCGTGTAACATAAGCCAAATCATTGTCATGTATAGAGTATGAATATCATGCTGTTGTGTATAATATAATATATATATGATGTTAAATTTATTTAAGAATAGGAATTATCTAAAATATAGGGTGCTACATTATCTATACCATAAATAAATTTCATCCTAAAAATTCAATCATGGGATCGAAATGAGGGGTTTAAATTACTAAAATGTTATTGTTTAAATCCCACTTCATAAAAACGAATAAAAAGACCTCCAATTTTACAAAATGAAATCTAAGTAATAATGTCAACGAATATAACACATACAAGGATTAAATGTTGGAAAACATGGACATGGAAGAGAAATCTATCCACTGAGTTCTACAGGATAGTTATAGAAACATGGAAGGGGTATAGTTAATAGTCATAAAGAAATAAATTTGGGATGATCCAAGGGATCATTTGATTCATCGTAAAAGAAGGTACTGTGATAAAAGTTTTTGTTTTGATGACTGTTTCCTTAAATTTGATTAATTTATTTACTTCGTTGGTTAATAAAATAGGGAAACATACTTAAATGGCATGTCGAGATTAATCCTTCAATAAATTTCCACGAAAATAATATTTTCTCCAGGAGATGAATATATGAGAAGAATTTTTCATGCTTAAATATTATTAATCAACATCTATAGATCATAAACCCATCTAATTTATAAGTATAAATAATCCCTATCATTATAAATTAACTCAAATAAAAATTTCTATGATAATGTATGATAATTCCCAGAAAAATATTCTGCAAAATTCAATTGTAAAACCCCAAAGATCAACATAGCACATTAAAAAATAACCATAATTCATTAAAAATATTCTAGAATGTGATTGAAAACCAAAACATAAAAGTATTTGATCATATAGTATTCAAAAAAACATAAATCATATTTAATAACATTCAATGAAAATTTGATTACCAACATCTCATAATAACAATGGTTTGCTGATCATGTCATTAAATAATCTGAATAACCATAAATCCATAAAAAAGAAATATTTTACTCCAAAATAAAATTCATTGTGATTAACATAATATTATATGATTTCTGAAATATAAAACAACATCCCAAATAACATTAATCCCTTTTTTACCAATCAATTTTCAAATCACATATTTTTCTATTTAAAAAAAAACTTTTCATTAAAATAACTTTTATCCATTATAAATTTTAACTATTAAAATATCATTATAAACATGAAGTTATTTTGGGTATTGGTATGATCTCAACTATTTTTTCCCATCGATTGTGCGTTCAAAACAAGTGGCATTTTCAGACATGACTTGTTGTCTACAAAAACTATGGGTTGTCAGTTTTTAAAAATGATATTAATATAACGATCAAAATTAATATGATGTAAATATTGAAATTATGATTAACCAATAAATATCCTTCTAAATATGGGTTTTAATACAATTCTAGTACATAAAAACATCATCCATTTATTTCTATATAGGACCTTCGTTGACCTGATGTTTAACCATTAGAAGAGTGCATTTCCTAAAACCAAAAACCATAATATGAGCATATATTAAAATATTTTAAAACCATATTAAATCTTTAAGGATGTCTAAATATTGAAAATTATTTTCAATCTCAGACTCATAATGTTTAAAAAATTTCATTCATTGACATTATATATTCAATAAACCAATAATGGTTTTAATGAAAATTAAATAATCCTATGAATATCACATGGGAGTAGAAAACTAGGTGTCTAGTAAGGCTTTTAGTTGTGTTCTTGGTTATATTATCCACAAACTCACACTCCTTTTCGAAGTTGTTACCCCCAAGTATATTTCTTCCAGAACAACATCCACTAGAGGTATCCATACATGGATGTGCTTTTTAGTAATATCTAGATAATCATTAAAATAACCGATTTATGTGATTTTCTTTTGTGATTCTCTTCAAAGTATATTTTATAGAAATTTTCTCTAATATATATTTTCCTATATCTATTTTCATCATTTTCTACTAGAATTCCTCTGATACAAACTGTAACACCCCAAACCCATAATACTAGATTCGTTGAAATACGTTGTAACATTGTTATAGATACAAGTAAATCACATCCCAAATGACTAATCCGTTTACTATTATGGGCATACAATATGTGTAAAGTTGTATTGTTTTACAAATAAATATAATAATTAAAAAATATTTCTTTTTTATTTTAAGAATTAAATTATTCAATCTAGAATATCAGTTTATATCATATCTAAGGAAAGTTATTATAATCCTTCAAAAAAATGAATCATAAGATATGGATGAGCATAATTTATCCTAAAGGTTATAAATTTAGATTAATATATTATAAAAAAATATAAATATGATTATAAAAAATCTATTAACTGGAACAGATTCAATTTAATCAATAACATAATCGTAATATGGGAGGAATTGATGACGATTTAATAAGTATATATAAATAATTACATGATAATGAAACTTAACTATTTATATTCTACTAGTCTAATAACCACCTGGAATATAAATAAATATTATCATAATAATTTATTTCATAATGATTGTAATCTAAAATATACTATCGAGGCCTCAACCAAGACATCTAAAAATACATGGATATTGGAACATCAAAATATTTAACTAAAAATAAATGCGAAAGGCGTCAACTATATACATACATGCTTTCTATAAGGAGATATATCGATGCATTGAGTGAATATATAGATACCCTCTTATAACAATCTATATCCCATGCATTCCTCATATGAAAAGAGTGACATAAAAATATCACAAACTTTTTTATTGGAAAACTAGAATACCAAATGTAAATTCATTATCCATAAGATTTGTATGGAATCAAAATAGAACATCCAGAGTTGAAAAAGTTATAAACCATTCAATGAAAGATGTTAAATTGTAACATAATATATCACCCTCAATTAATCAAAATATTTGAAATGATATGTTTAAATAAATGAAAACACTATATAAAATAATCAAGAATATCTTAGTATAAATATTTCAAAATAAATTGAAAACATTTATTTAAAAGGATATAAATTTATAAAGATGGAAAAATTCAATGAAATTTTTTTTAAACATGTAAAGAAAACATTTAAACGTTATGTTGGAATGATAGTAGAAAAATATGGTCATTCCAAATAAGATAAAAACCATTCCATTCAATTTTCCCAGAAAATAATCATATAACATTGTTTATAAAATAGAAAATCATACATTTAAATAAATTTATATAAATTCAAATAGGGTTAAAAATTAATTTAAAAAATAACTATATTTTTATAAAAATATTTATTAGAACATTTCTAGAAAACACAGATATTGGAAAAATATGGGATAATTAAATAATTAAATATTCATGGTGTCTCATATGATATTAAATATTTATGTTGTAAGACCAATGAGATAAAATAATTTAAAAAATTCATCAATATAATTATAAAAAATAAATAAATGGAATGATAATTAAAAGGGGGTATATAATCCAAAAAATAGGGTTGTATAATATAATATGATGCCTCAATGAACAGATACTGAGATGAATTCAATTACACAATACTTTACTTTAGATGAATTTTATTTAACATCTCGTATAATGGTTAAAATAATGTTATTTAATTATACTGTAACCATACAGATATTTATAATATAATTTTTAATCTTCTTAAAATATCTAGTTACCTTTATGTTATCAACATTCTATTACCATTACAATTTATTTTGTTATCATTGCCTAGTTTTATAAGTGAATTTTGACTAGTTTATTATTGTTATTATTAATTAGATAATTATTTCATAATATAAGTAATGTAGATATTTATTTAAATATAATATATATTCATTAGATACATATTTATTATAATCCATTATAATTGGATATAATAAATGAACAACATCATTCATGGGGATGTTAGGCCGCACGTACACATGAACGCTACTTTCATTTTAAAAGATTGAAATGTAAATGATATAATTGTAAATTATAATTATAGTATCATTTATATGTAATATATTTCACATATTATTAATAAAATCATATTTAATTCATTCCATGTTTAGTTTGAATGAATCACGTCTCTTTAAGGTGGTGATATCCCACACTTACACAAGCGAAGTTATAATGTGTACAATAAATTTAAAGCAAGAAGGTGTGTCTTATTTAATAATTATATAATAATAAATACATAAATATCATATATATATATATATAAATTAAAATTGGGTTTCTATCACAATTACCATCAATGAGTGGTGGTAATGGAAAATGAATGTCTTCATTCTGCAAGACGGTAGTTCACCGCACATGAACAATGATTTTGTATCCCCTTTTATAAAAGTCTATGTAAGTAATTCTTGAACCCTTAATATAAAAAAATAGAAATATATTGAGAGTACTAATACTTTTATATAAATGTGAGGTAACGTGAAATGACGTAGTGGGTAATGAAATAAAACTAAAATGGTATTGAAGAATGTTACCTCATTTCAGTGTAACTCATTCTGGTTTATACATTTATACTTACTTGGTTGGATTTCATCATAAAGGGATGCGTCTACAATGAGGGTATGGAATATGGTATGAAATTATGATAGGTTTTTGTGGAAAAGAATAGGTTTTGAAGTGTAAAAATGATAAGAATATGATCCCTTTTAGAAGCAAGTAAAGGGGAACTATTGGAAATCATCAAAATGGAAAACCAATATAAATATATATTATAATAGAAACATCATTAAAGGGAGTCATTTATAATATAATATGAGTATGTATATCAACACTCTCATAAAATAGAAATGTTTATGTATCATTATTACCCATTCATTTTTATTTTAACCTCTCATTAATTCCTTTAACTCTAAGAGTGACAACATATATTTTTACACTTTATGGGTTATTATAGATACTATAAAATGTCAAAATAACATAAAATGAGACATTTAGTACATTTATAACTATATAAAAGTCGTATCGAATAATTTAATATTTTTATCCATTTTATATCATTGAATAAAATAATATTTATTTTAAAACACCTGTAATTTCAATTATTACTATATGATTTAATTGACTTTTAAAAACATTAAAAAAATTATAAAATATAATCAATAATTATAAAAAATATCTTCCAAATCAAATGAATCTAAATAATCATAGATGAAATTTAATATATCAAATTAAATATATTTTTATATTTTTTATTATATTTTTTCGATAATTAAACAATTAAAATAAAATCAGTATGTCAGCAATTAAGGTAATTATATTATCTATGAAAATTATAAATAGATCTACATGATGTTGATAAAAATATTATATTTATAAATAATATTTATAGTGGAAAATATACAATATATAAACCCACTTTATAAATATTTCTCCTGTTAAAAGAAGTGAGACAAAATTGATATTCCTTTGAATATAATATCATACAGGTTACAATCTCCCCAAAAACACATTAAATGGTATGAAAATAGATTATATAATGATTAGGGATGAACAAGGATAGTCCAATAATATTAATAAATGCGTTACGATAATTTTATTACATTATATTTATGCTTAATTAACACATACCCATAACTGTTGTAATAAAAATATTCCAAAATATTATATTCATAATGTACAAAAATAAAAAAGAACTATTTCAAAAATTTGGATCTCATTATTTCATATATGGAATACATTATTTAAAATTATAAATTCAAATGTCTTAGTAATAAATATAAAATCATTTTCATCGATGAAATGATATTATGAGTTCTAAATGTTAAAACATTCAATAGATTTAAAGTCTTAAATATCAAATTTCAATGTAAAACTGAATCAAATGAGATTTAATAAATTAGTTGATAAAAAAATACCTATACATTCAAAAATAATTAAATTATAATGTATCATTAAACAATATTTATAAAAAGCACTATTTTCAATTAAAAATCTATATTTTATTGTTATTTCTGAAAAAATGAAACTTATTATAAATATACCAAATTGTAAACCAATGTAATTTTTTTATTAGACCTTTAAAAAAAATTCAAAAAAATGTATAACAGTTACAAAAATTTATTCAAATATATGTTCACCATTAAAAGTCAATAAAAAATTAATTTTATAAAAATATAGGTTTTTATGTGTAATATTGGTTTTATACTTTTCTTATGCCTATATAATCTTTTGGAAAAACTTCAAAAATATTTTATTGAATATATAACAGAAATTTTTTATTAATATCAATCAAAAATATAATTTAATTTATTATATTAGGATAAAGTGACTCCATGGGCATAAAAATATTTTTTAAACATTTCCAATATTTTACCTTGGTTCCATTAATAATATGTAAATATAATATTACTAATGAATTCAAAAATATAATTTCATATGTTAGTAAATACTACTCAGAACTACCAATAAAACATATTTGTTATATCTTATCATAGAAATTAATAATATTTTTATAATATATTATTGTTTGGAAAAACACAGCATTTCCTACAATTCAAGGAAATATATTATTGTTTGTAGCATAATAATATCATAATGTTGAGTACAATCCATGATAAAAAATTTAATTTATTTAAGAAGAGAAATATTGTAAAATATAGGGGGGTTACAAAAATCAATTTTTAGAACCCCTAGAAATTGATTTTTATAAATTGGATTAAATATTTTGAGACATTATAATAAAATTATCTAATAATACACATTTCATTTGTAGTGATAAAATTATGCTTCTATAGTATATGTTAGTCACCATGGTAAAATGGGATTAAAATTGATAAAATAATGTGATAAGGTAACAAATATAACAAAATACTATATATAATTTCATTTTATTAGTTTATTTAGACATATTAAAACCTTTATTTAAATTATGGTGACCATTATGACACTGGAATTTGAGAAATCCAATTTTATTATTATAAATACATCAATATATAAAAATCTGTCACCCCCAGACATATAAATGGAACGCTCATCTACTAACTTTCTTACACACTATGAAAAAAATTTCTCAAAATATATATTCCCAAATCCCTTCTGAACAACATTATGCACAATAAAGGTGTTCTTGTCTCATAAAAATAACATTCTATGATGTTTTAATGAGTGACCCAAATATGTAAATGCAATGAAGAGGTAATTGTATTAATTATGTTCATTATAGTTTGCATTCATAAACCACAAAAAATCATCTATAACCATATTAACATAATAAAATATATAACATTATATTATTTAATTTTTAAACTATTGATCTAAAAATCATCATAGGCATTTTTTCCATCCACTGGAAAATGAAAAACCTCACTTTTGTGCACATATAGACTAATTCCTCCATGAAAAAAGTTTTACAATTTTTTAAAACCTTATCACATAGATATTTATAAATATTTATTTTACTAAAAATATTATTTTTATGATAATATAATGACCCAGGGAAGATAAAACATTATCTAACTTCCCTCACTCTCGTAAAACAGAATTTCAAAACATAACCATTGTGTACATACAGACTACCACCTCCATTATGGACATTTTTCATTTTTCATCATTATCATAAATTAATGGATATATAAATTGTTATTATAGTTTTATATTATATTTATATTTTTATTAATAATTATCAATGTTAATTTTATAATTTTATTAACAATATTAATAATAAATGGTCATCCTAAAATTTGATCTCTAAAAATGGGATCATTGATACACTTTTTTAATTAGAATCTATTATTGGAAACCTGTAAACATATAAAAAATATATTATAATGTAATTATAAATAATATATATATATATATATATTACATAAATGATGAAACCATAAAAAAGGTGAATTTACAAAATCCTCGAAACCAAAAAACGAATAAAAAATGAAATAGTTAACAAAAAATATTAATTTTAACAGAGAATTATTAATAAAATTGTAATTAAAAATTATATCTAAATGAAATATATTATGATATATATATATGGGTGCTATTTAAATATATATTGAATATAAATTTTTTATAGTAGATTTTGTAACATGTTAAATCTAGTGTATGTATGATGTATGGGTTTCATATCTTAAAAAACATTCTTCGATACTTGTATCGAATTAGAGAGAAATTTTAAGAAGATTATGTATAGTATAACTCATTTGATGATTATATCAAGATACCAAATTAAGTTATCATAGCAAAAAATTCATGTCATGTTCCTAATTTTCAGGTGGCTTCTATTTGAATGTTATAAATTTACTAAGGGTTCATTGTCCTTATTTCAATTATGTTTGACATTTTTTATATTATGAATCATTACATCATTGATATGGTTTTCTTAATATACCATGAATCTATTTGTAAACATTATTTCATTTAATTAATTTGATTTAAGTTAACGAAATATTATTTTAATATTCTATTGATCATTATTTGAATGTTACTGATGAAATAAGGTATAATTTTAAAATATGAACATTTATTAGGATTTTTTATAATATAATTTCCTTTAAGAGGACCATATATTTTTTCTCGCATAAATCCAATATATTTTCTTCCCATATGTTTACATGTAATGTTCTCATGGATTCATTCAATATTTATTTTCATTGGTACTAAAAACAACAAAATAAAATTTAATATAAAATATGATTTTTCAATATTTTCGTTATAAATATAACCCTTCCATATCCATATTCATTGTTTTTATTCAATAATGTTAATTTACAATAAAAAAATTATTTGAGAAGGTTAATTTAAATTAACTCATTATATTCATTAAATTTTTTATAATGAATATTTTTAGTTTATTCCAAATAAATATCCATACTCATTGTTTTTATTCAATATTGATAATTTATTTTAAACAGTTATTTCAGAGTATTAATTTATATTAACTCATTATTTTCATTCGGTTTTTTATAATGACAATTTTTATTTTATTACACATAGAGGAATGTTCTTTCCATAATGGGACTATGATAAAATCTAACATGTGAGCTATAATCATGGTGGACATGTATTATGCCAACGATCATGTACCCTAGTGGTTCAGGATCCTACTTGGCATCCAAAAGACCCAGGATCAAATCCGAGCAGGGGAGAATTCCCGAGTATTGTAGTAGGGTACTGTAGCTGCACTGTAGCAATTCCCTATAGTTGTACTGTAGCAGGGGCGGACTGTAGCAGAAATAGCACTATAGTGGCGGAGGGACTACAGCAGGGTACTGTAGCGGTGGTGGTACTGTAGCAGGTACTGTTGCTGCGTGGGTACTGTAGCAGTACTTTTCACTGGGGGAGTCCTTTAGGCAAAAAAATATGCTTTCTAGACCAGTTTGCATGCCACATGGCCTTGGGCCTTCTGGCTATGTAATGGGTTACCCTCTTCCCGGTCTAAAGTGGGATTCTCTTTAATAATAAATTGTGAATTCGGCCCCAATATTTAAAAAAAATAGTGTACATGTATTATATTAACAATATTGGAGGGATCTATTGATGGAATCTGATTCATGTGTAGTAGTTCAAATCCTTATAAGCAACATTACGAATGCCTCGTGGAGGATTATGTCGCATCATATTTATTACCTTCACCTTTTAAACCATCATTTTTCATGTTGTTACAGATGTCTAAATAAAATAGAATCAGGTTGATGCTAATCTTTCCAATAGAGAATTGTGTAGTGCAGCTCTATATGGTCTATTGTTGTACCAATTTTTTATCAAGTATAGTTGATGTGGATGAATTTGGTGATGTTTTTACATATATTTTTAATCCCCCTTTAATGATTTCTTTACAAAGTATAAATTAAAAAAAATTAGGAGAATCTAGGCCTATATAATGATCGTTCAGATTATTTATTCCCATTATTTAGTTAAATTTTCTATTTTAGAGTTTAATTAAATAAAAAAATTCTTAATATATTTTAAAATAAATATCATTTCACTTATTATTTTTTAAAATACAACCCCATTATTTGTTATTATTGTTTTACAACAATCCATTATTGTAACAAAATTTTAAAAATAATTTTTTGAATTTCATTTTTATTTCTAATGAAATTTAATTTACTAGTTCATTATAACATTATTTTCTAAAACGATTCAATTTTTTTGAGTAATTTTTTTTAAATGATCACCCCTATTTTAATATGAATATCTATAAATATTTTATTTTACAAAAACACCATTATTTTTTATGAATAGATTGTACCAATTAACCCACTACTGATTTAATACTTATACCATTATAGAATTGTATGTATTATTCTTCATTCAATAAATTGCACATGAATATATTATTTTTCACTCATATCCACTATTTTGACATTATTTTTATCTCTTATATATATATATTATACTTATTTTAGTATTCAATATAATTTATAGTATTTAGTTAAGAATTTAAAAATAATTTTTTATTGTGTGAGTAACCTATTTTATAAGAACTATATTGGATAGAGATCATCATGATAAATAGTTCCATTATTTATGAGGAAAAAATGGGAATAAATATACATGGTAATTCTTTATAGATTAGTGATGATTTATAAAATATGATGCATTATAAAATAGGAATCATTGAAATAAATATATCTAAAAATATATTATTATAATTTTCATGGAATATTATTTATGTATTGTGCATTTTATTCATTATTTTTCATATGATAAATGCATTGGACTTTTTTCAGTGATAGATGGATCCATATACAATATATCATACTAAATAATTATGTATGCTTCATGAGGAAAATATGAATGGGTATCTCCCGGTGCATGTGATCACATAAAATGATAATTCCAGGGACAATTCCATGTTACTAATGATGATAATATTAATATTTTCTTAGTGCAGGCCTTACAGAAACACTAAAAATTAATGATTATTTTCAAAGTATGGGATTGAATTGTTATATATCCAATATTATTTATTTAATCACAATGATGATAATTATAAATTTCCATGTCATTATTTAGTTTATTATATTATATATATATCTATAATTTTAGATCCAGTAATTGATTTTATAGGACATTAATTGATTATTCACTGAACAATTTTAGTCATGTATGTTTCATTGTTATATCCTTCATTGTATGACACACACACCGAGTGTTTGATTTCACACATTTTATGTTTCCATTTATAGTT
Source organism: Viscum album (assembly GCA_963277665.1). Classification (NCBI taxonomy): domain Eukaryota; kingdom Viridiplantae; phylum Streptophyta; class Magnoliopsida; order Santalales; family Viscaceae; genus Viscum; species Viscum album. Next base: position 2,101,616,992 of record OY728128.1, on the reverse strand, counting down.
ATAACGAAGAATTGTAAAACATGTGAAATATTATGAAGGGTATCGTGTGTGGTGAGTTTTTTGGTGATTTAAGAGACTAATTATAGAATAAGAAAATTCAGTTATATTAGAATGAGTAGAAATTGTGTGAGAATGACATGGGTTTTATTAATTATTTTCTTCCTAAATCACCAAGCCTATAAACTGAAAAAGCTCTTGGGAATATAATTGACTCATTTTTAGTTATTATTTTGTTAATTTTTATTGTTAAAATTGTGTCTCATTAGTTGGTATCACACTAGTATGTAATGATTATGTTTTTCACACCATATCCTGTAGCCTATTTTTAGGGAATCCAATGTTTTTTATAATGTGAGTATGTAATTAGATTTAACAATATTCTGAAATATAGCTCATATATTTTTAATTTATTAATTATAGCTGTAATACCACTAATTATGTTTTTATGTTTTATAGAAACAATATATAAAGCTAAATAAATATTAATACATAAGAAATAACATAAAAGGTAGATAAAAGAAACAATGAAAAATATAAAATAGAAAATATAAATATAAATGGTTAAAAATATATTAGATCAAATATGAATTGGGGAATTTAATCACATTTCTATATCAATTGATAAAACTAATCACTTATCGCATTTTGTGTTCCTCCTTTTATACGTGTTATTTAAGTCACTTCTCTATGGTAAATGGTAGAATATGCAATTATAATGACTCTAATGATCCTATCAAGTTATGAAAATTATAGAAAACAGTATGAATAAGATATCTTAAGAATAATCTGCGCAAAACATTGTTTCTATGAATAGAAAAAATTCAAAAAACACCATCTATGATATTTATACAATATATGAATTCAATATCCTATATGGAATAAAAAGTCACCGTAAACCAAATGAGGTGAAATAAATAAACTATAATTGTAATAGAGTCAAATTAATAGCCTCTAATATAATTTAAGGAACCAAATATCCGTGAAAGGTGTTAATGAACCTCTTTATTTATTAAACATAGAAAATGAGGTGCATAGATGATAACAGAAGGAGGTATTTTGGATTTTAACATGAAACTGTCCATAGAAAACCATTAATCCAGGACGAAGTATAAATCCAATTTTGGCATTATAATTTAATTGGATATAAGATTTAATAATATGACAAACTCCTTATATACATTATAACCAAATATTATATATTTTATTAAATTAATAAATTTTAACTGTTTATTAGTTCTGTGAAAAACAAATCTCATTTGTTTATAATACACTTAAAATTCTATTCTAGAAATTGGATAATAAGTTATTCACCTAGTTACCATTTCCATAGGTGTGACCCTAATGGAATGTTATTATTTTATAAAAAAATCTATTATATATAATAGTTATAAATTAATATAGGTATCTAAAATGTATCATAGATACTGTAATCATAATCGTTCATGGTCATGAATCATGGAACATGTATAATATAAACTTCATATCACTTACCCCATTTTATCAACTACAATGATATATAAATCTTATATAAATAAAACACATATAATTATTCTCACATGACCATGAACCTTGTAAAAACTACATTGAGGGACTTGGTCTCACAAAATATCCTACAGGCTAAAAATTCCTATACCAATTCATTAATTTCCACTACATGATTAGTATAATGACTAATTACATGAAAATAATGAAAAATATATTTTATTGACATAAATTTAGGACACCTCACATTTAGGAAACCACGTTGATAATATAAAGTCAAGTGATCTAAAACTAATGATTAATTAATTAAAATAGATGATATATATATGAAATCATATGAGGTATGATTAATGTGGGTCTATTTGAATTCAGGTTTAATATATTATATCATATAATTGATCAATTATATATCTATAAAACTGATAATACTCATACTAATATCCATATACTGTCAAAATAATAAATAATAATCTTCAATAATGTATAATATAGTAATAATTATACTCTAGGTGTTATTAACATATTATCCCACATTTTAGGCATATAAGAATAAAAATGAATGACAATTTATTTCCATTAATATACACAATATGATATAACATGTCCCAATTAAATCAATTCATGATTATGGTTATGGTAAAAATTGTTGTATTGGTGTATAATGATCCAGTTTGGATGTTTGAATTGAATGCTTGTTTCTCGTACTACACATCAAGACACAACATAAATATAGCTAATTTGACTTCCAACTAGATGCCACATTGGGGATTTTGATTTGGGTGGACACCTACCAATATTGTTACATTGAAATCCATTATTCCTTTATTTTTTGCAAGCGGACTTTCTGACAATTAGTGTAATAATAATTCATCCTTTCTATTAGCCTATTTAGAGCTAAGGTTTTAGGTATGAGAAACTATGATAATCTCCTATAATATTTTCCCCATCTTATTGTTAATTTATTCATCTCCATGGATGTGGGTATTATTCTTGGACCACAAAAATCCTTTTTTTCTCATTCTGTTTTTCCTTTAAAACTTATATAAATCAGTGATTTTCATTGAAACACCATGTGTTTCCATATAAACTGATATTAGAGGTTGAGTTTTGGATTCACCAAATAGTTCAATTAAAGAAGGCATTGTGAGGCATGATCACATTGAAAGAACTAAATTATGTTTCTGGAAGATGTAAATCAAGGATTATCTTTATCCAAAAGAAATATTCCATTGTTAATTCTTGGTCTAATGCCAATTGACATGAAGCAATCAGAGTGGGAGCAGCTCGATTGACATGGTGTGGGTGGTTTTCACCTCACAATGGCTATAAAAAGGGTTTTACTCATCCTTGAGGATATAAAGATGATTTATCTTATGAAATCTCTTATGAATATGTACGAGAATCCATCTCTGGAAAACAGGGTGAACATTATGCGACAATTGTTCAACCTAAAACTGATTTAAGTGACAATTGTTGTTGATCACATCAATTATTTCATAGCCATCATAAGTTAACTGACATCAGTGGAAATTGATCATGGTGATGAGGTATGTGAACTATTCTTACATTACACCTCACCTGATATTTGAGAATCAATTGCAACAGATGTGAGATATTCATCAAGGAATTCAAATTTGGCTCTGAATGATGTAAGCTACCTAATCCTGAGTGAGGATATGCGAAGAAGGGATTATTGAATTTTCCCTACTTCTGCTCTAGGAAATTATGGATAAGGAATGTACACCTAGGGATAAAATCTTTGAGTGTGATAAATGATTATTGGGAAATTCCAAGACAGGCCAAGAGTGGCGGTTACTACCTGCTAGACATGCAAAAATTAAAGAAATGTGAAGAAGGAGTTAAGAGAAAAATATAATGGACCAGAAACTAGTGGATTAAACAAAGAACCTGAAGAAACTGATGACTTGTTGTTTTGGATCATGGATATACCTATGGATTCATTTATTCTAGACTCAGGGGAGACTTTTATTCCATAATACATAACAATTTCTTTATCAATTTTGTTTTATGATGTTTTGACAGGGTGCATCATGCTGATGATTAACACTTGAAAATTCTTGGAAAATTTGACGAAAGGATCAAGACCAATAGTGGGAGTCTGCATGTTTTATAAAAGATGAGGAACATCCCTATCCTAACCAGATATTTTTTTATATTGGAAGTCTTGATAATGTTTTATTGATTACCACGTTAACTGATCATGTGTGGATTATCACCAAAGGAGCTATGATCATAGATTGGGGAGAAAATAATTTTACCATATACATCGTTACATAAAATTGAGAAGACATGGATACATCACTGAATATCATATAAGATTAACAAATATGGAACTAAATGATAATTCCAAATGTGTGAGAATGGGATGAAGGTTTGGTAATAAAATGATACATCTCAAGTTGAATTCAGTGGATGTATGCCTATGTTAAGATTGTATCATTGGAAAGTACAAGATATTATCATTTGTTAAAGGAGGCAGAAAACCAATGGCTCTAAAGTTGGACCTTCTGTACGTAGGTTTTTTGGGGAATGCACCATTAATTTCCTTCATAGAGTCAAAATACAATTTTACATTAATTGAAGACTCAACAGTGAAGGTATGTGAATACATTATTTAAAGAATATCAGATGTGTTTAAGATGATTCATAAGTGTTTCGGTGTGGTTACATATGTGTTAGCCATAAATCTAAAATTCTTGATGTCTAATAATAGTAAAGATTACGATATTCTTGAGTTTAAATATTTCTATTATGATGGAATTTAGTGGTAGATGAATATTTTTGGTAAAAAAAAATAAAATGGTGTGGTAGAGATATTGAATAGGATATTTAATGAATGTTCATGGAATATGATGTTACACTCGAGGATTCCAAGGACTTTATAGGATTATGCAGTGACCATGAAAGCATTTATCATCAATATGAGTCCATCAGTGAAAATTAGTGAATTTATAAACGAGGAACACTGGTTTAGTAAGATGTAAGACTCTCAGATTTATGAGTCATTATAGTTTTTCTTCTGTACATATTTATGCTAACTCAAGGGAAACGATTTTTTCATAACCTAAACCTTTTTTCCTTATATGATATGATGAAAATGAGTGTGGTTACCACTTTTTGGATGATCTTAATAAGATGGTAATCAGGAGCCAAAAACAAGTATTCAGTGAAGGTTTAGTGTACAAGGATCATCATAACGTTGAATATAAAAATAGTAATATTGTATCAGAGTGAAAATAGAATGTGGTGCTTGAAGGTGTACCTGATATCAATACCTCAGAATCGGTGGAACCTACTACTCTAGTGGAGTTGAAGAGATCGACGAGGGTGATGATGAATTGTGATATGTATTCACCATAATTAATTTACTTGTTATTGATTGATGGTGGGTTACCAGACTGATAAGAAGATTCAATGCAGTTGATGGAGTCGAGAAAGTGGGAGTTGGACATGAAGGAATTAATTTCATTACTACATGAAAAAAATACAGGGGAGTTGACACATCATCCATTGAGGAATAAAGAATTGTAGAACAAATGGGTTTACTGGGACAAGGAAGAACATGATAGAAGGAGGATTTTCAAGGAACTACTAGTGTTGAAAGGATTCCAACCAATGCAGGGAGTGGATTTAACTCAAATATTTGCAATAGTATTGAATCTTACCACCATATTGGTGGTTATCAACATTTTTACCCATAAGAACATCATCTTGAGAATCTAGATGTCAGGAATTCTTTTCATCATAGATATATAGATGATGAAATCTATGTACAGAAGCATATGGGATATATTAAGTCTAGGTAGGAATACCAGGTTTCAAAACTCCAGAAAAGAAAGTATGTGTTGATGGAGGACCATGAGATGTTGGAAAAAATGTTTTATGCATTTTTTAATAAAATTGTATAAGAACACTATGGCATGTATAAATATTTCTAAATCAAGAATTTTTATGTTTAATATATTATATTTATTCAATATGTAGATGGAATTATCAATTCATGATCATGTATGCAAAGGATTAATGAGATGAAATGGAATTAGGCATAGGTGTTCGATATGAATGATCTTAAAGAATCTAGCAATATTTTGGGGATGAAGATCATGAGAGACCACAGAGCAAGAACATTGGTTTAATCACAAGATGATTACATTGGAAGGGTTCTAAGATGATTCGATTTATTTTGAGGAAAGGAAGTAATTATTCTTATGGAAGTCCATTTCAATCTATCATATAAGAAATCACAGGAGACTTCATAATAGGTTGAGTACAAGGCAATGATTCCATATGCCAATTTGGACACTATTTGGTATTTTGTTTTTTCTAAATTTATAACTGAGTTATTACTTCAAAAAAATTAATCTAACCAACCCTAAAATGTCATATTAACCTATAAAATTAGTTTAATTCTTAAAAAGTATTAAATTACATTTATTTGATTATTTGAAATATCAATTACTTTAATATTTCATTATTTAGGTAATTACTACATCATCATTATGTTATAAATAAATTATGTTATTTAATGTCTAAAAATTATAAATAAAATAAAATTATGTGGGAAATATTTTTAGATATCTAATTAAGATTTATAATCGAATTTTTCTTATGTGAAACCCTATATTATAAATTGTTTAGTTATTAATCATTGAATTTAACACTTAACTCTTCTTTGAATTTAATAATAATAAATTTTATAATCTAATCCAAGTGGATCTAAAGGATCTTAGTTTCTTCCTAAGGTTGTTTTTTGTCGAATTATACCTATCCAATTTAATTATTACATGTGTTAGGGTAATAATAATATCATTTTTACCCATAATTATCCTATTTACTTTTAACTGTTGTTAAAAAAAAGTAAAAAGTTACTCATCACTAAAAAATATTTTCATCATATTGAACAAAATATTACTTACTAATATCAACCATGTCTCTCGGATTTTTGAAATTCAACTCATAGAAGTGGTAAAATTATGTTTTATGTAAATTTGAAAATGCTCCAAAGAGGTGGGTAAAAGACTGTAAAAAGTTAAATAAAATTTTTATATATGTAAATTATTATAAACTGACTCTAATTAATTAAAATGAACATCTATAGTTATTATGTATCTTTTTTTAACTAAATATATTTCAATAAAATAATTTATTATTTAATTAAATATTTAGTTTTAAATAAAACTTAGTGTTTTTTATTATTCATCAAAAATTGAATGTTTTCAAGAAAATTCCAAAAAATAACCCCAAGATAATTTTGATATTATGAATTCAAAAATGAATTATATTTTTCCAATTTCAAGACATAGAAGATAAACTAATGAATTTAAAATTATTTCTCGTTTTCAAAACCAAAAAGCGTATTTTTAAGAAATAATAATTATCAAATGATTGCAATTTGTTTATGTCCAATTTCAATGTGATATTACTTAAAATAACCATAATTGACATAAAAGGTAAAAATATAATCTAATTATACTTCCAAACCATTAATATGTATAATTCAACACTATAAATTATTTTGATTAAAAATGTTGTTTTATGTTAAAATAAAATAATTTTCACTATTCATCCAAATATGAAAGTTATCAGAAAAACACCAAAAATTTATTGAACCTAATTTATTATGTCCTGAATCTAATCAAGTATCTTTTTTTTCAAATTGAATATATAATAGTTTCAAATATTGGATTTAAATATTTTCACTATTAGAAGGCGGTAAAATTTCCTTTTTTAAAAATACTTCTTTCATCTGAAAAAATGATTGTGTTCTTACATTATGTCTAAGAAACCAATAATATGGACTCTAAAATTATGAGGATTATATAATGTTCAAAATTGAATTAATACTATTAATAACTTCTTTTGAACGACTATTTTGGTATCTCGTGGTGTGCTTGAACTCAGTGTTGCGAGTAGTGCATGTTAGTGAATTAATTTGAAAAATTAATGTACCATTAAGCCTTGGGGTGTTACAATTATAATGGCCATTAATGTGTTGTTATATATGTGTGTCCCTTTAATGTGTTTATCCGTGGTCACTATGAGGTGTGGGGTGAAATAGGGTATGTTTTTAACATCATTCTTGGTGGTGAGGAGATAGGTTTTTTACCATGCATCTTGGGAGGCATGGTGATGGTTTTTTAGTTCATGCTTTTCAAATTGCAAGGAGATGCGTTTTCCATGAATTTTAGGGTGATGAAAGTATTTTTTGGTCCATGTTTTTTTTGAGAAAACATGATCATCTGTTTGGCCATAATTCTGTTTAGGAAAGGAAATGGTTTTTTTGTAAACGCATTTTGGGCCGCGATGCGATTTTATGATTGGGATGATGATCTATTTTTTAGGTGAGGTTTTGTTGTTCTCTATGTTTAGGTTGTGGTGGAATAATTACTAGTTAATGATAAAATTTTCTATCATTTTGTTTTGTTAATTGGATAGAAATGACTATTTAGATAATAAATTATAGGGTTTGTTGATAAATGTGGTTTTTGTTAAATAATAAAATTAAAAGGTTGAATAATATAATTATTTGGTGGTGTGACATGTGGCTTGTGGAACTTATGTTTTTATGAAATCCAATGTGGTTGTAAAAATGGGGATTCTATGAGTTGATCAGTAATTTTTTTGAAACCATATATTGGTATTGTGTGCAGATGTATGTATATACATGTTTATTTCTTGTGATTTCTATACACACCACACCTACATCGATAACTATGTCTGGACACCTATTTTTTAAAATGGGGTGTTGTTCCAAACATATCAGTGGTGGGGATTTATTTTTGACAACCCACACATCCCCTCTTTCTCTCTCTTCCGGGAATGTATATATGAAAATGATGTTCTGTAAAGATTTCTATTAAATAGATATGTGATGGACCATGTTTTTAGGAGAGTGTGATGTGACTGTGATATGTCCTAGTGCACAAGTATTTTTGGGTCATATTTGAAATGTTGATACTATGAGGTGTCTTATGGTGGGTTTTTACATTAAAATATTAGGGCACAAGGATTATATCCTTTTTTCATAATGATAGCCTAGTACTCTAGTTATGGTTGTGACGTGATGGATCATGTTTGCGTGTGTGATATGTGATGTGACCATGTTGTAGGGATGTAGCCTTGGGTTTTGGTCATTATATGATGTGACGTTCACGTGGGTGTTGGTATATGTGTTTCTGATGATATAGAACTTTTTGGATGTACAAAATATATGTTTTATTGTGAAAAACAAATGGGAATTTAGATTGGAATACCCTTTATATATATTCTACTTATGATTTTATTATACCTTGATTTCGTTATTTACTGAGCATTATACGATGAGGTTGGGATGGAAATATTAACTATTTAGGTTCCCTTGGTTGTTCTATTTTCTCAAATGTGTCTTAGTATGATTCATTCACATAGATATAAACGAATTTGTATTTACAATAATGTATAATTGTATGATAACCCTATGTATATAAACTGAATATCAATTTTACTTTATAAATACATGGATTATGCTGGATTGTGCTTGCATGGACACATTTTTATAGTTGTTGTGTTCTTTAATTATCATAGATTATGGGTATTTACTTTTGTAGACTATTATCTACATCATATTTATTAACAAATTCATTGTTAGATAGTTTTGGTTTTATAATTTTTTAGGGAGTTTCTTATGGACGATTCATCATATCACCCAGTCCAATTATTACTATAGAGGGTAATTCATCCCATTTCATGATATATTTATACCCTCGGTTTTATTGTCTATCATAAGGCCTACTATAGGAAGGATTAATGGATCATTATATCTCTCCCTTCATTAAGGAATCTCTGGTAGGAGGGGTTTATAACATAGTGTTTTTATTCATTATATCTTCACAAGAATTGTTTTGTCTTTTCATAGAATCCATGTTTTTAATTAACATTTTTTCAATAACATGATGTTGAGTGATATAGAATATATTCCCATTGTGAGAGACAAGTAGTCCCTAAATTCATTAGTGAGAGACTGATGTATCACATCCAAACAATTAGGAAATTTTATGTCACTATAAACTCTCTAAATAGGTTTACTAAGTCCGAGAGGATTAATGAAACTGGTTGGGTGAAATTGGATCAACTGAACGAAGATAATAACTTCAGACCAATATGTGGGACTCACATAGATACTATGTTTTGAATTTATTTTTCCTATGATATGATAATCCGATTCCAAGATACTATGGTAAATGATTCAGACTGAGATTTAATTTTTATTTAATGATGATTGTATATCATAAAAGATTCTCTAGGGTATTTTTTATTATTTTGGACAATGTAAAATCCTCATATTAAAATAAATTCTATGTTTAATATACTAATATTAGAGGATTTTTATTAAGATCATGTCTATGATTTTAGTGGATCTTGGGATTATCATTTTTCGTTGTATGAGTTTTTTTACAATAATAGATACCAGAATCCATTATAATGGATCCTTACGAGGCACTGTATGATAGGCTATGTTATTCACCTCTCTATTTGCATGAGGTGGGTGATGCAGTATTTGTGGGGCCAATATTGGTGAAAGAAATATTTGAGATAATAAGGAAGAAATTTAAGAGGATAAATATCACATATTGATAATAGAAATCATTTGATGAATAAAGGGTGAAACCCTTGGGGTTATTTTAATTGGAATAGGTTTTCCTAGAGAGTGACTCCTTAGTTTGGGAATCAACATTTGTGGATGAAAGAAAAGGGATCTACATATATTTTAGACCCTTTGAGATGTCTATTTTCATTGGGAAAACGATGTATTGTATAGATCCCCCTTCTTGATGTTTAGGTATGCATGATGTGCTTCATGATTCACATCATCACATGTACATACCTGAACCTTTGAATGATTATGATTATAATGATGTTGAACTAGATCATTACTAAACAGACGAGGTGTTTCTGATGTGGATTATTGGACTGAGTGTGAAATCCTTATGATGGAAGATAATATCACTTTCCAAAATTCAGTGGTAGAATTTGTAGACCTAGGAGGATACATTATAATGTGATGCTCACATTAATGAAAAATATCATATATTGTTTGAGTATGAAACCATATGTTGAATCTCAAGGATGACAAGTACTTATTAAGGGGAAATTTACAATGTAATAAATCTTTTATGTAGTAAATGGATGCATCGTTTCCCTACATTACCTAATTTTATTTTTATTGTAACAAGTTAGGTTAAGGAAGAATGGATTTATAATGTTTTTTAGGAATAAGTGGTGTTTTGGATTTCCTAACAGAATAACTAGGGTGATTATTCTATATTGAATATGACAATACCATTGAGGAGGAAGTTGTGTCATTGTACAAAAACAAAAAAATATATAGATATTATTGATTATGTGATGTTTAAAAAAAATCAAATAGTGAACAATGGTGTTGATAGTGTTTGTTTTTTTCACTATAAGATTTACAACGTGGGATTGGATCGAGGAGGCCATGACATAGAGGGTTAGTCTATAACGAAGAACCCATTTCATGAATATTTTCCCAACTACGGTTTGTGGGGGTATTAATCCTCTTATGATGCTTTTATTCTCTAGATTTAAGATATATGGATTTTAAGGAACCATTTTGGTCTTTATTTTTATTTTATTCATAATTAAAAACTGTTATTCATTATTGAATTATTATAATTAAACGAATGATTTCCATATAATGTGAAAAATTGAATTCCACTAAAAAAGGAATCTTTCTCCCCTACTCGGCTGTATTAATTTTTTACAGAAGGGCTCTGGAAGGAACTCCATGCCACAATAATTGTTATTTCTCCATTTATTTCAACACATAGAAATAACATATACTATGGGATTTTTCCTATTAAATTTTGTGTTCTTCCAATTCCCATTTGAATCATGTTGGAAGACCCTTATAATGTTGTGATACAACCTCTACCATAGTGGATGTTTACAACACACCATTACATCTCAACCCCTTCCTCGCACCATGGTGACCCATTATTTTCCTACGAAACTCCTCCTAATTTATTGGACCAGGAATTTATATTATTTTTGAAAATTATTGATGTTGGGATCCCCTAGCACAAAATAATATGTTGTTTTGGTGTGTAACCGTGACTCAAGTGATTTCATCCTTGATGGAATTTATTATGATGTTTTCAAAATATTATTCATGATGTTTTATTACATTGCTAGATTTTATTTTAGTTTTTATTTACCATATTATAACATTTTTTATTTTTTGTCCTCATTACGATAACCTGTGTGTTTGTGCGTGGATCGTGGAATATTAATGTGTTACATGATTCCATGTTTAAAAATTTTATCTTTTTATTCATGTTCGAAGATGATCAAATGTATTGTGTGATGAAACATTTCCTTATAATGATATGGGATTATTTCTTGGATGTTCAACCAGATTATTAATTTTAATGTGTTGTTATTGGTTCCTAATGAATGTGGACTACCGTGAAATGTTTATTCGATTTAGAGGTATTGTCCATGAATTTAAAAAATAGAGGTGGTGGTCTGATGCATAGGTTTGGGATACAGTTATTACTAATGGATGTCATTTCATAAACTCAAGGCCTAGAATATGAAATGGAGAATATCAGTATATTTATAGTTGAATCTATGGAAGTGATAACTTGATGTCAAGAAAATGTTGAGTAAAAGACTCAATTTATAAATAGTGGAAAACGAGTGGTACATGGAATTGATGATGAGTAGCAGGACTAACAGTTTATAGGAAGGTGTATGTCACTCATAGCCTAGTAACTCATAAGTGGTTTGATCACTTGATCCCTAGTGGATTATCTATACATGACTTTCTTGATTCTCATACGATGTTAGGAATTATACCTACTATCCATCTGGATAGTTTTTGGTTACTTATGATATCATGACCTTATATCTATAATAGATCCGATGTAAATACTACCAAATATTTTTGTGGTTTGTTATGAAACAATATCTTAGTTTTGGATTATTATACTTACCATATATGTAGTTTTATAATGGAATAAAATGGTATTACTTATGAATAATTATTCGGGAAACATTGGTGGTGTCTTACTAAATCTTGTACTCACACCGAATATATAAATTTTAGTTTGTTTATAGACACCATGATCACTGATATTGTGAAGGGAAGTGGTCTAATGGTTGATGGATGCGCCAAGGATTATGGAGCTTGTTTTTAGTGGAAAAATTCTAGAGGACTCCCTATTTGATTGTTTATCTATTTATTTTCCTTCATTTATTACTCTATTTTTTCATTAGACTTTGGCTGATGTCGATTTGTATGTCATGTTTGACATCCCTATATTTTTACATGATCTATGATTATTTATTTATTAATTTTATACTATTTAATTAATTATTATCTTCTTAAGGAAATATGATATATGGTATGGTCTTCTAATTAATGGGCATAGAATCTTTTTTAATGGTTGCAGACTCTTTGAAATTGGGATGTATTATTGAGTTCATGTGATAGTCTATTTCGGACCTGGTGGTTTGGGTTTAGTTATCTGATATCTTATAAATAATTTATTATAATTTTACCAAAAATAAATTTAATTAAGATAATGTAAACAGATTTACAAACCTAAACATAAATCAATCCTCGATACTATATTATGCCTAAACCCCAATAATTATCTACCAAAATATTAATAATCAACATAGTGTCTATTCACTAAAACATTAACAGGGTATGTATTCTTTTTAAATTATTGTTGAATATAACAATTATAACCCATTAATTTATATTTGACCATTTAGTTATCCACTTCTTATATAATATTAACATATAAAGATATATAAACTCTAATTTTACACCCCTTACTTAAACTGCAGCTTCCACATAAAAACATATTCCTTGTATAATGACTCTAAAACAAGATGAAGAAACAATAAGATAACCTTAAGTAATTATAATATAAATAAGAAATAGTGAATCACATTGATACACAGTATATTTTTGGTTAATAAATTTATATATTTAGGAAAAAATATTTAATAAAAATTCCCATATATTTTCTATAAAATTATAATATGTCCCATTAAAATGATGATTACTTATTTGAAAACAAATTATTAGAATTTCACAAAAAATTATCAACACATGATACCCACATTAAAAATATCACAAAAAACACTAATTTATAAAATATTTAACTAGAATCATAATAACAGTTATCTCAGACACATTGTAAATGGTATTGTATAATATAATCATTTATGTAATAATAAATGAATTAATAATATGAAAGGGAAAAAGAAAAATATAATAATTCCACATGAATTATAACATGATCATGTTATATGTATTTTACTTATATAAAAATATAAATAACAATGTGGAAAAAATTAATGATTTCATAATTGTCGAATTCAAAATCCAATCATCATAATCATTCTGTCAAGTCCATGTTAGAAGGAATCTGATATTAATGGGTAATGATAACACTAAATACCTAAATAGTTTGTGTCATGTGAGCTAATGATTAATTGAGGTGATATATAATTTCATTCCCAAATTATCACTAATTAATTCTAATTAATTCATATTATTATCAAATGGATAAATAAGACAATACATAACTAAAATTCCATTGTAGTCAATAAATATTTGTATTGAATTAACATGTTTACAAAATGTTAATAATTCTATTGTAAATAAATAGAATAGAATTATTGACAGAACACTAAAAACTATCATTTTATATAATAATGGGTAAATTGATAAGTCAATATTAAATAATTTATATATAAATAATAATATTTATATATAATAAATCATTTAAATTAATGAATATGTTAAAGAAGAGGAAAATTATGTCCAGAGTGAGATAGAGATGATCATAAAAATTTCCTCTGTAATCAAGGGATAAAATGAAATATAAATTATTATTATAATTTAGTAGTTAATAATTTCAATATAACTCCAATACGGTTAAATTATTTAGTATTGTATATGAAAAAGTATGAATAATTATAATAATAATAGTCATAATGCTTTTGTAAAATGGTTATAAAAAAGAAACTCCTATGTTAATTATTAAAAATCATTTTTAATAGGTTAAAAGTGTACATTGAATACCAAGATTTAAAATAAATTAAAAATACTGTAACCATTAAAAAATATTAAATTAATAATAGAAAATATTGAGTTGTAGATAAAAAAATTTAAAAATGGAATTGATTCTATTTATTAATACTTATTATAAATTATAATTTTTTAATTTAAATTTTATTAAAAAAGGGGATTATTATTTTTCTAGAAACTAATCAAATAATGAATATTATGTTTTATTCAGAAATATAATTATATTAGATTAAAAATATATGTATATACTTTTATATTCCATGTGATTTCGACACACACCACACCCGCATCAAGCACTATATTCTAATGTCCATGTTTTCAAATGAGATGTTTTTACAACATCGTAATGTTGAGGATTTATTTCTACCTAACCACCCTTTCCCTATATCTCTTCCTGGAATGTGTATATAATCATTATTTAATTTAATATTTCAGTTTAATGCAATATGTGATCGACCATGTCTTTTTAGAAGATTGTGATATGATCATTCTAAGGACAGGTTGCACAAGTGTGTTTGGGTGAGATTTGAAATGTTGATATTATGGCCTATCTTATATTGGGTTTATTCATGAAAATATTAGATAACATGTTTATATCGTTTGTGATAATGATAGAAAACTACTCTGGTTATGATTCTGATGTTATATACCATGTTTGTGTGTGTGAGATGTGATGTGACCGTGTTGTGAGGATGTAAACTAGATTTTGTGATATTGATATGATGACTCATTCCTATGGGTTTTGGTATATGTGATTCTGAAGAAATGAAATCCTCAGGATGTACGAAATTAGGTTTTGAGAGTGGAAAATTGTTTAGAATGAAGTTTGGGGTACCCTTTATTTATATTCTTCTTATTATGTTATTATACATGGATTTAATTTTTTACTGAGCTTAGCATGGTGAGGTTTGGATAGAGAGATTAACTATTTAGCCTTCCTTAGTTCGTCTATTTTATCAGAGGTGTATTAGTATGCTTCATTCACATGTTTATTAATTACATTGTATTTCCAAATAAAGTATACTTGTATGTTTACCCTATGTATATAATCTGAATTTTAATTTTCTATTTTAAATACATGTATTCTGTTTTATAACTCCAAAATGGATCCATTTTTATAGTATATTTTTTGTGTAAATAGAAAATCTTATTGGTTTTTTATTTTGTATACTATTATTTATATTAGTTTTATTTATAGGTGAACTGTGTGATAGTTTTGTTCTATCATATTTTATCGTTGTGTTTCCTGTGAATGATTCATCTTGTCAACCAGTATAATTATTACTATAGAGGGTAATCCCTCCACTTTCATTTTTTATTTATTCCATTTCTACTAGTGTATAAACTAGGGCCTACTAGTCGGTGGATTCAGGGTTCATCAAAACTCTCCCCACATTAAGGAATCTATAATAGAAGTATTTCATGAAATAGGGTTTCTATTCATTATATCTACACATTATTTTTTCGGTCTTTACAAAAAATACATGATTTCCAAAACATAGTCTCCCACATAAAATGTTGAGTGACAAAGAATCAATTCTGATTATTGGAGATAATTATTCCCTACATTAATCTGTGAGACACCGATGTGTCAAATCTATACTATTATGATATTTTATGGATTTATGTAAACTTTAAAGAGGATCACTAAGACCCTAAGGATTCATGAAACTGTTTGGGTGATTGTGAACTAGATGAATGAATTTACTCAATTCTGAAAAATCTTTAGGACTCACATAGTGACTATGTTGGGAATGTCTTACATCGATGAGATCTTATTCATATATTGAGTTACCATGGTAAATGATTCAGACAGAGATGTACTTTTTACATCATCATTAGTGTATTTATTAAATCATTCCCTGAGGTATTAGTTAATATTTTGGACAATGTAAAATCCTCAAAGAGAAATAAAATCTATGTGTACTATACATATATTAGAATATATTCTTTGATATTGTTTCCAAAATTTCATTGGATCCTGGTATGATACTTTATCATTAGCTGAGTTTTTTTACAATAATTGATACAAGATCTCATTATGATGGAACCTTATATAGCACTGTATGATATTCCATGTTATTTACAACTGTATTGGAATGAGGAGGTTGATGAAGTAGTTGTTGAGGATAGTTTGGTTTAGTAAACATTTGAGATATTGATAATGATATGTAGTCATTTAATTATTACATATGGATGGTAGAATTCATTTATTGTATTAATGGTGAATCGCTTGAGGTTTTTGAATAGGAATAGGGATTTCTTGAGAGTGACTCCTTATATTTGGAATCAATATTAGTGGATGTAAGAAATGGTATCTCTGTGTTTTCTGTACCCTAGAAGATAACTATGAAAGTTGGGAAAATAGTTTAGTGTGTAGATCCTCCTTATTGATTCTTAGTTATACTCAATGTGCTTCATGTTTCACATCTTCATAAATACATACTTGACTTTGTGAATGTTTTTTATTCTAAGGACATTAAACTAGATCAATGATCAACATCCGAGGTCAGATTAATGAGTATTATAGTACTAAGTGGGAAGTACTTATGATGGAAGAATATAACACTTTTCCAAATTCAATAGTAGAATTGGGAGACATAAGAGGATGCATTGGAATAGAAGGCTCGCCTTAAAGGAAAATAGAATTTTTTTTGAGTAGTAAACTAAGAGATGAATCTCAAAGAAGACATTTAATTATGGGTTGAAGTTTATAATGAAGTGATTCTTTTATTTCATAAATAGATGCCTTGTTGCCTAAATTTTCCTATTTTATTTTTTATTCGAACATGTTTTGTTAATGAAGAAGGTCTGTGAGAGGTGATATTGTAGAATATGATGTTTTTTGGATGTCCTGAACCCAAAACTAGGGTGGTTGTTCTACAGTAAATATTAAAATACCATTTAGGTGGAATTATGTTTCAATATATAAAATGAAACACCATAGTTGTATTATAGAATAAGGAATTTAGAAAAAAACAAATGTTAAACCATGTTGTTGATAGTGATGTGGTGTTTTCAGTATAGTATTCACAATGTAGGATTGGATCAAGGAGACTATGATTTAGCAGCTTAGAACATTATACAGAACCCATTTTATGAATAATATTCAAACTAGGGTCTTTAGGTTTATTATTCTTCTTAAGATGGTGTTATTCCCTTGATTTAAGACATATGACTTTCATGGATCCATTTTGGTCTTTTTTGTTTTGTTTTCATAATTAATTAGTGTTAATTATTATGTAAATATTATCCTCAAGAAAATGATTTCTGAAAAATTTGAAAAATAGAATACCCCCTAAAATTGGAATGTTTCTCCTATACTCAATTTTATTACTATTTTAAAGAAGGTATCCTGAAAGAACCCCATATCACAACCATTTTTCATTCTCCATTTATGTCAACAACATGAAAAGACTTATACTATATTATTTTCCCTATTCAATGTTAGGTTCTTCCAATTCTTCTATGAATCATGGTGGATAACCCCTATAATTTGGTGATACAACCTCTACTATAGTGGATTTATTCATCACACCATTACATCCCAACCAATTATGGGCACCATTGTGACCCCTGATTTTCCTGTGGAAGTCCTCTTAATTTATTAGAATGATAATTCATAATCCTTTTGAAAATAATTGATGTTGGGTTACCCTATACTGAAATCATAGTTTGGTTTAGTGCGTGACCATGACTCATGTGATGAAATTCTTGATGTACATTATTATGTTGTTTAAAATATATTATGGAAATAGTTTCATAGATTTCAATTTGCTGTTTTAATTTTTTTTACATCATAAAATTTTTTTGTGCTTCATTACGATAACATGTGGGTTTTTTCATAGACTATGTGATATATTTGTGTACATGATTCCATGTGTAAAATCGTATATTTTTATTAATTTCTGATGATGATCACATTTATTTTTTGATGATACATATACTCTTGATGATATTAGATTATTTCAAGGATATTTTACCAAAATTTGAATTCGGAAGATTTTTTGTTGGTTCTTATAGAAGGATGACTTTTTTGAAAAGTTTATCCCTTGGAGAGGGAGTGTGCATGAATTTATAATTAGGAGTATGTGGTTTTATGGACATGTTAAGAATACATTGATGACTTGTAAATGTTATGTATTTCACATAAGGCCTATAATAGGATAAGGATAATATCACCATAGGTATATTTGATACTATGTAGCATCATAACTCGATGTAGAGTGGATGTTGAATAAATGAATCACTTTATTACTAGTGGATAAAGAGTGGCATGTGAAATTGATGGTGAGTAGCCAAACTAATAGTGGATGCCAATGATTATGTCCCTCATATCCTAGTGAATCTTTTTTGGTTAGATCACTTGATCCCTAGTGGATTCTGAAGTCATGCCTCTTTTATGTTCATAGGTTGTTATGTATCATACTTACAATACATGGGGATAATTTGTGGTGAATGGTTATATCATGACCTTGTATCCAGTATAGAGAATAAGTATGTACTACTGAAGCTTGTTTTGGTTTTTATGACACAATCACTATGTTTTGTATTGTTATATTTATAATAAATGTATTGTTATTATGGATTACAATGGTTTTATGAAGGAATAATTTTTAAGACACATGTGTGGTGTCATACTATGTGTTTTACTTACACTATATATATAAATTTTATTTTTTTTATAGATTTCATGATCAATGATATTGTGAAGGGAAAGGGTCCAGTGGTGGATGGATGAGTTGAGGAGAATTGAATTGGTTCTAAGTATAAAAACTCTAGAGGACCCATTATTTGACCATCTATTTATTTATTTTATAGCATTTAATAAATTCTATTGTCATTACACATTGGGTGACGTCAATTTTTGTGTCATTTGTTGTAACAGCCCAAGATTTTATGAAAAATATTCTTTTTAATTTCATTAATGTCTTATGTTGTACGCTACACCAAAAGGAGCTTTCACAACATGCATCCTTGACTTTCCTTCCATTACACACAATCGCGACCTTCCACGATAGCGTGTGTTGTACGCAACACCAAGTTTCGCTAAACAACGACATGCTATTAAGATATTATTAAAACTAGCCGTTATGAATAGTAATAACCACTTTTTGAAATTTTGTAAATATTATTTTTCAAAATGGACATCATTTATGGATTAGGAATATCTAAATTAGCTTAGGTTGAAATTTTGGTGATTTTCGGATAACTTTCATATTCTGATGAATAGTGAAAATTACAAAATTTTAATTAAAAACAACTTTTTTTAATCAAAATAATTAATAGTGATAAATTATTAATTTGAGTGGTTTTAAAGTATATTTAGAATATATTTTTACAATTTAATACAATGTTGGTCATTGGATGTAATTTTACATTTAAACCAGACATAATCAAGTGTCAATCTTTTGGTAGATATTGTTTCTTAAAAACACGCTATTTGTTTTAACAGCGGGATTTAATTATAAAATTAATTAATTCAACTTCTATGTTATGAATTTGGTAAAATAGTCTTCAGTTTTGAATTCGGAATATGAAATATAGCTTAGGATGAAATTTTGGTATTTTTCTGAATACTTTCAAATTTTGATGAATAGTGAAACCACTAAGTTGTAGGTTAAAAACTGAATTTTTCATAAAACATAATTTTACCGCTTCTGTGAATGGAATTTCAAAAATCCAAGAGACACGGTTGATGTCAGTAAGTAAAATGTGGTTCAATGAGATGAAAATAATTTTTGGTGAATAGTAACTTTTTACTTTTTTTACCACGGTTAATAGTAAATAGGGTAACTAAGGGTAAATATGATATTACTATTACCCTAACACATGTCCTAATTCTATTGGATATGTGTAATTCGACCAAAAACAACCTTATGAATATAATATGACCATTTAGGTCCACTTGGATTAGATTATGACATTTAATATTATTTTATTTAATGAATAGTTAAAATAGTTAAAATAAAAGTTTAATAACTAAAACATTTTTAATATGGGGTTATACATAAGATAAATTCTACTATAAATATTCATTAGAAAGATAAAAAGATTTACTACATAATGATATTTTATTTATAATTTTTAGACTTTAAATAAATTAATTTATTTATGACACAACGATGATGCAATAATTACTCTTTTAAGGAAATGTTAACATAATTAATGTTATAAATGCTCAAATAAATGTAATTTGAGACTTTTTATGAATTCCACTAATTTTCTAGTTTA
Source organism: Viscum album (assembly GCA_963277665.1). Taxonomy (NCBI): domain Eukaryota; kingdom Viridiplantae; phylum Streptophyta; class Magnoliopsida; order Santalales; family Viscaceae; genus Viscum; species Viscum album. Next base: position 2,101,596,144 of record OY728128.1, on the reverse strand, counting down.
ATATGATATATTAGTGTTGATTTAATCAACTTGGTTCGAACATATAATTCTGTTATGACTTTCACAAAAATCATATATCAAATAGTGTCAAAATTGACACAAAATAGTTTTTAAATCAAATATTATATTATTAATTTTTATTTTATTCCTAAAAATCTAAGGTTCGTCCAAATGACTTAGATAAGGATATATATATTATTAATAAACAATTTGGGGTTCGTTTGGCATGTTATAGTGAGTTTATTAACCATATAGTGAAAGAAAACAAAAAGACATGGTAAAAGTTAAATTATTTAACTTAGAGTTAAATCTAATTGATAAGGTTAAAATAATAACCTAAACTTGTCTAAATCTTATTGGTTGATAGGATTTCTACCCTTCCCCACATTAGCTTCGAAATAAGACCCTTTGGAACCATTATTAACCGATTTTGACTTTAATATAAAATAATATTTTGAGGTATTCCTAAGGTGCCCCTCTCCTCCCTTATAAAAGGACACCTCCTCCCCTCCTCCTCACACCAATTTGAGCACTCAAGCTCGGCCAACCCCTGCCAAAATCTCTTCTCCACTTCCCTAGAAACATCCTAGAGGTTCTGGTCTTCCTCAAAGACCAATTTTAGTTCCCTAAGAGGAGGTCTCCAAAAGGTGCTTCAAAGAAGAGGTAATTACCGTTACCAATTCTTTCATCTTTATTTCTACTTCCACTTCTTCTTCTTAGGTTGTTTCATTATGAAGTAATAACATCAGTATCACTAATATACTGATATGTTATTATAAGTATTAAACAACCCTATTTCACCATCTATCCATCCTACGGAAAAAGAAATCACCGTGCGTTCGTACGTACGGAATACCGTCTCCACGCCGTGGTGTAATCTATTTTCCACCACCCCCTTACATGGATGGGTATAATGCTGTAAAGAATAACTATACATAGTTATTACAACATCATATTGATTCTGATATATTGTATAATCCACTCCAATTCAATTCAATATTTATGGAAATGATATCATCGCTCGTGCGTACGTACGGACTACCGTCTCCACGACGCGATGAGATTCATTCCCCATGTTAACCGTTTTAGAATGATTATAAAGTATATATAAGAAATAATAATTAAATATATGACATTATAAAGCTACTGGATTTATGTATATATATGTATGTCATCTACTTACTTCCATTCAAGACAATAAGGAAAGGAAAACAGCGTTCATGCGTACGTACGGACTACCGTCTCCATGAACGGTGTTTTTCATTTCATTTATCTATCTATTATATATATATATATATACTGAATATATATGATATATAAATCATATTTTATATTCTGGAAGTAAGTAAATCATGATATAAGTAATAATAATTTCAAGAACAACAAGTCAAAACACCTATGATAAATGAAACGATTTTACCCAAAACGCTTCTTTAACATGGAATTTACAAAAGAACGGGTAATATAATGTCATAAGTGAACCATATATGATATCATAACAATGAATATGATTCTGTAATAAGTAAATGAAATTATTTAAACCATTATACAGGAGCTTAGGACACGTACAAAGCAAATCGGACCTAAGGTAAGGGAAATATCACAATCTCATTTTTATCCGAGATTGTTTATTCGTAAGTATTTACTGGGGTGTATTTTATCATCCACATCCATGTTTCATCAATATGTAATATTATTTCCATCCAACAACAATTGTTTAAATCCATTTTTACCCTTCGGTGAGTTTTTAGTAATATGTATGAAAGGAATCTTTTGTCGTTTTTCGTACGAGGTACTTTTTGACTTTTCCGACAAAAGTACGAAGAATGTTTTTTTTAACTTATACGGCATGAATGGATTTCTAAAAAAATTATTTCCAAGAAGCTTCCTTTACAAGTATTCAAGTTTATTTTTAATCAACTTCTTTTAGTTTAAAATTGTATGACATGTTAAGAAAGGAAAAGTGTTTTTGAAGTAGAAAGGATATTTTCCTCAAGAAGGAAGTTCAAGTATTTTATCAAAATTATTTTCCATCTAAGATAATAAAAGGGTTCTGTTTTTATCCCTATTATTACATTGATTTGACTATGTTGTGATGGAATTATGTTTATGAATTCCTTTATGTTATATGAATGGTTTTATGATGTCATGTTGTTTAAGAATCCCATTTTTATTACATGGGTTATGCGATGATGTATGATTTATGATTATGTGGCACACATAAGAAAGGATTCATTATAAGATGGGTGGGACCTATATCTCCCTCCAATGCATTGGGTAAAGATTTTATATCTCATGAGATAGACATGGCTGGAATGGTAGGTTATACCGGTTCAGTGAAACAGGACTGAAACGAGGGTTACTCGATTCAAAAAGGGACTTAGTCCACTAAGATAGTCTTGGCAATGAGTCTTGACTAACAAGAAATGATTCTCTATGATTATGTGTGAATGCCACAAAGTTTCATGTTTTAATTTATGATTATTGTGATTACATTTCACTTCCATGATTTATCCCATGTTATGAAATAATGATCTCTTTTTCAGGTTAAGATTTCCAAAAGATATGTGCTTGTGTATACGATGAGATTTATATTTCTTTTGTTTACCCTTACTGAGCATTTGAGCTCACCCTTTTATGTTTTCTTTTCCCCAGGATATAAAGAAAGGTTTTAGGTAAAAAAAGGGAAGATCTTTATGGGAGATATTGAAGATCTTTCACCACAATTAGAAGATTACGTTCTGAGTTTCCAAAGACACTAAACTATTACGATCCTTGTGTGTGTGTGTTTTTTTTATGTACTAAGTATTCCGCAAAAGTAATGTAATGTCCATGTACGTCAAGATTCGGGTCTCTACAGTTGGTAACAGAGGAATGGTTTAGTCAACCTTTGGAAGCTAGGATGCGAGAACTTTAGTGAGATCCCTAGAGATATTTCTAAGGTGTGTCTAGGGATGTCTCTAAGGTTAAGTATACGTATAGGTTATAGTACTATAATTACGCTAACGATCATAGAATTAAACCTAAGATGTTAGATATTGAAGGTACTCCCCCTTTATTATGTTGTTTTCCCTAGCATTATTTTTGCCTCTCACACTATTCTTTTTGGGTTTTAGACGATGGATGGAACCCGAAGGAACCGTGTTGATAAATGCAATGGAAAATGCAATGATTGCCCTCCTGAACAAACAAATGTTATGGGAGATGGAGTGAAAAATCTTATTGCTATACTTACACAAGCTATGAATCATTCTGGACTTCCAAATGAGCAGATAAGGGAACAATATTCTATTGAGTCCTTCATGAGGCAACGTCCGCCTTCTTTCAGTGGGACTTCCGATCCACTTGTTGCTGAATAATGGATCAGTACCACTTAATATATATTTTCAGTTCTTCAATGTTCTGAACATGATAAAGTCATCTTAGCAGTATATCGTCTAGAAGGTGAAGCTGATCAATGGTGGAATCTTATCAAGAATACGAGGCCAAGAGATGAAATTGAGTCCATGGAATGGGACGAGTTCAAGAACTTGTTTTTCAGTAAGTACTTCCCTCGTATTCTTCAAAAAAAGATGGAAAAGGAGTTTCTTGAGCTGAAGCAGAAGGATGATGAATCTGTTGGTATATACGAAGAGAATTTTACAAGACTTGCAAGGTATGCATCTGGCATTATCCTCCAACCTGAAAGTAAAGTTGATCGATTTTTCAGTGGCTTAAAACGAAGTCTTCGAAGGGCATTAGCTATAAGAGACTTCAGTAGCTATGAAGAAATTGTGCGTTGTGCTATCAAGGTAGAAATGGAAGTTGGTGTTACATATCCATCTCATGGTTTTGACAAGAAACGAAAGATGGAGTTCAAGGAGAATTCTCAGAATAATGGTGAAAAGAAGATGAATGTTTCCTTATGCTCAATGTGTGGAAAGAAGCATGGTGGAGATTGTCTTAAAGGGACTAGAAAATGTTTTAAGTGTGGAAAAGAAGGTCATCGAGCAGCTGAGTGTCGAGGTAATGGAAAAAGGGTTTTTAATGATGTGAATAAAGAAAACACTGCAGAGAATGCTCCACCAACACTTCAATGCTTCAAGTGTAAGGAGATGGGACATTATGCCAATAAATGCCCTAATCCAAGGGTTAGTGATGATCGACATGAGCAACAACTTAAGGCAAAGGACAAAGGGAAGTCACATGCGATCACAATTGGAGATGTTGAATATGACAACGATGTGGTGGAATGATTAAGTGTTTATGTAATGGGATTCCAAAATAATGTTGTATCATGGAGTATTGGAATATCTATGTATTGGTCTAATGTGGTATTCAAAGTGATTGAGATATTTTTGGAAATAAGATGATATGCACATAATGAAGGGAAAATGAGAAAATGAAATGTTTAACAGTATTCATGAGCTCATGATTGATATAAGGACAAAGTGATATCATGGTTTGAGTATATAGAATTTTGAGGATTTTTGTATATGGAAAGTGTTAACTTTTAACTGCATTCAAGTTTTCACTATGGTTCAATGGGTATTCAAGAGAGTACAAGATTAAGGCCTTGGAATGTTTGGAATGTGACCAATAAGATATATCTTATGATATATGGGGATCAATGATGGTATTAAATCTCTGAGAGTGGACTGCAGTATTATGGATAAGCCTAAAGATTGGAATGGTATATGTTGGACATAAGTTAGTATTATTGATGGGATGTTATAGTAAAATAGCTTTAGAAAAAGGACAACCTGCAGGACGGGCGACAGCCCATCGCGTCGGACAAGGCTGTGGGAATCGAACTCACAACCGAAGTGCGACTGGCCTTTATCACCTACCACTGGCCTACAGGAAGTCCCTGTTTAGTAGAAACTAGTTTTATTATATTAAGTAGTATGATATATGAAGTATAAGTCCATTTTAGGAACCATATATGATTAATATCACTATAGATCGACTTATGTATATAATTTTTGCTATCCTTTTGTTTGAGACAGATGGAATGACCCGTCATTCTATCACATGATCTGCTAACACTTCACGAATAACAAATTCAACTTCATTTATTTAAGAGATGAAGTGGAAATCGTTCAAGGCACGAACAACAGTGAGATTGTACCAAAATAAAGTTAGTATTTATTCTAATTCAAATTCTTCAACTTTAGGGAAATGATCTTGAAAACCAAAAATGTTGTCCTAGTGATCTTATACCTGATGAATCAGTTGGTACCTTATATCATCACAAATCTATGGATTTGTGATTACTGGCTTTTCCATAGCCATGTTCTCTACCACTCTCCATCAGAACATGATGGTTAGATTTTTCTTCCATATCCATATTTTCACCTATGTGGAAACCCAGTGATTAGTTTATTTGGGTAATCGTTACATTTCATACTTTAGTTTTTAAAGCCAAGTTTTGGTATTCTTTTTTACGATGTGGGTTTCTATTAAAGAAACTTTCGAACAGTAAACCATTTATAACCCCGACGAATTTCGAGGGCGAAATTAATATTAAGGGGGGTAGAATGTAACAGCCCAAGATTTTATGAAAAATATTCTTTTTAATTTCATTAATGTCTTATGTTGTACGCTACACCAAAAGGAGCTTTCACAACACGCATCCTTGACTTTCCTTCAATTACACACAATCGCAAACTTCCACGATAGCGTGTGTTGTACGCAACACCAAGTTTCGCTAAACAACGACATGCTATTAAGATATTATTAAAACTAGCCGTTATGAATAGTAATAACCACTTTTTGGAATTTTGTAAATTTTATTTTTCAAAATGGACATCATTTATGGATTAGGAATATCGAAATTAGCTTAGGTTGAAATTTTGGTGATTTTCGGATAACTTTCATATTCTGATGAATAGTGAAAATTACAAAATTATAATTAAAAACAACTTTTTTTAATCAAAATAATTAATAGTGATAAATTATTAATTTCAGTGGTTTTAAAGTATATTTAGAATATATTTTTACAATTTAATACAATGTTGGTCATTGGATGTAATTTTACATTTAAACCAGACATAATCAAGTGTCAATCTTTTGGTAGATATTGTTTCTTAAAAACACGCTATTTGTTTTAACAGCGGGATTTAATTATAAAATTAATTAATTCAACTTCTATGTTATGAATTTGGTAAAATAGACTTCAGTTTTGAATTCGGAATATGAAATATAGCTTAGGATGAAATTTTGGTATTTTTCTGAATACTTTCAAATTTTGATGAATAGTGAAACCACTAAGTGGTAGGTTAAAAACTGAATTTTTCATAAAACATAATTTTACTGCTTCTGTGAATGGAATTTCAAAAATCCAAGAGACACGGTTGATGTCAGTAAGTAAAATGTGGTTCAATGAGATGAAAATAATTTTTGGTGAATAGTAACTTTTTACTTTTTTTACCACGGTTAATAGTAAATAGGGTAACTAAGGGTAAATATGATATTACTATTACCCTAACACATGTCCTAATTCTATTGGATAGGTGTAATTCGACCAAAAACAACCTTATAAATATAATATGACCATTTAGGTCCACTTGGATTAGATTATGACATTTAATATTATTTTATTTAATGAATAGTTAAAATAGTTAAAATAAAAGTTTAATAACTAAAACATTTTTAATATGGGGTTATACATAAGATAAATTCGACTATAAATATTCATTAGAAAGATAAAACTATTTACTACATAATGATATTTTATTTATAATTTTTAGACTTTAAATAAATTAATTTATTTATGACACAACGATGATGCAGTAATTACTCTTTTAAGGAAATGTTAACATAATTGATGTTATAAATGATCAAATAAATGTAATTTGAGACTTTTTATGAATTCCACTAATTTTCTAGGTTACTATGATATATTAGTGTTGATTTAATCAACTTGGTTCGAACATATAATTCTGTTATGACTTTCACAAAAATCATATATCAAATAGTGTCAAAATTGACAGAAAATAGTTTTTAAATAAAATATTATATTATTAATTGTTATTTTATTCCTAAAAATATATGGTTCGGCCAAATGACTTAGATAAAGATATATATATTATTAATAAACAATTTGGGGTTCGTTTGGCATGTTATAGTAAGTGTATTAACCATATAGTGAAAGAAAACAAAAAGACACGGTAAAAGTTAAATTATTTAACTTAGAGTTAAATCTAATTGATAAGGTTAAAATAATAACCTAAACTTGTCTAAATCTTATTGGATGATAGGATTTAGACCCGTCCCCACTTTATCTTCGAAATAAGACCCTTTGGAACCATTATAAACCGATTTTGACTTTAATATAAAATAATATTTTGAGGTATTCCTAAGGTGCCCCTCTCCTCCCTTATAAAAGGACACCTCCTCCCCCTCCTCCTCACACCAATTTGAGCACTCAAGCTCGGCCAAACCCTGCCAAAATCTCTTCTCCACTTCCCTAAAAACATCCTAGAGGTTCTGGTCTTTCTCAAAGACCAATTTTAGTTCCCTAAGAGGTGGTCTCCAAAAGGTGCTTCAAAGAAGAGGTAATTACCGTTACCAATTCTTTCATCTTTATTTCTTCTTCCACTTCTTCTTCTTAGGTTGTTTCATTATGAAGTAATAACATCAGTATCACTAATATACTGATATGTTATTATAAGTATGAAACAACCCTATTTCACCATCTATCCATCCTACGGAAAAAGAAATCACCGCGCGTGCATACGTACGGAATACCGTCTCCACGCCGTGGTGTAATCTATTTTCCACCACCCCCTTACATGGATGGGTATAATGCTGTAAAGAATAACTATACATAGTTATTACAACATCATATTGATTCTGATATATTGTATAATCCACTCCAATTCAATTCAATATTTATGGAAATGATATCATCGCTCGTGCGTACGTACGGACTACCGTCTCCACGACGCGATGAGATTCATTCCCCATGTTAACCGTTTAAGAATGATTATAAAGTATATATAAGAAATAATAATGAAATATTTGAAATTATAAAGCTACTGGATTTATGTATATATATGTATGTCATCTACTTACTTCCATTCAAGACAATAAGGAAAGGAAAACAGCGTTCATGCGTACGTACGGACTACCGTCTCCATGAACGGTGTTTTTCATTTCATTTATCTATATATTATATATATATATACTGAATATATATGATATATAAATCATATTTTATATTCTGGAAGTAAGTAAATCATGATATAAGTAATAATAATTTCAAGAACAACAAGTCAAAACACCTATGACAAATGAAACGATTTTACCCAAAACGCTTCTTTAACATGGAATTTACAAAAGAACGAGTAATATAATGTCATAAGTGAACCATATATGATATCATAATAATGAATATGATTCTGTAATAAGTCAATGACATTATTTAAACAATTATACAGGAGCTTCGGACACGTACAAAGCAAATCGGACCTAAGGTAAGGTTAATATCACAATCTCATTTTTATCCGAGATTGTTTATTCGTAAGTATTTACTGGGGTGTATTTTATCATCCACATCCATGTTTCATCAATATGTAATATTATTTACATCCAACAACATTTGTTTAAATCCATTTTTACCCTTCGGTGAGTTTTTAGTAATATGTATGAAAGGAATCTTTTGTCGTTTTTCGTACGAGGTACTTTTTGACTTTTCCGACAAAAGTACGAAGAATGTTTTTTTAACTTATACGGCATGAATGGATTTCTAAAAAAATTATTTCCAAGAAGCTTCCTTTAAAAGTATTAAAGTTTATTTTTAATCAACTTCTTTTAGTTTAAAATTGTATGACATGTTAAGAAAGGAAATGTGTTTTTGAAATAGAAAGGATATTTTCCTCAAGAACGAAGTTCAAGTATTTTATCAAAATTATTTTCCATCTAAGATAATAAAAGGGTTCTGTTTTTATCCCTATTATTACATTGATTTGACTATGTTGTGATGGAATTATGTTTATGAATTCCTTTATGTTATATGAATGGTTTTATGATGTCGTGTTGTTTAAGAATCCCATTTTTATTACATGGGTTATGCGATGATGTATGATTTATGATTATGTGGCACACATAAGAAAGGATTAATTATAAGATGGGTGGGACCTATATCTCCCTCCAATGCATTGGGTAAAGATTTTATATCTCATGAGATATACATGGCTGGAATGGTAGGTTATACCGGTTCAGTGAAACAGGACTGAAATGAGGGTTACTCGATTCAGAAAGGGACTTAGTCCACTAAGATAGTCTTGGCAATGAGTCTTGACTAACAAGAAATGATTCTCTATGATTATGTGTGAATGCCACAATGTTTCATGTTTTATGTTATGATTATTGTGATTACATTTCACTTCCATGATTTATCCCATGTTATGAAATTATGATCTCTTTTGCAGGTTAAGATTTCCAAAAGTTATGTGCTTGTGTATACGATGAGATTTATATTTCTTTTGTTTACCCTTACTGAGCATTTGAGCTCACCCTTTTATGTTTTCTTTTCCCCAGGATATAAAGAAAGGTTTTAGGTAAAAAAAGGGAAGATCTTTATGGGAGATATTGAAGATCTTTCACCACAATTAGAAGATTACGTTCCGAGTTTTCAAAGACACTAAACTATTACGATCCTTGTGTGTGTGTGTTTTTTTTTATGTACTAAGTATTCCGCAAAAGTAATGTAATGTCCATGTACGTCAAGATTCGGGTCTCTACATTTGTACATCCTTATACGTCCACATGATCTATGTATTTTTTATTTTTTATTTTTATTTTCAATTATTTATTATTATGTTCTTTCATGAAATAAGATATACGGTATGGTCTCCCCATTTATAGCCATAGTCCACTGTTTTTGGGTGGAATAATCATACATATGGGTATGTATTCTTGTGTTCATGTGATACTCTTGTTTGGACCTAGTGGTTTGGGTCTGGGTGTTAGATATATTACAAAAATTCTATTAAAATTTTACTGAAAATACAATGAATTAAGTTGATGTAAAATATTTACCACCCTTGAGGGAAATTAATATCTCAAAATTTTATTCTTTATAAAACCCAATAATTTCCAACCAAAATATTAATAATTAGCATAGTATCTAATCAAATAAGACCATAATAGGGTATATATGCATTTAAATTTCTGATCAACTAGAAAATGTCTATCACATTGATTAATGTATTACAATATATTTAACCCCATTTATTATAATCCAAATATATAATTATATCTATACACTTCTTTAAAAGCATATAATCTAACTATAAGATCCACCTAAAAAACCATATTCCGTACACACTGACTGTAATACAAGCTGATGAAAATGTATCATAACCTTAAATAATTACAATAAAATTGAAAATAGTTACTCACATACCTAAAATTTAAATATTTAGTTTATAATTATTGATAATTTGAAGAAACATTAGTTACAAGTCAATTTATATTTTCTATATAATTCTAATCTCTCCCATTAAAATGGTGATTACATATTTAACAATTCATTATTATAATTTCCCAAGGAATTATCAACACATGAAACCCACTAAAACAATTTCATATTAAATAATCTTCTTTATCAAATAGTTAACAAGAATCATAATAAGATTTATCTCAAACACATAGTAAATGGTAGAGTATAATATGACAATTCATAAAATAATTAAAGAATTAATAATATGAAAGGGAGAAAGAAAAAAATAATATTTACATATGAATGATAACATGATCTTGTTATATATCGATTACCTAGATGAAAATATAAATAATAACATTGGAAAAAATAATGATTTCATATTGGTGGCATGCATAATCCTAGATATCATATTCATTATGCCGTGGTCTTGTCGAAAGGAATATGATATAAATATGTAATGAATACCCCAAATAACAAAATATTTTGTTTCATTGAAGATAATGATGTATTTAGGGGATATATAATTTAATTAACCAATTTTGACAAATTAATTCCAATGCATTATTATTATGATGTAATTAATAAATAATATAACACATAAAATAAAATCTCATACTAATAAATAAATATTTGTATTCAAATTACAAGTTTATGAAATGTTTATATTTCCATAATTAATAAAAGGGATATAATTAATGGATAAAACACTAAATACTAAAACATTATATATTAATGGATACATAGATAATTCAATATTAAAAAATTTATATATAAATAATTATATTGATACATAATAAATCAATAAAATAATTAATATGGTAATTAAGAGGAAAATTATGTGAATAGATATATGGAGTGTTTCAAAACAATTTACCCTTATAATGAAGGGATGGAATGAAATGTATATTAATAATAGAATGTAGTTGTTAATAATATAAATATAACTTCAAAAGATTTAAATTATATATTAATCGAAATTAAAAAGGATGAATAATTATAATAACAATTGTATTAATGATTTTGTAAAATGGTTATAAAAAACAAACACCTAAATTAATTATTAAAAAACATTGGGGGAGATGTATAAATTGAATACCATTGTTTCAAAATAAGTCCAAATATTGTAAAAATGAAAAAATTATGTTAAAATATATTATTTTGAGTTGAGGATGAAGATATTTTTAAATGGAAGGAATCTAATGTATTTATTCATATTGAAAGTACATTTTTCTAATTAAACCATTACTGAAAAATGTGTATATTGTTTTCTTTGAAAACAATTGTAATCATTAGTATGATGTTTTACACTAAAATATAATTACATTAGATTAAAAAATATCCATTATGATCAGCATTACCAACGAGAGTCCCTTCACATGTTTGTACTGAAATCCAAAATTTACTCCTCCATTAAATGTTTTGAAAATTTATTTAAATAATTTTGTGATAGTGAATATGTATTATCTATATTCATAATCATTATACCATCTCACAATTATTATTATTTATAAATGAATTAATTTTTTATTTCATTAAATTATCCAAAAAGTTTCAGATAGACATTGTTTATCATTATATTATCACTACCTTTTTATAGTTCAATAGAATGAAAAAATATATTCAAATTGTGAATATTATATCCACATATTTTTATTAGGAGGTTGAATTTATAATTACAATTTCTTATAAATACTATTAAATAAATTATAAATTTATCATTATAAATTCATTATAATTCATTATATTTGAAATTAATTTATTTAAATCTATTTTATTATCATCCATGTTTTTTTGAAATGAAAAACTAAGTATTTCATTCACCGAGGTGATAATTCAACCATAGAATGAACAATGTTTTAATTTTTTTGTGGGTGATAGGATGTTATATAATTTCTATTCCATAAAAAAATATTTATGTATAATAACTATATTTATTAATTAGATTAATGCTAGATTATAATATTTTGATATGGTTCGAGATGAATGAAACCCGAAAGGACTACATTAAAAAATTTCATATCACTTAATATCATCCTATTGATTAATCCTTGAGCCTTCTTATATTAGTATTATGGTAAGAACCATACATCTTAAATGTTATAATTTCGGTTATGGAGGGTTCATATAATATTTTAGATACTTTGTGATACTTATTTTTTGAAGATATTTGGAAAGTTAATGGTGTCGTTTATAGGTGGGAAGTGTGAATTTTTTGTAAATAATAATTTCATCATTCGAAATGAAAATAATTATTATATAAAATCTGTGAAATAATATATTATTTTAATGGATAATATTTTTAATGGTATATAAATCCCTATACACCAATTTAGATATGAATTTATCTTATGTTTTCTAATATTAAATTTTATTTAAAATATTTTACATAAATTTATACTTTTTTGGATATTAATGTTTACCTTTGAAAATTAATTTTTGGTCAAAATGACAGATACCTTATTTACCAACTTTAAAAATATTCATTCAAAATAATGAAAAAATATTACATAAATATATTTTAGAAAGATTTAATATTAAAATTTAATATTTAAATGAAACACATATAATTTTTTTAAAAGATTTTATTTTAAAAATAATAATTTTAATTTATTCTTATTCTCTACAAGGTAAATATCATTAAATGGGTATTAATTAGAATTTTTATATTTATGACCTATAAATTTTATTGAATTTATTACTCAAAAGGTGTAAATTTTTTATATCATGATAAAAATACATATAATATAGAAAATTAATAAACATAGATAAATAATTATTTTTAAAAAAATTATTATAACCTTAACCCATTAATTATTTATATTTGAAGTATAATTTTTTTTTATTTTTTTATTTTTTTAGAAATATAATTTATTATTCGTAGAAATAAAATTTAAAAATAATTCATCTTCACTATATTTTAATTTACATGTTGTTTTATATAACATGAAATTTTCTTAATGAAATTCCACATTTCAGTATCATTATTTCTTAATTATTATATTTCATTTTAAAATGTATCATGATTTATTTTAGTTTTTTAAGGTTTAATATAAATGATCAGAATATTTAATTAACATATGTAAATAAAAATTTCTTTAGGGGTTATATGATTAGAGTTTTCTTAAGAATGAATCTCCAAGAATATGTCTTATTTATCAATTAATAGATAAGAATAATAAAGTTGAAATAAAAAATAGATCATGACTATTGACTAAGAAATTCAAATATCTTAATGAATTTTCAATATTTGGAAAAACATTTAAAAATTCAGAATTATATGTAAAAAAATAATTAAATTGAGTAAAAGTTCTTTAGTATATTTATAATTAATAAATTAAGAAAATGTGATGAAAAAACCAATATATATATATATATGGAAAACATTATTAAATTATAGAGATAAGATCAAATTTTATTATTTGGTGTGGAGGTTATGTTGACATTAGTCGAAGACAACGTTACACCTAATGTGAATTTTTTTTTTAATTTTTCTATATCATTATCAAATGTTTACATGTTTCATAAAGACCAATGTCAATAAAAATACTATAAAATAAGGTGTGTGGTATAATACATCGTCATCTTATGAAATTAGGAATTATTTATTTTCTTATAAAAAGAGAATGAAAATATGTTCAATAATCTAAAATTAAAAATATATATTTAATATTATATAAAATGGTTGAATTAAATAGGCGGTTTTGGAAGGATATATATAAACATGTGTTACTTTTGGGAAACATTTATTCATATAAAAAAATTTTGTACGGATTAATTATTGTTCAATTTATATTATTAAATAAATTTCTTATTTAATCCATGCTTTTTACAATAGTATAGATATAAATCTCATTCTTTTGATTTCCAATTTTAGAATTTTATCATTTCTAAATTCATAAATTAATTAAAATATGAAGTATTAGTTGTTATATGTTAACATAATTTACCCTACAACATTGGAGGTATTTGTTTATGGTGTATAAAGAATGATCTCATGATGAATTAGTATAAAATAGAATTATTTGATTTAATACATGGATTAAATTAATAAAAAAATATCATTATAGTGACAATGTTATGAATGATTCTTTAAAAGACATATTGTATAGAATTTTAATATTATAATTTCATATGGACATTTAAAAAATACAATGACTCTAAAATATAGGAATGTTAAACTAGTATTTGGTCTGAATGGATATTCAATTTTTTCCAAGGGTGGATATGTTTTTATAATTTTAGTCACAAAAAATATGATCAACAGGTGATATGTGGTCTTATATATGTATATATATGACCCCTATGTAAATATAAGATAACTAAAATATAAATTATTAACATTGTTTTAGGAATTTAGTTGTTTTTATGTAAATATTACGTATCATTTTATTTTATTAGGATGGTATAAGATACAAAATAAAGACATACATGATTGGAAATAATTGATTTATCAATTATAAGTTCTAATAATTATTTTTATATGTTTTATAAATGATATATCATATTGATTAGTAATTATTCACAATCATTAAATTATATATTTATATTGAGATCACATTATTTTTTCCGTAGGTGTCCAATGTTCAATGTTGATACTGTTTTATATAATACATCATGGAATTAAACAAAATTTTATTTTTTAATTATATTTCCTTCTTTCCAAAATTATTTTTTACGCCCATGGACCTAGTTAATTTGTTAATATCTATTTGTAATTTTTTTCACTCATAGAATATTTACAAAAAAATTTATAATACATTTATATAAAATGAATAATAAAGAAATATAAATTATGACTGATAATGCTATATTAATAGATAATAATTTCATTAAAAATTATATTTGTATAAAAATATATTGTTTTCTAATTCATAAACAAAATAGTATAAGGTAATATACATTAAATTTGGCCTATTAATATTTCAATAAAGGGAGACATAATGATTTTTTCAAGATCGAATTTAAAAATGAATAAAATGGTATCAAATCCCATAATAATAGTGAGATATTTTAAAAATGAATATGGTGATGTTTTTTTATTTGAATACAATATGAAAAATATTTCATTTATAAATCATTAAAAGAGTTTTATAAATTTTATATTCAATATAATGAAAGATAATCAAATTACTATTTAGGTAGATAATACAAAAATTAATTTTTTTTAAAATAATTAACATTTGAGAATAAAAAAGCTATGTAATTAGGTTATTATATTGTAAATAATAAGTTTTTTGTCTTTTGACCCTTGATGGTTATTATCCTAGAGATAGGTAAGATGGTATAAGGAAAATAGAAGGAAATAAGATTGAAAATAGATGATGATGTATGATTTAGGGAGGTTTATGTATATAGAGAT
This sequence comes from Viscum album, assembly GCA_963277665.1. Classification (NCBI taxonomy): domain Eukaryota; kingdom Viridiplantae; phylum Streptophyta; class Magnoliopsida; order Santalales; family Viscaceae; genus Viscum; species Viscum album. Next base: position 2,101,580,353 of record OY728128.1, on the reverse strand, counting down.
ATATATATATATATGACAACATTAAATGAAGGAATATCAAATGAAATGAAGAAAAATAAAGATTTTAATTTATAACTCAAACAATAATTATTATAAAAATCACTACTTTATTTTAGTAAAGGGGGTATCATCCTACAATCTATAAGTTTGATGAATAATTGTGGTAATTTTAGTGCATATAATTGATTTTTAATGTTGAACTATAGTGATTAGAAGATTAATTATTGATTATTTGGTCACACGAAGATGAGTGACATTAATTTACATTGATATAATAGATCAATAACTTAAAACACAATGAGTAGTTTGATGTGTTATTTGGAAAAAGTATTTAACAATTATCTGATGGGATTAATGTTATTATTCATATATATTACAGTTTTGAAAATACTTGATTCTTTTATGGAATCATTTGATGAAGAATAAAAGGATATTGTTGAAAGAAGACCATGATACAACAAAGAAGGACTTAATATCTCATGTTGGATATATAAAGAGTGAGTATTGATGATTTGTGGGCATTATAGAAATAACTTATAACTTTGTAAATTTTTATTGGAAATATATATACTATCCACACATTTATTGAGTTACATTTAATGAGTATTAAATAATTTGTAACATAAAACAACAAGATAATAAGAAACTATTTAAAATAATTTCATTTGGTGTTTTGGTGTGCAAAGTGATTAAAGGAATATCTAATAGGGTGAGTTGATTCACACCATGCTATAGAAAATATAATTTTCCATGAGAAATAAAATTTTAATATAGGGTATAGGGAAATGAAAATAATAGAATCTTCTTTGTTCCTTACATAAGATTTATTAGACATTATTTTAAATAAACTGCACAATATGAATAAATCAGCAATACTATAGAGGGATCATGTATGCTAATTAGGAATGATCTCATAGATAAGATACATATTGTGAATAAAAATGATTATAATAATAAATTTTATTTATTTTATGTGAAAAACGAATATATGAGAGAATCTAGCTATTTTTATAGCAATTTTGTCTCAAAAGAACATTTTTCTTATAGTTTGAGTACCATAAAATTATTGATTGCTTATAATTCCTAAAACCACTTTCTTAAGTAGAATAAATGTTATTTTTTGTGAAAAATAAATGTTTTCTTTATATTATATGATTTATAAATACATACACTATTTCGTGGTTATGGAAATAAAAATTATCATACTATGTGGTTTTCAATGGTGAATGATTACTTAAAGATAATTATAGGGAAAAATTAAAAATCAAATTAGTTCATGATCGTTTTTATCTTGATTTTGAATTTAAATTTCAATAATTTTGTTTGAATACTCAGGGAAATGTATAAAACTTACATAATAGAATATTTAATGATAGAGAATAGAGAAACACATCAGTATATAAGTGGATAATTCGCACAATACTATGAAAGAGAACAATATAGTACAACATTTATTTATTTTAATTTGTTATTTTTGAAAATAAAATCATTTTACAAATATAGTAAATTATATCCAATATATCATTTAATAGGACGATAGAAGATATAATATCATATATAATATAGAGAGAGACCCCATAATATTGATTATTCTATTACATCCTAGTTGAGTGGTGAATAAGACATAGAATTTGGGAATATCCATAATATATATGCTTTCTATGTAGAGTAATATAGATTATCAGCGAAACAATTCATCATATAAATTATTATTTTTATGGAATATCAATATATTATATATAGTGTAAAATTACTTCTTTTTACTCTTCTATCACGGGGTTTGTAATCTAGGAAGGATAATAAGAATGAATTTAAATTTAAATATTTCATCACATATGTAATTTTGATTCAAATTTCATTCTTATTAAATATCATTGTTTGAGTAACCAACATATTTACCCACTAAAAAAAGCTAAAAATATATTCACTGATATCATATAGAGCCATTCATGAAATAGAGAAAGAGATTAACAGATGGGAGAAATGAGATATTAACAAAAACATTTAATATGTAATGGTCCTTATTAAGGTTATAATTGACCAAAATATTGTGTCCAATCAGATAGTATTTTTAATTTACATATTCCGTAAACCAACACAATGATACGTGTATAATATTTGGATATATCCCATCGCAAGTAATCCATTAAAATCTATATATTATTTAATGTTACACTATTTGAGTTTTTGGGTAATATTTTTTTATGATCATATTGAAAAAAATAATTATAGTTAATCATTTTCCTTCTAAAATACGAATGAGATCTAATTGGAGTGGGTTGAATTTAAATATTTTTATATTTTTAAAAATATTATTCTCTGCATTTAAAAGATTTGTTAGTTGTAACAATGTTTCTATGTGTCCATCTAAATTAATAATGATAAATAATTTTAACTATCATAAAGTTTTTTCTCACATGGGATAGAGACATATTAGTTTATTATTATTAACTAATTGGTTGATTAAATTCAAGTGTCACATTGACTAGTGTTTCTATATTGTTTTTTAATGACATTGAATTTGAGTGTTCACTATTTTCATGAAGAGTGGAATATTAATGGTAGTAAATTAAGTGTGATAATATGATATAGTTCAACATGAATCTCAAAAAAATAATGAAATTATAATATATGAATACATATTATATAACATAATGATCTATTCCAAATTCATTACAGTCTATGCCTTTATAAAAACTGACTCATAAATAAGAAGCTTCAGAAGTGAACCACATCATGTACCTCTATGATCTTCACAAAAAAGATCCAATTATAAAAAAATAATACATCATACGATTATTAATAATGTGGGGAATGTAACTAATAGAAAGGGTGATACCAAATACTAAGTAAGGGGTAAGAAATAATTATATCAACATATCATATGAATAAGGGTATACAAATATGAGAATAACATATTAAAACTATACCCTATGTATCATAGATCGTAATCAAGAGTCATTTAATAAATCATCGATATTTATAATAATTAATGTAAATGAAATAATTCAAAATGATCCACAAGAAAATAAAATTTTCTTTATATATTTATTTTTTTCATACACACTTACATATTAAGATCACATCTGTAAAAGACAATGATAGTTAGTAACACTATCATAGTGTAGTAGATTGACAGACAAAAAATCATTGTAGTAATGTTCCACTCTAAATACAATAATATTGTATTGGGTTCCCTCTCCAAACAATTATAGTATTCATGGTTAACACCTATGAATATCATAGTGGAAAAATTACCTTACCAAAACGGGTTCACACCGTATTCAGACCTTACTATTCTCATAAATTATCTATCATTACCAAATGCATTGGATGGATATATTGCTCTCACCAATCTCATAATATAAATAATACATATATCTTCCACATGATCATAAAATTTTATTATATAAAAAACGTTGAAAAAAACGAGTTCAATAGAAATTAATAATATCATAACCCATGAAAAAATATGATTCATAATATTTTCATCTTATTAGTGCCAACAACAATCAATGGGTTTCATAAATATTTAATCATAGCTTAACCATAGGAAATGAAATAGGTTTATTAAACCTATTCTCATTATAAACATAACCCATATAAAGAATTAATTATGATGGTATCATTAGGTATTTTCCCTAGTAAAGTGTTAGTAACATAAAACCATGTTATCTTAGATAGAAAATGATTTTTTGAAAATGATTTTGATCATTTCCTGAGGAAAATAATTTTTCCACCCAAATGTTTTTTTAAAAATTATAAATACAAGTTATATTAATTTTAAATCATTTTCTTTTAACACATCTTTGGAAAATTATAATGATAGATTTAAAATATTTAGGGGTTATGATGGTGGAAAATTTCATTCTTGTCAAACTTGTTAAAAATGATTCCTATTATATCTTTTATAAAATATGTAGGTACAAAATTTGGAATGACATAAAATTCCATTAAAATTATTTTTAAATAAATCCAAACATGGTAAAAAAAATAATTTAAAAAATAATTTTATAATAGTGAGAATATTATTTAACATATGATTATATTATTCAGACACGAGAGGAAAATATATTTCATCCAATGAATGAAATAATTTTGGTTTTCTATAAAAACATTATTCTGAACCATTGAGTACATAATTAATGAAAAATTAAATGAAAAAATATTGTTTTTATGGTATTATTTGTGTAGAAATTATTTCCCAAGTTTTATGAGAGATAGATAATCTGATTTCATCATCAGAATATTAATCCCTAAAACTCATGAAATAATAGATATAGTAACATAAAATATCTACCCATTTGGTATCATTTTAATCATAAGACTAATGAAGGTAATAAACTTATATGGAAATTTATTTTAAAATTAGATATTCTTAATAATAAAATTACTTCCTAGGAAAAATGTACACCATAAAAAATATACATGTGGTTTATATGGTATGTGTGTCACAAAAAGAAATATTATAGACAAATTTCATACCTACTTTGGTAAATTTTGAATCATAATCCCCATAAAAGATTAACCTGATATAAAACATTAAATAATATAATAATAAAGATATTCGTTATATAACATGTAAAATTTTCCATATATACACCCTATAAAATAATATAGGTTAATGAAAACAAATATATCCCCAAGAACACAATTTTTGAAGAAACACCCATTCCTCGGGTCTTGATTTTCTTCATACACATTTGATCCTCAAAAATAATAAATATATGTTCACTATAAATTTATTATAAACTATAAACACACACATTAATATATATAAATAATAATATATTTTATTTATTTACGATCTTTTATTATTCCTTTATTAATAATTCCATGTTAAAATTTCTTTTTAGGTAATAAACACTTCATTTTTCATATATATATTTTCGTATGGTATTTTAATTCATTTTACCTTAATAATGGTTAAATAATACAAATAAGTTAAAACATGATATAAATAATATATATACTCATTAAAAAAAACACACACACACACATATATCCATAAAAGATAATGATAGAAAATGAATTTCACCATTAATAGATATGGATGGTCGTACATATGCATGAATGATAATTCAATCTTTTCGAAGAATAGAGTAAAGAGAGGGTAAATAAAAAATTATTTTTACAAATTCATTATGATGTCAAATATAAAAAATATATTCATTTAATATGAACTTATTTCCTTTAGTTTAATGCATAAGTGAAAACAAATCACATTGATTCGTGAAATGGTTGCCTCACACACATACGAGAAGATTTTTCTATAAACACAATGTGGAATTTAAGATTGTACATGAGATATATTAATTATATAATTATAAAAATATCATTAATATCATATATAAACATTAAATTCATCGTTATCTCAATCTTTGATTGGTGGTGAGGGAAAATTAATTGAATTGGTTCATGAGGTGGTAGTCTCCCATACAAATAATATATGGTTTCTTTTACAATTTGATAAAAGTGGAGATGAATATAGTTTTTTCCCTGAACATAATAAAATATAGTTATATTATTTATAATGGTGTAACTATAATTTAATTATTTTATCATGAATGGATGTGGATATATAGGAAGTAAAATAAAAATAGATAATTGATGACAATTACTCCACATAGAATAACCTCTTTTGGATCTCTAATTAATCACCCCATGATTGTTCATTTAGGATGAAAGATTTCTCTAGAACATCTATAATGGTTTTGGGTAGATATTTATTCTTATTTTGGTTAATATATGGTGCTTTTGAGTTTTGAATATGTTATATGAGGAAGTGGATTTTTATAATTTTGGAGATGTTTTATTATTATAAATAACCAAAACTATTCAATAATGGGATGTAGATATCACAAAATGATCCAGAAATGTTTATAAATAATTTTTTTGGTGTGAATATATGGTCGTTAAACACCACCCAAAAAAAGATTTTAATATGTTTTTTCTCAGCATTTTAATCTACATAAGTTTTCCATTATATTTTTCATTATGGTGACCTAGATTTTTAATTTAACTATGATATTTATCAATTAATACTAAAATTAAAATGATCCCTATAATGTAATTTTATCCCATTAATTCCAATTAGGGTGTAAAAATTATTAATCAAAAATTATATTTGCGTGGAAAAATAATTTTAACATAAGCACATTTAAAGTGAAAATCCATTTTCATATAAACATTTGTATTTAAGTTTTAATGTCATTATTAAAAAATATAAACAAAATTAGTTGAAATTATTATTTTATATAGATAATTTTTATTCAGAATATTTATTCAATTTTATAAAATAAATATTAAATATGTGGTGGATTTTTAATTATTATTAATTCTAAACACGAAATTAGAAAACTATATTCAGACAATAAAATTTCCAAAAGTATATAATTTCTTAATATCAATATTAAATATCATATTGATTCCAAATTAATTTTTGGAATAAGTAATATAAAATTATACAAAATATAAATTAATATTCTTATTATAAAATAGATTTTGTAAATTATTTAAAAAAATATGGAGATAGTAATGAAAATAAGTATTATTTACCATTTATTAAAAAAAAATTCTGAAAATTTTCAAAATCTTTTACATTTATTTTTTTTACATTTAGATTTTAAAAATGAAATTTATTTTATTAAACACATTTTAAAAAATTGGGAAATTTTATTTCATTATCTTTCCAAAAAAATAATAAATACAATTTTATAAAAAATATTATCATTGAAATATAAAATTTTATAAAAAAATTATGTAATATATTATAAATATGTTTTATTTATATAAAAAACTATAATTAATATTAAAAATTATTTAATTCATATTCATACATCCATGTTTAGCAGATTTGTTAGAATGGTCAATAAGTAATAAAACTGAAGATCATGATTATTTAAACCTAGATGTTGTGTGTAACACAATCCATAGATGAAATTTAATTTATTTGATTAAAAATTCATAAAAACACTGGATATCAAAATATACCAATATAAAAATTAATTTCTCCCGAAAATTTTATCCCCCCAATATAAATAATGAACATAAATCTACCTCGTAATATCGTCATGTTCACAAATATATTTATTAAATTAGCGGTTCCACCATAATATTTTACCAGATGAGTGTCCTTATTTCAGATCATTTTCTCTCTAAAATCAAAAACCACCACCAATTGTCATCATTGGAAAGACCATGTTCTAGTTGTATAGCCTTTTAGTTCTGTATATGTGAAAGATCAGGTATTTACCTCCTCTAAAGAGATATAAGGAACACATAAAAGACTTGTAAGAGGTTTGTTAGAAGCAACAATTAATATGATGTTTTCCTGATACAATCTTGAATTTCAAAGGGATTGATATAACAAGGCCTTATTATGACATTATTTTTAAATAATTTTTCCTTATTCTATAGAGAAATTATTACAAAAACATTTTCACCCTTTAAAAATTTCATATCAATATAATAATTATGTGAAAGCGTGATATTTGTTTTATGGACTCCCTTGTTCATTATTTTTTCATCATTGCTAGCACGCATCATTAAATAGACGTATGAAACTATAGTGTGTGTGGAACGAGTAGTGGTTGTTTTGTTAGTATAAAATTACTCTGGCATGAATCAATAAATGATACATAAAAAAACAACGTTTACGATCCTTTATATCTAGTATATATTGTACCATAGGCCAGATCTGAAATAATAGTGTTATTGGTAACCTATCTATTTTTATCACATGAATCATTCTATCATGGATTTCTATCTAATAGGTTTTTATATTAGGTTGTATCACTTCACATCACATGATGGTATTTAATGGAAATGTGTTTACATAATTACTATATGAGGAATGAATATCCTTTCAGGTTTTATTAATTATTTTCATATTTCTAGTTTTATTATAAGGACATATTTTATAAAAACACAATTAGAAAATTATTTTTAAATGGATTAGATTTATGAAAATAATTTGTAAAACTTTTTTATTTTAAAAGAAAAAAAAATTATTGTTGATATTAGACCATGTATAGACTATATGGTTTTATAATTCCAAGACTTCTAGTTACACCATACATTTTCCTCTGGGTGGTTGTATATGTTTCATTGGAGGATCATGGTAATGGGAAATAAATCTTGTATAATATTATATTATTTTTACACTATGTCCTTCATAGAGGGGTGGTTTTGAGATTAATGTTGGTCACATGGTGTATTTTCATTCATTTTCAACTGATTTATTTGGGATTCTATGTTTTATGTTTTTGTTAATTTTATTTCACACTGTACTATGGTTTTATTCTTTGATTGGATAAATTGAAAACTTCATTTTATTTATTTATTATACCCCGCCATGAGTCACCTGACTTACGTGTATAACAAGGTGAACCCAAGACATTTGTTACAATTTTGAATGGGAGGGAAATATCAACCTAAAGTGTGTTAATGATTCCTAAATTTGGTTCTCCATATTGGGTATACATGAGATAGGAACATCATATTTCATATAGTATGTGTAAAAGGTGCCTCTCCAACTCACTCCCATGACTGAATGCGTGGTACCATGGGTGTTTCAATGATTGTAACAAGGTTTGAGGTCATTAGGATAAAATATATGCGAATATTATTTAAATTGATATTTTTCATTTAATGAAATGTCTTTTATGAATGTAATTCTCAATTTATTTTAATTATTTATTTTTAATGCATTGGGATGAATTATAAATGTGTTCATATGATTATGGAATGTCATAGTTATCTACTTCTTATTTTTTTGAGTTTATTATACAAGACACGTAAAAAGAGATTCTCAAAATCAGAGAGATGAATCTATGAGGTAGGATCTTAATGTAACTCTTCTAGTGTTCCCTTATTTGGTATAAGCTAATATATTTACTATTTTCACTATTAGATATGTGTGTTTCAAAAACCCATGATGAGTTTTTGGTCATGGATTTGAATTTATTAAGAAGTATCCAACCATTTCTTGTACTATTAAGGGACTACATGTATTAGTGTACTGGCATAAGTGGTTTGTGAGGATCATCAATTACATGATGAATCTTGAGGACATTAAGATACATTTTCCATATACATGTTCGAGGGAAAAGGAAGGAGATGGTCAGAATATATTGTTATATATATATTTCACTATGATATTTCATGGTCTTAATTTATGAATGTCATTTGATATATGTTTTATCCTGAGATATTACATGTTCCAAAGACCCATTATTTTCTGAATTTGGTGTATGGGGTGCATACTGTTCTCGAGTATTGCAGATTTTATTTTGATATCATGCATTTATAACAAGTTCCCTCAGCTAATTATTACGTAATTCATTAGAGCTATGTGTTAAGAATAAAGAATGACATTTTGTCAATGTTTATTCTCTTGTTCCTTGCAACCATTTTGGATGTTGTTGAAAATGAATCATTGGATGAGGTATACATTTCAGAGAGACTAGTATATGTGGATCATATGACGGTGTAGTAATTTTTAAAGGTTTATCTTCTATTCTAATTTAAGTTAAAAGTTATCTATTTTTATTCAGGACTATTTTTGGGGGATTCTTTAGGACAACAACTTGTTTTTTCTATTAATGTGGGTGTACAAGTCATATCGGGCCATATTGTACCGAGAATCTGAAGACATGTTATAATTGTGGAATATATGGTCATTTAAAACATTTTTTTGATTATATATCATAGGTTTTTATGGTATGTTCCATGTTTACCATGTGTTCAGAGGTTCATGACGATTCTTTCTTGTGTGGTGGATAATATCCCTATTCGAAGGGTTATTTTCATGTGGTTAATAAATCATAGGGAGGAGATGGGAACATTAAAATTTATATAGTTGAGTGTGAAATATAAGAATCTGATTTAGGGATAACTGCAATTAGTGGTATGGGGTTTATTCCATCATCTATAGTGTTATATTTCATTGACATATATGATAAAAATTTTATTATATCATCAATTTCGGTTGATGTGTTGGGATTGAGTTTGGAAATTATGCTATAACATTTTGATCATTCCATTCCATTGGGAAAGTGGTCCAAACAAGGACCTAAGAGACACATGTTTCAGGTGATGATAGATGACTATGAGGCAGAGTGAGACTTCATAGTGCCGCATCATGACACTTTTGAGACATGAGAATAAACATCAATTTAATGTTCTTTGGTATAACAAAAATTTAATATTACCACTATGAGATACATTTATTTTCAACTGATGGGGTCACACATATTTTTCAGGGTCTGTGGGTCACTATTTTATAATGGAAAGGGCCTATAGTTCTTTATCTAGGGGTAACCGTGTTCAAGTTTTCAGGAATTTTTCTTTCTATAGTTAACCATTGTTTTTTTCAACTTTCAATAGGGGTGTGTCTATGTCTTGAGGTCATTAAAGAAGATTTATTAAGTTTTCTTTCCTACAGATAGGTCAATATTACTCATGACCATATCCTATATATGATGCAAATTTATATGAAATATTATTTAATGGAAACATTTTATTTTAAAGAACCTAAGGGTTTTCATGAGGACCTAGAGACTAAAGTATTTATTCCTAAGTCTATTTCATCAGGGGATTCAGAAATCCTATTTGAAAAAATATGTATCCATATAATTTTTATTAACTGTCAAATGTTGAATTAGTTGACAATTTAGCGAAAAATAAAACTGTCTAAGGAGTTATTAAAAGTTAACAAGTTTTTAGGGGGATGTTTCGTTCAAATATTGACCTTTAATTACAGAAACACCAATTATGGGTCCATGAAGAGGATATACCTAATATATCATTTATAAAAAGACAAAAAAAATTCCAATTTCTTAATATGAAATAATTTCATACTAATGCCACTTCAGTATTTATGTATTTGATGAACTAGATCAATAATTGGTTCTTATAATCTATTATTTTTGTGTTCATGGATAATATTTTTGTGAACAATATGTCCATGGAGGATCACATGGACTTTTTTGGACTTAATTATTCTAATATGTAATAAACATAATCTATATTTTAGGATTCCTAAATGTATGTTTTGGATCTGGGAACGAAAATTTATAGGGTGTGAGAAATTATATATGGTATTATTTTTGGATACATAAATGGTATAGGTTTTTATGTCCTAAGGAAATCTCATTAACCTTTTTGGGATATGATGCTTCTTGGGTTTAGCTGGATAAAATAGATATTTTGTTCAGTATTTCTCTAAGATCATATTTTTAAGGAATTAGTTTACCCATAATGTTGTAATAATTTTGAGGAACTATAAATGATGGAGGTAGTTTTATGATCTGATGATGTGGTTGAGTTCATGAAAAGTTTTGATTATTCTAAAACTGTATTTAGGTTATTGGTTCCTATAATTATTCTTATATGGGTTTGGTATGTGTCTTTATACTGTGGGAAAAGGTGGTATCCTATGGCTTATGTCAGTTATACAGATATAATAAAAACTACCCTACCAATGAAATTGAGTTAGAAAAGGTTATTCATGAACTCAAAATGGGGACACAATACCTCTATGAGGAGAGGATTACTATATATGTCAACCATATGCTCTTAAAATATATTTTTAATTTGATGGATATGAACTAGAGTTAAATATGTTTTGTGGAATAACATTTAATTTTTTTTATTTAATACAACCCTAGGAATGGAAGTTTGTTTGCCAATGCCTTTGGATAATACTTTTTGATACAAGATAAAATGGTTATTTGTTAAGGTGTAGTCTCTAATGAAGTTGTTTTCAAAGATGATTGTGGTAGTAGAATAGATTAGTGGAATGGTGTTATGGGATTCAATGAAATTTGAATCATTATTGGATGAGATAGTTCGTCTCAGGAAGGGGATAGACATTGAGTGTAAATTCATGGGTAAAACCCGATATGGTGGGAAGACATAGGGTTAGTGGTCTCGGTCCACTACTACAAAGAGGGCTTATAATAGTTTTAAAAACCACCATTAACAGTGCTAAAACAGCAATATCAATCTCAGATAAGATAAAGGGGCTACCCTTTATCGGCGCTAAGCATAGCACTGATAAAGGGGGAACTTTATCACTTCTTTCTTAGTGAGGATAAAGGGAGAATTTATAAGCTCTATTTTCTGCATTGATAAATGGTTAATATATCATAAATGAAAATATAGATGATAAATACTACCTTTATTATAGATATATTGAGCACTTATGTATTATCCATTTATTAGCACTTAATTTCTACTGAAAAAGGCCAAATTGCCTGTGAAAATCCATATCTGACACCGCACCTTCACATCTCATGCATACATATGATAACACCTGCCCACATCACAAACAACACCCACACACAAAGAAGAGAAGAACCAAAATTCGATATATATAAACTTTAAATCATGAATACAAACCAACACACTAGTATATATATTTCAAAAAATGATTAATTTGGTTACAATTACAATTATCCAAAAAAACAGTTAAAAACATTGATGTTTCATCCTTTTTTTCATCCATGATCCACTCTAAAAAAATCTCGTCAGTGGTATTAGTTGGTGAACAAAGCATTAGAACTCAGGAAAAAGTTGTCACCTATAAACGAAAAAAACATTATGTAACTAATAAAATAATGAAATAAATTTAACATTAATATGAATGAATACATTAATAAAATGTCAATTTTTACCAGTTTCAACCTTTACATGTACATATTTCATTGGACATCACCCCCTCCCTCCCCTAGATGGCACCCCCTCCCTTTCCCTGGACAACCCCCTTCCAATCTCCTGGGTAGCCCCCCTCCTCTCCAAGAAAGCCCCCTCCCCTACTGGAAACCCCCTCCATCCTAGAAAACCACCTCCCTCTCCTCCCCGAGACATACCCTCTAGAAAACCCCCCACTACCCTTGGAAAGCCCCCCCTCCCATCCCCTTGCAGCCCCCGCCCTCCCACAACTCCACTTGAAAACCCCCCTCACTCTAACTGGACAACCCCCCTCCCTCCCCATGAAGCCCCCTCCCATTCCCTGGACAACCCCCTTGATAGCCACCTTCCCTCTTGGATAGCCCCTCCTTCCCTCCTAGACACCCCCACTGACCCTTCCACTTGGACACACCCCTCCCTCTTGGACACCTCCTCTATCCTAGTTCATTAGTATATACCCATTAATAACTATCTTTATCCAACTATATTTTCATCATCTATTTGATAATGTAATAAATATTAATCATTCACCATCATTCCATAATATCAATTAAAGAATCATATAAATTTTGAATAGATACAGTTCAACAAATTAAGGAAAACAGCAAACAAAAAATATATTGGAGAAATAGGAATGAAATTTCACATAAATCAAATGTGAGAAATGTAAATGATGCATATGTTGGGTCATTATGACATTAAATAAGATATATTGGGCCTCAAATTGAATTTTAATACAATTAATGGGCCTTTACATGGGCTTGGAATTGGTTTGGTTGGATGGAACATTTGAGCCTCACAACGGAACCACTACAGGCTACTCTATAAGTGATCTAATCAGTGTATATTATCAGTATTGAATTGAATTGAATGGATATTTGTCTGGAAACCCCCTCCATTCTGGACACACCCCCTCCCTCCCCTATTAGTCCCACACTCATGGACAACCCCTGGACACTCCCCCTCCCTTCCCTCCTGGACACCCTCACACCAGGACACCCCCTCCCTCTTGGACACACCCCCTCCTGGACACCCCCCCACTCTTGGACACCACCTCCCTTTTATACACCCACACACACATATAAAGGAAACTAAAATTAGAAATTTGAGAATCCAATATATTGGTTCCCATCAAGCTTTTAAGATGATATTGTGTGGACTGAATGACTTTGAATCGATCAACATTCACACTATCGACCAGTTTAGTCCAATGAGTCATGCTTCAATAGAAAGACAAATCATTTCTAAAACCATTCATCAAAACCGAAGGATATAAAACATAATTAAGGGTGATCATTTATTCTCAATATGTGTAAACAAGGGAGATATCAATGATCATATATGGATAACATAAGTAGTAGAAATTCACCTTAATCCTATTTTTTTACAATCATTCATCAGGTATACCTCCCATTAGTTTCTAAACACATCTATATAATTTTCTGAATATGAATTTTTTCTATATTCATGGTTCTACATAAAAAATATAAATACATAAAGGATTATTAAATATTTTAAATTAACACATAATTATTTTTCAAAAATACCTCATCATGGATGCCAGGTTGTTGATGAAATATGATCTCTTTTATAAATTTACAAACATAATAACCACAATCCTTACCGTTTGTTTATTTTAGACACTGCTATAACATCGAAAAGAATAAGTATGTTTTTTGATCTATGTTTGGATAGTGAAATTTTATTATATATTCCAGGATACTATTCTTGTTGAAGATCTTGTAGGCATTCTTATCCTTAGGCCATGGATTAATTACATGCATTAGACGATATTGATGCACTGCCCTATCATAACAGAATCCTCATTAAAATATTACATAAATTATATAACTAGATGATTATTTTTTAAATGATTGATCTAGTGTATTAAAAATTAACAAACGCCATAATGTGTGGTCGGTTTGTTGGATATCGATGAATCGAATCTAGAAAATATGTCTTTTGTGTATCTAAATTTACTATAATCAGAATCCAATGCTACCTAAAAATAAAAAATGGAATACGTAATGAAAGAAATGAATATATAGTTGATATGATTGAATTTTAGAGTTTTACCCCTACAACATTGGTATTAAAATGAGTCTGTCATCTAAAATTTTATTTTCATGTGATTTGAGTAGGGGTGACACTATTGCAGCCTCATTATCAGAATCAATTTCGTATTTTTAAGAGGTTGTGTGAGGACTAACGAGTCCATATTTTTGTTCATGGGGAAATCCCTTTAAATGTTTTTCATATATATTCCTGCAATAAATATAAAATGTATTTAATCATAATTATCAGACTATATCAGCTTTTTTAAAATCAAATCATGAAAACATACCTCATGTATACATTTATATCTATGGTTCCTAGTTATTCATACATGGGGATTTCATTTACATTTTCAGCAGTAATGAAATCTGATGATTCCACTTCATAAATATTATTTTCAAAATCAACTGTTTGAGCATTACCGTCTATCAACTTTTTATCGACATGAGCCTATAATGATATTAACTATGGATATAGAGTGGGTGGGGTGAAGGTGTTCTCAATAGACCGTTTCAATCGGCTGGTTGATCCTTGAGATATTTTTGAGCTAATATTTTATTTTACCTTCTATTATTTGTCATTCTGTAATAAAATTCATTGGTTTATACATTTTTCATTAAATTGTAATGGTCCAGCTTGAAAAATAAATTGGATATGGATACCTCATTGTTGACATATTTTTTTACAAGAATTTTCGGCCTTGTGATGAATGATCCAACAACTTGTTCAATCATATGAACATCTTCATCGTCATTTGGAATAGTTATCTTGGCACTAGACACATTATCTATGTTAATTGACACTCTGAGATGATCTGTAGGAAGTTTTCTGTTGTGTAGCTTGTCGTTCTGCGTGTTGAACACTATATCTCTCGCTATAAGGTGATAAGTGGGAGTTGATAGATATAAATCAATTTCATTTTCACCCTAGAGAATATTAGTACAGGAATTCTATTAGTGTCTATGTGAATCACATTCTGAAGGAACAATTATTAAAACATTGATTAACTCATCTAATTCGGGTTTATTAGAGGGAATGAATTACCTCAATGATGGTGGGGGTGGAGTGGGATCATCACACACGGGTTCTTATAGAGTAGTTTCTTCCCTTTGCCTCTCCTCCATCAATGTTGTTATAATCTATCTCTGGTATTGTAATTATTCATGAAAATAGCTTTTTTTAAGATTTTTCATTTTTTTCATTTTGTTCGTCCGGTTGTTTATGTTTTTGAAAATATTTTTTGGGGATTCAACCCAAATCCCGCTCCTCTAATGCAGCAATACTGTTTTGGCTGCTATATGGCTGGTGAAAGTATTTCTACATCTGCTGTAGTTGTTGTTGATTCCAAGGAATATTTTAAATAGAAAATATAGAAACAAAAGTAGTTATTATAATTTAATAGTGATTTAAAGAAAATAAAATTTATATTATTTCATACCAACACATGATTCCAACACCTTTTGTGTGTTTTAAACTATTAGTATCCCCTCACTATTTATACGAGCCTCTATCCATAGCATGTGGTGTGGGATGTATATGGATTTTGATTTTTATTCATCAATCATCATATAAATAGAGAAACATGGATATGGTGTTGTTTTATTTCACATAAAAGTAGTATGGTAGATTTAAAAGACCTACCAATTTTTACTCAAGTGAAGCGTACCCCATCCTTGCACTATGGTAAGGGTACACTAGTTCGGTTGCGGGTTTTTTTAGCACTAAGTTTTTGTTTGATAAATAAAAAACTATCAGTAAAAGTGTTAAATACAATCAACGTCAAACAACATATTACCCCACACAATGTACTAGAAAAGTCTACTCCCTAAGATAGTTTCTAAATGCATCCCACGCTCCATGGGATATTAAGTTTGCATAAAGAGGAGGTGGGTGTGGCTTGATTTTCCCTTCAGTATCTTTAAGATGATATTTCATTAAAATTATGCGGAAACCTCTATGAATCCTTCCTGCCACTCCTAATACATATTCCTTGTGTGAGGCATCTACTTTAAATGCACTATGAAATGGATTATGAAGAGTAATTAAATGTTTTAGTATCTACTATTATTTTAAAAATTATCATATGATATCTTAATGTTACTATAATCTATTCCCACATTAGTGTCTTCAGCACGATAATAATATGGTTCCATGACTATACATCAATCGATATGCGTTGCCGAGTGACGATTCCAATGTAGCAACTAAAGATGGATCTGTTGGGGTTAACATGTTGGCCTCACTACTTCCATACCACCTCAAATTTTATGCCTTTTGCTTTTTCCTAAAGGATTTTGGCTAACGCTTTCAAACTATGGTGCCCTTTTTTTGCGCTTTCATGGTTTTATTTCTTATCATTTCCTAAAAAGTATCATCAATATGTTCCATCGAAGCACTAGCATTGGAACTTGGACCAGCAATAACATGTTGAGAAACCAGTGGTACCTTAGTACTGGGACTAGAAACAACAAGTTGAGAAACCTATGGTTGCTCTACACTAGGACCTCCAACAGTAAGTTGAGAAACCTATTTTTGCTCTGCACTGGGACCACCACCAACTGATTGAGAGACCTTTTGTGCCACGGGATTGGGAGCATCAGCAGGTGTAGATGTCAATATCTGCATATGTGGTTTAACATTTAATTTAGATAACATAAAAGCATCAGTGAATAGATGATAACATAACGTAACACAATGTATATTATAATAATCAAATAATCTTATTATTGTACTCTCTTTTTTTCTTTAACGGATGAAGAGATTTGACTCCTCTATCCACTATGTAAATTTCTTCAATGTGGTCTTCTCTGATATACAAAACACCATCTACATCGGGACATCTATGAAATGATTGTGAAGTCCCTATAAAATGATTATCCTACATTGAACATTCTTCTGACCCTACAATTATTTTGGTCGATAATAGAACTATTTACCAATTTCAGTTTGTGCGGTCTGGAACACAAAATATTTGTACTGCCTGTGATGTCATTATAATTCTTTATTGAAATCAACATTCACAAATCCTAATTCATCTATTTTAACAACACTACTTTTATCAACCCACTTACATTGAAAAATCACCACTTTATATTTTGTATAATCCAACTCCCATTTTCATTTGATAATGCCAAAGTATGACATATTCGCATATATTAGATTTGTGTCCTTAGCACCGGAAACATGCATCACCTTAGCCACAAGTGTAACCCGACTATTCTCCATGGTACTTTCTTCATCATGATCATTAGTATAGAAGGTATAGATATTAACTGTATATGAATTGTAAGATAATACATACACATTTGATCCTCCGACTATCCATAGAAGTCGTTCTAAAATTGAGTCTGTACTTTCATCTAACTACTTAAAAATGATCTCCCAAAACCATCCTATAAACTGTCGATTATTTGTATTTGATATCCATTTTTCATCCCTAGAACTATTCAAACACCTTATAATTTCATTGTGGGTTTGAAAATATAGGTCAACGTCGAATCTGTTATGTAAAATATAAAGGCGATCCTTCTCCTGATCTATAATATTTATTGTGACAACCACTCTTCCATAAATCCGTTCACCCTCAAGCAGCTCAGTGTGATGAGATTTTGGTAGTACAATGTTTTGCACACCAGACAGGTATTCGGTACAAAATCCAATGGATTCCCAACAGTATATTTCTCCACAATAAAAACATCTAGCCGACATTTTTTTTGACATACCCTTTCAAAATCATCATATACCGTTCAATGGGGTACATCCATATATAATTTATAGGACCACATAGTCAAATCTCTCTCACAAAATGAACCATCAAATGAACCATCATATCATAAAATGTTGGTTGGAAGAACATTTCCAATTCACATAATATTATGACAATTTCTCTTTCAATAGTTGACAATTTCGCTGGGTCTATAGCTTTGCTGCATATAGATTTAAAGAAGAAATAGAGCTTCGTAAATGTATGGTGGAAATTATTGGACAAAATGCAATGTAAAGCTATAGGAATTAGATCTTACATCAAAACATGGTAGTCATGTTATTTCATACCATTTAATTTTAAATCTCTCATTGACATGATGTTATTGATATTTTATGAATACGCCTCTAGAAACCATATGTCATTCAATAACTTGCAAAACTGATATCTCTATTTCCATGAATGAGTGTAAGAAGAAGGAGGAAGAAATGGTCGTTTTCACACTTCATTTGAACTGATAAATAGGTATTTTATCAGCACTTTTTTAGCACTTAAAAAGGTATCTCTTTATCCATGCTAAAAAAGCGCTGATAAATTTATGTTTTATTAGAGATTTTATTTTAGCGCTGATAAAAAATACCTTTATATGTGCTTTCAATGAGATGTGATAATGGTTCTAGCAGTTCTTATTTAAATAATTATTTATATTCTTATATAATTATTTAATATTTCATTTATGAAAAATATATATCTATTTATTAATAATTATAACAACAAAGAGAATATTTTAAAAAATATTAGTATATAATTGTTAATATATAGAAAAAACATTTTATTCATTATAAATATTATAATTTTATATAAATTAAGAATAAAATTATATATCAGTGCTAAAATATGTGTTGATAAATTTTACCTTCTATCAGTGCTAAAAACAAGCTGATAATTGGTACAATGTTATCAGTTCTTATTTTAGCACTGGTAAAGGATAGATTTATCAGTGCATTAAACTAGCACTGATAAAGGAATGCCCCTTTATCAGTGACTTCTTTTTAGCACAAACAAAGGGCATCGCTTCCCTTTCCCGATATTGTGGAAGTGGTCACCATGTGCAACTTTATACTTCTTAGGTAGGTTTTTTGTTATTTTTAACCTATGGTAGGAGTTAATATATAGTGTGAACTAGTCATGATAGTCTACGAAACAATGGGAAACCATGATATATTATGACACGAGGAATCATTATTGGTGGTATGGGATGACATGGATGATTGTAGTTTATATATCACAATATATTATTTGTATCAAAATTAACGCATGACACTAGATACATGTAGGTTCTTTGAATCCCCTAGTCACATTTGTATTATTGGGGGATGATATTTCCATCGAATTTATCAATTTTTACCATTGAATCATATGTGGAATGATGTTATTTAGGTGATCATTGATCAAATTATGTAATCAGTGCATTTTATACATTTAAAAGATATGGAAAAAGTAAAACATCTTCTGGATTGCGTTGTCTAGTATATTTTGAGACTTCATCGGATTCCCTTAAAGGTTGTATCTAATAGGGACACGAGGTTCACATTTAGTTTATGGAGTGGATTATAGAAGGACATACATTTAATGTTGATATTAATCATGAAATATCATATATTGTTGTCTATATAGACAAAGAGGGATATATATTTTCTCTTGGATATTTTCCAAG
Source organism: Viscum album (assembly GCA_963277665.1). Lineage (NCBI taxonomy): Eukaryota > Viridiplantae > Streptophyta > Magnoliopsida > Santalales > Viscaceae > Viscum > Viscum album. The sequence continues at coordinate 2,101,560,182 of OY728128.1, read as the reverse complement.
CTTGTGTTCTTATTTTTTTTGAAGATATTGTGAAAATAATTTTCCCCTTGTCAAATTTTCCTATTAAAATATTTTTTATACTTTAATATATATGGAAGACATCAAGGATTTATAAGTGATGACATTTATATTTCCCATGTGCTGGGTAGATATTGAAGTGCCACCCATGGTTGGGCTTATTTCGGTAAATGATACAATATAGGCAATGAAGTGGATGTAGAGGAGATTGATCATGGTAAAAATTGATCAAAAATCATATGGATAAAACTTTCATCATCCATTCGTTCTTAAAGTAGGTGATTGGGATTTTCGTAGAGTTTCACCTTGCATGTGACATCATTGTATGGGTAAGTATGGTATGTTGGCATCATGGTTTTTATCCCCTATTGAGAACATTGAGTTAATGTGAATAGTGTAATCTTGATTTGACTTACCATCTAGTGTTAAATCAATCCCAAACATGTTTCATGTTTCCTTATTGATGAGGTATACAACAGATCCATCCCACACATTTGTATGGGAGGATATGCATCTTGAGTCCAACCCCATACTAGTTGAGTATCATGTTCATATTTTGGATCACCGAGAGAAAGTACTCAGTGGTAAAATGAGTCTCATAGTCTAGGTACTATTATAATGTATAAAATATAGCCTTACGATGTGGGATAAAAAATTATTGACGAGACAACAATGGCCTTCACATTTTTAATGTCCAGAAATATATGGATTTCATATTATAATATTCCAATAATTGTGGGGATATTATAAATCCACATTACTCTTTTTAGGTAAATCCCTTTAAATGCATTTTTTCCTTCTTTGGGTGCATCTGGAATGAAACATATGAAACATTATTGTGTGTAGAATAAGTAATGGTTGTTATGTGTATATAAGTTGATTATTGAAGGACTTGATGTCAGATAGATTTAATGTTAGTCCTAGGTTACATCCATTATATCTAGTATGTATTCTCTCGTAAGTTATAGTTAAAATTATAGTTTCCCTTTTGATTTATGGATTTTTATCACTTTTTTGTTTTTATCATGGATTGTTTCTCTCATTTTTAATATTATGTGGGATAATTGGGAATCACATCATGGTATTTCATGTATATGTGTATAATTTATTACTATTTTATTCATGGTAATGTTCTCTTGTCTTATTAATTCTACATGATAAATTTATGGTATGTGGATATGAATTTATTATATGAATAACATGAGGGAAAATTATTTTAAAATGGTTTATATTTATTTAAATTCATAGTAACTTTTTGTGTCTATGAATTTATAATTTTTTAATTCTTGATATTAGACATTGTATAGTCTTAGAGATGGTACCTTATTGGGATTTTTGATCACATACTAATTTTTTTGTACCTTTAGATGTTATACAGTAGGATATAGATAATGGGTAGGGAATCTTATAATATGTTGGGTTATCCGTTCATTGTGGCCTTCAAATAAGGGGGTGGAGGGGATTTATTGTTATATTATTTCTTATCATAATTTTTGTTATAATTAGTTTTGGATATGATTGTATTTTTTTGGTTTTATATCGTCTCACCAAAATTATAAACTTGATGTATGCATTTTATATATATATATCCATTATTTTTTTAGTGGGGTTTTTACCTCACCAGTTTATGGATAGATCTAGTGTATTTTTCAATTAACCTGCGTTGGACTGTAATATAATTTTGATATAATTTTGATTTCATCTTTGATCATACAATATGTGTCATTTAATGGGTACTAATTATCTATAAATACCAAATCCATATCAAGTACCAATAAATTTTATATATATCTTCAAACCTTCACTTTATTTTTATAATTCCCTCCATAGAGGGATCTATAAGGATCCAACTAAATTCTAACATGAATGTTATTTATATATGAAAAATAAACAAGTGGATGGTATATTTTCAAACCTCCATTTAAATAGATATAACAGGATATCAACACATCTTATAAGGTTTGAAATGTCCTATTATAGGGAAAATATATTTGAAGATGATATATAGTGCTAATATATAATTTTTTTATCAAGGGCATGCAAAATAATTGCCCATAACATCAAGGAAATACTAAAATCATCATCAAATATAACATATTGTCCTATCCAATGATTCTGTAACAAAATATTAGTATATCTCCTATAATGATGACCAAAAGATATATATTCTCAACATTTAGTGATGTTTGTTGACTCTGAATGGAGACCAATTATAGCTCATATTGTGTTTTCATGTTTTAATGTTTTTGGGTGTCTAATGAAAAATTCAATTGTGATTTTTCCCATTCAATTCTAGTTTGGGATATAATCGCAAAATTCCCTTATATGTTTATCTCATAGACTTAATACACTAATATACTATTCATTATGACACATTTTCTACAATATCTCTCTTTATTATATCCCACAGTAAATAATCATTCAAATGACTAGATATCATTGTATATCTATGAAGAATAGTTAATAAAAAATGAGGAGACTATTTTAATAGATCATTCTCAAAATTAGTTATGGATATAAAACATACATAGATCATAAACCACATCATTCCATCATAATCACAGTTAAACTTAGTTTCATTTTTAAACATCATCTTTTTATCCACATATTTTGTATCCACATATTTAATATTCAATTCTTTATATGGTTGGACATTCATTTGAAAAATAAATTATTTCTAATTTTCCTATAGGATTTATTAATCAATACATTAAAAATATCTAAATTTTGGAAATTTTTATTACTAAATATTGAAAAATATCTAGGGTCCACTTTTCTAAAAACATCTTGTAATGACCTGAACCTCTCTAGTCCAACCCTTTGCTAAAATCTAGTGTATGAGGTGTTTTGGGAGGTCAAGGTGACTCATCCCCAACACTTTGGAAAATTTCTAGTTCTGTGAAAAGTGCTCCCAGTTTTATAAATAGTGTAATGATGACTTAAAAACAGTGAGTCAGAAATGGTGAGTCATGAATCTGAGACAGAAACGGTGGTTTAGAAAAGGTGAGACAACTCATGAATAGTGTTTCTAGAACTATTTCATATTTCATATTCCAAATTTCCAAATTTTTTCAGTTTCACTCATTCCACATTTTCTTTGACATAATACACAATTATTCACACATTTTAAGGGATTTAAGGATGAATGAAACCCCGTAAATCTTATATTTATTTTCCTAGGGACCAAGATTCATTAACGTGGTCAAACAGAGTGGTTTTATGCCTCCTATTTTAATGGTAATTCCACTGTATCATAGAACACTGCTCTGTTAAATCTTCTAAAGGAACAATATATCTTCCTCCCTTGTTCTTTATATTTTTTCTCTAGTGAATGATGCTCAGTCCTTTCCTTACACCCCATAGGAATTGTGAGATCAAACATTTCCTGATGGATTGGTTTCCCACGACATTCTATTTTCTGCAAGTGCACCCCCCTTTTTGGTACAACCAAGTAGTATCTATCATTCTTCGATCTAAGGTATGATTTATAATCAACATTTTGGGTTCATATTCTACGATTTCTCCTTTCCAAATTATGTCATGTGAACTCCATTCTTCTAAGAATGTTTCTTGGGTTTCGGTTGGTGCGGTCGTACCACGACATCCCTGGGTGGATGCAGTTGTCAAAGAAGGAGGCGACCATGATCCGTTGTGTGGATAGTTCTTGTATAAAGATCCTTACGAACCATCTTAATGTAGGGGATTCGTTTCTTCTCTTTTATTTTACTTGAAACTGTATTTTTATCATGTTTTATATAACTAGATCACAATTGAATGGATATAAAAAATATTTGGAAGGGATAACAAAAATTATGTAGATCGTATGTTATTGCCTCTTTTTTTACAAGATAGTGTGATATCCATACTTTCTTCATTTAGTTATTCATTATTGATGGAATTGGTAAATAACGTAAACCATAATTAATTGATAATTTTTTGGCTATAGATAAAGCAGCATGTAAATGAATATAGTTATTCTTGTTGTAATTTGATGTTAATAAAATTGGAACATTAAGCATGTTTAGCTATTTATAATGACTTACTGATTGGGTTTACCAAATTTGGAACCTTCATATAATAATAGGTTAACCCAATATGGATAGATGAACCATTTGTTTGGTAAAAGATAATTACTTGTAGGGCTCTGAGTTACCCTCTTGATTGTTAAAGGGCCAAGAGAGAAATTGTTAATATGTTTGTTTCCATGCTACATGTGTTATTATATGAGCCTAGATGGATATTGTGATATGTGGGGGGGCATGTAGGCCTTTTGAATGTGGTAAAAAATGATGCCTTCAGTGGCGAGATGCATCAGTTTATGCATGTGGGTGTCGAGAAGGACACTTGTGATGATGGAATTGGATGGATGTGATTATTGGATGTTTACTATTTATTTTTTGTTGATTATCTATTTTATATTCATCACTGCCTAAGGAATCTGGTCTTTCATACCCTTCTTGAAAAAGTGGCGACGACGCGTGGGGTATGCCACATGATTTCTGTGTTTAGATTCTCAAGGGATGATGGGTCGACATTCTTGTTATAGGCAGCACAGACATGACGGTTAGTACATATCCTCACCATGTTGATCCCCCTTCTGTTTAGTAGCATATAATTTTTTTCTAGAATTCCTCAGAATATGGGAAAGTAATTTTGTAATGAATAATTGAATAAATGGTGTTAACCCATGGGGTTGGAGATTGCTGGAACATAATGATGAGGTTGTAATTTTTAATGGGACAATGGAATTTGGGTTTTATGCTAACGAAAATTTATTTTAAATTTTTATTCTTTAATTAATGATTATTGAATTAATTAACCTAAAGTGAAACTAATTAAAAGAGAATGAAGTAATTTCTTAAATATATTTAAATTGTTGCTTGATTATAAAATACCTAGTCTTAGATGTAGCAACATGAAGTCCGAGAGACATTAGATTTTGTTGAGTCTAAGACTAGGATATACCTCTAGTGTGGTTGTGATCAATAATATATTATGTAATTTTGGTGTTTCTATATGCTACTCCACCCTGTGAGTTAGAGAAACTGACACCCCGGCGATTCTGACCCCTGGGGGTTGTTTTCGCTAACATTCTGGTGGGAGGATGGATGGATGACTACCCCCTTTTTCCCCGCTCTCATCTATGGATAGTTACTTTTTCTGGAAGATACATTGGTTATTTTTCCCCATATATGTGGGTAGTGGGTTTTATTGGATTGTGGTTATTCGAACACATATATTCTAGATATAGTTTTCTATAGACTATGATAGGTGTAACGTGTATAGGCTATGAGGGATTGAAGATACTTACTCGGTGTATGAGATTTAATGGATTTATGTATAATACCCAATTTATGATACTCATTAGGTGAGTTGTGGTGGCTCCCCGAAACTACATAGTTACTTTGCTTACGTAGATGTGGTGGTTTTGTTGCATGAGGTGCATATTTTGGTGCTTCACTTAGGTGTCTGCGGGCAAGCCTTTTTGGAGAGATTGCATAGGACTTACGACATTGGGGATAAGCGGCAAACTAGTTGGGATTTATTATCTTGATACCCTTGATATTCGTTATTATATTATATACTCTTGTATGCATTTCTTGGTGAGAGTATCTGTGGTGTGGTTGGGAACTTAGTATACATGTTTAGGTGATGAGTAAGTTTCACTTGTTGATCCATGTGATTTTACATGATTTCTTTACTTTTTCATGAGAGGCTTGGGGGAGGATCCTATATAGTCTACTGTTATACTCACCCTATGTATATATAAACAACTTTTCAGGTCACATAGAGTAGGTTGGAGATCAGGTTGGTTACTACTAGCCTATGGTTGGAGGAGCTGTTCGGGCTTGTGGTTGTTGCTATTTTATATTCTTTTGGGTTCATTAAGTTTTCTCCTTTCATTTGTAGTAGTTTTTCATGATATTACATATTTGTTCCTGTTATTTCTGTTATTTTACTAATTGAGTTTGAGTTGGTTGGTGTCTATCTTATCTCACTATTTTGCATGTGTTCTCTTAGAGGGTAATCCCTCCCATTTGTGTGTTCTCTATACCCTCAGTGCTAGTCGCCCACTCGGGGAAAACCAGAGGTGGGGCTCGGTGGTAATTATCTCCCTACTCACATTACCGACCCATGATGGGTACAATTTTTGGGGAGGGGGTCATGACAGAGTTGTATCAGAAGAGAAGTTGACAGATAGGATTGAGTTTGGTGTTAGTCACAAGTGAGGTTGCATGGGTTTGTAGGGAAACTGTGTCAGTAAAGCTTAGCAAGTGATGTAAACATCGGAGACTGGCTAAGAAAAAGGTGTTTTGGTCCCCCTATGATCAGATGTATGTACCTTTAAGTTTATAATTTCTACTAAACTAGGTGATACTAGATGCCAGGTAGATACCTAGGAATGGATCGTGCATCATTATTCTTAGTGATTGTCTTTGAATGGGTATACCTAGGGATAGGTTAACCTAAAATAAATCAAATAATTAATTAATGTTGAGTCTTATATATTACATTATTAGGAGCTCTAACAAATTTTTATTTGGATGATTTGGCTACTGGTCGACGTCCTCATCAGTATCGCATTGAATATGTCATGTAGGCTATGCCAGCAGATCACCATAGGATAGAGGTCGACAACGATGACACTTGGAGGAGAAAACTCTGAGAGTTTCAGCATCATAGTATACAAAAGTATGAGGGTTCCGTTTCAGATGGATTCACAGAAGACTGGTTTGAGGTGGTTGAGATATGATTCTGTTCGATCCATGATCGGAAACAGAACAGGGTGTCCATGGTTGTGATGTTTCTACATGGAGCAGTGAGGCATTGGGGGTTCTTGTTTCTCATGGATATTTTGTAGATGTTTCCACTTTTAAAAATATGCATTTGTTATGTTTGTGTTTGTCAAAAATTCTATAAAACATTAAACAGAAATGATATGTGAAATGGAAGTATATCAAATAATTATAAAATACAAATGAATTTTAAAAGTTGTATAGTTGGGACCTTATAGTTTGATTTATAATAATTTTTTAATTATCAATGACAATTATGTTTTTTTACAAGAGAGGTTATATTTTATGTAATGGATAGGTTCATTATTTTATTATTTTATAGATGATTATATTTTCAATGTCATTGAGATCCATTATTCGGTTTTAAGTGATTTCATTTTATAGTTATGAATTAAATAATTGGTGATGTTCTATTTTTTCTATATAAAACTCTTAGGTTTACCATAAATTATAATTTTATGAATAATGTATTTAAATTTTGGGGTAAGAAATTTTATTTTATTGTTAACATTTAGGGTTTCAATGTTCTTATATATTTAGCTAATTAAGGGCCAATATATGTTTAGAATATATGTTCTATCATGTAGATAACAAATTTATTGAAATGTAATTTTTATATTAAGAGGCTAATTTTTTCAAACGATATGTTTTATAATGTTGGGGAACATTAAATGGTACTATAGGATTCCATGTGATGAATAATGTCTGATATATTGTTTCTAAGAACGTATGATTTTATTGTTGTTCTATAGTGATAAATGTAATCTATAGAAATGAGTATCAAATTATCAAAACTATATTATTTAGGCTTATTCACATTTGTTTATATGACCTAATGAGTGACTAATATTTTTATGATATAAATGTTAAATAATTTTTAGAATAATATGTGATAATATCCTTATGATTTCATGATTTTATGGATGTTCAGAACTATTTTGATGAATATTGTGGTTATATATTGATCAAAATATTGATGTTTAATGGTGGGTGCTATTATTGAGGATTTAACAATTAATGTTTTTTTTCATCATATGATGGGTAATTCGGTATGAGAATTATCTGTACCTTGGATTAAAATTTTGGGTTTTCATAATTTCTAATGAAATTATGAATATATAGTTATACATTTCTGGATTATGTGATCCAGTAGAAGTTTATTTTAGTCATTAATGAACGAAACAGTTATCCGGAATACTCATTGGTTGATGAAACTGATTAAATTTGGTCGAGGATGATTAGTAGATGAAATTATATTTATCATGAAAATCTAATATCATAAACTATTATACTAATGGGAAAAGAATTAATGAATTGTAGGAAATGGATCTAGGAATAAATTATCTTATTACATTTTCTAATGAATAAGTAGTGTTTTTCTCTACTATTTAGTTTATGGTTATGTGGTCATTATAATTCATATAGTCATTTAATTTACTGTGAAAAATGACCTCTATAAATCACCATCATTATTTGGAAATTATATTTCCCTCCATATCCATATTTTTAATTCTTGCAAGTTTAATCAATTATGAATACATGGTGCATTTTATTCTTTCTGGCCTTCTTATTTCCATTTTCTGATATTCGAAAGGAAGTTTTATTAGATATTTTTATGGCATGGAATTGAAAAAAATGTTTTCCAATTGAAATAAATTTTATTATTGGGTTAATGGTCCAATTTTTATTTAGATATTAATTAATTGGTGATAAAATAATACCCCTATAATATACAAAAAAATCATATTTCAACTAGCGTATATGACAATGAACATGAAGCTTATACGAACCAAAAAGAATTTTTATATAGTTGTAACCATTATAACATATTCATTTAATTTTTGGGTATGAATAAAAAAATAAATATATGAATAACGGTCCTAAAAAATAAAATATATTTCTTTATGTTTTGAAAACAACGTTTCAATTTTATAAATAAATTTTATGATTTAAAATGAATTTTCATCAAATATTATTTTAATTTCTTTTCATGGGAGGATAATATAGTAAATATCATCTACTATATGAAATCAAATTTTATAAGTATTGAATTTATTTTCTAAGAATGAATTAAAAAACCAGAAAACATTATTTTTTTATTATTATTTTGAGAAGATTGATTTTCTAATGAAAGGGGAAGAATACTAATTTTTATAAAAAAATATCATTTTTCACTGTTTTTAAAAAAATCCATTTTTTTAAATTATATTTTACATAAAATATTTTTCTTCTGTAATTATAAATAATATAATTTCCAATGGAACATATTTTATTCTTTAATATTTTTTCAAATCATTAATATACTAAAAATTGAATTTTCCGGAAAAAATGTTTTTCATTATGTTTTGAATATCTATTGTTTAATTTATTTTTTACAATAATATAATATGATTCTTGAAAAAATGGTTTCATTATTTTTAAGAAGTATTTATATTTTTTCTATAACAGTTCCCTTTTATTTTGGTTATATATAATAGTTACTATAGAAATTTTTTTTATCAATTATCGTTAAATAATGTAATAAAGGATTGAAAAATTATTATTAAGATAAAAAATGACCATAAAATTTAAATTATCATATTTTATGAGTGGAGTTAAGATTTATACATTCATTATTAGAACATATTGAAAAATGGTACCAGATTACTTTTATTTTTAACATTATAATTTTTTATGTAAACATCATGTAAGAAATGCAAATTTTTATATTAATATATAAAATAGTTATTATAGGGAAAACTAATTATGTTTGATTATAAATAGTGATATGATATATAAATATATTTATTTATCATGTTAAATTATTTCTAATTTTTAGTGATGAAATAATAATCATAAATTCTTATGCAACACCGAACCAATAATTAATTAATAAATATAAAAATAAAATAAGTGATTAAAAAGATATTATAAGATATATATTTTTCTTTAATATTTATGTTCAATGAATTTTATAGAGAATTATAAAATGATAGAGATATGTTAATGTCTTAATACTATATGAAATTAATTTAATACTTTATGAAAATAAATTTGTAACCTTTCATTCCCTTATAAAAGGGAATCTTATATACACTTTTCATGATACATAAAAAATTATCATTTTAGCGATAACCTACATAATTCATATACAAACATCTCTCCTGATGTCATAGTTTCCATGTTTTGATAAAAACCATATACTAAGATGTTTTTATATATTTGGAATGACATTTATAAATCTCCCCTTAAGTGAAATGGAAATGAAAACCGTAAATCTTGTGTATTGTACTCAAACACCACATGAACTATTGTATTTCATTTTCATTTACCAAATCTAATTGATGGCTCTCTTTCCCAAAAAATTCATTCAAAAATCAATGATACAATCCTTCTTGCGTATGTGTAGACTGTTACCTCCATAAAGAAATTTGATTAATTTTTCATTACCACATAACATAGATGATATATATATATATATATATAATTAAATAATATGGTATTTATGAAATAATAGTAATTATTTAAGGATATAATAATTCATACCTTTTACCATAATAGTTTTTTTAAAAAAATGTAGGCATTACTCATGTGTATAACTAACCACCATCACAATGATTGTAAATTAGTTCATTTTTCATAACCATATGTCATTATTTGTTATTATATTATATATAATTTATAAAAATGAATATTACACCACAATTACTATTTTGGAGATGAGGGAGTAATGTAACACCCTATGTTTTTTAAAATATGAACTTCTTGTTTAATTGCAGGTATGAAACCAAATACAAATCATATAAGAGAGTATTTGAGCCCAATAATTTATGGTAAATTTATTTTACAATAAATGCATTTTATTTTATACGTTTTGATGATATCAACCACAGGTTTAAATGAAACATGATACTCAATTAAAATATTTTTTTAATGACGATTCAATCCAAGAAATTATGTTTGTGGGTATGAATTGTTCTATTTTATGATTGTTTTGGATAAAAAATTTATAAAATAAACTATAAAGTTATATATTTATTAAAAATAAAATAATAATAATGTAAATGTGATAGACTTTTTTTGTCTTAAAAAAAGTAATTTAATAAAATGGTGTTTTGTTACACATTTCACCAATAATTTATAAACGTTTTTTAACCAATTTAAAAAATATATTTTATTAAATAAAATTATTATTTGAAATCTCCATATCAATATTATCTTAGTTTGAATATTTATGATTTTTTTGAAATAAAATGTTTTTTGATGAATAGTAATGAATACCAATTATTTTTTAACTATGAATTTATGAATAAAATATTTACAACGAAAATTATATATTAACTTGATTTTAAATTAAAATTAGATTAATTATATTATAATTATACTTATTTATTTCATATTAGTAAATTTAATATAAAATATTCATATTAAATCATTAAATGGTAATAATTATTATCTTTGAAAACCTTCCTTTAAATTGTGTTTATATATATAATTTTAAAAATAATTCTGCAACATATGACAGTTTAATTTAGGAAAATATATTAATCATTTTGAATCAATTTAATTTTTTTTAATAAGGTTAGCATAATTTTATTATAAAAAATGTATAGTGATTACTCTAAAGACTAATTACTATGGTTAAGGGAAAATTGGTTTATTATGGGGTTAAACTAATAAGATAATGGTTAAATGACATACCATCATATAGAAATAATAATATATATCCATATATCCAATATATCCTATCCAAAAATAGAACCAGTGGATATTTTTGAGATTTTGGGAAAACAATTACATTGTTTTTTAATCTGTTTTATAAATTTCCACATAATTTCCATGAGGGTTCCATTTCCCCACTTATAAAATGGAACACCCTACCCTCACTTCTTCACACTCATCAATCCATTGGATCTACCTGGTCATAAAAAATCCATTTTTAACAACCATATACTTATTATAGTGATTTTCGTCTTCTAAAAACATTCCATAGCATGCTTTAAAATAGATCTAAAGGAGGTGTCTCTTAGATTAGGTAATTATAATAACAATGCTTGATCATTTTATTTCTTCTTGTTTCCACATTTAATTATGTCAAAAAATATAATAAATTTAAATAAGTGAATACAATATAATGATATTTTTATTTTTATATAATATTTATTATCCATATAATCTTACATCTAATGAGAAATATAATTTTCAATCTTGTGTATAGTAGATGACCGACTCACAAACCGATGAAGTTTGTTTTCAAAAAACAATATTCAATGTTGGATATAATTATTCATCAAACATGTATATATACATATATATATAAATAAAATATTTATGAAATGATTATACTTTTAGAATTATAATATTACATATTCCTATTTTATATTCCATTCCAAATAAAATATGATATCATTGCTCCTATGTGTGGAAAACTATCACCTCATGCAGTGATGTGATTAGTTTCAAAATTATACATTAAAAAGAAGGTAATAAGGATATTTTTTTTGAATATTTGGGATAGCTATGACATGATTTCATTGTTGTAATATTATTCATATTCTCCATTTCTCTCTCACCCATTAAGGCAATGATATGATCACGCATGCGTGCATTCGACCTACCGTGTCCATAAAGGGATGCAACTCATTTTCCATGACTAGGATTATGTAATGGGTTATTATAATTTATATAAATAGTAAATATTATATTTTTATAGTTAATAAAATTAAATATATGATTTATTTATAACATATTAACATGAATCAAAACATTCATGACATAAATTTCCTGAGAAAACATGGCATTTAACAACCAAATTAATGAAAATAATGAAACATTATTCACATACGGGTGAGAAATATCATAAAATGGTCGTAAATTATATTTTAAATAATATCATGGTTACATTATAAATTCCTAAACATATTAAAACTAATCTATGTGAGGTAAAAAAACATATTAAGGAAATTGGCCTAGATGTATGGCTTTCACATCTAAAATTTTCATCCATTATACATATTCCATATTCACTACTCATTTCTTTTGTGATGCGTATATTATTCCAATTATATGTTTTTTTATCATGAATATATTAATATAAATGTTAATTATAGAATCATTTAATTATATTTTGTTCGTAGGACCAATTCAAATGTAATCAAATTATTAAGGGTTTATTTCATAATCTAATCATTATACGATATTATTTTTATTTCATTTCCCACTAGTGGAATAATTTTATATTTATATATTAAAAATATTTATTTTTTATTATCATTTATTTATTCATGAAATTTTTCATGTATTAGATCCATTATTTCAATCTTTGGTTATTAATATTATTGAGAAAACGTTTTTTTAATTCCACTTTACTTCTTTATTGAGTTGAAAAAAAAATTATCCAAATACATTCCATAAAAAACTATTCCAAATATTTTATTTTTACCATTTTCAAATGATATTATAATATAATTTTTAAAATTATTATTTTTTAAAAATGTTTCCAAAGGAACGATGATGTCATATTAAAAAGAATCCTTTTTGGATTTGAAGGAAATGTTCATATAATATTCATTTTAATATATATGAAATGTTGTGGAATTTCCACTTTAGGATGAATAAATTTTTAAAGAATAATTTACATTTTTTAAAACGTTATTTTATTATTGAAATGGTTATTTTTCTCTAAAAACATTAATAATCCCTTAATGGTATTTTTATTCACCAATTACATAATCCCAATATTTTAGTTCACGTCCTATTAGGATATATTATATTGATGAAATACTTCTTGTTTTTATATATGGTTTTTGATTAGTTCTATTAGGTATGTTTAGTTTTTTTTATCATTAAGAATTTTAGTACGGATGGTATATGACTATGATTATTTATTATGGTATGTATTGACATATCATATGATAGTTTTCTAATATAATTTTATATGTTGGTTATGTTTCGCCACATTCATATGACGAATAAATTAGACTTAGTAGCCAATGGGAAGGTCCCACTATAACCTCTATCTATATTGATAGATCTCATTAGTCAAACTAGATTGTTTTTTGGCTAAGGTCATATCCATTTATTTATATTTCTTGGAACAAGGCCTCTAAAATATGTTTTAGATGTCATGATTTTTAAATGACACAATTTTGAATTTAGTTATTTCTATTCCATGAATTAATTTTATTAGTTATAATTTCAATAATTATGTTTTCTAGTACATTTGAATATATATATATATATAATTATTTTATATTCATTAATTACATAATAATTTATATAATGTAATAGATAAAATTGAACTTTTTTCAGTTATTTATCATTCTATATTGACTAAGGAGTATTTATTCAAATGTTTATCGTATTATTACCCTTCTTATAGATCAAATATCACTTCATTATTATGTTATAGATTATATAGAATACAAATAAGTGTTTTATGGTTGTTATATTAGGTTAATAAATGAGTAATAATGGTGTTATCAAATAAAATACATTGTCTATTTTTTTATTTTTTTTATAATTTCATGTATGTATATAGTTTTCAAAGAATACTAACCTATTATATTCCTTGGGATTTTCTTCCACTAAATATTATTCTAATGTAATAAATGAGACATCATATCAGAGATACAAGGGTCATGGTATGTTTATTTTGTCTTAGAGTATATTTAGTATAAAAATAGGGATCCGTATTTAATAAAAAAAATATTTCAGAATATAGCTATATGAATTTATTTGTGGATACAAATTGAATAAAACAATAATTTTTTTAAATCAGTTATTTATATTTTTAAACAAAATATATCCCTATATAAATTTAATTGGTGGATACGGTTCTGGAACAGATTTTACATGGTGTAAAACCACCAAATATTGTACAATGGGCATGACCCGATGATCACCTAGTTCAAGAGAATAGTTTTTACTGTTAGTATAGATTGAAAATTTAGAGGTATATTTTTTTAAATAAAATATTCATTAAAACCCATTATTATGGAGTTGAAAATAAATTTATCCCCAATGAAACTAAGGTTTTTATGATGATATTTTGGATGGATATATTTTTCCATTAATATTGTGTGTGTCACTATATATGGTACTATAAAATTTGTAACATATTGGTAAAATAAAATTAAGATTATGTCATAAATTATATATATATTCTAATTAAGTGAATGAGAATTTTATCAATTCACATAATCCAATGATTAGAACTAATTAATTCATTTATTACATGAAGACAATCTTTTTATGGAAACCAATCTCTTAAAAATTATCATTACTTATGGACATAATATCTTCATTAATAAAGATAGTGAAATAGTTATCTATATATAATGGATATAATGTGATGTTTTAAATAAACAGTATGATAGATAAAAAATATATAAGGATATTAATTGAAAGAAATGTTTTGCCAACCTGTGATAATTTTGGAATGAAAAACACACATACTTTTTTTAATGGAATATGATTTTTTTACAGGTCTAGAGCAGATGTCCAAGATGATCATAATTTTATGATAATTAATGAATACTACAATGTTAAATATTTCAATATTAATTATATTGGTTTATAAAATGATAAATTCCTTATTAATAAGGAAATATAACTCAAAATAAGATAACTGGTCATGGTCATGATTAATCTATTACCACAGAGAAAGTCTATTAATTAATGTTCTTGTGAATAGATTTTATAATTTTGTTGTATTATTTTGTTATATATGATATTATTTTAATTGTAATTGTGAAATATATATAGATTAATCTCTATAAATATTTATTGAAAAATTTTATAGAATATTTTGAATGGGACTGATGAAAAAATTGATTTCCTAGAAAGTTAATCATCATGGAAACCACTTAATTGAGAAAGGAGGAAACTTAATATATTATATTTAATGAGATAATAATTACAAATATGTTTTCATAGAGTTATTGGGAACCTCTAAGGTTTATATTGACATTTATTTTGAGGTAATTCTGGGATTCTACAATTTGGTATCATTATTGAGATTTTAGTAATATGGTTTTTGAAAAAGGGCAACTTGAATATCAATGGAAAACTTATCACGCGATTCTAGGATATTGAGCATGAACCCACAACCAAAGGACAACAAGGGTTTAATTCCTATGACTGAATAGCATGATGTTCCTCTAAATATGTCATTATTTTTTGTTAAATGATTTTACAGAGAAAAATTAATGATAAAACAATCATGTTACTAATTTCATTTATAGATTAATTTTTTGATATTTGGTATGTTTTAAAAATAGTATTCTCTTGAAATATTTTTATAAATTGATGGAAGGAATATTCAGTCATTTATGGATCCTATGAAATGTTAAAAATTTATTTTACTCCTCAAGAATATCAAATTCTTCTTGGATATTTATTTCTTGTAGAAAAAAATGATGTGTAAAATGATCAATAAACAACCCAAAGAGAAATTATTCATGTGAAATAGAAATATATCAAGAACATACATTTTGAAATAATCATAGTTAGTTGGAAAAAGATTTTCTTATATCTAGTAAAAGGATATTGAATAAAATTATCCCATTACATTCATTTATGTTGATATGATGGCCTTTAAAATCATCACTAATTTATATTTTTAGGTCTAGAACATTCAATTGATCAATCAATCTATTGTAATCAATTAACACTATAAGACTTCATAATATTTATTATTTACATCCAAGTTTGTATCTTTACAATCCATAAATGTTATCATATATAAATAATCAGTTATATGTTATTCCATAAGACCATTGTACATCCTTTTAACACGTATTAAAATGATTTTTATTATTCATATATATGATGCATGCTTTCAGTGTAGTTCTTTTAAAATTTCAAATCCATAATTACTGATATCGATATTAAATTATGACGAATAAATTTATATAAGGTCGGTAATATAAAGAAAACCATGAATAAATACATTAAAATCACATATTCATGGATAAATATTCAATACATTTCATATATATATTCTTTTGGATAATAATAGCTTAGTATCATGAGATACTGGAAACAAAATATTCTTATTTCATTTAGTATATTCATAATTTTCCATAATGATCTTCTCAAAATGTAATACTCAATAGAATACTCTACAAAAACAATCCATCATAACATGGGGAAGTAAATATCAGAAAATTTGAGATCATATGCTGAGTAAGGTTACACATTAGAGATAATAATACATAATCATATCATGCCATAATATATGAATAAGGGTATGTGATCATGATCATTACCTAAAAATATTGAATCCAATTTTTCAAAGACCATAAACATGTGTTAGGGAATTATACTATATCATCCAAGAAAACATGTCTAATAAGGATGGTAAATTGTTATAACTCATAAAAAAATGTCATATCATAAAAGTATAACACCAATATAAATATCAAAAAACCATTTAAAATATACTATTTATATAACAATACCATCATAAAAGTGGATATTATTTCATCCTTGTATTTCCCTTGTAGTAAAAGATGCCCTAGTTTCTCATAGGTCATCAGGAAGAACCTATTTTCTAGAGTGGATGAATCCCATTGACATATTTTCTATTGTTATGTCATAAGAGATAAACAATTATCCAATGCATCATAGGAAGATATAAATCACACCAAGCTCACAATGAAAACAATACATATGTATTCCATAATTTAAAAAATCATTCCTCGTATCATCACATCATAACTCATGTAGAGAAAATAGATTTTATAAACACTTTATCAATAAACCATAGCATAACCCATTATAATTAATAGAGTTTCATAAAAAATCATCTATATAAATATTAACCTTCTTGAAAAGGAATATGTTTGGTATTATTAAATCAATATAGTTTTCATTGCGATATTCCCTTTTTATTTTAAAGATAGTCTTGCACCATAATCCATGGACCCATAGATGTAGGAAATTATGGTATTAAACTCTAACTGTAGGTTGTTTGGATAAATTTATAGTGTACTTCGATCTCCTAGGAAACCAGGAAAAAATTAATAAAACTAATTTAGCACTCTATAAATCAAGAGAAAATAATAATATTGGAATGGGTCAGGGGGTAATTATAAATATGGTTCCAAATCCACTAGGCATCTAGAATCAGATCACATATAATGAATTTGGATGAAAATAAAGGGGTGAGTGGAAAGGGTTAGATCCCTTATTATATGCATATCATAGGAGAATAAATATATAATAAAGCATAAAATAAAGGGATCTAATTTTTTTAATATTTCCATATTAAAAGGACTCACAGTCAACAGACATTGTCTTCCAAAACCATATGATAGGCATGTGTGCTATAGTTAAGGGGCTCTTCCAAGGTAGAACATCCCATGAAAATTGATGCATTTTTTTCTAACGTTATAAAAACCAGGATGAAAACAATGAAAAAAATTAAATTCATGTTTGAATTTTTAAGAACCCAAAATTCATTCTTCCCTCCAAACTATGGTTCGAATATACATGATCCACATTATTATATAGTAGATTCCAAATTGTTTTACCCAAACCGTGCACCATGATCTAAAACACCCAAAATTCATCATAAGGCCTTCGATGCACCAGAAACGAATCCAGTTAAATAAAGAGTTTTAAAAATATCAGAAAACATAAATAATAATATTGGATTTATGAATCAGTAACAATTTAGTTTTGATGCCTAAAAAATAATTTGGTATACCCACCAATTCAAAAATTCAAAATGGTGGAGGATTCTAACCCACTCCAAAATCCATATATGATATAATCCTTCCAACAATACATAGCTCATCCCTGAGAAATAAAAAATCATAGAGATGGTACCGAACATCATCTTACTAAAAAATCAACCTGGACCACCCCGGTCATAAGGGTACATGTCAACAGCCTTCTGAGGGATCCCTCCCTTAAGTATAACCAACCCTGGTTACATCCTGATGAAAAATAATATAATAAAACATGTCCCCCAACCATTTGTCAAGTCACATGTATTAGAATGATGTATAATCACTATTGCAACTCATATGTTGCTCCTAGGCCATACCAAACACCCATCAAGATCCTTCCTTTCATCAATTCCTGCCGCATGCATATGTATTAGATGACACCCATGAGGTCATACATCTAAATAGATTCCCTAATAAAACCTTTTTTCCTTTAACATCAACAAGTACTTCATCACAATCATGTCATCTCCTAGATGAAAATATTCTAACACATCTCAAAAAATTTGTATAATACTACTCAAATATAGAACCTGGGAACACACAAATCATATATATATAATAATATATTACACCCATGGGAATGTTTCAACCAACTAAACAACATCTCGTTAGTCCATACATATATCATGTTCTCCTCATGCAACCAAAAAATGACATTACTTAGTAGGCTATTCCAAAAGAAAAAAGCTTATTACTTCAACCATGTCATCCCTATTACCATTAGTGTCTCACAAATATAGACATCACTTAGGCGCTATAAAAAAAGTGTCTAGTGCAATGCTTAACTTACAAAATCTTAACAACCGTACATTGTTGCACTAGCTACCTCCAAGTAACCCCACTACTAGTTCCCAAAATCTATTCAATTTCCACCACATTCAAATTAACATTAGCTACACTCATTTGGTATCGATCATTACCCCACCACATAATCCCATATTTTTCCTAGTGTGAGACGGTCGGCTATCTGAGAAGGAATTTTGATGATCCTATCGATTTACCCGGTCTAACCACATGCCCAAAACATCATTGGAGGCTGCTCACACTTAGTCCTGACATCTCATTTCTACCCATTATACATTAAAACCATCAATAATCCATTATGAGGTGCTTAACGTGAGTCCTTGGTCATAATAAAATGATAAAATGCACCATGGTCTCACTTCTTTCTATCTGAATCATCACTACTAAAATCACCTAAATCCTCTTACCACCTCAATTGTAACTTATTTGTCAATTTTCCCATGACAATGAATGATCGGTTCACCACATCTATAAATGTGTCCGTCATTAATATTGTTTCTTTTGAATGAATGGAATTCAACAATCCATTCTCAAAGAACCTCACTCTCGAGGTTTCATCGCTCACCATACCGAGTATGAAGAGAAGAATCATAGATAACATCACCTCATAGTTCACGAATTAAATATTTTCCTAATGAAGGATCTATAACACCCGATCTATCTCATCCCACAACATCTCTTATAATATTTTCATGATGAACATGGTATCAAAGACATTTCCGTATTCTCCCTCTTATATACCTACCTAAACAATCATGTCCCACTATCAATTAACCAATGCCCTATGAATATATGTTTTATGTTTCACATTCCACCTTGGTGGAATCTCTAGCTTCCGAAAGATCATCGACACCGAATCAATCTAGTTCACATATACCTTAGGTACCCACCACAAAATAATACGTGGGAATATGATCGAAATATGAATGTAGATTCTAAAATACAATATGGGGTGAATTTTATGTTTAAAAGCATTCATCTTTATCCATCATGAAAACTTTGTTTAATAGGTTTAAACAATATAAATTCACAAGGCCTCATTTAGTTCTAGAAACGTTCTAAGATGCAGATATATGGTTCAAGAAATGAAACATAAGGAATGTTTACAAGGAAAGGATTATACCTTAAAGAATATAGAATCTTACTAATAATACTAAAAAAGAATAATAATTTATATGAAGGTTATAGATTATAATTTTAACAAAAATCATCAAAAATAATCTTGAAACAAAACAAGTAACATGTATAAAATCTTTTAAGCCAAATAGTAGGGTATCCAACAAGCTTAGATAAAGGACCCTTCATTTATACTTTCAAGAAAGACTACCTTACCCACACTAAGGTAAGACCTTGATAAGAATATACAAATTTGTCTAGCTATCCCCGCAATACCTCAAACTATAAGGTAGTCTGCACCTATGTCTTCTAATCCCCAGTATCCCTCGATTGTTGAAACAACCATTAGAGTCGCATGAAGAAAGATGAACAAGTTGTTTAGTACACACAAGGCATGAGAGTATCTCTATTTAGAAATCACATCAAAAACATGAAATCTCTAGAGTGATGGAATAGTATTGAACTCGTTTGATTGAGCTCAAATTTATAGGAATGTACACAACTTTTATCTCCCTCTTATAATAGTAATATATTTAATTCAATTTCAAAGGGACCTGTACACTTGTCACTCAACCTACGGTTGGTTAGAAATAGATAGTACGACATCATTTAATTACTATAACAACTGTCAGAAAAATAATGTTACCTAACCAAATATAATTTTTTTCATAGTCTAAGGAATAATAATTTTTGTAATCTAACCAAAATAACCATTCAGTGTCTATAATACATGTATATTTAGATTCTGTTTTCTAAAGAATTCAGAACATGAATTGTATAGATTTTGGAGTTTAACTCTATGGAATTCAGTGTCATTATTCTGGGGAATTCGACATCTGCATTTTGAGGAATTTAGATACAAAAATCTGAAGAATACGATGTCTGAATTTCAGAGAATTCAGAATCCGAATTTCAGAAAATTTGGAATCTGGATCTCAGAGTATTCAGAAACTGATTTTTAGAGAATATGGAACCTGAATTTATGAGAATTTGGAACCTGAATTTCGGAGAATTCAGATTCCAAATTTCAAGGAATTCAGAACCTCAATTTTAGAAAATTCAGAATCTAATTTTTAGTGAACCCAGAGTCTGAATGTCAGAGAATTTTGAACCTGAATTTCAGTGAATTCAAAACCTGAGTTGCAGCGAATTCAGATTTTGAATTTCAGAGAATTTAGAACCCAAATTTCAGAAAAGGTGGAAACTAAATTTTAATGAATTCGTAACTTGAAAAAAGAATACTCTATATCTATATATTTATCAGATTCCAATGATTTTTATAAGTGACCAAAATTATACACATCAGAATAAAATGAGTTAGATTTAAAGAAACTATTAAATGAACTATGAAAACATTTGTAAGGATAAAATTTCATTAGGAACAGAAAATTTTACTTATTTAGAAAATTATTAGGGATAAAAATTTTTTCCTTATGATAGAGAGTTTGTGATTTTGAAAACAGAGAGGAATTGATAAGTCGTAAGGAAAACTTATTGACTCAACAATATCCCATTTCTAGAAAGCACAAATATCCTTATAAAAAATAATATAATGACATATATTATTTCTTTATGAACATAAAATAAAATTTATCACCCTTTACATATACTTCAAAGTGAATATGACTCACCCCCTTAGGTTTTGAAATGCATAAGGATCGTATTATTGATTTCCTAAATGTTATATTACATTTTTCTGTACACGAAAATCTTCTACGGTAAGAAATACTCTTTGATGGAATCCCCCATACATAGCGAAATATCTTCTTTACTTAGTATTATTTTTATAATTCCATTCTCCATCTATGTGATTTTTAAAAATGAATAAAGATAATGGAAAAAAAATTTGAACCTGAATTATTTATATTAAATAATAAAGAATACGACGAAGAACCAAAATTTTAATATCATGGAAAAAATTTATACAAATACGTAAATAAATAAAATTATTGGGAAGAATTATACTTCTTTCTCCTTCGGCATTGGCTTATTTACAATTGTTTTTAGTTTCATAGGCTACTTGTGATTGTTTTCTATACTCTTGAGCAGCTGATCTGGATCATCATTTTTACTCTCAAAGGCATTGATATTTTTTTCATGATCTATAAAAATTTCATCATGAGCTTTAAAAAATTATTCATATTTAGAAATATTTTCTTCGAACTCTATTATGAGATATCTTTATCTCTTCCAAATTCATTGAAACAGAATTAATCTTCACATTTATGTTGTTGACTTCTTACTTTTGAGTTCTTTGTTCAAAACATAACTTTTCTTCAAAACTCTTTGTGAGATCAGTGAACTTTGCATCCTTGGTCTCAAAATCATCTTTCACACATTCCTAATTATTATCAAGGATTCTCAGCTCTTTTATTGTCTTTTTGACCACTTTGTGTTTTTGTAACATGATCTTTTATGACTCTCATGTCCAATGAATAATGTTTGGAAATTATCCTCTAGCCTGATAAAAAAATCCATAATCATGGTAAGTGAATCTGATTTCATATTAACTGAATGTTGGAGCATTTTCCACCATGCTTCTATACTAAGACATAAGTGAATTGTTTCAACCATCTTATTCAAATATTGAACTAAACAATCATGTCCAAGAGTGGAGGAATCTGAATCAAACTGTTTGGATGGTGAGGATTCTTTTTCTACCTATTCATTTTTTTCTAATTAATGTACCACCATCAATTATATTTTTCAATAATTATTTCAATTGTATTTCAACCAACACATGTTTTTCCTGACCAGCTCTCAAGATAATCTCTTTTGATTTGGGAGACTAATTTTCACTTATTGATAATTGAACAATCTTGTCTTCCTCAAGGTTTTCTTAAACAGTATATATCGTAAAATATTCTGAATAAATAAAGTCATGGTTTCTACTCTTCTTCAGATGGTTTAATTAATTCATTGGGACATTTTTCTGCATTTACATGAGTAGGATGTTTTTAAGACTCAGCCTAAGATGTCTGGATTGAAAACAAATTAGAGGGACTCTCCTTCTAATGATATTCTTCAACTTTTCCTATTTCATCATCACTGTCATCCCCCTCTTACTGTTATTCTTCTACTAATTCTTCTTCTACTTCCACGTCATTTTCCTGAACGGTTTATTCTTATTCTTCTGGTTCCAAAATCTCTATCTTCTTTCCCAAATTCACTGGGATTGATTATTTAAAAAATGATTCTGGTACCTGAATTTGTTTAGAGGCTTTCTCAGTAGCCTTGAGAAGGTCTTGAACTATCTGAGCTTCAGAAATATTCTTCCTCTACATATGTACGTTTTCATTCTTCTCAATATTCTTATCACCCTTAAACTTAAAGGTTTTTTCCTCATTAGGATACAATAAAAAACTAGGCTCCCCTTCCATCTAATTCTTCTTGTCTATTCTACATTTTGAAGCCACTTTATTTGGATACATATTTTTCTTCTTTGGATTTGGAGGTACAGATTTAAATTTCATAGTAATAGAAGAATTCCCTTTCACTTCTGGTTCCTCCGCCTTCCACCTCTTTCCACCATTCATGGATGTTTCAACAACTTATGTATTCATTGAGAGAGCTTCTATTTATGATGCAGAAAAATCATAGAATATTCTTAATTCACTAGAAAACCCAACCTTCATTCTTCTTAGAGTATCATCACGCAATAACATCACATTGAAAGTATTTGTCATAGAACTACAAGTAATTTTGAATGACATATGAAAAATAACTATAATCTTGGAATGAATTGATGGATATATGATGATATAGGATTTCAATGTCCCATTATTGATATTCTCAATTGTGATCAAAACATACCTCACCAAATTTATCTTCCTGAGGCTCACTATGAAATCCAGAATATTGATTTCACTTTTATTCACTGTATCGTTGTCCCCTTTTCTAAAAATGATAAACCAATGAACCAATTACTCAATAGTTTTTAGGTTTGTAGAGAGATTAAAAATCATTGAAGTCTTCATCGTTAATATACTGAGGAACTCTAAAGATCATTCCTCATCGAAAGAGCCTAAAAAATCTGGTAAATTGTGGGTGGAAAATTCATCTACACATTCATATAGGATTTCAATTAAGAATGAAACTTTATTATAAGAATGGGTGTAGGTATTTCTATATCTCTTGAAGAAAACATCCCTCTTCCTCCTTCATTGAAAAAATGTACTGATTAATATAATTTAATCAGCATCTCTAGATAAATCGGATCATGTGACTTTGATTTGGACACATATAGGCTCTCTCATCGATTCATCATGATATTATTTGAAATAATATAATGATATTAAACAATGAATTTCAGATCAACTAACCTTTACGTGTATATTTTTCATTCGGATATTTCATTTATAGATGACATTTCTTTATGAGGAAAAACTTGAACAATCATTCAGAATTAAGGAAAATCGGAGGATTTGGAATGACCTTAAGTAGAGGAGTAGAACATCAGCTTGCCAAGGATTTGAGAACTGATATGGGACATCCATCCGGGGGTCATTATATAAGTGATTCATGCGACAGTTCATTTTCCTTCATTGATCCCAAAGATTAAATATCTTTAATATATATGACGATTGAGATAATAGTCATAGAATATATTTGATAGGGTCCAATATTTTAATGTTTTTAGGAAAAAAGTTCAGATTTATGGAAAAGTAAATCCAAAAATGATTCAATTAAATTATAATAACAATAAGTAAAAAAGATTAACAAAAAATTAAAGAAAGAAAATTTTACTTCTAGATTGTTTGGAAACTTATCTGTAATGAGAAATGTTTTTCCGTAAAACATTAGATTCCAATTTTTGTGTGGAAAATTTATTTGATTATAAAAAATTTTGATTTTGAAATTTTTTGATAACAATAGTTTTAGTTAACAAGAAAAATGTGCTTTAACTTTGAAAAAGAGTTTCTTAATATAAGGATATATGTTTCAACAAAAAGTTTATATGGTTGATTACCTAATGATAATAATTATTAAAATTTGTTTAATGAATTCAAATATGTCATACGGTAAATATTTTGTAAAAATATCATCAAATTGATTGTTCAATCCAATAAATTGAATAATGATATATCCTTCAGATATGTGATCCCAAAGAAAGTGGTGCATAATATCTATGTTTTTTCACGAGATTGATGTGTAGGGTTTTTACATAGGGTAGTGGTATTAGTTTTATCAAAAAACATTTTTTTTGTAAAATTCATGCCATAGTCAATTAGTGTGTGTTACATCCACAAGACTTGAGCACAACAACTTATAGCTTCTACATATTAAGCTTCAGTAGTAGAAACTGCTACTAATTGTTTCTCTTTTCATGACCATGAAACTATTGAATCTCCTAAGAAATGAAAAGCTTCAGATGTTCATTTTCTATCTATTCTACATCGTCCAAATATAGAATCCTAAAAACATTTAAAAAAATTATTTCTTGATGTATAAAAGTGTCAAAAATCAATAGTTCTCTTTAAATAGTGTTAAATTATTTTCATTTCCATTAAATGATATTCCTTAGGATTGGATTGATATCATGAAAATATGCATACTAAAAACATTATGTCAGGACAACTAGCTATCATGTATGGTAAACTTCCCATCATACCTCTAAATGATTTTTGATCTACTGGTTTCCTAGATTCATCACGATCATGTGAATTGGAGGTACCAATGGGATTACATATACTCTTAGGGTTGTCATGTTAATACCTCATAAGGTGTTTAATTTAGAAATGGTCTAATTAAAACTTGATTTATAATATAACAATAAGTAAATATAGATTCAACCCACAATTGATTGGCTATTGAATATTTATTCATCACCATTCTAGTTATCTCTTGAATAATTAAATTTATTTGTTCAATAAACCCATTCTGTTGATGAATACTAGTATCTAATAAGTTATGAGTAATTCCTATTCTATGAC
Organism: Viscum album; assembly: GCA_963277665.1. Classification (NCBI taxonomy): domain Eukaryota; kingdom Viridiplantae; phylum Streptophyta; class Magnoliopsida; order Santalales; family Viscaceae; genus Viscum; species Viscum album. Next base: position 2,101,533,797 of record OY728128.1, on the reverse strand, counting down.
AAGAAGTTTCAAATTCATAATTTTGAAATTATCCTCCATGATCAATTTGAATTGTTTTTAATGGAAGTTTTTTCTCAATTTTTTACATGGGCTCTAATAAAAGAAAAAGAATCATATTTCATTGTTATAAAATTGACCAACATTAATCTAGTGTAATGATCAACTAAGATAAATACATAATATTTTCTGGTAATACATCAAGTTTTTTTTGGACAAAAAATATTTATATGCACCTATTGTAATGCATCATTAGTTGAAACTTCAGCGATTGATATAAATCCTAATTTATGTTTCCTGCCATACTAACAAAAATCAAAAACATTTGAAGAATCAAATCCAAGCTCCAGTAGATCCTTAACTAGTTTTTTCATTGGTAGTTTACATTGGTTCTCCAGGTTACATTGTTCTAACCTTCTTTTCCATAACAATGATTGACCTTCCATTTTACTAAGGCAAGGTATATATTGGCTCCTCAAGTCTTCAATGTATAGTGTGTATACATTATCTTTCCTGTGGGTAGAATGAATATACTCTTCCTTGGATTAGTGTAATATGAACATGTAATTCCTAAAATTAAAAAGGTAACCAGTATCACATAATTGAATAATGCTGATGAGGTTATTCTTAAGACCCAAAACAAGTAAAACATTTGAAGTCAAGGTTTTTCAGGGAGAAGAATGTTACCTATACCAACAATTTCTCTCTGAGAACTATCATTGAAAGTTTCTCATCCACTTTCAACATGATAATATTTTCAAAGAATTTTTTCTTTCCAGTCATATAAAGGGAACATCCACTATTCATGTACCATGTATTGCTATCGGTACTTTCCATATTATCCTGAAAATAAGTTAGTTAGAATTTTAGAGTCCAAAATTTCTTGGATCCAAAAATATTAGAAAAAAAGAATTTAGATATCCACATTTTTGTAGAAAAATATTCTTTTTGAATACCTAGAGACTGAGTTTTATTTAATGAACTATTTTCACCAAATTTCCACAATACTGACATTTAATACAGAATTGAACACATTGATGAATAAAATAGTTATTACTGGAAACTGGTTTAATTGGCTAAAACAGAATCTAGAACAATTCTTTATAGTTCAAATTTTGGAATAAATTTTATGAATGTTTTCATTACTAGATGTAATGTTTGACAAACACTTCTTTATGGAAAATATTTCTGACTATAGTTTTATAAAAATGATTTTATCCTCAAATAAAGTAGATTTAGAACAACTATTAGTCTCTAAAATAACTTTCATAGAAATTACATTTTCAATATCCTTTTAAAGTTTATCCTTATAATAATTAACATCCTCATAGTTGTTTTCAATTCTTTCATAATCATAAATTATCTTTATCAAAATATTTAGAATGATCTTATACTTTTTTGGTTAAAAAATAAATTCATGAATTTTCCTTATCTATATTTCTCTTGGGTTTATAATTATAATTCTCAATGATTGTTTCAAATCTAGAAACTTCTCCATATGAAGTTAAATTATTATCTTCTGATAAGGATGAATCATGATCTGATGATTAATAATATTTATCATCATTATAATTTTCATTCATGGATACATTGGTAATAGATTCATCATTGTGTACCTTATCCATTAAAGAATGATTTTAAATGGGTATCGTGGCTAGTATACCAAGAATATTCTGACCAGAATATTCATACACTGAGGATTCATCAGAAGAGTCACCACCACTGGAACTCTATGTGTTATTGTTTATCAAGAATTTATTCCCTTTAGTCTTGTAATACTTATTTATATTTCTCTTGAAATTATTATCATATCTATCATTTTTATAATGAATATGGATATCTGTCCTGATATGTCTTTCACTTTTTCATACATAACACGTGACTTCTGAGTCTTTATTTTCTTTTCCATCATTCTTCTTATATCTATACTGAATTTATTTCTTTCCAACTATCTATTTCATCCTCTGAGAATGATTAGATAACTCATTATTATAATTATAAATTTCACTACATATAAATAAAACAGTGACTTTCTTAGACATGGATCTTGTAACCCTTTTAGGAGAATTGTCTTTAGTAATTATAAAGACTATACTTCTGATGACATTCTTTGTCTAGTTCATATCATAATCTCATTTCATTCTTGCCTCATGATGAATAAGAGTTCCAAAAAGATCATCATGTCTTATTTGAGATACATTCCAATTCTCATCAATAATTGTTCTCTTAGATTCCCAATCATTTTCCATGACATCAATAATTTTTTGTACAAGAGTTTCATTTTCATGACCTTCCTCATCCATGTATTTTAAACTCTTAACAATAATTATAAACCATTTTTGTAACTTGAAAATTGGTTTTCAAAAATGAAATATAAATCAATGATATTATGCTCTAAGCATAGCTCCTATAGTTTCTAAAAAATTTGATGTACCAAAATTTGTAACTTCCAATTTATTCTAGACACAATTTTCAACTTCACAACAATAAGTTTGACTATATATATTGTTGTTCAGGGAAAAAAATTATTGCGTACCTATTATTTTAGTTGATATTATGACTTATCTTGATTAATGAATGTTTTGACTTCCTTATCAGGAATCTTGTAATCCTCATTAAGCATAAAAAGTTGTCCACTCCTTTATTAATATCAACAGTATTCATAAGATCTCACCAGTACTCATAATCATTCAAAAAAAATATATGTGGTCTACTAGGATTTATATTTTCAATCGAACCAAATTTCATTCCTGACATTCTTGAAAAAAAATATCATTCGATAAAAACATTTTAATTAAAAATGTTTGTGAACAATGATAATAATTCATATGCAAGGAAAAATATAGAACAATGAAAATATTTCAAACAAAACATATATGTAAATGTTTGTATTTTAGATACCTTCTATAATACCGGTTGAAGGATCGAAATATTAGTGGAGATGCTGAATTACAAGAGGGGGTGTAGGTGAATTTTAAGTTTAGAAAAATTAATTTTTATCCTTAAAATGAACGATGTTTAACAGGGTTAAACATTGTAAATTCAGAAGACTTATTTGATTTCTACAAACATGATATGTTCTGGAAATCTGGTTTCGGAAATGAAACCTAGGGAATGTTTACAGGGAAATGATTCTACCTTAATGCATATATAATCTTACTTATTAGAGTACAAAATTAGAAGAATGTATATTATGTTTATAATTTCTTCATTTATCAAAACACAATGGAAATAAAATTTATACGAAACAAGTAACAAGTATAAATTTTTTTCTCAAATAGTTTGTTATCCAAAATCCTTGATAAAGGACCCTTAATTTATTATTTCAATAATGTCTTCCATAACCACACGAGGGTATGACCTCAATAGAAATATCATAATGTGTCTTTATATCCCTGAAATCCTTCAAACTATAAGGTAGTCAGCACCTCTGTCATCCTATCCCTGGATGCCCACAATTGTACATAGCAATAATCGAAGTCACACAAATAAATCAGAACAAGAGTTTCAGTACACAAAAGGCATGAGAGTCTCTCTCCCTAGAAATCTCTTCAAAAACATGAAATATCTGACGAGATGGAACAATATTGATCTCGTTCAACTATGCTCCTATTCATAGGCATTCCTCTAATGGTCATCTCCATCATCCAATGGTTAAATTTTTCATGAATCATGGAGAGAACTATACATGTGTCACTCAACAAACAATTGGTTAGAAAAATATTGTACTACAAAATTTCATAATTATAACAAGTGTAAGAAAAAAGAATGTTACTTAACCAAGTCAAAAAATTTCATAGTCTAAGGAAATATAATGTTTGGAATCAAACAAAATATTTATTTGGTATCTATAATACATGGATATTAGGATTCTATTTTCTGTTGAATTCGTAAAATGAATTCTATAAATTTCAGAATCTGAATTCAAAGTAATTCAAATTCATAATTTTGAGGAATTTTGTCTCTAAATTCTAATGAATTTAATTTATGAATTATGAGGAATTAAGATACTGAATTCTATAGAATTATGTTTCTGAATTTTGATAAATTTAGAGTCTAAATTCTGAGGAATTCTGAGTCTATATTTCAGAGAATTCTGAGTTTGAATTTCATAGAATTTAGATTCTGAATTTCAGAGCATTAAAAAACTAAATTTTAGTGAATTCAGAACATGAATTTTAGAGAATTTCGAACCTAGATTTCAGAAAATTCAGAGTCTAAATTTCAGACAATTCAGAACCCAAATTTCATTGAATTTTGAATCTATATTTCAGAGATTTAAGTTTGAGAATTTCAGAGTATTCGGAACCTGAATTTCAGAGAATTTGAAAAATGAGTAACGAATACTCAATATCTATGTATTTATAGGATTCCATGGTTTTTGATAAGTGTCCAAATTTTTACACATAGGAATAAAATGAATTAGATTTATAGAGACTATAAATTGATCAATGAAAACATGGGTAAGGATAAAATTTCATTGGGAATGAAATTTTTTCATTAATTTGAAAATTTATTGGGGAAAAAGTTCACCTTAAGATAGAGCATTTGTGATTTTCAAAACATAAAGGAATGGAAATGTCAAAAGTAGATCATATTGAATAAATAGTGGGTGCAACGATTTACACTCCATAGTAAGACCCAACATAGTTAGATATTCTCCATGTGGTCTCCTATCAATACCAAATATTTCTTATACCAGGATCACCATGAGGTTCTTTTACAGTCCTGAGAAAAATATGTTCAACTATGGATGATTCCCTATTGTAGTGTCCTTGACCAGATTACCCACCAGAACAATTCTATCTTGTCATGTGCCTCTAGAGTTAGGCACTCCACCACATATTTTAAAGGCTCGCAAAAATCCTGAAGGGTATCATTTAGAAAGATGGTGATACTTTAACCTCGAAGAAAATATATTAATACTGTTATGAGTAATAATGATCAACATGCAGCAAAATAAAAGACACATCAGACTCAAATGAGACCCTCAGTGCTTAATCGCATTCAATATAAATAGAGGAAGCATATTTTAAAATGAAACAATAGTATAAATACAATATGTAAGCATACCACATGTATTATTACTAGAAAACAAGCATGAAACCATAATAGGACAACTAGATAAATATAAAATTGAACATCCTCTAATTATAGAAATATTATATATTTTGCATGCGAATATAGATGAGAGAAAAAAATAGAAACAACTTCTAGGCATGAACTCATGGTCATAGCCATCATACTATATATTTAGCTACTAAGTTATAACTCATGAGTCTAACCCTTTAACTGAATGTAAATTATTAATCTCCACACATGTCCCAAAAGACCTGTGATGGGTGTGAGATGAATTTTAGTAGTGCACTACCTAGTGGTTCAAACCAAGAATATGTGTTTAAGATGATGTAAAAAAATAAATAAATATGAAACATGATGGAATATATAATCAGGGGTTTATTAATGCTCAAAAACAACGGGGAAGCCATCACCTACATCATCCTAATCCAGAATCTGGAAATTGATGATGGACGTTGGTCGCTGACCCAAGGTACTTATTTTTACAAAACATCCTTAAGGAAACCTCTAGATGTATCTCCTTCAAGTAAAATGGAGCCTCGTTCCTCCTAACACCCTATGACTTAATATAGAACCGACGTGCTAAAGGAACACCCTTGAAAATAGTAACATGGTCCTATGGAATGCTGATCTAAATCACAAATCAGCCCAATTCATAACAACAAGAGGCATAATGACATCTATCCTAAAATAAATATCCCGGCCAATGGCATGAAACAAAGCGAGCCTCAGCACCTAACCATCAGCCTTAATTATGACAACTAAAGTCTCTTTGCCTTCAACACGGATTTTTTTTTTAAATAACCACTAAACCATGCTCAACTAAGCAACAACTAGTCGGGTCATGTACCCCTTGAGTGGTCAAAACCACCTAATCCACAATATAAACCCATGTGCATCAAAACTCAATTATTCACATTGGCCATCATATCTCAGCTAAAATATCCCAATAAATAACCTAATACATAAAAAATTAACACCCACTTCCTCTATGATCATGTATCTCAAATAGGACAGTTCTTCCATACCATTATCAATATCCATGAACAACCTGATAGTATATCCTCAAACAAATGTCCACAACACACAATCCTATGGTCAATTCCAATAATGTTAAACTAGTCGAAGCAGAACTAGATGGTTTCATCAATTCAATCTTGGTTTACATTGCATCCCATTATCATTCCAGGAAAATCACCTCAAGACACCTTGGGTCTCTCCACATTCTAGGCATGAAAGGAATTTGAGATATATATATATATATATATATATGGAATCTTAGATAGAAAATTCCACATAAAATTATTGAATAGACCAACATATATATTCATAGAAAGTCAACGAAAATTAATTGTCAGAAAAAATCATTTCATAAATATATATATTTCACATCAATAAAATTAAATAAACTCATTTTAAATTAAAAAATAATTTTTTTTCCTAAAATAGATCATGGGCTAATAATTGAAGTGATTGAACACCTCTATACAATCCAGGCATCATTGGAAAAGGTTATGGCATTCCAAGGGGCATCCATATACCCATACATTCAATTTAATATTAACCATTAGAGGAATCACAAAATTTTACAAGGTTTAATAAAAGACAATCCCCTCAAAATTTCATTTAAAATACAAATCAATGTATTTAATACACACAATGGACTCAAATACAAAGGTACATTCGATAAATTTATCCAATTCAATAAATATTTTAGTATATATGAGATTCCATTCAATTACTTAGAAAATAGGTTTAAATGAAAGAAATATATTTTGCACTATATGGGTGGTTAGAGGAATGATTATGAGGAAATCATGAGGTCAAAATTACAGAGATTCATTAGACACACCAGATGTATTTGAAATAGGATGTTGGATTGAGATATAATAAAAAAATCTTCCTGTGGAGAGGAGGGTGAGGTATCCTCCTACTATGTGCATGGCCATGGAAGACGAATGGGGAAAAATAATGAAAATTAAAAAAAATAAAAAATTTGATACAAATTAATTTATTTTATTCAGCTTTCCTCATAGCATTCCTGCCCAATTTTCCAAACCATTCAGTAACTATGTGAGATAGAATGTCAAGTTACTGCACATGTGGGAGTACACATGTGGTCTACCAAAAAGTTTTCATAGATACTAAATAAACTATACGATATATTTATACTATTTTTACAAACAATTTTTCACAACCATTTTAAAAGCACACATGGTTTACCAAAACTATGCACTATTTCAAAACTGATCCCCACATTTACCATTAAGGGGCATCACAGTTTTTCCTATATTGTACATCTTAACTTGTTATTCAAAAATTGGCCATTTGGTGTATGATGATCCCAAAATAAAATTGAATTCCTCATGAAAATCTCCAATCCTATAGAAAAATCCAAAAAATCATATAAATATTATGGAACTCTTGGAATTTAGTTCCTAACAATGAATCAAATAGTAGAACAAGCACAAATTGAAATTCTCAAATATTTTGTGTGGTTCGACGTGAATAAAAAACATGGGATGTTACAATCTCCCCACCTTAATATATAACAATCCAAATCTATAAAATGATACATGAGGAAGGTACCAAACATACACATCACATTAGAAATAATCTCATACTAACCCAATCACAAGGGTTTAGGTAAACTTACCTCAAGTTGGAATCCTCACCTTAGAAACATCCAACCCCATTTTAATGAACCCAAATGATAAACAAAAAAAATCATAATTTTCGTATATCCTAGACGCATGGTCATCCCATGATGCTTTGTCACTTAACACCTCCCTAGGATCTCAAATGATCCTCTCGACACACAATCAAATCCCACACAACGTTGTTGTCTGCCTCGTGCCCCTGGTACACATGTAAATATCAGAGTCCCACGTCTCCAAGGATGAAAAAATCAATCACAATGACTCACATTTAATTACATTATTACACCACCTTAGTTCCTTGATTCCTAAGTCCTAAAATCAGTCTATCATCATCAATTCCATGAATCAAATACACCTTATAAACTCACATAAATCGATGTTGATGCTGCTAATAACTCCATAATTTAAGGCCAACAACTCTCAAGCATAAAACTATGTGTCTATCACATTATAAAAAGATATAACATGCATTCAATATTATGCCAACCTACTGTAAAATCTCTGGTATATCCATTTACGTACCCCATTAACCACATGCACTAAATTTTATGTGCCTTAACAAGCCATGATAAAAAAAATACAATACAATCATGACCATGATCATGGTGTACTCGTGACCATCTTTGCCACACCATCCTGCTCCTCCCCTAGAAGCTCTATGGAGTGAACATCTTATGAAGAATGAATACTGGATATGAAAATACCCTGCAGTGTTGTTTTAGACATATTCAAATTACCTCACTATGAGGTCCCACTATCTCTTACACAACCTTCACAGGTAGCTAATCCTTGTATACCATCATCAGATACCAATCAGGAACTGACCCTATATGATTGAATCTCCACTAGCCCTTGATTTCCAGCCATCTAACATGGATTCCTATAGAACCTCTTGAGATTCTTGACCTTTTCATATTTCTATCAATACATTGGAATCCACTCACACCAGTTCCATACATGTCCTGACTTCCCATAGTAAAATATAAGCATAAATTATCCACTACAAGGTGGTCTACTCAAGTCATTAGATTGATATCTATATTGGATCTCATATCGTAGTTGCTTCATTTAGTATGAACCATCATAAAAATTCACATGAAGCTACATATCGTCTTGAGTATAACCAATTCACAAGGTTTTCCTCATCAATGAGTTCCTAATTCACTACCAATGATAGTGATTCCAACCTATAGATGTTTACCTTTACACGAATAGTCTTCCATAAATAAAACAATATGATCCTCACCCTCATGTATACCTCCCTATACCAGCACATCCCACCAACACATAGAAAATCCCCTATGAATGTAGTTGTCTAGAATCCCCATCCACCTTGGAGGAAACTTGAGATACTCAATAATCATATTCATGCTCTTGATTTTTTTATGATCTTCCAAGAAACCACACACTCCCTTATATAGTGATGGGTGTTGTGACTGGAACTCCCGAATCAAGTATTCCATAGATGGATCTTCTCCCTGTGCACATATGACGACCCGTTTCAAGGCATGTTCTGGGATCAAATAGAGATTCTTTTCAATCCACTCCTTGAACACAGTACAATCTTCTAGTTACATCACCTATAGTATAACCTATACCTATCTCTAAAAACACTCATGCCTCTAATCCTATAACAGAGTTTGATGTATTATTCATGACACTAAGGGGTCTGAACATTCATGGTCAGTAATGGAACCATGTCCTCAACTTCTAGGCACTACATCTAAGATTTCATAGTATAAACTCGCCTTTCCTATCACAATAATGCCCCACTACATCCCAACCTCATGACCTTATTATCTTCCCTCAAAAGATCTAGGTATCATATATTCATATGGCCATGTCCAATGTGCAAACCATCGATGCATCAAACTGATGACTGAGTTTCACTATCTTGGTGATAAAAATAACATAAACCATAGTAAATTCCTATTGTTATAAGATCCAGGTCCATTTTACATAACCTTTGATTATATATATATATATATAAACACTTTCCATTCAACATTACATACAACATTTTACATTTACAAATTAATTTAAATAAATGATTTTTTATTTTCATCAAAAGGTATAATCATTTCAAAAAAATAATAAAAAATAAAAAATTGAAATACAAATAAATATGCCTATCAAGATTCAACATGAAATCAATCACACCTTGTACTAATAAGATATGGTTCATGATCTACCTTACATAACTAGGGTGTGGGTCACATATAAATTCTAATAACTTCACATTATAATGTTTTCAAATGAGGTGTAAATCAGATGAACAATAATCCAATAAATATTTAGCATAATTCCCTATGAAGATAAGTAAATTTATCCCTCACACATGGGGTTTTAGGAACCCATGGATTATTTATAAATCCCATTCCAACAGAAAGCTGATTTTCAATATAGTATAACCCATGTAGTAAAAAATAGGAAATGAAAAGGAAGTATTGATCTCATTAGTAAAATGTAAAATGTGCCACCAAATCCCAATCAAGAACTCCTCTAATACCACTTATAGCATCCCCAACCCGATTATCCACCCAAAAGTTATATCGTGATAGGTTGCATTGGACTTAGGCATGCCTACCCATAATCCAAATTCTATCGAATAAAAGAAAGGGTGTAATTTAGAAATTTTGGGAAATATACCCTCTAAGAAAAGATATTAATACTGGTCAGTGTAATTATATTTAACATTAAGAAGAATAACTGAGTCGGAAGACTCAAACTAGACCATCAAATTGAAATTAGATTTAATATAGAATATCATAAAAAATAATAAATAGAAATAGTGGAATAAATAAGACATGTGACCATACAACATGTATCACTACCACAAAACAATAATTCAACAACAATAGGTAATATGTGAAAATATAAAAAAAATAAATTAAAATGGATGACCAATACAATTCATAAATATATATTTCATGATTATATAAGAATGATAATAAAACCAAAAATCAAAATATAAAAAACCTAAAGGTTTATTCCATCATCCAATGCAAGAAGCTAATATAATCCAGATCTAGAGCATGATCCATTAGCAGAACATAAATTCATAAAGTCTACATGCATCTTGAAGGACCTGTGAAAGGGGTCAGATAAATCTTATAATGGTACCACCCAGTCGTGCATACCAATAATATGTGTTTAATAATATCAAATGCAATAAAAAAAATTATGAATCATGTTGGAAAATAAATAAGTATTACCTACTGAAAAACTGCCACCACGAAACAATCCAATTCCATGGCCAATTCCAAAATATAATAATATAATAATTTCCTTACAACATGGTTCAAGGTACTTCTATATATCATATATACATGGTGAACCCTCAGGTTATACCTAAATCAGGTAACCACACACCTCATGCATCCTATAAAATCAAGTCTCAATATACTGCCAACATCATAGAGGCACTCCCAAGAAATCAGTAACATGGTCCCCCCAACCTCGTCTCAAAATAACACATCATCCCAAAATTCAGCTTAAATGTTCACATACAAAGGCTCATCACATTCGATATGTATTTCTACGACATGAATCCCCAAACCATAATCACTTAATATAAATATATCTGGTTCCTCTACCCACATTAGTGGTCAAGAGAACTTCTTCAAGAGATTAAACCTATGTGCACATGACACAAATAAGAAAATTCGCCCACACAAGTGAGAGAAAATCACCAAATAAATAAAAAATACCACATCAACATAGGATAATCATTCCCTAGTGACCATTTTACTCCAATCTGATGCACTTTCCACCCAAAAATCATGGGCCAACACCAGCCTAACAACAAATCCTCCTTAAACGTATGTCCGTGATGCGGAATCCAATATTCAATTCCACTAATGTAAAACTGAGCCAAGCCCTTCCATATAATCTCATCACATCAATCCTAATAGTTTTGGCCTCCAATTATCATCCAAGGCCAAAGACTATCTTAACCCCTTGGGTATCTCCATATTCTATGAATAAAATCCCTTTCAAGTATATATATAATGCATTTCAGATATTCAATTCAATTTAAAATGATTCAAGTCACCATTTTAAATAATCATATTGATACAATGAAATTGAATTCATCAATACCAATATTACACACATATATATTTCACTTCATTTAATTTAAGCAATTAAATTTAAATGAAAACAATTCAAATTATAGAAAATCACATTCTTTTGAAACATAAAAAATGAATTAAAACTAACAACATAACCCTAAACTAGTGTAAAAGGATAGGCAATTCTTATAGGCATCCCAAAAATCCAAATAGTAAATTTAATATGAAGAATGGGGGTTCTATATCAACTTACATAGGTTTTCTCACCCTATCCACAAAATATCCACGAAAGCACAAATCATGGCGTGCACAACGTTCCTTTTATTCGTAGATGTAGGTATGCTGGTGATTAAGAAACAATTCATGGTAGACAAGAGGACATCTTTGTTTCTATACAATGCCCTGAAAACAAATAGAATCTTCCATATAGGATTTATTTCTCCATGAGGAGAAAGAGGAATGAAAAAGGATAATGAATTAGGTATTTTTATTTATATGCTTCTGACACACCGAAAGAATGTGATATTAGAGGTCAGATAGAGATTTGGGATGAAATCCATGGGAATAGATAACGAGTGGTATTACTCCTCTTATTTGATTGGTCAAGGAAGATTAAAGTAGAAAAAAGAGGGAAAATATGAAAATTTTAAAAGGATAAAATGAAATTTTCAATTATTTACTGTATATTATGGTTTAGCTGCTTGTTTATTCAAACTACTATATAACTGGGCTTGAAAAAATTTCATGGTACTCCTTATGTGGGTGTGAACATGTGGTCTACTACACAATTTTCAATGACTATGAAGAAACCATGATATATATGATTAGAATTTCTGTAGATAATCTCAAATGATTGTGTTCCCCACTAAAACAGTTTACCAAAAATATGTGGTAGTTGAATATAAGGATACTGGATACATGGAATGGGAACCAAAATTTTCCTTAAATTGTGTGCCCAATCTTACTGTTAAAAAAATGCCACTTCATATACGACACTCCATAAACCTAACCAAAACAAATGAGGCACTCTCCAAGCCGCTAGAGTATTAAAAAACTAGCATAAAAATATGACGGGACACATTAAATATGAGTTATTATTAATGAAAAAAATGAAGCCCAACAACTAATAGAAAGGTTCAAACTAGGAGTGGTTTTCAACACAAATAAAAAACATGGGAAATTACACCTCTCTACATTAAAACATGTCATTGAGCTTTTAGTTGTTTCTGATCATGTTTCTCATGGTCTATCTAACCCCTAGTGTTCTTATCCCGCTCAGGCTCAAGAGGCACTGCATCACTTTCAACCTGATTCTCAATCAGAGTTATGATTGTTGAATGTTATTGAATACCCTCAACATGATCAGAAATACTATTTATATCATATATAACATAGATAAAAAATAATTAAGAGTATTCATCAACTCATTACCCTTACATCCCCCCCATTGAAACCATCCCATATGACATTCAAACCTCATGGCGCCCTTACTCACCATCAACAGGGCACATTATTGAATATTTGACAAGCCACAACTATCTTAGTCATTAATGTCCCCTTATATTGATGAACTCATTGACCAACCGGGTGATCAAAATTACCTGATGAATAAGTACATGCCTGATATTTTAGGAGCCATGCCAAATTAATACATCATAACAATAATATATATCACTATACACACTATTAATTTTGGAGGAACAAAACATTTCATATTGAATTTTTATCATAGGAACAAAAGAATATAAAATAACAACACCCTATCATGTGCCTAATCCAATGAATCAAATGAATAATGAAAACCCTTTTATCATATCGGGCCTTGGGTCCCACATCTCTTCATTTTATATACTGGGAAAAGGTAACACATATCATGATAGAAAAATATCACACTCCATGTACACAACTCCGTGCTGAAATCATATAAATTGTAAAATAAGAAAGAAAGAACATTAATTCCCACCCTTTGTAACATGGTCCTTCCCAACTATATGGTGCTATATCACCCATGAATGATCTATGAATCACATTCTGACCAAATCATAATATGTAATCTACCACAACACAAATGATATAATATGAATAAAATAAAAAACATTCTTGGTCTCTTTAGTATCCAGGGGAATAATGATAAAAAATCCCACTTAAGAACTTCTTTCATACCATTTGTAGAGATCATTGCAGAATGATACACCACACATTGATTTCAAGCCGGGTGCCACTATCCTTAGCTGTAACTCCCCAAAAAAATTATTGGTGACTAGAAATGTGGGTGTAAAAATTTTTATTTCTGTGGAGCTACACTAATGGAATGATATAGTAATAGAACAAATAAATAAATATATATATATATATATCATGTAGTGGAAGGAAAGAAATGACAGACATGTACTAGACCTACCATAGGTGGATGAAAATTCTATAACATATAAATAGTGGAACAAATATATAACATCATTAGTGGAAATAAAAAAATGTATCCAAACATACCACTTATAGTAAATGAATGTATATAATCAAACATATCAGGTCATAGAGACAAGAGGGGTCATCATTGGCTAACCGTAGTACACATATACATATATCATAATCATGTTAAAATATAAAAGGACAACTAAACAGAAAACTCCATCTATTTAATAAACATATGTCTCCATTATAACATCCCATGCCACATATCAACTATGATGTAGCGACTAAGGTCAAAACCTTACCTGAAAGAAATAACATATTGTCTACACGGGCCCTAAAGGGCCCCTGTAGAGTTTAAAATCATGTCTCATTAAGATAAACCCCATGTTTTAATATAAAACACATGTTTTTAAACTTATGAAATAAAAAAATAACTCATGAAATTTCAATAAAAAATCATCTCTTACTGTTCTACATCAACCAAGAATTTGTCATATGCTTCAGAAATGGTTGTAGTCACTGAAGATTATAGTGTGCATGGATCATGGCCTAAGGTACCTATGATGACCAATAACCTTGGTGAGACAACTAGTTACACCTCAATAGCCACTTTAACAACTTACCAACCTGACATCCCATTTTCAGTATACCCACTCATGGTTTGAAGGCACTCTCTAGAAAAAAGTAACTTCTCCCATTGTCCCCTACTCAAAATCATTGTTCTTCTCGTAGCCTAATGTTTAAAGGAATAAAAATATATGTTCTCTATGAAATGTCATCATCACCTCATAGAAATATGATCTGTGTAATGATGGTATAAATCCCCCAACAAATATGTCATTCCCAATGAACTGAATATGACAGACCTTAGCTCCCAACTAATAGCCTCAACGCTATCATCATATGTATCCTATCTTTCTCCATTTATTTCTATTGAATGTACCTCCAAAAATATTTCATATGATCCACTAACATGGGTATCTATCCATATCCATGGTCAAATCCACCTCATTAATGAGTCATCCAGTGTGAACATGACTTCTACAAGTGATTTGGCCATTTTAGGTGAGAGGCAATCACGAAATAATACCTAAGCCATAGCCAACAAACACATCATGCCCCTAAGACCATGTATCTATAGTATGATGGAAATTCCATCCAAATATTTTAGGATATTCCATCAAAATGATAGCCTCACCACCTCAACTAATTTTAATGATTCCTAATCCTGTGATCAAATTGACTCAAGTAACTCGAGCGAAGCCCAACCTAACGACCAACATCTCCACAGTCACGATGGACAGGAAAACACAATTCCTAACGATGATCACATCACAATTTAATGTATCAAATCTCACGAAATACACCAAAAGTATATTATAAATATTAATAACATCAATATAAATAACAATTTAAATTTACTTGAATATTTAAACTCAAATTAAATAAAAAAATTCAATTTAAATAAACAAACTACCCACACCAACAGACATTGTTTTTTCATGCTATAATACATCCAAAAAGGTCATAAAATTAATTTAACATCCTTATTAAAATTTTAATTGGGTATCACTCAACTAACTAATGACACACTCATGGTCTCAAACACAAATAGAATGAAGAAAACATAAAGATAGGTATGAACCAACAACCTTGGACTTGTAAAAGTAAACATGCCTGATATTATAAAATAACTAAATGTTTTTAGGAAGAAATTATAATTACTTTTGATTAACCAGAAAATTGGGAAAAGTGACTCAAATGGATTTATCACAACATTAGACGATATAAATGAAGAAGAGAGGAATGAGTGGGTATAACCTTACTAATACATTTCAAATGCACATTATGGATGGAAGTGTATCATCAAGAAATTAGATGAAACAAAATGAAGAGGGGGGAAGAAGGGGTGAGATCTGATAATGTATTCACGACTGAAGAGGATATATTTTAGGGGAAATTTTAAATAGAATGTTCATTAAAAGTCATAATTTTTCATCATTATTAGGTTGGATAGTTAGCATTAACAATTTTCTATATCGTGTGAGTTATAATGCATTGGTACTGCCTAATATTCACATCATATGAAGCTTACCGCAATATGTTCTCTAACCATGTAGAATCTAGGTGGAAGACCCTCGATTAAATATAGACATGGATGCATTTTAGTTCACCCCACATCAATGGTTTCCCTCAAACCATGTGTAGTGAATAAAGGGGAATCCGTGTAATCTAGAACATTCTTCACAATTTCCCTAGAATTGGGAACCTAGACTTGAAACTCTAAAACATATCATTCATGCCTACGTCTCACCGAAATCCCTTTTAAAAACCTGATGATTTGGGAAAACCTATACACTCATCCAAAAATGTTATATTGGATTTTGGAAACCCAAATATTTGAGTTCTGATTCCCAAAATATAATTTCCATACCCACCAATTAAAAAGTTAAAAATTTGAGAGGTTATCAACCTTCCCACAAAACAAATGACATTAGATGAGGCATGTAACCAATGTTGAGTAGTAGAATCACACACATATGTTAGGTGTTATAATAATGTACCTGTTCAAAAAAAATCATCATAAATACAAAAAACTAATGAAAATAAAATCGACTAGAACTAATGCATGCATAAATCTATGATCCCACAATCAGAGTACAATAGAAAAGTGTATAAAAAATAAAAGGACAAATACAAGCCCTATGATACACTATAGATATCATAAAAAGAAGAAAATGGTGACTAATATCAAATGAAAATACCCAAAAACACTTCATTATGTCTAGATCCATCTACTCTTGACCTTATCTCTATCATTCCATGACACCATTAAATGGTCATCATTTTCATAACACACCCCATGTACATGCAGAGACCATAAAATGGTGAGTATAAAAATATCAAGTAGGAAACCAACAAAATATTCAACAGATACTAACATGAGTTTTAATATGAAAAAAAAGTGATAGAAAAAGAAAATTATATAAAAAACTAGATATACATACGAAGGACAACATGCTTCCAAGCTTTCATGAAAAACATCCAACCACAAGATTTCTCTTTAAGAAATTATCCATTATGGAGAACTCCATATATGATTTATGTTATCCCCAGAGACTCTCATAAAATAGGTAATGATCATTGGGCTAATGTGGAATCCCATGAATTTTAAAATAAATTTTATATTGAATTCCTGAAACACAAATTTTGTATGAAATAAAACATTTTAATCACCTATACAATGAAAATATGTTTTTTACTTATGATATTCTAATTTTTAGAAACTAACATACAGGGTTGTGATCAGTAAGAAAAACTGTTTCTGATGGAATCTACTAACATTTTTTGAAATTGTAACATACCCGCCTAAATAGTAACTTAACCTTATGAATTGTATTGTGCCCTTATTAATATAAACCTCACCCACGTATGTAAAAATAAAATTATAGAACTAGATAAATGGGAGTTAATATTTAAATAATTAGGCCTAAAATGTTGATATTTTTTGAGAAATAAATATTTAAATATAATTTTAAATAAATATATTTACTTAAAATCAAATTCATTTTCTTAATTTTAATTCTAATAAAATATTTTTTTTCTGTTGATTTAATGATAATTTCCTGAGATCATATGTAATTTTTTAAACTATTGGAAATGATGTTTTAAGGATAATGTATATATATTTCAGGTAAAAAATATTTTATTTAAAAAAATTCACATATATTGAAAAATATTTTGATAAAATTGGTTTCTGTATTTATTTCTACATGCCAAAAAATTGTAGGGGAAAATATTTGGGATTTTTCAAAAATAATTCAATTCATGGTGAATTATATTATGCCGTAATTTAATGTATACATATATTACAAGATAAATGAACATTTATTTAAAAAATTACTGATGTAAACACATTTTTTCAGAAATAACAAGCATGTATTACTATTTTATGACACAAGATTCAACACTATGTCATCTCCTGAGAAAAATAATAAAATAATCAATAATATATTCAAAAATCACTCCTCTCATCGACCATAAAATCCACCCCTCACTCCATATTCTCCTCACTCCAATAAGCCATGACTCTTCTCAATGATCTACCTATATAATAATACCTTGTCCCTCCTCATGTTCTATAGCTATTGGTATTTCCAAAATACCATAAACCCTTCCTATATAGAGGATCTCAATATGTGTACCCAAGTGGTAAAATCCTCCTCCCCTTTCCCCATTATTTTTTTTACGTTACTTATTTTATTATTATCTACTCACCTAATATATCTAAATGGCCATGATAAATCTAGTAGAATCTAAATAATACAATTATATATAGTTAATGAAACACATATCATAATATATTTACTGTTTATAATTTATTTTAAAAACGAAATCAACATATGGGAGGTGTCAATTTACATGCTTCATTGATGACACACCTTCATTTTTCAATTTTTTCGTTCATGGATGGTAATGAAAAAATTATGGATGAAGTAGAATATAATATTTCTATTATAACTAATTCAATATTCTTGATATAGTGTGTATATATATACAACTAAATCTTGTTACAAAACTAGTTCTTAATAATCAAAATATTGATAAAAAAATTTAAATCATTATCACTAAGGTTATTTCTAATAACTCATCCGCATAACATATATCCGAATGAATTATATTTACATTTAATCATATGTATTTTCATTACTAACATAGAAATTCAATTTTGGATTATTATACAAATTCTTCATGAACTTCTATACCCCTATAAAAGTATACCGATCATGAAAATAAACGAAATGAACACTCCCGAGAAATAAAATATGAATCTTCTAATTCATCCAAAAATTGTTAAATTAATTTTATAAAATTATAATAAATAAAATAATTATATAGGATTCTATGAATTAATTAAATTATTGATTTAATTTGATTATCGATGACGTTAAGGTCATTTCATCAACACGTTTAGACATAATTTATGGGTTTTCTACCGGAACCTCTATTTTCATTTGGGTTACTCTTACACTTCATACACCTCATTGAAATTGTTACCTATTATTATTTACCCCTAATGTCTTTTGTGTTAATTTACTATATATGTGTAGCAAATTAAATCTTCATATTTTACGGGTAGTGACTTGTTTTGAAAGGACCATTAAAATCCATCCTGATAAACAAAATCATTTCAAAAGAACTTTTATAAATATTACCAATTTTAAAATTCACCATAAAATATATTTTGGGAAACCATTATATTTTTGTAATAAATCATTTTATTAAATAAAACTGCAGTAATTACCTTTCTTTTTTATTTCATGATTATTTCAGAAAAACACATTATTAAATTGTAAAAGAGTATTTATCATATGAATTACTCAATGATTTTATATGAGTATTTTCATCTATATCAATACTCTTCTTGGTTAATAGTTTTAATTTGGATTAATATTTCATGATATAATCTAACATATTTTATTAAATTCTTTATTATTATCTTTCCTATTGTTGTGTTATCCTAATAACCTTATTCATATTATGCTAAATTATTAGTGATTATGTAAAATGATTGGGGAAAATTAATTACATTTCGAATGTTAGTATCAATGGGAATGTATATATTGTTTCTTTTTTTTCTCTATTCATATGAGGAATGCATTGGAATTATTATATTATGGGTGGGTTTCTCTATATATTCTCTATGTAATAGTAGGTATCATGAGAAAACTATATTTTGTTTTTAGTTGTATATGTATTGTATTTTAATGAGGCCATGAAAATATGTTTATCATGTGTGGAAGAATCCATTACCTCATTATGAAACTATTGATTTATATTTATCATGGTTGTTCCAATTTTAAATTGTCCATGGTTATGTTTTATTATATAATTATTTATTCAACACATATTCATGTCACATTATACTCAATTTTATTTAAAAGTCTTATGTAATTTTAGTTGTTCACCATACCTTATTGTTGATGTTTCTGCTCTATTTTTTACTCCTAAAGAGAATCTGAGTTCATCCATTTATTTTATTTTATTTTCCCCCCAAATTCAATGGATTGTATTGTGGTTGAAATTCAAGGATAATCTTATAGTTATGGATGTTCCCACTGGGATTGTTATGGTTTATTTCATTTCATGATGAAATGTTGAACATTTTTATGAATTTTTTTTTTCTAATACTAATAAACTATTGGTACCTTTTGGATATTAATTCCATGTTTATATTCTAATACAATAAGATAATGCATCTGATATGTGATTCTAGGGTTGATGTGTTATAGTGATTTGGGATGATGTTTAGTAGAAAACATAAGAAATAGTTTTTGAAAACATAGATTAGGGAACAATACCATAAGGTAGACCATGGGGATAAAAATACAAGAAAATCGTTGTATTTTATTATGTATGAGATTATGAGGTTCTTCCAAGAAAATAATTCCTATTTGAATACTATATGTGGAAATTGTTCTGGAACATATGTACCTAGGAGTAACAACTCTGACATGGTGATTCGGGCTTGACACAAGGTTACCTGATTCATGATAATAAACCAGAATATGAACTATGTTTTACACTCATTAGTAATTTTCTTAGGATAATTAATATTTTCATTACAAAATAATTTGAGATATATTAATTTAAATTTCTTTTCAAGGACACCATGTTTACCATTATGGGATTAGCTATACAAAATATTTCAATTTATCATATGTATTTTTATAGTTGAGATTATACATTATGATTCATAACCTAATCTAGTGTATCCCGTCATATAGAAATGGGAAAAATGGAATTAATAGAAAGCTAATTATCATGCATAACCGATGTAGCTAGTATTTACCTCCTATGAAAGATAATGATGTTTTTTTCTAGAGCATGCATTGTTGTTGAGAAACTTATAACTATATCGGGATAGCTAACTAAGGATATTGACAATATCATTACTCATAAAGAGAATCCTAATCTAAAATGTGGAGGAGTGATGTTATACCACTTTATGTGGGAAAAAATAACCATTTAATGGGAATAAAAACCCTTTAGTAAATGAGTTTTAGATAGGTTTTTTAGAGATGATATTTAACAATTTTGGAATTAGCTAATGGGAGTAGGTTTTCATAAAAGTTTATCATTTATTAGGAGACGTTGATAATTGGTAGAAACTAATTATAAACAAAAATGAGGTAGAAATATATTGAAAATATGTAACGGATTTATTTTAAGGATATATTCATAGAAAATGGTTTCCTTGTGAATTGTGAGTGGATATGTAAGGATGTTTCTAAATATGAGGAAAAGAAGAAGATGAAAATTTGGAAAAGTACGAATATATCTTCACAAGGTTAGCATGACATTCCACATGCTACATATGTAATTTAAAGAGAAATATTGATTGATTCATTGATTTTTTAAAAATATCCATATTAAGGGTACTTGTATCCAAAATTTGATCACCATATGAAGATATTGTCTCATGTGCTATCATGAAAGATAATGTATTCTCTAATACTTATGACATTAAGTGAATGAAAAAGAAGAAGAGGGAATCCAAACACTCTATAAAAACTAAATTAGGAATAGGTGAAGAAGGCAATAATTTATTATTTACCATGTGATAATTTTGGAAGAAACACATCGGTAAATGACTAATGTTAATGAGTGTTTTATATAAGTGTGGAGGAATATTCCACCAATAAAATGATTTTAAGTGAATGGAATAAGACACCAATGATCATTGCTACAATTGAAAAAAGATGTGTTATTAGGAAAATTAATGTCCTACGAGTGAAGGAAAACATCCCCATAGAAGGAAAATGGAATATAGGAAATCTTATGCGATAAAAAATACTGAGGTTAAAGTTCCTAATGATGTGGTGGTAGGTACTTCAATATTTTCCTCAAACTGTGACAATATTTTATTTGAGTTTGGATCATTGTATTCTTCTATATATTCCTAGATACCCATGAAAATTATTAATTATAAATTTTATTTAATAATAGAGTTCTATGTAAAAACTCTTATGGGGAGTATCATTATAATAAGGATGTATCTATAAGTCTCTAATTATACACTAAAACATAATTTATTTTATGAAGTTCTCATCATACCCATGACATACACTGATATAATTTTTTGTATGAATTGGAATTAAGACTATGATGTGAGAATCTATTAAAATAATAAGGAGGATAAATGATTTGATAATGGTGTAGAATCCCTTAATTTTAGCAAAAAAACAACATAATTTGATTATTATCTAGATCCACCACCCATAGCTCTACAGAATGAAATTATTTGTGGGGGGGGATGATCACACAATATATTTGGATGAGAAAATAAATCTTTTAATATATGATATACCTATTGTGAAAGAGTACATTGATGTCTTTCATGATGATTTACCAGGACAGACTTCTGATTGTTACGTTGACTTCGCTATTCATTTAATTTATGGTCCAACACATATATAAAACACTCCTTATGGAATGGAAACTATGGAATTAGTAGAACTATAAAAAAACTAAAATAATTGGTTGATAAAGGATATATTCTCCCCACTATATTTCAGTAGGATGAACCTATTATTTTTGTCCAAATGAAGGATCTATATATAATGATTTTCATTTACTATAGGGAGATTAATGCTATTATGATAATGACATGCTGTCATATTTATTGAATTTTTGATTTATTTGATCAACATCATAGAGATCCACACCTAATTGAATCTTATCGTGATCCATGATTTTCATCAAAATTTTGAAAATGTCTTAAGAAATCATTGGATATTCAGTTTCGTTTGAGTAAATCTTATCATCCTCAAACCGATGGGAAATTAGAATGGACTATCCACAAATTATATGATATGATGATATCATGTTCACATGACTTTTATGTTATGTGGGTTCAGTTTTACATCTATTGTAGTTTTACTACAACTATGGTTTCTATTTTATTATTCAAATGGAACAATATGAAGAATTGTGTAGAAAAAGATGTCATACACCCACATAGGGGGATGAAGTTGGTGTAATGAAGCTTTTGGGACACAAGTTTATGGTGGAAACAATAGTAGAGGTGATGAATATTCGAACAAATATCAAACCAACTCAATGTATGAAAAAAGATATCTATTGATAATCAAAGGAGGATTTGGAATTTTAAATGGGATATCATGTTTTCATGAATATATCTCCCTGGAAGGGGGTTGTAATATTATGAATGAAATTTAAATTTAGCCCCAGGTAAATTGTCCCTACTGAAATTTGTAAGATAATTGGAGATTTGTCTTATCATTTGGAAATGCCTCCTCTCCTCTCTAAGGTATAAAATGTGTTAATTGTATCAATATTGAGAATTTACATGTGATTCCAGAAAAATTTACCCACTCCTAAAAATATATAATTACAACATGACTTATTTTATTGGGAAGATCTTATCTAGATATTAGACACTAATGAACAGTTGTTAGGGAATCAAACGACTCTACTTCTAATGGTACTATTGAAAAATCTTAAAATAGAAGTGGCATATGGATCCTTAGGAAATAATGATGAAGAACTACCAAAATATATTTATAAGGTAAACATTTATTTAATTTTTTGGATGAAATTTCTCTATCGGGGGGTTGATTATAACTTCCTAAGGATTTACAAATAAATTTATCATTGAATTCATGAAACACCAAGTCATTATGAAAAAAACATTGTTATATCCTAGAAAATAAACATAATTATTCCTCTTATGATATTCAAACACAATAAATCTAAAATACATAGTAGTTATCAATAAGATATTTAGATTCTGATAGGATAAACAAAACGTTTTGGTGAATAGTAACTTTCCCTTTTGAATAGTAATGTACCCTTATCAATATTTATGTCACCTGTGTGAGTAGAAATAGTATTTTGAAACCTTTTAAATGAGAGTTAATAGTTCGAGTAGAAATAATATTTAGGCACCTTATAAGTGAGAGTTAATAGTTTAAAAATTTTATAATTATGTGTTGATTTTTTTGTGAATAATAAATATTAAATTACAATATTAAAATAATAAATTTATTTAAATTTAATTTAATTTCCATCATATTTTTTTTATAAATTAATATTTTTTTATCCAATGATTTATTATAATTTTTTGATCCCATAGTATATTTTATGATAGTATTATAAAAATAATATGAAATTTGAAATATATACTTCTTATGTAAATATATTTTTTAATTAAAATTTAAATTTCACATATTTGGAAAATTATTATGATAAAATGGGTTCCATTTTTGAATTTTCCATGTCTAGAAATGGTTGGGGTCAATTTTTTGAAATTTACTAACATACATGAATTCTTAGTGAATAGTAAAATACAATAATTTGTAGAATAAATAAATTATAACATAAATAAATTATTCCTTGCATCATGAATGATTTAAGAACATATGGTTCAAACTAAAATTCACTTATTACTTTTTTCACATTAATCAACACTTTTTCTTTTCTTGATAAAAATAATAAAATAATGAATTTGAAAAATCACTCCTCTCCACCACGACAAATCCACCACTCAATCACTCTTCTCCTCACTTCTGTAATCTTTGAAGCTTGTAAATTTAGTACCCACATATGCTTCAATAGTCCCTATAATCTTCTATGAGGTCCTAGTATTTACAAATTTCCAAAACCCCTTCACATAAAGAGGTTCTAAAGGAGGAGTACTCAGGATGTAAAATCCTCTTACTTTTTCCATTTTAATTTCATTATATTCATTATTTTATTATTATATCTTAACCTCCTCCATTATAATGATCATGATAACTCTATTAACATATATACTATAATTATATTATTTTAACGTAAAAATTATCATCAATCGTCTTACTATCTTTCTATTTTATTTTAATATTGAAATCATTCTCTGGTAGGTTCGGATTTATAACCTTCTTGGAAGACGAACCTTCATTCTTCAATTTCACATTCATGAATGGTAATGAATTTTTATTTGGGTAAAAATGGCAATAATAAATTTATTATAACCTATTTAGTAATCTGGATCTAGTATATATTCATAATACTAACTAACACAACAAAACTAGTTTGTAATAATCGAAATATCACAAAAATAATCTAAATGATTGTAACTAATGTTATGTATAACAACACATCATCAAACCAAATAAAAAATTAATCATATCACTACATAATTTTTTATTTTCATTAGTATAATTTAAATTCAATTATATTTATTTATACGAATTCCAAATGAACATCCATACTCATATACAAGTATATCGATCGTGAAAACCAAGGAATGGAACACTCTCCTGCAATATATTTTTATCTTAAAAATAAACTAAAATTCCATAAATGAATATAATAATTAATGTGAATGGTAACATTTATTGTTAATTCCTTGGGGAAAGTTAATCTCATTTCTTATGTTAGATTAAATATGAATTAAAATGTTTTTTATGTTTATTAAAATTCATACGAGGAATGAATTGGAATTATTATGTGGTTTATTGGTTTCATTATATCCCCTAATGCCTCAGGAGGTCTCAAAAGTAAAACTAGAATGTGATTTTACATGTTTATCATTGGACCTCGAATGAGGCCTTCACTGAATGATTATGTTGTATAGATTTTTGAATTCACTCATTATGAAACAATTAATTAATATTCCAGGTGACTATTATACTATTATACTACGGATGGTTGTTTTTTAGTGTGTAATTATTTATTAACCTATTATTCCAACCATATTATGTTCAATTCTATTTAAATTGAATGTGTACTTTTAGTTATTCTCCTTTCATTTTTATTTATGTTTCTAATGAGTTTTTACCCTTAATAAGAATATGAGCTAACCCATTTATTATGTTTAGATTTTCCCCAATATGTGAGGAAGTGTATTATGACTCCCATATTTGGATAAACCTATAGTTTTGGATTTTCTTAATTGTATTCTTATGTCGTATTTCATTTCATGTTGTAATATTAGAATTATATATCCATATTCTATTAAAAAACAACCATAATATTGGGTAATTTAGTATATAAATTCCTTATTTCAATTCAAATGTTATAATATAATGAACTGGCTCTGGGCTTCTAGGTTTCGGGGTGTTTCATCCATCCTATGAAATCAATATGGTCTCTGAAGACCATGATTGGAAAATGAATGATGACACCTAGAACTGGTAGGGGACACTACAAACCAATCTAGATCAACAATCTCAATTAGGGATTAAAAAAAAGTTAAAGATAACCATTGTAAAATGACATTTTATATTGATGATCATTCCACTATTCATGGAGGACATGCCTATTAAATATGAACACCAAGGGTATAAGATTAAATGATACTGGATAAAAGACTGGTCTCATGGAGGGACAACGAAAATGCTATCTCAAAATCCTCCTGTAGTGGGGATCAAAAAAATTTAGTTATGGATGTTTGGTCACAATGTACCCATGTGGAGATAGATTTGGGGAATACACTAAGTTGAATATTTTACAATCTAATGAAACTAAGGTCTCCATACACTAATGATGGTTGTGAATGATGATTTCTTGTGTTATATGACTTCATATGCATCTATTGGTCTTCTTGTTTGGTTCATAATCACATGGAATGTAATCCACAAATTAAAATGTCAGTAATTAATACTTCATGGTGTTTATAGGTCTCCTAGTACCTTTTCTTTGATGTTTGGTCGTGACCCAATACCACTGGTCATGACCATGTACTAACACAGGTACACTTGGTTGTGCCCATCTACACTTGGTAATGTCCATGTATTACAACCTTTTAGTGCATATTAATCATCTATTATATATTCTATGCCTCTAACATGGTTCAATTTAGTATTGATAGTTTTCACACATTGTGTGATCATTTTATCTCCATGAACACCATTGTGTCACACTAGGGGGAGTGGTGTCCTACATGTGATGTATATTCTGATTTAACACCACTTAATATGGTATTTTCCAGATAAAACTATTAAAACTCTATCTTATCATGTGTTTAATCTTCAATGAAATTATTTTCTATAATGGTAGATACCCAGTTTTCCAACCCATGCCATCCCTACTCTTTAGGATTCAGGTTCTGATCTAGTATGAAAACATCACCACCAATCTACTTGTCACCATTAAGCATCAAAATCCTGGGAGAATAAAATAGATTATCCCAACTATTCAACCATATATCACCCATCATAGTAATTTCACCTTTATATCAACCTCGATTACGAGCCAAACCAATTTTATTGAACCTTTATGTTGTAATATTATCCAAACAAAATAAAATATTGGCTTTTCATTGGAGTGTTTCCCAAAAAAATAAATAAAACAATGTCTATGTAAGAAAAAA
Source organism: Viscum album (assembly GCA_963277665.1). Lineage (NCBI taxonomy): Eukaryota > Viridiplantae > Streptophyta > Magnoliopsida > Santalales > Viscaceae > Viscum > Viscum album. Next base: position 2,101,506,195 of record OY728128.1, on the reverse strand, counting down.
GACAAGAAATCTAAAATCTATAAGAAGTGGGGAATGAACTTTTTCCTTTTCCTATTTTTGGCATCGATCCTCTATAAATTAAATTGATGACTGTAATAGAAAATAACAAAAAATCCACAATAAACAAAATCAACCATCAATTCAAGAATTAATTCTTGTTTTTAGAATTGATCCACTTTAAATTAGGAGAAATACTAAAAAAATATCCCAATTATAAAAAATCCTAAAAGGATTCTGGATTGATCATTGAAAAATTTTGTCCAAAGTTTCCTTCACTTATGAGATACATGAACTCTAATGTATTGATGATCCCTGACCTGATCTCAAACTCATATCTTTCACAATGATATCCTTCAATGCTCTATCCAACATCATTATTCAATTTGTAGGGTTATGTGGCTAACCATAAATTTCTTCTACAGTAGTGTATATAATGTTGATTACTAAGTTAGACATTTCAATTGAATGTATAAACAAATATATTAATATTTAATTAATTATTCACCCATGATGACAATCAAGCACAATGCCCAATGCTGATATAGATTGTGTTAGGAATAGGATAAAACAAACATTAAGAACTCAACGATGGCCTTAAATCCTAGAAATTATCCTATTTTTAGGATCTATTCAATTTTTTATTTAAACAAAATTATTTTAAAATTACTATATTTAGTTTTTTTAATAATTAATTCTAGGATCCCTATGCTTTCGATCCTCACGCCGTCATAGTGTAGATCTCAAAAAATATTCCATATAATATTCTAATTTATAACATGGGAAAGTAATATTATATATATTCCGGAACCTAAGGTATTTTCAACCCTCAAGGGGAAATACCATATCAATATTGTAATGGTACTAGGATCACATCTGGGTCTCCCACTCATAGGTGTTATCATGAAGATTCTCTTTCTACCATCTAACATGTACATGTTGAATCGAACACCCATGATGGATCCTCTCATTTTGATCCTAAATATCCATAGGATGATATGAAAAGTTGTATACTACTATAATATAAGTAAAACTGATTTCGATAACATGCGATAGGTTACACATGTATCTCCTCATCAATGAAAAATGTAAGATATATTGTACACTGTCTGACTATGTTGGTAGTGTTATGAGTTAAGTCACCTCACCAACTCTACACAGTATATAGAAATATACATTGAGCCTTGGATAGAGCTTACTAGCCCTACCAAATTTATATATACACATCAATGTTAGACCACTAGGAAAACATGGTCCGATTCCTCATACTATAGAGGCCTACAATATCTATTTTAATAGCACTCCTGGTATCTATTTGGTGCCCTCATTCACCCCCGGATGCTCTACACCTTCTCTGTTATAGCATGAACAAACAATTAGCACAAAAGGGATGACTCACCTTGAGAAGTCCAAAAAATTTTTGACATATATTTTTACATGATTAATGACTCAAATGATATCGTTCCTTTGGTTGAATAATATGTTTTTTTAAAATCCACCTAGTGTATGAGACCCTCGCATCATTGTCCAAAATAAAACATTGAAGACCATATCATGTACTTAGTGAAAATGAATAGTTTGATCTATATGCCCAAATTTATAGGGGTTAAACATTTTTCTCCACAAAACTAACTCCAAAAGGCCTATTATAATCCTCCCCATCAACCTAATGTGAAATGAGAATCTCATTTGGAAACAATCATCTATTGAACTCCATGGAGTATCACTATCTCCAAAAAGTATGTGGACTCCAATTACTATATTGAAAACATCCCAAAACATTATATGAAGAGGCCAATGTGGTGCTTCATTCTATGAAGACGCATGTGGAATAATTCCCATGGGTGTACATAGTAACCAAGACATGAATTCTATGGATATCCCATCCCAATTTTACTATTACACATCCAGTTGTTCAAATAAATCCACTAGAATCTAGTATTCAATATTATATTGTTGATAAGGTCGGCATTAAGAGACAATCTATACTACAAAACACCTCATAACTCTTCACTAAAACGAATTTCAGTGATCTAGGTACATATTTTCAACAAAATAAATTCAACAGGTTTGTACTATCACCATCATAACCACATTATTCAACGTCAAATGATTCATATTCCAGTCCTTAAAAAGATCTTTTTTCTTATAACCATCAGATTATCAGTCAGAAGAACATCATATTGACATCTGACTATGTATGGGCTTAGGTTCGGTATCCCCATATTGAGATTCCCTAATATGATGTAAAATAGGTATATAAATGAAAATAGACAGATGATATGGATCACCATCCTTATAAACATTGGGAAAATGAAAAAAGGATAACTAGTCTTACAAATCAACCAATAACTGAGAACAATATCTCAGGCTGGGAGTTCCTACCACCATATTCCCCTTCCCAATAGTATGTAAAATCACAATGTAATAGTCCTAGAGGTACTATATTTTTTGAATATATCTAAATATATGATAAATTTGAGAGAATAAATACCAGAGACTCTTGTGGACAGAGTACATGATATGAATATTTCCAATCATATAGTGTCTCTATATCATTAGGATAAATACCACATATTAGAGTTACATAACAAAGGTTGTGTAGTTTGTATCATGAAATAACAAATATTTAGTGCCATTTGGAATCCCTAGATTAATCTTCATTACAATAGAACCATGTCTTGTCCTTAAGGAAATATAGATCACTACAAACTCAACACCATCATTTATAAATCTCAAGATTGGGGTGCTCATCAACATCTCTCTCAACTGTTAATAAGACATTTGTCACATTTCCATCTATATGGAAGGATTCCCCTTTTAGTTTAATACTATAAAGGGTGATTCCATACTATTGATATAAGGAACAAATCTTTAGTGGTTCTTTACAAAAATAATAAAATTACGCACCTCAGTAACAATATTTTCTTGATCCCATTATATAACTATATCAACATTCATTGGGTCTAATGACACTCCCACCTTTGAAATTATTTTTCATAGGAATTGAAACACATGAATCTAAACCTATAACATTGAGATAATCCCATTAATATTGTTCTCTTAGAGTGTTTTTAGGACTATCCTCATGTGTCTCTTGTGTTCCCCCGTCTAATGTCTTGATAACAATGATTAAATTTATAAAAATTACCAAAGTGTGATCTAGGAAAGGATAAAAGATCCAGTTCATGATTCCCATGAATACTGATCACTTTTTCATCATGGAAAAGGGAATAAACACGTGCACATAGTGACAACAAAAACCAATAAATGTTTCATTTAGAATATCACTATCATGTACTCCCAACTGGTGATAGTGTAACATATGTTCAATGATTAAGGACCATCACACCCCTATCAATTTATTGGAAATGTTATCAATCCACTATATTTGATAGTTATTAATTATGGTCTCTTAGATTAAGAACATTTAATAAACACAAAACATCATACTCTGTCATTCCTTCTGCGAGAAAAAAAAACATATCCTATCCATGGGGAAACACTCGTTCTCACAAATCCCTTCTCATATTGGTCATAAAGCTACACGTTCAAATTGTGAATCTCTATGGTATCCATCATATTTACTGGTGAAGAAATTTATGAAATATATATATTTATGTATACATAAGGGTCTTTCTATTGGTGGGGAGGTAATCCTAATATTTCCTCTAGAAATACATAGTCATAATTTTTCACCATTAATGGTAACTGATTGCTTATAACATCTACTAATCCAAAATTCATTCTATACGACAATGGAGTAATCATGTTGACTCTCCTATGTTATATCCAATCTATATATTCCATGGTTTCCCCTTCATGTCCAATGTAAAACCTCATCCCCTCACTGCAAACACACTGAATAATCATTATAAAATAGTCAGTATACGCATAAACTATGAATAAATAGTCTATAATTAGGATGAGGTCATAATGACTCATTATTTATAAAATGATATACCATAAATAACTCTCAAACTAATCCTTTAAATAAAATCAATATAAGATTTTTTAAATCACTAATTCACATTCAAATAGAGTCTCTGAAAGTATGTGTTGAGCTAATGGCAGAACTAAACCCTCTATGTTCCAAACTAGTGGAGTGGAAATAAATGAATGACATAAACCAATGTCTATAATTAATGAAACTATTTTAGAAAAAATTAAATTTCATAACTCATAACATCCAATGTAAATTAGGGTTATTGGAATCCATAGACTCTATATGTATTCCTCCATGACCACCAAATATCCAATCCAAGTGTAGAGAACCTCTTGGTGGTAAAATTAATATGTCAAACCTACGAAAACCTTTTTATACTCTATTAGAGCCACTAACATATAGAATTAAATTTATTCCACTATTCCACGTATTTTATATCATCCTTAGTGGCCCACTAAACCATCTACTGATCATATATTTATTTGGTAGGACCATTCCATGAAAGATGACCCCAATCGTAGAATACATAATATAACATACCACCCAATTGACTTGAGTTGTCATGAAAGAACTATTTCATAGATCCTCTATCCTACAATTTTCTCTTGACGTTTCTATAATTATTATAACCATTATACTATCATTGTCTACCTTTTTTTGAGGTATCATCTCTTGGCTTCCCATATACGAGAACCCATCATTAGAGCATATTATTCAAGGAGGATCTCTAAATCTATGACCCAATCCAACAATCAAATATAATGGGTAATTAAAATAAATATCAATAAGACCCTAATATCGTGGGATAATTTCTTCTAGAATGTATGTTACTTAAAGAAAATATCCCACAACATAGCCATGGTGTCTTATGATAGATAAATTAAACTCACTGAAAAATATTCCATGTTCATACATACCTTTACAATTATAGGAGATACTTGATGCATCATAATTAAATTTTTGATAGATAACGCTCCTTTGTAAACTGAAAATCAAAATCTAAACATGATAGAGATTTATTACCATGTAACTAAGTCACTAAACTCCACCATAACCCAATAAAACTCTAATAATTTCTAACTGTGGGGACTTGTATTATGTTTATAGGAATTCCCACAAGAATAAATACTTGAGTTTATACCTATATCTAGTCCCCAACCACCTACGAGTGTAACACACCCTTATATACGGGAGGTAAATGACAATGAAACTAATAATGTTCACTCTGTATGCATGAATTCATATCTACCAAAAACATGACTAAATGCTTCACAAATTGTGGTGGTATACCTGATAAACAATCAATAGGTAATACCACTAATACAATCTCATGTACTAATTCATCAATAATAATATATTTATCCTCACAATATCATAGTGGAATCATGGTTGGCTATCTTCATGGTGGACACCCAATGTAAAAAAAATGTACCATAATAAATGATTATATAAAGGGAGATGATTGGAGGTCCTCAAAACCAAAACCCATTCCTATAGGTTGCATGTTCCAATATTTTCCCTATAACTAATTTCAATATGTACATAGTTGAATGGAACTTGATTAGAGTACTGTTGTATAGATATGTCAGATTCCTTACCAACACTAGAATCCTTATACTAAAATAAAAAAAACTGGTCAATATTTTTTAATAAAACCCAAACCAATGTCATCAAGTTCATTCCTATGTTAGAACTGAAATCAATAATACCATTCTATCACAACAATACATGATGAATAATGTCACATGACTACCCCAATATCTCTTCTAGTAGATTAGGGACATGTGACCAGAGCTATGTAAGAATATCAAGCACACATGGGTTTAGTTATACTAATGAAAATATACACATGAAGATATCTACAAGTTAATAAATGATTAAATTTTAATCATCATGAACAAATGCATGCATAAATAATTGATCACACAATGACAATATGATAGTAAAGTACATAAATATATAAATGTGAAAAATACAATACCATCCTAAAATTGAAGAGTGTCCAACCTGCTCAGAAGAAAATGGACATTGTAAAATGATACAACTAAGAAAACATTGTGTTCAATGAAGATCAATCAATACTCCAACATATAATTTTCCACAGAAGTAAAAATATATTTGGTCTTCGCCTGTACATGAAATGAGACATGTGAGTAGATCTCATGTAAGGGTGAGTATAGAAATACCTAGTAGGATACCCTCTAAATATAAACAGATAGCATCATGTAATTTTTTATCAAAACATGGAATATAACAATATACAAATAATGGATCTCTAATATACTCAGGAAGGAAACCCCACCTCCAGGCAGTCAAAATCCAAACTGCCTACCACACAATTTGTATATAATCAATACTCAATCCATTAGAAGACACTACATTATACAATTAGTAACTAGAGTCAATCATACAAAAGGTATTTCCCAATAGTCCCCATATTATAAAGATTATATGACTTGTAAGAACAATATACTCAGATAGGGTATTACATCAGGGTGGTTTGGGGACACCAAAAAAACAATATGCACCAACCTACTATCTAGGGGATTATTAACAATGATAGTGAAACCTCTACTAAAACATTCTTCTAAATGGAGTATCAACTCTACATATATGAGTATGACATTGATTCCACAAACCCCACCATGGGTATAAGTTGAAATGTTGGAAGATCACATTCTATTAACATAATTAGAAACCCCAATTACTTTCTGATACTCAACCTATGGTGGGGATCATAATCCAAACATGTGGAAATGATTTAGAAGATTATCCTTAAGGAGATGGACTAAGGGAAAACACATTTTATACTATTTGAAATTGAATAAATGATGGATCTAAACACTATTAAATGGGGTGAATGGTTTTTAATTGTTTTACACAGTTTATCAGACCAACCCTTGGTTTGTCCATGATGTGCTCTCTTACACAACATATAATACTAAAAAGATGCTATGGGTCTATTAGAATACACGACTTATATAGGTAAATTTAATCATTTATAGTTATGTATTTATATTCCCATGTACTGTTGGTTGATCCTATTCACCAACCCATTTAAAGGTGGATGTTCCAATGTAGACTTAGTTGTTACTTTCTATCTGGACCTACCTATTCCCATGTATCCTTTGAGATAGATGTCAATATTCATTCATTGGATACAAGGTGTGTTATAATTTTATGGATGTGGAAACTATAGTAAGGCATGGGGGGTTGACACTATAAGTAATTCTATAAAAAATTTAATGATCCATAATTTCTTATAATGAAATTTATTTCATGGAAAAATGATTTTAAAAATTATATAATACCATAAACATACAAAATATATAGATATCAACAAATGTTTATCTCTTCAACAGTGATAATTACATAAGTCAGCTATGAACCCTATTAAATTAAGAACATTACCACTAGTTAAACAATATAAAATAGAATAGCTTAAATAGGAAAGTATCGATCACCCAAATCTAGTAGATTTATCACTCCCAAAGAATAATCAATAGAATTAAGACAAAATATTTTCAATGTAAAAAATATCTTTTGAAAATGAAAATATAACCTTAAGAAAAATTTTACTGAATTTCGATTGCAAGAGTGAAGGTGTATTAGTAGGGTATAATGGGAAATGTTACCAATGAGATTCGAAAAATATATGACCACGGGTCCAATATAAATACTGGTCAATATGGAAATTATTCAACATTATCATTCATCAAGATTATTAATGGAAAATATAACCTTAAATTATTATTTTAACCATAGAATTAGTGTTAATAAGAATTAATGAATATGTAAAATTGATATAAAAAGGATAATTGATGGCCTCAACCTGTAGAGTCATTCCATTTGAATCACATTTTTTAGTTCAAGGGAATGATGTATCATCACTAGGGTAATTCTATGACTAATACAAAGACAATTTTTATGTAGAGAATCATGAAAAAATATCATATATGATATGTTCATGTTAGTAGAGATTACCACTCAGTAGACATTTGTCGAGCAACCTCATGAGACTACCATTATTGCACAAATCACCCATAGGGAACACATGGGTGCAATAAGATGATAAATTTCAAGAACATCGTTAATGTGTAATTTTTATTTTATATAGAAATAAATATTCCATAGAATTATTTTAATAGTATATGTTCGTAATAATATATTTGATTAACATATATGCAGTTGATAAATATATTTTTGAAAGAAAATAAACAATAATTGTATTTATTATATAAAAAATATATGTAATTTTTAATTTTAATGCCCTGACAACAAAATATTAGATCCGGTGCATTTTTTAATACATTGTAATGATTACAAGGAATCATGTCCTGAAAGACTGATAAGATTAGTAGTCTTGAAAAATAGATTACATACATGAACGTTACATTACCGATTCAAACCTAAAACCCAACAGAAATAATCCATTAAGAACGCCATTATTTCCACATCTTAACCCTGAATATCATAAATAATACACATCTTCAAATCCTGGTAAAACAAAACATAAGAAAGCGGTGATATAAGATGCTCAGTAAGGTTAATTAATTCATCATAAGCAATAAACATTTATGCAATGATGTGTAATAAAAACAACAAATGTTTAAACATAAAAATCAAATTAATATGGAAAATATAAATCACACATTACCATATAAACATGAACATGTATATTATACTAGTCATATAATCACATTTAATAATTTATTTTATAATGATGGAATTCCTAACGCTGAAAATCATTACCACGTATTCATGCCCTTGTGCCAAGACTACAAATAAAATTTTTGTCAAGGCCTTATTCCAAGACACTAATTTATGTCATGAGTCCTACCAATGCATAAAGGGGTTATTACGTAACCCATCTGTCACATACTAAGTCCACTGCATTTCTCATATGAAAATGATGAACCATAACATACAATTTTTTATTAAAATAAGCATACAAAATGTCAATACTTTAACCATATATCATGAATAATTTAAAAATAGCACATCCACAATAAATAATATCATAACTCATTTAATAAAATATGGAATATTTTATCATAATAAATCAACATTAATTAAGAATAACATATAGTTATGTATGTTGACATAGTTCAAAATTATCAGTAACACTTTTGGAGAGAAATATCCATTTTTGGGGAATCATTTAAAACTCACACATTTATAAAGAATGTCATTTAAAATAGATTATTTACTCAAATTTCCACATACCACAATGAATCTTTTGAATGGAATTAACATTTTTAAAAAATCATCTTTATATAAATAAATCCTTAAAAAATATGAAAACATGGACATTAACGTTAAATATTTATAAGAATAAAATTTTAAAACATTTAAAATGATTTTTTTGTTAAAGGGGACATTAAGATAATCATTTTTAATTATATTTTTTTAATCATGGACATTGAAAGTAAATATTTCCCAATAAATACTTACACATAAACAATCTCAGATAATAATGATATTGAGTAATTATCCCTTACCTTGTATTTTACATTAGTCGAGGGTACGTTTATCTTCTAATATAAGGACTATAGTATGTTATTGAATTATATCAGAGCTATATTCATATTTATTATACAATAATTTATGATTTTATGATTTTAAACAACCCATTTATTTATAATGATCATGTTAAACTAACATTTCAGTTAATAATCACTTTCTTTATCGTATGGGTTTTAACTTGTTATTCTTGATCATGTCATTTAGTTCATGATTTAAATACATCCAGAATATAAAATTTTATTTATGTATCATATATATATTTAGAATATAAATATCTATAATATATATATGTATATATATGAAATGGAAAACATCGCATTTGGAGATAGTAGGCCTTACGTTCGCAAAAACGTTGTTCCCATTTTCATATCCTATTTAACGGTTGTAAGTGAAAAATATATATATAAGTACACACACAAAAACAAAGATATATATATATATATACATATCTAGAAGCATTAAAATGTCATATATTATATACTTATTAATAATATATATTTTATTAATCATCATTGAATGGTGAATGTTGAAATGAATCACATCACGTCATGGAGATGATAAAACGTACGTATAGACGAGCGACAATATCATTTCCATGATGATAAAAATTTGTTTAATTGGATTGTATATTAATTTTATAGAGAAATTATAATGTTATTCTCATTAATTATATTCATTTTACTCATTATTTTATCCATCCAAATAACATAGTGTTGAACAACAAATTACACCATGACATTGAGAAAGTATGTCATACATATGCACTCATGGTGAAATTATAATTAATAGGATATATAGAATAATGAATATGGTTTTATCATTTTTATAATAGAATAATTTTATGTATAAGTTATTGTGGTTATTAATTTGGTATGGAAATAATAATGAATGTGATAGTGGAAGAAGAAAAGATCATTGAATGATTTTATAAAATAATTACCTCTTCTTGGGTGGTTACTTTTTATTGGAACAAAATGGATTAGTAAAATATCTTTATGTTAATGATAAGGCCTCTAGGATTAGGCGAGTGAAGTTGTTTTCAGATTTGTTAAGGATATGGATTATCCAAATGGCTTTGGAGGTGTGATTTTGAGAAGAGGGAATGTACTGTTTTATAAGAGAGGTGTGGGTATCTTTTAGAAAAGTTTGATAATATTATTTTATTATAAAATCATTTTCTGCTTCTAATGGATCCTAACATATTTATTTCAAATATAATGCAAGGATGGGTTAATTTCCACTCAATTAATTGGTTTCATACAAGTTTATGTCACCATATTAACCCTTTCTTTTAGATTAACTCTTAGTAAGATAGTTTAACTTTTACCATGTCTTCTTGTATTATTATAATAAATGGTTAATAAACATAATAGAAAAATCTAAGAAACCCATGTGGTTAATAATTTTCATTTATAATCTTTTATAGAACCTTCATCTAAACCATATATTTTTAGGAGTATTATATCATTTAATAATATAGTTTTTGTTTAAAACAAACATTTATTTCAATTTTGACACAATTTACTGTTTGGTTTTTCTGAAAGTCATAAGAACTTGATTACTTCGAGAAAATTTTCAATAAACCCTAACATGTCATATTCACCTTGAAAATTCTTTTATGGCATAAAAATTATCAATTTACATTTCTTTTTAATTTTATAATTTCAATTATTTTAATATTTCATCAATAAGGTAATTACTACATCATGCTTGTGTCATACATAAATTTATTTATTTAATTTATAAAAATTATAAATAAAAATCCATCATGTAGTTAAAATTTTTAGATTTGTAATGAATATTTATAGTCTAATTGATCTTATGTATAACCCTATATTAAAAATGTTTTAGTTATTAAATGTTTAATATTAAACATTTATCTCTTCTTTAAATAAAATAATAATAAATGTCCTAAAATAATTAAATTATTTCAAAGATGATCATATTTTATTACTGAGGTTGTTTTTGTTTTCAATAAACCGATCCAATATAATTAGGACATGTGTTAGGGTAATTATAATATCATTTTTACCTTTAATCACGGTATTTACTTTTAACCCTGGTAAATAAAATTCAATAGTTACTATTAAAAAAAGTCATCCCATTGAACCACCTTTTATATATTGATATCAATAGTGTCTCTTATATTTTTAAAATTTAATTCACAGTAAGTGGTAAAATTAGGTTTTATGCATATTTCTAAATGTGCCTATAAGGTGGGTAAAAGTCGTTAATAAGTTCAACAATATTTTACTCATCTAATATTATTATAAAATTACTCAAATGAATTATATTTAGATAATATAGTAATTATGTATCTATAATAAAAATTAAATTTATTTAATTAAAAATAATAATTTTTAAAAAAAGGTAGTTTTAAATAATAATGCAATGTTTTTCACAATTCATCATAAATTGATGGTTTTCTGAAAAATACCAAACCATCACCCTAAGATAATTTTTATATTCATAATTTAAAAATTATGTATATTTGAACATATAAAAAACATATAAGATTCATTAAAAAATTCCAAATTAATTTCCGTTTTCAAAATTCAAAAGGGGGGTTTTGAGAAGTAAAAACTATCTAAAGATTTAGTTGTGTTTATGTCTAATTTAAATGTAAAATTACTTAAAATGAATATCATTAGATTAAATTATAAAAATAGAATCTAATTATACATCAAAACCCTTCTAATATATAATTTATCACTATATATTTTTCTGATTAAAAAAGTTGTTTTCAATTAAAATATATTATTTTTAGTATTCATCAAAATATGAAAATTATTAGAAAAACACCAAAAATTTATCCAAAATAATTTTTTTTGGTCTGAATTCTAAAGAAGAATTTAATTTCATATTATTTAATATATTAAAGAGTCAAATATTGGATATAAAAAGGGTTCTCCATTAATAGGATGGAAAACAACATTTTATAAAAACACTTCTATTATCTAGAAAATTTAAGTTTTCCTTATATTACATCTAATAAACCCAAATGAAGAATTTAAAAATTATATATGTAAGAACCATGACCTTCCTTTCTGGTATGTTTTTCCTTTTCTGGTCATTTTTTGGACAAAGAGGAAAATTTGAAAATCTTCTAAGTACACGTTGTGTACTTTATATGTACATTTCATGTTCATCGATTCCAATGGATGCCTTGTGCTAGTCGTGTCATGGACACACACACGGCTATGTAAGGGTGGCTTGGATGACACTTAATGTGGAGTATTGAAAATCCTAGTACACACCGTGTACTCCAAAATTACACGCTGTGTAATTTATTTTTTTCATTAAACAGACCGAGGTCACACCATAACCCCAAAACATATTCTTCTCTAGCTTCTTCGATTGAGAGAGATGGTATGGCCACATATTTTCTCCTAGCCACCGATTCGAAACTGTCTATCTGAATCAAACATTGTCAGTTGCAATAGAATCGCTGCAGTGAGTTCTTGGTTCTTCTTTGACCATGTTTCCTAATTCTGTTACTTATGAGAGTTAACATAGGTTGAACGGTTAAAACGTTTTTGCAGATCTACTCTATTCTTGGATGATTCATAGGTCAAGGTTCATGTATATCAATCTCCTAGGATTGAGGTAGGTGGTTTGTTGCCTTATGTTGATGTCATTGAGTTTTTGTGCAAAGACGTCAGATTCCCATATTTTATATATCTTGGGTTAGGTATTTTGGTCCTACTGTTTAATTGCATTATATTTATTGTTGTCTTATGTTTAATTGATAGTAATATATGATTGTTTGCATGTTTGAGGATCACCCCGTGGGTTTTATCCCGGTTTGGATGTTTATCACTGTTTGCCTTGGTCTGCCTGGATAAAAAACCCTAGTGTAATTGCTAGTTTTTTTGTTATAAATGATTTAATGTATTGACAACTGTTTATATGCATCTGATGCATTGTAGATATTAGACAAGTAGTTTTTTGAACATACATTGGGCTTCTAATAGTCGATTGCGTATGACTGGACTGCGCAGGGCTGTGAGAACCTGGTGCGGGAGACCAAGGAGGGAATAGACAGTTTAGGGCTTCCATAGGGGGTCTGTAGGAATTATTTTTGTATGCATTGCCTATAGGAATTAGACATTGTGCTTCCTAAGAGTGTCCTTAGTTTACGCATGTATTGAGACCACATGAGTAATTAGATGTAACAACTTTCTCAGAGATTCTATAGCTGTCATTGCGAGACTGCAGGGGAATTGATGATGAGAGCTTCCCATAGTGTGTCTGCCTTTGTAGGATTACTAGGATAAAGGGGTCTACGAGTATGCGCCACCCATTGAGTCACTGTTAATATTTTTTGGTTGGTTGTGACGATTCCACCCAGCCAAAGAACAAGTTTGAGTTCTTGTCGCTTGTTGTTTAGGTAGTCTACTAAGATACCTATTGTGTTACATGCTATGCCTTGGGAATATAGTGATTTTTTATAGATTCCTTGGTTGATAATTAAATTTTTTAATTACATTAATATATAAATTTAATTGATTATTTGTAGGATTGATTACTTTAGTGTACTTCTATTTCTCTGCTGCATTTATTTCCATTACTTTTGCTATATTGTTCACTGACAATAGGGCAAAGATATTGTGGTTTTTTCCTATTGGGACTAGTCTACCACCCTGTTGGGGTCCTGATTTTTCGCCCATATATTTTATATGGTTGTAGGTGTGGATACAGATTGTGGCCTTTATACTTTAGGTACATGATTGCTGGTTGGAGCTGGACAGCATAGGACTGAGCTTAGGCTTGAGATGCTACTGGAGTTGTTGTTTACTTTTAGTACCTTGTTTCTAATTTTTATTTCAGCACATTGTTATGTTTTATACATTCCTTAGATACATATACCTACTGTATCATTAACATCATTATTATATATTCATTGCTTCCGCAGTTTAGTTTCAGTTATTGTATGTTGTTTACTACTTCCTCTATTGACTGTTATTTCCTTTACATTGTATACTTTAGCAAATGGGGGCATTGTTTCTCTAATGACTCACCAAGGCCCTCTCTTCTAATCGTAATCATCTGGCGTTTGGGGAAATGTGCTTGCATCGATGTGGCGAATCGGGTACATACCACCAGTTGAGTGGCTCTGGATTCAGGTCATTACAAATTGGTATCAGAGGAGTTTCTATTCTTTTATATTGACTCACTATTTAGTGACATTAGATAGGGATTGTAAGGAATAGGTAAATGTTAAATAGATGTTCCCAGAATTTCTAGAACATGTGTATAGGGAAAAATCCAGGTTACCTTGAATGTTGAAGTTTTTGTGTTTTCCAAATGTTATAGTTTAATTGAAATCACTTTGGGTGGTTCACCTATTGTGTGATGTAACTATTTATATTATTGGGATTTTATTTTTTTGAAACCCAATGAGATGACGGTATACCATCTCATGAATCATACAGGTTCTTGTTAGAAAATCACATGTCTTGCATTTTTCCATGCCATATAAATTGAATTAGAAATTTCATGATGTTGTGATAGATTTTTTAATATAATATTCATGCTATTGTAATAGATTATGTGATATAATACATGCTATGTTGATTGGGTACTGTTTGATTAGAGCTTCCTTATCATGGATGAAAAACATTGGTCTTAGAGGTGTTATGGGCCCTCGAGGACCAGAATTTGGAGGATCGTGAGTTTGTTATACTTTTAACCTGTTATATGCATTATTATGATGCAATTCATTGATTCGCGACGAGTATGGGCCCTCACAGATCGGAATTTGGAACATTAATTGTTGTTTTCTATGTTTTATGGGCTTCAGAGCCGTTTCTGAGCTACTGTCCAGAAAAACCTAGAATACACGATCTTTATTTTATTAATACACACAGTGTAGTTTTTAAACATTGTCACTAATTGTGTGAGCAGAAACACGGGGTTCTGAAAAATCATTTACGAACAAACTATGTACTTGCTTAGCCTGATGTGTAGTATGAAATAGGTACCAGGGCCTTGTCACGAACAACACGGGTCGTGTTAACTTATTGCATACACGCTGTGTCTGAATATTACACGCCGTGTAGTATGATCTAGGTACTCGGCCATGTCATGGACAACAAGGGTCGGTGTTACTCTTCCTAAAACACTTTGTGTCTATCTGGAGCATGTCGTGTAGTGAGGCCATGTTTCAGGCAGTTTCGCTAACAACACGGGTGAGGTAAGTCATGTCTAGTACACGTATTTTCTTCATTGAACATGCCATGTTGGTCTGTCTTAGAGGAGCCATGTGGCTTAACCATGTAGAAGGACTCGGACAGGGAAGAGGATTCAAGTACAAGATGTCTTGTAGGACAATACACTATGTTATTGTGGTGTTACACGATCTATTTAGTTGGGAGTACATGCCCCTTTGAATGGCCTAAGGGAACACACCGTGTAGGAAACAGCATGCCATGTAGTCATGTTTTTCAAAACATGAATGCCTTCTTTTCCCTGTTCTATCTTATTCTGTCAGTTTTCTTGTCTTGGTGAGACCGGAATCTGAGGTTTACTTTTGACCATTCAGAGCTATGGCACCATGACTTACTCCTGTAGTCCTTCATTTTCAAGGCAGAAACCGTACTCTAGATAAGGCAGATCTGGGACTACCATTAGTTCAACCTATCATTCCAGAGGTAAAACCTGTAGTGATTCCAGACATTGTTGCCAACACTCAGTTTTGAGAGGATTTCATGAGAATCTTGCAGACCTTCCAGGGAGCTCAGCATCCTTCCCCATCTATGGCAGAGCAGACGTGAGTTTTTCAGCAGTAGCTTCCTCCCACGTTCACAGGGGATGGAGGAACAAAGGCTACAGAATCATGGCTAGAGGCCGGGATATCCAACTTCAAGAACCTGGAGATGCCTCCAGAGAGTAGAGTGAAAATCATGAATTATATTCTATGAGATTCTTCCAAAAGATAGTAGGATGTGGTTTCGAAGGTAGGGCGCCAACAGGTTATGGCTTGGTATGAGTTTCATAGTACGCTTATGACTACTTCTACCCGGCGACATTGAGGGATGGCAAAGACCGAGAGTTTATGAACCAAATGTAGGTTACTTTCACAGTTTTGGGGTATTCCTATCTCTTCACAGAGTTAGAGTGTTTATTTCCCATTTTGGGGAATGGCGATCTGTTTTTAGTGAGGATGTTTGGAGGATGCCTCAGACCGGCCATCAGTTCACTGGTGAACATCTTTCTGTTGGCTTCTATTACTCTGATAGTCAAGAAGGTGCTTATCATGGAGAGAAATATTAGTGGGAATAGAGCTGTGGACCAGGGCGGTTTAGCATCTAGAGCTGATTCATTTTAGATGGATAGCAGGAAGCACCAAGAAGGGTTTATATGAGGTGACTCGATGAAATGAGGTATTGCTTCTGGTAGATGGGATCATCCTTCTAGAAACCAAATATTGTGCTATTAGTGTGGAAAAACCATGAATAAGAATCCTCAGTGCCCAATAGTCCTAATGGATGGATGATCTTGTTGCATGATGGATCATCTTCAACGTTTCTTCAAGGTTCATCTTCTGGAAGCTAGTCAAGGAGGATCAATTTCGACTCCGCGTACAGGAGCAGGATTACCAGTTCCACTAAAAACTGGTGGCTAGAGTTCTTTAATACTTTCAGGCCAGGGTGTAGGCCACATACGTAGTGATCAGGCTCGTGGAGAGTCAGCTCAGGGATCTCAGGCTGCTACATAGGGCCGTGGTTCAGGCCAGACTTGTTGTGGTAGAGCAGATGCATCAGGAGTAGGATCCTAAACCTTCTATAGTTCGAGGTATGATTTTAGTGCCTCAGTTTTATCGTATTCACTTTTTGATTCAGGTGCTTCTCAATTTTCTATTTCTGTGCATACTATGGAATGCATTATACCTATTGTTTATACTTCTATGGACATTTTGACACTAGACATACTATTGGGGACTAGAACTTCAAGAGTACATCAGTGTAAGGAGTTCCATCTAGAGTTGGATTGGTATCACTTTATATGGGAAATCTATGTCCTAGGGATGGTATGATAAGATGTCATTATCGGAATGGACTGGATTATTCCCTTCTGGGCAGTCATCAACTGTTATTGTCGTAGGGTGAGTTTCACATCACTAGACGGTAGGTCCTTTCATTACAAGCACGATTAGGATATATAGGCATGTAAAATGGACTAGAGCATAATGGGTTGGGCGGTGTTACAACCTAGATTAATAGCTTATATCTGGATGACCGGGGTCTTCATAGTTTGACATTAATCCCGAGGTGGATCGTTTCAGGGATGTCATTACAGTTGACTTTTCATGTTTTCATCCAGAGCATGAGGTATAATTTTCTATTGAGCTTTTTTCAAGAGTGGCACCATTGTCCATTCCTCCTTATAGGATAGCTAAACCGTATTTGCTGGAGCTCATGAAACAGTTGGAGAGGTTACAGGTAAAGGGTTTCATCTAACCCAGTACTTCTCCTTGGGGTTTGCCTGTCATATTTGTAAAGAAGGAAGACAACACCCTTAGGATTTGTGTGGATTATCGGAAGCTGAACCAATTGACAGTAAAGAACCAATATCCCTTGCCTAGGATTGATGATCACTTTGATCAGCTTCGACGAGTCCTGGTGTTCTCGAAGATCGATTTGTGGTTCAGTTATCATCAGTTTCACGATAGACCATCTGATATACCTCTTACAGATTTCTAGAGTAGGTATGGTCTATACGAGTATATGGTTATGACGTTTGGCCTCACGAATGTGCCTACAGTTTTCATGGCACTGATAAACCGAGTGTTCCATCCATACATAGATTCTTTCATGGTTGTTTTCATGGATGGTATCTTCATGTACTCTCATGCTCGACATGGCCATGCTGCCCATCCTGAGATCGTTTTGAGTACATTGAGGGAGTATCAGTTATATGATAATCTCTGAAAGTGCCACTTTTGGATGGATGAGATTCACTTCCTGGGTTATGTCATCTTAGCGAAAAGAGTATTAGTAGACCCAGAAAAGGTTAGAACAGTAGTTACCTTGGAGAAGACGAATAATGTCTTCGAGGTACGATGTTTCTTAGTAATGGATGGTTACTACAAGTAGTTTATATAGAACTTATCACACTTATAAGTGCCATTGAAAGGATTCACTAAGAAGGGATTCAAGTTTGTTTAGATAGAATCATGTGATTCAACCTTTCAAGAGCTGAAGGGGAGAGTGAATTCTGCACTGATTCTTTTTTTTTCCAGAGTCGGGCAAGAGTTATTATGTTTTCTGTGATGCATCTAGAATCGGTCATAGAGCAGTGCTTATGCATGACAATCACGTCATTGCATATGGATATCGGAAGTTTTGGACACATTAAATGAACTTTCTTTCGCACAACCTATAGTTGGCTACAGTTGTTCATGCTTTGTGTTTTGGAGACATTATCTTCTTGTAGAATATTTTGTGGTATATACTGACCACAGGAGCCTCAGGAATATCTTCACTCATTGGGACATGAATCAATGATAGTGGAGGTGGGTTGAGTACCTATAGTCCATCATTTTCCCGTTTTCTTATATGCCTGGGAAAGGCAACGTTGTGGCAGACGCACTGAGTAGGAGGACGCCAATACAGGCAATTCATGAGGCCAGAAGCGAGTGGCGGATTATGGATCTGTTCTCTGAAATGAATTTTGTGGTGCACGACAGATAATGTCAAACATTTCTTTCTTATGTAGTTATTGCCTCTAAGTTTCATGACTAAGTTCTAATGAGGTAGCTATCATATTCTAAAGGCCGAGTCCTACGAGAACATGTGTTATTTTAGGAACCTTTTCCTAGATGGACCTTATGTGAGGGAGAGATCATGTGGTTCTAGGGACTTGTATGGATTCTAGTAGATATACACGAAGAGCTGATGTGAGATTTTCATTCCTCAGTTTGGGAAGTTCATCCTGGCGTTAGCAAGATGTATCGCGATCTACACCGCCAGCATTGGTGGCCAGGTATGAAGAGGGATGTTGCTAGTTTTGTCATGAGGTGTTCCACCTTTCATCAGGTGAAGGTAGAGCACTAGCGACCATCTGATCATTTACTAAAGCTACCCATTACCGAGTTGAAGTGGAATAATGTTGAGAGGTACTTTGTGACAGGGTTACCGTGATCGCCTCAAGGTAATGACGCATAATGGGTGGTTATTGACAGGCTCATGAAGGTTGATCACTTTTTTCCAATTAAGGAGACCTTCATTGTTGATGAGCTTGGAAGATTGTACATCTGTGTGATTGGACGCTCGCATGGGGTTTTGAGTACTATCGTTTCTGATAGGGACCCCACTTCACGTCTCATTTTTGTCAAGGGATATAGAGGTCTTTGGGTACATAGGTACTTTTGAGTATAGCTTACCATCCACAAATAGATGGCCAGTTAGAGCGCACGATTTAGGTGCTAGAGGACATGCTATGAGCATGATTCCTAGGTTTTTTAGCTTCTTGGGAGAGACATATACCTTAAGTAGAGTTTTACTACAATAATAGCTTTCAGAATACAATTCAAATGGCACCTTACGAGGCTTTGTATGGTAGGCCATGCCGAACTACCTTGTGTTGGCTGGAGGCAGGAGAGGGAGTTATGCTGGGACCTCGTCTTGTTCAAGAGACCACAGAATAGGTGGAGTTGATTCGGAAGAGGATGGCTACTACACATTCTCAACAGAAAGCGTATACTGATCAGCGGAGATGACCTTTGGAGTTCAAGGTCGGAGATCGGGTTTTCCTACGCGTTTCCTCGAGGTTGTGAAACAAGATGATCGGTAGACAGGGAAAGCATTCACCAAGATAAGTTGGACCGTTTGAGGTTCTAGAGAGAGTCGGTTTGGTAGCTTATAGGTTTCAGTTACCTCAGAGGTACCAGGCTATGCACGACGTCTTCCATGTTTCTGAGCATCGACACTATTTCTCAGACCCATCTCATGATTTTCAACCTGAGGAGGATGAGTTTGAGTAGGATACATCATTAGAAGATAATCCTATCAGGATTATTGATCGTAGTGCATAGGTACTCCGTCACCCGTCTTTTCCTCGAGTACATGTGCAATGGAAGCATGACCTTGTATATGACAAGAAATGGGAGAGGGAAGCTGATATGCGATCACAATGGCCAGAGTTGTTCGAGGTTTTTTATTCACCACTTTGTTAGAGAAATTCGGGTACAAAATTCTTTCAGGGGTGAAGTTTTTAAGAACCCACACCTTCTTTTCAGGCATGTTTTTCCTTTTCTGGTCATTTTTTGGAAAAAGAGGAGAATCTGGAAATTATCTATGTATACGCCATATACTTTATAAGTATACATTGTGTACATCAATGCCACTGGAAGCCCTGTGTTGGACATGAAATGGCCACACACAGGGCTCTGTAAGGGTGACTTGGAGGCCACTTAATGAGGAGTACATAAAAGCCTAGTAAAACACATGTACACCAAAAGTACAAGCCGTGTACTTTATTTTTTTCATTAAATGGACTGGGGCCGCGTCTTAACCCCAAAATACCTTCTTTCCATCTTCATCAACTGAGAGCAATGGTGTGACCATAGATCTTCTCCAAGCTGCTGATCCGTCATCGGTTATCTTAATCAAACACCATTGGTTGGAATAGAATCACAACAGTGAGTTCTTGGTTCTTCTTTCACGAAGTTTCCCGATTATTTCTCTTATGAGAGTTATCGTCGGTTGAATTTTTAAGAAATTTTTGTATATCTACTCCATTCTTGGCCAAATCACTGGCTGAGGTTCATGTATATCAACCTCCTAGGATCGAGGTAGGTGGTTTGTTGTCTTACATTGAATGTCTTTGAGTTTTTGTGCAAAGGTGATAGATTCCCTTGTTTTAGGTATCTCGAGTTATGGATTTTGGTCCTATTTTTTAATTTCCTTACATTTCCTGTTAGAATAAGGTTAATTGATAGTAATATATGCTTGTTTTCATGTTTGAGGATCACCCCATGGGTGTTATCCCAGTTTGGTTGTTTTTCATCATTTGGCTCTGTTTTCCTCCAAGAAAAAACCTTATTGCAATTGCTAGTTTTCTTGTTATAATTAATTGAAAGTATTTCCTATTGTTTATATGCTTTTGATTCATTGTAGCTATTATCCAAGTAGTTTTTTTTACTTACTTAGGGATGCTGATAGTCTATTACGCATGATTGGCTGACTCAAGGCTGTGAGAACCTGGTGCAGGAGACCAAAGCGGGAATAGACGGTTTAGTGCATCCGTAGGGGTTCTATTGGAATTAGTTTCATAGGAAGGACCTAAATGAATAAGACATTGTTTTTAAAAATAGGGTCCTTAGTTTAATCACTTATCGAGAAAACAAGAGTAATTATACGTAAGAGCTTCCTCAGAGTGTCTATAGCAATTATTGCAAGACCACATGGAAATTGATAGTGAGAGCATCCCTGAGTGTCTGTGCCTTTGTAGGATTACCTGAATGGGGGGTATAGTAGTATGATCTACCTAGAGAGCCAGTGTGAATATTTTTTGTTTGGTTTTGATGAGTCCACCATGCCAAAAAAACAATCTTAGGTTTTGTGATGCTTGTTGTTTAGGTAGTCTGCTGAGATACCTATTGTGTTACTTTCTAAGCCTTGGGAATATAGAGTTTTTTTATAGATTCCTTGGTTGATAATTAAATGTTTTAGTTAAATTAATAAATAAATGTAAATGTATATTTGTAGGAGTGTTTATTTTAGTGTACTCGTGATTCTTTACTTCATCTATTTCCATTAAATTTTCTACATTGCTCACTGACAGTAGGGCAAAGATCTTGTGGTGGTTGCCTATTGGGACTAGTCTGAAACCCTGTTTGGGTCCTGCTTTTCAGCCTAAACAGGTTATATGGTTGCATGTGTTGATAGGTATTGTGGCACTTTCTAATTCAGGTACATGATTGCTGGTCAGAGCTGGAGAGAATAGAACTGATCTTAGTCTTGCGATGTTGCTGGAGTGGCGGTTTACTTTTTAGTACTTAGTTTCTCAATTGTATTTCAACACATTTTTATGTTTTTTTTTCTTTAGATACTTTTACCTGGTGCATCATTATCATCATTATTATATATTCATTTTATCCTCTATTAATTATCATATATTGTATGTTTTTTACTACTTCTACTATTGAATGTTATTTCCTTTCCCTTGTATCCTTTACCATATGAGGTAATAGTGTCTCCAATGACCCACCGAGGCCCTCCATACTAGTCCACAGCCTTTGGCGTTTGTAGAAATGCACTTGTGGTCATGTGGTGAACTGGGTATGGAGTACCGGTTTAGAGGCTCTGGATTCGAGTTGTCACAATAGAGTATATATATATAATTAAAAATTAGGTTATTACTATTTATAACAACTTTTTAAATGGCTAGTTTGATAGGTCATGGTGCTCTTTAACTCAGTATTGGGTACATTAAACTCTATTGTATTATTCAATGAGAAATGTTTCGTGGGAGCTTGTGGTTTTACACTATTCCCTCATTCAAAAATTTGAATTATCACAATTTGAAATTGTTCTTTGAAAATAATAGGTAAAAATAAAAAATACTTTTGTGGAAAACTTGCATCAGAAATATAGTTATTAAAATTTAGTCTTAAGAAGAGATAATTTGAAATGAAAAAGTCAACACAAAATTAGGATTTTGATTAGAATAGCATTAGTGGAAATTATAGAAACATAATTGGAAGAAAAATAAAAATATTTATAGGGTGTTATTGAGATCCTAAATCAAAAAAAAAGTAAAATTATGGTCCTCAAAGCCATCAATCTTTGATGATTTATCATATAATCAGTTAAAAAATATAAGGTATTAGGATAACATATTTTTGGTTTTCTGAACCCATCCCTAATGTTTATGATTTAATTTCATTCCAGAATAAGTGAAAAAAATATAAATGACTAGTAGAGTTCCATACATTAACTAATTTCTACAAAAAACACATATTTCACTCCAATAGATAATAGAATTAAAAAATATTCTTCTTATCATAATCATAAATGGTTAAAAAATAATGAATTTGTATTTCATTTGTCAGAATATTAAAAAAAAGTCATTATACAAACCATGACATCATGTAGGCTCATGGTAGGTGATTCAACCGTGTCTCTCTTTGATTTTGGGTTCATGTCTCATGGACTTTTCGGATGTGGTGGGTTGTCGCTCAATATCCAGGTTGTCCTTATTATAAATATAAAAAATAATCTTATGAATTGTTTTAACCATAAACAATAGTAACCAATGTCCAAAATAATAAATTCTAACCATTTTACTTATCAAAAATACTTGTTTCTAAAATAATTGTCCTAAACTAATAAGGAAAGTCACATGACATACATGTGAATACCTTCATCGTGTATTCTCATAAGACGTGGTTAAACCCACAATTTCCATAAAACCTCATTGATTACATTCATGCTCTATTATTCTGTATAAAATACTTGATATATTCATTATATCCAAAAAAAATTAACACTCCAATAGTGATGGAGTAAACAAACCATTAATCAATTTATAGGTAGTCAATAATATCCAATATACTTTATCGAACTCAATTATCTCTTATTCCAAAATCATTACCTAAGAATAAGAAGTATATTAAGGTTTATCATTCTCTAAAACATGTATTTTAATAAATTTATTACATGAAAATCTGTCACATTAGTTGGTACCATACAATCTCAAATCCTTAATGAGATAGTACTACAACACTATCATTATTTACTTCCATAATTAATATAACTGGTACATCAATGATACATCACTCCAATTATGTAATTATTTAACAAAAACATTAGAATAATAATAATTACACATCATATGTTGTAGTATCATAACATTATTATTATCCAATAGCCTAATTTGGGGAATACTTTGATAATGTTGACATTTGATTCGGGTAGTTTCCCAACTCATTGCATATAAATTATTATATATTTGAAATCATTTTCTTACCCTTGAAATCATGAATGTTCTTTCATTCAAATCCACAAATATAAAATACTATCATTCCCTTCAAGAATTTACCAAGGTTATTCTTTCCACAAATATCACATGGGGAAAATACTTATTTCTATTCTTCCCTTTATCCATCATTCACTATACATTCCGTTTTTTCTCTAGCTTCCCTTCAAAGATGTATGACATAAACAATTATTTAATTATCATCTAAACACATGAAAATATTTCATCATATAATGAAAATATGTGGGAGACTATTTATCATCTAAATTATGGATTAGGACCATTAAATATATGATCATACATACTCTTTGGTTCATGCGTATTTCTAGAAACCTCATTCCTTCTACTGGGAACCATTTCTAAAAAATATCATACACTATGTCAGTTTATAAATCAAAATGCATAATTCCAAACATGTAAAATACCTAACATAAATTTAAATGTTATCAATATATTGAAAAATAATAAAGATTTTTTCTTTGAGAAATTATTTTCTCATAAATCATTAATAATAGTTTGTAATGAAAAATTTAATTATCCTAAGCATATCCCTGGGGAGTGTCAAAAGCAAGAGTGTAGCAAGGCCTGCTATCGTGTACCCCGATACCCCGGGTCATTCCCAAAACTCATTGTCAGAGTTTTCACTCCTAGGTACATCTATGACAGAGCCACATCTACCTTCTCATATACAGACACAGATGTATTTTTGGAAAACTCACAAAATATCTACATTACCAAAATTCTAAGACGTTTTTCTATACCAATACTCAACATTTATCATATGGTAGTGTTATCTAATTAGATTTTATCTAAATCTAGTTTCCAATATTATTGCTATACTTTCTTTGATACAATCTGTAACGCCCCACCTCCAAAACACATGAACCGATGCATTATTTCAATACATTAACATGATTACAAGGAATCATGTCCCAAAAGACCGATCAGTTTAGAAGTCACGGAAAGTAGATTACATACATGAATGTTAAATTAAAAATTAAAGCATAAAACAAATCCTAAATAAACTGTTGAAAATGCCGTTGTTATGCTAGATTAACCCTATATATCAATAATAATTCACTTCTTGGAATCCTCAGAAAACAAACCATAAGAAAGGGGTGAGATTAGATGCTCAGTAGGGGTAATTAATTTAGCAAAATCTATAATCTTTTAATTAATGATGTGTAACAAAAATAAATTTTAAACATAAACATGAACAGAATATGGAGAAAATAAATCAAAATTACTATATAAACATGAAAATCTATATTATACTAGTAGAATAACCACATGTAATAATTAATTCTAGAATGAGGGAAATCTTAATGTCTAACATCATTACCACATAGTCAAGGACTCGTTCCAAGACTAAAAATAAACTTTTCATCATGTCCTCTAGAAAAGACATTAATTTGTCTAATGTGACCTACTGAGGCATCGAGGGGAGATAGCAAGTCCCACCCAGCACATATTAAGTCTATTGCATTACTCAGATGAAAATGTTTAAACATAACATATAAATTCATATTAAAACTAGAATACAAAATTTCTATACATTTACCATAAACCATGAATGGTATTATAATAAATCATCATTAATCAAAAATAATATATACTAAAGGTTGTCGGCATAGTTGAAAAAGATCTGTACAATTTTTTGAGAGAAATATACCTCCTTGTGAAATCATTTAAAATTAAAAATTTATAAATTAATTCATTAGAAAGATAATTTTGAATAAAATTTTCAAATAAAACATTGAAACATTTCAAATGAATTTACATTTTAAAACAATCATGTCTATATTAATAAATCCTTAAAATTATTTTTGAAAACATAGACATTAATGAGAATGATTTAGAAGAATAAATATTGAAAACATTTTATATGATTTATTAATTAATGTGATGATTACAAGAATCATTTTGAATTTAATTTAATTAATCAAGGACATGGAATGTAAATATGTCCCAAAAAATACTTACACATAAATAGACCTGGATAATAATGAGATTGAGGAATTAACCATTACATGGTACTTTCCTTTAGTTGAGGGTATGATTAACCTCTTGTATAATGACAATAATATGTTACTAAAATATAAGAGAACCATATTCATATCTATTATATCATGAATGTTTCATTTTATAATTTATACTACCCATTTAATAAAGATTTCCATGTTAAATTAACATTTTAGGTAATAATTGCTTTCTTTATCGTATGTGTTTTAACTTATTATTCTTGATCGTATAACATAGATCATGATTTCTATACTTCAAGAATATAAAAAATTATTTATATGTCATATATATTTAAAATATCAATATGTAAAATATATTGATATATGAAATAGAAAACACTGTTTATGGAGATTATATGTCCTACGTACGGATAAACATTGTTTATGGTTTCATATCGTATTGAACGAAAGTAACTGAAGATGATATATTTCAGTATATATATATATCCATTTGAATTATTATGTCATATATTAAATTCTTATTAATAATATATATTTTTATAATCATCGTTGAATGGTGAAAGTTGAAATGGATCTCATCACATTATGGAGACGACAAACTGTACACAAACATGAGCGATGATATCATTTCCTTAATGAGAAAAAGGTGTGGAATATTATGGTATATTAATTTTAGAGAGAAATTGTCATTTTATTCTCATTCTTTATACAAAAATTACTCATAATTATATCCATCCAAATAACATAGTTTTGAATAACAAATTACACCACGACGTGAAGATGGTAAGCCCTACGTACTCATTCATGGTTACAATATCATTCAAATGATGGATTGAATATTGAATTTGGTTGTACCATATTTATAATAACATCATAGTATGTATAAGTAACTGGAATTATTATTTTTTAATGGAAATAACAATTAAAGAGAAAGTGGAAGATGAAAAAACATTGAATGATGTGATAAAATAATTACCTCTTCTTTGGCTGTTTTACTATGATTTGAACATAACAGATCCTTATAATGTCTTTCTACTCATGGTAAGGCCACAAGGATGAATTTATGAATGTTGGGAGGATATTTGGGCAGGGTTTGACCTATTCAAATAGCTTTGTAGGTGTGATTTTGAGAGATGTGTAAGTATACTTTTATAAGAGAGGTTAGGGTCACTTTAGGAAAAGTATGAAATGTTATTTTATTATAAACACATTTTCGCTTTCTAGTGGCTCTAAATTGATTTATTTATAAGGGGAGGTGGGAATGGTTCTAAACCCTCTCAAATAATAGGTTTATGAAATGTTTAGGTCACTATACCAACCATATCTTTTTTATTTAACTCTATGTTAAATTGTTCAACATTTACCATGTATTTTTGTCTTATTATAAAAATGGTAAATAAACATACTATAAATATTCAAGAGAAATCCATTTTGTTCGTTATTGACATATCAAATCTTATCTAATCCCATTGGCTAAACCTTATGTTTTTCGAAGTATTTTATCAGGAAATAAAATACTATTTGTTTTAAAAAATAATCTATGTATATTTTGACATAATTTAGTATTAGGTTTTTGTGAAAGTCATAAAATCATGATTACATAAAAAAAATACATTGAATAAACCCTAAAATGTAATATTCACCTAAAAAATTCACGTATGGCATCAAAATGCACAATTTACATTAATTTGGATATTTATATTATCATTTATTGTATTCATTCATTAATAAGGTAATTACTACATCATCATTGTGTCAAATATAAATTTAATTTTTTAATGTCAAAAAATTGTAAATAAAATATCATGATGTTGAAAATATTCATTATATATATAACAAATATTTATAGTCAAATTTATCTAATGTATAACTCTATATAAGAAATGTTTTAGTAATTAAAATTTGAATTTAACACTTTTAACTCTTCTTTAAATAAAATAATAATAAATGTCATAATATAATCAATGTTGATAAAATATGACCATATATTACTACTTAGGTTGTTTTTGGTCGAAATAAACATGTCCAATAGAAATAGGATAGGTGTTCGGGTAATTGTATATCATTTTTACCTTCAATCACCCTATTTACATTTAAAAGTGGTAAACAAAATTCAACATATACTATTCACCAAAAATTATTTTCATCCCATTGTAGAACATTTTACACACTAATTTCAATCATGTCTCTTGGATTTTGGATATTCAATTCACCAATGTGGTAAAATTACTTTTTATGCAAATTTGCAAAGGTGCCTAGAAGGAGCGTACAAGTTGTTAAAAAGTTCAATAAAATATAACACATCTAATATTATTATAAAATTAATCCAAGGAATTACATTGAGATAATATATGTATAATGAATTTATTTTTACTTTAAAATAACTTTAAATAAAAATAATAACCATTTAAATAAAAATCCGGTTTTAAATAATAACGCAGTGTTTTCACTATTTATTATAAATTAAAGGTTTTCATCAATATACAAAAAATTAACCATAAGATAGTTTTTATATTAAAAAATGATGTATATTTTAAAAATTTAAAAACCTATAAATTTCATTAATTTATATAAATTTAATTACCATTTTCAAAATTAGAAATCGAGTTTTTGAGAAGTGAAAACTATCAAAAAATTAATATGTTTTTGTGCGCAATGTAAATTTAATATTACTTATGATGAAAAAAATTGGATTAAATGATAAAAATATAATTTAATTATACATCAAAACCATTCGAATATATAATTTAACACTATAAAATGTTCTGATTAAAAAATGTTTTTAAAATTAAAATTTAATATTTTCAATCTTCATGAAAATATGAATGAATCAGAAAACACCAAACATTTATCCAAACATGTTTTTTTCCCTGATTCTAAATAAGTATTTATTTTCATCAGATTTAAAATATAAATGTGTCAAATATTGGATTTAAAAAGGGTTTTCCAATAAAAAATGGAATAAATTTATTTTTGAAATATACATCTTATATCTGAAAATCTAATGTTTCCTTATATTATATCTTAGAAACACAAAATACGAATGTTAATATTACACGAGATATATATGAAATTCAAAATTTTGTTATTACAATTCATAACCACTTTTTAAATGGCTAGTTTGAAAGGTCGTGTTGTGCTTCAACACGGTGTTGCATACATTACACAATATTGTATTATTCAAAGAGAAACATGTCCTGGAATATTTGGGTGTTACATTAATAAAATATGTTATTATAAACAATTATATTTAATAAATTAATATTTTAAAACACTCAAATCAAAATTTATATGATAGAGAAATTTATAACTAGTCTTAGGAATTTTTTACAAGCGTCAAAAACTCGACTTTACCTAAAAAGTGTTTTTTTAAATAAATCTTTATTTTTATATTAAAATTTAAAATTTATTATATTTAGATTATAGTTCTGAAAAATATACAATATAATTGATATAATGACATCAAAATTATATAAGGGTATTTTATGATAATATTCAAAAATACATTGATTTTTAAATGAAATGTATAAATATAGTTTTATCTTTTCAGTATATTTGATGACTTTATATTTATGCCGTAATGATAAAATAATTAATTTTCCAAAATACATGAAAATAAATATTTTCTATTTTCTATATTATGTATTTTAATATATGTTAATAAAAATTTGAAACTATAATTTACTTTTGAAATCCTAAAAAGGAAAAATCAATTTTTTAAACATTACATTATAGAATCATCAATTATTAATTTCAAAAGATAAATAAATGGTGTTCTATATTGATGGTCTAAAATAACTTTAAATGTGACCCAAAGTTCAAAAATTATGTGCATAATATATTCGTATGGCAATGTTTTTTCAATTTACACAACCTAGTTTTTCAAAACTAATATTAAGGAAATATTAAAATTTTCATCTTTTTTTCCAAAAATACACACCCATTTCTCTATATCTTATCAATTTCAATTAATACACCATGAATTTATTATGTTAATTCCTCTAATGATGTCCCCACAAGGTTCCATTACATATTTCATTGATAAACTCTTCATGGCAAGGTAATATTCATTCATTTCACACAACACAAGAACCAAACTTTATTAACGTATTCGAAATAGTATTTTCACTATCTTTTATTACTATTCATTATCATAACATTACTGTAAAATTATATTCTATCAATGGTATACCCATTCCACCTCTATATTTACACATTCCAAAACCATGTTTTGTCCTAATAAAGCTGCCGAATTTACTTCTCAAATTTATATCTGTACTTATCAAATTATTATTGATAATTTTTATTTTGGGGTGAACCCATCCTATTTATTTTAAATTTTTTTTCTTCTATATTTAAAAATTATTTACGTTATTATGTTATTTACACATAATAACCCCACATTCCATTTTTGTTTGCTAAAAAATATATTATGATCTTGTCATTAAAGAACTTTTGTATGTCAATATTTGTGATAATAAACTATTTCATTATTGTTAATAGTTTATGAATGAAAATATTATTATGATAACTTTTATCAAATGAAACTAATACATTTGATAGGTGAACCTTGATATTTCTATAATGAATTGGGTAAAGGCATTAATCATTATATATGATATGTTTTATTATACACAGGAGAATGACCATGGTAATTTTTATTTATGACACCTTGGAAGAAACCATAGTGATATTCTTATAAATATCTCATCTATATGTTATAGCCACATTCAGTGTCATGGTTCGTGTTAATATTAATATTATATTCCCCATGGCATCTATTTCAAGCTTAGTTATTATTCCCAATGATAAATATTGATATTCCTAAGGTCCACATGCTAAATGATTCCTTTTCAAATTCCATTATTAAGACATATGCTCACATAATATATTTTATGTTTGTCTCCAATTTATGATATGTATTAAATGTAAATTATGGTGAACCCCTGAAGATATAATTTAAGGTGATTTAGTAGTGTTTTTATAATCTCATTTATTATGTATCATATTTCCAATTAACTATTAATTAAAATATCATCCATTTGTTCCACATAATGATAACATATTTATTATCAAGTTGGGATGTAATAGTTTATATTAATATAAGGAATAGTTATTTTTTGAAATTATAGATTTTAGACATTAGTATAAAATATTGGGAAAATTAAAAATATATGGAAACATCATGGTAATTGTTAATGTAATAGTTACCTATCAAGATACATCAAGTGGATGCATATATAAAATAGATGTTTATAATGGTAATGCCCAAAATCAATGCTTTTAGCTATATATGAATAGGAACCGATGCATGAAAACATGCCATTTAGCACACTTTTTTTGACATTCTAAGGGATATGTATGGTTAATTATAAGGATTTAGTAAACCTTCATAAAGGATGAATATAAAATGAGATTTTAATTAGATATGACTAATAAAATATTTTGACATTATGTTTTATGATAAAAAATCCATTTTGAATTACATGATTCATAAATTTAACATGATTATCATGAAGTTTTTCTTATTTTAGAATATGTTCTAGCAATTAGGGGGAACCATGAAAATTATGAGTGCAACAGATGATGAAATAATGGTGTTACAATAGAATCATAAATGGAAAAAATAATTAGGATGTTAAATAATCTATATCAATTTATTAAGATTAACATGATTTTGATTGAGATTACATATTCACATAGAAGGGAAAAAATTTCCACTGATTATTTCATGATTCAATGAACACCTTCATTTAGTAGATGTATCTACACATTGATTACTGAAAAATGGATAATATATATAGTAATTATTTTTCAATATTATTTTGTTCTGCGTAGGTCAAACTCATCCTGGAAGTATATCACTTAAAAAGAGAAGTTGTGCAATGGTGGAGAGTAATGAAAAAAATTAAACCAAAAATTTAAAATGATTCTATGGAGGGAGAAGAATTCATAGGAATATTTTTCAATAAATATTTTCCCCATTCAATGATAATGAAAATGTATAAGGAATCGCATGAAATGAACTAAAATGAAAATTAATCTATTGAAGGTAATGAGTTTTAATTTACATGACATTATCAATACACCTCTATCGTAGTTATAGATCCAAATGGAAAATTTTAATGCGTCTTCGGTGGAATGAGACCCACTATTTGGAGGAATCCATCAAATCAAGTCTATGAGACATTTGCGGAGATAGTGTACAATTAAAAATATATTAATTTGAGTTTAGAGAGACATAATGGTCACTAAAGTCAAATTAGAAGAACAAAGAAATAGATTCAAGCTATGGGAAGACCATTAAATATATAAGATGAGGAAATAAAGTTCAATATCACATGTTTAATAACATTGTAAGGAATCATTTATGGAACTAATTTATTTGGATTGTAAGGTATGATAATTGTGAAATATATGGACATATATCTCAGAACTGTCATAGTGATTTGAATCCTCAGCTTCCAAACACTAATAACAAAGGGAATATTGTTCAGGTCCAAATGGAAGTTCATTTATTCACAAGTGTAAATATGTGTAATATTTCCAATAAATTTCCAAATCATAAGATACTACAGGGGAATAACCATCAACCACATAATCGACCAACTGATAGTGGTCCAAAATTTTCTATAATGAATGTTGAATTGCAGGCTTTTAATGATGTGTTAGGTACGCATGTTGTGTTCTCAAAGACAAAGTGTACTTTATTCAATTTTGATTCTACGAAATCATTTATTTTATCCACAATTTTATAGAATATAATATCAATACCTAGAAATATATATGTAGATTAATTAGTCTATAGTCATTGTGGGATTGACCAAGACTCAAAAATTTATATAAACTATAATATTAAATTTGGCATGAAAAATCTCATCATAAATATAGTTTCCATTCCCATGGCTAAATTGAAAAATATACTAGAGATGTAATATATCTCAATGTATAATTATATTATCATATTTTGGAGACATTAAATATTAGCAGTCCTGAATGAAATCCCTAAAATAATATTCAAATGCCATACTTCTCGACTTAGGCTTTATATTGGAGAACCTACCATAAAAATATTTTTAGGGATTATTAGAGAAGTGGGAGAAGTAAATTAATCCATAAATATAGATAATTACACATAAATCAAGAATACATTGACATATTTCTTTAAGTGTTACCTAGATTTCCCTCAAAATGAGTGGTTGATATGTCCATTAATCTCAAACCTGGTTATATGCCGATATCAAAACCCTTTATAAAATATCAATGATAATGTTATAAGAGTTAAATAAAAAACTTCATGATCTCGTAGAAATGGTATTTATCAGACCAATTGAATCTCATTGGGTAGATCATATTCCCTTTTTGATGAATTAGAGTGGATCAGTGAAATAATTCTTTGATTATAGGGAATATAAAAGGATCATTATGAAAGAAAATAACCCTCTATTAATGATTAATTATTTATTTTATCTTCTTTGTGGTGCTCAATTATTCTCTGATATTGAACTCTAATATTGGTATTATCAATTAATAATAAATAAACAAGTCATTCTAAATACCTCCTTCGAACAAATATATGTGAATTATGATTTTTTACAACCTCTATATAGATTATTTTTCCTTGTTTATATATTGATATTATGAATGGAGTATTTATGGAATACCATGTTAAGTTCATGGAATTTTTTATTGATGATATTGTGATAAATTTTAAAATTTAATAAGGTAATGATTATTATATATGTAATATATTGGGAACAATGGGGAATGAGTGTCTATTTTTATGATTTATAAAATGTGAATTATGGTTACAATATGTTCTATTATTTGGGTACAATATATCCCATGTTGGAATCTTAGTTGACACTATGAAGAAAAAGGCCATAGAGGTGTATCCTAATCCTATATTGGGAAGTGAGAATAATTTATCCCTTTGTTTTGGAAGATATTATATGAGGTTATTAAAAAATTCATGACTTTCTATTAGAGTACATTCTTTGAAATAGATAAAAACCAAAGAAATTTAAATTTTTCTCAATTACCGGACATGAAATTTTTAATACTACTACATGGAACACAATTACGAGAGTTTGGAAACATAAATGTGTTTTTTGGATTAGATTGAAGGTCCAAGAAGTTTCTCAGGTTCCCTGGTGAGTTTGGGAAGTGATAGTCAAGGAAACAAAATGCATTGTGTGCACTAATAACGAAACACAATTTTTTTAAAACTCTATTTCCCCCTCCATAAAATATATTTGTATGTTTAGATTTTAAATAAATTAAATTAAATAAATGAAAATGTAATTAAATATAAGTGGGTTCAATAAAAAATTTATTTTTTAATAATAATATTATTATTGTAAATATATTTATTGTTATTACTATGGTTATTAATATTATTATTATTATGAAAATGATGATGATTACTATTATTACTATGTTTTAAGAAAATATTAAAGGGAGCTATCGCATATTCCCCTCTAATATTATGATGAACCCCATCACTTATCAAATGGTGTGTGACACACCCCCTCTCCACAGATCCCTCTTCGCATGTGATTTCTCTCCAGATTATTCTTGTTTTCCATTCGAATAATCTTGATATGGCCTCTCATACCCTTCTCATCAATAACATTGGAAAATTTATCAACTTCATTCATTCGGTATGAGTAAATCCAAAACCTAGGTGGAGGATAACCCAATTTTATAAGTTTTATTATAGTGATACGGTATGTGAAACATATATGGGGACTCCCTTGTTCATATTCCAACATCAGTGCTAAAGTTATAGAATATTGGTTCGATTTGGTTCATTTCCATAGATTTGGAGTAAGGTTTTCCATTATTATTCATTTTTTGTATATATTTTTTAGGTATATCGTAGTTAATGAGTTCTTTGTTATTTCAATTATCTGCATTGAACCTCACAAAAATGTTTTTGAGTCCATTATTATTATTTTTAAAACATTTGATGACTCTGGGAGGGATTTAACTAATATACATAAGTATGTACATGTGTATTTAGATAGATATATATATATATATATATATATTCCTTATACATATTCCCTCATGGTGATGAGAATATGTATAATGAATTAAGGGATATGTATATATTATGATGTAAGAGCCTGATAGTTTGGACAAGATTCAAGTTAATATTTTCAACTGTCGAGTGTTTGTCTTGACTTTTTTACATCCTATGTTAAGATCCTATTACATGACCTTTAACATTATGAATGCATTAATTAATTTACTTATCACTCAATTAATAGATATTAATTGGTGATGTACAATTTTCAAATTTATTGTTTCGTAGATGTGGATTGAGTATGTTCATTAATGAAATGTTCAAAATGAGAAATTAATTTTTTAAGTACAATGACATGATTTAATAACTAAACCCCTCAAATGGATGCATCATTTTGTAATGATAAAAATTAGTGATTAGAATTTTATTTTTCTCTTGGATTATTTCCAAAGTTGACCTTTTATTCATTGATGTTATAGATATGTATGTAGCATCTTTAGAACTAGCCTTCATTGATGTTATGAAAAGAGATTCACCCTTTTCATTATAAGTTTTCATGTAACTATTGTACCATATAAGTGGACACCATTTCCACTCCAAACAAATTGATTAATAAACCATGATCCTCTTAATCAGTTGGAATACTCTATGACAATGTATTTCCCATGTGGTCATTTTCCCTAATTTCCCTTGGTATATTCTACGTAGCACATTAACCCTAATAAATGAAATTCCTTTAGATTATTAACTAAATGACACAAAATAAATGGAATGGATTGACATGATGGACGTCCATACTTATATGTTTTACCTAAATTAATTTAAATTGAACTTATTATGGTGGTATGCCAATTCCTATTATAATAAATAAATAAGACTTATTTATGTAAAATGATTCAATGTTTTGACTTGAATATATTCAATGGATTTCCCCATGGTAGTTTCATTCCATTAAAGGAAATGATTCAGGTGGTCTAAACCTATTCCGCTTTTTTATGATTTAATTTTCTAATGCTTACGAAATATGATTGATTGTTTCGGTATGTCGTGCATGACAAAATAAATTGAATAATACCTATAAAATTATGATTTTACATTTTAAATTAACCCTTAGATTCGCATAGGTCCATAGGATAGGATAATGTAACCTACAATCACATGATATGTGTGGAATCATTATACATTAGTAAGATTTTGTCTGTTTGAATCTGAAGACATAAAATAATATGGATAAATATTTCAATTTTTGGATTAGACTTTCCAATTTTAATAATATTAAATTTTGTGATTTATTAAGGTATAATAACCTTATATAAAATAATTAATAAATATATTAACTTCTTTTGGGTTAAATGATTTATTAAATAGGTTGTATATATTATAATGATAATTAAGAAAATGGATTAATGAAATGAATTTTTTGACAGATGTTATTGTTTATAAATTTATCATTTTGTCTAATTATGATAGTTATGGTAACATTGATATAATAATTTGGATTATTGTTTCATATATTTTTAGCTTATGTGATATCAATTCGATTGATACCTAAGGGGTTGTTACTGTGGGGAATGATGAGTATTTATGGATATGACTCATGTTTAATGTGGATTCCTGATGGATTAGTGCATGTTTTTCTTTACCATATGAGGATGTGTACCATATGTATTTTCTACCTAAGGGTACAGTATATGGATATATCAGATGCATGAGGGATAGATTCATGGTCCGATGGTGTGATGAGGCTTGGTGCATGAATTCATACCATGTGAAGGCTAGTTTTAGTAGTAGTGAATACCTTTGGGAATACTATATGATTATGTTGGATGATTGAGGGTATGATTCATAATCACATGATGCTTGAGGAGATATTATAGTTATTAATAATGGAGATATTTTTGTTAACCTTAGGTAAGGGATTCCTTTTGTGGTAGTTTTAAGTGGTTCATCCTCAATATTAGATTCATTCACTCATCTGGAAAATCCATCATAATGTAGGAGGATCTACCCATAGACATAGATACCTAGAATGGATTCAAAGTATTTTTAGTTGCAACGTTACCTTTTGGGATCATGGTGGAATATTTTTTTATCCATTATATCTTGTTAAATTTCCAGTATATATATACTAACTAATTTACATTAATTAACTTGTAATAGATCGGTAATGAAACCATTGGTTCCAGCCTACTGAGATTTTAATCTCGGAACCTACTGAGGTTTTTCTTGGTACTCTAGTAGATCTTCTCGATCATATGTATTTAGATTCCATTCTTGTGTTATGATATGTACCTGGGAGATAAGGATCATATGAATGGCCTCTAACTCAAGATGCACAATGGGTTTAACATTGTGTTTTTATTTTATTTTTCTAGTTTATATTACATTTACTATATATTATAATCATACATTACACTTATTATTTTATGGAATTGGTTTTGGAAATTTTTCATTTATTATTTTTTTGTATTCTTTCACTTAACTCTATCTTCCTTTTATTATAACAGTTCTACTATTTATTTTTATTTATTATATTAGAAAACATTTTTTACTCTAACATGAGGGTATAGTCTCCCCACTACCACCTCTTTATACACTCACTACTATTTGGAATCATGTGGTCTATATGGAGGGGTTCCTAAGGCCATGTCACCTACATGTCCGACCATCGTCTTAGTAGTGATTCGGGATAGGATGTTACAATATGGTATCACAGGTACGTCCCATTTTTCATAAAATTTTCTATATGTAGATTAGAGAATATGAATATATAATTTCATGGTAAATAGTCATGTCATGTACTCCTCACCCCGAACACAAGAAAATTACCAAGTATCATGGGATGGGATTGTTGTTCATGTTGTTTGATGTTATAGTTGATATGATTCCTCCTTGAGTAACTTGTGTGTTTTTCATTTCTTATTTATTGATAGAATTCATTATATTTTTACCTTTCCCCAGTATTGTATGTATGACTCATTTTATTGATTGCAACAGGATCATAGAAATTCACATGTCATGTATATTCCATGACATTAGTTTTATAAGTAGGATGTGTTCTGTTTTGATTTATGTGCCCTAAGTGATATTCTACTCATGGTTGTATAACATGAATTTCACTCAATATTCCCGGTTGCATGACATCATATCTTTCCTTACCTATGTTATATTTCGTGCTTCTATGATTACATCATGTTCCTTTGTGTTAGCCTCTTGTAGTGATATACTTCTCTAGGTATTGAATATTAAATTGATGGAAAGGGATAATTGGGATTTAATGTAATAAATGGGATCCAATTTTCAATTTAGGATCTGTATAGGCAATCCATGATTTGGGAAATCTAAGACCATATTAAATATAAAGGAATGATTTATTTTGATTTTGTTTAATTTGAAGGGTGACTTTTTTTAAATCTAAAATTAATTTGGGTCTTTCATAAATGCACATTTATACCCACGTGGGTTAGTTTTCACATGTGTGATATATGATTACCCTATATGGGTGTCCTAGAACGTGAATTATTAAGCAAATACCATTGGGATTATTTCTGATGCACTAAGGTGGGCTGAAA
This sequence comes from Viscum album, assembly GCA_963277665.1. Lineage (NCBI taxonomy): Eukaryota > Viridiplantae > Streptophyta > Magnoliopsida > Santalales > Viscaceae > Viscum > Viscum album. The sequence continues at coordinate 2,101,467,156 of OY728128.1, read as the reverse complement.
GGGACCCCCGTAGGTTTCCTTTTCCTTTAACAAAAATGTATGTTGATAAATTTCATTATATATGACGGGATTTCAATTAACATAGAATTTATAAAAAGGATGTTTAATAACACTATCATGTTTTAAATTAAGAATATTTTTAAAAATATTATGCCATGTGTTTTTGTATAAAATGATATTTTATGTTTTGAATTAATTCATTTAGATCATTGATTATTTAAATGTGATTAAAGTTAATTTCATTAAAATGGATCCCTTGGAGGAGTCCTTTGTTTAGCCCTTCGGAAAGGTTAGCTTGATGTTTTCTTTTATAGTATCCTTGGAATAGAAACATGAAGTTTTATATAATCTTTCTTTTCATTTTAACAAAGGATTAGATGATCAAATATTGAGTAGTGTGATTTGACATAGGTTCTAATTACTTTGTGATTGGGTCGATGTTTGTTCTTTTGGATTGGGGAAATCCATTTTGTGTAACACCCTTATATTTAAATTCCTTGGAAAATCATTTGAACATTATGAAACATGGTTTCGTTCATGTGTTGTTATCCATGGTAGGATATATGTCTTTTAAATTACACCCTTCTTCAGACTTCTGTTCATACTTATATTGGAAATTTTTTGATAATGAAAATCATGTAATAATCATTTCATAACATTTCAGACATTCCTAGGGAATTTTCTCCCTTTTTCTGGGTCACTTGAACATCTCTTATTATTCTATGATGGAGGACTTGGTATGTCATCATAATGCTCAATTATTCAAACAGGGGGGAAGGACACTTTACTAAATCTATTTTATGGCCATAAAATACTAGAATCTAGAGGGTTTTTAATATTATGGGTCTTATAAAGGATGTATCATCTTGCTTCTACTCCTCAGGTAGAATCCATTCAGATACATTGTACCACAACGTTTCTAAATGTTGAAAAAAACCATTCGACATTGGTCGAATTTTTGAACCATGTTCTAATAATTCTGTTGGACTCCTCATGTATTCATCATGTTTTAATGATAACAAATCCTATTACTGTTAATTAATCTCAAATTTAACATCTTGTTAATGCTATTCAATCTCAATAATAACTACACATCATGATTCAATGATATAAAATCTTAGTGATGTTAATTACTCTCTTTATTATTTACAAGTCTTATGCATGATCACAAATCTCACTTATATTGTCAAGGATTTATATTTATGTTTTAACTTCTATTAATCTCTAATGATTAAAGCTTAATCCATATTTTTTGTATTACTGTTTAAGTCTAAATATAGATATTTGTCTATTTAAGGACACACCGTGAACCGGACACCGTGACACAGACATCGTGACCCAGACACCGTGACCCAGACGTCGTGACCCAGACACCATGACATAGACACCGTGACCCAGACACTGTGACCCAGACACCGTGACCCAGACACCGTGACCCAGAAACCGTGACAAGGAGACACCGCTAAGCAGTCACCGTGAAACACATACCATGGAGCACATACCGTGAACCACATACCGTGAAGACCATACTGTGAATAAGAGACCGTTTAGACCCTCACTGTGACACCGTTTCTTAAGTTTATGAAAATATTAATTAAATAATGCTAACAGTCATATTTGATGTATGTAATGAAATTAATGTTATTTAATGATAGTTTTTGGCTTGTCAGAAAACCTTACCTCATACTTATGGAAAGGGATTCATTCTTATTGACGATGCTAATGGATTAAAAAGAAGTCTTAGCTACAGTAAAAAAGAAGAAGTCACCTTTGACATAAAATATACAACACATGCGAAGTGTTGTGTATAGAACTGAATGAACAATCCTGAGGACAACTGTGAAGAATACATTGAACGATCCACAAAGAAGTTCCAACACATGAAATCCTACACTACTAGAGGAACCAAAGTCTGAAAAACATCTTCCCTCATGTAGAACACAAGCTTGACTACGACACTCTTTGTTTTCAACATAAAAACCAGACAAAGACCTAGAAGCATTTCTGCTGAATCCAACGAGTCTAAAAATTCATTTCTAATCACTAGAGATTTCTAAACTCTTATCTGTTCTCTCTAAGTGATTTGTTTATTTATTTTCGATCAGTGTGGTGTACTCTGTATATCTTACACACACACACACACTGTCTCTTACACTGAACTGGAGGATATCAAGATCCTCACTCCAAAACTCTTAACTCTTGTTTACCCACGACAATTGTGGAAGAGTTCCTTGTTTGGCCTAGTCTTTTTTCCCATGAAGAACTTTGCTAGAGGTCCTTGCGTGGTCTGGACTGTTTTGTAAACTTTTGTTAACCATGATCTAGGGTGTGGATAAAATTTTATATAAAATTTAGAGGACTAAGTCTCGACTTCATATTGAACCTCTTGTTATATATGTTGTGAATATTTAGTTTATGTTTATAGTATACTACATATATCAATTATATTCTATTCATGTTACCTTAAAATAGAAACCCATTTCACAGTTACTTTGATAGTTAAATTTGCATGTGTTTACACTTATTGTAAATCAGTAGGTTAATTTCAAAAGTTAGTTAAATCTTGTTGTAAAATTATCTGAAACCTAATAAATCTTTGAGAATCTAAGTGAACATTTAAAATTTGTATAAATTAACTACAGTTTTTCATGTTCTATAAATTGGGGGATTATAATAGACAATATTTTAACATAAATTTTTATTGGAACTCAATTCACCAACCTATTGAGTATCCACTCTGACCAACATTTGGTATCAGATGTTGATTTTTTTGATTAAGGATATACTCTATTTTTCAACTGTGATGTTAGTTTCATCTTTAATGGTCTTAAATTTCAGTTAGTTATAAATTTTATCTCTTTAAAATTTATTTTCTAAAATCTAGTTATGGATAATAGGTTAGATGGTGCTGCTACTAAACGACCACCATTCATCAATGGAACCATCAATGCCCAGTGGAAAATGAAAATGAAAATTCATTTTGATAGTATGGGTTTTGATATCTGGAATGCTATAGAATCTCAATATAAAATTCAAGAAACTGAAAGAACAACATCGGATGAACCTAAAAATACTGTTTACAATAATAACTATTAAGCTATGAATTCCATGTACTGTGCTTTAGGAGATGAAGAGTTTCATATAATTTTTTCCTGAAAACTGCTTATGAAATATGGGATACTTTGAGTGTTTCACATGAAGGAACAACCAATGTTATGGAAATGCGATTGAATAATTATACTATTAAATATGAAAATTTTAAAATGAAGACTGATGAACATATTTCTAACATGTATCAAATGTTTAATGAGATAGTCAATACAATGATCTCACTCGGAAAGGATATTCCAGCAAAGGAACAAATCATGAGAATCTTGACATGTCTACCAGAAAGATGGAGGCACACTTCTGTTTCAATCAGAGAATCATGTGACATTGGATCTCTCCCTGTACAAGAGCTTATTGGTAAATTAATGATGTATGAGAATAAACATAAGGTAAATAAAGAATAAGATGATGAACAAAAAAGAAGATCCATAGCTTTCAAGTCTACTACCTCTAAGTGTAAAGACAAGGAGAAAATGAAAATACAAACTAATAGTTCAACAAGTGAAGATTCAGACTCTGATAGTGATGTTGAGATGGCTCAAATAGCCAGGAGATTCAAGAAATTTTATAGGATGAATAAATTTTTCAGAAAATAAAATTACAAGGGAAAGTATGACAATAAGGGACATTGAATGAAGGAATAGAAAAAGCCAGATAAAAGTGATGAAGTTGTTTGCTATGAGTGAAAAAGAAAAGGAAAAATTAAAGAAGACTAGCCAAAGCTGAAATTAAAGAAGAAATATGAATATAAGGACAAGAAGTACAAGAAGGATATGAAAAAATCCTGGAGTGATTCAGAGGACAGAACAAGTGAATCTGAAATTTTTGATTCTAGAAAGACCATGCCAACATGTGCTTCATGAACAACACATCTGAGGTATCTATTTCCCATATCCTAAATGATTATTATTCTTGAAATAATAGTGATTCAAACAATAATGGAAATATGTCTAATGATGAAATGTTTTAATACTGTAACATGGTGGAAGAGACATTCAGTGAGCTTAGGGATAAATACAAATCATTGGGGAAATAACATGCTCTCACTACTACTGTTAAAAACGAATTTACTATTGAAAAAGAGGAAGATTCTCAACTGTTAAAGGAAAACACTGAACTGAAAATGTCTAATGATCAACATAGAAAATACTTAGGGAAGTTCACAACTGTAAATGACTCTATTACTCAAATTCTAAGAAATAAATTGGAAGCTAAATACACTACTCAAATAGGCTACAAACCTGGACAGAGACAGATTACTAAGAATATATTTATTCCTAAATTTGGACAGAATACTTCTAGTTCAAGTTCTGAAAATTCATTTTCTTCAACTGGTTACTCATATAGTTATAGATCAAATAGAGTTTATATTTCAAAATCGATTGACTCAAATTATACGAGACACAGAAGACAAATTTTGGTTCCAAAATCACTGATTTCTAACCTTTCTGGACCCAAGAAGATCTGGGTACCAAAATCATATTCTATCTAAAACTGTTTTGTAGGAACCCTTCTTGAAGAGTTCCCACATGAAGACATGGTATTTGGTCAGTGGATGTTCAAGACATATGTTTGGGGATTACTCATTCTTCATGAGTTTAATAAAGTTTGATGGAGGCTATGTCACCTTTGGTGATTATTTGAAAGGAATGATCATCGGACTAGGGCAGATTGGTAACAATGAATCAGTTTTAATCTCTAAATATTTATTTGTTGATGGACTTTAATATAATCAATTAAATATTTCCCAATTTTGTGTTGATGGTTTTAATTTCATGATTGAAAAATATTCTTGTAATTTTTTTAATTCTAAAAATGTTTTAGTATTTTCTGCTTTAATAAATAATAATGTTTATGTTGTTGATGTGAATTCTTTAGCTAAACAAAATGTAACTTGTTTAAATGCTTTTCATAAAGAGTCTTGGTTATGGAATGAGAGATTAGGACACTGAAATATACACCCACTTAGGAAACCTACTAGAAAGAACTTAATTAAAGACTTACCCAAACATGATTTTCCAAATGAAAAAGTGTGTAATCCCAGTCTAAAGGGAAAGAAACACAAAATCTCTTTCAAACCAAAGGCAGAAGATTCAACTTCTCAACCACTTGAGTTGTTTCACATGGATCTGTTTGGACCATCTAATGTTTCAAGCCTATATGGGAAGCACTATGTCTATGTCTTAGTAGATGACTTTTCTAGATATACTTGGGTATACATCATAACTCAAAAAAGTGAGGCTTGTTCTTATTTTGTTAAATGTTACAAATCTATAGAAAACCATTAGTAGACTAAAGACTAAAACCCTAAGAAGTGATCATGTCCGTTAGTTTGAAAATAAAGACTTTGAATCTTGTTTCTCACACAATGGGTATAGTCACAACTTTTCTGCTCCTAGGACACCTCATCAGAATGGTGTAGTAGAAAGAATAAACAGAACCCTGCAAGAAATTTCTAGAACTATGCTTAATGAGTATGACCTGCCTATTTACTTTTGGGATGAAGCTACAAATACATGTTTTTATATAAATAATAGAGTCTTAGTCAGACATGTTCTCAAAAATACCCCTTATTAACATTGTAAAAACTAGAAAACCTAAATTTAGTTACTTTAAAATCTTTGGATGTAATGTTTTTATTGTTAATATAAAGGATAATCTGGAAAAGTTTTCTTATAAAAGTTATGAAGTAGTTTTTTTGTTATTATTTAACTAGTAAAGCCTACAAAGCTTTCAATAAGAGAACCAAGAGTGTGGAGGAATCTGTTCACATCATGTTCGAAAAAACTGATCCATAAGAGCATAAAACCTCTCTTGAAAATCTTGAAGAAAATTTTGACTGTTCTGGGCGTTAATGACATATCTAAAGAACCTGCTATGAAGACAAATAGTTCTGGAATTATTCGAGAACATACTCATAATGAATCTAAACCTATAGATGAAACTGAAATTTCTAGTCATACCTTTACTAGATCAACTATAATTCTAAAGAATCATCTATTAGATGTTGTTGTAGGGAATCTGGATAGAGGGGCACAAACTAGAGATTCTCTTAGAAATCAGGTTGAACATCAAACCTTCTTGTCACATCATGAACCTAAAAACATGGATGATGCTATTAATGATGAATTTTGGGTAATTACAATGCAAGAAGAACTCAATCATTTTGAAAGAAATGATGTTTGGAAAGTTGATTAATTACCTAAGGACACTTTTTCCATAGCCACTAAATGGGTTTTTAGAAATAATGTAGATGAATCTGTAATTATAATTAGAAACATGACTATATTAGTTTCACAAGGCTATAGTCAAGAGGAAGGAATTGACTATGAGGAGACTATTTATCCTGTATCCAGATTAGAATCCATTAGGATTTTATTTCCTTATGCAGCACATCTAAATTTCAAACTATATCAAATGGATGACAAGAGTGCATTCATAAATGGATATATTACTGAGGATGTTTTTTTGAACAACCACCTGGATTTTCAAACCCACATTTTCCAAATCATATTTTCAAATTATCAAAATCTTTATATGGTTTAAAACAAGCTCCAAGAGCTTGGTATGAAAGATTATGTACTTTTCTAATTTTTAAAGGTTTTACAAAAGGTATAGATGATACTACTCTTATTATAAAATGTATTTCTAATGATGTTTTAGTTGTAAAAATTTATATAGATGATATTTTTTTGGATCTTCACAAACTACACTATGTACTAATTTTTCTAAAATGATGCATAATAAATTTGAGATGCGTTTAATGGGAGAACTCAAATTTTTCATTGGATTTAAAATAATTCAAAATGATGATGGAATTATTTTTACTCAATGTAAATATACTAGAGATCTTTTAAAATGTTTTTTATTGGATAGAAAAAAAAGTAGTGACACTCCCATGAGTACCACCTATATGTTGGATCTTGATGAAAATGGTAAATATGTTGATCAAACCACTTATAGAGGAATTATTGGAAGTCAACTATACATGACTGCTAGTCATCCAAATATTATGTTATGTGTGTGTATGTGTGATCTTTTTCAAGAAAACCCTAAAGAGTAACATTTAAATGTTGTAAAGAGAATTTTGAAATACCTCAAGAATACTACCAATTTGTCACTGTTCTATCCCAAAGGACAATCATTTGAACTATTCAGTTATTTTGATGTTGATTTTGATGGATGTAATTTAGATAGAAAAAACACCTCTAGAACATGTCATCTTTTATGCAAGTCGCTAGTATCATGGTGTAGTAAGAATCAAAATTTTGTTGCATTATCTACTGCATAAGCTGAATATATAGTTGCTGGCAGTTATTGTGCGCAAATTTTGTGGATGAAACACACATTACTAGACTATGGATATCAATTCAGACATGTCCCAATAAATTGTGACAACACAAGTGCTATTAACATTTCTAATAATCCTGTTTCACATTCTAGGAAAATACATATTGATGTAAGACATCAATTTTTGAGGGATCATTATCAAAAAGGCCATATCACTTTGGAATTCATTGGTACTGAATATCAACTTGAAGATATATTCACTAAACCATTAAATTCTGAAATATTAGACTACATAATACATTATCTTGGTATGATTAATCATAAATAGATATCGTACTAATAATAATTTTTAATACTTTACTATTTTACCTTACAGTTTCATGGTAACTATTTCTAAGATATTGTTTCATGCTTACGGTCTCACCGTTAACACCTTGTGGTCACGGTCTATCACCGAACTGTCTCACCGTGATGACTATTTTTCATCACACCGTAATGCCTACTCACAGTCTCACCGTGAAGATTATTTATACTATTATTTTAAACCATATCATGGTAATTTTTATTTCACCGCTATTTGATTTCCCGCATTTTTATTTTTATGACGTTTGATATTTCCAAATGATATAAATTAAGGGTTTCTTTTGATTCCTTACCCGAACTCTAACAGAAATTTTCTCATTCTTGTAAACATTTTCCTCTCTCACCTGATCCATCAGTGGATGCCTAGGATGAAGCGTCCGTCTTCAAACTCATTTGAGAAGCGCCGCTCTATGAAGTAGATGAGAATACCCAGGAAGGCACCTGAAGGACCCCTGAACCCAAACCTTGTTAACTGCACCGTAGCTCTTGAACAAGAGGTCTGCCCTGAGTGGATGTTGTCTAGTAAGTCTTTAATCCTAAAAATCATAAGAGAACAATGATGGTTTTATTGGTTCTCTAGAAAATATAGACCGATTTACCCGAGATTGGTATCTCAATTCTACCAATATGTGAAGTTTTCCTTTGACCTTGGAGAATGATTTATGGTGATAAGATGGACAAATGATCAGAAGTGTTCCTTCTCATCGAGGCTGTGGGTTGCATGCCTAAGGATTCTTCATGAATGTTTTTGTGAGGATTACCAGAGAGACAATCCTCCATCATATGATATCTTCAATCTGGAAAATGCCTGGAAAATCTTGACTAGAAATGGCACCAAGCGAAGTGCCATAGCTGCTAAATTAGATGGGGAGACAAGAATGCTATTCAAGTTTGTTCAAAATTTGATTAGTCCAAGAAAAAGGGATTTTGCTATGATGATGTATCAGGATTTGTTCCTGATTCAACTGTTGAAAAATGGAAATAACATAAATCTTTGCAAATATGTTATTAACCATTTATGTGAGCTGATTAAAGTCACTTCCAATTACACCTCCTTGTTTTACTCAATGATGATGTTAGCCATGCAATTTTCCAATGAATGGTTGGACCGAATGAAAAATATATAGAGGACTTTGATTTTTGTTAATCCAAGCCTATCATAGGAAGGAGGAAGATTAGTTGGAACCCCTGGAAGATGAAGTGGGTTGAGGATAATGATCAACTTTATAAGAAGTTTAATACTGTTGAATATCCAAGAAGACCTAAGAACCTAACTGATCCTAGTTTGGAACCAGATGAAATGGCTGAGTACCCAAAAGAATAATAAGAAGAAGAGTAAGTGGTAGCTGAAGTACCACCTAGAGAAGAGGCTGAATTATCTCAAGAGGAAGCAGCTCCTGTTGAGAAAGAAAATACTATTGTCCCTACTGATGTTCTTGTTGAAATGCCTTCATGGGAGGAAGTTGTTGTTGGTTTTAGAGAAGAGGATGCTGCTGCTTCTAGTGAGGATGTCAATCCAGAAACTCATCCTATGGATGCAAGAGAATTGGTTTTTCTGGATTTAGAGCAGCATGAAATGGTAGAGACACATCCTGTTGAAGAGGATCTCTCTGTTGAAAAAGAAGAGGGTTTGGAAGCACAAACAGTGGATCAATCGGTTCCGGAGTACATATCCTCTCCTGAAGAGAGGTTGGAAATTGCCTTTTAGCTCGCAAGGTAAGAGTTTGTTGAAGAGATTAGAGATGATCCCATGGATCATGACCCAATTCCTGAACCTCTAGAATCTGAAATGGAAGCTCATTTTGAGGGGGAGGAACCTCAAAACCTTGAGGTTATAGAAGTTGGATCTGCTAAAGCCTCTCAACCTACTGTCACATTTTTTTGTGTACACTCGGTATGAATATTCATGTTTTTATGATATGAGTGACTCATAGAAAGTGACTGGAACTGCTATAGATCTCTCTTCTTTGTTTCAAATGAAGTCTGTAGCTTATCCAGAACCAGAACCAGAGCCTCATCATGAATCAGAATCTATGTCTGAAGATGAATCTAAACAAAAACCAGAACCTGTTCCACTACCTTTAATTGTACTCTTACCCAAGAAACACTCTTTTGTAACTAATGATGACTTGAAAGTATTTGGAGAAACTATCTTGGCTGGTGTTGTGAAGATTTTATCCACTCATCCTCGTCCAGTGACTCAGTGAAGTCAAGAAGATGTCTCAATTCTACTGGAAAATATTATATTTCATATTCAACCAAGGATAATCCATGACAATCAAGATGTAAGGGTTGAAAATAAGTTGATTAGTGCTGATATTGCAAATTTGAATGGTTTGGTCGAAAACCTGCAATTAGAACTGACTTTAAGATCAGAGCATGTGCCTGCTCCTGTTTCTACCCCTCCACTTGTTTCTTCTTCTCCTAAACCAACTAATTCTACCCTTGCTAGAGAGAGTGTGTCTCAAGGGCATCCATATCTACTGTCTTTTGATGAGAATATTGGAAAAAGACACATAAAAATGATGGAATGCATGAGAGAGCTTGTAGAAAATCTTAATAAGCTCACAGATGAGTATATTGGATGTGTGCAAAAAGTTTTAAAATAGCTCAATGTACTAACTGAAGCAGTCAAGGATTATTTTCCCTCTGGTCAGACCTCCATACCTTCTTTGGATGCTTCTATGTTTAGATCCATAATCAAGGAATAAATTCAGAATATTTTCAGTGGTTTAGATCTGTCTCCTCTGGATGAAGTTATGAAGAATAGTGATAGATCACATGATCTTGTTCATATCCATTCTAAGAGAGCCAATGATGATCAACAAGAGATCAACAAGAAAATAGTTTTTTATCTTACCCGGATTTTCTCCAAAAGTGACATGACAAATCAATTTTAGTATCTTATGGAAAACCTGAAAATTCCTCCTATAACTCAAGATTTTAAAGCTTATGTTCAGAAGCTTACAAAGTTCACCATTCTGTTAGATAAATTCATGGAGAATAAGGATGATTTTGAAAAGGCTATGAAATATGGGGGAGAAATAATTACTGATTTCATCAATCTTTTAAAGTCATATCTTTATGTGCAGAGTACGGCTGTTGTTGCTCTAGCTGCTGCACCCCTTAGACTTGGTCTACCTGCCCTCGCCTCAACAGCCATGTCAATCATTCATGCTCTTTCTCAGATCCAGCCAGTCATTCTTGACCAACCACAACCTAGATCTTTTACTGCTATTACTTTGGATCCATCCATTTTTAAGTTCTACCCTTACCCTCTCTATCTACAACATTTTATTCCTTATTCTACATCATCCCCAGCTCCTGCTGCTGAATAAGGCAAGGAAAAGGTCGATCCCTAAAGACTCCAGTGACTGTTTTCTTTTTGATGGGATGTCTTTTGTTGTTTAATATTTTTATTTCCCCTATATGTTTAATTCTGAACCTTTTTAATGAAAAATTACATGTTTCCCTCATCTCTCTCTACTTTTTGATAATTCCAAAAGGGGGAGAAAAAGTCCAAGTACAACTACAAGTATTATTACTATAATCAGATATGTTATTATCGAATCTATTATTCTCTAATTTTATTATTCTAATAGGCTAGATTATTTAATGTTGAATTTCATTTACATTTTGACTATACATGATTAGTGATCATCAAAAGGGGGGAAATTGTTGGACTCCTCATGTATTGATAATGATTTAATGATCACAAATCCTATTACTATTAATTAATCTGAAATTGAACATCTTTATAATGATCTTTAATCTCAATAATATCTTCACATCATGTTTCAATGATAGAAAATCTTAGTGATGTTAATTACTCTCTTTATTATTTACAAGTCTTATGCATGATCACAAATCTCACTTATATTGTCAAGACTTTATATTTATGTTTTAACTTATCTTAATCTCAAATGATTAAATCTTAATCCATATTCTTCATATTACTGTTTAAATCTAAATAATGATATTTGACTATGTATGGACACACCGTGACCCAGACACCGTGACCCAGACACTGTGACCGATACACCGTGACCCAGACACCTTGACCCAGACACCGTGACCAAGACACTGTGACCCAGACACCGTGACACAGACATCGTGACCCAGACATCGTGACGTAGACACCGTGAGCCAAACACTGTGACATAGAGACACCGTGAAGAACACACCATGAAGCACATAACGTGAAGCAAATACCGTGAAATATTTACAGTGAAGAACATACTTTGAATAAGACACCGTTTACATAATCATTGTGACACTATTTCATAACATTTAGACAATATTTATTAAATAATGAAAACGGTCAGATTTGATATTTTTAATGAATTTAATGTTATTTAATGATAGTTTTTGGCCTGTCAAGAAACCTAACACATACTTATGGGAGGAGATTCATTCATATTTCTGATGATCATGGAATAAAAAGAAGTCTTAGCTACAGTATAAAGAAGAAATCCCCTCGGACATACAATATACAACACATGTGATGTGCTCTTTACTGAACTGGAAGAACAATCCCAATCACATCTATGAAGAAGACATTGAACGATCCACAAAGAAGTTCCAACACATGAAATCCTACACTATTGGAGGAACTGATGTCAAGAAAACATCTTCACTCCTGTAGAACACAAGCTAGACTATGACACTCTGTTTCTCAACAGAAAATCTCGAGAAGGACTCAGAAGCATTTCTGCTAAATCCAATGAGTTTAGAGATTCGTTTCTAATCACTAGAGCTTTCTAAACTCTTATGTGTTCTCTCTATGTGATTTTTTTTATTTATTTTCGATCAGTGTGGTGTACTCTGTATATCTTACACACACACACTGTCTCTTTTACTGAATTGGAGTATATCGAGATCCTCACTCCAAACCTCTTTACTCTTGTTTACCCACGACAACTGTGGAAGTGGTCCTTGTGTGGCCATTCCTGTATTGTGTTTCCCACGAAGAACTGTGGTAGAGGTCCTTGTGTGGCTTGGACAGTTTTGTAAACTATTGTTAAACACGATCCTGGGTGTAGATCAAATTTTATATAAAATTGAGAGGACTAAGTCTTGTATTGAGACTGAACCTCTTGTTATATATACTGTTTATCTTTAGTTTATGTTTAAAGTATAATACATATATCTTTTATATTCCGCTACTGTTACATTGAAATACTAAACCATTTCAATGTTACTTTGATTATTAAATTAGAAAGTGTTTATAGTTATTGTAAATTAGTAGGTTAATTTCAAAAGTTAGTTTAATATTGTGGTTAAATTAACTGAGACCTAATCAATATTTTTGAATCTAAGTGAACATTTGTAATCTGTATAAATTCACTACATTTTAACTTGTTTTATAAATTGGTGGATTTTAGTAGATAATATTTTAACAGATATTTTTATTGGATCTCAATTCACCCCCCTCTTGAGTATCCACTCTGACCAACAGATTCTGTTATTGGGTCACCGTCAAAGTATAGGGATATGAGAATAAAGAAATAATGTCCATCCCAATATTTGGGATATAATTTAGATTCCCAATTTTTTTGAAAAATAAGTCAGTATTGTTTTGGTTTTCGTTCCAATTGTCTAACCATTTCAATATAGGAATGTTCTAATCATACTAATTTTTGAGCACCTATTCTATATAATCATTACAAAAATAGGGAAACCCTTGGTTGGGGAGTTTAATTTTTATTCTGCCAAATACATGTCCTTACTGCTATAATTAACACAATATAAGAAGAAAATTTAAAAATGGTTGGGGTTGTTCAAATTCCCTGTAGGATGATAAATGTTAGTGCTTTCATGGTAACGTGATGTTGATGAGGTTATTTATGTATGAAATCCTTGTTGAAATACCATGATCATCTGTGGAATTTGGTTATTGAAAATGAATTATCATAGGATGAATTTTGTGACGATGGATATATGATCTGTTAATAATGGTGTGTTATTAAGTGAATCTCAGTTTCTTCTAAGGTATCTTTCTGTAGTTGTTCAACTATTTTCATTCTGGTTACCTTCAAAATCTTCTTACTGTAAAATCCCTTTAGAGATGAGCATATCCCCTATCTTGATTTCATCCATGGTACACTAAGAGAGTGTTGGTCATATTCCACACTGTATTCTAAAGGTTATTTGGTGGTTTATGTACTCTCCCTTGCCACATGTTAAATAAATTGTTCTTATCAATGATTTGATAGTTTTTAGTGATGTTTGGAATCCCGTTAGGGAATTCCTAGGAAGAATTATTATACATAGTTTTTTATTCTAACATGACCACCATGTCAGTACTCCTCTGTGCTTAGTCAAATTGTTGAAGTATATGACATTTCCTTGTAACAATGTCTCTTATAATCATTGTGTATGGAATATGTAGGTGTAGTTCCTTATAATCCATTTAATATTTTATGTATGTCCCATGGAACCCTTCACCTCCCTCCCTCTTGTAGATTTACCATCACTTGTTTCTGGATATGAGTTTTGCCAAACCCTTGGTGGTGGACTACTTGAAATTTTTTGTTTTATTATTGTGTTAGGTTATGTGAGGCATCTATTGGGATTCCTTTATTCATATTATAGAATCCTCCACTAATACCAATGGGGATTGGTTCCATTTTTTTCACCACCATCAATATTAGTAAAAACAGTTCATCCATCATTATTGCTATATTTTAATTTTGGGATTTCACTATTTTTGATTTCCGTGCAGTTTCCATTGAGACTGTCGAACCATAACATGGTGATTTGCTGTTCATGGTAGTGTTGTAGATCATTTACTGAATCTATGATGGGATGTACTATAAAGACCCATAAATTTCTAGGAAATTTTTTTTTCTTAATTTTCTTTTGAATTTTACAAGAACGCAGTTTCTCACGGCACCTGATTCCGAGGCCCGGTGTGCCCGGAATCATTTTCCGAAGTTTGGCTCGGGTACGTTATGTGAACGGACGAGCTGGTTTTTCTATCTTTTGAACCGGTGCCCGGAATCGAATTCTGAGGGCACCAATGAAATCACAGCACCGGTATTCGCTTAGAAACGCCTCTTCCAGAGTTGCGTTTGCTCGGGTGTGGTTTTTAATTTTTTTTGGGCTTAATGTTAAGAAATAAAATAATTTGTTCGACAAACATTATTTTATTTCACATAAGCCACTTGGAAGCCACTTGAAGCCAGTTAAAAGCATCTTAAACTGAGTTGAACCGGATAGGATACTATCCAGAAATATCCTACCCTCTTGGTAGGATATTTGTGAGGTGGGGCCCGCACGAGCCCTGCCGTTTCTTTCCGCTAAGTAACGCACCGACGAAAACCCGTCATTATGAAAGTAAACTGATGCGTTTTCTTAAATTCTTAACAGACCATTTAATTGGGCAGTTTATTTCGTGAATTAAATGGGCAGTTTATTTCGTTAAATTAATTCAACGAGTTAATTCAATCGTCTCTTAACCAGTTTTCAATCCGTTGGCGTAATAATAAAATAAGGCCAGCGGATGACCTCTGGTTATTTGCGCGTTGAGAGGATTTGACAGAATCCTTGTATCTTCTTTCTCCTTCGCGAAGAACGCGAAAAACGCGAAAAACGCGAAGAATGCCGTCATCCGTGGAAATCGACGACGCCCAAATCTGAGTCGTTCTTCCCCGCCCCGATCTCCGATCACCAACCGTTTGAGGTGAGTGATTTCGGGATTCTTCTAAAAGTTCTTTTTGGTTTAAAACGAAACACAGATTTAATTATTTATAATTTAAATCTGTTGTTCTTGGTCCGTTGAGTTCGCCGACTCAACGCTGGATTCCGTGACGACGCGGCGCCTTCCCACGACGACGCGACGATCCCCCTTTTCCGTGACGAGCAATTTCGCGATGAACGCTCACGCGCGATGACTACGAGGTAGGGAATAATTTTGGAATTACCCATTTTTATATTCCCGTAAATGTTTCTTTAAAAAGATAAAGAACCAGATTTGTGAACAATTTTAAAATTATTAATATTGTTGTTTCTTGTGTGGAATAAAAATTCCCCCGTTGTTTATATCTAACGCGGAGGGTGCGGGCCAAACGAACACGGCCTGATAACCCTCTGTCGTTCTTCGTTCTTGTGCGGATTTGACGGGCGACGACGGAACGTTCTTCCACGGAAGTTTGATGATTCAGCAGTGAAGAACGAGTCCCGGGAGGAGCAACGGCAAAGACAAGAAGAAAAACGGGCCACCGAAGCGACTCTGGCGGCCCACAGAAGCCGGCGGCAGCGCCCGGCTCGCCGCCGGACGAGACCGCCTCGGCACCGGCCGCGGCGGCGGCGCTTGCGGGACGCGTCTGAAGCCGTGTCCGGCACTAGGGAGACACCCCGCGGATGTCACGCGGGGGCGGCGGCTCCCCCCGCGTCACTCGGGACGCGGCTTCAGCCGCGTCCGGTTGTCTGGCCGACACCCCGCGGGTGCCGCGGGGGTGTCCCGCGGGGCAGCGGCTCCCCCCGCGTCGGCCACTTGGCCGCTCGGCCGAGCCGGGCTGGGCTGGTCGAGCCAGACAGGTCCGACCGGGTCGGACCGGGTCGGACCGGGTTCGGCCGACCCCTGGGGGTCGGGCCGGGTCGGCCCGGGCCCTGACCCCCCATCTTCGGACGATTTTCGTTCAAATGGCCGTATCTTGAGCTACAGGCCTCAAAACGACGCGCCATCAGCGGAAACACGATCCTTGGATCGAGACGGAAGTTTCGGTATATCGCACTCAAGGTTTCAGAATACTTTGAGTTTGGCCGGGTTGGTTCGTACATGAAACAAACCGGGCCCTCGGAGCGGAAACGTTCATATCTTGAGCCACGGACGTCCGATTGACGTGTCGTCAGCTTTTTTGAATTCGTCTTTGTGAGACAGATCTTTTGGCATACTCCGCCAGAGGTTTGGACGCAGGTGGAGTACGGTCGTGTTGGTTTTGCCTTAAAAACCAACCGGGCCCCTAGGACGAAAAAGCCAATAACTCTCAGACCGGGCGTCCGATTGACGCGCCGTCTGCGACTTTGAGTTCCTGTTGACGATACAGAACTTTTGGATACATCAACTTCGGACTTTGTGTCAGTTGATGTATCAGTCTCTCGGATCGAGGAGCGGACCCTCCCGAACGAGCTTGTTGTGTGCGGAACCCTAGAGCTGGCTGCGCCTGCTTCTTCGACAGCGACGACTGTGCAGAGATCCTCCGTGGACTACGACGACGACCGTGCAGAGATCATTAGTGGACTGCGGCGACGACTGTGCAGAGATCCTTAGTGGACTGGGATGACTACTGCACTCAGCGATCCTGCGTGGATCAGTGCTACAGGTCCTGTGTGGGCCCGATCCTGTTTGGGTCCGATCCTGTGTGGGTTAGCGCTCAGCGGTTCTGTGTGAGCCAGCGCCTACAGGTCCTGTGTGGGCCCGATCATGTGTGGGTCATTGCGGGGGTTAGTTACCTATCGATTCTTCGTGGGTCCGACGACTTAGATGGATCAATGATCATCTTTATCGTCATCCGAAGAAGTATTCCTATGTGAGCTGAATCATGTGTTACTCTTTTTTGTGGATTGTGCTGAGCTATCCTGTGTGGATTTACTGTTTACTCTCCTTTATGGATTGTGTTGAGCTATCCTGTGTGGATTTACTGTTTACTCTACTTTATGGATTGTGTTTTTCTATTCTGTGTGGGTATACGTTTATCTTTCCTATGTGGACTGGGTTGTGCTTGGGCTCGGACGTTGGAGTCGAACGGGAATTGATGACTTATGTATATGTATCGGCATATACCTAGGCCGTGTCAGATGTTACTTCATGTTTGTATATTTCCTTTGTAGATTATCCTTTGTGGATTTCGGGAGACCTTCGGGGATCTCGGGGTCCCTACTAAGTAGCTTATACTCACCCCTGCACGGGCTATGCCCGCACTACGTTGTGTTGGTTGCAGACGACGGACATCGCTGATCGTGGTGGAGGCGCGCAGAGCAGGACGGTACCTGGAGGTGGACCACTAGGCGGGACGTACTCGGAGCGGTCAGGTGGACCCGAGGATCAGTGGAGGCTATCGGTACCCACCCTTAGGGTGGGACTTCCAGAGGACGGCTCGACGCTGCGGCTTTTTCTTTTCAGTTTCTATTTTTCTTTTCAGTTGTACTTTACAGTTGGGCTTGTATTTCCGGACCCCTTTTACTTTCAGCACAGCTTGTTACAGTTTTACTAAGTGTTTACTTTTCTGCTTGCTTACTCTGTGGTTCTTGTTTACTTTTCAAAGGCAATGCCTTCCCTTTTGTTGGGATTTACGCCTTGGTGCTAGTCGCCAGCCCCTGGCCTATGGAAGGCGGGCTTGGGGTAGTCACGACACGGGCCCTGAGGACGGGTCGTGACAAATTGGTATCAGAGGTGGTCGGTTCTACCGCAGAATCTGATCTTTCTTCTATGTGAAGCAATAATGTTTACCGTATTGAGTGTGGTTATCAGTCCAGGGAGTCAAATGTTTGTGCAGCGGCCGACGTATCCGTACACCAGGGCCCTGACTTCTGATTTCTAACTTAATGCACGAAAACATTGATTGCGTGTGTGTTTCAAGTTTTCTTTGTGATTACTTGTTTAAGCTCACCAGGTATATTGTTCTGATCGTGGCGCACTTTTTTCCTTTTCAGGACATCCAGACGATAGCAGCCAGCTAGGATTCCGAGGGTAGAGCTCGACGACAGCCCTCCGAGCGATGAGGCCTCGGTACAGGGCCCGTTGACAGCAGAGGCACCGGCGGTACCTTTACCCGCAGAGCCCCCGATGCTTCCAGCGCCGACCGCTGAGGATGCACGACGCCTCGGAGTTCTGCATGAGTTCCAGTGCTAGTGACCACCCAGGTTCCGTGGGGAGACGGACCCCCAGGCAACCGAGGACTGGCTGGAGGCAGTCGTCCGAGTTTTCAGGCTAGTGAGGACACCAGCAGACCTCATGGTGATCCTCGCGGCGAGCCTTCTGCACGCAGCAATAGGGCCATGGTGGATCTTGATGCTCCAGGTACATGATGAGGCGTCCCGCATCTGGAAGGACTTCGAGAGCCTCTTCCACTCAGAGTTCGTCCCGGCCACCCTCCGTGCGGTGCGAATTCAGGAGCTTCTTCAGCTGCGGCAGGGCATCTTGACGGTCGCCCAGTATGCGGCGAGGTTCACCGACCTTTCTCGCTACTCGACAGACATGGTACGGGACCCCTTCTTCCGGGCACGGACCTTCGAGCAGGGATTGGGACACGAGATCAGGGCATCGCTGATCTCCCTCAGCATCCCGACCCAGGCAGGAGTGCTAGAGAGAGCCCTTCTGATCGAGAGCTTCCTGGCTGAGTCCACAGCGAGACCTACCGCAGGGCGGTAGATAGCGGAGTCTTCGGCAGTAGGTCGCCGATAGATGACTCAGGGTTCCAGGAAGACCAGGCCATCTGGCAGATGACCTCGGGACATTGGCTCAGCGGTGTGGGGCACACGGTGCGGAGCCAGCCTTCCGAGAGGCAGGCAGTGCTACTCGTGCGGCGGGCAGGGCCACATGGCTCGTGACTGCCCAACCCGTTGTACCGAGGAGCAGCAGACAGTGGAGGGTCCACCTAGGCAGAGGGAGAGGGTCGACCGTGGAGGTCCGCAAGGAGGAGGCGGACGAGGCAGAGGAGCTAGCCGAGTAGTAGGTGGTGGGCGACGTTTTGATGCTCTGCCACCACCACCACCAGGAGGCCCGCCCCGACCACAGGGAGCTAGCGGGCAGAGACAGGCTCAGCTCCAGGCAGCAGAGGCCTACGACCACAGCATGCCAGAGATGATTCACGGTATGATCTGTGTCTATACCACCCTTACTGCAGTTCTTATAGACACAGGAGCGAGTCAGTCTTTCATAGCCACTGCCCTTGTTCGGAGCTCGGAGATTCCGACAGAGACGTTGGCTCGATCCTTACGGCTAGAGACTCCTATGGGAGCAGACTCGACAATTACGCACTGGTTCCGGTAGTGTGAGATTACTCTAGGAGGTGAGATCTTCGGCTGGGATCTTCTTGTAGTGGCGTCGAGGCCTTACGACGTCATCTTGGTCATGGATTGGTTTTCTACGGTCCATGCACAGATTGACTGCATTAGCCGCAAGGTGCGATGTGTGCGCACCGACGGGTGCAGGTTCACCTTCACCGGTGAGAAGGGAGCCATAGCAGCATAGGATGGACTCACGTAGAAGAGAGGGCAGCCCATCACTCATCAGTTGGCTAGCCTCATCCTTGGAGCAGTTGACGTGCAGAGTCCTAGTTTTCCTGCAGTGGTGGATCAGTATGCGGACATCTTCCCCGACGACGTTCTAGGGCTACCTACTCACAGCGAGGTGGACTTTTATATTGATCTGTACCCCGGGACAACCCCAATACCCACTCCAGCATATTGGATGGCCCCCTCCGAGCTTCGAGAGATACGGGTACAGTTGGAGGACTTGCAGGGCAAGGGGTTCATCTGACCCAGTGTTTCACCCTGGGCTTCGCCGATTTTGTTCGCCAAGAAGGCAAACAGGAGCTTGTGACTGTGTGTCGATTATCGTCGCCTGAACCAGGTGACTGTGAGTAACAAGTATCCACTACCCAGGATTGATGATCTCTTCGATCAGCTCAAAGAAGCACAGTGGTTCTCGAAGATAGACCTCATGTCAGGCTATCATCAGCTCAGAGTTCGAGACGAGGATGTGCAGAAAACGGCCTTCAGGTGTCGGTATGGACACTATGAGTTCTTTTTTATGCCTTTTGGCGTAACCAACGCTCCAGCAGTGTTCATGAGCCTCATGATCAGGATCTTCTAGCCATACCTCGTTCGATTTGTCGTGGTCTTCATCGACGACATTTTGGTGTACTGGACCACGGAGGAGGAGCACGCCTACCACTTGCGGGTTGTACCAGACACACTCCGAGAGCACCAGCTTTACGGAATGCTCTCGATGTGACAGTTATGGTTACATGAGGTCCACTTCTTGGGGCACGTCATTTCTGAGGCTGGGGTTGAGGTGGATCCCACGAAGATCGAGGCAATGCTAGCTTGGGAGCCACCCAGGAGCGTGACGGAGGTGCGGAGTTTCTTGGGTCTAGCTGGATACTATCGGAGATTCGTGTCGGACTTTTCCAGAGTTTCGGCGCCACTCTCAGCTTTGACGAAGAAGGGGAAACCCTTCGTGTGGTCAGATAGATGTCAGCAGAGCTTCCAGGAGCTGAGACAGAGATTGACCAGCGCACCTATCTTGAGGTTGCCTGAGGAGGGAGTTGGATACGTATTCTACTGTGATGCATCAGGGACCGGACTCGGGTGTGTCCTAATGTAGGAGTGGGCCGTGATTGCCTACGGATCACATCAGGTGAGGCCACATGAGCAGAACTACGCTACCCATGACCGGGAGTTGGAAGTAGTGGTCTTCGCTCTGAAGACATGGCGGCACTATATGATGGGCGAGCGCTTTAGAATCTTTTCTGACCACCAGAGTCTCAGGTACATCTTCTCTCAGAAGGACCTAAACCTGAGACAGCGGCGATGGCTCGAGTTCCTCCAGGACTATGACTTTGATATAGTCTATACTCCTGGGAAGGGGAACATGGTAGCCGATGCCCTCAGCAGTAGAACGGGCATCCAGCTACTTGAGGAGGCGACAGAGCAGCTAGCCGCTTTGCAGATATCCTTCGTGGATAGAGACGGAGCAGCCTTCCTTCAGTCTCTCACCGTCTCTCCCCCACTTCTACAGCGGGTCAGAGAGGCTCAGCGTGGGGACGCTGACTGTGAGTCACGGCGTGCACAGATATCCTCGGGACAGGCACCTGATGGTTTCTCGATTGGAGCAGAGGAGGATGTCCTTTTCACAGGATGTACCTTGGTACCAGTCACTTTACAAGAGGAGGTTCTGAGAGAGTTTCACACTTCTCCTCTCTTGGTACATCCTGGAGTGGTGAAGATGTACCCGGATCTCAGACGACAGCACTGGTGGCCGGGCATGAAGAAAGCTGTGGCAGAGTTCGTTTCACGGTGCCTCACCTGCCAGCAGGTGAAGGCAGAGCATCAGGTACCAGCAGGCTTGGTACAACCATTGGAGGTCCCGAAGTGGAAGTGGGACGGGATATATATGGACTTCGTGAATGGAATTCCACGCACTTCCAGTGGTCACGACTCCATTTGTGTGATAGTTGACCGACTCACCAAGTCGGCACACTTCTTACCCATCTGAGAGCAGGGCTTAGTGAAGAGCTTGGGGCATCTCTACGTTCAGGAGATTGTACGGCTTCACGGTGTTCCCTCGACTAACGTCTCCGATCGGGATGCTCGTTTTACTTCCCGGCTATGGAAGGGGTTGAAGGAGGCTTTCGGGACGCGGCTACATCTGAGCACCGCCTTTCACCCTTAGACGGATGGTCAGATGGAGAGGACCATTCATACTATCGTGGACATGCTCCACGCATGTGTCCTTGACTTTGGTCGTAGCTGGGAGGACCACCTACCCTTGGTGGAGTTCGCGTACAACAACAGCTACCACTCCACCATCAGGATGGCACCATACGAGGCATTGTACGGCAAGCCTTGCAGATCTCCTTTGTGCTGGACAGACCCTGGGGAGTCAGCACTTGTAGGACCAGAGATGGTCCGGGCCATGATAGAGAAGGTCCAGGTCATCCAGGAGCAGATGAGGACAGCACAGAGCCGGCAGAAGTCATATGCTGACATGAGGCGGAGGCCACTAGAGTTCGAGGATGGTGACCACGTCTTCCTGTGGGTCTCACCTCAACGTGGTTTGCGGACATTTGGCTAAGGCGGCAAGTTGTCTCCACGCTTCATCGAACCCTTCTAGGTCATCAGCAGGGTTGGTGAGGTGGCTTATCTCTTGTCTCTGCCACCTCAGTTGCATCGGGTGCACGACGTATTCCACGTACCTCAGCTGAGGAGATACGTGCATGAACCGACGCACATCATTGACCATGGGGAGCTAGACGTGGATGATGGGGAGACTTTTGCGGAGGTCCCAGTGGAGATAGAGGATCGATAGAAGTGGGTCCTACGTGGGCGATCGATTCCTCTTGTGCGCATCATATGGCAGCACGGGAACCTCCAGGAGAGCACTTGGGAGCGGGAGGCTCAGATGCGTGCTCAGTACCCACATTTGTTTCCCTAGTTTATGATGTATTTTTTCGGGGACGTAAAGCCCTGATGTGGGAGTAATGTAAAGACCTGTAAATTTCAAGGAAATTTTTTTAATTAATTTTCTTTGGAATTTTACAAGTACTCAGTTTCTGACGGCACCTGATTCTGAGGCCCGGTGTGCCCGGAATCATTTTCAGTGAACGGACGAGCGGGTTTTTCTAACTTTTGAACCGGTGCCTGAAATCGAATTCTGAGGGCACCAATGAAATCGCAGCACCGGTATTCGCTTAGAAAAGCCTCTTCCAGAATTGCGTTTGCTTGGGTGTGGTTTTTTATTTTTTTGGGCTTAAACTTAAAAAATAAAATAATTTGTTCGACAAACTTTATTTTATTTCACTTAAGCCACATGGAAGCCACTTGAAGCCACTTCAAAGCGGCTTAAACTGAGTTGAAATGGATATGATACTATCCAGAAATATCCTACCCTCTTGGTAGGATATTTGTGAGGTGGGGCCCGCACGAGCCCCGCCGTTTCTTTCCTCTAAGTAACGCACCCGCGAAAACCCGTCATTATGAAAGTCAACGTACGCATTTTCTTAAATTCTTAACAGACCATTTAATTGGGAGGTTTATTTCGTGAAATAAATGGGCAGTTTCTTTTGTTGAATTAATTCAACGAATTAATTCAATCGTTTCTTAAACAATTTTCAATTCGTTGGCGTAATAATAAAATAAGGTCAACGCATGACCTCTGGTTATTTGCGCGTTGAGAGGATTTTACAGAATCCTTGTATCTTCTTTCTCTTTCGCGAAGAACGCGAAGAACGCGAAGAACGCAAAGAATGCTGTCATCCGCAGAAATCGACGACGCCCAAATCCGAGACGTTTTTCCCCGCCCCGATCTCTGATCACCAACCGTTTGAGGTGAGTGATTTCGGGTTTCATCTAAAAGTTCTTTTTGGTTTAAAACGAAACACAGATTTAATTATTTATAATTTAAATCTTTTGTTCTTGGTCCGTTGAGTTCGCTGACTCAACGCCGGATTCCGCGACTACGCGACGCCTTCCCGCGATGACGCGATGATCCCCGTCTTCCGCGACGAGCAATTTCACGAAGAACGCTCACGCGCGACGACTACGAGGTAGGGAATAATTTTGGAATTACCCCTTTTTATATTCCCGTAAATGTTTCTTTAAAAAGTTAAAGAAACAGATTTGTGAACAATTTTAAGCTTATTAAAATTTTTGTTTCCTATGTGGAATAAAAATTCTCCTGTTTTTTATATCTAATGCGGAGGGTGCGGGCCAAACGAACATGGCCCGACAACCCTCTACCGTTCTTCGTTCTTGTGCATATTTGACGGGCGACGACAGAACGTGCTGCCACGGAAGTTTGATGATCCATCATTGATGAACGAGTCCCGGGAGGAGCAACGACGTAGACATGAAGAAAAACGGGCCACCAGAGTGACTCCGGCGGCCCTCGAAAGCCGGTGGCGGCGCGCTGGGCGCCGCCGGATGAGACCGCCATGGCACCGGCCGCGGCGGCGGCGCTCACAGGATGCGGATGAAGCTGCGTCCGGCGCCAGGGAGACACCCCGCGGGTGTCCCGCGGGGGCGGCGGCTCCCCCCGTGTCACTCGGGACGCAGATTAAGCCGTGTCCGGTTGTCTGGCTGACACCCCGCGGGTGCCGTGGGGGTGTCACGCAGGGCGGCGGCTCCCCCCGCTTCGGCCGCTCGGCCGAGACGGGCCGGGCTGGTCGAGCCAGACCGGTCCGACCGGGTCGGACCGGGTTGGACCGGGTCTGACCGGGTTCAGCCGACCCATGGGGGTCGGGCCGGGTCGGCCCGGGCCCGGACCCCCCGTCTTCAGACGATTTTCGTTTAAATGGTCGTATCTTGAGCTACGGGCCTCTAAACGACCCTCTGTCAGTGGCAACACGATCCATGGATCGAGACGGCCATTTTGGTATATCGCACTCAAGGTTTGGAAATACTTGGTATCGGTCGGGTTGGTTCGTACACGAAACCAACCGGGCCCTCGAAGCGGAAATGCTCATATCTTGAGTCACGGACGTCTGATTGACGTGTCGTCAGCTTTGTTGAATTTCTCTTTGTGAGACAGATCTTTTGGCATACTCCACCTGAGATGTGGATGCAGGTGGAGTACAGTCGGGTTGGTTTTGCCTTAAAAACCAACCGGGCCCCAGGGACGAAAAAGCCAATAACTCTCAGACCGGGCGTCCGATTGACGCGCCGTCTGCGACGTTGAGTTCCTGTTGACGATACAGAAATTTTGGATACATCAACTTCGGCCATTGTGTCAGTTGATGTATCAGCCTCTCGGATCGGGGAGCGGACCCTCCCGAACGAGCTTGTTGTGTACGGAACCCTAGAGCTGGCTGCGACTACTTCTTCGACAGCGACGACTGTGCAGAGATCCTCTATGGACTCCGACGACGACCGTTTAGAGATCCTCAGTGGACTCCGGCGACGACTGTGCAGAGATCCTCAGTGGACTGCGACGACTACTGCACTCATCTATCCTACGTCGATCATTGCTACATGTCCTGTGTGGGCCCGATCTTGTGTGGGTATGATCCTGTGTGGGTCTGCGCTCAGCGGTTCTGTGTGAGCCAGCGCCTACAGGACCTGTGTGGGTCCGATCCTGTGTGGGTCATTGCGGGGGTTAGTTACCTATCGATCCTTCGTGGGTCTGACGACTTAGATGGATCAGTGATCATCTTTATCGTCATCCGAAGAAGTATACCTGTGTGAGCTGAATAATGTGTTACTCTCCTTTGTGGATTGTGTTGAGCTATCCTGTGTGGATTTGCTGTTTACTCTCCTTTGTGGATTGTGTTGAGCTATCCTGTGTGGATTTACTGTTTACTCTCCTTTGTGGATTGTGTTGTGCTATCTTGTGTGGGTATACGTTTTGCTTTCCTGGGTGGACTGGGTTGTGCATGGGCTCGGACGTTGGAGCCGAACGGGAATTGATGACTTAGGTATATGTATGGGCATATACCTAGGCCGTGTCAGATGTTACTTCATGTTTTTTTTCTTTCCTTTGTGGATTATCCATTTTTTATTTCGGGAGACCTTCAGGGGTCTTGAGGTCCCTATTGAGTAGATTATACTCACCCCTGCACGGGCTATGCCTGCACTACGTTGTGTTGGTTGTAGACGACAGACAGCGCTGATCGTGGTGGAGGCGCCCGGAGCAGGACGGTACCTGGAGGTGGACCACTGGGCGGGACGTACTCGGAGCGGTCAGGTGGACCCGAGGGGCAGTGGAGGCTATCTGTACCCACCCTTCAGGTGGGACTTCCAGAGGACAGCTCGACGCTGCGGATTTTACTTTTCAGTTGCTGTTTTTCTTTTTAGTTGTACTTTACAGTTGGGCTTGTATTTCCGTCCCCCTTTTAATTTCAGCACAGCTTGTTACGGTTTTACTTAGTGTTTACATTTCCGCTTTCTTACTCTGTGGTTCTTGTTTACTTTTCAAAGGAAATGCCTTCCCTTTTGTAGGGATTTACGCCTTGGTGCTAGTCGCCAGCCCCTGGCCTATGGAAGGCGGGCTTGGGGTAGTCACGGAACGGGCCCCAAGGATGGGTCGTGACATGTACTCACAAACATATGATTGAAAATATATATATATATATATTTTGTATGGATACCATCAACGAATGGGAAATAATATATTGGATTATTGAATATATATATATATATATATATATATTTAATTTTATATGCATGAAAGCATGGTGAAGCATCAAGTTATATATTTTCATTTGTTGATTATTCAGGTTGGAATTTCTACTTCCTAAGGTAT
Organism: Viscum album; assembly: GCA_963277665.1. Lineage (NCBI taxonomy): Eukaryota > Viridiplantae > Streptophyta > Magnoliopsida > Santalales > Viscaceae > Viscum > Viscum album. The sequence continues at coordinate 2,101,440,428 of OY728128.1, read as the reverse complement.
GATATAATTCAGATCCCTTTAATATAGTGAATTCATTAATAAATTTACATATCCAACAATCCTTAGATTATTATTAATGCAGTATGATATTCATATTTCACATTTCTAATATGTGAATTGTTTATGATCATTAACTAAATGTTAAATATGATAAATTAATTGTTTTATATACAATATCAAGATTTAATAATATTACCAATCCAATATAGGTTCTATTTCATGAAGATAAAATTTTTTGATGAGAATTTTATTGCATTGCTTCCTTATTTCCATAACTCTCTATTTATTCCTCGATGTTAATATTTGGTATATAACATTTTAATATCTAAATTTCATTGATATTATAAAATGATTTCCCGCTCTATCATTGTAAATTTTCATGAAACATGTGTACCATATAAGTGCATATCATGTACACTCATCTCAAATTGATTAATGGTCCATGATCCTCTTAAATTATTAGAATAAATTATTAAAAGTGAATTCCCATGTGGGCGTTTTCCCTGTTTTCCAACGGTACCTTATACGTACCATATAAACCATGATAAATTTATTTAATTGCTGTGTTTAACAAAATAAAATGAATTTGATATAATTGAATGACATGATGGATTGGTATCCTTAAATGATTTACATGTATTAATTTAATTCGATCTTATTATATTGGTATGAATGAGCCTCTTATAAAAATTAAATGATCATATTTTATATAAAATTATTCAATGGTATGAAGTGATTATATTCAAAAACATGCTTCGTATTGTCTACATTACTTGAAATTAATTGATTTTGTTCATCTAAAACTATTTCCCCTTTTATGATATAATTATTTATATAATAGGATGTAATTTTGTACATTACAACATGCCACACATGACCAAATAATTTTACTAATCCTTATTAAATTATAATTGTTCTTTTCAAATTATCCCTTTGATCCCTTTGGGTCCATAGGAATAGAGAATCTGAATTTCCACCACCCGATAGGTGTGATAATATTGGACAGTATTAAAAATTGTTATGTTTGACTCTAAATCCCTATAATAAATTGGGTGATTTTTTTAAGCTCTATAGAAGAGTTATTTAATTTGAATAATATAAAATGGTTTGACTTATTAAGGTAGAATCACCGTGTATAATAGAGTTAATTTTCTTGTTAATACATTAAGGGGGAATGAGTTATTAAAAATGCCTGATATATTTATGATTATAATTAAGAACCTAGATTAATGAAATGATTAAGTTAGATATATCAAAAAATATATTATTAGATCATCGTGTCTTATGATGATGAATCGTGTTTGTTTGATATTAGAATTTCGATTTTTCTTGCTCATATTTTGCACTTTTGTGATACTGATTTGATTGATACCAACGGATTTGATACTATTTGGCATGTTGAGTTTTTATGGATAAGACTCATTTTTAAGGTGGAATCCCAAGGTATTGGTGCATTTCATTCCATACCACCTTAGTGAAAGGAATATAGGTACACGATGCTCAAGGGGGTAGTAGATGGTTATGTCAGATGCTTCGTAGATAGATGTGTTGTCACATGATGGGTGAGAGATTATTGAATATTTTAGTGTCTCATAAGGGATAGGTGCACTTGTATTAAATTCATTTGGGTAGAGAATATATTTAAGTAAGATTCCTAAGGGATATATGCATAGTCAGATGATGCTTGGGGGTGAGATCCCAGTTATGCCTAAGGGATATATTTTGGTTATTATAATGGAACATTCCATATGGTTATTTTATATTTTGAGTGATTCTTCCAAAAAAGGTGTATTTTACATTGATTTAGGTGATCCATATAGATACAGGAGGGTCTACCCACAAAGATAGATCCCATATAGGGTGATAATATAGGTAAAGACTCTTGGTTTCCCTTATGATCCTGGATGTGTTTATGTGTATTTATTCATCACTAATTGATAATTTTTTTCTTATTTCTACTCAGTAATTTACATAATATAAGAATTAATTGATTGTGATAGACATAGTGGGTTCAAGCCTGTAATGATTGTTATCTCAAACCCAACCCTAGATATGGTTAAAACTCAAGACAATATTCATGCACGTAGTTTTTTTAGATTCAATGCTTGTGATGTGCTACGTACATGTGAGATATGAAGCAAAAGACTAGGCTATTGATTATCATGATTGAGGAGTTAAACGTAGGGATTTTCATTTCATTTTTATTAATTAATTCTTGTACCATGTTCTGGAACCTAACATTACATGCATTATTATATGGAATTTTTTTGTCCATTTTAATTTTATTCAGTTATATTATTCTTCAACTATTATTTTTCTTCAATTTATTCAACTTCTTATGTTGTTTCTTTCTATATATTATCTTATAAACAACTCTTCTACTCTAACATGATTGTATAGTACCTTAACACCACCACTTTAGAACCTCACAACATGTTAACAACGTCTAGCATAATGGGAGGAACATCTAAGGACAAGTAACCCGCCAATCTGCCCAACATCTTAGTGGTGAGTCAGGCTGAGATGTGACACTTCATTTTCCACTATCCATGTTATCTAGAAAAGTGGGTAAGTTCATCTATAAAATGGAGTTTGATTAATTTTCCATGAAATGAAGAATATATTAGTTTTTTAACCTGTGTTAACTATACCAGATGTAAGATAATTATTCCTGATTTATAGTGGTACATCTCTAAAATTGATTTGGTATGTCCTTAAAAAAAATTGAAAATGTGATTTCTTATGCATTACAACAGTTAAATATTCAAGATAATAATTATACTATTCATTACAAGGTGACGTATATGAATATTTGTTTCTCTAAATGTATAGATGATCTATCATTAAGGTGTAAAATTTTTATTTATAGAGACCACAATGGTTTGAGTTATATTTTCCCACAAAAAATTAATTAATCATTAGGGAAAAGAGATCATTATAACATAAAAAATGCAACGAAAAAACAATTTATTTTCAACCAAGAATAAAACAATCATTAATGCACTAAATATGATAGACCATATTCTTTTTTAAATGATGAGGATTCAAAAATATCCATTGATCAAGGATATATTTATATTCTTTTCGTTTATCATTAGGTTAGGGACATCAATAACCATATCCAAAAAAATTACAACTATCATTACTATAGAAGATCATGAGAGACAAAATAAGATATCCATTGATTCAAAAGAAGATATAGGCTATAAAGAATAAGAATTTCCCTTTGTTAATATTTATCAAGACAATTTATTGAAATTTCTAATAGGGATATGTGTTAAATCTATTATATAGATAAGGAATGGTCTAATGGATGAATCTGATAACTACCCATTATCTATACATCCTAGAAGTTGTAAAATGAATTAGGTAATTTCTTATCATATTATGAGGGATAATATTAAAATAGATATTTCTGAACACACTACAAGGTGCATGGTGTGTCAATAAGTGGAAGAATAATGAAAGCTTCTTAAATGGGAATTGCTATAAGTACCCATACCAACATGGAAGTAGTACAATGTCACTATAGTTATCATCATTAGTATCAATGTAACGTTCAATTGAACCAATCCAATATGGGTTATAGTGTATCTACTCACATTGACAACTCAATTCATTTATATTACAAAAGACTTCTATATTAAGCAACAATCAATTATTTATTTAAAGTAGGTGTTGCCGATGAATAGAGTGCCACATTGAATCATTTATGATCACGATTCGAGGTTTACATCTATATTTTTTAGAAGTATTCATCATGGTCTAAGCAGAGAATTAAATACCATTATAGAATATAACCCCCAGACTGATGGCCAATTTGAATGGACAATTTAGAAACATTGGGATATTTTTTGAACAAGCCCAATGGAATTTATTGGTGTATTGGATCATCACCTCACATTAGTTTAGTTCTCATATAACAGAGACTTCTAATAGATTATTCAAATAGAATCATATGAATCTATATATGGGAAGTGATGTATAAATCATAATTGTTTCGATGAATATGGTGAGACAATTCTAGTTGTTCTAGATCTTCTGAAATATATGATATGAAATGTTCATGAAATCAAAAAATATATAAAGTATTCTCATATTCAGCAGAAGATTTATGTTAAAAATCATTTTAGGGTCCTGGAGTTCAATTTTCAGAAAATTTCATTCCTTTAGTTATCCCCATGTATAATAGTCATGTGATTTTGAATGAAATGGGAGCATATCCCCATGTACATTATCCCTTTAGAAATCATTAATCATATAAGAGTATTGTAATATCAGTAAGAACATCCAACATATCTTACTGAATTTTATAAGTTATTATTCATATATTTATGGAAAGGTACATACTTGTCCCTCAAAAGAACTAAATCTAATGGTGGTATAATAAGAATATGACCACTCTTATCGGGTGAAACTATGCGATATAATGAATCATATAGACAAGGTTCAATGAAATAAGAGTACATACATCATAATAGTGATTCCAAGGAACCATAAATATGAATAATTTTTTTCGAAATGAGTGAAAACTACAAGGAAGAATCACCCTCACCACTTCTAAACTGAGAAAATGAGTGTAACTTTCATTGTTGATATTTATAGGGGGAGAATGTAACGATACTAATTTTTAAATCTAAAATTTCTTTAATGAATAACGGTAACCTACATGTTACATTATATTATATAGATTCAAAATAAAGAGAATGAAACAGATCCTTACCTCTTTATCAATGATCATTGCATTATCCATCTATGAAATTAATTAATAAGAAAAACTTTACAACATGAAAAATATATATACATATAATTGAATTATATGAATTACCACAATGCGCTAGAATCATAAATTTAATAGAAAAAATTCTATACATAAAACAAAATATTAGTTAACCAATTACAATACTATTAAAATAAAAATATAGATGTATAAGAAATTATAGTGAATTTTAAATGTATGTTGTAAGAGGTATTTGCAGGGTTTATTGGGAAATAGAACAGGGGTGATTCGACCACCATAGAAAAAAATGGTGACTCAATAACCAAAATTATTTCTTATTTTAATTCTATATCACCATAGGAATCATATAAAATAGGTCTTAATACATTATTTCTGTCACACCCTATTCAATAAAATGTAGCGGGATGGGTGAGTGCCGCATCACATGAGACATGTTGATGGTGTTGGGTATGTAGTCTTATTGTGGTGGAAGAGGAAAAAATACACTACTTTACTAACTATTTGAATTATCTCTGTAGTGCTGATGAACATTAGAGTTAGAAATCTTCCTTGGAAAATTTAGTGTAATCTATATTGATGTTATATCCTTATGAACAAATTTCATCACTCCCCAAACATTAGAGGACTCAGAGGTTAGTCATCATAGGATTTATGATAGATTATTTTAATACCTATCCATTCTATGATTGTTTTAATCTTCTATATTGTATCTCACAACATATCTTGGACCATAATTTATAACTCACCTTGATTAGTCCAATAATGTGGTGCATTCTCCCGTACAATGCTTTGAATGATGTCACACCGATGGTGGAATAATAGTAGTTGATGTATAAAAACTCCACTAAGGGTAGTTTATCCTAAAAAATATGGTAAAAATCCATCATGAAATTCTATAGGATGTCTTACAAGATTGAATAGTTTAGTATGTCTGGCAATAAGTATGGGAGTGTAATTCCATTCCCAAATACGACAGAGTCCAAAAGACCTTCCAAAATACTCTCCAATATAAAAAAAGAATCAATAATCATTGTAGGAAACAATAATTTAGGGATATTAATTTAGAGACACAAATCTTGACGTACATAGACATTACATTACTTTTGAAGAATACTTAATACATTATAAAAAAAGACACCCAAAGAACATATTAGTTTAGTGTATTTGGAAACTCGGAACATAATCTTCTAATCTTGGTGAAAGATTTTCATCATCTCCCATAATGATCTTCCCATGTGGTTTTTTTTGCCTAAAACCATTATTTATATCCTATGGAAAAGAAAACATAAAAAGGTTGATCTCAAATTCTCAGTAAGGGTAAACATGGAGAACATAAAACAAACCCTAAACATTTGAACGAAATAACATGAACATATTACATCAAAATCATTAGTAATGACATAAATCATGGAAGGGCATAAGGCACAAGTCAAAAAGGAACATTAACCATGATAAAATATAATTGGAATAAAATAGGTAATTATGGAAACCATTAATCACATGTTATGATTTCTATAGTAGCCAAGGAATTGCTGCCAAGACCATCATAGTGGACAACGTCCCTTACCGAATTGAGTTCACTCCTCATTCCATTATTGTATCACTGAACCGGATTAACATTCAATTCCTGCCATTTCTATCTCATGAGATATAAATCATTACCCAATGCATTGGAGGAAGATATATGTCCCAACCATCTCATAATTAAATCATTCTTTCAGGTGCCACAAAATAAACAAACATGATTCATAATAACACAATGAATAAAATAGGTTTCATAAACATCATCCCATCATAACAGAGTCCATATAAATTAAATGGATATTATTTCATCATAAGAAAAATAAAACCATGTAAATAATACAGACATTATACTTGAAACATAAACATACTAAATAATGTCATCTTATATGGAAAATAGTTTTGATAAAACCCTTGAAATGAATTCTTGAGGAAAATATCATTTCTTCTTTAAAATCATTTTTTTTTCAAAATGCCAGGATATTTTAAAATAAAATGATTGTGTTGAATATAATAATGAAATTTTTTAGAGTTATATTCATTTAAATAAGTCTTTACAAAACCTTAAAAATCCATTCATGTCGTATGGGTTAAAAAACAATTTTCTTGTACTTTTTCTAGAAAAGTCAAAAAGTATCTTATATGGTAAACAAAAGAATGATTCCTTCCATAAAACAAAGTAAAAGTAAAAAAGGGGTAAACATGAAATTAAAAATATATGGAAGAATATTAAACACTTTATCAAAAACATTTATATGGACATGGATGAAAAATATATCCCCAGTAAATACTTACGTATATGCAATCTCGGATAAAAATGAGATTTGCAAAATTATCCCTTACCTTATGTAATTTTTTTATGTGTATGAGACTCCAGTATAGTGGGTTTATTCATATTTTTAACTTGTAAAATAACCATAATAATATTTATTATATCATATAATATTCACTTATGACTTTATATTACCCGTTCTTTTGACAATTCAATGTGAAATCAGTGTTTTGGGTAAAATCATTTCATTTATCGTACATGTTTGGTATTGATGTTCTTGATATTATTAAATCTTATATAATGATATAATTACTTCTAGAATGTAAAATATTATTTTTATATCATATATATTGATTATATATATATATATATATAATAGATAGATAAATGAAATGAAACACACCATTCCTGGAGACGGTAGGCCGTACGTAGGCATGAATGCCGTTTTCCATTCCTTATTGACTTGAATGGAAGTAAGTAGATGACATATATATATACACACACACATAAATCTAGTAGCATTATTATGTAATATATATCATTATTCTTCATTATATATACTTTATAGTCATTTTTTAAAGGTTAACATTAAAAATGAATATTATTGCGTTGTGGAGACGGTAATCTGTACGTACGCACGAGAAATGATATCATTCAGATTATTATTGAATGGAATTGGAGTGGATGATATAATCTCTCATAATTAGTATCATGTTGTAATAACCATATATAGTTATTATTTCATCCATTATACCCATCCAAGTAAGTTGGTGGTGGAAACAAAGACTACACCACTGCGTGGAGACGGTATTCCATACGTACACACGCATGGTGATTTCGTTTTCCATAGGATGGATAGAAGGTGAAATGGGGGTGTTTCATATTAATAATAAAATATAATTATATTATATATACTGATGTTATTACTTTATAATGAAACATCTAAAATATAGTATGTATAAGAACAATGAAACTTCAAAGAATAGGTAGAAGAGATTACCTCTTCTTTGATTCTCCCTCTCTTACTCTATACATAGGGTAGTAAAGTTGGTTATTTAAAAAGACCAGAACCTCTAATAGGTTTCTATGGAAGTGGATAAGTGAAATGGGAAGGATTTGTCTGAGCTTTAAGTTTCAAATTTTTGTGAATAACCGAGGGAGGAGGTTCCCTTTTATAAATGGGGTGAGGGGCACCTTAGGAAAAACTGACAATATTATTTTATAATAAATATAATATTCCGTTTATAATATATCCAAAGTGACTTTTTTAGAGGATAGCGCAGGAATGGGTCAAAACCCATTCAACCAATATGTTTTATACAAGTTCAGGTTACCATTTTAACCTTATCATTTAGACTTAACTCAATGTAAAATAATTTAACTTTTACCGTGTCTTCTTGTATTTTTACACTATTTTGTTAATAAATATAATATAAACTACCCATAGAACTCAAATTGGTTCACTAATGTCATATGTATTATTATATAAGTATTTTCTATGAACCTACATTTTTAAGACCATTATATAAATTAATAATATAATAATTTTTAAAAAAACTATTTTATGTCAATCTTGACACTGTTTGATATTTTGTTTTTCCTAAATTTATAACAGCATTATTACTTCGAATAAAATTAATCTAACCTATACTAATATTTTATAGTAACCTATAATATTATTTTAATTCATAAAAAGTCTGAAATTACATTTATTTGGGTATTTATAATACCAAGTATGTTAATATTTCATTAATAAGGTAATTATTGCATCATCATAGTATCATAAATTAATTAAATTATTTAATGTCAAAAAATATAAATAAATTACCATTATGTATGAAATTTTTTTATATTTATAGTGAATATTTATTGTCTATTTTATCTTATTTCTAACCCTATATAAAAAATTTTTTATTTAAAAAACATTTATTTTAACTATTTTTACTCTTCTTTAAATAAATTATTATAAAGGTCCTAATCTAATCCAAGTGGACCTAAAGGGTAATAATTTATTCCTATTATTTTTTTGGTCGAATTACACTTATCCAAAATAATTAGGAAATGTGTATGTGTAATAATAATATAATTTTTACCCTTAATTACCGTATTTACTTTTAATCGTGGTAAATAAAAGTAAAAAGATACTTTTCACCAAAAATTATTTTTATCTTATTTAACCAAATTTTACTCCTTGATAATAACCGTGACTCTCAGATTTTCAAAATTACACTCACAGAAGCTGAAAAATTTAGTTTTATGTAAATTTGAATATTCTTCTAGGAGGTGGGTAAAAGACGTTGAAAAGATCCATAAAAATTTTATATATCTATAATTATTATAAGATGACTCCAATGAATTGCGTTGAACATATATTAGTATTATGTATGAATTTTTACTTAAAATAAATTTAAATAATATAAATAATTATTTAAATAAAAATTCTATTTTATACTATTACTCAGTGTTTTTCACTATTCAGCAAAAATTTAATGTTTTCAAAAAAATACCAAAAATTCACCCTAGGCTTCAGAATCCAAAAATGAAGTCCGTTTTGAAAGAAAAAATTTATTAAATATTAAAAAGTGGCTATTACTCTTCAAAATTCCTAGTTTATATAATATTTTAATAACATGTTGTTGTTTAGTGAAACCTGGAATTCCATACTACACACGCTATCAAGGAAGGTTGTGATTGCATGTAATGGAAGCCAAGTAAGGGATGCTTGTAGTTAAATATACCTTTGGTTTTTCATATAGTACAAGCTAATCATTGTGTAGTGTACAATAGAAGACATTAAAGAAATTAAAAAGAAAATATATCATACAATCTCGGGGTGTTACATTCTAACCCCCTTAAAATGATTTTCTCCCTCCAAATTCGGCGGGGTTATAAATAGTTTAATACTTGAAAGTTACATTCCTAGAAACCCACATCATAAATAGGAATAACATAACATAATTTTGAAAACTAATTTATGAAAAGTAATGGATACCCAAATTAACTCATCATTGGGTTTCCAAATAGAAGAACATAGTTGAAAATATGGATATGGAAGAGAATTCTAACCATCAAATTCTGATAGAGAGTGGTAGAGAACATGGATATGAAAAATCCAACAGTCACAAAGCCATAAATTGATGAGGATCTAAGGTACCATATAATTCATCTAATATGAGGGAACTATGAGAACCTTTCTGGATTTCAATATCATTTCCCTAACGATGATAAATTTTTTCACAAGGGGAAATACATACTTGATTTCAGTTTAATATCATCGTTGGTCATTACTTGAACAATTTACACTTTATCTATTATTTAAAGAAATGAAGTTGAATTTTTCCTTGAAATATTATCAGGTCATGCGATAAAATGATATGTTATTCCTTCTATCGCAAAAGGTTAGGAAATGTTATTAAATATACGTAAGTCCGTCTATGGTGAGATTAATCATATATGGTCCTTAAAATTGACATATACTTCATATATAATACCAAATAATAAATTAAAACTAATTTATACAAACCAGGGACTTCTTGTAGTACAGTGGTAGGCGATGAAGGCCTGAAGCACATCGGGTGTGGGTTTGATTCCCGCAACCTTGTCTGATGTGATGGGTTGTCGCCCATCCTACAGGTTGTTCTTTTTCTAAAACTTAACTATTATAACATTCCAGAAATAATATCAAAAATTTATAGCTTTAAAAAATATTTTCTGATTTCTAACTTAATACATTCCAATCATTAGGTTTATACATAATACTTTTGTCCAATCTCATAGTATAGTGAAAAATATTACTAAATAGGTCATCTACCAATCCTATATATACCATCATTTATTCCCCATATATCATAAGATACATCTTTTTGTAGGTCACATTCCAAACATTTGAATAAATTAATCATGTATTATCCTTAAAATGGAAAACACAATGAACTTTAGTGAAAACATGAATGCTGTAAAATTTTAACTCTTTCCACATACAAAAAATTCCAAAAATTATATATACTCAAACCATGATATCACATAGTCCTTATACCAATAATGATCTCATGAATACTATCAAACATATTATTTTATCCTTACACCTTCATTATACGCATATCATCTACTTTCCAAAAATAATTCAAACACTTTTCATGGTTTCCTATACTATATAATTATCGAAAATCACAACAAACCATTAAATAGATATTCCAATATTACATGATACTATAAATGATATTCCAGAACATTATTTTGGAATCCCATTACATAAACACATAATCATTACAACACATAATTGTCATACTCAACACCTACAATAGTGATCACATGTGACTTCCCTTTTTCCTTTTCCTAAAGAGGTTTTTGATGTCGATCATCATTAAACATTGGATTAGGGAATTGGTTAGGATAATTCCCCATTTCCTTTCACTTGAATCATTGATTTTCTGGTGGTGTGTTCCTTGTAGTCTTTTCTATATTCACATTATTAGATACCTTTTTCCCATTACATCAGCACTCAGCTGCTCGATGACTTTCTTTTCCACACTTGAAACATTTTCTATTACCTTTTAGACAATCCCCACGGGGATTATTTCCACACATTTAGCATAAAGAAACATTCACATTCTTTTCACCGTATTTCTGAGATTTTCCCTTAAACTCCATCTTTCGTTTCATGTCAAAACCATGAGATGTATATGTAACACCAACTTCCAGTTCTATCTTGAGATCACAATGCACAATTTAATCATATCTACCGATTTCTCTTATAGCTAATGACCATTAAAGATGTGGTTTTAAGACCCTGAAGAATTGATCAACTTTACTTTCAGGTTGGATTATAAGGTAGATACATACCATACAAGCCATGAAAAATTTTCCTCATATATACAAACATATTCATAATCCTTTTCATTAAGATCAAGGAACTCCTTTTCCTTCATTGTTGAATGAATACGAGGGAAGTAATTAATGAAAAATATGTTCTTGAACTCGTCCCATTCCATGGATTCAATTTCACCTTGGGGCCTTGTATTCTAAATTTCATCCCAACACTGGTCTGCTTCGCCTTCGAAACGGTAAACAACTAGAATTACTTTTTCATGTTCCAAACATCGAAGTATGGAAACTATATTTTCAATGGTACATATCCATTGTTCAGCTACAAGTGGATCAGAAGACCCACTAAAAGAAGGTGGATCTTGCCTCATGAAGGACTCAATAGAATATTGTTCTCTTCAATGCTCATTTGGAGGTCCAGAATAATTCATAGATTGTGTAAGTATAGAAATATGATTTTTCAATCCATCTCCCATAACATTGGTTTGTTCAAGAGGACAATCATTGCATTGTCCATTACATTGATCAACACAGTTCCTTGTGGTTCTAGCCATCATCTAAAACCCAAAATGAATAGTGTGAGAGGAAAAAATAATGCGAGAAAACAACATAAAAATGGGGAAGTACCTTCAATATATAACATATTAGGTTTAATTCTACGAACATTAACGTAATTATAGGACTATAACCTATACTTATACTTAACCTTAGGGACATCCATAGTCATACCTTAGAAATATCTCTAGGGATCACACTAATGTTTACGGATCCTAGTTTCCAAAGGTTAACTAAACATTCGCTCTGATACCAACTGTAGAGACCCAATGCTTGAAATACATAGGCATTACATTAATTTTGAGAAAACTTAATATATTACAAAAACAGACACCCAAAGACCGTATTAGTTTATTTTTTTTTAAACTCAAGACATAATCTTCTTATCATGGTAGAAGATCATCTACATCTCCCTTAAAGATCTTCCCCTTTGGTTTTCATACCTAAAAATATTCTTTTTATCCTTGGGAAAAGATAACATAAAAATAGTGAGCTCAAATTCATAGTAAGGGTAAACCTGGAGAACATAAACCAATCCCTAAACATTTGAACATAAGATCATGTACATAAAACATCAAAATCATGAGTAATGATATTAATATTTGCAGTGCATAAGGCATAGATAAAAAAGTAACATTAACCATGATAAAATAGAATGGGAATAAAACATTTAATTGTGGAAACCATTATGCACATGTTATTATTTCCATAGTAGGCAAGGCATTTCTTACAAGATAATTATAGTGGACAAAGTCCCTTACTGAATCGAGGTCACTCCTCGTTCTAGTCCTGTATCGCTGAATCAGATTAACTTTCCAGTCCAGCCATGTCTATCTCATGAGATATAAATATTTTCCCAATTCATTATAGGGTGATATAGTTCCCACCCATCTCATAATTAAATTGTTATTTTGTGTGCCATAAAATAAACATACATCGTCAAAATAAACCAACGAATAAAATGGTTTTCATAAACATCATCCCATCAAAACATAATCCATATAAAGGAAATAGATATCATTTCATCATAAGAAAAATTAATCAATGTAAATAATAGAGACATTATACTTGAAACATAAACATACTAAATAATGTCATCTTATATAGAAAAGAGTTTTGATAAAACACTTCAAATGATTTCTTGAGTAAAATATCATTTCTTTTTTAAAATGATTTTTCCCTCAAAATTCCATGAAATTTTAAAAGAAAATGATTTTTTTTGAAAATAATCATGACATTTTGAACATCAAGCCTCATTGAGATCAGTCATTTTGAAACCGTAAAAATCCATTCATGCTGTATAATTTAAAAAACATTTTTCTCATAATTTTGTTGAAAAAGTAAAAAAGTAACTTATATGGTAAAAAAAATAATGATTTCATCCATAACAAAAAGTAAAAGTAAAAGATGGGTAAAAATTAAATTAAAATACATGTAAGAATATTAAAAACTTTATGAAACACATTTTTATGGTCATATATGTAACGACCCGACCCCAGTTACCCAGAGTATGTGCATTATTACGTGACATTGGCATGATCACAAGAAAGATAAAATCTCGAAAGACAGAATGGTTTAGTAGCCTTGGGAACACTAGATATATTCATAATGTTTACATTAAATCATAAAATGAAAACTACAACAAGATAGTCTCCACAGTCCACACTCATATCCCCACATACTATCCCTGTAGGTCATTCATAATTTACATATTTATACCCTGTGAAAAATAAAACATAGAAAAGGGGTGAGCTCAAATGCCCTCTAAGGATAACAATATAGTGGAAAGATTCATAAAAAATAATAAACATTTAAGGAAATGTATAACTAAAAAAATCCTTTTAAACTTGAACTTCAACATAGTATGGAAAAAATAAAATGAAATAATGCCATTTACGTATTCACATAGATATTATACTAATCAAATACTCACATGCAATATCAATGACCACTTTCATAATGATGGAATGCATAATGCCAGACTATCATAACCACATAGCGAAGGCCTCGTGCCAAGACTACAAAGAAGATTTTTCCAAGGCCTTGTGCCATGATACTAGTTTGTCTCATGAGACCTACCGATTCCTTTTCTGAGAAGATACTTACATTTAAAATTGCATAAATATACTACAGTTTATTTCTTAAAACATTATGCAAGCTTCTGAAAACAAAATAACTAATTCTGAGACTGCTCAACTAATCACAGGCCATGATGGGTCCTCACCCAATCCCTTCCTATCTACCACACTCGAGAGTCGGGTTTTCTAAAAACATTTTTAAGATTGCCTTAAATACGTATACATTTACACTGGATTTTCATATATTAGAGAGAAATATCTCTTTTTTTGAAATCATTTAAGAGTCACATAATTTTAAAATAAAACATTTACTTTGAAAATATACTTATAATCTTTTAAGGGATGATTTGAAGATTTTTTAATGGTGTAAAATAACAGCACCCACCGTATAAGTTAAAAAAACATTCTTACCTTAATTTTGTTGAAAATGTTAAAAAGTACCTTGTTTGGAAAAAAACAAAAAGATTCTTTTATAAACATCTTATAAAAATTCAAACAAGGGTATAAATGAATTTAACCCATATTCTGTAAAATAGTAAAAATGTTTTGAAATACATTTTTAAGAAACATGGATGTGGATGATAAAGAAGTCCCAATAGATTATTACGTATAAACAACCTCACATAATGAAGAGATTGAAAAATAAACCCTTACCTTGTACTTTTTCTTGGTTGAGGGTAGGATAACCTCCTGTATAATGGTGAAATAATTGTTATTGAATTATTCAATAATCATATATATTAATATGATATCATATATGATATTTTAACATTGCTTTGTTAATAATATCTTAGTATTATCGTTGTTTCGGGTGTTAAATTTCTCGTTTTCTTTTATATGATTTGTTACATAAGACATGTTTGTAATGATTAGAATGTATCTTAATCATATCCAAAATTATATCAAGTCCTTAAACATTATTTTTAAATCCTCAAATTATAATTATACTTGAATGGATATGATAGAGAATGAATCTCATCGCGTTCGTGGACACGGTAGTCTGTACGTACGCACGAGTGACAATATCATTATTTTGATATTAAAATAATATATAAATGGATGGTATATCATATATACCGAATCATTAACATGTTATATTTATTATTTAAATGAGTTACACATCATTATTATACCCATACAAATAATAATATAATGAATAACAATTACACTACGATGTGGAGACGTTAAGCCGTACGTACGCAGGTATGGTCACATGTTATTCAATGGGTGGATAGAATACTGAATATGGTTGTACCATATTTATAATAATATCACAGTATATATATGATACTGGAGTTATTATCTTAGAATGGTAATAACAAAGGAAGAATAAGTGGAAGAAGAAAGGAACTTCGAAAAGGGTGGTGAAATCATTACCTCTTCTTCGGGTTCTTCATTTTGATTTGATCAAAAGGACTTTTTAGGTTGGATTTATGATCACACTAAGGACTCTAGGTTGTAGTGAGGGAAGTTGGGAGAGTATTTGGGAATATTTTGGATGACCCAAAATGCTTTGATGGTGTGAATAAATGAGAAGGAGGAGTGCCCTTTCATAAGAGGGGTGAGTGGCACCTTTGGAAAAACTAGAAATATTAGTTTATAATAAATTCATATTCGGATTCTAATTTCTAAAAAGTTGATTATTTAAATGTTAAGGTGGGTATGGGCAGAAAACCACTCAACCAATAGAATTTAGACATTTTTTGGTACTTATATTAACTTTATCTTTAAGTATTAACTCTATGTTAATTAGTATCACTTTTACAATGTCTCTTTGTATTTTTATATTATATGGTTAATAAACTTACTATATACATCCGAGAGACCCCCAAGTAGTCCATTAATGATATAAATATCATGATATAAGTCTCTTGGCCGAACCTTAGATTTTTAGGAATTTAATATCAATTAATAATATAATATTTGTTCTAAAACACTTTTATGTCAATTTTGACACTATTCAATAGTTGATTTTTGTAAAACTTATAACAGAATGATTACATCAAAAAAATTAAATTAAATAAATCCTAATATGTCATATTATCCTAGAAAAGTATTTTAATGCATTAAAAGTCTAAAATTATATTTATTTGGGTATTTCTAATATAAATTATTTTAATTTTTCACTATTATGTTAATTATTGCATCATCATTGTGTCATAAATAAATTAACTTATTTAGTCTATAAAAATTATATATAAAATATCATTATGTATTTAATATTTTTAACTTTCTAATGAATATTTATAGTCTAAAATCCAACATATATAACCCTATGTAGAAATTGTTTTTGTAAAAGATATATGCTTGTGTCATTTTTGTATTCATTTTAACTTAATTAAAATAAAGTGTCCCTATCACCTACAAGTGGCTCCATGGAGTCCCAAAATCGACCCAAAGATGTCCATGGTCGGCCATGAATCAAAAATTAAGGGTAGGACACGTTTGAGTGTAATTTATTATTATTATAATATTATTTTATAACCCTTATTTACCGGATTTACCCTTTAACCGTGGTAAATAAAATATTTACTGAAATAATTATTCAAAATGTCTAAAAATAAATGTTACATATTTACACAATTTGATCATCCTGATTCCAAATATGGAATCCATTTTTCCAAATTCAAAACACATAAGGGGCATAAATTAATTTAAAATTAATTCCCGTTGTTAAAACAAAAAGCGTGTTTTTAAGAGATAGTAACTATCAAAAGATTGGCACTTGTTTATGTCTGGTTTAATTGTAAAATTATGTCTAATGAAAAAAATTGAATTAAATGGTAAAAATATATTCTAAATATACTATACAACCACTAAAATTCATAATTTATCAATATTAATTATTTTTATTAAAAAAGTTGTTTTTAATTAAAATTTAGTAATTTTCACTATTCATCAAAATATTAAAGTTATCCGAAAAGTTCCAAAATTTCACCCTAGGATAAATTCAATATTCCGAATCCAAAAATTAAGTCCATTTAGAAATATAAAATATATATAAATTCAAAAATTAGGTATTACTATTTATAACGGCTAGTTTGATTGGTTGTGGTGTGTGTTAGAACTCGATGTTGCGTACAACACACGCTACTGTATTGTTCAAAGGAAAGCGTACCATGAAAGCATGGGATGTTTCATTTAAAATTTTTGATGTCCCCGTTTAGTCAAAATGTTTAAAATATTGTATTTAAAAAGGTTTCACTATTAAAAGTTGATAAAAGTGCAATAATGAAAATGAATTTGTTCTTACATTATTGATTCTAAAATTATAAATATTATATAAAGTTTAAAATTTAGTTAATACTATTCATAACCTCTTTGTAATGGCTTGTTTGGTAAGTCATGGTGTGATTGAACTCGGTGTTGCGTGTAGTGAAAGTTATTGAATTATTTTGAAGAAATAACACACTATGAAATCTTGGGGTGTTACATTCTCCCCTCCTTCAATAAAATGCGTCCTCGCAATTTGAAATTGTTCTTCGAAAATAAAAATATGAAAATAGAAAATATCTTTGTGGGAAAACCCACATCGGAAATTAGGTTACTAAAATTTAGTCTTAATATGTGGAAAAGAGAAATAAAAGTGTGACCACCAAATTATGATCTCTATTAGGAGAACATTGGTGGAAATTAGAGACATATAATTGGAGGAAAAACATTAATATTTATCGGTAGTGATTGAGGTCATAAATCACAAAAAAAGTGTAAAATTGAGGTCCTTAAATTCATCAATCTATGATGATTTGAAATACCATCAGTTCAACAAAACATAGGGTATTAGGATAACACATTTTTCGTTTTAGGATTCCTTAAATAAAGTATCAGAATTAATTTCTTCATAGAACAAGATAAGACGAAAAATACATTCTTGACAAGTAGAGTTCCATTCTTTAACTAATTCTATCCAAAAACTCATATTTCACTCTAAAAGATAATAGAACGAAAACTATATATTCTATTTATCCTATACATATAGGGTTCAAAAAAACAAATTTATAATTCATCTACTAGATCTTTTAAAAAACTACATTGTTTATTCCCGGACATCACGTGGGTCAGTATTAGGTGATACACCCTTGTCGCCCTTCGGTTTTGGGTTCAATTCTCGCAGCCTTGCCGGACACGACGGGTTGTCGCCCGACCTCCAAGTTGTCCTTTTATGGTAATCCAAAATAATCCAAACTAGAACTATCCAAAATACTTTAGTCCAAAATTTATAAGGACGGTGAACACAATGAAAATCCTTTTTTTTCCGCGTAATAACATGTGATCACCTTCATCATGTATTCTTTTAAAACACTATAACATCCTGAATTATCATAAAACCTTATTTATTACATTCATGATCCCTTATTACATATAGAATAATAGATATACTCCTTCAATCCAAAAATGTTGTAAACCCCAACAATGATGGAATATACAAATCATTAATCAGTTTATTGGTAGTCAAGAATATCCAATATAATTTATCTAAAACAATCATGTATTATTCTAAAATCACTAACTCGGTATCAGAACCATATTATGGTTTATCTTTCTCTCAACCATATATTTTCCAAAAATTTAACCTGCTATTGAGTCACTTTTCTTTGTTCCACACAATCTCATGTCCATAATGAAATAGTACTGCAGTACAATCCTTATACACTGCATAATTATTATAACAAGTACATTGTGGATACAACCCTCAAATGACATAATCAACATAAGAACTCTAATCATTCCTCTTTATCTGTGGTAGTATCATAACTTGATTATTATCCAATAGCATCATTTTTGGCATAGTTTGATGACTGAGACATAGGTTTGCATAGTGTCCATACTCCTGGCAAATGAAGCATTGTACATTTGAAACCATTTTCTTACCCTTGCAGTCATGTACTTTGTGCCCTTTTCCTCCACACTTATAACAAACTCACATTCCATTTAGGCAATTTCCAGGGTGTTTCTTTCCACAGTTATCACATATGGTAAAATTATTCTATTCCCTCTTCCCTTTATCCATCTTTCTCGCTTCCATCCTTTTCTTCTCTTGCTTCCCTTCAAAGCCATAGGACTCAGTAAACTCTTTACTTATCTTATCAACACATGATATTATTTCTTCATATGATGATAATACATGCGAGACTATTTCTATTATAAATTCTGGCTTAAAACCATGAAATATATGATCCTTCTTTCTCTTTGTATCATGTGCATTGCTGGAGTTCTCATTCATTCTACTGGGCACCATTTATAAACAATGGAATATACTATATTAGTTTATGAATAACAATACCTAATCCCAAACTTGTAAAACACATAACTTAAATTAAATAGTTTTTTGATATAATCTATAATAATAAAAATGTCTCCTTTGAGAAAATATATACTCATAAACCCTTCATATTGGTTTGTAATGAAAATGAGAGTTATCCTAAGCATATCCCTCGGGAGTGTCGTAACCAAGAGTGCAGCAAGGCCCGTTGTCGTGCACCAGTTCCCATTCAAGTCTTTCTCAAAGTAGTGTTTTTAGGTTTTACCCCTAGGTACATCTATACCATAGCCGCCTCTACCTACTCGTATCCAGACAGGGATGTATTGCTCGAAAAACTCACAAAATCTCTACAATACCAAAATTCTAGGAAGTTATTCTATACTAATCCTCAAAGTTCATCTAAGGTCTACGTGCTCTAATCAGAGTTTATCTAAATCTAGCTTCCAGGGTTTCTACTAAACTTCCTCTGATAACAACTGTAACGCCCCGACCCCAGTTACCCAGAGTCAGTGCATTATTACGTGACATTGGCATGATCACAAGAAAGATCAAATCTCGAAAGATCGATTGGTTTAGTAGCCTTGGAAACACTAGATATATTCATAAGGTTTACATTAAATCATACAATGGAAACTACAACAACATAGTCTCTATAGTACACACTCATATCCCCACATATTATCCCTGCAGGTCATTCATAATTTACTTCTTCATACTCTGAGAAAAATTAAACATAGAAAAGGGGTGAGCTCAAATGCCCAGAAAGGATAACAATATAGCGGAAACTTTCATAAAAAATAATAAACATTTAAGGCAATTTATAACTAAAACAAAAGCCTTTTAATCTTGAACTTCAACATAGTATGGAAAAAATAAAATGAAATAATGCCATTTACTTATTCACATGGATATTATACTAATCGAATAATCACATGCAATATCAATAACCACTTTCATAATGATGGAATGCATAATGCCAGACTATCATAACCACATAGCCAAGGCCTCGTGCCAAGACTACAAATAATATTTTTCCAAGGCCTTGTGCCAAGACACTATTTTTTCTCATGAGACCTACCAATTCATTTTTTGAGAAGATACCTACGTTTAAAATTGCATAAATATACTTCAGTGTTTTTCTGAAAACATTATGCAAGCTTCTGAAAACAAAATAACTAATTCTGAGACTGCTCAACTAATTAGAGGCCATGATGTGTCCATGCCCAATCTCTTCCTATCTACCACACTCGAGGGTCGGGTTTTCTAAAAACATTTTTAATGTTGCCTTAAATACGTATACATTTTCACTGGATTTTCATATATTGGAGAGAAATATCTCTTTTTATGAAAAACTTTAAGAGTCACATAATTTTAAAATAAAACATTTACTTTGAAAATATCTTTATAAGCTTGTAAGGGAAGCTTTTAAGATTTTATAATGGTGGAAAATAGCCGCACCCGCCATATAAGTTTAAAAACAATTCTTACCTTAATTTTGTTGAAAAGCATAAAAAGCACCTTGTTTGGAAAAAAACAAAAATATTCTTTTATAAACTTCAATAAAAAGTCAAAAAAGGGTATAAATGAATTCAACCCATATTTTTTAATATAGTAAAAATGTTTTGAAATACATTTTTAAGAAACATGGATGTGGATGATAAAGAATTCCCTGTAGATTATTATGTATAAACAACCTCAGATAATGAAGATATTTCCAAAAAAAACCCTAACATTGTACTTTTTCTTCGTTGAGGGTAGGATAACCTCATGTATAATGGTGAAATAATTTTTATTAAATTATACAAGAATCATATATATTAATATGATACCATATATGATCTTTTAACATTGCTTTGTTAATAATATCTTAATATTATCGTTGTTTCGGGTGTTAACTTACTCGTTTTCTTTTATATGTTTTGTTACGTAAGACATGTTTGTAATGGATATGATGTATCTTAATCTTATCCAAAATGATATCAAGTCCTTAAACATTATTTTTAAATCCTCAAATTATAATTATACTTGAATGGATATGATAGAGAATGAATCTCATCGCGTTCGTGGATACGGTTGTCCGTACGTACGCATGAGCGACAATATAATTATTTTGATATTAAAATAATATATAAATGGATGGTATATCATATATAAAGAATCATTAACATGTTATATTTATTATTTACATGAGTTAAACATCATTAATATACCCATCCAAATAATAATATATTGACTAACAATTACACCACGACGTGGAGACGGTAAGTCGTACGTACGCAGGTATGGTGACATGTTATTCAATGGGTGGACAGAATACTAAATATGGTTTTACCATATTTATAATAAAATCACAGTATATATATGATACTGGAGTTATTATTTTAGAATGGTAATAAAGAAGGAAGAAGAAGTGGAAGAAGACTGGAACTTGGAAAAGGGTGGTGAAATCATTACCTCTTCTTCGGGTTCTTCCTTTTGATTTGATCAAAAGGGATCCTTAGGTTGGATTTATGATCAAAATAATGCCTCTAGGTTGTATTGAGGGATGTTTGGAGAGTATTTGGGAAGAGTTTGGCCGAACCAAAAGGCTTTTAAGCTGTGAATAAATGAGAAGGCGGAGTGCCTTTTTATAAGAGGGGTGAGGGGCACCTTTGGAAAAGCTAGAAATATTAGTATATAATAAATTCATATTCGGTTTCTAATGGCTCCAAAGTTGATTATTTAAATTTTAAGGTGATTATGGGTCAAAAAACACTCAAAAAATAGAATTTAGATAGTTTTGGTTACTTCTATCAACCTTATCTCTATGTATTAACTCTAAGTTAATTAGTTTCACTTTTAGAATGTCTCTTTGTATTTTTATATTATGTGGTTAATAAACTTACTATATACATCCAAGAGACCCCAAAGTGGTCCATTAATGATATAAATATCATGATATAAGTCTCTTGGCCGAACCATATATTTTTAGGAATTTAATATCAATTAATAATATAATATTTGTTTTAAAACTCTTTTATGTCAATTTTGACACTATTCAATAGTTGATTTTTGTGAAACTCATAACAGAATGATTACTTCAAAAAAAGTCAAATAAATCAATACTAATATGTCATAGTATCCTATAAAATTATTTTAATGCATTAAAAGTCTCAAATTATATTTATTTGGGTATTTATAATATCAATTATTTTAATTTTTCACTATTATGGTAATTACTGCATCATCATTGTGTCATAAATACATTAAATTATTTAGTCTATAAAAATTATAAATAAAATAGAATTATGTAGGAAATCTTTTTATCTTTCTAATGAATATTTATAGTCGAAAATAAAACATATAAAACCATATGTAAAAATTGTTTTTCTAAAAGATATATACTTGTGTCATTTTTGTATTCATTTTAACTTAATTAAAATAAACTTTCCCTATCACCTACAAGTGGCACCATGGGGTCCCAAAATCGACCCAAAGATAAACCTGGTCGGATATTTATCAACAAATAATGTTAGGATACGTTTTAGGGTAATTTTTTATGATTATAATATAATTGTTTAACCCTTATTTACCGGATTTACCCTTTAACCATGGTAAATAAAATATCTACCGAAATAATTATTCAAAATGTCTAAAAATTAAAGATACATATTTACACAATTTGAACATCCTGATTCCAAATATGGAATCCATTTTTTCAAATTCAAAATAGATAAGTGGCAGAAATTAATTTAAAATTAATTACCGTTGTTAAAACAAAAAGCATGTTTTTAAGAGATAATAACTATCAAAAGATTGACACTTGTTTGTGTCTGGTTTAATTGTAAAATTATTTCCAATGACAAAAATTGAATTAAATTGTAAAAATATATTCTAAATATACTTTAAAACCACTCAAATTCATAATTTATCAATATTAATTATTTTTATTAAAAAAGTTGTTTTTAATTAAAATTTAGTAATTTTCACTATTCATCAAAATATTAAAGTTATCTGAAAAGTTCCAAAATTTCACCCTATGATAAATTCAATATTCCGAATCCAAAAATGAAGTCAATTTTGAAATATAAAATATATATTATTTCAAAAATTAGGTATTACTATTCATAACGGCTAGTTTGATTGGTTATGGTGTGTGTTAGAACTCGAAGTTGCGTACAACACATGGTACTATACTATTCAAAGTAAAGAGTACCATGGAAGCTTAGAATATATCATTTTAAATTTTTGATTTTCCCATTTTGTCAAAAAGTTTAAATTATTGTCTTTAAAAAGGGTTCACTATTAAAAGTTTATAAAATTGCAATACTGAAAATGAATTTGTTTTTACATTATGGATTCTAAAATTATAATGATTATATAAAGTTTAAAATTTAGTTAATACTATTCATAAACTCTTTTGAACGGCTTGTATGGTAATTCATGGTGCGATTGAAGTCGTTGTTGCATGTAGTAAAAGTTATTGATTTATTTTGAAGAAATAACACACTATGAAATCCCAGGGTGTTACAATAGATAAAAATTTTAACCCTAGTAAATACTTAATTATAAGCAGTCTCAGATAAAAATGAGATTTGCAAAATTATCCCATAGTTTATGTAAAATTTCTTATGTATGTGTCCGATACTCTTGTATAGTGCATTTAATCATATTATTAACTTGTAACATAACCATAATAATATTTATAATATCATATATGATTCAGTTATGACTTTATATTTCCTATTCTTTTTTCAATTCAATGTCAATACGGTGTTTTGGGTAAAATCATTTCATTTATAATACGTCTTTGGTCTTGTTGTTTTTGATATTATTATTACTTATATAATGATTTATATACTTTATGAATGTAAAATATAATTTATATATCATATATATTTAGTATATATATATAATAGATAGATAAATGAAATGAAAGACACCGTTCATTGAGACTAGAGGCCATACGTACGCATGAACGCTGTTTTCCTTTCTTTATTTACTTGAATGGAAGTAAGTAGAGGATATATATATATTTATATATATCTAGTAGCATTATTATGTCATATATATCATTATTCTTCATTATATATACTTTATAATCATTCCTGTATGGTAAACATGGAGAATGGATCTGATCGCGTCGTAAAGACCGTAATCCGTACGTACGCATGAGCGATGCTATCATTCCCATTATTATTGAATGGATTTGGAGTGGATTATATAATATCTCAGAATTATTATCATGTTATATTAACCATATGTATTCATTATTTACACCATTATACCCATCCCAGTAAGGTGGTGGTGGAAACACAGATTACACCACAGCGTGGAAACGGTATTCCGTACTTACACTTGCATGGTGATTTTGTTTTCCGTAGGATCGATAGAAGGTGAAATGGGTTTGTTTCATATTTATAATTACCGGTCATTATATTATTTATACTGATGTTTTTAATTTATAATGAATCAACAAAAAAAGTTGATGTAGAAGAATAATGAAACTTGAAAGAATAAGTAGAAGAGATTAACTCTTCTTTGACGTGCCTCCTCTTAACCTCTTCTTCAATCACTAAATTTGGTCTTTGTAGATGACCAGAACCCTTATTAGGTTTATATGGAAGTGGATAAGTTAAATGGCCAAGGTTTGGATGTGCTTGAAGGGTCAAATTTGTGTGAAGAGGAGAGGGCGGAGTTTCCCTTTTATAAGGAGGGCGAGGGGAACTTGAGAAAAAACATATAATATTATTTTATAATAAATTCATATTCGGTTTATAATGGCTCAAACGTGACTTATTTAGATGATAGGGTGGGTATGGGTATAAATCCTCTAAACTAATAGGTTTTAGACAAGTTTATTTTACCATTTTAACCTTAACATTTTGATTTAACTATATATTAAATAAATTAACTTTTACTATGTCTTCTTGTATTCTTACACTATATGGTTAATAAACATATTATAAATATCCATTCAAAACCCAAATGGTTCATCAATTTCATATATATTATTTTAAAAGTCTTTTAGACGAACCTTCAATTTTTAGGACCATTATATCAATTGATAATATAATATTTTGGATTAGAAAAATCTTTTTTTTCAATCATGACACTATTTAGTATTTTGTTTTTTTCTAAATTCACAACAGCATTTATTACATAAAAATAAACTCATCTAACCAACCCTAATATGTTATATTATCCTATAAAAATAGTTTAATTCATAAAAAGTCACAAATTACATTTATTTGTAAATTTATAATATTATGTAGGTTAATATTTCATTAATAAGGTAATTATTGCATCATCATTGTGTCATAAATAAATTAAATTATTTAATGTCAATAAAATATAAATAAATTACCATTATGTATGAAATCATTTTATCTTTACAATGAATATATTTAGTCTAATTTATCTTATGTATAAACTTATATTAAAAATTCTTTAGTTATTAATCTTGGATTTTAAATATTCTAACTCCTCTTTAATTAAAATGATGATAAATTTCCTAATCTAATCGAAGTACACATAAAGGGTAATAATGTTTTTCCTATGGTTGTTTTTGGTCGAATTAAATTTATCCAATAGAATTATGACATGTGTTAGGGTAAAAATAATATCATTGTTACCCATAATTACCCTATTTACTTTTAACTGTGGTAAATAAAAATAAAAAGTTACTATTCCGCAAAAATTATTTTTAAGTTGTTGAAACACATTTTACTCCTTTATATTTACAATTTCTCTTGGATTTTCCAAATTCCACTCACAGAAGATTTAAAATTATGTTATATGTAAATTTGAAAATTCTATTAGGATGAGTGTAAAAGACGATGAAAAGTTCAATAAAATTTTTATATATATAAAATTATTATAAAATGACTCCAATTAGTTACATTGATATTACATAGGTATTAAGTATCAATTTTGACCTAAAATAAATTTAAATAAAATAAATATTTATTTAAATAAAAATTCGGTTTTAAACTATAACTCAGTGTTTTTCACTGTTAATAAAAAATTGACCGTTTTCAAAAAAATACCAAAAATCCACCCTAGTATAATTTCGAGAATCTGAATCCAAAAATGAAGTCCATTTTGAATGATAAAATTTATACAATTTCAAAAAGTTGGTATTACTATTAATAACGGCTAGTTTATATAATATTTTAATAACATATCATTATTTAGCGAAACCCAGTATTGCATACTATGCACGCTCTCAAGGATGGTTCTGATTTCTTGTAATGAAAGCCATGTCAGGGCAACGTGTAGTGAAAGCTCCCTTTGGTATTGCATATAGTACATGATAATCTTGGTGTAGTGTACAATATAACACATCTTAGAAATTAAAAAGAATATATCTCATAAAATATCAGGGTGTTACAATTAATGCATCCATACTATCTTATGGATATACATTCCTCCAAATATCTCCATGTAACTAATCTTTTGTATAGGAAGAATGAGGATCAACATGGTGAGTCAGCCTTTGATAACGAGGATTACATTGTGACCCCTACATGTACATGATTACCAAGTCATTGATTACATGAATACTCTCTCCCACCTAATCTATACAACATCAAGGGGTTGAAAAAAAACCCTTGGGATTTTTTTGTTCAACCATCATTGTTTATCAAATAAGGCATCAAGATACAAACCCTACATAAAAAATCCTAATTCCTAGCTAAAAAAATTGGTGGACTATGTATTTCATTCATACACCTTGATGCACCACCAAAGGGGATTCATGAATATCCCACATCACCTCCTCCTACAATTTAAATGGTACCATCAAACATTCTCAAAATAAGATATCATTCTCCATTTCTTCTAAATTTCCATCAAGAGGATGTCAAATTGTCATCTTGGTATATAAATACCCACATTAGATTTATATAAGATGATAATATCAAATTTAATTTAATGTTGTGGTGTAGCATTTATCATATGTTGATACCATGAACCATCCATGTCCCTTGATGAAAAAATCATCATTAATAACTGATCATAAGAATTAGGTATCTACTCAGGATAATATCTTCTATTGAGAGTGTTTTACAACAAATTCTAATTCCAAGAGTGTAGATAATATCAATGTCATGGTCCCGAATGAACAAAATAAATTGTCTCTATCTCAATTTTCGTTTTCTTATTGATGATATAATTGAGACTCTTATGGTCAATGTGGATGATAAACTTTTCTCTCATCAGGAAGTCTCACTACATCATTTGAAAAAATATTAATGTTTGCATATCAAAATCCTGGGTTACATAGTTCTTCTTATACGGTCTCAATGATATATAACCAAAATAAAGCATATCCTTCCAATGTTTGACATCCCAAATAAGCCTAGTCCTTTTGGAATAAAAAAATATTATATACTCCCTTCTATCATATATATGATGAGTTGGAAAATCCCATGAAAAATTTCCTCACACATGTATAAGGATACACCACCTCTCCCTATATTGAGTCAACCCATCCAAATGTCCTCATACAACTAATTCTCAATCATGGATCATATATTGAAGAATATGGACTACTTGCATCCCTATGAATATGATCAGAAACATACTGTTGAGGAATCAACTCATGTGTGTCCACTACCAGAACGCCCCACCCAATTCCCCACCACAATAATACTTCCCTATTATAGATGTATGATATTCTAGTTATGTTTTTATCATAATGTTTCCGAATAAAAAATACATCCTAAATAGATTATCGTACTCTTATTAGGAGTGGGTTTTCCCATTCTATGACTAATTACCTAAAATCAGTTATTTCTCAGATGATTCCCAAATAATCCTCAAATGGAGAACTTATATTTGATTTTTATGAATCCTTAAAATGTTGAATACTCAAGTGGCTTTCTATACACTATCATCAGTCACCTTAGAGTCTTAATATACATAAAAAAATTGGAGTTCACTGGATCCGGAACTCAGGCTGTGCACTAAGCCCAAGTGAATCCTTATATGAAACATCAAATGATAACTACTACACAATAAGTAGTGGTATATATAGTAAAACACCCTAAGGTACAATCTCTATTATAGTCCACTATAATTATGCCCCACCAATCAACAAATAATCCTCACGATCATGTAGTGGAATTCGAGATGGATGTCTTCGTAGAGGAATCCTGAAATAAAAAATATATACCAAGGTCCAAGAATATACATGGGGTAAAAAATGATGTACATGGAAACTACAACTCCTTTTTATATTATACATTTACTAATTAATTTTATATAACCATTTCCTACATTTACAATGTTGAAATTCAAATGATTATAGGACACATTTTTTGATAGGTGTGCCGCCACAGCAAAAATAGAGTCCCTCACCTAAAAGAATTATGCAATACACATAACAGTTCTTCCATAAAACCCAAAATAATCTTGTAGACTTCTATCCTATGGTAGAAATGATAGCTGTAAACCCACTGTATTATGACTTGGTATGTCAGGTAATAAATAATGACTACCCTAACCCCACCTCCAATAAGCCATGGAATGGAGACTATCACCGATTAAGAATAACACACATGCATGGTTTGTATTAGCCTAATGTACCTATATAGAGGAAAAAATACACATAACCATAAAATGATAAAATATTAAATGAATATATAGAATGAATACATATATCATGATTCCAAAAAAAGAGTGAAAAATTGAAGTTCTAAAACCAATAATGGGGATAAATATAATCCCAAAAAAACTAAAGGGAGTTCCAACATCTCAGAAATTGAAAAAATACCATTAAATAAAACACTAGAACCCCCCCAGCCTATATAGGTATTGATAAGCTGCACTATCTCTTTATCCTCTGAGTACACCATCAAATGTTCCACAATCAGTAAAAGAAAGGGGGTGTACATGAATAGCCCATGTAACGGTCACAATAAAAATACCAAGTAAGAAACAAATTAAACAAAAAAAACTTATATCATTATTATTTATTCCATATAATTTAATATTTAATTCAACTTAAAAAACCAAATATATATAATAAGGACATCATTCCTCCATAAGTTAAAAAGAAACCTTTTAACTATATGATTTTTAAAAAATCACTGCTCATTCAGGGAGTACCAACAAAAAATTCTATATTATCAATATATATAGTCATTGTAGAGGTCATTAATGTTGAGACAAACCATTATAGCTCAATGGGTTTTTGATGAACTCGATTCTCTGGTTGGGGATCAAGCTTAGGACTACTGGAGGAAATCTCCAACTAAATCTGGACCAAAGCACTATGTATGGGATCATATAATAATGGTATTGTGAACCCTATTGAAATTTACTTCTAGATGAATGATCATATTTCCATTCCTAGAGGTCATGCTATTTATAAAAACCCTAATTGTGGTATAAGAGTAAATGATATTGGATCCCATTATAGTTTTTCATGGGGAAACACAAAATATATCTGAGACTTATCACCTAGAGAGGATCACAATCTTATTGAATTGGATGTAATGTTGAATTTTATCCATTAGAGGAAAATCCAAGGGAACACACTCAAATGATAGTGGTCCAAACATATAAATCGAAGGTATCTAATAATCCATGAAGGGTGTACATGGTGCGTACTAGTGTTACACAGTGTTTCCATCGAACCCATGGCAACCTCTACAGTGCTTCCTTAAACAGAAACTATTCATTGTAATAAACAACATGTTTGTAAGACTACACAACATGTATAGGTAATCTAACACAATTAAATTTTAATATTTTAATTCAATTGTACCACTATATGATATTGTATACAATCCGTCCACTCCTACCCATGACTGTGTACACCTAGACATGTCTATATGTCCCATCATATGTATTCCAATTTTTCATTAGAGATAGACACTATGGAATTAGCATGGGTTATATGAAATGTCACTAAGGTTTAAATTCATGTGATACATTCCCATTAGTGGAAACCCTAACAACTCAAAAGGGAAGTGCTGGAGGGGGAGATGATCTCACATGATGTGAAATTATAGATTATATTTCATGTATCCTATAATTTTCTTTATCTGATGGGTTATAATCCACATAATACTTAATAAAATATTCATTTAATTTATAAAATTTATGAATACATAGTGATATAATTAAGGCTCACTAATTATCTTTTAATCTTCATAGATATGATTTATAATGTATTCAAATATAGCCTAATTAAATTTTTGGTGGTATTTCTATATTATCATATTATATATTTAAAAATCTCGGATGAATATATATAGAATATGATAAATCTATTAAATTTGTTGTTAAATGATATGTTATATGGAATAAGTAGTAAATATGAAATTTTTAGAGATAGTGAAATTTTTATGGGTAATGTTATCATTAAAAGTAAAATAAAATTTCATTTAAAAATGATATTGAGAAAATTTCATGACTATCTTTTCTGATAGAGATCCTAATTTTCATGTGGACTCGGTAGTTAATATTAATGGCTTTCGATAATTTTTTCCTGCTTTTCATGCATATTAACATAGCTATATTGGAATAGAGTAATGTTTTTGTAGACTAAATAATGTTAGTGGATATTTTGGGAGATTAAGAATAGGGTATTTATGACAGAATTATTGTATTTATTAAAAATCTGGGATGGATTTATGATACACAATTATTTTTAAAATAATGTATTGTGTTGGGTAATAATTATAAATTAGAATTTATATCCTATAATGGAAGATAATTGAACTTACATGTGAAAAATTTCATGAAACATGATTTTCCATTGAAGTGGTAATATTTTAATTGAATATCTGGAGGAATTTTTTATTAGTAAAGGTGTGATATAAATACACATTAGAAAAGAATAGAATTCATATTTACAATAAATAATATCAAAAAAACCTAAAAATATTGTTATATAAAATCAAATAATATTCCTGATAAATAAATTACCATATTAGTAATATGAAAAAATATCACATGCTCTATAAAGAAAATATACAATTACATTATACCTGATGTAGATTGAATGGGATAAATTCATCATAAGTATGAAAAGGACAAACAAAATAATAATTAAGAAAGAAATATCTACTTACCATAGTAAAATTATTCTAAAAACATCTATCATTGGGAAAATTAAGTAATAAGAAAGGGATGCTACAGATACATTAAAATGGTGGAAAAATAAGGACAGGGTAAATATTAAGATTTATCATTGATAAATATAGAGTATCAATATCTCAATCATAATTTTGTGAATCATCATTCTATTAGATCTAAAATGATATTTTACATGATACTCATAGAAAAATATTCTTTATACACATACGGTAAAAATTTTGTACTGAGTAATATTAGTATAAAAATAGTGGGATAATATTAAGATAGGTATATTTAAATATACATCAATATACATGGAATGAAAACATGTTAATAAAAATAGATATATATATATATATAAAGATATGATTCAAACAGAAATCAATAGAACATCAAAATGATAGAAAATCACAAAATAATTTTTAAGATGACTTCAAATGTTATCCAAAGTAAACAACATATTATAGGTTATTGTGGATTAAATATAAAATAACACTCAATTAATATATGTTATAAAATAATTATTCCTCGATCTAAAATCTATGATATATATCAAATACGTGATTTAGTTTTGGGAAAAATTATTATCGTTAATATTGGAATAATATATTTGGTTCACATAAATTTTATAACGATTCATAAAATTTTATAAAACATATAGTCATACTTTACAAAAATTATATCATCCCCAAAGAGCTGGTCTACATGAAAAAAAAATTCTATCATGAGTGAACATGCATAGAGTTTTCTCTATGGAATTTAAATAAGGACGATATTAATTTATCCCTTCTGTTGACATATTATTCAAAAATAATCCCAAAAATAATTTTAAACAGATCCAAGTGATACCCTGTATTTTATGAAATTTGTAACTCCAACATTCCAAGAAAAATATCGAGAAATGAAGCTAATAGAATAGTGGTTGGAAGAATTGATGATAAATATGGTAAAATATAATCAATAATATATTAGAGAATTTTTTTTAAAATAAAGTGTTAATCTAGAAATAATAGAGGAGAAAAATATTATTATGTTGATGATGTTTCAATTTATAGAATAGTATAATATAGGGGAGTTATGATTTTAAGAATAAACATGAAACTATTCTTCTATATATGTACCCATTTGAGATTATCGATCGAATTAGAGTTGTAGCCTATTGAAATTTCATTTTACCAAATCTACCACACATACATTATATGATTGATATATCTTCCGGGGAGATATTAATAATATATACATATTATGAAATAACTCTATAAGTGGTGAAGTTGGAAAATTATCACTCATATGTAGAGTAAATTGTAAAATTCATGGATTTTATATATAATGTGATACTAAAAAAGACTAAATATCCCAGGAAAGTACAATGGGAAAATAATTAATATGAACAGATAAATAAGAAACTATTGATTTAACGAAAATAAAGTATTATAAATTTTTTATCTTTGGATGTGATTTATAATTTCATTGATGAATATTAAATTTTTTAAAGAATGTAATAGTCACCATTTTCATATGTATAATTTTTCAATATATTATCATCTACACCTCGTAATAATTTATATATAAGATTATTTTATAGAAGTAAATTATTTATCAATGATGAATATATTCTACATTATTTTTATGAGTAGTATTCAGAAATAAATAAATGTATAATAATATAATCTTAATGGGTTGTAGTCTCATATAAATATCACTTCCATTCAAAACTCAATAAAATATATAAAAAATCAGCAATAATATTTTTAAATTGTATATTAGATGAAAAAAAATTGATATAAAATTGATTTAATGAACAATGAAGGACATTTTAGTTATTTATGAGATGCATAATTATTAAATGAATAATAGAATAATTATATAGATATTGGAATATTAAAAAATGATTTATTTGTAATAAGTATACAAATAGTAGTAATTTACCTAAAAACGTAATATATATTGATTAAAATAAATAAATACAAATATTAGAATACTGACAAAATAACAATCATTTTATGAAATTGAATGAGAATTTTATGTGTAAATTTGAAAATTTTATGTTTTATATTAAATAGATATATATCAATTTTCATCTAAAAACCAAAATATTAGAATTATAATAATTTAGAAATTATTTTATAATATAGATATTATTTTGGAATAATAAATTTAAACCTAGAAGAAGATATTTTTTTCATTATTTTTTTTCAATTATCCAATGTTATAATAATAATAATAATTTTTTTGTGTATATACGAAATTTAATAATATAAATGTCATGTAAAAATTAATAAAATTATAATTTTACAAATAATATATAATTTATTTATTGATAAAGGTAATTTATTTTTAAATATTAATCTTATTTTACAAACTGATAAATCAATTTGTATAGAATAAGTAATATTTTCTTCCAGTAAATTTTGTTTTGACTTAATTAAATTAAATATATTACATTAATAACACCATTTGGTTTTGGGTTTGTTTAAAAGTTATAAAATTTTAAATTCATAACTAAAAATATTAAAATTCATAAAAAATGTTATTTCAGTGTATTGAGCATAAATAAAAATGTTATTAGTATTTCAATCAACAAAACCCCTCCATATTGACTATAAAAACTCCCTTCATCATCCCTTATCTCCTCACCTACAAAAAATATTTAATTTTACGATATCATCTAAAATACCACTCAATGAAAAAATGGATTTATTTTTTATTTTTTAAAACTGAAAAACACACCATTTAAGGATATGTTCTTGATCTAAAAAGACACCTAAAATATATATGATATGGGTTGAAAAAATTATATATTTTCATTAAAATTATCATATTATTCAATCTGAATAATAAATAATGTTATAGTATGATTTTATAATATAAGTATAATTTTAATCAGAATAATTAATGAAGATAAATAATTTAATAGTTCTTATATTATTTTATAAAATATTTAAAAACATCATTCACTCGTGGTATTTTATAATACTAAGGTTATTGTTGATTTTTTATTTACCCTTCTTTCCCAAAAAGATACTTTTAAAATAATTCTAAGGTATAAATATTTTTTAACAATAAAAATGGATAATTCTTTTGATTATTGAGTTCTAATATTGTAATTACATTAATAATACTATAAATAATAATAATTCGTCATTCTTATTTTATGAATATAAATAAAGATTAGAGAGTATTTTTTTTTAATTTGACTATATGTTGAATAATTGAACACCCATACATTAAGATTTTTGTGAAACATATTCAATGTTAATTTTAGAGTTTATAGAAATTTTTGACAATTACCATAAACCATTACCGTTACGTAAAAGTATATTTATATTTATGTATTATATAACCTCATAACATTGGCTGAAAAAAATAAAAAATAAAATATTAAAATATTAAAATAAATTATTAATATGAGAATAAATAAAAATTGAAATGATTATAAATGAATTAATGAACGTTTTATTATGTTAAGTAGTGTCTAAAGTATGCCATTACTGAAGAATATTTGACTCTTACACTTTATTTATTATATTTTTGTTTGGTTATACATCAATATGAATATCACTATATTTTTCTTTTTTATCACATTAAAATACACAATTTATAAATTTATAGTTCCATTCTCTTAATTTTTAAGGAATATACATATTTATGCTTCTCTTTAAAATTTAAATATTTAAATTCAAAAACAATTGATGCATATATTTAAAAAATTTCTATAAAATTTCATCATATATTTTTTCCTCTTAAAAAAGTTACATTCTTCCTGGATTATTTAATTCATAAATGTAAATATCATATTATGAATTTTTATAGTGTTTGGGAAAACCATATACATTTATTTATTTTTAAGCATGTTTTATAAGTCTAACTAAACTGTAATAAGGATTTTCATTTACATAAATTCTTATCCAATGTTCCCTATTAATTT
Source organism: Viscum album (assembly GCA_963277665.1). NCBI lineage: Eukaryota > Viridiplantae > Streptophyta > Magnoliopsida > Santalales > Viscaceae > Viscum > Viscum album. The sequence continues at coordinate 2,101,404,677 of OY728128.1, read as the reverse complement.
TTAAATAAATAAAGCTCAATATTCACTAATTATATAAATTTATTCATATATAACCATCAAACATGAGTAAAAAATTTAATTACTTAGGGACTTACATGTTACCTTGATTAACAATGTTTTTACAATCTTTTTTGAACCAATTTTCATCTTTAATGTTATATTATATTAATTCGTGATTTATGTTTCATATTTATAAGTCACACATGAAATTGAATATTTTTACATGATGGGTGGTCCAAAATTTTTATTTCAACCAAATGATAAGGTAATGATCTTGACCTCATTAATTTTTTTTGAAAATACATGATAATAAAATCTTGGTTCATATTATTTTTAATTGACACTATATATCTAGATTTTTTCATTTTGTTTTCAAGTCTTGGTCATGATGATTTAATTATGATAATGATTAATTTACCTATATTTTTTCATTATTTTAATTATTCACAATTTTAACATTATCTTATAATATCTTGTTATTCCATAGTTCAATGATTTGGCTCCTGATCATTTTCTTTTATGATCCTCTTTGTGGACTATTTACATTAATGATATGTCACCCTCTTCTTTCCTTGATGTATAACATTGTTTACATTATTAATTAAATTTGTTTTATTAACTTATGATATACATGAAATAAGAAGTGTATTATGATATTTAAGATCATATTATGAAGATACCAATAAATAATATTAAATTTAATTTAAAAATATTTTATTATTTATCTAAATACCCAAAGGACCCTGAACCACTAAATTCACGGGTTTTTATATGGAAATTTATATTAAAAACGATTCTATATAATGTGTGAGATATATATGATATTATAGTTATGATGCATTTTTAATATATATAATAAGGGTAGATAAAATTAAAATCCAATTGGGGAGGCATAAGAACTCGTCTGTTAAAAAATTTCACTTTTTAAACCCCTAAAAAGAAACAAAAAATTCCTTATTAATAGAAGTAAACCCATGTATTTTGGGGTGAATGTTTGAAATAATAATATTATGATTTATAAATATCGTTGATGAACATTCCATGAAATTTAAAAATGAGAAAGAACCTAAAATTAAAATTTTATATCCATTCATATATCATATGATCCTTATCCATGATAATTTTTCTTACCATTAAATTCAAAGTATGAATCCATGAAAATATATATTAAAATTTTATGATAAGGATGTTATGTAATATAAATTGATGTTATATAGAATGATTAATATTGTTTAAGGTCATGTGGGTTGGATCGTTGTTGTTCCTCTAAAGTTCAGGTGGCATAGCAAATTTTATAATATTTTATGGTTTTATAAATAAGAAAAATTAACATATATTCTTAAATTGTGTTATTTATATGAATATATTAACAATGAAAATGGCTATAAAAGAGTGGTAATAATTATTGAAAGAATTATATTTTTTCATCACATCTCATTTTCTATGTGTTTTTTGATTCAACAAATCCATATTTTTCTTATAAAAATACAACCTTATGTGTTTCATATTCTATTATTTTATAATAAATTTATATATTTTTTAAGAATAATTTATTTTAATTTTAGTTTATGTGATCATATAACAACCGAATAAGATTATAATTCTATAGAAATGTATTTTATCTTAATATAATCAATTTTATTACATATTATATTTAGTGTACCCATAATATGAAAACCCCACAATGAAATTTTATCTTACAACAAAAAATAATATATTCTGAAGAGAATATACTATTTAATACATGTTCAATGTTATATATCTCAGTAAGAGTGTTGTTATGAGAAGTATTTATTTTATGAGAAAAATAGGTAAAAAAATTATCTTGGGAAACCTAAATTTAGTTGTGAGAGTTATGTATGAGATATAAGTAACATAAATATATTACATAGATGAATTTCTAATGCAATATTGAATTCATTTTATATTACACATTGTATATGTCCATGATCATTTTATCTTAAGAATAATATTACGAATATATCTTATAAATAACATTACTATGAGGTTGATATATTATAAATTACTATCTATTATAGAGAATATCACGATTCCATTAATAATATATTAATTGGCCACTTCTTCCCCTTAATCTTTTTGAAGTGCCCGGATCAGTGTGAATCACTGAGAGGGGGAGGGGGTGAATCAGTGATCCCTTAAAACTTTTTACTAATTGATTCCTTATCAATTAATCCTCTATGGCTGGTTAAAGCCTCGATCCACTCTTCTTGTATCTCTTAGCCTTTCCTCGAGTGATGTAGTAAATGTAAAGGCACATGACACAAGGATTTACAAGGTTTGGCACCAAAGGCCTACATCCTTGCCATGTTGGTTATACACCCCAACATGGTTTCTCCTTTATAATCGGTTAGTATTACAATGGTCGATACAGAGTCCCACTGTATATCTCCTGAGTCCCACAGGAGGGTCTTTATACTGAGTCCCACAGTGTTACCAGAGTCCCACTGGCCTGCTCCAGAATCCCACTGAAGACTTCTTCTCCCTGAGTCCCACAGGGTCTTCTCATGGCTCCTCGAGTCGCACGAGTAGCTCTTCTTCACTTTAAGCTTCTTCAAGTATCTTCAGCAGTCTGGGATAAAGACTTCTGGCCTTGCTCTTTACCTCTGCTCACTTGTGATGAACATGTCTTCTCGTCTTGCTCAGGATTTATCTCCTTCTTCTCAGGATGACCTGGCCTCTCTCTTCAAGAGTCTTCAACAGCCTCTGATAAGGTCTGTTGGTCTTGCTCATCACTTCTGATCACTTCTGTTGATCAGGATCTTCTCAATTACTGAAAACTCAGGCAGCTGATGTCTTTAACTTCAATCTGGCTCCAGTCTAACTTCACATCAACTTCATGCACAGAGTGCATGGCAACTCTTCTTCCTCATGCACTGACTGCATGGCTTCTCAATATCTTCTTCAAGAACATTCAGTCTTGGACAACTTAGAATGCACACAAGAAGATTCAACTTGTTCACGTGTGCACGTGCATGCATGCATGCATGCACTCCCCATTCCTTCTTCTTGGTGTGATAAACCCCAAAGGGTGTAATATCCTTAAGCACACACACCTTCTCCCTTATTCACACACTTTGTTCAATTTGTTCACACACATAAAAGTGTGTTATACTTTAGTGTGGAAGTCTTCTCCTTCTTCTTCTAAGTGTATACACTTTACTTTGTGCACACACTAGGTTTTGGCCTCTTCTTGTCTAGCACACACAACTTGTTTCTTCCTCTTGTACACACACACAGAATGTGTTATTCTTTGTTGTGGTCTACACTACTTATGCACACACAAAGCTTGGACTTCTTCCTCTTCTTTTTTTTCACACACACAAAATATGTTCTTTTATTTGTTCTTCAATGTGTTCACCCACAAGGCTACTGCTGGCCTTCTTCTTCTTTCACACACAAATACTAATCCTGGGCCGACTTGTTTCTTCAAGCATGCACACACAAAAATGTCTCGGCCTTCCTCCTTCACTTTGCACACACACTGCCAATATGAAGGCGCGCAAGTTCTTGGTTCGGCCTCTCCTCTACTCCATTGTCATGCAGGTGCACAAGGAACAAGAACCATGCAAGGCCTCGGGTGCAAGGCAGTCGTGCAAGGCTCAACCAACCGCGGGGTGCGCAAGTGATGCGGCCTCGGGTCGTGAAAGCCTCAAGAGTGCAAGAGCACCTTGGGTGCGCAAGATTCTCCTGCCGCGCAAGTATGCGGGCAGGGAGGGCTCTTCCTGTCACGCAAGTGATGCACGCAGGCGACCTTCGAAGCCTCGTGTGGCTCCGGAACAAACTGCCGTGCAAGTGAGATGCGCGGGGCACCAAAACTTCGTGAGGCACAGAGGCACGCTCACGGGACTTCTTTCAAGTTTTCCAGCCACCACAAACGAGGGGTCGACCTTTCTTTTTATAGGCAGAGACGTCTCGGATCATCCGCGTGCGGTAAATCTTTGATATCCCGAAGATTTCGGATCTTCATGATTTTTTAAATCTTGTTTTCTTCTCTCTGTTCATGAGGGTTCTCTTTTTTATTTTTCCTCTATGTGCATGTGACTTAGAACGCATGTATGGCCTTATAAAAATGCAATCCATGCAGAACACAAACACATGAAGCCTCGGCAACTTCGCTTTCCTTCTGCCAAACTCCGAAATCTCTCCTTTGTTGCATGCACACCCATTTTTAGGCATGGATGTGTTCGTCATGCTCAGACGATCTCAATGGTGTCTTCGGCTTGATCAACAGAGGCCGGGAGCTCGAATTCTTCATTCGGGAGGCCTCTGGTTCGGAGGATGAGTCGCGGGTGGCCTCGGGTGAGCTTATGGTAGAGGACGACTCCTCAACCGTCAGATCCGGAGTTTGAAATACACCGTACGGCTGGATTAGATCGTGCCGCACAGTGGATGAGATAAGCGGCTTCGATCCAGCGTGCGATCGATCGTGCGGCCAGGATGCGTTCCCGGTGAAATTTGCGCGTCCCACATCGAATCGCCGAGCGGATTTTCCACGGTTTATCAACTAGTCGCTCCCCCCTTCACCGCAATTGAACTTCTCCCTCCGCGGTGCCGCCCCGCACCATGTTCTCTCTGCGGGCATGCTCTGCGCCCACCTCTGCCCCTCGGGCGCGCCACTGGCGCCCACTATGCTTCCTCGGGCACGCTCCTCATGCTCACGATGCGCATCACCGTGTGGCCTTGGGGCCTACACACGGCCCCAACCTCTCTCGGGCTGGCCCCATGGGATCCCCCTTGAGCGTGGCGACCTCGAGTCCCACAAGTGCCTTGGGGTTGAACCCTTAAGGCTGGCCCTTGGTGGCTTCCTTTTTGCTTGAGGAAACACTAAGTACTTTGTATACAAAGTAACCAAGTGTAAATGCCAAATGCCACTTCTTCTTCCAATCCATTATTCCTCTATATTTCATCTCTTCTTCTTCATTAGAATTCATCATTCTTCTTCAACATATAATCAACATTTATGAATGGAATTCTCGAAGGTTCTTCATCTTCAACCGAGCTCCTTAATCACACAATTTCCTCAATGTTTTTCATTGATCCAATCAGAGATCAAGTTGGATCAACTTCTAATTCACATTCACTAAGTGATTGTGCGTGGAATTCATTAAACCACTTCATCCACTTAGAACATGTGGATGGATCATCTTCAACTCCTCATGCAGTGTGAAGACAATGCATGGTCTTCTAACATTGGTGTGACATTGTATCCACTTGATACAAGTTCTTGGAACATAAAGAGCAGCTCAACAATCGTCATATGTGATGATGCTCCATCATCATTCATTCTTGATGTGTTGTAACTTAGTATCACCTTGATACAAGTATTGAAACATTAAGATCAGTTCTACAATCGTCTGATATGAACATGGATGAATGTTTCAACCATAAACACTTATGCCACTTAGTGAATCTCCTAAGTGACATTCATCTTAACACAATGGCCATCCTCCATTCATCACCAACACCATCATAGCCTTTGTCATTCACATATTGACTCTCCTTGACATCCATTCATTCTTTGACATCATCTGATCAACAACATACCTTTTTGACAACAAATGCAACACAGTGCACTTCACTTTTAATAAAAATTATTTTTTCTTTAAGGAATGATCATTTTGTATAATGTGTTGTTTCTTACATAATGTAAACATTTAAAGAAGATGATAAATAAAATTTCCAACCTAGGATAGTATTCCAAATTTTTAAACATGGTCACATGCCTTTATGAAACAATATTTTCAAATTTTAAATTGATTATTATCTCGACCGTTGTGACTATCTCATAAGATTATGTTCGAAATAAAATATGAGATATAAATGGAGAGATATATATCCTTTATAGAGATATATAAAGAAGATAGAAAAACAAACAACATGTATACTATGATAATGGTGATAAATAGAACTTGTACATAGAAAATATCACATTAAAAAATCATAGATATTTATTAAAAATCAATATTATTTAATAAAAGATCATGAAATGATGCTCTTTTAAAATCATCATCTTTTCAGAACTTATATTAATATGTTGTTAATTTCCATAAGAAACTATGCGCTCCATTATTCATTTAATGTTTATTAATCCCTAGTTTGTTTATAGTTATTATAAGTGTATGTTAATATTGAGGATAAGACTTTTTAATGGATATCCATGTCAAATGATATTGTATCGTTATTATAAAAATAATAATCTTTTACAACGTTGGGAGCCTCTAGAAAATGGTATATCAAACTAAAAATAAATAGACACATGGATTATATTGTTGGGTGGGTGGGATATGGTATTTATATTCCTCTATACACTATAGATATATTCTATTCAATAACAAAAAATTATATTTTAAATTTTCCATACATAATCTTATTACAGAAATTATTTTAACTGAAAATAACCCAAAATATGTGTTTTATTGAAAATAATATTTTTTGGATTTAAATTCACCCATCATGAGTTATTAGGTATCCATTCTCCTTGACAGTAATTTTTTTTAGATCTCATGACTCCTGAGTTCACAAAAGTCATAGGACAGTGTCCAAATTTCTTTATCCACTAGATGATATGGCTTATAATAGAGAAGGAATGTCAATGGTCAGTGATATAAACATTAATGGAAACAAATTATTGTTTTTTGGAAGAAACAAATAACCATATATTTTATAATTCTTGTCATTAATGATTATATCAATGATGTTAAGTCCTATGAAATTAAAAATGTCAACCAGAAACATGGGTTGATAACATTGACCAATATCTAATCTAAATTATAGTGACATTAATGAAATAAATTTGTACTAGGTCAAAATTTCATTAATTGAGTTTCTAAATGTCAACAATTTGATGATATTTGTAATACTAAAGGAGTTTTTTATAAGGCTATTAATAATGTGGTATTCCATAGATATTATAATAAAAATATAATGTATCATTCCATTATAATGGCTAATGGAGAAATAATTTCTTAGTCTAATGGAATACATACTAATATTTTGGATAATGTTCCTACTCTTAGGAAACAAAACCCTAATCGAGTGCATAAATTTAATGTTTAATGATTTTTACAACCAAATTGGAGTCAAATTTCATCTTCCTTCAAACAATATATAGTGGTCAGTGGTTTTAAAATCAAAGATCTCATTGAGAGTTGAATTTTTTATGAATTTTAAATGTATGATGATGCTAGAGAATATAATATCATTAGGAATGAAAATTTTTCTTCGATGTTTTTAGTATATAATGCTGAAAAAAAGAAAAAAGTATTACATTTCCCTGAAATACATATAGAAGATGATTATAAAATCTATTTTGTATATGATGATTTTGACGCACAGTTTTTCAGAATGTTCATAAAGATATATAAAAGGAAACAATATTTTATAAGACCCTTTAACTAGTACTAGAGTCATTGTAAAAAATATAATAAATTTATATCATATTAGTGGAGAAATATGGGACATATCAACATGGAGTGTCAAAAATTTCATTAAAGTAAAAACATAAACAAAACATTAATCAAGAAGACCATATATAACAGGAAATATAAAAATACTATATAAGTACCACAGAGACATTCAAATGAATTTTTACATTCTACATATTATGAATTGAAATATAAAGCCCTAAATGAAAAGAAAAATGTGTTTTCCTAGGAAAATTAGTATGAGGTATATTCTTATAAATATTCTGATTTTGAGTGTGAATTGTAAAATGAAAAATGATTATATAAATAACTAAACAAATTTTTCACCATGTCAGATACTATGTATAAATGATTTGAAAATAAAAAAAATCGTTCCGGGATTATGATAAAAATATTGTTAACGAATATGAGAACATAAATATAAACATTTTACATTTGAAAAAGCTTTTGAAAATGTATACATAATCCTATACTAATCAAGTTATCATAATTAATAACCCATGTCACGAGGTTCAAACCATAAATTATGATGAAATTGTTTTCACTAAGGGATGTATTTCATTAAAATAATACTTTGTAAAAATCCATTCAAAAAGGAAATTTGTTTAGTACAATATTAGGGTGAAATAACCAAATTATAAAAAACTATTCATTCCTACATTCAAAAATAAAATCCACTGTAATATTATATTTTAACACTTTAATGATATAATATGCTATCACAATATCATTAATTTTAAAAAACAATTTTTTTTGCTAATAAACTACTTTTCTCATACAAAAAGATTCATAAAATATGTAACTATTTTTATGAAAGACACTTGTGGATTTGGATACTCATTTATTATATTGCTAATATTTTTAGATCCATTACTATTTGTTTTTTCATTATATGGAATATACCACATGATAATAAATTAAAAAGGGTTTATATAAAGTATATTTCCATTTAATAAGAGTGGCGATATTTGAAAATTACACTCACCTTTTGATATTGATGGATGATATGACATGTTTAATTATAATTAAAAGAATTTTTTTTTCATTGGATTATTTGTAAATATGAATTATATCATCAACAAAAAATTAATTTATGGTGAAGTATTCATTAAGAGTCTAAAATATATATACAAACATTTTGATGGTTTTTATTTAATTTATTTTTCTAACTGTGAATGTTATATTTTAAAATATAAATCATTCATTTTTAATGTACCATTAATACCTACTGAATATAATATAGATCATAGTTTTTTAGACAAAATTAAAATTGAGTTAATAGTAAAATTGATAAATAGCAGATTATTGTTAGAAGGGTTAGACATTATATAGAATGTTATTCAAAATAGTTTACCAAAATAAGTTTAATTATTAATTTTCACAGTCATAAGATAGATATATGGAAACTATGGGATACATATTTAATTAGGAAGAAAAAAAAAGTCACCATTTAATCCAATTTAAGTGGATTCCATATATAGACCTCAAGATCATTTATATAATGATACATTCAATCCTCCTAGGACTGGAAGCCATTTTGGGATATTATTTAATCATTTGTTGGTTGATGATTCTATATGATTAACACAGGTTTATTTTCTCAGTTATATAATCATATAATTTTTAATTATTTTAATTTCTATATCCATGTTCAAAATTAATAGCAAATAAAAAATGTAACATCTAATTGTGACTATGGAGGAGAATTATTGTATCTTGAATTTAATTAATCTTTCATAAAACAATATATTAAAGTAACTATTATTTCTCCTATAACACTATAACATAATGGTGTTTTAGAATTATTGAAATGTATGTTGTAAAAAATTTATATAACTATGTTATGTTAATTTAACATGAAACGTTTTTGGGGAGAATCTGTTAGCAAAACATGTTATGTAATAAATAGAGTAATAATATGTACCATCATAAAGAAAACTCCCTATGAGTTATCAGATAATTGAAAAAAAATGTACTATACGTGAATGTATTTAGATGTAAGGTTTACATATTAAACACAAATGATAATAATTTTATGATTGATCCAAAATATGATGAAGGTATCTAGGTATGCTATTTTACTATATCCAAAGAAAATAAAGTTTTCAGAAAATTCCATAGACTATTAAAAATAATCCAATGTAAGGATTGATAAATGGTGTTATTTTGGTCACCAAAATTAGTCAAACTAACAAGCTATATTCATATATAAGGAAAATCATACTTAAAGATCTTCTTACTAGTAATAATGATTATGATTTAGAAACATTATTAATTTGAACCAAATCAAATGAGGGTTTATAGTCATGGACCAGAATGTGTGATTTCTAGGGAATAGAGAAAACTGAAATACGATCAACTATAAAAATATATTAGATGTTTTGATGGATTTAAAATTACAAGAAATATAGGAAATTTAATAGAATTATATGTCTTTTTATCTCATCTGCAAACAAAACTATAAAATAATCATTCGGTAATGAAAGTTTTCTTTTAGCTATACGGCATGAATTAAACCCGATCAAAAGGAAAATATATGGTAATTAAATGACAAACCCTCTAAATATCATTTAATTTGATTTAAATGGATATTTAGAAAGAAATAATATGATCAAATCATGAATAAATAATATATTTTGATGATTAATTATCCCCTATAGATAAGTTAGGTGTAATTATAATCCTTATATAATAAGAATTTTATATGAATTTTATATTTCATTCCTTGGATTTTAAATTATCATTTTTAATTTGATTTTTAATGATGTATATTTATGTTGAACTTCATCTTGATTTTGATAGAATTCACATTGATGATTAAATTTTTTAACATACCAAATATCATTATGGACATAAAAAGTACATATATAATGGTATGAAATAATATGATAATTTCATTTGTCAAATGGGTTTTCTATAATAATGGATGATCCAATATTAGTTAATAAATCATTATAATAAGGTATTATATTGTTAAAAATATATTTTTTTGAAGTTATTTTTAGATAAAAAATACAAAAAGAGTAAAATAATTTTTCATGAAATATTAAAATTAATTTTAAATTATTATGAATTGAATTTTTTATTATTCTCTAGGAATTCAAATTTATCAAAACTATTTAGGAAATTTCTTTTACCAATGCCTTCATATAATTGATTTATATAAAATATTTGACCTAAAAGTAATAGGATATATTCAACTCCTTTGAGCTCTAATATTAATTATTATATTAATGATACTAGAGAACATATTGAAACCATGTTGTATCAATTGATAATTTTAATTTTAAAATTTTCAAATTATGTGTTGAATAGACATTACATTTTCATAATTCCTTTTTTTTAGATTTCAATCCTACCCAAATAGAGTTTTATTTAATTAATAGAAATTGAATTTTAATATATCTAATCTGTATTATGTCTCTTAATTATTTTTTTCCAATTAGATCATATACTAATTTAACATCATATTTTGAGGATTTTTTTCTGGATATAGAGAAGGTAGGAAAGACACCTCACGAATATTCAATTTTCATAGTAAATATTTAGAATATTTTTCAATAAAGAAACATCACTCTATTTATTTATAAACTATAAAAGATAAATATAATTCATTGAGACATTATTGTTCACATGTGATGTGTAAAAAAAATTCTCTAATAGATTTTATATTTAATTTTATTTGATTTCTAATGAAATATGAAAACAAAAGTGCAATAAATAATTCATAGAATCTAATAACCCTTTATTGAAAAAAACATTGATTGAGACATAATTTAAAATGAGACCATGGAAAAAAATGTGTGATATGTCTTTAGATATTTATCATATAAAAGTAATTAGAATAAATTGATATTTAACAATTTTCTTGCTAATAGAATTGATTTTGTCAAATCCAAATTAGGTCAACTTAATTTATATACACATCATTTCATATTCACATACATTATAGAATCCTTTTGTAAGTGAGTAATTATGTTATTTACATTATTTTAAATGATATTTAGTTTTTATATTTAAATAATTAGTCACATAAAATATAAATCATGACCTATTTATCTAAACCCAATACAATAATGGCCTGGACCTCTCTGGCGCATTACTTTGTCGAAAAGAAGTTCATGATGTGTTCTGGAGGGTAAAATGCACTTTTCCCACACTATTCGGAATTTTTTAACTACATGACGTGTAGTGTGAGTACATGTCATGTACCAACTCGCTGGGTATACCCCGTATTGAAGGCATTTCCTTGTTGTGTGAAATAAATGAGTACATGTCATGTAACCCATATTACACGTCGTGTAGTCCCTCTCCGCGTACGTGTTACCCTCAAACCGTGTGTGTGTACCAGTCAACAGCAGTGTGCCGTGTTAAAGGCATGTCCTTGCTGTGTGAAATAAATGAGTACACACCAGGTAGCCCATACTACATGCCGTGTAGTCCCTCCCCACATACGCGTTACCCTCAAAACCGTGTGTTGACCAGTCAACGACCATGTTCCACGTTGAAGGCAGTGTTGGAAGCCGCATGGTGACCATGTGAAATGGCCAAGTACACACAGTGTACTAGAAAGTACAAGACGTGTACTTTATTTTTTCTCACTTATAAAAGGAGGGGGCCTCTCCTCCTTTTCAAATCACTCCTCTCCTCCCCTCTTATTCGAGCAGAGCTCTACTAAAAGACTCCAAAGCTCCTTTCCTCCATAACTTCTTCGTCCGAGCTCCGATTTATGATCCGTCAGCGGCCACAGGATCGTAACGACGAGGCGGAACATATGAGTTTGAATTTTTGATTTACCTTCGGCCTTTCCTTCCCACGATTCACCCAAGGGGTTTTTTTGGGTTTTGACAGAAACGACGGACGCCGATGGACGACTTCTAAAGCTGATCCGGGGGAGCGTTGTTATCAGATCCTATTGAGGTAGGGGTCTTACCTTCACCTCTCAAAATTGTGCATCATGCTTACATGAAACAAATTTGAACTAGTTTATTAAATATAATAACTGTAATATATAATGGGGATTGGAAGTTTGTAAATGCAGTTACATTATTTTATATCTTGTGATATTATGTTGTGAATTGAATAGGCTTATGCCTACTGAAAATCATGGTTGTTGGGGGACTTTTCGTGCACAATTAAATGCTTCTCTATCATTCTAGACCGTTTATGGATGGAACTTTGTTGAATGTGGAAAATGGTTAATCACATAAATTTGGATGATTAAATGAATAACCAGAACCCTTGTCTGATCACCACAGTTGAGAAAAACTAAAATAATGAACATGTGGGTGCTGGTTAGGGTTTATTTATGTGATGGGGGTGCTTTGTGGGTTGTTGTGGATCAGGTGAGCAGTGGGGATGAGGTTGGCTTGGTTGTGGGTTGGTGTGAATGCTATGATGGTGATGGGAAGTGTGGCTATGATAAATGGTATCAAAGGATGATGATATACGCGTCTTTCTATGTTTGTTGTTATGGTGGTTGGAAGCGGGGCATCGGGGATGGTTTTAAATGTGAACGAACTATGGGTTGTGAATAATAAATAAAAGTAGAAGAGTTAATGAATGGTGGGACTTGGTAATCGAATAGGAATAATAATCAATGGGGCTGGTTGGTTAATAAGAAAAGGCTTCTTGTATTATTTGTGTTTTCATAACTTGATTTGTGGATGGCAGAGATATGTTTTACTAACGATTGATATGGTTGTTTGTGGATAATTTCCCAGTAGTTAAGGAACTAATAAATTAATACTATTAAAACATGAAAACCTAAATGGGGTTGGGGTTGTTTGTTGTATGCATGCTTCGACATAGCAATGCTGAGGCACGTGCTAAATTTCACTGTTTAGAATCCATAGGTTGGGTTGTGTGTTTGGTATACATATATATATCTGTATCTTTGTTTTTTGTTGCACCCCACCCATGTTGAGAACTTAGGGCCGAACAATCCCATTTAATGGGAGATAGTGTTTTCTCCATAGTTACTAGCTCCTTCCTCCTTCTTCTTCCATAGGCTGTGATGGATTGAGGCAACCATACACCTATGACTCTTCAGCTAGGTTTCGGTTGGGGTGGTTTTAGCTCATGACTTTCCGGGCATGTTTACTATTTCCCATGACTCATCGGGATGAGGCCCAGGTGTGTGCGGGCGGGATATGTGGTTGTGAGGCCCAGGTGTGTGCGAGAGGAAAGAGTGTGGTACAATATGGATGTTCTCCATTAATAAGAGCATCTAACTTGTGGGAAATGGTGTCGGGTACGCAATAATCTTGTTCCTATATACCACTATCTATTGTTTTGTGTTTTGGTGAGCGTGGCTGGTGAGGTTGGGTGGAGAGAATTATTTTATAGGTTTTGGTTTCTTCTGTTGTTCTCACGGGACATTAGGATGTCTCCATACCCGTGCATGAGATATTTGCATTTCCCTAATGATTATACTTGTATGCTCACCCTACGTTTAATTTCAGGTTTCCAGGAGGACTACCAGGGCCATGCGGGACCCCACTAGTTGGGAGAGTTGGAGTTGTTGCAGTTGTTGTACTATTTTTTCCTTTGGTATTGTACTTTAGAGTTTCCTTGTACTTGTACCATGTTTTAGAACTGCTTAAAACATGCATGTGGCATTGGTGTGGGTTTATTTACTTGTTCATTTTTCTTTTTGTGTTTGGCTCATCCTATTTCTCAATCTTAATTAAATAAAAAGTGTAATGCCTCCCTTATTTGTGAGAAACTCATACCCTTGGTGCTAGTCGCCACTCCGAAGCCTACTGGAGCCAGGACTCGAGGGTCATTATCTCCCTTCCACCATTTCCAGCTCAGCAGGGCCATCATTGGTGGGAGGGGGTCGTGAAAGAATGGTATCGGAGGAAGGTTGAGAGATAGGATAGAGTCTGGAGTTAGGCACAGTGAGGATTGCATGGGATGGTAGGGCGACCGTGTTGGCTGATCTTGGTGCATGGCATAGAACAGGGAAGACCAGCTAGGACTAGGGATTTTAGGGCCCCCTATGATCCGATGCAAGGACTCTGATCCTATAAAACTCCCAATTGAGAGTACATTAATTGTAGGTTATAGACCCTAGGTAAGGTACATGCATCATTATGATTGTGTTTTACTTGATTTGAGTATTATGGGAATGAAATTGAATAAAATGAAAAAATAAAACCTTGAAGAATTTCCTTAATACTTGGGATTAGGAGATCATTGTTTACCATATAGCTATGTCACCTGGACGTCATCCTCGGGTGGCTCAAACAGCCGAGGACCAACAGATTCAGGCGGTCGATCAGTTGAGGATTAACTGAGAGGAGGAAGATAGCCAGTGGAAGAAAACACTCCGTTCTTTCCAGTGACAAACCCTCAAGAAGTAAGAGGGTAGTACATCGGATATGGAGGCAGAGGGGTGTCTTGAGGAGGTAGGGATCACTTTTACTTTGATCCGTGCTCTGAGGGAGTACTGAGTTCCCCTAGCAGTCAGTCAGCTGAGAGGTGCAGCACGTCAGTGGTGGATGCTCTACCTCAGAGAGAGGACATAGACATAGGTTCTGTGGGATAACATTGAGAAGGAATTCTAAGAGGAATTCCTTTCTTACATAATAAAGGCGGAGAAGCAGTATGAGTTACTCTCCCTTCATCAAGGGAGTATGTCAGTACGAGAGTTGGGGATCAAGTTCAATGATCTCCTACAATTTTCTATGGATCTCTTTCTAGATGAGGAGTCTCTGGAAAGTCATTTGGGGGGGCCGCTTCGTCCTTCACTCCAGTATTCTATCACCCCCTTCACCCTTCTGACGTACTTGGTAGTACAGAATAAGGAATAGGTTGTAGAGAGGATGCACTCACAAGGAGTTGCACCACGAGAGGCGATCCATCCGAGTTCGTCGAAGGGGAAAGTAGTCAGCACTAGGTCTCCTACGACTGAACCTTCCAGATTTTGCCAGTAGAGAGCGGGCCCCAGCAGTTCCAGTTTAGATCTTTGGGTCCTCATCCATTTTTCATGAGCCCAAGACTGAAGTGTTTCTCTTGTGGAGGTTTCGGGCACATTCAGAGTCGGTGCCCGACCCGAGCACACTACAGTGGGGGTGGGCAGGTTCAGCGCCCTCCTCTACAGAACTAGTTGTCGGTGATTCCCTTTCAACAGCAGCAGGACCCTTCTCATCTGAGGGAAGACTTTGCAGGAGGAGGCTGACCTCAGGGTGCTCCTCAGGGACCTCGACCAGGATGTGGTCGGGGAGATGGTTGACATCAGAGAGCCAGAGGAGCTGGGCATGGGCAGTTGCACGCAGTAGATTTGACAGCTCCGGCAGGACCAGAGGTGGTGGGAGGTACGATTTTCTTGTTCAGCCCTCTCATTGCTGCTTTGTTCAATTCCGGATATTTTCACTCCTTTGTTACACCCGGTCTAGCCTATGTTTTGGGTGTAGATGTAGGGAGACTTTCCGTACAACTGGTGCTGAGCACACCAGTTGGAGGCTAGACCAGTGTATCTTTTGTTTCCCAGGGATGTGGGCTGACGTTGGGACTGCATCGATCTAGTGGGGACCTTCTTTTGCTACAGATCCAGCAATAGGATGTCATCCTAGGAATCGATTGGGTTTTTTTCTATTTGTGCAGTTATCGACTACTTTCGAAGAAGAGTCGTGTTCTCTGACGTGGATGGGCAGCATATATCTTTTTTTGGTGAGAGGAGCTATCAGCTACGAATATGGCATGTGAAGCCTCTCCTTTCCTTGTTAGGTGGGTTATCAGTGGTTTCAGCTGATACAGAGATGATGGATGTCCCAGATGTTGTTGAATAGTTACTTTATGTTTTTTCCTAGGAGGTTGTGACTCTACCCCCCCCCCCCACCACGTGACGTTGATTTTGGGATAGACATACAGCCTAGTGCCCTTCAGATTTCAATGACCCCTTATCGGATGACACCATCGGAGTTGCGGGAGTTGCGAATTCAGGTTGGCGATCTGATGGAGAAGGGTTTTGTTCAACACAACGTGTCTCCATGGGGTTCTCCAGTTTTATTCATGAAGAAGGTAGATGGTAGTCTCGGTCTATGCATAGACTACCGAAGGTTGAATATTGTAATGGTCAAGAACCGTTACCCCCTTCCAAGGATAGGTGATCTCTTCGACCAGCTGAGGGGAGCAGGTTGATTTTTTAAGATTAATCTACGATCTGGATATCATCAACTAAGGGTAGAGGTTATTGACATCTCGATGATTTATTTCCTGTTTAGGTATGGGCACTTTGAGTTTCTAGTGATGCCGTCTGGAGTTACAAATGCACCATCATTGTTCATGGTACATATGAACCTTGTCTTCTGAGAGTTTCTAGACCGGTTCATCATTGTGTTTATCGATGAAATCCTGATCTACTCAAGATCAGAGGAGGACCACGTTGAGCATATTAGGGCAGTCTTATAAGTCCTTCGACACCACCAGCTTTATGGGAAATTTTCAAAGTGTATGTTCTTGACACACGAAGAACAATTCCTTGGGAGCATAGTTTCTAAGCATGGAGTGTCAGTGGACTCATCGAAGGTAGAGGCAGTTGTTTCATTGGTAGAACCCAAGAGCGTGGAGGAAGTTTGTAGTTTCCTGGGGTTGGAAGGTTATTATCAGAGGTTCATTTCGGACTTCTCTCAAGTTGAAGCTCCATTGACGTCTTTGACTCGGAATAACCAGGTCTTCATATAGAGCGAGCAGTGCCAGAAAGCTTTCAACTTCCTGATGGAGAAGTTTGTTAGTGCTCCCATAATTAGTTTTCAAGAGGAAGGGTTGTTGGATGAGGTGTTTATTGATGCTTCTAGCCTAGGTTTGGGGTGTGTTCTTATGAATAAGAAGGGTGTGATCTATTATGGGTCTAGGAAATTGTGCCTCACGAGTGTAAATATGAAACCCATGACCTAGATCTTGCTGCAGTAGTGTTGGAACTTATGTTGTGGCAACATTACCTATTTGGGGAACTCGTTGTGGTCTTTTCAGATCACAAAATCTTATGTTATATCTCCTCCCAGTGTGACTTGAACTTATGGCACCAGAGATGGGTCGAGTTTCTCTAATACTATGACTTCGTGATCTGTTACACTAAAGGTAAGGGCAATGTTGTGGCTGATTCCATGAGCAGGAAGTCACATAAGGAAGTGGTTCGGGAATATGTTGATGCTTTGAGAGTGATGGGAGAGTTGGATGCCTTGCACTTGGATGCAACGGTAGAGGGTTTTAGTGGATATTTGTTTCAGATGACGGTGCAGACCTCCTTGTTGCAGCAATTGGAATAGTCTTAGTGGGGAGACTCTGAGGAATATGTAATTCGGGATTATATCGATCAGGGAAACACTCCAGAAGGATGGTCAGAGGATAGCCGACATCAGATTATTTTTCATGGAAGGTTGTTTGTTCTGAAGGTGATGTGATGGGGAGTTCTCATTGAGTTCCATAGATCAGCCTTGGCGGTACATCCGGGCGTTTCAAAAATGTACCGAGGCCTGATAGAACATTTTTAGACGCTGGGGGAGAAACGGGAAGTGGCAGAGTTTGGGGCTAAGTGCCTAGTTTTCAGAAATTTAAGGTTAAACACAGTGTTCCCAGTGGTTTGTTGCATCCTTTAGATTTCCCCGAGTGGAAATGGGACGACATATCAACGGACTTCATCACAAGACTACCCAGAGCACAGGGTGGTTATGATGTTATCTGGGTAGTGGTGGATCGACTAATGAAATCAACTATCACCATAGAAATTAAGGAGTCAATCCTAATGAGTGCCTTAGAACAGAGGTACGTAGATGAGGTGGTGCATTTTCATGGATTTACTAAGACTATCATCGCAGATTGGGATACTCGGTTTACCTCACAAGTCATGAGGGGGTTACAGAATGCTTTTTCCACCTAGCTACGCCTTATCACTTCTTTCCACCCAAGACCGATGGGCAGACAGAGTGGACTATCTAGACATTAGAGGACATGATGCAAGCATGCGTTCTGGATTTTGGAGGATCATGGGTGCGACACTTGGCTTTAGTGGATTTTTCCTACAAAAACAGCTTCCACTCTACAATTGACATGGCACCATTTGAGGCTTTGTATGTAAGACCATGTCATTCACCGATTTGATGGGAAGAGGTTGTTGAGACAGATTATCATGGGCCAGATGTAGTACATAGCACCACATAGAAAGTCTATATTGTGCATGAGAGGATGAAGGTGGCTTAGGACCGACAGAATTTTTATGCTGATTGTCGGAGGAGGACCTTGGAGTTCGAGGTGGGAGATCATGTGTTCTTGAAGTTTTCCCCATGACGGGGGTCGCGGTGGTTTGGGACAGGGAGTAAGCTCTCTCTTAGGTTCATCAGACTTTTCGAGGTGATGAGGTGAGTCAGTGAGGTGGCATATTAGCTGGCCCTGCCACCTCAGTTGGAGAATGTTTGCGACGTCTTCCATGTCTCCTAGCTTCGTTGGTACTTACACGACGACACTCATGTTATCTAATAGGGTGAGTTAGATATGGGAGATGAAATAAAATTGAGTAATGAATAGTAAGTATCGAGGATCATAAAGTGAAGGTTCTCTATGTAAGAACCATCTCCTTGTTTCATGTCTTGTGGAGGCATGATGTCCTTGAGGAGAGCACCTGGGAGCAGGAGGCCTAGATTCACGCTCAGTACCTGGAGTTGTTTTGACTTTTGTTTTGGTTTGTGATTTTGAGGCTTGTTTTGATGTTATACTCTGTACCTTTGATATATGGAATGCATGGCTTGTCGGTTTTGAGACTTTTGTTTCCATGTTCTCTAGAAGTGTGTAAAATATCCGAATGTGTGGGGAATGGAAAAAACATGATCCTTAATCGAGACTCATTAATGCGGATGCGATTGAACCTGTGCGGGAAAGTCAGTGCCGCCTAAATTGGATAGTATCTCGACATAGGGGAAGGAGTTTACCCAAACCAAGTGTTGGGGAAGTGTGTTGGTTGTGTGGTGTTGGGGGCAGTTCATGTTGAAAAATCCTAATGTATGGAAGTGGGAAAACCCAATTCTTAATCGAGACACATTGATGAGGATGCGATTAATCTCGTGCAGGCGAGTCAGTGCCACATAAAGTGGATAATATCACGACATAGGAGAAGGAATTCCTAACACATATTATTAGGGTTGTTGGATGGGTTCCTGTTATAATGAGAGCCCTAGGAAGTATCTTGTTGGGTTCCTCTGGGTTGGATTTGAATTCTCGAGGACAATAATGTTTTAAGTGGTATATGATTTAATGGCCCGGACCTCTCTGTCTCATTCCTTTGTCAAAAATAAGGTCATGAAGTGTTCTAGAGGGTAAAATGGACTTTACCCACACTTTTCAGAATTTTGTAACTACACGACGTGTAGTGTGAGTGCACGCCGTGTACCACCTCGCCGGGTATACCCCGTGTAGAAGGAATGTCGTTTCCATGTGAAATAAATGAGTAAACACCATGTAGGCCATACTACACGCGGTGTAGTCCCTCCCCGCGTACGCGTTACCCTCAAACAGTGTGTTGACCAGTCAAAGGTCGTGTTCCGTGTTGAAGGCATGTCCTTGCCATGTGAAATAAATTTGTACACACCATGTAGCCGATTCTACACGCCATATAGTCCCTCCCCACATACGTGTTACCCTCAAACCGTGTTTTGACCAGTCAACGACTGTGTTCCACTTTGAAGTTTGTGTTGGAAGCCACGTGGTGACCGTCTGAAATGGCTGAGTACACGCCATGTATTAGAATGTACACGCCGTGTACTTTAGTTTTTCTCGCTTATAAAAGGAGGGGGCCTATCATACTTTTCATATCACTCATCTTCTCCCCTATCCTTCGAGCAGAGCTCTCCCAAGAGACTCCAAAGCTCCATTCCTCTATAACTTCTTTGTCTGAGCTCTGATTTACGTTCTGTCAGCGGCCATAGGATTGTAACGATGAGGCAAAACTTCTGAGCTGAGATCTGTTTCATTCCCATTGGCCTTTCCTTCCCAGCTTCCACCCGAGGAGGTTTTGCGGGGTTTTGAAAAAAGCGACGGACGCTGACAGACTTATTCTAAAGCTGATCTGGGGGAGCATTGTTATAAGAACCTATTGAGATATGGGTCTTACCTTCGTCTCTCTAAATTGTGTATCATGCGGGGTGGGTGTCCTCTTGTATACGTGAAACACATTTGAACCGGTTTAATAAAGATAATAACTGGATTATATAATGGGGATGGGAAGTTTTTAAATGCAGTTACATTATTTTATATCCTGTGATATTATTTTTTGAACTGAATAAACTTATGCCTACTGAAAATCATGGTCGTTGGGGGACATTGATTCCATAATTAAATGTTTCCCTATCATTCTAGACCGTTTATAGATGGAAATTTGTCGAATGTGAAAATTGGTTAATCACGTAATGTTGGCTGATTAAGTGAATTTCTAGAACCCTTGTGTGATCACCCCAGTTGATCAACACTGAAATAATGAATATGTGGATTTTGGTTAGGGTTTATTTATGTGATGGGGGTGTTTTGTGGGTTATTATGGATCGGGTGAGCAGCGGGGCTGCAGATGCCTTGGTTGTGGTTTGGTGTGAATGCTATGTTGGTGATGGGCAGTGGGTCTGCGGTAAATGGTATTAAGGGATGATGATGTATGGGTTTCGGTGTGTTTGTGGTTATGGTGGTTGATAGCGGGGCTACAGGGATGGGTTTGAATGTGAAGGAACTATGGTTTGTGAAAAATAAATAAAAGTAGAAGAGTTAATGAATGTTGGGGCTTCTTAATGGAACATGAATAATAATCAATGGAGCTTGTTGGTTAATTATAAGGGACTTTTGTATTTTTTGTGTTTTACTAACTTGATTTGTGGATGGTAGGGATATGTTTTACGAAATATAGATATGGTTGGTTGTGGATAATTTTTCATTAGTTAAGGATCTAATAAACTAATAATATTTAAACGTGAAAACTTAAAATTGAGTTGGGGTTGTTTTTTGTATGCATGCTTCGACATAGCAGTGCCAAGGCACGTATAAGGCCCCAGCCTTAAAACTTACTTAATATTGAATTAAATGAAAAATTCACATTGAGGATCTTTTCAGGTTTAGAGTTTTAGAGAATTAGAACATAATTATTACATCTTAAAAGATTACAAAGTAGACACTTCTACTAAGTCTAAATAAAATAAAAACTCTTAAAAAGAAAGATGTCTAGATTCCATGTTTTAGATAGCATGAAATTCCCTTGATCCCATCCTTGACCTTATTCCACTTTATGTCCTGTGAAAAACATTTCGAAAAACTTGGGATGAGCATAAAAAGCTCAGTAAGGGATACAAAAAGAATGAAAACTGTTAGTTTTTCAAACATCAAGTAAACCATGTATACTATATCAATGTAATACCTTCACCTTCATGAAGTAGTAAAAAAAATCGTCACTGAATAAAGTATCATTACTTACCTTTTTGTAAGCAAAAGATTACCATAAAACCCATATAAAGAACACAT
Organism: Viscum album; assembly: GCA_963277665.1. Taxonomy (NCBI): domain Eukaryota; kingdom Viridiplantae; phylum Streptophyta; class Magnoliopsida; order Santalales; family Viscaceae; genus Viscum; species Viscum album. The sequence continues at coordinate 2,101,382,736 of OY728128.1, read as the reverse complement.
AGAATATATAAAGGTAACTTGGGACATAAACATACTTATGTGGAATAACCATACGGTTGACTCTCACACATATCACTTAATGGAATAGCCATACGACCAATTTCCATACATACTTAATGGAATAGCCATACGGCTGACTTCCATACCCAATGCATTGGAGGTTATAACGTAACCACCCATCCTGGTATTCACGGCACCACCCGTCATATGGTTTATAACGTAACAACCCGTTAAAATGTCCAAGTACCAATATAAAATCATAAAACATAACACCAATATAAAGGAATGATAACATTTCCACATCACAAGATATCATAATAGAATCCTTTATCAAAACCATTTTCAATACCAAAATACATAAAAGATTATATGGTATTTATTTTATTTTAAAAACAATACGGCTTGTTGAGGAAGCCAAAGACCAAATAATACTCGCGGCGGCGAAAAAGGTCGTTGTCACCACGTACGTTAAAAAAAACATTCCTTTTTGTCGTTTAGTGAATCGCTTCGTAGAAAAATATTCCTTTTGTATAAAAGTATAAGTGAAAGGAGTTTATACACCGTATAAAATAAAGTTGTGTATAAAACGAAATATGCCTCAATGAAAGGAGATTGAGACGAAGTCCCTTACAAAGATAATTTTTAAATAAAATAGATATATTATGTGTATAAACTATAAGTACTCATAATGAAAGTAAAAATGCAAGATATGACATAATAATATCATGACATAATTTGAATGTAGGAGATTAACCCAAAGAACGGAAATTGGGTTAAAAAGTTCCCTTACCTCGGGTCCGACTTGACTCGATCGTTCTTTAACGTCCTGAATAATAAACTTGAGTTAATTTATACATGATTAAGAACCTTTTTAAATTTCATTATTCCTTTTATATAACTTATTTCCATGTTATAAACATTATGTAACCATATATGTTAATAATGTTTGTTTTGTCAATATTTGGTTCTTAAGTCGAAAGTTGACTTCTTACAATTACATGTTGTTCGTGTGGTCAAAAGTTCTTTATATCCAGAATGAAATTCCTGATTTGGATATCATATATATCATATATATCCAGCATATACATGTATTTATAATATTACATAATCATTTATAGATAAGAAATGAAATGCACCGTTCATGGAGACGGTAAGCCGTACGTACGCATGAACGCTACTTTCATTTCTTTGTCATATTAGTGGAATTAAAACTAAATGAGAGGTATGTATATTTTAATTCGAGAATTATATTCATAATTTAGATATATCATTAATTATATATATCCATTATATACATGTACTTTTAATAGTACATTACATTTGAGGATAAGAAATGAAATGCACCGTTCATGGAGACGGTAAGCCATACGTACGCATGAACGCTACTTTCATTTCTATCTCATACTTTAATGGAAAGAAATAATAATGATATAGAGGTATATTATAATTCCAGTATAACATCATATATAATAACTTTAAATCCATCCTTTACACATCCCACATATGGCATTAACGAATCACATCACTTTGAGGGGGCGGTAGTCCGCACTTCCTTAAATGAAGATATCGTGTTTAACCATAATGGAAACCATAAAGGTATGACAAAAATGAAAAATACAGAAGCTTTAAGAAAACATAAACATATTATATATCATATATAAAAATAGTGACATCATAATGGCCACCCATGAATGTGTTAAATGAGTATTGAACAATCATCGTTTCGGGAGGCAGAATTTCGCCATCCACGGAAACCGTATGTTCTTTAACCATTTGATGTAGTTTTGTGAGAGTGTAGCTCAAATAAATATTATAAAAATATCCTAGTATATTTAAGATACTGGTGTTGTTACAAAAGAATTAAATAAAAAGAGTTTAGAGGGTTGGAGAAGCAAAATAAAACAAATGAACAAGAGAGAATGAATTACCTTTAAAAGTGTAACTCCTTTTGATTTGAGCCTAATGGCTTCCTTTGAAAGGATTCTGCCCAAAGGGAATCCTCTAGGATGAGGAGAGGGATGTGGAGAGAGTAAATGGGCAGGGTTTGGCCGAGCCAAAGGCTTTAGGAGTGTGTGAAATGAGATAGAGGTGGGGGCCTTTTATAATAGGAGAGGAGGGGCACTTTTGGAATGTAAAGAAATATTACTTTATTTGAAAATGTGTTTCTGTTTTAAAAGGTCCCACATTGAAATAATTCGTGGATAAGGTGATAAGGGTTCGAAATTCACCCATCCAATAAGTTTTGGACATGTGTAGTTCATAGAGTTTACATTATCTTCCCATTTTATTTAAATCGTTAAATAATGATGTCATCGCTGCATCATTATTATGTCATAAATAATTTAATTTATTTAATGTCTAAAAATTATACAAAAAAATACTATGATGTAGGAAATCTTATTATATTTCCAATTAATATTTATAATCAAAATTTGGACTTGTATAACCTCACTCAAAAATTATTTTAGTAAAACAATTTATGTTAGTGTCATTTTCACTTTAACATTAAATAAAAATATATTAATGTCATTTTCCAACTAAAGTGGCTCCATGGGGTCCCCAAGTTGGCCCATGGCTTTTCTTGGTCAGCCATGACTCACCCAATAGGTTTAGGACAAGTGTCATGGTGTTTTCACATTCTTATAATATCATTTTTACCTTAAATTACACTAATTACCTCTAATCGTGATTAAGAACTTAATAAGTTACTATTCACCAAAAAATTATTATAATCTCATTGAACCACATTTTACTTCTTAATGACAACCATGTATGTCGGATTTTCAAAATTCAATACACATTAGTGGTAAACTTTCATTTAACTGAAAAATCAGTTTTCTTGATTACCACTTAGTGGTTTCACTATTCATCAAAAATTGAAGTTTTTCCGAAAATTACCAAAAATTCACCCTAAGCTATATTTGATATTACGAATTCAAAAATTAAGTCTATTTTACAAAATTCAAAACATATAAGTCAAATTAATTAATTTAATAATTAATTCCCACTGTCATGACAAATAGCGTGTTTTTGTGAAACAATAAGTATCAAAAGATTGACACCAGTTTAAGTCTAATTTCAAAGTGAAATTGATTCCAATGACCACTATTGGATAAAATGGTAAAAATATATTCTAATTCCACTTCAAAACCAATTCAAAACATAATCTAATCATATAAATAAATTATATTAAAAAGCAGTTTTGAATTAAAATACAACATTTTACACTATTCATTAAAAAATGAACTTTATCAGAAAGGTACCAAAAATTTACACAAAGTAAATTTTGATGTCCTGATTCTAAAGAAGAGTTATATTTGGTCCAAAATAAAGTATAAGAGTGATCAAAACTATATTTAATGAAGGTTCACCATTAAAAGGTGATAAGTGAACCTTTAGTGAAAATTATAGTATATATGCCTGTAAAATTGAACTCTTTCTGTATTTTAAGCTTTTATCTTTTATTGGGTAAATGTATAAACATTTAAAAACATATATAATCATATTTTAGTTATTTCTATCCATTCCCGCCAGTACAATGGCTACTTGTTAACTAACATTTAAAATAATATTATTTTATTATTAGAGTGCAACGTAAGATTTCAATGAAACTCTTTGTTGTGTATCGGGTACGCTATCGAACATAGCAACCCTTTAAAGTAATATTAATACTTTATTCACAAATATGGATAAATATGAAAATGTCTATTCTTCATTTACCTGGGGTGTTACATCCTTCCCCCCTTTTGGGAATTGCGTCCTCGCAATTTTAAAATTGGGCTAGGTAACATCCTTGAAAGTCCCACATCGGAACAAGGATAGGTAAAACAATCACTTTAAAATAAAGAAAGATAAGTACAAAGGTCACCCGAGTTAACCCATACTAGGATTCCAAGTATGAAAACATGGACATGGAGGAGAAAACATAGGGTCATGTTCTGATGGAGAGTGAAAGAAAACATGTTTAGGAGAAAGTTAACCATGAGAGAATCACAAACTTGTGATGGGTTAAATAGTATTTGATTCCCTAGTAGTAAAAGTTAATAGACAACATTTTTCTTTTAAGTTACTTTTCATTTAGGAATTTAGTTTTTGATCTTATGGAAACTTACTTGTCATGTTGACTTTCAACTCTTTCTAGGTTTCTTACACAAACTCATAATAGCATTCCTTGATCATGGCGTCCACTCGGTTTCATCGTCATCTTGTTCACGTAGGTAGAAGTCCCATGCATTACAACAATGATTTAGAGATCCTTCAAAATCATTTTCTTCCTCCATCCAAATACACCTCACACAACATGGGTCATATGGGTGTTCAAAGAAAAACAGTTTTGGAAAATAATCATGTAGGACATATAATTCCAAAACATCTGATAAAACATGATTTTTAAAAAATAGTCGGACCGAAATTGAGTTGAAACTTTCTATCATTGGTCCTTTTAAAATACCATAAGTATGAGATGTGAGACTATATTTTAAAAGCAAATATAAATAGGTTGCGCAAGGGTCTCCTTCCTCAGCACCATTTTGAAAATCATAATATTCATCAAATTCTTGTGATAAGGTAAAATATTTGAAAATACCTTGATAATATTTACCTCTCTTGAAAATATGAGAATACTGTGAAAATAGTATTTTTCTAAAAACAACCCATGATCCACGATGATAACGAGGTATAGCGGAGGTGTTTGATATTTCAAACAAATGCTTGCAAGTGAGTTGTATGCTAGAAAAAGTTTCACAATCATCCGAAGATGACTTTGCAATAATTATTGCAAGCATGTCATCGGGGAGAGATAGGAATGTCGTTTGAGATCCTCCTCCTTCCATTCGTAACCGACTTTACTTGACCTGAAAAAAATTATAAAACAAGGATTTAACTGAAATAATAGTTATAGGGACTAATCATGTGCCTCACAAAAACTCCTAATCCCTAAAGTTGTATAAACCGTTCCTTGATACCAACTATAAGGCCCCAGCCTTAAACCTTACATAATATTGAATTAAATGAATAATTCACATTGAGGATCTTTTCAGGTTTAGAGTTTTAGAGAATTAGAACATAACTATTACATCTTAAAAGATTACAAAGTAGACACTTCTACTAAGTCTCCATAAAATAAAAACTCTTAAAAAGAAAGATGTCTAGATTCCATGTTTTAGATAGAATGAAATTCCCTTGATCCCATCCTTGACCTTATTCCACTTTAAGTCCTGTGAAAAACATTTCGAAAAACTTGGGGTGAGCATAAAAAGCTCAGTAAGGGATACAAAAACAATGAAAACTGTTAGTTTTTTAAACATCATGTAAACCATGTATACTATATAAATGTAATACCTTCACCTTCATGAAGTAGTAAAAAAAATCTTCACTGAATAAAGTATCATTACTTACCTTTTTGTAACCAAAAGATTACCATAAAACCCATATAAAGAACACATAAAATATATAAAGGTAACTTGGGACATAAACATACTTAAGTGGAATAACCGTACGGTTGACTCCCACACATATCACTTAATGGAATAGCCATACGGCCAATTTCCATACATACTTAATGGAATAGACATACGGTCGACTTCCATACCCAATGCATTGGAGGTTATAACGTAACCACCCGTCCTGGTATTCACGGCACCACCTGTCATATGGTTTATAACGTAACCACCCGTTAAAATGTCCAAGTACCAATATAAAATCATAAAACATAAAACCAATATAAAGGAATGATAAAATTTCCACATCACAATATATCATAATAGAATCCTTTATCAAAACCATTTTCAATACCAAAATACATAAAAGATTATATGGTATTTATTTTATTTTAAAAACATTACGGCTTGTTGAGGAAGCCAAAGACCAAATAATACTCGTGGCGGCGGAAAAGGTCGTTGTCACCGCGTACGTTAAAAAAAACATTCCTTTTTGTCGTTTAGTAAAACGCTTCGTAGAAAAAGATTCCTTTTGTATAAAAGTATAAGTCAAAGGATTTTATACACCGTATAAAATAAAGATGTGTATAAAACAAAATATGCCTCAATGAAAGGAGATTGAGACGAAGTCCCTTATAAAGATCATTTTTAAATAAAATAGATATATTATGTGTATTAACTATAAGTACTCATAAAGAAAGTAAAAATTCAAGATAGGACATAATAATATCATGACATAATTTGAAAGTAGGAGATTAACCCAAAGAACGGAAATTGGGTTAAGAAGTTCCCTTACCTCGGGTCTGACTTGACTCGATCGTTCTTTAACGTCCTGAATAATAAACTTGAGTTAATTTATACTTGATTAAGAACCTTTTTAAAGTTAATTATTCCTTTTATATCACTTATTTCCATGTTATAAACATTATGTAACCATTTAAGTTAATAATGTTTGTTTTTTCAATATTTGTTTCTTAAGTCGAAAGTTGACTTCTTACAAATACATGTTGTTCGTGTGGTCAAAAGTTCTTTATATCCAGAATGAAATTCCTGATTTGGATATCATATATATCATATATATACAGCATATACATGTATTTATAATATTACATAATCATTTAGAGGTAATAAATGAAATGCACCGTTCATGGAGACGGTAAGCCGTACGTACGCATGAATGCTACTTTCATTTCATTGTCATATTAGTGGAATTAAAACTAAATGAGAGGTATGTATATTTTAATTCCAGAATTATATTCATCATTTAGATATATCATTAATTATATATATCCATTATATACATGTACTTTTAATAGTACATTACATTTGGGGATAAGAAATGAAATGCACCGTTCATGGAGACGGTAAGCCGTACGTACGCATGAACGCTACTTTCATTTCTATCTCATACTTTAATGGAAATAAATAATAATTATATAGAGGTATATTATAATTCCCGTATAACATCATATATAATAACTTTAAATCCATCCTTTACACGTCCCACATATGGCATTAACGAATCACATCACTTTGAGGGGGTGGTAGTCCGCACTTCCTTAAATGAAGATATCGTGTTTAACCATAATGGAAACCATAAAGGTATGACAAAAATTAAAAATACAGAAGCTTAAAGAAAACATAAACATATTATATATCATATATAAAAATAGTGACATCATAATGTCCACCCTTGAAGGTGTTAAATGAGTATTGAACAATCATCGTTTCGGGAGGCAGAATTTCGCCATCCACGGAAACCGTATGTTCTTTAACCATTTGATGTAGTTGTGTTAGAGTGTAGCTCAAATAAATATTATAACAACATCCTAGTATATTGAAGATACTGGTGTTGTTACAAAATAAGTAAATAAAAAGATTTTAGAGGGTTGGATAAGAAAAATAAAACAAATGAACAAGAGAGAATGAATTACCTTTAAAAGAGTAACTCCTTTTGATTTGAGCCTAAAGGCTTCCTTTGAAAGGATTCTGCCCAAAGGGAATCCTCTAGGATGAGGATAGGGATGTGGAGAGAGTAAATGGGCAGGGGTTGGCCGAGCCAAAGGCTTGAAGAGTGTGTGAAATGAGGTAGAGGTGGGGGCCTTTTATAAGAGGAGAGGAGGGGCACTTTTGGAAAGTAAAGAAAGATTACTTTATTTGAAAATGTGTTTCGGTTTTAAAAGGTCCCACATTGAAAATATTCGTGGATAAGGTGATAAGGCTTCAAAATACACCCATCCAATAAGTTTTGGACATGTGTAGTTCATAGATTTTACATTATCTTCCCATTTTATTTAAATCGTCGAATAATGATGTCATCGCTGCATCATTATTATGTCATAAATAATTTAATTTATTTAATGTCTAAAAATTATAAAAAAAATACTATGATGTAGGAAATCTTTTTAGATTTCCAATTAATATTTATAATCAAACTTTGGACTTGTATAACCCCACTCAAAAATTATTTTAGTAAAACAATTTATGTTAGTGTCATTTTCACTTTAACATTAAATAAAAATATATTAATGTCATTTTCCAACTAAAGTGGCTCCATGGGGTCCCCAAGTTGTCCCATGGCTTGTCGTGGTCGGCCATGACTCACCCAATAGGTTTAGGACAAGTTTCATTGTGTTTTCACATTCTTATAATATCATTTTTACCTTAAATTACACTAATTACCTCTAATCGCGATTAAGAACTTAATAAGTTACTATTCACCAAAAAATTATTATAATCTCATTGAACCACATTTTACTTCTTAATGACAACAATGTATGTCGGATTTTAAAAATTCAATACACATTAGTGGTAAACATTCATTTAACTGAAAAATCAGTTAGCTTGATTACCACTTAGTGGTTTCACTATTCATCAAAAATTGAAGTTTTTCAGAAAATTACCAAAAATTCACCCTAAGCTATATTTGATATTACGAATTCAAAAATGAAGTCTATTTTACAAAATTCAAAACATATAAGTCAAATTAATTAATTTATTAATTAATTCCTGCTGTCATGACAAATAACGTGTTTTTGTGAAACAATAAGTATCAAAAGATTGACACCAGTTTAAGTCTAATTTCAAAGTGAAATTGATTCCAATGACCACTATTGGATAAAATGGTAAAAATATATTCTAATTCCCCTTCAAAACCAATTCAAAACATAATCTAATCAGATAAATAAATTAGATTAAAAAGCAGTTTTGAATTAAAATACAACATTTTACACTATTCATAAAAAAATGAACTTTATCAGAAAGGTACCAAAAATTTACACAAAGTAAATTTTGATGTCCTGATTCTAAAGAAGAGTTATATTTGGTCCAAAATAAATTATAAGAGTGATCAAAACTATATTTAATGACAGTTCACCATTAAAAGGTGGTAAGTGAACCTTTAGTGAAAATTAGAGTATATATGCCCATAAAATTGAACTCTTTCCGTATTTTAAGCTTGTATCTTATATTGGGTAAATGTATAAACATTTAAAAACATATCTAATCATATTTTAGTTATTTCTATCCATTCCCACCAGTACAACGGCTACTTGTTAACTAACATTTAAAATAATATTATTTTATTGTTAGAGTGCAACGTAAGATTTCAAGGAAACTCTTTGTTGTGTATCGGGTACGCTATCGAACATAGAAACCCTTTAAAGTAATATTAATACATTATTCACAAATATGGATAAATATGAAAATGTCTATTCTTCATTTACCCGGGGTCTTACAGCACGTGCTCAGTTTCTCGGTTTAGAAGCCATAGGTTGGGCTGTGTGTTTGGTATACATATATATCTTTATCTATCTGTTTTGTCGCACCCCACCCATATTGATCACTTAGTGCCGAACACACCCATTTCATTGGGGAGAGTTTTTTCCCCTCAGTTACTAGCTCATTCTTGCACCTTCTTCCATAGGCTGTGATGGCATGAGGCAACCTTTCACCTATGTCTCTTCTGGAAGGTTTCGGTTGGGGTGGTTTTTTCACAAGACTCTTTGTCCAGGTTTACTATTTCACAAGAATCTTTGGTATGTGGCCCAGGTGTGTGCGGGCAGGATATGTGGTTGTGAGGCCCAGGTGTGTACGGGCGGGAAGAGTGTGGTAGCATCAGGATGTTCGCCGTTAGGTAGAGAAGCTAACTAGTGGGAAATGGTGCGGGGTACACAATACTCTTGTTCTTATATACTACTATCTGTTGTTTCTTGTTTTGGTGAGTGTGACTGGTGAGGTTGGGTGGATACAATTCCTTGAAAGGTTTTGGATTCTTCAGTTGTTCTCACGGGACATTAGGATGTCTCCCCACTTGTGCATGAGAGATATAGGTTTCCCTGCTAAGTATACTTGTATTCTAACCCTATGTTTACTTTCTGGTTTCCAAGAGGACTACAAGGGCCTTGCGGGACCCCACTAGTCGGGACAGTTGGATTTGTTGCAGTTTTTTTACTCTTATTTGTTTTGGTATTGTACTTTTGAGTTTTCTTTTACTTGTACCTTGTTTCAGAACTATTTAAAACATTCATGTCGGATTAATTTGGGTTTATTTACTTGTTCCTTTTTCTTTTTGTGTTTGGCTCATCCTATTTCTTGATCTTAATTAAATATAAAGGCTAATGCCTCCCATATTTTTGAAAAACTCATACCCTTGGTTCTATTCACTACTCTGGGGCCTACTAGAGGAGAGACTCGGGGGGTTATTATCTCCCTTCCACCATTACTAGCTCAGGAGGGCTATCTTTTGTGGGAGGGGGTCGTGAAAAATACATCACACTATGGGACACCATGATTAGCACAAAATAGAAGATAATTTATTTTAATGCACTAAATATTTGAATAATCCCAAAACATTTAATATTTTCCATAAAAATATCTCCTCCCTAACCCTATAATCTTCAAAATCCATTAAAGAGTTAAAAAATCAATATTAATTGATATTTATACTTATATATGAACTAAATATTAAATAAACCCCACAATAGTTGTATGTGGAAGAGAAAAATATTTCATTTGCATTGATGAAACTATTATGTTACTGAAATGATCATAACTCCACAAGGATAAGAATAATGTTTTAATAAAAAATAATCTAAATTTTTTTATGAGAATTATTTTAAAGTGTTTTATGAAAAAATTATATTTCATTTCAATGAAAATTATGATCTAATTACATATACTATAAATCATATTTTCTTTATAACTTAATTTTCAAATAATGAAGAATTAAAATAACATCATGAAGGATATACTGACATCGATAATAGTTTATTTTCTATTGATGTGGTATGAACTCTTGAAATAATGAAGTCTCTATTATGAATAAACTATATTGGGAAGAAGCTAATGGAAAATATGAAACCATAGAATAATATACTTATAATGTTTATCTTTTTAACCATTAAACATTGTAATGGTGGGTTTGAAATTTTTTTTTTCACGATGATATTTTACAATATTTCTTTATGATTGAAATTTTTTTATATCATTAATGTTACATTATGAATTTTATGTGCCTCATTGAGAACAATTGAGGTAATTTTCATACATTTGAATGGATAGTGAAATTATTATTTTTTATAATTTTATGGTGTGTTCAGATTAAAATACATTAACCCGTCATCATGGCCTATCTATGTTGTGTGTGGTTATACCATGAAATAATTTCTATTAAATGGAATAAATATTTATTTGAGATATTTAATATCATATTATGTGAATAAATTCATATTGACACGGTTAATAAATTGTTAGATTCATCTCTAATTGATTTTTTCAGTGACATGGTAGGTCAATACCATATATGTAATAATGCACCATTAGATGAATTAGTGAAATAAAAATTAGATAATATAATTTATGGATAATGAAACTATAGGTAAATATTGAATTAATGTATGTTATGATGTTCAATTTATCAAAGGAAATTATCCCAATAACAGTTCATCAATTCACACTAATTTTATCATTATTTAATTTTATAAAGATAGAATATCCATGAACATAACTTTCTTGGTTTATACTAGTAAAAGATTAACCATTTCAATAATATAATGTGATATACTACTTTTTTATGTATCTAGATTTTTGGAGATGGGTCATCATGTTATAAAATAGTGAGTATGTTATATTCATCCCAACGATACTGGTGTATAAGAATAAGAATAAACAAAATATACAACTTGTCATATTGTAAGTAGAAGAGAGATGTTAGAAATAGAAGAAATGTCTTTTTTGTAGGTAATACCTAATGATGGTGAACACCAATAGTTTGATGAAAATTTTTGTATGAAATTGAATCATGAAATAACGCATGATATTAATATAAAGAATATGTTTTTAGATAATACCATAACATAATTACATGTTGAAGATGAGTGAAATCCATAAAGCTATTATATATTATGGTCTACAATTAAATATTTTGATGTTACGATAGTTTAGTCCAGAAATTATATTTGGATTCCTCATGACCATATATTCTCCTTAGATGATATTACATGTTTAAAAATAATAGCAAAACAAATTTAGGAATTTATTTATGTAACATATAAAAGTATCTTCAAACCAATTAGATATTTTATCATGGTTAGTGGGATATTATATGGCTATAAAAATAATGAATTACACAATTTATTGTATTAAATTTTATGTTATATATAGGTAAATTATTCAACATCTTCAAGAATATGTGATTTCAAAAGGTACAAGGATTCTGTTATTTCAAAAAATCTCTATTTTGTCCACTGATCAAAACCAGAATGATATAAATTCAACATTAGAGGAAAAATGTGCTTTAAACTGATAACTATTACACTTTAGTGAAATATATATATTTTTTCAGATCAAAGTTCTTTAAATAATTGTTAGATATTTGAAAAAATATTATTATATAAATGATGTTTGAAATTTTCCTTTAGATGGTGGCTATAAATCTTATATTAGAATCCTCTTATTATATATAAAATGTAAAAGTGGATGATGCATTTACTGAATCCTATAAACATTTTGTATATTAAAATGGGAAATAAATAACTCCTAATAAGTGATATGAGGGTTATCATAAAACCATTTTGAGTCATTTAAGAAAATATTTTTATGCTTTTCTAGGAAAGGATATTTTGAGTAATTATTTTAAAATTCATCTTAAATAGTATAGAATAGTTTTTCAAATATGTTTTATTATTTTATAAATTATATGTTGATGATAAATTATGCATGTGAAAATTCCGTGTTTAATCTATGAGGATAATTTCTACTAGGATTTCGAAATTTTAACATAGGTGTCTCCAAATATCAATGATTCAGTGAAATTTTTGACTGAGATAAAATATACCTAAGGTAAAATGTCATATTTCAGAAATAATATTCATTTCCATTAGGTAAACCATATTATAAGATATATTATTTCCCTCTATATAATTTTTATTTGGGTATGACACAAAATTCCACTCTCAACAATCTGTCTACATTTCTAAGGATCACATGAACTAATCGAGTTCTATATAAAGCATCTTCATTCAATATTTTTGATTTCATTCGAGATACTATTGATTAAAAAATTAATAAATCAATCTTAACTTACATAAAAAATTAATATATTAAAATAAATTATCTAAAAGGGCATTTTCTTCCATAGAAATAAAACACTATCCCACACTGCACATGTAGTTTAATGGTTCCACAAAAATTTGAATTGTGTTTCCAAAAATATAATTTAATAATTGAATTATTATATTGAATGTATTTAATAAATGTCACTAATTATTTTGAATTACATCATTCATTTTATCTAATTATATAAATTTTCTTTTTCTCCCATATTTATTATTATTGTTTTATTTTTTTCTACTCTTTATTGGTTTTCATTAATGATTTCTATTGTTCATATTATTTTCAATAAAACATCATGAAAATGTTTCTACCCATTAAGGGGTATTAACTATTTACATATGTTCATGTGAAATATTGATATTATTCCATTCCATTAAATTATATAATTTTGAAATCACAACACCATGGTGAATTAAATATTAGAATACAAAAAAATCTATTTTAAAATTTTCTCTTCACAAATTTCTGTTTATTATTCAGTGGGTTATTTAACTATCACGAATGGAGAGATAATTGGATATACCTAATTTCTTTATGAAATCACAATTTTTTATGTATATAATTATTCACAAAATAACTAATTTTATTCTTAAAATTTTATCTTATGTGTTTTAAGTTAAATTATTTTATGTGAAGTATGATATTTCATTCAAAGTAGTTTATTCCACCTTTAGAATAAGTGATTATCTGATTACATAGTAAAGTTCCCAATAAATGAAAGTGTATATTATATTAATTGATTCATAGTCATAAATTATTATATAATATATTCCCATAATCAGAAAACACAGTCTTGAAAATTTATCTTTTAACATAACATAATATATTACAAAGATAATTTACTTTGTACCACATGTTAAAAGAATTATATCATAGTTAGGGAGTCATTTTGAATAGTAGTTTTCTTAAAAAATAGATATTTTCAAAGTGATTCCTCAAAATATTAAACATAGGTCCTAAATGTTATCTATATCAATTATTTAACATAGTTGAATTACACATATCAATTATTCTATGCAATATTTAATACAATTGTAATTAGGAAAATAATAAATAAATTAATTTTTTATCCTATCAATCATGTCAAAAATTTATCTTGTGAAGAACAATATAATAAATTAGATAAATTGTGATGAATAAAATATTATATATAATTTCACGATCAATTCATAATCTCTCGATAAGTTATTTCCTCCCTTAAAGGGTACTATAGAATGAATTTCATATTGAATGAATGATCATTTTGTTTAAAGTGTCTTATTTTTAGGAATACAAACAAATGGAGAATAATATTTCTGACTTCTCTATTGTAGATGTGTGTTCCATATTTGGAAATAAAGGGAACAAGTCTTTAAGAGAGTATCTTATTATCTTGTCAACAGATTATTCACTCGACCATTGTGATTGTATCATATTATTATGTTCAATGTCAACGAGGAGATATAAATTAATATATTTAGCTACTTCATAGAGATATATATACAACATATTCACACATGTAAGAATTAATTTATCTCATAATGGTAACAAATAACACTTTTATATATAAAATATCACATACAATACCTATGAATTGTGCATAAATATTTGTTAGTGGAAATTTAATATCTACCAGAGATGTTCATTAAATATTGTCATCTTATTAGGATATATCATATTCAAATATCTATCTATGTATGCACTATTTTCATTAATTGATAAACAACGTTAATTAATACATATATTTTCAACCACATTATATGTGAGTTTGTTCGTATTGTTGATATATATTATAATAACCCAACCAAGTTGAAATATCTTTTACCGTTTAATAAATTACATCTTCTTTTAATAATTTGGGGGCCCTCAAAATAATTTTTTCATTGTGAAAATCACTATACTAATGGAGTGAAACATTTGCAGTGGAGACTAAGATATTTATGTTCATTAAAAAACTATAAATATAGTATTTTCAATATTTTCCATCTAAGGTTTTTTTTATATTCTTATTTATATTAAAGGAAATATTTAAACTCACATACCTCAAAGAGTGTGGTTTAATGTAATTAAAATTTTTAGTAAATCAATTCACCCCTCTCGAGTTTTCCACTATCCATTATCCATGATAAGAACTGGTTGGGGATTAAATGATAGTGGACCATAATACCCTTAGATGAATATATGGTTTATACTAGTGGAAGAAAGGTGGAATTTATACCAGCATGCCCTTGATTAAAGGATAAGATTAAAGAATTTGGATATGGTATGTCAGTTCAAATATGAATTTTAGGATGTTGATATGGGTTAATGTATTATGATTGTGTTTTAAGTAACTTATATTTATAATTGAATTATGATATAATTTCAACCATTTACAATCTATTTTTAGGGAATAGTGTTTTGTATTAGTTTGGGTCATTTGAATTTTTTTAGAGTGCATTGATGTAATTTCTAATGTTTTATAGTTTCAGTTTGATATTCCCAAACCGTTTAGATTCTATTGGAAAACATGTTACTATAAGAAGTGTTTCTAGGGTTATATCATGGATAAATATAATTTTCTGAAAAAACATGAGATCTCGCATATAAACCCATTTGGGAGAATTTAGCGTCTAAGAAAAGGGTTATTTAATGGTTTAACAAATTATGTGATAAAAAATAAATAATTTCAAGAATCATAGAATGGGAACATGGGTATAAAATAGTGTTCAAATCACGAATCCATTTCATAACTTTTATAAATCACGATCCAAATTCATACTTGATAAAAATTTAAAATCTATTTTAAATGATTCTGGTTAATATATAAATCCCACTAAACATTGAAAAATAAAAATTTCGTTTCTATTTACATTTAATGACCTAGGTTAGGAACACATTATTATTACATATTTTGAGATGAATATTCACTAAATTATATAATCCATGACCGCAGATCATAATAGTTTACTTCCTTTGTAAACATTGAACACAATCTTAAAATTTGTTCAAATATCATTAAATTATTAAATAAAAATATTCCATTTTAAAACACCTATAGAGATGTTTTCATTTTTACATGTGGAGTGGAAATGTATGAAATGGTGAGCCCAAATGCTCAGTAATGGTAAGAAAACAAAACAAGAACATTATAATTTTAAAAAATGAACATAACATCTGAAAATCATACCAAGTATAAAATATAAAAAAACTACCTTTTGTGGATGAAATACTGGTAATTAATTTTTCATAAATAAAAAACCTAATCAATGAGAAAATATTGTTCAAATAATAGTTGGATTTTTTGATGACACTGAATTATAAAAAATAATTTCATATTAGCCTTGGATAGATATCGATGAAAATAATTGGGAAAAATGTTTTTTACTAATATTATTTAAATCCTCATTACAGCCGTGTGTTACTTTACTAGGTTTACATTCTATTTGACACCTATATGACTGAACCAAATTTAAATTCTATTCCAAACATACATTACTAAACTGAGATAATTTCCCTTTCAGACCTATCAATATCATGAGATATAAATCATTACAAAATTCATTGGTGGTTGATATAGGTCCCACCCATCTCTTAATGAAATCATTCGTACATATTCCATAAAAAGATAAATAATTCATCATAGCATTAACGAAGGAATAAAATGTGTTTCATTATCATTCTTCCGTCATAACATAATCCATGTAAAACAAATGGATTTAATTAATATCATCCCATCATAAAAATAATTAAACTATAAGAATAATAGGGATAGTGTACCTGAATCATGACCATTCTAAATAATTCCATAATATATGTAAAATAATTTGGTCAAATAAATTGTAATTAATTCATGAGAAAAATGCCCTTTCTTTTTCAATAATATTTTCTTTCCTTAAAATAAAATTCAATTTTAAAAGAAAATTAATTCTTTGAAAATAAATATGAAATATTGTAATCTATGCTTCACAGAAATATGTGGTTATTATAGAATAAAAATCCATTTATTCCATATATGTTAAAAGAAAACACAATTCTCATATATTAACCATATAAGTCAGAAAGTACCTCATTTAGAAATTTAAAGAATGATTGACTAAAAAATGTGTAGTGAAATGTTAAAAAATGGGTAAAAATTACCATAAACACCCCAAGGATAATAGTAAAATATTTTATGAATTATTTTTTAGAAAACATTCAAAATGGATGATAAATATAACTCAATAAATACTTGTAAAAAATCTAGGATAAATATGAGATTGATAAATTATCAATTACAAATTTATAATTAGTCAAATCATATGATTTGTAAAATATTGTAAATTATATGAATATGTAAATATCATAAATATTATAATAAAAATAATAAAACAAATCATGGGAAACATCAACACCACATAAAAGATATAGGTTGTCTATAAGACATATTCCTTGTATAAATAAATGTGAGAAAAAAATATCCTACCTTAGGTATAAGTTCATTTGTATATGTCTAAACATCCAATATATGGGTTTAAAGAAATTCATTAACATATTCAAAAATCGTATTAATTTTTTATAATATTTTCTGTGATCATATTATTATATCTCTATTTATAACAACATTACTCATCCATCATGTATTGACAACATTATTTTCATATGAATGTTTTGTCGGATAAGTTCATGTTCCTCTTCCTAGGTTATACTAATATCATTTAAAAAATGATATTTGTAAAATATATATCATATTAATTCATTATATTAATATATATATATATCTCTATTAATTTCTTAAATATTAATTTAAGATCAATAAAATCTCATCATGATTATGGTAGGTCATACGTACACACGAGCGATGATAACATTCCATTAATTCTGGAATGTAATGGAATTAAATGTTATATATATTATTCTAGAAAAAAATATATTTTTATAATAATCATAAATATGCATTACATCCATCAATTTTACCATCTATGTAATGTGGTCATGAAAAATATATTACACCACTACAAGGAGAGGGAAAGTCGTACATAGGCATGTGTGGTGAATTAATTTATTGTAGGATGGGTAGAAAGTGGTATATAGTTGATATATAACCATAATAACATATCAATATATATTTTATTCTATATTTATTACCTTATAATGGAATAAAAAATTTAGTAGTAATTATAAAAAGAAATGATATTGATAGTTTCGGTAAATTAGATTACATGTTCTTCCGCAATCTCGATCTAGATCTCTTCTTAAAGGCAATCAGGTTTGAAGATTGATAAGACCAAAACATCTTGATTTTGACTAGGGATATTGAGAAGGTAAATTGTTAGTGGATGGAAGATCTTTATGACTCAATTTGAAGTGTATAAATTATGTAGGAGGTTTCATTTTATAATATAGGGGAGGGATCCTTTGAAATATCAAAAACTATTTATTTATAATCAAATCAAAACAAATTCAAAAACATCAAAAATATTTTATTTTAAAATTTAAAATAAGATATGGTTGTAATATCATTAACCAATAATATTTATTCAGGTGTTTCTTTCAATTTAAACCTTATCATTTGAATTAACCCTTATTTATATAATTTTAATTGTTCAAGGTGAAAAAATATATATATATAAATACTAAAATTTATACATATTTGATGTCAATTAGACATTAAATGAACCATATAAAATTTTTTAGACTAAATAATTACAAGTATCAATTTTTTATAATATTTTAGGATATTAAAAAATTTAATAATACATTATTTTGATAAAATATCAATACGTTAATTTTAACACTATTTATTTAATGGTTTTTTAAAATATAAATATAAGATGTTTACCATGAACCAATGATCTTATTATATCCATAAGTGTTGAACATAATCGTCAAAATTCGTTCTATATATTAATTATAAAAAATTATATTCATTTAAATATTTTTACGTTCTATAATATTATATTTCAATTAATAAAGTAATTATGAAATATTTTTTGTGTAATTATTTAATATAAAATTTTCTAATAAAAAATTAAAAATAAAACCCTATAAAAAGTATAAATACTATATATTTCATAAGAATACTTCAAATATAGTATATATCTTCGAAATATTAAATTAAAAAAGATATATGTACTAATATGTAAATGTGATAACTTTAACATCAAACTAAATAAAATATTATAAATATCATAATCTATTCATTATGGATCCAATTAGTCCATAAATAGAAACTTTTAAAATAATGGTCGATAAATACATGTACAATAATATTTTAACAAGTTTTTTTGTTATCCTGATAATAATTATTATTTTAATAAAAATACTTTTATTGATTTTTTGTCAAATTAGTTATCTTCTTCCTCATCAATGTATATGCCTTTAAAGTAATAATTTACTAAATAAAAATAAAAAATATGTTAACATGATAAATAAAATCATATTATATGTCAAATGAGTATTTATAGTCTAATTTATCTTTATTATAACCTATATTAAAAATGATAATGTAATTAAAAGTTGATTTAGACATATTTAACTTGTCATTAAATAAAATAAAATAAATGTCTTAATATCAAACATGTGGATTCCAAATGATATGGTTTCAACACAAGGATGATCCATATCTAAACACACTCATACATCGATATTAGTAATAGTTTTAGTGTAACATTATAATTTTATATTTTCCCTCAATTACCTGGTTTACCCTTTTACCATAATAATAAAAATTACAGAAGTTACTATTCATAATGCAAAGAAAATGAATAAAATATAATTACATAATTTTGACCCAATTATTCCAAATATAGATTCTATTTTTAGAAATTAAAAACCGTGATGTATCAATAATTAATTAACAATTTATAACATTATTAGAATTGAAAATGGTTTTTAAAGGATAAAAATTTCAAAATATTGAAATGTTTTTATATCGAAATTTAATGTAAAATTAATACCAATGTCCAAAATGACATGGAATGAAAAAAATATCATATATAAATACATTAAAACTATTTCATAACCTCATTTTACCATAAAAAGTATTTCAATAAAATAAGGGATTTTCAATTAAAATTTATTATGTAATTAATATTGTTCAAAATATGAATGCTATCCTAAAAACATCAAAAACACATTCAAAGAAAAATTTTATATCCCATGTTCAATGAAAAGGTTAAAATTTTATAAAAGGATTTATAATAGTTTCATAACATGATTTAATGTTGATGCACCATCAAATGTCGATAAAACTATATATTTTTAAGAATACTTTTTTATACAAAAAATTAATTTGTAATTATGTAATTTCTACAAAAAATATAATATAAATTATAAAAATTATATTGAATATATTAAATTTTTATTTTATTATTAATTTTACACAAAATAGATTTAATTATTTTATAAACTCACTTATTTTCCATTAAATTGATTTTTTTGAAAATCATTTTATTTTATTTAAGAACGGTTTAATTTTCATTCACAAATAAATTATATCAAAATATATAATTAAATTTAATGTTTTTGAAATAATATTTACATAATTTATTTATTATAGTTCATACCCACCATTATAATAACTAGGTTATAAGATAATATAACAATTATTTTTTTATCTTAAAATAAGTCTTGTTTGAAATGAACTCTATCTAAAGAACATGAATTCTTGGTCATCAAAAGCCCCAAAAAGGGTTTTATATACTACCAGCAATGCTGATATTATATTTATAGAAGGTTTATTATGTTATGGTATAAAAAACAAGGCTTAAATAAATTTTAAAAACATAAATAATTAAATATAACAAAAAATAAATATTATAAATGTATTAGGGTATTAAATTTTACACCCCTTAAAATGAATTTCTCCCTCACTATTCTATAAGGTCATTAATGGATTAACCCTAAAAAGAATCATTCATAGAAACCCACTTCATAAAAACAGACTTAATATTATTTTTATAATGTAATAGGTGAAAATAAAAGTTACACTCATTACATCATAACTATGTATCTACATAAGAGAACTTAGGTCATGAAATTTTCATGGATGAAAAAATATAAATAACCATAGCTATTGATAAGGATCATTGATCACAAGAATGTGGGTTATACATTTAACATTAAAAATCACAAACCATAATATAAAGAAGAATGAATGTGGTCATTGATATCATAAAAAATGATGATAATATAAATCCATTTTACATCACCATCCATTTTCCTAATGTTGAATAATTTCCAATATAAGATTTAATTACATGATTTCAATACAATATCACTACTGGTCATGAATTAAAATATTTCCACTTTATCTCTTATTCAAATAAATGAATTTGAGTATTCATTCCTAAAGTTATAAAATATCATGTGATCTATAAATTGAATAATAGGTCATTCCATATTTCATTCTGATAGAAAACATATTATCACAATTTATCAAATATTAATAGGTCCACCAATGGTGAGATAATACTTTATTATAACAAATATAATCCAATTTATAACTTAAAGATTATATAAATTGATAAATATGTAATACTTATGAATGATTGAAATCCAAAACAATAGAATTAACTATGCTAACTCTACTAAACATTTATATCACATACACCATAAAGTACCTCTTTTTGTAAAATTATAAAAATGTGTATTCCAAAATCTAATCTATCTAGAAATACTGTATAAAATTTGGGAAAACATGCATGCTTTTGAAAATTAACTATTTACACATAACATATATCCAAAAAATAAAAAATACTCAATCCATGAAATCATTAATCACATGTTCATTTTATCAATCCCAAGTTCATTAATACTATTAAACATATCCATATTTATGTATCACATCATTATACAAATGTTAATGGTTATCCTTATATTAATTTTTTTTCCAACAATTTCATAATCATGTTTCATTATTACTATTACCATTAAACATATACATTCAAATACATAATAAAAAATAATTTTGTAATAATCCATGGTTGTTTATTTATCCCATTGTATCATTAAATTACTTATACAACATAGTTCTTGATATATATGAAACAGTTCAACTATCTTCCTAAATCAATAATAAAGATTTAATGTTTTATTCATTAACACATCCTTAATCTAATATGTCATTAACAGTATCATCATCATCATCATTTTTATTACTACTAATACTACCATACATATTATATTCATAAGATTTCCCCCTCGGGAATAAATTTTCACAATTCCCTAACATTATACCTTATAAATATTTAACCATAATTAAAGGCAGTGGAATACCATTTTCCATTTCCTTTATTTTAAGTGAACCTTTTACAATGTAATTAAATCAATGGAGTTATTCTTTTAAACATTGAAATTATATTCCAGTTCCATTGAAACATTCTCTAAGATACCTCTTCCCACATGTTTTACAAGATGAAAATTGAATATATGTTTTCCACTTTTGTCTTAATGAAACTACATATTTCTCTTAATATTTTGGATAGGAAACTCACCATCATTGATATTACTGATTATATTATGAGATTTATGATTTTTCTTAATAATGATGTCCCTCCTTCCAATTAATTTTTTATTTGGTTTCTCATAATGAAGATAATTTGATTATCCATCACATTCATCATTAAGATGAATCCTCTAGCATCCCGTCATTTTAAAAACCCACAAAATAATTGTGTTAGAAGAAATAATCATACAATAAAAAAATAATTATGGGCAATAACATTCAATATATAACACCACGTGTTTAATTGTATGTTATCCTTTATTAATAAAAAACTACAGGATTAAAACCTACACATATATTTATCCTTAGAGAAATACCTATAAAAACCATAGGAAATATCTCTACGGATATCATTGATTTTTTCCTAATCCTTATTTTAAATGGTTAACTAATATTTTACTCTAAAAACAGCTATAAAATCCCATGTTTGATATACATGTAAATTACATCTTTTTATGTGAATATTCATTACAGTATACAGTACAAACCTGAGTACAATACTTTTTTATAGAATTTTGTATTCATGGAAGACATTCTTCATCATTGGGGACATATCCTAGTCACATCCCATAAATATCATCCCCTGTAGTACTCCTACTAAAAATTATTCTTTATAACTTGAGGAATGGAAACATAAGAATGGGTGAGCTCAGTTACTATATAAGGGTAATAAAAAAACAGCTAAATAATAATGTAAATATATGATCATAACATTGTAGAATAATACCATGTATAACATATATCAAAATAATGATTCATTGAATAAATCATATTAATTAATATGGCAAAAATAAAAAAGGATTATTGGCCATGAGAAAATACAATTTGTACAAAAAATGGATTTTTGTTAGACATAGAAGTATAAAAATAATTTCATATTATCTAAGGATTATTTCCAAGACAATAATAGTTGAAAGAGTAATTAATGAAACTATGTTCACTCCACATTCTATCCATGTATTACTAAACCAGGTTTATATTCCATTATTGCCCTATATTAAAAAATTGTGTTTAGTTAGCATTCCAACCCAATATTACTGAACAAATATAATTTCACATTACTGTAAGTTATATATTAATAGATATAAATCATTAAAAATGACTTAGAGGTAGATATAGGACCGACCCATATCATACTAAAATCATTATTACATCTTCCACAATAAAATAAATCATTCATCATAGCATTTCTGATGGAATAAAATGCATTTCTTAAAAATCATGCCATAATAACATAATCCATGTAAAACAATTGGATTTCAAAAATATAATTCCATAATAAACAAAATAAAATCATATAAATTATAGGGATACCAAATTTTAAACCTAACCTTGTTAAAAATTCCATCTTATATGGAATATAATTTTGTTAAAGAACTTGAAATTAATTCTTGAGGAAAATATCAATTCTTCTTCAATAATGTTTTCTTTTGTAAAATACAATGGAAATTTTAATGAACATAATTTCATAGAATATAACCATGAAATCATTAATGGGAAGCTTCATATAAATAAGTATTTATTAGAGATTAGAACTCCCTTAATCATATTTATGTTAAAAGAAAACATTCTTCTCATATATTCACTCGATAAGTCAAAATGTAAATGGATTGGGAAACATAAGAATGATTTTTTCAAAACATATTGTAAAACTAAAAAATGTGTAATAATTACATTAAACAACCATAGTATAATAATAAAACATTTTACGAATTAATTTTTAGAAAAAAAGGAGCATGGATGATATATATACCCCAGTAAATACGTACATCTTAACAATCTCGAATAAAAATAAGATTGAAAATTATCCCTTTTAAATTTTTGATAATTCGAATTGTATTCATCATAAAATAAATAAATTAATATGCATATGAAAATATCATAAATCTCATAATATGAATCATAAAAACAATCATGTGGTGAATAACCACAAAAAAAGCAATAGGTTTTATATAAGGCATATATCCCAATGAAATAAAAGTGAGATAAAAAATACCTTACATTAGGTCTGAGTTCCTTTGTAAATGTTTGAACCTCATGTATAAGAATTTAAATAATGTAATTATGTTATTTTATAATTATATTAAATTATTTATAATATCACATGTCACCATATTATTACATGTTTCTTAATAGCATTATCACACGTCCATTAGGTATTAACTACTTGATTTTCTTACGCATGTTTTGTAGGATTAGTTCTCATTAACCATTTCAGGTTATTTTTTTATAATTTACATAATTATATTAGTTTAATATATATCATATTTATTCATAATATTCATTTATTTAAGCATTCTTTTATAATTATCATCTAAGATTAACTACATCAAATAATGGAAGATAGTATGCTGTATGTATGCACAAGTGGTGATATCATTCACTTAATTATGGTATTGTATGGAAGTGGATGATATATATATTGTTATAGAGTAAATATATTTTAATAATAATAATATATAGACATTATGTCCATTATTATAACAATCGCAATATTGTGGTGATGAAGAACAGATTACAACATGGTTTGATGATGATAAATCGTACATACACATGCGTGGTGATATCATTTTTCATAGGATGAGTATAAAGTTTTATATGGTTTATCCATAACAATTATAAAATCATATTATATAATTTATATATTATAAATTTGAATTGAATAAAATGATGGAGAGTATGTAGAATAACAAATGATATTGAGAGTGTCAGTAATGGAGAATACCTCTTCTTTAGTGAGCTCCCACTAGAAATCATGTTAATGGAACTCGAGTGGGTATTTTGAGAAGAAACAAACCACTATAATGTGAATAGGTATGTTTTTAAGGTAAATGGGTAAGAGATCGATGAGTTTGAAGGCATAATGTTATATGATGAAATGAGGGACGTTGTTCCCATAAAAAATTGAGGTGAGGGTACCTTTGGTATCACCAAAATATTGTTTTATACTAAAATAAATGCCATATAAAAATCCTATAAAATGAATGGTTTTAAAATATTAGATTATATATGGTTTTAATATAAAAAAAATTTATAAATGTTTTTTTAATAATTTAACCCGTATCAATTAAATTACAAATTAGTTATTCTATATTAATTTTAATGAATGTATCAATTATTTCATTGTTTAAAGAGTTTAATTTTTTCTTATTTGATGTCAATTATACCATAAATGGAAAATATATATCTTTTATGACTAGATCATAAATATTTTATATTTTTAAAAACATCTTATTATTTCTAAATAAATTAAAAATACATTTTTTTGACAAAATATCAATTGTGTCAATATTGACACTATAAATTTCATATATTTTTAAAAATATCATGATAAGAAGATAACCTGGTATTTTTAAATTATATTAATAATGGGAAAAGGATATCAATAAATTTTTATATATAAAGTAATTATCCAATTTTTATTTTTTTAATATTTTTAATTAGATTAATTATATATTTACTTTATTATAATAATATGTAAATCATTTTTGTGTTAATTTATAATATTAATATTTTTTGGGGAAAATTGAAAAAATAAAATACTATGAATAATATAAATAATTTATCATTCATAAGAAAATATAGAATCAAATATATCTCTTATAAAACCAATATTTAAAAAAGTTATATATATCAAATATTAAATGTGACATCATTAATATAAATTTAAATAAAATATTATCTATGTCATAATCTATTCTATGTGGCTCCAAATGGTACGTAAATCGAACCTTGGATGATTTTGGTCTATATATACTCTACCAATAATATTTTTAAAGACATTTCATCATGTAATGGTTATTATTATTCTAATATAATTAATTATATATATTTTATATCAATTAGATAATTTGTGCATCATCAATGTATAATCTTTTAAGGTAATTATTTATTTCCAAAAATTTAAAAATAAATTACAATGATAAATAAAAAAATTAATCTTTCAAATAAGAATATATAGACTAATTTATATTCTATATATCTAATATTGAAATGATAAAGATATTAAAATTATAATAATACATTTTATCTTTTCTGAAAATAAAATAATCTAAATGTAGTAATATCATCCATGTGGATTCCAAAGGATATCATTTCAACCCTTGGATGATTAATATCTAAACTCAATCATCCAATCGTATTATAAATAATGTTTTCAAAGATTTATAATATTATATTTATAATTAATTACATGATTATCCTTTTTACCATATTAATAAAAATTACACAATTCACTCTTCAAAATTCTCATAAACAAAAAAAATATATTTAATAATTTTTACCCCCTTATTAAAAATATTAATTCATTATTTAAATATTTAACATACAGATTTTGAAATAATTAATTTAAAATCAATATTATTTCTGGAATGAAGACTAGTTTTAAAAGTTAAAACATTATGAAAGATGTAAATGTTTTTACATACAAATAAATATTAAAAAATGAAAATTAACTAAAATATATTACCTCATAACAATAACGTATATTTATTCATGAATGCCGTCATATAATATAACATAACCATAAATATTTTTTATGAAAAAAATTCAATTAAAATTTTGTATATTTTTATTATTCATCAAAACATTATTGTTTTTAGAAAATGTATCCTAAATTCATCCAATGTAAAATATTATATACCTATATCAATTATAAATTTTATTTTCAAAATATGATATATAAAAGTGTTAAAAAAATATATTGAAAATTGTTTTTTCATCAAAAGGATTTAAAACTGCATTATTTAAAAAATAATTGTTTTTACCAGAAAATGTATTTATTCTTATATAACTTGTAGAAGAAATATAAGATGAATTTTAAACATTATATTGAATATATTAAATATTTATTAAATTAATAAAATACATAAATATTGATTTTCTTGTTTTATTAACTCACTCGTTTTCATTTAAATTATTTCTTTGGAAGAATTCATTTTATTTAAAATTGTTTTTTTATTTATAATTAATCTCCAAGTAAAGAATTAATTATATACATACATTTGAAAAAAATATTTTCATAATTTAGTTAATATATTTCATACATTAGATTATAATATCTAGGTTATAAGGTAACATAATAATATTTAGTTTTTCCCATAAACTCAGCCATGTGTGAAATGAGCTCTATTTAATGAACATTACATTTTGCGTCACACAAGAAAAGAATAGTGTTGTGTATAACAAAAAATAAATCATTGTTTCATGTACTTCAAGTTCATCTTGGCATAATATACAACATGAACCATAAAATAATTTTAAAAAATCATAAATAAAACAACAAAAATAATCTATCTCATAAAAATTGTTGGGTATTATATGACACCCTCTCTATAGAAGCAGGATTAAAATGAACTAATTTGAGTAAAAAATTAAAATATTGGGTAAGTGATAAAAAACATCTATATTCGGTTTTTTCTTGATCATTTTATTTTATTTGACTAGAATTTTGAATCTTTTATCCCATTTCCTATACTATGGATTGCAATGAGAACTTCAGAAGGACTATTTAATTTTTTTTGGAATGATGGTATACTCTATGTGAAAATTAAATTCTCTTTTTCCTGAGAAAAATACTCGTGGATGGTGGATTATAGTGGGTAAATTTACCAATAAATCATATTTATACCACATTCCTAGTTAATTAAATATTTGATATCAATCTATTCATATATTTCTCGTGAATCAATGTTAATTAGTTATACAAGTGATTCCTCAAATTCAATGTTGAAATCATGATCTTTTACTTAATAAAAATAGGTCAAATGAAATAGATTCATCTCTTATGACATACCTCAAAACATGCTTCATTAAATTACATTATAAATTATGAAATTCATGAATAACCTTAATAAAACAAAATATTTTGGTATCAATCATTCTGAAACACCTTCATAATGAACTAGAACATTTTATAATAATTCTAAATTCATTATCTATCTCCATGTGGGTGTATACATCCATTTAGATTTATTATTTTTTCTAACATTGGAGTAGATCATCAATAACAATGATTTTTTAGTTCATTTACATCATAGGTTCGTGTATACTCAGGTTTACTTTATTCCTATTTTTAGCGTGTCATTCATTCAATTTACGATGCATTTTTCATATAGGTGTGTGTATAACCTATGATACCAAAATAATATGGTTGATTCAATGATTATATCTTCATTATAAATTTACATGGTCAATGTTGATCATGTGTGGTTACAGTTTTCTATTATATTATCATATTGATATGTTTTCCTTGATATATAATTGTCTCATATGGTTATGTAATTTTCCATGCCTTAGAGGTATTGTCTTATTATTTGTAATAGGTTGACCATCATGGTATGATTATTTGTAATGAGAAATTGTACATGACATGTAGTGATGACTATGTTGGACCACTATTGATGGTTGAATCATGAAAATAGTATTGACTAGTGGAAAATTGATATCATGGAAAAACTGAGTAAAATTATAGAACTATATTTCTTGTGGATAATGAGTATCTTTCTCACTAAGGCCAATTGAATACAATGTAACATGTATATAAAACTGTTGAAATATCATGATCATCTATGAATATTGTTAAATAATTCTAGAAAATATCCAATGATGGTTTTACTATAGATCATGGTTGGTTGGATTACACAGAGGTTATATGAATGTGATTGTTTATTTATTTTTATGAAGTTGTTTTTATCATGGGTCAATCCAATTATACACTTGAACAATTATTTAGAAAACATTAATGGTGTCCTACTAGGTTTTATTTCTCATACCATACATATGAAAATTGATATTTATGAAAAATTAATGTCTATGGATCTAGTAGTACTAATGGATCATGTGGAAGGTGGATGATCTTTTTAATATAAAAGTCAATATTTATAAAACATTTCGAGGGTGTGATAAAATTCTGAGTAAGATACAAAATAGATTCTATAAATATAATTTCCCTATAATCCAAATAGACATAGCATTAAAACAAAACTTGTTTAATAAATATACTTTATTTATTTTTCTTAAAAAATGTTTCGGTTTTAATAAAAATATGCCACATGATTAAAGACCATGAATATGAAAATTGACATAACTGGTTGAAATATTAAAATTATCAGTACCAACTATTGTGTAACTAGATGATTTCCATGTGAAAATTTATACAATAGTGATTACCGTCATTTATAAAACAAATAATAAGCATGGATCCAACCTAAGTAAATATATATCTTGGACCTGTGAGGAATAATAAAATTGTATCAAATCCTTTATATTGATACCAAGTACTCACATTTTTTTCAGTATTATGATAAAAATTATCTTTCACATCATAATGTGTAGTTATCCATAATATCAAATTAATGCCACACACATAATGGTTTCCATACATCTATAACCCAATTCACATAAGGATTCCAAAGTGGGATGTCATAAAAAATACCTTTATATGATCTAGGCTAACAATTATAAAAATAATTTTCACATATTAATTAACAAAAATTTTGTTGTTGAAAATTCATTTTATATTCAAAATTATATTTTTAGTTTTTATTCAAAAAAATAGAGTATAAAAATATTTTTGAATAAAAACATCATTAATCCTATTATATGAAATGCAATATTTTATTTTATAAAAAACACATATTTAATGTTAAATTAATGTTTTCTACAACTAAAAAAATTTAAGTTTAAAATACCAGTCTATTATTCAAGATATATAACCATTTAAAAGGGGAAAATATCTTAGAAACGGATGAAACGATGTCACCTATGAAAATACAGGTTGGTAACAGAAAGATGGAGCCCTATATAGCCAATATAAAAATATTAATAATAAATTAATCATCAAAACCTCTAGATACATCCAAAAAATAACATAATTTTTTAACCCACGAAGAAAAATAGAGATCAAATAGATATATATAATGAGGGGTAGAAAATGGGTGGACATCAAAACATACCTAGATCAAATTGAAACATAGTAATGAAAAATAAACCAATTTTTAGTGGGGAGAAACCTCAATATTGTTTTAGAGAGTCCAATATAATATAATGATAGATTAAGATGAGTCT
Source organism: Viscum album (assembly GCA_963277665.1). Lineage (NCBI taxonomy): Eukaryota > Viridiplantae > Streptophyta > Magnoliopsida > Santalales > Viscaceae > Viscum > Viscum album. The sequence continues at coordinate 2,101,352,172 of OY728128.1, read as the reverse complement.
TTATGTTGAAAAACCACGTTTATAAATATAATATTACATTATTAGGAATGTAATGGGTGTCTCATTGGTATGGCACTCATGTTAAAAAAATATGGCATGATATTAAATTTATTATTTTCCCTTTGAATCCTAAATCACACAATTACATAATAATAGATTAAAGTTAAGAATATCCATACTCATGTAATCTGATAACCTTTAAAACCAAACCCATTCATGCACACATTTTTCTTATCCAATCACATGGAAAAAAATATGAAAAACTATAGTGGAGTTATTTAAGCTGAATAAAACAGTTGTCTAATATACACTACTAACTATGAAAAAACATTATCCTAATATAAATTTTGAAAACCATTAAATTCTAACCCCCCTACTCCAAAATTAAATTATTAATAAAAATTGATAATATATTTTCAAAATAGTATATTCCTATGATATAAAGGAAATAATAATTAACTCCACCATCCCACATTCTATCTCCGAAAATTACTTGGGATTTGAAAACAACAATGGGATAAGCCCATTATGACAACATTAATTTTTTCCACTCCATCAAATCCTTTTCATAATTATTACCATATCTTATTACAAGGATCTAGGTAATCAATTATTGTGAAAAATGTATTTTTAAAAATATATAATATCGAATTGTTTCTCAACAACTATGACGATGGGCTCAAAAAAATATAAAAATTATAATGTACATCATAAGTGTTCTCTTGATGCATGAAAAATATGGATACATGAAACAAATTATAAGTCAAAATCAAGAATTCAAATAAGCTTAATCGATAATAATAATTTAAAATCCAATTGGTGATCTCAAAGGGGAAAAAATCAGGCCGTGAACTTACCCTACATAACAAAGCATCGATTCCCCAATTAATATGAAACATTAAAAAATCCCCAATATCATACTAAAAATAGTAATGTGGTATATTGATTGTTAATGTATGATTTCTCTTATCTCTAAGATATAGTTATATTGTATCATATCAACTGCACCTTATCTATCTTGTCAAAAAAATGACAGAGCCTAACCATGGACCGTTCACACAATTCTATACAACATAAAGGAGAGACAAATGTATACCCATATGATAATTAAAATTGATTTATTTTAATAAATGAATAAAAAATAGAGTTACTTAAGAACTCGAAAAATGAAAAATCATTCCCCACATCCATAAATACCATGAACCAACACATTATACCTTTCATTAAGAATCTAAATGGATCGCTCAGATTTCCCATCAATTGGGGTTGATATAGTATGATTAATATTTATTGGTACCCCATTTTGTCTTCAAATCCTTTATAAAACAAGGATATAAATTTTTGATCCCTATTAAGATAAAAAAAGGAACTCAATTCTCCTATATGATCGCTGAGGCATACATAATCTATATCATTTCCACCTTCAACATCACATTAATAGGAAAGAAATAAAATTATATAATAGGTGTATCAAATATTGAACATACCACGTATCCACCACTATGATACCTTCATAAATAAACACATTTCAGGAATATTTTATCCCCCTTAAAAACCAAAATGGGAAATATCTATGACAAACCAGAGGATTTCTAGTTCTCCACATTAAACAATTATAAATTAATGAATTGAAAAACAATGTTTGTAATCAACATCCACCTACCTATTCACCAATACAAATATATGTTATCCTGATACAACTAGGTAGTCCCATGGTTCCTCTAATGGTTGGGATGGTGTCCACTGTACATTAAATCTTTCCTCAAAATATTAAAAATTAAAATTTACCTCAAAAACGTTACAACTATTATACGTATAATAGAAAAAAATATTTATACCCATTTTATAGAATATCCCTATAATGATGAAAATCATTATCCATATATAATAAATTATGAATCGGACAATCAATTGATGAATTATCTTTATCCCAAGCTATGTATACATTCATATCATCTTCTTCCACTTCTATGGTCATATCAATAAACAGTTTAATCAAAGACTACTCCTTAATTTATTCGTGTATGCTGTGATTTGGTAAACAAATATTAAATGAATGAGTGATCACAATCCCTATAATGGTCTAAAATTGAAATATAATATTAATAGAATAACTCTAATATTTCAATATATATTTTAGTATATTAGAAAAAATATATATATTAACAGTTATATAAACAATACATATCATAAAATAATAAAAAATATATAATGTATAAAAAATACATAGAGAAAATAATAAATTAAAATTACAGACACTATACAAAACAATATAGCCTCAAAATATCCTTTAATGATTAATTATCCAATAATGACAGTAAAAAAGAATGACAAATTTATGGAAAACATTAGAAATTATCAAGGGAAGTGTAAAAATTTTGTATGAAATATTGTCTGTATTGAGGCATAATAATGTTGGAGTATATATTTTGTGTAAATGAAAATGTGACCATTGCGATCAAGTGATTATATGACTATTACCAGACCGTTATATTGATATTGTTATATAACTATTAGAATATTGAGGATACCTAATCGAATTTGAAAATAAATGTATAAAATAATATCCAAAACTATTTTAAATAAATTATAACTAAGTTATCTATGAAATAATATATATGATGTTATATAAATAAGAATTTAATAATGTAAAAAACTAATGTGTTTTTATTAGATAGTAATACTTTATAAAAAACATTAAATTTTTTTTTATATAATTATATGTTATAAATAGTTTTTTAGTTTCACAAAATTATAGTTATATTTTAAATTAACAAATTGAAATTAAGTTAAAGAGAATTTGTTTTGAAGTACTTTGTTTTCAACGAATATTAAAATATAATGTATTGGTTTTTTAAAGATTTTATAACTTCTTAAACATGTACGTATGATGTAATACTTATAAAACCATAAATTAAGTCCAAACTATATGTTATTTTATAAATATATACAATACTAATAACTAAATTGAATTTAAAAACAAATTTAAAAAATTCCATATTATAAAATGTAAGTTATTGTTTTCATTAACTTATATGGTAGAAAAAATATTTTCCCACACACAAAGAAATATAAATAATTGATATAAGGTTCAAATAACTTTTCAAAAGCATCCCTCAAAATTTCATATACCTAGATCAAAACCCATTAATAAAAATATGGTGTTTCATTTTCTACAAACTTAATTACCAAGGAAAATATTTAGAAATTATCAAATAATTCTCCCATAATTGGTATAAATACACACCTCTAAATTCCAATTCATTCAATCTCAATTCAATAGGAATGCATTTTCCATAATATTCCCTCTACATAACTTTTCATATGATTTTTTTGGTTCCATGTAACTCTTGTCAAGATTTAAGAAGCTATCCCTTAAAGAGTGATATTATCCTCCCCTTTATTTTAATCGAAGTACATACATTGTATTTATTCATTAAATTTAATTTTTATTTTGTTAGCATTAATTATTTATCACACCATTGATATCCAAATGTTATTCTATAAATTATAGTCTTATAATATCTCTCATTAAGCATGTTTTATAGACTACATTATATACATTTTAGGCTAATGAAATTGTTCATTAATATTCAATAAATCTTAATTTATTTCGAAAATAAAAACATTCTTTAAATAAATGGTGCTTATAATGATGTAATTATATATCATTTATTCAGAATTTCCTTGAAATAACCCCATATTCTATTCTCATGGGTTAAAATGATGAAAGTTTCATGCCTTTTAACCTTATATACTCAATGATATTATATAAATCATCTTCTTCATTACATTAAGAGTTACTAATTAAATTGTTTATTATGTAATTAATTGAAAACCTAAATTACCACTTATGTTGGTTTTAAAATGAATAAAATATAATTTTTGAGTAAAATAATTTATATATATATACGGTATATTTTTTTTGATACCTTAGATAATAAAAACAATAATATGTTTTAGTACACATTGGCTATGAACCTCAATGATATGATTATGAACGCCTTATTTTTATATTTTAGATAAATTTACATTTGATTTGTTGTATACGTTTGATTATTCTACTATTTTATACCACATGTTTTACAGTTGAATATTTTCATGTTCTATTTCCATTATTTATTTCTTAATTACCTATATTCTAACCATATTATATTGATATATGTTCCCATGAAATAATTTGTTTGGGTAAACCCATATTGTTTAATAAATATGTATTTATAGAGTATATAAAATTTATTTTTTCCTAAAATTTCATTAGGTATGAAAGTCATTGTTTCTATGATAATAACCCTAAATGGTTACATTATTGTCATTAAATTAATATTTTGTTATGGAATAATGATAAAAATAAGGAATTAAAAAGGCGTGAAAAAATTGTTTTTATCAACAGCATGTTATAAATATTCATCTAATTTAAAATAAAAAATAGTTGTAAAAACATAAGTATAAGTCTAATAAAAGAAACATTTATATAATTTTTATAGTATAGATTGTATGAATTTTTAGAGTGAATAAATCCAAATCTAGACACATTATTATTAATGTGGTTGTGGAACAAATGTAAACGCATGAAATATCCTTAAAAGGGATCAATGAAGATTAAATAAATATTTATTTGGAGCATCATAAGGATTCATAAGTCTACACCCCATTCCGGACACTACCAAGGTATATTCCAGGATTGATCACATTTTTTCAAACCATTTTAAAGGATAAATAGATAATGTAAATTTAAAATACATCAGACTAAAATAATGATTTTAGAAATTTTTAGTAAAAATTTTATTTATAATTATTACATTAATATTTAAAATAGTAAATAAATTATCAATTAGGTTCTCCTGTATAAATAAATATTATAAAATAGAATCACACATGAAAATAATATATGTTATGGAAAGTGAAATGTTGGTATTCCTAATATGATTAATGATAGTGAAGAAAACATCATGATGATCAAATAGTTATATTTGTTCACTTATAACATCTAAAACCATATGGGTCATCCAGCGATGTTAGATAAGGAACAACAATTAGTTAAATCCTTCATGTGTCAATGAACACATAATCCTACTGAAACCTCTAATGGTTTTGTTTGATAACAATGTATAAACACTATAAAGAAGATATTTTCTCAAATCCATTTCATTGATTAAGATAATTTTTTATTTCCAGTATATCACATAGGTGGATAAGATTATTATTATTATGAACTGAACAAAAATAAAAAAGACAAGTTCTAAAGATAAATCCATGGAATGTGATGATAGAAAAATTTATTTTCCATTAACCATTTGTCTCGTACCCTCTTAATAGTGATAAATATGAAATGAAATGAATAATAAACAAGTTAAAATAAATCACTAGGTAACAATGAGATGAATGATAAAATAAATACATAATAAAATTCAATCATTTATATTGTTTTTAATTAGAAATATGAATTTTTATTTAGTGGGATAATATACTATTTATGGAATTATATTTCATTCGGAAACATTGGTATTTTTGATGAACTAGCACAATATGTTATCGATGTGAAAATGATGTTTGATGATTCATCGAGTAGAAGCATATAGAGAACCATAACATTGTTACATAAGAATTAAATCATAATTTGTCAATAACCATATAATTATAGAATAAAACACTTAAAGACTATTCTGGTTTAGTGTTATTATATAGTAGAAACATAATAATAATAACTATTTCATGTTATCTAACAAATACAATATATATCTTCCCACATGGTTATTTTCTTTTAAATCCAAACATAGAACCATTATACATAACTTTTTTAAATAAAATAAAATAATGGGTGATATCAAATGATCAATAATTGTAAATTTTGAGGATTTTAAAATAAAATTATAAAACAATAGTGATAATATTATCATTATATTTGAAAAACATATAGGAAAAATAATAGATCATGAACTATAGTCATTCAATATGGATTGGTAGTTTATAGGACACGAGTAATAATGAATATAAATGAATATAATTTAAAAGTGAATAACAAAATAATATGAATGCTTGAAAAAATAATCTCATAACATTTTGAACATTTTCAAGTAGATAAATTAGGTGAAGTACATGAAATACAGTCAAAATATATTCTTATGGACATGAAAATTAGCTCCCACTTATTCCTATTGAAATGAAATGCAGTTCCAAACACAATCTTATGAAACTGAAAACCAGTAACACACATTAAATTTTGATCATGAAATCATGTTAACAAATTACATAAATAAATCTTGAGTTATCCATCATATCCCAATTCATTGGTTAAATTAATAACTCTGAGCCCACCCATCATCGTTTTCATGTATCCACCAATCATTATTTAAAAATTAACCACAATCCATGGTTATAATGTAACAACAAACCATGTTTTTAATATAACCACAATCCGTATCATATAATAATACCATCCATTATATATTTAAAAGCATATATATTTTTTCCACAAGATCATAAAACATTAAACATATCATCACATCATTACCCATGTGAGCGAAACATGTTCCAGAAAATTTAATAATCATAATAATATTACATTCGTATAAATATTATAGATGGTACCCTTGGATATAATTCCTAGAAAAGAATATGTAACATCAATGGATGTCATCATATATACTAAATTATTTGGAAAGGTATATTAGAATTTTTTTTTGAGAAAAAAATCGCATAAATTAGAAGAAAGAACACATTAAAATATTAATATTCACAAATAATTAGACAAAATATTTTCATTGAAAATAATAATGGAATCATGTATGGAATAAAATAAATCATTGAGTTTTCATGATAGTGGAAAATGATTTTATGCTTTATATGTTTAAATAATGACTCCATTCACATGTTTGGTAAAAAGTAAAAAGTCACTTCTTTAGAAAATGAAAATAATAATAATTATAAACCATTTATTAAAAATCCAATAAAATGTAATTTTTTAAAACATTAATGGAAAAATAGTAAAACATCTCTATAAATCACCTGTGTAAAACATAAATAAGGTAAAAAATCTTATTTTTGACTGAATATTGAGATAAAGTCTAATTTTTTGAAATCATTCATTTGGTCTCATTTGTTAATAAAGAGAGATTAATGTATGGAAAATATGTATCATAGAAAAAAATATGAAAATTAATAAATTAATATATATATATATCCTAATATTTCATTATAAAATTTATTATCATAGAAATTCATGATAAATAATGAGATTGTATCATAAACCAATAACCACTTCTATAATGTATGAATCAAACTCCCCATGAAAGAAATAACGTTATATGGATATTAAAATAAAATAATATTCATTAAAATAATAATAAAATTCATTAATGTGATTTCAATGCCCCACCCATAATTAATAAATGGTGAACATGGCATGCATCCTATGAAACAATAGTGACACTAAAATATCGTAGCTAAATCCTTAAAATGTTTTTTATATGTACAAAAAACAAGTATAAAAAATACCATATTATTAATAAAATTACAAGTGAATAATAAAATATCTCAGAACATATTTTATTTAATTACGACTGCTTATTACTATTTAATTAACAATTACATGTTGACAACATGTTTAACATTATAACTGGTTGATTTTTCATTTATGTTTTAGTTTTTTATTTTCGGTATATATAGAGTATTATTAGTTAAATAATATTTATAATTTTATAAATGATATAAATATTAAATATATTTATTTTATATTTATGAAAATTAATACAAAATATTATATATATTTATATAACCAATTACACGGTTTATTAAGATGATATATTATACATATGCAAAGATGTTATTTCCACATTCTCAATAGATTCAATGAAATAAAGGTAAATAATATAAAACCCTTATAGAATTTTTTTTCATTTCTATAAATTATATTCATTAAATATATCATTATTATCATCCATGTAAAAAAAATATAAAATATATCCCATTGATTCATGGTTCTGGTTATCCCCACATACACATGAGTAGTGTCATCATTTTCCAGTGGATTCAAAGTTAATAAGGTATATGTGACATTTTTATTAAATAAGTTTAATGATTTTTATTAATATTCATATATATATATTATTAATAAATCATTACCTCTTGTTGTATGAGGGAATGATAGAAAATGAATAACACAGATTCATGAGAAGGTATTATACCATACAAATGAATGATATTTTCATTTCACATTAAATGTAGGTAGATATGGACATAGATTATTACATTAAAATAATAAAATTTAATTATTTGAAAGACACATATGATTTTGTAAAATCACAATTGAATAATATTTTAAGGAATTGTTAGTTAAAATATATCAAATAATGCTAAATGGAGAAGTTTACAACTTCATCAGGTAAAATCGTAGGGTTTATACCAAAATATGTATTTTGGAGGATTAAATAAAAAATATTGACACTAGGAAGCGTGGGTGAAATTAAAGATGATATTTTCATATATACCAGTAGAACCAATAGACCTAGTATTTATGAATAGGAGAGCATATGGGGTTCCCTTTTTTATGTAGGGGAGATTACCGACTTGTAATCTATGATAATAAAATGGTTTACAAATGTTTTACAAAATATAAAATGCTACCAAATAGATCATTATCAAAAATATGAGTAGATAAGTTTTATATATGTAAATCCAATGGGTATAGAGTAGTTTTGATAAAATTTTGACCATTATTATTTTATTTTAGCACTCATTAAATGTGTTTCGACGATGACCTTAATAATTAAGTTGTACACATTTTACTATAAATTTACAAAAAATTGAATAAATTATACAATATCAAATATATATATTTAACGCATGGAATCCAATTTTCAAATTTTATTCATAGAAGTTAAAAATTTAATATACATATAAACCCATAAATGTGATTAATGATTCATTTTTCTGAGGAGAAGTTTTTCTAAAGAATAGTACATTTTAATTTTAAAATTCAACTTGATATATATTACTATGGAATAATTATATAATAATAAATTCTTTTTCATATTTTAATTTTTAAATAATTTTTAAAAAGCATAAAACATTGTAAATTATATACAAAAAATATATTTTTTTAAAAAATTATAATTGTTATTTTTTAGAAAAATATCATTTTCATAAAATTATAAACAATTAAAACTAACATATTATTAGTATATAAATTAAAATATTTGTTTTTTAAATATTTTCTATATAATTTTAAAAAATATATACATTATTTTTCTAACAGGAATAAATAGAAATTATTTTTCAAAAAACAATATTTTCAAAACATATAATAATCGTACAAATAAATAAATAATTATTTAAAAATAAAATGTCTCTAAATAAAACTTTTATAAATAAATTTAATAATTTTTTTATTCCTATTCATAATTCTATATTTAATTGAAATTAATTTTTGATTTTGTGTAATTAATAATATAAATAGTATATCACAATTCAATAAAACTAAGGGTTATTTGTAAGGCATGGAATTAATTAAATTAAATTTATTTTAAAAAATATAATATTATTAAAAATGATTATGTTACATTATACCTCATAAAATTGATCCCCAACTAAAATTAATCATAATGAATTAATAAAATTAGTATTCTTCTACCACATCATAAAGCATTTTCCAATTGTTTTTTTGAACACTGTCTTGGTGAGTTTTCTTATAAAAAATTTCATTTTCTACATGTTATAGAATTTATATTATTTTTTCATAATAATAATAATCTTTGAATAGGGGTATGGAATTTTCTATCGGTACTTGTGAAGGTTCGTGTGTGTACACTCACATCAGGGATACATGGAACACATTATGAACATAAGAGATGTTTAGTGGAAAACCCATGGTATAAGAAACTATTCCTACTCATTCATGAATATAATATTTTCCAAATATACTTATTGAACAAAATTCTTTTATGATACTTATATAATTATTCAATGGATAAATACCTAGAATCACATTCTCATTAACTAAAAACTATAGATCTCTTCGATAATTATCATGATAATTATTCTATCATTCTTTTAAATTATGTTTTTTATAATGGATCAAACCTTGTATAAATTTATTTTACAAGATATGTTCCTTAAAAAATAATTCTTTCTACTTCATCAGATCATGTTTGAGTTCTAAAACTATTTCCATTGAGGGGTTCATTATGAGCCATCTAAATTCATGAGTGAAATATATTTTTAGGAAAATTTGACTAGGGTGAGGTGATGATCACAACTACATTTGAAATAACAAGATATGATCTCAACATATCCTATAGGGTTTGAATTGTTCCCTCATCTTGAAAATCTTTCTAAGGATGATTTTTCATTTTGAAATAGAATTATGTATTAAGTGCATGTTAAAGAAATATATATAATATTGATGTAAACCCTTAATCCGAAGAAGATATAATAAAATTCAGTACTTGATTTAACCTTAATAGATACGTAATTAATATATAAAATATTTACTATAGAAAAAAAAATTAATAAAAAAATTAACATTGATGATATTTTACGGAGTTCAACTATAACCCATGTAATATTATTCCCTTTATATGTTTTGGAGATTCTAATGATAAAATAATTAGTTATAGTTTCCCACTTCTACTATGGAATGGGTAATTGTTATAAAAACCCCGTAGAAATTTATCTCTATGTCATAACATTTTGAAATAAATTAAATAATATGAAAAAATGAAATTATTTTTCTTTATGAAATTATATATTAAATTGTAACTTTCCATGTAATGATATAATTATTCATTTTAATATTAACTAGTTTTATTTTTGTATATATTTATAATCACATACAATTTTATTTAATATTTGACCATTTTTGTTAAATATTTTTAATATAAAAAATTCAATATAAATTTTAAATTCTAAACATCAAAATTTTTTATGATGAAATATTTATAATTTTCTAACAATATTGATTTGACAATGAATAATAAAATATACAAAAATATATTGAAATGTTTATTTTATTCCAAATATCAATTAATTTTTGAGATTTATTTCAAATTTATATTAGTTCATTATGATTACAAATAATCATGTTATGGTTTAAATTTATGTTTAGAAAAAAAAATATCATAATGGGACTTTTTTTAAAAAAATGAGTTTTTTATTACATTCTATATGATTTCTTTTTAATTAATGTTAAAAAAATATATTTTAATTTTTAAAAAATGGATTCCATATTTAAATTCATCTCAAACAACATTATTAAATAGTTTACTTTAATTTTTTGGACAATAAGTATAATAATCATTATAATTTTTTAGGGTTGTGGGAAAATTATGAAATTAAGGGTAAAAATAAAATGAGAATGACTAAAAAATGAAACTAAAACATTCCCCATTTTTATTGGATCATTAATATAAATCTTGAATTCCTAATGGTATGATATATGACCATTTATTTCAACATTTATTAGATTATTCCCTTTAAAATAATTTATATATTGAAAAATAAAATATGTCAAACAATTCTTTTTAATAAGTATATTTATTTTAATATAGTGTTTTAAAATATATATGTTAAAATATAAATTTTATTTTTAAATATAATATATTTATCATAATTTTTTGTAGTTTATTTTTTAACATTAGAGATTAAATTGTTAACAGAAATTCTTTCCAAACACTGATGCAGTAATAAAGTAGTTAATGAAAATAAAAATTCATTGACAATAAAATTATTAAAATATAAATAATATAAGATAATTAATGAAATACACCAAATTTATAGATTTCATAGACAAGTTATGTTTTTAACAAAATACTATTTCAATGTTATATAGTTGAATTAATATTTTTATTAATAAATGTAATCAACTGTTTCAAAATATTATATATTGATATTTAAAAAAAATAATATATAGTAGATAATAAGAATTTTGTAACGATATTAAATTTGGTCATGTTTTTTACGAAATGTAATAAAATATTGAAAATGATATATTTATTTGTCTTTCTGAATTTTACAATAACAATATTTACCCTCCAATTGTAAAAAAACAATGGTGTTATTTTAATACTGAGAAGTATTAAATAAATAATTAAAAAATAAAAATCTAAAAATATGACATAAATATTTCCTCATGTTATTTTATTGTTTGATTAAGAAGGAAACTAAAATTATATTTTTAAAAACCAAGTTCTATACATTTTTAACTTTAAAATAATTTATATTAATTTCATATTTAATGAAATTCCACGATTTCCCCTCACATATAATATAATATAAAACACCTTATTCTCATTTCATAACATTTCAAAAAAAATTTGATTCTTATATTACATTCCAATTTTTACACTCAAATCCCTAAAATCATCATAGTTTTCATAGAATTGGATGAACACCCACATTATATGTCTTAGGATGTTAATCAATGGACATTGTATGATGAAGTTGAATCATTTTTAATCCATTGATTTTGTTTTCTGTACTCTTACACCTCCATAAATATATATCGTATAATTTCTATACTATGGTGTTATTATGTTAGTGTCATGGTATAAATACATACCCACATCTATAAAACATGAAATGAATTTATCATTAGTGTGGATGTCAAACTATGACCTCATTAACCAATATTAATCATTATCGATCACCATATCTCATGACTATTATAATTGATGGAAACAATTATTATCTATGATATAATATCATATTTTTTCTTCTGAAAATGTAAATTTTCATTAAAATTCTTAACATTCTATGGACATAAAATTTTCATGTTTATGCGTGGACTACCACATCTAAAAAGGTGTAAAAACCCGAAAATTTCAACGATTTTTTTTCTTAATTCTTTTGGAATTTTAAGAGTGTGAAGTTTCTGACGGCACCTGATTCAGATGCCCGGTGTGCCCGGGATCAATTTATGAAGATCAGCTCGGGTATGTTCAGTAAACGAACGCGCGAGATTTTCTATCTTTTGAACCGGTGCTCAGAATTGAAAATTGAGAGCACCGATGAAACCGCAGTGCCGTTAATTGCATAAGGGGAAAATTACCACAGTTTCAATTTATGCGGGTTTGACTATATTTTAGATTTTAATCATAAATTGAACAAAAATTGTGTTTCACACTATTTTTCTTTTGAGTTGGTTATATCCTACAAGGGGGAGGTTAGTGGTGGGGCCCACTCACACATAACCTCTTTTGAGACGATATTACGGGATGAGACCCACACAGGTCTTAAACTCCTTTAACCCCCTTGAGCCTATGGGCTTCAATTTAATCTACCAACCCTCTTCATTAATGAACTAGTCATTTTTTAATTAATTGGAATGTTTACAAATTCTCTAGAAATCATTATGACAACTCTTTAATAAAGTGTTATAATTTATTATTATGGGGTTTTGCATAATATCGAGTGGAGAGAGTCTTTAGACAGGTTATTTGGAAGGATTGAGTGGACTTCTTTCCCTCATCGAATAACGTGAAGAACACCGGTTCTATCCTCGACTTCTTCCTTCTCGGCGTTGACAAAGCGACACCGTCATCCCACGGCAACATCAATAGAACAACATTAGAATCTCCTTCCTTTTTCAAGAGATAAACATTCTTAAAGTGTGGTAGGCATTATATTCATTCACATTTTATTTATCGATCTTCGTTTCATAAATATTGTTTTCTTGTTATCATCATAACGTGGGGAGATCAGACCGCACAAACACGGCTGATCCTCCTCCCATTTTCCTTTTGATCATCATTGTTTATTGTCGCGACGGCGACATGGTGTCGTTGCACTGCGTGGGGACGTAGAGGACTGCGACCGGAGCGGGCCTCGACTATGGGGCACGGCACCGATGCACTATGCCGGAGAGGCTGAAGGAGGCAGTGACCAAAAGCGGTCTGCAATAGAGGGGTGTGGCACCGTCGCGCAGCATTGCATCTTCAATGGGCCGCGTCCGGGGCGGGCCGTGGCGGTGGGGTGCGGTGTCGGCACGCCACGCCGGACGAACCGGAGCCGTGCCCTAATGCCACCGCAGACTTCTGAGGGGTGTCCGGCTATGCCGACCACCAGAGCCCCCTAGAGGCGGGACCCAAGGGGGTCCCGCGGTTACACAGTCGGCCGGCCATAAAGGCAGGCCGTTCGAAGAAACGGGGGGGGGGGGGGGGGGGGTTTAACCCCCCGATATCTATTATGGCGTACCACTACATGGTCCCCCGTTTCTGCAAATAGGGGCGGCACCCCCTTCACGCCCCGCTCGACCAGTGCCGAACCGCAGCCGGCTTCCGAGTCGGGCCGTAGGCCGCACTGGCTGGGCCGGCCATGCCCTGCAGGGCCGGGCCACGATAGCCGGGCCAGGACACGCCCAACCAGGCTGGACCTGGAAGCAGGTCGGGTCGACCTGATTCAGGCCGACCCAGGGGGTATTAGGTCGGGTGGGACTGGGCCCGAACAACCTATTTTCAGTCCAGGTTCGTCCAAAGACACATATCTTGGGCTACAGACCTCCGATTGACCCTCCCTTAGTTGCGCAGCGATTCATGGATCGATACAGTCATTTTGGTATATTATACGAAAACTTTAGGCAAGGTTTGGGTACAACCAGGTTGGTTCAAACCCGAACGCAACAGGGCCCTAAGAGCGGAAACGTTTATAACTTGCGCTCCAGACGTCCAATTGATGTGCCATCGACTTGGTTGGATTCCATTTAGTAAGAAGGATCATTTGGTATACTTAACCTGAGGTTTGGACATAGTTGGAGTATGGATGGGTTGGATTGTACCAGAAATCAAACCGGGCCCCTAAAACAGAAAAGCCGATAACTTTCAGACCGAACGGCCATTTTACAAACCGTCATTGGCCTTGGTAATATCATTGAGAAACGTTCTCTTTGAGTATACCCTATGAGAGTTTGGGGTGCAGTTGAGATACGGTCGGGTTGGTTCGTCATGAAACCAAATGGGCCCCCGGGACGAAAAAGATAATAACTCATAGAGCGTGCGTCCGATTGATGTGCCGTCTATTGTGTTAAGACCCCTGGGACAAGGCTGTCCTTTGTGATACTTATTTTTGGGACTTCTCGAAACTTGGAGTGTCGACCAGCAGCTCATGGAGAGGATCCTCCCGGTGACGAGCGTACGGAGTATGGTGACCTCGTAGCTGGGGGAGACCTGATGACTATTTGTCCGATTGGATTCAGAGTGACTGGTATAGCTCAGTAGGGATAACTAATATGGGAGGTGGCAGACCCATGGAAGAGGAGTACTACTTTGTGAGGTGGCAGACCTATGGTACACGACAGGAAGAGTACCTCTGTAGGCTATGAGGGGGATCACTACTCTGTGAGGTGGCAGACCCATGGAGGGGAGCACTACTTTGTGCTTTGGAAGACTTGCGGTACTCGATAAGAGGAGTACCTCAGTAGTCTATGGTTAGCGAGTGGCACCTCAGAGTCGTGAAAGGACTAATTTGCTCGATAGAGGAAGAGTTTTCAAGCAGCCATGTTTTTTCATCGAGAATAAAAATCCTAGTTTGATATGAGCCAATGACCTCTGTGTTTACCTCTTGATTGAGATGGGTTACATGATAACATATGTATAAGTATGGGCTTATACATAAGTATGTGTTATCTGTTGAGATCCTAATTTGTGGTTATCCTTGTTTGATTTAGTGAGACCTTGTGGGTCTCAGGCTCCCTACTGAGTATCGCTATACTCACCCCTGCATGAGCTATGCCCACACCTCGTTGTGTTGGATGCAAACGGCGGAAAATGCTGACAGAGATCGATTGTACGAGGACTGGACGGTACCCGGTGGTGGACTCCACGATGAGACGGTACACAGAGGAGGTTGGCATAGAAGAGAGTTGAGGAGGCTATCTGTACCTACCCTTAAGGTAGGATCCGAGGTGGACGACCCATGAGCTGCTTCTATCTTCCAGCTATTTGTATTTTCTATTGTACTTTCGTTCAGTTGTAGTTTTACTTCTCAATTGGGTTTTTATTCTAGCCCATTTACTTTTCACCACATTTTTTTTACTTTGTGTATTACTTCTGCGTGTACTCTACTAGGATGTGTTTATGTTTTATAAAGGGAATGCCTTCCTGTATATCGGGATCTACTCCTTTGGTGCTAGTCTCCAGCACTTGGCCTATGGAAGGAGGGCTTGGGGTAGTCACGTAACGGGCCTTAAGAACGGTTCGTGACATATTGATATTAGAGGATGTCAGTTATACAACAGAATATAGGACTCTGATATTTTCTTTTATGTGATGAAATAGTGTTCAGGGTACTAAGTGTGGTCTTTAGTTCAGGGATTCTAGTGTTAGTGAAAGCGGTTGATGTATCCATACACCAGGACCCTGAGTAATGATTTCCGACTCAGTGGATGAAAACACTGATTCTATGTGTGTTTTTAAAAGATTCTTTTAAAATCATCTCAAATCAATTCAGCTCTCCAGGTATAATTGTTTGACCATGTCACATTTGTTCTCTTAAGATTCCTCCCCGCGGACGACCAGTTAGATCCCCGAGAGTTGTACGTACTAACAGGCCGCTGAGTGACGACGCCTCAGTACAGGGCTCTCATCTAGATGGGGCACCAGTGGAGGCACCAGTGATACTACCACACTTTGGGACACTGATGACACCAGCTCTTGCAGAAGGCGATACATGCCGCATGAGCGCACTACACGAGTTCCAGCGCTTGAGGCCACCCAGGTTCCAGGGAGAGATGGACCCACAAGTGGCTGAGAATTGGATGGAGGTTGTGGTGAGAGACTTAAATATAGTAGGTACACCAGTGGAATTATTGGTGGTCCTTAATGAAAGTCTCTTTTAGGCAGCAGCAGGCAGATGGTGTGGCCTGATGCTCCAGATGCATGACGAGACGTCACTTCTATGGGCAGACTTCGAGAGCCTATTCTGGGCAGAGTTTTACCAGACACCCCTCGAGCGGTGTGAATACAGGAGCTACATCATCTACAGTAGGGAAGAATGAGTGTAGCTCAGTACTCAGCAATGTTCACAGACCTCTCGTGCTACTCTACAGACATGGTACGTGACCCGTTCTTTCGGGCCTGGACCTTCGAGCATGGACTGAGGAACGAGATCAGAACATCGAATATCAATCTCAGCATCCCGACTCATCCAGGGGTGTTGGAGAGAGCCCTCTAAGTGGATAGTTTCCTTTCCGAGAAGACTTTATCAGCGAGACCCACCACTAGTCGACATGTAGCAGAGTCTTCTACAGCTGGCATTATACAGACGACGTAGAGGTTAGGAGGGACACACCTATAGGTGGGCGACTGCACGACTCAGGATCGGTAGTGAGAGGCACCAATGGTAGAGGCAAAGCCAGACCTGCCATGCTATGTTACACATGCGGCGGATAGGGTCACATGGCTCGTGACTGTCTGACCTACCACTCAGACGATCAGAAGATATATGAAGAACCTCCCAGGAAGAGGAAGAGGTTCGATCGAGGTGGACCGCAAGGAGCCATAGGTATAGGCAGAAGAGCTAGCCTTGTAGATGAAGGTGGATGACGCTTCGAGGTGTTTCCACCACCACCACCCGGGGGACCACCCCGACAGCAGGGAACAAGGGGATATGGGAGAGATCAGCTTTAGGCAGCTGAATCATATGATTATGGAGCTCCGGAAGCAGGTGGAAATGAGCGGGTCTAGGCATGGATACCCTTGTTCATGGTGTTTTTAGTTTCCATTTTCTCACTGTTCTTGTTGTATGCGTCTTATACTTTTAGCTGTAGTAATAAAAGACACATTTCATTGTGACGATTACATTCTTGTCCACACCATAAGGTTAATACTAAGAGGCTCTAGTTTAAAACCATTTACTTGATCCTCACATTCATGATACCAACTGGTGGAGACCCGGGGACCACACATTGCTGCCGACAATGTGACTCGACCCTTGTATGCGAGAGTAACAGTTGGATCTCTTGGTAGTAGTGTCGAGGCCATACAATGTTGTCCATAGCATGAAATAGTACCATTCATGTCAGGATTTACTGTATTAGGAAAATAACATGATTCATCCAGGGAATGAGACCATATTTATCTTTTTGGAAGAGGAGTAATCTCATTAGGTCTTGAATAATGTAAACAATAATGGGTGGAGATGAGTTCTTACAATTGGATATTCTCACTCATTGTTCATTGAGCGAACATTTTACGTTCTCTCCAAACATAATAGTCTCAGGTGTGTTTTCTCATTGAAGGACCTGAACCTGAGACTGTCACGATGGCATGAATTCCTCCATGACAATAACTTCAGGATATTTTATACTCTTGGAGTGGGGGACATTGCAGTAGATTATCTTAATAGAAGATCCGGCATTCAGCTGTTAGGAGTGGCGTGACAGCAGCTGGACACGTTTCAGATATCCTTTGTGGATACTGATGGATTCAGCACGTGTAAACCAGATTTGGTTCAATTATTATGGAGAAGGTGTAGTTTATCTTGGAGCGGATGAAGATTTCACAGAGTAGACTAAGTCATATGTTGATAAGAGATGAGATCACTGGAGTTCGAGGGTGACGACCATGTCTTTATACAGGTCTCACCTCGACAAGGTCTACATAGATGTGGCCAAGGCAGAAAGTAATCTACGAAGTTCAACGGACCTTTCCAGGTCTACAATAGAGTAGGAATGGAGGTTTACCACCTAGACATTCCACCTTAGATGCACCGGGTGCATGACGTCATTCATATATCTTAGCTGAGGAGATGTGTGCACGACCTATTCTGTTATCATCGACCACCGAGAGCTAGATATCGATGACGATGTGACTAACATGGGGTTCTAGTAGAGGTTGAAGATTGAAATGAGTGGGTCCTACGAGGATGGTCGATTTCTATTGTGCGCTTTCATTGGCATCCCAAGAACCTCCAAGAGAGCACATGTGAGCAGGAGGCTCAGATGCGTGCTCGGTACCTCCTTTAGTTTCCCTAGTTTTTGTTGTCGCATTACGGGGACGTAAAGCCATGAGGTGGGAGTATTGTAAAGACCCAAAAAATTTCATGGAAATTTATTTCTTAATTTCTTTTGAATTTTATGAGTGAAAGTTTTTTTACGGCACCAGATTCTGGGGCCCGGTGTGCCCAGAATCAATTTCTGAGGTTCACCTCGGGTACATTTAGTAAACGAACGAGATGGATTTTTTATCTTTTGAACTCGTGCATGGAATTGAAATCCGGGGGCACTGATAAAACCGTAGAACCGGTAATTGCTTAATGGAACCTTTACCATAGTTTCTTTTTATGCGGGTTTGACTTTATTTTGGACTTTAAACGTAAATTGAACAAATGTTGTGTTGCACACAATTTTTATTTTGAGTTGGTTATATCCTACAAGAGGGAGGTTGGTGGTGGGACCCACCCACACATAACTTCCATTGAGAGGATATTAAGGGATTGGACCCTCACAGGTCTTAAACTCCTCTAACCCCCCTTGAACCTATGAGCTTCCATTTAATGTACCAACCCTCTTCTTAATGAACTACACATTTTTTAAATAATTGGCACAGTTTCAAATTCTCGGGAAATCATTATGCCAACTCTTTAATAAATTTTTATTCTTTATTATTATGTGGGTTGGCATAATATCTAGTGTGGAGCGCCTTAAGAGATGGGATTTGGGAGGATTGAGAGGACTTATTTCCCTCATTGAAGAACACAAATAATGTCGGTACCAACCTCGACTTCTTCATTCTCGACATTGAGGAAGCGACGTCATCATCATGCAAAAATGTCAACAGAACAACTTTAGTATCTCCTTCCTTCATCAAGCGATCAACCTTCATGAATTGAGGTAGGGGTCATCTACGTTCATGTTTTATTTATTGATCTTCCTTTCTTAAATATTGGTCACTTGTTATCGTCATAATGGTGGGAGATCCGATAGCACAAACATGGAAGATCCTCCCCCCCTTTTCCATTAGATCTTCATTGATTATTGTGGCGAAGGCGGCACGGTGCCATTGCACCGTGTGGGGACGAAGAAGATTGCAGCCGAAGAGGGCCGTGACGGCGGTGCATGGCACCGACGCGCTGCGCCGGTAAGGCCGAAGGAGGTTGCGGCCAGGAGCGGGCTGCGTCGGAGAGGCACGGCGTCGTCGCGCCGCGCCGAAGCTTCAACAGGCTATGGCCGGGGCAGGATGTAGCGGTGGGGCAGGCCGCGAAGGTGGGGCGAGGCTCTGTCGCACCACGCCAGATGAACAAGAGTTGTGGGTAGCTTTTGAGCAGCGGACGGCCGCCGATGCCTCCTCGAGGCGACACTCGAGGGCGTCCTGCGGTTACATAGCCAGCCGACCATAAAGGTCGGCCATTCGAAGATAGCGGGGGGGGGGGGGGGTGTAACCCCCTCGAAAGCTATTAGGTCAGACCCCAATAGTGTCTGCCATTTCCGCAAATAGTGGCGGCACCACCTTCGCGCCCCACTCGGCCAACACCGAGCCATGGCCGGCTTCCAAGCTGGGCCCCAGGCCGCTTGGTCTGGGCCAGCCACGTCGGCCGCTTGTCGGGCTGCGCCCAAACTAGCTGGGCTGCACCCAACCGGGCCGGACCCAGACCCGGGTTGGGTCGACCCGGTTCGGGCCGACACATGGGGTTTAGGGTCGGGTCGGATCGGGCCCGAACACACTATTTTCGGAGAAGGTTCATTCAAACTCCCATATCATGGGCTAAGGACCTATGATGGACACACTGTCAGTTCCGCAGGGATCCTTGGATTGAGATGGTCATTTCGGTATATTATACTCAAACGTTCGGCAATGTCTGGGTATGGTCGGGTTGGTTCAAACCCGAAACCAACCTGGCCCTCGGAGCGGAAACAGTTATGACTTGAGCTCCATATGTTCGATTAACATGCCTTCGACTTAGTTGGTTTTATTATAGTAAGAAGGATCAATTGGTATACTTCACCTGAGGTTTGGAAACAGTTGGAGTATGGCCGAGTTGGATTGTACCCGAAATATAATCGGGCTCCTAGAACGGAAAATCCAATAACTTTCAGACCGGACGACCGTTTGACGACCCGTCATCGGCATTGGTAATCTCGTTGAGAAACTGTCTTATTGAATATACCCTATGAGAGTTTTGGGTACAGTTGTGATACGTTCTGGTTGGTTCGTACACGAAACCAACTGGGCCCCCGGGATAAAAAGGCTAATAACTCCTAGACCGGGCATTTGATTGATGTGTTGTCTATTGCGTTAATACCCCAATGACGAGGCGGACCTTTGTGATACTTCTTCATGGGATTACGTGACAAATGGAGTGTCGAACAATAGATCTTGGAGAAGATCCTCTCGGAGACAAGCATACAAAGTATGGTGACCTTGTAGCTGGCTAAGACCTAATGACTGCTTGTCTGATTTGATTTGGCGTGACTGGTATAGCTCAGTGGGGAGCACTACTATGTGAGGTGGCAGAACCGTGGTGAAGGAGCACTACTTTGTGAGGTGTAAGATTTTCGGTACTCGATATGAGGAGTACCTATGTAGGCTATGAGGTAGAGCACTACTGTGTGAGGTGGTAGACCCATGGCAGAGAGTACTACTTTGTGAGGTGGCAGACCCGCAGTACTCGACAGGAGGAGTACCTCAGCAGTCTAAGGTTTGTGAGTGGAACCTCAGAGTCATAACATGACTATAGTGCTCGACAGAGGAGGAGTTCTCCAGCAGCCATGTTTTCGTCATTGAGAATAAAAATCCCGGTTTGAGCTGAGTCAATGACATTTGTGTTTACCTCTTGATTTAAATGGGTTACTTGATAACATAGGTATATTTATGGGATTATACCTATGCATGGGTTATCTATTGAGATACTACTTTTTGGTTATCCTTGTGGGATTTAGTGAGACCTTGAGGGTCTCTGGGTCCCTACTGAGTATCGCTATACTCACCCCTGCATGGGCTATGCTTGCAGCACATTGTTTTGGATGTAGACAACGGACAGTGCTGATAATGATCAAGTGTACGGGGTATGGAAGGTACCCAGAGGTGGACCTCACGATGAGTCAGAACCAGGAGGTAGAATTCATGACGAGATGGTACAAGGAGGAGGTTGGCGGACGAGAGCATTGAGGATGCTATCTGTACCTACCATTCAGGTAGGATATGAGGTGGACAACCCAGGATCAGCTTATTTCGTTCATCTGTTTGTCTTTTCTATTGTACTTTCGTTCAGTTGTAGCTGTACGTATCAGTTGGGTTTGTATTATGGACCATTTACTTTTCAGCACTTTCTTTTGTACTTTGTGTATTGCTTCCACTTGTACTCTGGATGGATGTGTTTATGTTTTATAATGGAAATTCCTTCCCAGATACCGGGATGTATGTCTTTGGTGCTAGTCGATATCCCCTAGCCAATGGAAGGCGGACATTGGGTAGTCACGAAACGAGCCCCAAGGATGGGTCGTGACAAATTGGTATCAGAGGACGTTGGTTCTACCGTAGAACCTAGGACACAGATATTTTCTTTTCGGTGAAGTTATAGTGTTAAGGGTTCTATGTGTGGTCTTCAGTTCAGGGAATCCAATGTTGGTGCGGGTAGCTAATGTATCCATATACCAGGACCCTGACTACTGATTTCTGAAATAGTGCATGAAAACTCTGATAGTGTGTGTATTTTGAAAAGTTTTTTTAAATCAGCTCAATTCATGTTAGCTCACTAGGTACATTCGTTTGACCGTGTCACATCTGTTCGTTCAGGATGCCTCCCTATGGATGACCAGCTAGAGTCCAGAGAGTTGTACGTACTGACAGGCCGCTGAGAGACAAAGCCTCAATACAGGGATCTCATGCAGGTGAGGCACCAGTGGAGGCACAAACGGTACTACCACCCGTTGGGCCACCGATGCCACTAGCTGCAGCAGCAGGCGATGCACACCGCTAGAGTGTGTTGCACGAGTTCCAGCGCTTGAGGCACCCAGGTTCTAGGGTGAGACAGACCCACACACGGCTGAGGATTGGCTGGAGGATATGGTGAGAGTCTTCAATCTAGAAGGTACCCCAGTGGACTTCATGGTGTTCCTTGTTTCCCGCCTCCTTCAAGAATGATCAGGGAGATGGTGGAGCCTGATGCTCCAGATGCATGACGAGATGTCACTTCTATGGGAAAACTTCTACAGCCGGTTCCGGGAAGAGTTTGTACCAGAGACCCTTCGAGTGGTATGGAAACAGGAGCTACTTCATCTGCAATAGGGCATAATGAGTGTAGCTCAGTACATAGTGTGGTTCACAGACCTATCACGCTACTCAACATACATGGTACATGACCCATTCTTCCGGGCCCTGACATTCGAGAAGGGACTGAGGCATGAGATCAGAGCTTCGAAGATCCCTCTCAGCCTCCAGACTCAAGCAGGGGTGTTGGAGTGAGCCCTCTAAGTGAAGAGTTTCCTTGCTGAGCAGACTCCAGCAGTAGGACCCACCACTAGTTGACTTGTAGCGGAGTCTTCTATAGCTGGAATTAGACAGACCACGTAGTGGTCCAGGAGGGCCAGGACTATAGGTGGTCGACCGCACGCCTCATGATTGGTAGTGCGAGGCACCAAGGGTAGAGACAGAGCTAGAACTACCATTTTGTGTTACACATGTGGAAGACTGGGTCTCATGGCTCATGATTGTCCGTCCTACCACTCGGACGATCTGCAGATAGATGAAGAACCTCTCAGGAAGAGGCAGAGGTTCGATCGAGGCGGACTGCATGGAGCAAGAGGCAGAGGCAGAGGAGCTGGCCGTGTAGATGGAAGTGGAAGACGATTCGAGTTTTTGCCACCCCCACCACCCGAAGGAGCACCCCGACCGCAGGGAACAGGTAGATATGGGAGTGCTCAGCTTCAGGCAGCTGAAGCATATGTCTACGGACCTCTGGAATTAGGTGGACAGGAGCGGGTCAAGGCATGGAGTCCCTTGTTCTTGGGGTTTTTATTTTCCATGTTGTCACTATTGTGGTTGTATGTGACTTATACTTTCAGCCGTAGTAATAAAATACACCTTTATTTGTGATGATTACATTCCTATCCACACCGTAAGGTTAATACTAAGAGGTTCCGATTTAAAACCGTTGACATGATCCTCACTTTTGAGATACCTACTGGTGGAGACCCTGTGACCATACATTGCTACTGATATATTGAATCGACCCTTCGAGGCGTGAGTAATGGTTGGATCTTTTGGTAGTAGCGTCGAGGACTTACGATGTCTTCCATGGAATGAAATAGTACCGTTCATATCAGGATTGACTATATTTGGCAAAGAACATGGTTCATACAGGGAATGAGACCAGATTTCTCTTTTCTACAGTGGAGGAATCTCAGCAACTCTTGAAGAACGTTAACAATGAAGGGTTGAAGATGAGTTCTTACGAATGTCAAGTCTCACTCATTTTTCGTTGAGCGAACAGTTTATATTATCTCTAAACTTAATAGTCTCAGGTGTGTTTTATCATTGAAGGACCTGAACCTGAGATAGCGGCGATGGATTGAATTCCTCCAGGACAATGACTTTATGATATTTTATACTCTTATAGAGGGGAATGTTTTAGTATATGCTCTTTGTAGGAGATCGGGCATTCACCTATTAGGTGCGGTGAGACAGTAGCTGGCCGTGTTTTAGATATCCATTTTGGATATTGATGGAGTCAGCACGTGTAAAACCAAAGATGGTTTAGGCTGCGATGGAGAAGGTGTAGATGATCTATGAGTGGATGAAGACTGCACATAGTATACTAAGTCCTATGTTGATAGGAGATGAGAAAACTGAAGTTCGAGGGTGACGATCGTGTCTTTATACGGGTCATACCTCGACAAGGACTATGAAGATGTGTCCGAGACGATATGTAATCTCTGAGGTTCAACAGACATTTCCAGGTCCCCATTAGAGTATTTAAGGTGTATTACTTCCTAGACACTCCACCTCATATGCAACGGGAGCACGACATCATTCACATATCTTAGCTGAGGATCTGTGTGCATGACCTATTCAGTTATCATCGAATGCAGAGAGCTAGATATCGATGACTGGGCAACTTACACGGGGTTCCAGTAGAGGCTGAAGATCGACATGAGTGGGTTCTACAAGGACGGTCGATTCCTCTTATGCGCTTTCATTTCTAGCACGAGGACCTCCAGGAGATCACATTGGAGCAAGAGGCTCCGATGTGTCCTCAATACCTCCTTTAGTTTCCAAAGTTTGTGTTGTTGCAATACGGGTATGTAAAGCCCTGAGGTGGGAGTAATATAAAGACTCAAAAATTTCATGTAATTTTTTTCTTAATTTCTTTGAAATTTTACGAGTGCGCAGTTTCTAACGGTACCTGATTCCGAGGCCCGGTGTGCCCGAAATTAATTTCTGAAGTTCAGTTCGTGTATGTTCAGTAAACGAACGAGCGGGATTTTCTATCATTTGAACCGTTTCTCCGAATTGAAATCAGAAGGCACTGACGAAACCACAGCACCAGTAATTGCTTAAGGGGTCCTTTACCACAGTTGCGTTTTATGCGGGTTTGAATTTATATTGCATTTTAATCTTAAATTGACAAAAATTGTGTTGCACATAATTATTATTTTGAGTTGGTTCTATCCTACAAGAGGGATGTTGGTGGTGGGGCCCACCCACACATAACCTCCTTTGAGAGGATATTAAGGGACGAGAACCACACGGGTCTTAAAATCCTTTAACCCCCCTTGAACCAATAAGCTTCCATTTAATGTGCCAACCCTCTTCATTAATGAACTAAACATCATTTAAAAAATTGGAAGGTTTTCAAATTCTCTGGAAATATTTATGCCAACTCTTTAATAAAGTGTTATAATTTATTATTATGGGGGTTGGCATAATCTCTAGTGGGGAGAGTCCTAAGAGAGGGTATTTGGGAGGATTGAGAGGACTTCTTTCCCTTATGGAGGAACGTGAAGAACGCCTGTGCGAACCTCGGATTCTTCCTTCTCCATGTTGACAAAGAGACACCGTCATCTCGTGGAAACGTCAATAGAACAATGTTATCATCTCCTTATTTCATCAATAGATCAATATTCTTGAATTGAGGTAGGGGTTATCTTCGATCATGTTTTATTTATCAATCTTAATTTCTTAAATATTGGTCAATTTTTATTCTCATAACTGGGGGTGATCAGACCGCACAAACACGGTCGATCCTCCTCCCCTTTTCCTTTTGATCTTCATTATTTATTGTGGACAATGTGGCCCGGTGCCATTGCACCACACGAGGACGAAGAGGACCGCGGCAGGAGTGGGTCACGGTGGTGATGCGCAGCGCCGACGTGCTACGTCGGTGAGGCCGAAGGAGGCAGAGACCAAGAGCGGGCCGCGATGGAGGGGCACCGTGCAGACACACTGTGCCGGACCTTCAAGGGGCTGTGACCGGGGCGTGCTGCAGCGATGGGGTGGGCCGCGGCGATGGGGTGCGGCGCCGTCGCGCCGTGCCAGATGAACCAGAGCTGCAGACTAAGGCCACAGAGAGCTTTCGAGGGGCAGCCGGCTATGCCATCTTCCGACGCCACCTAGAGGCGGGACCCGAAGGGGTCCCGCGGTTACACAGTCGGCCGGCCTTAAAGGTCTCCCATTCGAAGAAACCGGGGGGGGGGGGTGTAACCCCCCCGGACAGATATTAGGGCAGACCCCAATAGGGTCCGCTGTTTCTGCAAATGAGGGAGGTTCCCCCTTCGTGCCATGCTCAGCCAGCGCTGACCTGCAGCCAGCTTCTGAGGTGGGCCGCAGGCCGCATGGGCTTAGCTGGCCGCGCCCTATTGGTCTGGTTCGTGCCAGCTGAGCCGGGCCTTGCCCAAACGGGCTGGGCCGCGCCCAACTAGGTCGGGCCATGACCAACTGGGTCGGGCCGCACCCAATTGGGCCATACCCGGACCTGGGTCGGGTCGGCCCAGTTCGGGCCGACCTAGGGGGTATTGTGTAGGGTCCAACCGGGCCCGACCCCCCTATTTTCGGGCAAGTTACGTTCAAACACCCATATCATGGGCTAAAGTCCTCCGATCAATGCACCGTCAGTTGCGTATGGATCCGTGGAACAAGATTGTCGTTTCTGTATATTATACTCAATATTTTCCCAAATTATCGGTATGGACGGGTTGGTTCAAACCAGAAACCAACCGGGCCCTCAGAGCGAAAACAGTTATAATTTGATCTCCGGACATCCAATTAATGTGTCATCGACGTTGTTGGTTTCCTTTTAGCAAGATGGATATTTTGGTATACTACACATGAGGTTTGGACATAGTTGGAGTATGGCCATGTTGGATTGTACCCGAAATCCAACTGGGCCCTTGGAATGGAAAAGCCAATAACATTCAGACTGGACAACCATTTGACAAACCGTCAGCGACGTTGGTAATCTCGTTGAGAAACGGTCCCTTTGTGTGTACCCTATTTGGTTTTGGGGTACAGTTTAGATATGGTCAGGTTGGTTCATACACGAAACCAACCAGGCCCCTAGGACAAAATTGCTAATAACTCACAGACCGAGCGTCCGATTGACGCACCGTCTGTTGCGTTAAGACTCCTTTGATGAGGAGGTACTTTGTGAAACTTCTTCGTGGGACTAAGTGACACATGGAGTGTTGAACATTAGATCTTGGAGAAGATACTTCCAGAGATGATCGTATGAAGTATGTTGATCTTGTAGATGGATGAGACCTAATGACTGCTTGTCCGATTCAATTTGGAGTGACTGTTATAGCTCAGTGGAAAGCACTACAATGTGAGGTGCCAGAACCATAGAGGAGGAGAACTACTTTGTGAGGTGTAAGACTCGCAGTAATCGACTGGTCTAGTACTTATGTAGGCTATGAGGGGGAGCACTACTGTGTGATGTGGTAGACCCATGGTGGGGAGCACTACTTTGTGAGGTGGCAGACCCATGGTACTCGACAAAAGGAGTACCTTAGCAGTCCAAGGTTAGTGAGTGGCTCCTTGGAGTTGTGATAGTACTATAGTTCTTGATAGAGGAGGAGTTTTACAGCAGCCATGTTTTCATCATCGAGAATAAAAATCTTGGTTTGAGCTGAGTCAATGACCTTTGTGTTTACCTCTTGATTGAGATGGGTTGCTTGATAAATTAGGTATAAGTTTGTGCTTATACCTAAGTATGGGTTATCTGTTGAGATCATACTTTGTGGTTATCCTTGTTGGATTTAGTGAGAACTTGAAGGTATCAGGGTCCCTATTGGGTATCACTATACTCACCCCTACAATGGCTATTCCCACACCATGTTGTGTTAGATGCAGATGAAGAACATCGCTGAAAGAGATCGATTGTATGAGGACTGGACGGTACCCGGAGGTGGACCTCACGACAAGTCAGTACCCGTAGGTAGACTACAATATGAAACGGTACACGGAGGAGGTTGGTGGATGAGATCATTGAGTAGGATATCTGTACCTACCCTTCTGGTAGGATCTGAGGATTATGACATAGGATCTACCTCTATCTTCCAGATATTTTTCTTTTCTATTGTACTTTCATTCAGTTGTAGCTGTACTTCTCAGTTGGGTTTGTATTCTGGCCCATTTACTTTTCAACACCTTCTTTTGTACTTTGTGTATTACTTCCGCTTCTACTCTGGTTGGATGTGTTTATGTTTTATAAAGGCAATTCATTCCCAGATATCGGAATCTACACCTTTGGTTCTAGTCGCCATCCCATGGCCTATAGAAGGCGCGCATGGGGTAGTCACGGCACGGACCCTGAGGACGGGTCAGAAAGAAAGGGATGTGAATTTTCTTCATCACCAAATCACATTTTTAATTTATATAAGTCCATTGGATGATTTAATATGATATTTTTATTATTTTAATAATTCATTAATTTTAATATCATATTTACCATCCTTCCAAAATGATCATGGAAAAATTAAAATGTTACTCATATGTATATTTGACCTATCATCTCTATTATGTAACATAGTTCATTTATGATAAAAATATTTCATGTTCAGACATAAAATAACATTTGATTCATAAAAATTATTATAATTTAACAAATATTATGCTATAGCTGGTGGTGTAATGATAAAATTAACCGTTTATAATCAGAATATCATCAAAATTTCTAACATAAAGAGAATAAATTATTTAATAGTTATTTTATAGTAATAAGTTAAATTAAATTTAATTAAATAATTAACATATGTTTATTATTCAAGAAGATATATATTTTACAAGATGATTTAGATTTATGATAAGGTATATCCTTTATAAAAATCTCATTTGAGGTTACTTTTTTAAATTTTTAACAAAATTAAAAGAGTACTAGTTTTCTACATTATTTAGAACGAGATTATTTCCCCATCATTATTACTCCTTAATGCTTTTATCATTCTTATAAGTTTACAAGGTTATTTTTAAAAATATTTTTTTATATGAAATTCTTTTTAAAAGTAAATGAGATTTTAAAATAGAAATGATATTTTTCTTATGAATGTTTTTATGAACTAATTTTCTGTTTTATGTATGTTATGGTTCATTGAAATTAATTATGGGGATGGTCGGTTCCTTGACATAATAATGGTGGGTGTTCCCATTATATATCTTCAATGCATGGTTTAACATGAAAATGTTGTGGGATTTGGTTTCTCTGAATATATTATGAAATATACTATGATACTTATAAAAAATGTGAATATGATGGTTAAACCCTTTTTATACATGATTAGTACCAACCATATAAGAATTATATGAAACTAAATTTGTCATTTACCTTTATTATTTATGTATTCATGAAAACGTTTTATAGAAAAATTATTATTTCATAATGTATGATAAAGTATTATGATTTATGGGTACATTTTTAAACTTTGAAAAGAGTTGTAATGAAATAAATATGGGGTTTTATTTATTTATATTCTCTCTAGAGATAATTTATTGAAATATTTTGGAAGAAAAAAATATATTTCATAGGTAAAAAATATTTATTTTTAAAAAAATTGTTTTTATAAGTATTTATGGAATAATGATTTATTTATTTTATTCTATCCCTTATTGTGATTTTATTCTCATAGCATCATTGAAAATGATTTCCACGTGTCTTAGGGGAGAGTATTAATATAGATAAGGTTTTGAGGAAAAGTTTAAATATTTATCAATTAAATTAATCATGTTTTATTTTAAAGAGATATGTTTTAATGAAAAATGGATACATTATAGAAGAAAAGAATTATAATTTATAGGGTTTTGTTGTAATATTTTTCCCTTATCAGAAAAACTCTAAATCTATAATATAATTGGTAATGAAATCAATTTAATAATTGTCTAAGGTCACTATAATATGTATTGTTTATGTCTTATCTTTACCATTTTTATTAGAGAACATATTAGATAACTTTACTTCTTAGGATAATTTTAATATAATAACCTTAAAATATTTTTCTACATATTCAAATTGAAAATATATTGAATTTTAAGATTATGATTTTTAATCATCTAAATTATATCCACTCATAATAATTATATATAGAGGAAACAAGGAATCTAATTTCAAAAGGCAACAATAGGATGATATCCTTCAAAATCAACACCTTGGAATGGTTGGAATTGTAGATGAGCGGTTTGTGGAAGTAATGGATCAATTTATGAAGGCAATAAGTGTAGTTTTAAATCATGAAACTAATAATAATGATCTTTCATAGAAGAAAAAGTTGGTAATAATTTATATAATGAGGTATAACCCTCCATAATTTTGTAAATTTTCTAACATAGTGGTAGATGTGGGGTGGAATATTCAATATATAATATATTAAATTTAATTGGATTCTAGATTAATAATAATTTTAGTATTTATATTTGCAATTTTTTAGGTGAATCCAACAATTTTTGGTTGATGTTCATAACTAATATGGACAAAGAAGAAATTTATGTTTTGGAATGTTCTAAACTAAAAAATATTTTTTGGGAAAAATATTTTCCTAAAATGATTCATTATCGGATATAAAAACATTTTTTAATTGAGGAAGAATAAGGAATCAATGGCTATTCAAAATGAAATAATCACTATATTAGAAAATATGTCAAAAAAATTTATACATTATATTGATAAAATTATTAATCAATTTTAGTACATATTAATGAAAAATTTTGAAGGGCAGTGACATTCTGAGAAATGAAAAGATCCAATAATATTATGTATTCTATAGAGAAGGTGGAAATAGGGTTTTTCTGAGGATAATGTGTTTTAAGAAAACCATTTTATAATGATGTTACAAGGACATGAAAAATGCCTAATGTATCAATTATTCATGATAGAAAGAAAATTAATATTTTGGTTTTTAAGAATTATGGTAAAAACACTATGGAATACGGTTTTCAGACATTTACTATCTTTCAGTGGTAGTATTGGGAATGCAGAATGTAATTTCAATACAAAGGATCATTGTCTTGTAATGGTAAATTCTGATAAATTTTTAGTAAAATGATTTAAATATCAAAATATGGGTCCTAATGCTATCTAGTTCCCAAATAACCCAATTTATTGGAAGTTGACAGACTATAGTATTAAATTGTGGTGAAATAATTTGCAACCAATTCATTAGATCTTAGGCCATTAAATAATGTGTTATTAGTTACATTAATTTTGTAATTTATATTATGAAAATATTTATTTTGATTTGTGTCCTACACATTCTTTAATATCTAGTAAATTCTCTATTCAATTAGAAATTCAACCTCTTGAAATGAATCCATAACATATATTAAAAACATATGTTGGAAATATTTTTGAATAATGTTACTATAACAATCATCATTTCATTGTATAAAGAAACAATTTATGTGTAAAATGTTTTTTCTTGAAGTAGAGTTTGATAATATTATTGTAAAATATTGTTTTTCATTTCACTATAGTATGATAGCTTAAATAGACAATTTTTTTAATAGAAATGGATTAAGTTTTTATACATGAATAAACACATATACCATTGATAAAATATCAAGAATATAAGAAAATGTTAATGTATGGAACTGAATTTTATCATTAACATTTTATTTAAAATATGTGATATGTCTTGATTAATGATATTATGGTGTTAAATGAGTACGTAGATTTTTTTCGAGATGAGTATCCAAATTACATACATGATCAAGAAGTTGAAATTACTATTGACATATTTCTTGATTCATATAAAATTTCAAAACATCCTTATCAAATTCCTCAAGTAGATCTCTTCGAACTAAAGAAGCAGTTGTTTTAGTTTTTAGATAAATTATTAATTAATCCTATCCCTTCATAACGGTATCTCATATTTTTTTTGTTAATAATAATGAATTTTACAAAGATATATACATTTGTATTGAACATTAAACAACATCGCTATTATGAACATGTATCCTATTACACATATTATGACATGTTTGAAACAATATGAAAAGATTTCTATTTTTTAATGGTGTACTTGAGATCCAGGTACCATCAGTTGAATTTGAATGAGGATCCAATTATTAAAATATTTTTTTTCATGATATGGGTATCATGATTTTTATGTTATGTACTCTTAAAAAATTGCCCATATTTATTAACATTTTTTATGAATATGGTATAAAATAAATATATATCTAAATAAGTTATTTATTGTCGTTATTGATGTCTTGGTGGTTTATTATCAATAATAAAATGATCCTTAAAAAAATCTATGTATTTTTTATAGAAACTCAGTATGAAAAGGATTTATATAAAATATTTAAAAAAATTTATTTTTGTTGATAATAAATATCATCCCTTGAAAAAATTGTTAAAATTATTTATTTATAATATAAAATTTAAAAACATAAGTGGATGATGAATAGCCCATACCATCATATTGAACTGATATTATTTATCTTCATGGATTAGCTAAAAATTATTTGTGTGATTTTAACAAAATTTCACGGTTTTAATGCCGAATAATAATGATATAATGAAAAATAGTAAAAATTATGTAATTTTTTTTTAATATTTTATTTCAATAATTAAATATGAATTTCGATGTATAAATCATCTTTATCCCAACATTTGAGAAATGGTGATTTTTTTCACCAACAATGATTGTTACTTAAATATACTTACTTCCATTATATGGTCATGTAAATTAATATTATTCAAGGAAAAAAACCAAATGAGTTGAAATGTACTAAATATGATTTGGAATTAGAAACAATGAGTTTCAATTTTAAAAATTTTGAGACATAGTTTATGTGGAGTGATGTTTGAAGTGTATTCTGATAAAGAATATTGTAGAAATATTTAGTCATAATAATAATATATTACATAAAGAATATGGATGGAACTAATTAAGGATAAAAATTACATGATCAATTTTAATTAAAGAATGGAAAACTAGTTATAAAATTCATTGAGTTGGAAATGTAACACTAAATTAACTATATTATGTTTTGAATAATCCCATTTGGTCATTGATTAGAAAAAACATTCACCAGATATTATGGAGGTAGGAACATCATCTATTTTGTTTCAGGTGTCAGTGTAATAATCTACTCCAGAAAAAATATAAAAATAAATATCTCGGTAATATTTTTCTAGAATAAAAGGTATATTATATATTTAAGTGTATATTTTCTAATATTTATGTTGATGAAGATGGTGTTATCTGGTTTCTAAAAATACTATGTGTGCCTTCTAATTCACATAAAAAGAGCGAATTGTTAGGTGAATCTCATTGTTCCCCATCATCCATTTATTCTATAAACACTATGTTATAAAGACTCCTTTGTGATTATTTCTAGTGTAATTGAATAAAAAAGAGATATTTCTAACAATACCATGAAGTTGTTGACTTTTCAGTAGGATAAAGTAGAATGGACATTACTGAAGGTGATTCTTCAATTTGTTCAAGTGGTAGAGTGTAAATGGGGAACTATATTAATAGATTTCATTTTTGGATTTCAAATGAATAAATGAGGTAATATTGTGTTTTGGTTTTTTCGATCAGATGATGAAATATTCTCATTTCCTTCTAATATGAGATTCTACGTCACTAAATCATCATTCTATACATTATATTAAAGAGATAATTAGATTATATGGTGAATCAATCTCAATTGTATCTGATTGATATCC
Organism: Viscum album; assembly: GCA_963277665.1. Lineage (NCBI taxonomy): Eukaryota > Viridiplantae > Streptophyta > Magnoliopsida > Santalales > Viscaceae > Viscum > Viscum album. The sequence goes on along the minus strand of OY728128.1, from coordinate 2,101,318,077 downwards.
CAGATTCACATTTGACTTCATGAGATAACTAAAAACAGTCTATGGTAATTGAAATATAATTTTTCACATCGATACACCCTCAATTTGATAGATGTTCTATGTAAACAATTTAGACAGTATGGGTTGTTCATCAACCTTGTTTAATTGATTATAAGGGAATTTGTGATAAATATATTTCTTTTGTTGATTAATCTTATAATGATAGTTTTAATTCATCCATATAGATATAAAATTTGGGGAATTATATGAATATATGTCACAGACCCATGATTTATAGGATGATTTCAGAGAAAGGAGTTGATGGGACCGTATTTAGTTGGGGAAATGAATGAGCTGGTGAATATGATCAAACAATATATCATGACAACCTAATATAGGAAAAACATTATGTGTATAATAAGAGGAAAGACTATTCATGCAAGGTATGTCAACATGTTTTTCAAAATATATCTACATATAAATGTTTTAATAATTATTATGGGAAGGGAATTTTATGTACATGGTTTATTGAAAAAAAACTATCCTAGAGAAATACAAATTTTTTTCCTACCAAGTGTCTCTATATCTTAGATTATCCCATGTACACAATGTTTTTCTTGATTTGGTGTTATGAAATTATGATCTCATTTCATCTCATGGTTTGGGTTCTAATGTAGTTAATATGGATGAAAATGTTTCAAATGATGAAAATATGGTTTAAATTCTTTTCCATAGATAGAATTTATTGTGAAATAAGGTAATTCACAAGGATAATTTTTTTTGAGAAATAATATGTATAAAGAAGAAACATAGGAATATGAAATTTAAATGACTTAACGGTATCCTCGAATATTTAATATGTGATTAAAATCGTGATAATGCAATTTATAGAATGGGAAGAATATAATAACAAAAGTTATAATAATAGAGAAAATTAATTTAGTATGAATTATTATTTTGGAATTATATAGTTATATTGTCAAAATAATATATTTAAAAGAAAAATTTTCATGATATATAATCTATATTTTAAAAATAATATTCATTTTTGAATTTTCCATACCATCATGATATAATGGTGAATTATTCAGAATGTTAACAAAATATGGATTTTTCAATGAATAGTGAAACCAATATTTTTATTGAAAACGGTATTTTATTTACAATGTAAAATTGTATTTTTGATAATTGTTTTTAATTTTAATTAATACATTTTGATTTAAAATATTCCAATTATGGTGTAACACCCCATGATTTCATATTACATCATCTCTGTAAAGTAATTCAATAGCTTGGGTTACATGCAAAAACAAGATCGAGTGCACCACGAATTAGCAAACTCGCCATTCAAAAAGAATTTATAAATAGTATTAACCACATTTTGAAATTTATATATATCCTATATGAATTTAAAATTCATCTTTTAGTTTTCTTAGACAGAATATAAAGATAAATTCAATTTTTAGATATAATAAGTATTTTTCCACCTTTTAATGGAAACCTCATTTTAAATATAATATTTTGACACTTTTATATAATAAATTTAGTAAAATTAAAATCTTTTTCATAATCAGGACACAAAAAATGTGTTTTGGATAATTTTTTGGTGATATTTTGATAACATTCATATTTTGGTGAATTGTGAAAAATACTAAATTTTAATTGAATAAAAAATTTTAGATTTAAATAATTTATATTGTTAAATTATAAATTTGAGTGGGTTTAAAGAATAATTAGATTATATTTTTATCATTTAATATAATTTAGGTCATTATATGTAATTTCATATTTAAATAGAACATAAACACATGGAAATCTGTTGATAGTTGTGAATTTTTTTAAAACCATATTTTGACAACGGTAATTAATTTCAAAATAATGAATGTAACATATTTGTTTTCAATTTGGTAAAGTAGAATTCATTTCTTTATTTGGAATATCAAAATTAAATTAGGGTGAATATTTGGTATTTTTCTGAAAACATTAAATTATTGATGAATAGTTAATAAAACTGCATTATTGTTTAAATTTGACTTTTTATTTAAATAATTATATATTTAATTTAAATTTTTTATGTCTAAATCAATATATAATACCTATATAGGTTATCTTTCATCCATTGGAGTCATTTAATAATAAAATTAGATTTATAAAATGTTATTGAACTTTTTAATATCTCTTACCCACCTTCTAAAAACATTTGAAAATTTTCATAAAAATTAATTTTACCACATCTGTGAGTTGAATTTCCAAAATCTGAGAGACACAGTTTATATCAGTATGTAAAATGTGGTTCAATAATATGAAAGTAATTTTTGATGACTAATAACTTCTTACTTTAATTTACCACTATTAAAAGTAAATATGTTAATTACAGGTAAAAATGATATTATAATTACCCTAACACATGTCATAATGATATTGTATATGTGTATTTTGGAAAAAAATAACCTTAGGAATAAAATATTACCATTTTTTCCTCTTGGAAAATATTAAGACATTTATTAATATTTTATTTAAAGAAAAACTAAAAGTGTTAAATTCAACATGTAATAACTAAACCATATTTAATATAAGGTTATAAATAAGATATATTCAACTATAAATATTCCTCAAGAATCTAAAATTATTTACAATATCATGGTATTTTATATATAATTTTTAAAAATTATATAATTGAATTTATATTCGACATAACGATGACGCAATAATTACCTTATTAATAAAAGAATTAAATAAATGATATTGTAAATATGAAAATAAATTTTCAGTGAATGTTTTTATGAATTTCAATAATTTTATAGTTTAATTGTCATGTTACGGTTTATTAAATAATATTTTTCGAAGTGATAATCTTTTAATGACCTTCACAAAAATAAAATACTAAAAATTGTCAAAATTGACATAATTGAGTTCTTAAATCAAATACAATATTTTAAATTTTATAATAGACCTAATAATATATGGTTTGAAAAAAATAATTATATAATAATATATATGTCATTAATGAACCCCTTTGGATTCGGTTGGAATTTAATAGTACCTTTATAAATCATATAATATAAAAATACAAGAAGACATGGTAATAGATAAACTATTTAACTAAGAGTTAAGTCTTTCATATATTGTTTATATGGTAACATAAAATTTTCAAAAACCTATTGGTTGAAAGGAATTCAACCCATAACAACCCAAGGGTCTTAAAAAACACTTTTGGAGCCATTATAAACCGAATAAGTTTTTATAATAAACTAATATTTCAATGTTTTCTTAATGGACCCCTCACCCCTCTTACAAAAGGGCACTTACCCTTACCTAAATTGCACACCTCCAATGACATTTGTCTAAGCCTACCCCTGACCAAATATTCTCCCAAGTACTCTAAATTTATCCTAGAGAAATTCCCATGATCAGAAATCTACCCTAAGGAGCCGTTTTGTTCAAATCAAAAGGAAGCACAAAAAGAAGAGGTAATAATTCCATCACCACTTTTAATGTTATATTTTTCTTCGACAATCTATTTCTTTTTTATTTCAATACCAAAACAATAACTCTATTACCTTATACATTCTTTCATTTTATTAAAAATATTGTTCAACCATATTCATTATTATCATATGAATGATAGTGTCACCATGCGTGCGTAAGTATGGATTACCATCTCCACCTCATGGTATAATTTTTTATTCAACACTATGTTATTTTGATATATATAATAATGGTAATATTTCTATAAATAATGAAAATAACATGTTAATGTCTCTGTAAAATTAATACACCAACAAATTCAACACATTTTAATCATTAAAGAAATGATATAGTCGCTCGTGTGTATGTATGACTTACCGTCTCCACAACAAGATGAGATTTATTTACATGCTAACTATTTGACAATGATGGTAAAAATAAATATTATTATTAAGTATTTAATACATGAAATAAAAATGATACTAGAGATATATATATATATATACACGTATGTACGTACATATGTCTTATTCACTTACTTCCGTTCAAAAAGATATGAAAACGGAGACAACATTTATGCGTATGTACGATCTACCATCTCAATAAATGGTGTTTTCCATTTGATATATCTATCATTTATAAATATTTATATTCTAAATATGTATTATATATAAATAATGTTTTATTTTATAAAATTATTTATACCATGATCTAATGTATCTGATCAAGAATAACAAGTTAAAACATGTATGATGATGAAAGAAATTATTAACTAAAATGTTCATTTAACATGAAAATAATTATTAAATGGATAGTATAAAGGCATAAATGAATATTGTATGATATAAGAAATATGAATATTATTTTGGAATAACTTAATAACATACTATGGTCATTATACATGATGGTAAATGTACCATAGACCAATAGAAAGTAAAAGGTAAGGGTTAATTCCCAAATCTCATTATTATCTAAGATTCATTCATGTGTAAGTGGGTTAGAGGATATATTTATTATCCATGTCCATGTTTCGTAAAATAAATTTCATAATTATTCTATTAAGGTACTCTTTAAGTAATAAATTATTTTAAATGTTTTAAATATTTATTCTTAGAAATGATTCTCATTAATGTCAATGTTTTCAAAATGGTTTTAAGGATTTATTTAAGTGGACATTATTGTTTTTAAATATTAATTAAATTCATATGATTCAAAGTGGTATAAGACCATTTGATTCACAAATCTATTTTAAATGACATATTTTATATATGTGTGAGTTTTATATAATTTCACAAAAAAGGATATTTCTCCCAAAAAGTTTTACTGATCACTTTCAACTATGTCAACAAAATTTATATGATATTTTTTTGATTAAGGATGATTTATTATAACATATCATCCATATGGTTTTGAATGAGTTATTATATGTCTGACTGTCGATATTAGATTGTTATACCATTCATGTTTTATGGATAAGGTATTGAAAATCTTATATGTTAGTTTTAATATGAATGTTTATGATATGTTTCATCATTTTTATATGAGGAATGCAGTGGACTTAGAAAGTGACGGGCGGGCCCGCTATAGCCCCTTGATGCATCGGTAGGTGTCATGAAACAAATTAGTGTCTTTTCATAAGCCCTTGACAAGAAGATTTTTTTAGTCTTTTCTAGAGGCCTTGACTATGTGGTAATGATGTTTGGCGTTAGTCATTCCCTCATTATTAAATTAATTATTACATGTGATTATTAGACTCATCGAATTTCCATGTGCATATGTATTTGTAATCTGTGATTTATTAACTTCATATTATGTTAAATTTTATGTTTAAATGGTTTTAGTTTTTTTTACATATCTTGCCTCAAATTATTATAACATCCACCAAATTGTTTAACCATATAGATTATATGAGGTCATCCATTTATAATATTTAATTTTACGAGGATTCCAAGAAGTTTATTATGATTGATAATAATTGTTATGATAAGAGAGTAATTTCTTTATCAATGGATTATTTAGGTTTTTTGTGTGTTAGAAAGTTTAATTTTACATTCCTCTATGTAATATATTTATTAAAACTGCAAAACATATCTTTCCATTAAGAATTGATTCCTTGTAATCATGCTAATGTAATAAAATAATGCACCAGCTTGGTGTTCTAGGGATAGGGTATTACAGTTGGTATTGGAGAATTTTAGTACATGGCTTGGAAAGAAGAGTTATAAAAACTCATATTAGATTACATTACCCTAAGATAGACTTTTAGGATTAGTATAAAAGAACATCATATAATTTTGTTAATATAGTTATTTTGTTTATTTTCCATAATGTACATCCCTGTCTGGATATGAGTAGGTAGAGGCGGCTCTGGAACAGATGTACCTAACTGGGAAAACTCCGACAAGGAGTTTCCAGGATGACTCTAGGTATCCTGGATCATAACCATAGGACATGATGCATTCTTGGTTACGATACTCATAGGGGATATTCTTAGGGTAATACATATTTTCATTACGATCCGTTATGAATGATTTTTGAGTACATACTTCGTCAATGAAAACATTTTTATATGATTATAGATTATATGAATAATTTTTAAATTTATGTTTGGAATTTTACAAGCTTGAAATTAGTCATTGTGATTCATAAAATAACCTAGTAGATTTCATTGTTTAGAAATGGCACCCTGTAGACGGAATGAGAACTCCAACAATACACATGATCAAAGGAGTAAAAAGGGTCATATTATTCATGATATTAAACCAATATTTAGAAGGGAAATAGTATCCCACATATTCTCATTATATAAAAAATAGTTACATTTGTTAATAAGATAAGTAAACAATTCAATGAGTCCTATGGATTTGAAGGGAAGCTAGAGAAGAAAAGGATGGTATTGAGAAAGATGGATAAAAGGATGAATGGAAAGAAGAATTTTATCAAATGTTATAACTTCGGAAAGCATCACTTTGGTAAGATCTTTAAGGGAATGGGGATATATTATAAGTGAATTGAAAAATGATACCATGTATGTGATTTCATGGGTAGGAATAAGTTTTCATTTGTACAACGCTTCTTCTGCAAGGTGTTAGTAAACTATGAGAATCAATGTCCCACTAAACAGAGTATGCCCAAATGATACTATTGGATTGTAATCATGTTATGAAAATACCATATATAAAGAGGAATGTCTAGTGTTCTTATATTTTTATTACATAATTTGGTCATTTCAATGTTGTATCGACGATGTACCTATTATATGAATTATAAATATAAATAAGGATTTTACTATAGTAGAATTTCATTGAGGATTTTATGTTATACGTTACTAATTAAATTGATTAAACAACAAGATAATATTTTTGTAAAATACATGGTTGAATGAAAGATAATTCTTAATATGTTCAAGACACAGTTGTAGTTATTTTAGAATAAGATATTATTTATTTGGAAATATTATATTGGATATTCTTGAATCCCTTGAATCTGATTAATGGTTTATTTATTCCATCATTGTTAAAGTATTAATTTTTTTGGATATAAAGAATATATCAAGTGTTTTTTAAGGAATATGGGAGCATGATTTTAAAAAATATGGTTTTATGGTAATTTTGGATGTTTCAATGTTTTATGAGAATACATGATAAAGGTAATCACATGTTATTAAGTAGAAAAAAGTGATCGTCATTGTGTTCTGTTTACCTTCCTTATAAAATTTTTGACTATGAGTTTGGACAATAGTATTTTGTAAATCTCGATGGTATGAATGGATAATGTTGGAAAATGGATACTATGGTTTGAGTTTAAAATATTTATTAAGATTTGTTACGGTATTTTAATAAAAAGGACTAACCAAAGGTCAGGCGACAACACATCATGTTCGGCAAGGCCGCGAGACATGAAACCACAACCGAAGGGAAAAATGGGTCATCATCTACCATTGACCTACATGATGACCTGATTTTTATATTGTATTTTTTAAAGTAGTCTAAATAATAAATTATAAATTCATTATTTTTTAAACCCTATAAGATTAGTATAAATAGAATATTTTGGAATTCTATTATATTATGGATTGAATGATGAGTTTGTGGTGGGAATTAGTTGAAGGATGAAATTATACTTGTCATGTCTATTTAATCCTCTTATTATATTACTAAATTATTTCTTAAACCTTTGGGAATAGATCTTAAAACCGAAAAATGTGTTATCCTAATACCGATTTTTTTGTTGAACTGATGATATTTTAAATCAACCTAGATTGATGGCTTTGAGGCCCTTAGTTTTACACTTTTTGTGACTGATTAACTCAGTCACTCCCTATTAATATATATGTTTTTCCTCCAATTATGTTTCACTCATTTCCACCAATATTTTTATAATTGAAATAATACTTTGGTGGTAATTTTTCATTTCCCTTTCCCTCTTATTAATAATAAATTTTATTAACCCAATTTATGATGTGGGTTTTCTACAAAGGTATTTTTCTATTTTCAACCTTTTATTTTCGAAGAACAATTACAAATATCAATGACACAATTTTATTGAAGTAGTGTAGAATATAACACCTAATTATTTCATAGTATGTTATCTCATTAAAATAATTAAATAGCTTGAGCTACATGCAACACCAAGATCAAGCGCATCACGTCATACCAATCTACCAGTTCAAAAGGGGGTTTTTAATATTATTAACCACATTTTTAATTTTATATATATCCTATATAAATTTAACATTAATTTTTTTTATTTCATAGAAATAATATAAAGACAAAATCAATTTTCAGATAAAAGAAGGATTTTTCTACCTTTTAATGGAGAACCGTTTTTAAATACAATATAGGAAACATTTATATATTTTGAGATTAAAATTAAATTATTATAAATTAAAATTATTGAAATTAAATTATTATTTATAATTAGGAAATAAAAATTTATTTTGGAAATTTTTTTGGTAATTTTATGATATCTTTAATATTTTGATGAGTAATGAAAATAATAAATTTTAATTTAATACAACTTTTCAAATTGAATTAATATATAGTGTTAAATTAATAATTTTGATGATTTTAAATTTTTAGTAGATTATATTTTTGTCATTTAATATAATTTGGGTCATTATAAATAATTTAATATTTAAATTTAACATAAACACATGTCAACTTTTTGATACTTTTTACTTTTTAAAAAACCATCTTTTTATGTTTGAAAACAGGAATCAAATTTAAATTAATTAATAAAAATTCAATGTTATTAATTTGTCAAAATAGAATTATTTTTTGAATTATGAATATCAAATTTAACATAGGGTGATGTTTTGGAATTTTTATGAAAACATTCAATTTTTTGATGAATAGTGAACAACAATGTGTTATTGTTTAAAATCAACTTTTTATTTAAATAATTATTTACTTGATTTTAATTTATTTTATGTAAAAAGATATATATAAAACCTATATATGTTCAATTTAATCAATTGGAGTTATTTTATAATAAAATTATATTTATAGAAATTTATTGATCATTTTAATGTCTTTTACAAAAAATCTAGGCTCATTTGAAAATTTTCATAAAATGTGTTTTTACCACATTTTGAATTGATTTTATAAAATATAAGTGCCATGGTTGATATCAGTAAGTAATATTTGGTTCAATAAGATGAAAATAATTTTTGGTGAATAATACATTTTGACTTTTATTTACCTCGGTTAAAAATAATTAGGTTATTTAATCAAAAAAATGGTATTACAATTACCCTAACACATGTTCTAATTATATTTTATAAGTATATCTCAGGGAAAAACAACATCAAAAATATAATATGATCCTTTCGGTTCACATGGATTAGATTAGGATAGTTATATTTATTTTATTTAATGAAGATTTAAAAGTGTTATTTTCAATGTTTAATAACTAGACCCTTTTTAATATAGGGACATACATAATATAAATTTAACTATAAAAATAAAAGAGAAATAAAAAATTATTTCTTGCAACATTGTATTTTATTTATAATTGTTATACATTATATAATTAAATTTATTTATGACCCAATGATGATGCAGTAATTTCCTTATTAATATATGAATCAAATAAATGATATTATAAAATATAAAATAAATTTAAATTTAAAGTTTTTATGATTTAAAATAATTTTGTAGGTTAAAATGAATGTTTAGGTTTGATGAAATAAATTTTTTTCAAAGTGAAAAATTTCTTATGACTTAAAAATTTAAAAAAAATAGTGTCAAAATTCAAAAAAATGAGTTCTTAAAACATATATTATACTATGAAATATTATAACAGTCCAAAAAAAATAATGATCATAAAAAGGACTTATATAATAATAAATATGTAATTAATGAAACTCTTGGGTTTCTCTTGGCATTTTATAGTATGTTTAGTAATCATATCATATAAAAATACAAGGAGACATGGTAAATGTTAATCAATTTAACGAAGAATTAAATATAGAAGATAAGGTTTATATAATAAGCTAAACATATCTAAAACCTATTATTTAGGCTATCTATACCCATAAATACCTAATTCTAGAAATAAATTTACATGGAGCTACTATAAACCAAATATGATTGTATAATAAAATAATATTTCAAGTTTTCCCTAAGATGCCCTTCACCCCTCTTATAAAAGGGCACTTCCCCATCTCTCAAATTCTACATTCAAATCCATTTGGATCGGCCAAAAACATCTAAATTATCCTCAAAATTATCCTAATTTCATATTAGAGGCCTTCCCTTGAGAATAAATCCAACCAATGGAGCCCTTTTGTTCAAATCAAAAGAAAACACCGGAAGAAGTGGTAATAATTTCATCACCTCTTTCAAAATTACCCTCTTCTTCCACTTTCACTTCCATTGTTATTTACATAACAATATAATAAATCAATAACCATATAAATACTATGATGTTATTATAAATATGTTACAACCAAAATCATTAGTCTATCGATGCTATGGATGATAATGTCACCATACGTGCGTTGGTACTGCTTACCGTCTCCACGCCGTGGTGTAATTTTTTATTCAACACTATATTATTTGGATTATATAATGATTAGTAATATGTATATAAATAATGAACATAACAAATTAATTTCAATTTAAAATTAATATACCATCCAATTAAACACTATTTAATTATTAAGGAAATGATATCGTCGCTCGTGTTTATGTACGACTTACCGTCTCCCCGCCATGATGAGATTCATTTCCATGTTCACCATTCAACGATGACTATAAAAAACACATTAAGAATAAGTATGTAATAAAAGACATAATAATGCTACTATATATATATGTATGTATGTATGTACTTGAATTTATTTTATTCACTTACTTCGGTTCAATACGATATGAAAACGGAAACAGTGTTTATGCGTACGTGCGGTCTACCGTATCCATAAAAACTATTTTCCCTTTCTTATATATATCTATTATAAATATTAATATTCTAAATATATATTTTTATTAATATTTTTTTATGTCTTGGAAGTATTTATATAGTTATCTAAATGATATTATCATGAATAACAAGTTAAAACACGTACGATAAGAAAAGAAATTATTACAACAAATATTAATTTAACAAGGAAATCATTATAAAAAAGGTATTATACTATCATAAATAAATAATGTATGATATAATAAATATAAATATGGTTATGTTATAATTTAATAAAAAACTATGGTCATTATAAAAAAGTTTATACATACCCTCAACCAAAATAAAGTGCAAGTTAAGGGTTATTTTTTAATCTCATTATTATCTAAGATTTTATATGTATAAGTGTTTTTTGGGAAATATTTACTATCAATCTCCATGGTTCATAAAGATATTTCAAAATGATTCATTTAAGGTACTATTAAACAAAAACATTATTTTAAATGTTTTAAATATTTATTCCTCTAAACCATTCTCATTAATGTCCATGTTTTCAAAATTGTTTTAAAGATTTATTAATATGGACATGATTGTTTAAAAATATTAATTTCATTCAAAAGTTTAAAAGTGGTATGGGATACATTGATTAAAATTATCTTTTAAATGACTTCCTTTATATATGTGTGACTTTTAAATGATTTAAAAAATTAGATATTTCTCCCAAATAGTTTTACTAATCATTTTCAACTATGTTAACATCATTTACTGGATATTATTAATAATTAATGTTGATTTATTATAATACAATCATCCATATTTTATTTAATGAGTTATGAAATGTTTGAATATAGATGTTCTATTTATATACCATTCAATATTTTTGGAAAATGTATTGACAATTCGTATTCTAGTTTTAATACGAATGTTTATGTTATGTTTCAAAAAATTTATATGAGGAATGCAATGGACATAGTAAGTGATGGGTGGGGTTGCTATATCCCCTTGATGAATCGTTAGGTATCCTAAGAAAATTTACTATCTTGGAACAATCCATTGAGAAAAAAATTATTTTCAGTCTTGGAACGAGGCCCATACTATGTGGTAATGATGTCTAGTGATAGGCATTCCCTCAATATAAAATTCATTATTGCATGTGATTATTCGACTAGTATAATATCCATGTGCAAGTTTGTATGGTAATGTGTGATTTATTTTCTCCATGTTGTTTTCGATTTGTCTCTAAAAGGTTGTTGTTTATATTACACATCTTTCCTTAAATTTTTATAGCTTTCACCAGTTTATTTACCTTTACAAAGCATCTGAGCTAACCCCTTTCCTATGTTTTATTTTCCTAGTATTCCAAGATGTGTATTTTGATTGACATGTAATGTTAAGCTAAGGGAATAATGTTGTTCTCAAAAGATTGTTTATGTTACATTGTATGTTAGATATTGTAATGAAACATTCATACATTTAATATATTTTCCATGAATGCTAAATTGATCGGTCCTACGGGACATGATTCAATGTAATCACTATAAATTATTAAAATAATGCACCTACACTAGGGTTCTAGGGTAAGGCCATTACAAATAGAATCTAAGATTTATTTTATAATTGAATTTGGAATACAAATGATTATATATTTAAAACATGTATTTTTTTCGGAAAAATATTCTCATTGAGTATTACTGATTTATTATTAAATTAAATGACGAGACTTCTAAGTTAAAAATTTTAAAAAATGAACTCCGTATTTGGAATCAATTGGTTTTAATTTAGTAAATATATCTTTTTAATTTTTGAAAATATGAATATTATCCTCAATAATTTTTGTAACAGTGGTAAAGGGTATATCAAGTATTTTACGGTTAAAATAAAATACTAAGTACTAGAAAATGATCCTAAAACATTATCAAATTTAATTTTATGAGTAATATACATCCCTAATATTTTAATTATCTATTAGATGACCATTAATGGAAACATAGGATAGTTTATGAATTTTATAATATTTTATTTAAAGATAAATCAAACATGTCAAACGCTTGTTTTTTTATAATTATAAATTTATTAATTATTTTTACCCATACGATATTTTTACCAATAAGAATTACTTTAAAATATACTATATTTTTCGTCAACATGTTAATTTATATTTAATTTTTAGTGAATCAATAGTATCCTTAAGTTCGTTCAAAACATAACTGTATTAACTATTTTGACAATAAAAAAATTAAAATAAATGACATTAAAAATATTTAAATAAATATACTATGATATAATCAATGTAGTGCATGTAATTTGTATATGAAAATTAAAAGTTAGTGATGTATTAATTTTTTTCTCAGGTTATTTTGTTTTAATAATTTTTTTTCAAAATTCAATGTAATGAATGTTTTTATAATTGAATTTAATGATATTTTATTATAAATAATACATTTAAAATGATATAAAATTTATCAAAATAATTAATTCATATAATTGAGATAAAAAATATTTTACATTTAATCCATGATTCATTTCTTGGACTTTTGGCCTTTTTAATCAATAATTACCATTATTGTGTAAAAATAAATATTTTAACTCTAAGAGTTAATGGGGTTAAAAAAATTAAAAATAAAAAATTTTGGAAAGAATGTGACCTATAGAAAAAAAATTAATATTTTTATATTTTTATGACTAATCCTCTTTCATTTGATAAATAATCAACTTTTCAACAATTTCAAATTTAAAATTAATTTATATTAATTTAATGATTTACGAAATTCCAAGGTTGTGTCTCCACTATTATATAAAAGGAAACCTTTTCCCTCAGTAATTTACATTTTAGAAAAATATATTAGACAGTAAATATTCAAATAAAATCCAAGTATCTATACCCCCATTAAGGTGGAATAATTTATTATATAAAACACACCTTTTGGGTTTTATGTTATCAATCAATGGTGAATTTTCTAAGCAGATGTATATTTTTTAAAACAATGATTATTTTTTTAATTATTCTTCAACTTGATGAGAATATTATTCAATGAAGATAAAATAATAAATCCAGTTCTTACATATAATTATATTCTATATTGATATTTTAATTACCAAAATGTTTATACAATTCAATCAAATAGGGATCTTTTTTATCGTTTGTGTGTACGGAGGACTACTGCCTCACAAATCGAAGTAATTCATTCACTATTAACAACTTTTAAGAATTGTTATAATGATTTATTATTGTTTATATTTGATATTAATGTCATATTTATAATTAATAAATGATGACATGTCACATACATTTTAACCTTTTAATGCACATAATAATGTTTAGATCATTCACGTGTATGTGTTAACTAACATCTCTAATAAGAAATGCAATTCAATTTTTATCACCACATTACATGGATAATGTATATTAGTATATTCAATGACTAAATATGTTATTTTATAATAATATTTTCATTATTTAAAGATGAATTCATGTTTTCTCTTTATATAATGATCGTTAAAAAAATGGGAATGTTACTTATATATATGTACAACCTACAATCACCATGATTTTAACATAGTTTATTTTGCAGATTTTTTTATCATTTTTGGATTTAAAAATATAATTTAGATATATATAAATGAAAAAAAATTAATGAATATTATTCGTGATGTGGTTTGGTATTGTCCACTTAGATTGTTGTAAAATTATCAAAGTCATTATGGACATAAAAAAATGAATGATAAAAATCTCCTAAGTATACATAAATAACTTAGTAATTGTTATAAAAAAGGTAAAAATTAATTAGAAGGTATAATTGAAATGAAATTTAATATTAAAGAACTAAAAAATTATCTTGTGTTTATTAATCCTGAATATAATAATTGTATGTTATGATTTAGAAAGAAGGTTTGAGAAATTCTTCTAAATGTTTTATTTTCATGTAACCCTTTCAATTTTATGTTAAATTCAAATGGAATACTATTTAAATTATACATAATGAGATAAATTTCCCTACATAATTACCCTAAAATTAGTGAAATCATACCAAACAAGTTTACTAGTTTAATTTAAAATAATATGTTTTAATTTGTTATGCACATAATTTTAAAAAAAATATTTTAAAATGTAAATGTTTTTAATCAATAATTTTTTTATTAAATAATTATTTTTTTGTTAATGTTATAGTTCATGGTAATTGTTTATGATGATGGTTGGTTACTTTATAAACATGTGGTAGTTCATCCTATAATAGGCATATATTGATTTTGTTTATGAGACCATGTTATCTGATTAGGTTTCTCATAGGATATTAGGGAATATACAATTGTTTTAATGTTACTTGGATTATGTTTTCTAGTTTAATAATTACTCTTTCCAGGTGTTTTAAATTGGATTTATTCACAGAATTGGAAACATCATATAGATCTCTATCCAAAAGGGTCCTTCTTTCCAAAGGCAGTTGTTCGTTATGATTGAACATTGCAATACTTGAGAACATGGATTTATCGAGAGGTTGTGAAGTCTAACTCATAACTCCCTTTTGGGGGGAATTATTTTCTACTTCTGGATAATCATTATAAATTTATGATATTTTCATGAGTCCTTAAAAATTAACCATGTACAAAATAGGTTTCCCATGGAATTTTCAATCCATTACTAGCATGTGTGTAATATAGAATCATATTTATATATTCACGGTTATTTATTAATAGAGGTATCCTTATTTATTCGAGGTTATCTAGCAATGGTATCCTTTCATATATCATTGATATAATCTTTTAATCCTTTGTATGATGATACATGTTTTTAAGGCTCTCAATGGGACACTCAATAATTTTTTTCAACTAGGAATGTGAAGGATGGTTTTCATATTTAGATTGTACACATAAAATTGGCTACCAACATATCCTTATGAAAGGAATCAAATACCTTGTAGTTTAGTGATGCTTAATGGGACATGTCATATCATTTATGGTCATGTGATAATGACATAACCATACAATTTAATGTCATGTTGTTGGACATATAATTAAAATGGTCTCAGTAAAGGTTTTCTATTGGAATAATACTTATGCATCCCAATGAACATGTAATGAATATGGGTATCCATGTATGATTATACCCTAATGGGAATGTGTCCCAAGGTGAACTTGGTTGGTTTGATGTGTTTGGTTTTAAACTCAAATAGGATTCCAACGTATCCCATTTATATGGGAATCAATGCCCACATATTTTGATGAATCTCATAGGGGAGTGTAGTAGTTTAAGATAAATGAGTTTGGGATTACATATTAGAAAGGATTCCTTTCTAATTTAGGGGTTTATTATGGGGATTTTCCATAAGAAATATACCAAAAATAAGGTAATTAGGGTTGGAATCTTGAAGAGGATATCCTTTGAGATCAGGCACTTTGTATGATTCCTACCTATCCCAATTATGATGGGAATCTGAGTTCTCATATTTTATTCTTTGTTTTGGGGATTATGCATGAGAGCTTCCCATTTTAGGGGGCAGATTGCATGATCCCATTTGGAAGGGAACCCTTTTGAGCGCGTTCATTAAACCAGGCATCCTATATATCTTGGTTTAATTAGGAATCATACTTATCATAGTTCATGAAGTATTTAATGAATTTTGTTATCATGACAAATCTCTAATCCCATGTGTGTCATGCTCAGTCTGATAAACAATATCATGTCAAATATTCAACAAAGTCACCCACACTTTTCCTCCTCTTCTAGTGGAAGAGTGCAGACCTATGATGATGAAGGTGGACGAGGGCGAGGCCACCATGTAAGAGGGTGAGGGGATGAGCCTTTACTCCATTTTCTATACATTTTATAAGGGTCCAATTGAAGCAAGGAGTGAAGGTGAATGAAGTAGAGAGAAGTGATTCGACAACCTCATAATTCAATGGTTAGGGGATTACACAAGGATTCGTTCAATAGAATTTATCCTATTAGGGGACGGATAATTTTACTTTGATTGCACAGAAAGGAATATGTAAATTGTACCTCCACTTCTAGAGATCCGAGGTTATTTGTTTTTAATATGAGTAGGTGAGATCAGAAGACAAACCCATATCCTCAAAATAGGGATCTTTCGAACACTCTTACACGGACAAATGTCCATGTGACTTCAAATATACAAAACCAAATAAACTCCATAAATCCTAAACCCATTATGAAACAAATGTTTGAAACCCATAACTATGGATATACAAACCTAAACAGGAAACACATTGATGTTCTTTTCCCAATGGTTTGATGACTCATGAGGTTTTGGTGGATGCTTCAACTTAGTCCCATTCAAATAAGCGAACCAAGGAAATAGGTACCCTATCACGAGTGGCCTTAAAGAGGTTACTTATGTTAATATATAGGCCTTATTCACATATATTCCACATAGTTACTCCACCCTAGTGTGCCGCATGGGTACCCGTGTAGTTGTTCCACGTAGTTGTACCACGTAGGTGTGTTGCGTATGAATTTATAAAAAATAAAAAATGCTAAAAATAGGGGAACCAAGCCACTGTAAGCTTCAAATTGTGAAATAGATTCAAAATTTTTTTATCCCTTCTAATTATCTCTTCTATCATGTTTTCTTAGATATATTCATGATCCAATTTTAGGGATTTGGGTGAAATAAATAGGCAGTAGGATTTTAAGAAACCTTTAATCTTTTTTTAGTATATAAATGAGGATCTGAAGGGTCTTATTTATAGGAAACAAGGGGTGGTTGAAGTTAATTTATTGGCGTAGGTCTGTCATGCAGTCTTCCCACACTGGTCTGCCACGTCGGGGTATAGAATGTATACCACAACAGAGGGTTTCCAAGTAGGTCAGCTACATAAGCCTTATACATAGGACTACAATGTAGGTATACTGTGAAGGCCATTGAAAATTTGGATTTCCTTTTAATTATACAATATTTTTATTGGGTTTTTGAAATATCTGGTGGCCACCATCATAGTATTTTTGTATTCCTATGTATTGTTCGAAAAATTATTATATTGGATCCAATTATAATGATGGTAATGTACTAAGTTAAAATTATGTGGAAAGGACTGCGAATGAATTGCTGAATTGCGTGGTTTTTTAGTGGAGCACATCACATAGGTATTTCTCATTACATTTTCATACTAACATTTCTTAGAGATTTCTTATTGTCTATAAATAGGTTTTAACTTTTGCGATTTTCTTCACCCACAATTTCATATTTTCTAGTTGTCATTGCACAGCTCATTCATCCATCCTCAATGCATTTTGATCTTGTATAGATTCCTTCAAAAATTTTCATGGTGTAAATATTTTAGTGATGGTGCTACGTGGAAGGACCTCGAAGTAGGAGTTGTGCTAGGAACCTTATCAAAGGACATGTGAGATAGACCATGTCGAAGGACCTACATGAACAGTTTCCTTTTCTAAATATTCTAATTCTTATAAGTTGAAATTATATTTTTATTATGAAAAAATACAAACCATATATAGGGGATATGGTTAATTTTTTATAGGAAAATGTCTCATTTGATGGATTTTACTATTGAAGATAAGGGTCATCAAAATGAGATGATGAAGATTTCCAGAATAGACTATTATGACATTTCTTAAAGAACGCTTACTAGATTATGGAATGGTTTAATTCTGTAGCAACATGAATACCCACTAATTCCTTACCTACCCCTATACGGGCATGTTCTTTTACAATATGTCAATATTCTGGCTAATAAGAATTAACTTCCATTGAATTGGTTTCTCCAAAACTCTAATTTTCCTTGTCTGAATATTACTGCGAGATGTATTCTAGATTATGAGGGAAAAATATATATTTGTTGTATTCAACATCATAGTGGACGTACACCTGATACGATAGATCATGCTGTAGAGACAAGGCCACATTTCTTTGAATCAACATTTCAGGCTTCCCAAACAGAATAGTCTAATGGTATGAATGAATAATGAGATCTTTATTCCAGAGGAGGTGTTAAACCTGAATGGATGTGGGCATTTTGGGTTAACTAGGATTGTGTATAATTCAGGGAATATCTATCTGATGTTTACATTTATGAAGCCATCTGGATGGGGAGAAATTATGTTTATAAAAATAATTTCATTCCAAATTTTCTAAGTCAATTGATTCTATAAACAAATTCATTCCAATTGGTGCACGATGAAGTTGGAATTAGTTTATGGGATATCTACAAATCAGATGGGTTCCCATTCTCGAGGAAATGAATTATGATTTTATTCATCTGGTAACAACATCAGGTGAGGTTTCTAGATCACCACCTTCGGATTAGGGACTATTCAAAATAGACTATAATTTACCCAAATAAAATATATATTCATGCTAAAGTATTTAGAAAAGACATTTCAAAACCCACAATAGAGAAAGGTCCCACTTGTGGATGTCCAATTGTTTTTCCTTCAATAGATAATCGTGGAATATTCGTCACATATTGGCATATATTTGAGAAATTTTACTATAATAACTGACTCTATAAAGTAAACTATGATATTTATGCAATGATATTCTTAGACTCCTTCCATTTCACATGGATAAGAATTCAATTTCTTTAATTCATTGAGTCCATAGGTGGTGTAAGGCAAAATAATTTTGAAATCATAGCTAAATTGGTAGAAGGAAATTATATTGGTTTAGAAACTCTTGTATTAGAAATACGTTTACATTCCCTGCAACATTTATATAATGGTAAGGCTCCATTTAGAATTTCAGGTCCACTGTAATTGTTCAGGAGCTGGATTGCAGCACACATTTCTTCATAATCACTGTTTAATTCAGTCAGTGTCCCCAATGGTCAATTCTCCCATTTTTACAGATTTTCTATGATATTCAGCCTCAAAATTTGAGACCAAATATAGTGTTGAGGGAATTGAATGCATCTAGAGAATTAATCTTTTTTTATTTTAGTAACCCATGAGATGTAACATTTTTTAATAATGGTATATAAGAAAATTATGATATGACATCTTTTATGATGGCTTTTAGTTATAGTGTATTATCAACTAGGATTGATGGTGAAATTATTTGGGAGGATTAGGTCCTTTATATGTATTCATTTAAGTTCAGATGTATTCAAAAATCAAACACTTTTCCACCCATGTATGTTAGACATGAGAAATAACCAATGTTTTCAAGACATTGGTGGATTATAATGGCTATAGAGAAATCCAAATTGTCAATTATGTTACCTTTATCATATGCATCGATTGAATTGGAAGCTGGAGATTCCTATGTTTTGGAAACTTTATACCCTCATGGGACACTAACAAAAAGAATATATCGAGTGGAATTGACAATGACTATTTTACTTGGTAATCATTGAAATAATTCTGAATACAAAGATAATTCATATGATTTGAAGGTATCAGGGCCTTGAATACATCTTCATAGAAGGTATATGAGGAACACATGTTCTAGAGAAGCAATACCTCTGCTGCTAAGGACATCATGTTGCTGCCATAAGAATGCTATTCTTATCCAATCAATTGACCTTTCTGAAGAATAATGGAGGCCTGATAAGGCTCACCAGTTAGAATGTGTTGTGTTTTCTTCACATCCAACCACAACTATATTAGATTATGTGTAGCCTTCATCTGGTCAATTTTTGGATGGATTTAACCATGAACATAGTGATGCATTGGAATTCCTCCAACATGGAATATGAATAATGGATGTGGGTGAAATTAATGAACTACCATATTATCACCCACATAATAACATGGGTTATGTATAAGATTATATTAAAGAGCTAGAGGTTTTTATATATGCAACTGATGAAAAAATCCATGCCTCTAATCTAGTATCCCATATATTGGAATTTGGAATACACAAATGGGTAATCATTGACCCTAATGAGTAATGATATATTTATGTTAATATAGAGAATTTATTTTCCTTTTATTTTGTCTCCATTTTCAATACCATTAACCATTATTAATATTAATTAAATGCCTTTTGCACTTGAATTCTGGGAAGGAACCTCTAGAAAGGTTCTTGGGTCACAATGGTATGTGCCTGAAGGTTACCACAACGATGTATCAAATGATCATCCCATGTCATTTTAACATTCTCTAGGAATGAGTTCCATGACTGAGGTAATGTAGAGAGATAATACTCAGCCATTACCTCATGTTTCACCATCCAAGAGGAGTGTTTCAATTTCTCCACAATCTTATAAAAAGAAATGAAATAGATCAGTGAGATTATTCTGATGTGATCTCTGACAGATTATGTTTTTATACTATCATCAGGGAATTAAGGCTTGGTCGATACGCTCTTGTAATCATGTTTATCCTATTGAATAATCTACACCACTCTCATCTCTCAAGGGATTAAGTGATAATTCTTCAAGACCAGAGAATGTAACCTCCTAAGAAGCCCACGTTCATGTTGATGAATATTCTACCTTAATAGATGAAACATGAACATATTTAGTTATACTTTCTCGTGGTTCTATTCAGAGAGATAAAATCCACAGAAATATAAATTACATTTCTCTTGAATGTTAAAATATATTCTAATATTCTTCTTTTAAACATATCTTTGAGTAGTTTCCTTTTCCAAAGGGTCCTGCAATAATCAATGATGATATTACAGTAGCTCGAGGAGGATGGAATGATGACCAAGGGCAGTTTGAAGTAAAATACAGATGTTGAGCCAAACATGACAAGATCTGATGATGCGGTACCAATTGATGAACTAAAATAATATAATAACAATGGTTCCAATTTGGGAATCAATAAACATTTGTTCGAAAACATAAATGGTGAGGATGATATAGCATCCCATGCAGTGTACATTGAAAATATGGATTCCCTTAATCCAAAAATTAATATTATAGTTTCCATTAAGGGTTTTGGGGATTTTCATGAGGAATTTCATGGATTTATGTTATCATTCAATCATTTTAAAGTCATAATTGTTCTCATTTTACGTGATACTTCACATCAATGATGAACCTATAGAGATATGACGGTAGAAAATGTTTCAATGGTTATTCATGAATGGGGAATTCAAATATATACTTTTTAAACTAATGATGGGGAAATATCTACTGAGGACCCTATGTTGAGAAATATTCCAAGGCCTTCAACTATGAAAAGAGGGAAAACATTGGATAATTCCCCTTCTTAGGAAACATCTTTTCAAACTGCTAAAGCTGTGAATACTAGGAATGAATCTAGTCAAGTCTATGACGTTTTACTGGTTAATTATTATCAGCTATTTGGATCATACTCTTTCTCTACCATATTTCTTTAACTAATAGTGATCTTGATTTATCATTTAGGGTTATCATCTACCACAGTTATATCCCAAGGTGAATATTCTATAGTGGCTTAGGAATCAATAGAAATTTAAGCTTATATATTTCTGAATGAAGTAGAACAATGAAACTATTTATTTGATCTATTTACAAAGTACATTTTACCCCATGGTAGTGACTCAAATTCAAACATAGATATTCAATATTATCTTGGCATTGAACATAAGAAGACATGGAAGTATATATGGAGTGGAATTACTATGAATACTTCGGATGAGATGTTCTCCCACTTCAGAAAACACATATAACTATTATTTTATTGGGATTTTTTGGATATAATTTTTTACCAGTCTACGATTCAAAGAATTTTACAATTTTCTAATTGGAATAGGGAAACAAGTTCCCACATGATTTTGAAGAGGATAATCAACATATTAATATTGAGGGAATCCCAGCTGTAGTAGCTCAGGAAGAGGCTGATCATAACATGAGGTCGATCAAAATCATCCATCAAATTAAATAACCAACAAAAGAGTTGGTATATCTTCAATATAAACATGATGATGTTCATAAAAAACTCGATCAATTGAACTAAACACTGGGAGAAACCCTATTGGAGGGGATAACCTCTATTTCGACATCTAAATAAGTACTTTATCTAGACGAGGATGATATATTTTCTCAGATTTCACAACTTCAATTAGTGGTTGATGGGACTTATGAGGGCATTCAAAAAATGAGGAGTCACGTTGAGAGATTATTTTAACACATGATATAGAGGCACCATTCATTGGATGTCCCTATGATTTCATATGAATTGAAGGAATTTTGTCTCCAATGAAATATATCTACTTTATTGCTTTCCATGATTTCAATATTAAAGATAATGATGGTGATGATTTTATTTAACATAAAACATTCATGTAGGAAATTCATGATTACAATGACAAGAAGGGGATGCCCATAATTTTCATATTAATCTGATGGTCCTAATGAGAATCGTTTTATTTTTTTTACTATGGTTATGTATAAAAACCCCAAAAATATTGTATCATTTGACTTATATTCCAAAATAATACCTAATCCCTAAAAATGTATGTTTCGTTATCTGGAACTCAACTTTCATTCAGAGTTCCATTTGTAGGTTTCCAATCTAGTGAGTACCTAATCTTTTATTTTTGGCAGTTTAGAGTCATTAATATTTGACTATAATGGTTTGGTGTATATGTTTTAATAGATTTGACCATAAATTTTGAAATTAAATCACAAAAAGGATCACTGGATAAGAATTTATCTAGTATTCCTTAAATATTTTCAAGGAGAATCGTGGGTCTTTTTTATGGTCACCAAATCTAAAACTTGTATAAAAATAAATGAAGTGTTTTAATAGAATGAAGTTACCATTATTTGACAAACCCCTTGTAGGTATTGTGTTATGTTGGTTTAACTAGAGAATATGTTTCTGAGACAAATTGTGGAATCTTCTAACTGACATGCCTATTATGTTGGCAACTTATGAAAGGCGACATACGGTAATGTACTACAAAGTTAGGAAAAAGATCTCTTAAGAATTTAACGTTTTATTGTTAATAGAAAAATGAAAATAATATTGGGTGACCCAACACCATAGTGGACGATTTTGTTATGGAAATTTATTTTAATAACAAAAAGTCATATATGCCATCATATGTCACAAATAGTAAAAACAATCCGACCCAAATTTTGTGAATAATTAATGGTTAAAATTTGTCAGAAATTAGAATTTATAAAAACAAGTTATGCTATTTTAATTCATGCTGGGATGACATTATACTATTTGTTTTAGTTCGTGATGTGAAGAAATTATACATTGCACTTTTAAGTCATGAAATTAAGAAAATGTACTGTACAAATTCAAGTCACACAGTGAAGACATTTTATGGATTAAATTTATAGTCATTATCATTGACCAATGATATGAAACTCTCTAAATTTCTTGATAATTTGTTTAGAAACATACAAACATATTCAGGTATGGAAGGGTAGAATTGTAAACTACGATTTAAAAATTTATGAACTCGAAGAATGATATTGGAAAAAAGGTCTATAGTAATTAGAGGATCTCTTTTCAAAGAATTAAGTTACCATTATTTGACTATCCCATTACGGGGAAATATTATACAGGGTCAATTGGGGCATATAATGCTTATCCAAATAGTGACATATTTTTGACTAAATGAACTGTTGTGTAGTCAAATATTATGCAAGGCCACCAAGGGGAATGTACTACAGAGTCAGGAAAAATAGCTCTGAAAAATTTGACATTCTTTTGGTAAAAGAATAATATGGTTTATGATGATTGTTATTTTACAAAGAACATTGTTTGGTTTATGAAAAAAAGGTATCAGAATATTGATAGGGTATTTCCAATAGAGACTTCCAAAAAATTAGAAGAATATGATTTCTACAACATTCTAACACAATCATAGCAAGTTTCTGTTTGTAGTTTTATTGGTCATAAGACTAGGGCACGAAATGGAAACCATAAATGATATGTGGTCAAGTGATCCATGTTTATTTCATATTTGTTTGAAAACATGGAGAGGGAAATCTATAAACTATGGCCTTGAGGACATTCAGATTGAGAGAAAGGTAATTGGAAAAATATACATGAATGACTACTTTAAAATACAGATTCTTGTATATTTTTATCAATGTTTAAAGGGAAAAAAGACATTTTAACCATGAAAACAATTTCAAGTATTTGAAAAACCTATTATGGGGGCTGTATTATGCCTGCCCAACAAGAGAAAATTATTCATAGTCAAATAGTGGTATCTTTTGACTGACATTCCAGTTATATAAGAAACATATGAAATACCACCTAAGGAATCATAATACATAGGCAGGAAAATGTGTTCTAAGATATTAGAAAAATTATCACCAAAAACTATACGAATGACTATGAAGATCTAAAAATATTAAAGAATAAGTTTCTAAAATATGGAAGGGGTTAATGGTCAATGCATATGAGAAATATTTTAATCAATATTTTCCATGAGTTTGGAGTCCTTTACATAGATCTGCCTCAAATGTAAAATGAAGTCTTTCCTTTCTTTATTTTAATAATTATTATGCTATGCATTTTAGAGTCATGCAGTGCGACACAAAGTGATTCAATCGTAAAAAAGGAATATTGTGGTTGGTCTAGGGAATTCAACCTAGGTGTCAATACATATCTAATATATATGTAAATCAAGAAAAACACAGTTCTTGAAAAATAATTTAACAATCTAATTGAGTTTAATTTGGGTGAGGATGGATTTTAACACATTCTAGAAGAGTAGTTTAACTAGATACATAAAATGGTATTAAAATAAATCCATGAATCTTAAAATAACACTCTATATAGTTTTGGTTCATATACAGTAGGTGAAAAGAAAATAATTAAAATTGTGGTTGCAGCTAGGCCCATGACTAATGTTCTGGGTGTCTCTATGTATCTTATATATATGAGAATAAAGCCACATGTAGTTATTGAAATGAGTTCCCTATGCTGACATGATTTAGACAATGAGAATAAAGGGACTCATGATCACTATAGTGTAACAATGTGGTAAATTATTCTTTCATATGGAAGCTCTTAACGTTCAATATAAAAGATGTTAACCATAAATTTTAATGTCATGTAATGAGTAATAATGATGTTACATTTTTTTTATCATTTAGTATGGATTCTTATGATTTTTATGCAGTTTAATGTCTTGCAACTCAGACCTTGTGATGTTATGTATAGATTCATAGAATTTGGAAATTGTACTATATTGCTTTATGAAAAGTGGTGAGGACATGGTATTGTACAATGTTAAGTCATGTGGTGAGGAAATTGTGTGCAGTTACACAAAGAATTTTTTAAGAGTCCACATTGGTAGGAGCAATATTAATCTATCAATCCAATGTGATTTTGGAATATGATCCATTTGAGAAGATGTTATATATTGGATATGGTCATTCCCACTTTGGATCTTGCTTTGGGGGATTCATTCCTAGCGTCATTGTACTCCTCAGGACCATTACCAATTATTCATGAAGAAATGAATGAAGGCATACATTCTTGTTAATGGATCATGCTATATTGTTTTACGAAACATCCAAATTATACAATGTGTACACCATCTTTTTTTCTAATTGTTCCGTCTCATCAGACTAATTATGATAATTTTCATTTATAGAAAACTGATCAAAGATTGCAACTCTAAGTGAAAGAAATTGAATTTCATTTGGAAAACAACTTCTTTTCCATACACCATGTATTATTAGGTTCCCTGAGTTTCAGTATAGCTAGTAGTCTGGTATGCCCATAAATCATGCAAAAGTCAATCATTCCATGATTTATTATGTTTATCAAACATATTATGGAGTATAATAGATAAGGTCTTATTTAAATATTCTATATATCCATTACCCACTACATGACAGAGAGATGGATGGTTGGATTTGATATCGTTATTCTGATATAACTTCTTTACCTCAAAAAAACAGAAATTGGCACCATTGTCCTTTAATATAGTATGAGGGACACAAAATCAAGAGATTATGTTAGTTTTTAAAAAACTAACAATTCTTTTGGATTTGGCTTCATTGAGAAGTGTTGCCTCATCCCATTTGGAGAAGAAACTAGTAGCTGTAATAATATTTTTGAACTGCTTATCCGTAGCTGGAGGATAAGGTCTTATGTCATCTATTACCCATGTGGAAAACATAAAATAAAATTTAGCTATATGGAGGAACTTAGAGTATTGATTAATGAAGTTAGAATGCACTAGGTAGGGATGAATATTCCTAGTGAAATCTTCGAAATCCAATGTCATTGAAGAAGAAAAGAATCCAAGCCTTCAAGTTTGATCAGAAAGACTTTTCCACGACTCGTGAGAACCATAATCTCTTGTATGTACTCCATTCATGACATCAAAATATTATTCTCTGTAATATAGATGGAGAGGATTCCATCAAATAATAGTTTGTAGAGGATCTTATGAAGATCTTAACATTCATAAAGTGTAAAATTATCCACTCATTTCTAGGTACGTTCTTTATCAGTTCTATCTGGTGTAAGCACATTATTTTGAATGTATTCTATGATAAGTGTTTTCTACCCCATGGTTTGACAAAAAAATGATAAATAGGGCTAATTTAATTAATTTCATCTATTCTGGTTCGAATGAAAGGTGAAACCACAAAATTATGGGATGTAATGAAAATTTTCTCATCTTAATTTGGATCTTCTTGGGTTGTGGATGCATTATCCAGTGTATTAGCTTGGGCATTTTTTCATCACAGGATATAAGACAATGTCAGATATGAGGGAAATTCATGTGTTATCCCTATTACATGTTCATTCAAGAGGAATAACTATTATTTTATGATATAATTATGCCCATTTTTTGTTTGATCACCATCTCCATATCACCTTTCACTTTCAAGTGGTTGACTTGTACCTAAAGTGCCAATTCCGATAATTCTCTAAAAACCTGTTACTCAACTTTATTTTTGTCACCACCTTCTAAAAACAAGAAGGAATATGGAAACATTGCCCTTTCTGGGAAGATTAGTAAAATTATTCAACCAGCATTGTTCAGTTTTGGGTTGTCAATTCACTTCCCTATTGAATTTGTGGAGGAACCATCAATGTACATTTCCCATGTTTGGAGATTCCCATCAATAGAGATTCCCATTTCATCAGGATGTTTATAAATTTATGAGGTATCTTTGGAAGATGTATTTTCTGCAAATAAATATGCCAAATATTGGCCTTTTATTGAATTATGAAGCACTAACTAGATATCAAAGTGATGGAAAATAACTTCCCACCATGCCAAATACCCTGTAAGCTTAGGATAAATAAGGATAAATTTGATTGGGTTATTATGAGACACCAATTAGACCTCAAAGTAACACCCCAAGATTTCATGTATTTTTATCTCTAATGAAATTTAATTTCTTATATTGAACTCAACACCGACTTCGCCTGTGTTATACGCAAGATTGAGGTTTTTTGAAACAACACAGTTGTATTATAATTATTTAAATGATATATTTATTTATCAATAAAATATTATAATATGAATAGTGAAAAATAATTTTTAAAATTTATTTATAAAGTGTTTACAAAAATAAAACATATTTTTAAATAAATGTACAATTTGTGCTAAAATCGATATATATTTATAAAAATTATTTCATTAAATTGGAAAACATTTTATGCCTTTTTTTAAAAATAAAAAAATTACGTTTAGACACTCATAAAAATTGAATTTGTTAAAATAGACTTTTATTTTTAATTTTTAATATCAAAATTATCTTATTATAAATTTCTAGTATTTTTCGGAAAACATTCAATTTTTTATTAATAGTGAAATTTTTTGCATAGTATATAACAACAAAATTTTTTATTTAAGTAATTTTTTAATTAAAACATTTAATAAATTCAAAATAGTTACATAGTACCAATATTAGTCCAAGTTATGTCATTAATGTCATTTTATTATAATATTATATATATATATATATAATTTTATTATACTTTTTAACGTCTTCTGCCCACCTTCTAGCCATATTTAAAAATTTGAATAAAACACATTTTTACCGCTTCAGTAAATTGAATTTCAGAAATTTGATTGACACAGTTTTCATTAGTTTGTAAAATGTGACATAGTATGATGAAAATAATTTTAGGTGATTATTAAATTTTTTAATTTTATTTTCGAAGAATAATTGTAAATAGGGGAATTAAATGAAGAAATAATTATATAATTACCCCAACACATTTCCTAATTATATTAGATAAGGTTTTTTCGACCAAAATAAACTATAGATAAAAAATTATATTCTTTTTGATCCATTTGTGTTAGATTAGGGAATTTATTATATTTTCCTTAAAAAAGATTTAAAAGTTTTCAAATCAATGTTTAATATATATATATATTTTTAATATAGGGTTCTACATAATATAAATTATAGTATAAATATTCCTTCGAAATATAAAATTATTTCCTACATCATGGTATTTTATTTTTTATTTTTATAAATTAAATAATTAATTTTTTTATGACACAATGATGATTAATAAATTAACTTATTAATGAATGGTTAAACTAATTGATACTATAAATATTAAAATAAATTTAATTCTAATATTTAGAGGCAATACAAGAATTTTTTAGATGAATATGACATTTATTGGTATGGTATATGTATTTTTTAGAAGTAATCATGTAATTAGGTCCTTTACAAAAACCAAATACCAAATAGTGTCAAAATTGAAATAAATGGTTTTAAAAAATGCTATATTATTAAATGATATAATATTTCTAAAAATTTAAGATTAAGAAAAATGAATTACATAATGTTATAATTTTATTAATGAACCACTTGAGCTTCTTTTTTAGTTTATAATAAAATTAATAACCGTATAGAATAAGAATACATGAAGATATGGTAAGAGATAAACTACTAAATTAAGAGTTAAATCTAAAAGAGAATGTTAATATAGTTACCTAAATCTATCTAAAACAAATTTTCGGATATTATTTCAACCCATCCCCACATTATCTATGAAATAAATCAATTTTTATCTTTTAGAAACTGAAATTTTTTTATAAGAAATCAGTATTTCAAGCTTTTCAAAAAGTGTTCCACACCTCTCTTACAAAAGGATACTTACCATTGCCTTAAATTAACCCTTCCAAATCCATTTTCCTCATCCAAAACTAGAGAAAATATCCTTAAAACTTCCATCAATTTACCCTATAGGTCTTAATTTGGCAAAAAAATTATTTTATGGGGTCCTTTTGTTCAAATTATAAGGAAGCACCCGATGAAGAGGTAATTATTTCATCACTTCATTCAATATTCCTTTCTTTTTATACACCACATTTCATCATTGTTTATATTAAAAAATAATAAATCCAGTACATTATACATTATGTTACATTATTATAAATATGGAATAACCATATTCTTTATTATATCAATCATATGAATGATAAAGTGACCATGTGTGTGTACGTATAGCTTATTGTCTCCACGCCGTAGTGTAATTTGTTAATAAACACTATGTTATTTTTCTGGATATAATTTGGTGTATTATGTATATACATAATGGAAATAACATGTTTAGGTTTCTTTATAAATAATATACCATCCAATTACAAACCATTGAATCATTAAGGAAATTATATTGTGGCTTGTGTGTACATACCACTTACCATCTCCACGACGCGATTAGATTTATTTCCACGTTCACCATTCAAGGATGATTATATATATATATATATATATTATTAATAAGTATGTAACATATTATATAATATTTATAATGTAAAACATATTTACTTATACTCCATTCACTTACTTCTATTCTATATGATATGAAAATCGACTCTACGTTTATGATTAAGTACAACCTTTTGACTCCAAGAATGGTGTACTCAATTTTATATATATATATCTATCATATTTATTTATATTATGAATATATATGACATATAAATAATATTATACATTATAGAAGTATTTAAACTATTATATATGTTATCTGATCAAGAATAAAATGTCCAATCATGTATGATAAAAAAGAGATATTTCTCGAAATGTTGCATGAAGATGTAATTGTCAATAAATGGGTAATATAAAGTAGTAAAAGAATCATATATGATATAATAAATATTTTTTAATTATTATATAATATAATAATTTTTTTAAAACAGTATACATGAGTTTTAGACATGTTTAAAGAGTAGCAGACCTAAGATAATGGTAAATTACTCAATCTCATTATTAACTAAGATTGTAAATGTGTGAGTAATTTTTGAGACAAATTTTTCATCCTTTTCCATGATTCATAATTTTTTAAGGGATTTTTTTATGGTTATATGGAAGGGACTCTTTAAATAACATTACCACTTTAAATGTTTTAATGATTTATTTTTCTAAATCTTTTTAATTAATGTCTGTTTTTACAAAAATGATTTTAAGGATGTATTGTTATGTACATAATTGTTTTAAAATGTTAATTCCATTCCATGATTAAAAGTGGTATGTGAAAAATTGATTCAAATACCTCCTTTAGATTAATTCAATTATAAATTGTGTAACTTGAAATGATTTCACGAAAAACGGATATTTCTCTCAATGATTTATACAAATCATTATAAAACTATTTCCACATCCTTTACTAGATATTAAACTTCATTGAGTTTGATTTATTATAATAAAATATTCTATATTGTATTGAATGAGTTATGATATGTATGATTGTGGATGTGTTATTTTTATACAATTCATGGTTTATGGTTAAATTATTTACATTTCGTATGATAGTTTTAATATGAATTGTTATGTTATGTTTCACCCTTCTCACATGTGAAATGCATTGGACATAGTAAGTGATTGGTGGGGCCTGCTATATCCCCTCAATGCATCGGTAGGTCTCTCCTAGTAAATCCTAGTGTCTTGGAACAAGGCCTCGATAGAATATATGTGAATAGTCTTGGCACAAGGCCTTTGACGGAGTATTTTTTATGTCTGACATTACTCACTCCCTTGTTATGATATTAGTTATTACATGTGATTATTCAAAAAGTATAATATCAATGTTTCTATTTATATGGTAATTTTATATTTATATTTTCCATATTATGTTCATGTTTATTTTATAAAAGATTTATTTTTTATTGTACATCACAACTTAAAATATTATATCTTCTACTTAATTATTTAACCTTATTAAGCATATACGCTCAACCATTTTTTATGTTTTAATTTCCTAGGATGCCAAAAAGTGTATGATGATTTTTATTCCATGTAATAAAAGGGGAATAATGGATTTAACAAAGGATTATTTGTTATATTTTTTACGTAATAATTTTTAATGAAATTTTCTTGTGTGTAATCTATATTTGAAGACTATTAAACTGATCGATCCTTCGGGACTTGATTTCTTATAATCATTCAATGTACTAAAATAATGCACCAGCTCAAGGCTTGTGGGGTAGGGGCGTTATAGTTAATATCAATTATATTTTAGAATCAAATTTGGAAATATATATAGAAAAAATAGATTACGGATCATAAACCTAGGACTGACATTCAAAATTAGTATAGAAGAACCCCCTAGAATTTCAGTAATAAACATTGATAACCTATGAATAAACCTAAGATGTTATAGATATAATGTACCTTACCTTGATTATATTTTTATCTTAAATGAGATGTTTTTATCACCCTATGATTTTGGGTCTTAGTTAAAGGAGGAAACCAGAAGGATTTGGATTAACATTGAGTTTGTTGGAAAATCATGTGATTTTGATGGAAATAAATCGGATAAAAACTAGTGTGAAAGATATTGATATTTTTCCAAATAATTTATCATGATATATTATCAACAATGTGATATTTGATGAATTTACTAAAAAATTTCATAATAGGAAGATTATCATTTATAAATTTTTTTTTTTAATAAGTATAGAGGAATGAAGATTCAGTTTCATACATGCCAAATGTAAGGGAAGAAGAACTTTTATGAATACCTCAAATGGAGGGGAAGATGTTATATCTATGGGAAAAAGGGTCATAGAGTGACAAATTATTATGGATTTAAATATATCAATTGTGGAAATAATGGGCATTACCCAACTCAATTCGCCAAAAATAAGAATCTACCACTAAACAAAGGAAGGACCTATTCAATGACAACCATTAAATAGGATGGATTGAAGTTTTAATGTATTTGGATACAAGAATTATGAATAAGTGAATTATATACGTAGAATTCAATTTCTGTTTTTTTCTAAAGATTTTCAAGAATTTTTTTAATAGTTATAGTGGACAGGAAAATTGATTTAAGGGTTTGATTATATTTTTAGATCATGTGATCAAAAAATATATAACCCTTAATATGTTCTATATGTTATAATAATTGTGTTTGGATAAAAATGTGTTGGATTTTGTTTAAGAAAATTGGATTATGCTAGTTTCTTGAGAACCGATATTAGATTTTTCGACCAGAGGGCTATTCTATCATAGATGATGTGTACAACATTTTTTTACTTATGGAATAATCAACTATGTTCTGGAATAATGAATCATGCATATTTTCAATAAGTATATGTGATAATTCATGTTCATAATGTTACTCAAGAGAATACATGATGAAGTTATTCACGCGCTATTATGTGGGAAAAAGATATAATCATTATGTTTATCTCCCATATAAATTATTGGACTATGAGTTTGTACATAAGTATTTTGGATTTGTATAATGGTTGGTGGGGAGTAATTTGATTACTTGCTATTTTTTTATGATAAATTATAATTTATAGGATACTATGACCTATCCTTAGGGATTTATATAAACATATAGAGGATTAAATAATTTCTTGTGGGCCTTATCATTTATAAAATGTGCTTTAGGATTTATAAAAATTAATTTGATCATTCATTTCTTTGTGTATGGGGTGAAGTGATGATATATCGAAGAACAATCAAATGATGAAATTATGATAATTATAGGTAAAGTAATCAAGAATGCTCTACAGTTATTATCTAGATAGTAAATTAATCTACCATCTTCAAAAAAATATTATCTAATTTTTTTATCCTAATACCTTAGGGTTTTTTTAACCGATGATATTTTAAATAATCGTAGATTTTTTGTTGTGAAGCCCTCAATTTTACATTTAGTTCTCATTTGTTTAGTATTGATCACCTTTGTCACTACCTATAAATATTTACTTTTTTTACCAGTTAGGTGTCTCAGATTGCCTTCGTTGTTCTCCTATTCAAAATCATAATTTGGTGGTGACCTTTTCATTTCTGTTTCCCACTTCTTAAGACTAAATTTTATTAACCCTATTTCCGATGTACGTTTTCCAAAACGGTATTTTCTATTTTCATCCTTTAATTTTTAAAGAACAATTTAAAATTAAAAGGATGTAATATATTTATTGAGGGGATAATTTGAATCCCCAATATTTCATAGTATGTTTTCTCATTAATGTAATTTAATACCTTATATTGTAAGCAACACTAAATTTTATATCATCATAAGAATTATTTAGATTCTATGAAACAACACCTTTGTATTATAATTATTTAATCAACATATTAATTTATCAATTAAATTTTTTTATATTAGTTTAAATATTAAATTTATAAATTTATTTATAAATTTTTCACGTAAATAAATCATATTTATAATTAATGTAATTGATTTTTAAAAATATTTATATATTTAGAAAAACTATTTTCTCAAAAACCAACAATTTTATTTGAATAATTATTTTTTATTAAAATTTCTCTTAAGGTTAAAATATATTCATAATTCCAATATTAGACCAATTTTAGTAACTGATATCATTTTACAATAAGATTAGATATATAAAATTGTATTGAACTTTTTAATGTCTTTTACCCACCTTCTATTCAAATTTTTAAATTTTCATAAAACATAATTTTGCTGCTTCTATGAATTGAATTTCAAATATCTGACAAACATGGTTATTATTAGTTAGTTAAATGTGGCTCAATGTGATGAGTTTAATTCCTAGTGAATAGAATCTTTTGAATTTTATTTATCATGGTAAAAAGTAAATAGGGTAATTAAAGGTAAAAATAATACTGTAATAACCTCAAAATTTGTCGCAATTCAATTAGATTAGTGTTTTAAACCAAAATCAACCTTAGGACAAAAATAATATCATTTTGATCCATTTGAGTTAGAAAAATAAATTAATTATATTTTATTAAAATAAGTGTTAAATATTTTCATATCATTTTTTAACGACTAATCCATTTTTTATTTACAGTTTTACCTAAGATAAGTTAGACTACAAATATGTATTATAAATACAAAATGATTTCTTACATCATTATGTTTTATTTATAATTTTTATAATTTAAATAACTATATTTTTTTTATGACACAATGATGATGCAGTAATTACATTATTAATAAAATATTAAAAAAAATATTTTATAAATATTGAAATAAATGTAAATCGTATCTTTTGACCCAATCCCCAAATTCCCTAGGGTAATATTACATGTTAGGGTTGATTAAATGTATTTATTTTGACATAATCATGTTGTTATGAATTAAAAAAAAACAAATATTAAATTGTGTAAAAATTGACATATCGGAGTTTAAAAAAAAACTATTTTAATAAATGATATAATATTCATAAAATTATAAGAATTAGACAAATGACTTAGATAAAGTTATATATGTCACTAATGAACCACTTGCGGTTTTCATGTGAATTAATTGTAGCAATATTAACCATATTGTATAAAAATACAAGAAGACAAGGTAAAAGTTAAACTACAAAACTAAGAGTTCAATCTAAAAGATAAGGTTAATATAGTGACCTAAACATTATTAATAAATATTGGTTGAGAGGATTTAGACCCGTAGCCACATTAGCATTTAAATAAATCAATTTTGAGCTTTTAAAAACAAAAATTATTTTGTAATAAATTAATATTTCATGAATTTCATATAGCTCCCCTCCCCTATCATATAAAATGGTAATTCCATTTACTTTCAATGCACACTTCCAATGCCATATTTATTTTCCAACCCCTACCAAAATCTTCTCTCTACTACCCTCACTTCATCCTAGAGGGAATACATTGATCAGAAAGATATCCTATGTAGAAATTTTTTTCCAAATAAAATGGAATAAAATGAAGAAGAAGTAATGAAAATAACATGATAATGATTCTATATAATTAATATAACATCCAATTACACAAATTTTAATCATTAAATAAATTATATTGTCACTCTTACTTACATACAACTTACAATCTGCAAGACATGATTGGATTAATTTCCATGTTCACTATTCAAGGATGATTATAAAATATATATATATATTAATAAGTCTGTAATATATTATTTAATAATTCAAATAGAAAATATATTTACATATTTTTAAATTCACTTACTTACATTCAATAAAATAAGAAAATGGAAACATCATTCAAGAGTACGTATGACCTACCATCTCAATGAAAAGTGTAGTCAATTTTATATGTCTACCTATTATATATATTGATATTATAAATACATATGAAATATAAATTATATTATAAATTCTGGACTTTATTATATCATGATCTATGTAATCTGATCAGGAATAACAAGTCAAAACACATTCGATAAACAAAGGGATATGACCCAGAATGTTGCATGAACTAGAAAATGATAATAAATAGGTAATATAAAGTCATATAATAATCATATATGATCGCACAAATATTATTATTAATCTTATATAAGTAAATAATATGTTTAAAAACAAATTACAGGATTTTTGTACACTTACGAAGAGTATTAGACCAATGGTAAGGGTGAACTCTTTAATCCCATTATTATCTAAGATTATTTAGGTGTATGTATATACCAAAAAATATATACCATCCAGGTCCATGTTTCATTGAAATATTTTTTCAAGGTAACAATTCATGGTTTTGTGGAAGGGAATCTTGAAACTAAATCATCATTTTAAATTTTTTAATGATTTATTTTTCAAAATTTCTTTAATTAATGTCCATGTATTCAAATTAATTTTAGGGATTTACTCACATATAAATTGTTGTTTTAAAATTTTAATACCATTCAAAAAATTCAAAGGGGTATCAGTCACTTTTATTCAAAAATATCATTTAAACGAATTCTTATCTAAATTGTGTAACTTTTAAAATATTTCATGAAAATGGGATATTTATCTGAATGGGTTTTACTAATCGTTTTCAAACTATGTCAACATCTTTTGTTGGATAATATTCTTGTTTAAGTTTGATTTATTTTAATACAATCATTCATAATGTTTTGAATGAGGTATGATATTTTTTTATATTGGATGTTATATTTTTATACTATTCATTCTTTATTGTTAATGTATTGACATTTCATGTTCCAATTTTAAAACTAATGATTATGTTATTATTCACCCTTTTCATTTGAGAAATGAATTGGACTTAGAATGTGATTATTGGGGACCGTTGTAGCCCCTGGATGCATTGATAGGTCTCATGATACAAACAAGTGTCTTGAAACAAGGCCATGATCGAAAATTTTTGAATGGTCATGGAACAAGGCCTTGATATAGTAGTTATTATCTTCGTAAATATGAATTACATTGTTATGAAATTAGTTATTACATGTGATTTTGAAACTAGTTGAATATCCATGTTAATGACTGATTGATTATTGATATATTATGTTTCTATTTTTTGTTTAAAATGATGATGTTTTTATTATACGTCATTCCTTAATAGATTATAGCATCTGTATAATTATTTACCCTGGATGAGCATCTGAGCTCACCCCTTTATTATGTTTTATTTTCTCAACATGCCCAGAAGTGTATTTGGATTGTTTTGAAGGGTTATGCTAGAGGAAACTTGGATTTCAGGAAGGATTATTTATGTTGTGTTAAATTTTATAGTGTTTTTTGCAATGTTCATGTATGTAATCTATTTTCCAGGACTACTAAACTGATTGGTACTTTGGGAAAAGATTCCTTGTAATAATGATAAAGTATTAAAACAATGCACCAACTCTGGGATTCTAGGTTTGGGTAGTTATACTCATGATGTTGCAGGTATTTCCTCAATTACTGAACAACCATGATAAATGTTAGGATTTACATATCGATACTTGAATATCAAGTCACTATGTCAATCATAGATCAACATAGATAGTAAAGAGTTTTTCATTTCCCGACATCATTCTTTTGGGGATGGAAAGAGCCTAGTGATCACTATAGATATTTCACAAAGAGAATAAGTGGTCTTACTTCAACAGGTGGAATTAATACCAGTGGAATGAAGAGATATTTCTTGAGGGTATCAAAATCCGCATTTTAATTATCAGTCCATTGATAGGTGAGTCCGTTATCCATTAATCTATTGAAGGATGAACACTTTCCTGCCTAATTGGATATATAACACTAAATATAATCCAAGATTCAACGAAGTACTCTTAGTTTATTCAAATTTAGAGGTTATTACAAGCCTATGATATACTTTGTCTTTTCATGATCAAATTTTATTTGATGATGGCATACAAAAAAGGCAGGTAATTTTCCAGAGGATACACCAAAATCACAATTCAAGGGGATTATCATTAAATTGTGTTATCAAATTTTATTGAATATGGTCTCTTGATTAGCAATTTTATCCAAACATTTCTAGGATTTAACTACCAAATCATACACATACCATAAAACAAATTTTCGTAATTGGGGTTTGAATATATGGTGCATCGCACGTTGATACTTTGCACCTACATTATTTAATCCAAATGGAAATAAATGATAGAAAAACACACCATTAATGGTTATTAAGGCTTTAGACTCCTCAGAATCTATGTTCATGTGAATTTTATTGTACCCATTGTATACATCTATGAACGAACGAGCTTCATATTCAGTTGTTTCATCAGTTAAAAGCTATTTGATTAGAATTAGAATATCATATTTGGAAAACATTCAGTTAATATCTCTAAAATCAATGCTAACATTGATTTTACCATTCATCATTTTTATTGGGACAATGTCGGCCATCCACGTGGTGTATTGAACCTCCCTAACAACGTTATCCTTTATAATCTTATTGACTTCAACATCAATTTTAGAGGCTTGTGTCAGTTGAGTCATACTTTCTACCTACATAAATCCTCCATGCTCTTCTAGAAAACCCAAATGGTGGGTGGATACATCGAGATAATGTTCTGAGATTTCTGTGTAGTTCAAGTCCAATATATCGTCCTTTTTAAGAAAAGATGTGTACATTTATTTTTTTAGATATCATGGCCTCAATAATTTGAGTGGGGAATCAATCTTCTTCAGTACCCAAATTTATTTCTATGAGATCCACTATATTGGTAGAGGCACCTTCCTAAAATGCTGGAGGAGTGACCCTAATATCTTATTATTTTTCATCATTAGATTTCAGATGTTCTATTTCTTCATACATAGTAGGTGACAAAGAATGTCATTCAGAAATAGGGGAGGAGTTAGTTTTTGAACATCTTGAATAGAATTCCACCATTTCTGACCACACTGATGGTGATGGTTCATCGTGTAGTAATAAAGTGGATATTATGGGTTGGGAATAAACATCCATATCTTCCTCAATTATTTCTATAACTTCTTCTATTCATATTCGAAATGAACAGGCTTTTTGAAGTTGAATGGATGAAATGAAGACATCTCAATTAAAGCATCCATCACATCTTGATAAATGAACAATTTGTCAACTGTTTTTAGCTTAATTGTCGTAATTGAAATTATGGAAGTCATTGGATGAGTGTTCTAATTTGGGTTTATCCACTAAATTTTATTGATATGTAACACATAATCTATAATATAATAATTTAATGGGTTTAATTGTATATTTTCAAGGCTATTCAGAGTATTAATACTTATTACCTCCTTTAACACATGCATCTTTCCCTTCACACGATAATATTAAGCATCAATGTATTGAGATTTACATGTTTTGAATGTAGCCTTGTCACCAAATAGTGTCATGATTTAACCAACGAAAATGTACTTGAGGCATTGGTGGTATGACAAATTTATGGATTCATGTTGATGTATCCAAGGCCTTCCAAGTAGAATATAAAAAGAGGTTTCCTGACGGAAGACCAAAAATATTAAATAGACCCAAGATATCTAAACTAGGTTGTAAGTGTAATCTAGCTAAATGATTATTTTTCATTATTATCATAACCACTGAACATCTAATATGGAGAAGATAATTCAAATTTAGTGAGGGACAATCGATAATGTGTATGAATATGAATGAGGTTGACTCCTGAGACATCATCAATGAAGGATTGTTAGATGTCTATTTCATTGACCATTCCAAATAGATACAAGGTCCGGATATATCCATGTAAAACATCATATCCAGCTTCATCCATAAAGGATATAACTAAATGATATTATGTAAGATTATTATCTATACGGTAAACCTCAATAGCAAATACTTTAGTTTAAATCTTTTTGGACATGTAAATTCCCAAATAAGTTCTTCTTAATGATCATTATATAGAATCAAGGTATCCAAAATCAAAAAATTGGATGGTAATTGGGCTAGATTTTTTAAAAAATAAAACTTTATGTCCAGAGGTCTGCGTTTCTGAGCATGGAGATGAGGTTTTGAAGGTTCCTTGGAAAATGACACTACAGATATAGATGTAAAATTTGTTGGAGTAGAAGCTAGAAGTACTCCTGACATTGTTAGATTAGACTGACTCGGTATATCTAGTTTCTAATAAAAATATGGTTTATCCTCTAATAAGTTTTCCAAAATAATCATCTTCAGACTGATCATGTCATGTTTGTGAGAACATCCTTGTTCTTGTAGATCCATCTAATGGGCTCTCCCATGAGTTTCTTCCCCATATATGGATTGAGCAGGGGTAGAGTTAAAATATTGGCTTCTAGAATACCCACATGTTCCCATATATCATTTACCTTGGTTTTTTCCTCCATTTCCCCAATTAGGTTCATTGAACTTAGGTCCATCATAAATAAAATCACCATTGGAATCAGGGTCTATTATGTGGATAATTTTAACGAAACCAATGTTGAATTCTTCATTGGATGATGATTCTTCATGATATGACAGTTCCAGTTATGTTGTTTAGTGTGGTGCTGCACGTTCTTTTGAAATATAATTCAATAAATCTACTAGTGTCAAGGAAAATATTCTCTTTATCATGATATAAATTCTTATGAATGCTCTTTATTCTTTTTATCACGTTTCTTCATTGAGGATTTAGCTTTGGATGACTATTATTTTGATAAAGGTGGTTTTTCTGTGGTAGGAGTGGAGGAAGACACATTCAGTTGTTTCAACTGTGTTCGTTTAATGGAAAGTTTTGGGTTGATCATTTTCATGATCATCCAATCATTATATTTCGGCTCATTTTTACAATTGAATTCCTTCTGTTCTCATTCTTCCTCTGGATCAGAACCCATATCCCATGCTACATTGGAAGATTAACATTTCCACTTCACATGTCAATAGTCTATGATTTTTTACAATAGGTCTATTAAAACAAATCACATTTAAATGGTATTCCCCAACATTTTGTGGAATGGATACTAATTTAGATGATATTTATCTCGTTCTTTGATTAGTTTCTTTAGCCATTGCAACTAAACCATATTGTTTTTCAATGATGAGATGAAGTAATCTAGAATTTGTTAATTATAAAAATGAAAATCTTATTTATTTAACGACAGAAATTTATTTTACCTTTGATGTGTTTGATCATATTGATGATTCAATCATTGCTCGAAATGTTCGGGAGGCAGAGCCCTTCGATATGATGAAGGTTTTGAATTGGAAGCAAGTATAGGTACTTGCTTTAGTATGACTATAGTAGCCTCTTTTTTCCATATTCTCATTCTCAGAACTAATGGAATTATACAAGTTTTATCATTAGCTTCAACAATGGAATCCCCCACTCATCGAGCAATTGAAGCAAGGTCTATAAACCCTCATATATATTTCAGAGGAATCAGTGGTGTGCGTAAATCATCACACAGATGTTCCACCAAAACTGGAAGCAAATCTACCTGGCATAATGATATATTTATGGAATATGTTAATCATTTTCATATAACAATAAAATATGAACCTCTTTCACTATCTATTTATTTAAAATTTGAATGATAAATTTTTTTTGTCTTTAGTAGTGTGGAGCCTAATTAAAGAATATATTTTTATGGATATTTTCGCATCAAGTAATTGATTGAGATTGTAATCATGTATACCAGAAGAAAGATGGTCCTGGTAATGATTTCAAAAAACACCCAAGGATTATTACTTATTATTGTTTAGGAGTCCCTATAATTGGATCACAATGAGAAATGAATAAAATTATGTGTTTATAGGGATCTCCCAAACCATTAGAAATTTGGAATTTAGTATTCCCATATATTTTTGCGGGAGGGATCAGATCCACCCATTTATGGTAAGCTCCCATTTCAAGGTGAAATGGAGCACTCCATTTTTCCAGAGCATCCGATCATGTTGTTAATGCCTTAATTGTATTTATAAGAATTTAGGGAATATATGGATGAGCTAGGACATGTAAAGGTATTTTAGATATGGAATGAACAATTGAAACAACTTGAAAAACCACTGGTGGTGGTGCTGTTAGTATTTTTCTTGGATAACCCTATGAGAATATGACTATAAGCATGTCTTTGATCCTTCACTAGATGTTTACCTAATGTAGAGAATTCATTATTCACATCTGTGCTTACCATAAATTCACTTTGCTGGGAAGCTCTTATAGGATGTGCAAGTTTAGGATCTTCCTGGGAAATATGTCTAGCAGAAAAGATTATTCAAAGTAACTCTATATTGAGTCTTTTCAACTCTTCCATATCTTATTTGTTCTATGAAAATCATTTCATCAAGTGAAAGATATTGACCTTCACTAGTGAGAACGTTTAATGGGTGCTGATTTTTACTTTTCCACATGTTAATATCCTTTCAAAGGAGTGGTAGTTACTTACTTGAGGGTATACCAATATTCTTTGTAAGCTTTTGATTTCATGTTTGCACAAACCCTTAATTTTAATTTCTGTGTACCTTATTATGGATAATAAAATCATCCTCAAAATCCTCTAAGCTATTCTCATTCTATGGACGATCATTTGAAATGGTATTAATGACATTCACTTACATATAATGACTTGATTTCTTTCTGTTTGTATCATTGTATGATCAAATCCTTCTGTATTATCCATGAGACTCTATTCTCCTATATTATTAATTCCCAAGAATTATTTTACACATAGATACCCAAAGGGAATCTTTTGATAGTTTAGTTTTGTACACTCTTTAAGGATTAGTCCCTTATATGAAGAAACCTAACTTCCATTGAGGTGGAGATTATAGAAATGAAAAATCCCCCATCCCTGTAGGCTCGAGTTATTTATTATATTCATTTTCAGATATTCATGAAGTGATTATTGAATTCAATGGTTGAATTAAACAAGACCCCAGCCGTGTATTATGGGGTGTCATTTTAACTGATATAATTGAGATTCGCAGAGATCCTCTTATGATTTTTCTAATTTTGGTGAAAATATAATTTGGGTGAATTATCCAACAAACACTCAAAATGCCTTTTTTAAGAGATCAGTGTTCTATTTCATACATTTTCATTATATAGTGGCTAAAATCCACTAAGTAGGAGGACTGCTTAAGATATTCAAATTCTTCATGCAAATGTATCTCAACATCTTTCTTTTTTTGGGCCTGATTCTGAAGAGAGCTAGTTGAGGATTGTTATTGAGCATACAATTGATTACATAAAAAATCATTGGACTATAGCGGGCCATGAGAAATAAAATTGAATGAGACTATTTTTGGTTGGATTTTCTGATTATGGAACATAGTAAAATGAAATGCTCCATGTTCACCCCTTCCTCTGATAGGAACACCATATAGGGTATCCGAAATTAACGGGTTTGACCACTTTAGAGCATTGAGTCATTCATGCTGAAGGGTTCTATGATACTTTTCGTCCTATTGACATTGGGAAATAGAGAGGCATGCCAGGTCAATTTGGAATTTCAACCCTTCTATTACATTTACATAACGTTTATGTTCATTATATGGTAATAATTTGGTTTTCAAATGTCTAATAGTCTTCTATAAGGAGATACGAACATCATGAATGCAATATTCTTCCATAATTTTTAGAATATTATTTTGAGAGTTAGTTAGAAGATAGAACATTACTGGAACTTAGCCCCTAGCCAATTTTTCTCTAATGTTTAATATATCTTTATACTCTTTCACTAGAGGTTTATCCACTTGGTATTACCAAAGTGGATGCTTCTCGATTGATTTATAAACAACAATGTAGTCAATCACATTTTCTTATGTTAATT
Source organism: Viscum album (assembly GCA_963277665.1). Classification (NCBI taxonomy): domain Eukaryota; kingdom Viridiplantae; phylum Streptophyta; class Magnoliopsida; order Santalales; family Viscaceae; genus Viscum; species Viscum album. The sequence goes on along the minus strand of OY728128.1, from coordinate 2,101,273,978 downwards.
AAAATAAAAAATGAACTATGTAAGGTTTATAGAATGACCATTCCATTATGATACCTCCTATTTGAGAAATCATGGCACTAATTACTGATAATGTATCATAAATTTCATGCATTTCTTGGAAAGATCCTCTAGAGAATAGTTATTTCTGATTACTACATTGTCAATTATATAATTATCTTCAAAATGAAATGTACTACTATGAAGAGGACTTTCACAGAAAAATACATCATAAAGTGGAAAATGATGGTGGATTAATACAAGGGATAAATCCAATTGATACTTGGTCTTCTGTCCAAATATAGGGTTTCCCTGGCTATTATCTAGATATAGGCTCTCTGTATTGACAGAATTTCCATGAATCAAGAATTAATGATGAAGTGTTCAATGGGGTCTTCATAATTACTACTACTACACCAATAATTTTGTAATTTGAGGGTTCTATCATGAACAAAAATAGATAAATGTATGAGGGCATAAGAAACTCCATCATTAAGAGGTGTCAGATAACAGCTTCACTCATTATTTTCCAAAATTGTTTAGAGGGACTTCTTCTTGGATTCACCTTACACTTATATGGGGTCACTTGCTGGGAGAAGTGTTTATCATGGGTAGATGTATCTGTCATCCTTAGAGTGGTCATCATAATGGGATGATTACATCCATATTTAAAGGGTGTTTTTCACTAATCTTGTTATCTATATTATATCAGAGAGTATTCCCCAAAATACTAATAGAATGGAACAGAGGAATGTATCTACTTTGGGATGCCATGCCGATGTGTCATCCCATTTTTGGGGACATATTTATTTGTATGTTCATGTGGTACTACTGATGTTTTTGTTGTGATATTATAGCATTCTTCCATTATATGTGAATGAATTTGTGTCTTCCCATTCACCATTTTTAATATATATTTAGAGAATTTGGAAACTAAAACGAGAATATATGTCTATTTAGAATCTAGAGTAAGTGTATGTGCCTGATAATTTCCTTCATTTCATATCATTGAATATAGACAGTACTCATGTATTGGGGTAGAGAGTTGTGTCTGCCCTAGGTTTGTTGTTGGAGATTTCCGACTAACGTTTCCTGGTACTGCCAAACAATACTATTTCAAGGCATAGTGAATTATGGAATGTGTATGTGCATTCTGGATTTTTTATTTCAAACATGTTTGATGGAAATATTTCAATACTAGAAGACAATACTACAGGTAGAACTGGTGATTGTAAGAAAGGATACGTTCCTGTTTAGTAGTTTCCACCTTAAATAATTGGTTGGATTACTTATATGAAGTCAAACGAGCATTCTAACTAGCTGAAAATTTGTAAAAATGATTATGTGCATGTTATAGAATCTCCATTAGGTTTTCCTATCAGAATTGGTGGGTCACTTCGAGACGATTCTAATAGGAATCCAAATTGGGATGGACGGATGTATGTGCCTGCTCATTGTTTTCCATCAAGTTGGTTTGATGGACTTATCCAGAGAGCGAAATAGAAATAACCTACACCATGTTGGCCATAAGATTTCCCCATTGGTTCACCGAGCACTCATGGGACTGTGGTTCCTATGATGAACAACCAGAGGACACACACCCACCATGTTGGGGGTTCATTGTTACAATATTTTGCTGGTGATCACTGTTGGTGGGAGTCTTCCGGAAGGACCTCTATATCATTGAGTTTCGACCATGAGTGACCACTAGATCCACCTAACTATATTTTGGTAGGGATTAATTATTCGGTTCTAGGGATAATTACCCCAAACAGTTGTGGTTGGCACTATATGCTTCTTGACTATTGGTCATTGTTGACTGGATGATCAAGGGTTATTATTAACATGGAGATCATGTCCCCCATCCACCAAGGTTGGGATAGTACCATGATTACAATACTACATTTCTAGTACATTAGAGACCCAGTTTTGCATTCTCTGAGTTGGTCATGATGTGTTTCCAGCGGATGAAGATCCATCTTGAGAAGCGGTTGGTGCCTTCATGGGTGAATGTTTAAATGAATCCATTCTGGAGTGAAGGGAGTTCTGAGAAAATATGAAAACCAAAAATAAATCAATTGAAGAAATATCGTTTAGATAGATACATGTGTGATTAATTCATTTGTTTGGACTTCCATTATCAATGTATATTTTTCCTACAGGTGGGTAAAATTATCCACATAGTTATAGATTCACATCAGGATCACCATTTTTGTTTCGTAGTTCCTCGTAACGTGTGTTCTAGATTACGAATCATTGCATCCATGAGGATTCCATTAGATGTATTCATAGAACTTGGATCATAAAATAGTTCATTATCCAAAAAGGGTTCTACTTTCAAAATACAGGCTTTCGTTAAGTTTGATCATTGAGATACTTATGAACTTGCATTGGTGGAGAGGATGGGAGGTCGAACTCATCTTACTATTTGGAGGGAATTATTTTCTACTATTGGACTCTCTTTATAAATTTATTAAATATTAAATATTTCATCTTAAATTACTATGTACATCATAGTTTTCCCTTGGAATTTAAAATCAATTATTAGAATATGTTAAAAAAATTAATACTCTGTATGTATTTGAGGATATCCATTAATGAATATTTTCATATGTATTCAAAGTTCTCCATAAATGGTATCCTCTCATATACTATTTAGAGACAATTTTAATCATTACTATGATGATATGTGTTTTAATACACTTAGTGGTTCACTCTAGAATTTATGTCATCTAGGGAGATGAATGTTTATTTTCATATTCAGATCCTTCCCCTAAAATGGAATAACATCGTGTCATTGTGAAAGGAATCAGAAACATGTAGCTCTATGCCGCTTAATGGGACACATATTACGTTTTATGGTCATATATAAGGACCTAAATGTAAAATTTAATGTCACATGGTAAGGAAATCTATGTTAATGGTTTGTAGTCATGTTTTTATGTAGGACATTGGTCTAAGAATCACAAGGAACTTGGAAGGAATATGGATTTACATGTAATAATATACCATTTTTGGAAATATGGACCAAGGTGAACTGGTTTGATTTGAAGATTTAGGTTTGAACCCTAAAGAGGCTTCATACATATCCATTTAATATGGTAATAAAATCCCACATAGTACGATAAATCTCACTAGACAGTGTATTCCTTTGATAGAAATGTGTTTCAACTTACTTCCTGAAAAAGGATTCCTTGATAATTTTGGGGTTTAGATTGTGGAATATACCTAAGTAGGATGCCAAGATTAAGGGAATTAGTGACGGACTTCTGAAGAGGATATCGAATGATCAGGGGCCGTAATAAGTCTTCCAACGTATCCCAATTATAAATGTAATCAGATTTCTCATTGTTCATTCATTTTGTTGGAGATTATGCATTAAAGATTTCCATTTTTGGTGACATGATTGGTTCACCCCTTTTGGAATGAAGCCCTTTTGAGATTGGCCCTTCAAGGAGGAATCATACATATCCTCGATTTAAAAATAATCATAGTTCCCCCAATTCAAGAAGTATTTTTCATATGTTGTGATAATGGAAAATCATTAATATTATGTGATTCTTACTCAGAGTAACAAAAAAAGGTTGTTAAAATTAAACAATGGAACCCACACTTTTCCTCCTCCGTTGATGGAAGTGGGAGTGCCTATGATGACGATGATGGATGAGGGAGAGGTGACCAAGGAAGTGGGAGATTCGACGATAATTCCTTCTATTATCTTTAAATTAGAAAAGGTTCCATTGTAGAGAAGGAGTGAAGGTGAAGAAAGTTGAGAGGAGCGAGACTGAAACCTCAAACATGAACAGTTAGGGGCGTACACCATGACAGATAGACAAAAACCGATCAATATAGTGGAGGGACACTTTTCCATTGATTTCATGTAAAATCATGTGTAAACCATAAATTCCCTACTAGAGACATGTGGATCTAGGGTTTAGAGATGAGATGGAGAGATCAGAACCCATAACCTAATTCTCAAAACTAGGAAATTCCTAGCAATATTCATGAGAGAATGGTCCATGTGACTACAAATATTTAAACCCAAAGACAGTCCATGAATATTAACCACATTTTGAAAAAATTTGGGAAACCTCTAACTGTGGATATACAAATCCAAATAGGAGACACACTAACGTCCCATTTAGAATGTTTTTATGAGTAATGATGTTTTGGGGGAGGCTAATACTTAGTCCGTTTTAGATGAGGGAACCAAATAAGGAGATAACATACCTTGAGTGGACTTCCATAGATTGATTATGTTGATATTTAGGCCTTATAGACAGCTCTTCTATATAGGTACTCCATGCAAGTGTGTCGTATAGGTTCCTCGCACGGGTTTGTCGCATACCTGTACTGTAGAGGTGACATGTGTATTCCTTTATGATGACTGAAAGATGATTTACATTAAGTAAAGAATCCAATGTAATATATAAATTTTGAATGAATGAGAAAACATTTTTATCCCTTATAATTATCTATTCTCTCATGTTTTTTAGGGAGCTACATGAGATACTTTGAGGGATCTTGGAGAAAGAGCTGCACAATGGGAGCTTCAGGAATACTTTCATGTTTTTTTGTACATAAATAAGGAGACCAGAGGTCTTATTTATAGGCAAAGAGGTGGATGGTCAATTTCAACTTTTCATTGGAATTATACCACTAAATCCTTCTACGCAGGTCTGTCACATAGGGGTATTGAAAGTATACCACCACTGAGGTTTTCCACAGAGGTCCACTACACAGGTATTCCACACAGGTCTACCATGCAAGTCTTCCATGCAGGCCTTTAAAAATTTGGATTTATTTTTAATTATTCCTACATTGTCTTGGGATTTTGAAATATATGGGTTCATGTTTCATAGTCTTTTTTTATTCCCAAGTAGTGTCAATAATTGAGACAGTTATGCCAACTCTTATAGTGATTATTACACCCACTATGGCCATTATATCTACCGGACATGTAAGAATGATTTGAAACTGATGCTTCATGTATCAAATATCATTTATGTATGATTTTGATAGGTTTTTTAGAAAATTTATGCTTCTATAATGTATCATAATGGCTTATGTTTTATGGGTGAAGGTTATAACAATGGGAAATTATTTAATCAAAACATTATGATGTTTTATTTTGAATTTAAGTTCTACTACGAAATGTAATATGGAATTAAATTGGAAGAAATTTTTTTTCATCTGTAATAAGAATTTAAATTTTTTAAAAAGAAAATTTTTATATTACTTCACTGTCTAATGATTTCAGTATTAATATTTTTCCTCTTACTATTCTGTTGAGCTCATCCCATGTTTTAGATTTTTTTAATAGTCTTTAATTGAGAGATAGAACATAGATGTAGAATTTTTTTGTGATTTGTAAGTAAAATAATTCATTTATTCTAATAAATTTTTATTGAATAAATTTATACTATATAGATGATTCTACATGTATATTATGGTTTTACTTTTTATGAGTTTTTAATAATTCTCTAAATCTTCCAACCGAAAAAATCATTTGGGTTGAATGAATCTAAATTCTAGTCTAATTTAACTATAATATTTTATCCTTAAGTCTAGGACCATAGATAAATTCTCATTTGTATCCCTATACAGCTTCATAAATATATGTGGAATACATAATTTTGATCTGGGAGTTTTATGAAGAAGCTAATTCATAAAATCACGTTTAAAAAATCACTTGCATGGTTATTGAACCGTATAATTCAATTATAATCATATTTGATCTCATATAAATCTATAAACATATTATGGATCCTAATATAATTCTTATATTCATTATTAATCATTATATAGATAGATGGTTTAACACCCATTTGAGAAAGATGAATCTTCTCTACTTCTATCAAAATATAAAGATCTATCTTTTAAAAATCTATAAATTTTGGATTATTCATCATCCTCATTATCGAAAACCATTAATTATCCTTTTAAATCTTATATTTACCCATCTTGATTGGTTTCCCATGGTGTTAATGTGTGGAGTATTCATAGAGTTCAATTACCTCCAACCAACTTCCATTGAACATGTTCAACTACTTCTATATGAATATATACATTATGAAATTATGGTTAGTATATATATATATATATCAATCCATTTTAAATAAATATAATTTATCGATAACTATAATTCATAAATTATCATTGATATATCCATATCAAGAGTTGTTTAATTTTTCCATAAAACATTCAATTGTGATGAAACATAAAATTCTACCATATCTTTCATCATAAAAATTCCTATTAATACTTTATATGATGCATTAAAATGGACTACATACAATTTCTACTAGAGGTAAATGTATGAAGTGGTATGCTGAATAATATTTTTGAATCCTTATCAATTCCCTTAAAGAAAATATCTTGAGGAAATTTGATGCCTTCCAAGTTAGATTGCTATGTGGATTGAAAAACATTGATAAATTCTCCAAAAACAATTAATAATATATTTCCAATGATATAAAACATCATATATCACCCACTAAGGTTGTTCTATGACAAAATTTAATATCCTGAGTCATTTATGTCGCCACTTATAGACACATTCATGAGATTATATGACCCAAAATGGACATTTTTAGATGAAATTGATACATATCAATTTTTTCAATCAAATCCTAATTATTTAGTGTATTCAATGCAATTATTATTTCTTATTAATTGACATAATTTCCATTTTAATGTATTAGAATATGATCAATAATAACTAACCCAAATGACCATGATATTCTCAAAATAATAAATTAATTAAATTAATGAAAATTATTTGGGAAATCATGAATAAAAAATAGATTAACTATATATTAATAGTATACATACCATGTATCGAATGATATATTGTTTGTATACTATAAAATGTAACCTAATTGATGATATCTAAAAAAAATTCAATCAGTGAACTGTATTGATCGCCAATCAATTGATGAAACATGTTTTCAATACTTGGTAGAGGATAATTGTTCTAAATTGTGATCAGGTTCTCCCCCCGATAGTCAATGAATAGTCACATTGATTAATCATTATTCATGAAATTAAATAAGACCACCCCATGTTAAAAAGATTTTATGAATAAATCCATTTTCAATATTCCCAGGCAGTTACTTCTTACATTATTACAACTCATTCATGTTCATTCTATATGAATACATTTACATTGGTGTAACACATGGAATGAGTGCTCTTAAGGACTCAACATCAGGATTCAATTGAATAAAAGTAAGATATAACAAAAAATTAATTAAAAACTCCCTCACACAAGGAATATCACTGTGGTTTATTTTTTCCCTCTCTATCGGAGATATAAACCAATTTCGAATGTGAATTAATTTCCAATAAATGGCTGAGTTTTCCACCAGAATTTAATATTTTTATTCACACTAATAGATTAAAATAATTTGGTTTTTAGTATCAAATGTGACATTCCATCACCATAAAATTATTTGGTCTATAAATGGAGAACACTAGCCCATTACTATAATAACATCAAATACAACTAGTGAGAGGTTAAAATATATTCAATGAAGAACATTCCCATAAAAATAAATAGGGATGATTTAGAAAAATGAGTTCAAATAATTCATTGATTATGGGTTTCAATTTAACATTTAACATTTAATAATTTATTTGGTATTTTGATACCCATAAAACGATTATAGATATAAAATATTGGGAAGATATAAAATTGGATTAAATATTTAATGTTAAAGATTTTATAGTAAGTGTAGCTTTAATCATTTCATTGTAAATCCCCTCATTAAAAATAGATATTTCATAATATTTCATATTTCCTCTCTTCCAAATAGATTTATGAAGTTGAAAATTATTATTAACTTTTAGATTTGATTATTGTTTATAACATGTCAATGTATTTTGTTTTAGAAATAGTATAGTATATTTATATATTTTATAGACATTTACCAATATTTTCATCTTCATTTAACTTAATCTCTTCATAGTGACTTCCATACACTCGATGACCTTCCATTACACATTTAAAAAATTATCTATTCCCTATAATAAAATTCCATCCAAGTATCCACCACACATTTATCGGGAAGGAATGATATCATTATTCTATCTATGGTTTTTATAATTACTGATTAATTAAATCCTAATTTTCTTATCAGACCCATTATATTTATAGGTAAATACAATCTCTTTTACAATTATGATATCACATAAAATTATAGCACCATTGCTAAAAAAGTTACTCATGTATAATTCCCTTTACCCAAATGTATTTATGTTACCCAATAATCGATCAATTTTACATTCATGTGGGGTGATAATTATAATAAACTACAATTAAATTCTCATAAAAGTTTTTAAAGAAATATTGATGTATACATCACCCTTATTAATTATTTAAAGGAATTACTCCTCCATTTTTTTATGAATATTATTTGGGATGCACATACTAAAAAATAATCTCTTTAACTTATCCCACATTATACAGTAAATTTATTAATATTTATTTGTATTCATTATATGATTCCACCACTAATAATATTAGACTTTAAAATGATAGTAATCCAAAATTAATTCTTTAGTCTCCAAACATTGGTTAATTGTGAATATCATTTACTTGGTACTATATATTTCACAGCAACAAGGGGATCAATGAATCCAAAAATTGATGGTAGAAATTTCATCAAGAATGAATCAATAGAGCATTGTTAACTCTTTTTCTCATTTTTATTTTCAACATGATTAATATCCTAAGAACATTGTGTCGACATAATAATTATAATATTCATTCCATATTTAATAAAAATTGGATTACCATGATGGAAAGAAATTTCATTGTCCATTTAATTCATCATTATCATGGTTAATTTGGTACATATCAATTGTCCAAAATCCAAAATAATAATGTATATATTAATAATCAGAGAGGGGAATGAAAAAAATAATGAAAATAACTTATTGGATGTTTGATTGATAATAAAATTCATTTAATTATATAACACTAATGACTCAACATATGATCTTCTTTATCATTATTCTAATCAATCGTAATTTGTCATAAAATTTTGATAAATTCACAAAAGATCCCCTCCGAGTGTCAAACATGGGGTACATAATGGCCCACTAACCTATATTAGTTGACAATCAAGTTTAACTCAATATTAAATTTTTAGTGTTATTACCACATGGTATAACTATGATATAGGAACATCCATTTGTTATATCCAGATAGGTATGTAATATCCTAGAAACCCCACATTCTATCTTGCACTAAAATTCTATTTTATATTCATATACATCTACATAGAATTATGATTATCCTAAGACACATCCATAGAAATATCCTAAAACATATCTCCATAGACATAGTTAAATGTTTCTTGTCCTATTTTTTAAAGGTTAACTAATTCTTTCATGTGATAAAACTATATCGACCCTTGATTTTAATGCACAAATATTACATATTAATAGTTGAATATTAATATAATTTTAAAAAAACATCCCTGATAATTGAAATGGTTTTGTGTCATTGTAGAATTTACACATAGTCCACATCATTCTTGAAAGATAATAAACATCTCCAATAAATAGCATCCAACATAGTAATCTTCGTAAACATATCATACATATATGTTTTATTCATAATCAGTGCAATGGAAAAAAATAAAGGATTAAATCAAATTCATAGTACTGGTAAATAAATGAGATATCAAAATATCTTATATATAATGTTATGATAACATGATAATAACATTTCAAATCCATATCATACATATCATAGATCATAATCATGTAACACATGATAAATCATAGTTCTTCGTAATACATGAATCATAAATGACATTAGTTAATTTAATCATTGAAAGAATAACATAAACAAATAAATATAGAAGAAACATAATTTTATAACATTGAGAAAAAACATAATTATATATAGGATCATTCATTATTTTAATGACATGAAATATGGTCCTTGAAAAAAATATTTAAATTAAAATACAGGTCCATGCATAATATTATGGTCATGAATACCAAGTCCATGATTAATATCATTTACATGATAACTGGGTTCATGTATCAAATTATGAACATGAAATAATGTTCCTTTATAACATAGGTTACTCACAAGTTATCCGTCTTTACTAAAATAATTCGAGGTTCATATAATTATTGGTTCACTCAACATTTTTTATAGTCAAGTTACCCATCATTGGTTATTCCATATCAACCATATAATTTTATAATATTACTACCATAATTTTTTATAATGTAAAAACATTCATATTTCAATATCAAAACCACACATTAAATATTGAATACCATACATATGTGTTCCAAAATATCATAAAATAATCATCATATCATAAAATCACAACCCATTAAAGAAAGAAAGATTTAAAAACTTTTCATCAATTCATAATAGACGAACCTCATATATTAAAAAGATTCCAATAAATTCAATATCATTTTTTCATACCATAAATTGGATGAAAAGGATTGAAACCATAGATTATAATTCCAGTAAATCTTATCTAACATCAAATGATCTCATATTATATATAAATTTACTATGAATGATATCTTGTACCAATTCTGAAGGAAAGTATGTTTTCCATTTTTTAAAAAATATTTCACATCAATTATTTAGAAAAATAAAGTAAATAATTATTTAAATATATTTATAAACTATTATGTGTTGAGTTAAATATTTTATTGTTCATAATGGTTGGAAATGTTATTCATGTTGTAGACATGAAAAAAATATTCCTTTTACATTTTTATTAAAAATTAAAAAGTGCATATTTTAGAGAATGACAAAAATATTTATATTAATTAAATATAAAAAACTAGTAAAACATATTTATAAAATTATTATTGAATATTATTTCCATTCATTTAAAAAAGTTTTTAAAAACATGTAAATGGATGAAAAATGATTTCTTATAGAAGAGGGAGATAAAGTAACTCTTTTAATCACATTCTTTTAGTCTTGTTAGATTATAATTGTAGGAAAATATGAGGAAAACATGTATTCTATTGAAATGAAAATATTATAAGAAAATTTATTTTAATATAATGATTATAAAATTTCATCATTAGAAGATAATTCACAAAAAATCACACTAAAATGAGATTGTATCATAAGAACTATACAACGTTGGTTATATTTTTTTTTGAAAAAAATTAAATAAAAAACAATTTATGGATAATTTTTTCCCATTATTTTCAAATTATGAATCAAAAATACAGTCATAGTAAATCTATACACCACATAAATGAAGCATTTGGAGAATATAGAATTTGTCCCTATGGAAATAAATGTGAGAAAAATATATTATGGAAGGTCTCAACATTTTTAATACACATTAAAACCTCTTGTATAATAAATATAGGTCTATTAGAAATATAATAAATTTCAATAATAATATATTTCATAAAATATATGATTTATTTATAACCTTTTTAAAATATTTTTTAACATTTACTTATTAAAATAATGACTTCGGTAATAACTACTTTATTTTTAATATCATTTTTATTTTAGTATTTTTGGTCATTATTTTCTTATTAATGTACCATAATATCTTTAATTATAAAATATATATAAATTTAAAATAATTTCATTACACATTTACCAAAATTTACCCAAAAAACTATAAGATTGGAAAATGAATTACACCATTCATGGATATAGTAGGTCGTATGTATATAAGAAATCTATTTACTTATTCATGATAAATGGTGTAAAATAATAGAAAATAATAAATCACATAAAAACAATTAAAGTTATGTAATAAATAATATATATATATATTCAGTAATTAATTTTTTATGACCATCCCAGTGAAAATAAAATAAAAAATGCATCGCATATTGTTTTGGAGGTGGTAGTCTACATCTATACTTGAGTGACATTATCTTTTATACAAAATATTGGAAGATATGAAGAATGTGTTGATATTATTACTAATTAATTATAATATTTTCATAAATGTCATAAAAATATGATAAGTAAATCATTATCTATATTCGTGAGAGCTTGTGATGGAAAACGAATCATATCGGTTCGTGGGGACATAATAAAGCATATACATGACAAGAGGTTTCACATCATATTGAATTAAATATTTTATGGATATAGGATATTATATTTTTATAAAAAAATATAATCATATTTTCATAATCTATTATATTATAATATTTTATTAATATTTAATGAGGTGAAAATAGTAATAAAAAATTCTTGAATATGAACTATACGTCTTTTGGGGACAAAATACACAGGTTTACCCCAAAATAATTCATTTTATACACAAAACATAGACAAAAAATAATTATATAGGGAAGTAAAGAATATATATAGGTATGTATGGGATGGTATAAATAGATTTATAAATTTTAGGAGGAAAATATAGGTAGTTCCATTTTATAAGTTATGGAGAGGGTACCCATGGAATTTTTTAAAATAAAATAGTGAAAACAAATATTAAACATTAAAGAACACACGACAATGGATGATTCATGAACATTATAAGAGAATAGGTCAAAAAACGGAAAAAAATAATATTTTTAAGTGTTATTAAGTCATTTTACCATTAATATTATTATATTACCCTTAAGAAACCTGTTTCAACCATAATAACAGTAATTAAATTTTTGTGTATTTACTATTGATTTTGAACAAATAATAATTTAAAATTATTATATTATAATAATTATTCTTATAAAAATTATTGAATTTTTTTTGAAATTCCATTAATATGTGTGGTAAATTAGTATTTAAAATTAATCATGTAGATGTAAAGAACAAGTGTCTTTCTAAAGAGAATATAATCATAAATATAAAATGATTTAATATTGAAATTGAAAATTATTTTAATTAAAATGAGATAAAATATCTTGATAATTATAAAAGTTGATGTAAATTTCATTTTAATTAATTTCAAAACAGGAATAATAATTTAAAATTCATTATACATAAAAAGTTAGTTTTAAATAAAAAAATTGTTTTTCACTATTTATTGAAAATTTTATCATTTCCAAAAAATTTAATAATAAAACATAACATAATTTTTAATTTGAATAATATGTTATTTTATTTGAATATTTTTTTAAATGTCTTATAAAACCTTTTAAATGTGTTTTCACAATAATTAAATGAAATTCAATTTTCAGAAATTTTTTTAAAGAATATAAGGACTATTAAATATTGATATATTATTTAAAAATATATGGTTTATATATACCAATTATATAAAATATAGTAAAAATTTGATTATTTATATTAATAATAAAAAATTTAATATCCACGTTATAATGATTACGATGAAATTATAGTATTAATAATATATAATAGTTCATTAAATATATGGTTTACGTGTAAACAAATATACTGAATAGATTTTTTTCATTATATAAACATTTAAAAAAACTAAGGTTGTTAGATATATATTGTAAAATATTAGAAACAATTTTAACCATGATTTAAAAGGAATGAAAAAATTTCACCTAAACCACATGTGGGGGAAGAATCATTCGGGAAATTTATAGTAATGAGGTAAAAAATTGATACAGGTTCATAAGAGATGGAAATATAGCTCAATACTTTCTTTGAGATATGAATTCTCAACATTTGAATGATATTAATAAATAGAATATGGTGATGAATAACCTTTTATATAATTATACAAATTTGGGGATTGTCGACATTTTTTAGTCATTATCCACATTAAAAGGAAAAGGTATGAAAATTGATTTAACCCTAGTAGACACAAACGAATAAGAGTAATAATTCTGTAACCATAGAATCTAAAATAATTGTTCAAAATGATATTGTGGTATTAAAATAATTATATACACATATATATAAAGTACATTGTTTTATTCAGTATTGTCTTAGAATTTACATTTAATTTTTTTTCAAAATCTATGTTATTATTTAGTGATAAAATTCTAAGGTGGAACTTGACTCGAAAGATCAGTGAGCCTATAATAAATTTTTAAATCTTTTAAGTTATATAAAATAACGTGCATTCATATTTTGGGAAGAATCAAAATGAGTTCCCAAATTAAAAATATGAGGGAACCATTGCATCTAGAATGATGCCATTAATGAAATTTTTCACAAAACATACTTGGGATTCCATTTAAACATGTGACATTCAAATAAAAAATAATGTGAAATATTATATATTAAATAAATATGGGATAATATAAGAATCCATTTAAAATCCATGAGATAAACATGTTATCCATCAAACATGAGTCACTATAATCATGTATATATAAAATACATGTAGATCTATAGCTTTAGGGAATATACATATAGGATATAAAAGGAACACTTTTTCATCAGATTATTAGATAAAATCATAATTATACATATCAAATTTTATCTGTATTAGGATATTAATAATCAACTACAAAATAATGAGAACTTACTCATTATCTGAGGTGGTTCCACATTAACATAATATTTAATATTTATAAAACCCAATAAACATAATTATTCAAAATTTAACTATTTTCATTTAATATTTTCATAAATCCATGGTAACCATTTTTTTAAACATTTTAAAATGGGAAGAATCAACACTCCCATACTAGAAAATCTAATTTCTAGTCTAAATCATCTTTAAATAATTTAATTTAACACAAGAAGTTTCATAAATGTGTTTGAAATAAAAAAATAAAAAAAACCCATATTCATTCCATCCATGATATAATTTAAAAAGAAATAAAATCTTTGATATCAAATAAATATCATTAAATAGTGATACCAATGATATTTAAAATAACATCTTGAAAATCCAAAATAGAACAATTATATAAAGACAAATATCTCTAAAATGCAGTAAATTAAATATCTATTGAGAAATATGGTTGGATTTAAATAAATTTTTCTCTATCTATCCCTAATCTTGGGAATGAATATTAATACCTATATATATACATACCTAACCACACTTTTGAGTTTTAACCCATAAAAGAAAAGAGTTATGATGGAAATATCATAAAAGAAACATATAAACCAATTGGAAATCAAAAAATATATCGAAGAGATATAAAATGAACATTATAGATATTACATGAGAAAAAGTGAAAAATCTCCTAGAAGATCCAAGAGAGTATAGTTTGAGCCAATGGTTGATTAGGATATGATTATAATTAAAATGTCAAAGGTTATTTTGGGTAATTTTCCATTTTTATAAAATTGTTATGGGTGATATGGTTATAAAGAGCGTTTAAAGAAAACATGAAATAACATTTCATTGGATACCATCCATTCAAAAAATGAAGTTAAAAAGTAACAAGGGGATAGTCACATGATTAAATATGTATACTTTTGTCATTGGATTATGTCAGATACCCGACCCCGTATTATTTAT
Organism: Viscum album; assembly: GCA_963277665.1. NCBI lineage: Eukaryota > Viridiplantae > Streptophyta > Magnoliopsida > Santalales > Viscaceae > Viscum > Viscum album. The sequence goes on along the minus strand of OY728128.1, from coordinate 2,101,258,610 downwards.
TGTTTTCCTTGATACATTAAATAATAAAAAAACTACGCTGAAGCTATGTAAAACTATAATGGAATTTACAAATTCATACATAACAGCTATCAAATAGTTACAATAAATATTATTATGATTTTTTGCTTGAATGATTTCTGGAAAATCAAAATTGACCCCCAAATCAAAAATTATTTCATAACATTAAAATATATTGACTTGAATAAAAATAAAAAATACATGTTTCTGAGAGAGAATCACTCTTTGAGATCAATATATACTATACCAATATGGTAAATAATGGAAAATGTAATAAAGAAGGTATTATCATCTTGAATACCCCAGAATCAAATAACCATAATATAACAGTTATATAAAAATAAACACTCTTATACCATCCAAAATACCCCCAATACAATTTCATAACACAATATTATATCAATCAAATTTCCTCGAATTCTTAATTAAAAAATCAAAACATTATGGCCATGTACACAACATGCCATGACCAATATAAAATTAGTGGATGAATAGAAGATCTAGAGTGGAGGTGATGTTGACACGCGGTTTCATCTATATCATCAATTCTAGGTATTTTCTAAATGTTGAAGACATCATACTAGAGTATTATAGGTGGAATCACTCTTGATTACACTGGGAGACTGAGTACTATAAATTCATAATTTACACATTAAATATTATAAAAACTGAGATACCCCCAATTCCTATATATCAATTAATATTATCAAAAATGATTATTCCCTATTGTACCCATAAAATGCCACCAATTAAATATATAAGTATATTATATTAATATATAATCAATGAAATAACATTATAATGAATTTTCCAATAAATATCATTAAAAAATTACCAGAGATAAATTCATTCTAGATATATTAAATTTTAGGAATTCATAGAGGAATATATAATTATAAGAATGTAAATGGAATATATTCGTAGTAACATGGGTAACAATATCAATTTTCAGAGTGGATTATAATTATATTAATTGGTTGTTAGTGACCCAAACATTGATGACATAACAAGATTAAAAAAATCAATGCAAGGATTCTTATGTAGTGAACAGGAATAGTGAATTAATAAATATACATTTTGATATTGAATCAATATTATAATGATATTGAATGAATATCATATATGATTCCATTACTATGTAAAAACATAAAACAATTTACAAAAGTGATGTAAACAAAACATTTGATTACAACATGGATGTATTAATTTAAAATCACAAAACAAGTTATGGAGGTCCAAAAAGTCCCCTATAAAATATTGAACTGAGCTGATTAGCTCAATCACATAAATATTGTAACACCATAATATATTATGATATAATTATTTTATATTAAAAACAATTTTTATATATTATGAAATAGACTACCTGGAGACTATCTGAACTGTAATCTAGTATACAGATTTTACATAGCTATTAAATTGGTTGGAATTAATTATACTAATAGAATTATGAAAAACGTACGTTTTAATCATTTATAAAATTAAAACATTTGTCATCAAAGAATTATTAACAAAAAATGATATCTTTTGAATGTACAAGTTATGATTATAAAAAAATTTCATGTACTATCTTTTTATCTTAATAAAATAAATTTATCATGATTGGTAAAATTTTAAGAGTAAGTTTATATAAAATATATTCTATCAAATCATTCAAATTTAAATTAATATTTTTTCTACTAATGGTATAAACATAAATCTATTTTTATCCATAAAATATATTTTTATAAAAAGGGAATTGCAGTATATTTTTAACACTTTTATTAAAAGGAAGATCAACTACTTTTATAATGTTAATAATGATTTTTTTCAATATTTAGAATTATAAGGGTAAAATAGGTAAAATTGGTCCCTTTCATTTTCATTATATATAAAAATTATTAGTGGTAATTTTTTTTCATCCCTGGAAAGGGTAAAATTGGAAAAATATGTTTTATAATTATGATAATTTTTTAAAATTTATGAAAAAGTTTATTTATACTATTATATGTGTGGTGTTTATTTAATCCATCCATTTATCATCAATATTGATACATAGTTAACAATATCATTGAATATTATATTTATATTATTCTGTTGAAAAAATAAAAAACATCATTATTTTAACATTAAGAACTCGAAACATTTATATAAGGATAAAATTAGTATATGTTTAGTTAGAAATGTTTTTTTGAAATATAATAATTTTCATTTTATTTTCTTTCTAAATTTTATTTATTGAATATTTTCCTTCCAATCTTTTGCAACATCTACATAGTACTGACAAAAATAATAAAAATAATAAAAGTTATGATTTTAAAAATATTAAATGTGTTAAAATTTAAATAATTTATTATGGTACATGAATTTTTTTTATATACAAATTGAATATGATGTAATTTTTAAAATATATTATAATATTCCCATAATTTTATTTGTTTCTTTTATGGCAATTTAAATTAATTTTTCAAAAATTGAAAATAATTATATTTTATAATATAAAATATTTTAATAAACGATTTCAAATTTAAAAATAAATGTCTTCTACAATGTGAATATAATATAGTTTTATATTTCTACAATGTTCCATTTACATGTTTTTTCAGTTATGAAAACATTATTCACTTTTAATGATTGAAATTTTTGTCAGTGTAATTAAGGTAATAAATGATTAACGAATGAGTCAATAAGAACTATAACGATTTAAATGACACCATAAAATATATAAATTTATTTTTTTGATTTTATTTATACACTTTTATATTTGAAATGTTATTAACAAAAAATCTAATTGCTTTTCTTTATAATGACCTTACTATATTTTAATCATTTATGAAATTCAAACTAGGTCATCTCCACATTACTAAAGGACACCCCTAAATTCACTTATTTATAGCACATTAAGCATTCTAGATTGAAAAAACCTATAAAATTTTATTTTATACCATCCAATATATGATCTAGTGATTTTTATATCTTCAGAAGTTCAACCCTAGTGATCATATGAAGATATCCAAAAGAGTTATTTTAAAAGAAGAGGGAATCACATTAATCGATCGTGTTATTTTTCATGTTTTCTATTAACTTAACTAGATACATTGTATTTAAAAAATTAATAAATTTAATGTCCCCAATATTATGGATTTTTTTTTGATAATTATTGTTCACTAACTATTTCATTAAATGTTATAAAATGCGTCACTCCATTTTACAAACTTCTAACCTTCTCTACAGAGAGATATAATTATTTTTACATCACTATAAATAATTTATGTTTATTATGATGGGTATATGTTTATATTAACTTGTATAGACATAAATATTCTTCTATAATTATAATATAACATCTATATTCTTACCATACTATCTTTTAGAAAATGATAATGCTTCTCGTACGTAATTATAGAAAACCTCCTACACAAAGTGTGAGATGTGTTTTTCATTTCATTTTTAATGTAAGGTAACAATTATAGATTTAATGAATATATTTCATAGATTTTATTAGATAATGATTCCATAAATATGGATCATTATTTATCATCATTAATTTTATTATTATAAAATTGAAATCAATATTCATTAATATGTAAGACCTACAATATAAATGCACTGTGCAATTCATTTTCTGGTCTTTGTATTTTATGTATGACTCTAAATATTTATATAATGAATATATATGTTATTTATATGATACTTAAAATAATATATATGATTTATCCAGGATCAATTTACATGGAATAACACATCCAAACTTACAATGAAAATTTTAATAAGGTGTTAAGAATAAATGGGTGTTTCATGTTAAAACTGGATTATATATATATGATGGTATAATTTTTTTAATTACTCCAATAAAAAATTATTTTAAATATAATTTCATTATATAAGAGGTTTGAATCATTTTAAAGCAATTCGAAATTCACATAAAGGGTTTTATATAAGAATGTAATCACTATTAATATTATTTATGATTATATTTCAGATGATATAATTTATAAATTATCCTCTCATAGAATATATGAATTCTATTATAAATTAAACATATATAGAGATTATTTTTTTCCTTTTATTAAAATTTATATAATTACTCATCTCACCTTAATAATTTTGTGTGGAAGTTCACTTTATTTATCTCTTATGTTGTAAATCAATTTTCGTCCACATCCCTGTAATCTATAAATTTTTTAGAAATTTTTTCATATTCTTATATAATGATTTTAATTTATTTTGAACCATATTTTATAGTTTAAAAACTAATTTATAAATGAATTTATTTTCATCATTTTTAATGTGGTTTTTTTTTAATTTTCAAAAAAGATTGAAAGGAATTCATTGTTTTTTTTATACACAAAATGAACAGAATTTTTTACTATCATGAAGAATCCATGCATTGATCAATATATTAGAAGACTAAAAGTTTCTATAAAAAATCATTAATATGTTAGAAATATATAGATGTTACATATATCATTTCAGTGTTAAACTTTTATTTATTTCTATACACTTTCCAAGTTATATTCTAAATAATTTTCTTCAATTATGAGAACCTAATTTTATATATTATACATTTATAATGAGGATATAATAAAATTATACATTACATATTAATTTTTTTGATGGATTATTATTCAGATGTAATTTTTTTTGTAACCCATTTTTTTAATGGGATATACTATACTAAAATGATGAAATGTTTACGAATTCCATTACCTATTTGAGGTTTATAATACTATGAAATTTCTATGATTCTTATTTCCATTAAATAAAATATCATATGATTAATAATTAATATTCCTGTAGAACATAAATATATGATGATCATTGCCATATGTGTGGGATCCAAATCATATATCCCTTTGTGAATTTGATCAATGTTTGATATCTCATGAGATAAATATGACTAAAATGGGTAGAAAACATATTTTAGTTTTCGACACTATAAAAAATAATTATCTTCAAGAAGAACCTTGAATAATATAATGGAATAATGAGTGACCGTATTCCAATATAAATTTTATCGATGTGAGCCTTTTGTACTATATAAAATATTTTCTATTATTATATATTTTTATAATACTTTTTCTATATGACTGTTTTATGATCTTGTGGAAAATGTTCCTTGATTACTTTATGATTCAAGTCTAATGAGATGCCTGAACTTATTCCATGACTCTTTATTATGATCTATAATATGAAGGGTATGGGTTTCCAATTTTATTATATTAATCTCATTCATTATAATGAATGTTATATTTATGTGATGATTAATATATCAATTTTTTTCCTTATCATGAATCAAATATCACAATTTATTTTTTCCTCTTTGCCTGGTTTATGAAGAAATATATTTAGTATGATATGTAAACGAAGGGAGGTAGTTATAAATAACATAGTACAAGAAAAAGTATTTCACACATGATCTAGTTGTTTATATACTGATGTATCTTAATATGATATAACGAGATGATTATGTTATATATAATTATGTAATAAATTTAATATTCATCTCATATGATATGATACCTATGTTTGAAAAGTATTGGTTTCTATAAACATCATGGATTGGGTTTAATCCCATGCCTTAAACATATCCTCTAATTAGATACAATTCATTACCTTATGATATAGTCTTATCTATTTTTTCAATACCATTCATCAAGTACTATTAGTTCAGATATATTTATTCCAAAATAAATGAATAAAACTTTATGGTATTTTAAATGTAATAGTGTTATTTTTTAAAATAGAAATTGTTGGTCAAATGAAATCATTAATGGATGATAAAAATCTAATGAATCAAAGTGTATGATATCATGAATTATAATATAAACACTTATAGTAACAATATATCATTATGTTACATGGTTAAACATATTAAATAAAATAGAATATATTAATATTAATAATATTCCTTCATATGTTAAAATGTATAAAAATATATTTAAAAATCATTCACTTATTGAAGTAATCACAAGGAAGAAATAATTTTAAATCATTTGTGTAAATTTTATTATGATAAGGAAATGAAAATATAGTAATGTATTACGCCATAAAAATGTACTATTGAAGAAAAATTTCAGAAATATATTTCTTTATAAATTAATGGTTTTTCATAATGTCAATGATACAAATAATTTTCAATAAAAAATTTCAAAGGGTTAAAAATCAATCAATTAAATTAAATTATCTTCAATGATTAACCATGAAAATAATTAAAAGGTTTAGAATAAAATTAACTTTGATAATACATAAATAAAATGATGTGTAATGAAATACAATGTTATTTTTTTAAAACATTATAAAAAAATCCCAATAAATTAAATATCAAACAGGAAAAATTTAAAATATAAAAATAAATAGGAATTTTTTGAATGAAAATATTAATTAATATTTAATTATTTAGAAAGAAGTTTTTTAATAACTAACAAGTAGATGGAAGGAAAATAAACATAGTATATTTGATAAAGACAATTAAAAATAAAAATTTTATTTAAAATTATTTATGAATCAGATATATAGAAAACGATGATGATATATATAAGTAATAAATAATACATCATGATGAATTAAAGGTGATTTTTATGGATGGAAAATACGTATAATTATCATTTTTGTTTAGGTATCGACTGTATCATGTAATCAGAATTATAAATATTAAAACCTCTCAAAATATTGGTAATTTATTAATAAAAATTCTATGAAATAGAAAAAATAATTTTTAATTTTTAATACATTAAATAATATTTTCCTAATGATAAATTATGTTTATAGCATAATGTATACACAAAAAATGTAATATTTTTAATAATAAAAAATATGTCTCTATAAATGTTAAGGGAGAATAAAAACTCTTAGTGACATCCCAATTTTGAATATATAAATGATTTATTATATTTTGAATATAAGGGGAAAGAGAAAACCCTTGAATAAATAATAAATAATATAACATAATTCCATTTGGAATAACATCAGTTATTAATAAATAAATAGAATAAAGTATATATTTATATTCAATAACGGGAGATTATTAGAAGAGAAAATCATAACCAAATTTAAAAAGTGAAATTTTTATGATTAAATTGAGATTAAAAAAAATAATTTTAAATGACCCAGACAATAAGAAATTTGATATTTAAAAAGGAATACTAATAAATATCAACGCAATTATGATTAGAAATATTTAATGTGAAATAGAGAGATAGATCATCAGAAACCCCCATGTATAATAATGCAACATTACTAAATTCACACAAACATAAAAAAAATTCATTAATAATCTATTATGTTAAAATATTAATATATGTTACCATTTTCATAAATCTTTTATATTCATTTATTATTTATTTATTATTTATTTTTATTTAATATTGATCATCGGTTGTTAGATGTTTAAATGGTTACTTATCTATTTCGATATAGATATATTGGTTATGATTCTATTCTCATGGGATCATCATCTACATAATCTGAAATTTACTATAATTTGGTTTTTGTACTGATTTATCATTTTTAATTATCATTCCACTAAAAATATTTGTATGGTTTTTTGATTTTAAATCAATAACACACATGCTTTCATAAATTTAATATACATTATTTTTATAATAACTAGGAGTGAGATATTAATACTATTGTTTCAAGACTAGGAAAAAAATTAATACCATATTAATATCAAATGATAGTAATAATTACATTTCTAGAAAAATCCATGACTAATAATTTTATAGATTCTGAAAGGAATATTTTTAAACAATCATAAACAATAACATGCCATAATAAATAAATGTGTAAGAATACGAAGTAGGTTTTTAATATAAAAAAGATTACATAAAGAATGGAATAACAAAAAATTTATTAAGGATATAAATTATATCCACGATAAAGTAGGATGTGAATATAAATTATAATATGATATCGATTCATTAGTGATAAAAAATAAATATTGTTATCTCTATGAAGACGTAATTGATGTAAAGGATTAAGGTCATTTTCAAGAGAATTGAAAAACAAAAATTTGTAATAGATTTATGTTAATATGAATATGGATATTTTATATTTATAAATAATTATCTCAACTGTTTTATATAATGTATATTTTAGGGGTTACTATTGTAAGTTATAATGTGTGGAATTTTTGGATATATTTGTTTTTTAGAGAATAATAAACGTTATTTTTAATGAAAAGTGGCTCAATAATAGTTTTCAAATCAGTAGATGACATAAATGAACTATTAATGTAATTATGAAATGATTTTTTTGAGATATTTTATAACTACATATCATAATTTAAACAAATTTTACAAAATTTAAAATTTTCTATGTTTACTTAATATTTTATTAGTGATAAATTTTATTTGAAAAATTGAATTTTACTTAATAACTAATTTTTTTCTACTAGTTTTATATTTTAAATGATTTTTATTAAATTCTTTATTAAAACTGATTTTTTATAATTTAATTAAATTCATGATGTATAAAAATAATGTTTATAAAAATATATATTTATGAATAATAATTTTCATATTCATATTATTTACTATTTAACAATCTGAAATAGTACCAACCCAACTCTAACTCAATTTAGTTTTTTAAAAATAAATATGTAATGTGTTTACATAATTTATAGTTATTTGTATCAAAATTTATTTTAGTGGATAGCTAATATGAATTAAAAAAACAAAAATTATTTGTTGATATATGTGATAAATCCCATGACACATCCACCATCTTCAATTAATCAGAATAGAAGAAATACATTATAGAATCAATTTACTATAAATTCATCCCCCAAAAGAATCTTTGAAATCATATAATCCATCTTCTTTAAAAAAATATCTGTATTAGGATTAATCATATGCATCCATTCATTTTTCATTTTTTAATGAAAAAATTACACACATTAGTCTGAAGATTATATATCATCTACAAAACTATTTATTAGATTATAATGTTGTTTCATTATAAACTATATTATGAACAAATCTCAACTTATAGATCAAAATCATAATGAAATTCAAAATCAAAATGAATCCATTAATCATTATTTATCCTTCCAAATACTACAAGACAATTCTTTATAAAAAATTTCAATCAATCACCTAATTTTAGGAAATTTATTCACTCTCAAAAAAATATACAAATAAATATGTATTACACTGGTAAATTTAATCAACTATATTAAAATATCATTTATACTTATATGAGAGATTTTAAAAATAAATATAATTTTAAGATTATTAGTTATGTATTTTTATATATTACAATAGTGATGGTATTAAAAAAAATCCTAATTTTCATATAAATCAATGGTATTTGTTATTTTTATTAAAAAATGAATTTAGTTCAATAATGAATTCATAATTTCATATTCACCTATTGAGATTTTATTTAAAAATCAATACCAATTTTTTTTCAAATATTAAAATAAAATAATCAATTTCTAAAGGGAGTGGTCAATGATTTATAAATTCCCATAAGTCCTCTTGTTTTTAGTCAGAAACAAAACTTGGAGTTTATTCACTAGTCTAGCATAATGATAAAATACTATTTTAACCATCTACATAATCCAAAACAAAAAAACATTATGAATATTTAAAAATAAAAATAAAAATCAATCAAAACATGATATTTCAGTGATTCAAAGAGTCACAACACTGAAAAATAATAAATATGTAAAATAATTAATATTTTATATAGGACAATTATACATCGCATTTAATTAATTTTTAAACTTTTATTTAAATCCACATTAAAAAATAATATTTATTAATATTTATATTTTATATGGAAAATGGGGTTTCAGGTTATCCATTTCTGTTGTAAAGGATTTCATAGTTTCTGTTATGAATAATTCCACACTAATTTTATGGTTCATTCCATCCAAAATGAATATATAATTAATAATTTTATTTTTACTAAAATTTAATTCCTTGAATACATAAAATCTTATTCCTAAATCCATTGATATATCTCTTCAAAAAGTCATTTCTTTAAATTTATAACACTATTGTGTTTATTTATATTCTCCACATTATCAATTTTAGAGTAGGATAAGTCATTATCCTCTCCCACTATAATTACAATAGAAATTTAATTATTTAAAAATTTCTTTGCTGATGTCATAATAAATATTATTTCTATTTTAGATTAGTCCTTGGGTTTTTGTATTCCATTAGTGTGGTGTGACATAAAGTTAAATTTAATCCATAATATATTTTTTACATTCGAATAACTTTTTATGAAAAAAGACATCTCAAATATATTTGAAATTTTATAATGTATGTAATTAATGAATAATATCTACAATGTAAATGTAATTATAAATTATAGAATATTTAATCTTAAAAATATTATATTAGTATCCATCATCATTCAAATTGAACTTATTATCATAATGAGTTTCAGTAATTTCATTTGATATAGAGGAACTAGAAAGACTATTTTTTCCTAACCATTTCAAAAAAACCATAATATTATCATAAATTAGGTTAATTATATGGTGTATTCCAAGTGTTTTTACCATATACCATGGTAAGGTCATAATATTTTGTTAATAATATTTATATGTTATGAATATCATCACACAGAAAATTTATTTTGAATGCATTATAACAATTTAAAATAAATATCAAATAATACATTGGTTTTAAAATATCCACCTCTAATAAAATATATATGAAAATAGTTTTTGAAAAAATAATTGAGGATGAATTAATTATGAGTGGAATGATAATAAATATTTATATAACAAATAGTTTAATTTAGTTAAAATTTTTAATAGGAAAATGTAAATGATAAAAAATCCCAAAAAACATGGGGGTAAACATTATATTCCATTTTTTTGGTTTTATTTTATCATCATTATAAAAAAAACAAACAGAAAGAGAATCATGATAAATAATCAGTAAAAATAATCCAATAAATATTAAAAACCCATTAAATTATAATAACTATCAATACTCATGTCTATGATGTAGAATCTAAAAAATTCATATGATAAGATAACAATAATAATCAAGGTTCAGGGAGTGGGTAACATGAAAATGAGTGTGAAGAGATAATCTAAGGAATGAATTTAAAAATATCTCCATGAGAAAGAAAATAAATGTTTCTTTTAATAATTATATGAATCCAGTTAGACATAAGAATAGTCAAAATTATCAATCCAAAAAATCATGAATTAACCATATTAGTATTGTATATATTAGGATTCATGATAGATTCACTTAAACAATATCAGTTTGTCATATAAACATCATTGTATTCCATTTTAATTTTTAATAATAAATAATATGTGTTAAATTTTGTTTTAATATATATAAAAAATATATTTTATTAAAATATTCTGTAATAGTGTTCAATTGATTTAATCAATACACAATTACCCAATATATTTAAAAAAATAAATGAAAAACACTTCTTTTAACCATTAAATAATTTTCTTTCATTATTAAAATAAATTATATATCAATTTTGAATTTTATACTTTTTATCAATAAATCTGAGTTAAAAATATTTGACTATTTTTTAAATTAAAGATATTTATTTTTTATAACAAATGAAGTCAACACAAGTAAAATTAATGAAAATTATTTCATTAAAAATAAATATAAAATAGAACTATTTTAATAACTTTTATTGTAAAAATAATGATACATTGTTTAAAACTAAATTAATTATAATAAAAAAAATTATTTACAAAATACATAATTTATATATTTTTATCAATTATATGAAATTAATTTTCAACCAGAAATATGATAATTGGTAATATACATAGCTACTGAAATACATCGTATAATTATCAAATAAGTACAATATTACTAATATTAGATTGTACACAATTAATATATTCTAAATTACAGAATAATTAATCTGAATAATTAATATTTTTTAATTATATTTTAAAATTAAATCAATATTATTATTATTCTAAACTATATAACTTATGGTCTCCTAGATTTGAATGTCTTTGGTAAAAGTGATCTAGGGGATTTTAAATTATAACTATATTTTTCAATTATATTTATTAAAGTAATTTATTTTAATAAATTTAAGGTATATAATCATCCAAAGTTTAAGAACTTATATTTCTGGTAGTATATGTTTTTGAATAATATTTTTAGTTACTAATGTGTTTCTGACATCATTCATCTATTATATGACATATTTTCATAACAATTTTGATGAAATTAAATATAACATTGGGAAATTTTAATCCTTTTATTTAGGATATTACATTCATAAACATTAAAAAATTTTCATCCTTAGAAATATGATTTATTTAAATGATTTAAAAAGGATAGTATACATAAATAATCTTGAATTTATTTATTCGTTCAATTGATAACCAAAACACAGTTTCTATTGTGAGAAAGTGATATGAATTTTTTCCTATATTATATTAATTGGACACTTCCATACGTTTATGTATGATTAATCCTTTACCCCATATAAATCATCCTATTGTTATTTTAATTCATTTTACTAGGTGACACTTAAATTATTATTTATAAGTAATTATTTGTTTTTAACTCGAAAATATTTAAAATAGAATCCTCCTAAGACACACATTTTATCATATTTAGTGTCTTTTAGAGTTTGAAATTGTTTTACTTATTAACCCTAAGATTTTACTTATATTGAATAATTATAGTATTATTTCCAACCCTAGCCCACATCACTTTTTACTATTTAGTTTTAAAATAATTATATTGTATTTCACATTCAATGTACATGTGGAATTATGTGTTTCTAATTATGGAAATAAATCAACATAGTCAATGTAATTAATAAACAATAATATCAATTTGAAGAATAATGAGATAATGAAATATGAATCCTAGGATTTCTAATTTAAATAAACATTATTTAAAACTTTTTTTTATCTATTGAAATTATATATATTTTGAATCTACCTTTGACACAATTAGTTCAGTAAATTCCACCATTTTATGACTTGGATTAATTTTCATTTATCATATTATTCTAGATGTACAAAATATTCTACTATTTAAATATATATATGTAAAAAATTAATCACCCATTAACTATAATCTTAATTTTTTTTCTAAAATTATATTCTTTTCATAGGAAATATAATAATAATTGTTCAAAACCAAAAAAAGGATTAATAATATTTAACATGAATTTTCATTAAAAATAACAAAAAATACAAGTAAATAAACATATTATATTATGTTATTTGGGTAATAAATTTATACAATTTTAATATAAATTAGTACTTAAAAATTTCACATAAAATTTACTAAACATTAATGCATCATAGCTATAGACCTATATATAAATTACATCAGAAATATAAAACATAAGATATAGTGAAATCATGTTATTAGTAGAGTGACTATAAAATTCACGGAGACACAATTATTTTTATAATAATATCATAATAAAACAAGAGACATGAACATGGATGGAATATAATTATTTATGGGAAACAGTCATTGGATTATATGAAATAGTAATACCATGTGATTTCATAACTATTGATCATGAATTAAAAAATGTATTTGTAAAATCATGAATGAATAAAATATAATGTTTAACAATGATTGAAATTAAAATAAAATAATCTTGATCCATATATTAATGATAACATAATGTGACACAATCATCTTCATTTAAATTCAATTCCTATTTCAATGAAAAATAATAATAAAATCATAACATTGAGTATTTCATTCAATCCACATCCCCATAAAATAACTTAATAAATTCACTCTACATATCATATTAAACATGTTATTTTATATACATCCTTAACTAATTAATTATAAATATTTAGAGTTCTAATCCCATTCATCACATAATAATAAAATATACCAAGACCAATAAATTATATATTATTTTACTTATTTGTTGACATTTGTTTATTTTCATTCGTTACATGATAAATTTCGCTGAATTTTTAGAATTCTATTGTTTCATTTTTTGATACCCATATGGTTAATGGTTAGTTCAAACTCTACTTATTTCTTATGGGAAACACAAATCATTGTTTAGATTCACTCAAAAAATTGGTGCATATTATGGAAACAAATATGGCCAAACCATTCAAAATCACGTTTTTTATCCTTTAAGTCTTGTACATAGAGCACAATGTTTATTAAATAGTACCGTCAAAGATTAATCCATATACAAATAATTAAATATTTAAATTTAACTTTTTATCATTATCTTATAAATTCCATTTTCTCGTAGTCACATTCCACTCATAAAACTCTCATTCACCTCCCCCACACTAAAATTTCTATTATCCTTGGTAATTAATTTTTTTCACATCTATTATATTTGGATTTCCGATGTTATCTAATTATAGATCCTCCCACTAAAACCCCTCTTAGAATTTATATTATTCTTTAATTGTATTGGTTATATAATAAATGGGTTTATCTAAAATAAAATATATATGGTGACATTTTGTTTATGAAAACTGCTGTAATTTTAGTTAATGATGAACGTTATGGATGAATTTCACTACTATGTACAGTAGATTTATCAGATTTTCTGTAGGATTCCAAATTTTTAATAAATTAATGAATAATGATTGGATATGTGGTTTGATATATATTCTAGTAATTATATGAATGTATCCATTCTTGATAAATTTTTTATGGGAAATTTATATGCACTAATTTTTCTTCAATTAAATACATGTTTCACATTGGTTCCAAAAACAAGAAATCATTTTTGAAATATCATGATCCCCAAATATTTATCAAATTAACTGATTGTTATTTAAAAAGGGATGCATAGGTTTATGAATATTTTTATACTCTTAAAAAGATCCATATCTTTCACGACTCGTCCTATGAGGCTCGTATCGTGCCAACTCCAAGCCCGCCATCCATAGGCCATGTGCTGGTGACTAGCCCCAAAGACGTAATTCCCTAAAATTGGGATGGCATTGCCTTTATAAATAGAATACACACACAACCAGAGTACAAGTAGAAGAAAACACTAAGTAAAAGATTTATAAGAAGTGTACTGAATGTAATGGGGGGACAGAATAAAAGCCCAACTGTAAAGGAAAACAACAACTGAAAGCAAGTACAACTGAAAAGGGACAAATAGATGAAAGGTGAAAGTAGCTCCTGGATCGTCCTTCGGGGATCCTACCTGAAGTGGAGGTACATATCGCCTCCACATCACTTCACATCTGTCAGACTCCACTGTGTACTGATATGTCGTAATATCCTCTTCCGGGTACCGTCCAGTCCGGACACCCGCGGCCTCCGTGATCGCTATCTTTCGTCTACATCCAATACAACGAGGTGCGGGCATTGCCCTTGTAGCTGTGAGTATAACGATACTCAATTGGGACCTCGAGACCCTCATGGTCTAACAAAATACAACATGTATAAACCACAATGTATGAAATCAATGGATAACCATTACTTAGATATATTCCCAAACATATATCTATGTTTTCATGTAACCGATCTCCATCATGAGGAAAACACAATGGTCATTGACTAAACTCACACCAGGATTTTCATTATCGAAACCATGGCTACAGGAGAACTCCTCCTTTATCAAATACAGTGGGCATGTCGCGACACTGAGGTGCTTCTCAATAACCTTGGACTGATGAGGTACTCCTCCTTTTGAGTACCACAGGTCTACTTCCGAAAACCAGGTGCTCCGTCTGTTGGGGGTTTGCCGCAAAATATCAGTGCTTCCCCTAATAGCCTAAAAAGGACTCCTCCTATCGAGTACCATAGGTCTGCAGCCAACTACCAGGTGCTCCGTATGCCATTTTTCTGCAGCCAAATATCGGGCACTCCCCACTAGGTTAGTTGAATCACTCGGAGTCGACTCGGTCATCCAATCGTCGAGTATGTCAGCTACTAGGTCTTTGAAATTTGTTTTCCCATCTCTAGGGGGATCCGTTCCAAGAGCTACTGGTTGATACTCCATGTTTCACAAAGTCTCACGTGGAAGTATCTTATAGGACCTCCTTGTAATAACGGTCTCAACACAATAGATGGTGTGTCAATCAGATGCCCAAAGGCGGCCCAGCCCGATGGAGCGGCCCGACTCGAAGGCGCTGCCCGGACCAAAAGTGCGGCCTGGCCCGGTTGGCTGGCATGTGGCCCAGCCCGGCTGGCCGTGGGGTGCGGCCTAGCGGGCCTTGGGGCCTGGCGCAACTATCCGTGAGGCCTAGCATGGCTGGTCGAGTGGCCTGGCCCAATAGTTCGCGCGGCCTGGTGGAATGGCCCGTGTGACCGGGTCAGCCATGCGTGGGAGGGGGTGCCCCACCCCTTACTATTCGAAATAGAACATGAGCCTATCAACAGTTATGGTAACTGTGGGACCCTTAGCGTCTCGCTAGTAGCGTGCACTAGCGGCCGCCTCAGCCAGCTCCCCTCCCAATTCCACTACGGCCAAAGGCTTCAGGTTTTCTATAGCACGGTGTGACGACAACTCACCCCTTCTCTACTGTCTCGACCCGCCCTGGCCATGGACCTACACAACTGGCGTGGTGCGACAACGCTGCGCCCCTCCGCCGTAGCCCATCCTAGCCTTGGCCTCCGATTGCCCTCTATGCTACTTGACGGGACCGCGCCCCCTTTGCTGCGACCCGGCTTGGCTGCGGCCCAACTCTCCTTCGTGTGGCAATATGTTGTCATGCTTTTTCGGTGACCCAGGGGTCTTGCGTTGCCAGTTTCCTCGCGGCCGACCCAACACCAGCTTCCATTTTTGACTTCCGTCCTCAACAAAAAACCAGATCAAAGGGAAAGGGTTGGCCATGTTGGTGTGGTCTGAGCCCCCCATGTTATGTTGATAACATTCTGCATAGCGTATACCAAAATATTAATGATGCATAATAGAAACAAACAACTCAAACCCCATACCATTATTGACAAAGTCGAGGGATGGAGGCGTCGTTTCGTCCACGTCCGAAGAGAAGATGCAGAAGTCAATGAGAAAGGATTTCGGAAATATTAGTGGAGATGAAGTCGTTGGCGTTCTTCTTGGGCAGTGGTGTTTCCTCTACATGCCCTAGTTGAATACAGAGAATATGAGGCTCGTCGTTCTTCGGTGGTGACATGCGTTCTTCATTGAGGGAATGAAGTACTCTCAATTCCCCCAAAGGCTCTTCCACTCCTTAATTATCCCAACAAGGATTCGGCCACCCCCACAATAATAATATATCACATATTATAATGTTGGCATAAAGAATTAACGTATTAAAAATCATTCCAAATTAATTAAGTTACTTTTCTTAATTAAATTGGAGGAGTTGACTCAATAAATGAAGGGTGTAGGTAAAGGGTTTCACCAAATTAATTGGGGTTTTAGTGGTCTTCCAAAATTAATGGGGATTTAGAAGAGTTATGAAAATTTTGTGGGCCCCACTAAATAAAATCCTTTGATGGGACGTTATGTGCGGGTGGCCCCCACCACTAACATCCACTTGGAGGATTTAACCACCCAAAAAAAAAAGTTAAAAACGTTATTTTTTTTAATTTAATTTAAAAACCTCAAAAAATAACATATTTTCTTCTCAGAATGCAACTACGGTGAAGGTCTTACTATGAAATAACCAACGCTACAAGTTGAACAGTGCCCTTGCAATTCGATTCCAAGCACCGTTTTAAATGTTATAAAAACCCGCTTGTATATTTACTGAATGTAGCCGAACAAAACTTTGAAAATTGATTCAGCGCACACCTGGCCTCAGAATCAAGCACCGTCAAAAACCTGTAGACTCATAAAATTACCATGTATTTTAAAAAAAATCCATGGGAAATCTGGGTCTTTATAATATCTTTTTCATTGTATAAATGTGTTGATAAAAATTTAAATGTTGTAAATTTTATGATGATTATATTATTTATTTTTAAATGTTTTCTAAATATCATTTCATTATATTTAATGTCATAAAATGACGTTTTTACTTTTAAAACTATTTTTAATGGGGGTTCCATTGAAAAATACAATTTTATTTATTATGAAATGTTTATATGAATTGCAATTGGATAATAATGTGTTATCTTTACCAAATTACTAGAAACTCATAGATTTATTTTTTTCATCATTGATGATGTGGGGATGAAACAATTATATTTGTTTAATGGTGAGGTTTTGGTTAATTTTCTATTTGTAATAATATATTGTTTATGATTCTGTTTTTCTTCACCTCATTTTATTGTCATCAAATGTAACAATAATCTTGAATAAGGGTCCATAGAAAAAAAATTATTAAATGTCCATTTAGTTATATAGTGTTCAAAAGGTGAATTTTATCTATATAAGTATTTGTTCCATTGTAATTCGATCTTGGGAAAGATAATTATTTAAGGATGGTTTTTGAAATATATCACAAGTAGTTCAATATAGTTATCATATTGACATTGTTTAAGGACATCCATATAAATCTTATGTTACCATGATACTTATTATTTTTTATTCTCTATGATGGTATTTATATTGTTATTCCTTAGTAATATTTTATCAATATATATTATCGAGAATGTGTTTTAAACCTTTTTAAATGATATTTTAACACTAATGTAATTTCACATTTTATTTAATGGTTCTATATACATTAAATAATATTTAAAATATAAGTAAACATTGGAGACTAGATTGAACTAGATATATTAAAAAAGTGTTTAAATGGAAATTATTTAGAATTTATTTTAAAATAGAAATGTGAGAAAAAAATTCTTAATGAATTTCAAACTGTAATGATATAATTTTTTTAAATATTATTAAAATATTTTAGGCATCAATACCCAATAGAATTTTTTATGTTATATATATTTTATTATAAATATAATATGGTTTTTTGTGGTGGTATTAAATCATAAAATTTAATTTTAGATTTTATGAATATTATATGAAATTTTTAGTAGATTTCACACTGAGGTTACTGGGTAGAGAACAATGTCTTCTTTTTATATTGTTTTTCATATGTTTAGAATCATGATTTTGACCCATTATATTTAAATGTTTTAATTAATTAATATTACATTGATTTATATTCATTAATATTCGGTATGTGATTGTTTTATGGTTTATTTTTATTGAGTTATTTATTTAGTGATTTTTTGTATATTTTTTATTGTTCAACATTATAACAGATGTGTAAGGCCCCTCCATGGTATGTTAGGGTTTTTAAAAAGTTTTTTTGGGATTTATTTATCACTGGAAATCATTTCTATTTAGAATATTCTACAATCCGAAACCTATATCTTAATAGTGGGGACCACGAATACCTTTTGTCCCAAGTCACTATTCGATAAAGGATCTAAATTATGTGTATCATAGGTTGTATTGTTAATTAATTTTATCAGTGTGATGTTCATATAATAAAAAATATTTGAATAATGTTATGTTTTCATATTTCAATGAAATTCCTCCACTTGAGTATATTATCTAGCCCAAATATTTTTATAATAATGGAAGAATCCAAGGTATATGTGTTTTTCTTTCTACTAATGATATTATGATACATTGATATGTTTTAGAATGATTAATGATTATATGTTTTTGGAATTAGAAAAACATATCTATTATAATTCTATTATAATTCTAATGGAGAACCTTACAAATGGTACTATATAGATGATGACATGTAATCATTCCCCTTCCAATAGTATGGATAGTTTAATGAAATTCAAATTTTATATAAATGTTCAATTTTTTATCTAGAGAGGGAATTATATTTTTTCATTTAATTATTATTTAATTATAGAAAATGATTCTATAAAGGGTGTTCATAGGTGAGGTTAATGTTTATTTTCTTATTAATAAGATTATCTTATATACTATGGGTATTTGGATCACCTCAATTTTTTTCATATAATGTTCTTGGTTTTTTGTGGGAAACCATAGATCACTTTCACCATTAACGTGTGACAATTTTTATTCATTTTATCTCTACGGTGAAAGTTTACAGACATTGTAATTTCCCCTAGGTCAGGTCTTGTTGGGTAAGACTGAGAGTTACGGAATATTTTTAAAACCCAATTAAGGTATTTCTATATAGATATATTTTTTAAAATATTATAGGTTATCAATAATTATCCATGTATACTATTATTCTTGATATTATTCTACCTCTATATTTTTTATTGTAATATTAAATCTATATCTATATTTTGATTTATTAAATTTTATGAGGAAAGTGTATTCAAACATTTTTACGTAGAATACTATTTTGGAAAAACATTATTTAATGATTTTACATTCCATTTATCTGTGTCATCATCATAAAAATACATTTTGAATTATTGGTATATTTCTTAAAACTATGGATATTTATATAGTTAACAACTTTTTAAATTTAAGTGTGTATATAATTTTTTTAAAATCAAATAAAAAATATATTTTTTAAATTTATTTTAATATACCATGAAATTTTTTTATTTTGTAATGATATGTATGGAGTATTGGGAGGATACATATTACGTATGTTTTATTAATTCCTTTTATGTTATAATATAATCTAGTAATATCTTAGAGGTGCTCATAATAGTTTCTATTTTTTATTAGATGTTATGGTGGTTCCCAAGAAATGAATTTATTATCTTTTCCATATATCTGGTTTATTGGAGTTCTCCATTTTCCATTTTATAATTTCTTCATATATTTCAACAAATATGATTCTATATAATTTTTATTTTTATGTAGCTTCAATATTGTTCCTTATTTTGTATTTCATTGATTTTAAAAATGTGATCTATGTTGTCAAATTATTATATTATTTTTCATTCTTATTAATTATCTGCTTTCCCCTTTATTGTTAATTTATTTATTTCATAGGACATAACCCTTCATTGTATGAGAGGAATATGATAATGGTAATGGTGGAAGTATGTGTGTACTTATTTATTTATCCACTAATATCATTCACATTGTGATTTTTTATTTATCTGTAACTATTTTCATAACATTAATGATCATAAAATCCCATTTAACGACATAATTAGATTAATTAGTGTCCCAAATAATGGGGTTTATTGGTTGGATATAGAAATGAATAGTTTTGTTTGTTAATGAAAATAAAAAGAGACTAATAAAATCAGTTCTCTGGACTAAAAATAAAAAAAAATTGGATAATTTAATGCATTCACATATCATGAAATGAACTAATAATCGATGATTAGGTTGTAAGGAATATCACATTGAGTAAATTTATATATGTTAATATCAATAATTTATCTCAATTAGTCAATTACAATTCTTTCAATGGAATGAAACCTAAAAAATAATTTTAAAACATATGGATTATTAAATTCATGTATATTTTTAGAAATGTTATTTTCATTATGAAAGTAAAATGTAAAGATGTATAATACTAAAAAAGAAAATTAATATATATGGGTTATTATTTAAATATTTTTCATTATCCATTAGTGATATTTTCTTACAAAAAAGTTACTAGTTACTTTAAAATATTATTATCAAAATTTTACCAATAAATTAATCACATTTCAAAAATATATAATATATAATTTAATATATAATATTTTAAATTTGGTAAAGGTGATTTGGATAATAAATAAATACCCAGATTTGTAAATTAATTCATTTTATTATTATTATTAAAAAATGTACGATTAAAATAATTTTAAAATAATATTTTTGAAAATTCAAATTCAGAAATACCAATATAGAGTGAAGAATATATATTTTTATTTCAACCTAAACATGATCAAATTTTTAGTAATAAATTAAATGCTATTTAAGATACATTATTCTTGGTTTATAATAAAATATAAATAAAATTCCATTTAAAATCTTATTTTGGATAAATAGTGAATAAACGAGTGTTCAAATAATGAAGTCGATACAAATTCATGTTATTAGTCATTAACTAATATAGAAAAAATGGTTGTCGGGGTGGTTTAAGTGTTGACGATATTTTAATAATTTTAATTTTCCTTTTAAGAGTTTCCCCCATTAGTATATGGACCCCTTTTATTATTTAAGATGAATTTATCCTAGTGTTTATGTAGTATTAAAAAAAAATAAAAAAATAAAAAATATAATTTAAATTAACCACAATGTTTATTTAATAATATTCAGCACATCCTATAAAAACTATTCCATGGTTTTATGAATATGTATGTGTCAAATATTTCCCACTATAATAACATGATAAATTAAAATTGATTGACCTTGTAAAAACCTAATATCATGTTCAACAGATTTTATATATGAATAAATAAGTGTCACATAAGATATTTAGATTATCTTTAACACATTCCCAGTTCATCATCAAAACATTTATGTGGATGGAAACACTATTTTTGAAAGTCACTACATATAATAATATAATCTTATTCCTAAAAAATTCACAGAATGTATTTTCTATATTAAGAAAATTTCCACAAAACATGGACTGTGTTACGCATCACAACATCCACATATTAGTTTGAATTTGGATTAATATTTTTTTGATCAAAAACTCAAAGGGTTAGGAAAGACAATAAATGTTCAATATATTCCCTTACATGTAAGTATCTTAATAATTGTTTTATTTAATTAATAACATATATGCTAACATTTAACCTAAAAACTTTTCATGGTATTTTAGTCTTCTCTTATCATTTATAAACAAGAAATATTCAGTATAACTATGTTAGATACCTACCCATCACTGATACACTAAATTTTATTTCTTTACTTAACTCAATGAAGATCTTTTATTCATTGATAGATCTTTATGATAAATATACATTTCATTTTCAATTGTAATCATAAACCTTACATATCATCAATTTCATAATTTCATTTATAGATCATATAAATTTAATTTATATATAATAAAAGTAATTAAAAATCCATATTATGTTATCCCATGATCATAATTCAGTCTTTTAGTGTGTATACTATATGGGTGTCTCTTAGAATCTCTATTTCAATTCTTATAAAATTCCCAGTGGAGGTACCTTCAGTTCCTTGTAATTATTTTGTCCCCAAATTGTTTCCCCGAGTAAAATACAAGGAATAGACTAATTTTATTTCTTCTCATATTATTTAATATAAATAAATATATAATATTTATCCATAAAGTGGCGTTGATTTTTTCAAAAAAAATATATAAACCAGATTTTTAGGTATACTAATTTTTTTAGTCTATTTAAATATATACTGTAACATCCCAAGTACATAAAGAATAATATATTTTTATATCTATGTCTATTTATGAATTAGATAGTGTTTTAGAGGCCTAATATGAGAATAAATCCAATCATAAGCATAGAATACTCTAATATTTTTAAATGATTGTTTTAGAAACTTTTAATGGAAAACATTTTTAAATATATATTTAGACATTTTTATAAGTTCTATTTGTCTATGTAAAATTATTCCTTAGAATTCAGACATTTAAATTTACCTTTGATAATTTTTTGGAATTTTTCTGACAATGTTCATTTTTTTTAATGAATAGTGAAAAATACTGCATTTTACTTTAAAACTGCTTTTTCATATAATTTTATTATATGGTTATATTAAAGTTTTCATTGTTTTTAAAGTGTAATTAGAATATATTTCCACCATTTTATCCAATGTTGGTTAGTATATGTAATTCCACTTTGAAATTGGACATAAACAATTATCAATCTTGTGATAGTTATTATTTTGTAAAAATATGCTATTTGTTTTGACAACGGGAATTATTTTTTAATTAATTACTTCAATTTTTGTGTTTGGAATTTGGGAAAATGGATTCCATATTTGGAATCAAAAGGAACAAATTATTTAATTAATATTTTTCTATTTCTGGTCATTATGAATAGTAACGACAGCAATTATCTTTATTTATCATGATTAATTAGTAACCCGATAGTTAAGGGTAATAAAATAATATCATATTAATATAAAATGACCCCAAAATGTGTCCAAATATTCTTTGTTGGGTCATGGACTACCATGGTATGCCTTGTTCCAACCATGGGACTCCATGGAATCACTTTAGTGTGATAGTGACCTTTTATCATATTATCTTTAAAGAAAGGGAAATATAACCAAAGTAGTAACACCTATGTAAAAAAAATTTAATTTTTTTTAAATAAATTATATCTTAGAATTTAAATAGACATTGTAAATATAAAAATATTTCCAACATCATTTTAGTTTTTTTATAATTTGTAGACATTAAATAAATACATTTATTTATGACACCATGATGATGGAGTGATAAACTCTTTAATGAATGATTTAAATAAAATGAAAAGATAAGGTAAATTCTAAGACATACACTTGTCAAAAGAAATACTGGATGGGTGGATTTCGAACCCTTATCACCTTAACTTCTAAATTTATCATATTGGGACATTTAAAATCTTAAAACCTTTTTATAATAAAGTAAAATTTCAAGACTTTCCAAAAGTGACCATTCTCTTCTCTTATAAAAGGCCCCCACCTCTACCCTCTTACCCATACCACTCAAGCCTTTGGATCGTCCATACTATGCTCCTATTATCTCTCCACATCCCTCTATTAATCTTAGAAGCCTCACATTTTTCATAAGTCTTCCCATGAAAGCCTTTAGCTCAAATCAAAAAGAGATACCTGATTTGGAGGTAATGTCTTCTCTTGAGTTTCATACTTTTATTTTTCCTTCTTCACTCCCATAACATTTTTATTATTTGATTCCATAACAACACCATTTTACTCAATATACAATAATGTTTTTATGAGGAGTATTTTATTTACACTTACACACACCTCTGTCTAATGGTTAATGAACATATTGTTTCTGTGGGTGGTGAATTACTGCCTCACGAAATGATGATTGTTCAATCTTATTCTTACACATATCATGGTGGCAATTATGATGACACTATTTTTATATATGATATATATATTATGTTTATGTTTACTTTATACATCTATATTTTCCCATTATATCATACCTTTTTGATTTCCATTATGGGTAAACACGATAATATCATTAGAGTAAGTGCAGACTACCACCCCCACAAAGTGATATGACTCATTAATACAATATGTGGTGCATATAAATGATCAATTTAATGATATTATATATGATAATATACTGGAATTATAATACTACTATATTTCATTATGTATTAATTCCATTAAATATGAAAAAGAAATGGAATTTGTGTTCATGTGTACGTATAACTTACCGTCTCCATGATCAGTGCATTTCATTTCATACCTCTAAATGTTTTTTACTATTAAAAATACATGTATATGATGGATATATATGATATATATGATATCCAAATCATGAATATCAATCTGGATATAATGAACCTTTGACCACATGAACAACATGTAATTATACGAAGTCCATTTTTGACATAAGTACCAAATATCGACCAAATGAACATTATTAACATAAATGATTACATATTGTTTATAACATAGAAATAAGTGATATAAAAGGAATAATAGACAATAATAAGGTTCTTAATCAGGTAGAAATTGACATTCGCTTATTATTTAAGAGATTAAAAAACGATTTAGTCAAGTCAGACACGAGGTAAGGGACTTAGACGCAATCTCCTTTCATTGAGGAATATTTTGTTTTAATACAATACATTCTTTTTTAAACTATATAAAAAACTTGGACTTTTAATTTCATT
Organism: Viscum album; assembly: GCA_963277665.1. Lineage (NCBI taxonomy): Eukaryota > Viridiplantae > Streptophyta > Magnoliopsida > Santalales > Viscaceae > Viscum > Viscum album. The sequence goes on along the minus strand of OY728128.1, from coordinate 2,101,233,015 downwards.
CAATGGGAATATTTTTCTATGAAGCATTTTACTAAATGACAAAAAGGAATGTTTTTTAACGTACGTGGTGACAACGTCCTTTCCGCTGCCACGAGTATTATTTGATCTTTGGCCTCCTCAAAAAGCAGTAATGTTTTTACAATAAAATAAATAACATGTACTCTATTATGTATTTTGGTATTGAAAATGGTTTTGATAATTGATTTTTAATGTCAATATATTTAACTTATACATTGTGATTGAATTGTGGAAATGTTTTCTTTCCTTTATATTTGTTTTATGTATTGTGATTTTATAATGGTACTTAGGAATTTGATGGGTGGTTACATGATAAAACAAATGACGGGTGGTTTCTTGAATTCCAGGATTGGTGGTTAGGTTATGACCTCTAATGCATTTGGTATGGAAGTCGGCTGTTTGGCTATTCAATTTGGTGACATGTGTGGAAGTTGACTGTATGGTTATTCCATTTAAGTATATGAATGTTCCAAGTTATTTTTATATGTTATGTGTTCATTATATTGGAATTATTTTGAGATGTAATAGTTATGGCCTAATTATCTAAAACTCTAAACCTTAAAAGATCTTCAATGTGAATTATTCTTTTAATTCAATATTTCGTAATGTTTTAAGTATGGGGCCTTATAGTTGGTATTAGAGGTCGGTTTAGATAACATTAGGAGTTATAATTCTATTAAATGATTATCCAAAAATAGTTTTTTACACATTATGATCAAATTGAAATTAAATATCATTTAAAGATTACCATGTTGCTTCGCCTAAGATATTTCTGTATTCAGAATGGATTTCCATAGAGGAAATTGAGAAGTAGTGCTAGGAAGGAATACAGAAGGAAATGACCTTCCAAATCAGCATCCTGAGATGGTCAGAATTAAAACTGAACATTTTGTTAAAGTAATGGCACATTTGACTCAAGAAATAAATATTGGTGCTATCCATGCATTAGATCAACCTGATCAGCCACAGAGGAACATGTCAGTAATGGTGAATTTTATGAGGAAACATCCCCCATCATTCTGAGGATCATCTGACCCCATGCTAGAAGAAGGGTGGATTAAAGAACGGGAGAATATTTTTGATGTCATGGGGTGTTTAGAACATCAAAAGGTTAGTCTATTTGTTTACCTTTTTGAAGGTGAAGCGGATCTGTGGTGGTCGATGTTGAAAAATATAAGGGATGGAGAAGAGATTGATGATCTTGAATGGGATTAATTCAAAGGTATGTTTCCTGAGAAATATTTTCCTAAGGTGGTTTGTCTTAGAATGGAAAATGAATTCCGAGACATGAGGTAGGAGGATGACTCAGTGGCTTCTTATAAAGCAAAGTTCACTCGACTGGAAAGGTATGATCCAAATTTCATATGAGATCATGATAGTAAAATCAACAGTCTTTATTCAGGGTTAAAGACAATGTTTTGAAGGTAATTAGCATAAAGTGAGTTCAAAATTTATGAAAAGCTTGTTTGATGTGCTGATAAGGTGGAAATGGAGTTTTCATGTGATCATGTGTTCTTTGAAGAACAACAAAATATGAGGCCCAGTTGGCAAGAAAAAGGAAAGAATTCATCAAATAATCCTAGAGGTAAGAAAACCAAATATTCATCCTTTGAGAACTATGGTAAAATGAATCCTGTATAATGATCATCCACGTCTGGAAAGTGCTTCTGGTGTGGTATGTCTGGTCATATTGCTTGTAATTGTAAGGAAAATGATCAAGCTGACAATGAAAATATAGCGGTAATATGTTTTAAATGTAATGAAATGGGTCATTGTGCAAATGAATGTCTAATGAAGAACTCAAATAAGGGAAAGTAACCAGACTACAAGGAGAAAGGGGTGATGAAATCCTTTGCAACTACTTCAGCAGATGTTGGGCCATCGAATAATGTAGTATCAGGTACATTATTTTTTGGTCAGATTATACCAATGTGTTTTTTTGGGGTCCGCGCATTCATTAATTTCATAGAATGTTTCTAGTAAATTAGGAATTACATCTCAATATATGAATCAAAAACTTATGGTAAAAACACGCGGAGGAAATATTGAGACAAAAAGAATCATAAGAACCTTCATGTCCTTGTTTACGGAAAGAATCATCCTACAAACCATTTTTTGCATCTAGTAGAGTTTGATGTTATTTTGGGCATGGTTTGGATTTCTGTTTATCATGTTATGATTCACTGTAGAGCTAATTTGGTTACATTTCATAAATATTTTCAATTTATGTACAGGAATAAACCATTTTTTATAACATATCAGGATGTTGAGAGACTATTAAAATATAGAAATGAATTTTACCTTGCATATATTGTTGAAAACAAAGGAATTGTTCAGTTTAATGAAGTGCTAGTGGTAAATGAGTATCTTGATGTTTTTTCTGATGAGTTTCCTGTTATTATATATGATCGAGAAGTTGAATTTATTGTTGAATTAGTTCCTTATTCTAAGACAATTTCAAAACCCCCTTATCGAATTGCTCACGTTGAACTTTTAAAGTTAAAGAAGTAATTGAGAATGTTATTAGATAAAGGTTTCATTAGACCTAGAACATCGCCATTGGATTATCCGGTCGTGTTTTTAAGAAGAAAGATGGTTCAATGAGACCAGGCATTGATTAATGAGCATTGTATAACATAACTGTTAAGAAAAAGTATCCTTTGCCTCATCTAGATTATTTTTTTGATCATCTCTAGGGATCTCATAATTTTTTGAAGATTGACTTGTGGTAGAGTTACAATCAGTTGAATATAAAAGAAGCAGTTGTTTTGAAGAAAGTGTTTCAGACTAGGTATTTCCATTTTGGATTGATAGTTATGCCTCTTGGGATAACCAGTGCACCTACTGTATTCATGGATCTAATGAATATAATTTTCCATGACTTCATGAATATGTTTTTGGATGTGTTCTTTGATGATATTTTGGTTTATTACAAAAGTAAAGAGGAACAAGAAAATTATTTAAGTGTTTTCTTCAAAACTGTAAAAGAAAAGAAACTGTATGGAAAATTAATCACGTGTGAGTTTTGGATACAAAAAATTTCATTTCTTGGTCACATTGTTTCAAAAAAATTCATAACTGATAATCCTGCAAAAACAAAAGATGTTGAAGAATGTCCGAGACCACACATATATAAAAGAGATCTATATTTTTCATGGTTTGGCAGGTTATTACCAGAGGTTTGTTGAAACTTATTCACAGTTTTCTATTCCAATGACTAAGTTAACTAGAAAAGGTGTTATGTTCATTTGGACCAAAGAATGTGATGATTGTTTTCAAGAATTGAAAAGAAGACTGGTGAATGCACTAGTTTTGGCACTACCATTCAGAAACGGTGAGTTTGTAATCTATAGTGATGCTTCATTGAAAGGAAATGGTTGTTTCCTCATGCAGAATGATCCGATAATGGATTATGGTTCATGTCAGTTGAAAACTCATGAGTTAAATTACACTACACATAACTTGGATTTAGCTATTGTTGTTTTTTCATTAAAAATTTTGAGGCATCATTTGTATGGAGTAATGTGTGAATTATATACTAATCACAAAATTTAAAAGTATATATTCAATCAGAATTAATTGAACATGAGATAGAGGAGATGTATGGAATTTATCAAGTATTAAAATTGTACAATTCATTACTATCCTGGAAAATCAAATAATATGGATGATGTTTTGAGTAGAAATTGTATATATCCATTAACCATGCTATGTTTGGAAAAATATCCTTTGGTTTTTGATTGGATGATCTTTGGAATAGAAGTTATTGGTGGAAAAAGTTATTCTATTTTTTTCAGGTGTCAATAAGATAATCCCTATCAGACAAAATTAAGAAAGCGCAGAAGAAATAAAATGGGTTAAGGAAAAAGGTCGAGCTAGTTCTGAAGAGTAAGTTACTAGAATTTAACATTCATAATGATTGTGTTTTGAGGTTTGGGAAGAGATTAAGTGTTCATTGTGATTCACAGTTTAAGAATGAGTTGTTATGTGAGGCTCATAGTTCCTCGTTTTCAGTTCATCCTAGCAGTACTAAGTTGTACATAGATATGCGGTAGTATTATTGGTGGTATGGAATGAAAAAAGTTATTGCTTATTTTACTATGAAGTGTTTGACTTGACTGCATGTTAAAGAAGAGTGGAAGTTATAGAATGGGATTCTTCAGTCATTACTTGTTCCATAGTGGAAATGGGAAAATATATATCCATGAACAACGTTGTGGGATTACCAAAGACATTTAGAGGTAATAATGCAATCTGGGTTATTGTGGATCGAATGACTAAATCTTCTCATTTCGTTTTTATTCATGATAATTTCTCTCTAGATCAACTATCTAGGTTTTATTCTAATTATATATTCATGTTATATGGAGTTATCCTCTCCATTGTATCTGATCGTGATCCCAGGTTCACTTCTAACTTTTGGTAAGGCCTTAAAAGTCATTGGGTACTGAATTAAATTTTAGAATAGCTTTTCATCCGCAATCAGATAGATAGTCAAAACGAACAATTCAGACCTTGAAGGATTTGTTACAATCTTTCACAATGGATTACCCAGGATGTTAGGACCAACATCTTTCTTTGGTTGAATTTTCTTATAACAACAGTTTTCATTCCAGTGTACAGATGGCTTTTTTGGAGGCATTATACGTAAATGGTGTCGATCTCTAGATTTTTGGGATGAAGTAGCGGAAAGGATGCTGATGGGACCAGAATTGGTAGATGAGATGGCTGAATATGTTCAATTGATTCAGAAGTACATAAAAATAGCTCAGAGTTGGCAGAAAAGTTATGCAGATAGCCGGAGGAAGGATCTTTTTTGAGGTAGGTGATCATGTTTTTCTCAAAGTTTCTCCATGGAATAGTGTGATGCATTTTGTCAAGAAAGGAAAGATGAGTCCAAGGTTCATTGGATCTTATGAAATCCTAGATAAGGATTGATCAGTTGCACATAAATTGGCATTGCCTCTATGTTTTTCCTAGGTACACAATGTTTTTTGTTTTATTAATGTTAATGAAGTACATGCCATATCCATCTCATGTTTTGAGTCCAGAGGTAGTTCGGATGGAATAGAATCTATCATATAAGGAATAACCGGTCCAGATTCTTGACCATAGAAATAATGTGTTGCAGAATAAGATGATTCATCGAGTAAAGGTTCTATGGAAAAACAATATAGTTGAAGAGGCAACACGGGAATCTAAAAATGCTATGAGGAAATAAATACCCCCACTTATTCAATAAGTAAATAAATTGCGGGGATGCAATTTTCTAAAGGGGGAAGGATGTAATATCCCAATTATGTAAAGAATAATAGTCTTTCATATCTATGTCTATTAATGAATTAGATAGTGTTTTATAGCCTTAATTTGAGAATAATTCCAATCTTAAGCATATAATACTCTAATATTTAAAAAACTTATTTTACCACCTTTGGATGGCGAACCATTTTTAAATATATTTTTTGATAATTTTATAATATCTATTTGTCAAAATAATCTTATTCTTTTGAAATGGGACATTGAAATATACATTGTACAATTTTTCAGTATTTTTCTGACAATGTTCATTTTTTTAATTAATATTGAAAAATACTACATTTTACTTCAAAACAGCATTTTCATATAATTTTATTTTATGGTTAAAATATTTCTATAATTGGTTTTAAAGTGTAATTATAATATATTTTTAAAATTTAATAAAGTGGAAGTCATTATAACTAATTTCACATTGAAATTGGACATAAAAAATTATCAATCTTTTGATAGATATTGTTTCTTAAAAACACGATATTTGTTTTGACAACGGGAATTATTTTTAAATTAATTACTGCAATTTCTGTTTTTGGAATTCAGATAAATGGATTCCATATTTAGAATTATAAGATCCAAATTCTGTAATTAAGACTCTTTTTTTGGACATTATAAATTGTAACGAAATAAATTATCTTTAATTATCATGATTAATTCGTAACATGGTAGTTAAGGGTTATAAAATAATATCATAATAATATAAAACGACCACAACATGTCTCCAAATCTTCATTGTTGAGTCCTGGACGACCATGGATTTCCTTGTGACAACATTGGGACCCCATGTAATCACTCTAGTGTGATAGTGACCTTTTATCATATTATTTTTAAAGAAAGTGAAATATAACCAAAGTATGTAACACCAATGTAAAAAACATTTAATTTAGTTTACATAATTGATATCTTAGAATATAAATAGTCATTTGAATGTTAAAAATATATCCTACACCATGGTATTATTTTTTAATTGTTAGTCATGAAATAAATATATTTATTTAGGACACCATGATGATGAAGTGATTACCTCATTAATGAACGATATAAAAAAATTAAATGATAATGAAAAATACAAGACTTAAACATGGTGACAACCTATTGGATGGGTATATTTCGAACCATTATCACATTATCCTCTAAATATATCATCGTTGGAATTTTAAAATCGGAAAACCATTTTATAATAATATAACTTTTTAAGACTTTCCAAAAGTGACCCTACTCCCTCTTATAAAATGCCCCCACCTCTACCCCCTTACCCACACTTCTCAAGCCCTTGGATCGTTAAACACATAATCATATTATCTATGCACATCCCTCTCTTACTCCTTGAAGCCTCACATTGGGAAGATGTCTTCCCGTGGATGTTTTTGGATCAAATCAAAATGATTTACCTGATTTATAGGTAATGTCTTCTCTCGAGTTTCTTTCTGTTATTTTTCATTCTTCACTCCCCCTAACGTTTTTATTTTTTGATTTCATACCAACGAATGTATCCTAAATATACAATGATGTTTTTATGAGAAGTATTTGGTTTACACTTACACACACCTCTGTCTAATGGTTAAAGAACATACTGTTTCTAGGGATGGTGAATTACTGCCTCACGAAACGATGATTGTTCAATATTATTGTAACACCTTTCATGGTGGACATTAAGATGACAATATTTTTTATAAGATATATATTTTATGTTTATGTTTACATTATTCTTATGTATTTTTCTTTTATATCATACCTTTATGGTTTCAATAATGGGTAAACACGATAATCTCATTGGAGGAAGTGCGGGATACCGCCCTCTCAAAGTGATATGAATCGTTAATACCATATGTGGTTGGTTGCGCCCAAATTTTCCCTACCGGTAAAATCCATCGTTGAATTACATGTAGGGATCGAATCCACAGGGACCGAAGAAGAAACCTTGAGACACTAAGATTGGATACGGGATTGGCTATGTAGTGGCCAACATTGGATTGAATTGATTTGAAGAAATATTGATTTAATTTAAAGAACAAAACAAATAAAATTACTTTAATTAAAACAACTAATTAAGTTTAGTCGATCCTAGGTTGTCTCTTGGGCTTTATTGGATGTATTTGTTTTTCATTTGATTTTCTGTTCATCGGTTCAAGAGGTATCCATTAAATAAAATAATAATCCCTCAATATCATTCTCTGATTTAATCCATACACAATTTCATGGCTAATCACCAATTCACTTTGAGGATCAATTAAATGAGCACTCCAAGGAATTGGTTCATACTAGCACTCAGAATATGTCATCGTTAAAGTCGGGGAAGACAAAGAAGAAGATAAATCAAAGAATGGAACTCATAAAATAAAGAACAACTTTAAGAATTTAAGAGCATAAAATAATATTCAATCCAAATCATGCAAATCCCTAGGATAAACCCATAAAAGGATATCCCTCCATTAATGCTATTCTATCAATGGAAGCGGGTAATTGACTTAAGGAAGCGGGATTGAAGAAGAAAAAAAATACATTAATCAAAATGAACACTCCACTGTTGTGTGATGAATTCACAACTGCGGCTATGAATAAATTAAAACTACGATTCAACGGTATCAACGTGTGAATAAAAGGAAAACAAAATGTGAAAAATAATAAATTTTATTAAAATACTAAATGTGAATGAAAAACTTACATTAGAGAAATTGATGATGCCATTACAAAGCGAAAGCGGGAAATTACAATTGAAAGAAAAACTTGGATTCAAAGGAAAATGTTAGATGACAATTCCATTCACCAACATCTCCTTATATAGGAATATTAGGAGCCTTAGTTCCATCCCCCACAATCAATTCACCTCCCAACAATTAATAGAGTCAAAACGAGGGTGAATAATCAAAATGAAATTGACGTTACAAAGTTGACCACAAAATCAGCCAGATTCATCCTCCATTTGGACGTGTGCGTTTGACACTTCATACTGCCAAATTTGAAGGGGTCATAAATAGAAAATATATTCTCCCATTTGTATTCTAGATGCTCTAACAAATTCAGGAAATTTTTCTTATCCATATGGATGTTATGGTTGAAATGGTGGTATGGATTTCTGTCCATTATTGTTGGGTCCACCATTTAAATCTCAACTTCAGGTCCATTTATCATCATGAAAAAATCAGAATTAGCACTGTCCACAGTTGAATAAAATGATCCTCATATTTGTATATTTCCACTGTATAAATTTGAGCTTCATTGGGCTTGGTTTCTGGGCCCCACATTTGTTTGATGGGCCTTAGGCCCATTATGCTTTTTCCAGCACGTTTCTGCCTTCAGGTGAAACATTCTCCTCTTCCATTGGGATTCATCCATTGGACCTAAAAGATAAAATGCTCCAAAAAAAGTGATAAATAATATCCCAAAATTTAAAATTCAGAAAATCAATATAATGTTGTCCACAATTAAATGAATTATTGGGCCCAAATTTTCATTTTAAACATGAATTGCATTTTTGATAAGAAATGAAGTTCTATTTAAGTAATGCACTAAATACAATGTTTATGAACATTGGAACAATGAATATAATGATATTAACAATTAATATTAGCCACTTTCAGTGACTAATGACACCCCCCCAACTTGAGTTTTGCTAGTCCCGAGGAAAATAAATTACAAATATGAAATTCAAATACCCTTTTCCAAAAACATTTTAATACACATTGCTCACCCAAATATCTAATACCAAAATTATTATGAAAACCCATCAAAATCATTAAAAACAAGCTATGTCCATAAGCATATTTCAATCCCAATCCCAATCCATTGTTCAAATTCATCACCACATTTAATCCAATTCCAATTAAGCATGATAATGTGGTGTGCATCTTAAAAGATATGGGGCCCATTTTATTATTCAGGTGGAAAAAATGGAAGCACTAGGTGGGAATCACATTAAACCTTAAAATGAGTATCCATTTTTTTTGATTTTTTTTCTTTTACCACAATAGATATGAAAAGACTAACTCTGGGAAAGAAACTAGGGAGTCACGATGCCCAAGTGCCGGACGCCACACATATTGTCAATTTCATGCTCTACAATAGAGATATAAAGCCTAACTCTGGGTATGAAAACTATGGAGTCACGATCCCCAAGTGCCGGACGCCATGCATTTGGACAAAACATTGCTCTATGTGGGCATTTTTTTTGTTTTTTTTGTTTTTTTTTGTTACTCAAAATAAACTAAAAGTGACCCTAGAACCCTATGCTATAATGAAAGGGACCTGAGAACTCAAATTTACACCCACAATCCAGTAGACGTGCATTGTGAAATTTTTATTAAGAGGATGAAAATGTAAACATTGAAAAATCACATCGGACAACCACACTTTCTAAAAACTATGATCATGAACATAAACTTGCATTAAAATCAGAATCAAGGCATAAAAATTATTTGATATCCAATTTTATAGTTTTCAATGTGTGTTATCATGTTCAAGGTTAATGGAATTTTTCTTTTCATGTATGTTTTTATTCACAAAAAATTCATTTTTTATCTCCCCCCAAATTAGAATAACATTGTCCCCAATGTTTAAATAAAAGAAAAGTTAGAAGGGGGTAGGAGAGGAGTTCACAGAAGAAATTTAAAATGAAAATAATGGAATGAAGTCACTTGGTGGTTGATGATGATAGTGCATGCCATAGTCTCCCTTAAATCCTAGATTTGAGTCTCAGCGGCTTGTATGGTGGTGAATAGATTTTCCTTATGGCTTACGACATGTCCTTTTATTTTTTTAACCTATAAAAACATATAAATAAAAAACAAAACAAAATAAACTGATGATACATTGTCTTCTTTTTATTTTCAGGGTAATGTATTACTCATAGATCACACCACGTGACACAGATGAATATGGCGCTCACCATTCATACCCATCCTTACTAATAAAAGAAGAACATGCCAACAACTTATGGTAATTTATTATATGAAAAATAAAATGATTCAAAATTATTGGAAACATGAAAACCATGGGTTGCCTCCCATGCAATGTTTTTTTAACGTCGTTGGCTCGACTTGTACCCCCCAACTTTTCCAATTCCAACTTTCAAAATTTTAATTAACCCATCTTTCTCCACTTCAACAAGATTTAGATTGATTGTTTTTTTGAAATTTGTTTCATATGAAATACTATTTTCTACAATGATTGGTAAAATCCAAGGAATATCTATAATGGTTGATCGAGTCGTTTCTATAGTCTTTCCTAAGACACCAAGGATCATTGCTACATTATTGATTTCATGATATGGATGAATTACAACTGAATGGTCTTGTTTGTACTCTATAAAGGGATAATTTAGTGGGGATAAAAGGTTCATAATTTTGAGGTTGGGTTGATTTAATTTTCCTAAAAAATATTGGAAATTTGAAAAATAACTTTCTTCTTTTGAAATAATATGTTCATTTTGAAATTGTGATTCCTCCTATAAATTGTCCAATTAAATGTCAAGAATGGGTACATACTCAATTTTTGTAATTTCTCCTAGTGTTTAAATGATTTTTTTTTCTGAAAATTTATTAATGGAGTTATATTCAGGAAACTCAATCCATGATGTCAAATTTTCCTCTTTTTAATCCAAAAAATCAATTTCCTCCTGATTTAAAGACCCTTTAAAAACTCCATGATCCTCTCCAATTATCCCGAATCCTAAGGTTTGTTCTTCAATAAATGGATGATGAGTTTTTGTGTTACAAGATTGTTCTATAAATATTGAGGAAAGGATTTTTTAGTGGGAATGGGGTCCACACAAGTTTTAATGTTTTGTAGTTCTAGTCTAAAACTTGATACCTCTGAATTTATTTTTTCAATTTGTTCAAACAATTTTTGATGAATTGTTTCAGGATTTGGATTGCTAGATATATGGACATCATTAACTTCTTCATTATTCATCTTTTCAATCATTCTTGATAGGTATAGAAATTGATCTTTTAAACATTCATCATTACAAATTTTGTTCATGTTATCGGGGGTGGGGTATTCATTCAAAGGTTGATTAAAAAAGGTTGGTGATTCCCAATGTGGATTTTCAAACTGATTAAATCTTGAGTTTGTGAAGGAATATTGTTGATGATACTCCATTGGAGTTGAATGAAATTTGGATTTGGATTTTTTTGGGCACATGAAAATAAAAAGGGGAAAAGAAAAGAGAAATATAGGTGAGAAAAGAGAAGTTAGGTGAGAATAGAAGGTCAGTCTCTAAGAAAACTTACTTGGGTCCCCGGAAACGGCGCCAAAATTTGGTTGTGCCCAAATTTACCCTACCAGTAAAAAGAGTCGTTGAAGTACAAGTAGGGATCGAATCCATATGGACTGAAGAAGAAACCCTGAGACACTAAGATTGGATACAGGATTGGCTATTCAGTGGCCTACATTGGGTTGAATTGATTTGAAGAAATATTAATTTAATTTAAAGAACAAAAAAAATAAAATTACTTGAATTAATACAACTAATTAAGGTGAGTCGATCCTAGATTGTCTCTTGGGCTTTATTGGATGTATTTGTTTTTCATTTGATTTTCTATTCATCAGTTCAAGAGGTATCCATTAAATGAAATAATCCCTCAATATCATTCTCCAATTTAATCCATACAAAATTGCAAGGCTAATCACCAATTCACTTAGAGGATCAATTAAATGAGCATTCCAAGTAATTGGATCGTACTAGCACTCAAAATGTGTCATCGTTAAATTCGGTGAAGACAAAGAAAAAGATAAATCAAAGAAAGGAACTCTTAAAATAAAGAACAAATTTAAGAATTTAAGAACATCAAATAATATTCAATCCAACTCATGAAACCCCCTAGGATCAACCCATAAAAGGTTAGCCCTCCATTGATGCTATTATATCAAAGGAAGCGGGTAATTGACTTAAAGAAGCGGGATTGAAGAAGAAATAAAAAAACATTAAACAAAATGAACAGTCCACCGTTGTGTGATGAATTCACAAGTATGGGTGTGAATAAATTCACTCTAAGATTAAACGGTGTCAACGTGTGAATAAAAGGAAAACAAAAAGTGAAAAAGAATAAATTTTATTAAAATACTAAATGTGAATGAAAAACATACATTAGAGAAATTGACGATGCCATTACAAAACGAAAGCGGGAAATTACAATTGAAAGAAAAACATAGATTCAAATGAAAATGTTAGATGAAAATTCCCTTCAGAAACATCTCCTTATATAGGCATATAAGGAGAATTAGTTCCACCCCCCCCCCAAATAAATTCACCCCCAACAATTAATAGAGTCAAAACGAGGGTGAATAATCAAAAGGAAATTGATGTTACAAAGTTTACAACAAAACCAGCCAGATTCATCCTCCATTTTGACGTGTGCGTTTGACACTTCATACGGCCGAATCCGGAGGTGTCATAAATAGAAAATATATTCTTCCATTTGTATTCAAGAATCTATCAAATATTCAGGAAATTTGGCTCATCCGTTTGGATGTTATGGTCGAAATGGTGGAACGGATTTCTGTGCATTAATGTTGGGTCCACCATTTAAATCCTAAATTCAGATCCATTTATAATCATGAAAACTTCAGAATTAGATCCGGCCATAGTTGAATAAAATGATCCTCATATTTATATCTTTCTACTGTATAAATTTGAGCTTTATTGGGCTTTGTTTATGGGCCCCACATTTGTTTGATGGGCCTTAGGCCCATTATGCTTTTTCTAGCAAGTTTCTGCCTTCAGGCGCAAAATTCTCTTATTTCTTTGGGATTCATCCATCGGATCTAAAAGATAAAATGTTCCAAACAAAGCGATAAATAATATCCCAAAATTTCAAATTCAGAAAAAGAATATAATGTTGTCCACAAATAAATTAATGATTGCGTCCAAATTTGCATTTTAAACATGAATTGCATTTTTTATGAGAAATGAAGTTCTATTTATGTAATGCACTAAAAACAATGTTTATGGACTTTGGAACAATGAATATAATGATATTAACAATTAATATTAGCCACTTTCAGTGACTAATAAGTGAAATTTATAATGGATGGAGTGAATGATATTATATATGATACTATACTGAAATTATAATACTATTATTTATCATTATGTTTTAATTCCATTAAATATGTAATATAAATGTAAGTAGTATTCATGCGTATGTACGACATACCGTCTCCATAAATAGTGCCTTTAATTTCTTACCTCTATATGTTATGTACCATTATAAATACATGTATTATCGATATATATGATATATATGTTATAAAAATCATTAATATCATTCTAGATATAATGAACCTTTGACTACATGAACAACATGTAATTATAGGAAGTCCATTTTTGACTTAAGTACCAAATATCAACAAAACAATCATTATTAACTTAAATGATTACAAAATATTTATAACATGGAATAAGTGATGTAAAAGAGAAAGTAAACTAGAAAAGGGTTTTTAAGAAAGAATAAATTAACTTTAGTTTATTATTCAAGAGATTAAAAAACGATCGAGTCAAGTCAAAAATGAGGTAAGGGACTTCGTCTCAATCTCCTTTCATTGAGGCATATTTTGTATTAATACAAGACATTCTTTTATATGCTGTATAAACACCTTCGACATTACATTTCATTAAAATTGAATCATTTTCTATGAAGTGTTTTACTAAATGACAAAAAGGAATGTTTCTTTTAACATACGCGGTTACAACAATCTTTCCACTGCCATGAGTATTATTTGATCATTGGCTTCCCCAACAAGCCATAATATTTTTCAAAGAAAATAAATACCATATATGTAACATCCCAAGTAAGTAATGAATAATATATATTTTTATCTATGTCTATTAATGATTAAGATAGTGTTGTAGAGGCTTAAAATGAAAATAAATACAATCTTATGCATGGAATACACTAATATTCTTAAAAGATTGTTTTACTGCCTTTTGATGGAAAACCATTTTTGAATCTATCTTTTGACAATTTTATAAACTATGTTTGTCAAAATAAATTTATTATTTATTATTGGGACATCAAAATCTACCTTGTGTGGATTTTTGGTATTTTTCTGACAATGTTCATTTTTTAATGAATAGTGAAAAATACTGCATTTTACATCAAAACTGCTTTTATATCTAATTTATTTATATGATTAGATTATGTTTTGAATTGTTTTTGAAGTGGAATTAGAATATATTTTTACCATTTTATCCAATGGTGGTCATTAGAATCAATTTCACTTTGAAATTAGACTTAAACTGGTGTCAATCTTTTGATACTTATTGTTTTGTAAAAACACGCTATTTGCTCGGGCAGCGGGAATTAATTATTAAATTAATTAATGTGACTTATATGATTTGAATTTTGTAAAATAGACTTCATTTTTGAATTCGGAATATCAAATATAGCTTAGGGTGAATTTTTGATAATTTTCTGAAAAACTTCAATTTTTGATGAATAGTGAAACCACTAAGTGGTAATCAAGCAAACTGATTTTTCAGTTAAATGAAAGTTTACCGCTAATGTGTATTGAATTTTGAAAATCCGACATACATGGTTGTCATTAAGAAGTAAAATTTGGTTCAATGAGATTATAATAATTTTTTGGTGAATAGTAACTTATTAAGTTCTTAATCGCGATTAGTGGTAATTAGGGTAGTTTAAGGTATAAATAATGATTTAATAATATGAAATGACCTAGACACATGTCCCAACCTTATTGGTTGTGTCATGGTCGACCAAGACAAGCCATGGGTCAACTTGGGGACCCCCTGGAGACACTTTGGTTTGGAAATGACATAAATAACTTTTTATTAAATGTTAGAGTAAAAAATGACACAAACAAGAAATGTTTTACGGAAACAATTTTTACATGGGGTTATAAAGATCAGATTTTTTATTATAAATATTCAATGGAAAGATAAAAAGATTTCCTACATCATAGTATTTTTTTTATAATTTTTAGACATTAAATAAATTAAATTATTTATAACATCATAATGATGCAACGATGACATCATTATCTGACGATTTTAATAAAATGGAATGATAATGTAAAATCTATGAACTACACATGGAAAAAACCAATTGGATGAGTGTATTTCGAACCCTTATCACCTTATCCACGAATTATATCAATGTGGGACCTTTTGAAACCGAAACACATTTTCAAATAAAGTAATATTTCTTTACTTTCCAAAAGTTCCCCTCCTCTCCTCTTATAAAAGGCCCCCACCTCTACCTCATTTCACACACTCCTCAAGCCATTGGCTCGGCCAACCCCTGCCCATTTAATCTCTCCACATCCCTCTCCTAATCCTAGAGGATTCCCTTTGGGCAGAATCCTTTAAAAGGAAGCCTTTAGGCTCAAATCAAAAGGAGTTACACTTTTAAAGGTAATTCATTCTCTCATGTTCATTTGTTTTATTTTGCTTCTCCAACCCCCTAAACTCTTTTTATTTACTTATTTTGTAACAACACCAGTATCTTCAATATACAAGTATGTTTTTATAATATTTATTTGAGCTACACTCTCACACAACTACATCAAATGGTTAAAGAACATACGGTTTCCGTGGATGGTGAAATTCTGCCTCCCGAAACGATGATTGTTCAACACTCATTTAACACCTTCAAAGTTCACCATTATGATGTCAACATTTTTATATATGATATATAATATGTTTATGTTTTCCTTAAGCTTCTGTTTTTTTCATTTTTGGTATACCATTATGGTTTCCATTATGTGTAAAAACGATATCTTCATTTTAGGAAGTGCGGACTACCGCCCCCTAAAAGTGATTTGATTCGTTAATACCATATGTGGGATGTGTAAAGGATAAAGTTAATGATATTATATATGTTATTATACTGGAAATATAATATAATCTTATATGATTATGATTCCATTCCAGAAAATATGAAATAGAAATGGAAGTAGCGTTCATGCATACGTACGGCTTACCGTCTCCATGAACGGTGCATTTCATTTCTTACCTCTAAATGATTATGTAATATTATAAATGCATGTATGTACTGGATATATATTTCATATATGATATCTACACCATGAATACCATTATGGATATAATGAACCTTTGACCAAATTAACAACATGTAAGTGTAAGAAGTCTATTTTTGACTTAAGAACCAAATACCGACAAAATGAACATTATTAACTTAACTGATTACATGATGTTCATAACATGGTATAAAAGGAATAATTAACTTGAAAAAGATTCATAATCAAGTAGAGATTAACTCATGTTTATTATTCAGGAGATTAAAGAACGGTCGGGTCAAGTCGGATACGAGGTATGGGACTTCGTCTCAATCTCCTTTCATTGAGGCATATTTTATTTTATACACAACTTTCTTTTATACGGTGTATAAACCCCTTTGACTTTTACGTTTATTCAAAATGAATCTTTTTTATACGAAGAATTTACTAAACGACAAAAGGGAATGTTTTTGTCGTACGTATGCGGCGACAACGACTTCTCCGCCGTCGTGACCGTTATTTGAGTTTCAGCTTCCTCTACAAGTCATACCCTTTTTTTAAATGAAAAATAAATACCATTTTTACTTTGGTATTAAAAATGGTTTTCATAACGTTTTTATTATATCGATGTGTTGTATTGATATCTTGTGATTGAAATGTGGAAATTTTATGTTTCCTTTATGCATGTTTTATGTGATATGATTATGTTATGGTTCTTGGGAATTATTATGAAGACGGGTGGTTCCGTGATAAACTAAGGGCGGGTGAGCCCGTTATAGCTCTCCAATGCATTGGGTAACGCGAAGGAGTGATACGTTAAGGTTTCTTTGAAGATATTTTAGGGAATATACTGTGATGGGTATTCCAAACGTAACCAAGAGGGTTACTCCCTACGTAAGAATGTTATGAATGCCTCAAGTTACCTTTATGTCTTATGATTTCTATGATTTATTCATGATTTTATGAGGTATGTTAAAGTTCCTATGTTTTATGGGTAAAGTATGATTTCATTCTTATGTATATATGAACTCATGTTTCCTTTCCATGTTTTTTTTATAACTCATACTGAGTTTTTATGCTCATCCCAAGTTTTTGAAATGTTTTTCACAGGTCAAGGGAAAGGTACATGATAAGATGATAGAGTCAAGGATGTGTCAAGAAATAATCCATGTTTTATTTTAAATGTGTTACCATTGATGGGAATGAATAATACTATCTTTATGTAACCACTTTGTTTATATGTGGATTGTAATGCATGTTTTATGATCTAATTCTCTAAAACTCTAAACCCGAAAAGATCCTCAATGTGTAATCTTGTAATAACTCAAGATTAAGTAAGGTTTAAGGCTGGGGCCTTATAGTTGGTATCAGAGGTCGGTTTAGATAACTTTAGGAGTTAGAATTCTATTAAATGATTATCCAAAAATATTTTTTTTCGAAACGATATAGCATTTAAAGATTACCATGTTGCTTCATCTAAGACATGTTTGTTCAGAATGGTTTTCCGCAGAGGAAACAGGGAAGCAGTTCTAGGAAGGAATATAGATGGAAATAACCTTCCGAATCAGCATCCAGAAATGGTCGGAATTAGAACTGAACAGTTTGTTGCAGTAATGGAGCAGTTGACTCAAGTGATAAATGGCGGTGGTATCCATGCACGAGATCAGCCAGATAAACCGCAGAGGAACATGTTAGTGGTGGAACATTTCATGAGGCAAAATCCACCATCATTCAGAGGATCATCTGACCCTGTGCTAGCTGAAAGGTGGATTGAAGCACTGGAGAAAATTTTTGATGTCATGGGGTGTTCAGACAATCAGAAGTTTAGTCTTGCTATTTACAGTTTGGAGGGTGAAGCAGATCATTGGTGGTCTATGGTTAAAAATATCAGGGACGCCGATGAGATTGATGCTCTTGACTGGGATGAATTCAAAGGTATGTTTCTTGAGAAGTATTTTCCTAATCCTGTTCGACATAGGATGGAAAAGAAATTCTTGGAATTGAGGCAAGAGGAAGACTCAGTGGCTGCTTATGAAGAAAGGTTCACTCGATTGGCAAGGTATGCTCCAAATTTTATCCAGGACCTTGATAGTAAAATCAATCATTTTTACTCAGGATTAAAGACAAAGTATCGAACGACATTAGCTTCTCGTGAGTTTAAAAGTTATGAAAAGCGTGTTCGATGTGCTGAGAAGGTGGAAATTGAGTTTGCCGATGACCAAGTTTTCTATAACAACAAGCAGAAGAAGAGACAGAGGTGGCAGGATAAAGGTAAGAATTCTTCAAAAAAGTCTGATGGTAAGAGAACTAAGTTTCCAGTTTGTGATAAATGTGGCAAAAGGCATGCTGGGGAATGTCTTCTGAATTCTGGGAACTGCTACCGATGTGGTAAGATGGGACATAAGGCTCACGATTGCACTGAAAAGGATCAAGGTGAAGGTAAGAACAAATTTGATTTACAGTTAGTGAAATGTTATAAGTGCAATGAGATGGGTCACTATGCAAACGAGTGTCCGACAAGGAGCTTGAGTGATGGGAAGCAGTTAGACTACAAGCAGAAAGGGGTGGTGAAATCCTTTGCAACTACTTCAACAGATGTCGGGCCATCAAATGAATTTGTATCAGGTACTTTGTTTGTTTTTTCAGATTATGCCAGTGTGTTGTTTGATTCGGGGTCTACACATTCTTTCATCTCTGAAACCTTTTCTAGTAAAATGGGAATACCATCTCAAGAAATGACTCCTGAACTTTTGGTAAAAACACCTGGGGAAATGTTGAGGCAAAAAGAATTTATAAGAATCTTCCAATCCTTATCTATGGAAAGAACCTACTTGCAAACCTTATTGTTCTACCTCTAGTAGAGTTTGATGTTATCCTGGGTATGGATTGGCTCTCTATCTACCATGCTAAGATTGACTGTAGAGCTAAAGAAGTTTCTTTTCAGAAAGAATTTCAGTTTTTTTACAAGAATGAACCCTTACTTTTGATAACATATCAAGAGGCCGAGAAACTTGTACAAGATGGAAATTAATGTTACCTTGCACACGTCGTTGAAAATAAAGGAACTGTTTAGATTAATGACGTGCCAGTGGTAAATGAGTATCCTGAAGTTTTTCCTGATGAGTTGCCTGGAATAATACCAGATCGGGAAGTTGAGTTTACTGTTGACTTAGTTCCTGATGCTAAGCCAATTTCAAAACCCCCTTATCGAATGGCACAAATTGAACTTTTAGAGTTGAAGGAGCAATTGCAAGATTTATAAGAGAAAGGTTTCATTAGACCTAGCACATCACCATGGGGTGCTCCTGTTTTATTTGTTAAAAATAAAGATGGTTCTTTGAGACTTTTCCTTGATTATAGAGCCTTGAATAATATCACTGTTAAGAACAAATATCCTTTGACTCATATCGATGATTTGTTTGATCAGCTCCAGGGAGCTCAGTTTTTTTCAAAGATTGACTTGAGATCGGGGTACCATCAGCTGAAGGTAAAAGAGGCAGATATTCCGAAGACAGCGTTCCGTACGAGATATGACCATTATGAATTTGTAGTAATGCCTTTTGGGCTAACCAATTCACCTGCTGTATTCATGGACTTAATGAATAGAATTTTCCATGAGTTCTTGGATAAGTTTGTGGTGGTTTTCATTGATGATATTTTGGTGTTTTCTAAAAGTAAAGAGGAGTATGAAAAACATTTAAGGGTTATCTTGCAAACCTTAAATGAATAGAAACTGTATGGGAAATTCAGCAAGTGTGAGTTTTGGTTGCAACAAATTTCTTTCCTTGGTCACATTGTTTATAAAGATGGAATAACTGTTGATCCTGCAAAAACAAAAGTTGTGGAAGAATGGCCAAGACCCACAAATGTAACCGAGATTCGTAGCTTCCTTGGTTTGGCGGGATATTACCGAAGGTTTGTTAGAAATTTTTCACGGTTATCTAGTCCAATGACTAAGCTAACTCGAAAGGGTGTTAAGTTTATCTGGACAAATGAATGTGATGATTGTTTTCAGGAATTAAAAAGAATATTGGTGAATTCTCCAGTTTTGGCACTACCTTCTAGGAATGGTGAGTTTGTTATATACAGTGATGCTTCATTGAAAGGACATGGTTGCGTCCTAATGCAGAATGATCAGGTAATTGCTTATGCTTCACGACAGTTGAAAACTCATGAGGTAAATTACCCTACACATGATTTGGAATTAGCTGCTGTTGTTTTTGCTTTAAAAATTTGGTGGCATCATTTGTATGGAGTAAAGTGTGAAATATATACCGATCACAAAAGTTTAAAGTATATATTCACTCAAAAAGAGTTAAACATGAGACAAAGGAGATGGCTGGAATTAATCAAGGATTATGATTGTACAATTCATTACCATCCGGGAAAAGAAAATAAAGTGGCTGCTGCTTTAAGTCGAAAAAGTAATGCTTCATTAACAATGTTGTGGTTGGAACGTGATCCTTTGGTTAACGATTTGATGAACTTTGGCATAGAAGTTTTTGGTGCAGGAAGTCCTTCTGTTTTGTTTCAGGTATCAGTGAGATCATCTCTATCAGATAGAATCAAGAAAGCACAGAAGCAAGACAGTGAGTTGCAGAAAAGGGTAGAGCTGGTTCAGAAAGGTAAGTTGCCTGAATTCAACATTGATAATGATTGTGTTTTGAGATTTGGGAAGAGATTGTGTGTGCCTTGTGATTCACAGTTGAAGAGAGAGTTGTTATGTGAAGCTCATAGTTCTCCGTTTTCAGTTCATCCATGAAGTACGAAGATGTATAGAGATCTGCGGGAGTATTACTGGTGGGATGGAATGAAAAGAGATATTGCTGATTTTACTGTAAAGTGTTTGACTTGTCAGCAGGTTAAAGCAGAGCGGCAGTTACCAAAAGGGATGCTTCAGCCTTTACCAATGCCAGAGTGGAAATGGGAGAATATATCCATGGACTTTGTTGTTGGATTACCGAAGACATATCGAGGTAATAATGCAATCTGGGTTATTGTTGATCGCTTAACCAAATCTGCTCATTTCCTTGCTATACGAGATACTTTCTCTCTTGATCAAATTTCCCGTTTGTATCTTAAAGAGATAGTCAGGTCACATGGAGTTCCTCTCTCCATTGTATCGGATCGTGATCCCAGGTTTACTTCTAACTTTTGGAAAGGCCTTCAGAAGTCGTTGGGTACTGAATTAAATTTTAGTACAGCATTTCATCCTCAATCAGATGGGCAGTCAGAACAAACAATTCAGACATTGGAGAATATGCTACGAGCTTGTTCTATGGATTATCAGGGAAGTTGGGACCAACATCTTTCTTTGGATGAATTTTCATATAATAACAGTTTCAATTCCAGTATACAGATGGCACCATTTCAGGCATTATATGGGAAGCAGTGTCGAACTCCAGCTTTCTGGGATGAAGTGGGTGAAAGGAAGTTGATGGGACCAGAATTGGTAGAAGAGATGGCGGAAAAAGTTCAGCTGATTCAGAAACACATGAGAATAGCTCAGAGCAGGCAGAAGATTTAGGCGGATAACCGGAGGAAGGATCTATCTTTCGAGGTAGGTGATCATGTTTTTCTCAAGGGTTCTCCTTGGAAAAGTGTGATGAGATTTGGTAAGAAAGGAAAGCTGAGTCCAAGGTTTATTGGACCATACGAAATTCTGGAGAGAGTTGGATCAGTTGCATACCGAGTGGCTTTACCTCCGAGTTTATCTCAGGTACACAATGTTTTTCACGTTTCGATGTTGAGAAAGTATATGCCAGATCCATCTCATGTTTTGAGTCCAGATGTAGTTCAGCTGGAAGAGAAACTATCTTATGAGGAAAAAACGGTCCAGATTCTTGACCACAGGGAGCAAGTGTTACGGAATAAGGTGATTAAGCTGTTAAAGGTTTTGTGGAAAAACCACATGATTGAAGAGGCAACATGGGAATCTGAAAATGCAATGAGGGATAAGTACCCCCATTTATTCGATAAGTAAATAAATTGCGGGGAAGCAATTTTCTAAAGGGGGGAAGTATGTAACATCCCAAGTAAGTAATGAATAATAGATATTTTTATCTATGTCTATTAATGATTAAGATAGTGTTGTAGAGTCTTAAAATGAAAATAAATACAAACTTATGCATGGAATACACTAATATTCATAAAAGATTGTTTTACTGCCTTTTGATGGAAAACCATTTTTGAATATATCTTTTGACAGTATTATAATCTATTTTTTCAAAATAAACTTATTATTTATGATTGGGACCTCAAAATCTAGCTTGTGTGAATTTTTGGTATTTTTCTGACAATGTTCATTTTTTAATGAATAGTGAAAAATACTGCATTTTACATCAAAACTGCTTTTTAATCTTATTTATTTATATGATTAGATTATGTTTTGAATTGGTTTTGAAGTGGAATTAGAATATATTTTTACCATTTTATCCAATGGTGGTCATTGGAATCAATTTCACTTTGAAATTAGACTTAAACTGGTGTCAATCTTTTGATACTTGTTGTTTTGTAAAAACACGCTATTTGCTCTAGCAGCGGGAATTAATTATTAAATTAATTAATGCGACTTATATGATTTGAATTTTGTAAAATAGAATTCATTTTTGAATTCGGAATATCAAATATAGCTTAGGGTGAATTTTTGGTAATTTTCTGAAAAACTTCAATTTTTGATGAATAGTGAAACCCCTAAGTGGTAATCAAGCAAACTGATTTTTCAGTTAAATGAAAGTTTACCGCTAATGTGTATTGAATTTTGAGAATCCGACATACATGGTTGTCATTAAGAAGTAAAATGTGGTTCAATGAGATTATAATAATTTTTTGGTGAATAGTAACTTATTAAGTTCTTAATCGCGATTAGTGGTAATTAGGGTAGTTTAAGGTATAAATAATGCTTTAATAATATGAAATGACCTAGACACATGTCCCAACCTTATTGGTTGTGTCATAGCCGACCAAGACAAGACATGGGTCAACTTGGGGACCCCATGGAGACACTTTGGTTTGGAAATGACATAAATAACTTTTTATTAAATGTTAAAGTAAAAATGACACAAACAAGAGATGTTTTACGGAAACAATTTTTACATGGGGATATAAAGATCAGATTTTTTATTATAAATAGTCATTGGAAATATAAAAAGATTTCCTACATAATAGTAGTTTTTTATAATTTTTAGACATTAAATAAATTAAATTATTTATGACATCATAATGATGCAGCGATGGCATCATTATCTGACGATTTAAATAAAATGGAAAGATAATGTAAAATCTATGAACTACACATGGCCAAAATCAATTGTATGAGTGTATTTCGAACCCTTATCACCTTATCCACGAATTATATCAATGTGGGACCTTTTGAAACCGAAACACATTTTCAAATAAAGTAATATTTCTTTACTTTCCAAAAGTGCCCCTCCTCTCCTCTTATAAAAGGCCCCCACCTCTACCTCTTTTCACACACTCCTCAAGCCTTTTGCTCGGCCAACCCCTGCCCATTTACACTCTCCACATCCCTCTTCTAATCCTAGAGGATTCCCTTTGGGCATAATCCTTTCAAAGGAAGCCTTTAGGCTCAAATCAAAAGGAGTTACACTTTTAAAGGTAATTCATTCTCTCATGTTCATTTGTTTTATTTTGCTTCTCCGACCCCCTAAACTCTTTTTATTTACTTATTTTGTAACAACACCAGTATCTTAAATATACAAGGATGTTGTTATAATATTTATTTGAGCTACACTCTCACACAACTAAATCAAATGGTTAAAGAACATACGGTTTCGTGGATGGTGAAATTATGCCTCCCGAAACGATGATTGTTCAACACTCATTTAACACCTTCAAAGGTGGCCATTATGATGTCACTATTTTTATATATGATATATAATATGTTTATGTTTTCCTTAAGCTTCTGTTTTTTTAATTTTTTGCATACCTTTATGGTTTCCATTATGGGTAAACACGATATCTTCATTTTAGGAAGTGCGGACTACCGCCCCCTGAAAGTGATTTGATTCTTTAATACCATATGTGGGATGTGTAAAGGATAAAGTTAATGATATTATATATGTTATTATAATGGAATTATAATATACTCTTATATAATTATGATTCCATTCAAGAAAATATGAAATAGAAATGGAGGTAGCGTTCATGCGTACGTACGGCTTACCGTCTCCATGAACGGTGCATTTCATTTCTTACCTCTAAATGATTATGTAATATTATAAATGCATGTATGTACTGGATATATATGACATATATGATATCTACATCATGAATACCATTCTGGATATAATTAACCTTTGACCAAATTAACAACATGTAAGTGTAAGAAGTCTATTTTTGACTTAAGAACCAAATACCGACAAAATGAACATTATTAACTTAACTGATTACATGATGTTCATAACATGGTATAAAAGGAATAATGAACTTGAAAAATATTCATAAGCAAGTAGAGATTAACTCAAGTTTATTATTCAGGATATTAAAGAACGGTCGGGTCAAGTCGGATACGAGGTATGGGACTTCGTCTCAATCTCCTTTCATTGAGGCATATTTTATTTTATACACAACTTTCTTTTATACGGTGTATAAACCCCTTTGACTTTTACGTTTATTAAAAAGGAATCTTTTTTATACAAAGAGTTTACTAAACGACAAAAGGGAATGTTTTTGTCGTACGTATGCGGCGACAACGACTTCTCCGCCGTCATGACCATTATTTGAGTTTCAGCTTCCTCTACAAGTCATACCCTTTTTTTTAAATGAAAAATAAATACCATGTTTTACTTTGGTATTAAAAATGGTTTTCATAACGTTTTTATTATATATATGTGTTGTATTGATATCTTGTGATTGAAATGTGGAAATGTTATGTTTCCTTTATGCATGTTTTATGTGATATGATTATGTTATGGTTCCTGGGCATTATTATGAAGATGGGTGGTTCCGTGATAAACTAAGGGCGGGTGAGCCCGTTATAGCTCTTCAATGCATTGGGTAACGCAAAGGAGTGAAACGTTAAGGTTTCTCCG
This sequence comes from Viscum album, assembly GCA_963277665.1. Taxonomy (NCBI): domain Eukaryota; kingdom Viridiplantae; phylum Streptophyta; class Magnoliopsida; order Santalales; family Viscaceae; genus Viscum; species Viscum album. The sequence continues at coordinate 2,101,207,654 of OY728128.1, read as the reverse complement.
AAGAGATTTTAGGGAATATAATGTGATGGGTATTCCAAACGTAACCAAGAGGGTTACTCCCTACGTAAGAATGTTATGAATGCCTCAAGTTACCTTTATGTCTTATGATTTCTATGATTTATTTATGATTTTATGAGTTATGTTAAAGTGCCTATGTTTTATGGGTAAAGTATGATTTCATTCTTATGTATATATGAACTCATGTTTCCTTTCCATGTTTTTTTTATAACCCATACTGAGTTTTTATGCTCATCCCAAGTTTTTGAAATGTTTTTCACAGGTCAAGGGAAAGGTACATGATAAGATGATAGAGTCAAGGATGTGTCAAGAAATAATCCATGTTTTATTTAAAATGTGTTACCATTGATGGGAATGCAGAATACTATCTTTATGTAACCACTTTGTTTATATGTGGATTGTAATGTAAGTTTTATGATCTAATTCTCTAAAACTCTAAACCCGAAAAGATCCTCAATGTGTAATCTTGTAATAACTCAAGATTAAGTAAGGTTTAAGGCTGGGGCCTTATAATATACTCTATTATGTATTTTGTTATTGAAAACGGTTTTGATAATAGATTTGTTATTTCAATATATTTAAGTGATATATTGTGATTGAAATGTGGAAATGTGTTGTTTCCTTAATATTTTGTTTTATGTATTATGATTTTAAAACGGTACATGGACATTTCATTTGTGGGTACGTGATAATCCAAATGATGGGTGGTGTCGTGAATATCAGGATGGGTGGTTTAATTATAACCTACAATTCATTGGGTATTGAAGTCGGCCGTGTGGCTATTTCATTTAGTGACATGTGTGGAAGTCGACCATATGGTTATTTAATTTATGTATATTTATGTTCCATATTACCTTTATATGATATGTGTTCTTTATATGTGTAATAGTTTTGTTACAAAAGGTTATTTTGTGATCTTCTATTCATTGAAGAGTATTTACTACTTCATAAAGGTGAAATTTATTACTTATGTTAATGTATTCATGGATTACTTATTGTTTTGAAAAACTAATAGTTTCCTTATTTTTGTTTTCCATACTGTAATTTTTATGATCATACAATGTTATTGAAATTTTTTTCATAAGACATTAAGTGGAATAGGTTCAAGGATAGGATCATGGAAAGTCATAATGTCTAAAATATGGAACTGAACATGACCCTTTTTTAAGAGTTTTTATTTTATAAAAAAATGGAATTTGATTAGAAGTGTCTACATTATAAATTTTGAGATGTAATAGTTATGGCCTAATTATCTAAAACACTAAACCTGAAATGATCATTAATGTGAATTATTCATTTAATTCAAGATTAGTAGTGTTTTAAGGATGTGGCCTTATATATACAGTATATGCAGTAGAATAGATATTTCATCTCCACATGGGCGTATCTAAACAACAATATAAATTATAGATTCATGCACAAACAAAATATCATATTGATCATAAAAAATTAAAATTTAATGAGTAATTTTGATTTTGCACATAATCCATATAAAATAATAGGAAATTCATCAAATATATTTCATGATTAAATTATATGAAATTTCTATTTATTCTATGATAATAGTTTCCCTACCTATTTTGTCAGATTTAATATTTTATTTATTAATATAGAATATACCTTTTTTATTATTTTATCATGGATCATATATTAATTTTGATTTTTTAAATATCTAAATAATAGATCTAGAACCATCAAAATTTATTTGATCTTTATAAACACTAATAATGGAATCATTTAAATGTTTTGATAACTCCAATTTCATATATAAACAAAAGATAAACCTTTTTTTTATTTTCGGATAAGAAATATTGTTATAAAAAATTAATGTGTGGTCTCTGTATCATAATAATATTTTTCATACAATAACTCATCATCTTATGATAATTTGGAATATTATCAAATCTGGGTATAATATGATGTATACTGTAATATCTTATACAAACACTCTTATAAAATGTATATTAAGAAAATAATTCTACGAAAACCGTCTAATGAAGCTAAAAATCACATAAAAAATAATTTGTAGGTGATATAAATTTTAGCAAACAAAAATGTATTAGACATTTCTTAATCTCTTAAAAATTCATAAAAAAAATCATAGATTATTCTAGTAATTTTTTTATAAATAAGGAGACTCATAAATTTATATAATATATATAACCAAAAAATTTATGTTACATTATTATATATATTGTTACTATAATCTTTTATCAATCACATATATAGATTTAAAAAAATCACTAATAGTACATTGAAGTTATTGACATAGTCATTATTTCATCTCTAGCCAATAAAGATCTATGAAAATTCACAAATAACAAAAAATAATTATTCTATAAATTATGATGTAAAACCCTCGAATCCATTAACCTAGACACTGTATTTACATTGTTATATTTTCATATATTCATGTGTTTTAATGAAAATGGACTGATCAATTTATTATTATTTCAGAATTGGATATATATGTGATAGCAGTTTTTTAATAGGAATATAATATAAACCATAAAAAATTATGGAATCCATAAAACTCATTTAATGAATTCTTCTTCATAATGAGGGGAAAAGGAAAAAAATTTATGTGAGATAAAATTCTACATAGGGTCACATAACATAGAATCTATAATGATTATATCATAGTTAATCATTTTGGAAGGGTAAATTACGTAAGGCACAATTCATTTAATCAATAAAATTATAAATAATGAATCAGTAGATAATATCATTTTAATAATATCCTGGATAAAAACATCTGAATTATCAATGATGGAATATAATTATATATAATTTCAGGATTTGTATAATTATTAAATATATACCATCAATACCATTCAAAATGATATTTTATTTTATGTGTAGTTATAAACTTAAAACCTTTTAATATTTTCACCCATATTCATATCAATAACATATCAATGTGTTATAGGGATATCTATAATAGTTCCCACTAACAAATACATATTTAATGAATTTATAATAAATATGATTTTAAATTTATATACAACATTATATATAAATATATATCCATATTTTGTAAATAATATGGGTTTATAATGATTCCCCCAGTCAACCAAATAATATTTATTGTAACATAGTTCATGTAGAAATAGTGTATATTTTCGGAATTAGTTCTATTCCTGATTCATAAGATATATATATATTTAAGGGAATCCAAATTTCAAATGATCACCATAATGTGAATTTTTCAATTTGATTTATAAACAAAAATTTATTGAGGGATAAGAGATAACCATCGGTTAATAAGAAATAATAGTTTAAAAATAAAATCATTCCAATCATATAAATACTAATAATGTTTAAAAAATGTTACAAAAATAATTCATTAAGTATTTTTTACAAAAAAAATCAAAACATGTAAATAAATTAAACTATCAATAAATAATTACATTGGATGGGATGTCTGTAAATATAGAATATGATATAAACATTCCTTCTGAATTCTTATAATGGAAGTCAATAGTAACACATTTAGAATACATTATAAATAGTACTTTAAGATTTTTTGAAAATTCAGGGATAACATTCATTATCAATAATTCATCATTTGGATAACAAAAATAACATTGATATATATTTATGTTGAAAAAATAAAAATATGGTTGAAAAGTATGCATCATTAAAATCTAAATAAATGTTTTTTTTATTTTCAATAATTTCATTTCTATTTTCATGTTAAATTGAGAAGAAAATTTCAATTTAATTGTTCTATTTCACTAAATATTTAAGGGATATTAAAATAAATGTATTTTTTAAAGATGTGTTATAGGATTACTTCAACAAAAAATATGGAAATCCAAAAAAAATGAGATTATAACATTAATACCGACCTATTTGGTATCAAATAAATAGTAACCCCTTCGAATAATTAACACGATTTGAACAGTAGATATTCATGATTAAATATTTATTCATGATACATATATCAAATGGGAGGTATAATTAGTAAAAAATATAATTGGATTATAAGAAAAAATATATGTATTAATTGAGTGTAAATTTAGATGAAATCACATAACACATACTTCCCTTTTATTAGACATTATTTAACATAATATATAATGGTTTTATAGATTTTATTAAATTATAAAAAACTATATTTGTATTTATAATATAATATATCATTTTTATAATGTGTTTTCAACCATTCATTAGTAATAATTTATTATTATTATTGTTTATGGTGTTAATAGCATTGTATGCTCTTGCATGATTTTTTATGGACGATATTGTTATTGTATATAGGGAACAATTTATTCCTCGTTATATTGATATTAATGTATTATATATCATATTTAATCATTATATATATTTTAAAATTCATTTCTATGTTTTGACAATCAATGATATAATTTCATTAATGTGTGAAATACTAATGAATTATAAGATATATTAAAATTAATTAATATAATGTCAAAATTATAATATTTATTAAGTTGTTACATCATTGTAAGTGTCATGTTGATTTGGTTATGGATAAAATATTAAATCTTCTCTTAAAGAGGTAGTTTACTGTAAAGAATAGTGATGGATTAATTTCCCACTTAATATAGAATGGTATTGTTAAATATTATTACATTAAAAAATAATACCTCAATATATTGGATATGTATTTTTAATTTTATTATGTGTTAATAAATATTTTATGACGATAATAGAAGATGTAAAAAATAAGGATATTCATGCTGATAATATCATTCTATTAGAAAACCCACATTTAGATCACTTATTAAGGAACCACAAATTGTTATTTTTTGGAATTAAAATCCCCTAAATTGTTTCTAAAAATTATGTGGTGTTGTTTATGTCTGGTTTTATCTAGATAATTATCTTGAGAGGTGTGAATAAATTACTAGATAAGTTCCCTTTTATAATTTGGCTGAGTGAAACATTTGTAAATTTTCAACATCTATTATATATACTATATCATTTAATTATTCCTCCATAAATCATCACCTCATCTATTTCAATAATGTAAATACCTTTATATGAATTCTACTTTCCTCTGTTCTATGTTTCCCTCCCCCCTCTTGATTCTCATCACCCTCCCAAGCTCTGCCTCCTCCTACGCCTTCAGTTACAACCCTTCTCTACCATTCATATGAGAATCCACATTTTTAATGCCTAAAACCTCCTAATATACTCCCATTCCTCCCATCATTCCTTCTTTCTCTTCATTTCCTCACCACCTTTCCTCCTCATCCTCTCAATCACGTGTCTATCCTATCCACTACATCCCCACATCCCAGGAACTATCTCCCCACATATCCATACGTCCCTCAACCATTATTTTCCTTCCCATATCAAAAAAATCATTCAATATAAAATATAACACCCGAATTGATTAGTTTAAACCCATAGTATAAACTATACTCCATTATCATCCTCCTTCTGATACATGTCACATCTCTACATCTTATCTTCTTCCGATTTACTCACTCCACTGATGATCATGTCTTCATTACTATTTTCATAAATTGGTGGTCATATAATTGGAAATCATCTCCAATAATATATCATCTATGGTTTAAATGTTTTTATTTCACTAATACCCATCTTTTAGATTTTAATAGATTATTTTACACATTTTGCTGATTTCTATATACCCTAAATTGCACTTTTCTAATTTGTTTCATTTTTATCAAGTTTAATTGTTATACTATATCAAAATTTCCATATCTGGGTACAATTAATTCATCAATTATTTTTTTATGAACACTGGTAGAGACATTATATCCCCATTCTAATTTGGGTGTTCTAATGAGGTGTAAACATAGGCAGAAGAAACAACAACATCCCTATTACCCGGTAAAACCCTTGGTAAAAACTATTGAAAAGAGGGTTCACCTTAGTATAGAAACATTTCTAAAATGAACCGGTATTCTCTGAAATATTATTTTTGATTTATTTCAATTGAGTATGATATTTTACCTCCACGACTTTCATACTCGTATAATCTTTAGAATTCATCTAAAAATATTCTTGGAGGTCTCCTTCATCGAGCCCAGGCTGGATCTGGGTGAAATACAAATCTTTTTTGATACTAAAATCAAAATTTGTGAAATATATAATATAGGGTTAGTATGTTCTTTAAAAATTTCCTTTTGGTCAATTTATTTCATTATTTTTACATTTTATTGGTTAACCTGATTTTTTTTGGTGCACATGAATTTAGTTTCATTAAACAGCAGCTAACCCTATATACTCATAATGAAAAGGTTATATGTGTCTAAACCTATGGATTCACCTGGGTGTTTTTGATGATTTCTATTAAATGGTGTGTGACGGTAGTTTTTTAATAATTTTAATCACAATTGTGAATATATATGCATTTTTTCATCAATTTATTTTTTAAATATTGGAATGAGTATAATAGATGGTTTATTTTTTCATTCCCAATCCTTCCCTAACTAGATATATGAGTTCTCTGTATGTGATATAGTAGTATGAGTTAAACATCTTAGTATGAATGTATACATTCCAACATCATAGACAAGTATTAATTTCATATTTTTTATTTTTTACATATTTCCCAAAACACTGAATTACCCTTATCTAACTCATTTCATATTTCAATGGTTTATTATTTTACTTGGATAATTGATTTTCTATGGATACATTTACTTTCTCAATCATTTCATAATGATTCCAAATGGATACTTACAATCCTTAGTCTAATTTAAGTGTAGTGTTGATCAGTAAACCTAGGAAGATAAAACAACATCATCCCTATTATTTGGCAAAACCATAGTTTCCATCTATTTGAAATAGGCCTTTATTAGTGGGTTTCTATTTGGTGGAATGAATATTTATTCTCTAGAATTATCTATCAGATTGATTTTATAAATTGAGTAGGATAGTTCACATCAAATGATTTTTTATAACTACTATATCTAGTCTTCATGTACAAATAATCATGGATTTTAGCATCATCATAACCATGCTCAATATTAGAGGACCAATACTCATTTGACATACATCAGTCCTCATTTGTGAGGGATCCAAAATAAGGTTATGATTTTACTGAAACACACTTGTTCGGTCAATTTTAATTCATGGGTTTAATTTTTTATTGATCACATGGATTTTTCTGGTACACATGAATTTAATTTATTTGATATTCATCTGAACCTATATACCTATAATGATAAGGATTTATGTCATGGAACCTATGGCTTGGCCTGGATGTTAATGGTTATTTTTAAGACATGTTATTTCATGATAGTTTGGGTTTAATTTTATTCATAATAGTAAAAATGTATACATTTTTTGAGATCAATTTATTGTTTAGTGATAAAAAATGAGTACATTAGGTAGTTCATAAATCCATTAATGATCCTTTTGTTCTAGGATATTTCAGTTCAAGTTATATCATCTAACTAAAATAGGTACACATCCCATCTTCATAGTCAACCATCCATCATCTGTGGCCACCTTTGCCTAAGGAAAATATAGAAAATCACCATAAAATACCCTTGGAATCAATTACATCATTCATTCAAACACCACAAGTCCATTACCTCCATTATCAATGCCAAAAAACTCTAAATAACATTCTTGTTGAATCATGTTACTAAGATTTTATGTCCATTATTTTTGTCTCTTTTTAATGTTTTTTATAAAGGATTAGCACACACTATTATAAAATTATCTCATTTCTATATTTATTGTTTTCACAATATGTATATTTTGTTCAATCATCACATGTTTTAGAGAATTCATATAATGATGTACTATCCTTCACCCTGAGAAACTCAAAAATGAAATAGTTTAATGGAACCAAACCAGGATTTCTAGAATATAAATTCCTTTTGGATCATTGGATTTTCCCTAAAAAATTATGTAAACAACTAATTTATTGTTACGTCCACATAAGAATATTGTTTTTATAAACTGATGGTTATTTTTTCCATTTTGAATTTTCTATTTGGAAAGCCACATTGGGATATTTTAACGGTTTTATATTTAATATTTCATTATATCTATATCTATTTGTAAAACACTGCAAATCATATGGCCTACATATGATCTTAGTTGTGTCAAACATCACATACCGAGGTGTTATCAATTAAAAATCAATACACAACATAAAATTTTAATAGTATAGAGGTTCATATTCTTCAAAATATTGTCTGGCTTAATATAAAAATCATATTGGTTATCAATAATTAACTGTAGGATAATAATGGGGTGCCTAGAGATATACCCCTCATAAGAAACATTATGAAAGATCAATAGGAATGTTACAGTTATGTGGTATTAATCGATGACTATATGTTATGACAATCCATGTATTACATAAAAAACATAATGGCATTATATACATATTCCATTGATAGTTCATAATTTTTTATATGATAAAATATCTCTAATCCCCTTTTATGGTGATTTTATTTCCCTAACCCAAATTTTGTGTCCTTTTCATTTTCATATATTCCTGCACCCTTCATCTCCATTTTTTATATTGTTTTTCCCTTTCAAAATCAACATAAAGATTCATAGAGATACATTTGTTATTGAATTTTGTTTGTTTTTACCATATCTATATACGTTGATGAAAATATTTTTTTTAAAATGTTTTTAAAAATCCCATACGATGATTTTATGTACATTATTTTCCTTTTATTATTTCATTTTTTCATTTTTATGTAAAAAAATTTTAATTATATTTAGGTACACATTATTTTTAAACAATTTGATGTTATATTATTACTATTATGCATATAATATGAATTTTGTTGTTTTTTATATGATGTGATATTATATGAAGTAGTAGTGAAAAACCATAAATCATATTAATGTTTCAATATATGACAATGTGAAGTATTCTTATAAAAATAAAATCTGAGGTATGTTATTAGTTTCCTTATTTCTCAATCATTTTAAAATATATCTCATTGTGAAAAAAAAATATTTTAAAATTACTGGTTTAATATGTCACAATGTGAATTATTTTTCACACAATAATTATTCATTAGATTTTTTAACAAACGTAACCATACCATTAGATTAATGATCACAATGATAGGTAGTAAAATTATATGAATATCTTTAAATTTTTAATAGAACCCCACCTGTGAAGTATAATATTATTCATACCATCTTAAAAAACCAGAACCACCAAATCTAATCTTTATAGTATATTTTTTCATTCATATTTTAAAAAATTTCATACGAATTATTTATCATTTAGTATATAAATTTGAACATCACTTTATTGGGTTAGGTGTGTTTTGATAATTAAAATAGCTCACTTTTTATAGTATCACTTATATTATTTTATGATATTAAATAAACTGTGCATATTGGAAATAATTTTTTTAAATATACCTTTCTATTTATTGTTTTTGGGAGAAAATGTGTGGATTCAGTGGATGCCCAAATCTAATTGGATTTTGTCAAACGTATTCTAACCACCTGAATGGAAATTGACCAGTTGGTGGATTATCTATTGATCCCAAGGATAATGGTATTCTGAATTATTTATGATAAATTGGTAGATTATAGATTAAATGGAATTTTGGGGTTCCTACTAGTTGTTTTTATTTATTTTTTTATTTCAATGTATACCCCTATATTTTCACATTGAGTTTCATTCCCTTGAAACCATTGTTTTTTAGGATGTTGACTATCAGAACACATTATTTTATAAGATCAATACTAGCATTTCATTTACAAGAGGTTGATACCCCAATTCATGACCCTTCACTATCATTCTCTATGAGCAGAGGACCCATTATAGGGACAAAAATAGCCTCATATGGAAAAAATGAGTAAAAAAACCACATTTTTTGAACAATCATAGGACCGTACGTCCTCACTACCTGCTAGGGTGGCCAATGAATTTTCAAAAATACCCTTCCAATTTATGACGTATTGACTCTGGTCATTTGTTTTATTAGTGGGTTGGTAAATATCACATGAAATAATATGTTTTTAATGAGAATTAATTTTTTTATATTTGCTATCACTCTCACCCCCACATCATTACCACCACATGACTAACATAACCACCCATAACATCAATATGATTACCAAAAAACTACTATAAAACGAAATGAAAACTTCACAACACAATGTTACCCAATCCACAATAAATTATGAACTGCCTAGATACAAAATTTCTAATTTTCACAATTAACCACAACATATCATCAATTATATTCGTGCCATTTATTTCATCCCATTAAAAAAAATTAAAACAATTGTTCTAACAAATCAATCATTTTTTATTTTTTATTTCATATAAAAATATATATATATATATATATACCATATAGTATATTTAACATTCATATATCTCGTTAATTTTTTATAATTCCAAATATAATGAAACATACCCATAACATATTATTTTTTGCAACCTCACCACACTAACAATATAAGTAACCACAACACCCTATATACTTCTCTACAATAACATTATTATAAAAATTAATCACGACTATTATAGTTTTACAATCAAATATACAAAATGAAAAAAATAATAAAAAATTACAAAAAATAAAATATACTGTCCAATATAAACCATGAGCCTCTTCTTTGATTAGTATAGATTATATTAATTTCCCAATATCTATAAACTAAAACATTTATGATAAAAAATAATTACAAGTAGAATTTAAAATAGATATTTAGTAATTAAAAACCTCAATGAAAAGTCGAATTATTAATATTCTCAATTGAATAAATTAAATTCTAACACACCTAAATTATCGTATAGATCCTATGAATGTAATTTAATCCACTAGACATACATCAATAAATCCAAATCCTAAATCACTGCCCATTTTCCATGATTACAAAAAATGTAGGTTAACATATATGGATATAAAATAGTTTTCCTATAGATTTTGTGGACTCATTATTTAATTTATAGTTAATTAATGATACACGAAAATTTATAAATACCAACAAATATGGGTTTCACTACAATATTATATACCCAAAAATAATAATGGTTCAAATGAGATAAAAAAACAAGAATTTTTTTTATCCTTCATGTATACCAAAAATACAGTGGCTCCATAAACCATACCATGTTTTCTATAGAATCTAATTTAATGAAATCCATAATTATAAGAGTATTTAATGTCAACTGTTCTAATTAGAAACTCTCATTAAATGTAAAAACCAAGGTAATCCCATTCTCTATTAGAGGGGATATATCAGAGCTTTCTCTTCTCTATTTTATAAATTGGATAAAATAAATAGATATAGAATTCAATAATTTCCATTTTCAAATCCATTTTGTTTCTTTAATCATATTATTTTTTATAATTCAATAAAATCCGTATATAATCCACAAAATGTGAAGAATTATATTTTATCAAAACATTTCCTTCAAGGAAATGGAATTATGTCATATTATTCCCTTCATGAGAATTTATAGTTAAATATTTATATATATAAATATTTTAATCTCTACATTGATGTTGTGACTATATAAGATATAAAATGATAATTCATGAATATTCTATAGAAATAAAAGTGGTTTACTCCGAATCGAAGCATTCATATTAACACATAGAATATCTCCAAAAAAATTCTTCTGTCTCATAACCTCAAAATTCAAAATCATTAGAATAGAAAACATCAGTCCCATAGAGCATATTAATATAAAATTATTATTATACATTAAATCCAAATATAATCCAAGTTGGTTCGGAATAATGTTCTGAATTATAACTATCTTAACGGGTACCATTTAAATATGAACCTCTTTATCAAGGACGAAAACATATCATATTTGTTAAATTAAAGCATCAATTACATCAAATATAATAATATATTTATTATATATAAAATAATAGATGATTAAAATATCTAAGGGAATAAATCCCACATTTCTAATATCCACTCTATGGTATATTCCTCAAATTCACCTCGGCTCAAAAGAAGATTCACCAATGAATGAACCATCCATGAAAAACCAAAATTTTATGATATTCGATATATAGAGTTTATTCTAATAATATAAAATACTAATAATTATCCACATCGAACCGAATCAATAAAATTATATTTATGATTATAAAATATAAAAGTCATTATAACATGGATTACATTTTCAACTTGATCTATCTTGTGGGATTGTGCCAACCAATTTAGAAACACATTAACATTATTAATAATCTTAAATGTTTTAATAAATGAAGGAGAATGATATATACATATACCAAATCTCAACTAAATATTATATATCCTTAAACTCTAAGCATCTAAAATTTAAATCCAAAAAGGATTATTAAGAATCACGAACACACCCATTCCATTTTCATATATCCAACACTTTCTCATAAAAAATTATATCCAATTATTGTAAAGTGATATTTTAGTATCTACCCTCATTCCATTAATATGTTTACTGACATAGATACACATAAAATATCATAAATAGTTCCATGAAGATTGAATATTAGTATTTCAAATATACACAACAAAAGGGAAATACACACATATGATGCTTAGAAATTTTTGATGTGTGAAACTATATGTTTTATTAATGCCAAGACAATCATCATATTTTACCCATATGTATAGGGATGAAATTAAATTATGGGGAAAAAATGGGAAACAAATGAATATGAAAACTCTTCTATACATGTAATTTAGAATTTGGACCCCAAAATGATATGATCACCCATTGAATTAAATGAAACTATAATAAATCACATATAAATGTAATATTAATTATTTTATTAAAATTGAATCCATGATCAACATGAAATAATCTTAATTCAACCACTTATAGACATAAGTTAAAATGAAACAACATCCGTAAAAAAAACATGGGAAAATCATAACATCCAAAGGTATGCATATCCATATGTAGTACAGAATATTAAATGTTTTCCTTGGTCTAGATGTAATGTGAGATATTTTCAATATGCAGCTGATATAATAGTCGAATTCAAAGGAAATTACATAGTAAATTAATCATATTTGGGCACTAAAAAAGCTTCTAAAAAACATATTTCACCTTTGAAAGATCTAAGTGAATTTATAATGGTGAATAATTGAATTCATGTCAAACATAACCTGGTATTACCTGTTGAATGATTAAATTTTTTCATAATAACACATGATATTTACAAATACTCTATCTATACATCATGAGTACAACTTTCAAATATAATATATATAAACACAACCAATATATAATAACTCAACTATGATTCATAAATATATTATTATAAGTAATATAATTTTAATATTATCTTTAAATATAAATAACGTTGAATCTCATATATATCCAAATATGGAGGCGGAAGATAACACATTATTATATATTAATATATACCAACAATAAATACAACATTATTCATCTACCAAACATGTGTATTATACACCATTTTAACCACCCCATGATTATAATAGTCTCAATTAATTTTTAATTCGTAAAATCTACCCATCTCTAAAAATATAAAAGTAATTTATGTTCAAAAAAGATATATTACAATTTTTTGAAGTATAATATCTACTAATACCTGTATAATAATATAATTTATCTAAAATTATTTAGAAAATAAAATTATCTTCATCTCAAGATCATGTTTTTTAAAATTTCTGTCAAGAGTATGTATCTACTAATACTCCAAGGATATCAGTAACACACTTATACTAACTAAATTAAAATAGAATTGATGAAAATATAAAAATATCCCTTGAATAATGTTCCTACCATAATAATGAGTAGTATAATAGCATTTATTGTCTTACCCTTCATATAATCGAACATATTCTAATGATTTGGTATCCATAAAACAAAATATCCTACTTAATGAAAACAATAGTAGTCTCAGTATCCTTATAATCATTGGATAAGAATTTATATTAATATCCAACATGGTCAGGTATATTATGTAACATAGTAATGTACAACTGTGATTATCAATAAAAACTACTCATGTATTTTTTAGGTCAATAGTTCTGACTAATTATGAGATAATTTTTTATATAAATAAAACTCAATAATTTAAGAAATTCATATGGATAAATACTTGTATTGGTAATTCCACTATTTTAGCTATAAGAAAATAAAAAATTAATTGTGTTTTATAATTCAAACATTGAATAAAACATGCTTTTTTAAATACGGAAACATGAATAGATATATAGAAACATGAACAGATATATCCATCTCCTTCACCCCCATTTGATTATACCATTACAATTTATTAATATTATATATCTATATTTCCCTCATAAAGTGATTGAAAAAGTCATCAATCAGCAAAGACTAAAGTCATTCATCATCATATCTTGATTCAATTATAGATATTCTATAGAAACGAAAAAAATATTAATTGTTATGTTTTTGAAATAATACTATGAATTCCTAAGGAGAAAAACTAATTTCAATGAAAACATTATTGTAAAATATAAATAGTTGTCTTATAATCCATTATATTTGATTATATAGTTTGATAATGAGGAACAAAAATCTAATAATCATCATGTTGCAGCTATAACTGAAACTTTATTTCACATCTAGGTGGTAGTACCGGAAACTTTTTAGGGAAAAAACCATTTAATCCTCTATATTTCATAAAACAATGTATCCATATACATTTTATAAATACATTCTACAGCATAATAGTTGTAATTTAGTATTTTCAAACAATATATAATATAATAAATTTTTCTTAGTCACCAACAAGGTTACATGATCTCCATCCACATCAAAGAGTATTCCATTCCCCTAAAAGATGTCAATGCTGATATAAATAGAATGATTCTAAAAAATTTTAATGATGAAATCATATGACTGTATTTTTAGATAAATAATATCACCTACCAAATTATTTAATGATATTACCAATATGTGTCCTCATCAAACTGGTTTAAATATAAAAAGACTACACACTCAAAAGAAAAACATCATGGTTTGAAATAGAATATCATATATAATTTGTAGTTCACTAACTGAGATAAGTATAATAAATGTGTGTGAATCACTGATGTTAATCAAAATATTATCCAATATAGAATATATATATATTATATTAAATTAACTATACCATGCTAATAGATGAACATTCATATAATAATAATTTCTTTTATCTATAACCACAATATCATTTTCCATATTGTAATTAATCACTTAATCAGTCTTGATATCTCGCCCATGAAAAATAGGAATTAATTATGGTTTTCATCAGTAAACATTATCTCACATCTGTAGTATAGAGGACATATGTACTGACATATTTTGACATGGTTAAGTAATATAATAATTTTTTCAATACATAAAAAACTATATATTTCCATCAATTCTTATAATATTAGATCATCAATAATAATTTATTAACATTGGACACATATAGTAAAAATTTTCCTCTATTATATATAAATAGAAAAAGATATCATATTTATTATTCATTGTTATTTTAATATTTTCATTTGATACATTAGTGAAGGAAATATCAGGATAAATAATTCTTTTATATTACCTTGATTATTCAACAAATTGGGATGGCATTTCATTATGTTGATTCCATGAATCATTTTAGTAACATCATCATTAATGATCATTTTTATTCTTAGAATCTAATTCATGTTTTTATGGGAAGCAATTTACAAACATCATGTGTTAATTTAATTCAACCCATACATTATATTTCAATATATTTATCCTTTATAAGCTGCTATAATTATTTATATAAGGTGAAGTTAATTACTTGAAATAGTTTATTTGGATTCAAGTGACTCACTATAATTTCACTTCATTGCATCAAAATATAGATAATGTTTAAGGAAATAATATACGAAATGTATTAAACATACAATAAATTCATGTGAGATTTAGTACCACTAATATATTCTAATAATATCATCTCACCATTATAACATAAATGCCAAAAATAAAATTTCATTCTCTAACATAGTCTTTATATTTGACCATATTATGTTTTATTCATCGCTGTACCTTAGGAAATGGATCTTCTACTTCCATGTTGAATATAAAAATAATACAAGGGTTTTGTATTATATTTTCAGGGATATCTCATA
The DNA here is from genome assembly GCA_963277665.1 of Viscum album. NCBI lineage: Eukaryota > Viridiplantae > Streptophyta > Magnoliopsida > Santalales > Viscaceae > Viscum > Viscum album. Next base: position 2,101,191,601 of record OY728128.1, on the reverse strand, counting down.
TAAATATGGAGAAAATAACATTTAATAATCCTAGAATAAGGAGAAATTCAGGAATCTCTTTATTTGTGCATATGAAGAAATCTATAAAATCCCATTAATAATATAATAACTCTTGAAAGTAAATTATTTTCAAATTTTTATTACATTAAAAAATACTATTATATCATAAAATCATAAGGATGAAGAAATATTAATTAATTCAAAATCATTTACAATTTTCAAAAAAAAACATTATATATTATAAAAATTTATCTTGATTGTTATACAAATCCAGAATGTCTGTAAAAATAGTATATAAAAGTAGGGGTATAGTTCTATGAACAAATAGTAGGTTACACCATATAAACAATCATGCCCGTAAAAAATTATAATAATTATATACTTGAATAAATTTTCAAACCAAATATTATAATATTCAAATTTATCTATAAAACAATATCACCGAAGGATCTATCCATAAAAAGTATTAAATATAATTATTTAAATTAAATAATTTAATATGTATGTAACCACTCACAAGATTATCATATGATATAGTCACCAATATATGTCTTTGATATAAGCAATTGAACACTAGTTGTCCCAAACCTGCTCAGGGCGACCTTGAACCGATCACCCGAACGGATCTGAGATAATGGCTAAAGGGAATTCCTGATTCCCAGGGGAAGGAAACTAGTTCCAAGAATAAAACTACGACTGGTGGGAAGTATTTAGACTTTAAATAAAATTAATGTAAGGAAATAGAAAGTAAAATATAAAAATGAAAACTAGAAGCATAATGAAATTAATACTATATATATCTCTGTGTGCCCCTACATACACCACCGACCTCAAACCAACGTCCCTCTACAATGATTGAGTCCAATCAATATGAAGAACCTGATGCTAAAATAAAGGCAATAATATAGGCATGAGTATTGAAACATGGAAGGTGTTCCCAAGAAAACTATTCACATTTTCATTTACTTTAAATAAAAGATCCATCAATTTCATGTTTGAAATAAAATCCATAATTCTAAATTTTCACACATATTTTACACTTTATAAAAATCATGGACCATGGCCCCTTTTTCAACTTAAAACCGAGTTATTCGTGAAAGAGGTGACATTAATATTTTAAAGAGAAATAATGTTTGATTTAACTTGAAATAATAAATCAATGTAAAAAATTGAATTAATTTGATAAACCATTTTCAAACCAACATGTTAATTTCTCATAGAGGTTACACCACACAAGGAAGAACGAACCACTACCACTTAATAAATGAAATAAGAAATAGAGCACATGAATAACAATACCTATAAAGACATGAAATTATACATTATATAATATTGAATTAAATGAATAATTCACATTGAGGATATTTTCAAAATTAGAGTTATATAGAATTATTCCATAACTATTACATAACAACATGAATATTACAAGTATATAATACTACTTAGCATCCATTTTTTTATAAAATAAAAAACTCTTAAAATGAAACTTGTCTAGTTACATGTTTTAGACAGAATGACTTTTCCTAGATCCCATCCTTGACCATATGAATCTTTAAGTCCTATGTAAAACATTTTAAGAACATGGGATGAGAATAAATATATCAGTAAGGGTTATAAAACAATGAATGAAAATATTTGTTCATAAATACAAACAAAACATGAACTCTGTTACTTACCTCATGAAATCATAAGATTTTATGAATAACACATAGAAATCATTAATAATAAAGGTAAAGTGTGGAATCCATATCATTATTAAATTGTATCTATGACTGCAACAAAGGGAGTCACTTTGGAATAGCCATCACAGTATATTCACTAAATCTATTAGGAGAAACATTCATGTTTACCTCTGTCACGTTTTCCAATGCATTGGACAGAAACCTCGGGCTCACCCGCCCTAGGTTTATCACAGAACCACCCACATATGTAAACAATTACCAATAGCCATAATATAATCATAACACATAACACATTTATATAGTAAATATAACATTTCCACATTCCAATAAATCCAATCAAGATATTTAAATAAACAATGCTTTATCAAATCATTTTCAAAACCATCCAAAAATAGATTTTTGAATCAATGTATCCCATAAAACTTTGAAGCTTTTAAATAAATTATCATTTGAAAACATTAATGTACACATTAATAACTCATAAAACAAATTTTTTATACATTGACATTAATGAGAAATATTTAGAAGAATATATCTTTAAAACATTTAAAATGATATTTTAGTTACAGTGTTTTTTTAACAAAAAGAGAGATGCTTGAATACAAATAATTGAGGAATAACAATTAATTATAACATTATAATATCATTAGAATAAAATAATTCATGATATAATATGTCAAACTATAGTATATACACCATATAATAATGAATTTGTGCATAATAATAAATAAATCTCAGTTGAAATGTAAATTGAGATGAAATCCATTATAAATATGGTTTCCTTAAAATAAGGTCAAATAAATCACATAATTATGTGTGAAAAATATAAATACACCCTATATAAGACTATATTATGTGTAAAAAATCAGAGTACATTCACACATATTCTTGTAAAAACAACACCAATGAATTGGATGTTTAACACAATAAATTGAGATTGAGTTAAAATTACTCTTGTTAAGTTCATATCGATGACATGAAAATTTATCAATGGATTGATTATGTGTATCAAAAGTAAATCAACAGAATGGTGAGTGGAAATTATGACATAAAAAAATTTAATAGTGACTTTAGACATAATCATGGATAATAATCAATGATGTATGTGTAAATCCGAATGAGTGGAAATTGAAATTTCAAATACCCTTATCGATTTGGTAACTTATGAAACATACACCCATGAAAGAAGGATAAAAAATGAAGATGTAAAAACACAAAGATTTATGTATATTACACAATTACTACAATCTTAGGAAGTACATACACCACACAAAAGTAAATAGTGGCAAATATAGCATGAATCTCACGAGAATAAAATGTGAGTTAAAAACCACTTACCACGTTGTAGTCAATTGATTCATATGACAAAAAGTTAATAAACACCAAATGAATCACATAATAACATCAATATAATAATAATCCTGATAATATATATCAAATTTCAATACACAATACACCACATGAATTGAATAAGTAGCGAACAATGGAAATCTCATGGAATTAGATGTGAGATAAGGAAATCTCTTACCTCGTGTATGACTTGACTCGATCATTCCTTAATCCCCAGAATAATAAACTAAAGTGAATTTATACTTTCATAATAACCTTTATAAATTTTGTTATTCCTTTTATATTACTTATTACCATGTTATAAATATTATAAAATCATTTAATTTAATAACGTCCATTATGTCGATATTTGGTACTTTAGTTAAAAATGGAAATCTTATAATGACATGTTGTTCATGTCATCAATGGTTCCTTTTATATAGTTGATATTCATGATTTGGATATCATATATATTATATATATCCATTATATACATGTATTTATAACAGTACATAACATTTAGAGGTAAGAAATGAAATGCACTATCCATGGAGACCGTAAGTCGTACGTACGCTTGAACGCTACTTTCATTTCAATTTCATATTTTAATGGAATTAAAACACAATGATATATAGGAATATTTTAATTATAGTATAATTTCATATATCATATCGTATATAATATCGTTAACTAAATCTTTTATACATCCTACATATTCAATTGATGAGTCATATCACTTTGAGGGGGCGGTAGTCCACATTTTCTCAAATGAGATTATCGTATTTTCCCACAATGTAAAAAGCATAAAGGCATGATATAAAGGGAAATTACAAAAGCATAAAGGAAACATAAAAAAAATATCCTATATAAATATAGTGCCATCATAATGGCCATAATGAGAGGCGGTTTGATATATTTGACCAACCATCGTTTTGGGAGGTGTTAGTTTTCCATCCATAAAAACATTATTTTCATTATCTATTAGACAGAGGTGTGTGTATGTGTAGTTTGAATAGTTCTCATAAAAACTACCTAGTATATTTAGGATATTGGTGTTGTTACAAAATAATGTAATAAAATGAGTTTAGGGGTTGGAGATGTGAAATAAAAATATTTAAGAGAAATTGTTACCTTTAATTTGGGTAACTCCCTTAGTTTTGGACAAACAGACTTCTTGATGTGCCATCTGCCTAAGGTAAGGGTTATAGGGGGAGGAGAGGGATGTAGTGAGATTAATTGGGAAGACGTTGGATGAGACAAAAGGAATAAGAGGTGTGAGGAATTTGATATAAGTGGTCTCCTTTTATGAGGGGGAGGAGGGGTTCTTTAGGAAATTGTGAAAACATTATTTTATTATATAATGATATTCAGTTTATAATGGTCCAAAAATTATTATAGTCTAATATAAGATGATTCATGGTCTAAATAAAATCTTCCAATAGGAATTTGACAGGTTTTGGATAATATTTCAATAATTATAATTTTATTTATTTAAATGATCTATTAATTAGGTAAACAATGTATCATTATTATGTCATACACAATTTAAATTATTTAATGTCTAAAAAGTATAACAAAAAAACCATGATATAGGAAATATTTTTATCTTTCCAATGATTATTTATAGTCGAAATGGTAATTTTTATATCCCTTTCTAAAAATTAATTTACTAAAAGATATTTGATTTTGTCATTTATGCCTTTCCATTAAGTTAATTAATCTAAATTGTCATTATCACTCTCATGTGGCTCAATGGGGTCCCAAAATTGACCTAAATATGCCCATGGTCGTTAATGACTCATCCAATAAGGTTTGAACATGTGTTAAGGTATTTTTTATTTATTATAATATTCTTTTTACCTTTAATAACCCTATTTACCTTTAACCACGATAAATAAAAGACCAAAGTTTCTATTCAACAAAAATTATTTTAATCTTATTGAACAACATTTTAATTATTCATAACATCCATGTATCTCAGATTTTTGAAATTCAATTGACAGGAGCGGTGAAATTTCATTTACATCAAAAAGTCAGTTTTTTAACAAATACTAAGTTGTTTCACGATTCGAAACATAAAAGTGTCATTATTTAATTTTAAAATTAATTCTTGTTGTTAGAACAAATAGTGGATTTTTATGAAACAATAACTATCAAAATATTTACACTTGTTTATGGACAATTTAAATGTGAAATTAATTCCAATGACCAACATTGGATTAAATAGTAAAAATATATTATAATTAGACATTAAAACCAATTAAAAATATAATCTATCAAAATAAATAAATTATATTAAAACATAGTTTTTATTTATAATACAATATTTACACTAGTCATTAAAAATGAACATTATCAGAAAAATTCCAAAAATTTACACAATGTAAATTTTGATGTCCCAATTCTAAAGAAGGATTTTATTTTGTCAAATATAATGTATTAAGGTGACCAAATCTATATTTAAATAGATTAATCCATTAAAAAGGTGGTAAACTTTCTTTTTAATGTAAATTATGCTTAAAATTAGATTAATCCACATTTTAAGCCTCTAACATTTATTAGTGAAATGTAAATAAATTTAACAAACATGTATAATCATATTGTAGTTAGTTTTTTTCATTCCTGCAAACACAACGGATAGAAGTTAATGACCATTTGAATAATAATATTATATTATTAGTGTGCAACGTAAGATTTCAATGAAACATGTTTTTGCGTATCAGGTACGCTATTGAAAATAACATCCCCTTTAATGTAAAATTTATATTTAATTCACAAATATTAATAAATTTTAAATGTGTCTTATTACTTATTTATCATAGATGTTACATCCTTCCCCAATTTTGATAATTTTGGCCTCACAGTTTTAAAACTGGGCTTGGAAACTTCATTGAAAGTCCCACATCAGAAAAAGAGTCATTAAAACTATCACATTAAAATAGACAAAGTGAATCACAAAGTTCACCTGAGATAACCCATAATATGATTCCATATAGGAAAACATGGATATAGAAGAGAAAACAAAGGGTTAAGTTCTGATGGAGATTGATAGAAAACTTGATTAGGAGAAATTTAACCACCAGAAAATCATACACATGTGATGGGTTCAACGATTCTTGAGTCCCCCGTAGGAAAAGTTTACACAAAAAGTTTTTGTTTAAAGTTACTATTCATTTATGAATCTATTTATGAGTTTACCTATAAACATAAGGAAACACATTTACATTTCATGTAGACTTTTATAATTCACTAGATTTCTAACAGAAACTCATATTACATCTATACGATGGGTATTGAGGATGACTTGTATACATTAAAAGTGCTATAATCAAATTCGAGAGAAACAAATAATCCAAAAAATATAAACTATATATTTCCCTTGTATTTAGATATCAACTTAAACCAAAAAATTTAGTACAAGATCATATAATCCCCAAAAAGGATAATATTTTAAATAAAGAAAATCTACTCTTAATCTCGAAAATGTGTCTAACAAAACACAATGTTCAACAAAGACCCTTCAATAAACAATTGTCCATAAATTTCATCACATGTAATTCAATCTATGATTGTATCCTAAATCTCATAAGGATTTAATTACATTTACTTCCAATATATGTCTTAAAATTTATCTCCAAGAAATTTTGGTTACTTATAAAGTCTCATATTGAGAAGTAATTAACCTAATCACATATTCTACATGATAGGTTAATCATTTTCATAAATAAATCAAATAATCATGTGTCTATAATAAAAACATTGATTATTCCAAACTAAAATTTCCACCATTATCCCACTATAGAAAACCCAGAGTATTCTATGTTCCTTATAAATATAGTGTTTCCTCAAAATAGAGAACGCCTTCCACAACAACCATTATCACTTAATCACTCGATATTTTTTCTATAAAAATTATATACATTTGATAAAACATAAGTTCCAAAAAACCAACTTATTCTAATTCTATAAAATAATTTTACTAAAATAATAAGTCAAACTAACCATGGAATTCAAGTAGGATAGTTGTAGGTGATGAACCTTTGTCACCCTTATGTTGTGGGTTCGATTTCTCCAACCTTACCGGATGTGACGGGTTCTCACCAATCTTATGGGTTGTCCTATTTATAAAACTCCAAAATAACCCTAAAATGGTTTAACCTCAATGGTTACCTTATACCTCTAATTTTCATCCAAATTAATTATGATCTCAACATTACAATTCGTGAAGTCTTATTTCACCACCATATGATAAAATAAAACAATCCCCAAAATGAAGAACATCATACCTTGATCATGGTGTCCATTTGGTTTCATCGTCATCTTGTTCATGTAGGTAGAAGGTTCATGCATTGAAAAAATGATTTAGAGATCCTTAAAAATAATTTCCATCCTCCATCTGAATACACCTGGTACAACATGGGTCATATTGGTGTTCACAGAAATATAGTTTTGGAAAATAATCATGTATGACATATAATTTCAAAACATCTGATAAAACATGATATCTAAAAAAATCAAACAAAATTTGAGTTGAACGTTTCAATTAACGGTCCTTTTAGAAAACCATAAGTATGTGTTGAGAGACTATATTTTAAAATCAAATATAAATAGGTTCCATAAGGGTCTCCTTCTTCAGCACCTTTTTTAAAATCATAACATTCTTCAAAATCATATGTTAAGGTAAAATATTTGAAAATGCCTTGATAATATTTACCTTTCTTGAAAATATGAGAATATTGTGAAAATATGTTTTTTCTAAATAAAACCCATTATCAAAGATGATAACAAGGTATAGTGGAGGTGTTTGAAATCTCAAGAAACTGCTTGCGAGTGAGATGTATTCTTGAAAAAGTTTTACAATCATCCGAACATTACTTTTGAATAATTATTTCAAGCATGTCATCAAAAAGAGATATGAATGTCGTTTGAGATCCCCATCCTCCCAATTGTAACTGAATTTACTTGATCTAAAAATGTTATAAAACAAATATTTAATAGATATAATATATAGGTACTAACCGTATGTCTAATGAAAATTCCTAATCCGTAATGTTGTCTAAATCGACCTTTGATACCAACTATAAGGACCTGCCTTAAACATTATATAATATTGAATTAAATGAATAATTCACATTGAGGATATTTTAAAGTTTATAGTTTTAGAGAGTTAGGCCATAACTAATACATAACAACATGAATATTACAAGTAGACACTACTACACAGCATCAAATTTTTTTATAAAATAAAAAACGCTTAAAATGAAACATGTCTAGTTCAATTTTTTATATAGCATGACTTTTCCAAGATCCCATCATTGACCCTATTCATATTTAAGTATTGTGGAAAACCTTTCAAAAATGTGGGATGAGCATAAAAAGCTCAGTAAAGGAAATAAAACAATGAATGAAAACATTTGTTCATAAATACATAAAAAACATGGACTCTTTTACTTACCTCATGAAATCATAGGATTTCATGAATAATAATTAGAAATAATAAATATTTAAGGTAACTTGTAGAATACATATAATATTTTCATTGTAGCTATCACATCTACATAGGGAGTAACTTTGGAATAGCCATCATAGTATATTCCTAAAATCCCTTAGAATAAACATTCACCTTTACCTCCACCACATTACCCAATGCATTGGAGAGCTTTCTTCGGCTCACCCGCCCTAGGTTTATCACATAACCACCCATATACGTAAAAAATTCCCAATAACCATAACCTAATCATAACACATAACACAAGTATAATGGAAATATAACATTTCCAAATTCTAATATATCCAAACAAGATATTGAAATAAACAATGCTTTATCAAATCATTTCTAAAACCATTAAAAATGTAATTTTTTAATCAAAATGTCCCATTCCACTTTAAATATTTTAAATGAATTATCATTTGAAAACATTAATGTCCAAATAAATAACTCCTAGAAACCGTTTTTAAATCAGCGACATTAATGTGAAATATATAGAAGAATAAATATTTAAAACATTTAAAATGACATTTTAGTTAATGAGTTTTTTTAACAAAAAGAGAGATGATTGAATATAAATAATTGAATAATAACATTTAATTAGAACTTTATAATATCATTATAATAATGGGATTCATGATATAATATGTCAAAGGACAGTATATAAACCATATAAGAGTGAATTGGTGCATCACAACAATGAAGTCTCAATGGAAATGTAAATTGAGATGAAATCCATTATAAATATGGTATCCTTAAATTAAGGATAAATAAATCACATAATTATGTGTGAAAAATATAAATACACCCAATATAAGTGGATATTTAGTGCAAAACAATCAGAGTACATTCAAAAATATTCTTGTAAAAACAACCCCAATGAATTGGATTTTTAACTCAATAAATACAGATTGAGTTAAAATTACTATTATCAAGTTCATATCGATGAATTGAGAGTTTATCAACGGAGTTATTATGTGTATCAAAAGTATATCAATAGAAAGGGGAGTGGAAATTATGACATAAGAAAATTAATAGTGATATCACACGTAATCTTGGAGTAAAATAATAAATGAAGTATGCGTAAAACCGAATGAGTGGAAATTGATATTTTAACTTCCTTTATTGATTTGGTAACTTCCGAAACATACATACATGAATGAAGGATAAAAATTGATGATATAAATACTCATAGATTGAATTATATTACACAATGAATACAATCCTGGGGAGTACATACACCACAAAAATTTAAATACTGGAAAATATAGCATGAATCTCAAGAGAATAAAAAGTGAGATGAAAACCCCTTACCACGTTGTTATGAATCAAGTCGTATGACCAAAAGTTAATAACCAAAAAATGAATCACCGTATAACATGAATATAATAACAATAATGATAATACATATCAAATTTCAGTACACAATACACCTCATGGATCGAATAAGTGGCCAACAATGGAAATCTCACAGAATTAAAAATGAGATAAGAAAATCCCTTACCTCATGCTCGACATGACTGAATCAAACATTAATCTCCTGAATAATAAACTAAAGCTAATTGACACTTATTTAAGATACTTTTTCATGTTTATTATTCCTTTTATATCACATATTACTTTGTTATAAACATTATTTAATCATTTATGTTAATAACGTCCATTTTGTCGATATTTGGTACTTGAGACAAAAATGGACTTCTTATAGTCACTTTTTGTTCATGTGGTCAATGTTCATTATATTCAGAATGATATTAATTATTTGGATATCATATATATCATATATATCCAGTATATACCTGTATTTATAATATTACAGAACATTTAGAGGTAAGAAATGAAATGCACTGTTTAAGGAGACGGTAAGCCGTACGTACGCATGGATGCTACTTTCATTTATATTTTTTATTTTAATGAAATTAAAACATAATGATACATAGGTATGTTATAATTCCATTATTATTTCATATAAAATATTATATATAATATCAATAATCCCATCATTTATACGTCCCACAAATGGAATTAACGAGTCATATCACTTTGAGGGGGTGATAGTCCGCACTTCCCCAAATGAGATTATCGTATTTACCCACTATGGAAACCATAAAGGCATGATATAAATGGAAATTACAAAATAAAAAAAAACAAAAAAAATATTATATTTAATATATAAATACAGTGCCATCATAATGGCCACCATGAGAGGCGGTTGGAGATATTTTAACAATCATCGTTTCGTGAGGCGTTAGTTTTCCATCCACATTAAAATTATATTCTTCATCCCTTAGATGGAGGTGTGTGTAAGTGTAGTTAGAATATGTCTCATAAAAACATCCTAGAATATTGAGGATACTGGTGTTGTTACAAAATAAAGGAATAAAAATTGTTTAGGGGTTGGACAAGCGAAATAAATGAAAATAATTTATGAGAAACTGTTACTTTTAATTTGGGTAACTCCCTTTAGTTTGAACCAAAGGACTTATTGATGTGACTTGTGGCTACGAAAAGGCTTCTAGAGGGAGGAGGGTTATTTAGGGAGATTAATTGGGAAGATTTTGGATGATCCAAATGTCTTTATTGGTGTGAGGATTGGTTAGAAGTTGTCTCCTTTTATAAGGGGGGAGGGTCTCTTTAGGAAAGTCTGAAAACATTATTTTATTATATTATGATATTCATTTTATAATTGTCCAAATATAATTATAGTCTAATATAATATGACTCATGGTCGAAATAAAATCAGTAAATAAGAATTGGACAGGTATTGGATTATATTTTATTAACTATAATCTTATTTATTTAAATGATTTATTAATGAGGTAAACACTGCATCATTATTATGTAATAAATAATTTAAATTTTATAATGTCTTAAAATATAAAAATTACAATGATATACGAAATCATTTTACCTTTCTAGTGAATATTTATAGTCTATATGATAATTTATATAACCCCTTATAAAAATTTATTTTCTAAAAGATATTTTCTTTTGTCATTTTTGGCTTTACTTTAAGTTAATTAAACAAAATTGTCATTATCACTCTCAAGTGGCTAAATGGGGTCCCAAAATCGACCCAAATATGCCCATTGTCGTTAATGGATCATCCAGAAAGGTTTTTACCAATTTTAATGTTATTTTAAATTATTATAATATTCATTTAACCTTGAATTACGCTATTTACCTTTAATCACGGTAAATAAAAGTCAAAATTTACTATTCACCAAAAATTATATTCATCTTATTGAACCACATTTTACTTCTTGATAAGAACCATGTATGTCGGATTTTTGAAATTCAATTCATAGGAGCGTAATATTTTCATTTAAATCAAATTTTCATTTTTTTAACTACTACTAAGTGGTTTCAATATACATCAAAAATTGAAGTTTTTCAAAAAAATACCAAATATTCTGCCTAAGCATTTTTTTATATTCCAAATTCAAAAATGATGTTTATTTTGCATAATTCAAAAAATATAAGTGTCATTAATTATTTTAATATTTATTTCCCATTGTTAAAATAAATAGTGTGTTTTTAAGAAACAATAACTATCATAAGATTGACAGTTGTTTATGTCCAATTTCAATGTGAAATTAATTCCAATGACCAAAAATGGATTAAATGGTAAAAATATATTCTAATTACACTTTAAAACCAATTAAAATTATAATATAACCATATCAATAAATTAGATTAAAACTTAGTTTTGAATTAAAATAAAATATTTACACTATTCGTTAAAAAATTAACTTTATCGGAAAAATTCCAAAAATTTACACAGAGTAAATTATGGTGTCCCCATTCTAAAGAAGGATTTTATTTGGTCAAATATAATGTATTAAAGTGATCAAAAATATATTTAAAGAGGTTTTACCATTTATGAGGTGGTAAATTGACCTTTTATTATAAATTATGCTTAGAATTAGATTCATTCACATTTTAAGCCTTTAACATTTATTGGACAAATGTAAATACCTTAAAAAACATGTATAAACAAATTCTAGTTAGTTTTTTTCATTCCCTCCAATACAACGGCTAGGAGTTAATGACCATTTAAAATAGTAATATTATATAATTAGTGTGTAACACAAGATTTTTAAGAAACATGTTGTTGTGTATCAGGTACACTATCGAACATAACATCCCCTTTAATGTAAAATTAATATTTAAATCACAAATATTAAAAAATATGAAAATATTCTTATTCCTTATTTATTTAGGATGTTACAATCCCAACAGGGCACCACAATCATCCATAGTAGACAACTAGGAAAAAAATTCATGGGAGAACCTATGACCTTTTTATTAATCTAGAACATAATATAAATGTTACTTATTTTTTTTCCAGGACATACCAAATGATTTTATAAATCCTTGACACATAATATTTATCATACTATGCCTGATAAAGGGGAACAACATCATAACAACGATTACAAATGAACCCCCTAATACGGGCCACTGGCTAATGCATAATCTTAACTACTATAGAAATAATTCACTGAAAAATAACATGTATACTTGGTTTCCATGTTCCGACTAAAAAGGGGGGAAACCAAAAATGTCAAACAAGAAATCCAACACTTACATTTTCACCTTACATAATCACAACATAGGAAATAATCAACCCTGAACCACTCCTAGGGATTTTCCCTATATTTTATTCCACTATCAACAAGTGAGGGAATTCCCATATGAGGATCACCCATTCTCATCGATATAAAAAATGTAAGAGGTGCAGGTCAAAGTGAGTTTTCAATGTAATTCCTTTTCATAAAAGTACCAAACAGTTCAGAAGAAGCCATTTATCACTAAACCATTTCCATATTTACCATCCCACACCACATTAAAATCCAAAATCAACATATTTTCTCATTTAAGAAACCGAAGTCATAATTTTAAATATAAAACACATTTATAATGTACAAATTTTAATTTAATCATGTTAATCATTTGAAAATTGAAACTAAGTAATTTATTTAAACACATTAAAAGAACTCACATCAATTTAAGAAAGAATATTTTACAAACAGTTCTTTATAAATAATAAAAATAAAAACTAGGTTTGAAAATAAATAAATAAATGATTCTTAAATTTAAATGCCAATACATAGAGATACTACCTCATGGTGGAACCAAACTGAACATTAAACCCTCAATGCTTTCAAACTAAAAGTGGATGCTCCGACACTAATCATATGAACCTTCACATACATGTAAGTACTCCAAGCCCCAAAGAATACATCTACAAGGACATGGACAGGTGAAATAGAATCCTTTTATATATATGTGTGCTTATATGCATAAAATATTTGTCACTCAGCTACATATATAATTCAAATATATATATGGGAAAACATATCCTCAAACATGTATTTTCACTTCCATGGATGATTAGACATGTAAGTGGGGAACCCATATAATTATATATATATATATATATTGACATACCTATGAACCCACATGCACGACACCATAGACCCAGAGACTGGAAACCTCATAGAAGAGATCAACAAACTACACCAAAAATACTAAAAAACTTATAACAAATAAAGACCTTAATTATGATGGTGTGAAATCATACCATGACTTAAAATATATAACCCAAATAGTGGTGTAGAAAAAAAACACCCTTAACCACCTCGCCTTTGGTAGTGTATGATGGAATCTACATAAATAGGTCCCATGGAACCATTCACACAACCCTAAAAAAAGAAATAACACAACCTGAATCACTCCCTAACCTAGGGTTTCAATTAATTAATTAATAAACCATTATATAATCTTAAAATATAGGTAACCCCAAAGAAAAACAATATTATTCACATAAGAAAAAAATTATTACAAAATGTGCAACAAACACCTAACCAACATAATCATTGTATACAAAAGATAGATCAATAAGGACAAACCAATATCACATCAGAAGTGTCAATTGGACCGCCATGCCATTTAAACATAAAATCATTTAAAAAACATTAAATCACCCATCAGACACACACATTTTTCAAACAACATAACTTTATAAAAAATTAGGAAAACATCTCTATTGATTTTGAAGTGACAAAAGCTATTTTAACTTAATATAATCAAATGTAGTTACCAAGACATCATACAACTCCACTTCTATTTTTATAATGTTAAATGGTCTCTTTTCATTTCCAAACTAACATTGAATCAAGTTCATGTCCAAAAATAAAAAAACATGAGAAACACATTTAAAATTACATTTAAAAAACACACTGAGGATCCACAAAATTTCTAATTCAACAACCATTTAATTAATCATAGTTCAAGAAAACACCAACTTAAAACAACATCTCCATTTGTGGGAACATCCAGGTCTGCACCTAGTGCACCCATAGTTGTTCCAAAACCGATGGATATTTTTAAATTATAGGATAACTCTCAAAACAATTTCAACTGAATCAAAATAGTATTTAAAAATGATCACTTCTCCTATATCATTTAAACCAAAAACATCAACCCCTCTACGAACCAAAAAAACCATTCTAAAACATTTATATATTACCATAAAAGATTATAATTTCCACATAAAACAGACCAAATATTATTGATGAAAAAAATAATATAACAACATAATACGGGAAAAAATTGCAAAACCCCTAAAAATATAGGATAAACACAACATAAGAGGTAAGGTGGCGGCCTCTGGAGATTTTTTCCTCACTGGAAATGGGGACACGGGCAAAGAGGGTTGCACCGGGAACACTACTTAGAAGGGGGGCTTCCCTCCAGATGCCTATATAGAGGGAGGGTTGCTGGTGCAAGGGTATAGTGTATGGGGAGGTCCAAAGAAGGGGGGTTTTCACTAGTACAAGGGATCTCCAGAAGAAGGAAGCATGGAATGAAGGGAGGTCATCTATAGGACCAAAAAGGGTGGATATGTGTGCATCATGTTGGGTGTGTAGGATGGTAGAATGAGGGGTGATGTATTTTGTGGAGGGGAATAAGTGGACGGAAAACCCCTATTGTAATACAAAAGGGAATGAAATAAATAAATAAATAAATATATACTATTAAAGAAACCTAAATACATATAAAATAATAAGAATACTATTATTAGTAATAATAATATTCATAATAATTATATGATTATTTTTATTATTGTTATACATTCATTTAAATTTATTTTATTATTACTATATTTTTTTATTTTATCTTTAATTAATATTATTTTTATTTCTAGATGCAGAGTATGCCGAACAGTTTGGATTCACGTTCATCAAGGCCATACACTACCTGTGTACATGCCAAAAATAAATATGAAATGTGTGTCCAAGGTTATGGTGTGACCATTCTCTCCACCACCATCACATTCATCTTCTAGAATGTCACCAATTCATAAGATAACTGATGTTTGAGTCTATGTCGAAATAGAAGAAAAAAATAATTCAACAACCTCAGGTAGACGATTCACTACACAAGTCACACTGGATAGGTCAAAAAGAAACCACAAAATAAAATAAGGGGATGACAGGAATGTTTTCTCCCCACCACATGAACTCAACTAACATGAAATCATTAAAAACAATTGCATATCCCTGAGGAGGGGCTAACATGGGAACTCAAATCCTGAAGCTAACCAAATATTGGCCTCACTAGAATCGGAAACTAAGTAAATCCTAAACCGAACTCAACCAAACAACTTTATACTAAAGGAAATTCTTCACCATTATGTTTTAAATAAGAGGACTATTACAAGGAATCCCAAAATATTGAAATACCAAAATAAAGGATATCTTTTACAATAAACATGATACCTCCGCAAAAGGGAGAACAAAAACATCGTTGAAGCCACAAAAGGAAACCAAACAAAAAAGTGGGCTAGATACAACAACCACGCATTCCACAATAACCAAATATACCCAAATGATTACAATTGAAACCAAAAACCAAAATGGACACATTCATCAATGATCAAAATACACTTCATGTAAAACGAACTATTTAAAAGGGCCACTTTTAAATAGATAAAATAGATTGATTATAATAAAACATGTCTATCAAAATATTACATGAAAATTATAGACAAGAAAAGCATAAAAATATCAATATAAGAAAAAAAGTGCGCAATTTTCTTTAAATGTTCCAATCCCAACATAGAACACAAAACCATAACTGTGGCTTCACTCCCTAGAAAAATATTGATTGTGGATGATTTTCACCCCAAGACCTGAGGATTGGGATATGATGGTTGCTGGGTCCTAGCCCACTAGGTACCCCTAGTTTCCCCATAATACATAGTCCCCACCCTAGGGCCCACCCACCATCAAGAACTAGTCACCTAACTGACAATTATACCTACATTCAAACACATTTTCTTTTATAGTGTGTTTCATCCTCAAACGCACACACCCTGTGAATCATTCTAGATAGACACCCATCATAATTATATTACCTTCCAAGAAAGCTTAACTGTGGATTTCAAATTTGATAGGCTCCAAAAATGGAAGGTTATTTTTGTTAACAAGAGTAACATGATTAATTAATTTAACAATTTATCATTCGGGGGTGTTATAATCACCCCACTAGAACACAATGTCATCATTGTGGGTCCTATATATCAACCTAGGTAGTGCACCATGCATAAGGTGGAGTTCATCCTATAATAAAAAATCAAAAAATTAGACCCCATGACATCATAATCATCCCACCCTTACCTGGTATTTGGGTCATGGACCACAGTTACTACCAGTTTCCACGTAGGCAGTTGGTCCCCACTCTTGGGCAACCTATGTGACTAAACAGGTCATCCGGGTGACGAATTTCCCCACATGGAAAAAAATTTCCATTCTAGGGTGTTATTTACTCAGTCACACACACCCATGGAAAAATCAAATAATTTCACCCATCTAATTACTACTCCAAGTCCATCACATTTAAAAATGGTGTTTTAATCAAGTAATCTCCAAAAAAATTAGGTGCACCATATTGAAGTGACATAGTGACCTCATTACCCTACCATCATCACATTATTATATCACATAATCCACACTACAAATCCTAGGGATAAATTTAGTTTTCTTAAATTTGATTAATCTAAAAAATATATAAATATGTAATCATGTATTACATAATATACATTGAACTCATTAAATAGAATGAAACATTTCAGAATAGTACACCTTGAAGTAAATTATGGACCATCACAACTACTAAAACTGAATTAAACATTTTAACCTCTATTTTTATAACAATGATTATTTATTGAATTAATAATATCTTTAAATCACATAAATCCCCTAACCCTCTAATAGAAACCATATAATCCACAACAACTAACAATAAATAATAATAGAATGGGGTTGGAACATATTTAATTTATACATTTACATAATGAGGATTCAATAAAATTATAATATTGACTGAATGATACATAAATGAATGAAAAACAATTATTAAATGTATTATTATTTATATATATAAACCAAATAGAGGAACATATTTAGTGACTAGAAGATTTTTTTTTGATTTTTTGTTATATTTGGTGTAATAAATCCAATGTATTGTTCATTGTACCATAGAATTGTTTAGGTTTGTCGATGATGATGTCAAAATTAATATTTACTAATTAATCAAGCATATAAATTCCCATTGATGATTTTTAATATAAAATACCCATATGATCAAAACCATGATGTGTTCCATAAACTATGATTTTTTATGATATCCAAATTAAAAAATGATATAAATCAATGCTCACCCATTTTTAATAAATTTCAATTCCTATCAAACTAGATATTTTCTATAATATTTGGGTTATTATATTATTAAAATCCAATTATAATAATAAAATTATGAACTGGTTATTTTCATTCAGTAATTTAATCTATTGATTTTTTTATCCCTTAAACATGAATTTTTTATGTTATGTTTTCTTTTTTTATATATTTATATTTTCCAAAAAGGTATTAAATTTATATTTTTTTGATAATTTCATATATATTATTCATATTCATAGGTGGGATTCCCTGCTTCATAAGACTAAAAATGATAATTCCTCCCATTTTTTATATATCATACCAAATGTAATTGTCACCAATATCTGTCTTCTTGGATGTGGGATATAATAGAAACCATCATATTCAATATCATTGTTATATGAGATAAATAATATTTATACTGATATAGTTTGCTAGACATTATTTTCCAAATGAAATTGATGACATTGTCTATAATATATGGAAAATTGTATCTCTTCCATTGATATAGGTTACATTTGTAAATATATATATATATCCCTCCAATATATTTATATTCATTTTCTAATGATTTATACATTATATAATATGTTATTGTTTTGGTATATTGAATTTTATCTCTTTCTAAAACACGAATGATTTTTATTGGGGATGTTATGTGTTTCATTACAATGTTAATGGGATTTAGACTATATCATTTTATATTTTCAATTTATGTTATAAATCAATGTTTTATTATACATTAACTATATAAAAACAACATAATATTTATCATGAATGACACAACACTAATATTGTATCTTTTTATTGGGGAAATCAAATATCCATGTGGTATTAGGTAGCTAACATTCAATTTTCCACGTTAATTCCAAGGATATTGAACATACTTATATAGATGTATAATTATATTGAAATAATAATTTTAGAAATTTATAATTCCATTGGGATAATACTCTCCTCTGATGTAATATATTCAATATTACGTTTTTTATTGGATATTCAATATATATTTTTTGTAAGAAAGATTTTATTATCATATTATAATTAATTTCCTCTATGATATTTTATATGATGTAATATAAGTATATTTTATACATTATCTATGGATAATAATAAATTTCAGATTTTTCTGATTCATTCAATGTTTCATTTTTATTCATATTTAATATTTATTTATTATATGTTAATTATAGCTTTATTATTTGTAATATTTGTTCCCCAGAAAAATGTAATAAATCATTTAATGGTTCAATGTTCTATTTTTGAGATGTTTTTTTATTTCAGGATGATATAATATGATAGTTTTGTATTGTAATACTATTTTTTCACATATTTTTTATTATATATTATGTTGATTATTATAAAAATTGGGTAATTTTTATACATCATTATTTTAAAATTGTTATAATTATATGATATATCATACATTGATTATTTGGTTATTTCACAACATAGTAATTTGATAGAGTAAGAAGGTATTTTTATATTGAATTCTATGTTATTTATTTAAAAGGGAATACATAGAAAAATATTAAATTTATACCCTTCATATTTTTCACAACTGTATATCGCTGTATTGGTTGACGTTATTGGACACACTCCATCTCACATATGGAAAAATATGTGTCTAAATAGGGCCAATTTGTCAAAAAATGATATATTATAATTCGGTTATGATTTTGAATTATGGATTTAGTACCATGTATGGAATATATTTTTATATATGTAAAGTTCTTTTAAGAATTTAGGATATATTGTTCATAAAAAACATAAATTGTTTTGTAGATCCTCTATTATTCTAATATAGGATGATGATTCATTTTTTAATAATTTCATTTGTAATTTTCAAGAATATTTGGATTCATGTCATTATAATTTCATTATCATAATTATATATATGTAATTTATATTATGCCTTCGTACTGTTGAATTTTAGAATGTGAAAGAAAAATGATATCTTGTTCATTATAAGATTGACATAAAATCCAAGGACATTTATATGGTGGGTTTGTAATGATAGAGTGATAGAATCTAACAATATATAATGTATATATTTCTTATTAGTACATATTTTTTTTATAATCGGTAGATATATATCTTGGCCTATTCAAAAAAAATTATTTTTTTCTTTAATTGTTATTGGAGAGTTAAATTGTATTATTGGACACTTTGAATGGGTGAGTTTGATGAATCTATAATCATCATGATATTAATTCTATTCAAAATAATATATATCAATAACTCATATATATAATAGTAATAGTGATCTATCATACCTATTTGGAGAGAAATTATATTTATGGGAACATATAGTTAGATTTATATGGCTATTATTTTACACACTATATTTTCTATCAAATAATTTTATGGACATTAAAATTGAAAGAGAAATGTATGCCCAGATATACCGTTCTCTATTATCCTGTTTAAAAGGAATATGTGTTTATACGTTTTAACAATAACGAATTTTGTTGTAAGGTATATGGAATACTATAATTTTATTATTATGTGAATTCATTGTGGTTTCCCATATAATATGAGTTCGAGGATATGATCTCACTTTTATAAGATGATAACTATATATCTTTTTCATATGAATGATTATGAGTTATAATATCATTTATCAAATACTTATTTTATTAACCCGATATTATAAATTAATATTTTTTTATCTCTTGGGTGATCAACAGTATTAAATTTTTTTATTCAACCACAATTAGGGATCTCATATATGCTCTATTTGTGTAATATAGGCCAATACATGTATTTTTTTATATTTTACCATTTTTATAGTTACTTCCATCACTATACCCACATAGTATGATAAAAATTTATTTAATTATCTAATATAGTGTTGTATAAAACTATTTGAGTGGATAGATGTTCCACACTATTAAAAATAATTCAAGGATTATGAGGTAATAGGGGATATTAGTGGTTATTATGGAAATGTATTGTATATTTGAGATTTAATGAAATGGAGGTCCAATATCACAAAATATAAAAGTATGTTTATGGTATTATATTTCCTTTTTTAAAATAGACTCTTTTATAAATAAGTATTAATTAATAAACATAGAATTCCACTCCTAATATTGATTACCGATTGTAACTAAATGGATGGGGACTTCATTTATCAGTTCACATTACTTCCATGGTTGGTTGGTCAAGGTGGATAGATGTATTCTGTTGTATTGGATTTACAGTGGTGTAATATCTAGATATAATTGAATTGATCTTGAAACTGTGGTAATAAAATGATCACATTATTATTATATTGTTGTAAAATTATGTGTAAGAACGTGTAGATTTATATTAATATCATTTTCTATTCAATGATATTGATGATGAAAAATTAATTTTTATTATAGTACAAGAACAATAAATGGATCATCAATGTAATCCACCTATCAAATTATATATTACAAGAATTATAGTGGTTTTAAACAATACATGAGTATAACTGTAGAGACCAAGAGCTTGACGTACATAGACATTACATTACTCTTGTGGAATATCAAATACATTACAAAAATAGACACTAGAGGACCGTAATAGTTTAGTGTCTTTGGAAACATGGAATTTAAACTTCTAATCATGTTGAAATATCTTCAACAACTCCCATAACGATCTTCCCCTTTTTTTAACATACCTAAAAACTTTCTTTTAATCCTTAGGTAGAAGAAAACATAAAAAGGGTGATCTAAAATGCTCAGTAATGGTATGCATGGAGATAATAAAACAAACCATATATATTTGGACTTATAAACATGAACATAATGTTTAAGCATCATGATCTTGAGTAATGACATAAAACATGGCAGTACGTAAGGCATAGACCATAATGGAACATCAATAATGATAAAATAGCATGGGAATAAAACATATAATTGTGGAAAAACATTAATAATAGGATATTATTTCCATAGTAGCCAAGCCATTGCTGACAAGACCATCTTAGTGGACAAAGTCCCTTACTGAACCAGGTTTACATGCTGCTCCATCCCTGTATTACTGAACCAGATTTATTTTCCATTTCAGCCATGTCTATCTCATGAGATATAAATTTTTTTCTTAATGCATTGGAGGGAGATATATTTCCCACCCATATTATAGTGAAATCATTCTTACTTGTGCCACAACATGAACTTAAATCATTTATCATTACCCAAAGTATATATTTGATTTCATAAACATCATTACATCCCAACATAATCCATATAAAACAAATGGATATCATTTCATCATAAGAAAAGTGAAACCATATAAATCATAGAGAAATTAAACTTGAAACATACACATAATTCATCTTAGATGGAAATTTCTTTTGATAAAGATCTTGAAATGAATTCTTGAGTAAAATATCATTTCTTCATGAAAATCATTTTCATCCCACAAAATGCATTTCAATTTTTAATGAAAAGGATTTTGTTGAAAATAGTCCTGAAATCTTGTAGAGTAGGCTTCATGAAAATAAGGCTTTATAAAACCGTAAAAATCCATTCATTCCATATAAGTTAAAAAAACATTCTTCTCATACTTTTTCCAGAAAATTCAAAAAGATCCTCGTATGGAAAAAAAGATTCCTTACATACTATGTAGTAAAAGTCATAAATTGGTAAAAAGGACTTTAAAAATACATGAATACATTTTTATAAAACTTGGAGATGGATGATAAATATAACCCCTGTAAATACTTTCATATAATAAATCATGGATAGAAAACAATTGAGAATGCAACATTATCCCTTACCTTAGGTCTGATATGCTTCGTACATATCTGAACCTCCTCTTCTTCAACATGCCTCTTTGAAACCTCCTCCTAGGGCACTAAAATTGGTCTTTGAAGAATACTAGGACCTCTATAATATTTCTAGGGAAGTTGAGAAGGGAAATGGGTAGGGTTTGGCCGATCATGGAAGCTCAAAGTTTGTAAAGATGAGAGGGATGAGGGGCCCTTTTATAAGGGAGAATAGGGGAACCTTTAGAATCCTCAAAAAATTTAGTTTAATATAAATTCAAACCCCACATAAAAACCACAAAAAATGACTCAATTCAAAGAATAGATGAGATAGGGTTGTAATCACATCAACCAGTCAAATTTATGCATGTTATGATCGAATTTTAAAACTTATCATTTTGATTTATCCTAATTTAATCTATTTAATTTTATTTGTGGTAATAATATTATAAATTTTATATTGTTATAAATAATCTCTTATGAGTTGTTAATTTTCCATTATTGGATACTTAATGACATTTTGGACTATATAAATTTCAATTTATAATTTTTAAATATTTCTGTTATTTTAAAACAATTTCATAATATGTTATTTTTGTAAAATAACTATAGTGTCAATTTTGAAACATTATATTTATTTGATTTGAAATAAAATCCACATAGAGGATATATTTGAACAAAAATATTTAATAGGTTCCGAACATGTCATATTAATCTAGAAAATTAGTGTAGAACATTAAATATTTCATATAATATTTATTTTACTATTTTTAAAACCATTTATTTGATTCTTATCTTAATAAAATAATATCTAGAATATTTTTAATAATTATTAAATATACTTATTTATTGCATAAAAATTAAAAATTAAAAACTAGGATAAAGATAAATCCTATATATTTTATTAGAATACTTTTATTATGATTTATATTCTAAAACACCCAACTTTTAAAATGATATATTTATTAAATTATGAAGGCGACAACTTTGACATCATTTAAAATAAAATAATATAAATAACATAATCAATTTTTTAAGACTCCCAATGGTCATATATCCGGTCATTGGATGATTATTGTGTATATATGCACTACCAATAAGTTTTTATTAGGTTTTTGAGCCTTTTAATGGGTATTATTATTTCAATAACAACTATTTTACTTATTTTTTGACTAAATAAATAATTTCAGCATCATTAATATATAAGCTATTAAGGTAATTAAATATCACTTAAAAATTATAAATAAATTAAAATTATAAAGAAAAAAAATTATCTTTCAAATGAGTATTTAAAACAAAATTTATATTATATATAGAATTATATTAAAAATACTTAAATTATTAAAGTTGAGTGAGACATATTTGACTTTCCTTTAAATAAAATAATTAAAGGTCTTAATCACCTAAAAGTGGGTTCCAATGGATTCCATTTTGACCCAAATATTCCTTAAGACGAAATATAAACAAACAATTATATTAAGACAACTGTTAGGGTAATTTTATAATATTATATTTACCCTTGATTACCTGATTTACCTTTTACTATGGTAAATAAAATTTACCGTAATTACTATTCATAATGCCCAAAAATAAAAAGTAGCATATTAATATAATTTGGAATCACTGATTCAAAATATGGAATCCATTTTTATAAATTCAATACACAAAAGTAACAGAAAATTATTTAAAATTAATTCTGTTTTTAGGAAAACATGTTTTAAATGTTAAAACATTGCAAAAGATTGAAATGATTTTAACTATGAATTCATTGTAAAATAAATGATAATTAAATAAATTATATTAAATGGTAAAAATTTATTCTATTTATACTTTAAAACCATTAATTATTATAATTTAACCATATAAATTATTTTGATGAAAAACGATGTTTTTAATTAAAATATAGCGTGTTTTTACTATTCATTAAAATATGAAAGTTATCAGAAAAATATCAAAACATTATCCAATGTAAATTTTTATATCCTGATTCAAAATGAGAAGTTTATATTATTAAAATTTTACTTATAAACTTTTCAAAAAGTGTATTTAAAATGTGTGCTCCATCAAAAGGCGGAAAAACTGAATTTTTTTAGAAATAATTAATTTACACCAAAAAATTATTTTGTTCTCGTACCATGTTCTATAAAATGTGTAAAAGGAATTATAATGTCATAAAATCCAAAATGTATTTACTACTTTTAATAACTGCTAGTTTAGAATAATATTATAACCATATATTTTTGTTTAGTGAAACCCGATATTGCGTACAACACACACTATCGAATAAGGTTGTGATTGCGTGTAATGCAAGACATGTCAGGGTTGCATGTAGTGAAAGACTCCTGTGTTGTTGCGTATAAAAAATAAAACTATATTTCATTTATACATTGAATATATATATATATATACATTCTATGTTGCGTAGAATGGCTACTATCAAAAAAACGTGAAAGTGTGTGTAACACGATCCATGATTAGTGTTGTGTATACTGCAAGCTAATACAGTGTTGTGTATAGAGCAAGATAATCTTGGTGTAGCATATAATAGACGATATGAAAGATATTAAAAAGAATTTATCTCATTAAATCTCAGGGTGTTACATTTTACACACCTTAAAATGAATTTCGCCCTCAAAATTATTCGGGGTTATAAATGATTTATTACATGAGAGTTTCTTTCATTGAAAACCACATCATAAAAAGGAGTATCAAAACATATCTTTAAAAACTAATGTATGAAATGTAATGATTACCCAAATTAACTAATTCATGTGTTCCCACATATGATAACATAAGAGAAAATATGGATATGGAAGAGAAATCTAACCATCATGTTATAATGGAGGGTGGTAGAGGACATGACTATGATAAATCCATCAGTGACAAAGCCATAAATTTGTGATGATTTAAGGTACCATCTAATTCATCAGATATAAGGACAGTAGGACAAATATTTTTTTGTTTTCAAGATCATTTCTGTAAATATGAAGAATTCTTGAATTAAAATAAATACTTACTTTATTTTGGTACAATCTCACCGTTGTTCGTGCCTTGAATAATTTCCACTTCATATATTAAATAAATGAAGATGAATTTGTCATTCGTGAAGCATTATCAGATCATGTGATAGAATGGTGGGTCATTCTATATATCTCAAATAAAAGGTTAGAAACTTGTATTAAATAAACATAAGTACATCTATTGTGAGATTAATTGTATATGGTTCTTAAATTGATGTATACTTCGTATATCATACGACAAAATAAATTGAAACTAATTTATACTAACCAGGGACTTCCTGTAGGCCAGTGGTATGAGATAAAGTCATGTTGCTCTTTGGTTGTGGGTTCGAATCCCAGAACCTTTTCCGACGTCACGGGTTGTCGCCCATCCCGCAGGTTGTGCTTTTTCTAAAACTCCATTATTATAACAACCAATCAATAATATTGAAAAAAGTTCTAGCCTTAAAAAATACTAATTTATGTCCAACATAATCCAATCCAATATTAATTATTATCCAAAATACATCTGTCCAATCTCATAGTATAGATAAAATGGTTACTTGAAAGGTCACATAACAAGCACGTGAATACCATCATTTATCCGCCATATATCATAAGATATATCTTGTTGGTCACATTAGAAACATGTGAATACCTTAATCATGTATTGTTTTGAAAAATTAATACACATTGAAACTTTGTTAATACACGAATGCTTTCAAAAGTAAACTCTCCCCCCATACAAAAATTCCAAAATTTCGATATACTCAAACTATGATATCACGTTGTCCTTATATCAGTCATGAGCTGATGAATACAATCATACATATTATTTTTTCCTTATCCCTTCATTATGCGCATATCATATACTTTCCAAAAATATTCGAATAACCATTCATTGTTACTGGTACCATTGAACATATATTATCAAATCTTAGGAAAAATAGTAGTGTAAAAATCCTTATATGTGTCTTTTCTCCATAGTACCATTACCTATACAATATAACTCTTTATAAACATAAGTCATTCCACTACCTTCTTAAACCGTTGACCGAGCTTCATTATTGTATTCCTCAACACTTCTTTCATCTCATATAACATTTGTACTCTGTTCATAATCATCAACATAAATACTACCCAAACAACTATGTTGGTTCTCTTCATGAGAATTTCACTTAGTTAATTGGTTTGCATTATGCATGTACATTACACATTTAATACATTTAAACATTGTTGAAGTCTTATAAATACCATTATCCTTGTCCATGGTGTTAACTGAACCTTTTCCTTTGCAATTACTGGATTTGTGTCCTTCTTTTCCACACCCAAATCATCTTCTAGTTCCTTTGAAACATTACCCTTGATTCCTCTTCCCACATGACTTAAATGTGGGAAATTGAACTTTCTTTCCCCTATGATCATCATGAGACTCCATCTTTCTATTATTAGCTGAGTCAGGAATCATACCAAAGTTGAGATTATTGATCATATCATGGGATTGCTGATTAGGCATAATAACGATGTTTCTCCTTCCAAATTATATTTCATTTGGTAGCTCATGAATAAGATCATTCTATTGTCCATCATAGCCTCCATTATCGTGAATCCTCGTATTTACAGCCATTTTCTAAAACCCAAAATGAATAGTGTGAGAAGAAAAAATCATGCTAGGAAAAAAGCATAATAAAGAGGGAGTACCTTCAATATATAACAGCTAAGTTTTAATTATAATATGGTTTCCGTAATTCTAGGACTATAACCAATACTTATACTTAACCTTAAGGACATCCCTAGACATACCTTATAAATATCTCTAGGTATCTCACTAAAGTTTTCACATCCTAGTTTCCAAAGGTTAACTAATCCTTTCCTCTGATACGAACTATAGATACCCAAAGCATGACGTACATAGACATTACATTACTCTTGGGGAATATCTAATACATTACAAACATATACACCAAATGACCGTAATAGTTTAGTGTCTTTGGAAACAAGGAATATAAAATTCTAATCATGTTGAAATATCTTCAACATCTCCAATAACGATCTTCCCCTTTTTTTTCCTTACCTAAAACCATTATTTTAATCTTAGGGGAAAAGAAAACATAAATAGGGTGAGATCAAATGCTCGGTAAGGGTAATCATGGAGAAAATAAAA
Source organism: Viscum album (assembly GCA_963277665.1). Classification (NCBI taxonomy): domain Eukaryota; kingdom Viridiplantae; phylum Streptophyta; class Magnoliopsida; order Santalales; family Viscaceae; genus Viscum; species Viscum album. The sequence goes on along the minus strand of OY728128.1, from coordinate 2,101,163,470 downwards.
CAAACCATATATATTTGAACATAAAAAAATGAACATAATGTTTAAACACAACTATCTTGAGAAATGACATAAAACATGGCAGTACGTAAGGCATAGATCATAATGGAACATCAGTCATGATAAAATAGCATGGGAATAAAACTTGTAATTGTTGAAAAACATTAAGCACATGATATGATTTCCATATTATCCAAGGCATTGCTTCCAATACCATATTGGTAGACAAAGTCCCTTACTGAACCGTGTTTACTTGCCGTTCCAGCCCTGTATTACTGAACCAGATTTACTTTTCATTTCATCCATGTCTCTATCATGAGATATAAATCATTACCCAATTCATTAGAGGGAGATATAGGTCCCACCCATCTCATAATTAAATCATTCTTACTTGGTCCAAAAAAATAACATAAATCAGTCATCATTACCCAAAGTATAAATTGGGATTGATAAACATCATCCCATTATAACATTATCCATATAAAACAAATGGATATCATTTCATCATAAGAAAATTGAAACCATATAAATCATAGGGACATTATACTTGATACATACACATATGTCATCTTATATGGAAAAAGGTTTTGATAAAGAACATGAAATGAATTCTTGAGGAAAATATATTTTCTTCTTGAAAATAGTTTTCTTCTCACAAAATGCCATTCAATTTTAAAAGAAAAAGGATTTTGTTGAAAATAGTCATGAAATCCTAGAGGGTAAGATTCATGAATATAAGGCGTTATGAAACCATAAAAATCCGTTCATGCTGTATAAGTTTAAAAAACATTCTTCTTATAATTTTTCCGAAAAATGAAAAAAGTGCCTCGTATGTTAAAAAAAGATTCCTTACATACCATGTAGTAAAAGTCAAAAATGGGTAAAAAGGACATTAAAAATACATAATTTTTTTTATAAAACATGGATAAGGATTATAAATAAAACCCTAGTAAATAATTAAGTATAAGAAATCTCATATATAAAACAATTGAGATTGCAACATTATCCCGTACAATAGGTCTGATATGCTTCGTATGTATCCGAACCTCCTCTTCTTCGACACACCTCTTTGAAAACTCCTCTTAGTTAACTAAAATTGGTCATTGAAAAAGACCAAGACATCTAGAAAATTTTTAGGGAAGTTGAGAAGGGAAATGAGTAGGGGTTGTCTGAGCTTGAAGGCTCAAAGTTGTGTAAAAATTAGATGGAGGAGGTGCCATTTTATAAGGAAGGAGAGGGGCACCTTTGTAATCCTCCAAAATATTAGTTTAATATAAATTCAAACCCCACATAAAAACCTCCAAAAATGACTCAATTCGAATATTAGATGAAATGGGGTTGTAATCTCATCAATAAATCAATTTTATACTTGTTTTGATGTTATTTTAATCCTTATCATTTTGATTTATCCTTATTTAATCAATTTAATTTTATTTGTGGTAATAAAAGTCTAAATTTTAAATGGTTATAAATAATCACTTATGTTTTTTAGTTTTTCATAATTGTATTCTTTATGAAATTTTCTACTATATAAATTTTAATTTATATTTATTAAATATATTTGTAATTTTTAAACAATTTAATAATATGTTATTTTTATAAAATAACAATAGTGTCAATTTAGGAACTATTCAATAATTTGAATTTAAATAAAATCCACCCAGAGGATATATTCGAACTAAAATATTTAATAGGTTTATGACATGTCATAATATTCTAGAAAATTAGTGTAGAACAATAAATAGTTCATATATTATCTATTTTACTGTTTTTAAAACCATTTATTTGATACTTATCTTAATAAAACAATTTCTACATCATTTTTGTATAATTATTAAATATACTTATGTGTTGAATAAAAATTAAAAATAAAATACAAGGATGAATATAAATCTTATAGATCTCATAAGAATACTTTTAGTCGGATTTATATTCTAAAACATCCAACTATTAAATTTTTTATTAAATTATGACGGTGACAACTTTGACATCATTGAAAATAAAATAATATAAGTGTAATAATCACTGTTATAAGACTCCAAACGGTCATATATTCGGTCATTGTATGCTTATTATGTATATATACACTACCAATATGTTTTGATCAGGTTAGTGAGCCTTTTAATGGGTATTATTGTTTCAATAAAAACTATATTACTTATTTTTTCACTAAATAAATAATTTTTGCATCATTAATATATAATCTATTAAGGTAATTAAATATCTTTTAAAAATTATAAATAAATTACCATGATAAAGAAAAAAAAATTTATTAAAATTTTTATTTATAACAAAAATTATATTCTGTATAAACTTATAATAAAAATACATTATTTATTATTGTTGAGTGTGACATATTTCACTTTCCATTAAATAAAATAAACTAAAGGTTTTAATCACCTCCATGTGGGATCCAATGTATTCCATTTTGACCCAAATATTCATTAAGACGATATATAAGAATCAAAATACATTAATACAGCTGTTAGGGTAATTTTATAATATGATATTTACCCTGAATTACCCGATTTACCTTTTACTATGGTAAATAAAATTTACCGTAGTTACTATTAATAATGACAAAAAATAAAAAGTAGCCTATTAAAATAATTTGGACCCACTGATTCTAAATAGGGAATAAATTTTTCTAAAATCAATAGAAAAAATTTACTGAAATTAATTTAAAAATAATCCCGTTGATTAGAAAATGAGTTTTAAAAGTTAAAACATTGCAAAATATTGAAATAATATTACCTATGAATTAAATGTAAAATCAATTCTAATGAAATAAATTATAATAACTGATAATAATATATCATATTTATACTTTAAAACCATTGAATATTATAATTTAACCATATAAATAATTACGATGAAAAAGTTGTTTTTATTTAAAATATAGCATGTTTTTACTATTCATTAAAATATGAAAGGTATCAGAAAAATATCAAAACATTATCCAATGTAAATTTTTATATCCTGATTCAAAATTAGAAGTTTATTTTTTAAAATTTAACTTATAAAATTGTAAAAAATTATATTTAAAATCGGTGCCCCATCAAAAGGTGGCAAAACTACATTTTCTTAAAATACTTATTTTACCCGAAAAATTTATTTTTTTCTCATACCGTGTTCTATAAAATGTGTATGATGAATTATAATGTCATAAATATCAAAAAAAATTACTACTATTCATAACGACTAGTTTATAATAATATTATAACCATGTATCATTGTTTATTGAAACCTGGTATTGTGTACAACACACACTATTGAGATAGGTTGTGATTGTGTGTAATGCCAGACAAGTCAGGGTTGAGTGTAGTGAAAGACTCTATTGTTGTTTCATATAACAAAATATTACCGTATTTAATTTATACAATGAATATATTTATATATATATACACACTCTATGTTGTGTAGAATAACTACTATCAAACAAACTTGAAATTTTATGTAACACGGTCCATGATTAGTGTTGCAAATAATGTAAGATAATACGGTGTTGCGTATAGAGCAAGATAATATTGGTGTTGCATAAAACAGAAGATATGAAATAAATTAAAAAAAATATATCTCATAAAATCTCAGGGTGTTACAATAATTATTTCTGAGGTTTCATAAAGAATTCCCAGACTTTATTCATGAGTATATTGAGTTCTTACCTTGTTATCAAAACATTATATTCATATAGTTATATATATAATATATATACATCATGGTTTTATCTTATCACAATTTCCCTTAAAAAATGGTACCTATTGGATATCAGTAATTAACATCACACATGATTGATTTTTTTAAAATGTTTCATTTAAATACTAGAGCTTCCATGTGGGGATATAGAAACAGTTTACAAGAAGTCTTATTTTATATCAAATTTGTTTATTGATTATTAATGTTATAAAAATTTGATTGTGAGGAACTAAATTCCATTTTATATATAAATAAATAGTCTACAATATAAAAAGATCAATATTGTTTTTAGGATATATTATAATTTTGATATTTAATAGGTCATAATGAATGATGATTCTATTTTAGAGATGGAATTTATATCTCATTAATGGAATTTGTAATTAATTTTAAATTCTATTTGTTTAAAAATGACCCATCTTAATTTTATGGTTTCATGTTTAATGTATTTAACCACTAAAATGATAAATTTAATATAGTAATACTTGAATATTGTAAAAAGAATATCAATAGAATGTAATGATATATTTTATATATCATTACTAATCATAGATGATGGAAATTATATCTAAATTCATTTTATTAGAAATGATTCAACCTAACTACTTGACATGATATCACCAAAAAAGTTATATCAATGTAATATTTAAGGATTTAGGGAATTTCCTAATGTTATGAACCTCTAAATGTATCATGGGCGCATAATTTTCTTATATAATCATTTTATTATTGATGATTTACCCAGATTTTTCATATAATTAATAATTCATTAGCATCCCTAACTGATAAAAAAACTAATTTTCAAATGATAATGTATTTCCAAGTTAATTTCATTTATATAACTGTAAAATATAAATAAAACTACTAAAAGTATTTCTTAAAATGAATAATTCTGATTTTCATTTATTTTATTTCATTCGAGTTTTGACAATGTTTCATTGGGTTATATTTATATTGTATCAATTCTAATATTTTTTGATATTTTATTTTAATTGTTCTTATCATACTCATGATTTTTATTGTATTGTATAATCATTTAATTTATATAGACATTACATTCAAAGATATTTTATTATAGAGCTCATAATATAACTGATTTTTCATTAAATATTTTCACATAGTTATTTGAACAGCCCATATTAGACATTAGTTTAGTTATTTATTTTTTATGATTTACAATTTTGAAAATATTGAGGAATGATAATTTAATAATGGAATAACGCAGTAAAAAACCCAGATAAGGTTTTTCTGGAAAATTATTTGATTCATTGTATAATATGAGTGAACTAATTATTTTTATTTTATACATGGATAATGATATTGGTATGGACTACTAAATCCTATTACAATAGATCATCAGGTTCTAAAACAATTAAACTAATATTATTCAGTATAAAGTGAGTAGTAATAATTGAGAGATATTTTTTTAAAATTAAAATTTTATTGATGCTTTCTTTATGCACAAGGAATATATCATATTATTTTATTTGAATTAATATTTCCATTAGATCATGGTTCAATACAATATTTACGTTTTCTATATGACACAAGTGTTTGTTATCTTAGTATTTATAGAAACTATCAATGAATTATGAGGAATTATTGGTGGTTATATATGAGAATATCATTTCCCATATTTTTTAGATAAGAGTATTATGAGGAAATATTTAAAGACCTAACATGTCACTTTAATGGAATTATTTCATCTCTTTAGAGTGTATCATTATAAGTGGGAGATATATTGTATATTTATTTTTCATTTGTTTCTTTATCTCATTTGGGAGGGTCTATTGGTATCTGTGTTTTTTAGTAGATTTATAATATAATACCACATCATAAAACCTAATAAATAAATATTAGTGGAGGTAATAACTTGATATTTTGTACTGAAAGTTTTATTAAAGAACTGATTCCCATGTATGATCATTTAAAACAATAATGGTCAGTTTAAATAATGGTTGTTGTTGTTATTTTAATGTCGTATGTTCACTCAAATATAAATTTGGGTTATCTTCTATATATTGACTAATAATAATATAAATATAACTATAAAACCCAAATTTATATAATTAAAACATGTGTTCTATATTCTCGAGGATTTTACGTAGACCATTTATAAATACAAGAGTATTTAGTTATGAACGGTGGTAATGGTTACCATAGAAAAACACAATTTAATAAATCATATATATAAACATATCAAAAAATATTATTTAAACATTTACTTTTCATGGAGAACTAATTTAGTAAGAAAAATATATTATTTTAAAATAATATTTTTTGATGATGATGTCGGTCATTATGAATTTTCTTATTACATGATTGTTTATTCTTTTATATAATATCTAGTCTGGAATTTTCTTGTATATATATTATTAATTAATTATTTATACATGTTTTTAGGAGTTTTATGTTTTTCTTGGAGTGCATGTAGGCCTTAGGTAGATGATATCAGTATATTACAACAATAGGCGTCACCAAGTGCATGGAGGGGTGTAATTGGTACTTATTGAGATAAATAGGGGAGGGGGTAAGAGGTATCAAAGTGCATCAATTTTCCCATAAAAACCCCTTGATAACATTATTTCATTTATTTTAAAGAGGTTATTTTTTTATTTTTATACCACAACATATTTACTTATTTATTCTACCATGGAACTCCTTTTTTCCATCTAGAGAAGAGCTCTTCCTATTGAACCTCTTATTTTACTTCTTCCCCTATTGTGGGCCACTTATCCAATGATGTTATCTAAGTAATGGTGCATTAAAAATTGGTTGTTTCCCTCCATATACGAAACTCATCCCCACCTATATCTTAAATTTCAAATTTATCTTGGTGGTACATATTTTAAGGGTATTTAGATTGTATTTTCTAAATGAGGTTGTGGTTGGTTATACCCATTTAATGTATTACTATATTGATGCTCATAATTTATGGGATACATTATTCAGTATAAATATTTATTTGATAATTTATATTTGTGTTGTCATGGTTAAAGTTTTTAGAACATATAGTTATTATATATTATGGAAATATCAATATTTATTCATGTAGGTTTCCATTGAGTAACTCAATGTAATCATTATCAAAAGCTATTAAACATATTTTTGTTGATAGTATAATATTTCCTATAGGATATATGTTTTATAATTAGTAATTATGGAAATATAAAAATATATTTGTTAATTATTATAGATTTCCTAAACCATTTAAGTGGAACATTTCGATATTACAATGAGAGAACACTAATTTGTTATGTATATTTATAATAATGTCTCAGTATTATTTAAAAAAAATAAGAATGGGTAAATTTTCAATCATTAGTTTTTTATAATGTGTAAATATTTATCATTGAATTTTCATATAGAAAATTTATTGGTTTTTATTTATTCTATTTTGCTTTAAAAATAAGAGTATAACCTATTGGATAATGTTAATATTTTTCAACTTATTGGGTTTTGTGATATTATTTATCATAAAAGAGCATGATTACGAATATTTCTGAATTTTTGGCTTTTTTTACTTATATTTCCATGGGAAAATATAGTTTTATATGTGGTCTTATAAATAATTTCTCTAAGAGAGTATATAAAATATGTTCCATTTCTGTGAAATAATTTTTTTTTAATATTGACACATGACCATTTCATTTTCTTACATATATGTTTCCCACATATAAAGTATATATTTATAACTATTTTGATATTCCATATTGATGAGAATAATTTCTTACTATATTTTACACAAAATAATTTATTTTAATTTTTTATGATATAATGCTAGAGTGTGTCCCACAAGTTTAGTTACATGATGATTTTTATGAACATGGAATTTCTTATTAAAATTATCATTTATGGAGGTACAATAGAATATCCCAATACATTAAAAAAATCAATGTGAAATCTCTTCCACACTAATGGGAAATATTATAATCCTTATATTGATAATATAATAATAAAATTATTTAAATAATTGATAACATACACAATTTACTAATCGATATATAGAAATGATTATTATCTTATATAGTATCTATATAATCATTATATTTACAATTGCTTTTACCATTTATCTATAACTATGAAAATCTAGTCCCTTTTTTAATAACATCACATAAAAAACATCCTAATAACCAAATAAATGAAAACATAATAATGGGGTGAGATTAAATTAGTAGTAAGGTAAATTTAATTTTTTATTGTATTAGATAATAAACATTATGGAATATATATGAAATCTAGAGTTATATTGATAAATGGTCATAAGAAATTATATGATTATAATTAAACATTATATAGTAACATATTATGATAAATAGAACATTATGATATCATTAAAGATATTACATACCAAAAAAATTTATATATAATCATAAAGAGTTTTTTTATATAATTTTTTTAATTCTTTAACAATATTTCATTAAGATTAACACATTAGATTTGACATAGATTAAATAGATCATGTAAATCATACATATATTTATAATGAATATGGAAGTGTGGAATTAGAATGGGAATAACATGAAAATGTGTTATGAACATAAATATAGGAAAAACTATTTGAGATAACCCATTAATCATACACCTATGTGAAGAAACTCATTTTTTTGAGGCCTAATATGTGTGAAACCCCATCATACCCATGTTTATGTGAAAAAAATATTATTTTTACACCTGAATATCTCATGAGATATATAGATAAATCAGTTCATTGGAAAGTGATATATTACCCCACCCAACATTATCCAATAATATTTGAATGACTTAAAATCAAACAATATTATATCTCAAGCAATGCAAGATAAAAACGGTTCACATTAAAATTAAAGTAATATAAACATAAAAATAATAGAATAAAAAATTCTCATTTATATAAGATATTCAGAACAAAAGATTATATTTAAGGTGATCAAAACATTACATCATTAGAGAAAACAATTGTCGTAAATTAGAAGTGGATATTTTTTTCAATAAAATTTTAATAATATATATAAAATAAGATGTTTGGTTTTAAATAAGGAACAAACTTTTGAGAAGGGAATGATAATAATGTTTTAAAAAAATTTATTATGTTGTCCAAAAATATAATCCACGAATATTTATAAATATTTAAATAAAAAGTACTTTTAATAATGGTATTGTGAACTTATTTGACAATTTTTTAGTAATGGGAATAATGAATAATGAATAAATTATTTTTAGTATGAAATATGTAGTTGCTGTAAATCCATTTATTTTGTAAGGAGATAGAAATCCATTGAATTTTTTTAATAAATTGTATTATAAAATTCATAATTATATAATATTATTAACTTTATTATTTAAAAATAAATAAGTGTAATAAAAGAATCACTGGACATATAAAGGTTTTTGGATCCTGATAAAAAAAGAAACAAACTATTTAGATGTGGAAATATGGAAATTGAAGAAACTTTTATTAAAAATAATTGGAGTTATTCAAAAAAACAAATTTTAATGAAATAATAAAATCAAGACTGTGGAATAATATGAATTGAAAAACAATTTCCACAAAATATAATGTTTAATATATCATAAAATCATCATAAGTTATAATATATCATTCATCATAGAAAATTGAGACAAATGAGTGATTTCAACATAAGGAAGGGTAATGATTTATGAATGACCCCTTGGGATTATAGAATATTTTGAATCAAAAGTAATTATAACATTGAAAATAATATTTTTATATAAATATAATAATTTAAAAAACTTAATTTTTCAAAAATAAATTAATTTAATTTATATATATAATATAATGTTAAAATTTATGAATAGATTTAAAACATGTCATAATAATTATAATTTGAGATGAAAACACCCCTATAGTTTTTCTATCTATTGAACCAAAACCACAAGTGTGGAAAAATTGTAAAAAATAGGAAATAATAAAATATAATTAAATAATGATGCAAAATGACCATTTTTTGTATTCAAAAATACAAAATTGATCATGGTTTGTATCATTAACAAGACATAAGGGATTCATATTTTTGAAAAAGAAACATTTTCCATGCTTCCTCAGAAAAATGAGAGCATAACTATTATAAAAGAAAATAAATATCATAATATAGATTTTATATGCATATTAATTCCAAAAAATATATACCTATTTAATTTATAATTAAAATATATTAGAATATAATGTAGTTTTTAATTACTTTTTCACATTGGGTATTTCCAATTTTGACACTAGGATGTAGTTTTACAGGATTTTATTTAGTGTTAATTATTTTTTAAGATTACAGAATTTATTATACATTAGTTTTATATTAATGGAATAATAATAATAACTTATCAAGTCTATATTTCCTTACATAATTACAGGTACATTTTTCCAATATTAGTACATTATAAAAAAATAGTTAGAAATTCTTTTCAAATATGAAATGGTGTTCACAGAATTAATATGTTCAATATTACCGAGTCCATTATAGAACTAAGATGCAATAATTATATAGATTTTTAAATAACCTTACACGTAATAATAAGTTTTTATAATAATTTATTAAAAAATTTCATATCATTGTTCATGTATATCATGAAACCCACTCAATCATAAACTTTCCTTAACATGATTGGTGACTATTTTAGAGGTTTTTATTTATACATAATAATATTAAAAAATAAGAATATTTATATTTTTGTGTTTTTTTATGATGATGAGTGATATCTAATGATGGTTTTATAATGAAAGAAAATTAGGATAACAAAAAACAACAATAATTCAAGAAGGATATATTATGTAAAACACATAATAAGAATTTCCATTACCTAATGAAGGAGAGGTGTAGAAGATTATATTATGAGATCATTTAAGAATAAATAAAATAATATATATACATATATATTAGATTTATTCATCAATAACATCATTTATACCCATAAATTGGTTTTGTTATGAAAAAAATTGTTGATCCATTGAGGGGGTAATCTATTAACAACACTAATGACGATTCTTATTTAGTCTCAGTATATGAAAAAGAATAAATAATGGTTTTTGAATGATTATAATAACATCTCAAACCAGTAATTATTATAGTTTTTATATTACACTATGTTTTTTTCATTATAAATTAATGAATAATAATGAAATGTTAAGAATGATGTGTTACCTAACAAAAGACCTTAAACATCATGATAGTGAAGGATGTATATTTGAGAGACATAGAATTGTTTTGTTTTAAAACAGAACATAGGGTGTATAAATGACTTCAATAAGATGATATTTGGACATTGTTCCATAAAATATTAAAATCATAGTGGATTATTTGATGGGTTTCAAATATATTCTTTTTATAAGTGAGTAATGATGTATTTTTGATAAAAAAAATTGTAATAAGATATAAAAATGAAATGGAATGATAGTTTTTAGATTTATGTGAGGTAAGGATGGTATTATAGATAACTAAGAAATCATGAAAATAATTCTATAAGATATCAATATCATCTTAGTGATGGAATATAAGAGCCATCTAAAAATTTTGATTTTAATAGTTATCTCTCATAAAGGAATATTAATCATGTCAAGCATTTTATTTGTAAAAATATAATGAGTCACTTATTATCATATTTTTATCTGATAAATCATGTTTATTGTCTCAGTTATGATTAATATCTTATAAACATGAAATAATTATTCCATGAAATTTGTTTATTATTTTTAAAAAGAATTTTAGGGTTTTAAAACATTATGATATTGTTTCCAAACCATTATGAACATTTTATGCTTATGTATTTCCACAGTTTAAACATACTAAGACTTTCATCACACCCTTTCTTATTATTACACTCCACATGATATAATGAATTGTTTTTATATAGGATTATACAAATAGATGATATTTATGGGAGACCTTTAAGATCATCAATGAATTTATAATACTGTGTTCAAAATATCAAAAGGAACAAACTATTATTGTCCTTTAGTGTATGTTTGTGAACTGTAATGAATATTCATCTAAACAAGATGTTGTTTCCAAATACGAGATGGTGGGGTCACTATATAACCAACAATATAACCTATTTTTATGACTGCAGCAGGCCACCTGTGCACCATCTATTTTTGGGTTTGGCATGCCACCCATGACCATTTAAAGATAATTGTGCATTTGTAATTACCCAATGTATCCGACTAATATATAGTTCCCACCATTCACAAGACTAAAATCACAGATATGTTATCCAAAAGAATAAATATATTCTTCTTATAAACCATGAAATAAAATGGGGTTCATAAACATTATAGATAGTCAAATCATATAGAAAAAACATTATTAATAATATTTCCATCATTTCATCATAGAATAACTGATGGAAAACAGATAGGATTCCTGAGAATTTTCACATAGTATAACCCATGGAAGAGAATTATTTTTCTGTAACATCATTTCTTGATAAACCATCAAGTTAAAGAATGATAATGGTATTTGAAATTAATATCCCTAGAAATTATTAATTTACATCAATGTCTTTCAACATAAATATAGAAGGATTTTTAATGATCACTAGCAACATTTAATGAAAAAATAACTTTTCCTTAAAAATATTTTTTTAAAAAAATATATATTACAGTTTATAAATCATTCTCATTGAAAATATACATTGAATCATATAAAGGATTATTTAAAACCATTTGAAAAATTTCTTTCATAAAATAACCATTCAGAATTTAATTTCATTTTATAATAAATAAAACATTTATAAAATCCATTTCATTAAAAATTATATTGAATCAAATATAGGATGTCTAAAAAATTATTTAAAATGTTTCATAAGGACAATATATATTTTTTAACATTAAAACAACATTTTAAAACATAATACATCTTGAAAATCTGTTCATTTTTAGATATCATTTTAAAGATATATATAAAAGATTCAAATTATATAATGGTCATAAAAATGGTAATTTTTTCATTCTATACTCAATGATTCTATTCACATTATTTATAAAATCCAAACATTAAATATTCATTCTAAACTAAAATAAGATTACTTTTGAATATTTTTAGAAAAGTAAAACATGTGTAAAAATTCCATTATTATATAATTTTAAATGTGTAGAAAATATTTATTTTTTTGGAATAAAGTTTTTATGGGCTAAATAGAACGTCTTTCATAAAATAAATAATTTTTGAAATCATGTGCATATGTAGAGATAAAAATTAGAGGATATAATTTCTTCGCATGAAATAATCAATAGAAGGGAAATTTCATGAGTTTATGGAGTGATGTATCATAATAGTTGATCACTAGGAATAGAGATCTAAAAGATCATAATAAACGATGAGATAGTAACACAAAATCCGTACAACTTTGTTTTAATTGGATCATTTTCCCAATTATGTAAAAAGATAAATTGGAACAGAACATATCATTAGGATAAAAAATCAGGATACTCCATGTAAAATGGTAGGTACGTTCTCATTGTGATAGAATAATGGATGCATAACAAAACATACTTCTCAAATACATAGAGTGTAGACAAAAAATACCATACCACTTTTATAAAATTGAAATCATAATCCACATAAAATAGGTATCATAAAATTTATATTTAAACCAATATATTTTTTGGGAATCATCATAAAACACGTTCATTTGTTGTATATAGACCACATGAATATATGGTTGTTGAATATGACATATTCCCATAGAAAGTAAATTTGTGATGGAAATATCTTATTATAACACTAGGATTTCTTAAAAAACATTCCAACCTACTATATAATAAATATTAGTTAATTATATATCTATTAAATTACCATATATGCATATATATTAAAATAAACTATATAATTATGACCTTTTATTACGCCTTTATTAACAATTCCATGTTAAAGTCACATTTTTGGTAATGACATGGTTTTTTTAAAAATTGTTTATGATTGTTGTTTCAATTATTTTTAAAATACTATAATAATATATATAATTTTAAACATGTAAAAAATTAATATATATTCATTATATATATATATCATGATTAAACATTAAATTTAGTGATAGAAAATGAAATGGACTATTTATAGAGATGGTAGGCCATATATACATGTGAATATTGTTCCCATTTTATTTTTAGATTGAATGAAAGTATGGTAAATGATTTATTTTAATTAAATATTGATTTTTTATGTCATATATGTAACATATGATCCCTAAATGCATCCTTATTACCTTCCATGTATCACATAAACGAATAACATCGGTTTACTGGGATGTAGTCTTCTGTACACACGAGAGATATTATCATATTCATAAAAATCAATAGTATAATGTTATATGTGAAATAAAGAAGTAAAAAATATAAAAATAATAATATAGGAATTATAAATCCATAGAAAATATAAAATCATGATTGGTGGTAATGGAAAAATTAATGGTATCAGTTTACATGGCGGTAGACTATTGTACACACGAGCGATGATTTCATAATCCATTTAATGGATGAAGATATAGTTGCATGTAATTGCAAAGAAAAAAGGTCAGTATATGGGATACACATAGGTTATTATATTATCAGTAAATAATAATAATTTGATATGTGGTGGTTGAAATAAAACATAAACACTCATTGATGAATAATACCCCTTCTTAGGTTTCCTCTTTGTGTTTGCATAAAAATATTTCATACCGTGGATTCCATTCCCAAATATGGATACATGAACGATTAGATGGATGTTGGAAGGTTATTTGGTTATGTAATGGCCAAACTATTACGGTTTATAATGGAATTAGCAAGAGTAGGGTTGACCTTTTATAAGCGTGGTGAGTGAAAAAATTTTAATTTTTTAAAAGAAAACATGTTCCCACATTTTTACACAAGAAACAAGGGTCACAACTGTATCATAGTAAAAAATTAGACATTATAAGGTCGATATATGTCAATAAAATATATTTTAGTAAATTTTATAGGTTATTTTTATTATTATATTTTTAGTTCCCTCCCCCCTAGTGACCCATTTTACTTTAACCATTGTAAACAACATTTTAATTATGAACAAATGTTTTTGGTATAAAATTTAACATGAAATTATATGATAATATATATTTTTATGATTCCAAAATATGGAATTCATTTTTAGGAATTCTATTCACATAATAAGATAAATAAAAATAAAAATTAATCTCATAAATACATTTATGAATTGCGTTTTTAAGGGAAATGATCATAATTAATATTCATTTTCATATCAACATTCAATATGGAATTTGTTCAGATGAGATAAATATGAAATTTGATTTCTAATTAGAATGAAATTAATTTTAAATGTTTTTTTTGTTACACCAATATGGTTAAATACCCTGACTATGTGTTTAATATGTTTAAAATATATAACAATAACATCTACCTTCAGATATTTTTTTATATAAAACATTATTCTCTCCCATACCCGTATCAATTTATGATCATAAATGAATGAATGTAGAAGATAAATAAATTTTACTTGTCTCTCCCAAGCTATAATAAATCGATGGATTATAAATGGAGATTTTTATATGTTTCAAATCCACTATAGTAGACTATTGTTATAATTTATATAGAATACATATAATCCATATGAGTTTATATCCAATCCAAATTTTAAAACAAACTCATCTCTGAAATGATCTTATCTAACTTATCCTTTATAAAATTATTTATTTGATCACATAAGTCAATATATTTATAACTCATTTTTTGAATCATTAATTTTTTTTTACTTCTAATCAATTTATTACTATAAATATCCCATATATATACTAGTAAATACATTATATTTAACATAGGATTTAATATTTTGAAATTAAATTTCCAAATTTCATGAAACATAACAATTCATAGATAAAAAATAATATTTCATGTTATTAATATAACTTATGGGATATAATTTATGCTATAAAATATTCAATCAAGATTAATTGGTTTTTCTTATGAATTGAATCTGATTCTGAATCTAATGTTAGGGTATTATTAGATGAAACTATGGATGTTCCATGGAAGGTTATTTCATATTGTATTGAGTGAATCCTTCATGTCCTGTCATTAAATTTAACATGTTCACATACCTAAAGTGAAGTGAAAAAATTATATGGATCTTTTTAAAAGGTGGTTATAATTGATCTATGTTCTATATGTTCCTTCAGAATCCCACACCATTGTACAGAAATGGTGGAAGGGGACATGAGGTGAGTGATTTACTCCCATATGTTTAAAACAGCTTTATACTTTTTTGATGTTGATTGAATTTTTCTTATAAATTTCCAAGACCGATTTTCCTTGTTCATAGAAATACATGGTAATGCTCTTTCATTAAAATTAATACTTTTTTAAGGAAAACATTTTCTCTATATAAACATCTTTCGTGAATGTCACCACATTCATGTATCTTTAAAATCATTTATAAGATTATGTTCCATTTCACAAGGAAGGATCTTATCAAATCCTTCTAATAAAAAACAGTATTAATCAATTTAATGAATTCTAAGCCTTTGATTATTCCATAATTATATTAATATTCAATTTATTTTGTATCTATATATTTATACACATCACTACACCTTGGTGAAATGTTCAAGTCACATCATTTTTATGGGAATATTTATTCTTATTTTTCAATATCCATTCCTCCTTGAACCACATGGATGTTTATATTCATAATACATTTTGTAATAACATCTCAAAAAATATTTTCTCCAAACCATAGCTGTAATTCATGAATCTAAAGTCCATAAAAATCCCCTACAATTCGATAAACACTATAATTTCACGAAACTTTAATCTTTTTTGAATTCAATTCATTTTTTATATTTTTATGAGGCATCCTTCAAATTTAATATATCAAAAAACATGTACCTTCCTCTAATTTTTGGATCCAAGAATTTTTTAATGCACTTAGAAACATAGACACATTGTACAAATAACATCATCAACCACATCCATAGCTTCTATACATATGTAATGTAACTTTTTTTAAAAAAAAATTGTCGATAATCACGATGGAACTCCACAGCTAAATATGCCAACATACTTTTTGAACAAGAACAATATAATTGAAATCATTACAATATTTCAAGAAAGGATTTTTTAAAATAAAAATATAAATTAACATTATAAGTAAAATAAAATGAAAATGCATATTTTAAATATAATTTTTTATTTTTCACAATTCATTAAAAATAATTCTTTTCAAAAAATTCAAAAATATTCACTGTATAAAAATATTATTATCTTAATTAATGAAATTAATTTTATTTTCAAAAATATTATTTCTAAAAGTTCAAAAAGAAATTTATAAAAATGCAGGAAATCTAAGAAAAATTTAATTTCTACCGAAATATTTTTTCTAGTAAAAAATAATTATTTATACCAATTGTCTAGAATATACCTAAAATTAATTTCAAAATGATAAATGAATATGAAATATTTACATATCATTAAAATCATTCACCAAAAGTGGTTAATTTAATTTATTTGTCATAAAATGTGTTATTGGTCATTAAAATAGTTTCCAATAAAATAATTCCTTTATTTTCAAGTAGTTATTACTTTCATATCTTATTAATTAGTCATCAATGAATTTATTTTATACACATTTATGAAATATATTTATTTTTATTCTTATTTATACCAACACATTCTAAT
Source organism: Viscum album (assembly GCA_963277665.1). NCBI lineage: Eukaryota > Viridiplantae > Streptophyta > Magnoliopsida > Santalales > Viscaceae > Viscum > Viscum album. The sequence continues at coordinate 2,101,146,132 of OY728128.1, read as the reverse complement.
GAAAAGTTGATATCAATATTTATAATGTTTCAATAATATTTTATGATTCCATTAAACTATGGTTAATATGTAACAGAAATTAAACTCATGGTTGAATGTGACAAAATATTAGCACATTTTTATGGCTATTTAAATCTAAGATCAGTGTTTCATATAATGAAAAATATAAAAATATTAAATTTATATGAAAAACATATTTAACAAAACCATAGTATGTAACATTATAACCCCATAAAGGGGTTTCTTTTGAAATTAGTCACATTATCTTAAAAAACTGAGGATAAATCTACCTCATTACATCCATATGTTCCCATGTAGCTCCTATAATATGGAGGTTTCTCTAATAAATTACTAGTTAAGTGGTCTTATTTCATAGAACCATCACTATATGATATAGAATTTCAACATGTTGTCCCTAAAAAAATATAACTCTATAATTGTACAAACTAAGAGTTTAGTACATTTTATGGATCAAGTATTTAATTGGGATTGATACATGGACCAAATGATAATATAATATACCAATTAATTAAGAATTTTAATGGGACTGATATATCTACCTTTTAATTTTTCCTTCTTTATTTGTATGATAAATTTCTACAAAGACTTTATTACAAACATCATATTCTAAATTGCTTTGGTTTTTATAAACATGCTATATCTATCAACATTTTTGTGTCCATACTTGTTGTGAATTTTTCTAAATTTCTCATCTATATCATCAATTAACACAAGTCCATGTATCATTATTTTTACAATATCATTCTTACACATTGTACATCATCACATATATCTATAAATGGATTAATATGGAGACATATAAATTCTAATTTCAATATTACTGTTGTACTAAATCAAAAATATAGTATTATTTTAATCCTATAAACCTTTTAATTACAAAGTAAAACCTCATAGAATATTCCCAATGGTTTGTATTTTTTGGTCTAATTGACCATCTATCAGAGGATGATACCCAATGATGAAATTAATCATTATATCAATAGATTTTTGAAGATGGTAATAAAACAATGTGGAATAATTTTGTTTACATTCAGATATAATTGAGTTTGATACCTCACGTACCCTTAACACTTCCTTAATGTATACTATAGAGAGAATTTCTGATGGGAAATATTCTCTAATATCGTTTAAGAGTGTTGAATTCATAATTTGTTTGATTATAACCAATGAATACAAAAACACTAATGAAAAAGTATACCCTTATGGAAACAAGTACCACTGATCATATGGACAAAATGTTTTATGGAATTCCACCAAAAAAATATTTTTCACTAATACTTATGTAGAATAGAATGGGTTTGGTACCATAAATATATATTTAAATATCATTAATCTTGATCAGCTTCAATAACATATAATAAAAAAAGTGTTTTCAAGGAATTTGATCTTCATTTTAACCGTAAACATATAAACCTATTTCTTTATTAATTAATCATACATTTGTACTACATGGAGGAATATGTACTTCCAAAACTTATTTTACCCTTTCTCCACTATACACACTCATATGTTATACAAAAAAATTAATTTTAAGATTGCGATCATTACTATACTAATTGAATTCCAAATGTTATTTCATTATTCCAGAATTTTGGACAAGATAGATAATGATATGAAATTTTTCTAATGAATGAACAATAATATATTCATAAGGCTCATTCATACAAAACTAATAAATAAATTTGAAACTAGGGATATGAGGATTAGTATGGCTTAATTATCCTAATTCACTTCAACCATCATGATCACATAAGCCATTACTTTTACCATTATCTTTATAGGTTTATATAATTGTTAAGCATTATTAGCCCTAAATGTTTGAAACATGTTAGAATATTTCCCAAACACAACTAAATTGAATCACTGATTACTTGAAAGGGAATTATGTGGATCATGACAATTGTTAGATAGATTCTTCCAATCACATTTGAATTCAATCACTCTATGATCATAAATTACATTCATAATCATTTAGTAGTCCCTTTACAAAAATTTCATTATTCATCCTTTCACTCATTGAGGAAAATTGAAATATCATATTCTTCTCTCCATTGTTCGTAGATTTCCCATTGAATTCCATTTCTCCCTTCCTATCCTAACCATGAAATTGATATATAAATCCGACCACCATATTTTCTATAATAGTACATAGAACAATCTCTTCATAGATACTGAAGTCACTAATGAATGATACTCTTTAGAGACATGGTTCTAGGACAATCATAAAAAGATAAAAAATCATTTTAGTTCGGATGATTAAATGTGAAATAAAACTAAAAATCCTTGTATAATATGCCTCATAAACATCCATGGATTCATCATACATATTCATATTCTTACGGAATTAATTTTTCATATTTATACAAATAAAATTATTAATTTATATATTTTGTATTTTTTTCTTCATTGGTAACCATTAAATGGAGTAAATTTCATAATTGTTTCTCATATTCTTGACCTAAATATACCATTGATCTCTATAACCTTCTAAATGTTAGACAACCAATATAACATTTTCATGTTATAAACTCTGGAGAATAGATGATATATGTTCAGTGGTGTTGATCTATTTACTAGAAAGTAGTGGATTAGTTGATCCATTGATTGATTGTGGATAATAATTCATTATGGAATCAATATAATTTTCCCTCCTTTTGTTTGCTGGATTTAAATCATGGTTGGTAGAATTAAAATTCATTGTGAGAATAGAATGATGATTTTTATAATGTATCATGTAATGACATGTTCCCCGAGGACAATGTTGTGACTACTTGAATCCCACCTCCTATAGGACAAGGGCTAGAGACTACCACTAAGTAGGGATATCCCACAAGTGTGAGTCATTATCCCATGTACCTATAAACATACACCCATCACCAAGATAATGATAAATCTTAAAATACTATGTAAACTTAGGAGAAAACTACTAAGAAACCCAGTTAGAGTAAGGTGAAAATTGACTTAAAAGGTCGGAAAAATACAATCTCATCTGAAAAAGAATGTACAATCTCTTGGATCTCAACTGCAGAAACCCCAACCACTAATGTAGGTATTGTAAGATATCTAAATGTCGACGAGGAGACCCACGTCTATCGAGTCACCCTGAACCACCCATATCTCAGACCCACCAAAAACTCCACCAATGTTGTTGATCATCTGCACAAGACAAAACACATCTGAGCAACCCCCGTGTATGGGTGAGTAAACAAATACATAGTAGGGAACCCAAACCACAAATGAATTATAGAAAGTATACCAAAAAAATAGAACTAATATATACACCATGTAAACTACCAAAGATTTATAGAACGTGTAGCATCTAATAGGTACAGTCATGAGAGTCACTAGTGTCACCTCACACCAAGTGTAGGTCTATAGTATTTAAACATGATTTTCATTAGAATCCACTATACCTTAAACTAGTAACACATAGAGATTTGGTAACACAAGTAGTGTTTGTAACACATGGAGTGTGGGTATAACATGGAGTTTAGGTAACACACAAAGTGTAAATAACACAAAGAGTGTCGGTAACTCACAAAGTGTATATAACACAAGATGTGTCATCAAAGACTATGGACTCGCACCCAGGTCGAATAGGGGATTACCAAATCAGTATTGGTATGATATAAAGTATATTAAAGAAGCACAATATTTATAAGACATGTATACTAGTTAATCACATAGATTATAGGTCGCAGACTACTATAGGATTCCATCATTATCATGCTTAGTCTGGGTGCAACTCCTCCTCGATCTAATAGGCTATACACCAAGTTCCATGAAAACTCACTTAGAGTATCTCAAATGGATTGTCTCGTCTAAAGGTACAATAATTGTAAATGGATCTTCAAATAGACATACAATTTGAGTGTTATGTGATTTTATGTAAAAAGGGGCAGGTTTGGTCCAATTCGACCTGATCTGATCCACCGGACCTGTAGGGTCCGACCTGAGTCCCACCTAACCCGACCTACTAGGTCTGGTATGACCCGAATATTCCATTCCCAATTTGATGCAAGTTGGTTCTATCCACTCAAATGTGGTGACTACTGCGTCAGCTACAGTGCACGAGGTATGTTGGCCGCATCTCCACAGATCAATTTGGTCTGACTGCATGACTGGATCCACCCGTGGATAACATGTGGGTTCTTTATCCAAAGTGGCTGGGGGAGCCGTGTCCTCCCCCGCCACAAATCACACAAGTTTCTGCACCAATGTGGACCCCTCTTTTATTTTCTGTCAATCAAAATTCCATCTAATGCTGGGTGGTCACGTCGTCATGTGACACTGCTGGAGGGTCTCCTTCTGCGTGTCACCAGTAACACTGTAGTTCTCTATTTATCGAAAAGGGAGCACGACTGTGACCCTCGGGTCATTCTATTCATCACCATGATCTCCAATTATTCTCATTATCACTCTAGGGGTCTGAACACATTTGTAAACACCTGAAAAAATATTTTTCAACCACGAGGATCCACTGATGAAGAGAAAAAGAACATGGAAGAGATATAAGCATAAGAAAACCCATAAAATGGACCATGAACTTTTTTGGGTCTTGCCAAGTCTATTCATGTCAAAGTAAAATATGAAAGTGGAACAAAAAAATATTTAATAATTCACCCCCTTTAATACCTCATTTTTAACCATCCCAAAAGAAGGATAAAACCAGTGATCAACCTATTCATGGGTTGATCCAGTTTCGTCATTATAAATATTATAGAGTAGAAAATTCTTGATGAAAAATAAACCCCCTACATTGATCCTCACATCAATCACTGACAAAGAGTGTCTTTTTTATTTATAGTTTGTTAATAAATCAATCCCTTTTCTGAATCCAATCATCAATCTTCCACTATTTTTCTTTCTTCGATGAAAGGATTTACTACGCATTTTATTTTTTTTCAGAGGCAATAGGGATCATGAATCAAATCTTGTAGCCCTACTATTATATTAAATACTGAATGGAATTTCAGAATCACTGTATCCTTGAGTTTTTGGGTTTCGACACTTTTTTATTTATAAAAGGAAACACATACATATCCATGGAATTGTAGTGTCGCTACTTCTCTACTAAACATTAATGTAAACTTTATCTAGGTTTACTTTATTTTCCATTAAAATGTAAAAAACATATTTTCCATAGACGACCCCCGCCGGTCAAAGTTAGGTCCTCTCAAAGATAAACTTTATTTTCTGAACACCTAATTACCCTCATATTTCAAATTTTTCACTCTTTTTAAATTAAATAATCACACATGAGAACTATAAAAAATAAACATAAAAATAGTTCAATTATTTGTTTCAGAATCCCTGGGCCTTGGAATCATGATTCGTCTCATCCCCTAGACTCATAATATTCCCTTTTATCTTTCAAAAATAGTATATGTCAAATATGAGACATTATACAACCCATAACATAGGGATAATCAAGAGGTAAATCATTAAATTTTCCAACACACTCAAAATTAACGTCACTAATAAGGGTTCCATCCATTGACTAATACCATGAAACATAGTGTTATAATAATAGGTAGGGACCACATAATCATGAAAACTCGCATATTGGAGATTTAAATCCTCAAAACTTCTTTTAATATATGACATCACACAATAATAATATTTTATTCATAATCACCATCTATATAAATCTTTCATGATGGTTCATAATGATATTGTGAATTTATAATGTGTATCCCATGAGAGTGTCAAACTATGAAAGAGAAAACACCCACAATCATTCACTAGTTGATTATTGAGTGTCTATCAATGTACCCTTTTTAGGGTTTTTTCCACTGGGAATATTTTTACTAGAGACATATCCACATTTAGTATCCATACAGGTAATTAATTTCAAAAAAACGACCAACTCAACCATTTATAAAAATTTCTGAGGACATATTACTATACATTGTGTCATTTATAGAGTTATCCATAGGAATTTACAAAAGGATACCACTATGGTTTTATAATCCAACATATGAATGTATAATGAGACATTTCCTCTATTATCAACATTGGAGACCCATGCCTCTCATATGTTGGTATTACATATTTCTATTTTAATATTCAATGAATTACACAAACACATTACAAAATAATTTGAATGAATAGTTCCTTTGTAAATAGGGGAATAATATTCTAATATTGTGAAATCTATTTAATTTTTTCAGAAATGGTCTTTTCATTTATTATGCTTCATAGACATTACCTATATAAAAACATTCTATATAAACAGGGGAAAATTATCATATGAGATTGTTATATCACATCTATAATAAGGATAAATATGGTAAATGTATAAACATAAGTGAATGTGAACATGATAATAAAATATTAAAACTATAATATGCATATAAAATATCAATATACATAGATATTGGATAGGTAATTTCATTGTATTTTTTCAAAAATTCGATGTCATTTTATTGATGTTATATGGAAATATTTTGAGACTAAGAATTGAGATGACATGTAATTCTGAGGGATGGAGTGAACAGAATAATCCATCGAAAAAATTTATATTTTAAATAGTAAGCATGGGTGGTTTTCATGATAAAATTGAATAATTAATAAAAGGGTTTATGGATCAAAATTATGAGGTCACAGTTTCATTCAATATGGTTTTATTACACAATGTTCAATATTAGTTTTTTATGCACATGCCTCTAGTGAGAAACCCCAAAAATCGAATAACCGTAAATAAAATTATTAAATAAAATTATAATATATTAAAATTTCATATAACTCATGAATGGTGACTAATATTAAAAATTATAGAACATTATTGATCCCATGAGGATATGATTTCCTTCGGAATATCCTAACGTTGTCGGTATGGGTAAATAATGGAAAGTAGATTTTGACTGTAAATAAAATAATTGAATAAAATTAATTTATTTTTAAATCCTTATAACACATAAACAATATCTAAGATGGGAAATTTGATAGTACCATTGAGTACAAGAGAGTATGATTATATTGGTAGGAGCCTAAAATTGGTTGGCATGGGTCGGATGTAATTTTTATTTTTTGTGATGTGACTATAAATAAAATAGTTTAGTTAAAAATTATTTTATTTTAGAATGATCATTTAGCACAAACAGTAAATATAATTAAAAATATGAGGCCACAATTGAGTTCATAATGAAATATTCTACTCAATAAGGACTTAACATCAATCAACACTAGTGTAATAGCCCGAACCCTCTTGGTACATTACTTGGATAAAAACATGGTCCCATCGAAATGGTGGCACTGGTCATGGTAGCACGAGTTACAGTGTCTCACTGTGATAGTTCCATCAAGATAGTTGCACACTAAACCTATGGCACTGCCTACATTGTCTCACTGTGATGATGGAACACCAAAACAGTGGCACCACATACTGTGTCTCACCGAACCGGTGGTACAATGAAGGTTGAACCACTTATGGTGTCTCACAGAAACAATTTCTCACCCCTTTTCTTTTTCTGAATTTTGGGAGTTTTTCTAGTTTCAAAATTGTATCATATCTTTTGACGTAAAAGGATTTAATACCCCTTTTTATGCCTTTTTAATGCCCATAAATAATATCTGAAATTTTCCAATGGTCCGGCGACACATGACTTAACAAAATGCATGGCTCACTCCCTTTTCACATACCTTCAGATTCCCCCTTGTCACCTATTTTCCTATGACTAATGGAAACCATTTGACTAATAGCTTTTATGACCGCCCCTTCCATGAAGATTATTAAATGATAACTAATTCCATCGTCTGTAACCACCAACAACTTGGAGAAACCAAAATTACCCTTTAAAGAGGTTCAAGATTAATATACCATAACTCTAGGCGCTGACCATTTTATCGCCCAAGAATTTCTTCATTTGCTTCTTCTTCTTCTTCTATTTCTTCATTAGTTGGCAGGTCACGTTTCCTTTCTTTGGTGCATTTGGAGTCCCCCTTCCTGAGGCTATTGGTGAACCTTTGTTATATCTCTTTCTTTCCCACTCTTGGAGACCCAGAAGTTCCTCACATGCATGAAGTGGATCCCCAATTCATGGAACGTGGAGATAAACATTGATCATTGATCATCCAAGTAGGGGTCTTCATTCGTCGCTCGATACTGTGTATCATGTAAGGTAGGTATTCTAATGTTTTTATAGGTATTTATGAAGTCAAACCTTAACAACGATAACAAAAATATTATTAATGAATGATGGGTTGTGTTTTACAATTCCGCTGTAACATCCTATGTTTTTATAGGTTGTGAATTATATGGGATTACATCCACTAAAAAATGGTTATTGGTGTTCGTTCCAAGATCACTAAAAAAAATCTATTATTTGGATTTTCATTTCGATGATTAAATGGTTCTAACATGGAACTAGTTAATCATGTAATGTTGTTTGTAAAAATGGCTTTCCAATGAATATGAATCCATATGTGATCATCTCGGTTAACATAAAAGTAAGAAAAAACATAATGAATGGTGTGGAAAATTCTAAAAACCTCATTTCTCTGTTCTAGTAATGTTTGTGGTTGCTTTTGTAGATGCTTGTGGGGTGATGTGGATGCTGATGGGATCTAATTTTGTTCAATTGTTGTCTTTTGTATTTGTATCCGTATGTTGGGGCTTGGGTTGGTTCCAGTACATGGAGGGATCTTACAAATCCTTTTTTTAATATATATGAGAACAGGGTTTGAATGTATAAATTGATGCTTGGCTATTTTAATTCCTTCTCTTATGTTTAGTCCTATTATTTCACCAGTAGTGAGGATTTATAAAAATGAAATCACATGAATATAAAACAAGAATAAGTTAAATGGGAAAATTTGTTTTCTGGTTAAGAGTTGAGGCATAGTTCTCACCATAGTGTTTCATATAAATCAATAGTCACGAAGGTGTTTGTATAGAGGTAGGTTTTGGAACCCCTATGTTGGGAAGAGTTATTTTTACCTAAGTATTTATTTTAGTTATCATGATTCTTATTCGTGCCCCACCCAAGTTGAGAAATTCATGCTGAACACCCCCATTTCATGGGGAAGGGTGTATTTCCCAATACTATTATGAGTGGCTGGTTATTGTCTCGTTTTCTTCTCCCTTCCCATGTAGCCAATGACTCTTCGGGTAGGGCATGATGCCCTGAGGTCCATTATAGCTCATGATTCATTGGTCAGGGTAGCTGTGGTGGTTAGCCCAGGTGTGTGTGGGTAGTTTGCTTCCTAATTATCTTCGTGATGAGGCCCATGAGTCTTTGGTCTTGGAAGTAATTGTCTAGGCCGAGGTGTCTTCAAGCATGTCAATATTTTTTCATGATCATGTGTCTTCAGGCATGGCAGTATTTGTTCTAGCCCAAGTGTCTGTTGTCATGTTTACATGTGGTTGTAGACCAGGTGTTTGCAAGAAGGATGTGTGGCTGTGGTAGCCTAGGTGTGTGCGGGATGGGTATTTCAGTAGTTCTTCTTCTCCCTTTTCTGAATCGAATCATCAATATTCCACTATTATTACTTCTTCGATGAAAGTATTTACAAACGTGTATTATTTTTTCCAGAGGAAATAGGGGTCATGTATCCAATAATGTATCCCTACTACTATATTAAATGACGAATGGAATTTCAGAATCATTGTTTCAGTGAGTTGTTGGGTTTCAACTGTATTTTATTTATAAAGGGAAACACCTACATATTCATGGAATTGTAGTTTTGCTGCTTCCCTATTAAACATTAAAGTAAAATTTTTCAAGGATTGTTTTATTTTCCATTTAAACGTAAAAAAATATTTTCCATAGTCGACCCCCACTGTTCAAATTTAGGTCTTCCCAAAGAAAAACATTATTAACTGAACACATAATTACCATCGCAATTAAAAAATTTCACGCATTTTAAATTAAAAAACCACACATGAGAACTATAAAAAATAATCATAAAAATAGTTCAATGATTAATTTCAAAAAACCCTGGGCCTTGGAATTAGGGGTCGTCTTAGCCCCTAGTCTCAGCATAATACCTTTTATTTTTCAAAAATAGTACATGTAAAATATGGGAGATTATATAACCCAAAACATTGGGATAATCAAGTGGAAAATCATTAAATTTTCCAACACAGTCAAAATTAACATCCCTAATTAGGGTTCCATCCATTGACTAATACCATGAAACATGGAATTAGAAACAATAATAATAGGTAGGAACAACATAATCATGAAAACTCACTTATAAGATATTTAAATCATAAAAAATTATTTTAATATATGACAGCACAAAATAATAACAGGTTATTCATAATCACCATATATATAAATATTTCATGATGGTTTATAAATATTTTATTAATTTCTAATGTGTATCCCATGAGAGTGTCAAACTATGCAAGAGACAACATGCACATTTATTCACCAGTTGACTATTGAGTGTCTCTCAATGTACCCTTTTCAGAGTTTTTTCCACTAGGAATATTTTTACTAGAGATAAATCCACATGTAGTATCCATACAAGTAATTAATTTCATAGAAACCACAGACACTACCATTTATAAAAATATTTGAGGACATATTACTATAAATTGTCTCTTTAATAGAGTAATCCATATCATTTAAACAAGGTTACCACTATGGTTTTCTAATCCATCATTTGAATGTATATTGAGACTTTCCTCTAGTATCAACTTTGGAGACCCATGCCTCTCAAATGTTGGTATTACATATTTCTATTTTAATATTCAATGAATTACAAAAACTCATTATTAAAATATTTAAAAGAATAGTTCCTTTGTAAATAGGGGAAAAATAATCTAATGTGGTGAAATGTATTCAATTTTTTCAGAAATGATCATTTGATTTATTACGCTTCATAGAAATTACCTAAATAAAAACATTCTTCATAAACAGGGGAAAATTATCATATGAAATGGTGATATCACATCTACAATAAGGTTAAATAAGGGAAATTTATAAACATAAATTAATGTGAAAATGATAATAAATTATTAAAACTATAATATCCATATATCATATCAATATACATGGTTATGGGATATGTATTTTCATTTTATTTTTTCAGAAATTCGATGTAATTTTTTTTCTGTTTATGGACTTATTTCGAGACTAAGAATTCAGACAACATGCACTCCATTGAAAATATTTATGTTTTAAATAGTGTTCATAGAAGGTTTTCTTGATATAATGGAATAATTCATATAAGGGATCATGGATCAGAAATATGAGGTCATCGTTGCATTCAATGTGGTAGTATTACCCTATCTGCAACATTTGTTTTTTTTTGCACATGCCTCCAGTGAGAAAGCCCAAAAATGGAATAACCATAAATAAAATTATTAAATAAAATTATAAAATTTTTAAATTTCATATAACTCATGAATGGTGACATGTATTACAAATCATAGAACCATGTTGATCACGTGAGAATATGCTTTCCTTAGTTAGAGCCAAATATTGTCGGTATGGGTAAATAGTGGAAAGTAGAGTTTGATTGTAAATAAAATAATTGAATAAAATTATTTTATTTTCAAATCCTTATAACACATAAATGGTATCTCAGATGGGAAATATGATAGTACCATTGAGTACAATAGGGTAGGGAGGATCCATGAATTGGTCGGCATGGGCCAGCTGTAATTTTTATTTTTTGGGATGCGACCATAAATAAAATAGTTTAATTAAAAATTATTTTATTTTCATATCATGATTTAGCACAAATAGTAAATCTAATTAAAAATATGAGACCATAGTTGAGTTCTTAATGAAATATTATACTCAAGAAGGACTTAAAATTGAAAGATTGTAGTGTAAGGGCCCGAACCCTTCTGTTCCATTACTTGGCCAAAAACATGGTCCCATCGAAATGGTGGCACTGGTCATGGTAGTACCAGTTACAGTGTGTCACCATGACAGTGGCACCATGGCTGTTGCACACTAAACCTGTGGAACTTCTTACATTGTCTCACCGTGATGATGGAACACCGAAACAATGGTACTACTTATTGTGTCTCGCCGAACCGGTGGCACGATGATGGTGGCGCCCCGTATAGTGTCTACCAAAACCATTTCTCACCCCTTTTCGTTTTCCCAATTTCCTTAGATTTTCTAGTTTCAAAACTGTAACATGTATTTGAATATAAAAGGGTTTAATACCACTATTTACACCTTTTTAATTCCCATAAATAATATCTAAAATTTTCCAAGGTTCAGGTGACACATGACTTACCAAAATGCGTGGCTCATGCCCTTTTTCTCGTACCTTCCAATTCCTCTCGGTCACCTGATTTACTCTTGTAGGATCGAAATAGTGACGTAGATGCTCAATTTACAAGAGGGGGGGGGGGTTGAATTGTAAACTTTAAAAACTCCTTTGGAACCTTTAAAGTTAGTTACGAATAACTATGTTTTCTTTAAGCAAAGGAAAGGGCTATGTTTAACAAAGTTAAACTTAAGAAAATTCACAACACCTCTAATACCAAATGAAAAATTGGAAATAGATTCTGAAAGTAGGTTCCTGAAATATTATTCCGGAAATAGAAAATTAACAAAAGATTACAATATGAGATTCTACCTTAAAGCGTATAGAATCTAAATGAAACAGAGTATAAGTAAGAAAGTATAAGAATGTTATACTTTCCTTACAATACAATATCCAGCGGAAAATAAACAAGTAGTAGAACTACAAGTAACAAGATATTAGTCTTTTAACCCAAAGAGAAGGGTATCCAACAACCTTGGATAAAGGTCTCTTGATTTATACTTTCAAGAAAGTCTGTCTTACCCACACCAGGGTAAGCCCTCGATAAGAAGATCGGAGTCTCTGTCTTGCTATCCCGGCAAGCCCTCAACTTCAAGGTAGTTGGCAACCTCTGTCTTCCTCAGCAAGGAAGCCCTCAAACTTCAAGGTAGTCGGAAACCTCTGTCTTCCTATCCCCGGAAGCCCTCGAATGTAATCACCAACATTCGGAGTCGCACGATGCTTTGAGAGTTAATATGAGCCTCTCTTTCTAGAAATCACTTCAACAGCATGTATGCACAAAACCAAGTTGTTCATCAGTCCTTAAGCTCGTTCAAATGAGCTTCTATTTATAGGTAAGGTCGGATCCATCTCCAACAGTCATATTTTCCTTAAAGATCAGAGGGACATGTACACGTGTCACTTATACAATGGTTAGTTTATAACAAAATAGACGATATCGTTTTATAACAAAACAAGTGTAACAGAATGTATGACATCGTTTTAAAATCTAACTCAAAAGTTCGGAATGAGAAATTCGCAGTGAAGGTTCGGAGTTTAAAGAAAATAATAAAGAGTAGACAAAATATAATGACATAAGTGAAATGAAAGTTCAGGGTGAGGATTCGGAGTCTGAATAAATTCAGTGTGTATAAAACAAAGATGATCAAATTCTGTTTAATAGATGAATTCGGAATGAGAATTTGGAATGGTAATTCGTCATCATAATTCGTAATGATAATTCTTTATCAGAATTCGTAATGAGATTTCTTTAATAGAATTCGTAATGAGAATTCATCATCAGAATTCGTAATGGGAATTACTCATAAGAATTCGTAGTGAGAATTCCTTATTAGAATTCGTAATGGGAATTACTCATCAGAATTCGTAGTGAGAATTCCTCATTAGAATTCGTAATGAGAATTCGTCATCAGAATTCGTAATGAAAATTAATCATTAGAGTTCGTATTGAGATTTCGTTATTGAACTTCATAAGAATTTGTATCCTGAATCGGGATTAAAACTATATCCGGAATTCGGAATGAAACTTAATCACAGCTCTTATCCAGAATTCGGATCCTAAAACAGAATACTTCAGATCAAAATTTCAAGTAATTCCGAGAAAATAGAAATGAATCCGAATCTTATACTTAAGAAATATCTAGATGAAAATATGATAAGGATAATTTTTCTTATAAAAGTGATTTTACTTATAAAAGCAATTTTCCTTATGAAAACAATTTTCCTTATAAAAGCAATTTTCCTTAAGAAAACAGTTTTCCTTATAAAAGCAATTTTCCTTAAGAAAACAGTTTTCCTTATAAAATCAATTTTCCTTAAAAATAAGGTGTTTCTGATTTTCAAAACAAGAAGGAATGAAATAAGTCATAAGGAAAACCTTATTGACTCAACAATCTCCCCCTTTTTGGAAAGAAAAAACATCCTTACGAAAAAAAATTTCTAAGAAGAAGAAAAAACATTAAGGCTTATCTCCCTTGGCTTTAAAGAAATTGATGAATACGACTAACTCCCCCTTAGGCTTTGAAACACTAAGGATCATATTCTAGATTTCCGGAGTGACATTTCATTACAAAAAAGAAAGTCTTATTTAATGAAAAACTCTCCCTTATATAGACTCTTATTAGAGTTCTTTTTCCTTAAGGATCTTTTCCTTCTCCCCTTTAGATAAACTCTCATTGGAGTTCTTCTTTTTCTTAAGGATCTTTTCTTTCTCCCCTTTAGATAAACTCTCATTGGAGTTCTTCTTTTTCTTAAGGATCTTTTCCTTCTCCCCTTTAGATAAACTCTCATTGGAGTTCTTATTTTTCTTAAGGATCTTTTCCTTCTCCCCCTTTGTGATTTTCAAAAAGAAATCGAGGGAATGGAAAAAATAACAACGTACCTAAAAAATTAGTAATAACAACAAAAGAAACGAGAGGCACAATGTTCATTAGGTTTGAAATCTCGGCAACAAAGATAAATAGATACAACAAAAAGATCGGATTTAGTTATTTTGGATCTTTTTTCGTTGAAATGAGCCCCTTAAGAATAGTCTTGATCTTCTTCAGGTCTTTATGATCTTCTTCAGCTTGCTTCACTAAGACAACTATTCATGAAGATTGAGCTTCAATCCTTTCTTCCTGGGCTTTTATCTTTTCTTCATGAGCTGTGATCTTTACTTCCGGAGCCTTCAATTTCTCTTGAAACTCAATCCGATGATCCCTTTCAAACTTCCAGTTTTGAGAAACGTAATTCAGCTTCCCATTCTGATCTCTGACTTCTTGAATCCGGATGTTCTTTTCATCTGTCAGCTTCTCTTCAAAGGATAAATTCAGGTCATTTATCTTCCTATCCTCAGTCTCAAAGGAATCTTTAACAATGTCTTGAAACTCATTAAATAGCCTCATCTCTTCTACAGTCTTCCTCGACCAGTTTGTCATCCTCTTGAAAGATTTTCTATGAGCTTCGTAGCCAACAAAGAACGTTTTGAACTGAGCCTCAATCTCAACGCACTTGTCCATAACCATAGATATGGAGTCTGTTTTCTGATTCAAAGCATGTTGGAGCATATGGCATCTTGAATCAATACTTGAGAAGGTCGGAATGGTTCCTACCAACTTCTTTAAAGACTGAAAAACAAAGTCATGCCCCACTGAAGATGACTCTGAATCTGAGACTCTGCATGAAGAATTTTCTTCTTCAATAAGTTCATGCTTTCTCTTTGAAGAACTACCAACTTCCTTCCTCTTCCTCACTTCTGAGCTCGGAGTATCAACATGAATTTTCTTTCCCTTGTCTTTTTTCAGAATAGAATCCTGTTCCTGAGTTCTTTTTTCTCTATTAGAAACTTGGACAACATTGTCTTCCTCATCAAGAACATTCTGAGCACCAACATCTATATTCTCCATTTGAGAAATATCTTGTACAAGTTGTTCTTCCCCTCCATGATAAGCTACTTCTTCTTCTCCTCTCTCTCCTTCCATTACTGGAGTAACTGGCTTCGAAGATTCAGCTTCAGAAGTCCGGAGCGATAAGTGTTCCGAAGGTGTCCCCTTATAATCATCTACTTGTTTCAACACATCTCCAATTTCACCACATCCTTCAGAAACATATTCTTCTTCTCCCACTTGCTAATATTGCTCTACTTCCTCAGTAGTCTTAGCAACAGCTTCTTCCGGAGCAACGAAATTTCTTCCTGGAGTCTCAGGTAGAGATTCCAAGGAGAAAGATCTCGGAACAGGAATGCTTCTGGATACCATCTCATTAAATTTTAAAAATTCTTGGATTTCCTTGGCTTCTGTCACCTTCTTCTTGAGATTCTTTTCCTTTACTTGTTTTTCAAGCTCATCAGCGGTTCTCTCTTTCAAGGCCTTAGCCTCCACAGGGTCCAATCCGAACTGCGGATCCCCTTCTTTCCTTTTCTGTTTATCTGCTCTCTACTTCGCAAAAACCTCATCGGGATAGGCTTTCTTCTTCTTAGGTTTTGGAGGTGCGGTTTGAACTTCCTTAGATTTAGGATCCTCAACTTCAACTGCAACTTCTTTCAACTTTCTTTTCTTTACAGGCTTAGATGATTCCAGTTTAGCAGCCTTCAGAGCCGGTTCTTCTTGATTAGGAAAATCGAAGACCTCACCAGTCTCCTTGTTGAAAGCCACATCCATCCTCTTAAGTGTATCATCACTAACCAACAAAATTTTGCAAACCCTTGGCTTAGATCTGCAAGCTTTCTTAAAAGAATCAAGGCACCGAACTAACAACTTTGATAAAATTGTTGGGTACATTACGATCTAGGCTCTGAGATTTCATTTCTTAAGATTCTCAATGGTTATAAGAATATGCCTCATGAGGTTAAACATCATTAGATTTATCAGGAAATCTAAGATATAGATCTCACTCTTCTTCAAACTGTCTTTATCACCTTTCCTTGGTACGATAAGACCTTGTACCCACAACTCTAGAATTCGGAAATTGGTAGGAAAACTAGCAATCTTCGGAGCCTTGTCATCAGCCAGTCCAAGATTTTCTAAAGCTTTTTTCCTTGTCAAAGCTACCCTTAGTATCCGGAAACACGTGAGAAATAAACTCAGCTTCACCTTCATTGTTCAGCCCTACCAAGCTGGTTGCCTTGGTATATAAAATATTATAAGTCTTACCATAAGACTTAAAAGATAACTTGTCCCTTCCATCTTCCTGAAGAAAAGAAACTGTTTCATAGAACTCTATGAGAAAATCCAAATAGACTTCATCTTGGTTCCCAGGTTTTGATACCGCAACATCTTCCCAGCCATTCAACTTAATGTTCTTCGAAATAAGAGAATCATAGTTGTTGAAGAAATCCGGATTGACTAGCCTTTCTCTGTAAACTAACCATTGTGAAATAGGCTTGGAGGAAGACATTTATTGAGAAGCTAACTCCACAGACATTCGGATCTGAAGACCTCTGAGAAGTTCGGAACAGAGAAAACTGAAGTCCGGAATGACATTAAAACAGAGAGGCAGAGATTCGGGATGCGAGAGCATGAAAACTGATGTGGGACAAGTAATTGGGTCCCCTTTATATAGGCAATGAACCGACGGTTCAACATCTTCGGTTGATCGAATGGTTGTGATAAGCTGAGATCAGATCTGACGGTTGAAAATGAATTCTCAATAAAACCTGAATCCGATCATTTTGAGGTTTTTATTAAAACAAAGAATTAACAAAACTATAATCCGAAAACATAATACAAGAAAATGCCAGCAAGTAAAGTATGACTACGAAAACTTAAGTAAGAAAAAAATACCTTTCGGATTGGCTTAGGAGGATTATTAGTAATGGGTAATATAAAAATGACTATGAAAAAATCTTTATTATGAAAAGACAAAGTTCTCCAAAACATACTTCAAAAAACAAACTCAGTATGGAAAACAAACTCAGTTCGGAAAACACACTCATTCCAAAAATTTAAGAAAAAAACTTATTATGAGAGATTCAGTACGAAGGTTCCATTATGAAAATACCAGTACGAAATTTTCCATTCCAGAAGCTTTCAATATGAAAATTTCCTTTTTTAGAATTTTTCTTATATGAAAATATCAAATCTGGAAAATTATAGTTCTCTAAATTTCCATTCCGGAAATCTTAGTTCCAAAAAGTTTGAAAACAAACTTTGAAAAAAAAACTTTGTTATTCTAACAAACAAATGTACTCCCCCTATGAAAATAAATTTATTATTGTAAGGAGACTTTTTCAACAGATAGTAAATTAAGGAGGATTACCTTATGGTTATCATTCCTAACTTCTGTTTAATATATTCAAATCTATCAGAAGACAATGATTTTATGAAAATATCAGCAAGTTGATCTTGCATTCCAATAAACTGAAGAATAATATCTCCTTTAAGTGTGTGATCCCTAAGAAAGTGATGCCAGTCATGTGTCGGGAACATTCACTATCCATGTACCATGTGTTGTTGCTAGTACTCTCTTTATTTTCCTGAAATAAAGAAGAAAATTAGACTTTTGGAATCCAAACTTGTTTGGATCCGAGATTTCTAGATAATAAAATTTTATGAACCCACATCTTCTTAGAAAAGTATGATTTGTGAAATCCTAATGATTGGGTTTTGTTTAAGGAACAATTATTTGCCCAGTGACCACCACATTGACACTTAGTACAAAAGGGGGCACTTTGAGGAACAAAATAATTGTTACTTAAAACAGGTTTTGCATGGGTATAACCAAATCCGGATTTATTTCTTAAAGGTCGTATTTGGGAATACATTTTATCAAAATTTTCCTTACCTTGGGTAACGTTTGATAAACAATTATTTAAGGAAATAATTTCATACTTGAGTTTTAAAACCAATTTTTTATCCTCAAAATCATTATTTTTAGAACTAGAGTTATGTTCAAATACATTTTTCATAGAAATTACTTTTTCTAACTCTTTAGAAAGTTTGTTCTTCTCAGAACATACTTCCTCAAGATTTTTTGAAATACTTTCAAAATCAGCATTTTTCTTATCAAGATCTTAAGAAAGATCTGATATCTCTTTCGTAAGAATAGTATTCCTAGAATTTTCTTTATCATGTTTCTTATTGAGTTTAGAATTCTCAATCTCAAGATGTTCAGCAAACCTAGAGATTTCTTCATAAGTAGGTAAAGTATTTTCTTCATCAGAAGAAGATTCTTCATCAGAAGAGTTATAATACTTACTATCATTGTAATTTGAAGAAACATGGGTCAATGATTCAGCATTTCGTACCATATCCATAAGACAATGATTATCTATAGGTAATCTGGCTATAAGACCAAGATTCGTCTGTCCTGAAGATTCATAATTAGAAGATTTATCTGAAGAGTCACAACCACTGGCACTCCAGGTGTCATTAGCTTTCAGAACATTCTTAGCATTGGCTTTATAATATTTCATTTTGTTCCTATCTGAATGCATTTCTTTCCTTTCTTTCTTTTTTAGAAAAGGGCAATATGGTCTAATATGTCTAGCTCTTTTGCATTCATAACAAGTAACTTCTCCATCTTTCTTATCTTTCCTGTCCTTTTTCTTATACTTGGATTGTAAATTTTTCTATCCATCTATCTTGTTCATCCTTCAAGCAAGATTTTCTAATTAATTTTCAGAGACTTCACTCTCACTAGATTCGGATTGGAAAATAACTTTCGTAGACTTGGATCTGGTTACTCTCTCAGGAGTCTTAGCTTTCATCTGATTTGAAGTTGTTGTAAAAGCAACAATACAATTTCCATTCTTCTTATTGATGTTGTCAGCATCTCTCTTCATTCTGGTTTCATGTTGTAGAAGAGTTCTAAATATCTCATCAAGAGTAATTTGAGTGACCTTTCTGTTTTCATCTATAGCTGTTCTTTTGGATTCCCACTCATTGGTCATAATATCAATTAATTTATACACAATAGCATCATCATCTAAACCTTTCTCTCCCATAGATTGTAAGCTGTTAACAATGGTCATAAATCTCTGTTGGACTTTACAGATTGGTTCACCATAGATAAAGATGAATCCATGATATTCACCTCTAAGCATAGCTCTTCTAATCTCAATCACCTTAGAAGTCCCAAAGTGTGTAACCACTAACTTCTTCCATATACAATTAGCTTCTTCACAAGAAGAAATTTGGATATATATATTTCTAGTCATTGAACAAAGTAAAGTATTGTGTAACTTATAATTGAGTTGATATTCCTGCTTTTCTTGGTTAGTAAAAGTTCTAACTTCCTTGTCGGGAATTTTATAATCACCAGTAAGCATAAAAAAGTTGTCCACTCCAGTATTGATAACAAAAGTCATCATTCGATCTCTCCAGTATTCATAATCATTACCATCAATGATTGGTTGTCTTGTAGGATTTACATTATCAATTGAACCAACATTAATTCCTACCATACTAGAAAAATGCTTCGATACACAAACTTGTTAGTAGCAAAAGTTTGTAATCACAAATTTCGGACCGGGAAATTTCGGAATGGGAAAGTTCAGAATGATAAAGTGAGCAAGAAAAACTTATTCGTAAGTATATGTATTTCAGAGACCTGCTCTGATACCAATTGTAGGATCAAAATAGTGATGTAGATGCTCAATTTACAAGAGCAGGGGTGATTTGTAAACTTTAAAAAATTTTTTGGAACCTTTATAGATAGTTACGAATAACTATGATTTCCTTAAGCAAAGGAAAGGGATAATTTTAACAAAGTTAAACTTAAGAAAATTAAAAAAACCTCTAATACCAAATGAAAACATGGAAATAGATTCCGAAAGTAGGTTCTGGAAATATAGTTCTAGAAATAGAAATTTAACAAAAGATTACAATATGAGATTCTACCTTAAAGCATATAGAATCTAAATGAAACAGAGTATAAGTAAGAAAGTATAAGAAAGTTATACTTTCCTTACAATACAATATGCAACGGAAAATAAACAAGTAGTAGAACTACAAGTAACAAGATATTAGTCTTTTAACCCAAAGAGAAGGGTATCTAACAACCTTGGATAAAGGTCTCCTGATTTATACTTTCAAGCAAGTTTGTCCTACCCACACCAGGGTAAGCCCTCGATACGATGATCGGAATCTCTGTCTTGCTATCCCTGCAAGCCCTCAACTTCAAGGTAGTTGGCAACCTCTGTCTTCCTCAGCAAGGAAGCCCTCGAACTTCAAGGTAGTCGGAAACCTCTGTCTTCCTATCCCCGGAATCCCTCGAATGTAATCACCAACATTCGGAGTCGCACAATGCATTGAGAGTTAATATGAGCCTCTCTCTAGAAATCACCTCAACAGCATGTATGCACAAAACCAAGTTGTTTATCTGTCCTTAAGCTCTTTTAAATGAGCTTCTATTTATAGGTAAGGTCGGCTCCTTCTCCAACGGTCATATTTTCCTTAATGATCGGAGGGACCTGTACAGGTGTCACTTAGACAACGGTTAGTTTATAACAAAATAGACGACATCGTTTTATAACAAAACAAGTGTAACAGAATGTACGACATCGTTTTAAAATCTAACTCAAAAGTTCAGAATGAGAAATTCAGAGTGAAGGTTCGGAGATTAAGGAAAATAATAAAGAGTAGACAAAATATAAAGACATAAGTGAAATGAAAGTTCGGGGTGAGGATTCGGAGTCTGAATAAATTCAGAGTGTATAAAACAAAGATGATCAGATTTTGTTTAATAGATGAATTCGGAATGAGAATTTGGAATGGTAATTCATCATCAGAATTCGTAATGAGAATTCTTTATCAGAATTCATAATGAGATTTATTTATTAGAATTCGTAATGAGAATTACTCATCAGAATTTGTAATGGGAATTACTCATCAGAATTCGTAGTGAGAATTCCTCATTAGAATTCGTAATGGGAATTACTCATCAGAATTCGTAGTGAGAATTCCTCATTAGAATTCGTAATGAAAATTCGTCATCAGAATTCGTAATGAGAATTAATCATTAGAATTCGTATTGAGAATTCGTTATTGAACTTCATAACAATTCGTATAATGAATCTGGATTAAAACTGTATCTAGAATTCGGAATGAAACTTAACCACAGTTCTTATCCAGAATTCGGATCCTAAAATAGAATACTTCATATCAAAGTTTCAAGAAATTCCGAGAAAATAGAAATGAATCTAAATGTCATACTTATGAAAAATCTAGATGAAAATATGATAAGGATAATTTTTCTTATAAAAGTGATTTTCCTTATAAAAGAAATTTTCCTTAAGAAAACAGTTTTTCTTATAAAAGCAATTTTCCATAAGAAAACAGTTTTCCTTATAAAAGCAATTTTCCTTAAGAAAACAGTTTTCCATATAAAAGAAATGTTCCTTAAGAATAAGGTGTTTGTGATTTTCAAAACAAGAAGGAATGAAAAAATTCATAAGGAAAACCTTATTGACTCAAAAACTCTGACTATGGGAAACCATTTGACTCATATCTATTATTACCACCCCTTCCATGAGGATTATTAAATGATAATTAATTCCATCATCTATTACCACCCAACCGCTTTGAGAAACCACAATCCACCTTTAAAGCGGTTCAAGATTCATATCCCATAACTCCAGGTGCTCACCTTTTTATTCCCCGAGAATTTATTCTTCTTAATCTTATTATTATTCTTATTCTTCTCCTTGGATGGTCACTTTTTGTTTCCATGGTGAATTTGGAGTCCCCATTCTTGAGGCTAGTGGTGCGCCTGTGCTAGAGCCCTTTCCTTCCCACAGTTGGGCCCCTGAAGTTCTTCCCATACATGTCGGGCATCCCCAATTCATGGAAAGTGGAGAAAAACATTGATCATTGATCATCTAAGTAGGGGTATTCATTCATCTCTATATATTACGTGTCATGCGGGGAAGGTATTCTAATGTTTCTATGGGAATTTATGATGTCACAACATAACAAAGATAATAAATATACTGTTAGAGAATGATGGGTTGTGTTTACTGATTCTGCTGTATTCTCCTACATTTTTATATGTTGAGAATTATATGGGATTACATCCACTGAAAAAAATGGTCTTTGGTGTTCCATCCATGATCACAAAAAAATATATATATTCTAGATTTTTATTGGTGATTAATGGTTTTTAACACGGAACTGGTTAATCTTGTAATGTTGTTTGTAAAAATAGCTACCCAATGAAAATAAATCCCTATTTGATCACCTCAGTAAACCGAATAGCTGGAATAAACATAATGAATGGTGTGGACAAATCAGAAAACCTCATTGCTCTGTTCTTGTAATATTTGTTGTTGCTTTTGTAGATTCTTGTGGGGTAATGTGGATGGTGATGGGATCTCCATTTGTTAAATTGTTGTCTAGTGGATTTGTACCTATATTTTGGGGCTTTTGTTTGTTCCAGTACAAGGAGGGATCTTAGAGATCGATTTTGTTGTTATGAATATACAAGAGAACCATGTGTGAATGTATAAATTTATACTTGGAAGTTTTCATTCTTTGTCTTGTGGATATTATTGTTATTTTACCGGTAGTGAAGATTTATAAAAATGAAATCACATGAATATAAAATCAAGAACAAGTTAAATGGTAAATTTGAGTTCCGGTTAAGAGATGAGGCATGGTTGTGGACATAGTGTTTCTTATAAATGAATAGTCATGAGGTTGTTTGTACAGAGGTAGGTTTTGGAACCCCTAGGGTGGGAAGAGTTATTTTACCTATATTTTTTTATTTCATGTTTTTTATTCTCGCCCCACCCAAGATGAGAAGTTCATGACAAATACCCCCATTTCATGGAGGAGGGTGTATTTCCCAATACTCTTATGAGTGGCTGGTTATTGTCTCCTTATCTTTTCCCTTCCCCTGTAGCCCAAGACTCTACGGGTAGGCCATAATGGCATGAGGTCCATTATATCCCATGATTCATTGGCCAGGGTAGCTGTGGTGGTTGGCCTTGTTGTGTGCAGGTAGGTTGCATACTAATTATCTTCATGATGAGTCCTAAGTGTCTTCTAGAATGGAAGTAATTGTCCGGGACTAGGTGCCTTTCGGAATGGCAGTAGTTGTTCATTCCCAAGTGTCTCCAGGTATGGTAGTACTTTTCTGTCCCAAGTGTATGTGGGTTTGTTTACATGTGTTTGTGGACCAGGTATTTGCAGGCGGGATGTGTGGTTGTGGTAGCCCAGCTGTGTGCGAGATGTGTATTGTAGTGGGACCACTGTGAAAATGGTGTGGAAGGCCTGACACGTATGATTTTTTCCATAACCACTGGGTTCCTCTGGCTATGAGCCATATGAGGGGAGCAGTGCGTCAGTGGTTGACTCTCTATCTTGTGGAGAAGAGGGAAGCTAAGGTATCGTGGGATGACTTCAAGAGGGGGTTCTAGGAGGAATTATACTCTTCCACGATGAAGGATGAGAGGAGGCACGAGATACTCTTCTTTTAGTAGGGGAATATGTCAGTAAGGGTGTTCGAAATCAAGTATAAGGATCTCCTTGAATTTTATATGGACCTTTTTAAGGATGAGGTGTCTTGGGCAAGTTGTTTAGAGGAGGCACTGTAAATTTCACTTTAGTATACGATTACTCCCTTCACTCTAACTACATACATGGATGTCCAAAAGATGGATGATTTGTAGGATAAAATGCACATACTGAGAAGAGTTCCTCGAGAGTGGGGCTATTTGGGCTTGTCTAAGGGGAAGGTCATCAGCAGTAGGCCTCCAACATTAGGGCCATCTAGGTTTTGGCCATTTTGGAACTGGCCCCAACAGTTTTAGTTTTGATCTCTCGTTCCTAGACCTTTCCATTCTGGCCTAGGGCTACGATTCTATTTCTATGGCATCCATGGTCACATTCGAAATTAGTGCCTGGGTTGAGTCCATTACACTGGGGGTGGGCTGGTTCAGTACCCACCACAGCAGCAACAATCTCTAGTAAGGAACTTTCTTTAGTAGCAGTAGGGATAGCGAGCTCCCACTCCTTCGAGAGCATACATTTTGGGAGCAGGCCTACCTTAGGGAATTCCACTGGGACATCGGCCAGGGCATAATCAGGGAGGTGGCTTCTAGCCAAGGGGAAGGGGAGCTTGGCGTGGGTAGTTTCATGCTATTGATGTAGTAGTTCCAGCAGGGCCAGAAGTAGATCGAGGTATGATCATCTTGTTTAGAATTCTTCCATGTGCCTTGTTTGATTAAAGAGCATTGAACTCCTTTTTTCACCCAGTGTAGCTCATTATTTGGGACTAGATGTCATGAGACTTCCCATACCCCTACATTTGA
Organism: Viscum album; assembly: GCA_963277665.1. Lineage (NCBI taxonomy): Eukaryota > Viridiplantae > Streptophyta > Magnoliopsida > Santalales > Viscaceae > Viscum > Viscum album. Next base: position 2,101,121,141 of record OY728128.1, on the reverse strand, counting down.
GCAAGATATTCAGACGCCAGGCCACCATTTACCACGTTGTCAGGGATATAGGATGTTATTGGGACCACATCAGTCCATCGGGGACCTTCTGTTGCTGTAGATGCAGCCATATGATGTCATCATGGTCATCAACTGGCTAATATCTGTGTTTTATTTTTTATACTTCTTCAAGAGAAAGGTTTTACTTTCTGATATGAGAGGCCAATGTATAACTTTATTCAGTGATATCAGCTTCCAGGAGGGAAGCCGGTGAATGGAGCCCTTCAATTCTATGATAGCTGAACTATTAGTTGATTCTGTAGATGTTGAAATGGTGGATGTCACAGGGATCATTAGTGAGTTTTTGGAAGTCTTCCATAAATAGGTGTTGAATCCCCCCCCCCCCTCAATGCGATGTTGAGTTTGGGATAGACATGCAACCCACTGCCCATCTAGTATCGAGGGACCCCTATCAGATGACTCCTTCTGAGTTGCGTGAGTTTCATATTCAGATTGATGATCTGATGAAGAAGGGTTTTGTTCGACCAAGCGTGTCACCATGGGGTGGTCCGATTTGTTTTTGCGAAGAAGGCATATGGTGGTCCCAGACTATGCATAGACTACCAGAGATTGAATCTTGTAATAGTCATGAACCTTTACCCACTCCCAGGGATATATGAACTCTTTTATCAGTTGAAGGGTGTAGGGTGGTTCTCTATGATAGACCTACAGTCAAGATGTCACAAGATGAGAGTGAAGGAAGGAAACATCTTGAATGCTGCATTTTGATTTACTCAAGATTGGAGGAGGATCACAATGAACCTCTAAGGACAGTCTTATAGGTCCTCCAACAGCACCATCCATATGGGAAATTTTCCAACTGCAGATTATGGACACGAGAAGTGCACTTCCTTGGAAAGGTGGTGTCCAAAAAATGGGTATCATTGGACACATTAATGGTTGAGGCAATTGTTTCAGTGTAGGAACCCATGAATGAGGTGGAGGATCGTAGTTTCCTGGGTCTAGCTGGTTACTACTAATGATTCATTCCCAAATTCTACAGAGTTGTTGTGCCCATGAAAGACTTGACCATGAAAGACTAGGCTTGTGTGTGGAATGGGAAGTGCAAGGTAGCCTTTATTCATCTAAATGGGAAGTTGGCTATTGACCCATTGATGAGGTTGGAAAAGGAAGGAGTGATGCTTGAGGTATTCTGTGATGCTTCAAGCCAAGGTTTTCGGTGTGTGTTAATGCAACAGGTGGTGTGATCTCTTAAGGGTGTAGGAAGTTATGTCCCCGTTAGCATAACTATTCCACCCATAGTCTAGAGCATACAATAATAATGATCACAGTAATGTTGTGGGGTCATTAAAACATTAGGGAGCACTTCGTGTAAGGCAAGGTGATGCTTCAGATGGATGGTCAGAAGACGTGAAGAATTGGATGTTGATTCATGGGATGTTGTACATTCTAGTTGGAATGTGAGAGGGAGTTCTTGGTGAACTCTACATCTCACCCCTATCTATGGACCGAAATGTTTCTAAAATGTATAGGGGCATGAGGGGTCAGTTCTGGTGGCCCAGGGCGAAGCGGGCAGTGGAAGAGTTCATTGAAAAATTCCTTGTTTTTTGTAGGTTAAGGTTGATCACAACATCATAGGATATTTGTTACAACCATAAGATGTCCCAATGTTGAAGTGGGGGGACATCTCAAAGGATTTTGTCCCAGGACTACCAATGGTTTAGGGAGGCTATGATGTTATTTGGGTAGTGGTGGACTGGCTGAAAAAATCAGCTCACTTTCTCAGAATGAAGGAGTCGACTAAAGTGAATGCCTTAGCACATGGGTACGTGGATGAGGTGGTGATATTACATGGAGTTCCAAGATCCATAGTCTCTGATCAGGATACAATGATTACCTCATTGGTCTGGAAATAATTGCAACATGCATTTGGAATTGGATATGCCTCAAAACTGATTTACACTCCTAGACAGATGGGTAGACAGAATGCACCATCCAGAAGTTGGAGGATATTCTACGGGAATGTGTGTTGGACATTGGAGGATCATGGTTAAGACACCTGCCTCTAGTAGACTTTTTCGATAACAATAGCAATAAATCTACTATTTGAATGGATCTATTTGAATCCTTGTATTAGAGACTATGTCCCTCACCCTTGTAATGGTAAGTGGTCTCGGAAGAAAGTATTCTTGTCCCAGAGATGGTGGCGAACACTAATGAAAAGGTTCATCTTATCTGAGAAAGTATGAAGGTGGATTAGTACTGGTGGATGTCGTATATGGATCCTAGGAGGAAACCCTTGGAGTCTTGATTGGGGTAACACATGTTCTTGAAGGTCTCCCCTCGGTGTGGGAAATGGAGGATCAGAAAAGTAAGTAAGCATTCTCTGAGGATCATAAGACCTATCGAGGTTTTGTGGAGGATCGGCGAAATGGAATTTCAGCTGGAACTGCCACCACCAGTGTAGAGGTTTCATGACGTATTCCGTGTTTTTAGATCTTTTGATATCTACATCATGACTCGCACATCCTTGACTGGGGAATGATAGATATCAGAGATAGTGGGACATTCCTGTAGAGACTAGTGAGGATTGAAGGTCGTGGGGAAAATGTGCTTCAAGGACTAACCATTCCCTTGGTTCCTGTGTTATGGGGGCATGTTGACCTCGAAGAGAGTACGTGGGAATGGGAAGCACATATGCACGCCAAGTACCCAGAGCTATTTTTAGTTTTATCCAGTTTTGTTTTGTACTTTTTTATGATGAAATGCTTGACCTGATTAACTATCGAATGTGTTATTTTCCCTATTCTCTAAATATGTGTGAACAATCCCGATAGTGGGGAAGGGAGTACATGATCCCCATTCAAGAAAAATTAATTTGGATGTGTTGAAACCCGTTCGGGAGATACAGTTCTACCCAAAGTGGAATGTATCTAAACATAGAGGATGGGAATCCTTAATGCATATGACTGGACGATTGTTCTTTACTTGTTTATGTGGTTCCATGAGGGAGATGACCAATAGTGTATATGTGATTGTTCAAGAGATATATGAGGTGTTCTTAAATATCGTGGTTGTTCTAGATTTCCATCAACTCTTTGGTGGTTTGTCTTTGAGAGGAATCTAATGAGGTGTTTTTTTTGGATTCCTCAATTTTCATCGCGTTTATCCTTGAATTCCCAAGGATGAGAATAGTTTGACAGTTATCTAATGTAACGGACCAAACCATCCTAGTCCATTACTTTTCCAAAAACTCGTTCCCACCAAAATGGTGGCACTATTAAGTTTATCACTTGTTATGGTGTCTCATCGTTATAGCGGGACCGTGATTGTTGCATTGTGATGGTAGCACCCATTATGGTGTCTCATCTTGACGGTGGCACTGTGAGAGTGGAACACCAAAACAATAGAACTACCTATGGTGTCTCACCATGACAGTGTCTCCATGAAGGTAGCACCCATTATGGTGTCTCAATCCATTTTTTGGGTACCTTCCAGATCCACCCTGTCCCCCATTTTCCTCAAATAAGGGGAACCCAATTGACTCAATGTCAGTATGACCACCACTCCCATTAATATTATTAAATGATAATTAATTCCATCGTGTGTAACCAGCCAACTGCATGGAGTAACCATGATCAACCTATAATGCGGTTCCATATTCTTATCTTGTATCTCCAGGCCCTCACATTTTTATCCCATGAGAATTGATTCATTTTATTTCTCTTCATCTTCATCTTCTCCTTGAATGGTCTGTTTTTCTTTCCTTGTTGCATTGGTATACCTACTTCTCGATGCTAGTGGTCTGCCGATGTATAGATCTTTACTTCCCACTCTTGGAGCCTCTCGAGTTCCTCACCTATTAGTCATGCATCCCCAGTTCTTGGCGTGTGCAGAAAAACATTAACATTGATCATCCAGGTAGGATTCTTCCGTCATCTCCATTTACTGTGTATCATGCAGGGCGAGTATTATAACGTTTCTATAGGGATAGATGAAGTCAAACCTTAATAATGATAACAAACAAACTGTTAATGAATAATGGGGTGTGTTTGAAGATTCTGTTGTATTACTATATGTTTGTTTATATGTTGTGAATTATATGAGATTATGTCCACAAAAATCATGGATGTTTCTGGTCCATCCTTGTTCACTAATAAACTTTTGTTTTCAAGATTTTCTTTCTTGTGATTAAATGAATCTAAAATGGAACAGGTTAATCTTGTAATTTTGTTTGATAAAATGGACTCTATATGAATAAGAATCCTTGTGTGATCACCCCATTTAACCGAATATCATGAATGAACTTAATGAATAGTGTGGGAAAATCTGGAAACTTCTTTTCTATGTTCTTGTAATATGTTTTTTTTCTTTTTTTATGCATTTGGAATGATGTGGATGGGTATGGGATCTCATGTTTGTCAATTGTTTGCTTGTGGATTTGTGCATGTATATTGGGTCTTAGTTTGGTTCCAGAACATGGAGGGATATCACATACACCTTTTACTTTTATCACTTTACATATGAACTGAGTGTGAAGGTTTAAATTGTTGCATGGATTTTTTTCTTCCTTATCTTGTGTCTATGCCTATTAGTTGCCAGGTATTGAATATTTATCAATGTGAAATCACTTGAATATAAAAATATGAATGCGTTAAATGGAAAATAGGGTTCTGAGGATGAGTTGACACATGGATATGGTTGTAGTGTTTCTTATGAATGAATAGTCACGAAAATGTTTGTGCATAGGCTGGTTTTTTAACCCCTAGGTTGGGAAGTGTTCTTTTTAACTATATGTATATTTTAGTTTTTAAGTTTCTCATTCGCGCCCACCCATGTTGAGCACATCATGTAGAACACATCAATTTCTAGGGGGAGGCTGTTTTTTCCCACATGGTTATCAGTGGCTGGTTATTATCTCATTTTATGCTTACATTCCCGAGTAGCATAAGACTCTTTGGGAAGGTTGTGAAAGCCTGAAGTCCATTATAGCCCATGATTATTCAAGCATAGTAGCTGTGGTGGTTCGACCAGGTGTGTGCAGGGATGGTGTATCCCAAGTATCATCGGGATGATTCCTAGGTTTCTTCGAGCATGGTAGAAGTTGTTTGGGACCAGGTGTCTTCAGGAATGATAATAGTTGTTCGGGCCCACGTGTCTTTGGTCATGGTAGTAGTTATTCTGGCCTACATTTCTGTGGGTGTGGCTACGTGTGGTTGTGGTGTAGCTGTTTGTGGGAGGGATGTGTGGTTATGGTAGCCCATGTGAGTACGAGTAGGGTATGGGAGTGGGACTTCAGTTGAAATGGAAGGGATAGTCGGAATCATAGGATGTTTTCCATAACCTGTGGGAATGTGGTGTGGGATACCCAAACATCTATGTGTTTTTACTATTACATAAATTGACTTTATTTATTTGGGGAGTGTGCCTTGTTGAGGTTTGGGTGGATAGTGTCATTGCTAGGTGTTTTGGTTATCTTCTTTTCTCATGGGACATTAGTATGCCTCCCCACCTATACACGAGAGACTTTCATTTTTCCTTGTTGAGCATACCTGTATACTCACCCTACTTATATAAAACTGATTTCAGGTTTCTGGGGGGACTTCGAGGACCAAGCCTTACTATACTAGTTTTGACATTGGTACATTTGTTGTTGATGTTTTTCTTTTCTTTGGTACATTCCTTTAAAATTTTCTTGTACATTTTAGCACATTATTATTGGGAAATGCATATGGAAAAGTAATTTTTTGGCTTTTATTTTATTTCTAGCTTCTTTTTAGTTTGGGTTTTACTGTCTTATCTCCCGTTCTGACTAATTAATAAAGGGTAATGCCTTCTATTATACGTATGATCTTATAAACTAGGTGCCAATCGCCACCCAGGGCCTATTGAAGGCGGGACTCGGGGGGTCAATATCTCATCTTCAAAACATGAAGAAGGAAGGGTCTGGTAGTTTTCTGTCCCTCCCCTCATCTTGGTGAAGGCTATTCATGATAGCTGGTCAAAGAACAATGATAGTTTTTATCTTTTTAAAGTGAACTAAATTAGTGTTCGTGCATGTTTTTGGAAACATCTAAATGGATTCAAATATTTTATAACATAGGGAACCTTTGAACACATAATGGTGAGATTCGCCTAGAATTGACCTAACATCAAGAAGAATGGTTTGACCGAAAAAGGCTATTTTCGAAATCATTAGAAAAAACAAAACAAAATAACATAAAAGGGTGTTTTATTTATTTTTCCTAACCATTGGGAGGTGGCACGATGGCACTGCGGTGGAGCCAAAAAGAGATGAAATGTATCATTAAATGAAGATAAATAACGGTTCATAATCAGGCAATGTAACGATGCATAAATGAAGTGAATTAGATTCATTGATTCAGAAATGAAACAATGTAATGACGTGACAGCATAGCATAACAGAACCCTTACTATGTGTATTCATTGAAATGATTGACGTTCTAACGACCCGATGCTTAACGTACATGGACATTACATTACTTTTGCGGAATACTTAGTACATAACAAAAACACACACAAGGACCGTAATAGTTAAGTGTCTTTGGAAACTCGGAATATAATCTTCTAATCATGGTGAAAGATCTTCCACATCTCCCATAAAGATCATCCCTTTTTTTCTTACCTAAAACCTTTCTTTATATCCTGGGGAAAATAAAACATAAAAGGGTGAGCTTAAATTCTCAGTAATGGTAATCAAAATAAATATCAATCACATCATATTCATAAGAACATACCATTTTGGAAATCTTAACTTGCAAAAGAGATCATAATATCATAACATTGAATAAATCATAGTAGTGAAATGTAATCCCAATAATCATAACACAAAACAAGAAACTTTGTGGCATTCACACATAATCATAGATAATCATTTCTTGTTAGTCAAGACTTATTTCCAAGACTATCTTAGTCGACAAAGTCCATTTCTGAACCGAGTTCACTCCTCGTTTCAGTCCTGTTTCACTAAACTGGTTTAACCTGCCGTTCCAGCCATGTCTATCTCATGAGATATAAAATTTTTACCCAATTCATTGAAGGGAGATATAGGTCCCACCCATCTCATAATGATATCATTCTTATGTTATCCACAAAATCATAAACCGTACATCATAGCATAACCCATGTAATAAAAATGGTAATCTTAAACATTGTGACATCATAAAAAAATTCATATAAGATAAAGGAATTCATAAAAATATTTCCATCACAACATAATCAAATCAATGTAATAATAGGGATAAAAACAGAACCCTATATTATCTTAGATGGAAAATAATTTTGATAAAACTCTTGAACTTCATTCTTGAGGAAAATATCCTTTCTACTTCAAAAATACTTTTCCTTTCTTAACATGTCATACAATTCTAAACTGAAAGAATTTGATTAAAAATAAACATGAGAAAATGTAAAGGAAGCTTCTTGGAAATAATGTTTTAAAAAACCATTCATTCCGTATAATTTAAAAAAAACATTTGTCTCGTACTTTTGTTGGAAAAGTCAAAAAAGTACCCCATACGTAAAACGACAAAAGATTCCTGTAATATCTTTTACTAAAAACTCACCAAAGGGTAAAATTGGATTTAAACAATTGTAGTTATATGTAAATAATATTACATATTGAGGAATCATGGATGTTGATGATAAAATACACCCCAGTAAATTTCAATGTATAAAATATTTCGGATAGAAATGACATTGTGATATTCTCTGTTACCTTAGGTCTGATTTTCTTCATAAGTGTACAAACAGCCTGTATAATGATTTAAATAATGTCATTGACTTATTCCAGAATCATACTCATTGTTATTATATCATATATGGTTCACTTATGGCTTTATATTACCCGTTCTTTTGTAAATTCCATGTTAAAGAGCGTTTTGGGTAAAATCGTTTCATTTGTTGTCCATGTTTTGACTTGTAATTATTCATATGATTACTTAGATCATGATTACTTAATTCCAGAATATAAAACATGATTTATATATAATATATATTCAGAATATATATATATATATATATATATATAATAGATCAGTAAACGGAAAGAAATACACCGTTCATGGAGAAGGTAGACCGTACGTACAGACGAACGTTGTTTTCTTTTCCTTATTGAGTTGAATGGAATTAAGTAGATGACATACATATATATAAACATAAATCCAGTATCATTATTATGTCATATATTTCATGATTACTTATTATATATACTTTATAATCATTCATGAATGGTTAACGTGGAGAATGAATCTCATCTCGTTGTGGAGACGGTAGTCCGTACGTACGCACGAGCGATGATATCGTTCTCATGGTCGTTGAATTGTATTGGAGTGTATGTATAATATTTCAGAATCAATATCACTTTAAAATAGTCATATATATTCATTATATACACCATTATACCCATCCAAGTAAGGTGGTGGTGGAAAATAGATTACACCACGGCGTGGAGACTGTATTCCGTACGTACGCACGCGCGGTGATTTCGTTTTCCGTAGGATCGAGAGATGGTGAATTTAGAGACCCGAAACTTGACATACATTGACATTACATTACATTTGAGGAATACTTAGTACATAACAAAAACACACACACAAGGATCGTAATAGTTTAGTGTCTTTGGAAACTCGGAATATAATCTTCTAATCCTGGTGAAAGATCTTCAACATCTCCCATAAAGATCTTCCTATTTTTTTTATACCTAAAACCTTTATTTATATCCTGGGGAAAAGTAAACATAAAAGGGTGAGCTCAAATTCTCAGTAAGGGTAAACAAAAGAAACATCAATCAGATCGTATACACAAGCACATAACTTTTGGAAATCTTAACCTGCAAAAGAGATCATAATTTCATAACATGGGGTAAATCATAGAAGTGAAATGTAATCACAATAACATAAAACATGAAACTTTGTGGCATTCACACATAATCATATAGAATCATTTCTTGTTAGTCAAGACTCATTGCCAAGACTATCTTAGTGGACAAAGTCCATTTCTGAATCGAGTAACCCTCGTTTCTGTCCTGTTTCACTGAACCGGTATAACCTACCATTCCAGCCATGTCTATCTCATGAGATATAAAATCTATACCCAATGCATTGGAGGGAGATATAGGTCCCACCAATCTCATAATGATACCATTCATATGTGTGCCACAAAATCATAAACCATACATCATTGCATAACCCATGTAATAAAAATGGGATTCTTAAACAACATGACATCATAGAACAATTCATATAAGATAAAGGAATTCATAAAAATATTTCCATCACAACATAATCAAACCAATGTAATAATAGGGATAAAAATATAACCCTTTTATTATCTAAGATGGAAAATAATTTTGATAAAATACTTGAACTCCATTCTTGAGGAAAATATCCTTTCTACTTTAAAAACATTTTTCATTCATAACATGTCATAAAATTTTAAACTAAAAGAAGTTGATTAAAAATAAACTTGATAACTTGTAAAGGAAGCTTCTTGGAAATAATGTTTTAAAAATCCATTCATTCTGTATAAGTTAAAAAAATATTCTTCGTACTTTTGTCGGAAAAGTCAAAAAGTACCTCGTATGAAAAACAACAAAAGATTCCTTACATATCTTTTACAAAAAACTCATCGAAAGGGTAAAATTGTATATAAACTATTGTAGAAGTACGGAAATAATATTACATATTGAGGGAACATGGATGTGGATGATAAAATACACCCCAGTAAATACCAAAGTAAAAACAATCTCGGATAAAAATGAGATTGTGATATTTCCCTTACCTTAGGTCCGACTTTCTTTGTAAGTGTACGAACCTCCTGTATAATGATTTGAATCATGTTATTGACTTATTCCAGAATCATATTCATTGTTATTATATCATATATGGTCCACTTATGACTTTATATTACCCGTTCTTTTGTAAATTCATGTTAAAGTAGCGTTTTGGGTAAAATCGTCTCATTTGACGTTCGTGTTTTTAACTTGTAATTATTAATATGATTAGTTGGATCATGATTACTTATATCCAGAATTTAAAACATGATTTATATATAATATATATTCAGAATATATATATATATATAATATCGATAAATGGAATGAAATACACCGTTCATGGAGACGGTAGTCCGTACGTATGCATGAACGCTGTTTTCGTTTCCTTATTGAAGTGAATGGAATTAAGTAGATGAAATACATATAAATTTACATAAATCCAGTATCATTATTATGTCATATATTTCATTAGTACTTATTATATATACTTTATAATCATTCATGAATGGTTAATCATTGAGAATGAATCTCATCGCGTCGTGGAGACAGTAGTCCGTACGTACGCACGAGCGATGATATCGTTCTCATGGTCGTGGAATTGTGTTGAAGTGTATGTAGAATATTTCAGTATCAATATAACTTTATAATAATCATATATAGTTACTCATTAGACCATTATACCCATACTATTAAGGTGTTGGTGGAAAATAGATTACACCACGGCGTGGAGACGGTACTCCGTACGTACGCACGCGCGGTGATTTCATTTTTCCGTTGGATGGATAGAAGGTGAATTGGGGTTGTTTTATATTTATAATAACATATCAGTATTTATGTAATACTGATGTTATTACTTAGTCATGAAAAAACTAAAGAAGAAGAAGTTGAAGAAGAAATAAATTGAAAATATCGGTAATGGATATTACCTCTTCTTTGAAACGCCTCTTTGAATCCTCCACTTAGGGAACTAAGATTGGCTTTGAAGAAGACCATGAACTCTAGGATTATTCTAGGGAAGTTGAGAAGGGATTTTAGCAGGGTTTGGCCGAGCTTGAGTGCTCAAATTGGTGTGAGGAGGAGGGGGAGGAGGTGTCCTTTTATAAGGGAGGAGAGGGGCACCTTAGGAATATCTCAAAATATTATTTTATATTAAAGTCAAAATCGGTTTATAATGGTTCCAAAGGGTCTTATTTCTAAGATAAAGTGGGGATGGGTCGAAATCCTATCAACCAATAGTATTTAGACAAGTTTAGGTTATTATTTTAACCTTATCAATTAGATTTAATTCTAAGTTAAATAATTTAACTTTTACCATGTCTTTTTGTTTTCTTACACTATATGGTTAATACACATACTATAACATGCCAAACGAACCCCAAATTGTTTATTATTAATATATATATCCTTATCTAAGTCATTTGGCCGAACCTTAGATTTTTAGGAATAAAATAACAATTAATAATATTTTATTTTATTTAAAAACTATTTTGTGTCAATTTTGACACTATTTGATATATGATTTTTGTGAAAGTCATAAAAGAATTATCTGTTCGAACCAAGTTTTTTAAATCCACACTAATATATAATAGTAACCTATAAAATTAGTGGAATTCATAAAAAGTCTCAAATTACATTTATTTTGGTGTTTATAACATCAATTATGTCAATATTCCATTATTAAGATAAATACTGCATCATCATTGTGTCATAAATAAATTAAATTATTTAATGTCTAAAAATTACAAATAAAATACAATTATGTAGGAAATCTATTTATCTTTCTAATGAATATTTATAGTCAAATTTATCTTATGTATAACCCCATATTAAAAATGTTTTAGTAAATAAATTTTGATTTTAACTCTTTTAACTATTCATTAAATAAAATAATATTAAATGTCATAATCTAATCCAAGTGTACCTAAATGGTCATATTATATTCATAAGGTTGTTTTTGGTCGAATTACACTTATCCAATAGAATTAGGACATGTGTTTGGTTAATAGTAATATCATATTTACCCTTAGTTACCCTATTTACTATTAACCGTGGTAAAAAAGAGTAAAAAGTTGCTATTCACCAAAAATTATTTTCATCTCATTGAACCACATTTTAGTCCTTGATATTAACTGTGTCTGTCGAATTTTCGAAATTCCATTCACAGAAGTGGTAAAATTAAGTTTTATGCAAAATTCAGTTTTTAACCTACCACTTAGTGGTTTCACTATTCATCAAAAATTGAAAGTTTTCAGAAAAGTACCAAAATTTCACCCTAGGCTATAATTGATATTCCGAATTCAAAAATTATTTCTATTTTACAAAATTCCCAACATATAAGTTGCATTAATTAATTTTATAATTAATTTCCGTTGTCACAACAAATAGTGTGTTTTTAAAAGATAATAACTATCAAAAGATTGACACTTGTTTATAACTGGTTTAAATGTGAAATTACATCCAATGTCCAACATTGTATTAAATTGTAAAAATATATTCTAAATATACTTTAAAACCACTAAAATTAATAATTTATCCCTATTAATTATTTCGATTTGAAAAGTTGTTTTTAATTAAAATTTAGTAATTTTCACTATTCAGCAGAATATGAAAGTTATCCGAAAAGTACCAAAATTTCACCTTAGGCTAAATTTGATACTCCGAATCCATAAATGAAGTCCATTTTGAAAAATAAAATTTACAAAATTTCAAAAAGTGTTTATTACTATTCATAATGGCTAGTTTTAATAATATCTTAATAGCATATCGTTGTTTAGCGAAACATGGTGTTGCGTACAACACACGCTATCGTGGAAGGTCGCGATTGCGTGTAATTCAAGCCAAGTCAAGGATGTGTGTTGTGAAATCTCCTTTTGGTGTAGCGTATAACACAATACATTAATGAAATTAAAAAGAATATTTTTCATAAAATCTCAGGGTGTTACATTCTACCCCCCTTAAAATAAATTTCGCCCTCGAAATTCGTCGGGGTTATAAATGGTTTACTATTCGAAAGTTTCTTTAATAGAAATCCACATAGTAAAAAGGAATACCAAAACCAATATTTAAAAACAAAAGTATGAAACTTAACGGTTACCCAAATAAACTAATCACTGGGTTTCCACATAGGTGAAAATATGGATATGGAAGAGAAATCTAACCATCATGTTCTGAAGGAGAGTGGTAGAGAACATGGCTATGGAAAAGCTAGCAATCACAAATCCATAAATTTGTGATGATCTGAGGTACCATCTGAATAATCAGATATAAGAGCACTAGGACAACATTTTTTGTTTTCAAGATCATTTCCCTAAAGTTGATGAATTAAAAGAAATACTTGCATGATTTTGGTACAGTCTCACTGTTGTTCGTGAATTGAACAATTTCAACTTCATCCATTAAAGAAATGAAGTTGAATTTGTTATTCGTGATGTGTTAGCAGATCATGTGATAGAATGATGGGTCATTCCATCTCTTTCAAACAAAAGGTTAGCAAAAGTTATAAGTCCATCTTATGGTTAGATTAATCATATATGGTTCCAAAAATGAACTTATACTTCATATATCATACCTCTTAATAAAATAAAACTACTTTATACTAACCATAGACTTCCTGTAGTCCAGTGGTAGGCGATAAAGGCCAGTCACACTTCGGTTGTGGGTTCGATTCCCACAGCCTTGTCTGATGCGATGGGCTATCGCCCGTCCTGCAGGTTGTCCTTTTTCTAAAAATACATTACTATAACATCACATAAATAATAATAAAAGTTCTATACTAAAACAATACTAACTTATGGTTAACATAATCCATTACAATCTTTAGGCTTATCTAAAATACTTCGGCCCAAGCTCATAGTATAAAAAATGATTACTTGAAATGTCGCCAACCAAGCATGTGAATACCATCATTTATCCCCCATATATCTTGTTGGTCACATTCCAATCATGTGAATACCTTAATGATGTATTCTCTTGAAAAAAAAGAATACCCATTAAACCTTAGTGAAAACATGAATGCTGTCAAAAGTTAACTCTTTCCACATACCAAAATCCAAAAATTCTATATACTCAAACCATGGTATAACCTTCTCCTTATATCAGTCATGAGCTCATGAATACTATCAAACATTTAATTTTCTCCTTATCCCTTCATTATGCGCATATCATCTACATTCCAAAAATATGTGAATAACCTTTCATGGATACTGGTAACATTAATCAGACAACAGTGTAACAATCCTTACATGTCTCTTTATTCCATAGTACCATGAGATTACTTATACAACATTACACATGATAAACATGTAATCATTCCACTACATTCTTAAACCATTGACCGAGATTCAACAATTCTTTCATCTCACATATCATTTGTAGTCTCTTCATCATCATCCACATAAATACTTCCCATACGACCATACTGATTATCTTCATGAGACTTTCCCTTAGGGAATTGGTTTCCATATTGCCCGTACATTCCACATTTAAAACATTTAACCATTGTTGATGTCGTAGCAATACCATTATCCTCATCCATGGTGTTAACTGAACCTTTTCCTTTGCACTTACTTGCTTTATGTCCTTCGTTTCCACACCCAAAGCATCTTCCAGTTCCTTTGAAACATTCTCCTTGATGCCTATTCCCACATGATTTACATAGGGGAAATTGAACTTTCTTTCCTCTATGATCATCATGAAACTCAATCTTTCTCTTATTAGCCGAGTCAAGAAACTTACCAAATTTTACTTTATTGATCATATTATGAGATTACTGATTCAGCATAATAATGATGCTTAGACTTCCAAATCCCATTTCATTATGAAGAATATCATTCCATTTTCCATCATATTCTCCATTATCGTGAATCATCTTATTTCCAGCCATTTTCTAAAACCCAAAAAGAATAGTGTGAGAGGCAAAAATCATGCTATGGAAAACAACATAATAAAGGGGGAGTACCTTCAATATCTAACATCTTAGGTTTAATTCTATGATCGTTAGCGTAATTATAGTACTATAACCTATACGTATACTTAACCTTAGAGACATCCCTAGACACACCTTAGAAATATCTCTAGGGATCTCACTAAAGATCTCGCATCCTAGATTCCAAAGGTTGACTAAACCTTTCCTCTGATACCAACTGTAGAGACCCGAAACTTGACATACATTTACATTAAATTACATTTTCGGAATACTTAGTACATAAAAAAAACACACACACAAGGATCGTAATAGTTTAGTGTCTTTGGAAACTCGGAATATAATCTTCTAATCCTGGTGAAAGATCTTCAACATCTCCCATAAAGATCTTCCTCTTTTTTTATACCTAAAACCGTTCTTTATATCCTTGGTAAAAGTAAAAATAAAAGGGTGAGCTCAAATGCTCAGTAAGGGTAAACAAAAGAAATATCAATCACATCGTATACACAAGCACATAACTTTTGGAAATCTTAACCTGCAAAAGAGATCATAATTTCATAACATGGGGTAAATCATGGAAGTGAAATGTAATCACAATAACATAAAACATGAAACTTTGTGGAATTCACACATAATCATATAGAATCATTTCTTGTTAGTCAAGACTCATTTCCAAGACTATCTTAGTGGACAAAGTCCCTTTCTGAATCGAGTAACCCTCGTTTCAGTCCTATTTCACTGAACCGGTATAACCTACCATTCCAGCCATGTCGATCTCATGAGATATAAAATATATCCCCAATTAATTGGAGGGAGATATAGGTCCCACCCATCTCATAATGATACCATTCTTATGTGTGCCACAAAATCATAAACCATACATCATTGCATAACCCATGTAATAAAATTGGGATTCTTAAACAACATGACATCATAAAACTATTCATATAAGATAAAGGAATTCATAAAAATATTTCCATCACAACATAATCAAACCAATGTAATAATAGGGATAAAAGCAGAACCCTTTTATTATCTTATATGGAAAATAATTTTGATAAAATACTTGAACTCCATTCTTGAGGAAAATATCCTTTCTACTTCAAAAACATTTTCCTTTCATAACATGTCATAAAATTTTAAACTAAAAAAAGTTGATTAAAAATAAACTTGAAAACTTTTAATGGAAGCTTCTTGGAAATAATGTTTTAAAAATCCATTCATGCCGTATAAGTTAAAAAAACATTCTTCGTACTTTTGTCGGAAAAGTCAAAAAGTACCTCGTATGAAAAACGACCAAAGATTCATTTCATATCTTTTACAAAAAACTCATCGAAGGGTAAAATTGTATATAAACTATTGTAGAAGTATGGAAATAATATTACATATTTAGGGAACATGGATGTGGATGATAAAATACACCCCAGTAAATACCAAAGTAAAAACAATCTCGGATAAAAATGAGATTGTGATATTTCCCTTACCTTAGGTCCGACTTGCTTTGTAAGTGTCCGAACCTCCTGTATAATGATTTAAATCATGTTATTGACTAATTCCAGAATCATATTCATTGTTATTATATCATATATGGTCCACTTATGACTTTATATTACCAGCTCTTTTGTAAATTCATGTTAAAGTAGCGTTTTGGGTAAAATCGTCTCATTTGTTGTTCGTGTTTTTAACTTGTAATTATTTATATGATTACTTGGATCATGATTACTTATATCCAGAATGTAAAACATGGTTTATATATAATATATATTCAGAATATATATATATATATATATATAATATTGATAAATGGAATGAAATACACAGTTCATGGAGACGGTAGTCCGTACGTACGCATGAACACTGTTTTCGTTTCCTTATTGAAGTGAATGGAATTAAGTAGATGACATAAATATAAATTTACATAAATACAGTATCATTATTATGTCATATATTTCATTAGTACTTATTATATATACTTTATAATCATTCATGAATGGTTAGTCATTGAGAATGAATCTCATCGCGTCGTGGAGACGGTAGTCCGTACGTACGCACGAGCGATGATATTGTTCCCATGGTTGTGGAATTGTGTTGAAGTGTATGTAGACTATTTCAGTATCAATATCACTTTATAATAATAATATATAGTTACTCATTACACCATTATATCCATCCTATTAAGGTGGTGGTGGAACATAGATTACACCACGGCGTGGAGACGGTATTCCGTACGTACGCACGCGCGGTGATTTCATTTTTCCGTAGGATGGATAGAAGGTGAATTAGGGTTGTTTCATATTTATAATAACATATCAGTATGTAAGTAATACTTATGTTATTACTTTTTCATGAAACAAATAATGAAGAAGAATTTGAAGATGAAATAAATTGAAAAGATCGGTAATTGATATTACCTCTTCTTTGAAACGCCTCTTTGAATCCTCCACTTAGGGAACTAAGATTGGTATTTGAAGAAGACCCGGACCTCTAGGATTATTCTAGGGATGTGGAGAAGGGATTTTTTCAGGGGTTGGCCGAGCTTGAGTGCTCAAATTGGTGTGAGGAGGAGGGGGAGGAGGTGTCCTTTTATAAGGGAGGAGAGGGGCACCTTAGGAATATCTCAAAATATGATTTTATATTAAAGTCAAAATCGGTTTATAATGGTTCCAAAGGGTCTTATTTCGAAGCTAAAGTGGGGATGGGTCTAAATCCTATCAACGAATAGGATTTAGACAAGTTTAGGTTATTATTTTAACCTTATCAATTAGATTTAACTCTAAGTTAAATAATTTAACTTTTACCGTGTCTTTTTGTTTTGCTAAACTATATGGTTAATACACTTACTATAACATGACAAAAGAACCCCAAATTGTTTATTATTAATATATATATATCCTTATCTATGTCATTTGGCCGAACCTTAGATTTTTAGCAATGAAATAACAATTAATAAAATAATATTTGATTTAAAAACTATTTTGTGTCAATTTTGACACTATTTGATATATGATTTTTGTGAAAGTCATAACAGAATTATATGTTCTAACAAAGTTTATTAAATCAAAAATAATATATCATAGTAACGTAGAAAATTATTTGAATTCATAAAAAGTTTCATATTACATTTATTTTGGTGTTTATAACATCAATTATGTCAATATTTCATTAATAAGATAATTACTGCATCATCATTGTGTCATAAATAAATTAAATTATTTAATGTCTAAAAATTACAAATAAAATACCATTATGTAGTAAATCTTTTTATCTTTCTAATGAATATTTATAGTCGAATTTATCTTATGTATATCCCCATATTAAAAATTTTTAGTAAATAAAATTTGATTTTAACTCTTTTAACTATTCATTAAATAAAATAATATTAAATGTCATAATCTAATCCAAGTGGACCTAAATGGTCATATTATATTCATAAGGTTGTTTTTGGTCGAATTAAACTTATCTAATAGAATTAGGACATGTGTTAGGGTAATAGTAATATCATATTTACCCTTAGTTACCATATTTACATTTTAATCGTGGTAAAAAAAAGTAAAAAGTTACTATTCACGAAAAATTATTTTCATCTCATTGAACCAAATTTTAGTCCTTGATATTCACTGTGTCTGTCGGATTTTTGAAATTCCATTCACAGAAGCGTTAAAATTATGTTTTATGCAAAATTCAGTTTTTAACCTACCACTTAGTGGTTTCACTATTCATCAAAAATTGAACGTTTTCAGAAAAGTACCAAAATTTCACCCTAGGATATAATTGATATTCCGAATTCAAAAATGATTTCTATTTTACAAAATTCCCAACATATATGTTTCATTAATTAATTTTATAATTAATTTCCGCTGTCACAACAAATAGCATGTTTTTAAGAGATAATAACTATCAAAAGATTGACACTTGTTTATAACTGGTTTAAATGTGAAATTACATCCAATGTCCAACATTGTATTAAATTGTAAAAATATATTCTAAATATACTTTAAAACCACTAAAATTAATAATTTATCACTATTAATTATTTCGATTAACAAAATTTGTTTTTAATTAAAATTTAGTAATTTTCACAATTCATCAGAATATGAAAGTTATCCGAAAAGTACCAAAATTTCACCTTAGGCTAAATTCGATACTCCGAATCCATAAATGAAGTCCATTTTGAAAAATATAATTTACAAAATTTCAAAAAGTGGTTATTACTATTCATAACGGCTAGTTTTAATAATATCTTAATAGCATATCGTTGTTTAGCGAAACTTGGTGTTGCGTACAACACACGCTATCGTGGAAGGTCGCGATTGCGTTTAATTCAAGCCAAGTCAGAGATGTGTGTTGTGAAAGATCTTTTTGGTGTAGCGTATAACACAAGACATTAATGAAATTAAAAAGAATATTTTTCATAAAATCTTGGGGTGTTACAGTGAAATAGGGTTGTTTCATACTTATAATAACATATCAGTATATGAGTGATACTGATGATATTACTTCATAATGAAACAACTAAAGAAGAAGAAGTGCAAGAAGAAATGAAGTTGAATGAATCGGTAACGGACATTACCTCTTCTTTGATGTTCTTCTTTGAGACCTCCTTTTAGGTCACTAAAATTGGTCTTTGAAGATTTCCAGGACCTCTAGGATGTTACTAGGGAAGTGGAGAAGAAACGTTGTCAGGGGTTGGCCGGGCTTGAAGGCTCAAAGTGGTGTGAGGAAGAGAGGGAGGAGGTGCCCCTTTATAAGGGATTAGAGGGGCTCCTTTGGGAAAACTGAAAATATTATTTTATTATAAAGTCAATATCGGTTTTAAATAGCTCCAAATTTATTTATTTCTAAAATAAGTTGGGGATGGGTCAAAATACTCTCATCCAATAGAATTTAGACAAGTTTAGGATCCCATTTTTACCTTATCATTTAGATTAAATATTAAGTTAAATAATTTTACTTTTACCGTGTCTTCTTGTGTTCTTATACTATAAGGTTAATAAACTTACAATAACAAGCCCAAAGAACCCCAGTTTGTTTATTATTAATATATATAACCTTATCTAAGTCATTTGGACGAACCATAGATTTTTACGAGTAAAATATCAATTAATAATATAATATTTTTTTAAAAGCTATTTTATGTCAATTTTGACACTATTCAAAAGATGATTTTTTTGAAACTCATAACAGAATGATTACTTCGAACAAATTTAATTAAATCAATACTAACATGCCATATTAACAAATAAAATTAGTTTAATTCATAAAAAATCTCAAATTATATTTATTTGGGTATTTATAATATCAATTATTCTAATTTTTCACTATTATTTTAATTACTGCATCATCATTGTGTCATAAATAAATTAATTTATATAATGTCTAAAAATTCTAAATAAAATATAATTATGTATTAAATATTATTAGCTTTCTAATTAATATTTATAATCGAATTTATCTTATGTATAACCCTATATTAAAAATGTTTTAGTAAATAAACATTGATTTTAACTGTTTTAACTCTTCTTTGAATTAAATAATAATAAATGTCCTAATCTATTCCATGTGGGCCTAAATGGTCATATGTTATTCCTAAAATTGTTTTTGGTAGAAATACACTTATCCAATAGAATTAGGACATGTGTTCGTGTAATATTAATATCATTTTTACCCTTAATTACCTTATTTACTTTTAATAGTGGTAAAAAAGAGTAAAAGATACTATTCACAAAAAATTATTTTCATCTCATTGAACCACATTTTACTTACTGACATCAACCGTGTCTCTCAGATTTTTGAAATTCCACTCACAGAAGCAGTAAAATTAAGTTTTATGAAAAGGTCATTTTTTTAACTACCACTTAGTGGTTTCACAATTCATCAAAAAATGAAAGTTTCCAGAAAAATACCAAAAATTAGGCCTAAGCTATATTTGATATTATGAACTCAAAAATGATTTCTATTTTACCAAATTCAGAATATATCAGTTGAATTAATTAATTTAAAAATTAATTCCCATCATCAAAACAAATAGCGTTTTCTTAAGAGATAATAACTATCAAAAAATTGACATTTGTTTATGTGTGGTTTAAATGTGAAATTACATCCAATGACCAACATTGTATTAAATTGTAAAAGTATATTCTAAATATACTTTTAAACCACTAAAATTAATAATTTAACACTATTAATTATTTCAATTAAAAAGGTTGTTTTTAATTAAAATTTACTAATTTTCACTATTCATCAGAAAATGAAATTTATCCGAAAAGTACCAAAATTTCACCCTAGCTAATTTTAATATTCTGAATCCAAAATGAAGTCCATTTTGAAAAATAAAATTTACAAAATTTCAAAAATTGGTTATTAATATTCATAACGGCTAGTTTTAATAATATTTTAATAGCATATCGTTGTTTAGTAAAACTCGGTATTCCGTACTACACACGCTATCGAGGAAGGTCGTGATTGCATGTAATGAAAGGCAAGTCAATGATGCGGGTTGTGCAAGATCCTTTTGGTGTAGCGTAAAACACAAGACATTAATGAAATTAAAAAGAATATTTCTCATAAAATCTCGGGGTGTTACATTCTACCGCCCTTAAAATGAATTTCGCCTTCGAAATTCCTCGGGGTTATAAATGGTTTGCTACTCGAAAGTTTGTTTAATAGAAACCCACATCGTAAAAACGAATACCAAATCATGGCTTTAAAAAACTAAAGTATGAAATGTAACGGTTACCCAAAGTAACTCATCGTTGGGTTTCCATATAGGAGAACATAGGTGAAAATATGGATATGGAAGAAAACTATAACCGTCATGTTCTGATGGAGAGTGGTAGAGAACATGGATATGAAAAAGCCATCAATCACAAAGCCATACTTTTTTGATGATCTAAGGTATTATTTGAATCATTGGATATAAGGGAACTAGGACAACATTTTTGTTTTTCAAGATCATTTCCCTAAAGTTGATGAATTAAAAGAAATACTTACATGATTTTGGTACAATTTCACTATTTTTCATGAATTGAACAATTTCCACTTCATCCCTTTAAGAAATGAAGTTGAATTTTTTATTAGTTATCTGTTAGAAGATCATTTGATAGAATGATGGGTCATTCCATCTGTTTCAAACAAAAGGTTATTAAAAGTAATAAGTCCATCATATGGTTAGATTAATCGTATATGGATTCAAAAATGAACTTATACGTCATATATCATTCCGCTTAAAAAAATAAAACTTGTTTCTACTAACCAGGGACATCTTGTAGGCCAGTGGTAGGTGATAAAGCCCAGTCGCACTTCGGTTGTGGGTTCAATTCCCACAGCCTTGGCCGACGCGATGGGTTGTTGCCCGTCTTGCAGGTTGTCCTTATTCTAAAAATATATTACTATAACATCCCATCAATAATATCGAAAAAAGATATATCCTAACTTATGTCCAACATAATCCATTCCAATATTTAGGCTTATCTAAAATACTTCGGTCCAAGCTCATAGTATAAATAAAATGATTACTTGAAATGTCATATAACAATCACGTGAATTCCATCATTTATCCCCCATATATCCTCAGATATATCTTGTTGGTTAAATTACAAACATGTGAATACCTTAATCATGTATTCTCTTGAAGAATGAATACCAATTAATTGAACCATAGTGAAAACATGAATGTAGTCAAAAGTTAACTCTTTCCACATACCAAAATCCAAAAAATCTATATACTCAAACCATGATATAACCTTCTCCTTATATCATTCATGAGCTCATGAATACGGTCAAACATTTCATTTTCTCGTTTTCCTTTCATTATGCACATATCATCTTTTTTTCCAAAAATATCTCAATCACATTCTATGGTTACCGGTACCATTGAAAACCACAATAGACCAATACATAAATATTCCAATATTCCACGATACTATATACAACATTATTTTGGAATCCCATTACATAAACACTTAATCATTCCACAACATCGTTGTCATATTCAACATCGCCAATAGTGATCGCATGTGACTTCCCTTTGTCCTTTGACATAAGTGGTTGCTCATGTCAATCATCACTAACCCTTGGATTAGAGAATTTATTAGCATAATTCCCCATTTCCTTGCACTTGAAGCATTGAAGAGATGTTGGTTTGTTCTCTGCAGTATTTTATTTATTCACATCATTAGAAACCCTTTTTCCATTACTTCTACACTCAGCTGCTCGATGACACTCTTTTCCACACTTAAAACATTTTCCTATCCCTTTAAGACAATCTCCACCATGCTTCTTTCCACACTATGATCATAAGGAAACATTCATCTTCTTTTCACCATTATTCTGATATTTCTCCTTGAACTCCATCTTTCGTTTCTTGTCAAAACTATGATATGGATAAGTAACATCAACTTCTATTTCGACCTTGATAGCACAACGCACAATTTCTTCATAGCTACTGAAGTCTCTTATAGCTAATGCCCTTCGAAGATTTGGTTTTAAGCCACTGAAGAATCGATCGACCTTACTTTCAGGTTGGATGATAAAGCCAGATGCATACCTTGCAAGCCTTGTAAAATTCGCTTCGTATATACCAACAGATTCATCATCCTTTTGTTTTTGTTCAAGAAACTCCGTCTCCAACTTTGTTAGAATAATATGAGGGAAGTACTTATTGAAAAAAAAGTTCTTGAACTCTTCCCATTCCATGGACTCAATTTCATCACTTGGCCTCATATTCATGATAAGATTCCACCATTGATCAGCTTCACCTTCCAAACGATATACTGCTAAGATAACTTTATCATGTTCAGAACATTGAAGAACTGAAAATATCTTTTCAGTGGTAATGATCCATTATTCAGCAACAAGTGGATCAGAAGACCCACTGAAAGAAGGTGGACGTTGCCTCATGATGGACTCAATAGAATATTGTTCCCTTCTATGCTCATTTGGAAGTCCATAATGATTCATAGCTTGTGTAAGTATAGCAATATGATTTTAAACTCCATCTCCCATAACATTTGTTTGATCAGGAGGACAATCATTGCATTTTCCATAACATTGATCAACACAGTTCCTTCAGGTTCCAGCCATCGTCTAAAACACAAAAAGAATAGTTTGAGAGGAAAAAATCACCCTAGGGAAAACAACATAATAAAGAGGGAGTACAATCAATATCTATCATCTTGTGTTACCGTAATTCTATTACTATAATCTATACTTAACCTTAGGGACATCCCTAGACATACCATATAAATATCTCTAGTGATCTTACAAAAGTTCTCACATCCTAGTTTCCAAAGGTTGACTAAACGTTTTATCTAATACCAATTGTAACGACCCGAAGCTTAACATACATGGACATTACATTATTTTTGAAAAATACTTAGTACATAACAAAAACACACACACAAGGACCGTAATAGTTTAGTGTCTTTGGATACTCGGAATATAATCTTCTAATCATGGTGAAAGATATTCATCATCTCCCATAAAGATCTTCCCTTTTTTTTCTTACCTAAAACCTTTCTTTATATCCATGGGAAAAGAAAACATAAAAGGGTGAGATCAAATTCTCAGTAAGGGTAAACAAAAGAAATATCAATCACATCATATTTATAAGAACATAAAATTTTGGAAATATTAACCTGCAAAAGAGATCATAATATCATAACATGGGATAAATCATAGTAGTGAAATGTAATCCCAATAATCATAACATAAAACATGAATCTTTGTGGCATGCACACATAATCATATAGAATCATTTATTGTTAGTCAAGACTCATTTCCAAGACTATCATAGTGGACAAAGTCCATTTCTGAACCGAGTTCACTCGTCGTTTCAGTCCTGTTTCACTAAACCGGTTTAACCTGCCGTTCCAGCCATGTCTATCTCATGAGATATAAAATCTTTACCCAATGCATTGGAGGGAGATATAGGTCCCACCCATCTCATAATGATACCATTCTTATGTGTTCCTCAAAATCATAAACCATACATCATAGCATAACCCATGTAATAAAAATGGGAATCTTAAACATCGTGACATCATAAAACAATTCATATAAGATAAAGGAATTCATAAAAATATTTCCATCAAAACATTATCAAATAAATTTAATAACAGGGATAAAAACAGAACCCTATATTATCTTATATGGAAAATAATTTTGACAAAACTCTTGAACTTCATTCTTGAGGAAAATATCCATTATACTTCGAAAACACATTTCCTTTCTTAACATGTCATACAATTATAAACTAAAAGAAGTTGATTAAAAATAAACTTGAAAACATGTAAAGGAAGCTTCTGGGAAATAATGTTTTAAAAATCCATTCATGCCGTATAAGTTAAAAAAATTTCTTCTCGTACTTTTTTCAGAAAAGTCCAAAAAGTACCTCGTACGAAAAATGACAAAAGATTCCTTTCATATGTTTTAATCAAAACACACCAAAGGGGAAAATTGGATTTAAAAAATTATAGGTGGATGGAAACAATATTACATATTGAGGAGACATGGATGTGGATGATAAAATACACCCCAGTAAATTTCAAAGTATAAACAATCTTGGATAGAAATGAGATTGTGATATTTTCCCTTACCATAGGTCCGATTTGCTTCGTAAGTGTCCAAACCTCCTGTATAATGATTTAAATAATGTCATTGACTTATTCCAGAAACATACTCATTGTTATGATATCATATATGGTTCACTTATGGCATTATATTACCCGTTCTTTTGTAAATTAAATGTTAATAAGCGTTTTGGGTAAAATCGTTTAATTTGTTGTCTATGTTTTGACTTGTAATTATTAATATGATTACTTAGATCATGATTACATAATTACAGAATATAAAATATAAATTATATATAAAATATATTCAGAATATATATATATATATAACAGATGAGTAAATGGAAAGAAATACACCGTTCATGGAGATTATAGACTGTACGTATGCATGAACGCTGTTTTCTTTTCCTTATTGAGTTGAATGGAATTAAGTAGATGACATACATATATATACACATAAATCCAGTATCATTATTATTTCATATATTTCATGATTACTTATTATATATTGTTGGCGCCAAAATATTGCACGAAAGGAAGGGACGAAAAAGAAGGCCGACACGCTGCCTCGCAAAGCACCGACGCGAAGCACCCTAAGCATCATGGTCTCGCGAAGCTCCGGAGGCGGGAACTCTCCGTGAACGGGTTTGACATTCGTGGGCCCGCCGCGATTCTCCGGAGGCGGTAACTCTTCGCAAACGCGTTTGACATTCGCGAGCCCGCCACGAAGCACCTTTGGAGGCACGCGAGTTCAGCTTTGCGGAACCCCTTGCCTATAAATACGGGGCTCCCCCTGAGTCCCACAGATGGAAAATCCAACCCTTA
This sequence comes from Viscum album, assembly GCA_963277665.1. Lineage (NCBI taxonomy): Eukaryota > Viridiplantae > Streptophyta > Magnoliopsida > Santalales > Viscaceae > Viscum > Viscum album. The sequence continues at coordinate 2,101,095,031 of OY728128.1, read as the reverse complement.
GGCTTCTCCTCTCCCGAATCGTGAAGCACCCATTGCCCCGGGAATCATGTGCTCTGTGAGGTACTTCTACTTCGCATGACGCCTTTGCTTTGTCTCATTTTGAGCCCCTCTATTGAGAGGGATTCCCTTCACGAAGCTCAAGGGCATTTGCGAAGGAAGGGGATTCCCAAGGGAACCCGGGCAGCCGCGGAGCGTTTATGCTTTGCGAAACACCCAACCTGTACTAGTGATCCCTATGCTAAGGCAGGATCATTATACATCGCGAAGCACACTGCTTCGCAGCACCCTGCTTTGCGAGGAACCTCTTCTTCGCGAGGCAATGCTCCGCGAATACTGTTCTACTTCGCGAAGCACCTTCCACTCACACCTAAGACCTATGCTAAGGCTAAGGCACTCCTCTTCGCGAAGCACACTCTTTTGATTGGCAATTCCGCTTCCCGTGCGACCCTCCAGGTATGCATGATGTGATTTCAACGTCCCACGGAAAATACCACTCGTAGCGTTGCTTCGCCTAATTCTTCTTCACATAGGCACACTAACAGCTAATGCTTCTTCGCATAGCCACGCTAACGTGGACCCCTCGATGGTTACCTCCACATCCCCACTTAACCATGGCCTTGCCAGTACCTTCCCTCCCCCAAGGACCAGAGGGTACCGGTTATGTATGTCCAAGGGGTGTAGAGTGTACCCACCTCGTCCGAGCTGTAGGACGTTAAACTGCCAAGCACCACGCCCTCAACACATGATGTTAAACTGTGACCCGACCTCATGCCTCTCACGAAAGGTCCCCCCAGCTCGAACATTTTTTACGCCACTCATCTCCACGGGAGTGTAATCACCCATCCACAAGGGATGATATCTTCCTTACTGGAGTGGTGTATGTTCTAAGGAGAAGGGCGACCCTAGTTCCCCAACGGATGGTTGCAACCCTGCATCTCTTTACTTCCCCACTACCAAGGTTAGTGGAGGGCGTGATAGGGAACGAGGAACCTCCAATCATTGGTCCCAAATCTATATTTCTATACGCTTTTCCGCACTTCAGGCCTCCATCCTGGAGAATGTCCCAGCACCTTGGGCCACCTAACGCGTAGGCCCCTCTTTGCTTCTCACGAATGCACCCTTCATGGCGTGTTCATCAGGTCCTTTCTGTCTCTTGTTTCTCACATCGAGCATGACCCATGTGGGCTTAGAGCTGGAATTGGCCATGACAATACCTCATCCAGCATGATGTTAAATTGGATGCCCTCGTCTAGCATGACGTTAAACAGCATGCCCTCATCCAACATGACGTTAAACTGCATGCCCTCATCCAGCATGACGTTAAACTGTATTCCCTCATCCCGCAATACATTAAACTGCAAACCCAGTTGAACTACAAGGACATAGATCCATGTCAAGGCGTGGTACGTAGGAAGCCTCTACGAGGTTCAATCCCACCCATTATTTATTCACGTCGGTTCGCCGACACCCACCACTTGTGGACCCCCTGGGTCTACATTCACGTTGGTCCACCGACGACACCCCTTTAAACTACGAGGTGTTTGATCCATGTCAAGGCATGGTACGTAGGAAGCCTCCCTGAGGTTCAAGCCCATCTCCCATCGGACCAAGGTCCCTCATTTACGTCGGTTTCTCCGACACCCACTGCCATTCTCGAACTACGAGGTCTTTGATCCACGTCAAGGCATGGTACATAGGAATCCTCACGAGGTTCAAGCCCTCCATTATTGAACCCCCGGGTTCACCTTCACGTCGGTCCGCCGATGAAATACTTTGAACTACGAGGTCCTTAATCCATGTCAAGTCATGGTATGTAGGAAGCTTCAACGGGGTTCAAGCCCACCCATCATACAATTCATGTCGAGTTCTAACTTCTTCCAGCATGACGTTAAACTAAATTCCAGTCCGACGACACGCCATTGTGACCACACGTTGAACTACAAGGTCTTTGATCCATGTCAAGGAATGGTACGTAGGAAGCCTCCCCTAGGTTCAAGCCCATCAATTATTGGCCCAGACCGTCTCCTTGTCGGTGTGCCATGCCCCCCCCCATTTGCACCTGAACTATGAGGACTTTGATCCATGTCAAGGCATGGCATGTATGAAGCCTCCCTGAGGTTCAAGCCCATCTCCATCGGACCAAGGTCCCTCATTTACGTCAGTTCTCTGACACCCAATACCTGTCGTTCCTTCACGTCAGGGTTCACTATCGTCCTGCATGACATTAAACTATATTCCACTATTTGAACTACGAGGACTTTGATCCATGTCAAGGCATGGCACGTAAGAAGCCTCCCTGAGGTTCATGCCAATCTCTCATCGGACCAAGGTCCAATTTCATGTCGGTTCACCGATGAAACCCATTTGAACTACGAGGTCGTTGATCCATGTCAAGGCATGGCACGTAGGAAGCCTCCCTAAGGTTCATGCCAATCTCGCATCTGACCAATGTCCACCTTTACGTTGGTTCACTGACGACATCCATCGGGCCAAGGTCCACCTTCATGCCGGTTCAATCGTCACCCTCCCAAACTATGTGGACATTGATTCCCTGCCACGGGGATATGTAAAATGTCTCTCTGAGGCTCAATGCTGACTTCACTATCTCCCTTGCGATGGTCCCTTTCCATTTCACCATCCACTTCATTCGTCTATCAATCATCTTCCCGGATTCCCGCCTGGACCGTCACATCCTGGTGAGACCATGTCGGTCCACTCCTCTTCACAGCCGCCCATGGGTTGGTCCCGGTATCGACACCCTTTCAAGGAAAATCCCTCAATCCAATCCATTATAGCTGATGCTCTGATCGGGTTGATCCATCTCCGTTGTACGTTAAACTTGCAGCATACACTATGATAAACACAGGAAGCTGAAGAAAAACCTCAGATATGTGTCTATGGCATATAATTCCCCGCGCTCGATGTGGGATTCCTCGGGATTCCACGCCTTCGAGAAGACCTGTGACCAGGGATAATAGACAGAAATTCCAGGTTCCCCAGTAGCCAGACACGCTACTGATGCCTCAACGTGACTACTCCCCTGACTGAAGGTTTCTGCCCTGACCGAACCCTGTGGAATGTACAGATAGAAGGAGTGTAATTAACCGTCGTCCATGGAAACATGGAACTGGGAAGAGTTTCAAGAACAACATATTAAATCTATGAGGGTGACCCGGACTAGGTGACGAGTTCTGAGGAGGAATCCACAGAAGGAAGAACCGAAATCCCATCATCCCGTTTCGATCAAGGAGAAGACGTCCCTGAATAAGGAACGAATGCCACCCGCCTTTGGAAAGCGGGAATAAGGGGAAATAGCACAACACGTCCTCCTCTGCGAACGGATGGATGTGCGCGCCCCGACGAAAGCGTTGGAAACAGAAATGATGAACCCGAAATGAAATTCTTCTCCTCAATGTGGAGATTAGTAGAGTTCGAGACACCAGTAGATTGACCTGTCATCGGATCCAGATATCTGGCGCCTGGTCCCGCCAAGAAAATAGCTGGCCTGTCGTGAAACTCACCGGACGTCAGGGCAGTAGAACATGGGGCACTTCATTCTGCAGTGTGTTGGCATGGATCCTTCTTACAGACGTGGAGAATGGAAGGACGCTTGGGCACTAGTTTTCAATCCTTTTCCTCGCAGTGCTGACGATTTGATCCCTTCATTTCTCATGAACCAGGTTGCAGTTACAGAGACACGATCACTGCCCGCTCACCTACGCAGGGGCAGGGGAACACCGCCACGACCACCCCGCATGGCGCCGCTACCGCCACGACGACCGCCACAGTGCAGAATACGGGGCACCCACGTCCCCTTTCCCCATTAGAGGTCATCCAGAGAAGGGTGATCAACAACCTCGTACGCAGGTACGAGGAGTAAGGGGTCATCCCAACTCAGGATATGGCCCGCCTGGACCTGGACGCATCCAGGCCCCAGCGTCAGCACCGCCCAAACAGGCGACACAGGGAGCCCCGGCTCCCCACCCCAATGTTCAACCGTTTCGGGAGCCTGTCCCCAGAACGACTCGACGACTCCTCGCCTTACGCCGATGAGGCGGGCGCCGTCCGGCTCGGCCTGCTTAGGGTCCCGACCCAAGGGCTCCAGGAAAGAGCTCCCGTCTGGCCGCATCAGCGCCACCGTCCGACTCCGCAGGAAGAGTAGGAAGGCCATTTCCATGCACCACCTGTTCTAGCTCGTCTGACTAGAAGTCAGCGCCTGACCCGGGCTGAGGATGCTTGCCCAGGTGCGTCGACGTCAACAGCTACAGTGGCCCGACCCACTACCGACATGCATCACGGGGCCTCTGCATACGCTGAGCCGGGGAACTCCTTCACCCAACCAGGATCGAGACCCCAACCACCCCACAGGCAGGCTGGGTAGACTCTCCGGGTTACAGGCCTGCCTAGTGATCACTGCGAACCAACCCGCAGTGATGTCGCCTCGTACGGAGGCCCTCCCCGTACCACTACTCCATAGAGCGTGGGCTATCCCCGCTCCGAAGCTCGTCATGGAGGAATGCCTCATGCACCCCCCATCCCGAAGGAAGACCTGCCTAGCGGCAGTGACGCTCGGGGCGGAAACTTTTCCCGCGCCCACTATACAGGGTATGGAGTCCATCCTCCTGCCCCCGATTGCCGATCTGAAGGCACTGTCGATCCGGTCCTTCTCTAATGTGGGGGCCCTCCCAACGTCCTCTCTGCAACCGGCGAAGGTCCTCCTCACCCCAGCAACTCGAGGATTGAAGGTGAGCTTCACTCCGCCCGCATCGACCATGGTGGTCCTACCCATGCTCCTTCCGGTTCCAACAGAGGCTCCGTCCACATGGGTGCTGTCCATGGAAGTCCTCCCCATGTACCGTTTGACATTTTCCCCGGAGCCCCTCACACCTCGGCTATCTCGTGTGGGGCCCCCCTCCGCCATGGTGCCAGTGCCGCCCCGAGGATACCAATTACAGATCAACCCTGTTTCGAAGAGCCACCCCAGGGCAGGAGAGTGGGTCATCGCCACCACAAGAAGAATCCTGGGAAGGCCCGGGTGGAGATCAAACCTGCCTGCTTCTCGAACTCTGAAGCGGAATGTGACTCAGCGATGGAACCTTCTCCCCGCTCCTCCGTATCAAGGACTGGGGCAAGAATCAGGCGCGTAATCCTCATTCTCCCCGAATATGAGGTCCACCAGATTCCCATCTCCCTCCACAGGTACATCTAGGAGGAATAAATCTTTGGAATTCCACAGGTCTTGACCGCGCAATCACCGCCATTGTCACCAGAAGCACCCACTACCTCTACTAGAGATCACATAGAGCTATTTTGGGGGGCCAACGGCAGTAGAGCGACGACATGACCTGTCGCCGGTAGCCATGACTCTTGTGCTGGAAGCTGCGGCTATCAGTCCATCGTATCGTGACATCATGTCCATGTCACCTTACTCTTTAGAGGATGGCCTGGAATTCGGCCGCCAGTCAGCTCGATCGACGTATTCTCTGAGGCCAAGTTTACTATCCCAGAGGTCTGCCTCGGTAACACTACTGGTCCCTCAGCCACCCCTGGTTGACGAGTGGGGAAATACAGGACCAGACCCTGAGTCCAAACCCAGGAGCTTCATGAGCATTCTCTCAACAGATTACTTCCCGGAGAAGTTCGGTCCGATGGCGGTGCTGAACATTTGCGCACCAGAGTCACTTACCCCTGAAAAAGTTGGGTGCTTTTGTTGAACCCTATGGTGGCACACTTCCGCCTTCGTAACGAGCAGGTGGTGTACCCCAGAAGTTGAGAGCACTTCAAACAAATTGACGAGCAATGTCGCCTGATCGATTTGGCTGCACTCCTTGTGGCCCAGCACCCTAAGTCACCAGGCCGCCAGAGCACCCTTCAACGGAAATTTGTTCAGAGTTTCAAAGTACTCCGCAGAATCGTCAGGGAAGCTACCCCCATGTGCAAGTCCATGGTTGGGGACACTATGCCGCTCTCCTCTTCGGCCCTATCTGATGAAAACCCGACTCATTATGCGGCATTGAGGACATGCCCTCGAGAGGGGTCGCGGTCCACATGGCTGACGTTGTGGACAAGGAAGACATGCATGAATTCCTTGATGGAGACATACCCCCGAGGGCGTACCGCCACTACCGGACCCATAAGGGAGGGTTACCCATCAGCAGAGGAACCTAATAGGCCTCCTCGTACCCACCGAGTCGCGGGTACTCGGTCGAAATATCGGCAAGGGTAAGGAGCACGTCGAAATTTTCATGAACTCCGACCCGTCTGCATCTGTGCAGAAAACGAATGAAGATCCCGAGAAGGACATGTTACTCCATCATCTTGCTGAGCAGAAAAGGCTGGTTGACGAAATCTAGGCTGACCTCACCGCATAGCGGCGACCCGACTATGGTAATCCTAGGCCGGGGCAGCAGGGGCAGGAACAATTTTCCCCCAGTGAGATGCCTCCAGGGAACCCTGATTATGCTACTCCCATAGATAGAGCAAAATCCGGTACTTACGGCAAAAGGGCGCGATATGTCTTGCCAAACCCCCCCGAGCGACGGGGCAATCTGAAGAATCCAGTCCGGGTTCCCCCAGTCGCCCCACGGGTCATTCCGCCAGTTGATCCACGAGCTGATGTAGCCATCTATCGTGTTGATGAACCTGGAAACAGACTTGTGATCATGGATCCCCGTCAAGACTGGGACCGCCACCCAGATGATCTGATAGCGGCACTTACAGCCCACCTTGATGCGTTGGAAACACAGCAGGTGGCGGTCCCACCGGACGGCAAGCTGTATCCCGCGTGGGTGGATGATATGCCTGCACCCCCAGGTTTTGGTAACCCCACTTTCTCTCCATTCAACAGGACAGAGGACCCGCCCCATCACTTGGCTCATTTTTCTTCCAGGTGCGGCCCTATGCTGGGGACCCCGGCCCAGTAGGAAGCCGCCAAGCTCCGATGTTTCATACAGACCTTGGAAGGTCCCACATTCGTCTGGTACAACCAGCTCCATATCGGATTGGTGACCGGTTGGGAGGATCTCCACCGGCAGTTCCTATACCAGTTCAGCTCCACCACGCGGAAGACCAGCATTGCAGACCTCTTCAAGTGCAAGAAAAGGCCTGATGAGCGAGTCACAAATTTCATCGCCCGATGGAAGGGACTTACGTATTCCCTCGATATGCCACTGACTTCGGAGAAATTACTGACGATGTGTGTGGGGAACGTCAAAACAGAGCTGGTACCCTCTGTAATTACCCAGAAATACCCTGGAGGATTCAGAGATTTCTCAGATAAGGCTCAGCGCTTTAAGGAGGCTCTACAACAGGCTATTTAGGCATGTTCGTTGCCCCCTATGATCCCATCCAGGAGGACTTCCAGGACTGAACCCGCCGCGGTGGTCCAAATAGAATCCCCTAGGCAGCTGTAATTACTGTCAGTGGCACCATCCCCGCAACCCCGCAGAGGTCCCCCACCTCATGCATAGGCTCCCGCCAAGCAGCGACCGCCTCAGAATCGACAGGTTCCCCCGCGCAATGCGCCAACACCACCCAGGCGAGACAATCAGGTGCAGCCTCCTCAGCAGGCCCCTCCGGCCCCTCATCAGGGCCGGGCCCCTAGGGCCCCCTATCCAGAAAGAAGGCACCAGACATATTCATTCAATGAAAATCAGATCCCTGGCTACATCCGAAGGGCTCTAGAGCAAGGGATTGTGCGCCTGCCCGAGTACAGAAGGCCGACAGAGGCACATCTCACTGATCACCCCAACTACTATCCTTATCATTGGATTCTGGGGCACACCCTCAAGCAATGTTATGTGTTTAAATACTGGTTTCAAGACCAAGTCAACAACATAGTCAGGTTGAGCCCGACACCAGCACAAGTGGCGGGTGTCTTTGCAGGGTCAGAGATCGGCAGCAACAGCGAAGGCGAGTGGCAACAGGTTCCCAGCTGCGGATCTGGGAAATACAATGACTGGATTACTCGAAAAACCATTGTCTTTGCCCATGGTATCATTTGTGCGCACCTTAATCTTCCAAAACCATCAGAAGAAGTAGCCAGTACCTCTGCATCGTCTTTACAGCTGACCACTTCCCAAAAGGGCAAGCAGCGACGACGCAAGAAGAAGCAACATGCTCCACTGGTGCCATCGTCATCCTACACTCTCAGCGACTTTATGCCCCCTGAAATGGGGATTCCTCCAAGAATCTGCCCGGTGGTGGATGACTCCTCGAGTGACAGTCAGGGGTACGCTTCAGTTAACACCATGGAGCTGGTAAAGCCCAATATGACTCCCGACGACGGGGAACTCCAGGTGAACCTCCCCAACGTTTCCATCTGATGTCAACGTCAGCGGAATCGCAACCGTGCCGGTCATCAAGATACATCAACAGGCACTTTCAGCCATGTCGTGCAAGCTACTGAGACAAGTCAGCAGTCTCATCGCAGCGCTCCGCACACGCAACCCCATCTAACACCCTTGGCTTTACCTCCACCACCGTTTGTGCTACTAGATCAGGGAGAGCTGCCTTGTTCATATCACAGTCAATCTCACCTGGCTACAGGCTAGCCACCGCTGTCTGATCCTAGTCCGGCAAATACTCTCCAGGCTTTAACTAGTAGGAAACAGGATTTACCTAGCACTAGCAGATTGCCGGTTCAACCGGCAGGACCCACTATGCCTCCAACTGTCGAATGACCTCATGTAGGCATAGGCTCGCGTTTGGCATGAAAATATGATGTCCTGAAGCACCTGGACGGCATACCGGCAGGGCTTTCTATCCTCGAGTCCCTTCTCCTGTCATCCGAAATGCGTGAGGCACTTGTCGAGGCCCTAAGGTTCCCCCTCAAGTTTGAGACGGAGGTAACAACTGTAGAAGCCTTCCATGCCGAGACAATTGAGAACGTAGAATGTCAGGTGGTTATCTAGTTCTTCGGTGAAGATGAGGACGCTCCTATACAAGTGAATATTCGCCCGCTGTACATCACTGGCCACTTCAATGGTGTGGAAGTCCACCGCTACCTCGTTGACACGGGTTCTAGAATCAACCTAATTCCGACTCGGACGTTGCAAAAGCTGGGTCTGTCTGAAGGTGATTTCACTCTCTCCAAACTCTGAATACAGGGGTACAATAGGACTAAGCAAACCCCAGTCAACAAGATCCACCTGAAGACTCAGTTCGGTGGCTTAACTGCCAGCACCGAGTTCGTGGTTGTCTCTCAGGACACCCCTTACAACACGTTGATGGGTAGGCCATGCATCCATCTGCATGCAGCGGTCCCTTCGTCGTATCATCGGTGCCTAAAATACTCACTCAACTGTCGAGTAGGCGTGCTACTAGGAGATGCGTCTCCTTTCGCCTCTTGTGAGGCCAGCTATCTGGATGCTGGTTTTTACAAAAGTAAGGATAAGAAAATCCTACTAAGTGATGATGAACCCGCCCCGATCAAAAGTGATTCCTAGGCAAGCATGGATGATGCCTACATCCTCCTGATCCACCGATTGGAGGCCACGACCCCCGACAAGGGGCAATGTTTTGTTGTTTCGGGTACACAAGGAAGGCATGTTCGTGTGTCCAAGCGACGATGGAAAATCACCTTGTACTCCTACATCTACCCGGCTTAGGTGATCACGGAACCTCCTACCCCTCTACGGTATCGGAATGTCAATCTTATAACAACAGCGGTACGCCATACATGTCTCTTCCGCCCGCCTGGAATCCACTAACTCTGGCTGACACGTTACCACTGCTTTGATATCATCAAACGTGGCCCCTTAGGCCGAAGGCCAGATGGGATTGGGTCGACTGACTTCATTGCTATGGTCTTGATGGAGAGTGGGTCTCCTGATATGATGACCACTGCTGCCCAAGCCGTCACCAGCTTCCCCTCAGGTTTTGATAGCCCAGATGTATTTCCCATTGAAGGAAATCCCCCCACGGGTGGAGAGGAAGACCTGGAGGATGCTCCCCCCACCTTTGAGGAAGGCGTCTCTACCACGGTTGATGAACTGGTACAGGTGAACCTTGGTAGCGAGGCAGATCCGAAACCCACATTGATCAGTGCATCCATGTCCCCCGAGGAGCGGCAGGAGTATGTAGACTTCCTCAAACAACACCGTGATGTGTTTTCTTGGAGTTACAACGAGATGCCAGGACTAGATCCCCAGGTAGCCGTTCACCGTCTGGGCCTCCCGGCAAACAAACGTGGATTTGAGCAGCCTCCCAAGAAGATGCACCCTTCTCATGGTTCTATGGTTGAGGCCGAAGTTGGCAAGATTATCAAAGCCAACTTCGTCAAGGAAGTCCAGTACCCCAAGTGGCTTGCCAACATTGTGCTAGTTGGGAAGAAGAATGGGCAGATCAGAATCTGCATCGACTTCCGCGATCTTAATCGCAACTACCCAAAGAATGAATTCCCACTCCCGGTGATGGAGTTATTGATTGACGCCACGGCCGGGTTCCAAGCTCTCTCTTTCATGGACGGGTATTCCGGGTACAACCAGATCCGGATGGCCCCAAAAGACGAGTAGTCCACTGCCTTCAGGGCTCCCCAAGGTAGCTTTTGCTACCAGGTTATGCTATTCATTTTAAAAAATGCAGGTGCCACTTATCAGAGGGCTATGTACCGCACATTCAAGACGATTCTCGGAACGTTGGTGGAATGATACGTAGATGACCTAGTGGTCAAATCATGTCAGCGCTAGGAACATCTCAAAGACCTTGAGAAGGTGTTCGGTTTCCTCCGTTCCCGTCACCTGAAGATGAACCCGTTGAAGTGTGCCTTCGGGGTCACCTCTGGGAAGTTTCTGGGCTTTGTTGTCAGATATTTGGGTATTGAGTTCGACCTAGAGAAGATCAAGGCCATCAGCCAAATGCCTCCCCTAAGCAACATTAGGGAACTTCGAAGCCTCCAAAGTCACTTAGCCTATATATGCCGATTCATTGCGAATATGACCCGCAAGTGTAAGCACTTTTCCCGACTCATGAGGAAGGGTGCCGACTATGAATGGGATGAGGAGTGTCGGACCACCTTCAAGGAAATCAAGAAGTATCTGCTCCAACCTCCAATTTTGATGCCACCTGTCTCCGGAAAGCCGCTGGTCCTTTACGTGACCGCCCTGGAAAGATCCCTTGGTGCACTTCTCACCCAGAAGAATAACGGGGGTACTGAGAACAGTCTCTACTATCTCAGCCACATGCTTCTCGATACGGAGGTCAGATACTCCCCTATCGAAAAGAGCGGCCTTACACTTGTCTTCGCCGTGCAGAAGTTGCGACATTACCTGCAGCACCATGAGGTGAAATTGGTCTCCTGGGTAGACCCACTGAAGTACATCCTGAACCGCCCCATGCTGACTGGCCGACTAGCACGTTGGGAAGTGATTCTCCAGCAGTTTGATATCAGGTTCGTACCACAGAAGGCCAATAAGGGACAGGCATTGGTTGACTTTTTAGATGCAGATCCAACCTCCGCGGATCAATCCCTGGACCATGATTTTCTTGTTGAGACGATCCTCTTAGTTGATCATGTCGTCCCGTGTTGGCAAATGCATTTCGACGGCTCCTCCCGGAGCCCCACCGGCAGGCGGCTCAACAATCCTAATCTCAACAGAGTGGGCATGGGTATTGTCTTCATTAACCTGGCGTAAGCCATCCTACCATACTCATTCCTGTTGTCAGAAGGCTGTACAAACAACGAGGCCGAGTACCAGGCTCTCATCACTGGTCTCGAGTTGGCCCTTAAGATCCATATGCCCCATATACATGTTAAAGGAGATTCCGAACTGGTAATCAAATAGGTTAATGGTGACTATGTCGTCAGGAAGCCGGAGCTTGTACCGTTTCTGGAGTACACCCTCCACCTAATGGACCAGTTCTCTTCTCGACCAGAGATTACCCATGTCCCACGGTCACAGAACGGTCAAGAAGACACCTTGGCGGGCTTAGCCGCGTCACTCGCATAACCCGAGCAAGATGATTTGATCATACATGTGGCACACCAGAGATTCATCACCCCCGTCACCCAAGAGGACAATGATGGCCTGCGGGTAAGCCATCTCACCGCCGGACCCTCTACGTCAAGGGTCCAGGGTTCGTCAGACACAGTGGTTGAAGCCACACCCGACTAGAGGGCACCTTTTGTTGAGTATCTCTAAAATGGTCGCCTCCCGGATGATTGGGCCGAGCGCGAGCAAATCCAACGCCGCGTGCTGCAATCTACCCTCCAGAGCGGTCCCAGTCTTGAACAGATCCTTTATAAGCAGAGCTTCGATGGCGTCCTCCTCCGTTTCATTCAAGGAGTATATATTTTTCAAGTTATACAAGAGTTTCACGCCGGATCCTTTGGCGCCCATCAATCTAGGTCGTAGCTGTCCCATCAAATTCAGAGGTTGGGGTACTTCTGTCCCTCTATGATCCACGATTGTATTGGGTATTCCAAGAGATGCCACACGTTCCATGTTCACTCCAACCTCCTGCATCGGCTGCCGGAGCCCCTCCAACCCACCAAGTACTCTTGGCCATTTGCGGTATGGGGACTTGATGTAGTGGGACCATATCCACCAGTAATAGCTCGCTAGTGTAGGTTCATCATGACTGCTACATATTTCTTCTCCATGTGGGCAGAGGCAGTTTCACTCAAAGAGGTCAAGGACCATTCCATCGTTGACTTTGGGAGCTCCAATATTATCCACCGGTTTGGGGTCCCTCACGCAGTCCTCACCGATAACGGCACCAACATCCGAGAGGCTGAACTAAAGAAATTTTACACCAAGTACGACATCCATTCGAATCATACCTCCTGCTACCACACACGGGCAAACAGACAGATCGAGGCGTTCAACAAAACCCTCTCAAACATTTTGCAGAAGATAGTTGGTCAGAAAAAGAAAAGTTGGCCGGACAAGCTCCACAATGCCCTATGGGCTTATCAGACGACGACTCACAACTCTACCCAGGTGACCCCATATTCCCTGGTGTATGGAGCTAAGGCCATCCTACACATTGAGATCCAGCTGCCATCATTACGCACTACTGTCTATGATCACCAGACATCATATGAGGTAGCCGAAATCCATCTAGCTGAATTAGAAGCACTGGACGAGAACCAGCTTCGTGCCCTGCACAATCTGGAAATGCATCAGGATAAGATAGTGTGGGCCTTCAACAAGAAGGTTCGTCTCCGTTCTTTTCTACAGGGCGACCTAGTGCTGGCCCTTCGAGTGCCAATGATTCCCGGTAGGTAACCGTGTAACGACCCAAAGTATTTCAATAGAAAAATCCCTTATTATATCTATGTCATAAAAAGGCAATATAATGAACTAATAAGTGATAAGTGACCTTTAAACATAATTTTATCACCCCTATGGTTGGAATTTTAAAAATCCGACATACACGGTTGTGTTCAAGATGGTTTTTGGAGTCTAATGAAACAAAAATAATTTTTGGTGAATAATAACCAACCCTTATGAATAGTAACCAACCCTTATGAATAGTAATATGACACATATAAATAGTAAATAAGAGTAACATTACCTATGAATAATAAAAAAAATTAGACATCATATAAAGTGATAATTTAAAATTAGTAAACATTTTTGGTATTTTATAAGTCATAAATAATTAATTATAATTAATTACTTAATTAAAATGAATATTTATTTTCCATAAATATATTCATAAATTACTGAATCAATGACTAATAGTTTTTAGATAATTTTATAAGACCCTACGTAAATTTTGAAAGAACTGCAAAATCAGTTTTACTTTTAAAACTGTTTTTTAAAGTAAATTATGATTTTAATTCAATATCAAATTAATAATATTTAGAAAATTATTTTTGAAAAATGGACTTCATTTTTTGATTCTACACGTCAAAAAATGGTTGGGGTAAATTTTTGAGATTTTTCTGAGATACATGAATTTTTGATGAATAGTGGAATCTGATAATTCACAATAAAAGCTAAATAATGTATTAATTGAGTCATCGATGCTATTCTACTAATGTAATACCACTTTGTTCGTTATTACATTATAAAATTACTATTATTGGTCATCCATGACTCACTATTCCTTGTATTTGGTGAAATTAATAAACTAATCAATTTTATATTAAGGAAACCCCTCTCCCCTCCACTATAAAAACCACCCTTCACTCCCTCTTTTCCTCACACCTCTCAAGCTCCAAGACTTCTCTAAACTCTGCCCAAAAACCATCCCTATCCCCTCCCCCATGTCCAAAATCTTCTGGTCTCAACAAAAGTCCAAGCCTATCTTCCTTAAGGAGGATCTCAAGAGGAAGATTCTAGTGGTAATTTCTCTCCCTCTTCTCCTTTAATTTCCTCTCAAGTTCAAGTTCTTTTCTTGATCTCTCCCTCCCTATCTTCATCCAAACTGTTTTATAACTCTAGTATTATACATATACAGTAATCTTATGATTCTAATGGTATATTATGTCACCCCATGCCCTTTCCCTCTTCCTTTGATTTTATTTAAGAGAACGTTGTTCATGTGGTGATAATTTATCATCTTCAAAAACAACATGCTCTCTTCTTCCATTTCTACCTTCAATCTGGTCATGAAATCATTTTTACGGTTGAACCAGAATATATTATATGTATTATGTTCTATTTTAACTTCTGGAAATAACCTACGGAAAAATTAATAAGTGAAATGTTAAAACGAGTTCATTGTGATCAAAAAACCGCCCAAATTAACCCAAATAACCATCATTAAATTTTAATCTAATGATTCGTCCACTTGGGTGTAATAATATTCACTATAAAATGATTAAAAATACTTTAATATCATTAATAACATTTATTATCAGTTCTGGATGTTTACCCATGATCTACCCAAACATCAATTTAAGAATACAAGTGGACCGCTCAAGAAAACCATAAAAACGAACATTCCCGAACAATGTTTTTAAACTCTATAAGTCATCCAAAGGAACATAATATGAAATAATGAAACCAGAATAAACCCTATTTATGTATGAAAGGTTCTGGAATTTCTAATTAATGAATATAATGTCATTATACTGGACATTAAATAGAAGGAGGTATTCGAGTACAAGGTAAGGGGAAATCTCGAACCCAATTTTATTCCTTTGGGTTCTCCCTCTTTCACTCCATTTTTGATATGGTTACTCCTCAAAGTTCATTTTTTAATCTTTTACATTACTTTTCTGGGATATACATTTTTGTCACTGGTTTTTACATCCATCAAAATGTTTTCCAAAAGAACTCTTCTTTCAAGATCTCACATTTTACCTCTCATTAAAGGTTGATGGTTCTTGTATCAAGTATGTTGTACCCTCTTTCTTTTGGGAACCCAAAGCATATGAATGTGTTATTATGAAATGAAACCCATTCTTTTCAATGGATTATTTATGTACATGTCTTATATTTGTTCTATGTGGCAGTCATGATAATGATAATGTTATGATGTTACGGGTGCGCCCGGAATTGTACAGCGCTCCAATGCATTGGTTAAAGTGATGAATCTCATGAGTAAATGTGAAATGATGTGTGAACATGATTCCAGCTTTGTTCACAATCATTTGTTGTAGTTAACCACTAAGACATGATGATTCATTTTTATGCATCTCCACATTTCAAGTTTATTATTTATGCTCCTCTCTTGTTCATGATCTTCTTCCTATGTCATGATTATGCTCACCCCATTCTATATTGTTCTTATCTATACTCTTACTGGGCTTTTAGATCACCCCTCTTGATGTATATCCTCAGGTGTCTACATTTACTAAGGAGAGGACAAGTGCCACTAAGATGCTAGTGAAGAAGAAATTAAATGAATGTGTATTCTTGATGTTGTATTTGTTATGTATTGTCCTAGTTTTCCAAAGACTCTAAACCTCTGGATCCTCCATTTGTAATGCTATTATGTTGTTTATATTGGAAATGATGTAATAGTATTGTATGAAAAGGACAGGTCGCTATAGTTAGTATCAAAGGAATGGTTTAGTTAATTTGGGAATTAGGATTAGTGAACCCTAGAGAAAACCTACAACATGAGACTAAGTACAAATATGCACACAAGGATTATTTACCTAGGGATCCCATATGTTATGTTTTTGGTATAATTGTTTAAATGAACAAGTTATTTGTGAATTGTTTAGTTATGTTTTGTTCTAACCTTTTCTATTTTTGAAAATGGTGGGAACCAAGAGAAATCAGGCCAACAACTCTTGTAAAGGCCAATGCAACGATTTCCCGAACGACATCCCCAATGATTTTGGACGTGGAGTTCAAAACTTCATGGAGATGCTTACCCAATTATCTCGGGTTAGGAATAATAACCGTAATAATGGGGAACATACTCATTCAGCAAAGTGGGAGCAACTAGATATCGAATGTTTTATGCGACAACGACCACCGACGTTTTTTGGATCTTCCGATCTACTAGTTGCAGAACAGTGGGTCAACTCCATTGAGAAGATATTTTCTGTTCTTCACTATTCCGAGATGGAGAAGCTGACTCTAGCTGTTTATCGTCTAGATAGTGAAGCTGATCAATGGTGGGATTTGATTAAGAACACCAAGCGAAGGGATTAAATTGAAGAGATGGAATGGGAATACTTTAAGATAATGTTTCATAATAAGTACTTCCCAAGAACTCTTCGCACGAAGATGGAGAGATAATTCATAGAGCTCAAGAAAAAAGAAGGAGAATATGTCACAACTTATGAATCAAATTTCACAAGGCTCGCAAGGTATGATTCATATTTTTTAATCAACAATGATTGCAAAATTGATAGATTATTTAGTGGATTATATCCACATCTTCGAAATGCTCTTGAAATTCGAGACTTTCGGAGTTATGAAGAAGTTTTTCGGTGTGCTTTCAAAGTGGAGATGGTGTTTGGAGAATGGTCCCATGGCTATGGTGATAAGAAAAGAAAGATGGAGTTTCAAGATGGTGGATCTAGTGACAAAGGTGGGAAGAAAAATCGACCCAGATGCCAAAAATTGGGAAGTTGCACCATGGGAACTGCCTCAACGGTACGACGAAATTCTTTAAGTGTGGGAAGGAAGGACACCAAGATCACGAGTGTCGAAAATACATGACAAGGAAGGATAATGTAGCGATGAAAGTAGTGAACCACTCGTGGTTCAATGCTACAACTATAGGGAGCTAGGGCACTATTCAAACCAGTGCACTAAACCTCGAGCTCTTGAGGGTAATCAGCGCCAACAACTACCAAAGCCAAAGTAACAAGGGAAGTCTTATGCCATCACTACTGCAGAGGTGGAACATGATAATGAAGTTGTACAAGGTACACTTCCTATTCACTCAAGAATGGAAAAAGTCTTATTTGATTCTGGTTCAACGCATTCCTTTATATCTTGCAAGTTTGCTAGAACTATAGAATCGAAGCCCTGAAACCATGATGTAGAGATATCTATAAAAACACCAAGTGGTGAAATCATTGCAACCCAAGTGTTTGATTCTTCTCCTGTTGACGTATGTGGGATGATTCTTCCAACAAATCTCGTAATACTTCCCTTAGTGGAATTCGACGCTATAATAGGAATGGATTGGCACTCGTTATATAGGGCACATATCAACTGTCGGGAAAAGGAAATATACTTTCATATTCCGAACCATCCAATGCTCCTCTACAAATGCAAGGAAGATCATGAATATCCTTTGAAAAATCATCCAATGGTGTGGGTGATGATTCCCTATGAAGAATCATACCTCTCCCAAATGGTTGAGTCGAAGGAAAGTGTCAAACTTTAGGAACTGCCCATCGTAAGGGAATACATTGATGTATTTCCCGAAGTGTTACCCGGAATTCCCCCGGATCGTGAGGTAGAGTTCTCAATTGAACTCATACCCAGAGCTACTCCTATCTCGAAGTGCCCATATAGGATAGCTCCTATCGAACTGGAGGAGTTAAAGAAGCAGCTGCAAGAGAATCTGGACAAAAGGTTCATACGCCCTTGTGGATCACCTCGGGGTGCAACAATTCTCTTTGTAAAGAAGAAGTATGGAACCCTGTGGCTTTGTATCGATTACTGAGAACTCAACAAGATCCCCATATCGAACAAGTATCCTCTCCCAAGGATTGATGACTTGTTCGACCAGTTAAGAGGAGCTCAATACATATCAAAGGTGGATCTTCGTTCTGGATATCATCAAGTAATGGTGAAGAAGGAAGTTATTCAGAAGACTGCCTTCCGTACAATGTATGGGCACTATGAGTTTTTAGTGATTCCCTTTGGACTTACTAATGCCCCTACAATCTTCATGGATTTGA
Organism: Viscum album; assembly: GCA_963277665.1. Lineage (NCBI taxonomy): Eukaryota > Viridiplantae > Streptophyta > Magnoliopsida > Santalales > Viscaceae > Viscum > Viscum album. The sequence continues at coordinate 2,101,076,760 of OY728128.1, read as the reverse complement.
TGAATAGAGTCTTTAGACATTACCTCGACAAATTTATGGTAGTGTTTATTGATGATATTCTCATCTACTCCAAGAGCAAGGAGGAACATGAAGAACATCTAAGACTTGTGTTGGCGACATTGAGAAAGGAGGATTTGTACGCCAAGTTCATCAAGTGTTACTTTTGGATGAATCAAGTCACGTTCTTGGGACATGTCATCACAAGCGAGTGAATTTCTGTGGACCCTTCAAAGGAAAATGTGATTGAGGAATGGCCCATGCCCTATAGTGTCACAAAAATCCGTAGTTTTCTTGGATTAGCTGGGTACTATCGACGTTTTGTGAGAAACTTCTCACGATTGTCAAGCCCGCTAACTAAGTTAACAAGGAAAGGGGTAAAGTATATATGGATGGAAGATTGTGAGAGAAGAATCAAGGAGCTAAAGAGAAGGCTGATCACTACACCTGTACTCACACTACCGAAAAGTTGAGAAAGTTTTGTGATATACAACGATGGTTCAAAGAAATGCTTGGGTTGTGTACTCATGAAAAATGCTAATGTGATAGCCTATGCCTCATGACAGTTGATGATCCATGAGAAGAACTACCCGACGCATGATCTAGAGCTGACAGCCGTGATATTTGCCTTGAAAATCTGGCGGTACTACCTTTATGGCTAGAAGTGTGACATATACACCAACCACAAGAGCCTAAAGTATATATTCACACTAAAGGATCTCAACATGCGTCAGAGGAGATGGTTAGAGCAAATCAAGGATTACGATTGCTCTATTAACTATCATCCAGGGAAGGGGAACAAGGTAGTCTATGCTCTAGGTAGAAAAGAACCTGCTACTCTATCCATGTTGAGGATTGAGAAAGACCCTATCTTCGTGGATATGCAAAGAATGGATTTGGAAATCATAAGGGAAGGGGGTACATCCTACCATTCCCAAATGATTGCGCAGCCATCCATCCAAAAGAAGATTAAGGAAGCACAAAGGGATGATGTGGAGATATAAAAGAGGGTGAATGCAGTAAAGGAAGGGAAGCTGCAAGAGTTCCATATCAATGATGATGGTGTGATTCGGTTTGGAACGCGGCTTTGTGTGCCTTCATCACCTGGGATAAAGAAGGAGCTATTGGATAATGAACATAGCTCAAATTTCTCTATCCATCCTGGAAGTACCAAGATGTATTGTGATTTCCGAGAACACTTCTGGTGGGATAACATGAAGAATGAGATTACAGAATACATATCAAGGTGCTTGGTATGTCAGCAAGTTAAAGCTGAGCGACAAAAGTCAAAAGGTATGATTCATCCATTGCCTATACCCAGGTGGAAATGGGAAAATGTTACTATTGACTTTGTCATGGGTCTCCCAAAGACATCAAAGGGAAATAATGCAATATGGGTTGTGGTTGATCGACTCACCAAGACTGCCCATTTTATCGCTATTCGGGAAGACCTCTCACTTGAAAAACTTGCAAGGATATATGTGAAGGAAGTATTGAGATTGTACGGTGTTTCACTCTCGATTGTCTCCGACCGTGATCCAAGGTTCACATATAAATTCTGGAGGAGCCTTCAACATGCTTTGAGTACTGAATTAAATTTCAGCACGGCCTATCACCCCCAAACTGATGGCCAATCTGAAATGAATAATCATACGCCTGAAGATATGATAAGAGTCTTCTCTCTTGAATTCAATGGTAATTGGGATCAGCATCTCCCATTGGTTGAATTCTCATACAACAATATCTTCCACTCGAGTACTCAGATGGATCCGTAGTAAGCTATTTATGGGAAGCTATGTATAACTCCAACCTGTTGGGATGAAGTTGGAGAAAGAAAGCTACTTGGACCCGATCTTGTGCAGGAGATGATAGAGAAGGTTCAAGTCATCCAGAAACACATCAAAGCTGCTCAAAGTCGGCAAAAGTGCTATGCTGACAATCGCCGAAGGGACTTGGAGTTCGAAGTTGGAGATAAATTCTTCCTTCGAATATATCCATGGATGAGAGTCATGAGATTTGGGAAGAAAGGGATGTTATGCCCAAGGTACATTGGCCCCTTTGAGATCTTTGATCGTATAGGAGTCGTGGCCTATCGTCTGGCACTTCCACTGAATATGGCTCAAGTTCATGACGTGTTTCACCTATCACTACTGAGGAAATACATACCAGACCCCTCACATGTACTAAACTCAGAGGTGGTACAGCTGGAGGATGAACTCTCCTATGAGGAGCAGCCGGTAAAAATTTTGGACCGAAGTGATAAGGTTCTACAAAACAAGACAAAACACCTTGTCAAAGTGTTGTGGAGGAACCATATGTTTGAGGAAGCAACTTGGGAACCAGAAGAGGCAATGAAGGAGAAGTACACACACCTATTTGTGTAAAGTAAAATTTCAGGGGTGAAATTTCTTAAGGGGGGAAGAATGTAACGACCCAAAGTATTTCAATAGAAAAATCCCTTATTATATCTATGTCATAAAAAGGAAAAATAATGAACTAATAAGTGATAAAGGACCTTTAAGCATAATTTTTTCACCCCTATGGTTGGAATTTTAAAAATACGACATACACTGTTGTGTTCAAGATGTTTTTTGGAGTCTAATGAAATGAAAATAATTTTTGGTGAATAGTAACCAACCCTTATGAATAGTAACCTACCCTTATGAATAGTAATATGACCCTTATGAATAGTAAATAAGATTAACATTTCCTATTAATAATAAAATAAAATTTAGACATCATAGAAAGTTATAATTTGACCTAAGTAAACGTTTTTGGTATTTTATAAGTCATAAATAATTAATTATAATTAATTACTTAATTTAAATGAATATTTATTTTCCTGAAATATATTCATAAATTAATGAATCAATGTCTAATAGTATTTTGATAATTTTAGAAGACCCTAAGTAATTTTTGAAAGAACTCCAAAATCAGTTTTAATTTTAAAAACTGTTTTTTTAAGTAAATTATGATTTTAATTAAATATCAATTTAATAATATATAGAAAATTATTTTTGGAAAATGGAATTTATTTTTGGATTCTACACGTCGATAAATGGTTGGGGTAAATTTTTTATATTTTTCTGAGATACTTGAAATTTTGATGAATAGTGGAATCTGATAATTCAGAATAAAAGCTAAATAATGTATTAATTGAGTCATCGATGATGTTATACTGATTTAAGCCCACTTGGTTCGTGATTACATTATAAAATTACTATTATTGGCAATCCAAGACTCACTATTTTTTTTCTTTGGTGAAATTAATAAACTAATCAATTTTATATTAAGGAAACCCCTCTCCCCTCCACTATAAAAGCCATCCTTCACTCCCTCTTTTCCTCACACCTCTCATGCTACAGGCCTTCTCTAAACTCTGCCCAAAAACCTTCCCTATCACCTACCCCACTTCCAAAATCTGATGGTCTCATCAAAATTCCAAGCCTATCTTCCTTAAGGAGGATCTCAAGAGGAAGATTCTAGAGGTAATTTCTCTCCCTCTTCTCCTTTAATTTCCTTTCAAGTTCAAGTTCCTTTCTTGATCTCTCCCTACCTTTCTTAATCCAAACTGTTTAGTAACTCTAGTATTATACATATAATTTAATCTTATGATTCTAATGGTATATTATGTCACCCCACACCCTTTCCCTCTTCCTTTTATTTTATTAAAGAGAACGTTGTTCATGTGGTGATAATTTATCACCTTCAAAAACAACATGCTCTCTTCTTCCATTTCTACCTTCAATCTGGTCATGAAACTATTTTTATGGTTGAACCAGAATCTTTTATATGTATTATGTTATATTTTACGTTCTGTAAATAACCTAATGGACATATTACTATGTGAAAAGTTAAAACGAGTTCGTTGTGATCCAAAAACCGCCCAAATTAACCCAAATAACCATCATTAAATTTATATCTAATGATTCGTCCACTTGGGTCTAATATAATTCACTATAAAATTATTAAATCTACCGTAATATCATTAATAACATGTATTATCAGTTCTGGATGTTTACCCATGATCTTCCCAAACATCAATTTAAGAATACAAGTGGACCGCTCAAGAAAAGCATAAAAACGAACATCCCCGAACAATGTTTTTAAACTCTATAAGTCATCCAAAGGAACATAATATGAAATAATTAAATTATAATGAACCATATTTATGTATAAAAGGTTATGTAATTTCTAATTAATTAATATAATGTCATTATATAGGACATTAAAGAGAAAGAGGCATTCGAGTACAAGGTAAGGGGAAATCTCGAACCCAATTTTCTTCCTTCGGGTTCTCCCTCTTTCACTCCATTTTTGATATGGTTAATCCTAAAAGATCATTTTTTCATATTTTACTTTACTTTTCTGGGATATACATGTTTGTCACTGGTTTTTACGTCCATCAAAATGTTTTCCAAAAGAACTCTTCTTTCAAGATCTCACATTTTACCTCTCATTCAAGGTTGATGGTTCTTGTATCAAGTATGTTGTTCCCTCTTTATTTTGGGAACCCAAAGCATATGAATGTGTTATTATGAGATGAAACTCATTACCTTACATGGGTTATTTATGTACATTATTGATATGTGTTCAATGTGGAAATCATGATAATGATAATGTTATGATGTGACGGGTGCGCCCAAAATTATATAACGCAATATGAATCTTTAAATGTGACGGGTGCACCCAGAATTATACAGAACTCCAATGCATTGGGTAAAGTGATGAATCTCATGAGTAAATGTGAAATGATGTGTGAAAATGATGCTATCATTGTTCACAAGCATGTGTGGTAGTTAACCACCAAGACATGATGTTTCATTTTTATGCATTGCCACATTTCATGTTTATTATTTATGCTCCTCTCATGTTCATGATCTTCCTCCTAAGTCATGATTATGCTCACACCATGCTATATTGTTCTTATCTATCCTCTTACTGAGCTTTTAGCTCACCCCTCTTGATGTATATCCTCAGGTGGCTACATGTACTAAGGAGAGGACAAGTGCCACTAAGAATCTAGTGAAGAAGAAATTAAATGAATGTTTATGCTTGATGTTGTATTTGTTATGTATTGTACTAGTTTTCCCAAGACACTAAACCTCTGGATCCTACTTGTCTAATACTATTATTTTGTTTATCTTTGAAATGATGTAATAGTAATGTAAGAAAAGGCCAGGTCGCTATAAACCGCCCATGTTATAACCCAAGTGGTAAGGGCCTTATATCATCCATAAGGTTTACCCCAATGGAGAATACTCCTTGGTGACCATGAATGGAGGGCGCATAACTCCTCCCACAAATTCCATGTTCGTCAAGTGGTACTTTGCCTAGGGCAAAAGGGTCCTGCACAACCTTAAACTGCATCTTCGTCCTGCAAGATGATAAACTGCAAAATGATCCCGCGTGACCTTAAACTGCATGGCAGAGTCCCACATGACCATAAACTGCATGTTATGGTCCAACACGACCTTAAACTGTAAGGTCCCGCATGACCTTAAACTGCATCTTTGTCCTGCAAGATGACAAACTGCAAAATGGTCCGAGGTCTATGACCTTAAACTAAGATCTCCCCCCGTCCTTACTGCAAGAATTTAAACTGAAAGCCAGTCAGGCCTTCCTGACCAAGGCTCAGCCTCAGGCCCCTTGGCCTTCTCGGGCCCACGGCCCCCGTCTTCCCTGCGAGACGTTAAACCGCAAGCTGGTCAGGTCTCCCTGACCGCGGCCCGGCATCAGGCCCCTTGCTTATCCCCGACTTACCCTCTTGAGGGATTGTACGGTATGGTGTAGGATTATGTCCTCATTCACGTCGGATTAATTTCCGTACATTACATATAACCAAATAAGATGCATCCTCACCCCGCATGATGTTAAACTGCATCTCAAGAACTACGTGTGGCTTGATTCTCATCTTAATGGGATATGTAGGAACGCTCGGATGCCTCGTCTTCAGCCCAGCCACAAGCTTCTCTTTTCCAATATCCCCCCCTAGGAATAGTTTCCTTGGAGGATCATTGTGTAGCAGGTAGTAGGCTTTCTTAGCTCGCACATAAAACCCCACTCACACAAGGATTGTAAGGGTCGCACTATCTACCCACTCCCATTCTTCTATCCTCCCACGTCCTCACCGCATGACGCTAAACTTCATGGCCTTCAAAAACTACGTATGGCTTGATTCCCATCCTAATGGGATACGTAGGAACACCTGGGCATTTCGTCCATGGGCCCATCCCAAAAGAAAAAATCTTCTCCTCGGGTCAAGACATATGGAAGGGTGAACACTTTTACCCCAACTCACATCGAGCAAGCCTCGACCCGGCTGCACATCCCCCTGGAGATGTTTGCCTCTTTCATGGATGGATATAGCTATGCTTCACCCACTCCTTGACTGGGATTCCATCATTCTTCGCACCAAGAGGGACCCCCAAGAACGGTCTGGATACTACGCCCAAGGGCCATCCTACCGATACGAGCCAATGCCCCTGAGGGTTTTCAAGAAACAAGCAGATACAAGTCCCGCATTGCAAATTTGGTCAGCAGTCGACGCTCATTTATTGCTCCCATATCAGGTCACCATAGGAACGATGTGTTTCTAACATGGTCAACAATGTCCTGGATCTTCGGGTCTACCCAGAGATGTCCCAGACATTGAGTGTAGTGATTCATTCTACCCCATCCCGAAGTGACAATCTTCCCCCCGGGTGATGCTAGCTGTCGGGCCCACGGCCCCGATTCCCCATAGGGGTGTACGGTGTGGTGTGGGACTACGTCCTCATTTATGTCGGGATCAGGTACCATGCCGTACACCTTCCCTTATGAGGGCCAGCCACAGACCCCTTGGACTCCTCGGGTCCCCGACCCCCGTCCTCTTGTAAGACGTTAAATTGTAGACCCGTCAGGCCTTCCTGACCAATGCCTAACCACCAGGCCCCTTGGCCTTTTCGGGCCTCGGCCCAGGTCCTCTCTTATAGGAGTGTATGGTGTGGCGTGAGGTTATTTTATCATTCACGTCGGTCTCGTAATGACCAATCCATGTACCTCTCCCTCCTGAGCTATTTCGTCGATCCCTTTTTGGCAGTTCACCAAAGTGCCTAAGAGTACTCTGGTTTATTACCTGGAGTGCCAAGAATTACTCGGACATGTCAGCACCCGCTCTGCTGGCTTTTTGTATCCCTGCATCAGGGCTTCCATCATATTTCACACCTAGAGGGACCCCCATGAACAACCTGGATACTACGCCCAAGGGCTCTCCTACCGTTACGGGACAAAGTCCGCGAGGGTTTCAGACAACAAATCGATTAAATCCCGCGTTGCGAATATGGTCAGCGGTCGATGCTCATTTGTTGTTCCCACGTCAGGCTAATGTGAAATGGACGCTGCATTTCCACCGTGGTTAATAGTTTACCTCTATCGCCATGCCAACCCATTAAGCCTAAAATGTCGGGTACACAATTCACACCCTTCATCACTTCATCGTGTCTAAGTAGAGTCTCAGAACTCTTGGTACATTTCCTCTGTACACGTCTGCACGTTGGGGAAACAAGCCGCGTCAAAGGTGTCTTTCTGGGCTCTCTACCAACTCCCCTATGATGGGCACCCCCGGTATTGTGATAAGGATGCCCCCCTTATTTCCCACATCGAGTTTAACTCACGTGTGCTTAGGGATCAGGTTGACGTCGGTGCTAACTTGGGAGGTTGTTACCATTCATGGTCCGAGCTCTAAGACCATAAAATAAGATCCATCCAGAACTACGTTCAGCATGATTCCCATCCTCATGGGATACGTAGGACCTCCCGGAAACCCTTTCATCGGGTATAGCCCATTTAGGGAGCCAGTCTCTCCCCCTGTTTCACCTCTTACCTCAATATAGGCCCCTCGTCCTAAGATCTCCCTCTCCGAGTGGCGTACAGTGTGATGTGGGATCATGTCTCCATCAATTGTGTTTTATAACACTACGCACGTTCCTCACTTAGCATCGTCTCTGCTACGTCTGCGCTGAATGACCATAAAATGCATGCTTGGTCCTATCATACGACCCTAAACTATGACATTATCGTCCTGGCCGCACGACGAAAAACAGCACTGCATTGTGGTGACCTCATTGTAGAGGACATCACATTGGGTATTGGTCACGTGCCATGCCATTTGACAATGCTCATCACATCTTGATCCTTGTGGCGACACCACGACCTACTGTTCTAGGCCTGTCGCTTCACAAAAAAAACCACTCACCTTAAAGGACAAACATGATTTATCAAATTCCGCTTCTTTTAGTGCAAGGGCCATGCCCGCACTCCCCTTTTCCCCTGGCACTGGTATCTTACAATGTCATCTTTAAGAACTACGTGTGTCTTGATTCTCATCCTCATGAGATACATAGGAGTGCCTGGGAACTTCCCCGCGGGCCCAGCCTAGCCTTTGTGTTCGGTCCCTCGACTCAAGTATTTCCCCATAGAACTCATGGTATGTAGGGCTTAGGTCCTCCTTCACTTCGGGTTTTTTTGCCATGTGTCCCCTGCCCCCTTTACCCATTTATGGTCTAAGGTCCATCAAGAACTATGTGAGGCTTGATTCTCATCCTTATGAGATACGTAGGAGCGCCCAGGCACTTCCCTGCGGGCCCAGCCTAACATTCTATTTCGGTCCCTTGACCAAAAACCTCTCCATGAGAGGATTATATGGTGTGGTATGGGATTGTGTCATCATTCACGTCAGGTTGTTCATCGCACTGCACACACCCCCTATTCCCATTCACACCAGATGTTTGAGTTACTCCACTGTAACACCCGAGACTTTTATGTTATATAAATCATCAAAGGAATCTTTTTCTACACAACACTTGCTTGGCTTGCTTTACAAGCAATCGCGACCTTCCTCGATAGCTTGCGTCGTACGCAATACCGAGTTTCACTAAACAACAATATGCTATTAAAACTAGCCGTTATGAATAGTAATAACCACTTTTTGAAATTTTATAAATTTTATTTTTCAAAATGGACTTCATTTTTGGACTCAGAATATCGAAATTAGCCTAGGGTGAAATTTTGGTATTTTTCTGAAAACATTCAATTTTTAATGAATAGTGAAACCACTAAGTGGTAGGTTAAAAACTGAATTTTGCATAAAACTTAATTTTACCGCTTCTGTGAATGGAATTTCGAAAATCCGACAGACACGGTTGATATCAGTAAGTAAAATGTGGTTCAATGAGATAAAAATAATTTTTTGGTGAATAATAACTTTTTACTTTTTTTACCGCGACTAATAGTAAATAGGGTAACTAAGGGTAAATATGATATTAATATTACCCTAAAACATGTCCTAATTATATTGGACAAGTGTAATTCGACCAAAAACAATCTTAGGAATAAAATATGACCATTTAGGTCCACTTGGATTAGATTAGGACATTTATTATTAATTTATTTAATGAAGGGTTAAAATAGTTAAAATCAAAGTTTAATAACTAAATCATTTTTAATATGGGGTTATACATAAGATAAATTCGACTATAAATATTCATTAGAAAGATAAAAAGATTTCCTACATAATGGTATTTTATTTGTAATTTTTAGACATTATATAATTTAATTTATTTATGACACAATGATGATGCAGTAATTATCTTATTAATGAAATATTGACATAATTGATGTTATAAACACCAAAATAAATGTAATTTGAGACTTTTTATGAATTAAACTAATTTTCTAGGTTACTATGATATATTAATGTTGATTTAATCAACTTTGTTAGAACATATAATTCTGTTATGACTTTCAAAAAAATCATATATCAAATAGTGTCAAAATTGACACAAAATAGTTTTTAAATCAAATATTATATTATTTATTGTTATTTTATTCCTAAAAATCTAAGGTTCGGCCAAATGACTTGGATAAGGATATATATATTAATAATAAACAATTTGGGGTTCGTTTGGCATGTTATAGTAAGTTTATTAACCATATAGTGAAAGAAAACAAAAAGACACGGTAAAAGTTAAATTAATTAACTTAGAGTTAAATCTAATTGATAAGGTTAAAATAATACCCTAAACTTGTCTAAATCCTATTGGTTTATAGGATTTCGACCCATACCCTCTTTAGATTCGAAATAAGACCCTTTGGAACCACTATAAACCGATTTTGACTTTAATATAAAATAATATTTTGAGATATTCCTAAGGTGCCCCTCTCCTCCCTTATAAAAGGGCACCTCCTCCCCCTCCTCCTCACACCAATTTGAGCACTCAAGCTCGGCCAACCCCTGCCATTTTCCCTTCTCCACTTCCCTAGAAACATCCTAGAGGTTCTGGTCTTCCTCAAAGACCAATTTTAGTGCCCTAAGAGGAGTTCTTAAAGAGGCGCTTCAAAGAAGAGGTAATTACCGTTACCAATTCTTTCATCTTTATTTCTTCTTCCACTTCTTCTTCTTTAGTTGTTTCATGATAAAGTAATAACATCAGTATTACTTACATACTGATATGTTATTATAAATATGAAACAACCCTAATTCACCTTCTATCCATCCTACGGAAAAATGAAATCACCGCGCGTGCGTACGTACAGAATACCGTCTCCACGCCGTGGTGTAATCTATTTTCCACCATCACCTTACAAGGATGGGTATAATGGTGTAATGAGTAACTATATATGATTTTTATTAAGTAATATTGATACTGAAATAATATATATATATACTCCAATACAATTCCACGATCATAGGAACGATATCATCACTCGTGCGTACGTACGGAATACCGTCTCCACGATGTGATGCGACTCGTTCTACATGATCTTCATTTCATATGATTATATAAATGAATTGAATGAATGAATATGGTATATAATACACTAATACCATTCTGGAAATTAATTATCTATAACCTAAATATAAGAATAAGAATTTATTCAACAAAACACGCATAAGAACAAAAAGTTATAAAGACCCGAGTAACAAGTAACAATGAAATATTACTAACAAGAAGCTAATAATATGACCATATATGATATCACATCAATATGTATGATTCTGGAATAAGTCAATAACATTATTTAAACCATTATACAGGAGCTTCGGACACGTACAAATCAAATTGGACTTAAGGTAAGGGAAAATATCACAATCTCACTTTTATCCGAGATTGTTTTTACTTTGGTAATTACTGGGGTGTATTTTATCATCCACATCCATGTTCCCTCAATATGTAATATTATTTCCATCCTTCTACAATAGTTTATATCCAATTTTACCCATCATTGAGTTTTTAGTAAATGATATGAAAGGAATCTTTTGTCGTTTTTTTCGTACGAAGTACTTTTTTGACTTTTCCGACAAAAGTACAAAGAATGTTTTTTTTAACTTATACGGCATGAATGGATTTTTAAAACATTATTTCCATGAAGCTTCCTTTACAAGTTTTCAAGTTTATTTTTAATCAACTTCTTTTAGTTTATAATTGTATGACCTGTTTAGAAAAGAAAAGTGTTTTTGAAAAAGAAAGGATATTTTCCTCAAGAATGGAGTTCAAGTGTTTTATCAAAATTATTTTACATCTAAGATAATAAAGGGTTCTGTTTTTATCCCTTTAATTACATTGATTTGATTATGTTGTGATGGAAATATTTCTATGAATTCCTTTATCTTATATGAATTGTTTTATGATGTCATGTTGTTTAAGAATTCTATTTTTATTACATGGGTTACGCTATGATGTATGGTTTATGATTATGTGGCACACATAAGAAAGGATTCATTATAAGATGGGTGGGACCTATATCTCCCTCCAATGCATTGGGTAATGATTTATATCTCATGAGATAGACATGGCTGGAATGGAAGGTTATTTCGGTTCAGTGATACAGGACTGAAACGAGGAGTGAACTCGGTTCAGAAAGGGACTTTGTCCACTAAGATAGTCTTGGAAATGAGTCATGACTAACAAGAAATGATTTTCCATGATTATGTGTGCATGCCACAAAGTTTCATGTTTTATGTTATGATTATGGGGATCTCATTTCCACTTCTATGATTTATTCCATGTTAAGATATTATGATCTCTTTTGCAGGTTTTGATTTTCAAAAAGATATGATATGATTTTTATTTCCTTTATTTTCCCTTGCTGAGCATTTGAGCTCACCCTTTTATGCTCTCTTTTCCCCAGGTCAGAAAGATGGATATTAAGTACAATATGCTAAAAGGGACCCTAGATATGATGAAATAAATGGGAGACACTGTAGAAGATTTATGAACCAGTTGTTTATGTTTCCCAGTTTCTAAAGACACTATACCTATACGGTCCTTTGTGGTTTTGTCATATGTTGTAATAAGTGTGCTTCAATTTCGAAGTATTAACAATGTATGTAAAGTATGGGTCGTTATAGTTGGTATCAAAGGAAAGGTATAGTCAACCTTTGGAAACTAGGATGTGAAAACCTTAGTAAGAACCCTAAGGATAAGTCTAAGCATAGAACACAATCTTAGAAATGGCCATGAATAACCTAGGATAAGACCATAAGCATGAACTTTTTTTTCTTGAATTATGTGGTTTCCTATTATAATTAGTGTTGCTCACACTATTCTTCTTGGTTTTAGTCAATGTCTGGAACCCGAAGGAACCGTGTTAATGCGGAATGCGATGGGCAATGCAATGATTGTCCCCCTGAGCAACCAAACGATATGGGAGATGGAATGCAAAATCTTGTAGCCATGCTCACACAACTTTCTCAAGCTATGAATCATGCAGGATTTCCAAACGAACAAAGGAGGGAGCAACATTCTGTTGAATCCTACATGAGGCAGCGTCCACCTTCTTTCAGCGGGTCTACTGATCCATTAGTTGCTGAACAATGGATTAGTACTACTGAAATGATATTTTCAGTTCTTCAATGTTCTGAGCATGATAAAGTCATCCTAGCAGTGTATCGTTTGGAAGGAGATGTAGATCAATGGTGGAATCTTGTTAAGAATACGAGGCAAAGGGATGAAATTGAGTCTATGGAATGGGACGAGTTCAAGAAGTTATTTTTCAATAAGTACTTCCCTCGTATTCTCCGAACAAAGATGGAGAAAGAGTTTCTTGAACTGAAGCAAAGGGATGATGAATCTGTTGGTACCTATGAAGCAAATTTTACCAGACTTGCAAGGTACGCTTCTGGTATTATTATCCAACCTGAGAGTAAGATAGATCGATTCATTAGTGGCTTGAAACCAAGTCTTCGAAGGGCGTTATCCATAAGGGACTTCAATAGCTACGAGGAAATCGTTCGATGTGCTCTCAAAGTCGAGATGGAGATTGGAGTAACCCATCAGTCACATGGGTTTGATAAGAAGAGGAAGATGGAATTCAAAGAAAAATCTAAAGAGCACAAGGAAAAGAAGATGAGCTTTCCCTTATGCTCAAAGTGTGGAAAGAAACATGGAGGGAGTTGTCTTAAAGGGACAAGTAAATGTTTTAAATGTGGAAAGGAAGGTCATCGGGAATTTGAATGCCGTGATAATGGGAAGAAGATGTCTAATGACGCAAACAAAGGAAGGGATACACAGAATGAACCTACTACACTTCAATGTTTCAAGTGCAAGGAGATGGGGCATTATGCCAATCAATGCCCAAATCCAAGGGTTGATGATGATGGTCGACGTCAACAAACTCTTAAGGGTGAAGACAAAGGAAAGTCACATGCAATTTCTATCAGCGATGTGGAGTACGATAACGATGTGGTGAAAGGTACACTTACCATCCACTCTAAAGTAGCAAATGTTTTATTTGATTCTGGATCCACCCACTCTTTTATTTATGAAAAATTTTCTAAGGGTATCACCGTATTACCTCAACAATTAGATGTTGAGTTAGCTGTGACAACACCTAATGGCACATCAATCGCATCAAAAGTTTATAATTCTTCTCCGATCGAAGTTTGTGGGAAAGTGCTTCCTGCAAATCTTGTGATCCTTCCTTTAGTGGAATTTGATGTGATTCTTGGCATGGATTGGCTTTCTCTACATGGAGCTCATATCAATTGCCAAAGAAGGGAAGTCACATTTCATATTCCAGATCAATCTACGATCGTATACCAATGCAAGGATGAACATAACCTTCCAGTGGAAATTTCTTCCATCTTATGGGTATTGATTCCACTAAATGAATGTTATTTATCTCAAATGGTTGGTGAGAAACTCACGATTAAGAATATGCCCATTGTACGGGAGTTTGATGATGTCTTTCCGGAGGAATTGCCGGGTCTTCCACCAAATCGTGAAGTTGAGTTTTCAATAGAGCTCATACCGGGTGCTTTGCCTATTTCAAAGACACCTTATAGAATGGCCCCAATTGAGTTGCAGGAATTGAAGAAGCAACTCCAAGAGAATCTTGATAAGGGATTCATACGCCCTAGTGCGTCACCTTGGGGAGCACCTGTTCTATTTGTTAAGAAGAAATATGGATCAATGAGACTCTGCATTGATTATCGAGAACTTAACAAGATCACTATCAAGAACAAATATCCTCTCCCACGCATTGATGACTTATTTGACCAACTATGCGGAGCTCAATACTTTTCCAAGATTGATCTTCGTTCAGGGTATCATCAGTTAAGGGTCAAAAGGGAGGATATAACAAAGACGGCTTTCCGTACAAGGTATGGACACTATGAATTTATAGTGATGCCATTTGGTCTTACTAATGCCCCTGCTATCTTCATGGATTTAATGAATAGAGTCTTTAGAGACTATCTTGATCAATTTGTGGTAGTCTTTATAGACGATATTCTTGTCTATTCAAAGAGCAAGGAAGAGCATGAAGAACACTTGAGAATTATATTGAAGACCCTGAGAAAGGAGAAGCTTTATGCCAAATTTACCAAGTGTGAATTTTGGCTTCAAAAAGTTTCATTTTTGGGTCACATAATCTCAAAAGAGGGGATATCTGTGGATCCAGCAAAAACAGAGGTTATCGAAAGATGGTCAAGACCAACAACAGTAACTGAGATCCGAAGTTTTCTTGGTTTGGCTGGATATTATCGACGTTTTGTAAAAGATTTTTCACGATTATCTAATCCACTCACCAAGTTGACTCGGAAAGGAGTTAAGTTTGTCTGGACAGAGGAATGTGAAGAGAATTTCAAGGAGTTGAAAAGAAGGTTATCCAGTGCACCTGTGCTCACACTGCCTTGTAGTGGAGAAAGGTTTGTGATCTACAGTGATGCATCCAAGAAGGGATTGGGGTGTGTTCTTATGAAAAATGATATGGTGATAGCTTATGCCTCACGACAGTTGAAAATCCATGAGCAAAATTACCCAACACATGATTTGGAGTTGGCTGCGGTAATCTTTGCATTAAAGATTTGGAGGCATTACCTTTATGGTGAAAGGTGTGATATTTATACTGATCATAAAAGTTTAAAGTATATTTTCACACAAAAGGAGTTGAATATGCGTCAAAGAAGATGGTTGGAGCTGATTAAGGATTATGACTGCTCAATCCATTACCATCCTGGGAAAGCAAACAAGGTGGCAGATGCATTAAGTCGACAAGACCATGCTAGTTTATCCATGATGAGGATCACAAAAGATCCAATATTTATGGATTTACAAAGTATGGATCTTGGAATTATAATGGAAGGGGAGAAATCTTATCTTTCTCAAATGAATGTTCAACCATCTATACATGTGAAGATTAAAGAGGCACAGAAAGAAGATTTTGAGTTACAAAAGAAGGTGAGAAATGTTCCTGAATTCAACCTTGATTGTGATGGGATAATAAAGTTCAGGAATCGGGTTTGTGTTCCTCCCATCCCCGAATTAAAGAAAGAGCTGCTGGATGAGGCTCATAGTTCTTCATTCTCTATTCATCCTGGAAGCACGAAGATGTATAGGGACCTGAGAGAGTACTTCTGGTGGGATGGCATGAAAAGAGATGTTGCTGAATATGTCTCTCGATGCTTGGTTTGTCAACAAGTTAAAGCTGAGAGACAGAAGTCTAAGGGGATGTTACAACCATTACCCATACCCGAATGGAAATGGGAAAACATCACTATGGACTTTGTCACAGGACTTCCTAAAACATCCAAAGGCAATAATGCTATCTGGGTCATAGTTGATCGTCTTACAAAGTCTGCACACTTCATTGCTATTAGAGAGGATTTCTCTCTAGATCAGCATGCCAGGATATATGTAAAGGAAGTGGTAAGATTGCATGGAGTACAACTTTCTATTATATCTGATCGAGATACGAGATTTACCTCGAAGTTCTGGCGAAGTCTTCAGCATACTCTGGATACAGAGTTGAGTTTCAGCACTGCTTATCATCCCCAGACAGACGGTCAGTCTGAGAGAACAATTCAAACCCTAGAAGATATGTTGAGAGCTTGCTCTATGGATTTCAAAGGAGGTTGGGATCAACACCTACCTTTGGTGGAATGTTCTTATAATAATAGCTTTCACTCCAGTATTCAGATGGCTCCTTATGAATCTCTCTATGGAAAGAAATGCAGGACTCCAACTTGCTGGGATGTAGTTGGGGAAAGAAAGCTATTAGGAAATCATCTCATTGATGAAATGGCAGAAAAGGTCAGATCTATTCAACAACACATAAGAGCAGCTCAGAGTCGATAGAAAAGTTATGCCGACAACCGAAGAAAAGACCTAGAGTTTGAAGTGGGCGATAAAGTGTTCTTACGAATATCTCCCTAGAAGAGGGTTATGAGATTTGGAAAGAAGGGGAAGTTGAGCCCTAGATATATCGGTCCATTTGAAATACTGGATCATGTTGGGAAGGTAGCTTACCGATTGGCACTTCCACCGAATCTCTCTCAAGTTCACGATGTGTTCCATGTATCTCTCCTGAGAAAGTACATACCAGATCCTTCACATGTACTCAGCTCAGAAGTTGTACCGCTGGAGCAAGATCTTTCTTATGAAGAACAGCCGATAGAGATTCTGGATCGTAGCGAAAAAGTCCTACGAAACAAGACCACTCGCTTGGTGAATGTTTTATGGAGAAACCACCAACTTGAAGAAGCTACATGGGAGCTTGAGGATATGATGAGTGAGAAGTATCCTCATCTGTTTGTTGCAAAGTGACGAATTTCGAGGGAGAAATTCTTTTTAAGGGGGGTAGAATGTAACACCCGAGACTTTTATGTTATATAAATCATCAATGGAATCTTTTTCTACACAACACTTGCTTGGCTTGCTTTACAAGAAATCGCGACCTTCCTTGATAGCTTGCGTCGTACGCAATACCGAGTTTCACTAAACAACAATATGCTATTAAAACAAGCCGTTATGAATAGTAATAACCACTTTTTGAAATTTTATAAATTTTATTTTTCAAAATGGACTTCATTTTTGGACTCAGAATATCGAAATTAGCCTAGGGTGAAATTTTGGTATTTTTTTGAAAACATTCAATTTTTAATGAATAGTGAAACCACTAAGTGGTAGGTTAAAAACTGAATTTTGCATAAAACTTAATTTTACCGCTTCTGTGAATGGAATTTCGAAAATCCGACAGACACGGTTGATATCAGTAAGTAAAATGTGGTTCAATGAGATAAAAATAATTTTTTGGTGAATAGTAACTTTTTACTTTTTTTACCGCGGTTAATAGTAAATAGGGTAACTAAGGGTAAATATGATATTAATATTACCCTAACACATGTCCTAATTCTATTGGACAAGTGTAATTCGACCAAAAACAATCTTAGGAATAAAATATGACCATTTAGGTCCACTTGGATTAGATTAGGACATTTATTATTAATTTATTTAATGAAGGGTTAAAATAGTTAAAATCAAAGTTTAATAACTAAATCATTTTTAATATGGGGTTATACATAAGATAAATTCGACTATAAATATTCATTATAAAGATAAAAAGATTTCCTAGATAATGGTATTTTATTTTTAATTTTTAGACAATAAATAATTTAATTTATTTATGACACAATGATGATGCAGTAATTATCTTATTAATGAAATATTGACATAATTGATGTTATAAACACCAAAATAAATGTAATTTGAGACTTTTTATGAATTAAACTAATTTTCTAGGTTACTATGATATATTAATGTTGATTTAATCAACTTGGTTCTAACATATAATTCTGTTATGACTTTCAGAAAAATCATATATCAAATAGTGTCAAAATTGACACAAAATAGTTTTTAAATAAAATATTATATTATTAATTGTTATTTTATTCCTAAAAATCTAAGGTTCTGCAAAATGACTTGGATAAGGATATATATATTAATAATAAACAATTTGGGGTTCGTTTGGCATGTTATAGTAAGTGTATTAACCATATAGTGAAAGAAAACAAAAAGACACAGTAAAAGTTAAATTAATTAACTTAGAGTTAAATCTAATTGATAAGGTTAAAATAATACCCTAAACTTGTATAAATCCTATTGGTTGATAGGAGTTCGACCCATCCCATCTTTAGCTTCGAAATAAGACCCTTTGGAACCACTATAAACCGATTTTGACTTTAATATAAAATAATATTTTGAGATATTCCTAAGGTGCCCCTCTCCTCCCTTATAAAAGGGCACCTCCTCCCCCTCCTCTTCACACCAATTTGAGCACTCAAGCTCGGCCAAACCCTGCCATTTTCCCTTATACACTTCCCTAGAAACATCCTAGAGGTTCCGGTCTTCCTCAAAGACCAATTTTAGTGCCCTAAGAGGAGGACTCAAAGAGGCGCTTCAAAGAAGAGGTAATTACCGTTACCAATTCTTTCATCTTTATTTCTTCTTCCACTTCTTCTTCTTTAGTTGTTTCATGATAAAGTAATAACATTAGTATTACTTACATACTGATATGTTATTATAAATATGAAACAACCCTAATTCACCTTCTATCCATCCTACGGAAAAATGAAATCACCGCGCGTGCGTACGTACGGAATACCGTCTCCACGCCGTGGTGTAATCTATTTTCCACCATCACCTTAAAAGGATGGGTATAATGGTGTAATGAGTAACTATATATGATTTTTATTAAGTAATATTGATACTGAAATAATATATATATATACTCCAATACAATTCCACGATCATAGGAACGATATCATCCCTCGTGCGTACGTACGGAATACCATCTCCACGATGTGATGCGACTCGTTCTACATGATCTTCATTTCATAATGATTATATAAATGAATTGAATGAATGAATATGGTATATAATACACTAATACCATTCTGGAAATGAATTATCTATAACCTAAAGATAAGAATAAGAATTTATTCAACAAAACACGCATAAGAACAAAAAGTTATAAAGACCCGAGTAACAAGTAACAATGAAATATTACTAACAAGAAGCTAATAATATGACCATATATGATATCACATCAATATGTATGATTCTGGAATAAGTCAATAACATTATTTAAACCATTATACAGGAGCTTCGGACACGTACAAAGCAAATTGGACTTAAGGTAAGGGAAAATATCACAATCACACTTTTATCCGAGATTGTTTTTACTTTGGTAATTACTGGGGTGTATTTTATCATCCACATCCATGTTCCCTCAATATGTAATATTATTTCCATCCTTCTACAATAGTTTATATCCAATTTTACCCTTCATTGAGTTTTTAGTAAATGATATGAAAGGAATCATTTGTCATTTTTTTTCGTACGAAGTACTTTTTTGACTTTTCCGACAAAAGTGCGAAGAATGTTTTTTTTAACTTATATGGCATGAATGGATTTTTAAAACATTATTTCCAAGAAGCTTCCTTTACAAGTTTTCAAGTTTATTTTTAATCAACTTCTTTTAGTTTATAATTGTATGACATGTTAAGAAAAGAAAAGTGTTTTTGAAAAAGAAAGGATATTTTCCTCAAGAATGGAGTTCAAGTGTTTTATCAAAATTATTTTCCATCTAAGATAATAAAGGGTTCTGTTTTTATCCCTTTAATTACATTGATTTGATTATGTTGTGATGGAAATATTTTTATGAATTCCTTTATCTTATATGAATTGTTTTATGATGTCATGTTGTTTAAGAATTCTATTTTTATTACATGGGTTACGCTATGATGTATGGTTTATGATTATGTGGCACACATAAGAAAGGATTCATTATAAGATGTGTGGGACCTATATCTCCCTCCAATGCATTGGGTAAAGATTTATATCTCATGAGATAGACATGGCTGGAATGGAAGGTTATTTCGGTTCAGTGATACAGGACTGAAACGAGGAGTGAACTCGGTTCAGAAAGGGACTTTGTCCACTAAGATAGTCTTGGCAATGAGTCATGACTAACAAGAAATGATTTTCCATGATTATGTGTGCATGCCACAAAGTTTCATGTTTTATGTTATGATTATGGGGATCTCATTTCCACTTCTATTATTTATTCCATGTTAAGATATTATGATCTCTTTTGCAGGTTTTGATTTTCAAAAAGATATGATATGATTTTTATTTCCTTTATTTGCCCTTGCTGAGCATTTGAGATCACCCTTTTATGCTTTATTTTCCCCAGGTCAGAAAGATGGATATTAAGTAGAATATGCTAAAAGGGACCCTAGATATGATAAAATAAATGGGAGACACTGTAGAAGATTTATGAACCAGTTGTTTATGTTTCCCAGTTTCTAAAGACACTATACCTATACGGTCCTTTGTGGTTTTGTCATATGTTGTAATAAGTGTGCTTCAATTTCGAAGTATTAACAATGTATGTAAAGTATGGGTCATTATATCCACCATGTGCCTCTTATGTCTCCTCCCATCCATGGTCCGAATTCTATGACCCTAATCTAAGATCTCCGTATGGGAAAGGAATCTGCTCCCCCTTTCTAATACATCTCATTGTCGTATTCAGATGTGTTTTTGACAAATATCCCAAAGTGTGGGATTTTCATAGGGACATCCTCCTCATCCCATGACCATGATTCATGAGCTCGCTATTTGGATCCTCATCCTCTTCCACATCCAAAAGGACCCTCAGACGACATGGATACTAGGATTAAGGGCTCTCCATGAATGCTGGACCTAAGGGCCCTCCAATCGTTTCGGGCCAATGTCCCAAAGGATATCTAACAACATTTGTGACATGGTCCCGTGTTTCAAACATGGTCAACGGTCAACCCTCATTTGTTTGTCCCCATTCTAGGCTAACACGATATGGATGCAGGGTTTCCGCCACGGTAAACAGTTATCCTCCATCGTCACGCCACCATCATCGTGATCTGAATCTCGAGCGCCATGATTCACAAATTTCCACTTCCTCATGTTCAAGTGGAATTACATCATACTCGGATATTTCTCTTCGGACCACTTATGTTGTCTCATCGTGATGATGGAACACCGAATCAATGGCACTACATACTGTGTCTCACCGAACCGGTGGCACGATGATGGTGGTGCCCCGTATAGTGTCTAACAAAACCATGTCTCACTCTTTTTCTTTTTCCCAATTTCCTATGTTTTTCCAGTTTCAGTACTGTAACACATGTTTGAACATAAAAGGGTTTAATACCCATTTTTACACCTTTTTAATGCCCATAAATAATATCTAAAATTTTCCAAGGGTCCGAAAAGACATGACATATGAAAACGAGTGGCTCATGCCGTTTTTCTCGTACCTTCCAATTCCTCTCTTACACATGTTTTACTCTGACTATGGGAAACCATTTGACTCATAGCTATTATTACCACCCCTTCTATGAGGATTGTTAAATGATAATTAATTCCATCATCTATTACCACCCAACCACTTTGACAAACCACAATCCACATTTAAAGAGGTTCAAGATTCATATCCCATAACTCCAGGCGCTCACCTTTTTATTGCCCGAGAATTTATTCTT
Source organism: Viscum album (assembly GCA_963277665.1). Lineage (NCBI taxonomy): Eukaryota > Viridiplantae > Streptophyta > Magnoliopsida > Santalales > Viscaceae > Viscum > Viscum album. The sequence continues at coordinate 2,101,054,916 of OY728128.1, read as the reverse complement.
CTTAATATTATTATTATTCTCCATCTTCTCCTTGTCTGGTCACTTTTTCTTCACATTCTGAATTTGGAGTCCCCCTTCTCGAGGCTAGTGGTGCGCCTGTGCTAGAGCCCTTTCCTTCCCACACTTGGGGCCCCTGAAGTTCTTCCCATACATGTCGGGCATCCCCAATTCATGGCACGTGGAGAAAATCATTGATCATTGATCATCTAAGTAGGGGTCTTCATTCATATCTATATATTATGTGTCATGTGGGGTGGGTATTCTAATGTTTCTATGGGCATTTATGATGTCACAACATAATGACGATAATAAATATACTGTTAAAGAATGATGGGTTGTGTTTACCGATTCTGCTATATTCTCCTACGTTTTTATACGTTCATAATTATATGGGATTACAACCACTGAAAATAATTTTCATTGGTTTTCCTTCCATGATCACAAAAAAATATCTATTTTCAAGATATTTTTTGTGATTAAAGGGTTTTAACACGGAACTGGTTAATCTTGTAATTTTGGTTGTAATAATAGCTACCCAAGGAAAATTAATCCCTATATGATCACCTCGGTAAACCGAATAGTTGGAATAAACATAATGAATGGTGTGGACAATTTAGAAAACCTCATTGCTATGTTCTTGTAATATTTTTGGTTGCTTTTGTTGATTATTGTGGGGTAATGTGGATGGTGATGGGATCTCCTTTTGTTAAATTGTGGTTTTGTGGATCTGTACCCATATGTTGGGGATTGTGTTTGTTCCGTTACATGGAGGGATCTTAGAGATCTATTTTGTTGTTATGAATATACAAGAGAACCATGTGTGAATGTATACATTGCTTCTTGGATGTTTTCATTCTTTTTCTTGTAGATAATATTGTTATTTTACCGGTAGTGAAGATTTATAAAAATGAAATCACATGAATATAAAAACAAGAACAAGTTAAATGGGAAATTTGAGTTCCGGTGAAGAGTTGAGGCATGGTTGTGGACATAGTGTTTCTTATAAATGATTAGTCATGAGGGTGTTTGTACAGAAGAAGGTTTTGGAACCCCTGGGTTAGGAAGAGTTATTTTTACCTATATTTTTTTTATATTTCATGTTTTTTATTCTCGCCCCACCCAATATGAGAAGTTCATGCCAAACACCCCCATTTCATGGGGGAGGGTGTATTTCCCAATACTATTATGAGTGGCTGGTTATTGTCTCCTTATCTTCTCCCTTTCCCTGTAGCCCAAGACTCTTCGGGTAGGCCATGATGGCATGAGGTCCATTATAGCTCATGATTCATTGGTCAGGGTAGCGTTGGTGGTTGGCCTAGGTGTGTGCGGGTAGGTTGCTTCCTAATTATCTTCGTGACGAGTCCTAAGTGTCTTCTGGCATGGAAGTAATTGTTCGAGCCCAGGTGCCTTCCGGAATGGCAGTAGTTGTTCATGCCCAAGTGTCTCCAGGCATGGTAGTACTTTTTCTGGCCCAAGTGTATGTGGGTGTGTTTACATGTGTTTGTGGACCAGGTGTTTGCATGAGGGATGTGTGGTTGTGGTTGCCCATGTGTGTGCGGGATGTGTATTATAGTGGGACCACTATGAAAATGGTGTGGAAGGCCTGACACGTATGTGTTTTTCCATAACCACTGGGTTCCTCTGGCTATGAGCCATATGTGGGGAGAAGTACGTCAGTGGTGGACTCTCTATCTTGTAGAGAAGAGGGAAGCTAAGGTATCGTGGGATGACTTCAAGAGGGAGTTATAGGAGGAATTATTCTCTTCCATGATGAAGGATGAGAAGAGGCACAAGATACTCTTCTTTTAGTTGGGGAATATGTCAGTAAGGGTGTTTGGAAACAAGTATAAGGATCTTCTTGAATTTTATATGGACCTTTTTAAGGATGAGGTGTCTTGGGAGAGCTGTTTAGAGGAGGAACTCTAACTTTCTCTTTAGTATACGATTAATCCCTTCACTCTAACTACATACATGGATTTCCAAAAGAAGGATGATTTGTGGGAGAAAATGAACATGCTGAGAAGAGTTCTACGAGAGGGGAGCTATTTGGTATTGTATAAGGGGATGGTCATCAGCAGTAGGCCTTCAACGTCAGGGCCATCTTGGTTTTGGCCATTTTGAACTGGCCCCAATAGTTTTAGTTTTGATCTCTCAGTCCTAGACCATTACATTCTGTCTTAGGGATAAGATTCTTTTTCTGTGGCATCCATGGTCACATTCGAAATTAGTGCCTGGGTTGAGTCCATTACACTGGGGGTGGGCCGGTTTAGTACCCACCACAGTAGCAATAATCTCTAGTAAGGAACTTTCATTATTAGTAGTAGGGATAGCGAGTTCCCACTCCTTTGAGAGAATAAATTTTGGGAGTAGGAATACCTTAGGGAACTCTACAGGGACATTGACCAGGGAATAATCCGGGAGGTGGCCGTTAGCCAAGGGTAAGGGGAGAGTGGCGTGGGTAGTTTCATTCTATAGATGCAGTAGTTCCAGCCGACCCAGAAGTAGATCGAGGTATGATCAGCTTGTTTAGAATTCTTGCATGTGCCTTGTTTGATTCAAGAGCAGTGAACTCCTTTTTTTCACCCAGTGTAGGTCATTCTTTGGGTCTAGATGTCCTGAGACATCCCATACCACTACATTTGAGCAAGCTATTCGGACGCCAGACCGCCATTTTCCACGTTATCAGAGATATAGGATGTTTATGGGACCACATCAGTATATCAGGGATCTTCTGTTGTTGTAGATGTGGCCAAATGATGTCATCCTGGTGATAAAATGGCTATTATCTATGTTTTATTTTTTATACTTCTTCAAGAGAAAGGTTGTATTTTCTGCTATGGGAGTCCAATGTATGACTTTATTCAGTGATATTGGTTTCCAGGAGGGAATCCGGTGAATGGAGCCCTTCAATTTCATGTTAGCTAAGCTATCAGTTGATTTTGAAGATGCAGAAATGGTGGATGTAAAATGGATCATTAGTGAGTTTTTGGAAGTCTTCCATAAATAGGTGTTGACTCCCCCCCCCCTTGACGTGATATTGAGTTTGGGATAGACATGCAACCCGCTGCCCATCTGGTTTCGATGGACCCCTATCAGATGACACCGTCTGAGTTGTGTGAGTTTCATATTCAAATTTATGATCTAATGAAGAAGGGTTTTGTTCAACCAAGCGTGTCACCATGTGGCGGTCCGATTTGTTTTTGCGAAGAAGGCATATGGTGGTCCCAGAATGTACATTGACTACCAGAGATTGAATCTTGTAATAGTCATGAACCTTTACCCTCTCCCAAGGATATATGAACTCTTTGATCAGTTGAAGGGTGTAGGGTGGTTCTCTATGATAGACCTCCTGTCAAGATATCACAAGATGAGGATGAAGGAAGGAAACATCTTGAATGCTACATTTTGATTTACTCAAGATTGGAGGAGGATCACACTGAGCCTCTAAGGACAGTCTTATAGGTCCTCCAACAGCACCATCCCTATGGGAAATTTTCCAACTGCATATTATGGACACGAGAAGTGGACTTCCTTGGAATAGTGTTGTCCGAACAATGGGTATCAGTGGACCCAGTGATGGTTGAGGCAATTGTTTCAGGGAAGGAACCCATGAATGAGGTGGAGGATCTTAGTTTCCTGTGTCTAGAAGGTTAATACTAAATATTCATTCCCAAATTCTACAGAGTTGTTGTGCCCTTGAAAGACTTGACCATGAAAGACTAGGCTTGTGTGTGGAATGGGAAGTGCGAGGCAGCCTTTAGTCATCTAAAGGGGAAGTTGGATAGTGCCCCAGTGATGAGGTTGGAAAAGGAAGGAGTGATGCTTGAGGTATTCTGTGATGCTTTAGGCCATGGTTTGGGGTGTGTGTTAATGCAATAGGTGGGGTGATCTCTTAAGGGTCTAGGAAGTTATGTCCCTGTTAGCAAAACTATTCCACCCATGGTCTAGAGCATACAGTAATAATGATCACAGTAAAGTTGTGGGGTCATTAAAACATTGGGGAGCACTTCGTGTAAAGCAAGGTGATGCTCCAGATGGATGGTCAGAAGACGTGATAAATTGGATGTTGATTCATGGGATGTTGTACATCATGGTGGGAATGTGAGAGGGAGTTCTTTGTGAACTCTACATCTCACCCCTAGCTGTGGACCGAAATGTTTCTAAAATTTATAGGGGCATGAGGGGTCAGTTCTGGTGGCCCAGGGCGAAGCGGGAAGTGGAAGAGTTCATTGAAAAATTCCTTGTTTGATTGTAGGTTAAGGTTGATCACTGCATCCTAGGATATTTGTTACAACCATAAGATGTCCCAAAGTTGAAGTGTAGGGACATCTCAAAGGATTTTGTCCAGGGACTACCCATGATTCAGGGAGGCTACGATGTTATTTGGGTAGTGGTGGACTGGCTGACAAAATCAGCTCACTTTCTCACAATGAGGGAGTCGACTAAAGTGAATTCCTTAGCACATGGGTACATGGATGAGGTGGTGATATTACATGGAGTTCTAAGATCAATTGTCTCTGATCAGGATACCATGATTACCTCATTGGTCTAGAAATAATTGCAACATGCATTTGGAATTGGATATGCCTCAAAACTGATTTACACTCCTAGACAGATGGGTAGATAGAGCGCACCATCCAGAAGTTGGAGGATATTCTATGGGCATGTGGTTTGGACATTGGAGGATCATGGTTAAGACACCTTCCTCTAGTAGACATTTCCGATAACAATAGATATCACTCTTCTATTGGAATGGATCTATTCGAATCCTTGTATTATAGACTATGTCCCTCACCCCTGTAATGGTAAGTGGTCTGGGAAGCAAGTATTCTTGTCCCAGAGATGGTGGCGAACACCAAAGAAATGGTTCATCATATCCATGAAAGTATGATGGTGGATTAGTACTGGTGGATGTCGTATATGGATCCTAGGTGGAAACCCTTGGAGTCGTGATAGGGTTAACACATGTTCTTGAAGGTCTCCCCTCAGCGTGGGAAAATGGAGGATCAGAAAAGGAAGTAGGCTTTATAAGAGGTTCATAAAACCTATCGAGGTTTTTTGGAGGGTCGGAGAATTGGAATTTCAGCTGGCACTGCCACCACCAGTGTAGAGGATTCATTACATCTTCCATTTTTTTCAGATCTTTTGATATGTACAACATGACTCACATGTCCTTGACTGGGGAATGATAGTTATCAGAGATGATGTGACATTCCTGTAGAGACTAGTGGGGATTGAAGGTCATGGGGAAAATGTGCTTCAAGGTATAACCATTCCCTTGGTTCCTGTGTTATGGGGGCATGGTGACCTCGAAGAGAGTACATAGTAATTGGAAGCACATATGCACGCTGAGTACCCAGAGCTATTTTTAGTTTTATCCAATTTTGTTTTGTAATTTTTTATGATGTAATGCTTGACCTGATTAACTATGGAATGTGTTATTTTTCCTATTCTCTAAATATGTGTGAAAAATCCCGATAGTGGGGAAGGGAGGACATGATCACCATTTAAGAAAAATAAATTTGGGTGTGTTGAAACCTGTTCGGGAGATACAGTTTTTCCCAAAGTGGAATGTATCTAAACATAGAGGATGGGAATCTATAATGCATATGACCGGACGATTGTTCTTTACGTGTTTATGTGGTTTCATGAGGGAGATAACCAATAGTGTATATGTGATTGTTGAAGAGATATATGAGGTGTTCTTAAATATCGAGGTTATTATAGATTTCCATCAACTGTTTTGTGGTATGTCTTTGAGAGGAATCTTACAAGGTGTTTTTTTGGATTCCTAAATTTTCATCGGGTTTATCCTTGAATTCCCAAGGACGAGAATAGTTTTAGAGGTATCTGATGTAATGGAACAAACCATCATAGTCCATTACATTTACAAAAACTTGTTCCCACCAAAATGGTGTAACTGTTAGGGTATCACTTGTTATGGTGTCTCATCATGATAGCGGGATCGTGATTGTTGCATTGTGATGGTAGCACCCATTACGTTGTCTCAGCATGATGGTGGCGCTGTGAGAGTGGCACAACAAAACAATAGAACTACCTATGGTGTCTCACCATGACGGTGGCTCCGTGATGGTGGAACAACAAAATAGAGGCACCGCTTATGGTGTCTCACTGAATTGGCGGCACCGTGATGGTGGTACCAGAACAGTGGCACCACTTACAGTGTCTCACCAAACATTGTCTCGCCCCTTTTCTTTTTCCTAGTTTCTCGTGTTCATCTAGTTTCTCCCCCCACAACATATCATTCTTCATAAAAGTGTTTAATACACCTTTTAATCCTTTTTAAATACCATAAATAATATCTAAAATTCCCCAATTGCTGGGAGACCCTTGACATACCAAAACGTGTGGCTCAATCCATTTTTTGGGTACCTTCCAGATCCACCCTGTCACCCATTTTCCTCAAATTAGGGGAAACCCATTGACTCAATTCCAGTATGACCACCCCTTCCATTAATATTATTAAATGATAATTAATTCCATTGTGTGTAACCAGCCACCCGCTTGGAGAAACCATGATCAACCTTTAATGCGGTTCCATATTCTTATCTTGTAACTCAAGGCCCTCACATTTTTACCCCACGAGAATTGATTCATTTTATTTCTCATTCTCTTCTTCATCTCCTTGAATGGTTTCTTTTTCTTTCCTTAGTGCATTGTTATACCTCCTTCTCGATGCTAGTGGTCCGCCTATGTATAGATCTTTACTTCTAACTCTTGGAGCCTCTCGAGTTCCTCACCTATAAGTCCTGCATCCCCAGTTCTTGGCGCGTGTAGAAAAACATCAACATTGATCATCCAGGTAGGATTTTTCCTTCATCTCCATTTACTGTGTATCATGCAGGGCTAGTATAATAACGTTTCTACAGGGATAGATGAAGTCAAACCTTAATAAAGATAACAAACAGACTGTTAATGAATAATGTGGTGTGTTTGAAGATTCTATTCTATTACAATACATTTGTTTATATGTTGTGAATTATATGATATTATGTCCACAAAAAATAATTGATGTTGCTGGTCCATCATTTTTCACTAATAAACTTTGGTTTTCAAGATTTTCGTTCTTGTGATTAAATGATTCTAAAATGGAACAGGTTAATCATGTTAATTTGGTTGATAAAATGGATTCTATATGAATAATAATCCATGTGTGATCACCCCATTTAACCGAATAGCATGAATGAACTTAATGAATAGTGTGGGAATATCTGGAAACTTCTTTTCTCTATTCTTGTAAAATGTGTTTTTTCTTTTTTTTATGCATTTGGAATGATGTGGATGGGTATGGGATGTCCTGTTTTTCAATTGTTTTCTTGTGGATTTGTGCATGTATATTAGGTCTTGGTTTGGTTCTAGTACATGGAGGGATCTCACATATACCTTTTGTTTTTATGACTTTACATATGAACTGAGTGTGAAGGTTTAAATTGTTGCATGGCTTTTTTTTCTTCCTTAGCTTGTGTCTATGCCTATTAGTTGCCAGGTATTGAATATTTATCAATGTGGAATCACTTGAATATAAAAATATGAATGCGTTAAATTGAAAATTGGGTTCTGGTGATGAGTTCAGACATGGATGTGGTTGTAGAGTTTCTTATGAATGAATAGTCACGACAATGTTTGTACATAGGCTGGTTTTTTAACCCCTGGGTTGGGAAGTGTTCTTTTTTAACTATATGTTTATTTTTGTTTTTATGTTTCTTATTCACGCCCCACCCATGTTGAGAACATCATGTTGAACACATCAATTTCTAGGGGGAGGGTGTTTTTTCAAACACGATTATCAGTGGCTTGTTATTATCTCCTTTTATGCTTCCATTCCCGAGTAGCATAAGACTCTTCTGGCAGGCTGTGATATCCTGAAGTCCATTATAGCCCATGATTATTCAAGCATAGTAGTTGTTGTGGTTGGACCAGGTGTGCGTAGGCATGGTGTATCCCAAGTATCTTCGGGAAGATTCTCAGGTGTCTTTAATCATGGTAGAAGTTGTTTGGGACAAGGTGTCTTTGGGAAAGATAGTAGTTGTTCAAGCTCACGTGTCTTTGGGAATGGTAGTAGTTGTTCTGGCCTAAATTTCTGTGGGTGTGGATACATGTGGTTGTGGTGTAGCTGTTTGTGGGAGGGATGTGCGGTTATGGTAGCCCATGTGAGTACGAGTAGGGTATGGGAGTGGGACTGCGATGAAAATGGTAGGGATAGTCAGATGCATAGGATGTTTTCAATAACATGTGGGAAAGTGGTGTGGGATACCCAAACATCTACGTGTTTTTACTATTACTTAAATTGAATTTCTTTATATGGGGAGTGTGCCTTGGTGAGGATTGGGTGGATAGTGTCCTTGCTAGGTGTTTTGGTTATCTTCTTTACTGACGGGACATTAGTATGCCTCCCCACCTATACACGAGAGACTTTCGTTTTTCCTTGTTGACCATACCTGTATACTCACCCTACTTATATAAAAATGATTTCAGGTTTCTGGGGGGGTTTCCAGTACCAAGCCAGACTATACTAGTTTGGACATTGGTACAGTTTTTGTTGATTTTTTTCCTTTCTTTGGTACTTTAAAGTTTTCATGTACATTGTAGCACATTATTATTGGGAAATACATATGGAAATGGAATTTTTTGGTTTTTATTTTATTTCTAGCTTCTGTTTAGTTTGGGATTTAATGTCTTATCTCCCGTTCTGACTAATTAATAAAGGGTAATGCATTCTATTTTACATGAGATCTTATACACTAGGTGCCAGTCGCCACCCCAGGGCCTATTGAAGGAGGGACTCAGGGGGTCATTATCTCATCTTTGAAACATGAAGAAGGAAGGGTCTGGTAGTGTTCTTTCCCTTCCCTTATCATGTTGAACACTAGTCATGATAGCTGGTCAAAGAACAATGATATTTTTTAACTTTTTAAAGCGAACTAAATTAGTGTTCGTGCATGTTTTTGGAAACATCTAAATGAATTAAAATATTTTATAACTTAGGGAACCTTTGAACTCATAATTACCAGATTTTCCTAGAATTGACCTAACATCGAGAAGAATGGTTTGACCGAAAAAGGCAACATTCTAAATCTTTAGAAATAACAAAACAAAATAACATAAAAGGGTGTTTTATTTATTTTTCCTAACAATTAGGAGGTGGCACGATGGAACTGCGGTGCGGCGAAAAAGAGATGAAATGTATCATTAAATGATGATAAATAACGGTTCATAATCATGCAGTGTAACGATGCATAAATGAAGTGAATTAGATTCGTTGATTCAGAAATGAAACAATGTAATGACGTGATGGCATAGCATAACAGAAACATTGCTATGTGTATTCATTGAAAGGATTAACGCTGTAATGACCCAAATCATAACGTAAATGGACATTACATTACTTTTGTGGAATACTTAGTACATAACAAAAACACACACATAAGGACCATAATAGTTTAGTGTCGTTGGAAACTCGGAATATAATATTCTAATCGTGGTGAAAGATCTTCATCATCTCCCACAAAGATCATCCCTTTTTTTTCTTACCTAAAACCTTTCTTTATATCCTGGGGAAATGCAAAACATAAAAGGGTGAGCTCAAATGCTCAGTATGGGTAAACAAAAGAAATATCAATTACATCATATTCACAAGAACATAACATTTTGGAAATCTTAACCTGCAAAAGAGATAATAATATCATAACATTGGATAAATCAAAGTAGTGAAATGTAATCCCAAAAATCATAACATAAATCATGAAACATTGTGTCATACACACATAATCATATAGAATCATTTCTTGTTAGAAAAGACTCATTGCCATGACTATCTTAGTGGACAAAGTCCATTTCTGAACCGAGTTCACTCCTCATTTCAGTCCTGTTTCACTGAACCGGTATAACCTGCCGTTCTGGCTATGTCTATCTCATTAGATTTAAAATCATTACCCAATTCATTGGAGGGAGATATAGGTCCCACCCATCTCATAATGATACCATTCTTATGTGTGCCACAAAATCATAAACCATACATCATAGCATAACCCATGTAATAAAAATGGGAATCTTAAACATCGTGACATCATAAAACAATTCATATAAGATAAAGGAATTCATAAAAATATTTCCATCACAACATAATAAAACCCATGTAATAATATGGATAAAAACAGAACCCTATATTATCTTAGATGGAAAATAATTTTGATAAAACTCTTGAACATCATTCTTGAGGAAAATATCCTTTATACTTCAAAAACACTTTTCCTTTCTTAACATGTCATACAATTATAAACTAAAATAAGTTGATTAAAAATAAACATGAAAACTTATAAAATATGCTTCTTGGAAATAATGTTTTAAAAATCCATTCATGCCGTATAAGTTAAAAAAACATTCTTCTCGTACTTTTGTTGGAAAAGTCAAAAAAGTACCTCGTACGAAAAACGACAAAAGATTATTTTCATATAATTTACTAAAAACACACCAAAGGGTAAATTTGGATTTAAAAAATTTTAGGTAGATGGAAATAATATTACATATTGAGGAAACATTGATGTGGATGATAAAATACACCCCAGTAAATTTCAAAGTATAAACAATCTCGAATAGAAATGAGATTGTGATAGTTTCCCTTACCTTAGGTCCGATTTGCTTCATAAGTGTCCGAACCTCCTATATAATGATTTAAATAATGAAATTTACTTATTCCAGAATCATACTCATTGTTATGATATCATGTATTGTTCACTTATGGCTTTATATTACCCATTCTAATGTAAATTTCATGTTAAAGATCGTTCTTGGTAAAATCGTTTCATTTGTCATCCGTGTTTTGACTTGTAATTATTCATATGATTACTTAGATCATGATTACATAATTCTAGAATATAAAACATGATTTATATATAATATATATTCAGAATATATATATATATATAATAGATCAGTAAATGGAAAGAAATACACCGTTCATGGAGATGGTAGACTGTACGTACGCATGAACGCTATTTTCTTTTCCTTATTGAGTTGAATGGAATTAAATAGATGACATACATATATATACACATAAATCCAGTATCATTATTATTTCATATATTTCATGATTACTTATTATATATACTTTATAATCATTCATTAATGGTTAACGTGGAGAATGAATCTTATCGCGTCGTGGAGACGGTAGTCCGTACGTACGCACAAGCGGTGATATCGTTCTCATGATCGTTGAATTGTATTGGAGTGTATGTATAAGATGTAAGAATAAATATCACTTTAAAATAGTCATATATAGTCATTATTTACACCATTATACCCATCCATGTAAGGTGGTGGTGGAAAATAGATTACACCACGGCGTGGAGACTGTATTTCGTACGTACGCACGCGTAGTGATTTCATTTTCCATAGGATGGATAGATGGTGAAATAGGGTTGTTTAATACGTATAATAACATATCCGTATATGAGTGATACTGATGTTATTACTTCATAATGAAACAACTAAAGAAGATTAACTGGAAGAAGAAATAAAGTTGAAAGAATCTGTAACGGACATTACCTCTTCTTTGAAGTGCTTCTTTGAGACCTCCTTTTAGGGCAATAAAATTGGTCTTTGAAGAGGACCAGAACCTCTAGGATTTTTCTAGGGAAGTGGAGAAGAAAATTTGGCAGTGGTTGTCCGAGCTTGAAGGCTCAATGTGGTGTGAGGATGAGAGGGAGGAGGTTCCCTTTTATGAGGGAGTAGAGGGGCTCCTTTGGAAAAACTAAAAATATTATTTTATTATAAAGTCAAGTTCGGTTTTAAATAGCTCCAAATTGATTTATTTCTAAGCTAAGGTGGGGATGGGTCGATATCCTCTATGTAAATAGAATTTAGACAAGTTTAGGTTCCTATTTTAACCTTATCATTTAGATTTAATATTAAGTTAATAATTTTACTTTTACCTTGTCTTCTTGTGTTCTTATACTATATGGTTAATAAACTTACTATTACAAGTCAAACGAACACCAAGTTCTTTATTATTAATATATATAACCGTATCTAAGTCATTTAGTGGATCCTTATATTTGTAGGAATAAAATAACAATTAATAATATAATAGTTGTTTTAAAAACTATTTTATGTCAATTTTGACACTATTCAAAAGTTGATTTTTTTAAAACTCATAACAGAATTATTACTTCGACCAAAGTTAATTAAATCAATCCTAACATGCCTTATTAACCTATAAAATTAGTTTATTTCATAAAAAGTCTCATATTATATTTATTTGGGTATTTATAATATCAATTATTCTAATTTTTTACTATTATGGTAATTACTACATCATCATTGTGTCATAAATAAATAAATTTATTTAATTTCTAAAATTATAAATAAAATATAATTATGTATGAAATCGTATTATATTTCTAATTAAAATTTAAAATCGAATTTATCTTATGTATAACCCTATATAAAATTGTTTTATTAAATAAATTTTGATTTTAACTCTTTTAACTCTTCTTTGAATTAAGTAATAATAAATGTCCTAATCTAATAAAAGTGGGTCTAAATGGACATATTTTATTCCTAAAGTTGGTCTTGGACTAAATACACTTATCCAATAGAATTAGGACATGTGTTTGGGTAATACTAATATCATTTTTACCCTTAATTACCCTATTTACTTTTAACCGTGGTAAAAAAGAGTAAAAAGTTACTATCTACCAAAAATTATTTTCATCTCATTGAACCACACTTTACTTATTGACATCAACTGTGTCTCTCGGATTTTTGAAATTCCACTCATAGAAGAGGTAAAATTATGTTTTCTGAAAAATTTATTTTTTTAACTACCACTTAGTGGTTTCACTATTCATCAAAAAATGAAAGTTTCCAGTAAAATACCAAACATTAGTCCAAAGATATATTTGATATTATGAACTGAAAAATGATTTCTATTTTACCAATTTCAAAACATATCAGTTGCATTAATTAATTTTAAAATTAATTCCCGTCGTCAAAACAAATAGCATGTTCTTAAAAGATAATAACTATCAAAAGATTGACACTTGTTTATGTCTAGTTTAAATGTGAAATTACATCCAATGACCAACATTGTATTAAATTGTAAAATTATATTCTGAATATACTTTTAAAACACTAAAATTAATAATTTATCACTATTAATTATTTTGATTAAAAGGTTGTTTTTAATTAAAATTTAGTAATTTTCACTATTGATCAGAAAATGAAAGTTATCTGAAAAGTACCAAAATTTCACCCTTAGCTAATTTCAATATTCCAAATCCAAAAATGAAGTCCATTTTGAAAAATGAAATTTACAAACATTCAAAAAGTGGTTATTACTATTCATAACGGCTAGTTTTAAGAATATTTTAATAGCATATCGTTGTTTAGTGAAACTCGGTATTGCGTACTACACACACTATCGAGGAAGGTCGCGATTGCATGTAATGCAAGGCAAGTAAATGATACGTATTTTGAAAGATCCTTTTAGTGTAGCGTACAACACAAGACATTAATGAAATTAAAACGAATATTTTTCATAAAATCTCGGGGTGTTACATTCTACCGCCCTTAAAATGAATTTCGCCCTCCAAATTCATCAAGGTTATAAATGGTTTACTACTCGAAAGTTTGTTTAATAGAAACCCACATCATAAAAATGAATAACAAAACATGGCTTTAAAAAACTAAAGTATGATATGTAACGTTTACCCAACGTAACTCATCGCTGGGTTTCCATATAGGATAACATAGGTGAAAATATGGATATAGAAGAAAAATATAACAGTCAAGTTCTGATGGAGAGTGGTAGAGAACATGGATATGAAAAATCCATCAATCAGAAAGACATAATTTTGTGATGATCTAAGGTACCATCTGATTCATCGGATATAAGGGAACTAGGACATCATGTTTGGTTTTCAAGAGCATTTCCCTAAAATTGATGAATTAAAAGAAATACTTACATGATTTTGGTACAATTTCACTGTTGTTCATGAATTGAACATTTTCCACTTCATCCCTTTAAAAATGAAGTTGAATTTGTTATTCGTGATTTGTTAGAAGATCATGTGATAGAATTATGGGTCATTCCATCTATTTCAAACAAAAGGTTATCAAAAGTTATAAGTCCATATTATGGTTAGATTAATCGTATATGGATTCAAAAATGAACTTATACTTCATATATCATTTCTCATAATAAAATGAAACTACTTTCTACTAATCAGGGACATCCTGTAGGCCAGTGGTAGGCGATAAAGGCCTGTTGCACTTCGGTTGTGGGTTCGAATCCCACAGCCTTGTCCGACGCGATGGGCTGTCACCCGTCCTGCATGTTGTCCTTTTTCTAAAGCTATATTACTATAACATCTCATCAATAATATCGAAAAAAGTTCTATCCTAACTTATGTCCAACATAATCCACTCCAATATTTAAGCTTATCTAAAATACTTCGGTCCCAGCTCATAGTATAATGAAAATGATTACTTGAAATGTCATATAACAATCACGTGAATGCCATAATTTATCACCCATATATCATAAGATATATCTTGTTGGTCAAATTACAAACATGTGAATACCTTAATCATGTATTCTCTTGAAGAATGAATACACATTAATTGAACCATAGTCAAAACTTGAATGCAGTAAAAAGTTAACTCCTTCCACATACCAAAATCAAAAAATTCTTTATACTCAAACCATGATATAACCTTCTCCTTATATCATTCATGAGCTCATGAATACTGTCAATCATTTAATTTTCTCATTTTCCTTTCATTATGCGCATATCATCTTTTTTTCAAAAATAACTCAATCACATTCTATGGTTACCGGTACCCTTGAAAACCACAATAGACCAATCCATAAATATTCCATTATTCCACGATACTATATACAACATTATTTTGGAATCACATTATATAAACACTTAATCATTCCACCTCATCGTTTTCATATTCAACATCGCCAATAGTGAGTTCATGTGACTTCACTTTGTCCTTTGACTTAAGTGGTTGCTCAGGTCGATCATCACTAACCCTTGGATTAGGGCATTTATTAGCATAATTCCCCATTTCCTTGCACTTGAAACATTGAAGAGTTGGTGGTGCGTTCTCTGCAGTCTTTTTTTATTCACATCATTAGAAACCCTTTTTCCATTACTTTGACACTCAGCTACTCAATGACCTTCTTTTCCACACTTAAAACATTTTCTAGTCCCTTTAAGACAACTTCTTCCTTGATTCTTTCCACACATTGAGCATAAGGAATCATTCATCTTCTTTTCACCATTTTTCTGAGATTTCTCCTTGAACTCCATCTTTGGTTTCTTGTCAAAACTATGAGATGGATAAGTAACACCAACTTCCATTTCTACCTTGATAGCACAACGCACAATTTTTTCATAGCTACTGAAGTCTCTTATAGCTAATGCCCTTCGAAGATTTGGTTTTAAGCCACTAATGAATCGATCAACCTTACTTTCAAGTTGGATGATAAATCCAGTTGCATACCTTGAAAGCCATGTAAAATTCGCTTCGTATATACCAACAGATTCATCATCCTTTTGCTTTATTTCAAGAAACACCTTCTCCATATTTGTTCGAATAATACAAGGTAATTACTTATTGAAAAATAAGTTTATGAACTCGTTCCATTCCATGGACTCAATTTCATCTCTTGGCCTCGTATTCTTGATAGGATTCCACCATTGATCAGATTCACCTTCCAAACGATATACTGCTAAGATGAATTTATCATGTTCAGAACATTGAAGAACTGAAAATATCTTTTCAGTGGTAATGATCCATTGTTCAGAAACAAGTGGATCAGAAGACCCACTGAATGAAGGTGGATGTTGCCTCATGAAGGACTCAATAGAATATTGATCCCTTCTCTGCTCATTTGGATGTCCAGAATGATTCATAGCTTGTGTAAGGATAGAAATGAGATTTTGAACTCCATCTCCCAAAACATTTGTATGTTCAGGAGGACAATCATTGCATTGTCCATTACATTGATCAACACGGTTCCTTCAGGTTCCATACATCATCTAAAACCCAAAAAGAATAGTGTGAGAGGCATAAATCACCCTTGGGAAAACAACATTATAAAGGGGGAGTACCATCAATATCTAACATCTTGGGTTACCGTAATTCTAGTACTATAACCTATACTTAACCTTAGGGACATCCCTAGACATACCTTAGAAATATCTCTAGGGATCTTACTAATGTTCTTGCGTCCTTGTTTCCAAAGGTTGACTAATCATTTCCTCTGATACCAACTGTAACGACCCGAAGCATAACGTACATGGAAATTGCATTATTTTTGAAGAATACTTAGTACATAACAAAAACACACACACAAGGACCGTAATAGTTTAGTGTCTTTGGAAACATGGAATATAATCTTCTAATTCTCGTGATAGATCATCAACATCTCCCATAGAGATCTTCCCTTTTTTTCTTACCTAAAACATTTCTTTATATCCTCAGGAAAAGAAAACATAAAAGGGTGAGCTCAAATTCTCAGTAAGGGTAAACAAAAGAAATATCAATCACATCATATTCCTAGGAACATAAAATTTTGGAAATATTAACCTGTAAAAGAGATCATAATATCATAACATGGAATAAATCATAGTAGTGAAATGTAATCCCAATAATCATAACATAAATCATGAATCTTTGTGGCATTCACACATAATCATATAGAATCATTTCTTGTTAGTCATGACTCATTTCCAAGACTATCTTAGTGGACAACGTCCATTTCTGAACCAAGTTCACTCGTCGTTTCAGTCCTGTTTCACTGAACCGGTTTAACCAGCCATTCCAGCCATGTCTATCTCATGAGATGTAAAATATTTACCCAATGAATTGGAGGGAGATATAGGTCCCACCCATCTCATAATGATACCATTCTTATGTGTGCCACAAAATCATAAACTATACATCATAGCATAACCCATGTAATAAAAATGGGAATCTTAAACATCGTGACATCATAAAACAATTCATATAAGATAAAGGAATTCATGAAAATATTTTCATTGCAACATATTCAAATCCAAGTAATAATAGGGATTAAAACAGATCCCTATATTATCTTAGATGGAAAATAATTTTGATAAAACTCTTGAACTTCATTCTTGAGGAAAATATCCTTTCTACATCAAAAACACTTTTCCTTTCTTAACATGTCATAAAATTCTAAACTAAATGAAGTTGATTCAAAATAAACTTGACAACTTGTAAATGAATCTTCTTGGAAATAATGTTTTAAAAATACATTCATTCCTTATAAGTTAAAAAAACATTCTTCTCATACTTTTGTCGGAAAAGTAAAAAAAGTACCTCGTATGAAAAACCACAAAATATTCCTTTCATATCTTTTTCTAAAAACTCACCAAAGGGTAAAATTGGATTGAAATAATTGTAGGTGGATGGAAATAATATTACATATTGAGGAATGATGGATGTGTATGATAAAATACACCCTAGTAAATTTCAAAGTATAAACAATCTCAGTTAGAAATGAGATTGCGATATTTTCCCTTACCATAGGTTTGATATGCTTCGTAAGTGTCCGAACCTCCTATATAATGATTTAAATAATGTCATAGACTTATTACAGAATCATAATCACTTTTATGATATCATATATGGTTCACTTATGGCTTTATATTACCCGTTCTTTTGTAAATTCCATGTTAAAGAGCGTTTTGGGTAAAATCATTTCATTTGTCATCCATGTTTTGACTTGTAATTATTCATATGATAACTTAGATCATGATTAATTAATTTAAGAATATAAAACATGATTTATATATAATATATATTCATAATATATATATATAATATATTAGTAAATGGAAAGAAATACACCGTTCATCGAGACGGTAGACCGTACTTACGCATGGACGCTATTTTCTTTTCCTTATTTAGTTGAATGGAATTAAGAAGATGACATACATATATATACCCAAATAAATACATTATCATTAATATTTCATATATTTAAGGATTAATTATTATATATACTTTATAATCATTCATTAATGGTTAACGTGGAGAATGAATCTCATCGCGTCATGGAGACGGTAGTCCGTACGTACGCTCGAGCGATGATATCGTTCTCATGATTGTTGAATTGTATTGGAGTGTATGTATACTATTTCAGAATAAATATCAATTTACAATAGTCATATATAGTCATTATTTACACCATTATACCCATCCACGTAAGGTTGTGGTGGAAAATAGATTACACCACGGCGTGGAGACTGTATTCCGTACGTACGCACGCACGGTGATTTCATTTTCTGTAAGATGGATAGATGGTGAAATAGGGTTGTTTCATACTTATAATAACATATCCGTATATGGGTTATATGGATTCCATTACTTCATACTGAAGGAACTAAAGAAGAAGAAGTGGAAGAAGAAATAAAGTTGAAATAATTGGTAACGGAAATTACCTCTTCTTTGAAATGCGTCTTTGAGACCTCCATTTAGGGCACTAAAATTGGTCTTTGAAGAAGACTAGGACCTCTAGGATGTTTCTAGGGAAGTGGAGATGAGAATTGGTCAGGGTTTGGCCGAGCTTGAAGGCTCAATTTGGTGTGAGGAAGAGAGGTATGAGGTGCCCTTTTATAAGGGAGGTGAGGGGCTCCTTTGGAAGAACTAAAAATAATATTTTATTATAA
This sequence comes from Viscum album, assembly GCA_963277665.1. Classification (NCBI taxonomy): domain Eukaryota; kingdom Viridiplantae; phylum Streptophyta; class Magnoliopsida; order Santalales; family Viscaceae; genus Viscum; species Viscum album. Next base: position 2,101,036,182 of record OY728128.1, on the reverse strand, counting down.
AGTCATGTTCGGTTTTAAAGAGCTCAAAATTGATTTATTTCGAAGATAAGGTGGGGATGGGTCGAAATACTCTTATCCAATATAATTTAGACATGTTTAGGTTCCTATTTTATCCTTATCATTTAGATTTAATATTAAGTTAAATAATTTTACTTTTACAGTGTCTTCTTGTGTTCTTATACTATAAGTTTAATAAACATACAATAACAAGACAAACGAACCCCAAGTTGTTTATTATTAATATATATAACCTTATATAAGTCATTTGACTGATCCTTAGATTTTTAGGAATAAAATAACAATTAATAATATAATATTTCTTTTAAAAACAATTTTATGTCAATTTTGACACTATTCACAAGTTGATTTTTTTGAAACTAATAACAGAATGATTACTTCGAAAAATGTTAATTGAATAGATCCTAACATTCCATATTGACCTAGAAAATTAGTTTAATTCATAAAAAGTCTCAAATTATATTTATTTGGGTATTTATAATATCAATTATTCTAATTTTTTACTATTATAGTAATTACTACATCATCATTGGGTCATAAAAAATTACATTATATAATGTCTAAAAATTATAAATAAAATATAATTATATAGGAAAGCTTATTAGCTTTCTAATTAATATTTACAATCGATTTTATCTTATGTATAACCATATATTAAAAATGTTTTGGTAAATAAACAATGATTTTAACTCTTTTAACACTTCTTTGAATTAAATAATAATAAATGTCTTAATCTAATCCAAGTGGGCCTAAATGGTCATATTTTATTCCTAAGGTTGTTCCTGGCCGAAATACAGTTATCCAATAGAATTAGGACATGTGTTAAGGTAATAATAATATCATTTGTACCCTTAATTACCCTATTTACTTTTAACTGTAGTAAAAAAAAGTAAAACATTACTATTCACCAAAAATTATTTTCATCTCATTGAACCACATTTTATTTACTGACATCAACTGTGTCTCTCGGATTTTTGAAATTCCACTCACAGAAGTGGTAAAATTATGTTTTATGAAAAATTCATTTTTTTAAACTACCACATAGTGGTTACACTATTCATCAAAAAATGAAAGTTTCCAGAAAAAAACAAAAAATTAGTCCTAAGCTATATTTGATATTATGAACTCAAAAATAATGTCTATTTTACCAAATTCAAAACATATCAGTTTCATTAATTAATTTAAAAATTAATTCCCGTCGTCAAAACAAATAGCGTGTTCTTAAGAGATAATAACTATCAAAAGATTGACACTTGTTTATGTCTGGTTTAAATTTGAAATTACATACAATGAGCAACATTGTATTAAATTGTAAAAATATATTCTAAATATACTTTTAAAGCACTAAAATTAATAATTTATCACTATTAATTATTTCGATTAAAAAGGTTCTTTTAATTAAAATTTAGTAATTTTCACTATTCATCAGAAAAAGAAAGTTATCCGAAAAGTACCAAAATTTCACCCTTAGCTAATTTCAATATTCCAAATCCAAAAATGAAGTCCATTTTGAAAAAGAAATTTACAAACTTTCAAAAAGTGGTTATTACTATTCATAACGGCTAGTTTTAAGAATATTTTAATAGCATATCATTGTTTAGTGAAACTCGGTATTGCGTACTACACACGCTATCGAGGAAGGTCGCGATTGCATGTAATGCAAGGAAAGTCAATGATGCGTGTTTTTCAAGATCCTTTTAGTGTAGCGTAGAACATAAGACTATAAAGAAATTAAAACGAATATTTTTCATAAAATCATGGGGTGTTACAAACGCATTTTAGAAATCAGGATCAAAGAGTGTAATTTCTTCGACATACCTACAACAAAAATATTATCGAACGAAAAATGACAAATGCTGTAAATTTGAAATCAAAATCAACACACATCGAAGAATAGGAAAGAAGAGTGCCAAACACTAATGAAACATGAATCCCCATGAACAAATCTATTCAATGATTAACTCCATCAAGGTTGGGGTTCATTTTGTATCATGTTTCCCCCATCCAATTTATGAAATGATGAACACAGATCAACCCCTAAACTAGTTGATCTGTGGATCGCTTGTTCTTACGGGAGGGTTTTTTTCTTGTGTTTTTAATACTAGAATTAATTATTTGTTGATATAACCAAAATACCAAACCTCCACATGTTTATAGCTATAACGTGGATGGTATAGGCCAACACGAACAAGGCATAAGCCCCTCATGCAAGTGAGTTCTTCGTGGATGATCCCTCTAATTTGGGAAATATTTTTTTATGACTTGGTCGGGAAGGCAACGCCCCACGAAGGCTAGAAGGGCAGACAACATGAAGAACAACCCACCAGAGTGGACTAGGTGGTCTATGAAATAATCATCTGGCATGCCAGTGCCGAAGGTTTCTCATTGTGGCTACCATAGGTGGGTGGTATCATTCCACGATGACATTCTAGAGGTAGCTTCTATGGCCAACTCAAACCACGGTGAAGCGTCATGAACCACCGTCCAAGAATATGGCTAGCATGGTGATGCAACAAATCGAACAATTCGGTGTAGTGGCCCACAAATGCGGGATGTGGCTTCACATTGCACATGGTCCTCTAACCACAAGTAGAACCCGAGCAAATGAGTTTTACCTGCCACGTGATTTCCCCCCAGAGGCACATTTATTCTATGATTAATAATGCCGATCTTATAGAGGTGGACCAAGAAGGGTGCGACCACCACCTATTGTGTCAAATCTATGCCCATTGGGCAAGAGCCTCACCCAGATTTTCATACCCTCCCCTAGTGGGACAGATGGGATCGAGTTTCTATGAGATCATTTGGTATGGTGGTTTGGATGAACCGGGTCGGGTCAATTGAGGTCCAATGGCCCTAGCCCACTGGCCAGACCAGACCGGGCCGACCCATACCTGATCATGGTTGAGTATGGTTAGATAAACCACATAGGGGCATGTGGGGACTCTGGGCCGGGTTGGTTGGGTCTGTACGATTGGGTCAGACCGGGTAGAGACAAAATCAACCCTTCTCAAAAAAATTCCAAAAACATACAAACATTTCATCCATTTAACGAGATATTTGTGGGATTTGAAACAAAGTGATGATGCGAATTATTTGGAATAAAATATAGTGGCTTTCAAGGAAGATAAAATATGAGTGATGGGTTGAGGGGAAGTTCTCCTAGAATTAAGATCCCTATGTGTGGAAAACTTGCGTTTGGTTGAGACCTAAAGACTACTGAAAAAGAAACTATATGTGAATTAGATATGATGGATCAGTGGAAACCGGCACAATGTGACCAAGTAGGCCCATTATGGGGAGATTCTCTGTGTGACCAAGTTGACCAATGATAATCAAGAAGAAGATTACCTCAGCATGGACAATGTGGGAAGTGGGTCTTTGTGACCCTACATGGCTACGATGGGAAGTGGCTCTGTTTGACCCTAGATGGGTAGGATAATCACCAAGGATGAGTACCATAACAGTTAAAAGTTAGTGGAAAGCGACTATGTGAGACTCTTCATGCCCACTATACTCGTAAATAAGGATGTCTCCAAAAACTCAAGGGTTTTTATGATAGAAATGATGGTCATAAACTCATATTATAGATTATACATTATGTGAGCTATCATTCTTCATGATCATGATTTTTGGTTTTCTTTAGGGATTTATTCTTGTTTCTTATTTATTGGTTTCAGGGTCCATACTGAGTTCTTTGGCCTTCATCCATGCACGGGCTTCCCATGCATGTGTTGTCTCTGGTGCAGATGACTGCCACATTGACAGAGGACTTGGTGGCCAAGGACCTGGTTGATCCTACTGAGACCAAGAAAAAGGGGAATAATTCTACGACATCTAGAAGATACACTACACTTACCCATCATGTGAGGTTTTAAAATGATGACATTCGACGATTTGTTGTTGTTTACTATAATCAGTTCATCTTTTGATGAGTTTTTTTCTATCACATTTGACCTATAGTTTATAAATTTACTCAGTTTTTGATTATTGGCATCAATTTTAACCTTTCCATCTTCGGGACGTGATTGTGTGTGAATGCATACAGGTACCCAAGAAAATGCCTCCCACTTGTAGGTTGATGCCTTTGGAAATAGTCTTTATCCCTTGTCCTTCGAGAGGCAGGCTGGGGGGATGTATCAACAAGGGCCCAGGGAGATGCGTCCTGACAAAGTGATATCCAAGGTGGTCAGTTCAACCTTAAAGACTAGGACTCTTTTGTTTATAGTGAATTTGTGTCAAATGTTTCGAGTTTGTCTTTCAGATTCGGGGACTCCAGTTTTGGTGCGGCGACTAACATATACATACACTAGAACATTTAATTCTAAGTTTCAGCTCTATACATAAAAATCCAGGATTCATGAATCATATAGGAATTGACTATATCATTATGTTTATCTTGAAACTAATTCATCACATCAGGTATAATCTATTTGTCGTGTTACATCTTTTATTGTTTCAAGAATATTCAATATATACAACTAGCTAGGATTCCACTACATGATCATAAAGATCATATTCAGGGTTAATAAGTGGGTATAGTTTCTTATACCTAATATAGAACCACTGGGTAGTGTTCTAGATGTAACGACACATGTGGAGTATAACATTATACTCATAGTACTAGTAGATGAGATGTCCAAGAAGAGCGTACATCATGAGTTTTAGTGATAGAGACCCCATAGGTTCTGAGGCGAGCCAATATCACAAGGTTCTACAGAATGGATTGAGATTTTGAACGGGATTTACATCTAGTCAAGGGACCATTAGATCATATGGTATTATGGGAAGTTAGCATTCTACGTAGATCAATAGGTAAATGATGGGTTTTAGATTACATGTTCATATGATGGGGTTAATTTTCAACCGAAAGAGCATTACAACATATCTCATAGAAGGGGCTCATTCAATAAAAGATAAAGACTATGGATTCCCATGAACTTCTATAGCTTAAGAACGAAAATATACTAGTAGACGAGTATTCATCTAGCTATACCATTCTTTTCTAGGTACACAATGAATAATGTATGACCAGTTCTTCAGGGATCTGACCCCCGAGAGAGGTTTGTTTAGGGACATATAAGTCAGTTTTATTCATATAAACACTCATTCATATTGTAGTGTTCAAGAGAGAACATATATGGTTGAATGTCCATTGTCTTTGCAGATATAGCTAGTGGTTATCTGGAATGGGAAAGATGGATTTCGATGTCAATCTCAGATAGTTGAACATGTGATATGTTATGAGAAGATGTTCCAAAAAGGTGGGATAAACAGATCATGTCTCATTTCTTGATCCTAATATTCCAAAGGCAAGGTAATTTTTTTCAAATGATTATAGGTTACAACTTTCTAGAAAATTTCCAGCCTACCCTGTTGAGAGTGAAATAGTTGAGGGGCCACCAAGGCTGAGGATGTTGCTAGAATAGATGAATCTGGTAGGAAGACGACATAGAAGACGAGATATGAGAGTATCAGGATGTGGTATACATTTATACATGTTACAACCACTGCCCCAATTTGGTCCACACCAAGCTGATGGAGCTGGAGGATATGGGAAGGGGGTAGATGCATGCAGTCAGAGAGTATGACCCAAGGGCTTGGAAAATGATTTTAGGTATGTTCTGTGTATTCTAATAGAATCCATATTAAAATACATATATGATAATAATTCCTTCCTCTCAGGAATCATGTTCAAGACCGAGAGTGTCCAATTAAATGGTTAACATGATCAATACATCCATATATACCAATCAGAGGAGACTATATAATCACACTTATTCCAATGGTGTGATCTAACCATTGAGGCGAGAGTTTAAGTTTGAAACTCTTAGTGGAAGCTTCGAGGCCATAGACGTTAGTTTCGATATAGACCAGAAATCCACAATTTATGCTCAGATTGACTTTTTTAGGCAAAATTGTGTGGTATATCTGTAGCATTGTAATGGGGTTTTCTTTTGTCGGAGAAAAAGGAATCCCAGACAGCACATGATGAACTCATGATTATAATGGTACAACAGATCACTCTTGATTTGGCTAGACATACCCTTGTGGAAGTGTATGTTTTTATTTTAGGTTCCCAATAGAACTAGTGAAGTACATAAATATCCTTCTAGTATATGTTTCCAAGATTACCTCCCCACAGAAAAATGGAATTATGTATTATTCGACACCCTGAGATGGAACCGATATTAGTATTAGCACGTCAGATGAATTTCAAAGAGAATCACAAGAAGGGGGAATATGTGGGGGACATACATAGGAAAATATTAGTATGAACCAATATTTGATCTTATGATTAGATACCCACACTTTAAACACATTGTCATGGAGAACAGGTACCTTATACAAAAGGTTAAATAGAAGCACAAATCAATTAAAAATGGGTAGCCTTTTGTGTGTATGCAATTGTGCCCATAGGATTTTCAGCAGTTCAAATAGAGATGATGGATGGAGTTACTCTTGGGTTATGATTTAAAAATAGTCCATACTCATGTCTGGGGAAATATGGTAGTGGGATTGGGGAGCCTCTATGTAAAGAAGATTGTTCGGCTTCTCATCATTCCCTCATTGATCATCTCAAACCATGATGCTTGCTTGAAATCCCGTTAGTGTAAGGGATTATGTTGGGACTCGACGACTTTAACGACTCGAAAAATCATGAATAATGTTCTCTTTCATTTAATTAAATGTCTTCTGTAAATAGAAACCGTATAATCATTTTTTTATTTTATCCAATTGCGATTAAATTATTATTATGTATCTTTATTGGTGACAATATAATCATTGAATATTGATCACATGACTTGTATACATTTCAGGTTTTTCACAAGAATTGTTTTGACAATGACAAAGGAGAGGATGGCCTCATCCAATAAATTTGAGTCGTACGAAGCCCATTTTTTAGAGCTCAGAAAGGAAGTAGAGCCAATGGGATTCTCTCTTGACCAATCCCAAGATGTGATTCAACATGTTATTCTTGAAAAACAGTTAATACGCGAGAAGTAGAATTTAATAAATATTAACACCTCAGCGATGTTATCCATGCCCCCCATGAATCTTTCACAATCACTGACCAAACCCATAGGTATTATACATGTGTTATGATGTGTGATTTATCAAGCAATTTATCACTTATTGTGTAATTACTTATATATATAAAATTTGTATTCTCATAATTCCATTATGAACATTGTTTTCACAAAAATATTATGAATTAGTTAAATTGTATTTTCAAAGAAAATGGCACTTTTCAAAAATATGTAAATTATTATATCAAACAATGTATTTTTAATAATAATTGTATTATAACAGTGTTCTATGAACACTAATTTTAATTAAAAATGATTATTATATTTATTTTTTCACTATATAAAATATTAAGTATTCAGTTTGATAAGAATTATATTTTTATTAAACAAACGAAATTGAATTTTTTTCAAATAATTTATTTTGATGATTTAATATTATTTTTTAAATAATTAATATTTTAATAAAATTTTATTATAAAATTTTTTTTCTTAAAAATAAATGACTATATAATTTTATGAAGTCAAATGTAATTTTGTTAAGGTAAAAAATAGTTTTTTTAAAAACCGTCAATTTTCAATAAATGATAGTTTTTATATTACAAGTAAAATTTCAAATATTTAAAAATTATTTTGATAAAATAAATATTATTTTTTGTATTAGGGTGTCAAGAATATCCAAGTTTTAATCATTAATAATTTTTTTAAGACATTCTAATTTTTTACTAAAAAATATATACAATATATAAATATAATGTGTTTTATGATATTATAATGACCTGATAGTGATGTAATAAAAATATATAAATGGTATATTAATCTAATATATGTTATACCTTTAAAATGTTTTAATTTTATATTTGTTTGATTAGTTATATAATGTCTTAGTGGACCCTTCAAGACTTATAAAATATTTTAGCATTATAAAATGATTTTCTTGAGAGTGTGACTCATCTCCATATATGAAAGACAAATATAAAAATATTTTTGGTCATTTTTCTTATAAAATATTCTATTCCAATCCCCTTTTGTAGAAATTGTGGGAAAACCCCATGGGATGGTTTGTAGTTGTTATTTGTTTAATGTGTAGTATCCAAAACCTAAATAATAAAGACTTCTCTCTCATTTTCTATATAAACCCACTCATCCTCCCATTCATCTTCACCAAAACTATTTTTATCTCTTCCAACCTCTTCCTCATACTCTTTATAGTCATATAAATGTTACCCTTTGCTCCCAAGAAGCCTCTCCCAAGACATTTGGATCACAATTCCAAATAAGGGATCCTCACATTCCTCTCATCCTTTCAAATGCAAGTATTTTATTCAAATGTAGTTCTAGTCCTAATAGGTCTTGTCATTGATTAACATTACATATAGTATTACTAGATCATCTACTAAAAAAATTCATTTATTTATTTTATAACTCGTTATTTTAGACAAATTATATAATATTGTGTATATTTACTCACTATTATATATAATTTATTTTTATAATATGATGTCAGTTTTCATTTCATGTCAATGAAAAAGGTATTATTCTGTATATCATTATGTGTTTTTCAGAAAAAAAAAGGTTTATGTTTTAAATAACCTATTTTATTCCCAAAAAATCCATCCAAAACATATATTTTTTAATTCAAAAAATATATTTATAGTTTAAATGGGAAATTATTCAAGGAATATATATGGATATAATAAGAATAAAATAATAAATTAAAAAATATATTTCAATATTTATATGATCTCGGTAATGAAGGACCCAATGAATACTTCCATAACAAATCTAAAATAATATTATTGGAATATTGTTGATGATTGTCCCCACTAATAGAGGATTTGATATATTTTGTTGTTGTGTAGTTGTAATTACAGAATAAATTATATTTCAATTCCTCAAAGATGATGCCAACATGACATAATGATTATATTTTAATATTTTCTTTACATCCCCAAAGAAATATCTCCCAATCAATATTAGATTTATACTTAAAATAAGTAATTATTAAAAAAAATATCTCTTACCATAAGACATTTTATTCAAATCATGTATAATAATAAATAAAGAATCATTGAATAAATTTTTTTATACACTATAGATATTGTATGTAAGATTCTGTATTTTCCAATTACATGCCTCCTTGATTTTTTTTTGTTTTTTATTAAATGGTTATTAATATAAACATGAAGTGGAGGGATTATGTGTTATAGAGGTGCATCTAAATGAGTAGTGGGTTACATATATATATATAAATAATTTCTTGTGATATTATCACAATATAATTTTTTTTGGGAAAAATATTAATCCATAAAAGATGTAAATTTTTTTAGTGTTGGCCGGAATTTTTGATTTCATGATGTGTAATTGATTCCTGGTATGAAATTAGTATATTAAGTATTTTTAACACGATATGAACGATTTATAAACAAATAAGGGAATTTAGGAATTCATTATTTTAACTCCAAATTCATGCAATGAATTAGATACATATATAATTTTAAAAGCATGGTAACATGTTTTGATAACAAGTTTACCCTTTTTCCTGAGAGATTCATCCCTATAATGGATAATGTATGAAATATACTTTATACTGGAAGAAGTAACATAATTTTTATATATATATATATATTATACCTATAGATCATAGGTAATCTTTCGAATTATTCTTCCATATCCCATAAAATACACACTGGAATTTCTTGATTCTCATTATAGGGGATATAGAAGCATATTTCAGCCATAAATACTAGGTATTGTCAACATGTTCTGTATTAGTGGTGGGTGATCTAGATTAACTCCACTAATATATTTTATAACTCCATATAATATGAAATTATTTTAATCATGCCATGAACCATAGTGTAAATCCAAATTAATTGATACCTTTAAAAAAATAAATGGAATCTAATAAAATTAACTTCATATGGATATCATGGGATCTATTGGTGACATGACCTGTAATTGTTCCACCTAAGTGGTGAGCCTACAAAGATATTTTATAATTGTTAGATGGGAAGAAATGGGAATTTCTGGTAGTTGATTTTTTTTTTGTGTCATGGTCAATGAATTCAGATAAAGGGCAACCCAAATTTCGTTAATTTTGTTTATTTGTCATATTTTAGGGGAATATAGGAAGTGATAATGTATTCTTGATTAATTGAATTTTTTAAATTGACTAACAATAAATGAGATAATAATGTGAAAAAGGTATATAAGGATTATATATATATATATATATGATTTTTAATAGTATGTTGAAGGGCTTGGGCCATGGTCTCATGAGATAAAGAAATAAGGGTATTTTTTAGCATAGGATTATCGACTACATTAGTAGATATTCACTCAATGTGACCTAAAAATGTGAAGATGTATGTGAATCAAACATGGTAACTTGCATGGGGATAGGTATGCGATCTTTATTTTCCACCATGGCATGATATTTGACCATTGGAAGATGTAAGAGTTTCCATTATGTGAACTATCATGGAGCCCTATAATCCCTATTACGGCATGGTATACGTTATACATATTTATTTTGGGGGATTAAATATGTGGAAATGACATATTGAATTGGACTGAAAGAATTATGTATGTCCCTGAGTGTCAACTTGGATCAAAAGTTCTACCAGGACTAGTTTATTTGATTCATAAATAGAATAAATAATACCCAATATTTATTGCCTTAGTATATGCACTTATTTTTCCAAAATGACTTGTTTATACTTGCTGGCATAAACATACAATTTCTCCAACCCCACTATTTAGGCCTCCATTAGGTACATGGGATGATTTTATGGATACATGTTTGACTGAAGAAAATGGACCATATTTTTTCTTATTTATCACTGGATTGGTCGGAGAATGTTGATTAAATAGATGAGGAGTATCGGACTAGGGTATTACAATTCCAAATTTGAGTATGTCTAGTCACTAATTTGTATTAAATTACACATGTCATCATGTTACAATAAGATGAATATTACATGGCTTCATATTTATTATTTTTTTAATCATCATTTATTTCTTCATCCTTCATAATTATTTATATTTTTTATACAATTTTATCTACTCTATAATAATTTACATTGTTTTTAAAAAACAATTGATAGCATTATAGCCAAAAAATTATGTTTCTTAATAATTTTATTCTAGTATGGATCATATAGAATCTGGGTAGGCCCTCCTGGGTTCACATAACCCACCCAGCATGATAACATGATGAAATTTTATACTGTAATCATTATCTTGTAGTATCTGATAATGGTTTCATTTTTATTATGTAATTAATTTGGAAAGGTATAATAGAGACTATGATCTATCAAGACTCAAAAATGATCTTGCATGTGGGAGTATATAACACTTGTAGATAAGAAAAACTGATTTCACAATGATGTATAATTGTTCATTTCATTCACTTGTAATGCTTTTGCATTACTTCACCTTAAGTGATTCGATTTTTTTGTGATATTATTATTATAGGAATGTTGCTACTGGGGTGGAATATATTGAGATTTTTATTTATGAATTATTATAGGCACATAGGGATATTTATTGGCAGGCATTGGAAATGAATGTGAAATATTTTTTTACCTGTTATATACATTCATGTATGAACTATGATGTGAAACTCTAGATATATACGATAAATAAAATGTATGAACTATTTTATTTAGAATATATACATATTAAAAGGAAAGGGAACCTTATTTAATTTTATATCTATTTTTATCATCAGTTGATATTGAATTTCTCTTGGATCATGTGTTTGATGGTGTTTATTGGTTCATTGATGAAAACATTCCTTATCATCATCCTAACGAGGAGGATATGGAGAGTGTATTTCATATCATGTGAATGAAAATATTAGTTTATCACTATATAATTAGGTGGATAACCTTCTCCAGAATAACTTCTTGAGATTCATGAAATCCATTGCGAGGAAATAGGTTCATCTAATATCTTCAATGATTACGCTAATGAGAGAGTTCTAATCAAAAGATATTCCATGTTTATTGGGGAGGGAGACAACGATGGAGTTGAGGTATATGATCATCTCAGTATAAATGATATTTATGAACCTTAATACACCAACTGTATATAGGGTAAAAGATGATGCAATCATTTTATGGGTAGAAACATTGATTTTATTGGATATTGAAGAGAAAGATGATCAGAAAGAGGATATATTCAGGGTAGAAATTTAGTTGAGGATAATGAGTAACCATTTTCATATATGTTGAGGGATGATAAGTCTATCATGATCATCCTCAAAAAACTATTTTTTTATTAATAATATCTGATTGATGAATCACCAACCTATTGCAGTTTTATCCTTTCATATGAAATGATGTGTTTTCCTTTGTGATCTGTTTCCTGGTTGGGATGCATGATATGGTATGAATTTTTATGTAAATATTTCTCCTTAGAACCGTAGTTGATGTGATAAATAAGGGAACCATTATGGTGGGGAATCTGAGAGAGGCCCTAATAATTATATTGGAATTTTTACTAGGTAAATATTTGAACTCTTATTCTGAATTCATGATATTCCCATACAACAATTTCTTCCAAGGTAGTAGAAGGTAGGATAGTTAGGGTAGTTCATAAGAATCATAAAAACATGGACCATAAGAGTGTTATCATTGTTGCAAGGTCATCAATGGGTTTCGTCCATTTCCATAAAAATTTGTGGAGTTCCATGCTTGTGGAATAATGTGATATCATTATAGGTTCTGAAGGATCCTACAATAGAAAATCAAAGGTAGCGAATTAGGCCATGTACCTGATTTTGGAAAAACTTGAGCTACACTCAACATTCTAGTGTCTAGAGTAGCATTGGTTATATAGGCTTCTAAAATGGATGTGTTAAAAATTTTACAGATAAATTGTATCACATAAAAGGATACTCTCATTAGAGTAAGAGTAGATCCTAATATTTTGGGGGGATTCAGGAGAACTATACACTGCATAATCTGGTTAGGATGGTGGTAGGACCTTATATTACCATATGTACAATTATTATAAAATATAACCTCTATTATTTATTTATTTATGTTGGAACATTAAATTTATTTATATTTTTCAATTTTCAATGGTTTTGTCTTGTTTGTGGAGACAAAATATAGTGTTATTATAATTAATATAACATATGGAGCGTGGTTAGTGGATGTTAAATGTGGATATGATAATTGTCCTGAAATTAGTAGTGACCATTCCCATAGGGATCTTTTTGTGTGGAATATGAAACTCTATGATCTAGAAACAAGTTTTTGATTTCTAGTTCATTGTTAATATTTGATTGATTAATATAATTGGACAGCTAACATGAAATACCTATATGTTTTAGTTACACTCACCAGGGGAATATGACTATTATGGTTGTCATTATAGAATAATTTAGTGATGATTGAATTGTATCATGAATCATATAGTGGGGAATGTTATCAATTATGGAGGAATATAAAGGATACATTTCTCCTATGATATATCACCTTCCAATTTTTATTAATGAAGAGTAATAAGGATTACCACATGAGTTGGGGATAGATTTCATAATTTAATTGGTGTTGGGAGCAAAAATAGTAAATATTGTTACATTTATAATGGAACAAGTAATGAATTGTGAGTTCAATTTACATGTTTATGTTTTGGAATTAAAGTGTTTCATATAGATTATTATATCTCAATGGGTCTCACCAGTGCTTTTCTCAATGAAGACTGATAATACATTGTGCATATGTGTGTATTAATGAAGATTAATATAGATGATGGTTATGATTCAATATAACTTATTATGAGTTTATAATCATGTATATAAAATGAGATGCTCAAGGATTATATATATTATCTAATTGAGGTTAGGATGCCATTAGTTGGGGGTGAGACCATCAGACATACCTCAAAAATCATTTAACAGTACTTGTGGATTGTATGTGTTTCTGGTGATGTTTTTTAGTATAATAAACACATTGGATGTATTATCGGAAATGATGAATCAAATCATTCATCCATTCTTGGTTCATTTTGTAGAAATTTATTGTGGATTATATAATATTGTACTCCCAATATATAATTGAACATTCCCAACATCATGACATCATCATCAGTATATTAAGAGAGAATAAACTTTTCCCTAGTCTATCTAAATGATGTTTCATGATTAATATGTTTGACTTCACAAGATATGAAATCTCATAGGATGGAGTGTTAGTAGACCTAGATATGGTTTTTACCTAATAATATTTATAACTAAAAAATAATGACATTGATATTTAATGAATTATCAGTTTAATTGGATATTATGTGTATTTCACTAAGGACTTCAACAATTTCATATCACTTATCTATCGGATAACTTTAAAGGGGTAATTATTTATTGGATACGTAGTTTTGATGACATTTTCATGAGTTTTGGAATTAGTTGACATCAATATATATCCCCATTAAATTAATTCTGGATAAATTCTATATTCTTTACATAGATGCATCCAAAGTCAGACTCGGGGCAATTCTGATGAAGTGGGATCAAGTGGTTACATATTACTCTTGAAAAATAATACTAAATGAGTGGAATTATCATAATAATTATATAGAGTTATATATGGTATTATACATGTTGGGATGTTGGAGGCTACAATTTTTTTTAAGAGATTTTAGTTATACAAGGACAATAATAACTTTACGTACTTTTCTTAGTCAGATCAAATGAATTTCATTATAAGGTAGATCAAGTATCTTATTTATTTTTATATCAATTTGGGATACAATCATTGAATGTGAAAAATATTGATTTATTCCATGATATAGAATACACAGAAAAATGTAGTACGATAGTCATGTAATTAGTAGTTTCTGATATCAGTCTTTTGAGTTATATATATTGTATGTCCATAATTTCAAGGATGATTATATTTGACTTGAACATGTTTTATACCCATTATCCTATGTATGATCAAGAAATAGTTGACATATTATCCAAATGTATTATCATTAAGGGAAAGATTAAATAGTGTAGATCCACCATTAGGAAGGACTCTTGGTATAAATGAAAGATTTAATAACTACAGATGATTTTGGGTTTCTATAGGTTTATAAGATGTGTTGATAATTAAATTTCATGATCCAACATGGGAGATGCATACTGGTGTGACAATGATGTATCACAATCTTCATAGTTAGTACTATTTTCATATAATAGAGATTGAAATAATTGGTTTTATATAGATCTATTTCAATTATGGGTTGGTAAATGTGTAACATAATATGCATGTTAGGTTATTGATTCCTTCTCCCACCTTAATTTGGATGGTGGGTGAATTCATTGGGGATTTCATGATTGTGTTACCAAGGACACGTCACAAGAATGAGGTAGTATGGGAGATAATAGATGGGTTTTTAATGTAATTATCTTATTTATAATTAAGTTTACTTCCTCAAAATATGATATTGGTGATCCTTATGTGAATGAGATAGTTTGAAATAACAATGTTCTGATGTTAATCAATTCAGATCTAGATCCTCATTTATTGTCTGTATTTTTATGTTGGTAATCAGAAGAAACTTGAATCCCAACTCCACATTTGTAAAACATATGAACCATTTATTGTTGACCAAAATGAATAGACAATATATATTTTAGAGGATATGTTTTGATAATATATTCCAGATTCAAATGGTTCTTGTGAGTAATATATAGAAAATAATAAAGTTATCATATATTAAAAGCATTGAATAATCCACACAATTTGATCCTTTTAAGGTTTTCTATGGAATTAAGTCTCATTTACCTCTTTTCTAGTTAAAGATTGGTATGATAGTGCTAATTGGACATAGTCTAATATTAGAGACACTTAAGTAGGTGCAATTTATCAGAAATCAATTAATGAATTATCATTATGTAATTAAATTTATAATAACCATTAGAGATGATATTGGGAGTCCTAATTCCATCCTCGGTGTTTTAATTGGGTGTTTATTGGGCTATTGTCGTTCCTTATCAGAATATAGGGGAATCTGGAATACACATTTATTGTTCTATTTGATATAATGAGGATGGTATTTTGAGTGTAATTTTTTGGTTTTCCGTATATTTTCAACACCTTGCATAATATTCTCTATATATCGCATCATTGAAGATATAATCATGACTCATATAATGTGATATATATTAATGATGTATATATGGATATTGAGGAATACTTTAAGGAGAATCATTTTCTTATTGTGGGCTATAGTGATAAAACTCTCTTAGAGAAGACCATACCACTAGAGAGAGTAGGTTGGAACAATCTTTGTGTATAATTGGAGACCTGGGAGAGGGAGATTGATTGTGGACCTATTGGATATGATAGTATGACGATACCCTATTGTGATTATTAGTGTATCTTGTAGGGGATCTATTATAAGAAGGGGTTGTAATAAGGCACGCTTTTTTCTAGGTACATATCTATTTTATATTTTTGGAAAAAAATTAAACTAAAACATATTATGGAGGTATTAACTGTAAATTATGTGTAATAAGAAGAATATTGGTTTCTAGATATATACAGAAATTCATTTCAAATGATATGTTCATGAAATGATTTTTTTCTATCACTATGAATCCATGAATGTTGCGAAGGGTTTCAATATAAGCTTGAAATCATAAATTCATAAGGTGTGATGGATTAATGATTTGAAATCAATTTCATAATGATATTTAATATGAAGAGAAATATTTCTCATAATATATGTGACATGAGGATTCTATTATTTACATTCCAAATTCCCCTGGTGAAGTTTATTCCTATGGATTTATAAATTTAAATTAATTAATATTGACAGAGAATTTTCCCTTTTCCACTTTTTTGATACCAATGATGGATGACATAAAAAATCAATTTCAACCTATAATCAATAACACATTTATTTTAGGTCATTCGGACATGGATATAAAAATTCATCCTTTATATAATTCTTTATTTTTTTGATTTAATGTTAACATAAACCCTGAATACATAGTATAGTGTATGTGAAGATGATTTCATCTTTGTATACTAGTTATTGTCAAAATATTGTCTTATATTTAGGTGGATAGTCTTGAAAAATTCAAAGAATGTATATTTTCTATACATGGTATATGAAATTCATTTCATTTTACAAGAATTCAATTCATGCAATAAAATTATTTAATCCATTAAATTCCTTGAATAAGATAAACTTTCATAGACTATACAAGGATACCATGGGATATATTTTCACTTTGACAATGAATTTTTTTTTTCAGGTGATAGGTTATAAAAAATATAATAATGCGTTTTTGATTTGATAATTTAATAATTGGATTAATAATGTTTTTTTATATTTCTAAATGATATTGCATGGTTAATGAAATGAGATAATGGGGAAAAATTCATGTTTTTTTAGGATTCATACTATCATTGTAGAATCTAACAATTAATAATGTATTCCTAGTTAGAAGATTGAGATTAAATTACCAAATTGAAATTTAAAATGTATTTGATGATATGTATACAAAGTTTTTAGGAAAATATTATTTCTAATAGGACACCAATTGGATATGAAAATATCCTCATGATACACAGATATGGTGGTTAATCCTATCATTATTGTACCCACCACTTGAGAATATATTCTCACATTGTAAAATGCACATGAGAATTTATAAGAGACTCTAGAATGTGAATAATTATAGAGCTGTGTATAAGATGGTAATTTTTTCACTCAGTATGACACTACACATGGGGAATACATTATCGACTCTAACCGATGGATTCACATGGAGACTTGTTTTTCATATTAGGATATGGTAGTGGAGATAATTCATGATTTGGGGGTAAAATGTTCGAATGACACATCAGTAATAGATATAATCTTGGTTTGGATGGCCCTGAGTGAAAACTCAAAATATAAGGCTCAAATATTTAATTTTATTTCCTATATTAATTCCTTAATTCATACCATAATTCAATCACTTTATTTAATGAACTTATTTTTTTGACATTGTGATTTCAAATAAATATGTTTAACTTACACCCAATTCATGAATTTTTTTTGTACATGGATTGACTTCATAGATGCATTTTTTGGATAATGGAAAGGAAGCATGTAGTAGATTATTTGACACTCTATGTGTGGATCCATTGTAATATGGCTTAAGTGGGGTTCATTAGTAGGATATTTGGATTCATTATGTCATTCTATTTTGTTTCTTATAAATATGACATTCTATATTTCATTTAGTTACATTTATCTTAAAAATACAAGGTTTATTATTTTTCATTTTTTATATATCCATTGTTTTTATAATTGTTTCCTATGTAATTACTCATATTTTTTCTTCTATTTCTATTATAATATTATATTAATATAATCTAATATTTCATATATATTTATTGGGGGTATATAATCCCCATCACGTTCCCTATACCCCAACATCTAGTATGTAAACTCTAGTGTATGATGAGGTGAGTCTAACGCCACATAACACCCTTAACACTGTCACATGGTAGTGTTTTGGGATAAAGATATTATAGAGTAATTAATTTTTTTAAAAGTTTATTATAATCTAATATTGTTATCGAATAAGTTATAATTTTAATCATATAAGTATTTTATAGTGTTTGTATATAATAAATTAATATTATGAAATAAAATTGAATACATGTAAATGATTTTTACTCTATTCATTTCAAAATCTTTTCCATTTAAATTAAGATTACATCAGTTACTCTATAAATTAAAAAATTCCCTATAAAATGATTCAATAACTATAAATTTGTCATCCAAATAATTTTATAATACCTCTAAATGAATATTCAGAAAAATTCAAAATTTATTAACATTAATCATTTCTTTAACCAACCACTTCATAGAATGAAAAAAATAAAATATATCTAGAAATATAATTTTATGACTTTCTCTAATATTGGTTTTTACTTAATCCTTACGTCCATTTCATGAGGGTAAATACATTTTGTTGACTAAAAATCAACACACCATAAACTCCTTATATTATTTATCTACAAATTCTGAGAATTATTTCCCAATTTTAAATTGAATATATCCCATTCAATTATTATCATATCTTCTACTAAACCAAATACCCATTAAATGAAAATAATAATAAAATATGTATTGGATTTATAGGATATTGTTTTAGGTAATATAAGTATTGGTTATGCATATGATACAAATATAATAATTATATATACTAAAACATTACATAATGAAGTTCACTATTATCATCAATATGCCAATAAGTGTGATAATTTCAAAATAATGTATTTTAAAAATGTATAATTGAAATAATTTAGAAAAAGTATTCATAAATGGAAAACATCTTTAACTGATTTCATAATCTTAGTCTACATAACTATAAATAGAATGCTATAATATTTATTCATTTTATTTATTGTCGCATAGTATTAATAAACAACAATTTCAGAGATAACTCATTTTGATGTTGATTCTCATAAATGTATTATTAAATATATTATTATATTCGTAATCATTATTCTTCGTTAGAGTTTGTTTGGGAGTCCTATTTCACTGTACAGTTTTTTCAACTAAAAACCCCACTTAAAAAAAATAATTAATATTTTCAAGTATTAAAGATATGTTTAGAAATATTAATTATATATTATTACCAATAAAATGTTTCTTATATTGGTAGTAACATTTACCCATATCTCAATTAATTCATTATGTAAATTAATTTGTTGTATTATTATTCATATTAAAAATAAATATGCGGGGACTAGAGAATCCAACTAGTTAATATTATTATAATGGTTTTCTTGAATTCTATAGGATATCATATACTACCCATCAATCTAGGTATTTTATAATTCCTTTATAGATACATATTATTTATTCATCCCACTAAAGCACTACTCATTATTTTAGGATTATTGTGAACAATTTAATTTTCCATATATATTACAAGGCATCGTCAACACTCATAATTGTATTAAATGTGAATTACATAATTATTCATCCCACACAAAAATTTTTTCTATATGTGTACACTAACAAATATCATATATATACATATTTAATATTCTACCTTTATCAGTATTCATCGTTTTCTATTCAAAAATATATTAATATTTTTAATTTTTTTTTGATATTACTCACCAATAATAACGTTAGTGTACTTATTTAAATTATTTAATAGGTATATTTTTAATCTATTATGTTATTTTTTTATTATTTTCATGGTATTATTACCCTAGATAAAACATAAAATAAATGGTTCTTATTATAATTAAAATAATATTTAATATTTATTCCTCTATACCTATATGGAAATTTTGGGGATTATATCTTAATACTTGTTATGTTTAATTATTAGAAAATTTTTTTTATCATTTAAATAGTATTTCATTCATGTTGTACCCAATTTAGTCATTTTAGTCTTCTTTTTCATTAATTAAATTGAATCAATACAAAATTATTAACCATATAATAGTTTTTGAATTTTAATTTTTATTCATATATATATATATATAGTTAAAATATATCATTTGAAATGAGTTTTTTATTCGCCAACTTCATATTTGTCTCCAATTAACAATAAAAAATATTTTATTAATATTTTATTTTTTATTTAACTTGTTGGTTTCTTTTCTACATGTTTAATAAATTTTTGTGATAAAAGTAAATTATATTTACATGAATGAAATCTAATTTAATATATATATATAAAATTTAAAAAAATCATACTATATTTTATATCATATTAGTAGAATTATTATTTTTAGATAACTTCTATTCAATATTTTATAATAAATAATATTTTCAAATATAAAGAAATTTATATGATTAAAAAGTAGTCAAAAAATTTCATTATGTTTATATAAATTATCATTATATTTTGGAATTTATTTTATTGGAAATTCATAACCACTACCTTTTTGTATAATCATATCTTCATTAATCCCCTAAATATAAAATAAAAAAAATTCAGCAATATAATTTTTTTGAAATCTAATATTAATTTCCAATTATTTTAAAATTAACTAATCATATGTCATTTGAATAGTCTGGTATATTAGTTTTAAATCCATTATTATTATATATATAATTATTATATTTTAATGATGTAATTGATTTCTCTAATAACATTTAATTTTGATCAATATCTTCCTGAAAAGATCAAACTCATAGTGTAACATCCACACATTAAGTAAATTAAAACTCAATTTTTGTATTCTCTGTATATAATGTATTTGGATTATTTTTAAAGATATTTTTAGGAGTTTTGGAATATTTTTTTGGTTTTCTAGGGGTAAATTAATTTATCATGATTTCTGGAAATCATACAATTCATCACGGGGGTACTGTTAGACTAAAATAGTGGGAAGTGGCTCGGTGCATAGTTTGGCCAAACCGTGCATCCATCCAGGAGAAACCATGTGATGTTGGATAGAGTTTATTTACATGTTTGGAACATGTTTTGAATAATTTTGTGTTCCAAGGGTGAGAGGGGTGGATGGAGGTCGTGGTATGCACTTTCATAAGGCCCAGTTTTCCGAGATGTGTACCAAATATGTGATCCCTTAAAAACAAGATAAAAAATAATGGATCTAACATATTATATGCTACTTCTACCTCATATCCCGTTATTATAACAGTAAAAAATTATAATCCTTTAAATTATAGGATAGACCCCTCATTTTAATCGGATATCAATCCGCTAATTAATTTAACAATTTTGTAGGTAAAAATTCCTAGGTAAGTAATGTTTCTTGTAAGTTTTACAAATATTTATAATTCCTTCCACTATTAAAATAATTGATATGATTAATTGTGGATATATGAATGTTTATTTATTATGATGATGTCACGATATGGTTGTTTTGATGATATGAATCAATATCTAAGATATTTTAATGGAGTTCAAAGATGATTTTTTTTTTGTTTTTTCTGTAATTCATCATTTTAGCCATAGTTGTGAGGTAGGTGGATTCATTATTGACTCCTCAAAGTTGGAAAAAATTATATTTTTTCAAATTAATTGAATTTATTTGATTTAATTATTAAATTTATTTGTAAATATTGATAGGAACAATCTTTAGTGACTATGTTTGAAATTTTGTAAATTGGTTTTTTTAAATGAGCATTGTTTCATGATTTTAATATAGAAATTTTCAAATATGGTTTTGTATTAATTCATCAAAATTGTTTTTTTGAAATGATTTAAATAAAATAACTATTTTAATGAAATTCATAATCATGGTTTTTTTGGTATAAAATTTAGTTTCCTAGGTTGGTGTGTCCATTTTAATTAATTTTACCCTACATAAGTGGCATGTTACATAGGATAAATTGTTATAAAATTACCTTATTAATACATAAAACAACAATAAGAGACTGATAATGAGTTTATAACTTTCACCTGGGCATAAATTGGCGGGTTTTCATAGTTTTGGAATTATTTAACAAATTTTCAAAATTTATAAGAGAATTTCTTTTAAGGATTGATTTGGTTTATTTCATTAGAAATTTTTTGATTTTGAAAATTATTTTTGTGATGATATAATCATTATTAATTTTTTATATAATATTTTATACACATTTTTTCAACTTTTGTTATCCCATTGGAGTGATTTGGGGGTTTTTTTTCAGAAATACTATTGTGTTTTATATTCACCTAATGCATGGGTATATTGGATAATATTTTGATATTGTATATTGAGTCATATGTTAATGAATGTTATCCCATTTAATTAGTGATGTGTTATGATGCCTTTGGCATGGATTGTGGAGTTTAATCATTGGATATTTTTGGATATGTTGAGTTCATGTCAATTATATCTTTGGAATTTTTGATTGTGTATTCTTTTAGTTTCCACATTTCACTATGATATTGTTGTTCTTTATTGTTTCATTGATTATAATTTTGAGATTTATTAAATAGTATTCATGAATGATATAGTGATTCTTTTATTATTATTAAATCATTTTGTTATTGATCTATAAATGAAAAATCATCCCCTAACTATTTATGAGCACCATATAACTGTTTTATATATTTGGTATGTGACCTAAGGCCTACTAGTATCCTCGAACTCTTTTAAAGACAATGGGTGATGGGTGGGATGTTACAAATGGTATCAATTTTATCAATCATGGAGTTGGAATTATTTTTAGATAATTATTAAATTAAACTAGTATTAAGGATTAGGATCATCGGAGCATGAAATATTGAGAATAAAGAGGTATCAATAACCATTTTTTGGTTAACATCAAGTCAATAAAGAGTTTTGTACATAATTGTTTTAAGGAACTTCTAGGATTTGTAAAGTATGAAAAACTAGTTTATCGAATGAGATGATTATAAAATTAATTGATAAAAATGAATTATCACAACGAGTCAACAAATCATTTGCAGTTATCATTTCTAATTTTTTTAAATGCTTTAGCTTTTGATTTTTTTTGAGATTTAATCTATTTTCAAATGAATGGAAGACTTTTCCAAAATTGTTTGAATGTGGAATAATGTGGAATTATGTAATGTTGTATTGTTACATGTGTGATTTGGTAAATTTTAAAATTTTTAATCCTTCATTTTTCAAATTATTGAGACTAAATGTAAATTTTTGCAATCATAAAAGTGAACTTGTCAGTCTGTATAGATACAATTCAGTAGAAAAATTGAAAATTTTGATACACATCATACATAGAAAAACCAAAACATGTTTATATGTATTATATTGAAATTTTATTTCATGTATTGAGGTAAAAAAATTTGAACCTTGGATTTTTTATCATTCTGTTTAGTATCAAAAGAAGAATTCACCAATCATTCAAGGTAATTGAGAACGAGACATGGATGATGTGTTGTTGAATATGAATA
This sequence comes from Viscum album, assembly GCA_963277665.1. Lineage (NCBI taxonomy): Eukaryota > Viridiplantae > Streptophyta > Magnoliopsida > Santalales > Viscaceae > Viscum > Viscum album. The sequence continues at coordinate 2,101,012,275 of OY728128.1, read as the reverse complement.
TTTGAATCTTCAATTTCATTAAAAGACCATCTTATATGAATTTAAATATAGCACTATACATTTTGGAGGATCCATCACACCAATGGGGGGTTTATTAATCCCAGATAAATTTGAACTGGTCATTTTGTGGTAGGATTTTGAATTATTTTCATCAAAAAATTATATAATCACATGTTAATGATTTCTAAAACAAAATAAATTCTTATCATGAAGATGAAGAATCAATTAATGTTAAATTATTCTAAAAATTCATGAATTTGGTTCACCTCTCATCAAATAGTTCCACAAATGTGTCCTTGAAGGCCCATGTTTTTATTCAGGGTAGAGTCTAGAGGTCTGATCTAAAATTTGGATTAATTTTATATTGTATTATATATAGGTGATTAAAAGGGAAATTAAAATAGAAAGACGCATCTCATGAAATTTTAGTTGATTATGCATGTTAATTCTTCTGGGAAATGTTGGGACCCCTAATTATGGGAATAAGTGGAAGAGGGAAACCTATTATCCTTATAGTGGAATGACACAAAATCATATGGATAGATAAATTAATCTTCATCCAAAACTAATAAAAAATATATGATGTTTTTAATGTGGGGATTTTGATCACATGAAGTGAGATTGTGTGGAACTATCTATTGATTTTTAAAAATTGAAATTAAATAGGGAATCATCATTTTTATTATTGAAATGGTCTATGGTCAGGTTCTTAGAAAATATTTCTAGTTCTTTTACATCGTATGTTTTTATGGAATGATGGAAGGTTAATTATTCTCATAATTAGAGAAATGGAAGCCTTGTTATGTACATGAATATTATTAATCCTCCACCAAAGATATATCTACATGGTAATGAATACAAAATTTCAATGGCTAATCAACTATATGGATATTAAATTTTTTATTTTGGATAATCAATCTGAATCGTCTATAGTTATTGGTATGATTATATTTATTACTAATAAAAATTATGATTTCTTTGATATGGTTGAGTCCCAATAATTTATTGTGTCTCATGCTGTTGATGTTCTAGATTTATAGAAAGAGAATATTCATTATATTTAGAATCATCAAACACCTCATTTATAAAGGGAACATTGAGCTTTTATATGAAAATCGTGTTCTATAACTATTTATGGAGATTAAATGATTTGTTATTTCTCTATAAATAATATACACTTCCTTAATATAATATTTGGTATGGATTTGTTAACTATGCTCCAATTTTATATCCACTGTTATACCAAAAGAGATGATATTACAATGGAGGATGGTGTCGATCATCTCATTAGATGATACCTGAATGTATCATATGGTTAAATTCGATTTTTTAATCTATAAGATTAATATGTATATTATATATTGGTATCCATGACTTTCACATCAATTGATGATATCTATAATGATGGTTTTCTAACAACTACTGATAAGTTTTAAGTAGTTTTTCTTGAGAAAAGTCCAATGGTTATAACACACAAGAGAAATAGAGTTGAAAATTGATCTCTTAAAAGATACTCGTCCTATATGACATCCATCATATCAGATGAAACAAAAATTATTAATGGAATTGAATATAATGTTGGAAGAGTTGGACTGTAATTGTTATATTCATCCTACAATATCTACCTCACCAGTACTATTTTTTATTTTGAAAATGGTAGATACAACTCTTCATATTTTTTTATAATCATAATCTCTTCCAATTTATGATATTGATTAGATATCCATTTAAATAGGATTATGATATATTCAATAAATTGAGTGCAGAAAATTGTGTTTATAAATGTTATTGGCACCAAGGATATCAATAATTTGGGGTTTGAATGTAGGACATTCTGAATATATCATTCAATATTAGATATGGCCATTATGATTATTTGGTAATGTCATAAAATATTAAAAATTTACGTGAGGTATTTATGGAATTGACACATCTGATATTATAATGCTATATGTATGATTTACTTTTTGTGTTTCAGGATTACATATTTGGGTATTTGTGGATAAGGGATGATCCTGAGAAACCTTTGGTGTTAATGTTTGGTATATTTCAGGATCATTGTCTCTATGAAAAAATGTTCAAATTTTAATTTTGGATACAAGAGGAGTTATTACTTGGCCATTTTATCTTAAAAATAATGTTTCTTTGGATATTGTTAAAAATAGACATTGTGTTCCGATGTAAACGTCCAATGAATGCCTTTTAGATACACATACTCATTGTTTTGATTGGAATTTATTGAAATTATTTCTTAATTTTTATCAATAGTATCACCATGGTAGATTTTACATGGTAGAATATTCCATTCCAATGTTATGATTGATTCCATTTATATCATAGGTAGAAAAAATTTATCCTCAAATCATAAAAAATCCTGATATTTCAAGACTCATAACATAGTTCTATTGTGTATTTTGATGCGTTGTGATTGGGTTTGTGATGTGTTCTTTTAAAAGAATATCATGTTGTTACTCAGGGATCATGATAGTTACATTTGATTGAAAACAACTACTAATACAATAATTGGGAATAATTTAATGTATTCTTTGATTTGAAAAAGGGGAATCATTTCCTCTTTGGTGATAATATTATATTTTTTATGGATCATAATTCCAGGTGATACATTTTATCACAATTTGATTCCATTTTCTGATAATGATGTTGAATGTATTGGATTCAAATGATCTTCTTCTTCTTGACTTATACATTGTGAAAATTAAATTTGTAGGTAGATTAATTAAATAAAATTTCATATTCTATGTTGGGGAAATAATATTTAGATCAAGGGGAACTACAATCAGTGATATCCAACATGCACTTGGACAGTAATGATTGAGGTAGTGTTGTAGTTTACCTTCCATTAAATTTTTCCCATAATTTGGTTGAGAATGTTATAGAGTTAGAAAAATATATCTCAGAATCTATTTCTATTATATAAAAACCCAATTGTGTGGAGATAAATGATGAATGAAATCTATATTTGAGTTAACTGTTTTGGATTTATGAACGAATGGTCATACCTATGAATTTTTAGGAAAAACTTCTTAATGGTTTCCACCATTATGTATCAACTATTCATCATGTAATAAAAATGATGTACAAGTAATTAAAGTATTTTTTTTAGTTTTGAATGAAACGAATAGATGATGAGTTTATTATGATATTACACACTTTTTAGTAGGTAAATGATGATCCACAGTGGCGAGTTGCTCTACTTTAGACATTATTTATTCAAATTTGGATGTGGGTACAGATATCCATGAATTTTCTGATAGGTATTTGAAAAATTATTTGGAAAAAGATTCATTATGAGGGATAGGTGATCATCTAATGATGTCATCCATTTTTAATATCCATTCATTAATTTCATTCAGTAGAGGAATTTTCAAGAATATATATATGAGAAGTTGTAAAGAGTTATAGTGTAAAAATTTATATGGTAATATATAGGGTACATATGTTTTCATATTGTTTTTATAAATAAATAAAGAAATACCTTTTGAATTGTATGACTATGATCATGTCCTATCATTTTTATATTGTAGGATTATCCAAAATAATGGAACAAATATTAGAAAATATTCTTCTAGACTGTGTATTAGATTTATGGGGCTCAGGGGTTGAGCGCAAGCTATTAGTGGTGTTCTTGGAGTGAAACAATTTTTGGGAATTCCCACATATAGATCATTTTACTAATTATATTTGAATACCTATTAATATACACATTTTAGGGTGGAAATATGTGAGAATTTATTGGTTGACCAAGGCTTATTGAAGTGATAAAAGAGAAGATTCGGTTGATCCGAATTAGGAAGGATATTAATTAGAGTTGTTAGACATAATTTGTAGATCATTTTTATGGTCATTGTCATTTGGGGTGAGTGATTATGTGTTCTTGAGAATCAGTACAAGTATTTATTATCATCATTTTAGAAATTATGTAATGTTATTTCCTCAATACATAGGTATTTTTGAAATACAGTAATGGGATGGGGATTCAGAACAGTGGGTAAATATTACACCATGGTTAAGTTCAATTTATAATGTGTTTCCTCTATCACAATTATAAAAATAACATCCTAGTCTAGGACATGTGATTTTATGACATCATGTTTACCTAAGGCCAGATGTAATGCTGGTCCATGTGCCAATTCAGGTTTTAAATTGGATGGATAAAGTATTTCATGAGTAAAAAATCACTCCAGTAATGTTTTTTGGAAACATGGTCGATTTCATGATGAAACATGGGATACCATTAAGGTAATATTTGAGTAATTTACTAGACTTCATCGCCCAAAATTGTTATTTTCAACATTCTGTTGATAGAAAGATCAATGTTGGGTAGAATTTTGCACCCCATATTTTAGGTAAATAACCCTTTATTTATATTTTTTAGTAGATAATTTATTCGAGTCAATTACATATAGGTTTGAAAGAGTTTTTGAAATTTTTATGTATTTTCCTGAGGACCATGGTATAATTATGGTTAATATAAACCATAACGAGACTATCAAAAAATTGTGGGACTAAAATTATGGGTACTAATTTGGACGATTTTTTATCCAAGTTGTGCGCCTTTATAGTAGAAACCATGTGATGATGGATCAGTTGTTTTTTCATGGTTTGTGAATATATTGTCTAACCAGGAGATCAAATTGTGCCTTGTGTATTTGTAGTTAGTGGCTAGTGAGATATTAGAAAAAAAATCTTATCTATGTCCCTCAATTGTGCATAATTAAAAAAAAGATCCCAAATATTTTGTTCTGACTTGGTTTACTCTATTAATTACATATTTATACTTTACATAATCCCTAACACAAATTAACCTCCATCCAAAGGCTATAGAGATCCTTGATCTTGATATGTGAGTGATATTTTTCCAAATTTATGTGCATTAGATTCGTATAATCCTTATTAATCACTTGTTCACAGTAGTTTTCCTTGTTTTATATCTTACATAATATAATGGAGTCATGGATCTAATATTTATATGGTATATACTTGTTAAGTAATGACAATAGTTTTTTGATATAGTTGTATATATTATAGGTAAAATGATCTAATACGAATTATTATAGTTTCAATATATATTTTAGGTGATTTGGGTGTTTTTTAGTTTTTTTCGGTCTTGTCAGGTAGAGGGATTCAATCATGACATGTCTAAGATGTATCATAGAGAATTATTTTTAAGATGATTAATTTTTGGCATTTAATTGTGTAATTGAAATGAAAATAGAGGTTTAAACATTCATTAGTGATGTTTTGTGAATGTCTATGAATTTTTTGTTTGTGAAATGTGAATTTTTTTTAATGATTTTAAAATAAAAATTTAATAATAATCATCTTTATTGCTTATTTTAATTTTATACATTTTAAAGATATTCCATAGCATGTTTTTATTCGAAAGGAATTTTGTTTATATGGTTGTAATGTGTCATTTTAATTATCATTTCTTTGTGGAACAAGGATTTTTAAGTCGGGAACAAGGTATTTGGATTCCATATGACAATGTGGTTATTCAATGAGATATCACTCATGATTATGGAACTATCACATTGGAATGTATATATGGTTTTTTTATTTTTGGAACCATGTAATGGATAAGTCGTATGTATTTTAGAAATGGTTATAATAGTTTTATAGATTAATTATATGGAATGATGGTTGGTTTTCAAAATGGGTTGGATTTGATATAAATTGTTTTAAATTATTTTTTATAATATAAAATTATATATATGATAACATGTTCTAACCTAGTAGAATGAATTTTGAAGTCATTTGGGAAATACTACTGAGTTTTGTAATCACCCCATCAAGGGTAATTTAGGGAGTTTCAATATATTTAATATCCAAACACATATTAGTACATGTTATCTAATATCATTGGATATTTATCATGATTATTGGGGATGGGTTTGTGCATTTTGATCTTGGGGTATATTGGAAGTTATGTCGTTTATAACTGTGGTGTAATTAGAGTTTTTGAGTTATCATTGGTTTAGTTTAAACTCTATACACTAATATAGTTTTTCTTTATTAATTAATTAGATATAAATTTGTGTCGTATAGAATTTTACTAATTCATCATACAATGTCTGTTTTTAATATTTATATAATTTGGTTGATTATCATTAAATAAAATTCCATCCCTCAACTACTTGTAAAACCATTATGATTTATTTTTAGTCTTTGGTGTCTTGGGGATGTCCCCCCAACCTAGTATCACCATATACCTCTTCCCAAATCAATTATTGAGTGGTGGGATATTACACCTAGAATCCAATATTATTTTCATGTTATTTAATGTTAAATAACACTCTACTTATAGAGCATTAATATTTAAATATTTTATGAGGATGATATATTATTATACATTTTTCATAGTTATGCGATCATGAATTCAATATTACATAATAATTATTCATCACATCAATTTATCCTTTCAATAACTTTATTTTTACATATTTATCAAATAAAATAACCCAAAATGGGATGAATGACATATTTTACCTCAAATTTACCCTTCATGATGTCCATTACATTAATGTGAAATTATTTTAAAAAAAAATTAAATTCATGTAATTACTATATCGAATTTATGTTTATTTCATATATAAATTTATATCACAATTATGAACAAAATAAGATTTACAAATATATTTGATATTATTTAGGTCCATACGTAGTGATATTATTTTTGTTTAATTTTTTCGTTCTTTAACTTTTACATATGAAAACATTTTCATTGTTTATTATTTATTTCATTACCAATAAATGAAAACACCTTTTATTAATAGTGTGATTACAGTATCTCTTTGGACAACATATTTAATTTTTTTATCATAACCATAAGATAATTGAAGATTATAAAAATTGGCCCCACGTTTTTTATCTCAAATTTAGATTGTTAAAGATTTAATTCATTTTCATTGTGTTTTATATCATTTTTTTATTCTAACCTAGAAGATATATTTTTTCATGAACAATGAAACATTTATAAATTAACCATTAAATTTAATTTATTAAATGTAAATATGGATTTCTACTACGAAACATTGAAAATTAGTAGAAAAAATTTTGATGTTCAAAATATGTAATAATGGATGATATAAAGTAAATCTAATATTATGAATTCTCTTGTGAAGGATATTATAAAGCTTGATGAAACATAATATAATAGAAGAATAGAATTGGGTAAATTAAATTACAAATATAATAGGTTTTTTTAAAAAAAATGCCTTTATAATTTTTATCCATACACATAAATAATTGGGGAATTCCATATTACTATATTTAATAATTCAATTAATAAACCAATTTACATTCATTTTAAATTTTCTTTTCACATATCGATAAAAATAAAGAGAACAACATATTTAATAGAAATGAAAACATAATAATATTAAGAGGTCATATTACACCATGGAGATGAAAGTATAAGTGTGTTGAGTAGTTTATAGCATCCTTTCATAGACGGATTTATTCACAACTTGTGATATTATTTTTCACGTTCGCTCCCCAGAAATTATCAGAACTGATATACGCATTAAGGATTTTCTAAATTCATCCAATGTATCACCATTTACAATTGTTTTTGGCTTAAAAATCCTCACCATAATGTGGAATTATTATCCTATGATAAAAAATGATATCATTATAAAAAATATTTAAATAATACACAAAATATGAACCATAATTAATATGATTAAAAACAATGACTTGGGAATATTAGTTTTGTCATTGAATCGGTGTATATAAATTCAAATAATAAGAAAAATCGTTTCTTAATCAATTAAACATTATATTTAAATTAGTTTTATTTTTCTATAATTTATGTTATTATATTAACTATATGAGTCATCAATATATCACCCTATCTCATTTATATAAGGATAATAAATTTATTTGGTTCACCCTAGGTAAATTTCTAATTGTTATATACTTTGACATTGAAAATATAATTATTTATTACATATTTTAAATATTTCCTCCAAAATAGTGATCATTCATAATTGATTTCTTCTTTAAATTCTTATATTATATTGAAATAAAATATAGATTTACAATTTGAGTTTTATCTAAATATATTTAAATTTAAAATTTATTTCACTGTAATTACATTAAAGGGTTTCATATGACCAATCATATATGAAAGATAATCTATAGACCCCCTTAATAGTGACCAAAAAACCAACTTCATTTGTCTACATGAAAGTTTATGAAATTCCTAAATAGTAGTTCACTAATGATTATATTAAGGGAAATTTTATGAAAAAATATCTGGATTGAAAGTTTAAAATTTACATTTATGTTATAAAAAACAAAAAAAATAGATACTTTTTGTATATTCTAACAAAAAATCACCTAATGTATATAACATTGAGCTCCATTTGAATTCTTTTAATAATTCCATGTCAATGCTTATTTTATATTTCCCCTTAAAATTCATATTATAGATCTTCATGATATTTTCTATCACCTTACTACATTGTGTTCTATGAGAAGAATGTAATTATATATAGTATTATATAAAATATATATCCCAATGATTCCAATACCCTATAAAAATATATTATCTTGGTAATTTTATTTGTAATAGTAATCCATCTATAAATGTTTTAAAGTCCGAATTATTTTTAAAATCATGAAAATTGTCATATTATGATATAAAATTGTTTCTTTATAAGATACAGATTAAATTTTTTCATATATTATCATACAATCAGGATTAATTTTCAATTATCCATTACCCAAAAATTATTCAGTAAAAATTAGGTTTTGTGGTATTAAAAACCCTTAGTTTAATATAAATGTACTATTTAAGGACAAATCCATCTTCTATTTCATAAAATTTAATAATATTATATTTTGAGATAACGATAATTAGAAAATGATAATATTGTTATTAACATTATTTTTCAAATAGGATACGTAGAACAAAAAAATATTCCATCCAAATATCGAAAATTAAAGGACCCTATATCATTTTTCTAAAAACATTAATCAAATGAAATTCACAAAATATCCTTAAATGTTGTCATATAAATAAAAAATGTATAAACCCATATTTTCCTCATTTAATATATACATCCATTATTGATTCATTGAAATAATTTCAACAAAACAACATATATAAAAACACATTTATAAATAAATATTTTCCAAAAAAATAGTTTTTATAATTTTTAGTATTGCATCACCTTAATATTAAATATTTAATTCATAATTATTTCCCAGATGTTATTTATGTAAAAATCCTCCATTTAAATCAATACATATACAATATATCAATAAAAATAATCTATATAGGATTAATGATAACCATAAATTAAATAAAATAATAATTTTTGATTTTTATGAATATAAATGTAAATGTTTAGGAATTAAATACATTATAATTATTTCAATGATATATTTAAAAACATTATCCTACAAATATTAAATAAATTAAATAAAAATATATTATTTTAATTTTATTTTATAAGAGTTTTGATATATGTTATGAGAAATGGATTTTATTTTTTGATAAGTGATGTTTATGATGTTTATTAAGGTTAAAACTACATAGAATTATATAATCTTTATGAAGTGTTATATTGTTACTAATTATATTATTCATAGGTAGAGTTTATTGTTCTATCAAACCAAAAATCATTATATGTTTATTTTAATAGAAAATAATTTCATGTATCCTGAAAATGTGTATATTGATGTTCAAATGTGAGATTATAATATGATAATATTTTCATAATTTTTTTTAAAAAACATCTATTCATAGATGGATTTGTTAATGAAATACCAGAATGACCTCATTGATTATAGTTAATCCTGGTATAATTTTATTATGACTGTGAATTATTGACTTCTATATTGATGGAGGATATATGTTTATTATTTTTTTTCATGAGGAGTTGATTTGGAATTTTAATAATGCACCACTAAAGTGTATAATTTATCATGTTGTCCCATTAAAAGGGGTAGAGTTCATTTATGATTTTTTTACTAATTTTTTTCCTTTATTTAATCTTCATAAAACATATCTCACATATTAGGATTTGTAGATATTATATGCTATGAAGAATATAATTGAATCATTTAATATAATATTTTTACAAGATTCAGTACTAATTATTATATCTTCAAATAAAGTGGTTATACAGACGGTTATAGATTTATCACTATATATATATAGTTACATAAATGGGAAGCCACATTCCCTTCAAAACTATGTCCCATAGTTTTCAAGGAATGTTTCCCACTAGAGATCACAAGTTACGAGATATAAATGGAACTCTTGAGTCCCATATGAAGATCATTATTCTAAATCCCCTTGGGTTACAAGCATCCCCTGGCCTTCCCTATAGATCCAATAAAGGATTATTTTAATTAAGTGTCACACAAAATACTCATACTATATTTATTACAACACAATACTTTCCACTCATATGATGATATTTTAATATTCCTCAATGATATTGGTGGATATAACTAGATATTTTTAAATTTAAAATCTATTCCATTGTTTGTGTTATTGATCAAATTATTTGGATCACCTATAGATGGTAGAATTAAACATTCAAATACTACAAGAAAAAAATATCCTTTCATATGCTAAGGAACTAGCCCATAAAATACATAATAACTCAAATTTAAATGTATATTAAAATAATGATAATATCGCTTCATTATCAAGTAAATGTACAGTGATTATGAAAATCATATTTCATGTGTATTTATTAATCAAAGTGAAAGTATAGTACAATGAATAGTCTTATCATCATTTTCTTATTCCACTATTATTTCATGTTGATGTATGCATTACATAATTAATCTATTCAAACATTAACTAGCTATTTTTTAGTGATGATTACATATTCATATTCTTTTTACACTACATCAAGTATTTATCTTCATATACAAATGGTCCACTATTTGGCAATGAATGCGTGTCTATACTTGGTAGCTTTCATATAAAATATAATTCTTTCTCAATGTATGATGACTTCTCAAAACCATCTAACACATATTATTCAAAATTCACGCATAATAACCGATAAAAAAACTGAATAATTTAAAATGAATGAATCTTTCACATATGTAAACCTCCTTTAAAAATCATTTTAATGAATGATTTTGTTTTCTTAAAATACATTCTTAGCCTTTAATAGGTTGTATGCATGATTTTTGAGATGAGTACACATAAGAAATACAGAAGTTCAATGTTTCTTTTACATAAACTAGAAGTAAAATTTATTATGATATCACACTATTCAATTTACGTTGTGTAACAAGTTCTTCCAAAATATCCTCTATAGTTTTACACACAATCAAATAGTATGTAGAACACCTATTATGCTTCGTTTAAGATAGTCACAAGAGAGTGATTCCCTTTTAGGAACCAAAGTGCCACAATGGACCTATTTTCTTTAGAAAAGAAGAATACTTATGAATATAAAAGCAAAAACAAATTATTCTTACCTTAGGAATTTATAGTTAACATTCCACATAGTCAGTGAGTGACAAATGTCTCACAACAATGTCCCAATTACTTGTAATATTCGTCTTGATTACAGGAATCACCATTATCGAGAAATACTTTTTTACCTATTGTATGTCCTCAGTTTGTCGATTATTATATCGTGAAAATGAAGATTAATGAATTTTATTCATGTATAGATGTTCATAAGTATGAAATAATTCATATAGATTTTTACCTCAATCATTGAATATAATTTATTGAGATAGATCGACTAGATGGTGCTCTTGAGTAGGCATGGTAAAGAAGAAAACATGCTGTATTTGATTAAATATGAAGAAATAATCTTATCGGATGGAAAATATTGCTTCAATTTTTATTGTTTTTTAAAAGTACCACAACATTACTTATCCCAAATTTAAATATAATTCAAAACCGTATTCCCTTTTAATACAACTCATATCCCCACCCATCTAAAATGTCACTTACATCCCACACCTCAATTTGGGGGCACCAACACATAAAGGTGATCCTATATATCGTTATGTCAACCCACGTGGTGGATCGCTGGTGCCCCCATGCACATAGGTAGGTTCACTTTTCATTATTTCTTCTTCCATGATGGTCAGGTTGAGGTCACACATTCCAAAATTAGATGTTTTGTGGGTCCCTCAACTTGTTGGCATGGCTTGATATTTTAAATATATTTTCTATTATAAAAAATCAACAATCCAAATGAATTGGAATTAAAATGATCCAAATTTTAATATATAATCAATCAAATGGATTCTCTTCTTCATCCAAACATTTTTTAAATTAATGTTCTTGTATTTTACAATTAATTGAACATAAAAATAGCACTGCATTCGTAAAAAATTAAAAATCATTGACTCTTCATCATCTTATCTAATTAAAAAAATATTAAATTAAAACCCAATTTTTATTTTTTAATACGTTCATTCCATTTGTTTATAGTAACAAAAATATTATAAAATTTAATGATATATACCCCCCCTTCTTGGCCATAAGTCTAAATATATATGAATGGGAATGAATTATCAACATTGAAATTTATATTTTTAGAACATCCACTTCTCTTATAAAATGTATTGTATTTTTTACAACAGAAATGGATGGAATAACTAAAAAAATTAAATTAAATTAACAAATCCTATGAAATCATGAACAATTCTTGGTGTAGAAAATAAGTGTGATGTAATTTAAAAGAAATGATATTAGTGAATTTATTGTATTTAATACTAATTATTGAAACCTCATTTCATGAATTGTTTTAAATTTTATTTATTTCCCCCTACATAAATCTCATCTAAAAATTAAAAATATTACATAGATAAAATTTATTTCACGTTAAAAAATATAATCTTGTCATCATGTAATAAATCCTAATATTTTTAAATTGATGCTTTTTTTACTTCACTATTGGTGAATATTACCAATATACATCAATGATTAAAAGCATCAATTTGTAGACATTTAGCTGTTATAATAGTCATATATCTAATATATTTACCAAATACTAGAACGATCGATGTAAACATCTAATAAAAATGAATTGGAATTATTACATAGAATCAAAACACATAGGACTAATCAGATTAATAGAATTGGTAAACTAGAATCATACACAAGTCTTGTATTGTAAATGAGCACACTGATTGAAAAATAAATTTCTTTTTAGGATAACTTTATTCCCACAAAGCATATTATTGAATATCATTCTTAGTAAATGTATTTTATTATTGGAGATGGAAAAAAATAGTTTTAGTAAAAACTATTAGTAAGGGTTGGGAATATTGGAAGGAATAATTTATAAATTATAATACTCAATATAGAATGGAAAATAACCTAAAACAAATTCCATGAAATCAATAAATGATGAAGGAAGTGTATAAATAACACATAATTATAAATATATGAAAACACATTCATTCTAAAAAAATATAATGAAAAATCAACATGGAAATGAATGAAACTTAAAACAGAATCATTTAATGATGAAACTTAGAATGAAAATTAATTAATAGAAAATATACGTTAGATAATCTCATTGAAAATGTGGAATTATGAATTCTCTATATAAATAATTCATAATTATTGTACGTCATGTTTTCTAGGGGCATGATATATTTTCCTTCAAGAAGTATTTTGATGAAAATATAAATATATGGGAAAAACACCTTCTATTTTTCATTGAAACATACTCAAATTCTTTTTCTAATTATTTTTACTATCATATGATTATCTATATATGGTGGTGGTTACATTAAATGTCCCCCACCCATTGGTATTACATCAGCTGATCACAATCCCATAGGCACAACATTAACTGGCCCCCAACCCGTATAGAGCATGTACAATTCATTCCTCATATATCAAATAATATATACAAATAAACAATGTTCATTATCAAAAAAATTAATTGAATGAAGTATACAAATTTATCAATATTTTCCCAATGAATAAAATAAATTTAAAAGATATAACCATATTGTAGAGTGAAATATATTATAAAAAATAAAAATATCCATGATAAATGATATAGATTATAATGGGAAAATCAGTTTTCATTGATCAGAGAAATTTAATAATATTAGAGGGCTATAAGAAATCAAGTAAGTCAATTTAAATTATATCGTTTTCCAAATAAATATAAAATCTTCCAAAGGAAGAATAATGGTGGTATCAAAAAAACATATCCCATGCATAGTAAAAATAAAGTCTTTTTTTGGTAATTGATGAATAGAAACACTATAATCAGATCATTTACAGAACTATGGAGGAATATGTAAGTTTTATTTTGAAAAAATCATAACATCATATTCTTTATAAATAAATTCAGAAAACATTTATTAATAAATTAAAATTTTATACATGAAATGGAATCGTTATGAAATGATGGTGGGGGAGTCATTAAATTCTATACAAGGTAAAAAAGATCATTCCTTTTTCATAGTAAAATGGGTATTAAAATTACATATTCAGAAAAAGAAAAGAAAATTCAGTTGAAATCATTTTTAATTGAAAAAAAATATATAAATGAATTTATTAAATAATTTGTGAAGTTTTATAAAATTGAATTCTTTTATAAAACGTGATTTTTAGAAGAAAAAAGGTTCTTCAACTAAAAATGTAAATCACATCTTGTTTTCATAAAAACATTTCCTTATGATGTTTGAGTATCAAAGATTATAAAATGGTAAAATTACTTGAGAAGTGTCATTAAAAACAATAGTATAATATAATTAAATGTTTTAATAAATAATTTTTCTTTAATTTCCTCTAATATAAATTCAAGTGTAATCAATTTTGAGTAAAATTTTATTGTTATGTAAACCCTTTAAATGAAAATAACATATATTTGAAGATCAATCATTAAATAGATTACGTGTTTCAAATGTAAACCCAAAGAAATTGAATTGGAAATTTAAATATATATATATATATATATATATTAAATTCTGATTTCACAAATAATCATTCAATAACAATGAAAACAAGGATGTATTATAACCTAATGAAAAATAATTGGGTTATGAGATTATTTACCATTTGGAAACATCTAAATAAAATACCCAAAGAATAAACCATTAAAATTGAAAATAAAAATAAAAAATTTTAATACATAATGATATAACTTATCAAAATATCATTTTAAAAAACATAGAAACTAATTAAGTGTAAATATGAAATTTATCTCACAAATATATAGAGTGACCTGAAAATCCCTTACCATGTGTTTCCTTTTTGCATTAACATTAATAAAAAACCTATATAATAACTAAAATCTTGTTAATAACATTATAAAATATAATATTAAAATATATGATATTATATCATACCTTCTAATAATATTTTGTTACCCATTTCATAATAATAATTTAGTATTTTAACAATTTCATGTGATAATTTCCATGTTTCTCGTGTATGTTTTGACATGTTTTAATGTTATTATTTATTGAATCATGGATTCCTCATATCCATAATATAAAACATGATTTAAATAATATATATACTACTTATATATGTATATATAAAAATCCATAATATTTGAATATAAGAAATAAAATGCACTATTCATGGAGAGGGTTGGTTTTATATATGTATAAACGCAACCATCATGTCTATATCATATTAAAATAATGAAATATAAACTATATATATGGATATTATATTCTAGTATCATATTTGTGTCATATCTATCATATATTTATTTTAAAAAATATATTTTATTTCATTCAGTATATTTCATTAAAGAATCACATAACATTGTGGATGCAGTTGTCTACACATCCACAAACGATGTTATCATTTTACCAAAAAATGGAAGGAATTAATAATTTTGTTATATAAAAATTATAGAAGAATGAATACATAATGAATGTATTAAATATCATCTATAATAAATTATTCCATAATAATTCCCTCCATTATAGGTGTTAATGGAAGAATGACCAATCATTATTTGATGAGGCAATAGCCCTCCAAACACACAAACGATAGGATCATTAACCATTAGATCCAAGTGTGTGTTAGTGTTATTAGGAAACATAATATAAAAAATTATTATTATATTTAGCATATTGGGGTTATTATTTTATCATATAATAGTTATATATCTAGGGTTCATAATGAAAATAAAATAAGTTCTTGTGGAGGATTTTACCTCTTTTTTGGGTAACTCAAATCTCTTTTCACCAAAGGGAATGTTTGTATATTTTTCAACTAAAGTGAAGAACTATTGGATTGTTTTAGTTGTGTTGGGATCTTATTTTAAAATATTTTGGGTTATCAAAAGGTCTTGAGTGTATTGAATTATTGTGTGGTGTGAGAGCATTTTAATATAGTAGGAGGAGTGGTATTCTTGTATAATTTTTTAAAAGGAATTTCACCCATGATTGTTTCATATTACATGGATAATATTATATTTAAAATTTAAAATATGGATTAATCGGTGTATATATGTCCACAAAACTGTTTATATAATTTTTTGAGGACTTTTTGGCATTTATGTTTAATGTTTATCCCCTTGCTAAGATAATTTCTCTCTTAATCTATATAAATGATTTACCAATCACTGATCATTTTATTAAAAACACTATGTTGAATATATTAGATATTTTATGTTATTACTATAATAAATGTGTAACCCATTTCTCCAAATTTTAAAAACATAATTGGTTGGAATAAATTTATATTTAATCCCATGAACGAGATGACAATACAAGTTTTTTAATTATAAATATTGAAAAGTATGAAATGTTTTTATATCCAATTTCAAAGTGATACTGAATCCAATTTAATCAATTAAATTAATTGATTTTCTTTATTTTAAATAATATTTAATAAATATAAAAATATCATTAAACTATGTAAATATTTTAGATGAAAAATCAGTTTTGTATTTAATTTCAGTATTTTCTCAATATTCATCGAAAAATGAATTATTTCTACAAATTACATAAATATACCAGAATATAATTTTAATGATAATATGAAAAATTAAATTTATATTGGAATATATAATATTAATTTTTTACATTAATCAGATTTAACATAGGTTCTTTATTTAGAAGAGAAAAAGTTTCCTATAGAAAAATTAAGGGTTTTCTTCGTATAATTTCGGTTTATATTTTCTTATGACTATAAAATTCTTTAGAGGAATATAAAAATATATTATTTAATATTTAATATATATATATATTTAATTATTATTATTCACTAATAAAAATTAATTTATTTTAATACGATAAAAACCCATTCTGAGCAACCAATCACTTCCACAATATTCAAATGGTATTTACGCCGAGACCAAATTAATTGTTATCCAATTAATTCATTTTATATTTTTGTAAACAATATATATTCATAATATAGATTATCATATAAATAAATACTAATTAAACGCTAGGTTTTATAATATTATAATGAATAAAAATATTTTAACAATATACATTTTTGGTAAAATTTTGTCTTACATGTAAAGAAAGTCATTGAAAAAAGTCAATGTTTCATGCGGCCCAAGATATCTTAGGGTTTCATGAATTAAAATTTATATAATATATTTAATTTCTTTAAAATATTAAATATATGGTAATGTATTGGGATATTATATTTCATTAGTTTCATAGTGTTCTATATCTCACACTCTATTATATACAATGCTCTTTCATTATAATTTTAGGTCGTTACATTTTCTCCACCCTACGTAAATTGTTTTCTCACAATTTAAATTTGATCTCTAAAGTATAACAATTTATATTTAAAATTTAATTTCATAAAATCCCAAATCATGTTATTTTTTTATAAAATAACATCTTAATAACAAATAATCATAATCATAAAGGTCACATGGACATTCCTTTAACTACAGCTCTACGTAAGATATTATTAGTGTAAATTTGTGAAACATACATGGAGGAAAAGATTAAATAATTTTAATTAATGATTAAGTTCTTCGATAAAAAATGTGTGATTGATCGATGTAATGTCTAGGGTCTCAAATCAATAAATCAATAATTATTTATAATACAATCATTTTAAACAAATGTATTTGGATAAATTGTTTTTAATAATGATTATTTTTTAATATTGAATAATTATTTTACGTCTATCTATATTAAAAAATATAATATTTTGACATATTTATATAAATACAATTTATAAGTTTTTTTATTCGATCAAATTGTAACTCATCCCTCACTCAAATAAATATATATCCAATAATTATCCTTGATTCATAAAGCACTAAAATTATATTTTAACAAATCATAAGTCCTATGAAAGAGAAAAAAGTGTAACTATTTTCCTCAAACCATTCTCTATATACTATATGGTTAAAAATTAATCTCTAAATAGAAACATTTATACTATTATTTAACCATTAATATTTATTCATAATTTTTTAAACTAAATAAATAAAAATCACACAAGACATCATATAGGCCAGTGGTTAGCACGAAACCCTTGTCAGCCATCCCTAAGGGGTTCATGTCCCATGTACCATCTAGAAATGATGGTTTGTCACTCGATAATCATTTTTAAATATTATAAAACCATATTTTTTTCAAAATAAATATAATTTACATCCATGAAATAATTTTAATCACTAAATATCCATTTATCGTAGGTTTTTAATATAAAATGAACACATAAATACTTCTTCAATTTTATTCCAATAGAGGTCCTTTGTTCTTATATAGATTAATCCAAGTCATTCATTGTAATTATCTATGTAAATCCATCATGAATGATTTTAAATGAAATGTGAATTATCATAAGAATATCCCACGAGAGTATCAAACATGGTTTCTAGTAAGCCCCATTGTCTATGTCACACTCCAGTTAGGTCTGATACACCGTTTGGAATTCATTACCCCAATATACATTTATCCAGAACCATGTCCAAATGTACTATCAATATAGTGAAGTATTTCTAGAAAATAAAGATACTATTTTATAAGAAAATCATTATGTTTTTCTTATATTCATATCCTTAAATTATACTTTAGAGTTATTTCCTCTAATATATTTTTTCTTATGATATGATTTATTGGTTTATAATAAAATTCATTTGATACCAACTACAGTAAGAAAACCACAGAATTAATAGTACTAGCGTATACTACAATTAACTTCACATGATTACAAGTAATCAAAAACAAATGGCATGATCAGTTTAATCGAAATTAATAAATGAGTCTATTATTAAAATTGAATACAATAATTAAAATGTACTTATTTTATTTTGAGTATAACATTATACCCAATTCACATATCTTTTTATATATTTCATAGTGATCTTCTGGGATTCATGGGTAAAAAAAATGAATAGTGAACTGAAATTCGTAATAAGGGTTAATTATAGTGTATTAAATATTGAATCAATGAGAATAAAAAATAAGGTATAGTAAAAAATGAATACATAGTCAATGATATCAATACTATTATATGTATATACGTAAAAAATATGGCAATGTAAATAATAGAAAACACATGCTATTTAAATACTGGATATGAAAAAATCAATATGACAGTATAAGATTATTCAAAAACATTCCATTTAATCAATAAATGGGGAATGAATGTAATTTCATATACAATGTCAATGAAATAATCCCATGGAAAATAATAATTAATGATTTGTAATAATGGAAATTCATACTTATTAGATTTTATATTTTCCATGAACACAATAAATTTTCCTTTAATATCTACTCTTAAGAATGTTTTAATCTATATGTATCAATTTTTATATTGTTCTTTAATACAAACATAACAGATATTTCACTAACTGATCTCCTCTCACGAGACTACCAATTCATTATGGGGTTTAAATTAAATGGGCCCCAATATATATGAATTTCATTAACTATTCCCACACAAGTACATATTGCATTAAGTGGTACCCAAACCTTATATTTCATGTCCAAATCATTCACAATTTATCAAAAAATCCATTTTAATAAACATTGTTCCTTAACATGTGTCTTTATTGTGTAAAGCGTACGAATTTATCATTATTCTCCTAGTAAATTATATAATTATCAATGTTAACACTATAAGTAGAAATAATATATGATTTAAGAAATAAACATATCCATGATAATTGATATGGATAATCACTATAAATTTTATGTTAAATTATCATATGAAGTTGAATATATCAAAGAGAATAAAATGAATAAATGAAGTGACTGTTAATACTATACCTGGTCATATTAATAAAAAATCAGTACGAGGAAGAGTAAGGATGGTATCAATACAATATATCCAATGTATAGAAATTAATATGTTGTTGTTATTCATGAATAAAAATACTCTAAAATGATATATTATAAAAAATCACGAGGAAAATATTATTTTTAATTTTGGAAAAAAATCAAATTCAATTTAATTGAATATAATTTTAAATTTTTTTAAATTTTTTAATTTTGAAAATGAATGGTAAGCATCAATAAAAATATAGTCGAAAATTCGTACATGACGTAGAAGTTAAGAAGAACATTCCATTTTAATGGAAACAAGTATATTGAATTGATTTGTTTGGAAAGGAAAAATATGATTCCATTGAAAAAATTAAATTTAAACTATGAAAATTTTATTCAATAAGTAAATTTTTAATGGTTAAAATATATTTTGATTTTTTTCTGAAAAAATTTATCTTATTAGAAAATAGGTTCTCAGAAAAAAGAATTAAAAGAATTATTATTTTAATAAAAAAAATTCAAAAATATTTTTAGTACCCTTGAGAATAAAACTGTACTATTAATTGAATATAGCCATGAATAACTAGATAAAATGAAAATTATATTGTTTATTAACTAATGATCAATTAATATTCCATAATATGAATACAACTATATATATTCATGAATAAAATGTTATTGTGAAGTAAACCATTAAAAGAACCATAAATTTGATGTGGAACCAATAAATTAATTTAAAATGTGTGTAAAATGTAAATATTCATAAAAAATTTTGAAATAAGAAAATATATATAATAAAGTTATTATTAATATAATCGTATCTATAATTAATATTGATGAAGTAATATAACCTAGTGAAAATAAATCAATATATTACATTGTTCATACTTGGAAAACCATTAATTAAAATCCCCATAAAACAATTAATACAAATTGAAACTCAAACTAAATTTAGGATAATATAATTCATGATATAATATATAAAAATTGAAATTATATACACCACACAAAATAAGTAAGTGGATAATATGACATTTACCTCATAGATGTAAAATGTGAGATTAATATATCATACCTTGCATTTTCTTTTGGTGAACATTTTTTGACAGCATTCATAATGGATCTAAACATGTTACTAACTTTTTAATGAAATATATTAAAATTTATGATATTATATATAATCCTTTTATAATATATTATTACTTTTTTGTTAGTAATCATTCACTATTTTTAAAATTTAATGTGTTTATTGCATAATTTCTCAAGTATATTTTGACATGTTACATGTTTGGATTATTAATTAGATCATGGTTTGATTATCTAAATAATTTAAAAAAATTTCTAAATATAATTTACAATAATTATATATATATATATAACGAACCATAATATTAGATGTAGGATAAAAATTCTCTATTCAATGAGATGGTATATTATATATACGAATGAATGTTAAATACATTTCCTTAATGTATTAAAAAAATAAATTGAAATGTTATATATTTATATTATAATTAAAATATTGTTTTAATATCATTTATCAGACATATTATTATTAAAATAATCAATTATAAATTCCATGTGTACCGTTAATGAATCATATCACATTGAGAAGGCGGTAGTCAACACTTTCATAAGCAATGTTATCATGTTAAGAATATTGAAATCATACAATTATGTTATATATATTACATAATAATAAATACATATTAAATTGCATATATATAATTAAAAAACTATGTGTATATCGTAAGTCTCACTATTAGAGTTTGTAATGTACTAATGAAAAATCATTGTTTCATGAGGTTGTAGTCTATCATACAAAAAAATGGTAGAATCGTTACCAATTAAATTTTAGTGTGTGTATGCATATGTCTAAATTTATTTTTTAAAAAAATCTTATTATACTAATGGTAATTAATTAATTATTTAAGTATGTAATAAATTTATTTTATGGTCGTACAAAATGAAAATAATACAATAGAGCATGAGGACGAATGTTTTATACTCTTTGGGTAACTCGTTTTGGTTTAAACCCTAGGGATTACATGGATATATTATTTAAAATTGAAATAATATAAGATGATATTGGTGGTTTTGGGATCTTATTTTTGACGTTTTAAGTGATCTAAAGGGCATTAGTGAGGTGAAAAAGTAGGAGGGTGAGTGTCGTTTTACAGTGGGATGGAATGGAATTATTATAAATCGTTCAGAAGGTAATTCCAAAAACATTTTTCCATTGTATAGAAGATACAATAACCAAAAACCTTGGATAAAATATACTATAGTTTCAAAATTAATTCATAAAATTAATTTTTTACATGTTTATAGGTCATTTTTTCCATTTAGTTGTGGGATTAGTCTTCTATTAAGAAAATTTTGCTCTAAATTACAATATTCAATTTTAATCAAAATCACTAAAAATTTTGGTCAAAAACTAATTTAAAATTTTTGAAAATTATATAATCTTGCGATTAAATGTTTGAATATATTTTTTTAATGTCAAATCAATTAATTAGTAGATAAAATTTAAATTTAATTCCACAGACCAAACAACAAAGAAGGTTTTTAAAGAAAACCTCTTCAAAATATTTTTAGGTCTTTATATCCAATTTGTTAGAGAAATTCATTAAAATTATATAAATTATATTGAATGATATATATAATAGATCCAATTAAACATTAAAAACTGTCAATTATATAATTTATCATCTTAAGTAAATTATAATAAAAGTCAATTTTGAATTAAAATTCAATATTGTTTCTCTATTCGACAATGAATTAAATATTTCAGAAAAATACAAAAAACATTCCATAAACTAATTTCTTAATTATAATTTTAAATATGAATTATCATTAAAATATAAAAATGATTAATGTAAAAAAAAATTGACATTGTTTTTTAATTAAAAGGTGGATGATAACATTAAATAATAAAGGTTTTTATGTTTAAAATTGGATTTTATATTATATTATGATTTTAATTATATTCAGAGAATATGAAAAAAATTATTTTATTTTTCACATATACATATTTCATTAATTTAATTAACTGATATTAATTAATTTATTTGATTCGGATAAAACCCATTTCTGAAAATAAAAACATTTCCCTTGTATTCAAATAATTTTCAATCTATTTCTAATTAATTGGTAACCTCTGAAATCATTTTTTTGTATACCATATATATTCACATGATAGTGAGTAATACTCATAAATAGTAAATTTATAGTTAATTAATATCTAAATATCTTAAATAATAATATTTTAGTAATATATTATTATTCTATAAAACATGTTATTGTGTGTTACATATGTCATCAAAGAATGTTTTTGACACATGAGATGCAATATTACTATGTGATGCATGATTTATATGTTTTATAATATATTGAATTTATTTAAAATAGAAAATATATTATAAATAATGGTTATATTATATTCCTTTACACACATGTTCAGGCATGTCATAAACACTCCTAAATATAATGTTCTTATTTTAGACTTTTAGGGCATCAACAATACGTCAACAGAACTTATGATAGTTATAAGATATAAACTGTGTTCTAGATATCAGATGATTTTTTTCAATGATCCTCATTAATATATTAACTCAATATCTTCTTCATCAAGATATTAATTCATCAAAAATGAAAACTATAAAGCATTAATTGTTATTTTTTAAATGTTGAAAAGAGGAAACATAATTACAATAGACATCCATAATGGAAAAATAAATATTTATAAGATGTTTAAAGATTTTATCAAATTATAGTGTCCACACAAATACACGATTCTACATATATTACATTATCCATATTCAATCACAATGTAGATTTGGGAATATGGTTTTAAATTAATAATACTTAGTTAAAGAAACATGGTTTAATATTTCTTCTCAACCAATCTATCTTTAGAGATTAAAAAGGATTCTTCACAATTTTTTAAACTAAAATATCACTTTCCTATTCTTATAACATATTTTTTCCATCTTCTTAATATTTTGTCTATATGATGAAACACTCTTTAGGAACATGATTATGCATAATATTGTTGTACACTACAATGCCACAATAGTAGATGTCTTGGGTAATATGTATTTTTTATTCAAGTATTTATTTTATAATGTTATCCATGTAATACATTTTTTACCTAAATATTAAAACTTCTTAAACAAAAAAACACAATATTATCATTCATAAACACCCCTTTAATGAAACATTATAGATTCATTTTCAGTTAATTACTTAACCAAGTCCTTTATTTTGTTTCTCTTCTAGATTGATCCTTTAAATGAGTCCTTCCTTCTTCACTTCATATGAATATTCATGGTATGTTCAATAAAGTAAATGACATAAAATATGATAAAATAATATATGATTATTTTCATTAGTGTGGCATTGTTCATAATTTTCCCCAGAAATATTTTGGGATTATTTTCATTTAAAAAATTATTCTTTTTATCCCACAGCAAGGATAACATAACATCATCAATATTGAATTATTAAATTCTCTTCATGGTCTTCAACATATATACATAGATTATTTGTTCCTGATTTATATTTACTATCCTCAACATAACAGTGAAAACTTCAGTGGAAAAAATAAATGAAATTTTCAATGTAATCAAAATATTTCAGATTTAATTATTTAAATTTTGTGAGTTATTTTGTTTTTGTGAATGTTTCAAATTATATTTATCATTCCAAAAATAATATTCAATTATTTAATGATTTTCTTACAATCAGATGTTGTGCCAAAAATTTATTTCCTAATGTACAAACATCCAACAACACAAATATTATCCACAAAATCATGATTTCATATTCAATGAAACGTTGTTTACATTCATTGAAATATTCTGGCTGTTTAGTAGAACATTTATTCTATTGTTTATTTGGAGAATGAAATTTTTTAAATTCTATAAAATATAGTTATTAATATATCTTATTATAGTCATCATCATATAAAATATTTGAAAAAATTAATTAATGTTATTTTTAGAATAATAATATAGTAATATCTATGAAAACACAGTATAAGGTGAAATACCACATGTTTGATTTCATAATTGCTTATGGAAAAAATAAGATTTATATATTCCATTTATGAGATCGAAGATATTCGAAAATAATATTAAAGAAAAGGGAATGTTTGGATGTTCTATATGAGTTTTTTGAGTATATGTGGTTTGAATATATATTTTGTTGATACTACTATATGAGTTGTTAAAGAATACATGATAATATATGTTATATAATTATGTTCTTGAAATATTGAATCATAAATTGGTAGATACTACGAAATTTATGATGATCAACATGATATGTATCTTCATTGTGTGTTTGGTAAACAAATTGAACCTAAAATGGTTTATATTAACATGGTATAGTTGTAATCATATTATTATGGTTTAATATATATATATATATTATTCACAAAAATGAAATAATTTATTATTTTATTATGTAGTGTTGACTCTAAAAAACATATCAATTTTACTTTATATCTATAATGTTTTAGAATAACCTTTTCAAAAAATCTGTTCTCATGGATTATAAGTGAATTATTCTTTTATATTTTATATAATAAATGTATGAGATAAAATAATAAAGACCATAGTAAGTAATAATTTCACACATACATCGTGAATAATGACAATATTTACGGGTTAACAAGTTCAATTTTTACTATTTTTATGCTTAATTTTTATCAAATTCATGGATTGTTCTATTTAAAATAATTTATAACATTTGAAAGGAATATATTTATTATATTGAAGATTCAAATGAAAATTAATTGAGGGAATTACCTCTTCATTATCAAATATTAGGGATAAAAATAGGTATTTAGACATGGTATAGAAAAAAAACCTTGGACTAGCTTCCATAAAATGATGGTTATACGTTTAACACAACTAGATTTTTATTTCCAATGACTAATGATTTAACATTTATAATTATTTAGTAGGTTTATTAGAAATATTAAACACTAAAAATAAATCTATAATAATTTAGTTATAATATATAATATCAAATTATCACCAATCCCTCTAACTATTATTGTTCCATATATTTATCCTTTGAAAATTAATTACAATCAATTATTAGGATCCCCTTAATAGTTATTGATATCATTTATTTATTTTTTTATATTAATTGTAATTCATCTTGATATATCATATATATTATATTAATCACAAGGATATCTAGAATGTTATTGTAATTTGTAAAAATTGGTTTTAGTATATAATGAATCTATTAATGATTTCTCTAGGATTTCTTGTATATAAAAACACTCATCTTGTCTTAATACCACTAATAAATACTCATATTTTAAATACTTTTATTTCAACAGTACTAATTTCTATAGAATGTATCAAATATCAATTCTTTCATCCATGTCTATGAATTAATTTTTAAAGTTCACGTGCTTTAAAATATCCAACTATATATCTGATTAATTTAACAATGTCCATTAATGTGAAAAAAGAGATGTGATCCAACATTTAGTTATTTTATTGTTAATTAAACTATATTAATATAGATACGATTTAATATATAGAATAATATTATATATAGTTTAATATAATAGTAAACATGAAATGTATTCATAAGCAATTTTTTGTGATGAAATCATAGTAATTAATTTTATTTTTATTATTTTAATGATATATTTTTGAAATATCGTGGACATAAAAGATAAACTTTTATATATATAATCCATTAAATAATAAAATAAAATTGTAACACCCCAACCCAAGCTACCGAGAGTATGATAATTATTACATAACATTGGCATGATCATAAGTAAATCATGCCTCGAAAGACAAATCCGTTTAGTATTAATGGAAACAATATTCATACATAAGTTCAACTTTAAAACTTGGAAATAAATAAAACACAAATATATTTAATTAAAATCATCCAATACTCCTAGATTATGCCTACTGGTCACTCATATCTAACTTCTTCATATCCTGGGAAAATGAAACATAAGAAATGGGTGAGCTCAAATGCTCAGTAAGGGTATGTAATACAATGGAAAATGACATAAATATTAATCATGGTAAATTATTGAAACCACATGCCTTAACCAATAATAAAAATGAATAATTTTATGGAAATAATATGAGATGAGTAAATAATTCCATAATAAAACATAATCATGGGTATTCTACTAGTCGAATGACCACATGAACCATCAATATTATTTACATAATGAGGGAATGTATAGTGTCGGACATTCTAAATCTTTTTGTCAAGGCCTCAACCAAGACGTTTAAAAATGATTATGTCCTCAGCCAAAACCATAAAAAAAATTGGGAAAGGGATTTGGCCAATTCCACATATATTTGTCTCATGAGACCTACTAATGCATCGAGGAGCTATAGTGGGCTCCAACCGTCATTTACTAAGTCCAATACATTCCTCCTTTGAAAAGGTTTAAACATGTCATAAACATTTGTATTAAAACTATCATATGAAATGTCAATACATTAACCATAAATCATTAATTGTATAAATGTTTTACATATATAGTCAAGCATGTCACAAAACTATCAATACAATATGGAAGTTTTGTATCATAATAAATCAACTCCAAGTAAACTTAAAATCCATCAATGGATGTTGACATAGATGAAATCAAAAGTATTTTTAAAAAAAATTATCATTGTATTTTAAAATCATTTAAGAGTTACATAATTATAAAATAAAAAAGTTACATTTAAAATTTTCTTATAATCTTGTAAGGGAATCTTCGACGAGTTTATAATGGTAGAAAATAGCCACACCCACCGTATAAGTTAAAAAGAGACATTCTTACCTTAATTTTGTCGCAAATGTAAAAAGGACCTTGTTTGGAAAACAATGGAAAGATTCCTTTCTAAACATATTATAAAAAGTAAAAAAGGGTATAAATGAATTTAACCCATATTTGGAAAAATATTATGAATGTTTTGAAATACATTTTGAAGAAATATGGATGTGGATGATAAAGAGGTCCTAGTAGATAATTATGTATATATATCCTCGGATAATGAAGAGATTGTAAAATGAACCCTTACCTAGTAATTTTCTTTGGTTATGGGTAGGTTAACCTCCTATATAATTGTGAAATAATTGTTATTAAATTATTCAAAAATAATATATATTAATATGATATCATATATGATCTTTTAACATTACTTTGTTAATAGTATCTTAGTATAATCGTCATTTCAGGTGTTAACTTACTCATTTTATTTTATATGTTTTGTTTCATAAGTAATGCTTTTTATGGATATGATGTATCTTATTCATATCCAAAATGATATGAAGTCCTTAAAAATTATTTTTAAACATCAAATGAAAATTATTCTTTAAATGGATACGATGGGAAATGAATCTCATCACGTTCGTGGAGACGGTAGTCTGTACGTACGCATGAGCGACAATATCATTATTTTGATATTAAAATAGAATTTAATTGGATGGTATATCATATATACAGAATCATTATCATGTAATAATTATTATTTACATGAAATAAACATCATTATTATACCTATCCAAATAATAATGTAATGAATAACAATTACACCACGACGTGGAGACGGTAGGTCGTACGTACCCATGTATGGTGACATGTCATTCAAAGGGTGGATAGAATACTGAATATGGTTGTACCATATATATAGTAACATCACAGTATATATAAGATACTGGAGGATTATTTTAGAATGTAAGTAACAATCAAAGAAGAATTTTAAGAAAAAAGGAACATGAAAGAGGGTGGTGAAAACATTATCTGTTTTCGAGTTCTTCATTTTGATTTGTTTAAAATAGATCCTTAGGTTGGATTTATGACTAAAGAAAAGCCTCTATGATTAAGGGAGGATAGTTTATAGGGTATTTTGGAAGATTTTGGACGATCCAAAAGGCGTTGATGTTATGAAGAATTGTTTATAAGTGATATCCTTTTATAAGGGGGGGGAGGGGCTCTTTAGGAAAAAACATAATGTATTAATTTATAATAAATTAATATTCGGTTTCTAATGGCTCTAAAGTAGATTATTCAAATTATAAGGTGGGGATGGGTAGAAATCCATAAATCCAATAGATTTTAGATAGGTCTGAGTCACTATATTAACCTTATCATTTGTATTTAACTCTTAGATAAATAGTTTTACATTTTCCATGTTGCTTTGTATTTTTATAATATATGGTTAATAATCTTACTATATACTTCCAAGAGACACCCAAGTGGTCCATTAATGATTCAAATATCATGATATACGTCATTTTGATGAACCTTATATTTTTAGGAATATAATATCAATTAATAATATAATATTTGTTTTAAGAACTCAATTATGTCAATTTTGACACTATTTAATAATTGATTATTTTTAAAGTCTTAAAAACATAATTAATTCGAACCAAATTCATTTAAGAAATCCTAACATGACATATTAATCATTAAAATTCTTTGATGTCATCAAAACATTAAAATTATATTTATTTTAATATTTATAATACCAATTATTTTATTGATTCATTAATAAGGAAAAATATTGCATTGTTATTGTGTCAATAATTAATTTAATTATTCAAATTATAAAAATTAAAAATAAAATACCATTATGTAGGAAATATTTTTAGAATTATAATGAATATTTATAGTCTGAAATATATCATATATAACCCTATGTAAAAAAATTGTTTCTACAAGATATATGATTATGTCATATTTGTATTTACATTAATTTAATTAATATAAAGTGTCATTATCACTTACATGTGGATCCATGAGGTCCCAAAATCGACCCAAAGATTCTCATGGTCGGAAATTTATCATCCAATAGGGTTAGGACACGTTTTAGGGTAATTTATTATTATTATAATTTTAATTTTTACCCTTATTTACAGGATTTTCCCTTTAACCATGGTAAATAAAATATTTACAGATGTAATTATTCAAAATGTCTAAAAATATAAGATACCTATTTACACAATTTGGACCTCCTTATTATAAATATGGAATAAATTTTTTTAATTTCAAAACACCCAAGTGTCATAAATTAATTTAAAATTAATTTCCGCTGTTAAAACAAAAATCTTGTTTTTAAGAAATAATAACTATCAAAAGATTGACACTTGTTTATGTCCGGATTAAATATGAAATTTTTTCCGATGACCAACATTGTATTAAATGGTAAAAATATATTATTAATATAATTTAAAAATAATAAAATTAATAATTTATCACTATTAATTATTTGGTTTAAAAAATTTGTTTTTAATTAAAATTTAGTGATTTTCACTATTCATAAAAAATTGAATGTTTTCAGAAAAATACCAAAAAATCACTCTAAGCTAATTTAGATATTCCAAATCCAAAATTGAAGTTCATTTTGAATGATAAAATTTATAATATTTCATAAAGTGGTGTTACTATTCATAATGGCTAGTTTGATTGGTTGTGGTGTGTGTTTGAACTCCATGTTGCATACAACACACACTACTGTATTATTCAAAGAGAAACATACCGTGGAAGCTTGGGATGTTAAATTCTCCTATCCTTAAAATAATTTCTTCCTCAAAATTTCTAGAATATTATTGCATAAAAATACTCGGGTTGTCCTTCATCACATGTTCTTCTGGTTCCCACATTGTCTCTTCCAACTTATGGTTTCTCTATTAAACTTTTACCAGACAAGTTATCCGGTTTTTCAGCACTTGTTCTCTTATATCAAAAATCCTCACGGGCTCCTCGTAATAAGACAGATATGGTTCCAGTTCTAATTCCTCTTAAGTGATTACATGTGCTGGGTTAGGAATGTATTTTCTCCATCGTGATATGTGGAACACATCGTGATCTTTTGAGAAACTTGGAGGCATTGCCAAACAGTAAGTTACAACCCTAATTCATTCTAGAATTTCGAAAGGTCCGATGTACATATGACTAAATTTAAATTTCTTACTGAAACGTATAACTCCCTTAAATGGAGATACATTCAAGAAAACCTGATCTCCTACCTAAAATTAAAAATCCTTTTTTCGGTTATCTGCATAGCTCTTGTGCCTACTTTGATCTGCATTGATGTGGTTTTGGATTACCATCATCTTTTCTATCATTTGTTCAACATGTTCTGGTCCTACAAGTTTTCTTTCAACAATGTCATCCCAACAGGTTGTTGTGAGACATCACATTCCACACAACGCTTCATATGGTGCCATCTAAATACTTGAATGGAAGCTATTGTTATAGGAAAATTATACTAGAGGTAAATATTGATACCACATACCATGAAAGTCAAGTGAGAATGATCTCAACATGTCATGTAAGGTTTGAATAGCCTGTTCTGATTTTCCATCTTTTTGAGGGTGGTAGGCAGTGCTCAAACGAAGTTCAATATCCAAGGACTTCTAAATACTCTTCCAGAATATTGAAGTAAAACGTGGATCATTATCAGAAACAATTGACAGTGGTAATCCATGAAGACTCACAACTTCATTAATATATATTCTTTCTATACTTTCAAGTGGTAAATCCTTTCTTATAGTATGAAAATGTGCTGACATGGTAAGACGATCAACAATAACCCATTTTTCATCGTTCCTTCTAGGAGTCTTTGGTAGTTCCATGAAAAAGTCCATTGTAATATTATCCCATTTCCACTCAGGTATGTGAAGAGGTTGTAATACTCCTCGAGGCTGTTACCTTCTAGCTTTCACTTGTTGAAAAACCATATATCATGACACAAAATCAGCAATCTCCGTCTTCATTTTTTCCCACCAAAAATGTTCCTTCAAATATATTTACATTTTGGTGCTCATAGGGTGTATAAGGAAATTGGAACTATGAGTATCATCCAAAAACACTCTTTTTAGATCAGGTATATTGGGAACATAATGTCTCTTCCCATATTTCAAAATTCCATCTTCATCACAAAGTCACTCAATCTCCCATCATTCATAGCTTTAATCTTCTTTTGAAACTCTTCAACACCAGTCTGAGAACTATTTATCTTTTCTAGTAAAGATGGTTTGGGAACCATTTGAAAAAGTATTGAGGTTTCACATTCCATGGTGATTCCCATATCCATCTTTACTAGATCCATGTATATAGGATCATTCTCAACTCTCATCTTGTTCAAACCTCCATGATCCTTTCTTCTCAAAGTATATACCACCTAATATTCCTTCCCCGAGTGGCAGTGTATCCTACAATAATAATCCTTGAGTAGTTCAAGCCATCTCTTTTACCTTATGTTGAGTTCTTTCTGTGAGAAAATATACTTCAAACTCTTGTGATCGGTATAAATGTCACATTTTTTCATCACAGAGATTGTGTCTCCAATTATTCAAAGCAATGATTATAGAAGATAACTCATGATCTTGAGTAGTATCGTCTTGATCATTAATTTTCAGCTGTCGTGATACATAAGAAATAACTCTATCATTATGCATAGAGACACAACAAAGTACTTTTTTCGATGCATCGCTATAAATAATGAACCCATCATTCCATGATGATAGTGTCAATATAGGAGGATTGACTAATCTTCTCTCCAGGTTTTCAATAAAATCTTCACGCTCTTTTGTCCAAACAAATTTAACACCTTTACGTGTGAGCTTCATTGATGGGTTAGCCAATCGGGCAATGTTCTGGATGAATGTCCAATAATAACCTTCTAAGACAATAAAACTGCATACCTCGGTTATACTCGTCGGTGTAGTCCATTCATGTATTTCTCTTTTCGTAGAAGGATTATCATATATTCCATCCTTAGAGACAATATATCCAAGAAAAGAAATCTCCTGAAGCCATAATTCACACTTGCTAAACTTCCCATATAATTCATGACTTCTAAGAGTCTTCAGGATACTACGCATGTGATTTTCGTGATCCTCGTAGATTTTGGATTATACCAAGATATCATCAATAAATACCACCACAAAATCATCGAGATATTTCTGGAAAATTCTATTCATTAGATCCATGAATATAGAGGGTTAATTAGTCAATCTAAAAGGCATTACTGTAAACTTGTAATTCTCATACCTGATTTGAAATGTTGTCTTCAGAATGTCTTCCTTCTTCAAACACAACTGATGGTATCCATATCGTATGTCAATCTTTGAAAAGTATTTATCTCCATGTATTTGATCTAATAAATCATTAATGTGAGGTAGGGGATACCTGTTCTTTATTATTATATCATTTATTTCCCTATAGTTGATACATAACCTCATAGATCCATCTTTCTTCTTAACAAAACGGACTTCAGATCCCCATGGAGAAATACTAGGTGAATAAATCCTTTATTACTCAATTAATATAGTTTTTTCTTTAGTTTAACTAATTCCACAGTGGATATTCTATAAGGGGTCTTCGATATAGTCCTTGAATGAGGAATTAAATCAATGGAAAACTCAATTTCTCATTCTGGAGGATGTTTAGGTAAATCATCCGGAAACACATCAACATATTCTCTCACAATAGGTACATCCTCTATTTGAACATTAGTTTCCTCACCCATAGTTATTTTATTCTATTACTCCCTGATAATTGAATTTAGTTGAGTACTGGGGGGTATCTAGATAAGAATTGGGTGGTGAAGATTCTGCTCTAAATATAAGGTGTTCTTTATGATTATCATCAAAAATCATAACCTTCTTCTTCATTTAAAAAATCATAGATTCATGGTCCGAATTCCAATCCATATTGAGGATTATATCAAATTCACTAATGGGTATGACGATGAGATCAGCATATAAAAAACATTTATATGCCCAAATGGGAATGGATCCAAATAAATTTGTAGCATTGATACATCCCATTAGAGTCTTAACTAACAACTCCCTTGTTAAATCAAATTGGATATATTTAATTTTCTTAGCAAACTAAGAAGATATAAAACAATGTGATGATCCCGAATCAAATAAATCATTTTCTAAACATGAGGAAACCATTAAAGTACCTACCACCATGTCTTTTGGACCTTCAAACTCAGTAGTAGTGATTTCATAATATTGGCCTTGATCCCTTGGCCTTTTCTGAGGTATGTTTTCCTAAAACATAGGAAATTCATTTTATTAGTGTCCCATATCCCTAAAACTGTAGCATTGAACATTGGTAGCGTCTTTCTTTCCTTTACAATCACGGCCTTTCTGTCCACACTTGTAGCATACTTCGTTTCCTTTTCGAAAGGCACCAGGGTGCTTCCTTTTGCAATTATCACAAGGTGGAAAATCAATTTTTCCCTTCTTCCCTATTTCCTTATTTCCTTTCCCAGAGTGTTCAGTAGATCTCTTCTTCTCTATCATTGATTTAAAGTCATAAGACATAGAGAATTATTTTTCTGTCTTGATAGAAAACGAGAAAATATCTTCGTATGACGAGAAGGATTGTGAGACCAATGCCCGATGGAGATACAATTTTAACCCATCAAGGAAACTATCAATATTAATTCTTGGGATACGTATATAATCTGTAGCATACATTTCTATCCTTGTAAATTTAGCCTCATTGTTTTTGACATTCTCATCCTCCTTTTGTCTCAAACTCAGAAATTTCCTTTCTATATCTGCTCGATGGTCATGAGGAAAGTATTTTTCTAAAAACATATCTTTGAACATTATACATTCCATATTTGATAATTCATCATCTTTGATAGTGTTTTGAATCAATGACCACCATTAATCAGCAACTCCAGTGAGGCAGTAAACATCCATGATAACTTTTTCCCTTTCAATACTCCATAAGGCATGTAATATTTTCTCTAAAGAATTTATCATTTGCTCAGCTACTAAGAGATTTTTACTCCAATTGAATGTTTGTGGTTGTTGCCTCATGAAGTGATCTAACATTGACCATCCACGCTGTGGATCAGGGTGCTCCATATAGGTAAGGTTATTATTCAATACCTGAGTGAGTTTCCCCAGTATGGTGATTAGCTGATCAGCACCAGTTGCATCACCAACTCCTCTATAATTATATTTAGAAGGAGAGAAATCCCTACATGGAGTGCGTGAAATGATACAGTTTCCATTTATTCCACTAGGAACCATTTATAAACAATTTCATACACTATATTAGTTTATGAATCGCAATAAATAAATCCAAACATGTAAAACACTTAACATAAATTGAACATTTTTTTTGGATATAATCCATAATAATAAAAATGTTTTCTTTGAGGATGTATATACACATAAACCTTTCATAATGGTTTGTAAATAAAATGAGAATTATCATAAGAATATCCCTCGGTATTTTCATAACCAAGAGTGCATCAAGGCCAATTTTCATGCACCAGTTCCCATTCAAGTCTATCTCAAAGTAGTGTTTTTGGGTTTTACCCCTAGGTACATCTGTTCTAGAGCTGCATGTACATGCTTGTATCCAGATACATATTTATTTCTCAGAAAACTAAAAATATTTCTACAAAACCAAAATTCTAGGATGTTATTCTATACTAATCCTCAATGTCCATCTTAGGTATATGTTCCCTAATCAGAGTTTATCTAAAATCTTGTTTCCAAGGTTTGTACTAAACTTTCTCTCACACCAACTGTAACACCCCGACCCTAGTTACCCAGAGTCAGCGCATTATTACATAACATTTTCATGATCATAAGGAAACCATGTCTCGATAGACCGATCAGTTTAGTATAATTGGAAACAATATTCATACATAAGTTCAACTTTACATATTGAAATGAAATACAACAAAAATATATTTCATTAGAAACATCCAATCCTCAAAGATTATGCTTGATGATCACTCAAAACTAACTTCTTCATATCCTGGGAAAATGAAACATAAGAAAGGGGTGAGCTCAAATGCTCAGTAAGGGTATGTAATACAGCGGAAAATGACATAAATATTAAGCATGGTAAATAATTGAAACCACATGAATTTACAAATAATAAACATGAATAATTTTACGGAAATAATATGAACTATGTAAATAACTCCATAATAAAACATAACCATGGGTATTATACTAGTCGAATGACCACATGAACCATCAATATTATTTCCATAATGTGGGAATGTATATTGTCATACATTCTGAAACATTTCTTCAAGGCCTCGACCATGATGTCAAAAAATGATTAAGGCCTCTACCAAAACCATAAATAAAATTGGGAAAGAGATTCAGCCAATTTCACGTCTAGTTGTCTCATAAGACCTACAAATGCATCGAGGATTTATAATGGGCTCCACCCATCATATAATATGTCCAATACATTCCTCATATGAAATGGTTTAAACATATCCTAAACATTCATATTAAAACTAGCATACAAAATCTCAATACTTTAACCATAAATCATGAATTGTATTAAAATAGCACATCCACAGTCAAACATATCAAAAACCTTAAATAAAAAATGAATGTTTTGTATCATAATAAATCAACTCCAAATAAACTTAAAATCCATCAAAGGATGTTCACATAGATGAAATAAAAACTTTTTTTAGTGAAATATCTCTGTTTATTTTGAAATTATTTAAGAGTCACATAATTATAAAATAAAACATTTACATTGAAAATATTTTTATAAGATTGTTAGGGGAGCTTTTATGAGTTTATAATGGTATAAAATAGTCGCACCCACCGTATAAGTTAAAAAGAGACATTTTTACCTTAATTTTGTCGAAAAGGTTAAAAAGGACCTTGTTTGGAAAACTACTGAATGATTCCATTATAAAAATATTATTAAAAGTCAAAAAAGGGTATAAATGACTTTAAACCATATTCTGTAAAATATTAGGAATGTTATGAAATACATTTTTAAGAAACATGGATGTGGAGGATAAAGAGGTCCCAGTAGATAATTATTTATAAAAAACCTCCAATTATGAAGAGATTGTGAAATAAACACTTACCTTGTACTTTTCCTTGTTTGATGGTAGAATAACCTCCTATATAATGGTTAAATAATTTTTAATAAATTATAAAAGAATAATATTAATTTATATGATATCATATATGATCTTTTAACATTTATTTGTTAATAGTATCTTAGTATTATCGTCTTTTCAGGTCTTAACTTACTAGTTTTATTTTATATGTTTTGTTACATAAGCTATGTTTGTTAAGGATTGGTTTTATCTTATTAATATCTATAATGATATCAAGTTCTTGAACTTTATTTTTATCTATAAAAAAAATATTATTCTTGATTGGATATGATGGAGAATGAATCTTATCACGTTCGTGGAGACGGTAGTCCGTACGTATGCACGAGTGACAATATAATTCTTTTGATAATAAAATTTTATATAATTCGATGTCATATCATATATAAAAAATCATTATCATGTTATATTTAGTATTTACATGAATTATACATCATTATTTTACCCATCCAAATAATAATGTATTGAATAACAATTAAACCACGACATGGAGACGGTAGGCCATACACACACACATATGGTGACATGTCATTCAAAGGGTGGATAGAATACTGAATATGGTCATACCATATTTATTTTAACATCCAATTATATAGAATATACTGTAGTTATTATTTTATAATTTAAATAACAATGAAGGAAGAAGTTGAAGAAGAAAGGAACTTGAATGAGGGTGGTGAAAACATTACCTCTTCTTTGGGTTCTTCTTTTGATTTGATCAAAATGGATCCTTAGGATGACTTTGTGGCTAAAGGAAGGCCTCTAGGATTAAGGGAGGATAGTTTTTAGGGTATTTGGGCAGAGTATGGGTGGTCCAAAATTCTGTTAAGGTATCGAGAATTCGATAGAAGAGGTGTCCTTTTATTAGGGGGAGGAGGGGCTCTTTAGAAAAAACATAAAGTATTAATTTATAATAAATTAATATTCTATTTCTAATGGATCCAAAGAGAACTATTCAAAGTTTAAGGTGGGTATGTGTCGGAAACCTTAAATAAAATATATTTTAGACTGGTTTGGGTCACTATATTAACCTTATAATTTTTATTTAACTCTTAGTTACATTGTTTGACATTTACCATGTCACATTGTATTTTTATAAAATATGGTTAACAAACATACTATTTACATACAACCGACCCCAATGTGGTCAATTAATGATACACCTATCATGATATAAGTCCTTTGGACGATCCATAGAATTTTAGGAATATAATATCAATATATAATATAATATTTGTTTTAAGAACTCATTTATGTCAATTTTGACACTATTTAATAATTGATTTAAGTTAGTCATAAAAACATTATTAATTCGAAAACAATTCATTTATGAAATCATAACATTTCATATTAATCAATAAAATTCGTGGATGGCATCAAAATTTTCAACTTATATTTAATTTAATATATTTAAAACTAATTATGTGATTCATTCATTAATAAGGAAAACTACTGCAGTGTTATTGTGTCATAAGTATGGTTAATAATCAAATGTCCAAAAATTATAAATAAAATACCATTATGTATTTAATATTTTTAGCTTTCTAATAAATATTTATTTTTTAAAATATAACATATATAACCCTATGTAAAAAATGTTTTTCTAAAAGATATATGCTTATGTCATTTTTTTATTTACTTTAATTTTAATTAATATAAAGTGTCATTATCATTTACAAGTGGATACATGTGGTGCCAAAATAGATCCTAATATTCCCATGGTAGGAAATATATCATCCAATAGGGTTAGGACATTTTTTAGGGTAATTGATTATTATTATAATAATTTTTTACCCTTATTTACTGGATTTACCCTTTAGCCATGGTAAATAAAATATTTACCAAAGTAATTATTCAAAATGTATAAAGAAATATACCTATTTACACAATTTGGACATCCTGATTCTATATATTGATTCCATTTTTCTAAATTCATAACACAGATGTGGATGAAATTTATTTAAAATTAATTTCTGTTGTCAAAACAAAAAGCGTGTTTTTAAAAAATAATAACTATCAAAAGATTGACACTTGTTTATGTCCAGTTTAAATGTAAAATTACGTACAATGACAAAAATTTTATTAAATGGTAAAAATATATTTTAAATATACATTAAAAAAACTCACATTAATAATTTATCAATATTAATTATTTTGACCTAAAAAGTTGTTTTTAAATAAAATTTAGTGATTTTCACTATTCATCAAATATTGAAAGTGTCTAGAAAAATACAAAAAAATCACCCTAATCTAATTTTGATATTCAAAATCTGAAAATTAAGTCCATTTTGAATGATAAAATTTATAAAATTTCAAAAAGTGGGTATTACTATTCATAAAAGGCTAGTTTGATTGGTTGTGGTGTGTGTTAGAACAAGAAGTTGCATAGAACAAACACTGCTATATTATTCAAAGAGAATTGTACCTTGGAAACTTGTGGTGATACAAAAATTAATATTAAATATTAAATGATAATATAAGGAATATATTAATTGAAATGAATATTATGGTAA
Source organism: Viscum album (assembly GCA_963277665.1). NCBI lineage: Eukaryota > Viridiplantae > Streptophyta > Magnoliopsida > Santalales > Viscaceae > Viscum > Viscum album. Next base: position 2,100,972,638 of record OY728128.1, on the reverse strand, counting down.
TAGATGTATTTCAATGTATTTTAAATTGTATTGAGGGATGTGAAAATGAATTCAAATTGTGGATATTTATTAATTAGATAAATATTTAATTAGTTACATATATTTAATGTAAATTCTATTAAAATAATCTCATAATGTAAATTTAGATTGAAGGATATGTTTTTACATATGTTTTTTAAATTTTGAAAAAATATTTTACATTTTAAAAAAACAATCCTTTTAGTGTATAAAATATTTTTGAAGATAACCAATTTTAATATTGATTAACTAATAAAAACATCAATGATACTAACTAAAATATGTATAAAATTTTTAAGTGCCTAAAACAAGTGAAATAATGAAATATAGGAATTAATATCCTATATAATATGTTTAATTCATTTTATGATAAATAATGTAATATTAAAGAAATATATTCAAAGTATAATGTCGATAACCCATTCATGACTAAATCTATGTATTGAAATGGCCACATATTTGATACTGGTAATGATTATGAAAAACCATATGATAAATATAAGAGTGAAAATTTAACTATCTTAATAGTTGAGTTCATCATCTATATCACAATTATCTCTAATCGTGATAGGGAGAAACCATCAAAAATAAAATCAATAGATTCAAAATATCTTAAAATCAATTAATTGTTGAAAATAGAGTCCATAATGAATGTTTATTATAATAGATTCATCAATTTTGAAATAAATAAATCCATAAATAATATTATATCACTATTATTTATTATATATTAAGTATTTGATTCACATTTAATTTTTTATTCAAAATTAATGCTATTATAAGGGGTTTTCAATTAATGTTTTGAAAATTTAAATAATATAATCATGAATATATTTTGTAACATGTACATTTTATAATAAATTTAATGACTGTTAAGGTTAAAAAAATATTATAAGACCATATTTTATTGAAACTAAATTTCTTGAATATATAAAAGGTAATAGCATTTATAAGAAGGTATAGAAAATTTTTATTTCCTATAGATATTATTATAGTGTAATTTATCAAAACATGTTTACTTGACTAAATAAAATTAATAAATTTTTTATGAATAACTAGTTTTAGTCAAAAAATTTAGAGAAATTTATTTTAAAATAATGATCTACTAATAAATATTATTTAATGATCATGTTTTATGAATTGAATCATAATAAATTGAGAAAATTTAATATTTCGATATTTGGAACAATGCTACACTAATATTTTATTTTGAAATATTAGTTTTTTAGATTTTATGATAATGATAAAACTTTTTGTTAGTATAATATTTATTTTATTAGATAAATAATATTATTTCAATTTAGGTGGATAAAAATTATAAAAAATTAAATTCCCATAAAATAGAAATAGATGTTATTAAAATGAAAAATAATTTTAATGTATATGATGTCTTATGTAGGAAATATTATTTAAAATGGAATAGAATAAATTATCAGCACAATATTCACATTTGTTAGTTTTCTGAAATATATAACTTATTAATATATCCATTTAAAAATGATTGATGATGAATATGTTGTCAAATTTTATATTTCATATGAAGATATATTTGATGAGTTTCATAGATCTCTTTACAGAAGAATCCATCCATAAATTATGGGTTGATAAAATGTGTTAAAATGAATTATAAGTATATATGAGGAACTATAATATTCCAATGGAATGTTTCACATTACATAAATGTTATTGAGAGTAAAAAATAATTTAAAATGATTTATCATTTAAAATTCTTGATATTCTTAATTTCTTGAGTCATAATCTATTGATTATTTATAAATAATTAAAAAATAAATTTAATGTTCTATTTTTGAATATAAGTGAATAATTTAAATATTTTAGGATACCATCATCCAAATGATCTAATTGAACAATTGAAAATTATAATCATAATTCTTGATGAGATGAGTTATATTACAAGAGATATTAAAAAGAGGATTTACATTTAATGGGGAAAACATCATTTTAAAAAAATCAATTCCTAATAATAACGATTTATAGAAGCATCAGACATATGATATTACATTGTTAACTAATAAAGATTAGTTTTTTTTGGCTCCACATTATACGTGGATAAAATTATTTTCTTGAATTATGAGCATTTTAATATAGATTGTAAATAATAAGTGATCTATAGTGATTAATCAAGAATAAATATATATAATATCCCAAAATAACTTTTACAAAATATAGTCACTGTTTATGTTAAATTAGAATATAAAAATACTGTTTAATTTTGAAATATTAAAAGTGGTCTCAGGTAATTCCTTTTTATATAATATTTTATCCTATTTCATGATGTAAAATGATCGAGAGAATTATTTAAATTTATCATCATATAGATTACATGTATGTTAAAATATATTTATAAATAGCTTTCTTGAATGGGATTCTTTAAAATTATGTTTATTATGACTATCTATAACTATTTTATATGTACTGTGAAATTATCTATATACCCACAATGTGACTAGAACTATTTGGTGTTTTAATATTTCCAATGAAATTTATTCAATGTATTGGTATTATTTAAATAATATATTATTTTTAAAAGTGAATGTTCAGATAAATTTATATATCAATAAATATAATAAGGTCAATAATTTTCATAATATTTTCTTGTATCAAATGTTTGACAAATAACACTACAAAATATAACAAAGAACATTTTTCTAAAGTTATGGATCATATTCAGTTGAAAATAAGTAGTAATGTAAATTTTTTAATATTTATTGTGAATTAAAAATCATAATTTACATTCCTTTTATAATTAAGTCAACTATTTGAATTTATAAAGAGAATAATATTTTTTGACTGAAAATAAGTATTAATTAAAAAATTTATTATGGAATATTAACATATGAATATTTATAAAAAAAATAATGATATGATTTTTTCTATAAGATTGTTTCTTAAATTTATTATAGAAGATTGAATCTATAAAAAAATACATAATGTGAAGATATGTCAAAAATAATAAACAACCCTTATGAAACACATATTACATCCATAAATATGATTCAGGTATAGATTACTAGGTTTTCCATTGTGGATGGAAAATCTCATTTATGATATTCATAGTGATTATCCAAAGATTAATTATAATAATAATGATTTCATATATGTATAGTGCTTACCCATAGCATATATTTAGTCATGTTCATATATAGTTGATATTTATATGATATTGGATCTTTATTTATTTTATAAATTTCAATTCATATATAAAAGTATTAATATCTCTTATATATTTTCCCATATGAAACTTAGAACTTAAGGGTTTTGTCTAGAATTTAATGTTTTTCTAAGAGACATTTATATTAAATTCCGAGGATTTATGTCTTAAACCAATTAATTTTTTGTTCCTAATATTACATAACTATGTGAACAGATTCATTGATATATATTTATCCTTGAATGTGATATTAAAAATTTTGATGTCATTTAAATTGAAATTTTTCGAGACATGTGGGATATTTCCATCCATTCTATTAGAAGATAAATTGATGACTTCACTTATATGGACTAGAATAAGATGTTTTGTTATCTATTCAATTGATATTAAAATCATTACTATTCATCACCTTATTCTCTGAGAAATTACAAATATGAGATTCTTTTTGTTGTAATGTCTATAATATCTCATGGATTATAAGGAATAATTGATAAATTATGTACTATACTAATATTTAGATTCAAGAAATATGGGTTATTATAATTTTTAATTTACTCATTATATAAATTATTTTATTTAAATGTCAATTATTTTAATCCTAGAATCCCATGTATTTATTATAGAAGATGAGGCAAATATTTTATTGGGTGTTTAGGATTACACCGACAATGGATATCTTTTATCTCTCAAAAATAATTCATATCACATCATAAATTTTTATTTCAAGCCTTAAAAATGGATATTTCATTATTAATTATGTTGTTAGGTTGTGAATTGTTAAATGAAGGCTAATGATTGGTAATTGATGAATCATGATGTGGTAAATAGAATGTTGAATTTTTTTGCAAGGAAATGTATTATATGATATAAACCATCATGAGTGAATAGAGTAGAGGATTGAGGGGACTAGGTATTTCATACATAGTTGCACTTCGTAAGAGGATTATGGTTGGTTGAATTAATATGGTTGAGCACTATAGGATTTGTAGAGGCTCTAGATGGTGGAATATGGTGTGTTTTAATGGATTAAAACATGATAGGTCAACGTATTGGTCTAAATGTAATGAATAACATATCATTACCTATAGAATTAAAAAAAAATCGAATATTTTCCTACACCAATAACATCCATGAAAATATTCATTAAATCATTAACTAAAGGATCTCCTTCCAAATTTATAAAGGTTAATGTCGAATTACTCATTTGACTCAAAGCATCGATCACATTATTTTCATTTATTAGATGGTAATGAATTGTGAAATAATAATCAATTATCAATTCAAACCATATCCCTTGTATCATTTTCAATTATATCAAAGAAAATATATAATTTAAAATCTGTGATAAGTAAATATTTCAAAATTTAATCCATATTAATAAGCGAAAATTGTTTTATAAAAAAATAACGGCAAAAAATTCCAAATAATGTGTAAGGAAATTTAATTCATGATGTTGATATTGATATGAGGAATATAAATTCACCTGATCATTATACATTAGGACACATCCAAGTCTTTTCAAAGAATAATCACTATTGATAATGAAATCAGCATTCCTAGAAGGAAGGACCATGCCAGATTATTTCCCAATATTGTTTCAAGTTCCTCAAAATGATCATCACATTTTTTTTCTAGATGATCATAAATCACATAAAAGTTAACATAGTTAGTGGGATAGATAACCAAGAATCATTTTCAAATTACCCTTCTATAATAACCCTTTAATCCAAAAAAAATATTAATATCATTATATTATTAGGACGTGGCCACTCTTTAATGAATTCTATTTTAGAAGGGTAAACAATTATGACATATCTATGAAAAACAAAAACCAGAAATGAAATTTTTTTCAATCAAAATTCAGTTTTATTAATCATTCCATATAATTCCTTTTCATTTAAGATTTGAAAAAAAATCATAAAGAGATATTCATGTTATTCTTGACTTTTAGAAAATACCAAATAGTTAAATATAAAAAACCACAAACTGATCCATAGTGTGATCAAAGACACCATTGACAAGATTAATTAATTCATTATGTGCATTAGTTATCCCAAATAGAAATATAAAAAACTCAATAGGCCCATATCTTGTTAGGAATGATTTATTTGGAATTTCAGTCTCCTTCACCTTCAGCTGTTGGTACACAAACGTCAAATCAATATTCTAAAACTAATAATTAGTCTAGAGCTAATCAAAAAAATAATTTATTTTAGGAAACATATACTTGTTCATAATAGTGATTTTTTTAAAGTCTCTGTAATCATCACAAAGTCTCATGGAACCATCACTATTTCCTATAAATAAATAGAAGAACCCATGGTGTATTTCTACATCAAATGACACATTTATCGAGTAATCATTGCAACATTTTTTTTAAATTCCACAATTTTAATTGATCCATTCGATAATGTTTTTTATAAATAATTTTTACATATTTAACTAAATCAATTATTAATGGACCCTACATATCAGTATAAATATAATGATATATAATAGGAAAAACATATGTAAATTCATTCATTACTGGAATGTAACAATTCAAAACTATTACATTCATCTCAACAAAATGAACTAGATAAATTATAATGAAATATTTGTTCAATCTCTCATCTTCTTGGTATGTTATAAATCTTTTTAAATCACATAATAAAATGTTATTTACAATGTGATTTATTTTATCATGATAAAATGAAATCAAATTCATACAAAAAATATTATGAAATTACAATATGGGATGATCCTAATGATTTTAAGGAAGAACCATCCCACTAATGATAATAAAATGACTCCAATAATGATGGGTTACATTATTACTTTAACTAGATTATTTAAGATCATTCAAAATTAATTTGATGAGGTGATATTTAAAATTTACATGAAAATATATCAGAAATGAAAGAATATAAAGATCCAGAGGCTAAGAGTAGTGGAATATTTTGAATAACCTATAACATAACATTCACCACATCATTTGATGGTTACACATCTACCGTAGTAGTAGAAAATGATTTTACATGACTATCTTCTTCTGATCATGATGGTTTCCACCTCGGGGAATCACCTTTTGACACACATTGGCATAATTACCTAAATCATTAAATCTTAAACATATTACCACAATCATTTAATTGCATTTATAATCATATACCTTTCATTCATGATCTATTTTACCAATATTAAAACATCAAAAGAACTACATAGACATTGGGATACATTCTCTAGATGCGTTTTACAACACTTCTCGCAAGATGGAAATCTGGTATTCTTACCTCCAACCTTCTTTGATGAATTCCTTCTCATTTAATTTAAATATAATAGCTTAATTCCCATGACCTCATGAAATAATTGATCATAAAATAATCCATTTATACCATCTCATAAAATCAATAAATTTTCTCTTATCTTTTGAAATCATGAAGAACCTAATTCCCTTTGATATTATGGCATCAATCATTAGTGAAACCGAATAATCATACTGTCAATATCCCAAATTAAATTTATCATGTATGTTGAAAAATGGGTGAAATCTTCATCATATAAAGCCACATAGTCTCTCTCCTTTTTTTCTCAATTCCTATAATTTATTTTCCATCCAATTAGAATATCCTGAAGAATGTATTTCTCGAGGAAGATATTCATAAATCTATATCATTCCATGGAATCAATACCCACATTTACTCTGATATTTTTAACCATTGATCCCCACTAATTTAATTCACCTTAAAAAAATAAATATACAGACTAACCTTTTGATTTTTTATATAAATATTACATCATATATATTTTCTAGTCCCTTAATCCACCCTTTAGGTTGCACAAGGTCAGATGATCCCTTGAATGATGGTGGTGTTGCCACATGAAATGCTCAACTACTAACATATTCCTCATCGGTTGATCTGGTTGATCTCATGGATGGAAAGAACAACCATTAATCACATGACTCAACTAATCAACCACCACAACAAATTGTTTAGTACCTATTCGTACCATTTCTACATTCTAATTTGGAAGGTTGTTTTCTTCTATATTCCCCCCAGCACAACTACCCTATTTTTTCTATGGAAGAAAATTCTGAATAAATATATCGTAGATGAATAAATGAGAAGTGAAAAAGTGAAAAAGTGATTTATTTGATAATAACATATAAAAGATTTAAATTATTTGATAATAACATATGAAAGATTTAAATTATCAACATGTCACTCATAAAAGTCAGATTCAATCACATGAAATTATTTCAACATATTATAATATTCAATCCACCTATAAAACAATTTTCAATACCAAAACAAACGAAAAGTGAAAAAGTTATTTATTTACTTTTATTAAAATTATGTCTTATTGAGGAATCTACATATCAGATAATAGATACTATGTAAGAGAAGTCATTGTCACTAGATACATTAAAAACATTCCGTTTTCATTTTAGTAATTAAATTAAAAATATTAATTTAATAATACTTATTTGGAAATAATTTTAAAATAATTAATTTTCAAAGTATTGAGTATACATCTTATATATGAACATATTTTATAATATCAAAAAATTCCTCAATGAAATGAGATTGATTCGAAGTCAAATATCATAAGTTTTATTTTTCACATTAGTTCAATTTTATTCATGAATAATAAACATAGGTTAATGTAAACATTGTTTAGAACCTCATTAAATTTTTTTATTTCTTTTATATCACTTATTTCCATGTTATAAAAATTACATAATTATTTATGTTCATATCGAACATTTGGTCGATATTTAGTACATGAGTTGAAAATTAACATGATTTGATGTCACAAGTACTTGTGGTCATAAGTACAAAGACTAAAGAATAATATTCATGATATTTTTATCATTTTTATTAATTAATTATACAATTAAATCAAACCATGAAGTGTAGTTATAAAAAATGAACAATGTTATATTCCTGGAGATGATAAACCATACATAAACATGAGAAACATTTTTCATTTTTCATTGATCATTTTTGAAATAAGATATTTATTATTTTATAATTCCAAAATTATCATAATATTATTAACATATAATAATATAATCGTACATATGTATATTATACATGTAATTTTGTGAATAAAAAATGATTCTCATCGCATTGCGGAAGTTATAGTTCACACGTACGAACAAATGATGTTATAATTTTTATGTGTGTGTATGGTAAGATCATAATAGAAATTTTATAATTTTAAAATAACAAATATTTCATTAATATGATATATAGAAAATTATTCTGTCATTATAATTGGTTTGGATAGATGGGAATGAAATATGAACTATATTGGTTTAAGAGGAATTAGCCCATCATAGACAAAAAAATGTCAATTCCCCATTCGGTTAAATTAATTATGGATTTTGGTGAAGATATTAACACAATGATATATTAGTATTTTTAGGATACATGATTTTAATATTTCATCTTAGAATAAAAATACTTAAAATATATGGATAGAAAAATAAAACAGAATGACTTGAAAAACGATACTTATTCTTTGTTTGATCACCTTTGAAAAACACCTTAACAATTATTAAAAAGTTGTTTTTACCAAAACTAAGCCCCCAAAAATATTTTGAGATATTCTAATAATCGGATTTGTCATATCATGGATGAACCAAATTTTTCTTGATGTGTCAGTTTTAGAAAAGAGTCGGTGCCTTTTTGTTGGAGAGGGGAGAGGCGCCCTTGGAAACTATTAAAATATTAGATTAATATAAATTAATCGTATATTAAAAATTATTAAAATGTGTGATATGTATAAGATAATATGAGTACAATTATAAATTAAATTATCCAATAATTTCTAGACATGTATTTATTTTATTTGAATTAGTATCTTTTTAGTTTACTGTTAATATTTCCTTTTATTTGTAATAGTGGAAACTACATTTTAAATTTCAAGACACTGTAAACATTACTTGTATGGGGTAAATTCACAATAATTGGACACATTAAGAACATTTAGATATTATCATATTGAATTTTTAATTTTAAAATAATTTATGTATTATAAATAATATAATAAATAATTATTTTTATAAAATATAAATTAGGTAAATTTTGACACTATTAATTTCATTGAATTTAAATAAAATACATACAGAGAGATAAAATAGAATGAAATAATTTAATATAGTTATAACATGTCATAACCACCATTTAAATTCATTGATGACTTAATTATGTTAAATAATATTTATTTTAAAATTTATAATATCACTTATTTGATTATTTCATCAATAAAGAATACAATACATCATTATTGTTTTATAATTAAATTTAATTATTTATGTATAAAAATTATAAATAAAATACCATTATTTAAGAAATGTTTTTTTTATTTCAAATGGATTTTTATAGTCGATGATATCACTTATATAGCAACATATTTATATTGTTTTATTAATAAGACATGTGTTTATGAATTTTTTTCCTTTACATTAAATGAATATTTATAAGTGTTCCAATCACACCCAAATGACTTACAAAGTAAAATTTTCCAGCCCATGGATTCTATTGGTCGTATATAAAGCATAAAAATGTTTAGGAAAAGTGATATTGTATTTTTTGTTATTATAATTTCATTTTGAAGCTTATTTAGCAGATTTACCCATTAAGAATGGTTCATAAAGTAATAATGTTACTATTCATAATAATTGTTATTATCCTTTATGATCATATTTTCTATCTATATTACCACCATGTATTTCAATTTTTAAAAATTTAAATCACAAAAGTGATTAAATTTATTTTAATGTTAATCTCATCGACAGATTGAAAAAACATGTTTTTTATGTATAACATTGAAAAGTTCACGTAGTATTTCTATTTAATTCCACATTGAAATTTCATCCAATGAACTAAATTTTATGAAATTATTAAATCATTATTTAATTATCATTTTTAACCTGGTTAAATAATTATTTAACAATATAAATAAATTAAATAAAAATGTTGTTTTGAATAAAAATGTAGTATTTTTCATTATTCGTTAAAAATGAATATTATCATAAAAATTACAAAAATTAAATAAAGGTAAACTACTATGTCACACTAAAAAATAAATAGTTAATTTTTAAATATAGATCATATAACTATAATAAATAAAAAATTATAAAAACACTCCATCAAAATTTTGTAAAACTGCATTTTCAAAATATTATAGTATTTATGCTTGATATTTGATATATTATAATTTAAAACATAAAAAATATATTGGATGAATATAAAAACAATCAAAATAGATGTGTAAAAATAATACAAATAGTTTAGTATATTCTTTCCAATACATTTACTAGGCGTTAAATACCATTTAAAATAATTATAGTAATAATGTAATATTTTTCGGTATAAGATATTAATCTTTGAAACATATAGTTTAGGAGAAACCCATTTATTCGTATTGGGTATGCTATTTCAAAAGGAATCACATTTAACTTAATTATACTATCTATTTGTTTTATTTTCTCACTAAAAGTGGGGGGCGGAGTGAGTTCGTATAAAATATTTTGTAAAAAGCATTGTTTAAAATATTCCCCAATTAATAATAAATTATGTCAGTTAACCAATGTAGTAAATTATAATATATTGACTTTTAATATAGTTTATCAGATGAATGATTAATTATAAGGTATAATAGTATTATATATTGATAATAACATTTAATCTACTCTAATAAGTCAAAATAGTTATTACTATATAACATGACTAACTATCAATGTAAAATATAGTTATCTGAAATATGGCATACAATATAATAAAACTAAACTGAATGACACATTAGATACAAAAATTGGTTTAGTCTCAAGCTGAGACCTAATCCAATTCACTTAGTATTCACCTTCAACCATTTAAATATAATTAATTCTTTGATCCACACCCTTAATCGGGGTTATCAATTGTACACAATAATGTCCATGTAACCAGAACCCTTCCACTATTCTACATGAATAACCTAACTACCAGGTCACGAAATACCTCTTCCATAGTTATATATGGATGAAAAAAAGAGTAAATTAAATTTGAGTGGGGATATCTTGTATCATGCAATTAATTTCTGGAGACAATGTTTGTTTTAATATAGATACACAAACTCTACAAAAATTATTAAAATTACTAGAAAGAGAAAAGATAACGAATGAGGATTATCAATTCATGGAGATTTATTCTATATATATATAGATATGTGGTATGTAGATTATTTATATTTTGAGTCTTCTTGTTGAAACATAATGTCCTAAGTATTGTGTTATAGTATCCAGTTCGATAAGATGTCCTTTCTAGCTCTAATTCTTCTTAGAGTTGTAGTGAGGATGATCGAGGATATGATCCATAGTAGTTCATCCACTAAGAAATGAGAGTTCATCATGTGTTCTATAATGTTTTTATTTTATAATCATTTCATGGAATCTAATTCTCGTTCTATATGAAGTTCATGAACCATCACCTATTTTATCTTTGGGATTTCTTTGTTATGGCGGACAGTGAGAATGATCTTTAAACATCATACCTCGTACAGTTTGCTGGATATATTACAAAAGAATGTTATTTATACTAGTGTAATTAAATGAATAAAAGATTATTATTAGAAATAAATTTTAAATTTAATTTAAAAATACATAAAAATGGTTATCTATGTAATGGTGTCACAGTTGTAGTGAGACATTGATGAGGGGACAATAACTAAGAAACAATCAAAGTGCCACTTTGAACAGTGTCGTTTCCTTTTCACGTGAGTGGTGTCACTGGAGGTGTGTTTTTTCCATTTCCAATTACAGAATATGAATCATGTCATAGCTAAAAAATATTTCAATAGAAGATCCTTTTTGAAATTTTAAACTGATGGCATAGTTACAGTGACTGACCATTTTTTAATTATGAAATATATAGCAAGACTACTGATTATGGTAAGTGTTGTTTCAGGTAACAATATGTAGTCATTTTTCAAAAAAAATTACTTTTTATTGTTACGGTGTCATGGAAATGGTATCAATGAAACCAAATCAGGTCCTCTTTGATAATAGGGAACCAGTAGAAAAGTTACTATGTCACAGGCCTTATGATGATCTGGATCTGGTTGTAAGCTTACGGTGTCACAGACATACCCAAATATTTGTAAGCATTATTAAGAAGAAATATTTACAGAATGGAATAAGAATCAATATAATATTACTAAAACATAATAGATCAAGATTAATCATAGTGTATAAGATTCATAAATTATTTTTTATGTGTTACAGATTATTTGAGGGAACCAAAACATGTGGAGTCCAATAATCTCCATTTATTGATTATCCAAAATCATGGAATTCATAATTGAGATGATATATTTAAATATATACATGATAAGATGTATAAAAACCGTTATTCTCCTATTATGATCTTCATTTCTCAAATGCATCCATAATGGCATTGTCTTATTTATCCTCATTTTTGGATTAACAAAAAAAATTAAATCGAAGAAACTCTAAAAGAGTGTAAGTAAGAGAATAAACTACAACAGTGCACATTGTATTTAACAATGAGAGTGTTAATTATAATAATGATGTAAATAACAAAAAATACCTATAAAAATAAATCATTCACTAATCTGTAGATACATAATTCTTTTCATTTCCCTTGGTAGAGACATCATGGGGAGACAATGGTGCATTAGTTGAAGTGGTCAAAGGGATTAACGTAACTGTGAGAGAAGGAAAAGTATATCCTTTAAAAACAAAGGATGGATGAGATTTTTTGGAAGATGAATATGGAAATGGATGCTAAGAAATAATATGTTTGATCTAGTTTATATTCTGAGATACATATATGGTAGCTGGTAGAATTTTAGTAGAGGTGGAAGGAGTTGGACTAGGCTGTGAAGGGGAATAAATATGATCAAAAAAAATTAGCAATTTATATAGGTAGATAATAATTCTACAACATAATAATATAAGTGAAAATACCACATCCATACTATATAGTCTTCTCAAAGTCATATTTTTTTCTAAAAACTTTTCCAACATTAGAGTAATGTCTTTCAGATTATGAACTTCAGTCAGGTAGGCTTGAGTGCCAGGAGGAATTTTAAAATTATATACATGATACATTAATTTATTTTTTGGATCATGCTTACTATAAATTATATTGAAGTATGAGTCCATATTAAAAGATATTTCTTATTGAGAATCAGTGGAAATAATTTAATGGATCCTGACCAAATCTAACATACAATCAGTATTATTAAGGATAGCAGAGAAACATTAAATATCAACAATAGTCAATATTAATTGAAACTCTTCATTAAAAAAAGTTCTGATAAGGTCACATTCCATAGGCATAAATGGTTGTCATGATGTATTTGAAGTTATAACCACTAATGATAGAGACATAAGATGATTTAGAACTTTTTTAAACATTCCTTATACACATCAATCTACTTATTAAGTCCAACATCAAGTGCACACATCTCACTAAAACTCATTATTGTTTCTCTCATCCACATGACGATATATTATTAGTGTGTTTGTATTAATTAGATATACATATATTATAGAATCTGAACAGAAAAATTCTCAACAAGATGATCAATTGGATCTCGACCGGTCTATAACACTTTATACATATCTTCAAGTCTAGATCTGACAAACATAACCTCATAACCCAACTTTTTTTCTTAATTAGAAATTTTGGAATTTTAGTAATCATTTTAGAATAAATATTCCATTTATTTTTCTAAAATAGTTGGAAAACATCTCACTCAATGATATTAGTCATAAGAGCATGTTGATACTCTAACAGATTCCCAAATCCATAAAATAAGTTGACTCTAAAAACATTCAGATCATTAGGACTCACATTATCTGAATATTGATGAGATGGTTCATGAACAGTAACTGAAATAAGTTTTGATTCCATAGTAGAAGAAAAATTTTCTGAAACATTTTCTTCATTTGAAACATAGTGCAAAAATATGTTAATTTTCTGTGGAATTATGGTTATAATCAGTTACAACATAACAGGGAAACTTGTACAAGGTAACCATAAACATTGGTCAACACAATATGGATATTGAACACTTTCTATGTTTGGGTGTTGCTCCACCTAAATAGGTGCATCTTTTATGGGACTGAGATAATCAATCACTTGATCCATTGCAAAATTCTCATTACTATGAGGACAACCCATATATTTTATAGCTAACTAAAAATCATATTCCATTATTTACTTAGAAGATAATATTATGGTTGTTTCAACATATTATTTTGATAGTTCTATTACAGTAGGGTCTTCCTAAAAAATAATCTCTTTCATAACACAAGCCTTTTTTCAACAACAGTATCTTATTCAATAATATGTTATTCCACTATTTCAACACTTCTTTTAGACATAGATAAATATTTTGGAACTAATTTATTTGTAAAAGTTAATTCATTGTTTTCATTTTCAATGACTGATCCTTCTTCAATTGAAACAACTGCATCTTCTACCTCTCAATCAAAATATTCAAAAACATTATCAGGATCTGTACCAGGGTCAGATTAATTGTTAGGTCTCGAAGGGTTTTTAATAGGGTATAAATTTTTATAAATCCTTTCATTGCATTCCACTAAAAATATCATCCATGGGTTCTAGGAAATTTTCATCACTCTAACAGTATCCTTTGGGATAAAATACTCACAACCTTCAATTAATTTATAATTCAGACCAACAACCCCTTAGCTAACAACATTGCATAAATTAACCTTCACTCAAATAGAGAAGTAAATTTTGATTGTTTATTGATTATATCACCCATTTAAAGTATAATATACTTACACATATTGATCTTGATGCCATTATTCATAAGATGTATGAATCATACATCTTGATAATTAGGGAGAATCCTCTTTCCATGGAAAATAAGATGATGAATATACTATAACAACAATCTTGTATCACCATCCAACTCAAAAACAAATTCCCTTCTCATTTTCTTATTTCCAGTTCAACTTCGAAGATACTCTTCTAGGATAAACCCATCACCTGGTGTTTGGGGACCTCTTTGTTAATCCTAGAAAATTACATCAAATGGAATTCTTAGGATTCCAAACCACATCGGCGAAGCAATGGTACATAATTGACTATTAACCCATCTTATGACTACAAAACAATAATCTATATTGATTAAAAAATAAACAAACTCATAAATCTAAAATATTTTCCTCATATAAATGCATCTACATCATTTTTTGAACTAGTAATACAATCCTTTTTATTCTAATACATTCAAAACCATAATGTTACATATTTTCAGAAACTATAGAAAAACTTATTTTTCTGGAAGAACTATTCTAAAAGTATGTCAAAGTTTCAACCGTTCCTCATGAATTATTTTGGAATAATTTTTCACTTTCTTTGAAGAATGTTCTTCTCAGGAGTTAATGAATATAGACAATTCAATTTGGGAATCCATAGTGGGTTTGAGAAAGATGAATGTTTGAAAGAGAGATAACTATTTATGAGAGAAGGGTTTCAGTTTTAGGATAAGAGATCTTGAGATAAGAGATAAGTAAATATATAATGTTTTTGTTATTTAGGTATTTAAAATTCCGCAAACAAAAATACACAGTATAAAATCAATAAAATAATTGATATAGAAATCATGGAAATAGAATTCTAAAAATAGAAATCTGAGTCATTATGTTGAGATCAGAACATGTAGTCATAGTGTCAGCATTATAATGTGACTCCAAATGGTGTGACCGTATCATTGAGACAACATGTATGAAATCATAACCGAGAGGAAATAACTGTAATATTATAATGTTTGAAACAATGAATTCTGAAAGAATAAATTTTGGAATAGTAAACATTTCACTGAATGTTAATCTTCTCTAAATCATGTATGATATAATTTTTTCTATCAAAATTTATTATCTTAGTGAATTTATTAGCTAGCAGATATTTTGTGCCAATTAATTCTAAAGTGATATCAACTTTTTGATATTGATCAGTAAAAAAGTTACGTCTTACATCAATGGGATTATTACAATAATGTGAAACATGATTATTTGAAATTTTAATTGTACTTATAATGAAGAAATTTATTGGTACACGTCTGAATTGATATCCATAATCTAGTAAAGTATGTTTAATCCAAACAATTTGTGCAAAAAAACTACCATAAGCTATGTATTCATCGTCGACAAAAGATTGTCCAACATGATTTTTCACTATAGCATGATACTATAGACTTGCCTAAAAAGTGAAATGTTTTACAGGTGCTTTATCTATCTAACTTACAACCACTAGAATAAGCCTCAGAATAGACGACTAGTCATATGACTTTCTTCTAGGGTAGAATAATGCTAAATTTTTAGTGTGTTTTAGTAATTAAAAATTTCATTTAACTACATTAAAATTAGACCCTTCAGGGTTTTCATGAAAATGTGCACACATGAATACATGAAACATAATATTAGACAGACTAGCAGTTAAGTAGAGTACACTTCCAATCATTCTTATATAATTTCGTTGATAAAATTATATACTATTTTTTGATGATTCAACATATATGTAGTACTCATCAGAGTATCACTACTCTTAGCTCTCTCTAAGACAAAAAAAATTATAATATCACTTGTATATATTTTTTATTTATGATAATACATTATTTATTTTGAAATAATTTCAACCCTATAAATAACATTAGTCAAACCGTTAAACTCTGTTTAAATTCATTTTTCATCATTTCTGGAAAATCATTAAATAAATAATTTCATGAAGATCAAAAAATAATGTCATCAATATTGATTTTATTAACTAATGTATCATTATAAGTTTTTTTAATGAAAATAATAGGATTAGATATACCTTTTGTAAAATATTTAGAATAAAGAAAAATACCTAATCTATCATAAAAATCTATTGGATCATTAATTAAACCATATACATATGTAGTTAATTGAAAAACATGATATGAAAAGTAAGGGTTTGTAAAACTAGGGAGTTTATCAAAAAAAACATCCCCATCTATATACCCATTTAGGAATACACACTTAACATCAATTTAAAAATTTTGTAAATTTAGATTTTCTTCATATGAAAGAAATATTTAATTGATTCATGTATAGAAATCGGTGATAAAGTTTTGTCATATTCAATCCATTCTTATTGACTATATCCATGTGTAACAAATCTCGCTTTGTTTCTAACTAGGTTACCATCATTATCTACTTTTTTCCGGAACATCCATTTAGTGAATATGGTTAATGTTTATTTGGGTCTATCTACGGATTTCCAATACTTATTCCTTTCAAAATGATTTTAATCAATTTTCATATCTATCACCCTAAATTCATCATTGATTGTATTATAGTTTTTTTTTGGTTTTAGATGGGATAGAAAGGATTTATATTTAACCTGAGTTCATATGTAATATCTAAACTATGTTCTTTCTTCTAAATATCAAAATATTTTATATGAAGGATGGTTTATAAGTGATCAAATAGATCTATAAACAAGGAATAGTTATTTAGGTTCGTCAATAGGTTTAGTTAATCGATGGCATGAATATGGAACGTTTTCAGAATATTACATTCCAACAGCTTCAATCATAAGATTATTAGAATACTTAGCATTAATGACTAGATTAGATATATCATCCTCAATATTTTCTAGGGAGGAATTTATTTCATGTGGATATGTTTCATAAAAATTTAAATGTAGATATTCTTCCTCACATTTTCTTATTTTATTAAAGTATATATAATATTTACTAGAGATTAATATCCTATAAAAATCATTTATATATAAAATACATCATCACTATTAGATAAAAAATTATCAAGATTATCATTAGTATTAACAATAAATACTTTCCATCCAAAAACATTGAGTGTAACACCCCAAGATTACATAGTGTGTTATTTCTTCAAAATAATTCAATAGCCTGCACTACATGAAACACCTAGTTAAAGCACACCATGACTTACCAAACTAGCCATTTTGAATAGTAATACCTACTTTTTAAAATTTTATAAATTCTATCTCTCAAAATGGACTTCATTATTGGATTCGGAATATCAAAATCAGCCTAGGGTGAACTTTTGGTACATTTCGGATAACTTTAATATTTTGATGAATAGTGAAAATTACTATATTTAAATTAAAAACAACTTTTTTAATAAAAATAATTAATGGTGATAAATTATTAATTTGAGTGGTTATAATGTATAATTAGAATATATTTTTATCATTTTACCCATTGGTGTTAATTAGAATTAATTTCACTTCAAAATTAGACCTAAACAATTGTCAATCTTTTGATATATATTGTTTCTAAAAAACACGCTATTTGTTGTGACATCGGGAATTAATTATAAAATTAATTAATTCAAATTATATGTTTGGAATTTTTTAAAATAGATATCAGTATTGAATTTTTAATATCAATTATAGCTTAGGGTGAAATTTTGGCATAGTTCTGAAAAACATTAATTTTTGATGAATATTGAAACAACTATGTGGTAGTTAAAAAAATGAATTTTTCATAAAACATAATTTTACCACATCTGTGAATGGAATTTCAAAAATCTGAGAGAAATGGTTAATAAAAAGAAGTAATATGTGGTTCAATGAGAGGAAAATAATTTTTGGTGAATAGTAACTTTTAACTTTTATTTCCCACAGTCAAAAGTAAATAGGGTAATTAAAGGTAAAAATGATATTAATATTACCCTAACACATGTCCTAATTCTATTATAAAAGTATATATCTACCAAAAACAACCTTAGGAATAAAATATTATCATTTAGGTCCACTTGGATTAGATTAGGACATTTATTATTATTTAATTCAAAGAAGAGTTAAAAGAGTTAAAATAAAAGTTTATTTACTAAAACATTTTTAATATAAGTTTAAACATGAGATAAATTCGATTGTAAATATTCATTAAAAAGAAAAAAATAGTTCCTACATAATGATATTTTATTTATAATTTTTAGATATTAAAGCATTTAATTTATTTATTACACAATGATGATGCAGTAATTACCTAATTAATGAAAAATTTTAATAATGGATATTATAAATACCCAAATAAATATAATATGGGACTTTTTATGAATTAAACTAATTTTCTAGGTTAATATGACATGTTAGAATTTATATAATTAACTTTTGATGAAGTAATCATTCCGTTATGAGTTTCAAAAAAATCAACTATTGAATAGTGTCAAAATTAACATAAATGACTTTTTAAAACAAATATTATATTATTAATTTTTATTAAATTCTAAAAAATCAATGGTTCTTCCAAGAGACTTATAACATGATAGGTGTATCATTAATGGACCACTTGGGGGTCCCTTGGATGTATATAGCATGTTTATTAACTATATAATATAAAAATAAAATGTGACATGGTAATTGTCAAACGAATTAACTAAGAGTTAAAACTAAACGATAAGGATAATATAGTAATCCAAACCTGTCTAAATTCTATTGGTTGAATGGGTTTCGACATATACCCACCTTGAACATTTAATAATCAAATTTGGAGCCATTATAAACTGAATATGAATTTATTATAAATTAATATTTCTTGCTTTACCAAAGGTGCCTC
Organism: Viscum album; assembly: GCA_963277665.1. Lineage (NCBI taxonomy): Eukaryota > Viridiplantae > Streptophyta > Magnoliopsida > Santalales > Viscaceae > Viscum > Viscum album. Next base: position 2,100,952,849 of record OY728128.1, on the reverse strand, counting down.
TGACCCCTCTTATAAAAGGGCACTCCCCCTTCTAATTACTTGACACCTTCATAGCCTTTTGGTTCGGCTAACCCCTGCCCAAATACTCTCTAAAATTCTCTAACTACAACCTATAGGCCTTATTTTGATCAGAATGCCAACCTAAGGATCCCTTTTGATCAAATCAAAAGGAAGAACCCGAAGAAGAGGTAATGTTTTCACCACCCCTTTTCAAATTCATTTCTTCATCATCTTCTTCAGTCATTGTTTTTTACATTATAAAATAATGAATCCAGTATCTCCTATATACTTTAATATTATTATAATTATGGTACAACCATATTCAGTATTCTATCCACCCTTTGAACAACATGTCACCATACGTTCGTACGTATGGATTACCGTCTCCACGTCGTGGTGTAATTGTTATTCAATAAATTATTATTTGGATGGGTATAATAATGATTTGTAATTCATTTAAATAATAAATATAACATGATAATTTTTTATATATTAAATTCCATCCAATTATATATTATTTTAATATCAAAAGAATGATATTGTCGCTCATGCGTACGTACGGACTGCCATCTCCACGAACGTGATGAGATTCATTATCAATCGCAACCATTCAAGTATAATTATCATTTGATGATTTAAAAATAATGTTTATGGACTTGATATCATTCTGTATTTGAATAATACACAACCTATCCATGACAAACATGGCTTACGTAACAAAACATGTAAAAGAAAACGAGTAAGTTAACACCCGAAACAACGATAATTCTAAGATATTATTAACAAAGCAATGTTAAAAAATTATATATGATATCATATTAATGTATATGATTATTTAATAATTTAATAACAACTATTTCACCATTATACAGGAGGTTAACCTACCCCCAACCAAGGAAAAGTACAAGGTAAGGGTTATTTCGCAATCTCTTCATTATCCGAGGTTGTTTATACGTAATTATCTACTGGGATTTCTTTATCATCCACATCCATGTTTCTTTGAAATTTATTTCAAAAAGATTTTACTATTTAAAATAATACTGTTTAAAGTCATTTATGCCCTTGTTTTACTTTTTATAATAGGTTTATAAAGGAATCTTTCTGTCGTTTTCCAAATAAGGTGCTTTTATCCTTTTCGACAGAATTAAGGTAAGAATGTTTTTTTAACATATACAGCGGGTGCAGTTATTTTCCGCCTTTATAAAATCGTCGAAGCTTCCCTTACAATATTATAATAATATTTTCAAAGAAAATGTTTTATTTTATAAATATATGACTCTTAAATTATTTCAAAAATAGAAAGAGATATTTCTTCAAAAAGAGTTTGGATTTCATCTATATCAACATCCTTTGATGGATTTTATGCTTATTTGAAGTTGATTTATTATGATACAAAACATCTATATTTTATTGATGGTTTTTTGATATGTTTGACTGTGAATGTTCTATTTTTATACCATTCATAGTTTATGGTGAAATTATTGACATTACGTATGCTAGTTTTAATACGAATGTTTATGTTATGTTTAAACCTTTTCATATGGGAATGCATTGGACTTAATATGTGACGGGTGGAGCCCACTATAGCTCCTTGATGCATCGATAGGTCTCATGAGACAATCTAGTGTCTTGTTACAAGGCCTTGGAAAAATCTTATTTGTATTCTTGGCACGAGGCCATGGCTATGTGGTTATGATAGTCTGGAATTATGCATTCCATCATTATTAAAGTGGTTATTGATTTGCATGTGATTATTCGATTAGTAGAATATCCATGTGAATAAGTAAATGGCATTATTTCATTTTATTTTTTTCATACTATGTTTAAGATCAAGTATAAAAGGCTTTTGTTTCATTTATACATTGCCTTAAATGTTTATGCTCATTTATGAAAGTTTCCACTATATTGCTTACCCTTAAAGAGTGTTTGAGCTCACCCCTTTTCTATGTTTTATTTTTCCTATGATTCCAAAAGTATATTGTGATTGATAATAAGGGTTAAGGCAAGGGAATAATTGCATTCATAAAGGATTATTTATGTTGTTTTGTATGTTATGAGGTGTAATGTAACATTCATGTATGTAATCTATTTTCCAAGACTGCTAAACTAATTTTTCCTTTGGGACTTGATTCCTTGTAATCATGACAATGTATTAAAATAATACACCAACTCTGGGTAACTGGGGTTGGGGAGTTACATTGAAGAAATTAACCTTGGGTTTTCTATTGTTCCATATCACATAGAGAGTTCTTTTATGAATTGGTATAATTATTTGTTTTAATAATATTGTTTATTTATTTAATTATTTAGACCACAATTAAATAAGTACGTCATACTCCCTAATCATTATTCTATCAATTTCAATCAGGGTTTTATTCTTTGTTTCAATAACTTTGTTTTTAGGGGTCTTAGTGGAAGAGAAGTTAGGGATATAACCATTTTGTGAGAAAAATGATTAATTGTATCTATTTTAAATCTCATTTCCATGGTAAATTATTAGGGATTAAACTCTACATCAACTTGAGTTCTCTATAGATCATGCATACTTGGTGATATAGTAACATGGTTTATATTTTTGATCCAATTAGTACGTCCATGTATACCTAGAATAGTCATCTATAAGAACATAAAGATAGTTATTCACATTCATAATTATGACACTTGAAGGACCATGAAAATCCATGTGAACCAACTAATGATGTTAAGATGTGGAAACTGATTTCTTTAGTTTGAAAATGTTTTGTAATATTTACCATTTTCACATGTATTATATAATTTATCATTTGGAAAACCAATTTCGTGTTGGTCCATTACTAAACATTTCCTACTAAGATTTATAAGTGATTTCGTGTTGCATTTTCCTAGTCTTCTATGACATATCCAGGACTCGTTGTGAAATAAAATTAAGTATGAAATAAATTGACAGTCTAAAGAATCTATGTAATCTGCATATAAATTTTCATTTATAAAATCAAAATATTTAAATTCATTATATGAAATAAAAATATTGCAATCACCATTTTAAAATCTAACCTCAAATCCATTATTACATGGTTGTGGGACACTAAGAATATTATATATTAATCAATAAAAAAATTACTTTAGTAATTAAAAATGACCTAGAGTTACCAATTTGGATGAGGCCAATTATTTTTCCTTTAGTACTGTAACCAAAGGTGACCTACCCACCATCAATATTTATTATGTTCTTGAATAATGAGTAATATCTTCGTATAAGTCTTGATCATCCACTCTCCATGTAAAATAACCATTTATAGGATCTCACAAAACATTATTCCAACAAAATAATCAATCTAAAAAAGATTTTTGTAATGAGATTTTTTGGGCTTAAAAACATTAAATATCAGTTCTTTAGGAACACACATCATCTTCATGGGCTTTTGATAATAATTATGTAACATAATTGAAAAATATTCTCTATTTGGTCTAGAAATTTTAGAGGTATAGAAAGACATTCCAGAAATGAAGATACCTATATTATTTTCATTTTTTGGTTTAGAAATATATTTTTCAAATTTATTTACAAATTTTTTTTGGGTGGTATTTCTTTTCCTAAGTGGGAATCATATACCAATAGTATATTGAGGGAACTTTTTTTTACAAAGAAACTGTGTCAGAGTGTTTTTGTAATTGTTATATTTCTCTAGGTCCTTTTTTCAATTTATAATTGGATAAAATAAGTTCCCTATTCTCTTTGAGTAATTAACCAATTTTCACGTTCTCAATAGTATGTTCAGATTTGACAATAGTAGTCAAGGAATGATGTTTCTTAAAATATTTTTATTTATAAAAGGGTTACCTCAGATTTATTTATCATAAAACACATATTTTCTTTTGTAGCCATTTCATCATGTGAAGAATCAGAGATACTTGAACTTTACTCAGAAGAGCACCAAGTTTTTTCATGGAATTTTTATAATTTAAATCATTTTCCGGATATATCTTCTTATATTTTATCTTGGGAAAACATACCTTAACTTGCCCTTTTTTCATTAATAAAAAATGTATTTCATATGATTTGTCACATTTTTTCAAATCCTCTTTCCAATTTCCCTTGTTATCATATCTTCCATCAAAGGGGGCTTTCTGAAAAATTTATTTCTTCTATAAAACATCTTAAATCCTCTGGATAATTGATCCATTTCATCATCACTATTATATGGTTAATGTTCACTATATGTACTATCATAATGATTGCATATCCATTATTTTTCATTATTTTTAGATGTAATGACTTTGAAGGCACTGACTTTTACTTCAGTTTATCCATCTGTTCATCATTGACTATTAATTATTCCTCATACATCATGAAATTTTTTATCAATAACCTAACTAAAAGCTTTATAATATCTCAAGATTCTCTAATCATGACATGGGTCCCTCTCCATCTATCTATCTAGTATATGAGTATTCTAATAATTTTCTCCTTGGTTGTAACATCTCTTACTAGAGGGATCAAAGTGTTCTCAATTTCATTAAACCTGAGATACATGTAACAAATAGGCTCATAATGCTTCATTTAAATGTTATCATATTTAATATTATATGTGTTAAGTATAAATTCCATACAACTAGATGTTCATTCATTTGAAAGAGATAATTTATCGAAAATTTCATGGACTATTTAATATGATGAAATTTTGTTAGCCTATTTATCTCCTAACGAAAAATATATGGCATTCATAGATTTTGATTTATTGTTATATAAATAATTTTCTGTGTCATACTATTTGTTTCTATCTTTAGTATAAAACTTATATTAATCTATAATTTCAGACTAAATATGAAAACCCATATTATCTAAGTGAATTTTCAATTTAATTTTCCATTTTTCATTATTCGTTATATTAATGAATCGAGGTACGTTGGTAGGAGGATCTACAAATATATTATCTATTCAAATGAATAATTTTTAATTTTTTTTAAATAACTATAAATTTAGAATGAACTAAAATTTAATGATCTTTAAAACACAACTAAAATCAATGTTTAATAATATTTTAAATTGATTAAGATTTTTAAAAATAGTGTTTTTCAAAACAAATTTGATAACATATTTTGGTTTGATATAGATACTCAATAGGGGGTTTAAATGATTTAATATAAAAATTTATTCTAAAATGTTTTTTAAAAAAATCCCCCAATTAAAAAATAAACATGCAAGTTAAAAAATTATTATAATTATAATAGTTTGACAGTTCAAATATTATCTCCAAAGATTGTTTAATTCTCTATTATAACAATATTAGATATTCATATAACTTTTTAAACTACTATAATAAGGTAAAATTGTTATAACTACTAACCAATAATAACTATCAATGTAAAATATAGTTCTCTAAAACATGATTTAAACTAGATAAATACTACATTGATGGATACGATGAAAAAAATAAAGTGGCTCAATCTCAAGACGAGACATAATACACTCCATATAGTGATCACCATCCACCATGAAATATATATAAAGCATTAATGCACACCAAGTAGTAGGGTAAACAATACAACAAAAGAACATCCAAAAAAAAATACCTCTACAACTATTCTACTTGGGAAACTAACAAACAGGTCATAGAAGAACTCTTCCATAGTTATACATGGGTGAAACAATATGTAAATGATATTTGAGTGAGGATATATTATATCATCTACTTCGATAAGGGATATATTGTGTGTTTTAATAGAGATAAAATAGCTATCAAAATGTAATTAAATAGTACACATTAGAAAAAACATAATGAAAATGAATTATAAATGCTCTAGGTGTTATTCTATATTGCTCTCGGCATGTAATATGTAAAATATGTGAATTTAGAGTCACTTGTGGAAATATAATTTCATGAGTCTCGTGTAATGTTATCTAGATTTATGTGATTTTATATGTTGCTCTTGTCCTTATTATAGTTGTTGCGAGGATGTTCGAGGTTCTAATACATAGTATGTAATACACCATGGAACAAGAGTACTTCATTCATTATATTGTGTATGTGTTTCCTTCTATTTGTATGTAATAAAGTTCTCATTATAAATGAATCTTGTGCACCACAACGTATTTTATATTTGGGATGTCTTTTCTATCATTGATAGGTATCATGATATCTATACCTTGAACCTCGTACTATCTTCTAATAGGACATAAAACAAACATTACTTATATCAGTGTCCTTAAATGACTAAAATTTGACCATTAGATATAATTTATATATTTAATTTAATAATATATAAAAAATGGTTAGGTATGGAATGGTGTCATAGTTGTGGTGGGACAATCATGATGATACATTAATGATGATACAGTCACAATGTCACTTGGAAAAGTGTATTATCCTTTTCCATTGAGCGGTATAACTGGATAGGTATTTGGTCCATTGTAAATTATACAGATTAGAGCATGTGATAGCGGTAGAAAGCAATTGGTTGTAGTTTTTTTTTTGTGAAATTTGGTACTGATATCATGGTCATGGTGTCTAGTACATTTTGAATTCTGGAATCAGTATCGAGACTATGGTTTCAGATAAGTGGTGCCTTAAGTAATAGTATCTAACCATTTGCCAAATATCGGTATGGTGTCTTGTTACGATGTCTTAGAAATGGTAGAAAATATGCGGTGTCAGGTCTATTGTGAAAATCTAGAAATGGTAGAAAACCATCGGTGTATTAGGACTTGTGAATAACTTGAACCTAAATCAATAATACAATGTCACAGAATAATCAAAATATTTGTATGTTGACTTAAGAAGTAATATTCGCAGAATGGAATATGTTGAAAATTAATCATACTAAAACAAAATTAATGAATATTAAAGTTAGTATAAAAAATTTATACACGATTTTTGTTATGTCATACTTGATTTGAGAGAATGAAATCATTAAGAGAAGAAAAATATAGTTCCTAAATATTTATAAATATGAAAAATTCTAATTCTATAAATACCTAGGCTGTTACACTATAAATCCTAGACATATATGAAAATTATTTTCATTGTAAAAACATTTAAAATTGTAGAGGATTCTTAATGATAAATAATGAAAATGGCTGCTGGAATATTAGCTTATTTCTTGTATGATTAAAATAAAATTTTATTTTTAGACATTGTAAAAAATACAAAAGAAATCCATTTAGATTCTTTTTGAAACTATTCATTAAAAATATTTGAAAATAAATTTCGCAACCCGCCTTCCTTGAGATTAGTGAAGGGAACGAAAAGTGGCATGTCATTCCTTCTTCATGATGAACGACTGATAATGACCCACTGAGTCTTGCCTTTAATAGGCCTTGGAGTGGTTATTATCACCAAGAGTATAGAATCTCACAAAAATGTAAGTAATTTCCATTTTTTAATTAAAATATTATCATGATATAATATGGTAAAAAACCCAAACAACACAAAATATTTTTACAAAGGAAACCAAAACCCAACCCATTAATGGGTAAATCATATATATTGGTAAACAAATGAAACCAAAGTAATAAAACATGTACTAAAAAAGTTACTAATAATAAACCTATAAACTATCCTGATGCCTAAGTTTGTAAAGTCTAGAGTTATCCTCAATGTCCACCTAGACTCCAGAAAAAAAATATGTGAGCATATAAGTATGACTAGTAAGAATAATATAGCAAACTATGAACAAGTTGGGGAACATACTAATGCCCCTATGAGAAAACAGTAGAACCCCAAAAGGACCTACAAAAGAGTACTAACTAGCCTAGCTGCACCATGTCACAATGTAAAAATAACGTAGGTAAACTAAAGTAGTAGTATATTCACATAGACATGTGGGTTCACCACACCAATTTCCCAATAGTTAACTACTCATTCCAATTGTATAACATCTAGATGACACCACTCTTCCAAAAGAATGTCCAACTTTTACAATATACCCGCACAAACCTAGGACACAAACCACTCAAAAATAACACCCTTAAACACCCGGCCCACAACTACACCACAAATATCACCCCCAGACTCATGGGGGTCATCTTGAAGACAGTTGGTATAACAAACCCATGAAAAAAACACCCAGGCCCATAGTTCACAAGTAACCTGCACAAACGATCTTGGAAAATGGTAAGACTCAACAAATTACACCATACCTAGATAGGATCGTGCGGTATGAAACCAGATTAGGGTAAAAGGAAAAATGGATGTAACCATCCGTCCATCAGCTCAGTAGGATGTTGGGAAATACACCCACCAATGAAATTTGGGTGTTCGTCACTTTGTAATCAAAATGGGTGGGGTTATATAGAAATCACAAAGAAATAAAATTTTGACAAATAAGTTACCAAATTATCATCCCAACCTACGGGTCCACAAAACAAACAACCAGACCACCCGAACCAATTTTAATGCAACCCATATTTACACAACCACACAAACAACCACTTCCAAATTAAAACCCAATCCCTTTTTCATTTAAACACATTAAATTTATTAAATAATTAAGTAGGTTTACTTTATATTGTTTCATCACTACATGGGGAGGAAACAAATCACAACATCTACAACCTTCTCAGGAGGTGAAGGCCCTAATTAACTAAACACAAAGAAAAAAATAAACTGCATTGTTTAGTAATAAAAACATTGAATAATGTAAGAGGGACCAAGGTAAGAAATTTCCATTTTAACACTCATTTATAAAATAACTGAGAACATTTAACCTGAATACCCAATTGACACCTCATGTTTCCTTATAAATACTTTTAACCACTTCCACATATCATTCCTCAATGTTATAACGGATAGTCCTCCTCCCAAAACATTGATCAGAAGACTTTTTCACAATAAATAGACACCCAACACACATATAAACATTAAGTCACAACATAAACTAGGTCTATACCGTGCTGCCCAATCATTTCCCAGATGTAGTCCCAAAGAATAATAAGTTCATAACCACACTACAGTCCCACTTCCCATCGTATCTACACAACAAATATGCCAAAAATTGATGTCACATTTCCTACATGATTATCCATTCCAAAATAAATTAGTATCTCAATATGAGATAAAAACACAACCCTAGTACCACCCCATACACAAGGCCATCAATAACCACCACTAGAACTGCATCCCCGCTGCACAAACATACCAAACCAACACACAAAACCATCTGAACACAACACACATCCACACCATTAAGAAAATCCTATTTAGTTTTAGAAAGAGTGGTTCATTAATTTAACATTAAAATAACAGGGGTTATCACAAAATTAATATATTCCTGGGGCACCCATTTCAATTAGCCATGTATACATTATTAAACAGACTTCATGTTATAACCATTATCAAGCATCACGAAAAAAGTGGACATCACTAGTTTTCAAGAAACGACCACCAACATTAATGATTTTCAAATGACACAAAACCACGAAAACTATTTAAAAAATAAAATAAAATAGGTGATCAACATAAAAAAACTCTCATAACCAATATTTTATTTACCCCTTTTATCTTTTGATCATATTTACTTCTAATTTATATCTATTTTTATTAAAACTTTTAACCCATTATTCACAAGGAATCATTAGTACACCCACCACACATGATGCACAACAAAATAGAGGTAGATGAAATCTCTACTAGAATTGATAGGAAACCAAAACTCCTCCTTACTATAAGAACGGGGGATCAAAAGGGTATTGGGAAAGAACCTAACAAAAACCCAATGATGTCTTCTGCACAAATAAAATAATCTGGGTAGAGGAAAGGATCAAGGTAAAACAATGGAAAAATGAATGTGTCTATGGAAGAGAGTATATATGCTTAAGAAAAATCAGGATCATATATTATATGAATAACTGTTTCAATGGACATTAACATGGGATGGCAGTCAAGATCATGTGGTTTCAGTATCCCAATATCACTAATGATTTAGGAAAATAATGATATACTCATTATCCTTGAAAGCGTCCAAACAATTTACTGAACAAGGCTATAAACATGGTTTACATCAAATAAGACGTAAAAGGGGAGAAACTAGAAAAAAGGGAAGAATGAAAAAAATAGAACTGACTCACTGATGAGAGTTTCCCCAATACTAATCCACCAATGTGTGAGATACTGATGCAACCTCTTGACATTGATCCTCTGATGATGTGTTTTCGATGCAAGGAATCACTGATGTCGTGACTCACTGATTCCATGGCCCCGATTCCCTAACTCATCGTCACTGACGCCCTAGACTCACCAACACCAATGCTCTTGACTCACAGATACTGACGTCGATGACTCACCAATGTAGACACCCCAAAATCACCGATTCTGACACCCCTAACTCATCGATGTTGAACCCCATGACACACTGATGTCGACGCCCATAACTCACCGATGTCGACACCCCTTTCTCTCCAATGTTGAAACCCCTAACCCAATTTTGTCGATGTTTAATAATTGATTATTGGATATCTATTAAAAAGGGTTACTGATTGTACCAAGAACAATGTAAACACTGGTTTTTTCTCAATGTAATCGATCAGGGGGGGGGGGTTCCATTTAATTATATCAAATTGCAATAAAAAAATTATCATCCTAGAGAATTGAAAGCCATCTAAAAAAATATATGTCCAAACAACCACCCCTTAAGATATATATCTAGAACAAACAACCCTTCTATTGTTCGAAAACATGACTAAAAACCAGAATGTCTAGAAACACATTCTTTATATCTATCTCCTAATGAACTATAGAAACCCTAATTACACACTACCCCAATCAACCATGCTAGCAAAAAAAGGTCAAACTCTCTAGACACATGGACTAGGGACCTCCTTCTTCCATGTAAATATACTATCTTATTTGTGCGGTAATAACTCACCTGCACTGGCTCAATCACATATGAATTAATGAATCCTTATTAGGCATCAGGTACTCCCCTACCCTAAGCCAATAAATTTCCCACACATTCAATGAATAATGAAATGAATTGTATGATAAAGAAAAAGGTTATGATTTACATTATTATACAATATAAAAAAGTAAAACAAAATAAAAAACATAGACCAACTCATGGTACAAGGAACGAGTCAGTTCCTCTCGTTCAAATGTACTCTCCTAAAGGTCACCAAAACTCCATAACACATGAACAAATGAAATGTTTCATCTACGAACTACCTTCTCCTCACACTACTGATTTCTTACTGGTTGATCCACGAATGCCACACTATCATCAATATCCCACTCTCCTCTGTCAATGACATGTGAGTCATCATGTAGACACAAATGGAGCTGAATGGCATGGAAGACATCATGGATCCTCTCCATCTGTTGTGGAAATACCATCTGATATTCCACCATTCCAAATCATCCAAAAACACTATAGGTGTGATGAACATTGGAGAAATATTGCTCCCTTTTCCAAACCTCTACTTCCGTCATTGAGGGGAAACCTTCACGATGACATAGCCATTAAACTCATACTCTAATGGCCTCATCCTATGACCACCATACAACCTCTTCTATTATTGAGCCACCATCATCGTCTCATAGAAAAGATGCATCTTCAATATCATTCTCTATACTACCTCTAATCCATTTAGGGCTTCCTCCCCAACTTTTGTATTACACTTGGGTGGAAGACACAACCTCCCTATATATAAATTCGAATGGAGCCATTCCAAAAGGAAGAGTGATAGATATTATTATAATAAAACCCTAATTATGGTTAATTACACCCTCAAGTCCCACTAAAGTCCATAACACATTCCTGTATCATGTCCTACAACATCAGGATGGTCCAATATTTCTTGTCATTCATCTGAGGGAGGAGTGAAATTTTTATGTTTAACAAGCCCCCAATGGCATGATATAATATCCTCTAGACTGATGACATAAAACATGTTTCCCAAAATTGGATTATTTATCTTGTACGCCATGAAACCACACCACCTCATCCACATACAACTGTTCTAAGTAATCTAATGCACTTCACTCCTTGATCACTAAGAAGCGAGCCGACTTCTTCAACCAGTCCAACACTACCCTAATAGCATTGAATCCTATTTGATTCATAGGTAATCATTTGATGAAAACCATCAATATTTCATCCCTCATCCACTTGAGAAGGTATATGGGAAACAACAGACCACTGTGAACATAGTGATCATCCTTTACCCACTAACACACTAGGCACTATGCTGTAAACATTGACACAACTTGCTTCACCCTGGGCCACCAAAACTGTTCCCTCAATCCTTGATGAATCTTATAAGATCCTATATGAACATCCAATGGTGAGATATAAAACCCAAAGATAACTCCCTTTTTCATTTCCACTATGGAAAATGTCTTCCCATGAAACAACATCTGATTCTGACTATCCTCCATCCATCCCTCTCATGCATCACCTTGGATAGTGTGTTCATGCATCACTTTAGTATTTGAGTCTCCCCACGAAGACTCCCCTCCTGACACATTAAAAAACAGTACACTATCATTAGAAATAGAAATCCTTTGTCGTTATACACTCTCACATCAATATTTAAAGTAGACAACTCTTCTACTACCTTCCAAGAATCCCGGGATTACCAAACAATCTCCTTCTACGACATTTTTCTTCATACATCAGCCACAACATTCCCCATTTCTGAGGTGTATTAGATCTCTAAGTCATAGTACTAGAGAAACACCATATACCCATGTTTTTGTTTGATCATGACTCATTGGTAGAATATATTCATCAACCCCTTCTAATATGTGAAGACCAAAAAGCTCTCTATGCCATGTTAATTTCAACAAAACATCATCATGAAGGCGGCTGAGGCATGCTCCACATCATTGCTAGAATAGTTTTGTTCATTTGGACATAATTTCCCATACCCAATAGAGATATATCCCCACTTATGCATCTCCACACATCCCAATCCTAGACTAGAAGTGTCAAAAATCACCTCGAACGTTACCCCTTCCTATAGAAACATAAACCCTAGGGTTTTGAATAGCTTCCCCTTCATGTTTCAGATAGCTTCCTAACACTACTAAGAACACACAACGACCTGGTAATTCCATGTCATGGCTATCAATGGGAATACAACTCATTTGAAGTTAGGTATGAATCTCCAGTAATACCACTCTATAGATAGTAAAATACAATCCTCCACTAAATTCATTGTTTCTCACCATGAGATACACCTCGTCTACTGACGGGTCCACTAATAAACCTTGCTGAGACACCACATGTCTAAGGAAGGGCACCACTATCTTACAGAATATACACTTGGAAAACATCCCATAGAGCTATAGGTGCTCAAGGACCACTAAGACTATCATGAGGTGCTCAATGTTCTCATACTATTAATTTATGAAACCCAAAATATCATCGATGGACACGAAGATGAACTGGTCCAAGAACATGATGAATATAGAGTTTATGAGCCCCATGAACATGGTTGGTAAATTTATAACACCGAAGGTCGTGACCACGAAATCTATGTTCCCATACATGCACATGAAATTAGTCTTCTAGATGTCACCCTACATCACCCTCAATTGGTGATATCATGATCATAGATCAATCTTATAGAAGAAACCTACTCCCATTAATTTGAAAAAAATATTTTTAATTATTGGGCGGGGTGTTGGTTCTTTACGGTCACCTGATTTAGTATCTTGTAGTATATGAATAGTATTATAACAACATCTTCCTTTTTTTGAATAATATTATCGCACCCCAAGTTAACATACCCGGCTAGATAAATACCTTCTTCATCAAGTCATCAACATGAATATGAAACAATTATAATTCATAATGCTATATCTGATAGGGTGCCATCGAAATCAAATAAATCCAGGTTTCCGGTCTATTCCGAACTCAACATCATGTCAAGGGGGTAAATTCTCAAACTCCTCTAGTATAAAATCCATAAAAAAAAATTAATTCTCCAAGAACTCAATGATATATGGTTCGATTGATTCCACTGAAATCTTGGAAGAGAAGAAGATAGGTGACTCCACAAACCGACTACCTACATCACAACCCCATTCACAAATAAAACCTACACGATGGGCATCCTTATTTGAAAACACAACTCATCTATAGAAGTGGTAAATATCGAAATTCACATAAAAAATAATCGATTCATAGGATAAAATTATATAACATCATATGTAGTATAAAAATATCCAAAATAGACTGATGTGGCCCCAACATTATTCTACATCCATAACAAACATCAATCAAACTAGTCTGAACTCCCACTAGCTTTCTCAACACTAGGGACGTGGAAATTATATCTATATCTTGTCCCAATCAATATTCTAGACATGGTGTCGCAATGGAGTATAAATATCATAAATAAGAAAAAACAAGTGAAATATTTATAAACAGACTAATAATAACTTTAATAACCTCTGAACCTGCAGGAATTGTGCCCTAAGTGGAGTGAAACTCCCCACGCCTAACTCCTCTACCATTATATTGTTGAATGCCACCCCAACCACACCATGTTAGATGTCCCTAAGCAGCTCCCTCAGGATGAAATCCTCCAACACCATCTCCCCTCAGTGGAGCAGGTGCTCGCTTCCCCTACTATTGGATGGGCCTGACCAAAAACTATCACTGCTTGGGTGGGTGTGGGACTTTCCCACCCCTACCGCACTATTATCGAACTGAGCATCGGTTCTGATCGTTCCCATGACTTCCACTAACAATGGACATAGGTTCTGTGGGCTATGGGGATTGGATGAGGAGTGGGATATCAGAACTAGAACTATTGAGGCCTACTCTACACTATCTGAAACTTTAAAGGCTCTCACACTAGATACATACTAATGACTTTCTTACCCTTGGAAAAACTTGGTTGGATCCCCTCTTACAAAACACCTCCCAGCGAGTGCATCCTCGCAAATACTTCATCCTTCTTCTGAACATCCATTTATGTCATTAGGGAAATGGTTGTCAAATCATATTGAAGAGAATGTCAAACTGCGACCTCCAAGTGTCTCACGCATGATTCCTTATCTAGATAGACATCAGGTGTGAAGCCTTGGAGATCCTTGAACACCATCCCCTGTTACCACACTGACAAACACTCTGGTTGGAGGGAGAGATGCTCCTGCCTATTCTCTGCCAATATCATCGAGGGAAGGAACTCTGCTTGAAACTCCTTCTCAATGTTTTCCCACGAGACATTGATCTCCTTCCTCTCCTTGAGGTAATGCATCCAAAATTTTCATGCTACACCTATCAATTATATCACTTCTAGAGGAATCCGGTAATCCCTTAGATCAAGGTTCAAGGTAAATTGGATTTTCATCTCCTCAAGATATCCCTCTATCTCTTGGTATGAAACTATACCTTCGTACTACCCAAGGGTCTAATGCTGGAATGAATGAAGGGGATTTTTTCACAAGTAAACTACCACCTCCCGATGAGCCCTCCATTGATCAATTGGGTTAGCCTGTTGGGCTTCAACATTTTGTACCACACATTGGAGACGTCCATGTTCTAAAATTGAGAAAGTGGATAACAAGAAAAACATAATCATAGGTAGTATGGAAATTTCATATCAATAATTTGTGATTATTTATTGAAATAATATTCCCAAAACTCCCAAGACACACTAGAACAGAAGAAATTATGATGCATGTTCCATTCCTAGTGTTTATATCATGTAATCAGTGTAGCCTCACATGGTCCTTAATTAGGAACAAATTCCTTGCATATGATCACCTGGGGCCCAAAAATTCCCTATCCTACCTATTATTCTATAGTATATTGGATGCACAATGATTTCCAAACATTTTTTCCTTACAATCCCATTCAATACTCACTATACCTAACTCTGAAATCAATCATATCTATCAACCACACATAAGATGATACCATTATTTTACAACCCTCCTATATCAAGAGGAGGGAAGAGACATCAGGGTGGAAATCATCCATTATTCAAGATTATGAAGAGATAATGACCCCAAGTTCGGTCTTCAATAGGTCCCAGAGTGGAGACTAGCACCATGGGTATAGAATCTCTAAACAACTGAATGAATTACCAATGTTAATATTACTTGGATTTAGAAATAATATGGTAATCACCCTAAAAACACTAAAAATTTATATAAAGGTAACCAAAATCAAACCAATGAATGTTTTAAACATAAAAATCCTCCAAAAAATAAAAAAAGTACTTAAAAATAACAATGTAAAAGACTAAGAAGAAAATTAGAATCTATCATGATTCCTAAGATAGTTATTTCTATCATGGTCCTCAATGTCCTGTTATAAACTTGAAAATAGTTTTACAGATGTAGGGTTTTTATACAAGTATACGAGGTTTGAAAAATAAAACCACTCATGCATGAGTGGGGGAACATACTAATGCGCATGGGAGAAAATAGTAGAACCCAATAGAACATATAATTGAGTACTAACCATCTAAGCCTCACCTTGGAACACTTACCAAATAGTTCATTTTATGTAATGTAGTTGTATAATCGCATTTACATTTGGGTACCCCACACCACTTTCCCAATTTCTAACTGCACATTCCTAATGAATGGCTTATTGACACTTACACTATCCCAAAACACAGTCCCACTACCACAACATAGCACCAAAAACCTGTGCCTCAAACCATAAACAAACCTCTCACGCAGAAACATGTTCCACAACTACACCTCACATGTCATCCGGAGAAACCTTTTCCTCATCCCAAAGATAGTTTGGAAAACAAACCTGGCCCGCAAACACCGAGGACCATTTTCCACCACAAACCTGATCAAAGGATGTATAATTATAGTAATATCCAATCTGTTGTAGTCTAACTAGATATTCTCGATAGATAAGAACCTAGAAGAGGGTATGAAGAATGAAGTCACTATCCATCCATCAATCATCCCATGAAGATGTTGGGAAAGACACAATGCACCTTGATATGGGGGCGTTCGAAACATGATTCTCAACAATGATGGGGTGTATATATAAATAAAAATAACTACAATTTATACATATATGGAAAAAAATTCTCATCCCAAAATACGAGTCCCCAAAAAAGACAACCAAACTGCTAAAACCACTTTTTTTGCTACCCCTATTGGCATAAACTTGCCTACAAACACTTCCAAAGTAAAACGAAACCTCATTTTCATTTAAACACATTCCATTAATTAATTAATTAATTGTTTTAAATTTGTGTTTTTCATGTAGTTCAAGGGAATATACCAAGCACAACATCTATAACATTCTTTGGAGGTGAATATCTTGATTAACTAATCACACAACAAAAAACTGACTTCATTCTTTGGTAGTACCAACATTGAAAAAAATAAGATGTACTAAGGTAAATCATTTCTATTTTAACACCCATTTATAAAGAAAACTGAGAACAAAAAACCTGAAGTCCCTCTATACAAACTCTTTTTCCCTAAACAATTTTCAAACCACATCCAACTATAAATCTTTAAGGTTATACCATGTAATCCTCCTCTCAAAAATAATATATACTGCCCCACATCACAACAATTCCACACCCAACACACCTGTAATCATGAGGTCACAAAAAACCTAGTTGTAAAGCACCACTTCCCAAAAATTTCCCAGATGCAGTCCCACGACATAAAAAGTTCATAAAAACACTATAGTCCCACTACACATCATCACTCCATGACCACAACATATGAAAAGGGAGCCCTAGTGGCTATAAGTCAATCCATTCCAAAATCAATCAATCTCTCAAACATGGATACCCACATTTCCCATGTACCACCACATATAATATTCCCATAACCACAACCACTAAAAATGCTACCCCACAAAACAAACATACCAAACCAACTCATAAAACCAACAAAACACAACACAAATCCACACAATTAAGCAAAGAATATTATGTTTTAGTAATAGGGTCTTTTAATTAAAACTTAAAATAACAGGGGTGATCACACAATAGGTTTGACCACGAAAAATTCATTTCCATTAACCAATTATACATGAGTAATCATATTTACGTTTACAAAAATTTATCGTGGAACCTGAGAAAACATGATATCATTATTGCACTAGAAAATTCCACCAACATCCATGATTTCTCAAAAGGCATAAAACCACACCAAACCAAATAATAATCATATTAAATAGGAGATCAACATAAAACTACATTTAGAATGTTATTTTATTCACCCTTGGTATTTTTTGATCATCTTACCTTCTTATTTATTTCTCATTTTATGAAAATTATTCACCAATAATTCAAAAGGAATCATTGAAACACCCACCACACTTGATGGACAATTACATAGAGGTATAAGAAATCCTTACTTGAAATGACAGGAAACCAATTCTACTATATGAACCAAGAATAGGGGATCACATGAGTAGAATGATAGAATTCAAAGAAATCCCAGTGATGGATTCAGCACAGATGCATGACATCAGGAAGTGTAAAAGCTCTCGGCATACCAAGGTAAAATTGAAAGGGTCTGATGAAGATAAGATATCAACTTATAAAAATACTAGATCCTAAATTAAAGGAATAATGGTTGCACAGCCCGTTAACATGGGATCATGGTGAAGATCACGTGGTTTGAGTAACATAACTTCCAATTATAATTAGTATATTAATGAATTACTTAATACCGTTTTAAAAAACCATAAAATTCCCAAACAATGATTTATTCTTGGTTAATGTCATATAAGATGTAAGTGGGAGAAAATGGAAAACTGGGAAAAAATAGAATTGATCCATTGATGGGTGAGTCACTAATACTGGTCCACCGATGAGTGAGCTACCAAAACGACCTATCGGCGATGACCCCCTGACGCTGCGCTACCAATGAAATGAGTCACTAACACCATGACTCACCACCACCACGACTCACCCACACTGACCCTCTCAACTAACTGACACCACCACCCCTGACTCACTGATGCAGATTCCCCCCAACTCACCAATGTAAATGCACCTAACTCACCGATGTCGACTCCCCTTACCATCTTATGTTGATGGTTCAAATGGTATTACTTTCCAACTCTTGAAATGAGTCATAAATAGCCCCTAAAACACCCTAAACACTATTTTCACAATGTATTGTCTCAAAGTGGTTTGAAACATTAAAATAAATTTATAGGCAGTAAAAAAACATTTATAATATTTTTAATTAAATATAAAATCTTTTATAAAGTATATTTGAAAAACATGGATGCTGGGGGAAATGTATATTATACAAAAATGAGTTATAATGTCAGATATTCATAACAAAATCATTCTAAAGTTTTATATACCATATAGAAAAGAATGATAGGGACAAATGAATATATATATATATATATGTGTGTCTATGTGGCGTGGGAGGAATACAATATACAGGGTTCAAAAGATTATGGTAATTTTATTTACCTCATTATAAATTAATTAAGGACCATACAAAAGTGAAACGATATTATGACATAAACCTATATTGCTTTGGTGACCATGGAATTAAAGCGTCATCAAATAGATATCCTCATATGATTTTTAAATAAAAATATTTTTCAAAAAAATAATCTTAAATGAGATTTATGGATTTTATATACACCAATAAACATTGAACAAGTGGTGAATAAGTCATCTGTCCCAATGAATAAAAATTGATGTAAAATGTCATTTACTCATTTCCCAAATTATTACGTCTGTGTTTAAATATACTATAAAATTAATTTTTACTTATAGTATACCTAAAATAAATCCATATTAACATTTAAAATACTATAAATCATTCCCATAAAAAATAATGTTTCCCATTTACTATAAACTTATCATCAAAATCAACATTTGGGTGGTAACAATTCCTTTTTTCCACACATGTTTCATTTTAGATATTACATTACATTAACCTTGGTTATGTTATATTCAAATAAATAATATAAATAATGTATTATATATAATATTTATTCATTATATATAATTTCAGTATATTCCATATATGGTGGTGATGAAAATTGAATTCCATATTTTTGGGGAGATTGTAGTGCATACTTACACAAGGGTAGTGTATTGTTTTCAATGATCGTAAATAAAGAATCATAATTAATAATATTATATTATAGAATAAAAAATGTATCATAGTTGTCAAATATTTTCATTAAATATTTTCTTTTGTCAATTCATGTTTAGTGAAATTGATAATTGAATAACTTTTTTGTGAAAGTGGTAGCCCAAGAATATATATAAGAGATGTAATCATTTTCAAAAGAATGATAGGGTATAATGTTTGGTAACATTTTAACATTATGAAATAATATTAATTTCATTAACAAAATATATATTTGAAATATATAAAAATTTATGACAAAAAATGTTATATGATGATGAAAAATTAATAACATCACCATATATTGGTGGTAGAGTAAATGAATGAACAAGGGATATTTTCATTTCCCAACTGATGGTAATATGGTATATTATAGTTTAACAATTTAGGTAATTTTAATTATGTTTTTAAGGATAATTATTTCATTATTATAGTATTATTATAGATGATTTGAAGGTGGTGGAAGAAGAAATTAACAAGAAATAACACAATTAATATGATTACCCCTTCATCAGGTATTCCCCATTGGAATACACAATAAGAATTGTTGGAAGGTATTTTTTTAGAGATGAATCATTATGAAATGTTGATGTGTAATTTTAAGTGATATGGGAATAAAATATATATATATATTGGTACTTAATTGGTTTGTATAAGTTTTTAAAATTTGAATCCTTTGAAATTTGATGGGAGTGACGCCATTATATATAACATGAACAATAAACAACAACAAAGTTACACTCCTAGGAGATTGGAACATGAAAATAATATATTCATATTTAAGGTTTTTAAGGTCTAAATAAACTATCCTAGTGAATTTTATAAATCTTTGATGAGTTATAAAGATTCTTTATACATCTATTTTCACCATTTAATGTATTTTTCATTATCCAGGGTAACTACTTAATACAATTGAAATGACATATAATAGAAAAAAATGAAACTCTCATTATGATTTTTTATATATGATTAAAAATGGGGATTGAAATTTTTTATTACACAATTAGATATTGTGGAAATATTTATATAAAATTTTGGAACCGAAAACACGTAAAAACCATTAGTAGTAAAAATATATATTTAGTTGTAGTAATGAATTAGAATGTATTTTAGATATATATTATCTAGTAGTCTCACATTAAACAAATTTATTGGATTATTCATAATTAAATTAACATTAATTGGAAATAAAAAAATTAATAATATTAATGTATCTATTGATCTACCACATTAAGGTTAATGAATGAAAAACAATTTTTCATTGATGAAAATATAACAATGGTTACAAAATTTATTTATGTATTCCCTTATTTAACATATCACATTTAAATAATATATTTTACTCATAAGAATAACTTTTACATGGCCTAAATTTTCACATATTTCAATGGGAATATAATATCATAATGATGTCGTCAACTAAATGGTATTTTATAAATTTTTGTATCAACTACTCCCAAAAAATACATTTCATTAGATAAATTCAAAATATTAATATAACAAATTGATACAATGAATAAAAAATTGATGGTCATTTAATCAAATTTAAATTCTAACCATCTAACATTCTAAATTTTATCATTTAAATGAATATTATTATATATAAAAAACCAAATATTATATAAAACCGAATATTTTTTAACATTAAATATTATTAATCATATATGATTTATATCTAGTCATTCCAAATTGAGTATATTTTTCCTAATCAATAATCAATAAATTCAAAAAAGGAAATATTTCAATTACATATTTCATAATATATTATATCTTATTCATACTCTCTAAATCGATGAGTGGGACATAACTATCATATTTAAATAATAATATTCTAACATAAAAAATAGTAAATTTAATCATAGTGTTTTTAATAGAACATTTTATATAACATAGTGTATATTTATTATAATATTAAATCTAAAATATCATGAAGATATTTTTAAATCCCCTAATGACATTTTGTCAGAAAATTCTATTTCATCTACATTTAAAAGGGTTTAATTTTTTGAGATAAATTATAATGAGTAGATTATATATATATATAATTGAAATGAAATACATGTTAATCAACCCCAATTAAATTAAAATTACAAAAATTCCATTTTGTCTATTTCTTGTCTTGGAAATACAAAATATCATAAATATTTCATAATCAATATGTGTATTATACTACATATACAAGAATAATAGGGTTCCAAAACCATACCATGTCATCCATGAGATATTTACATATATGTTTTATCAAATTTATCATCATATTTTTTATTATTGTGTCATTATTTTACCATCAAGATAAAAAAATTCTAGAGAATATTCATATTTTATATCTTCACACAATTTTATCATTTGGTTTTGTATTGTGTTATTTTACATCATTCATTAATGTCATATGATAAGTATCCTTGTCTTATTTTTCCTTCCTACTACTATAAAATAAACTTTAAATGGAAAATAGGATCCATAAAATTGATTTAAATTACTAAAAAAATAATTCAATAGGATAACATAGAACGAAATATAAGCAAAACCTTATATTAATAAATAATACATTATTCTGTAAAACCTTGACAGAATCATGACAAGATCAAATTAAATATTTTACTTAAATTTGTTCAATATATTATTCACAGAAATAATAAAAATCATAAATAAGTTATTATATATTCTTCTAAGATCAACATACCATTAATCTATAAAAAAAATAATCATACAAGAAGTGAATTGAAAAAATTGTGAATACCATAATAATATATTCTCTAACAATTTATTATTTTCCCAAAATAACAAAAATTACTACAAAACTATTTTTAATTGATATATACATGTACATGTTAACTAAATTTATATTCCTAAAATAAATTATATCCTTGATAACAATATTATTGTTACCTTAGTCATATAATGTTCTCAAAATAGTTAACTTCCATAAAAAATTTAATCACATAGATATAAAACCACATTTCAATTTCATGTTATTAATATTATATTCCAAATATATGATAGAAACTTTATTAATAGTAATGATAATTACATCATTACCTAATATGGAATTAACTATAAAGGTTATATGTTTCATTATTCATATTTCCCCTTTGAAAATAATCCCTAATGCAATCACATAAAATAAAATGTTAAAATTAATGGTTCAATATACCATAATGATATATTTAAAACTAATAAAATTTCCAAAAATTTCATCATTCACCATTAAATATGATAAAATAAATCCTTAAATAAATATCTATACATTTAAAAATGTGATCATCATTAAACATAAAAACCATATTTTTTTCTAAAATCATATGTCATAATAATCTTATAACAACCCATACTATAATTATATCTCACAATATTTATCAAAGCATGTATGATATCATAATATCCATACACCTAATTCCATTCCCAAATTAATTTTCATTCAATACTATTCTCAATATCATTTAATGTGGAAATATTTTAAACCATATTAATTGTAATAACTATAGCCATCATTGAGTCACTTAAATAATAATGTAATTTTTGGTTTATTGTTTTATTAAATCAATAGAAACCATTTATATAAAAGAATCCCATATCTCAACAAATTAAAATTTCATAATTTTACCCTGATTAACCTATTTTAAAATATGCCATAAAAATCTAAACAAAAATCTAAACACATGATATTTAACACCCAATAGATCTAAAAGAAATATTTTTTAGGAAATTATTGATATGATATGTGACATCAAGCATAGAAATAAATATAAAATCCTGAGACATTTCAATACATTCACTATTTTAAATAAATTCAATCTATTAAATATCTTCAAATGGATGAAATAGTGAGTTATATTATGTCACATTCAATAATGGAAATATTTAATTCAGGTAATTACATGAAAGAATAGGTTTTATTACCTAATAATATAACATAAATATTATTATTGAAAATGAAAATTATCTCATAACTCTCAAACTAGAAGTTATAAATATGAATGACAAAATAATGAAACAATCTTGGTTATATAAACAATAAATTACTATTTTTCAAATTAATTATAATTAATATATAAACTAATTGAATATAATAGAGATTTGTTTATTAAAAATATTATTATACACAAAAATTTGTTTATCCTAATAAATAAAATTAATTACAATCATTAAAAGATACTAAAAAACTATATATTTATATATATTATATATAATAACATTTTTTACATTACCCAATATATTTTATTGTCATAAGATATGATTAAAACCAATTCAATATAAACGGTGTCTTTATCTAATGGTTCTTTTTCAGCATTATAATGGAATAGTTAATTTTAATTTTATTTGACTATTTCAGAATTTTTATTTTAAAAAATAAAACTAAAATATTATATAATATTCCATAATTATGTTTTGATTACGGTTTTTTTATTCTTGAGACGTTTTAATTGTTGATGAATACTAAAACATTATGAATATTATTGAGAACTCGTGTTTCATCTAAATAATTTATATTTCTAAATAAATTATTAAATTATTTTAAGATAAATAAGTTAAATTACAAATATATTAGTCCAGTTTAGGTTATAACATAAATTTTTTAATGAAATTTTAAATATAAATAATTTTAAATCATTAAATATTTTCACTTTAAATACTTTATTTCTTGACACATCTACATGTTTAATTTAAATCCATCTGTACCACTAATGAATTTTTAATTTAGAAAAATGGATTAAATATTTGGAATAAACAAAATATATAATTTAGATTAATATTCAAATGTTTAAAAAATATTATTAGTGAATGATATTTAAATTTATTAAACTAATTAAAGTAAAAAATGATTTTACATTTTGGGTAAACATTAATTTTAATGGAGTCATACCAATACTATTTATTTTTTTATATAAATAATAATGCCACTTCTCAAATATAAAAGGAAGTACCAATCGTTATTTATCCAGTCATCTTAAGAAATTTGGGATAAATATAAAATTAAAAATTAAACTAAATGATTCCCAAACCCCATCCTACAATGATATTTAGGAAAAAACAGAATACAAGGAATTCATTTTTATAAATAAGAATGAGTTACCTAAGGAAGGGGTAACATATTTCAATAAGAACATTGGTTTTTTTCCTTACCAAATCATTAAATTAATCTTATATTGCTTATATATAATAAATTCAGTTTCTTAAATATATTTATATGTTTTTATTTATGTTTATAAGTCAAACCCCCCACACAGACATACCAAACACGATAAAAATCTTCATTTGGGTGTATGATGGACTACCATCTCACAAACAGATGTTGTTTGTTTTTCCATTACCATACTTAATGGTTGGTAATAATGATGAAAATAATGTTTGTTTATGATATATATATATATATAATCATTATGTTTTAGTTGTGACTAAAAAATATAATATAACACATTCAATCATTTTATCCATTTTCTTGGAATATGATAACATTTTTCATTTATGTGTGGATTACCTCCACCTCCCAGTGATGAGATTCATTCATGCTTTAAATGGACTGTATTATTGATGGGTTTAATGAATATTTCTGTTAAAAATTAAATAATTATCATATTAATATAATTCTTAGATTTATTTTAATATTTTATATCATTTTATTTAATACTATTTCACACACTGAAAAAGTGATAACGTCACTGAAGGACTTGTGGACTACCACCTATTTGAAATATTTTGATTCAATTTCTATTCAAATAAGTTTATATAAAAGTATATTTGATTACATAATATGGTATCTATGATATAGTGATAATTATTTAAGGATATATAGTTATAGTTCCTATAGTGTCCCAAAATTTCCATGTTATTTTTTTTAAATAATGTAGAATTATTTCATGACCCCATGATCTAACGAAAAATGATTACAATTCCTGGTGATCTCATGATAGAATTTTGAATTTTTGTGATGTATTTTCTGTAAATGTGTGAGTATGTTTCACTATTTTATGAATTGCTTCTTAGATCAAAACATGAGGGCACTATTGAACTCAAAACACAAGGATTCACATTAAAGATAACTAACTTCAGCCGGAAAGGGCCAAACAGAAATGTTAATTTTTTTAATTTTCGAGAAACATAATAAACTAAATTAAAATGTAATTTTATTTATTCTATTGTTTTCAAGCAACGACACGATGACATTGTAGTGCAGTTATGAGGTAACGATGAGATGCATTAATGGAAATCATTAATGGATTCATAACATGCAACATAATGATATTTTAATGACATGTAAAAGTATAAAGATGCATTATTGTAGCATAAATGAAATTCTGAAAAGTGTTTACTTTTTTTAGTTTTATGTGTTGGTGGAGAGAGGATTAAATAGATGGAATTATATGATGATCATCTGATGGATTTTCCACAACAACGAAGAAAAAAAACACTTATAGGGCATCAAGAACATTTACGTAACATGAATAATGAAGAATGAAATCGACCTCATAGACCATCAAGGATGAGTTGTTACATCAATTAACATTAATAATGTAGAGGTTTGATTTTGATTTTATTAATTCCATGTTCCTTTTTCAAATCATGAATGCAGATTAATCCATTAACAGTTTTATATGCTGATCGCGTGTTCTTACAGGAGGTGTCATTCTTGGAATTTCTATTCGGGTCTAATTTTATTTTTGGTATAATTTTAATCAACAGACCATCCCCTATTTTAATCATCTTATTCGGATGGTGTGAGTCGGCACTAACAGGGCTCCTGTCTCCCCACTTGTGAAATATAAATGTATGTATCCTAAAATCAGTGAGAAGATGAATCCGAGGAAAAGGAAAGGATGTCAAAAATACAAGAATCTTATAGTAGAAGATGGATCATGGAATGGGTCAAAAAATAAACTCTAGAGGCCTGTATAAGGAAACGTCATTGCATCAGTGTAGACGTTAGCAGACAACAGCAACGACCAGGGGTGGAGGGAGGTGGCGCGCTTGTTGGCACACTACGGCTATAGGAAGCCACATTCAGTTGGTTGTGTCAATAGGAGGCCACAATCAGAGGGCCTTGGAAGCTGCAGGCTTCGACCAACTGGTAGAGGTGGCATGGAGAATTGGTGATGACTGATGCCTCATGGAGTTATGGCACGCATCAAGGTCAATCAGGCAAGCTAGCAACACGCTACATTCAAGCACGTGCATGTATTTGGGATTAAAACCTTGATCATTTGCATCCAAAAGAGTCCATGGTCATTTGAACTCTATGGAGAAGGGGTCCGCAATAACTAGCGCGGTAGTCGGGGGATAGAGGAGGATTCTGACGTTGTCCCGACTGCATCCCGTCCTAGTGGACAAACTACTTTGCCCCGACTAGAATAGGCAGGGCGCAGGCTTCCCCCTTTCGGTCGGACCTTCCCCAGCATGTCGGACCACACTACCTGGAAGAAACCACCCTATTAGGCAGAGTTGAACGCATTGGCTGAATTTTCCAGCTGGTCTAGACCCATTTTGGACTACACTCAGACCCCACCAACCACCATTTCCTTGAAACGTCAATAACTCGCAGACCGAGTTTCTGATTTATGCGCCATCTTTGGTACGATGACCATTGCAATAAGGAGTGACTTCAGAGATACTCTACGTGGATTTTTGGATGGGTTGGAGTATGGACATGATTTATCTGACTCGAATCCAACTGGTCTTTTTTTTATAAAAATTCCAATACCTTCTAGACCAGGTCTTCATTCGACAAATAGTCTGTTCAGTTCGAACACTTATGATTAAATGGACTTTGGGTTACGCTATGTGGGACTTCATAGATTCTGAAGTATGACTGGTGACTAGAGAAGCATCCATGTGGCTCTTTAGTGTCCCGATAGAGGAGAACTAGCCATGTGGATCCTTAATAGCACAGAATATGAGTATGAGATGTTTGGATCCTTAGTGTCCTGATAGATGAGCGTGATCCATGTGGATCCTTAGTGACACAGAAGACGAGTAGGATCCTTGTGGATCCTTAGTGTCCCAACAATTGGGCAACAGCCGTGTGAATCCTTACTAGACTGAAATATGATCTGTTATTCATTATATATGACTCCCTCAATAGTAAAAAACATTCATCACTATAGCCTATGAAGCTTCTTTATATTATTTAGATTGTACTCGGTCTAAGTTGTCCATACTTTTTTTCATCACTTTGTGGTATTTCCTCATTGATAGACTTAATGGCTTTGATTTTTGGCTTCATTGTTGTATTTCTCCTTAGTGTACTGGGGTCCCCTTCTGAGTATTATGGTACTCACCCATATATGGGTTTCACCCGCATGTGTTATGTATTTTAAAAATTATGGTGGTTTTGATGGCGGAATTCATGACCTAGGACCAGGAGGTGCCATAGACGATCAGGCGGAAAGGGAGTACTTCCACAGCTTCCAGTAGTTACCATACTCTTTCCATCATGTTGGGTTCTCAAATCCATCTATTTCATAGTTTTAACTTGTAATCTTATGTTTTCTATTGTGTTTTTTTGGGTTTTCTTTCTGGACCACTTGTTTTTAGTTGTACTTTTACTAAACATTGTTTTAGTATACTTTTTCCCCTTATAGTTTGTGGGACTTAGTTGCGTGTATGTCTACATACATGTACTTTGGAAAATTACACCCACATGAAGGTTGATGCCATTAGCACTAGTCTTTAACCCCTCACATTCAAGAGTTTAGCATGAGGTATATTATGGAATGGGCCCTAGTGGATGGGTCATGAAAAAATGGTATCATTGGTTGGGTCTGTTCTACCTTAAAGACTAGGAGTCTATTGTTTTGTTTTGGGAAATAGTTTAGAGTGTCTTTTGTTTGAATTTTAGGTTTGATTAGTCTAGTGTTGTTGTGATGGTCGATGTATCCAAGCTCTTTGACCTTGATTTATTCTATTCATCTCTAAAAATGAAAAAAATGATTACATAAGAATATCATTGTTTTATTTTGTGTTTGAGTGAGCCCACGAGGTATAATATATTGATCATGGATCATCTTGATCTATTTCAGGATGCCTCAACATAGAAATCCAGACCAGTTCTTGATGCATGGTCACTAGGATAATACTCCTAGTGAAGAGTCATCTATTTAGGGCCACTACTAGAGATGTCCCCATTGTGTGGTAAACTAGTGTTACCACCATCAATTGACCATCTTGCAGGAAAAACCCTAGTGGTTTAAGTGGATTCATCATGCCAGACAGTGTCATGGATGAATATTTTGGATCTTAGTGATGAGGAACATGGTTCAAATGTGTGTCACAGTCATTTGAATAAATGTTCACCTGATATGAAAGGTCAGAAGGTCCTGCGGATTGTTGGTGCACAATGTAATCTACAGAACCCTAGGGTTCAAAGGAGGAAATATTCTAGTTTCTATAATGGTATCCTTTTCCCTGATTTTCATGAAATTGTACATCTCATGTAATCATTCATGCTACAGGGTAGGAGAGGAGACAATTTCATACTATCAAGGCTTATGTCCCTAGGACTCTAGTGATGAGTCAAGGTATAATGCATGTCTCTCTACTTTAGCTGCAGCATTGATAGACACTTATAAAAGATATTTCCCTTTCCTTCCGCTTCTTTTTTTGTTGATACCTTGAGGTTCCAGTTATGATAGTTGAATTATACCTCAAATTTAGATACACATACTAAAGGAGACCCAATGACCACACACTAGTGCTAATAGTGTGAACATACTCATGTAGGTGAGAGTATGAGTTTTGATTTCATAGTAGTTGGACGAGGCCTTACGACATCATTCATTGTATGGACTAGTACCGTTCAGAGCAGGAGTGACTGTATTAGGAAAAGGACATGGAAAATCTATAGATATGGAAACAAATTTCCATTTATCGGAAGACGTTAAATCATTGCAACTCAGGATGGACTCAGGCATAGGAGGATATAACCAATTTCTATTCGGCTGGCTAGTATGACCCTCAAGGCAGTGAATGTAATGAGTCCTAGAGTTCCTTAGTGATAGTAGTGTATAAAGACGTCTCACTTGAAGATGTTCCATGTTTACCTCTCTATTGAGAGATAAAATTATTATTTGACCCGTGCCCTTGGAAGACACTAATATTCACACTATCATATTGAATGGATCCCATAGAGCATCATGAATTTAGGGTACAAATAGATGAATTACAAGAGAGGTGCATTCTGGGGCTCATCTTTTCACAATGGGCAGCCCTAGTATTATTTTAAAAGAAAGAATATGGGAGTTTGAGGTCATATGTGGACTATCAGAGCCTGAACCAGGTGACTATGTTGATCAAGAGTCAACTACCATGGATTGATGACTTTGTTGATCAACTGAATGGAGCATGGTGGTTCTCCAAGTTAGAACTAAAATCATACTATCATCATCTCTAGGAACAAGATTAGGATGTACCTAATATGAACTTCAGGTGTTATTAAGGAAACTATGAGTTCTGGGTGATGCCATTCTGTGTGGCCACTACCCCATCCGTTTTCATGGAAGTCATGAACAAGATATTCCAGCTGTAAATCGATCATTTATTAGAGGATTTTTATTGATGATATCTTGGTGTACTCTGCGTCTATGGAGGAGAAAACGACACACATGTGGATAGTTCTGGACATTCTCTAAGTGCCCCAATATTATGGTAAACTATCAATGTTGCAGTTTTGGGTAAAAGATATCCACCTTTTTGGACTCATCATCATGGAGGATAGAGTTTTAGTGAACTCGGTGAAAATATAGGAAGTACTATCTTAGGAACCTCCCTAGAATGTGACTGAGGTGTGTTGTTTCCCATGGATGGTTGGTTACTACCAGAGAATTGTGAACATATTTTCTAGAGTACCATCTTCATTTATATATTTCACACAAAAATGGTACTCATTTATTTGGACATAGTGATGCATGCAACGTTTATAGGAGCTAAGGTGGATACTGATGAGTGACCCTATATTGAGACTACCAAATGAGGGAATAAATGATGATGTTTTCTTCTATGCATCAAGTATTATTCTGGGAATTTTCCCCTTGTAGGAGTGAGTAGTGATCACCTATGTATCACGGTTGTTGAGGCAGCATGATCAGAACTATACAACCCATGACCTTGAGTTAGTAGTAAGGATCCTTGCTTTGACTATATGGTTGCACTACTTGATGGGGGAATAGTTTACAATCTACTCCAATCACATGAGTCTCATGTATACATTCTACCCGAAGGACATGTACTTCAGATAGTGACAATGGATTCAGTTGCCCTTGTACTATTGCTTTGAGATAGTTTATACTCTTGGGAAGGGTATTGTGGTAGTAGATGATATTAGTTGGTGGACCGGTTTACAATTTCTGAGTGAGATGATAGGGCAGCTATCTCTGATGCAGATATCCTTTTTGATGATGATGGAGATGCTTACCTTCTGTCGATGACTGTTAATCAACCACTCTTACAGTGATTCTGAGCGGCACAACTGGAAAATGTAGAATGTGAGGCCCAACATGTTCAGTTATCCTTGGGACATGCTCTTGATTGCTTTTGGATTGTTGGAGAGAACATTATCCTTCTTAGAGGGTGAATCATAGTACCTGTGGAATTATAGGTTGAGGTGTTGAGGGTGTTTAATACATCCCCATTGGTTGTATATCATGGACTGGTGAAGATGTAAAAGGACCTTCAATGTCTATAATGGTGGCCCGTAATGAAGAATGCAGTGGCCGAGTTAATCTCATGATGCCACATTTATTATTAAGTGAATGTTGGGAATCATGTTTTAGTACGCTTAGATCAACCACTTGAGGTACAAGAGTGCAAAAACGATTTTATCTCGATTGACTTCATGACGAGGTTACCACACACGTCTAGAGGCCATGATTTTATCTGTGTGATTATCGACCAACTCACCTTAATAGCTCAAATCTTACCAATCAAGGTGTAGGGAAAGGTAGAGGGATTTTGACACCTCTATGTCAATAAGATAGTGTAGATCCATGGAGTGACATTGATGATTCTCTCGGACATTGATTCAAACATTACTTCTTGATTGTGGAAGGTATTACAAGAGGATTTCTGAACTGAGATGTTCTTGAGAACAACTCTTCATCCCTAGATGATGGTCAGATTGACAAGACCATATAGACCGTAGATTATATGCATCATGCTTTCATCCATGATTTTGGTCATTGTGAGTAGGACTGCATGCCAATGGTGGATTTATCATAAAACAAAAACAGAAAATCTCCCATTGGCATAGCACCATTTGAGGCCCTTTATGGCCGACCTTGCAGATCACCCCTATGTAGGATAGACGAAGGGGAGTCAGAACTCATGGGTATGAAGTTGGTTTGAGCTACCATTGATAAGGTACATATCATCCAACAATGGATGAGGAATACAATGATCATGAATACTTCTTACGTCGGTAAGAGATGGAGACACTTGGAATTTGATGATGGAGACCATGTTTTTCTTTTGGTCTTACCACGATGGGGATTGAAACGAATTGGCTGGAGTGGTAGGTAATCTTTGAGGATCATAGGACCATTATAGATTCTTTGAAGAGTTTTTTTGGTTGGATACCTCCTATATCTTCCCCCACACATGCACTTAGTGCATTGTGTTTTTCTCCTGGGTCACAGATGGGGAGTTACACTCATGATCCATCACACATCATCCACTGTGTAAAGGTATAAATTGATAATGGGAGATGTTTTCTGAGTTACCTGTGGTTATAGAGCATCGAGAGGAGAAGGTCCTTCACAGATGGTTGATTCCTCTGGTTCTTGTTTTTTGGGAGCACAAGATTCCCTAGGAGAGAACATGGTAATGGGAGGCTCAAATTCATGCTCAGTACCCCCATTCGATTGATTTGGCCTTGTTTGGGATTTTGGGGAGGTAAATCCATAATGTGTGGAGAATTTAATATCTCAAATTTTCAATGTAATTTTTTAAAAAATATATGGAAAAATTAAAGGTGAGATGCTCTGACAACACATGATTCTGACACATGGTGAGCTGAGGTGGATTTTTGATCACCTTTTAACGTATGTTCAATAATATTGTGACTATTTTTTTCTAACATTTTATCATGTTCTTGGATTGATACTCCAAGGGCACATATAATCTCAAAAAACTAATATTCTTATAGAAACAACATAAATTTGGTAGGAAAAGTCCAAACAAAAAAGTTAATTTTCATTAATTTCCTGAAAAATAATAAGATAACATAAAATGATATTTTATTTTTTTTCTCACTGATGAGAGATGACACAATGATGCTATAGTGCAGAGATGACCCAATGATGATACACATTAATAGATCATTAACATGTAGTGTAACAACAATTTAATGACACATAACAACAATGCTGATTCACAAATGGAAAAGTTTAACGACACGACATGATAGAGTAATAGAAATGCTATGATATGTTTTTTTAATAATTTAATGCGTTAGAGGAATAGGGATTAAATTGTGAGGATTTATCGACAACCTTGGATAGATTTTCCTTTCCAATAATGAATGGAAAAATCTAGTGGAACACCATCGACATAAACGTACCTTCAATAATGATTAACACTATTGACCTCTTAGATCCTCGAGGAGGAAGTGCAATGGAAACGAACGTTAACAAGGTAGTGGTTCGATTTTGGTTTTATGAATCCACTATTATTTTTGTAAATTTAAAATTAAGATTTTCCCATTAACAGGTCAAACCATGGATCTTGAAATTTTGTGGGTGATAGTCATTCTTGTATTTTCAATTTTGAATTAATTTTAATGTTAGTCGAATTTTAATCCCTGGATCATCCCTTATTTTAACCCTCTAATGTGGAGGGTACGGTCTGACCTGAAAAATGAAAATGTACCTCTGTAGATTCTTTCTTCATGGTCGTATCGTCAAATCAGTTCCAAGAAGAATCTTGGCCCCTGGAAGTGATAGCGGAATACCGAGAGGCCCAGAGGCATAGGCATATAGGGAAATGGACCACGAGGGAAACTATAGTGGCCCATAGAAGGAATTGACATTGTACCAGTGCTGACAATAGCAGCTGTCACAAACAGTGGGAAGTTGTTCACTATTCGGCATGTTGTGGAGGCAGGAGTTCATGGCTGGATCCCTGTATCATAAGGAGGCAACGGTGGTATGTGGCTGTAGTCGGCCGTCCACCGCATCTTCAAGAGGTCATGCCGACCGGCACTGCCTGGAGGAGAAACCCGCATCTAGGCTACTTGGGTGATGCAGTGGCTTGCGGAATCTAGCCATGTCTTGGCATCCAGCCATGTCTTGGCAAGCCAGATGAACCAGTCTACCGCTTGAAGAACATACAGAGCAAAAGATAACCCCTTAGGCCAGAACGGCAATAGTATACTGGACTGTGATATCATTTGGACCCACCGTACTTGGTTGGGATAGACCAGGGGACCCAGTGGCTGGTTGTTCCAAACACATGCTCAACTAGAACCGAGTCTAGTTGGTGGACCCCCAACTCGGTCCGGTTGTGTCGGTTAGACCTGGTCAGACCGAACCCAAACCTGACCTCCCGTTGTTTCATAGAAACATCAATAACTCACAGAACGTTTGTCTGATTGACAAGTCTGTATAACTATGTCCCTTGAAATTAGGTTGTCTTTCTAGGATACCCTATGAGTGTTTTGGAATGGGTTGGAATACGACCGGGTTGGATCATACTCAAATCCAACAGGTAACTTTTTACTAAGATGCCCATATCTTATAGACTAGGTGTTCATTTGATGAACCATATGTTGTGTTGGAACCCTTATGACGAGACAACCCTTTATATTATTCTATGTTCGACTTCGTTATGGTTGAGGTAGGACTGATTTCTCGAGAAGCATCCATGTGGATCCTTAGTGGCCAGATATACGAGCTAGAGCCGTGTGGATCTTTAGTGGCCTGGAATATGGGTAGGAATTGTGTATATCCTTAGTGGCTAGGAATATAAGAAGTAATTGTGTGGATCTTTAGTGGCATGGTTGATGAGCAGCAGCCATGTGGACTCTTAGTGGCCCGACAGAAGAGTAGAAATTCATCAGCGATGACTCCCTCAACAATACTAAATGTTCATCACTATAGTCAATGAACCTTCTTCATATTATTTAGATTTTAATTGGTGTGAGTCATCCATACATTGTGGCATAGATTTATGGTCTTACCTCATGGCCTTACATTGTGGTTTGCTTTGTAGTTTTTGTGGTATTTCAACTTAGTGGACTGAGATCCCCTTCTGTTTACTATGGTACTCACCCTACATGATATTTTCCCACATGTTTTGTGTCTTGTACAAATTATGGAAATTTTCGATTTTTGGTATTGGCGAACTAGGACCAGGTGGAGACCAATATGATCAGAAAAATAGGGCGTACATCCACAACATCCAGTAGTTACCTTACACTTACCATCAGGTGGGGTTCTCTGCATCCGGCTTGTTAACAGGATTTACTTATACTCTTCAGTTTCTAGTTTTCATTTGTTTGGTTTGTATTGTATCCAACTTGTTTTCAGTTATAGTTGTACTCCTCACTTGTTTCAGTATACTTATTTTCCCCTTTCTGTTTATGGGATGTGGTTGGATTTGTGTGTGTGTACAAATGCCCAGGAAAATGCCTCCCACATGCAGGTTAACATCTTCGGCACTAGTGACCGTCCCCTTTCCTTTGGGAAGCGGTCTTGAGGTATGTTATGACATTAGCCCCATGGGATTGGTCTATACAATTACTCATACGTATATACAACCTACTGTATCAATTATTGTAATATTAGATCATTTTTCATAGCCATATTACATGGTTGGTTTTAAATTTTTTTTAAATATTATTTTTATTTAATTATTAATATATTTGTGATATTTAAATAATGGAAAATTTTACCATTTTTTGCCTGTGAATGTCATTTTTATCACATAAACTGAATATGGTCAAAACATCTTATTTAAAGATAATTGATTTTTTAATTTTACATAAGGTGTTAATAGTTGGAAAAAAATTTATAATAAAAGATAGAAAGGCACTCAGAAAATTATATAATTAATATAATATTATTATTAAAAATGATAAAGAGACATGTGATAAGTCATCATCAAAGTAAGTGATATCGTTTCAATTTACATGTCATTGAGACATATTTTTTATTATCCACCAATTCACTTTTATATTGTTCATATAATTACCTATAAACATTTAATATTATTATTCAATCACCCTTCATGGTATTTTAAGTATAATATAGAATTTTCTAATCCATGTACTATTAAATATAAAATTTCCATATGCTAAAAGTTATAATATAATCTCCATTCCTTTCCTGGTGGTTAGCATCCTAATGAATAAATATTGTTATTATAGTAATTTATCATTATAAATTATGTTTCTATTAAATATCCACAATATTTTATGATGTATACTATTATACCCTCAAATATATTCCATTTTTACATACAATGTTTAATTGTGCTGTTTTATTATTAAATAGAGTTATATTGATAAATATCTACCCCTTACTCAAATCACATATTTGATTAGGTTAATTGTTTATTTTCTAGGTTTATTATTCAATGTATTATAAATTTTTTCAAATAAAAGTACATGGTTTTGGGAATATCTAATAAAAACCGTCATGATGAATTATTAGTCTCACGGGACAAAATCATCAGGACACAAATCCTTCATGTTTGTTTCTATGATGAATTGAATTGTTTAGAGGATAGATCGTTATATAGTGTCTTGTGAAAAGTATTGGCATAAATATTTTCATTTACTAACCATATAATGAAAATATCTTAAGGATATATATTCATAGTAACTATCATTATTATTTATCTATATTACAAAGACCTATGATTTTATGTATTCAGTCAAATTTGATATTCCATGTGTTTTTTTGATTAGTTAGAATATTTTGTGTTCAACATTCATGTTAAATTTATTATTTATATGTAATTATGAACTCATATTTTACTTATTAAAGATTAATTATGAGATATAAAGTTATTTAATTGTATTAATGATCAGATATTTAAATTTACACATTGATTATGTTCATTGATTCTATATTTATTCCATTGTACATGACTCATACTGACTATTTGAGATTATGTTTATTATTTACAATTACACGCGATTTGGAGATTATTTCAGGGAATGATTTCCAATGATCATATTATTTAAATTTTAATATTCATTATTTTATTTCAAAAATGTAATATCGGAATCATGTAAGTAATATGGTTTTCCAAAACTGTTAATATATTCAGTCCTCTAGTATTGTAATATTATATCTATGAAAATCTAATAAAGAAACCTTATTTGGGCTTTATGGTTTTTGGTCATTAAAATTGTATCAAAGAATGTTTAGTACCAACCTTGGGATCTTGTTATAAGATTAAAAAAATTATATAATAGAAAACTAAGCAAAACATTTAAAATTACTATAAAAGAACATATTTATGTTTTATATGGTGGGTATTATATTAGTTTTTAATGATTTAGGATATCAACAATAGAAATTAATATATCCAAAAAATATGATGATATTGTTGAAATTTTGAGAATGTAATTTATTGATGATGGGATAGTATAACACCACAAAATTCAAAAATATTTATATTTTATTCAATAGTTTGTATGATACACAACAAAAAGAGCATAAGGGAATGTAACATCCAAAGACACTAAAATATATTTAATATTATAAATAAATACAATCGATAATAAATCATGGAATTATCAAAGTACTTAGTTATCTTGTGTAGCACTCAATCATGACTTTCTTTGATATCATGCATTATAGGAATAAATGAGTATTACTAAAAAACAATATACTGGTAATATTATTATTTAATATGAAAATTATTTTATAGCTATTAAAATGGATGTCATAAATATTGTTAACTTAATTTAAAAAATAAATTGTTTAAAAAAACAACATCAATTCACTAGTAACAAATTAATTATAAATGAATATAAATTCCTAACGAATACAATGGAAATATTTTTATAAAAAACTATTATTTAGTGCCAAGGAATTCTGTCCAAATAAATTTATTACTGAAATTAAATTAATTATATTAATTATATATATAAATTATATATTAATTAAAATTTTATAAATTCCATCCAATATATTTGATAGTAAAAAGATAAGTACAAAATCTATTTCACATATTGAAACTAGTCTTTGTTATTAAGGGTATTTTGCCACATTTTAATGGAAAAATATTATTAAATATTATTTTGTACACTATTTTAAATTTTATTTGGTAAAATAAAATCAATTTCTGAAATATTAATGACAAAATTATCTCAATAGAAATTTATCATACTTTTTTGGGATGTTCATATTTCTGTTGTATTGCGAAAAATACATAATTTAATTAAAATATTCTATTTAATATCAATAATTCTTAGTTTAAAATATATTTTAAATTGGACATAATATTAAAATAGATCAATTATACATATATAAATCTTGTTTTGGACATTGGAATCGATTTTATATTACATTTGGTTATAAAAATGTTTTACAAATTCGAATATTTTTACATTAAAACCACACCTTCTTGGCATGTCTACGGGGTAAATATTAATTCGATTTTAGGAAATTATAGGTTTTGGAATTTGGAAAAATGGGTTCAATATTTTTAATGGGAATATTTCTTTATTTTTATTTTATTTAATGTTATATTTTGACCAAAATTACTAGTGATAGTATATAAAAATAATTATAATTATTAAGGTAAATATGATTTTTTTTCATTGTTATATATTAATTTTAAGGATACAAATGAACTAGAACACAATGAAACCCACATTTTATGGCCATATTTTTAATATATAATCACATGGAAGTAATGTGCGTCATTATAGGATGCACATGGTGTAACATATTCCTCCCAATAGTATTTACCATTTGGTATTTACAAGAATGTCATTCCTCATCACTATAAAATAGAAATCACTACCCTTATATGTTAAAAACTATAAGGATATTTTTCGTGGAAATACCATATACAAAATGACAAACAACATCACTCACCTCATCATAGATTCCTTTTTTTCCAAAAAAAATCCAAGATGAATTTTTTAGAAACCAATGGATCTTACCTGCAAATGAGGTAATGTTCTTCAATGAGAACATTTAGATAATTTACTTATCAACCCCTTAAATTAATATTATATAATAAGTATATATTATCCTTAGTATCTTAAAAAAAATGAATTATTTTTATGTAATGGTTATGACCTACACAAACACACACTTCCATCAAATTGGAAAAACATTCACTATTCTTATGTGTGGAGGACTACTTATTGACGATCTACTGTCATTATTAATTGCATTACCACCTCTAAAGTAAGGGATAAATTATTTAAATACTATATTAACATGATAAATATGATATTTATGATGTATGTATTCTTAAATATTTCTATATAACTCATTCTTTCATGATTTTTATTTTGTGGTAACACGATAACATCGTTTGTCGACAAGTGCACAACATCCACCCTAAAGCGATGTAATCAGATCATCCATTAAATTTAATGTATTAGGATGGGTTTAAATATTATATTTTATATAAATGACATAATTATGATATTCATGATATAATTATCTTTCTATTAATATAATATATCCTTTTGATTATTAAAAATTCACATACTTAAATGGTGATAACGTCGTCCATGAATGTGGGGACTTCTTCCTCATCAAAAAATGTGATTCTTTTTGTGTAGAAATAATTTCATATATATATATATATATAAGAATATAAAATATTTTCTATATTATATAATTATAACTTTTCAATTTTATATTTGACATAACTTTATTCCATAATGATCATAGAAGAATTGAAATGTCAGTCATGTGTACGTATGACAAACTGTCTCAATGACCGTAACATAAGTTTATTTTCTATAAAGTAATTCCATTATTGGGTTTAAAATTAAAATTTATATATAAATTTTATATTAATTTAATGATTATTATTCCTGAAAATTTTAAATAATGACTCCTACAACCATAGTCAACCAATCGAGGTCGTTATTGACACATTAACTAGATATGGTCAACACATATGACAAAATCATAATTGATTAATTTAAATTATATAATAATTTATTAGGTGAAATGAAATTAATAATAAATAATATATTTTTTCTCAAACATGTAAATAATAAATATATATATATATTATTTAGGAAACTAATGATGCATGTGACATGTTTGACTTACAGTAAGGGATTTTATTTGTATCAATATACTATGGGGGATTATTTGTTATTACAAACCAATTCATATTTATTTTGATATATACACTACGGTTTTTTCATTTAAAACCTTTTTTCAATAATTCTTAACTGTATATTATATTTTACATTTAATTGTATCATTTTTTTTGTTTTGAATCATGAAATACAATGTGGTATTTGTTATTGTATAATCTCAATTCCATTCATGGTTGATAAATTTTCTGTGAAACAATAAATTAAATTTAATCATTTATCATTTAAATTTGTATTTCATTTTAATATCCACATCCTCTTATGATGGATATCATTATTTCTAAAACCATATTAAATTTTAATATTTTTTATATGGTACATAGTATGATTTACTGGGGATGTATTGATAAATTTGATTCATTTAGTAAATGAATATGTTTGATAAAGAACATAGTTTATGTTTTAAATTTATTTTTAAGGTATTATGAATGTCATGGAAATATATGTAATGTGATAAGGACAAATAAATGAAAGTCCGTTGTGGAATCAGAAATATCATGGAAAAATATGAGTTTGAAAAAATAGTTCATGTGTTATTACAAGATGTTTTAAACATTATATAGGATAGATATTGAATGTATTGTATTATAAAGGGTATTGAAAAAAGTAGATGCATTTCTAACCATGGAAATAAACTATCATGATTATAGATATTGACAGTGACTCTATTAAGTATATATCTTGATAGTTTAGACATCCATCATTTTTCATTCCATAATTATTGTTTTTCCAAGATATTATTAAATATATATAATATAAATTATCATATTTCAATCTCATATAACTATTTATATTGAATTAATTGATCATATTTTATTTTCTCAAAACTAATTCTACTATATCAGGTTATTTAATGGAATGTGTGATAATTTATTTATCTTTATATTTTCAATAATTATTTATTATTATGTACTTTAACCTTACATGGAATTTTATCTAACACTTTTTTTGTTTCCTTTACCCAAGATATGACTACAAATTATTATAATGATTTTTAATGATTTTATAATTGTATTTTTTTATATTCCAAATTTAATATTAGTGTGATTTTTGTAATATGCATTTCAAAAACTAGTAAATTGTTCTGTCTTTTGGGAATTTAATATTGTTTGTATGCTAATATAATAAAGTAATAGACCGACTCCAAAATACATTGGTTGTGGTCACTATATGATACCCCTCAATGAATGTCATATACAATATCATTCTAGATAATCAACAATATTTAATCCTATTAATGATGGAACTCCAATGTTCATTAAGGGTATTCATTGGAGATAACAATCAATTATCACAATTTAGTATAATAAAAATATATGTCTATGAAAATATGATATGAAATTTCAGATAAATATCGATAATATCATTGACTATAAACTATATTTCATTTTAAAAAATATTTTATTTAAAAAATTATTTTACTTAGAATAGTGAATAATATTCAATAAAAATATCTGATCCCTTTGATTTTTTTATAAACATAAAGAAATAAATTTTACGTTAAAATGAATAGAAATGATATGTTGTTTAGAAATATTCCCTTAAGGGGATGTTGAATTATTTTTGGGTCAGTTGTGCTCTTTTGAAAAAAATATATTATTCAATGCCAATTGTGATGTTATTCAATTGTTTTCTATAAATAAGATATATAAAGAACTTAGAATGAGGTAAGAATTATATAGGATGTGGGTCTATGTTTACAATATTAAGAGGAAACATTTTAAGACTCATTCCATGTTTTATTAAGCCAAGATTTAGATGAATGGATTTTTTATTGAAGAGGAATGATTTTACCCAAATTAAAAAGATTCATGAAGGGGTAATTTATTTTAGAATGTTTTGAGAATGTTAATATTTGATAATGGATAAAAAATGCATAAAATTAAATATTTTATCAATTGCCTTGAATTTCCTTGAATTTTAGAGCTATATAATGAAGATAGGATGACACAATCCTATAAAATATAGGTCTATGATTCATGATGGTAGTGAGGTTCATAATGATGGTGTGGAAAAATAATTGAAATTAATTGAACCAGGAATGTTGCACAAAATATAGGTGATTCGTAAAGAATTAGTCCAAAATTGTGTACATGTTTATAAACACTCTTATACTCTTGTCATTAGGTTTATATACAATTTTTTACGTATATGAT
Organism: Viscum album; assembly: GCA_963277665.1. Taxonomy (NCBI): domain Eukaryota; kingdom Viridiplantae; phylum Streptophyta; class Magnoliopsida; order Santalales; family Viscaceae; genus Viscum; species Viscum album. The sequence continues at coordinate 2,100,910,370 of OY728128.1, read as the reverse complement.
CTATACAATTTATGTCTTTTTGAAATATCATTTTCATATATAAAAAATAATATGTCTCTTTTTATGTGCCCATTTACTATAAATTTACTTTCAGAAAAAGAACTAGATCATCAATATAATTACATAAAAAGTAATTATTGAGAAAGGCCATACATATATATTCTATAAATAATGATTGTTATGATAAATCTATATATCTAGAAGTTCATTATTGTCTTATGGAGAATAAAATACTCCATATGTGATATCGTATGGAATAAAACTGATATTTATGCCCTTTTGAGACCTCATAAGTGCCTGTTTAAGTATACCAAAGAAGAAACATAATTATTTTTATCCTCATAATGATAATGGGATATTATTTTATTCTCAGGAAAAATAAAATCATATACATTTTTTAATATTTTCCGTAGATTGATTTTATATGGAAACAATTATTTTGTGTTAGGGAATAATAAAAGAAATCATAAAGTTATTGAACTGTGATATAGGGATATTTAAGAAGATATGACTATATAATGGGGAGTGTAGGATCTTCTGGATTATTTAAAAGATGATTAAAATGATGAAAATGATGAACCGGTAATTGTATCTACATAACATCCAAAAAACATGATAAAATTTATATATTGAACAATGTGTGTGATCATTTTCACTAGTGAACCTGTGGGGAATTAATTATATATATAAAATAATATTCCTATCACTCATTGAGTCAAATTTTTTTGAATATGCTTCATTATATAAAAATTTGTATCAAGAAATGAAAAAGGATATTGGACAAATGAAATGGACAAAAAATAAGGTAGATATATTTGATGATGAAAAATAAGAATGTTATTAGAAAATATTTGTGTTATGGAATAAAGTAAAGAAATATGGAATTTTTATCCAATTAAAGAAGGAATTTATTATATGATATACTCTTAGTTTTAGGAATCAATTTATATGAGACATTTAACCTTACTATAAGGATGCACATTAGTCATATTTTTTTATCCATAGAATTATAGTGGAAATTAAATGTTTTCTTGGTGGATTATAAATATATATTATTTACTAGATTTATGGGAGAATAAAATTATTTTTAAAAAATTATTTTTGTAATCCATGAATATGAGATCAAAATTTTCTATTGAAAATAAAACTGTATTTATTATAGTATTCACAATGAGAATGATTTTAATGACATGAAAAATATTTTATGAATATTAATTTCAATCATGGTAGATTTCATTTAAAAATATATATCACCAATTAGAAAAATAAAATAATGTTGGTTTTATATTTTATTTTTTGAAATAATATTTTGTGGTTCAGATGACGTGTAGTTAAGAAGATTATAGAATTAATGAAACTAATTTCAGAAATGTTGATGATTTGGGGGTTTCTATTTGGTTTACGAGTGAAATAGGAAAGCTTTGAGGAATGTTTTTCAAAATAAAAATATAATATGAAGGTTATTATATTATTTGTAATCGATAATTCTAAGGAAATGAAAAATATTATTACCACCTAGATGAAACTACTATAGAATGATAAAATAAAATTAGTTACTTATATATAATATAGATAGATAATTTTAATATTTATATACCGACTAATGACATGACATGATAATGGTCTTCAAAGCTCCTAGTAGATCTTCTCCACTCTTAGATGAACCGCTAGAGGGGATGTGTGGAACTCCCTCAGCACTTACATTTAAAGTGAAAGAGGTACCATAGTACATCCTCTGAAGAGGATTAAGTGCTCCCAACCTTCAGAAAATCCATCAGGTGCCTGCCTTGTGGATATCTAAGCACGTCATGTTTTGAAGTCAGCATCCCCATGTTGTGCCTCCCCGACACGCTTGAAAAGTGGGTATGTGACTGTGAGGGATTGAAGGAAAGCTACTCCATCTCTATCCACCAAGGATATCTACAAAGCGGCCTGTTAATCCATCTCTTTGTGTATCATATATATAACAGATCTCTTATTGGCTTTATCTTCTACAAGATTTCCATTTCCTTGAGTATAGAATATCTCGATGTCATAGTCATGGAGGAACTCATCACCGCAGTCACAGTTTCAGGTCCTTCTGAGATAAGATATACCTGAGATACTTGGTATTAGAGTACATGGTAAAACATTCACCAATTAGATAATGTAACCACATATTCAAGGAGAATACCACTACTTCTAACTCAAGGTGATAGTTAGAGTAGTTATGCTCATGTTATCTCAGCCGCCATGAACCATATGCAATCACTACTCGCTCCTGTATCAGGACAGACCCAAGTCTGGTCCCTGATGTGTCACAGTAGACAACATACTATACACATTCCTATGGAAGCCTCAAGATGGGGGCACCATTCCAACTCTTCCTGAGCTCTAGAATGCTCTGCTGGAATCTCTCTGACCACACGAAGGGTTTCACCATCTTCATCAAGGCTGATAATGGTGCTGCAACACTAGTGAAATCTGAAATGATCCTCCGGTAGTAACCAGCCAAACCCAGGAAACTTCATTCCTCTGTCACACTTTTGGGTGGCTCCCAAGAAAGTACCACATCATTCTTCACTGGATCCACTACAACTGCAGCCTCCGAGATGACGTGTCACAAAAAGTGTATTTCTTGGATCCTAAACTGGCACATTGAGAACATTCCATAAATTCCGTGCTCTTTGAGTGTGTCCAGTACTACCTAAAAATGGTAGGCATGCTCCTCCTCAGTAGTCGAGTAGATCAGAATGTCATCAATGAAGACTAAGATAAAGAAATCGAGGTACGGCTGAAAGATCATATTTATGTGTCCCATGAACACTTCCAGAGTGTTGGTTACACTAAATGAAATAACCATAAACTCATAGTGGATGTACTGACATTTTAAGGTCTTCATTGGTACATCCTCGTCTAGAACTCAGATCTTGTGATAGCCTGATCTGAGGTCTGTCTTCGAGAACCACCAAGCACCCTTCAAATGATCAAATAAGTCATCAATCCTGAAGATTGGGTACATGTTCTTCACAATCACATGGTTCAGGTGACAGTATTCGACAAAAATCCTCAAGCTTCCATCAACCTTCTTGGTGAATATAATTGGTGTAACGCCCCGACCCCAGTTACCCAAAGTCAGTGCATTATTACATAACATTTTCATGATCACAAAAGATCATGTCTCAAAAGACCGATTAGTTTAGTATCCTTGGAATCACTAGATTCTTTCATATATTTTACATTACATCATAAAATGAAAACTACAACAACATAGTCTCCATAGTCCACACTCATATCCTCTTATACTATCCCCGCAGTTCATTCATAAAATAATTCTTCACATCTTGGATAAAATAAAACATAGAAAGGGGTGATCTCAAATTCCCACTATGGATAAAAAAAATAGAAGAAACTTTTAAAAATAAGCAAAAACATTTAAGGAAATGTATAACTAAAACAAAATCCTTTTAAACATGATCTTCAGCATAATATAGCAGAAATAAAATGAAATAATTCCATTTACTTTTTCACATGGATATTATACTAGTCGAATAATCACATGAAATATCAATAACCACTTTCATAATGATGGATTTAATAATGTCAGACCATCATAAGCGCATAGCCAAGGCCTCTTGCCAAGACTACAAATACAATTTTGTCAAGGCCTTGTGCCAAGACACTAGTTTTTCTCATGATACCTATCGATGCAACAAGGAGCTATAGTGGGTTACACCTATCACTTATAAAGTCAATTTCATTCCTCATATGAATAGGTTTAAACATTACCTAAACATTCGTATTAAAACTAGAATAAAAAATGTCAATACATTCTCTATAAACCATGAATGGTATAAAAACAACACATCTACAGTCAAACATATCACAAAACCTTCAATACAATATAGAAGTTTTGTATCATAATAAATCAACTTAAAATATACTTAAAATCAATCAATGGATGTTAACATAGATGAAATCAAAACTATTTGAGAGAAATATCTCTATTTTTTTAAATTATTTAAGAGTCACATAATTATAAAAGAAAAAATTTACTTTGAAAATATTCTTATAATCTTGTAGGGGAAACGTTGATGATTTTATAACAGTAGAATATTTCTACACCCGCCATATAATTAAAAAAAGAAATTTTTTAACTTAATTTTGTATAAAAGGTTAAAAAGGACCTTGATTGGAAAACGACGTAAAGACTCCTTTATAAACTTCTTATGAAAATTCAAACAAGGTTATAAATGACTTTAACCCATATTCTGTAAAATAGTAAGAATGTTTCAAAATACATTTTTAAGAAACATGGATGTGGATGATAAAGATTTCCTAGTAGATTATTACATATAAACAACCTCAGATAATGAAGAGATTGTGAAATAAACCTTTACCGTGTACATTTCCTCTGTCGATGGTATTTTAACCTAAAGTATAAGAGTTAATGAATTGTTATTAAATTATACAAGACCATATACATAGTTATGATATTATATATAATCTTCTAATAATGCTTTGTTAATAATATTTTAGTATTATCGTCGTTTTTGGGTGTTAACCTACTCGTTTTCTTTTATATGGTTTGTTACATAAGCCAAGTTTTTTATGGATTGGTTGTATCTTATTCATATTTTGAGTGATATAAAGTCCTTAAACATTATTTTTTATCATTAAATGAGAATTATTCTTGAATGGATACGATGGGGAATGAATCTCATCGTGTTCGTGGAGACGGTAGTCCATACGTACGCACGAGCAACAATATCATTATTTTGATATTAAAATAATATATAATTGGATGGTATATCATATATACATAATCATTATCATGTTATATTGATTATTTACATGATTTACACTTCATTATTATACCCATCCAAATAATAATTTATTGAATAACAATTACACCTCGATGTGGAGATGGCAAGCCGTATGTACGCACGTATGGTGACATGTCATTCAAAATATAGATAGACTACTAAATATGGTTGAACAATATTTCTAATAACATCACAGTATATATAAGACACTGGAGTTAATATTTTAGTATGGAAATAACAATGTATGAAGATGTTGAATAAGAATGGAACTTGAAAGAGGGTGGTGAAAACATTACCTCTTCTTCGGGTTCTTCATATTGATTTGATAAAAATGGCTCCTTAGGATAGAATTTTGACAATATACGGCCTCTAGTATGTATTGTGAGGAGTTGAGAGAGTATTTGGGTAGCGTTTTTCCAAGCCAAAAGGCTTTGAATGTGTGAATTAGTGAGAAAGGGGTGTTTCCTTTTATAAGCGAGGTGAGGGGCTCCTTTGGAAAAGATAGAAATATTATTTTATAATAAATACATATTCCTTTTCTAATGGCAAAAAAGTGGATTATTTAAAGATTAAGGTGGGGATAGTTCGATAGACACTCATCCAAAAGATTTTATACAGGTTTTGGTCATTATTGCAACCTTAACTTTTATTTTTAACTCTTAGTTAATTAGATTGACATTTATCATGTCACATTGTATTTTTATATTATATAGGTAATAACCTTACCATATATATCTAAGAGACCCCCAAGTGGTCCATTAATGATACACCAGTCATTATATAAGTCTCTTTTCTGATCCTTCTATTTTTATGAATTTAATATCAATTAATAATATAATATTTTTTATAAAAAAACTCTTTTATGTCAATTTTGACACTATTAGGTATTTTGTTTTTGATAAATTTATAACATCATTATTACTTTGAAAAATAATTTATATAAACAATCATAATATGTCATATTAAACTATAAAATTATTTGAATTTCTATAATGTCTCAAATTTCATTTATTTGTGTATTTATAATATCAATTATCTTAATCTTTCATTAATATGGTAATTAATGCATCTTCATTGTGTCATTAATAAATTAAATAATTTAATGTCTAAAAATTATAAATAAATTACCATTATATAGGAAATACTTTTATATTTATAATTAATATTTATAGTTGAAAATATAACATATATTACCCTATGTAATTTTTTTTCTAAAATATATATTCTTATTTCATTTTTGTATTTACTTTTACTTAATTAATATATAGTGTCTCTATCACCTAGAAGTAGCTCCATGGGGTCCCAAAATCGACCAGAAGATGCCCATGGTCAGACATGTATCCACCAATAATGTTATATCACGTTTTAGGGTAATATATTATTATTATAATATTATTTTTTACCCTTATTTACCAGATTTACTCTTTAACCATTGTAAATAAAATATTTACCGAAGTAATTTTTCAAAATGTCTAAAAATAAAAGTTACCTATTTACACAACATGGAAATCCTGATTCCAAATATGGAATTCATTTTTCCAAATTCAAAACACAGATGTGGCAGAAATTAATTTAAAATTAATTCCTGCTGTCAAAACAAAAAGCATGTTTTTAAGAAAAAATTACTACAAAAGATTGACACTTGTTTTTGTCCGGTTTAATTGTGAAATTATGTCAAATGACCAACATTGTATTAAATGGAAAAAATATATTCTAAATATAATTTAAAACCACTAGAATTTATAATTTATCACTATTAATTATATTGATAAAAAAATTGTTTATAATTAATATTTAGTAATTTTCACTATTCATCAAAATATAAAAGTTATCCAAAAAGTACCAAAATTTCACCCTACGATAAATTCGATATTCAAAATCCAAAAAATAAGTCAATTTTGAGAGATAAAATTTATAAAATTACAAAATGTGGATACTACTATTTATAACGGCTACTTTGATTGGTCGCGGTGTGTTAGAATCTCGATGTTGCGTAAAACAGACACTACTATATTATTCAAAGAGAAGCGTACCATGGAAGATAGGGGTGTTACATTCTCCTCTCCTTAAAATAATTTCATCCTTGAAATTTCTATAATACTACCGCATGAAAATACTTGGGTGGTTCTTAAGCATATGTTCCTCGGGTTCCCACATTGCCTCTTCTATCTTATGGTTTGTCCATAGCACTTTTACCAAACGAGTCATCTGATTTCTCAGCATTTGTTCCCTTGTATCAAGAATCCAAATAGGCTCTTCACAATATGGAAAATCAGGTTCCAGTTCAAATTCCTCATAGGTGAGTACATGTGTTGGGTCAGGAATGTATTTTCATAACAGTGATACTTGGAACACATCGTGAACTTTGGAGATATTTGGCGGCATTTCCAAATGGTAAGCTACAACCCCAATTCGTTCTAGAATTTCAAATGTTTTGATGTACTTGGTACTCAATTTACCCTTCTTACCAAAACATATAACTCCCTTCCATGGAGATACCTTCAAGAAAACATGATCTCCTACCTGAAATTCCAGATCCTTCCTTTGATTATCAGCATAGCTCTTATGCCTACTTTGAGGTTCTTTGATGTAGTTTTGGATTACCTTCACATTTTCCATCGTTTCCTCCACCGGTTTTGGGCCTACAGGTTTTCTTTCACCAACATCATCCCAACAGGTTCATGTGCGACATCTCTTTCGCTATAGCGCTTCATATGTTGCCATCCGAAAACTTGAATGGAAGATATTGTTATAAGAAAAATCTACCAGAGGTAAATATTGATCCCACATACCCTGAAAGTCATGTGAGCAAGATCTAAACATGTCATCGATGGTTTGAATAGTCCGTTATGATTATCCTTTTGTTTGAGGTTGGTAGGCAGTGATCAAATGAAGTTAAGTATCCAAGGCATTCTGAAGACTTTTCCAGAATCTTCAAGTAAAACGGGGATCACAATCATATACAATCGATATGGTTACTCCATGAAGTCTCAAAAATTCATTAATATATAGTCTGTCTAGACGTTCTAGTGGTAGATCTTCTCTTATAGAAATAAAATTTGCTGACTCGGTAAGACGATATACAATAACCCACATTGCATCGTTCCTTCTAGGAGTCTTTGGTAGTACCATGACAAAGTCCATCGTGATATTTTCCCATTTCCACTCCGGTATGGGAAGAGGATGCATGACTCCTCCAGGATGTTTCCTTCCATCTTTCACTTATTGACAAACCATTCATCTTCACACAAAATCAGCAATCTCCATCTTCATGTTTTCCCAATAATAATGTTCCTTCAAATAACTATACATTTTGGTGCTCCCATGGTGTATAGAGAAATTAGATCTATGAGAATCATCTTACAATTCCATTTTTAGATCAGTTATATCGGAAACACAAAGTCTCTTCCCAAATTTCAAAATTCCTTCTTCATAGACAAAGTCTCTCAATCTCCCATCATTCACAACATTAATATTCTTTTGAAATTCTTCATCATCGGTCTGAGAACTCTTAATACTTTCTAATAAATATGGTTTGGAAACTATTTGAAAAAGAATTGATGTTTCACCATCCATGGTTATTCCCATTTCCATCTTCACTAGATCCATTAAAATTATATCCCTTTCAATTATCATATATTTAAAAACTCCATGATCATTTCTGCTCAAAGCATCTTCCACCTTATTTTCCTTCCCTGGGTGGTAGTGTATCTTATAATCATAATCCTTGAGTAATTAAAGCCATATCCTCTGCCTCATGTTGAGTTCTTTCTATGATAAAATATTCTTCAAACTCTTGTGATCAGTATAAATCTCACATTTTTCACCATAGATATAGTTTCTCTATATCTTCATAGGAAAGATCACAGCTACTAACTTGAGATAATGAGTAGGATAGTTTTTCTCATTGATTTTCAACTATCATGATGCATAGGAAATAACCATATCATTCTGCATAAGGACACAACCCTCTCCATTCTTCGATGCATCACTATAAATAACGAACCCATCATTCCTCGATGGTAGAGTCAATATAAGAGAATTGACTAATATTATCTTCAGTTCTTCAAAACATTTTTCACACTCATTTGTCCAAACATATTTAACCCCTTTACGAGTGAGCGTTGTTAATGGGTTAGTTAATTGGGCAAAATTCTGGATGAAACATCGATAATAACCTGCTAAACAAATAAAACTGCATACCTCAGTTATACTCATTAGTGCAGGCCATTCTTAGATTTACTTAGTCATAGATGTATCAACATAGATTCCATCTTTAAAGAAAATATGGCCAAGAAAAGAAATCTCTTGAAGGAAAAATTCACACTTTCTAAACTTCGCATATAATTCATGTCTTCTTAGAGTCTTCATGATAATGCACAAGTGGTTTTCATGATCGTCGTAGATTTTAGAGTATACCAATATATCATCAATATATATTGCGACAAAATTATTGAGATATTTCTTGAAAACTATATTCATTAGATCCATGAATACAGAGGGTGCATTATTCATCCCAAAAGGAATTACTATAAACTCATCATGCCAATACCTGGTTCGAAGTGTTGTCTTTGGAATGTCTTCCTTCTTCACACACAATTGATGTTATCCAGATCAAAGTTGAATCTTTGAAATGTATTGAGCTCCATGTTGTTGGTCAAATAAATCATCAATGTGATGTAGGGGATAATTGTTCTGTATTGTTATAGCATTGATTTCCATGTATTCAATACATAACCTCAAAGATCCATCTTTCTTTTTAACAAAAATAACATGGGCTCCCCATGGAGAAACAGTAGGGAGAACAAATCCCTTATTACTCAATTCCTCTACTTGTTTCTTTAGTTCCACTAATTTTACTGTGGTCATTCTATAAGGGGTCTTCGATATAGGCCTTAATCCAGGAATTAAATCAATGGAAAACTCATCTTCTTGTTCTGGAGGATGTCCAGGTAAATCTTCTGGAAACACATCTACATATTATTTCACAATAGGAACATCTTCAATATGAACATTTCTTTCCTAACCCAAAGTCATTTCATTCTATTCCTCCCCAATAAATGAATTTAGTTGAGATACTAGGGGTGGATCTAGATATGAATTAGGTTGTGACGATTCTGCTCTAAAAAATAAGGTGTTCTTTATCATCATCATCAAAAATCCTAACCTCCTTCTTCTTATAATAAATCTTACCATCATAGTCTGAAGGCCAATCCATACCATGGATTATATCAAACTCAATCACTGGTATGATTATGAGATCAGCAGATAAAGAACATTTATGATCTCTAATGTGGACTGATTCAAAAAACATTGTTGCAGTGATACTTCCCGTAGGAGTTTTAATAGACAACTACCTTCTTAAATCAAATTGGAAATATCTAATTTTCTTAGCAAACTGGGAAGATATGAAACAATGTGATGATCCAGATTCAAATAGTGCATTTTCTAAACATGAGGTGACCATTAAATTAACTTCCACCAAGTCTTTCTGAGCTTCTACTTCAGCAGTACTGATATAATAATCTTGGCCTTGATCCCTTATCCTTTTATGAGGTAATTTCCCCTAATGCTTTGGACATTGATTTTCATAATTTCTCAACTCCCTTCAATTGTAGCATTGGACATCAGTAGCTTACTTCTTCCCCTTGCAATCACGAGCTTGGTGGCCTTTTTCACCACACTTGTAACAGACTCCCATTCCCTGCAAGAAAGTACCATGGTGTTTCTTCCCACATTTAATGCGGGATGGATATTCAAATTTTCCCTTCTTCCCCTTATTTCCATTCCCAGATTGATCAGTAGATGTCTTATTCACTTTGTTCGCATTAAAGTCAAAAGGCATAGAGAATTCGTTTTTTGGTTTGATAGAACATGAGACAATGTCTTCTTACTTTGAGAAGGGTTGTGAGAGTAATGCTCGACGGATAAATGGGTTTAACCCATCACAAAATTGATCAATATTACTTATTGGGTTACGTATATAATCTCCATCATGCCTTGCTATCCTTGTAAAGTTAGCCTTATACTTTAAGACATTCTAATCCTCCATTTGTCTCAGACTCAGAAATTGTCTTTCCATATCTGTTCGATGGTCATGAGGAATGTATTTTTATAAAAAAAGATCTTTGAACTCCCTCCATTCCATATTTGATATTTCATCATCTTCCTTCATGTTTTCAATCAATGAATACCATCGATCAGTATCTCTAGTGAGACGGTAAACTGCCATGATAACTTTTTCCCTTTCACTACTCCCCAAAGCCTGAAATATTTTCTCTAGGGAACTTATCAATTTCTCAGCTACCAATAGATTTGTAATCACATTGAATGTTGGTGGTTGTTGCCTCATGAAGCGATCTAACATTGATCCTCCATGATGTGGATTAGGGTGCTCCATAAGGGAAAGGTTATTATTCATAACCTGAGTGAGTTGTCCCAGTATAGTGATAATCTGATCAGCACCAGTTACATCACCAGCTCCACTATAATAATCACGAGAGGGAGGGAAATCCATAAATGTATTACGTTCATTGATACGGTTTCCATTTCTTCCACTAGGAACCATTTCTAATCAATATCATAACATGGATAAGATTATCAATCAAAATACATAATTCCATACTTATAAAACACATAACAAAAATTGAACTATTTATGAATATAATCCAAAATCATAAAAATGTTTTCTATGAAGAAGTATATACCCATAAACCCTTATTAATGGTTTGTAATGAAAATGATAATTATCCTATGCTTATTCCTCAGGAGTGTTATAACCAAGAGTGTAGAAAGGCCCGTTGTCGTGCACCAGTTCCTGTTCGAGTCTAACTCAAAGCAGTGTTTTTGGGGTTTACCCATAGGTACATCTGTTCAAGAGCCACCTCTACCTGCTCGCATCTAGACAGGGATGTATTTCTCAGTAAAATCACAACATCACTACAATACCAAAATTCTAGGACGTTCTTCTATTTTTATCCTCAATGTCGATCTTTGGTCTATGTGCTCTAATCAGATTTTATCTAAATCTAGCTTCCATGGTTTGTACTAAACATCCTCTTATACCAACTATAACACCCTTACCCCAGTTACCCAGAGTCCGTGGATTATTACATAACATTGGCATGAACACAAAATATCATGTCTTGAAATACCGATTTGTTTAGTATCCTTAGAATCACTTGATTCTTTCATAATGTTTACATTACATAATAAAATGAAAAGTACAACAACATAGTCTCCATAGTCTACACTCATATACCCTCATACTATCCCTGTAGGTCATTCATTAAATACTTCTTCACATCATAGGAAAAATAAAACATTGAAATGGATGAGCTCAAATTCTCAGTAAGGATAAAAATATAGCGAAAACTTTCATAAATAAGCATAAACATTTAAGGCAATGTATAATTAAAACAAAAACCTTTTAAAATTGAACCTCAGCATAATATGGAAGAACTAAAATGAAATAATTCCATTTACTTATTCACATGGATATTCTACTAGTCAAATAATCAAATTCAATATCAATAACCACTTTCATAATGATGGAATGCATAATGCCAGTCTATCATAACCACGTAGCCAAGGCCTTTTGACAAGACTACAAATAATATTTTGTCAAGGCCTCATTCCAAGACACTAGTTTGTATCATGAGACCTAACGATTCATTGAGGATCTATAGAGGGCTCCACCCGTCACTTATTAAGTCCAGTGCATTCATCATGTTAACTGGTTCAAACATTACATAAACATTCGTATTAAAACAAGCATACGAAATGTCAATACATTCTCCATAAACCATGAATGGTATAAATATAACACATCTACAGTAAAACATATCAAAAAACCTTAAATACAATATGGATTATTTGTATCATAATAAGTAAAATTCAAATAAACATAAAATCCATCAAAGGATGTTGACATAGATGAAATCAAAACAATTTGAGAGAAATAACTCTTTTTTTGAAATCATTTAAAAGTCACATAAATATAAAAGAAACCATTTACATTGAAAATATTCATATAATCATGTAAGGGAATCCTTGATGAGTTTATAATGGTATAAAATAGATACACCCATCGTATAAGTTAAAAACAGTCATTCTTACCATAATTTCTTCAAAAAGGTAAAAATGGACCTTGTTAGGAAAACAACGTAATGATTTCCTTATAACCATCTTATGAAAATTCAAACATGGGTATGAATGATTTTATCCCATATTCTTTAAAACAATAAGAATTTTTTGAAATACATTTTTAAGAAACATGGATGTGGATGATTAAGAAGTCCCAGTAGAAAATAACTTATAAACAAACTCAGATAATGAAGAGATTGTGAAACAAAACCTTAACTTGTACTTTTCCTTAGTTGATGGTATGTTAAACTATTGTATAATAGTAATAAAATTGTTATTAAATTATAAAAGAACCATATACATAGTTATGATATCAAATTTGATCTTCTAATAATGCATTGTTAATAATATTTTAGTATTATTGTTGTTTCACGTGTTAACTTACTCATTTTATTTTATATGTTTTGTTACATAAGCCATGTTTATTATGGATAGGTTGTATTGTATTCATATAAATAATTATATCAAGTACTTAAACATTATTTTTAATAATTACATGAGAATTAGTCTCGAATGGACACGATGGTGAATGAATCCCATCGCGTTTGTGGAGACGGAAGTACGAACATACGCACGAGCGACAATATCATTATTTTGATATTAAAATAATATATAATTGGATGGTATATCATATATAAAGAATCATTATCATGTTATATTTGTTATTCACATGAATTAATCTTCATTATTATACCCATCCAAATAATAATTTTTTAAATAACAACTATACCATGACGTGGAGACGGTAAGCCGTACGTACGTAAGTATGGTGAAATGTCATTCAAAAGATGGATAGAATACTGAATATGGTTGTACAATATTTATAATAAAAACACATAATATAGAATATAATTGAGTTATTATTTTAGAATGGAAATAACAAAGAATGAAGATGTTGAAGATGAAAGGAACTTGAAAGAGGTTGGTGAAAACATTACCTCTTCTTCAGGTTCTTCCTTTTGATTTGATCAAAAGGGATATTTAGTTTGTCATTATGATCAAAATAAGGCCTCTAGGTTGAATTGAGGAAAGTTTATAGAGTATTTGGGTAGGGTTTGGCCAATCCAAAAGGCTTTTAATGTGTGAATTAGTGAGAAGGTGGAGTTCCATTTTATAAGAGGGGTGATGGGCACCCTTGGAAAAGATAGAAATATTATTTTAAAATAAATTAATATTCGGTTTATAATGGATCCAAAGTGGATTATTTATAGTTTAAAGTGGGGATATGTCAAAAAAACCTCAAACAATAGATTTTTGACCAGTTGTTTTCATTATATTAACCATATCTTTTAGTTTTAACTCTTAGTTAATTAGATTGTCATTTACCATGTCACTTTGTATTTATTATATTATATCATTAATAAACATACATTATTCATCCAAGAAACCCCCAAGTGGTCCATTGAGGATACACCTATCATGATATAAGTCTCTTGTTTGATCCTTAGATTTTTAGGAACTTAATATCAATTAATAATATAATATTTGTTTTTAAAAATATTTTATGTCAATTTTGACACTATTAGGTATTTTGTTTTTTTATAAATTAATAACAACATTATTACATCAAAAATAATTCAGATAAATAATAAAAATATGTCATATTAACCTAGAAAATTATTTTCATTTATATAACGTCTCAAAATAAATCTATATTGGTATTTATAATATCAATTCTCATAATCTTTCATTAATATGGTAATTACTGCATCATAATTGTGTCATTAATAAATTAGTTTATTTAATGTCTAAAAATTATAAATAAAATATCATTATGTAGGAAATCCTTTTATATTTCTAATGAATATTTATAGTCGAAAATATCACATATATTACCCTATGTAAAAATTGTTTTCCTAAAAGATATATGCTTATGTCATTTTTGTATTTACTTTAATTTAATTAATATAAAGTGTCCCTATCACCTACAAGTGTATCCATGGGGTCCCAAAATCGACTCAATGATGCCCATGGTTGGACATGTATCCACCAATAAGGTTATAATACGTTTTAGGGTAATTTATTGTTATGATAATATAATTTGTTTACCTTTTATTACCGAATTTACCATTTTACCATGGTAAATAAAATATTTACCGAAATAATTAATCAAAATGTCTAAAAATAAAAATTAACTATTTAAAAAATTTGGAAATCCTGATTCCAAATATAGAATCTATTTTTCCAAATTAATAAACACATAAGTGGCAGAAATTAATTTAAAATTAATTCCTACTGTCAAAGCAAAAAGCGTGTTTTTAAGAAATAATAACTATCAAAAGATTGACACTTATTTTTATCCAGATTAATTGTGAAATTATGTCCAATGTCCAAAATTGTATTAAATGTTAAAAATATATTCCAAACAAAATTTAAAACCACTAAAATTTATAATTTATCACTATTAATTATTTTGATTAAAAATGTTTTTTAAAATTAAAATTTAGGAATTTTCACAATTCAACAAAATATAAAAGTTATCTGAAAAGTACCAAAATTTCAATCTAGGATAAATTCTATATTCTAAATACAAAAAAGAAGTAAATTTTGAGAGATAAAATTTATAAAATTTCAAAAAGTGGGTATTACTATTCATAACGGCTACTTTGATTGGCCATGGTGTGTTACAATATAGAAGTTGGGTACAACACATGCTACTATATCATTGAAATAGAAGCATACCGTGGAAGCTTGGGTTGTTACAATCAGGCTTGACTAGGGTGAAACACTGGGCTACATGAATCCCTTCCCCTACAAGTCCTCCAGCTATACCTGTAGCTCATGAATCTCAGCGGGAGCCATCTGATATGCTGGTGTAGATATCAGTGTAGTCTCAGGGTACATGTCAATGTAGGAGTCCACCTCTCGGCAAAGAGGTAGACCTGTGACATCATTAGGTTAAACATCTGCATACTGGTCCACCACTTGAGGATAAGTGAGACTCTGCACATAAAATGCTCTATGGGTAAGGAAAGTCAACTAATGATTGATCAGTTGTACTCTTCTCAATGCAAGCCCATCCTATGCTGCAAAGGCTCCCATATCACCGATGAAGGTGAAACAGGTCCCATACATGTATACAAATTTCACTTTTCACCTAATACAGTCAGGCATGGCATGGACGGTAGATAAACATTCAATACCCAATATAACATCATAAGGCCTCAACGCTGCTAATATGATATCTCAACTGAAGCTCTCGCCTCCTAAAGTAAGTTCACACTGCCGGAAGTAGTTCTTAATCATCCAGTCTTCTCCCGTAGGAGTCTCTAGCAATAAGTATCAAGCCAACAATGCCATCGGGATCTTTGAGCTCTGGACCCGGGCAGTGGAAATGAAAGAGTCAATAAAACCTGTTTCATTAAGAACTTAATAAATGGTGGATTAGACATAGATCGTACCTTGAATCATATCTAGAGAGTCGTGATCGTAATCCTCAGCTTCCTAGAGATGATATATCCCATGTCCACCATCCCCCTGTAGTCGGGGTAGATCTCCTGTTGGTGGTGGTGGTAACACCTCGAAACATCGCCAACCGCCAGCAGTATAACATGTTCATCTGACATGTTTTTCTACTCCCTACGAACCACCTCGATCGAATCTCTGTCTCTTCCTGGGTAGTCCTTCAGCCATCAGTTATTCATCCAAATGGCAGGTTGGAAAGTCACATGCCATGTGACCCTGCCCAATGCTTTAGTAACACTTCCCTCTCCTGGAATGTCAGGCACTGTATCTGGTGCCCTGCACAACCGTCCCTGAGTCATGAAATCGTCCACATGTAGGTCAGGTTCTCCTGGACCTCCTTGACATTTATTTTCTTCCAGTTGCATAAGACACTGCTATGTGTCAACTGGTGGTGGATATTGCTGCTGGAGACTGCTCAGCATGGAAACTCTTCACAAAGAGTGCTCTCTCCAACACATCTGTCTACATCGGGATACTATGGGAGATCTTCAAAGCCATGATCTCATGCCTGAGCCCTTGCTCGAAGGACTGAACCCTGAAGAATTGGTCACGTACCATATCAAAGATGTAGTGAGAGAGGTCGTTGATCCTCAATGAGTATTGTGCCACCATTATTTTTCCCAGCTGCAGATGAAGTAAATCCTTAATATGCACTATGCAGAGAGTTGCTGGAACAAACTCCGTCTGAAACAAGCTCGCAATATCTTCCTAGAGAAGTGTGATGTCATTGTGCACCTGGAGCATTAGGCTTCACCATCTACCCACTGCTACCTGTAGAAGGATGGCAGAAATATTCACCATGAAGTGTGCTACTGTCCCTACAGTCGGAAAACTCTCACCACTACCTCCAGCTAATCCTCAACCACCTATGGTTCCATACCTCCCCTAAAAATGGGTGGCCTCTCGTGATGGAAATCATGTAGTGTGCTCAAGTGGCGTACATCGTCTACTGTTGGGGCAGGTGGCATCATTGGCCAAACAGTAAGTGGTACCGCTGGTGAATCTTCTGGAAAAGGGCCATACACCGGGGCCTCGCCACTCGGTGGGCTATCTGGGAATACAAATATCAAGGCTCTATCTGGTCGTCCGTGTGGAGGCATCCTGAACGAATCAGATGCTACAAAATCAATGATTATACCATATGTTCTTACCTAGTTGTGCTGACATAGAGAAAACTTTTGAAAACACACCCACAGTCAGTGGTTTTTTTTCACAATGTCAGAAATCAGTAGTCAGGGGCCTGGTGTATGGATACGTCATCCACTGCTCCAACACTTGACTCCCTGAACTGAAAACCACACTCAGTACCATTAACACTATTGTTTCACGTAAAAGATCAGAGTCCTATGTTATACGGTAGAACCAACTCTTCTCAAACCATTTTGTCATGACCCATCCCCTGGGGCCCGTGCCATGATTCCCCAAAGCCCACATTCCATAGGCCAGGAGGTGACGACTAGAACCAAATGCATAGATTCCTAAACTAGGAGGGGATTGCATTTATAACTTGAAAAGCACACAACAAAGTATGAGCTGGATACAAACCACTAAATTAAACTATATAAAAATGCTATGCTAAAAAGTAAAATGGGGGAGGAAATACAATCCCAACAGTGGAGTATAAGGAAACTAAAAGTACAATTACTGGAATAAAGTGAAAACAGATCCTAGATCGTCCAGTGGGAAATCCAACCTGAATAGTAGGTATAGCAAGCCTACACATCACTCCACATCCGTATGTATCCTCTGTGTACCGTCACACCCTGTGGTCCACCACCGGGTACCATGCAGTCCTGGTATACTCCGCCTCGGTCAACGTTGTCCATCGTCTGCATCCAGCACAAGAGGGTGCAGACATATCCCGTGCAGGGGTGAGTATAATAATAATCAGTTGGGACCCCGAGACCCTGAAGGTCTCACAAAACTAACAGAGATAAACCACAATGTATGAAATCAACAAATAACTCCACTAATGTATATTCTCATAGATATACATATGTTATCATGTAATCCATCTCAATAATGAAGAAAACACAAAAGTTACTGACTCAGCTCAAAGCAGATTTTATTCTAGGGTTAGAATCAAGTTACATTTCCAAACACAACATCGAACACCATGACTGCTAGATAACTCATCCTCTATCGAGTATAATGGGCCTGTTGCGTCACACATAGGCGCTTCCCACTAAACATGGTCTGCTGAGGTACTCCTCCTGTCAAGTTCTGATGGTCTGTTGTGTCACATAGAGGTGATCCCAACTGTGGGTTTGTCGGGTCGCCCAAAGGCGCTCTGCATAGTATCCTACTGAGGTACTTCTCATGTTGAGCACCATGGGTCTTCCTTGACACCAAGGCGCTCCCCAATGTGGGTCTTCTGTGACACCAAGGAGCTCCCCACTAGGACAGTCGTGCCACTTAGAGTCTAAACAGCCAACTATCATCAGGTATTTGCCAGCTACTAGGTCTTTGCACTATGCTCGCTCGTCTCCAGGAGGATCTGCTCCACGAGCTACAGGTCGATACTCCAACTATCACTAAGTCCCATGTAGAAGTATCTAAAAGGTTCTCCACGTCATAGAGGTCTCAACGCAATATATGTCACATCAATCTGATGCTCAGACTGTGAGTTATTGGAATTTTCGTCCCGGGGGCCTGGTTGGATTCATGCATGATCAAACGTAACAGTATCTCAACTTTCTCCTGAATTCTAGTGGGGTACACTCAAAGGAACCATTTCACTCGAAGAAACCAGCACCGCTGACGGTTCTTCAAATAGTTGTCTACTGCTAAAAATATGGAGAAATGAAAGTAAAGGGTTGGTATTGGCCCTGGGTCTGGTCCGACCCGGTTGGACCTACCCGGTTGAACCCAGTCTGGGCCGACCCGGTCTGTGTGGACCGGTAAGACCTGTTGGGTCTGGCCTGACCCATTGACCAGGCCAGCCTGTTAGGTTCGGCCCGACCCACTGGGCCCCACCGAGGAGGCCGCATGGGCGGTTCGGCACGAAGCGCCGCACGGGTCCGGCCGAGCCGCTTTGGCCCGGGCGCCACGAGGGCGGCCACGAGGTGGCTCGGAAAGACGGGTGGCTCGGTGCCGGGATCAGGGTGGCAGCCGGGTGGGCGGGCATGTGGGCCAAGGGGGGTGGTGGCATGATAAATTGTAGAGGAGGTCAAGGGGTTCCCCCTCATTAGTGAGGGGAGTTGAGAGATTTTCTTTTCCTACAATTAATATAAGGGTTTAGTCCCATGTGGTCCCCACATCGTTACATCTTGCGGGATTTTATGTTCGTGTGGGACCCACAACCATAATATCTCATTGGAGGTTATGGTTTGGTGGTCCCACCTCAAACATCCATCATCCACAAAGAGGCTATAGATCTAGTGGGAACAACCTCCAAACACCCACATGGCGGCTCAATAAAAATAGAGTGAAGCTCTCATTATTTTATTATTTTCCAAGAAAACCCAAAAACTAACTTTTGTTATTGACCCACTGTTATCAAAGTGCAAGTCTCCTAAAGCGAATACTGGCGCGGTGAGTTCAACGATGTCCTCATATTTCAATTTCGAGCACCAGTTTAAAATTTATAAAAACTCGCTCATACGTTTACTGAACGTACCAGAACAATATTTCAGAAATTGATATCGGGCACACATGGCCTCAAAATCATGCGCCGTCAATTTTTTTAGACCCATAAAATTCCCATGTGTTTATGAAAATATAATCCCACTGAATTTTTGGGTCTTTATATAAGGATCCATTATATATGTGATGAGACTGTCACCTTGTATGTACTAAGACCACAAAAATATAATAAATTAACTCTATATGAAACGTGTTTCCCAAAAAAATTTAATCCATTGTTATGGAGGTTTAAATTATCTAAACCAATGTCATTTATTCTATGAATTTATGTTATATTAATGATATATACCGTTTTTAAACCCCATTAACCAATTTTACTATTAAATGTGGTGACATCATTTTACCATTGTAACCATAATTTACATCTATAAATAAAATTGGTATTATAACCAAATTTAATGTTTCTATTAGTAATTTGGAATACCTTTATATTATTAAATTAATAAATTTGGATGAAATTAGTTTCAATTCTTATGAAAATAGTACATAAAATGTATTTTCTATAATAAAAATATTTGAATTTGTTTAAATGAATATATAATTAGTAATGAAAAATATTTTTTATTATTAGTGCTTCCAATTAATTGGATCTCATTTTATTATATAAATAGTTTTTCATTGGATATATTACCATTCAGATAGAAAATGTAATTATTGAACAACATAGTTAAAGGAAATAATTCAAAAATATACTTTGTTAGAATACAATATAATTTAGGTTCTAAAAGGAAATTATGTGTTCCCAAATTCAGAATAATAGTTTTGAATTGTTTTGTATCCTTATGAAAATATTGGTTTATATATTGGTTTCAAAAAACATTAAGTCATGATTATATCAAAATGATATAATTATAGTTATGGTATTTTAGAATTATATATTTTTCATTATTCACCCAAATATCATCATTCTTATAATAATAACAATAATGAATCCAAATCACAAATTGATTAAAAATTAATGTAATTTCATAAAATTGAATTATTAAAATTCATAAATTTATCTTATAAGAAACTCAAAAAATAAGGATAACCCCCTTTCATAGAATAAGGAATCCATTAATTGGTAACAATTCTTAACTTTATATGATTTAATTTTCATAAAAAAATTAGTACTTTTCGACACAGAAGTATTAAATAAATTTAAATATGGAAAAGTTTTTAAATATTGTTTTAAAAAATTTTAACTCATATTCATAATATCCATGAAAATTCCAAGCCTATGACAGTCATATTTCAACAATAATATATCAATAGTATCTCACAATTCCAGGATTCATGTTTCTATATGAGATACAAGATATCAAAAAAATAAATTTATTTAATGATATATAAATTATAAAATAAAATTGAGTAACAATTTTACATAAATAAATATTCTACTTACAACCAATAAAAATATTCTGATACATATTTAATCAAATTAAAATGAAATCAAAAATTAAATAAAATTTTTATATATACTATTAAAAGTATGTTAATCTATAAAACAAAATATTATCAATAATTTGACATTTAATTATAGATCTAAACCCCATATAGGTATATAAATCAATCACCCAACATCCTTAATAATATTATTAACAGGATTTGTCATCTTATTCCAAAAAATCTTATTATTATGATAATAAAATTTAATCATGTCTTCAAATTCATTAATCTAAAATTAAAAACATACCCCACATTAAACATAAAAAATGTTAAAATGTCTCATTATATTTTGTTTCATATTTACTACTTCTTAATTATCATCTATATAACATTTGACATTACTATACCATTATTTGTAAGATCATGATGACCCCCTTTATGAGATTCTTATTTAGGGAATCTATTTTCATAATTCATATCCTTACAACATTTTATAATTTCAATTATTAGTGATACCCTAGGAATTAAATAATTCCCATATATTATAAAATTCAATATAATGTTAATTTTTCATAAATTTATTCATGATGGACATACTATGAAATCAAAAAAAAAACATTTTTATGATTTTAGATATTTACTTGGGTGCTTGTTCGATAAATCATGATACATATGATGTTTAATATAATTTCATTCATGCTATTTTATACATAAATTTCAATTAAACTACATTTCACTCTCACATTGTGTATTAAGAAATTTTTAATCTCCAAATTATAAATAATAACACCAAAGGTCCTGTTATGTATAAACAAAAAGTGGCAATGATATAGTTTTTATCATACTGGGTTAATCAATAGAGAAAAAATTTCATTTTCCATCATTTTTTTTTTATTTTTTCAACATTGTTCTATAAATTAAATAATTATAAAATGTAACTCTATGTATAATATCAAAAATGATAATAAAAAATTAAATGTTGTTATTTAATAAATTGATGTCCTTTCCTATTCCACCTTCTATTCAACAAATTTTAATTATGAATAAAATAATTATAAATATACATATCATACTAAACATTATGGTTATAAATTATTATTAATTGATATTCTCAATTGAATATATTAAATCCTCTTTTTTTAAATCATTAATTAATTATAGAATAAAATATTATATTCTCTAATTTTAGGTAAACTATTATATGATACTAACTATAACACCCCAAACCCACCCTCCCAGACCTGATTCTAAAATAATATTCCTTACATATGAAAATTTAAAAAAAATATAATTCATCCTAAAAATAAGAAATATATATATGTGTTCAATAGGAATAATTTAATTATATTAAATTCCAATTATGATTTAGAATTATAGTTTTATAGTAATAATGAAAATCTATAAATAATGAATAACATTCTTCCACTAATTTTTAATTATTTTTAATGAATACATTTATCTTATAATAAATTTGTTTGTTAAAGACATAATTATTTACTTTAAAATTGTTAGTACACATTCTAATTTCACTTGAGAAATATTTAATAACATTGGAAGAGAAATATATTTTATGTTATATCATAAAAAATAATGGAAAATGATTAGACTATATAGAACATAAAAACCCTTGATAATGTAGTTTTTTTCAAATAATAAACCCTTAGATCATTAATAAAATATAATTACATGAGAAAGAAACCATTATTCATTAAAAAAACAAAACAAAAATTAATTAATGAAGCCCTCTCAATTTTCTTATGAATTTATACACATAGAATCACCGCCCCAATATAATAACCTACCAATATAATTAAAACTTTTTCGTAATTGTGAAATATTTTTTTATATCTACATATTTTATATGTATTAGTAAGATAATATTATATGTAGTTAAATTCATTCACATAATTTTAAAAACATATAAGTATTTATCTCTATCTTATTCATATGAGTAACTAAGAACCGTTTACAAAATCAACATCACCCAATGTGTTGGTGGGATTTAAGAAACCCATAGGTATTATTATACAATTATAATGAACAATTAAGTATATAAAATGACATATAATCTTTGATTTCTAAACATACATATAATAATAATCCACAATAAAAAAATCAATCATATCATAAAAATTAAGATGAAATATAATTTTCCATTAAAATATCATTAAATATAAAAAGAGCTCATAAAAATATGAATTTAATATACTATCAAATTAAATGCAATATAAAATATAGAGATTCCCATATTTGGACAATAAGGATACTGTGAATATTAATTATAGAGTTGAACATTTAAAATATATTCTTTTAACCTATATAATGAAATGAAAAAATGTCACATATAGAAATTTTAGAAATATTCATTTTTAAAATATTATATATATGTCATGTATGAATGAAAATTATGTTAAATAATTATATGAATATATTAATTATAATTATTTAAATTTTATAATGAATATTGAAATTAAGGGGAATTATTTTATCATAAATCTCTAAAAATCAGTTGAATAAAAAACCCATTATATATTGTCCCCACTAACAACATACAAAACATAATTTAAGTGATTGAAAATTTATATTAATTATATATATGGTTATGAGACAATTTCATGTTTATATCATTATCCTTATTTTTTTCATTTCATTTATTATCATGTTATATTTAGTGATTAAATAGTTTGTATTCGTGTAAGGAGTTCTGGGGTAGTGCTACGCAAAATAGCGTCATTATGATGACAAAGCTAAAAAGGGTAATAATATGGTTCCAATTTAATTATTGAATATTAAATAATGAATTGTAATAATATAAATTCATAAATTATATTTTTAACATACCATTTATTGTGCTAAATGACAATTAAACAAATCATTCATTTTGGAGGTAGTTAACACATACATGTGAGGGTTAATTTCACATTCCTACAGATTGTAAAGAATGATGACCGATAATATTTTATCATTATAAACTATAAATGACATCATAAATATATAAATTATTTATATAATCTATATTTATAATATTTAATATTATTCCCATATTAAAAATTAAATACATCATTCCATTAAGGTTGTATTATGCACAAACACATGAGGGACATTCCAATTTTACAATGGATGAGAGGTAATTAAATAATAGAACAACATAAAAATCATGTATAAAATTTATTCTATAAAAATAATATTTTATAATTAAAAGCATATATATAATAATTTTTGTTATTCAATCATAAAAATTGAAATACATCACCTCCTATAGGTAGTTAATTGAATGCACGCATTAGGGGGGGGGGGGGTTTCAATTTACATTACAAGAAAAATAAAAAAAAAATTATGCAATCATCTGAATAACATTTAAATAAAAAATGTAACTAGTGCCATTATTTTAATGTGTTTAGAGAATATATGTATGTGGTGGAAGTGGAAAGGGGTTTGAAAGATCAAGGTTATGTTGATTAACTCTTATTTTGATATTGTCGTTTCGATTTTACATAAACAATTTGGAAGAGTGGTTTATGGAAATACAAGATGATTTGGAAATTATTATGGGGATTTTGAAAATCCAATTGGTTATAAATATTAGAGGATGAAAAACTCATCGATGTATCAACAATTCAAGGAATGAATATAATTATATAAGTGAAAATTGTGATTTTTTTCACAATTATGTAATTATTTAGTGCCAAAATCGATATTTTAAAATTATAAATTTTCTCATAAACTGGACATATATGGGATTATAGACCATTTAACATCCAAATTAATATATATATATATGACTTATTATATTTCAAAATCTATCAATAAAGTATTTCATAAGAACAAAATCCCATTAGAATAATTTATAATATTATCCAAATATTTTCTCATCAAAGATATCTAGATAATCATAAAAATTTAATACTATTTTTAAAATGACTAATTAAATATCATTTTCAACCACAAAATTCAATGATTGCTCCAAATAATCCACATATTATAACTTTGGATATTTTTCCAACCATTTAAATTTCATTTTATACTTCTCAAACAACTATTTTATCGAATATGCCTATGACTTTAAGATAATTATAAAATGATATTAAATTTTAATTATATTAATAACCTAAATATTATTTCATACCAACTATTATATAAATCAATATTTTGTAAAAAATTATCTTTATTATTATCATTTCAACATATTTAAAATATTATGTGATAGATAAATATATTTTGTAAAAATAAATATGATTTAAAATAAAATAAAGGATTTTATCAAATGAAATTTACACAAAATTTAAAATATACAATCATTTTCTTAAATACTATGATCCAATATAAATGTAGATATGATTTATTTATATATTATTCTATTTCTATTAAGATAAACACATTTAAAATTTTTAACTCCATGAGTTGTTAAATATTTTTTACCAATGTAATTTAATTACATGAAAAAAAATAAAATTAGAATAATTAGATTATTTTAAAAATAATTCATATAAACATTAATATTATTTACCAATATTAAATGTTGCATAATGTAAATAAAATATAAATAAAAATGTGTATACCCTATATTTTTTTTAAAAGTATAATAATTTAATTTACAAAATAATGTTCTATATAATTTACTTTTGTGAAATTTATTATATTTGAAAAAAGATTAAGATTTGTATTATATTAATATAAATACATAAAAAATTGCATTGACATAGGGATGAATAAATAGTCAATTAATTATAACATTACAAAAAGTTGGTTATAATATTATAATCATGTATTTGAAAATTAACAACAAATATTTTATTTTACTAATTAAATAAATATTTATTATATTATGTTTAAAAAAAATTAATTATTATATAAAAAAAATTATAAAATTTTTTGTATTTAAGAAATAGTAATATTTCACTAATCACCCAAACATAATCCTTTTTAGAAATGACTGTAAAATAAATCATATGTTATTTTTAACAAGATTAATTGAAAATGTATTCCCATTATATCAAATATATTTAAAAAATTTAGAAACACCAATTTTAAATGAAACAGTTTTATACATAGAAACTAAATAATTAATATTAAAATAATTACTTTTTTGAAAAAAAAATTAACATTTTTTTCCAATGTTTAAAATTTATTTTGTTTGGTAGTATATGAACATTCATATTAAGAAACAAAATACCCTACTATAGGTGACCCCCACGCTATAAGGTAATATACTACATGGTAACAAACACTAGAGGAACATGTTTTTAGATATGATTTTATATGGAAATATATTATACATCAAAATGTGATCTGATAAAAATCTATAGAGTGAAAAAAATGGAAAACTAACGTCCATATTTTAAATATCCATGTTCTAAAAAATAAAAATAGTCTTTATTCTTCATAATGTTGGGGAATGGTATTTATGAGAAAAAAGCATCATAATCAATTATACTATCCCAAAGATCACCATCTTCTTATATGGATTCACACTTGAGAAATTTTAATTTAATAAATTTTATTTTTTTAATAATACACATATAAATATAAATTATTATTCCATAATACTCTAACTGCTATATTGTATGAATATGAAATAATTTTTTAGTAATAAAATATAATCTAATCGAAGGGTTTATTAAAGAAATATATAGTTATCTTAAGATGGAAATATTAAGTGATCCATTATTATTTCATCTATTTAATTTTTTTCATTGGGATGCACATACTATTCTATAATAAGAAAAATAATATTTAGATTTGATAAAGTGGTTTGAAATAGTGGATTAAATGGGTATTTCTACTATTATATGTGATGGCACAATGTTGATTAATGATAAAACCAGATCATGTGTGAATCAAATTTATTTTTGAAACCTTAATAGTATCCCACATTACATAATGTGTCTAAAAAAAACTTTTTTGGGTATGAAATATTGTTCTTGGTTTCAATTTAATGACAATGATTAATTTTTTTAAAGAAAACAAAACATTGATATATAAAAATAACACACTTGAGTTTACCCTTATATAAAAAAACATATCCGAGAGTCTGTTTAAATGTCATATACCTACTAACTAGTATATAAATTAAATAATAAATTTGAGTTTAGGTTTATATTTATTCTTTTTTATCAATATGTGGAATGGAAAAACTAGGGGAAATGATTAATGGCCTTACGTACAAGTGAATATAAATAAATAAAATCTACATTTTCATTCTCATTAAAGATTTGGATATAGATTAAATTAATTAATTTGAGATATATATCCATAAAGAAAATATATATTTTCTATAATAATTGAATATTAATAAATCATTTAAAACCATGTTTCATCACTGTTGATCAATTATCATTGATTATATATATCACATCATTAGTGAGAATTTGAAAGAAGGTGATTTAAAACATGAATTTTGTGGTTCCAATTAAAAAACTATATATTATGAACAAATATTCAATTAAATAGGATAATTCATTTGTATAATGGAAATAAAATTACGTATAGACTAACCCAACAACATAATTATGTGTTGATGGTCACTTTACCATAAGTCCTTAGATTTTTTTTCAATGTTAGAATCATAAGTGACAAAACAAATTAATGGTTTCTTGGTATGAGGTGGGAGATTTTCAATCCAGAGTCTGCCCACATTTTTTTATATGTTTTTGTGTGTTTATTTATAAAATGTTATGTTTTATAGATGGTTTATAAGAGAATTTTGTTTCAGTAAACCATTTTCTTTATTTATTGGGACGAAATTCTACCCAAAAGACTACATAGTCTTATACTATGGTTTCATGATCATTATCAATTGACATATGATATGATCTAATATATAATGTATCTATTTACTAAAAATTTTGAAGAGTTTAGAAAATTTGAAATGGTCTTAAATTGATTGAAAACAAATCCAATTCAGGATATAAAAGAACTCCTCATCTTAGATGAATTATTTAATACATTTCAATTGTTTTATGTTATATTAATAAATTAATTGAAGTGTTTTGAGGATAATTTCAATGATTTAGATTTTTCTAATTCATTATCTATTTGGTTAAAACTAAATATTATTTTATTTTATTTTTATTTCAATAAAAAAGTGTTTATGTCAATAAAAATATTTGAGGGGAAATATTTGGTTGTATTTGGATTATCTAATTTCAATATAACCATATTAATTCATTGGATAAAAACTATGGGGATCTATATAAACACTTAATCCACATAAAATTAATAAAACCATAATGTTATAAATTATAATATACTTACTGATAATAATTTATAATCTATATAAAAATTATTCTTAAATATTTTATACTAATACTTCAACATAGACATAAAAACTATAAAATATATTCATGGTATAATTATTTTAATATCGATCATTTTTTAATCTTTATATGATTGAATCGATCCTATATGGATATCAGTTAGTTTGTCTATGTATCATTATTGTCTTCTTTAATTTTAATTTTTTTATATTTTTGAATATTTATAATGTATTAAAAAAATTAATAAAATTTCATTGTCTAAAGAGAATAATATTGAGATGAAGAGAAACATAATAATTTGTGTATAAAACATAAAAAATTATTGTCTATTCAAGAAAAAAATTCTATGATCATCATATTAGTAAAAAAATATTTTTTTTATAAGAACAATATGATAAAGAACTAAAATAAAAATGAATATGATATCATGAATAACAGATATAGTTTTGTTTAATGATTTTTTACTAGTATTTTGTTTTTTATTTACATGATTACCAACATATGATGCATGATATGTTTTTTAGAATGATTTATATATTTGATAAATAGTAAATTTGAGGTGTGTTGTACCACAAAATACATCATTTATTCATGAGTAGGAGGAAGAAACTGATGATTAAGATAGGACTAGTGAATGTAAATGGATATCCAATGTGTATTATTAACCTCAAAAACACATTTTATTTGATTTATACATTTTAAATTTGATGATAAAAAGAATAACTAGTTTAGATATCACATAATCCAAAAATGGAATGTTGTTGAAATTATATATCAAAATGAACTATGGGAGATTGTACTATATTATAATCCATGAATATATATTTGAATTTTTTTGAGTAAAAAATTGGTATTTATTAATTCATTCATTTTTATGTTGCTCGAAATATATTTTAATTCACAAATTCAGGTATATGGAAAATCAAAATCAAAATTAATAACCTATAAATAAATGATTTTTTTCAAATTGAGAGAGTATTGCTACATGGAAATAACATTGATATTGTGAATTTTGGAGATATGGAATAAAATATTTACATTTTATTAAAAAAAATTTTGGGATAGAAAATGTATAAAAATAATTCGTTAAATAAGAGACCAAATCAAGTAGAGTTTTTGACTATAAATTATATATTCATGATCATTTATTAGTGATCCGTAGAAAAGAATATGTAAATCCCTAAATTGTTTATTATATTGTTAGATTAACTAGATTGGGTTCTTAATGTTTATAATCACCAGGTAGATTTTGAGGTAGTTATCATTGGTAATGTGATATTTATAATATGAATGTTATCATATTGGTTGAGTCAAGAGATAATATAATCTTTATATAAGGAAACATTTTTTATAAATAATACATATATTATCTTTTAATATTTCTATTTCATTTTTTACTTATGATATTATATGATCTCTGAATCCTAAATCCGTGATCTAATGGAAAAACACAATATTTTCATTTCAAGATTTGACAATGATAATCATTAAATAATTTCAACCATAGAAACTGAAAAATTTTGATTTAAATCATTGGAACAATAATATACCCAATAAACTTTTATTTAATAAATTTAACGAATAACAAAAAATTATTACATAAAAACATTGATAAATAAAACAGTTATAAATATGAATCCACAAATCCTTTAGTTAATATCATAAACTTTTGTAACCATCTTTTGGAATACATAATTTAAACCTTTCTTTGCATCTTAGTTAAAAGGAACTATAGGAATAATAGGTGAAATTTATCAGTAAGGGTAAAAATAAGCTTTAACAATTTAATGTCAATACTGATAATAACATGATAATAAGGGTATGATAACATAATAAAAGTGATTGACCATAACATTAGATAATTCTTACATATAAAAAAATGGATCCAAATACATTTTCCATAACATAAAAATTAATCAATGTAATGATTCATGAGAATAAGTAATCATGAGGCATATAACATCAATTTTAATAAATTGAATAAATGAATAAATATATAAATAATATATAAAGTATATATTTATAGTGAAAAATACTAGTCAAATCATTATTATAATTACTCCCGAATGTATAATAAAGACCATGTTCAACATCCCAAATAATTCTCTATAAAATATAACATTTACCAAATATATTAGAGATATATATCAGTCTCATCCACTGGTATGAGCTATATTGGGATCACCAATCATCATAATATTTATTGAGATCAGCCTTCATATTAAACAGTTTCTAAGATCCATTATATATATACAACAGACATAAGTATTCATTTTTAAACAATAAATTACCATTTTTCATTTATATCTTGATTTACCCATGAAAAAACATATTCCATAAGAATATCAGATTCAATAAAAAATAGGTATTGTTTATCATAACCTATCACTAGTGAATAATATGTGACTCTATTTAGTCTTTTATTTATTTTGAAGATAAATAACCTAAAATGTTCAACAAAAACATACATCATGAAAATTCACATTCAACTTTGAAAAAGTCTTCTAAAAACGAATTTTTTTATATTATTTTTAAATGAAATTCATTCAAAATGAACTTAAAACATACAAATCGAACATCCAATAATTTAATTCTCATGATTATATTAATATCAATTTTTTTATAAATCATTATAAATAAAAATTATTTCTATCATTTAATATTGAGTTTCATAATGAATCCTTTTGGAAAACTATAAATAAATTCCATTTTGAGAACATTTTTGGAATCTGAAATATAATTAATAAGAAATTTAAAATGATATCTATCATTATAAATAATTATATTAGCAAACATTAGAAAACCCGGATTTAAAACAAAAATATTATTTGTCTACAGGAATATATAATATTTTTTTCACTTAAAAACAACATTTTTGATGTATATTAGCCAAAAAGTGATGAAATTTTAATTAAATATTAAAAAAATTATAAAAAATAATATGAGATGATATGAGGTTTTTTAATATAAGATAATAAGATTTTCCCAAATGTTACAATTAATAAGAACAATCCTGATAAAAAAATTTGATTGTAACATAATGTTTTTACCGGTTTAGTAATTTTGGAATCAATATTGAATGAATATAAAAATATGATATGGATATATAAATCTATAAAATTAAATAAATTAATATTTCAAAACTAATTCCTGAGTTATTAAGTAAACTATACATGTAAATCATGGTGCACGACACTAACCATGTCTCATTAAAATGACACTAAGAGAATTAAAATAATTTCAATAATCCTATGTTTTTAATAGATAATTAATCCTTATAGTGCTTGTTTGAAAATAATTAAATCCAAATAAAATACTCAGAAATAAACAATAATATATTTTTATATCTATTCACATGTTATCATTGAATAATAATGTTGATTATGTATAAGTGTTTTCCAATGAATGTGAATCGGGTTAGGAAACCTCATAACATGGGGTATCATTTATGCTAAATACTGTTTGATGAAATAATTTCAATTATAATATAATATACCATTAAGATGATATTATTCCTAGTATAAATTTTTAATAGGTAATTATATACAATATATAAATTAAAGTATCATTATAAAAGTAAAATATTCATAAACACAAAAAAAATTTATATGTAATCTCTTACCACAATTCCATACTTTCTATGTTTTTCATTTAACAAATGTTTAATAAAAATATATAAATTATTTTATTTTTGAAAATTTATTAATATTATCAATAAATTATCCCTAACACATTTATATTGTTTATTTTAATCATTAATTAAATTATATAAATTATGTCCCCATATTGTATTTAGGTAATGTTAGATTCATAACATCAATATTATATCGATATGTTGAAGGGTGTAAAAGGAGTTGTTATTCAATTATCTCTGGAATAATAATATTGAAATAATTATCATTTTAATATATAAATAAAAATTTCAAACCCAACAACAATATATGGTTAAGAAATATTGAATATTTTATAATAATGGAGATGGCGATTCATACCTACAGATGATAACCATTAAATTTTTTCAATAAACATGATAGAATGAAAGTAAGTATTAAATTTTAAATATATAATAATTATTATATAATAAATAATATATTAATTATCTAAATTTATTATTTATATCATCAATTTGTTGTGGCTATGAATAAACAAAGCACATAACATCATGGAGGTGATAATCCATACATATGCACAAAACAATTATCTTATACAAACGGATTGAAATTAAGAAATTTGATACTATTTTATCACTAAAGAATAATAATTAATTCAAATATATCATAATTATATATACATTAAATTAATAATTATAACCACTTTGACAATTTTTTGGGGATAATTTATTTTTTCATTTTGTAAGGTAGTAGTATGTTGTATTCATAGATGATGGATTAATTTAAAATAATATGAAATAAAGAGATGGATATAGGTTATTAATATAACCATAAAACATATAATTATATGGAATATATTGTTTTTATTATTCAAACATATTTTAAGATTATTTTTATGATACAGATGATGATATAATAAAAAAACATTAAGTTAAATGTAATACTTATTATTTAGACAATATAATTTTCCTTAAAACAAATCCTTCAAAGGTTGGTATTTTAGAATAAATAAGACATCAATAATATGTGTTGGAATTTAGAAAATTATTTAGGGTAGGTTGGGTTTAAAAATATGGAACTTGATGTTTTTCGGGATTATTATAGTGGGTTCCCATTTAAATCAAGGCGGGGAGAAATTTTCAAATTTTATTGTGTATCAATTTAATAAAAATTAATTTACAGAGAAAATTCATAAAAACTAATACTAATAATATATAGGATTTTTATGATTAAATATAATTACATCAAATATTATTTTAAAATTTTTAGATCATATATAAACATAATATCTTTTTTTAACCCCTATAAACTCTTTTGAATAATATAGTGATATTTCTGTTTTTATCTTTTATGGGGTGGGGATAGTTACTTTAATGTAAAAAATGACACATAAATTGACCATGGGTTATATTTTCAACCATATAACATGATCTTAGTTGATGATATTATTTTATGTAATTTTTAATAAGTTAAAAAACTTTTTTTATAATTCAATATTAATAAATACATGAATTATATTATTCATTAAATTTGACATTCAAAACATAAATAAAAAAATGAAATTAGATTATAATCTAATCATAAATCCCAAATATTTTATATAAATCTATAAAATTGTTGGAAAACTATAAATCTCCAAATAAATATTAGTTTTATTATCTCAAATTATTTACATTGTTTTTCTAATAATTCAACAAGAATTGATTCTATGTTACGTAAAAATTTAAGGTGAATATTTTGTCAATAAACAATTAAAACAAATTAAAATTTCCATATGAATTATATTTTATAATTTGTATAATATAATATATCAAATAATCTATATTATAATCCTATAAAAAATTGTATATTTATTAAAAATATGTGGGTGACATTTTTGACTTTATAATAACTTCAAATAATATTTCAGTCATTGTAAAATAAAAAATTTAATATCTTGATTTAAATTTTAATATTTTAGGAGTTTTGTAAAAAACTAACAAAATTGATTAATTTTAATTTTAAGGGTAAATTTTAATACATCTCATTGTATTTCAAGACTTAATTACATGATTTACCCTAAACAAAGAGAGATAATACTATTATAATTCTACTCATAACGAAAAAATTGTTATATTTTAAAAATATATATCTATTAATTCTAAATATATGATCCATTCATCAATATTTAATAACAATTTTTTTAAAAATAATTCCAATAATATATTTCAAAACACAAAGCATTGCATTTTTTAAGAAAATATTAATTTCCAAATAAAATGAACATAAACCAAAATTATATAAGAAGATAATTATAATTAAATATTCATGTAGTTTCATTAAAATAAAATGGTAATTTTAAATTAAAAAATATCATGAAATAATTTTTTTACAAAAAATAATGTTATTTACTATTTACTAGAAAATTAATCTTTAACCAAAATTCAAAATTTTACCCAATGGTAATTTTTATTTGACAATTTATAAACTGTATTAATTGTTGTCAAATAAAATAAATAAAATTATATATATTAAATATAAAATTCTCTCACAATAATAAATAAAAACCATTTTTCATGAAAATTTTTAATTAAAAAATAATGTGACATTACATAAATTGTTTTAAATATATAATAAAAAGATTTCATAAATTTTCATTGAGTAAACCCTTATATATATATATAAATTTCTTACACTATAGAATCATAATTATCGTATCAAATTTAATGTAAAAATTGTAACTATAACATTTAAATAATGATATTTCTTGGTTCATTTACGTTCAACAATGTGTTTTGTATACATATTAGTGTTCTTATAAATTATTCTGATATTATATACTCCATCCATTAATAAATTTCACCTTGAATTTATCAAAATGATGTCAATAATAATTTTTTTGAAAATTGTATATACCATTGTGTATATCCCACATCATTTAAAGGATCAATGAAATTATCTATTGAAATGCTGGACAAGAAATATAAATTTAATCTATGTAAAACAAATATCTTTGTATATGAATTTGTAAAAAATTTCCTAAATTGTAAAAATAGACATTTATGAATTTTGTAATATCAATGTAATTGTTTAGAGTGAGAGAGAACATTGATCACATAAATGTGAATTATAATGAAAATTTGAATGACAAAAAACCCCATATTAATGAGGTGTGAAAAGACCATCACATGATGTGAAATTAAGGAAATAGGATAAGATTTTTATTTATGAAAATATTTACTATAATTTGAGATCTTATTTAACATCTTGCCAAAGATTGAAATGAAATATACTCACATGAAAATTATAATCTCAACCTTTGAAAAATTGTAACAAAAATATCATATTTTTCTATGAAGCATGAGTATTCATATAAAAATGTAGATGTCTCAACAAGTAAAATAAAAATCAATTAGATCACAAAACACCCAAAAGGAAAAATGTATATAAATTATTTATTTTTACATAAAAAAAAAATTTGATGATCATATAAAAATATAATTCTAGAAATCAAAAAACTATAAAATTTAAAATATATCATTAATCTATAATGCCTTGTTAAGAACACCCATTGTTCAAAATAGATCAATTGGAAGTTAAATTTCATTAAAATATGACAAAAAAATCCCAAATATGTTTTATTCCAAATAAAATAAGTATTTGACTGAATTTTACAATTTAAATAAATTTTAAATTTACCTCTAAATAACATTAGTAACTCATAATGTCATATAACAAAAAATTTATATTCTCAATTCATATAATATCTAATATACTCTTATCATTACATCAGATACCTGAATCATTTAAAATCCAAATTGATTACATATATGGTTCTAAAAGATAATATAACCTTCATACCTGAAATAAAATAAAATTTGATAAAAAAAAATTAATTTTCTCAATCATATAAAATTCTGAGAATAATGAACTTCTATTAAAATAACATAAATCACAAAATCACTAAACAGATTTGAAATCACATTTTTTAGATGTGATAATATTGATGATCCCAATATATAATCACCCTTAATTACATAAATGTAAAATATAATATAAACATTAAATTTTATCAATACAATTAATATTATGTCCAAATAATCTGATTTTATTTTTCCTCTTATAACATTTTATATAAACCCATTCTACAAAAATATATATTTATACAATAGAATAAAAATTTATATTATCATTATTAGACTTCTATAATTTAATTCCTCAAATGGAATGTCTATAACTTTGAACATCTTATTAACCAGTTAATTATTAACCCACAAGGGAATCCACAACTATTAATTTAACCTATCATGATTTAATAATAATTTCTCATGTTTTCAAAACCCTCTTTCTATAATATATATAACAACCATTATCATTAAATCCAAAATATAGTGACAAAAAAGCCATCATATATATAGAAATGATTCTGTTAAAGGTGACCTAGTTTAAGCCATCCAAAATCACAATTTCAAAAACAAAATATTGGATAACATAAATACCATAGGAACATTTTTTCTGTATCTTATATAATAATGAAAAATAATAAATACAAAAACTTTTAGTCATAAATAATTGGTTCATAAATATATAAATTATCTCTCACAATATTCATTATATTTAGTACCACTTTTTTCGAAAAAACATATATTCAAAAAAAAACATTATAACATATAGAAAATAAAAAATTTTATGGGTGAGTACAAATTCATAGAACGGGTAAACATAATAATTTAACATTGAATTCCATCACTGAGAATAAAATAAACAAAACATTGTTATTACATAATAAAATTTTATTTATATAACATAAGTTAAATAATACCCATGAAACCTGTGGATCATAAAACAAATTACATTGATAAATTATTATTAAAAGTATCATTCATGAAAAATAACAATAATAAGCCATGAGATATAAATCATGATAAATGTAATGATTAAATAATCAAAGAAAACATAAAAATAAATTGGACTCTTGAAATATCATCTTCAAATCCCACATAGATCACACATACATTCTAGATAACCAATATAGTAAACTTTTAAAATAGTTATGTCGATAACATAATATTATCCCAATAAATTATTTATAAATATTTGGATCATCAATCATTATGATGTTTTTTGGGCTTACCCATCATCGTGAATAATATGGGGATCGACATTCAACATTATTTATTTCCAAGAATAATACTATATTTATAACCAATAAAATCATTAATTGGGAATTTAAGGGAAAATCATTCCTTGAATATATCATAATCAATATAAATAATAAATATGTATTTTATAATTATAACATATCCCATGTATAGGATTAGTATCATATTGTATTTTTTTAATAAATTAATATTGTATAAGTACATCATTAAAAATATTCTTGAGGAAAATAATTTTTCTCCTTAAAATCCTCTTTAAAAAATTAAATAAATAAGAAAAAATATGGTGAAATAATTTTATTTTAAAATAATCCTAGAAACGTTAAAATTTATGTTAAAATAAAATAATGGTCATGATGGTGGAATAATACTTTTATGATATAAATTTAAAAAATAAAGAGTCATTTTTGTTATTTTTAAAACTATGTCCAATGAGTCTGAAGTAAAAGACCTTCTGAAATTTATTTTCAAATATTTAAAAAATAAGGTAAAATATCATCAAAAATAAATTCAAAATATCATTTAAGTAAAATAAACATTTAGAAAAAAATATTAAACATTTATATCTGATATTTTAATTCCTGATCTAAAAGAAGGTACATGATCATTATCAATTACAAGAAAACATTATTAATATTCATTTATTAAATTTATATTAAAATATATATTAATTCGGAA
Source organism: Viscum album (assembly GCA_963277665.1). Lineage (NCBI taxonomy): Eukaryota > Viridiplantae > Streptophyta > Magnoliopsida > Santalales > Viscaceae > Viscum > Viscum album. Next base: position 2,100,872,259 of record OY728128.1, on the reverse strand, counting down.
AAAATCATTAAAAATGAGAGGATAAGTAATGTGTTGGGGTTCAATAAAATAATTGCACATTATTTTCCCTCGAGTAAGCTTTAATATTAAAAATAGGGAAAAGAAAAGAGATTATAATGTAAATCCATTAATGCTTTTATAACTTTAATATAAAAATAAATTGAGGGTAAGGATTTAAAATGTATCTGAAAATATTATAAATTTTATTTATTTATATTTAAATACTCATTCTTGGGATATGAATTTAACATTAAATACAAATCATGGTTCACAAGATAAAACATGTCTCAGGAAAATAAGAATCATACAAAGAAAACAATTATAAGGACTATAGCCTTTATAATGATAATTAAAACATAAGGTGACTTTCATCACTTATTTATGTCCATATAGTAATATTCTAAATATTTAATAATTAACTTATAAATCTATTCAATCATATATTGAATAAAAATGTTAAGTTTTTTAGAATTATAACCCAAATAATGGTTATTAGGTTAAGAAACATCATACCACCTGGTAACATTTAAGTCAAATACCCTTATAAAAAAATAACATAATTGAAAAACAAAGTGACATGATGAATCATGGATTCCTGATAATATATTTATGTGAACATTATAAGGACAATATAAAGTAAAATAGGGTTATCATTGTAGAATGTAGTTCAAAAAATTGAATTGAGATGAAATCCATTACCTTAAGTCCAATCATTCCATGTATGTTCTTTAACTATTGTATAATTAAATAAAATAAATTATTTTATTTTTAGCAAGATTTTATAGTATTATCAACTTATCCTTAAAATATTTATTATATATATTTTAATATAAATATTAATTTCCAAATCAATTTTCTCTCTATCAAATATTTTGAAAATTTTCTGTTTATAACATTAAAATGTATTTGTTATGTGTAATGTGATAAGAATGGTTATTTCCCTATCATGTTGTGACTAAAAATAAGCAAATAATTATATTTTTTATATAAAATTTACAATTCCAAAATCAATAATGAAACGTCATTATGAATTTTTAACTATGTTTAAATCATAAAAGATGTAGGTTTTATGTACGCATGAGTAACAATTTAATTTTTAAATAATTTTCTTAAAAAGAAGTTTATTATTATTTCACATTACCATTATGATTAGTATATAAAAATATTATATAAATTGTTTAAATATACTTATATATATTATCCATCTGATGTGATTATGAAAAATAGATCAAATCACTTCGTGGAGATGTCAATCAAAATGTATAGATGAAAAATGTTTTCATTTCAAAATTGATTTAAAGTTCAGATAATATATGATATATTTTTTTTAAATTCAAAAAATATCATGAATATAATATATATATATATACATTAAATACATAATTATAAAAATCTGTGAGAGGATGTGATGGAAAAAAATCATCAATTCAAGAATCATTAGTTTTCTGTACATCTAATGAAAAGATTAATTTCCCATATTATTAAAGAATGAGATGGATATAGGTCAGTACATTAAAATGAATATATTTCATTATATTTAATGTAAATTTGTTCATATTTGAATATAATTAAATAATATTTTATTTATTTTTGGCATATATATAATAGTAAAAAATATGTTTAAACATATTTATCTAGACTATGTATTAACCCTATAATCTATATTTTAATCCCACATTACCATTTTGATTTTTAACATGAAATAATTATTTTACTTTCTGGATGCCGTAAATGAATAATAGATTGATAAATGACCCATTAAAAGACTATAAAGTAACTTTTAAGCCATATCCATTTCAATAATTTGATGTTAGTTCATGTGTAGATTTAACTTGAGTTTATAAAACAAAATTGACTATAAAATATCATTAATATTTTTTTGGAACTATTTATTTAATTTGGTATTGAAAAATATTGTGACATAAAAGGAATTGGAATATAATCAATTAAAACATATACAATTTGGTATATATTTATATAAAATAAATTTGATACTATAAATAAGAAAATCTACTATAATGTTAGTATTTTTAATTATTATACATTATTTTTCTACTTCATGAACAAGAATTGGGTCGACATTGCATAAGTTGTTTTGTGAATTTTATTAATCTCAACTAGTAAATAATAAATTAACATGAAACAAATTATCATTAATATTTATATCTCTATAAGTAAATATTGTTTTTCTCCCTTTCATAAAATACTATATATATATAAAAGAATGAGAGTTAATTTTTTTGTTGAATATTAACTTAAAATAATATATATGTCATATTATAATGATGATAGTCAAAATTTGAGTAAATTTGAATATTGGATGAGTATGGTGATACCCCACTTATATAATAGATTAGTGTAATGTTTTAGTATTATATTTAGTCCATATATTAATATTTTTAACAATAATTACACATATTACCCTCACAAAGGTGTCTTTTTTTCTACTATTAATATGATTAAAAAACAAAAACATTAGTGAAATATTTATACAATTCAGAAATATTGATTAAATATATGGAATGGATTTTTCAATAAATCATTCCTATATTTTTCGTCACATAATTATATAATAAACCTATAAAACACTACCAAAAATGTTTTTAGAAATATTCATTATGGAGCAGAAAAATGAGAATATGAAATATTAAGATATTAAAATGATTCCGAAATAAAGAGTTAGAATATTTATATTTAATGGATAATTATATTAATTTCATATAAATGGTAAATTTAAATAAAATTATTTAATGAAAATAAATGACACTTATGAAAAGATTAATTTGACTATTACATAAAACATAATCTATTAAGGGTGTTATCAAATTATAACCCTAATCTAATATTTATATGATAATATAAAAGACTACATAAATTTTATAAAATATATTTTATGAACGTTTTATATTTTAATAATATAATTTTCAGACAAATAGTATAAAAAATTATTAATAAATTTGTTTTTGAAGAATATAATGACATTAATAATAAATGAGTGATAATTTAGTAATAATTTATCAATATAAAATTATTAACGAGGTAATATATATATATATATATATGAAAATTATGATAACAATATTCACTCTTAGTAATAATAATAAAAATTTATAACTATAAATTTTTTTCTTTGTGTGTTTATGAAAAATTTGGATTTTTGTATATTCTATCATGTTAGTTTAAATATTATTGATTTAAAAGAGTTATTTGGATAAAAGTGGGATAATTTTATTATGAGGAATAATTGTAAATAGTATAAAAACATACCTAACTGCATGTGTTGATAATAGAATATTAGGGGATAATCTTTATCATGGGATAATTTCTTGATACATTATGGAGTAGGCTCTTCGTTGAGGGTAAACATTATAAAAACGTATTTATTCCATGATAATCATTATCATTAATTTCATATTAATAAGGATGATATTTATTCTTGATAGAATCATATCTTAAATGTTGACATATTTTTATTTCATTGGATGAAATTATAAATTGATGTTTACACAAATGCACTACCTCTTAGAGTAAAACATCCACTAATTGAAACATTCAATTTATTAGTGGAAAAAAATTCACAACTTTGGAATATATATTTGGGAAGGATAAAAACATAAAATCATCAAACAATTAATTTATTCCAACATTATTTGTAAATAATTTATACAGTCTTATAATAAAATTATTCTTTATTTGTCAAAATTGTGTCTGTAAGTACTTCATGCAACCATGATAGGATATTCTCAAATTTCAAATAATAATGAAACCAATTTTATTGACCAAAGGATCCTTGAGGTTAATATATAATCCCAAATTTCCATTTCAACATTTTCCACTCGTTAAGAAGTTATCTACCATGGTGAGAAGATACAAACTATTAATGATATTTTTTATAATATTAATTGGAGAAATAAATGTAATTTTATTTTGATGGATAGAAAAAAGTAAATTTTTTGATTCATGTTTGAAGAAAAATATATGATTTAATAGGGATATATTGATTATTATTTCATTATATTAAATTCGATATTTCATATCAATAATTTTTTTGATTAAAACAAGGTGATTTTATTATTTTGATGAAACGAATGAGGAAATTTTCTAATATATTTTATTTAAAATTAAATATTATTAAAATGTGTGAAGTTATATCTCTGTATAATTAAAAAAATATCAATAAATCAAATAAATATATAAAAACACCATCTATTAAGAATAATGTGAAATATTTTCTGAATTTTTATTCCATGGGAATAATAAATATGAATGAATAATAATAAAAAACGTCTATTTTGTGTGCTGGTGATGATGATAGAGACAATGAAAATAAGTGAATCTAGTATCTTATCAATATAAATTTACAATATATAATTGGAAAATATTTTATGATATTTTACATTAAATTATTCAAATATTGATTCATTGGACTCTTTAATTGACACCATTTAAATATATAAATATTATGATCTTGATGTGGATAAACATGAATATAATAAATATAAAAAATTTTAAAATTATCTAAAATAAACAATACGACATGTGGGAGAAAGAAAATATTTTTAAAAGAAATATAAGGTGATGATTTAAAAAATTAAATTCATAAGAATCCTCTTCTAGTGCAAAATTTAAATATTAATATCAATGTAATTTTACAAAAATAATGACTTTTTTGGGGAACCAAGGAAAATGCTAATGAGATAATGAGTTTGGTTTTGAGGATCCTTACATGCATAAAATGAAAATATCTATATTAATTGTTATTTTTTATAAATTAAAAAATCATATGAAGGAAGTAGAAATCTTAATTATAAATAATTGGAATTATAATGATTAAAATGGGTAATCAATTAAAATAGATACTCCATTCATTGACGAGATTATGAAAATCATGGAAAAAATTATTCTATATATTTCAGGTCATAATGTAAATAATTTAAATAATTTAAATAAATGTTGTACAAAATATGATTATAAAATATCTTCCACATTGACTAAATAATACTGATATAATGGGAAATGAACCTATTTGATGAACAATAGAAATCAAAGAATACCGGGATAATAATATAAAAAATTTTGAAATCAATTTTTGTAGAAAAATAGTTGATTAGTTATGTGATTTAGATATAGTGGTTTTTAAAATTCTAATGCTATTATTATAAATAAATAATTCAAATTCTATTATAATAATTCCAAACTAGGAAGAACGTGTGAAACATGGGGGTAACTATAAATTTTAAAATAATGAGTTTTAAAAAAATAATGTAATAAAAAAATCGTAAGAAGATTTTGTAAATAGAAATTGATTGAAATTGTGGAGGTTGTCTATTTTTATTTGAGAAACAATGCAATAATGTGAGTAATTTCATGAAAAATATGCCAAAATATACCCTTATAATGATCAGTGAGATGATGTTGAGATAAAAATCATGAGGGGAAATAATTCATAATAGTAGTATAAATAAATGAAATAAATAAAGGAATAACATTGATCATTAAAATTGGTTTTTAATCAAATAGTATTGTAGATAATAAAATCAAGAATGATATGGGATACAATGAAGGATGGGGAGTGACATTCCTTAATTATAGCTCTTTTAAATTCAATTTCATTACATATAATAATATTGATTAAAAAGGACTCAAATGTAATATATTTATTTTTATGGAATGACATAATCCCAATATTCATTACTGATGATAATTTATAGACAAATAAAACATGGTTACTTTTAAGAATAAATCAAGAATAAAAAAGTGATAAAAATATGAATTATTAATCAAAAGAAGTTAATGAACTAGTGGGAACATGATTCAAATTGGCAACCCATCTAATTCAAAATATATGAGTTCATTATATGAGTTGGTCTGAGATTTAAAATAATTGAAAATTCTTGAGAGGATAATATGATAATGACTTACAAAAATGAGATTTTTTGAAAGACTTTCAATGTAAAATATGGTAGAGAATCAATTTGTGATACATACCAAGTATTTATGATGATTCAATGTTTATAAAGAATGTTTATTTTCATCCAACCAGACAATTGGAATTTAAAATTCATATAAATTTTTCATATAAAGTAAAATTTTAAAATTATTGATCATTATTCCATGTTATTAATTGATTTAGACACAAATATTACTACTGTTCTCTTTATAAATCAGATATCATATGTTAATTACATGTTTTATATTTTTAAAATTTATTATGAGAGTGAACTGGGTAACTTTGATAAGATTGTTTTATCTAATAATTAAAAGGGGGAAAATAAATTAATTCGATATCTACCTTGATGATCAAGAAAGAATCAATTTTATAAAATAATACTCTCAAAAAATAATGGTGTTTCTATGAGCAATAATAGAATCATTGTTGACATTGGGAGAAATTTATAAATTGAAAAAAAAACATGAAAATTTATTTTATATGGAAGGAATGTGCACTACGATGAACATTTAGAATATAATATTTTGATGACCTTAGAAACACAAGACACTATATAGAATTTTATACTGTATAAATACTACTATAAAACACATTAAGTTATTATTAACCTCTTCTAACATAATGACAAATAAAATGGGAAATTATAAAGGAATTGTTGAAAATTAAACTCTTGTTTGATATATTTCGATTAGGAGTGGGTACAAATATAAAGGAATAAATGTAAAAAATATGATATAATATTCAGATTCAATGTATATAAAAATTGGTATAGAATAACAGAATTTATTTATCATTATTTATGATTGATCAAAGTATTAAACATGTATATTTTTGAAAAACATGAAATAGAAGAGGGTTTAAATTGTGATATCATAGTGGATAGTAATTGATGAGTGTCCATTAATGATGAGAAAGGTTTCAATCAGTATAGACACATCACGTATTGAAGAAACTTGACTATTATAAGAATATTATCATCTCAAAATATATTCATTTCGAAAGTAGACGAAGTTTAATGTGAGAAAAAATACTTTAATTTCATAGCTATAATGAAAATAATTTTTTCAAAAAACTAATAGTGAATTTATTAATGAGAAAAATGATAAAATAATAATGAAAATATTTTTGGGAGTTTCTATTATATTATACGAATAGAATCATCATTATGATTTTTTGGGTTTTAGAGATAACCAAAACTAGACAGGTGATGTCACAAAATAAGCATGGATGGTTTTAAAGTAGTATTAATAATTAAAAGGATTTGAATATGAATATTCCCAAACATTAGTGGAATATCATGTGTTCATTATGATATTAATGGTAGTGGATGCTTAAAAACATTAAATTTTTTATCAAATTAATATGAAATATTCTTCTTAAATGGTTTTCCTAAACAATTAATTTTCATTGAATAACATAATTATTTTTATTATATGAGTATTTGATTATGGTATATTAGAATAAAATTGAATTATATTACTTATAAAAGGACTCTAGTAGCTTTTTTCAAATATATATGTGTTATTATGAGGTGTAAGAATTTATAAAAGAAAATGTTATTAAAATTATATAAAGGAAGTATTTTTCCTAAGGTACCACAATTATAATAATATATACGAGTGAAATTATATTTACTTGTGACAAAGAGATTACCTATTATTATTTCATTTAGTAATGGAAAATGATATATGATATTTCTATATTTGTTTATTTAATACATTTTCTGAGATTATAATTCTTTTAAGGGGATGGTCATAAATTTTGTTTAAATTAGTAATTGTTTAGATAATTGATGTAGAGGCTTTGAGTAGGGGAATCTAATGGGATTTATAAATATAAACCCATGGGAACTACAGTAATGTATTATTTTTTTGGAACTACTATAAATCAGTGTTATTAATAAAAATTTGTTTGGAACCCATCATTACCCAGTAGCATTATGTCATGAAATTTGATTTTTGTACAATTTTTTCATGCTTTCAATGTGATCCTTGTGAGAATTTTTTTTATAAATTACGAGGATTAAAATATATATCATAATGAACAAAGGGTTATTCAAGATATACCAAAATACTAATAATTTCATATCATGGTCTTGAATATGCTGATTGTGTGTGTTATATCAATAATTGGAAGTTCACGTGATGTACACAATTCACAATCAATAAAAGTTGTGAGGAATGAATCAAAATTGGAAATGTTTAGATCTATTTAACCTAAATTAATATGTGTATATTATTTTCACACATGATTATAGTCAATTGATATAGATATAGATTAATCCTGTTGAATTTAGAGTAAATGTTTTTTAACACTATATATTCAATTTACAAATTAATGAGAAATATATATTTCCAATAATATTGTTCGACAATATAAATCAAATATCAATGATCTTAGATATAAATTCAGTAAAGGGAACAATCTAGATAGTGATTTAAAAATTATATTTTTTATGATTCTAGTATTTTATTTATATTTTCACAAAATGTTTGAAAAATAAAAGATTTATAAGTGATGATTGAATTTTATCCTCATTATTACCCATTCCCTAAAATATGTATGCAATGTAACAAACCTGTATGTAATATTAATTTATTATTAATGAATGAAATAAAATATGAACAATTATATACTAGTATATTTATATTAAGGAACAGATATTTAATGGAGTGTGTGGTATTATTGGTTATCAATTAATGTTGTTATTTTAAAAATGTAGAGGTTTTTGTATGGGTTACATGAATATTTTACATGAATCACATGTCCAAATATCATTTTACCAATGAATGGAATTGTCTAAAAATCACTTCATTATCCTATGGGGTGGTATTAATATGTCCCAACATTATCATTAGTAGTTATTTAATAAATCTAATGGCTAGATATTAAAAAAATTGAAGAGTTTATAAATCTTTAGCATCATTTGATGTATGTTGACACCAAATCCAACTTGGACAATTACAAATTCCCATTTCATGTATTGTATATTAATTTCGTTTCAATTGTCAAATATTTTTTCAACACATACATTTACTTGGACTAAAGGTGGATTATAGTTTTTGAGATGTTCATAAATTATCATGTTGATTACATGATCATAAATGAAGATTCAATTAAAATCAAAGTATAACACCATTATATTTCATGTATGTAAATTACAATAATGGACATTTAGTAGCTATATATGGATGATCTAGGATTTTTTTGACGTATATTAATGCTTTTTTAAATTATTTAATTATATGTGTAAAGATGAAATACAGCAGGGAATAATGAAATAATAGATTTTATATGGATAAGGTACATTGTATGGATAATTTGATATCAATATAAATATCATTCAAGGATGCATTATCCTGAAAAGTTCTACATATGAATAGTCCCTAGAAGGGCCATTCATTAAAATATGATACCTATATGGGTCGTTTGTGAATTATTTATTCATGATTCACATATTTTTAATCAAAATGATTTCAATTTAAATATCATTTTAGTGATTCACAAGCCATTTATTTGTTGGAAATTTTTTTTGTTTTTTCTTGATGAAATTTTATTTTATAGAAATACCTTTTTTAAATGAATGTAAAATAATAATGACAACCAAGATATTAATATTGGTCTAAAGAATAAAAATGATATTTTATTCGTGGAACATAATGCTTTCATGATTAATTAGTTATAAATAACATGATCAGTAATGTCAATCGGTAATTAAGGAAGAACAGAAATGAGACAAAATTTTTTATCTATAATAAAATAGATGACTAAGTGTAATGATTCGTTATAGTTCAACAAAACCTAAATCACTTTCTAATAATGATCTGATGTAATTGAATTTTTTCTAATGAATAAAATATTTTAATAATAAATTACTTGAGGGATTTTATTCCTTAATTATAAAAATTATGTCATATAATAATGGAAGCATCAATTAATTATTTTTGGCTCAATGATATCAAAATTGAATTATTCTGAGGAATTTTGGAATCATATGAATTTTTTTTAATTGTAGAGGATAATTTTGTGAATAAATGAAATTTCTGATAATAATTATTTTTTAAAAATGAAATGTTTCACTTTCATTTAAAATTATTTATCATATAATAATCCATATGATGATTATAGAAAAATTTACATTAAAGGATATTGGTTCTTGAAATGTGTATTCAACAATTGTTCACAATTAATGTTGGGTAATGATAATTTTTAATACAATAATATTGTTATATCAGAAAAAAAGTAATATATCTATTTCCATCATGACAACAAAAATTTATTTTTAGAAGAGGGTGAATGTTGTTTCCTAGAATAACCGAGACAATTCACAATTTTAGATATATTCAAAAAAAATATTATTGTTATTATTAGAAATAAGTGTTTTTTCTGAATTATTTTAACATAACAAAATTTGATAAGAAACCAAATCCATGGTATATCCTGACATAATTTTTTCTCTCGACATTATAGTGTGGAGAATCAATAGATCCATTAATGGATATATATGAATTATGTTGTTAAATATTGAGTTTTTCTAGGTTTATTCACTATCTAGATTATCAAGAAGTTTTCAAAAAAATTTAAATATCATATACTTCATATTATATGGGGGACTCAATCATCAGGGTATATAAGTTATTAATGAGGAAACCTAAATCGAAAAATATAAATTCTATGATAGGGATATATTGGTATTTCATTATTATAAAATAGGATTCAGAACATGTAATTATAGATTATTAGTATAATACTTGATGGATTGGATAATGATATTTATATACACATATATTGATAATATCATCTTAAGTGAAAATATATATCATAGGATAAAAATCATCCACATCAAGGAGTTGAATTTCACATTTATGATAAACTTGGTATAACATTATATTTCATTATTCATCATCATCATTTATTACACCTCAGTGAATTTGAGTTTTTACTTGAGTGGGTATTGTCTTAGTCAATATCATACATCATTTTCAATGAATGAAATTATAAATGACTTGATACCCTTATACACAACCCTCATAGTGTCAGAATATTATAAAACACATCTTAAAATTGGTATTATAGTTGAATATTATTGATGGAATATTATAACCTTATTAAGGATTTAAACAATCAACTTTGTGAATAGTTTTGTTTTACCAAATTTTAAAGAATTAATTTACATTGTTGTGAATATATAATGATGACATATTTTTTAGAACTGGGTATTTTCATTCTTGAGATAATAATAGTTTTATTTTATCTTATTAAAAGGTGGATAAAATGATTTTTTCATATAAATATTCTTGAGGATGGTGGAAATGTAATGATATCATTTTTCATATATTTATATGTGATTCTATTGAAAATTGTGATAGGTTCAAAAATTCTAAATAGATTAATTAAAAATATTAAATAATTTATAATGATAATTTTAAAATCCAAAAATCTTTGATATATATTTTTTGAATTATTTTATATAATTTAATAATGATTGAGATGGAGTCAATAGATGATTACTCCACCAATGTGAATGAACAAGTCAGTAATAATAATTGTTTTCTAAGAGAAACTATATGTATATACTAATGAGAGTAAACACATAATGAATTTTTCATAAAAAAATACACTCTTGAAGATACGGAATATATCAAAATTAGACGAGTAACATGATGTGAAAATTTATAATTAATTATAAATGTACAGTATTTTATGATGGCTATGAAAAATAAGATATCTATTGAATCCCTTTGAATAGTGAATATTTTATTTGAATAATTTGAATCATCTTATGAGTTTTTAGATGATATTGATATGAATAATTAAAAAATTATTAAATTATAAAATATTTAAACATTTAAAAAATGGAAAATTAATATACAATGGGGAGGTGTCCCTTATAGTGATTCTATTTTGGAATAAATTTCAAACATTATATTCATCTTTACTAAAAAACAATTCATTGAGTTTGATTCTAATTACAATAAAGATAATACTTTAATGAAAAATTTTCTATAAAACTCTAAATTAATGAAAAATATATATGAAAATATGATAATATTCTCTATAATAAATAGTATAGGAATAAAGAAAAATAATTCTAGTAATTAATCTTTTATAGAATAAAATATAAATATGAATCACTAAAAATATTATAAATTTAATGTTCCACATGAAATAACAAGGAACACACTAATTTAGTGTAATAACCGTAGATGTTTTTATTTAACCATTACATTGTTTTTTTAATGTATAATATGTATATCTTTAATTGTTGAGAGCACATAATGATATTTCAAGGAGTGTTGGGGATAAATAGAATGTGCACAAGCTGCGCGTGGTTTGTCTAAATCATGAAGAATCCTAGAAGAAACAGTGCATTGTTTTAGATGATGGACATTAGATTAATCCTAGTGGGAAAAAATTTATGGTGACTATGAAATTAGATCATGTGATGGTTTTCCCATTTAGTTTCTATTTTAAATTTTTTACACTTTTTGTCTAACAGTGTAACTAAAATGTGCATGGTGTCCAAGTGAGATCCTAAAAAAGTGGATCTGACACATTTTTTACATTTTCAACATTTTTTCTTCTATTAATCCTTAATTAATGATACATCTATCTTTAAGCATATATAACCTCTCCACGGAAAATTCGAATTGATCCAAATCCCATCATTGGTGTTTAGAAGCCCGATTTCGTGTGGTAAGTGTTATATCTTTACCATTTTGTTCAAGTTTTCATAGATCTACCTCTCCCTACTTATTAGATTCTTAGATCAACACCTTATATATGTAAATCAATTATTATGGATTCCAAATATACTAATATTTTGTCATGATCATGTTAGGGGAAGAGATTTATGGTGGTTTTGTGGAATTCGTAACTCATTTATCATGCGTTCCTTTTTTGTTTAATGTTTTCGTCAAAACACCTGAGGTAGGTCGATTCACACTCAAATAATATTATTCGAACTTATTAAAATGCATTGAATTTTTTTTGGTGAATTGTATCATTAATTTTCTGTTTATAAATTTTTAGAATCCCCTTTTGGTGAATTTTCGTTGATATCTGTAAAATTTTTGTCCTTGAATAATGTGCATTGATTGTTGATCTTCAGATCAAGATATTGAAAGAGGATTTTTCTATATTATCATTAATTGTATTTGATTAATGAGATTTCAGTAAATTGAAATATATTGATGAAATTAAATTTTTATATAAAATTCATTGTGGGAAATCGTTTTCAATAAAATGGTGTTTTATTGAATTGGTTTGGATTGGTTGTTTAGAATTGTTTTTGGAATATATGGGTTGTGTGAGTTCATATTTGACATTCCCCTGTGTATGGGATGTCTACCAATGGGGTACATGGTGTGTAACATTGGATTAGGGGTGTGTGTTAGTGGGACACAAGTTTGGTGGATAAGAGACTGCTCATGAGTATTGAACTGTCAAAAAAGAATACATGGTGGTGTGTGAAAGAAAAAGATGAATTGAATGGTTATTCCAAAATGATATTGAGAAACGGTTTTGAAGACACAATTTTTGTTTTCCAGTAAATATCTCTGGTTGGAATGTTTTTTAAATGAGAACATGTTTATGTTTTTTTATAAATGGTTTTTGAATCTTGTTTATATTTTTTTATAAACTATTTTGATGAATTATTTAACAAAAATGATTTTATATGAATTTTGATAACATTTAAAACATATTGGAATGAGTAGAGAAATAAATTTGGAAAACTACTATGTTTCATAATCCCCCCTTCTTTTTCACTTTGGTGATTTTGAATATGTTATCTTTTGAGAAATGAAAATAGGTAATGTATCACACCTCATTATGTCCACCTCATGATACTTGGGATGTTTGGTGATTGGATCATGGATTCTTGTTTTCCATTTTGAGTTTATTAATTATATGTCAACTGTTTAAATTGATGGCTAGTTTTTATTCTTCTTTTTCTAAATTTGGTTTGTTTTGTCATGACAGAAATTGTTCAGTTGTCTTTCTTTATGAAGCAGCATATGCTTTCAATTTATTTATGGTTCTTAATTTGTAGTTTTTTTATTTCCAGGTAAATCATCCACCACTTTTATTGAATCACTCCATCATATAATAAAATCATTTAACATGTTGGGTATGTCTCTGATGGTATCATTATGGTCCACCTCTCTTTCAATCCAATAAAAATAAGTGGTTCATTACAAATAGTATTATCTTCTTCATCCCTTTCCAAAACAATGATTATTAGTTTCTAGATCATGCAGTTGAATAAATTATTATCAATTACTTTGGTGGAATCATAGACAATAGAAGGATTTTCGAGACATGAAATTTAATGAATAAAATAGAAAAAATAACATTTTTATACTATATATCATGTTACTAGGTATTTGGGTACATAAGTGTTTTGGATACACTTATTGAAAATTGGAATCTCAATGTCATAGGTTTATCCATTGATATGGTCGTGACAAGCAATATAATAACTAATTCCTACTAGGAATTAATATTTCATTATTGAGAAATGATATATTATGTGATTCATTGAGTTGATTATTGAAAAATGTTGAAATTGTTTTCCAGTAAATGATTTTGAAAAGGGAATGGTTGGTAAATTTCGAAAATTGCTTGATTTCGAATGCAATAATGTATTTTGGAAAAATGATTAATCTCTGAATAGGATGATTTTATAAATCAGTGATATGATAGTGATGTTATAGAATTTGAAATACAAAGACTTAAGTTAATAGAGAGTGAACCTTACAGTGATTTTTGTTCGTGTAGAAAATGCCACTATATAGGATATAAAGAAACCAACCAGAATAAGCTAAGGATAATTTCGTTTCACCTGATCCACAGGGTATCAAATAACGTTTTTAATGTATCTTCCAAGAATTTCATGATGTGGACATAGTGAAATAGAGGGATGATCCATGGTAAGTTAACCATTCCAAATAGTTCATCAAGCAGAATCCACCCATTTTCTTGGGTGATTCTATAATTGAAAAGGTGAAGGTGTGATTGAATAGGATGAATCGTATATTTGATATCATCATCAAACCATTAGAGTAGAATATTACACAAGTAATTTATATTCTCATGGCTCTTCAATGCTAGAGAGGGGACATAACGGTCCATGAATAACTGGATAAATGATTTAGTTGGTGGGATTTGTAGGAATTATTAAACAACTAGTTCTATCGTCACATGTCCAAATTCTAGAGAATGAAAAAAATCTTCAGACTAAAGTATGAAAATCTCTCTATCATATAATATGAATCTAAATTCATGAATGAAGTGTTCTATTCACAAAATGGTTGTATGAGGGTGGCCTTGAAGGAACACATCTTTGATTTAGGTTTTTTGTAGTAGATTTGATCAATGAGTTGGGCGCTCTATATTATACATAGATAATGAACATAGATAAAGTGGATGGACATGATATCTCATGAACAATGGGAGGAGGAAGCATGATGATACTTATGGTAAATTGTGGGAACTTGAATTATTAGAGAAAACCGAAGATGGAAACATATTTATAAGGTGGGAGAGGATCTCTAAATCAAATGTTTGGACAAGGGAACCTTCACCCATGACCTAAGAGGAAGAATGCTTTATCAAATTTGGTTTTTTTAACAACAAAAATAAATAGTGTTTGGGAACAGTGTCGATCATTTCATATAGACATGAATAAGTGGAAAATTTAGTGCTATTGTCAGAGTGCAACTTGGTCAGGTGCCTGAGACCCTTATTATGTGTCACATGCATCATATGCTTCGACAAGATGAGGGAATCAAAATCAAAATCATTATTATAATAAGGCTAGCCATAGTTATTGTTAGAACACCATGACTCACCAGCAAGAGACATATCAAAAAATAAATAATGAGAAAAGTGAAGCAATGAAGAATTTGTATGATGCTACTTGTATGATTGTGGATGACCAGGCAGAACAATCAATGGAGAGAGTTACAATTCTTATAAATTATACAATTATGAAATTTCAGTTTGATAATGCTGAATCACATTCCTTCATTCCATATCATGTTATTGATTTGATAATTTTAAAACTTAATATGATGAAATCCATGATAAAATATTGAAATACTATTGACAAAATAGAATTTAATGATTTGGTATGTATAGAATGTTCTATAATATTTTATGGAGCTGAGGAGATGAGGGACTTCTCAATGTCGGATATGGATGTGTTTGATTTAATCATAGTTATGGATTGTTTGAGAATGTTCAACGCTCGCATTTACTAATATAACTTAACTCACTACAATAAAAGAATCCCTTAGCGGCGGTTTTTTTCGCATTTAGCGGCGGTTTAAACCACCGCTAAACATGGCGTCGGCAATATTTTAGAGACGGTTTTTTCTATTTAGCGGAGGTTTAAAAAATGTGTCGTAGATGCCACATTTCATGGCGGTTTCTATCCATTTAGCGGTGGTTTTATGGGTATGCCACACTTTGTTATTTGCGGCGGTTTTAACCGCCGCAAAATTATGCCGTTTGATGCGCCTATTTTGCGGCGGTAAAAACCGCCGCTAAATATAAACGTAATATATTTAGCGGCGGTTAAAACCACCGCTAAATACTTCCCAGCAAGGCATTTAGCAGTGGTTTTAACCACCGCTAAATGCTACCAAGTATTGCATTAGCGGCGGTTAAAACCGCCGCTAAATGCAGAACTGGAAAAAAAATTTGGTTCTACTACACCACTGCCCTGAAAAATAAATAAAACCATAATATTGAGATCACCTAGGTTTCAAGGGGATCTCGACCCCCTTCTTGGTAGTGTAGGATAACGGTATAATAAATAGAGAAACAACATACAATAATTAAATCAACAATAAATGAAAGACAAAGCATTGGATGAATAATATAAACTAAATATAAAAGGCCAATGACAATTTACATCCATGAATTCATGTCCAGATGAAGATAAAAAACTAAAAAGTAGTATACATATAGAAGGTAGAATGATACACATTAGTACATGAATAAATAATATAACTAATATCCCTAAGTGAAGAAATCTAAGAAACATACATCCACCCTGAAAATAGGGGAAAAGATATAGTACCATGATAAATTAGGGATTGATGGTGATAAAATCTGAGGATGGATGAAGGAGAACCATCAAATCCTAATGGAGGGAGGTAGAGAAACCCATAGAGGAGGGAGCTGTGAATGCTAGAGAAGAAGGAGGAGGAAAGAAATGGAGTTAAAACATTTAACATATTAATGATAAAATGGTAATTTCACCCTTAAGAATAGTTCACATGGTTTGGCTATATGAATTTCCAAACCGTACACCAACCGTGAGACTCCCACTGCTTAGGAATCCTACCTCACATGGTTTCCCCACATAGTTTACCCTGACCATGTGACAAACGTGTAATGAATTGTGTGATAATAATGCCTAAGTGGCACTAACCATGTGAGCTTGGAACACAGTTTGGAAAACTGTGTGCAACCCATGTGGGGCACTTCTTCTCACCTACTCCAGCCGCATGGTTTTCTACTACAGGTTTTCACAATTTTAGACAAACTGTGTGCACTTATCATACCACCCAAACTTGATATTTTTGGTGCTTACCTAGGCCCGTTCAACTAGATAAATGATCACATCGTCATCCCTTTAAGCATCCAACCGATGGTGCTCCCCACCATAGGTTTTAACATTAATAGAAAATTATGAACCATAGTATTCTCCACCACTGTAATTTCTTATAAAGAATATCCAAATATTTCCAATAATAATATTGGAATATTTCCTCTAATTGGGAAATCCTAATTACTTGTGAGGCCATAATAGGGACCTTACTATAAAGAAACAGTCAAATGCCAATCAGCCTAACTGAAACTAGTCATGCAATCATTCTCAGAAGACATTTTCGACCCACCATATAACCGATGCTCTCTTAGTGCATCAAGTATGACATAAAGATAGGGGACATGCTGGTTTCTAAGCACGATTACACTATGAGAGTATAAATATTATCAAAATATTGGAGACACTTCCATCACATCTAAGACACTTCCATCACTTCTACTACCTAGAAGTACATTTTTACTATATCTGACACGATGTTCCCCAAATTAGGACTGTCCTAGTCATGAAAAGAAGAGATAGACTAACTGCTCATAAGAGAACTAGGTTAGATTCACCTTAATCGCACATGTTACACTTATCTGATTCGCACTCACAAACTCCATAACATTTTTCATAAAAGATGAAACAAACCCGACCAGCGTGTCAGAACACCCAATCCATTTATGAATCGAGCATACACAATGGGTCTACCCGAATAGTGCTATATAGTAGAAATGATATTAATATGGGTTACAAATATGGAAATGTTTGGTGGCAACAATGTGCCATAAATGTTACATATACAAACCAACAGTTATCATACTTTTTCAACACATCAACAATACTACTACTCATCATCTGATGCCGCATCGTCACCCTCTCCACCTTCATCTCCACCACTTTCTGCCACCTGTAAGAACATTATATTGAAAATTAAATATTTTTGCATATTTATAATAAAACATAAAACCAATAAAAGTTTTCAAACTAAATGATTTTGTTTTTTTTGTGATTTACATGCTCACCACTACCCGATGCACTACCACCGGGGGCATATCTGCTTATTTACTGATGTATATCAAGAAAATATTTCTGAAAAGCAGATATCTGATCCCCCTACTGGTGAACTGTGTTTCGTAGAGAAGACATATCCCTCTGAGCATCTTCAGGTATGAAATGACATTAAGCAGGGGTAGATGTAGCCGAAATCCCTGATGGCATGTGAAAGACCTCAGATGGTACAGGTCCCAAACCCATCCCACACACTCTACCAGGATGCTCCTTCAAAAGGACTTTACCAACCGGGTCATCCTGGGAGACTGAGTAGGATTGCCTAGGATTCGCATCCCATATTTCTTTAATTTTTACCTATAAATCAAATATCAATATATATTAACACAGTAAAAACTGATAATAAGTTATTATAATAAATAATTGACTTCATACCCTAACATCTCTAGAGGGTTCATTAACAAAACCTCCATCTGTTTTTTTATGAACATCCATCCACAGTTCTGTTCGGGATGCGTCATGACCTAAACTCTATGACTGCATTAAACAAAGATAAATCAACAATTAAATATGTTAAATAGATAATATTATCTTATAAATATTTAAACTAATTAAAATAATACCAATGACATTAGGATTTTTGAAAAGCATTTTGAACCCACAGTGTGAGGGATGACCTGCTTTTCCCGGTTTGAAGCATTCTGTCTTGAGAGATCCTGAAATAAATAAAATTCAATTTAATTGTATTGTATTCAATGTCTATCTCCATTTTATCTACATGTATAAATGTAAAATGAGGATAATATAATAATATATATTTCAATACCATCCGCTTCTCATCACGATGTCTATCGAAAAAAACCTTCCACTATTCATTCAGTACCCCCACTGGGTAGCTTCTCATACATCTACTGCAAGGTCAACGAAGTATCGTTGACATCACACCACAACCTCCATTTGAAATCTTTCCATTTTTTCCAAGATTTTTCAATGTCCACTTTCCTGCTATCACATCAGCAACGGTAAAGTGGAAGAACATCTGTATACAGAAATTCATTTTGAATATATTAGTAACATGACATTCAATTAAACCATAAAGTAATAAAATTACCTTTATCTGAGAATCATAAACTTCATTTTTCTAGTTTGGAGGCATATGCCTCCAATCATTATATGAAATAGGCAGAGAAATGGGATCCGCTGCCAGCTGACCTATAATCTTACCAAGTAAACCTGCGGCATCATCCGTCGGGACCCCATAAGAATCAAATGGAACCACTATCTTCTCGCCATGCATGTTCTAAATATCAGAACTTTTTATGTGTTTTTCCACGGTTACATTGTTTTAATCTGCAATGAGCAAACAATTACTATAAACAAAATGCAATAAATTTATTTAATTAAAATTTGTACCTATGATTGTGACCCTCCAGAATGTCCGTGATGAACTGGAAGGGGCGTGTCGCCGCCCCACTGCTGATGCTCCTTTAGGGGGAGGCGATGACTCATCCTCTAATGAGGCATCCACTGATGGTGTCAGAGATGGTGTAGGGGGAGATGATGCATGGATGTAGGCAGCTGCTACCTCAGATGTCATGGGGACAGACGGAACGTCATCTGTCACAGAAGTAGAAGGAATGGTGTACCGCTTCTTCCTTGGCATTCCTGTCATTTAATAAAATAAAATTATGTTTAGAATATATATTTAAAAAAATTTATGCAGAAAAAAAATTAAAAATGATAATAGATGCCCAGTACTAACAAGCAAAATTTATATAACAATGATAATTAATGACTACAGAAATGAAAAAAGTGGTTGCTGAATGAATAAATAATTGTACATACAATCATTTTCCCCTTCAATCATGTCAGTTTCCTGCTCCATTGCTTCATCCACTTCATTCATCCTTGCTAAACTAATATTTTCAATATCTTGATGGACAAATAATTCTGCTTCCTTTTGTTGATGAAATTCAATGGCAGAGGTCAAATCTTCCACTTCATCACCCATATCATACAAATCTCTTTGAATTACGTGAGTAACTACACTCCACCCTTCATCCACAACATCATTCACATAATATACAATTTTTCCTGCGATGCTAAGATATATGGATCATGCAGTTTACGATCACCAACATCCATCATGTGAGAGAAGTTTACAGAAGTAAATTGCAAGGAATCTCTTTTAAAACCTATGATAATATCGACCCATTTGCATTTGAATAAAACAACAGAAAAATGCCCGTGATAGTTTATTTCAATAATATCATGCATCTTTCCATAGTATTCCACTTCAAGAAATGTAAATATACCATTATTCTGTGTTTTTAAACCCACTTCTCGATCGACTGTACGAAATCTAAAACCATTCACATTATAAGCGCCGAACATTCTAACTTGTTTTATAGGACCTCTAGGAAGAAACATCAAATCTTTTGATAAGCCTCCTCGAGTATCAGTATTCATGATCTGAAAAAAAAATTAATAGATTTGAAAATTGTATGTGTCAAACTAATATTCGTATTTATTGCAATATTTATAAACTTACACGTCATGCAAACCATTCTACCATCTCTTTATTCACAGCTTTCATTATATCTTTTTCATTTTGTGTTCGGCCTCTCATTCATCTCTTTGTTTGTATCCTCAACTCTTCAATAAATGGATCTGCAATTTCACTATTTAGCAGCACATATCTATGTGCCTGTAATAATTCAAATTTTGTTAGTGTCGCGTATGAGGTCCTCCCAACTGATCGCCAAATAGCAGGAAATATATTTGATTTCTGATGCATATGAGAATGAGTTGATGTGTCATCAACATGTCCAACTCAATTAAATCTTGTCTCAATATCATCCAAATAACTGGAACAAAAGGTGAGACACTCCTCGGCCAAATAGCCTTCAGCAATAGAGCCTTCTAGTTGAGCTTTATTTCTCACGTATGCTTTCAAATGCCCAAGATATCTGTGAAAAAAAATAATATTATGCATTTATTTAAATGCCAAAAATTGTTTACTTAACTGGAAACAAATAAATAAAATACCTCTCAATTGGATACATCCATCGATAATTATCGGGGCCTCCTAATTTATCTTCGTCAACCAAATTCACAGTTAAATGCATCAGGACATTAAAAAACGATGGAGGAAACTGATGTGTGATCGAAACTGATCATAATGCATTTTAAACCTGAGACATTATGTGATTGTTTAGGCTTGACCTTAGATGTCCTCCAAGAGAAATTATATTCCATCATGGACATAATGGCCCTAAGACCATCATTTTTTTATTTTAAAAATACACCTATCAAGTGGTGAGGTGGAACCCTTACAAGGACCGAAAGCTCAAAGACAATTACATGACTCCTCGGTTATAGAGGCAAACACCCAGAGAAGTCAAATTGTAACTACTCCTCCCTTGAATGCATGATGATATTGGCACTCCACCTACACATGGATTGTTGGATAGTGGTCCTATGCAAAGCTGCATAGGCCTGATATCGATGGAAAAGCAATAAACTCTAATTTTTCCAATTTAAGTTATGTTTGATCATGTGAATGCGCCATCCCTAAATCCTCAAATGAAGCCTTGTCCCATGAAGTATGACTGGTACATATAATGAAGGCCTTGGGGTGGCCTTAAGGCCTTAAGGTGGCTTTATGGCCACGAGAATCAACTGGCCCGAATGTCTTGGGTGGCATGAAAGCCTTGAAGGACCCGAGGACCAAATGGGTGGCCCAAAGGACTAAATGGATGAATAGTCCTGGATGCAACTATATCGAACCGTACCTATAACAATGACTACTATAGAACCTCAATATTACCCCAAAAAATACACCTTCTCCTAGATTGAACCTCATGTTTCTTGGATCTACCTATTGAGTCCTCGCCAACTGTGCTGAGGCTCATGTGCATTAAATTCCATCAATATGTGAGATATATCTATGCACTAACCATCATGATATATGGGGCATCAACTTTTCGACAAATATTTTTTTTATTGGGTGTCATAAATACCTTGGTGATGTTTTGATGATGGAATTTTATATATTCTCCTATGTTTCCAATATATAAAAGTATATATTGGTTTATCCAATCCTTTGAGTTAACATATTATATTCATTTTTTTTATTTTTTATCCAACCAAATGGATATATTTATACTCACCCATGATTAGGTATCCCTTCCAAAAATTATTTTGTTTTCTCAGACGATTTACAATATGGTGATGGCCTCAGTGGACATGGATAATGTTGAAAATGTAATGATGAAGTTTAGTGGTTTACGATGATGCATGTGAATACTATGATCAGTGGTTTTTTGCAAAAAAATTGTGCTGTGATATTCTTCCCCTTTATTTTGAAAAATAAGATCACGAAATAAAATATTATACATTTACTCCTTTTTAAAGGTATCCAATTAGGATTTACACTATATTGATTGTATCATATTTTAGTACTTTTCATATAATAAGTTATTTATGTATAATATTTTTGATCATTAAATATATTATATATCTTTGTTTCATATATATATATATGTGTGGGTTTATAATATTTTAAGGCCACTTATGTATATAATTCCTTATTGGTTATAATATACTATTGTAATCCTACAAGATGATAGATTTTGGTGAGATATTACACTTACTACTAGACTATGTAGAGTAATGGTGTCTAACATTGTTTAGAATATGATATGTAAAAGTAATTTATCCATCTAGATAATTTTATGATAAATAAAATAAAATAAGCATGTATGGTATTATTTTTTTCAGATTAAGAAGGTGTCGTTGAATATAAAAAATCTAGTTCCTAAATAACATCCTTTGTTAGTGTAAATTTTGATTTATGTACCTTTTATAATAAAAGATACATCACTCTAAGTTACATTGAAGTTTAATATCGTTAACTATGAAATTATAAAATGAAATTATATTGGGATAAATTGAAAATATGAGGATAGTATAATGGATGACTCATGTCACATGGGGATTTTTTGTTGTAAAAAAATATTTTATATTTTTTAGGTAATAATATTTAAAATTAGATATCAAAACAATATTATGGAACCATGTATAGTATATGTGAGAAATAATATAGTGGGGTTCATGAGTAATTGATATTTCTATATTTACATTTATTTGAAAATAACCCTCTCCACTCGTCAATATAGGTGATTTTGTAGTCCATGCACACTCATTAATATACAACAACAAAAGGAGGTCATTGAATTAAAATTTCCTCCTATCAATATGAAAATAAATGTCCATTTAATAATATTGATTACTGTGAGATCATATTACTCACTAGAATCATTCAATAAGTTTTTTTTAATAGTGTATATTCATGAAATGATTATTTTCACGTATACAGACCATGCTTTAGGGTATCCTATATAAAAGTGCATCCTACACATTATAATAAATCTAAATTCTGGTAAGAACATATATTTATTCCATTAAAAGAATAATAGTTAGTTGATGAGTGTTCTAAAATCATCCCCTTCTCTTCATTCAAAACAGAAAGACACCATCACTATTTCAATTCTAAACATTGGATGTGATGACCACTATCTTTATTATAATTAGGAATTAGATCCCTTTAACGAAATTGATATTGAAAAGTATTTTGTCACTATCTCATTTATAAACCACAAAAAAACTCAAATAATATTCTTTAGAATATTATTGATGATATTTTTTAGGATTTATTCATTATTGAATACACAACTCAAGATTTATTCAAAAAATTGAATAAATATACCTAACACTATGTGAGTATTTTTATTATTTTTTTCATCTTTTTAAATGAACAAATATTATTTTATAGTCTGTATATATAAATATATATATTTAAATTGATATATTATTTGGGTTTAAATTTTTTCAATTGGTATCCTCATAACAATACATTACTATAAGATGAAATAGAGAACTACCATAGCCATTTTCAAATGAACCTTTCCTCATTAATATAATCGTGTGACATCCATTAATTCTACTCAAAAATATATTTATAAATTAAAAAATTCATGATAAAATTGTGGTTATGGATTCATTATATGTTTTGAAAAAATAACTCCAAAAATTCCCCATCAATATAAAAATTTCGAGAATCAAGATACACCATATTTTACTTATTCCATTAATGAATGACATACTTTAAATCATCAAATATTATTGATTTTTTTTGTGAGTGTTTACTTATATTATAATTAAAAAATTAATCACCATGTCTTGATCTTTAAAATGAAGTAAATTTACCATATAATCTAGGAAGTAATCCATATACTACCCCAAATGATCCTAACAATTCTAGGACTCATTCATACAAATAAATGTGATATAAACGTTCAAGTAGATGACTACTACATAAGAAAAAATCAACCACTAAAAAAATTCGATGATGTTTGTATTATTATTAAATGATTATCATGAAGTCATTCATTCACACTACTTCTAAAAACCAAAATATTTAATGATATTTATCTTTTTTATAGAATTTTCTCTTTTCTTGATAGGTTTATATTCATATAAACATGTGTTTAAATATGATGTAATCTGGTATAATTTTATAAATAGTGTATTATATTTTGAAGAAAATTGGTATAAGAAAATTATAAGAACTCTAAATTTATTTTGAAATTTATATATATTGAAAATTTATTATTTTTTTTTTATAAATTCAATATATTCTTTAAAAATAAATTTCCAGTCAAAAATTTTATTTAGTTTTTTATCAGATAAATTAAAATAATTATTTTCATACACTTTTAGAGAAAAAATTGGGAAAATATACATCCTTTTTTTAAATTAACATGCTATAATAACATTAGGGTGATTTTTTATAATTTTTTAAAAATATTGATTTTTATATAAATAGTGAAAAATAAAATTTTTTATTGATAACTATATTTTCGTTTAATGCATTATCAAATATAATTTGGATTAATTTTTTAAAGTTTCATTAAATCACTAAAATTATTATTTACACAATTATGTACATTTTAATTAATTTTATTCTCTATTTTTTTAAATTTATTTATATAAAAGAATATAATTTTTATGGAAATATCTTTTTAATCAAATTTTTCCATATTAATTTTTAAATTAATTCTTTCAATTCATTGAAATGTATTTAAAAATTTTGATCAAGTATTTGGAATCAATATTTAAATATATTTTTAATGATTCCACCTTCATTTTAAGATATTATGTATAATAAAATTGTAAACACATTTCCCTCTCATTATGGTTAAAACAACTTTACATGTAGGTTAAACAAAAATATAATGTTTTGATTTCCAATTAAGTATTTTAAAATTACATCAGATGGATGTATTTACACCTCATCCAATCACAACATAAACTATCATTCCATTTCGAAGGAATTTTAGTTATTTTGACATAATTATATTTTAATATTTTATTAAATTTTAATTTTTTCCTCTCGTCCAAATGTTAATGGACACATCACATTTCCATAATTTTTATGGCATTATGAAATCTATATTTACAAAAAAACTAATTATCTTAAAAAAAGTATTATCCACATATTATGGGTGATTATATTTAATAAAATACCATTGAAGGGGTTCGCAATATAATATGTAATAGAGTCCCACTAAAGAAGATATAATCATACCACCCAAACTAATTCAACTTATTTCATTTTCTACATCAAAAGAATGTATTTTATAAATTCTATAATATAAAACTTAATATAAAAAATATACATAAATTCTAATATGATCATGTATGATCCTATATCTACCATCAATTACATTATATTTGAAGTAAAACTATCGCTCATGCATTTGTGTCAACTACCATATCCTCATATCTAAAAATATAATTTTCCATAACAAATATACATCTATAAAAATATAAATTCTTTTAATATTTATAAATAAAATTTATTACATTACTATGCTTATATAATTATAACATTATATATATATATATTTTTCTTCAAATGCATTGAAAAATTATACTGTCACTCAATCTTTTTTGTGGAATACCACCTATATGAAATGATTTGATTCATATTTTGATTCCTCTTAAATGATTGAAAATTAAGATATTTGATATGTATATATATACATATATATATACTAAATGTGATATAATAAATATTCTGGGAAGTTGAATTTTATTTATCATATTTGGTTCCATATGTCAAAATTTTAAAATAGTGTTCATGCTTAGAAAAAACCTACCATATCCAATAATGGCGTAATTAAATTTTATATCACTGAGATTTACAGATCAAAAAAAAATTGAATATCTATGATATTAATATCATGATTAATATAATCTAGGAGATTGAAACATGGTATTTGTATAATGACTAGAACAATCATACAAATAATTTACAAAATAAATATAATAGATAACATATAGAATGATGATTTTATGAAATATGAAATAAAAAATGGGTTTTTAAATGATTATTTGAATAATACATAATATTGTAAATAATTCAATAAAACAAACATATAATTATAATGAATTAAAATTTATTATATAGTAATTTAGATTTCATTGAAATCTTTCCATATTCAAGGAAAGTGAATGATGTTATAATTTCAATTTTTATTGGGATTAATTATGATCAATTTTCTGATAATGAAATTTTATGGAATATCGCTCATATTCTTACTATATTTTATTCACATATTTTTCATTTTTATAGATAACATATTTTCATTTAATTTTCCCATACAAATAAACTCATATCACTATTTGAATGTTTTAGGGTAATATAACATTATTACTCTCTATTATTAAAATTATGTTTTATTATGTATCCTTGTTTTGTAGAAACATTTTCAAGATTTATTTTAATTAATATATAATGATTATTTATATTATTTTTTCTAATGTATGATTTTTTACAAGAAAAATGTAAATGAAATTTTCATATCATTATCTGAATGAATTAATTATGAATTTTTATTAAAAATGGAAACATAATCCTGCTTTTTATAAACAAAACATGATTTTCATTTCCCAATATCAATGAAAATTATTATTTTATGAATACATTAAATGTTCTAAGTATTATTTTCAATGAAAATAATTCAGTAATAATTGGAAAATCATTATATATTAATGAATTTACTTCATATTGAAAAGTGGATTATAAAAAATAATTCTTGAAGTTATATTTTTAATTAATTTATGAGATCAAATACATTGGTGATAATTTTTTTGGGGATATGATCCAATGATTTCAACCATATTATTTAAATTGAATATACCATAATTACCCTCTAACCTGGGACCCTGATCCCCATGGGATTGAAGAAAAAACCATACCATTGAACAAAAAATACAAGGAGATTATTTCACCCATCCTGAAAAAACACATGGAAAAAATATAAACAGAGTTGGAAGGACCATTGAATAGATAATAAGTATATTTCATAATTATAAGAAGAGAGTAGAATAAAAAAATTGTAAAAGTAGAAAAAACTATCATAGATGAATTACTATTACAATGGACAAAAATGAAAAAAGCTAATACATGTGATAGTAGATAAGAACTCCAATCTTCTCACAAATTCCTACCTAACTCACTTAACATGAATCCATATATCCTCACTATAGTGCCTTACATTTCCATATACTTGATGAAATACATTGGCCTAAACAAGAACGAAGGGGTGATTAGGGTGTGGGTCAATAGTCTCAATGGGATCCCACCCAAGTTCTTCATAACATGTCTATATATATCAATACATGTATAATCAGTACAACAAAACATAGCATGATTATAACTAAAGCAGTTTTAACAAAACATGGTAAATTATTCCCTTTTTAGCATTTCTAAAAAAATAAGTTATATCAATATCAAATGAAATTTTACATATAATAATTCAAATTCATAAACATTAATATAGTAGATAAAACAATAATCCACTCAATTAAAAAACCTATGAACATATACTATCCCCATGAATCATTATAGTATATACTAGAAAAACAATCATATATCTATCAATCAAGTTCACAATATTGTTCATAGAGAACCTTCCTATGAATAAAAAGAAAAACCCTTCAGTAAAACCAACTACAAATGTTAATATTAATCCCCATGAAAATATAGACTACGAAATAGATTAATTACTCATGTAAAAACCACTCTATAATAAAAAATGGATGATGGTCTCAAGAAAAACATTCAACTTATGTACACATAGTAACCTATGATATTATTTAAAAAAACAATTATAATGATTTTAAAACCATTTCAAAACCATTTCACAAAACCATTTCAATGCATTTAAAATAACCCATTTCATTTCATTTATCAACAAAAAGGGGAAATTTTTTATTGAAAAACTCATTCCAAAATGCACAAAAAAATAATTTTATTTCCATTAATAAATCATTTTATTAACCATAAAAAATAAATATCATGAAAATAATTCGGAGATTTTACCACCAACCATGAATCTTGGGTCTCTCCTGTCTCCAGTAGGATACAAAAACAATGAAAACTAAACGACATAAACAAAGGACCTATAACCTAGTTAAAAAATATTAGAATTGATCACCTTGGAACTATGTTTTAGAGAAAAATAAGGAACAACACATAAATTAATAGGGAAGTCCCACCACACCACACCCAAAAATACAATGGCCCCCAAAACTAGATCCCAAAATAGATTTGAAAGGAGACACATAGAAATAACAATCCATAGAAAAAAACTGGATAATGAAAAAGAAGGGGGATACAAAAACCAATGGAAATGAAGATTTATAAAGGATTTTCATCATAAGAAATAATATACAACTAAAATGTCAATTTGATGGCGAACAGATCTATCAATAATGAACAATTCCACCAAAAATCACTCGAGAGGAACCCTTATTCAATAGTTAAGGAAAACCTGTGGCCGAACGGACACCCAATAATACAATTTCACCCTAAAAATACCTACTCAAACAAATAATGTAACATCCCAAGTAGGTAATGAATAATAGTTATTCTTATCTATGCCAATTTGTGAATTATATAGTTTTTTAGAGGCTTAAAACGAGAATAAATCCAATCTTAAGCATGGAATTAGGTAATATTTTTAAAAGATTGTTTTACTACATTTTAATGGCAAACCATTTTTTAAATAAATATTTTGACAATTTTATAAGCTAAATTTGTCAAAATAAACATATTCTTTATTATTGAAACATTGGAATTTACTTTGGATAAATTTTTGGTATTTTTCTGACAATGTTCATTTTTTAATGAATAGTGAAAAATACTGCATTTTTCATCAAAACTGCATGTTCATCTAATTTAATTATATTGTTAGATTATCGTTTTAAATTTTTTTAAGTGTAAATATAATATTTTTTTACCATTTAATCCAATGGTGGTCATTGTAATTAATTTCACATTGTAATTGGGAATAAACAATTACCAAACTTTTCATAGATATTGTTTCTAAAAAACCCGCTATTTGTTTTGACAACATTAATTATTTATTAAATTAATTATTTCAATTTATGTGTTTGGAATTTGGTAAAATGGATTCCATATTTTTAATCAGAAGGTCCAAATTCTGAAATTAAGATTCTTTTGTTTTTGTACTTTTTGAATAGTAACGATGGTAATTATCGTTAATTATCTTGAATAATTAGTAATCGGGTAGTTAAGGATAATAAAATAATATCATAATAATAAAAAATGACACCAACATGTTTCCTAAAACTACGTTTTGTTTCATGGCCGACCATGGGATGCCTTGTAGCAATCTTGGGGACACTATGGTATCGATTTTGTGTGATAATGACTTTTTGTCTTATTATTTTTTAAGGAAAGATAAATATAACAAAGAATGTATCACCTGAGTAAAAAAATTAATTTTTTCTACATAAATGATCAATTAGACTATAAATATACATTGGAAAGATAAAAATATTTCCTATATCTTAGTTTTTTTATATTTTTTATACATTAAATAAATTAAATGACTTATGACATCATGATGATGCAACGATTACCTCAGTAATGAACAATTTAAATAAAATGAAAAGATAATGTAAAATATAAGACATAGACAATTCAAAGACTTATTGGATGAGTATATTTCGAACCCTTATCACCTTATCCTCTAAATAAATCAATGTGGGACCTTTAAAATCCGAAACTCATTTGAAAATAAAGTAACATTTTATACCTTTTCAAGAGTGCCCCTCCTCTCCTCTTATAAAAGGCCCCCAACTCTACCTCCTTACCCACACATCCCAAGCCTTTGGCTCAGCCAAGATCTGCTCATTTTGTCTCTCCACATCCCTCTCCACATCCTAGAAGCCTTACATTAGGCATAAATGTAACGTACCGAGTCCGGAGCCCCTCCACTGGTGCCCCGTACCCGGTTCCCCACATAACCTCAAGCGCATTTCCCCGAACGCCAGAGGCTGCCGACTAGCCGCGAGGGCCTTGGTGAGTCAGTGGGGAAACTATTCCCTCATTCAGTAAGGTATACAAGGTAAGAAAACTAAAATAAATAGCGGAAGCATCAACCAACATGCATAACAACAAAAACCAAACATCGGAATCAATGAAGATATATAACAATGATGATAATAATGCAGTAGGTACATGTATCCATGGAAAGCAGAAAACACAACAACGTGCTGGAATACAACTGAAACCATGTGCAAAAGAAAAACGAAATAATCTCCTTAGCATCGCGAGCCATGGCTCAGTCCCATGCTCCCCTGCTCCTGGTTCAATCAAGATCCTGAAGTAGAAGGGTGCTTTCCCTTGTCTATACATGCAGCAACATAGTCTGGTTGGGCCCAAAAGAATGGCCCAAACAGGGTGTGAGATACAATCCCAGTATGAAATCATCCAATGATTTGTTCCTAACAGTCAATGAAGACATGGAAGTACTAAAACAAGAAGCAGTAAACAGAAAAGCACAAACAGCCACAATCCACAGTTCTAACAAATATAGCACACAAGTAAGCAGCCAGTAACAAAAGAGAAAACATGTAACCCTCTAGGTAGATCTCACAGTCTAGCCCCTATGGTTAAACCTCTATGTAGAAGAAACCCATTGGGAGGCACACACAGTCTCACCCCTCTGGTTCAGCTACGTAACTAAGCAGACTCTTTGTGGAAGCACTCATCTTCAATTCCCCCTATAGTCTCGTATCGTGCTAAAGGCTCTCTGGGGAAGCACTCAACATCAATTCCCCCTATTTCATGCATCGTAGTTAAAAGACACTCTGGAGAAGCCCTTCCATAAATTCTCCCCTTGGTCTCTCATCTTAATTAAAAGACACTCTAGAAAATCCCTTCCGTTAATTCTCCCTTTGGAATGATACTCTAGGTTCCCACAGTCCTCAGTATAACTAAACATGCTCAGTGCGTGTAAATATATCATCCAAGTAAACCTCAAGAACTACTTGACTATCAACTAAGGCTCAACAGAAAAACAAGTAAATAGTGCACAATCCTACAACTAGGCATGGAAATTGAGAAAACACCAAACAGGCAGAACAAGCATGGAAATCAAACTGAGCACAAACAAAATACTCTAATCACAAGAAATAACATCTACTAAAGCAATCAAGAAAAAAATGCAAGTACCAAGGGTAAAACTGGAAACATGCAATACCCCATTCAAGGTTAATGGTGGAAATTGCACAAAATATCCATCAACTTTCAATGGAAAGGCACAAACCACCTACCTCAATCCTAGGAGAATGATATATGTGAGCCTCGATGATAGATTCCCCTTAGAACGACGTAGTTTTGAGAAAACGCACAAAAGGTTCATCCCACAATAACGTAAAAAAAAAGAAAAGAAATCAAGAAACAAGGCTCAAGAAAAAGTAATAACTCATCGCTTCTCTTCCAATGCAATCAACCGTGCTCAAATCGGAAAACGGACGGTGAGGCGGGAGCCTGTCGAAGATCCGACTGTATGGTCGCTTCCGGACGGTCAAAAACTGAAGAATAAGACGTATTTGGGGGTTAGGTGTGACCCCGGTGCATTTAATGAAAAAAAAACTACACGGGGTGTACTTTTTGAGTACACGACGTGTACTTCGAATTTTCTGTACTCCCAATTAATAGGCCTCCACCTCAGCCTTACACACAGTGAATGTGGCCTGGACACGGCCAACACACGACTTCGAGCCGGGGAAGAGTACACGGCATGTACTTCTGAAATTTCCCGAAAATTCATTTTTCTAAAAAAACTCGAGAAAAAGGAAAAAGTACCTGAAAGAAGATCCAGGTTCTTAAAATAAATTTCTTCAAGAAACCCTTTTGTTGCAAACCAAGAGGAGTTACCTGATTCAAAGGTAAAGTATTCTCTAATGATCTTTTGTTTTATTTTGCTTCTCCATCCACCTAAAATCTTTTTATTTATTTCTTGTGTAACAACACTAGTATCTTCCATATACTATTATGTTGTTATAAGAAGGATTCGAGCTACACTTACACACACCTTCATCTAATTGTTAAAAAACATTCTGTTTTTGTGGATAGCGAATTTCTGCCTCACGAAACGATGATTGTTCAATATTATTTTAACACCTTTAAAGGTGGAAATTATGATGTCACTCTATTTATATATGATATATAATATGTTTATGTTTTTCTTATGCTTCTGTATTTTTAATTAATGGAATACCTTTATGGTTTCCATTATGGGTAAACGTGATATCACCATTTTTGGAATTGCGGACTATCGACCCCTCAATGTGATTTGATTTGTTAATGCGATATATGGGACATATAAATGCTGGAGTTAATTATATTATATATGATATTACAGTGTAATTATAATATATCTTTATGTCATTATGAATTCATTCCATTAAATATGAAATAGAAATGAAAGTAGTGTTCATGCGTACGTAAGACTTACCGTCTCCTTGAACGGTGCATTTCATTTCATACCTCTAAATTTTATGTAATATTATAAATGAATGAATATACTATATGTATATGATTTATATGATATCTAAATCATGAATATAATTCTAGATATAATGGATATTTTACCACATGAAAAACTTTTAATTATAAAGAGATTATTTTTGACTCAAGTACCAATGATCGACAAAATGAAAATTATTAACTTAAATAATTACATAGTGTTAATAAAATGGTATCAAGTAATATAAAATGAATAATGAACTTGAAAATGGTTCCTAAGCAAGTACAAATTAACTCAATTTTATTATTTATGACATTAAATAACGATCGAGTCAAGTCGGACCCGAGGTATGGGACTTCGTCTCAATCTCCTTTCATTGAGGCATATTTTTTTTATACACAACTTTATTTTATACAGTGTATAAACCCTTTGACTATTACGGCTATTCAAAATTAATATTTTTATACAAAGCAATTTATTAAATGGAAAAAGGAATGTCTTTTTGTCTTACGTATGCCACGACAATGACTTCTCTGCCTCAATGACCGTTATTTGAATTTCAGCTTCCTCTACAAGGCATAACTTTTTCTTAAAATGAAAAAAATACCATGTTTTAATTTTCATTTATGTTCTTATTGAAAATGGGTTTCATAATGTTTTTATTACACCAATGTGTTGTATTGATATCTTGTGACTGAAATATGGAAATTTTATGTTTCCTTTATCCATGATTTATGTGATACAATTATGTTATGGTTCTTGGGAATTGTTATGACGATGGGTGGTTCCATGATAATCTAAGGGCGGGTGAGCCCGATATAGCTCTCCAATGCATTGGGTAACGTGAAGGAGTTAAACTTTAATGTTTATCCAAAGATATTTTGTGAATATACTGTGATGGGTATTCCAAACGTTACCATGAGGGTTACTCCCTACGTAAGAATGTTATGAATACATCATGTTACCTTTATGTCTAATGATTTCTATGATTTATTCATGATTTTATGAAGTATGATAATGTGATTATGTTTTATGAGTAAATTATGATTTCATATAATGACTAATGATTTCAATTCGTACTTTTATATCCCTTACTAAGATTTTTATTCTCATCCCATGTTTTTGAAATGTTTTTCCCAGTTCAAGGGAAAGTACATGATGTGATGATAGTTTCAAGGAAGTGTCAAGAAAGAATCCATGTATTAGTTTTAAATATTTTTCCATTGAAGGAAAAAATGAGTACTATATTTTATGTAACCACATTGTTTAAATGTGGAATGTAATGCATGCTTTATAATCTAATTCTCTAAAACTCTAAACCTGAAAAGATCCTCAACGTGTATTCTTGATGTTACTCAAGATTAAGTAATGTTAAAGGCTGGGGCCTTATATTTGGTATCAGAGGTCAGTTCAGATAAATTTAGGAGTTAGAATTCTATTAATTGATTATCCAAAAATATTTTTTTGGTCAAATTGAAATGATATAGCATTTGAAGATTACCATGTTGCTTCATCTATGACATTTTTGTTTAGAATGGTTTTCTGCATAGGAAACAGGGATGCAGTGATAGGAAGGCATACAGAAGGAAATAACCTACCAAATCAGCATCTTGAGACAGTCAGAATTGGATCTGAATAGTTTGTTGTAGTAATGGAGCAGTTGACTCAAGTAATAAATAGTGGTGGTATCCATGAAGAAGATCAGTCAGATCAACTGCAGAGGAACATGTCAGTGGTGAAACAATTCATGAGGCAACATACCCTATAATTTAGAGGATCATCTGACCCTGTGCTATCTAAATGGTTGATTAAAGCACTGGAGAAGATTTTCGATGTCATGGGGTGTTCAGACAGTCAAGAAGTTAGTCTTGTTATTTACCATTTGGAGGGTGAAGCAGATCAGTGGTGGTCGATGGTTAAAAATATCAGGGATGCTGATGAGATTGATGCTCTCGAATGGGATGAATTCAAAGGTATGTTTCTTGATAATTATTTTTGTAAATCTGTTCGACTCAGGATGGAAAAAAAATTCTTGGAATTG
Organism: Viscum album; assembly: GCA_963277665.1. NCBI lineage: Eukaryota > Viridiplantae > Streptophyta > Magnoliopsida > Santalales > Viscaceae > Viscum > Viscum album. The sequence continues at coordinate 2,100,836,740 of OY728128.1, read as the reverse complement.
AGGCAAGAGGATGACTCGGTGGCTGCTTATGAAAATAGGTTTACTCAATTGGCAGGGTATGATCCAAATTTTATTTAAGACCTTGATATTAAAATCAATCGTTTTTTACTCAGGATTAATGCCAAAATATCGAAGGGAATTGGCTTCTTGTGAGATAAAAAGTTATGAAAATATTGTTTGATATGCTGAGAAGGTGGAAATGGAGTTTTCCGATGATCAAGTGTTCTATAACAACCAACAGAAGAAGAGACCGAGGTGGCAACAGAAAGGGAAGAATCCTTCATAATGTTCTGATTGTAAGAAAACAAAGTTTCCAGTTTGTGATAAATGTGGTAAAAGGCATGCTGGGTAATGTCTTTGGAATTCTTCAAAGTGCTACCGATGTGGTAAGATGGGACATAAGGCTCCTGATTTCACTAAAAAATATAAGGGTGATGGTAAGAAAAAACATGATTTATAGTTAGTGAAATGTTTTAAGTGCAATGAGATGGGTCACTATGAAAACGAGTGTTTGACAAAGACCTCATGTGATGGGATGCAGCTATACTACAAGATGAAAAGGGTGGTGAAATCCTTTGAAACTACTTCGGCAGATGTTGGGCCATCAAATGAAGTGGTATCAGGTACTTTTTTTTTGTTTTTTCAGATTATACCAGTGTGTTGTTTGATTCATGGTCTACAGATTGTTTCATCTCTAAAAATTTTCCTAGTAAAATGGGAAAACCATCTCTAGAAATGACTCCTAAACTTGTGGTAAAAACACATTGGGGAAATTTTGAGGCAAAAAGAATTTATAAGAATCTTCCTATCCTTATCTGTGGAAGGAACCTACATGAAAACCTTATTGTTTTTCCTCAAGTAGAGTTTGATGTTATCCAGGGTATGGATTGGCTGTTTATTTACCATGCTATGATTGACTGTAGAGCTAGAGAAGTTTCTTTTCAGAATGAATTTCAGTTTGTGTACAATAATGACCCCTTACTGTTCATAACATATCAAGTGGCAGAGAAACTTGTAAAATATGTAAACGAATGTTACGTTGCACATATTGTTGAAAATAATAGAACTGTTCAGATTAATGATGTGCCGGTGGTAAATGAGTATACTAATGTTTTTCCTAATGTGTTTCCTGGAATAATACCAGATCGGGAAGCTGAGTTTACTGTTGACTTAGTTTCGGATGCTAAGCCAATTTCAAAACCCCCTTATCGAATGGCTCAAATTAAACTTTTAGAGTTGAAGGATCAATTGAATGATATATTAGAGAATGGTTTCGTTTGACCTAGCACATCACCATGGGGTGCTCTTGTTTTATTTGTTAAAAATAAATATGGTTCTATGAGACTTTTCATTGATTATAGAGCCTTGAGTAACATCACTGTTAAGAAACAAATATCCTTTGCCTCATATCAATGATTTGTTTGATTAGCTCCAGGGAGCTCAGTATTTTTCAAAGATTGACCTGAGATAGGGTTACCATCAGTTGAAGGTAAAGGAAGTAGATGTTCCAAAGACTACGTTTTGTACAAGATATGACCATTATGAATTTTTAGTAATGCCTTTTGGGATAACCAATGCACCTATTGTATTCATGGACCTTATGAAAAATAATTTCCATGAGTTCTTGGATAATATTTTTTTTTTCATTGATGATATTTTGGTTTTTTCTAAAAGTAAAGAGGAGCTTGAAAGTTGTTGAAGGGTTATTTTGAAAACCTTAAAAGAAAATAAATTGTATGGTAAATTCCGAAAGTGTTGGTTTTGGTTCCAAAAAATTTCTTTCCATGATCATATTGTTTCTAAAGATGGAATAATTGTTGATCCTATAAAAACAAAGGTGGTTGAATAATGGCCAATACCCACAAATGTAACCGAGATTCGTAGTTTTCTTGATTTGGCAGGTTATTAACGAAGGTTTGTTAGAATTTTTTCATGGTTATCTAGTCCAATGAATAAGCTAACTCGGAAGGGTGTTATGTTTATCTGGACAAAATAATGTGATGAATGTTTTTAGGAGTTGAAAAGAAGATTAGTGAATGATCCAGTTTTGGCACTACCTTCCAAGAATGGGGAGTTTGTTACCTACAGTAATGCTTAGTTGAATGTACATGGTTGCTTCATAATGCAGAATGATTAGGTAATTTCTTATGCTTCACGTCAGTAGAAAACTCATGAGGTAAATTACCATACACATGATTTGGAATTAGCTGCTATTGTTTTCGCCTTAAAAATTTGGAGGCATCATTTGTATGGTGTAAAGTGTGATATATATACCGATCACAAATGTTTAATGTATATATTCACTCAAAGAGAATTGAACATGAGACAGAGGCTATGGCTAGAATTAATCAAGGATTATGATTTTACTATTCATTACCATCCGGGAAAAGCAAATAAAGTCGCTGATGCTTTGAGTCAAAAAATTAATGATTCATTAACAGTGTTGTGTTTGGAACGTGATCCTTTGGTTAAAGATTTGATGAAATTTTTCATAGAAGTTGTTGGTATAGGATGACCTTCTGTTCTGTTTCAGGTATCAGTTAAATCTTCTCTATCAGACAGAATTAAGCAAGCACAGAAGCAAAACAATGAGTTGCAGAAAATGGTAGAGCTGGTTCAGAAGGGTATGTTTCCTGAATTCAACATTGATAATGATTGTGTTTTGAGATTTGGGAAGATATTGTGTGTGCTGTCTGATTCACAGTTGAAGAGAGAGTTGTTATGTGAAGCTCATAGTTCTCCGTTTTCAGTTCATCTAGGCAGTACTAAAATCTATAGAGATCTTCGAGAGTATTACTAGGGGGACTGAATGAAAAGAGACATTGCTGATTTTACTATGAAGTGTTTGACTTGTCAATAGGTTAAATCAGAGTGGCAATTTCCAAAAAGGATACTTCAACCTTTACCAGTTCCAAAGTGGTAATGATAGAATATATCCATGGACTTCGTTGTGGGATTGTCGAAGACACCTCGAGGTAATAATGAAATCTTGGTTATTGTTGATCGCTTGACTAAATCTTCTCATTTCCATTCAATAAAAGATACATTTTCCCTAGATCAACTTTCCCATTTGTATCTTAAAGAGATATTCAGGTTACATGGAGTTCCTTTCTCCCTTGTATCTGACCGTGATCCCAGGTTCACTTCTAACTTTTGGAGAGGCCTTCAGAAGTTGTTGGGTACTGAATTAAATTTTATTATGGATTTTCATCCTCAATCAGCTGGGCAGTCATAACGAATGATTCAGTCATTGGAGGATATGCTACATGATTTCTTGATGGATTATCAGGGAAGTTGGGACCAACATCTTTCTTTGGTTGAGTTTTCTTATAATAAAAGTTTTCATTCTTGTATACATATTGCACCATTTGAGGCATTATATTAGAAGTGATGTCAAACACCAGCATTCTGGGATGAAGTGGGTGAATGGAAGTTGATGGGACCAGAATTGGTAGAAGAGATTAAAGAAAAAGATCAGCTGATACAAAAACACATGAGAACATCTCAGAGCAGGTAGAAGAGTTATGTAGACAATAGGAGGAAGGATCTCTATTTTGAGGAAGGTGATCATGTTTTTCTCAGAGTATCACCATGGAAATGTGTGATGTGATTTGGTAAGAAAAGAAAGGTGAGTCCAGGGTTCATTGGACCATATGATATTTTAGAGAGAGTTGGATCAATTTCATACCGAGTGGCTTTACCTCCGAGTTTATCTCAGGTACACAATGTTTTTCATGTTTCAATGTTAAGGAAGTACATGCCCGATCCATCTCATGTTTTGAGTCCAGAGGTAGTTCAGTTGGAGGAGAATCTATATTATGAGGAACAACCACTCCAGATTATTGAAAATATGGAGAAATTTTTGCGGAATAAGGTGATTAATCAAGTAATGTTTTTGTGGAAAAACCAAATGAGTGAAGAGGCAACATGAGAATATGAAAATACAATAATGGATAGATACCCCCACTTATTCGATATGTAAATAAATTTCGGGGATGCAATTTTCTAAAGGGGGGAAGGATGTAACATCCCAAGTAAGTAATAAATAATATATATTATTATCTATGTCAATTTATGAATTAGAGTGTGTTTTAGAGGCTTAAAATGAGAATAAATCCAATCTTAAACATGGAAGACACTAATATTTGTAAAAGATTGTTTTACTGCCTTTTGATGGAAAACCATTTTTTAAATCAAACTATTGACAATTTTATAAGCTTTATTTGTCAAAATAAACTTATTAATTATTATTGGGGCTTTGATATTTACTTTGGATAAATTTTAGGTATTTTTCTAACAATGTTCATTTTTTAATGAATAGTGAAAAATACTGCATTTTACATCAAAAATGCATGTTCATCTAATTTAATTATTTGGATAGATTATATTTTTAATTGTTTTTAAAGTGTAAATAGAATATATTTTTACCATTTAATACAATGGTTGTCATTGGGATTAATTTCACTTTGTAATTGGGCCTAAACAAGTGTCAAACCTTTCATAGATATTGTTTCTAAAAAACCCGCTATTTTTTTTGACGACATGAATTATTTTTTAAATTAATTATTGCAATTTCTGTGTTTGGAATTTTGTAAAATGGATTCCATATTTGTAACCAGAAGGTCCAAATTCTGTAATTAAGATTCTATTGTTTTTTGACTTTGTGAATAGTTACAACGGTGATTATCGTTAATTATCTTGATTATTAGTAATCTGGTAGTTAGGGATAATAAAATAATATAATAATAATAAAAAATGACACCAACATGTGTCCTAATACTACTGGTTGTGTCATGGCCGACCATGGGATGCCTTGTGCCAAACTTGGGGACCCCATGGAATCACTTTTGTGTGATAATGACTTTTTATATTTTAATTTTTTAAAGAAAGGTAAATATAACAAAGAATGTATCACCTGAGTAAAACATTTTTAATGTTGTATAAATAAATGATCAATTGGACTATAAATAGTCCTTGTAAAGATAAAAATATTTCCTATATCATAGTATTTTTTATAATTTTTAGACATTAAATAAATTAAATTATTTATCACATCACGATGATGTAGTGATTACCTCATTAATGAACGATTTAAATAAAATGAAAAGATAATGTAAAATCTAAGACTTACACTTGTCAAAGACCTATTTGATGAGTATAAATCTAACCCTTATCACCTTATCCTCTAAATACATCAACTCAGGACCTTTAAAATCCGAAAATCATTCGAAAATAATGTAACATTTTATACCTTTCCAAGAGTGCCCCTCTTCTCCTCTTATAAAAGTACCTCACCTCCACCTCCTTACCCCCACCTATAAAGCCTTTGGATCAGCCAAACTCTGCTATTTGTTTCTCTCCACATCCCTCTCCTCATCCTAGAATCCTTAACAAAGAAATAAATCTCTTCAAGGAACCCTTTTGGTTCAAACCAAGAGGAGTTACCCGATTCAATGGTAAAGTCTTCTCTAATGCTCATTTGTTTTATTTTTCTTCTCCAACCCCATAAACTCTTCATAATAATTTATTTTGTAACAACAACAGTATCTTCAATATACTAGAATGTTTTTATATGAATTATTCGATCTACACTTACCCACACCTTCATCTAATGGTTAAAGTACATACTATTTCTGGGGATGCCGAATTTCAGCCTCACGGAATGATGATTGTTCACTATTCTTTTAACACCTTTAAATGTGGACAATATGATGTAACTATATTTATATATGATATATAATATGTTTATTTTTCATTAATCTTCTGTATTTTTCATTTATGTCATACCGTTATGGTTTCCATTATGGGTAAACGCGATATCTTTATTTTTGGAAGTGCGGACTACCGCCCCCAAAATGTGATTTGATTCGTTAATGCCATATGTGGGACATATAAAGGTTGGTGTTAATGATATTATATATTATATTACAATGGAATTATAATATATCTTTATTTCATTATGATTTCATTCCATTAAATATGAAATATAAATGAAATTAGCATCCATGCGTACGTACGGCTTACCATCTCCATGAACGGTGCATTTCATTTCTTACCTCTAAATGTTATGTAATATTATAAATTCATGAATATAATGGATTTATATGATATATATGATATCTATATCATTAATATAATTCTGTACATAATATATATCTTACAAATGAACAACTTGTAATTATAAAGAGTTTATTTTTGACTCAAGTACCAATGATCGACAAAACGACCATTATTAACTTAAATAATTACATAGTGTTCATAACATGGTGATAAGTTATATAAAAGGAATAATGAACATGAATAGTGTTCTTAATCAACTATAAATTAACTCATGTTTATTATTCAGGATGTTAAAGAACGATCGAGTCAAGTTGGGCCTGAGGTATGGGACATCGTCTCAATCTATTTTCATTGAGAAATATTTTTTTTCATACACAAATTTCTTTTCTACAGTTTATAACCCCCTTTTACTTTTTCGGTTATTCAAAAGGAATATTTTTATATGAATCATTTTACTAAACAAAAAAAGGAATGTTTTTTTGTTGTATGTATGCAGTGACAACGACTTCTCCGCCACCGTGACCTTTATTCGAGTTTCAGCATCCTATATAAGCCATAAATTTATAAAAAAGGAAAATAAATAACATGTTTTACTTTTCTTTTATTTTGGTATTGAAAATGGTTTTCATAATGTTTTTATTATATCAATGTGTCGTATTGATATCTTCTGATTGAAATGTGGAAATGTTATGTTTCCTTTATCCATGTTGTATGTGATACAATTATGTTATGGTTCTTGGGAAATATTATGAAGATGGGTGGTTCCGTTAATAACTAATGGTGGGTGAGCCCGATATAGCTCTCTAATGCATTGGTTAATGTGAAGGAGTTAAAATTTAAGGTTTCTCCGAAGATATTTATGGAATATACTGTGATGGGTATTCCAAACATAACAATGAGGGTTACTCCCAACGTAAGAATGTTATGAATGTATCAAGTTACCTTTATGTCTTATGATTTCTATGATTTATTCATGATTTGATGTGTTATGTTAAAGTGATTATGTTTTATGAGTAAAGTATGATTTCATACATGGAATAATGTTTTCATTTCGTACTTTTATATCTCTTACTGAGCTTTTTATGCTCATCCCATGTTTTTGAAATCTTTTTCACAGGTCAAGGGAAATGTACATGATGTGATGATAGTGTCAAAGAAGTGTCAAGAAAGTATCCATGTTTTATTTTTAAATATGTTTCTGTTGATGGAAAAAATGAGTACTATCTTTTATGTAACCACTTTGTTTAAATATGGAATGTAATACATGTTTTATGAACTAATTCTCTAAAACTCTAAACCTGAAAAGATCCTCAAAATATATTCATGAAGTAACTCAAGATTAAGTATTGTTTAAGGCTGGGGCCTTATAAATAACATGTTTTGTAATACCATTACACATCATGAAATCCATAATGTTAAAATAACGCAACAAATCGATCTCCATGGGTTTAATTATTTCCTCAAATTAACTAACGGACTGTAAATATTTATCCAGTCATGTAAACATTCATGACATTATCCCATACCTCCACATGATCCCAGAAACTGTTAAATATCATGTAACCTAAGTTCATGATGTAAAAATATCTTGTAACTTTTATAAAATCATAGAAACATCATCTAAAAACACCCCCACATAAATAGAACTCATAGTGCGGAAAAATTATACATGATATATGTAATGTGATTTACGAACTGCCCACCATAATGACATATCATTCCTAATAAGTTGTTTAGTTCATGTGACCCACATAAATAGTTGAGTCAATTCCTCCCTCATCAACAACATATGTTCCTATGTATTATGTTTATTTAATACTAGTTTCTATAAATATATGACCAATAGAAATGACTTCACATGCATGACTTATACATGAGTGTCATTGATTTCAACTGGTTTCTCAAAAATAGAAACATCTGCCTGTAACTCAATTGCATCCTAATATAAAATGTGACCAATAATAAGATGTAACTTCCTACACTGTGAGATATGGAAAACCTCATGAATACCCATCAATTGAACTATAAATTCTAATTGATATGCAACCTTCCCAAAGTCTATTTCTGACCTCCAGTGATCCAATGAATCTTGGATCCATATTTCCATATTTCTCAATTCGATGGTTACCTAATAAAATAGAAACATTCAATAATTCAAAACAACCGATGATCGTGCATCCAATTCATATAATTTTTTTAAAAAAATTTAGTATGTAACAAGATTTAGATTGACATCATGTATCTTTGGTGGCGTCTCATGGAAAAAACATGGGAAATCTAATGATACTTAACCCAATCCATCCCAAAAAAGAGGTGATATTCATAGTGACTATATAATGACACAAGTGAAGCCATTCTAACTGACATCTAATAAATTTTTTTATAAAAAAACCTTTAAAATCCCGGATGGCTATCCAATGATCCACTAAAATCCAAGACACATGCATAAAGCATATATTCTAGGATCTTGATAACATTTTCTATATGACCACATTTCTATTGTTGATATTTTTATTCATTTTGACTTGAGTTTACATCATATCATGTAAAATCCTATAGAACCTTAAAGTAATCCTAGGATCCCAATATGAAACAATCCTAGAAGGAATCCCATATATCATTGGAATTTCTTCCACATATATATTACCCTGACCAAAAAACCATAATTTCTTCTTTGATGAAAATGAAATGATCAGACTTCTTCATTTGATCAATAAGTACCCTAAAAAAATATCTTTCTCATGGAGTCTATGTCAATATACAAATAGAATTCAGGGATATGTCATACCATTTATAGAAAAGTGCAGGAAAAGGTTGTAAAAAAATATAGGGTTTAAAGTGCTCTACCTTTATCTACATGTTGGTGTTACAGTTGGACACATAATCTAAAATGTTAAACTATATACCAGGTCTCAAGAATCATCCATTAATGTCATAAAACATTTTCATTGTGTTTGTATGAAGAGGCCTCAAATATATATGACAATTAAACCTGTCTAACCGTTCCATAGATGTTGTGACAATACCCCACATCCCAATATGAAGCATACCACCTGAAGAAATATACCAAATAGATATGGTTCCCCCACCATATAGGCTTTATAATTTTTTTGAACTCATCATTTGAATGCATACCCTACAATATAGTTACCAAAAGTGTTGAACATAAATATATACTAGCTAATACCATAACCAAAATATCCTCCTCACAATCCGGGAACATCTATGTAAAACCCCCATAAGGATTGACAACTAAATTTATTCTATAATTCCATGAGACAGTACATTCCTACTAGGAGTCTCTGCAAGGACATTCCCATTCATTAGGTTGTAAACGATATCAATCAAAAATGTTTGAAGTTATTATACCCATCGACTCTGTCTATGATTCATGTATTTCACTAAAAATATCTAAATGAAACAATTATGATCCTAAAAAAATATGAACCATTCCCCAAAAATCTAGCGCATATAACATTTAAATGAACTCATAACTACACAAAAATCTAAATTGTGAGTTGGGTAATTCTACTGATACAGATGAAGATCAAGATAGCCATAATCTACCACATGGTCATCCTGTATAAGAACACATCAAAACCATCAACAAAATAATCAAAAAACACTACAATTCCATTACCTATCTTAGATAATATCATAATATGAGTTGATGAAATAAGTCAAATAATTTCATGAATAGAAGACTGGAAATTTTCTTACCATGTGAATTTCACTACATTACTGGTAATATTTGACCAAGGTGATGCCATATAAGATAATTCTTCAATAATCTATTGGTAATATCTAGAAAAACAAAGGAATATTGATATCTCAAAAGAATTATGTGGTTATCTCCATGACAATACAACCTCTACCATCTAATGATTAATTTATAATCAATTTTCATAAATATTGTTCCCTTTAATACAAAAAATTTCAAATCCATTAACGAAATTTTCAAATCATTCCAAACATATAGTGACTCCTCAAAATCACCATAACTGTAACACCCCGAGTTTTTATGAAAAATATTCTTTTTAATTACATTAATGTCATGTGTTGTACGCTACACCAAAAGAAGCTTGCACAACACACATCCTTTACTTTCCTTGCATTACATGCAAGCATGACCTTCCGCGATAGCGTTTGTTGTACGCAATACCGAGTTTCACTAAACAATGATATGCTATTAAAATATTATTAAAACTAGCCATTATGAATAGTAATAAATTATTAATATTAATGGTTTTAAAGTATATTTAGAGTATATTTTTACAATTTAATACAATGTTGGTCATTGGATGTAATTTCACATTTAAACCAGACATAAACAAATGTCAATCTTTTGATAGTTATTATCTCTTAAGAACACGCTATTTGTTTTGACGACGGAAATTAATTATTAAATTAATTAAAGAAACTGATATGTCTTGAATTTGGTAAAATAGACATCATTTTTTAATTCCTTATATCAAATATATCTTAGGCCTAATTTTTGGTATTTTTCTGGAAACATTCTTTTTTTGATGAATAGTGAAACCACTCAGTGGTTGTTAAAAAAATGAATTTTTCATAAAACTTAATTTTACCACTTCTGTGAGTGGAAATTCAAAAATCAGAGAAACACGATTGATTTAAGTATGTAAAATGTGGTTCAATGAGAATAAAATAATTTTTGATGAATAGTAACTTTTTACTTTTTTTACCACGGTTAAAACTAAATAGGGTATTTAAGGGTAAAAATGATATTATTATTACCCTAAAACATGTCCTAATTCTATTGGATAAGTGTAATTCGACCAAAAACAATGTTATGTATAAAATATGACCATTTAGGCCCACTTGGATTAGATTAGGACATTTATTATTATTTAATTCAAAGAAGAGTTAAAAGAGTTAAAATCAAATTTTATTTACTACAAAATTTTTAATATTGGTTTATAGATATGATAAATTCGATTTTCAATATTAATTAGAAATATAATATGATTTCCTACATAATGATATTTTATTTTGATTTTTAGACATTAAATAAATTAATTTATTTATGACACAATGATGATGTAGTAATTACCATAATAGTGACAAATTAGAATAATTGATATTATAAATACCCAAATAAATATAATTTGAGAGTTTTTATGAATTCCACTATTTTTATAGGTTAATATGACATGTTAGTATTGATTTAATTAACTTTTTTTGAACTAATCATTCTGTTATGATTTTCACAAAAATCAATTACTAAATAGTGTCAAAATTGACATAAAATAGTTTTTAAAACAAATATTATATAAGTAATTGTTATATTATTCCTAAAAATCTATGGTTCGGAAAAATGACTTAGATAAGTTTATATATATTAATTATAAACATCTTTGGGTTCGTTTGGATTTTTATTGTAAGTTTATTAACCTTATAGTATAAGAACAGAAGAAGACACAGTAAAAGTAAAATTATTTAACTTAATGATAAATCTAAATGATAAGGTCAAAATAGGAACCTAAACTTGTATAAATTATATTTTATGAGAGTATTTAGAGCCATACCCACCTTAGCTTATAAATAAATTAATTTGGAGCTATTTAAAACCTAATTTTGCTTTATAATAAAATAATATTTTTAGTTATTCCAAATGTGCCCCTCTCCTCCCTTATAAAAGGGCACCTCCTCCCTCTCTTCCAAACACCACATTGAGCCTCCATTCTCGGCCAAACCCTGCCAAATTCCATTCTCCCCTACCATAGAAACATCATAGTTGTTCTGGTCTTCCACAAAGACCAATTATAGTGCCCTAAAAGGGGATTTCAAAGAGGCGCTTCATAGAAGATGTAATGTCTGTTACCGATTCTTTCAACATTATTTCTTCTTCCACTTATTCTTCTTAAGTTGTTTCATTATAAAGTAATAACATCAGTATCACTCATATACTGATATTTTATTATATGTATGAAAAAACCCTATTTCACTATCTATCCATCCTACGGAAAATGAAATCATCGCGCGTGCGTACGTATGGAATACCGTCTCCACGCCGTGGTGTAATCTATTTTCCACCACCAACTTACTTGGATTGGTATAATGGTGTACATAATAACTATATATGATTATTGTATGTTGATATTGATTCTGATATTGTATACATACACTCCAATAAAATTCCACGATCATGAGAACGATATCATCGCTCGTGCGTACGTACGGTCTACCGTCTCCACGACGCGATGTGATTCATTCTCCACATTAACCATTCATGAATGATTATAAAGTATATATATTAATTAATAATGAAATATATGACATAATAATGATATTGGATTTATGTGTATATATATGTATTTTATCTACTTAATTCCATTCAACTCAATAAGGAAATGAAAACAGCGTTCATGCGTACGTACGGCCTACCATCTCCATGAACGGTGTATTTCATTCCATTTATCGATCCATTATATATATGTATATTCTGAATATATATTATATATAAATAATGTTTTACATTCTGGAATTATGTAATCATGATCTATGTAACCATATGAATAATTACAAGTCAAAACGCGGATGGCAAATAAAACGATTTTACCCAAAATGCTCTTTAACATGGAATTTACAAAAGAACGGTTGAAATAAAGTCATAAGTGAACATTATATGATATCATAACAATGAGTATGATTCTGGAATAAGTAAATTACATTATTTAAATCATTATACAGCAGGTTCGGACACTTACAAAGCAAATCGGACCTAAGGTAAGGGAAATATCACAATCTCATTTTTATCCGAGATTGTTTATACTTTAGTATTTACTGGGGTTTATTTTATCATCCACATCCATGTTTCCTCAATATTTAATAATAATTCCATCCACCTACAATTTTTTTAATCCAATTTCACCATTCAGTGAGTTCTTAGTAAATGATATGAAAGGAATCTTTTGGCGTTTTTCGTACGAGGTACTTTTTGACTTTTCTGACAAAAGTATGAAGAATGTTTTTTTAACTTATACGGCATGAATGGATTTTTAAAACATTATTTCCAAGAATATTCCTTTACAAGTCTTCATGTTTATTTTTAATCAACTTCTTTTAGTTTATAAGTGTACGACATGTTAAGAAAGTTAAAGTGTTTTTGAAGCAGAAATGATATTTTCCTCAAGAATGGAGTTGAAGTGTTTTATCAAAATTATTTTCCATCTAAGATAATAAAGGGTTCTATTTTTTTATTTTATTATGTTGTGATGGAATTATATTTTTATGAATTCTTTTATCTTATATGAATTGTTTTATGATGTCATGATGTTTAAAGATTCCCATTTTTATTACATGGGTTATGCTATGATATATGGTTTATGATTTTGTGGCACACATAAGAATGGTATCATTATGATATGGGTGGGACCTATATCTCCCTCCAATGTATTGGGTAAAGATTTTATATCTCATGAGATAAACATGGCTGGAATGGTAGGTTAAACAGGTTTAGTGAAGCAGGATGGAAACAAGGAGTGAACTCGGTTCATAAATGGACTTTGTCCACTAAGATAGTCTTGGAAATGAGTCTTGACTAATAAGAAATGATTCTATATGATTATGGGTGTATGCCACAAAGATTCACGTTTTATGTTATGATTATTGGGATTACATTTCACAACTATGATTTATCCCATGTTATGATATTATGATCTCTTTTGCAGGTTAAGATTTCCAAAATGTTATGTTCTTATGAATATGATGTGATTGGTATTTATTTTCTTTACCCTTAGTGAGCATTTGAGCTCACCCTTTTATGTTTTCTTTTCCCAAGGATATAAAGAAAAGTTTTAGGTATAAAAAAAGAAGATCTTTATGGGAGATGTTGAATATCATCCAACATGATTAGAAGATTATATTCCGAGTTTCCAAAGACACTAAACTATTACGGTCCTTATGTGTGTGTTTTTGTAATGTACTATGTATTCCGCAAAAGTAATGTAATGTCCATGTATGTTAAGCTTAGGGTATCTACAGTTGGTATCAAAGGAAAGGTTTAGTCAACCTTTGGAAAATAGGATGCGAGAACTTTAGTGAGATCCCTAGAGATATTTCTAAGGTATGTCTAGGGATGTCCCTAAGGATAAGTATACATATAGGATATAGTCCTATATCTATGGTAACGATATTAGATTAAACCAAAGATGTTAGATATTGAATTTACTCCCCATTTATTATAATTTTTACCTCTCACACTATTCTTTTTGGGTTTTTGACGATGGATGGAATCCGAAGGAACTGTGTTGATCAATGTAAAGGACAATGCAACGAGTGTCCTCCTGAACAAACAAATGTCATGGGAGATGGAGTGAAAAATCTTATTTCTATACTTACACAAGCTATGAATCAATCTGGACTTCCAAATGAGCATAGAAGGGAACAATATTCTATTGAGTCCTTCATGAGGCAACATCCACCTTCTTTCAGTGGGTCTTCTGATCCACTTGTTGCTGAACAATGGATTAGTACTACTGAAAAGATATATTCAGTTCTTCAATGTTCTGAACATGATAAAGTCATTTTAGCAGTGTATCATTTGGAAGGTGATGCTGATCAATGGTGCAACCTTATCAAGAATACGAGCCCAAGAGATGAAATTGAGTCCATGGAATGGTACGAGTTCAAGAACTTATTTTACAATAAGTACTTCCCTCGTATTCTTTGAACAAAGATGGAGAAGGAGTTTCTTGAACTAAAGCAAAAGGATGATGAATCTGTTGGTATATACAAAGTGAATTTTACAAGGCTTGCCAGGTATGCATCTGGATTTATCATCCAACCTGAATGTATGGTTGATTGATTCTTCAGTGGCTTAAAACTAAATCTTCAAATGACATTATCTATAACAGACTTCAGTAGCTATGATGAAATTGTGCGTTGTGCTATCAAGGTAGAAATGGAAGGTGGTGTTACTTATCCATCTCACAGTTTTGACAAGAAACGAAAGATGGAGTTTAAGGAGAAATCTCAGAATAATGGTGAAAAGAAGATGACTGTTTCTTTATGCTCAAAGTGTGGAAAGAATCATGGTGGATATTGTCTTAAAGGGACTAGAAAATGTTTTAAGTTTGGAAAAGAAGGTCATCGAGTAGCTGAGTGTAGAAGTAATGGAAAAGGGTTTCAAATGATGTGAATAAAGAAAAGGCTGCAGAGAACACACCACCAACACTTCAATGATTCAAGTGCAAGGAAATGGGGCATTATGCTAATAAATGCCATAATCCAGGGGTTAGTGATGATCGACATGAGAAAACACTTAAGGAAAAGGACAATGGGAAGTCACATGCGATCACTATTGGCGACGTTGAATATGACAATGATGTGGGGGAATGATTAAGTATCTATGTAATGGGATTCCAAAATAATGTTGTATATACTATTGTGGAATAAAGGAATATTTATGTATTGGTCTATTGTGGTTTTCAATAATTTTATGGTACCGGTAACAATAGAAAGTGATTGAGATATTTTTGGTAAGTAGATGATATGCGCATAATGAAGGTATAAGAAGATAATTAGATGTTTGATTGTATTCATGAGCACATGATTGATATATGGACTATGTGATATCATGGTTTGAGTATAAATAATTTTGAGGATTTTGGTTTTTGTAAAGTGTAAACTTTAAACTGCATTCATCTTTTCACTAAGGTTAAATGTGTATACATGATTAAGGTATTCACATGTTTGTAATTTGACCAACAAGATATATCTTATTATATATGGGGGATAAATGATGGTATTGATGTGATTGTTATGTGACATTTCAAGTAATCATTTTATTTATACTATGAGCTTGGACCGAAGTATTTTAGATAAGTCAATAGATTGGAATGGATTATGTTGGACATAAGTTAGGATAGAGATATTTTCGATATTATTGATTAGATTTTATAGTAATATAGCTTTAGAAAAAGGACAACCTATAGGATGGGCGATGGCCCATCGCGTCGGACAAGGCGGTGGGAATTGAACCCACAACCGAAGTGCGACTGGCCTTTATCGCCTACCACTGGCCTACAGGAAGTCCCTGGTTAGTAGAAACTAGTTTTATTTTTTTACGCGGTATGATATATGAAGTATAAGTTTATTTTTGGAATCGTATAAGATTAACCTCACCATATATGGACATATGTATATTTGGTAACTTTTGATAACCTTTTGAAACAGATGGAATGACTCATCATTCAAATTCATTTCTTTAAGAGATGAAGTGGAAATTGTTCAAATCGCGAACAACAGTGAAATTGTACCAAAATCATGTAAGTATTTCTTTTAATTCATCAACTTTAGGGAAATGATCTTGAAAACCAAAAATGTTGTCCTAGTGCCCTTATGTCTGATGAATCAGATGGTACCTTAGATCCTCGCAAATCTATGTCTTTGTGATTGTTGGCTATTTCATAGCCATGTTCTCTACCACTATCCATTAGAACATAATGGTTAGATTTTTGTTCCATATCCATATTTTCACCTATCTTCTCCTACGTGGAAACCCAGTGATGAGTTAATTTGGGTAACCGTTATATTTCATACTTTAGTTTTTAATGCCAAGTTTGGGTATTCCTTTTTAGGATGTGGGTTTCTATTAAACATACTTTCCAGTAGTAAACCATTTATAACCCCGACGAATTTTGAAGGCGAAATTCATTTTAAGGGGGGTAGAATGTAACACACCGAGATTTTATGAAAAATATTCTTTTAATTTAATTAATGTATTGTGTTGTAAGCTACACCAAAAGAAGCTTGCACAACACGCATCATTAAATTTCCATGCATTATACCCATGCGTGACCTTCTGCGATAGCGTTTGTTGTACGCAATATCGAGTTTCACTAAACAATGATTTGCTATTAAAATATTATTAAAACTAGCCGTTATGAATAGTAATAACCACTTTTTGAAATTTTGTAAATTTTATTTTTCCAAATGGACTTCATTTTTGGAATCGGAATATAGAAATTTGCTTAGGGTGAAATTTTGGTACTCTTCGGATAACTTTCATTTTCTGATGAATGGTGAAAATTACTAAATGTTAATTAAAAACAACCTTTTTAATTGAAATAATTAATAGTGATAAATTATTAATTTGAATGGTTTTAAATTATATTTACAATATATTTTTACAATTTAATACAATGTTGGTCATTGGATGTAATTTCACATTTAAACCTGACATAAACAAATGTCAATCTTTTGATTGTTATTATCTATTAAGAACACACTATTTGTTTTGACGACGGGAATCAATTTTTAAATTAATTAATGCAACTGATATGTTTTGAATTTGGTAAAATAGACATCATTTTTGAATTCATAATATCAAATATATATTAGGCCTAATTTTTGGTATTTTTCTGGAAACTTTCATTTTTTGATGAATAGTGAAACCACTAAGTGGTTGTTAAAAAAATGAATTCTTCATAAAACATAATTTTACCACTTCTGTGAGTGGAATTTCAAAAATACAAGAGACACTGTTGATTTCAGTAATTAAAATGTGGTTCAATTAGATGAAAATAATTTTTGGTGAATAGTAATTTTTTACTTTTTTTGCCGCTGTTAAAAGTAAATAGGGTAATTAAGGGTAAAAATGATATTATTATTACCCTAACACATGTCCTAATTATAATGGATAAGTTTAATTCGACCAAAAACAACCTTAGTAATTAAATATGACAATTTAGGCCCACTTGGATTAGATTAGGACATTTATTATTATTTAATTTAAAGAAGAGTTAAAAGAGTTAAAATCTTTGTTTATTTACTACAACATTTTTAATATAGGGTTATATATAAGATAAATTAGATTGTAAATATTCATTAGAAAGATACTAATATTTCCTACATAATTATATTTTATTTATAATTTTTAGAAATTATATAAATTAATTTATTTATGACACAATGATGATGCAGTAACTATCATAATAGTGAAAAATTAGAATAATTGATATTATAAATACCCAAATAAATATTATATGAGACTTTTTATGAATTACACTAATTTTCTAGGTTAATATGACATGTTAGTATTTATTTAATTAACTTTTTTCAACTAATAATTCTGTTATGAGTTTCACAAAAATAAATTACTATATAGTGTCAAAATTGACATAAAATAGTTTTTAAAACAAATATTATATTAGTAATTGTTAATTTATTCCTAAAAATATAAGGTTCGGCCAAATTAATTAGATAAGGTTATATATATTAATAATAAACAACTTGGGATTCTTTTGGATTGTTATAGTATGTTTATTAACCTTATTGTGTAAGAACACAAGAAGACACAGTAAAAGTAAAATTATTTAACTTAATGTTAAATCTAAATGATAAGGTCAAAATAGGAACCTAAACTGGTCTAAATTATTTTGGATGAGAGTATTGAGACCCATACACACCTTAGCTTCGAAATAAATAAATTTGGAGCTATTTAAATCCGAATTTGGATTTATAATAAAATAATATTTTTTGTTATTCCAAAGGTGCCCCTCTCCTCCCTTATAAAAGGGAACCTCCTCCCTCTATTCCTCACACCACATTGAGCCTTCATGCTCGGCCAAACCCTTCCAAATTCCATTATCCACTACCACAGAAACATCATAGAGGTTCTTGTCTTCCTCAACGACCAATTTTATTTCCCTAAAAGTAGATCTCAAAGAGGCGCTTCAAAGAAGAGGTAATGTCCGTTATCGATTCTTTCAACTTTATTTCTTCTTCCACTTCTTCTTCATAGGTTGTTTCATTATAAAGTAATAACATCAGTATCACTCATATACTTATATGTTATTATAAGTATGAAACATCCCTATTTCACCATTTATCCATCCTACGGAAAACGAAATCATCGTGCGTGCTTACGTACAGAATACCGTCTCCATGCCGTGGTGTAATCTATTTTCCACCACCACCTTACTTGGATGGGTATAATGGTGTAAATAATAACTATATATGATTATTTTAAAGTGATATTGATTCTGATATAGTATACATACACTCCAATACAATTCCACGATCATGAGAACGATATCATCGCTCGTGCGTACGTACGGACTACCGTCTCCACGACGCGATATGATTCATTCTCCACGTTAACCATTCATGAATGATTATAAAGTTTATATAATAAGTAATCATGAAATATATGACATAATAATTATACTGGATTTATGTGTATATATATGTATTTCATCTACTTAACTCCATTCAACTCAATAAGGAAACGAAAACAGCGTTCATGCGTACGTACGACCTACCGTCTCCATGAACAATGTATTTCTTTCCATTTATCGATCCATTATATATATGTATATTCTGAATATATATTATATATAAATAATATTTTACATTCTGGATTTAATTAATCATGATTTAAGTAACCATATGAAAAATTACAAGTCAAAACACGGACGACAAATAAAATGATTTTACCCAAAATGCTCTTTAACCTGGAATTTACAAAAGAACGGGTGAAATAAAGTCATAAGTGAACCTTATATGAAATCATAAGAATGATTATGATTCTGGAATAAGTCAATGACTTTATTTAAATCATTATACCGGATGTTCGGACACTTACGAAGGAAATCGGACCTAAGGTAAGGGAAATACCACAATCTCATTTTTATCCGAGATTGTTTATACATTAGTATTTACTGGGGTGTATTTTATCATCCACATACATGTTTACTCAATATGTAATATTATTTCCATCCACCTAAAATTTTTTAAATCCAATTTTACCCTTCGGTGAGTTCTTAGTAAAGGATATGAAAGGAAACTTTTTTCGTTTTTCGTACGATGTACTTTTTGACTTTTCCGACAAAAGTACGAAGAATGTTTTTTTAACTTATACGACATGAATGGATTTTTAAAACATTATTTCCAAGAAGCATCCTTTAAATATTTTGAAGTTTATTTTTAATCAACATCTTTTAGGTTATAAGTGTACGACATGTTAAGAAATGAAAAGTGGTTTTGTAACAGAAATGATATTTTCCTCAAGATTGGAGTTCAAATGTTTTATCAAAATTATTTTCCATATAAGATAACAAAGGGTTCTGTTTTTTTATTTGATTATGTTATGATGGAATTATATTTTTAGGAATTCTTTTATCTTATATGAATAGTTTTATGATGTCACGATGATTATAGATTCCCATTTTTATTACATAGTTTATGCTATGATGTATGGTTTATGATTTTGTGGCACACATAAGAATGGTATCATTATGAGATGGGTGGGACCTATATATCCCTCCAATGCATTGGGTAAAGATTATATATCTCAGGAGATAAACATGGCTGGAACGGCAGGTTAAACCGGTTCTGTGAAGCAGGACTAAAACGAGGAGTGAACTCAGTTCAGAAATAGACTTTCTCCACTAAGATATTCTTGGCAATTAGTCTTTACTAATAAGAAATGATTCTCTATGATTATGTGTGTATTACACAAAGTTTCATGTTTTATGTTATTATTATTGGGATTACATTTCACTACTATGATTTATCCCATGTTATGATATTATGATATCTTTTACAGGTTAAGATTTCCAAAATGTTATGTTCTTATGAATATGATGTGATTGATATTTCTTTTGTTTACCCTTACTGAGCATTTGAGCTCACCCTTTTATGTTTTCTTTTCCCCAGGATATAAAGAAAGGTTTTAGGTATAAAAAAAGGAAGATATTTATGGGAGATGTTGAAGATCTTTCACCATGATTAGAAGATTATATTCTGAGTTTCCAAAGACACTAAACTATTACAGTCCTTGTGTGTGTGTTTTTGTAATGTACTAAGTATTCTGAAAATGTAATGTAATGTCCATGTACGTTAATCTTCAGGTATCTACAATAACCATCCTCAATTAGTGTTCATGATCACATTCATATTTCTAATAAAATATAATATCATCATTGAACACTACCACAAACGATCCAAAATATTGATGGAATATCTGATCTACCAAAGCTATAAAAACTACATGATCCTTACATTGATCAAAAGGCCTTAAAAGTAATTCATAATGACCATACCATATACATAAATCTATCATTGGTATATCATACTCTATAACTCTGAGGTGATGATAACCCAACCATATATCTGTCAATGAAAACAACATTTCGCCCTTTAACTGATAAATAAACATCCAAATATGGTATCATATACTATTTTTACATTTAACATGATTCGAATTTTGGCAGTCCACACACAACTGACATAAACCTTATTAATTCATGGAAATGTAATTGGGGATGCACAATTTGAAACTCTATGGGGAACAAAACCTTCATTCATCATTTCATCCAACTTAATATTAAGAAATTTCATCTCCTCCAATGCTATAAGATAAGAGGGTACTGATATAAATAGTGTATTTGGTACTTGTTTAATTATAAACTCTACAAATCTCTTTGGATGAATTTAAAAGAAGGCATTTGGAAGTACTATAGGAAATTACTGATTAAAAACATGTTGATCGAAAATAGAAGAATCATTATTGGGATTAATCACAACATAAGACAAAAAAACTCATGACCTCTATGATATATTGTCCTAACTAACTAGATAATGGGTTCCCATCCCCCTAAAACACACAATATCTCTCATCAATAAAATGAAATGAAATCATTCTAAAAATAAAAATCAACTAGGTCACAATGATGGACCAGAAAATCCATACTGATGGTGACGTATATCATTTTTAGATCAAGAACAAGAAAATACTTGACCAACTCCATATAAAATATCATTAATGAATAAGTACACTGAGAGAAATAATCCTTTCTCTTACCAAGAAGCGTCATTAAATCCATTAAAAAGGACATATCTTTTGTTGGATTTATTCAAATATTAATTAAAATGGTATATATAAATTAGTAGAGTAAACTAGTATCAAATAATGAAATTGATACATAAGATGCAATAAAGATAGTACCTCTCACTATTTTCCTACCATAATCAAATTATTCTAGGAACTTATCTAATGCATGAAATATCATCACTCTTCATTCCAATGGTAGGATTTCTTTATTTAACGAAGCATCTGACTTCACCATAGTTTTCATTAGATCTAATTAACTATGATCATCTTTAAGCATACTCATATCCAGACAAAGCATTTTAAATGACCAATGAATCCATATATATACATCATATACGTTCATGGAATGTGATTATAATGTGTTTATTTCCTTACTACACTGATTTCAAGACCGAGGCACAATGCTTGATTTAGTTAATGATGTATTGGAGGCTCGTTTTTTAGACCCACCTCTTCCAATACTATGATGATTTTTCCACTTCCCATTTTCCCATGCACCACACTAAAACTACCACTAGATAGAAGAGAAGTGGTTAAATCACCACCCTTGTATTCCATACTCATCTATTACACTATAGATCATTCTACCATCTCTATATAGGTTGTACTTTTATTAACAAAAACACCACAAATCTGATATCTAATCTGAAACCATAAAAGTAATTCTATGTCATAAACATGTCAATATTCACGATATCTAGAGAATAATAGACAAGTTGTTAAATCCCATTAATTTATACCGAACTCAAATTATATCCTTGCAACCAAGATAGAAACACTAGATACATTTCCATCCTTAGGGACTCTGTCCAGAACTTCTATGGGAACAAGATTTCAAAACCATTCAAAACCAAGTCCAAATGTATGTCAACATGGATAATGGAATCCCAACATCTCATAATAGAACCCATGATATTGAACATTGAACACTTTCACTTAATATTATGAATTATGAAAATAAATTCCACGAATTGATGAATCCAATCGTACCAATCCTCTACCTATTGAGGTTTAGTCAATCCTTCAATGGATGGTGGCATCTCACATAAGAATTTTCATGAATGATCTCTCTCTCCTCCCACTCATTTCTGCACATCACCAACTTCATTTTAGACTCTTGGTATATTATGGTCAATATTAAGAACATCACATAATAAATTATTGATGAGATTTTGATCTATATGAGGATTGTCTTGAGGAGTATCAGGTGCATCCACTTAAGGAACTAATGGAAGAAATCACATAAGAATATTTTTTACACTATATAATAAGTGGGAAAAAATAGTATAATAAATCTAAATTCATAATAGAATACCCCTAGAAAACTAATATTTAAAAAAACCAAGAAAAATAGATATATATCCCAAATTCTATTGGAAACATGAGTCTCTCCCTGACAAGAGCTACTCAAGAACTCATATCAGCCTTCCTCTCAAATCTTGAAATTTCTTTTTCCAGTGTAAATTACATCCCTAGAAACGGACTCCTGGGAATTGACTATGTCTAATAAAAAATTATAATGAACTGAGATAAGTTATCATAAAAACATGCACCGATTATATTCCATCACATTCATGATCTATGTTCTTGACCTCCAAGGATTTGTGATAGGAACCTGAGAATATATGAACCAATAAAAGGGTATGATTTCCAAAAATCTAATAAAAAACATGGAATGTATATATACAAAGCGGGATGGAATAAAAAAATCTTCTGAATACATTCCATAACTATGAAAATATAACAAAAACAGAAAAAAACTATAAATAGTGCAAAAAATTACCAAGAAACATTTCCAACAGTAATGGACCAATACCATATAGGCACTCTATGTGATATCATGAATTAAATCCCACCATCTCACATCCAGATACCCAACTCAGTTGACACAAAACATCACATCCTCACTATGGTTCCTTTATTTTACCTACATTAGAAGAAATACATAGTTCTGCACACTACCAAAGGGGTGTACATTTTGTGAGATAAAAGGATCAATATGATCCGACCCTCGTTTTCCATAAAAATTCATTGTATAATTATCTATGTATTCTAATTTAAATATATCATCATATGATAATTAATAATGTTTTTTCTATAAATATTGCATTATTTTCCTTATTTATCAGTTCTAAAACTATACCTGGTATATCAATTTGAAATATGGTTTTCCATGTCAAATTTTAAAATCATAAAAATATGTATCATGTGTATGAAAACATTGCTAAGAAATAAATAACTAAAACAAAACTATCAAACCTAAGGATCTCTATATTTGAGACTATGAAACTACTCATAACATATTTAATCATGTACAAAATCAGGTTACTAGAACAAATGCTTACAAAATAGTGGATTAACCAATTAGAAAACCCCTAACAATGACAACTTCAGTCCCCTATAAAAATGGTCCTTAAAAATAGAGGAAATTCTCTGGAGATAAAATCTTCAAAAAATCAAAAAAAAATTATAATGGAATCATTTTAAACTTTTCACCTGTGTACCAATGGAATACCATGTGCTCAATTTCACAAAGCTTTCTAATTCATTGAAAAATATTTTAAAAACATTTGAAAACATTTATTTCAATAATTATAAAATAGACCGTTTCATTTAATTTATCAAAATAATGGAAAGACATTTTTCTATTAAAACACTTTCAAATACATTCAAAACTATAATAAATCATTCTTCTATAGATTAGTTAATAAAAATTGATGAATACGGTTCAACAACAAAGATTAGGGATGGTTGATCCAACCTCAAAACATGTCTCTCACTTGACCATAATGGGTTCCAACAACAACAAAAATTGAGAACAAATTCCCTATAACCAATTCCACACCTTTAATAATTGATCCAATTTAGGATGAATATTGTTGGAGAAGATCAAACACCACATAACCCAATAAATAACACATACTGCAGCACAAACAACAAAAGAACAACACATGGAATGAGGTCTCATAAATGATCTGTAAGAATACATGAACAAATACAAATTTTTACCAAGGAATAAGATAAAAGAACTCAAGTTTTCTACCATGATCAAAGGAAATAAATAAGAACAATGGGATGTAACCCGAAGAGACACACTAAAACCAAAATATTGATCAAAAAAATATTGTATCAATAATAATAGAATTGTTTTTATAAAACATTAGATATGAACCATGGATCGATTGAAAATGAAAAATGGTGGTTTAATGGATACTAAAACCTTAATACTTGACTAAAAATTTATACTCTAAAATAACATGACATGTAATACCTTTACATGTAGTGAAATCCACAGTGTCATAATAGACCTAAAAATATGTCACGTCACATTAAAATTTTGTGTCAAATTTTTAAACATATCTAAAGACTCATCAAATTATGCTACATTTCATGGGGTGAACCCTTCTCGTAGAAATAATTCATTGGCTATTACCCATCATGTAACTTAGTTACACTTTGAGAAATTATTCTATTGCTTGTAGAAAATTCAAAAAACAAAATTTTAAAACACTCTTCTAATAGAGAACTCAGAGAGATGGAAAAAATAATAGATCATTATAATTTTATGTTAAAATCTTTTAATATTTGTTCTATTATTATTATGATTATATTTTAATGAGAAATTTTTATGATCCATGGGTTATGGAATAATTAAATGTTGAATGATTCAAGAAACCATTTTTCATTATATATGATATAATATATGATGAATAATGTTTTATTTAATTTAAACTCACATATATGTATTATGATTATATGAATGGAGGGTCCATATTAAAATAACCATATAATTCATTGGGTGGTGATTAATATCTAAAAAGGTTATAGATTTACAATGTGTGGTGAACCATCATTAATAAGGGGCCCTATCTACTATGATAGGCATCAGAGAGAAAAATGAATAAGGTTGAGATATTTTAGGGAGTGATACCAATCAAATATGATAGTATTGGCAGTGATCCATTATTGATGATATAATTTCATTTTCAAATTTTATTCCAAAAGCTAATAAAATATTATTATGATAGGTTGTAATTGATTTTTTAATTGAATCATTTATGATTCTTGTCTTATGAGAATTTATGATTCTTTCCATGAATCACAATAATGATTTATGGTAAGAATCATATTATTTTCTAATGATATCAACATGTACTTATACCATTATGCCTCTATTATGTTTAATAGATTTTTTTTCCTTTTTTTTAACATTATTGATTTTCAATGATCTCCTTTTTTATTATATTAACGACGTTGTGAATATCCATTTTATGTATGGTTTTTTATAAGAGTTATTTTTATGATGAACAGACTAAGAGATGATGTATATTTATTAGGAATACTTTTATCTTTTATTAATGTTTCCAAATACAGTAAAAATGATGGATGTTGTGTTGATCATAAAGCGATGTAATGAATATTCACCTATTAAGATGATATATATATATATATATATAATTTATGGATCACAATAGATTTTAATAGATATGGGATTTTAAACCTTTCGAATCATGGATATAGAAATTCTAGTCTAAAAGCATAGGATATCCTTTAGTATAATAAAATAATCTATTATATGGTGGGGGAATATTATCATTTTATGATAAAGTAATCATTTTTATTGACTAAAATATAGAATGGGGTTCTCATATAGGCTTGTAGTGGTAATGTTCAAAAAAAATATTTGGACGAGTATATATCAAATGTCATTCTTGTGTGTGTTTATTGTTTCCTTATTGAGCAACTGGATTGAAATCACGGTGGATATTCATGGGTTAAGTCACATTATCATTATAAAACATTATAAAATATTTGAATTTTTGATGACTACAAATAGAAGAGGTTAAAACTATGGAGTCAAATATCGAACATAAGGGTTAGTGATTTAAACATTCAATAAATGTTATTTTAAAGATAATGTGTCTTTACACTTTGATTATTGTTGATCACTATATTCTTTTTTTTTCATGGAGTTGTTATAAGAAAAAGGAACCATGATAATGATGAATTTTAATTAAATTACAATTCTTTTTCTCCGGATAAACTGGTTGTTATGAGATTTGGAAAAAAAATATCAATCCTATGCTTATGCAACAATCTCAATCCACCAATCATGCTATGAATTTAAATGCGAATAAGAGGGAACATTATTATTTTGATACTTCATGAGAAAAAATACACCTTATTAAAGAGAGAATACTTATTAAAAAGCTCTTAAGAAATTGATTGGTACAACTAGAATGATATTTTAAATTCTACTTCATTTGGAAGAAGAAAAGATTATTTTTTCTATTGTTCTATTAGAAAGAGAAAAAAATACATGTGGGATCTCATATAAAATGATGCAATTAAAATAAATTATAACCATGGAGTGGGATGAATTAAATAATTTATTTTTCGATGATGAATTCCTCATAGTACTCAAAATGATGAATTAACCCCTGGATATAATGTTTATGGATGATTAACATGTTAGTACATATGAGGAAAATTTTATTATAATTGTGAGGCACAAATATTGTATTATCATCCAACCTGACAGAATGGTTGATTATTATTATATTTTACAAATATATTTCAATAATGGGTATATTAAAAAGGATAATTTATTAGATATTAGTAAATTATTCATGTTTTATAAAGGTAGAAATAGTCATTTTAGTTACACATCAATCTCATCAATTTGGTAACAAAATAAAAAATTGAAATCAAAAGAATATCTAAAACAATGGTGATATAAAGGTGATATATAGTTTATGATCATTGTGTGGAAATAAAAATATACGAAATTTTACTAGTGGAGTTGGTAATATTTATACGTCTAGAAATTATTGTAATAAGGAACTTGAATTCCAATGTGATTTGAAGAATAATTTAATTAATGATAAATAAAAATAAACACAAAATTTTCCACACACACTAAAATGTATCAAATAAAATGAGTATGTTAACTATGATAAATACTACTCAGCTAAAACTATTAATTAAACTTATCTGTTTTTTTAATCCTATTAGGACCATTTGAAAAGGATAATCTCATGTGATCACTATGGATAATGAAAAGTATCATAACTATGTAGGGAACGATTGACATTACATCAACTATATAATTAGTAATATCTTTTTTGGTTCTAGATCCACCAACAATTTTATATCCAAATAATTTTTTATGGATATCATAATAATAAATTAATGTGACACTCTATGAAATTATGATATATTTTTATTTTAAATAAATATATTCAATTTTCATAATTTTTTATATATGAAACCCTATTTTTAATATAATCATTAAATAGTATATCATTATTTCACAGCCTTTAAATTAAAGGGTATATATATTAGTAATTAAAATATAAAAACAAATGTGTTACATTCCTATAAAATAAATTCAATATATATATATATATATTAATGACCACTAAAATAAGAATCATTTCAATGAAAATGTAATATTTTCTGGATAATTATACTTTTCTTAATGGAATATCACTCCGATTTGTTCTCATATATATAAAAAAATTAATTCCAATTATAGAAAATATATTTTAAAAAATTGATTTTATACGTCAAATCATGATATAAAAAAACAATATGTGTGATTTATTTATAATTTTATGAAAATAGAAACTTCTCTATGAATATTAAAAAATATATGTTTTAGTAAAAATAACATTTTAATTCAAATCATTTAAAATAATAATTTGTTAATGTGATTTTAGTAGATAAATTCGTTAAATTCTGTTAGAAATATTTCAATTTATGCAATTAAAATCAATTATATATACAATTTTTATATAAAAACATATTAAACATTGGTAAAATAGTTCCATTAGAAAACTATTTTTCATCACAACTCTTATTTTCATTTTATATTATATTCATATACTTTTATGGTTTATTATTAAACTACAAGACATGAAAAGAAACTAACATAGTCATCAGAAGGATTATTATTTATATCTATGTTTGAAAATGTTAATTATTACACAAATCAATTAAACATAATCATAGTCAATCTAGAGTAATATGGTGGATAATAATAAAATTATTCAACCACAGAATAATTATTATAAAACATTCAAAGAATGAATAATCATTAAAAAAATAAATTTTAAACCCCTTGTAACAAAATTATAATAATCATTTTATTTTGATGAAAAATATAAATAAAATATGAATTTAATAACAAATGTTTTTGATGAAAATAAACATTTCAAATTTAAAATAACAATTGAAATATTAAAATTTCAAAAAATTTATCGAAAATATGTTTTATTTAAAATATATTTTAAAAAATATAAGATATTTTTTAAACTATTTTTTTCTCAGTATAGATGATATGTGTGTTCATTCCACACATGATAAAACATCGATTCGATTCATAATTTTTGTAAAAGATAAGAAGTTATTACTTGGAAAATGACATGAAAATATATTTAAATGTATTTTTTCAAATGTCAAAAATTGTTAGAACATTATTTAAAAAATAATTTCATGGATGATAACATTATTTTTAATTTATTTTTATAAAACATTGTTTTTCATATTAAAAATATTATTGGCATTGGATAAAAATGAGGTCATATTCTTTTTAAACCATTTTATAAATCATGTTTAGTACCAAATAGTGGGAAAATTATAATATTACATTATAGTACCATTAAATGAATTATTGTATGAATAATAATTTTTTAAATATATGAATAGAAACTAATTCCCCAAATGGAACTTAATCATATAAAATACTATATGATGATGATACTATTAAAGAATCTCTTACCACATTGGTAACATCTAAATCATATTCCTTATAAAAGAAATAATAATAATAAATTATAATCACTATTATGAGATATATATTAATACCCTAAAATATAAAATTACTATTATATAAAAAGGAAAATATAATTGAGTGGAGAATGTGTCATCTATTCCATTGAAGTAAAATTGAGACGAAAAACACTTACCTTAGGGGTGATGTTGGTCGTATGTGTCTAAAACATGTATATAATAAATAATTTCTTCGTATTCATTTATGTTTTAGTTCAATATTTTTCACAATATAATTTGATAATGATTACATCAATATAAGAATGATAACCATTATATAATTATCATACATATTAATTATATATGTATTATTTTTAATCTATTAATTTTATAGATAGAAAATTGATTCCACCGTTTATGGAGACGATAGGCCACACATAAGAATAATCATTGTTTGCATTTTTAATGTTGGAAAGAATTAGTGGAAAATGAAAATGAATTAATATTTAAAAAATAATTACTATGTCAAATTTAGAATGTAAATATATAAAATATGTCTTTATTACAATGAATAAAAAATGGGAAGCAGTTTATGTCGTTTTGAGGATGAGGTAGTCCACATGTATACACGAGAAACATAAATTACTAATAAAAGGATTAAACAGTAAGAAGACATATGTTGTGATGTATTTAATTATGTTTATATAGATAATAAATATTACATATATTAATTAAAATTAACCTTAAAACTCTTCAGGTAATGATTACGTGAAAAAATATATGACATTGCTCTATGAGGCGGTAGTCCACCACACACACAAGAAACACAATTATATACCCCGTGGAATGGAAAGTATGAATTTATATGAGATTATATAATGAAAGATGTATAATAACAAAATAAAACTCATATATTAATTTTAAATCCATCATTATAGCCATCATTTAAATGTTATGATGGAAAACAACGCACACTGATTTTAGATGTGGTAGTCCACCATACACAAGATCAATGATTTCATCTACCATTTTATGGAAGGGGATATTTCTATAGGTTATGAAACAGGTATTATAAAAAGTAAGTATAAATTATATTTTCGTTTTATTATTTAATGAAATATGGATACATATATTTATATTTTTAATACAAAATAAAACTAATACACCCATTTCATAAATTTAACACTTCATTAGAGAGCCTCCTTATGAAAAAACATAATTCCTTCTAAAGAAGGATTAATAATAAAAATAATTACATTAGGATTTGGGAACAATATTATGGATCCAATTTGGGTAGGTCTTTTCTGATCTAGTGGGTTTTTTATGTGAGGAAAATATAGGATAGTTGGCGGCCTTTTATATGAGAGGGAGAGCATACACAACAAATTTTTGAATAGTTAAATAGATACCAATGTTTGTATCATTTAAAAATATTGAAAACATTTTTATTCATGAAAAAGATATACTATATGGTAAAAATATTTATATAATATGTTTTGGAGATGTATTTGATCATTTAATACCCTTATCATCTTAATTTTACACCCACGATAGACCACTGTTTTCATTAACTAAAGCTTGATTTTTTTTTCACTTATAATTACAGTATACTATTAATTAAAATACATTAAATAATAAAAAGTATACTAATTCCAAAAATTTGATAATTTTTTCACAACATCACCTTTGATAATTGGAATGATTATTTTTAAAATTAAATCACAAACATAACGAAAAAAATGGCTTTCAAAATAGGTAATTATCATATGTATAAATTTTTTTTTAAAAAAATTAAATATTAAATTTATCCCACTTTATTAAATTTGATAATTAACAATATATTTGAAATAATTTTACCTTAATACCAATTTGAAATATTTTTCAATTTTTTATAATTTAATCAATAATTATATTAAACAGAAGTATAAGTATTTTCCAATATATAGAAAAAACTAATTCATAAACTTATCAACAACTAACCAAAATATAATTTTACAATGAAATTTCAAAAATTAATATTATTTTGAAAATAAAATATTTCTAAAAGTGATTAAAATTTATTTTAAATAATATGTGGAATATCATGATTAAATCTCCATTTAAAAAAAATAAATTTTTTCAGAAAATATATCTTTTTTATTCTATTGGTTTTTATATAATTTATTATATCTAAATATTAATTTAATTTATTTTATGTATGTTAAAACTAAATAAATTTTATTATTAATTATTACTATTCATACCTATAAATATATATTTTTAATATTATTATTATTTAATTTATAATATTTTAATAATGTATAGTTATTCTTTTAATCCAGGTGTTACATGGTTCACATTCTATCAAATGAATGAAAATTTTATAAAAATAATTATTTAATAATTTAATGGGTTTATTAAATATTTTAAAAAATTAAGATTTATCTTATAAATTATCACATCTGATGTTATTATTTTAAAATATAGGGTTGTTACATTTCTCACATATAAGTAAATTGTGTCCTCTCCATTTAATCTTGATATTGTTAATCTGAAATTTGAATATGGACAAAACATCTCTTGAAATCCCACATCATATGAAGGTTTAAAAAATCTTGTTAATTAAAGATAATAGGTTGTATAAAGGACATCTATAATAATCTGGTAAATATTTTTCCATATAGGAGAACATAAGTGTATTATGATGATATGATAAATTTATAAATGATTATATAATTATGGTGAGTTATATAGATAATTTTTCAATACAAAGTGGGTGATCCATAGAAGGATAATGACTATAAAACTATACATTATAAAATAGTGATAAAAACGATCAGTTCATTAAAAATAAATCTATTTGGAAAAGAATTTTATTTTATGATCACTATAGAAGAGTTCAAAAAAATATAAAAAATTTGGAAATATTCTTGATATAATTCTATTTATTAATAATGATTTCATGATTTTATTGCTCGTTAATCAATTTCCATCGAAACTCTAACTCAATGAAACGAATACCCAAAAATGAATTTATTATTCATGTAGTAATAAAATTAACTTTTATCAAATCATAAGATCCAGATAGGAGTAATAAGGTTTTCCTCCATTCATTAGATACACCAGAATAATTATAAATATTTATTGAATTACACAAGCTGTGTTCCTTTATCCATTCCATAAATAGATGACCTATTGAATAATTAACAATATTTCATTCCAAATTTAGAAGAAATGATTGTAAATCAACATTATATTCTCAACACAATATAATGATTCAATTAATTTCATATTCCAAGGATATGAATACCATGGTCACTGCCATATAGGAATTAAAATATGTTTTCTTTTCATAATTAAATCATAGTATTGAAAATTATATTCCACAAATTAGAATATGCAGTGTACTCTATGAATGATAACATAGACAAACAAATCAATAAATTTTTCTATAAATAATAATATCCCATATAAATAACATTATTATTATAATACCATTATTGAAAAAAATTTAATGTTTAACACCCTCAATCCTGTATTTTTCATAACGATAATCACACCACCGATTCACATTTCTAAATCATTGGAACAATTCAACACATTCTGTCCAATCCATAATGAAAAATTAATTCAGTAAATTCATTATACATTTATCAATTATAGTAACTATATATTCATTGAATAAATGTAAGAACCGAGGGTTTTATAGAATATTTTTTAGAAAAATTCATGAATTGATAAATAATTATAGAAATAAATAATTTATTATAATGTTGGTTGTTTAAAATTTTAATTATCAAATTATAAAATTTTAATTTCAAAAAAAAGTTAATTTTTAAATTATTCAGGTTGAAGTTATATTGGTATGAATAATCTAGAAATTTAATAAAATTTGTAATTTTATGGGAATAATAATAATAATTTTTTTTAAAATATTGTATATCTTATGAAGTCGAAAAGAAATAATTGCAATATATAAATAATTATATTTAGTTATTATTTAAATAATGATATTGTAATAGTGATATTGAATATAAAAAACTTAGAACAATAAAATTATATTATATTCTTGAAATATTGAAAAATTATTGTTAGTAATGATGCAGTGCAAGCACAACACTGGGAATGAACAATATGGATCATTATAAATAATAATTGAGTGAAAATTTTTATTTTCAGTCCCCTATTATTAATTATTATGTAACTTTTATGATTTTTATTTTAATATATAGATTTATTAGTATATAATAGTAATTTTATCGAAATTATGATGTCATAATTCTATATGGTATGAAAAGAAAAAATAAAAAATTAATTAAGATATCTAGATATGTATATTAGTAATTATACGTAACGAAAAAATATAAAATTTTATTTTGATCATAATTTATTTATTTTTATTATAGTTATTTAATTTTATGTCTTATATATGAAATAATTAACATTAATTCTTTTGTCATGCTAATGCAACACATGTACGAGAAGGAGAAAAATAACTATTTTTCTCATTTAAATTATATGAATTATTAAATGTACAATATTTTGGATACATAATTTTTTATATGAAATTTAAGAAATTAATATCATTTTTTTACAATTGTAACATTTTAGACCTCAAGAATCATATTTATACTTTTATTATATTTTATTCAAAATTCTGTAAATGTGTTAACACTAAAAACATCTATTTATAAAACATTTTAATTTATCATTTTCCAGAATTATTCATTATAAATAAATAGTGTATCAAAGGATAATAATGTTTTATATTTCAAGGATTTTTAGTTTTAAATGTTAGAGAATAAAAAACTTGAATAATGGATTGCACAATAATTATATAGTAATTCTTTAATTAATAAACAAATCAAATTAATGATATTAAAAAATGTAATTTTTTTATTTTAAAATAATTATTGTTTTCCCTAGATGAATATGCTTTTTTATAATAAAATAAACAAATTATTTAAATTCTAAATTTTACTATTTTTATAATGTATTATATTTTTACAGAGTTTAATTTGAAAATTTGTTTTTCATGAATAAAATTTTTCAAAAAATTATTTGAAAAATAACAAGAGTCTCTAACAAGTCCAAAATGGTTGATATTGTTCTAAATATATAATAATGTTTGTTTTTTATTCCTTTTTGGATTTCTAAAACACTAATATATAATTATTTATTTTAATAGTTAGAGTAAATACTAAGTTACCCATTAACACAATTATAAAAAGGGACTCCTTCCTTCAAAACAATCATAACAATAAGCCTTATTGTTATGAAAAATTCTTCCAAAATCACATATCCTCAACCGTTAAAACATTATTGTTCATCAATTATTATATAAAGACCACTCTATGTGCCTTAATAATAATTTTAACAAGAATTTATCAATACGTAATTTTTTTTTCATTTTTCAATTGAGTTATAACATATAACTTATCATAAAACTACTAAAAATTTCATGGTAGTATTAGTATCACATATATATTTGAATTTTATTATGATTTATGTGTAATAAAAACACTCATCTTCTCCATTTATTCTTACAATATGAAATCATAATTTGGGGTGAATCTATTTGCCTCTTTTGTGGACCATGGTTTTCATTTACGGAAATTAACGAATTTTTGATAAAACATGTAATCATATAAAATGACCTATATATATATGTTATAACTTATGTATTAATATTTTCTTTTTTCCAAATAGGATAATAAAAAACCAACCTTGGAGACCATGGAAATAAAGCACCCGAAAAAATTGAAATAACAAAATATGTTTAATAATTTGGTAAATAATGCTATATGAAGATCATCTATGGTATTATAAAAATAGCAGCAGTTCTATGTTATATTAAAAACTATAGTCAAACCATTATATAGGATATTCTAACACATTTGATGGAATTCAAACATGAGGTAAGGGACATTCCTTTTAAAATTATTTTAAATGTATCATTGATACAATTAAATAATATTGTTAATTTAATTATATACAACAAGAAGTGATTCTCAAATATCATGAAATTTTAATTATTTATTGTTTTATTTATATGGTTTCACTATTATTTTTAAATAATATTAAATCATTATTTTGTGTTTATTTATTATTTTTTATAAATTATTTTTACACAAAAGGTGAATAATGATATCTGAATGTTTTTTTCTTATTGGTTTATGCGAGATACCAAAGGTTTTATAGATGATATGTTCCTTTTAAATTTTTTTTTTCGGGTTGATTATATTATAACTCAATATAATATGTATTGATCCCCATAATAGCTCAAGATATGTTGGGGTGATCTCATTATTGCTCAAGATTTTATGTGAGATCCCCATTATAACACTCTAATGCATTGGAGTTGGAAGTCTTCCAAATGTTATTCCATTTATAAGGTTTAATTTATTATTTATATGGTAAACCTATCCTAATAAAAATTCATTATATTTAAATGCATGCTAATTATTTTTTTATGAAAAGGGTTTACATTTTTTTAATATTTCACTTGACTAATGATTTCATTCTTTATATCCCTTTCTAGGATTTTTAGATCTCATCCTAAGATTTAAAAAAAATTCACAGGTATTAAGGATGGGTAAGAGAAAGAATGAAGTCATACTAAATTCTGAGAAAAATTTTCAAGGAGATAAATTTTCATTTTTTTATTTCTGATAAAATGGATACTATTTGGTAGTGTCCATTTTTTATGAATGTGGATTGTTTTATATTTATTATCCAATAATTATCTAAAATTATAAACCAGGAAATATCCTTAGTGTGAAAGATATTATGTTATAGACTAAAATTGAAGATTATTTAATTTTTTAAGGATGGGTCATTATATATGGATTCAAATAATGCCTTAGATAACTTTAGGAGATATGATTATGTTAATATAGTATTGTAAATAAAATTTACATTATGTTAATTTTTAATTGTATATATTTAATGATTACCATGTTACTTATAATATGATATGTATTTTTATAATGGTTTTCAATAGAAAAATAGGGAATCTAATGCAATATTCCATTGAGAGAATGATTTCTTTCAGAATAAACAATATGTAATGGTGGGAATTTGAAATGTTTAGTTTATGATAATAATGGCTCATTTAAATAAATAATTAAATGATGTTGGTATCCATCCTAGAGAGAAACATGATTTACCATGACGAAAAATGTCATTTTTATAGTATTAAATGAGGCAATATCCTCTAACTATCCATGGAATTGTATATCCACTAATAGCAGAGAGATAGATCAATTCAATAGAAATGATATTTTATGTCATGGGATGATTGTAATACTAAATTTAATAGTATACATTCATCATTTTAAAGGTGAAGTTGATCAATGGAGGTATCTCGTTACAAATACCAAGAAATTTTGATCTTCATACTCTAGAATAGGATGATTTTAAGAGTATTTTGTGGAAAAATATTTTTCAAAGACAATTCAACTCAGAATGGTGAAATAATTGATGGATATTAGGGAAAAAATATGATGATTCTTTGGCTTTATATGAAACCTATTTTATGAGAATGGATAGAAACATACCGGATTTTACTCTTGACTTTTATATTACTATTATTGGATTTTACAGTTATTTGAAAACAATTCGAAGAAGATATTTGGAATAAAGATGGTTTTAAAGCTATGATTTATTTCTAATTTTTCTAAAAAAAATAATAGACTTTTATGACATGTATAAAGCTCCTGATTAAATGAATAAGAATTAGTTAGGTTGGTTTGCATTAGGGAAGAATTCATCAATCAAATATATATATATGAAAATCAATTTTCATTCTTGTGAAAATTCTTGTAAAAAAGAATCCTAGAAAGGAGAACCACATGGTGATGTGATGGGATAGATGGAGCCATTAGGTAATAATTCCTATAACATATTTTTCCACACAAAACTATGTCCATAGTAAATTTAACCACATCACCATGTGGTTCTCCTTTATTGTTTTTAAAAAAATAAAGTTTTTTCAATGAATATATTAATTGATTATTGTGTTGCAATTAAAATCACTATTAAAAATTTATACCCTTTACGTCATATCGATGATTGTTTTGAATAGATCCTGGGAGAAATGAATTTCTCAAACATTGAAATGATTCATCGGTACCATTAATTGAGA
Source organism: Viscum album (assembly GCA_963277665.1). Taxonomy (NCBI): domain Eukaryota; kingdom Viridiplantae; phylum Streptophyta; class Magnoliopsida; order Santalales; family Viscaceae; genus Viscum; species Viscum album. Next base: position 2,100,798,920 of record OY728128.1, on the reverse strand, counting down.
GTAATGGAATAAGAACATTTGATGATTGTATTCCCTACTAGATATTGGTACAATGAATGTGTTGTTATGTCATTTGAATAGACTAACACACCTTCTGTATTCATGCATATTTTTAACAGAATAATTCTTTAATTCTTGTTTAAGTTTATTTTTTTTATTGATGACATTCTTGTATATTCAAAATGCAATTGAGATCAGTATGGACATCTAAAGTTTTTTTTAATCAAAAAATAAATAAATTGTATGTAAAATTAAGAATTTTTGAATTTTTGATGAAACTAATTTCGTTCTTTGGTTACATTGATTATAAATATGGAAGAAATGGTGAACCTACTAAGATAGAAGTTGTTAAAAAATATATATGACCTGTAAATATAATTAATAATAATAGTTTTCTTAAATTAGACATGTATTACTATAGTTATATTGAAAATATTTCATTGTTATATTCCCCCACTGACTAATTTATCTAAAAAAGGAGTCAAATTAAACCAGTCAAAAATATGTGGTGGTTTTTTTAATTGATATTATGATTGTTGAATGATCCAATTTTTAAAGTACCTTGAATATGTCGTGAATTTTTCATCTACATTGATACGTTTTTATGGGGCTTTGGTTTGTTAAAATGCAGAATGGTCATGTAAAGGCTTTTACTTCACGTTAGCTGAAACCTCATGAATTAAGTTACCCTACATATGATCTAGAACTATCTGTAGTTAATTTTTAATTAATATTTTTATTCATCATTAAAATGGAGAATTTTTTCTAATATTTAATGACCATAAATGTTTTATGAATATATTTAAACATGATTAATTGAATACGAGTCATAGAAGACAGAAATAACTAATCAAAGATTATTATTGCATGATACATTACAATCTTATGAAATAAAATAAATTTTTTGATACATTCAGTCATAAAAATAATTATATATTAACTATTATATGTTTGGAACATGGCCATAGGTTTAATAATTTGACAAAAATTGTCTTGGTAATTTTATGTGGATGAAATTCAACTAATTTGCTTCATTTTTCAGTGTAATCATCTCTATCAGATAGAATTATGAATGTGCACAAGGAATACTATGATTTTAAGTAAATTGTATATATAGTAAAGAATAGTAACTTAACTAAATTTATTTTTTATAATTATTTTATTCACAGGATTCGGAAGAGATAATTTGGTTAATGTGTTTATTAGATAAAGAAATAATTGTTATGTTTATCTCATACTTCATGGTTTTCAATTCATCATATCTGTTCAATAATGTAAATAGGACTTTGAGAGTATTATTATTGGTATGGAATGAAAATATATTATTCTTATTTTACCATGAAATATATGCCATGAAAATTGGATAAATCATAGGGTTAGTTAGTAAAGGGGACACAACTTCCTTTTCCATTTCAAGAGTGGAAATGGTAACATATATCAATGAACATTATGGTGGTACAACTTAAGAAATATTGGTAGAAAATGCATTCATGGTGATTGTTGATCATTTGACTAAATCTTCTCATTTACATCATATTTGAGATACTACTTCTCTAGATCACATTAATTAAATAAACCTCAAAGAAATATTTGGATTCTTATAGTTACTCTTTCCATTGTATCAGAATCTGATCCCTGGTTCAATTATAACTTTTGGAAATTCCATCAAAATTTATTCTGAACCGAATTAAATATCAGAAAAAGATGACAACCTCAATCAGAAGGGGAAGTTACAACAAACAATTTCGACATTGGAGGATCTTTTTGTAGAATTTTCATTGGTTTACTATGGAATTTGGGATCAACATCTTTCATTAGTGGAGTTTTATATGAATAATAGATGTTATTCTAGTATTAAGATGGAAGATTTTTTATTAATTATATGGGAATCAGTGCCGAAGTCCATAATTTTTGTATGATTTTAGGGAAAAGAGTCAGGTTGGACCAAAATTGTTAGAGTAAGTGCCATATAATTTTTAGTCGATTTAGTGAAACATGAGGATATCTTAGATCAAGTAGAAATGTTATGTAGATAATAGAAGGAATTGCATTTCTTTTAATGAAGGTGGTCATTTCATTATCATATATTCTCTATGTAAACGTCTTATGTGTTTTTAAGAATGTAATATTATGTCCATGGTTCATTAGTCCTAATAAAAATTAGGAAAACGTGGGAAGAGTGGCCTATCATGTGCCTATACCACCATGATTATATCAGGTAGTTAATTTTATTTCATGATTTGATGTTAAGAATGAATGTTATGAATCCATATCATTTTTTTCTTCACATTGTTCATTTGGAAAAGAACCATTCTTATGAATAGAAAATAGTTCATATTCTTGATCAATAATCGATGTTTTTTGGAATAATGTAATTTACCAGGTTTTATTTTTGTAGAGAAAGCATATGGTAGAAGAAGACACATGAGAATCTCAAAATGATATGAGGGAAATGTATTCTCAATTTTTTATAGGTAAATAATATTTTTTAGGAAAAAATTTCAATATAATGGGGGTATAATTTAACAACAAAGGTATTTATAGATTGATATGTTTTTTAAAATTCGGGAATTAAATTGTAATTCAAAAAATAAATCAATTATTATATTTTTATATATTTAAAATAATATTTTCAAAATTATATAATTTTAATTTCACCAAATTAATTTCATTTTTGATTATATAATATTAATATAATTTTGGTGAAAATTTTGTATAATTATCTAAAGAAGATTAATTTTTAGTGAATAGTAAAAAATACATTTTCTTCAAAATATGTAATTTTTTATGACATCCTTAAGACATAATTGCATTATAAAATTTATTAAATTTTATTTAATAATTAGATAATGAAAAATTAGAGTTATATTATATATAAATAATGTAAAATGTAAAAATTATATTCTATTGAAGAAATGTATGATAATTACTATCAATTCTTACACAACATATGAAATTACATATTTACTTGTTTATAAAAAGTAATTGATTTCCAACAATTATTTTCTTGAATTATTTATTATTATTTATATGTTATTGATTTTTTTTTATATTCATTTATAATTCAATAGATAAAAAATTAACATTATCCAAATGTTTAAAAAATAATTGTTTACGGAAAGAAAATAAAAATTAATAAATTTAAGAAGTTGTCCTGACAAATTTATTAGTAATGAAAGTAATAAAAAAATATAGAATATTATTTATTATCATAAATTATTTTATTTTATTATAGTATTTTATTTTTAATTTTAATAGATATAATAATTTACATTAATAAATATGTAATGCTAATTCAGTTTATGGAAAAAAAATATTAAAAATGAATAAATTGTTTTTAATTAAAATTATAAGAACCATTAAATGACCTATATTTTGGATAAATTATCTCATTAATTAATTTTTCGACCGTTATCTCATTTTCATTTGAATTTTTGACATTTTGTACCCAAAAAAATCATATTGACACTAATAAATTAATTTATTCAAATCTAAGTCATGTTTTTCAAACTATATATATTACATTGTGTAAAATTTTTAATTTATCTTTTTGAACACTTTTTTTAATAAAAAAAATATTTTTTAAAAATATAATAAAATAATATTTTTCATGGAATTTTATTTTAAATATTTAGAGAATAAATATATAACCTAATGTATTTGAAAATAATAATCTAGTAATTATTAATAAATGCATAAAAAAATTATTATATTAAAAAAACAATGTAAATTATAATTTATTTTTTTAAAGATAATTAATATTTTTACAAAGATTAATATGATTAATATAAGATATAATAATACAATATAATTCTAAATTGATAATTTTTTATGTTAATAATGTATTAATTGGGAATTGTGTCTTATTTAAAAATTATTTTTCCTAAATAAACTATTTTATAAAATTATTTTCAAAATAACAACATTATATAATAAATTTAAATATGATGAAATTGGGACTAAAAATTAATCACCAGTAGTTTTGGGAATTTTCGAAAGGCATAAACCCTATAATATATTTAATATATTTTATTAATATTTGTAAATCATAAGTTACCTCTCACCACAATAATAAAATAGCTCACCTTCCATCAAGACATTCATAAAAATAAGCCTTTTTTCTTCCAAAATATTCCAAATTTTCATTTCCTCATCCACTACAACATTATTGAACTTCTCGTCTCACAAAAATAGAACATTGAAAATCCTTACGAAGGATCTAAATGAGAATTTTTCACGAGGTAAATTACTTATATTTTTTATATTTATTATTCACTTATACCTTCTCCCCATCCTTTATTTAATGTTACATGAAAACTAGAGTATGAAATATATAATATAATTGCATCATGTCTAGGGGATATGAATCATATTATATATAATCATATCCTTTTATATCTTATCCCAACCTCATATTTTACTATGTTTTTATTATGTTTCAAAATGAGTTTTCAAGGTTTTTATTCATGATATGTTCTGTGGACATTATTTTTTCTGGGTTTAGGCCATTATATTTTATGATATTATGGGTTTATTCCAATTATGGCTCAATATATATCGAATTATTCCCATTTTAGACAAAATATGGTGGGTGAGTGCCATTATTTCTCTCTCATTCATTGGGTACTCCAGTGTTGGAAGTCGACCGAAATGTTATTCCATTTGTAAAAGTTAATTTATGATTCATATGGTAAATATGAACCTATGAAATTTAATTATATTTCTATTCATGATAATAATTATTTTAATAAAAGGTTTTTAATAGTTTTTTTACTAGACAAATGATTTCTTTCTTTATATCCCTTACATAGTTTTTTGGTTCTCATCCCATGATTTTAATATATTTTTCAGGAGTAATAAGGATTTATAATATAATGAAAATGACATGATGTATATGATGAATAATTTCCAAAACATATTTTTTTATAATTAATGGTTTCTATTTTAGAGGAAATGGATACTATTTTTTTAGAATTCCTTTTCTATGAATTTGGAATGTTATTTATATATTATATCCAAATTCCATAAAGCATTACACATGAAAAAATAATTAATAGGAATGAAATAATTTCCTTGAGTAAATTTCAAGATTATTTAATTTATTAATGATGTTTCTTTATTGATGACACTTTTATAACGTAATTATGGTGTCCAAATACAAAATAAATTTAGTCTTTCTACAACATCCATTGTAATTGAATAAGCCTAACATTTAACCCCTTAGCATCTAATGTGGTATATTTCTTTGGTGCATGGAGAAATCATTTGAATATTTTCCTCATATAATAATAATTGAGAAACTAATCATAAAATATATATTTAACAACTTTTCTTCCATTCCCCATATGGAAGTTTTCTCAAGAGATAAATAAACCACTGATTAACTTAATTAATGTACTATGGCGATCTCCCTGCCTTAATCCCATGCATAAAAATGCATTCTTCCCTTCTTCACATTATATATTTTCCCCTTCAATCATGATCCTCTATTTATTCAATTAAACTACATTATACATACTGATTTAGTTCTATTAATATAAAAATAATTATAATTTGTCTTTTTATAATGATAATGTTTATGATACATTTCCCCTTCATGATATTGTCATAATATCTTCATTGAAATCGTCATTCTTCACTATTAGACTACATGAATTGATACAGTTCAAATTACTTCTTCTATCTTCCATTTTAAAACATTGAAATATAGTTAATCAGATCATAAAATTATGTATAATATTGAACAATCACATAATTAATGATATAATTAACATAAATTAAAAAAATTCATGATTAATCTCATAATCATAAACATTCTTTCCTTAATAAAAAATACAAATCAAAAAAATATTTTCAAATATTTTATATTTTTTTGTAATGAAAATGTAATTTATTAAAGGAATACCCCCTGGGAGTTTCAATGTGGGTAAAAAATAAGGTACATTTTATTGTATAGTTTCATATCATGTATGGAGTTTCTTTTTGATATTTTTACCTCAAGGGAGATCTTTAACAAAAACATAACCACATTTATTATCAAGATATTGATGTCTTTCTAGGAAACCAAATAATATATACCTTATGAAAACACTATGATTTCATATATTTTAGTCACCAATTCTTATCATAAGAATGATAATCCTAATCATTTTTTTCATAAATAAAATTCACATGATTTCTACTAAACATCCTCTAATACAAACTTTGAAAACCATGAACTTATTATGAAAATGTATATAGGAAATTTATTATTCTTGAAATTGATATAGTGTATTCCATCATGAGGAACCAAATATATTTGTATTCTTGGAAATGTAGTGACAAAATTTAATTTTAAATACATTTGAATACATTTGATATGAAAATTTATTTTATATGAGAACTAAACTATTTAGCTTTGTATATCCATACATATCAATCCATAAATATTCCTTGTATCCCTTGTAAAATAAAAAATAAAAAAATGTAAGATCATATTATTTGTAAGGTTAAGTGTAATGAGTAAGATTCAAATAATTTATAAGAATAATTAGTTTGGAATAGAAAATAGTTGAATCATATTTAATATAAACAATAACATTTTTAGTATATGTTAGGAATAAATGAATATCAAATTAATCAATATCAATAATCACATGATCCTAAAGACTATATAATGATATTATTACTAATTAAATATTCACATGGTACTAAACATAAGATCTCATATTAAGTGAATTACTAATTTCAGACATATGAAACATACTCTCCAGACCTTTCATAGTATAATTTATTTATGTTGTTATAAAACCATTAGATTTGGGAAATGGATTTATCTCATAATACATATCGATACATCAAGTTGTTATTTATTATCAGTATCCTGCCCTAACATACTATGGGAAAAGAATCAATATTAAAAATGTGGTGAAATAGAATATAATTTATCAATTTTATTGAAAAACTAACATAATTATTGTTAATAATTATACAAATCAATATAACATAATTATAATTCTTCCTACATAATATGGTGATTGATAATAAAATATTACATCCTCAGTCAAACTAACCAAAATCTATCCAAATTATCAATAAGGATAATAAAAATAATAAACACCAAACATGGGTCATATCAATTAAAAATGGTTGAATTAATTTAATAATAGATATAACATATGATATTCATTTAATTTTTTTGAGGAAAATAACCATTTCAATTGGAATATTTCTTGAAGATAACTAAATTTATAGAAAATATTTTAAAAATTAATTTCATTGAAATTAACCATTAAATAATATAATTTATGATTTAAAACATTTATTATTGATAAATGAATTCTATTTCATTCATTTCATACATGTTAATTAAATTATTATATTCCCATATCTCTAAATTCCAAATGAGAGTTATTTGGAAAATGACATGAAGATTCATTTAATTTATTTTCAAAAAATAATTAAACTAGAATGTAAATCATTAATAAATAATTTTATTAATATTAAAAACATTTGTGATATTATACTTATGAAGCATTTTTTGTATAAAATTGTTTTCCGTCTGAAGAGATAAATGAATTCAAATTTTAATAAGGTTATTTTACAAAAAATTTCAAGTTATAAAGAGTTGAAAATTGGAAATTTTACATGAAATTCCATGAATAAACATGTGGGATGAAGTTATATTTATTTTTGGATATTAATACTAAATAATTCCAATAAAGGATACCTACACATAAAAAATAATTAATAATGATTGGATTTTGAAATTAACCCTTAACACATTGGTAACTTCGGATTTTTAGTCCCTATACAAATATAATCATAGAATGAAAATTTTTTAAACCTGAATATATATATATATATAATAATTAGTTATAAAATATAGAAAATTTATTTAGATACACAAAATAAAATAAATAATTGGATAATATGGAATATAAATCATAGAAGTAGATGTTAGATAACAGAAAACTAACATATGGTTTAACATCATTAATTTTTTTATGTACCTTATGTATAATATATATGGGTTTAAAATCATATATTAAATAATCATATTCATATATCTCATACCTTATATCATTTACTTGTAGTATCTTATGAAATGTATATTATCCCTTTTTTATTAAAATTAATATTTCGGGGGATAATTTACTCTATTTTTGTATAAGTTTTCATTTGATATTATTAGCTCCATTTAATTTGATAATTTTTAAATAAACTATATAATGATGAAATAAATTAACAAAAAATATTAAAAATATATGTTTTTATATTAATTTATTAATTTCAAAGATAGAAAACTGATTACCTTATTCATGGAGATTTTAGGTTTTACGAACCCATGAATGTTATTTCCATTTTTCATGATGGATGAAGGAACAAAAACAAGTATTAATTAATCATTATTTAATAATTCATATTATATATTTATAATTCATATTAATCAAATAAAACCCACCTAACATTCATGTTATATAGGATGAAAGAAAATTAACATCACAATATTGAGGTGGTGGTCCACATGTACGCATTAGAGAGAATGTTGATTTTTGACAGATTATAAGGAAAGATGTTATATGTGATTAAAAAATTTTATTATTACTTTTATATCATAAATATATCATATATGTGTTATATTATACATTAGAACCTTTTATTTAATGATTATACAAAAAAACAGACCATGTCATTTCGTTAGATTATAATCTGATAGAAACACTAGTGTCATTATTGTATCCTTCATAGAATTGAATGTATAAAAGTATATATTGTATAAAAATTACATAAGTATAATAATATCCTAAAAATAATATACAAATTATAAATAAAAAATTTATTCCATCATTTGAATGTAGTGATGGAAAAGAAATTACATTGGTCGGTTAGATGGTAGTTTTCTATACACGGGATCGATGGTTTTGTTTCACATTTTATGGATGTGAAAATTGATTTGGGTTATTCCTTTAAAAAACTAAAATATCATTATGTGGGTGAGCATTATGTAATTATATTATCACATATAAAGAAATGCTGAATGAGGTGAAAAGATAAATAAAATAGATATGATCATTTTTTATTTTTTCCACACCATCATTAAACCTCATAAGATTTATAACTAAAGACCTAATAAAAGGAAATCATAAAAAAATCAACCCCTCTACTATGTTTTTATGTTGGGTACAACCAATGAATTATCTAGATGATAAAGTGATGAATTTTTTTTATCATGAGTAAATCATTAAAATATTTAATTATAGAACCGTAAATTTGATAGGGTCTTCATATTTCCATCCAATGGGTATTATTCAGATTTTAGGTCCCTTTTAACCATTATATTTATTTTTTTTAACATTTTTAAAACCATTTTCACCATAACATGGAAAAGTAAATTTTAATTTTGTTTATTATTAATTAAGGAATAAAATAATGTTGGGATTATTATATAATATAATTTATTATATTTCAAAAAATGGAATCCATTTTTCTATATTCAACCAAGATAACTTCTTTAACATAATTTAAAATTAATCTACACACATGATAGAAGAGAATATTCCAAATGATAAAATTAACATATGTATAGAGTTTTATAATATAACATTTCAGTATGAAATGGATAATAATGTACTAAATTTTTAAAATGTAATATAATTTAGATGATTTTACTATAAATATATTAAAATATTAATTAAAATTTTAAAATATATATATTAAAAGGAGATTTTCATTAAAAATATATATATTTTTCTGTTCCCAATACAATTATCATTACCAAAAATTCTCCAAAATATCAACCAATGACAATTTTTACATTTAGATTTCACAAATAAAATTCATTATTTCAAAAATATTTCTCAAATTAGTAAAAACATTTTCTTATACATTGATTATAAATCATGAATAACCACTCATCTCAATAATACAGTTCTTAAGAAAACAATTATTTTTCATTTCGGTGGTTTTTATTTTATTTATAATCAATTGATTACCTGTAAATATATTGTATAAGTTTGTAAACAATCAAATTTTTTATAATTTCGTAGCTAAAAATTATACCCTAAAACATTACATCATTATTATAATGGTCATATTTAAAAAATAATATTTTAGTATAATATATCATGTCACCATATAGCTTATTTCACGTGCATAACATTCTCTCGAATAGATTGAATTTATTTAAAAATGAAAATATCACAAAGTATTTGGGTGTCACATCATCATCTAAATATGTAGCATTGATTCATATACTCTATAAAATATTATTTTTTATGTTTTAAAATCATGATTTGTTCGATGGACGTATGTTTTATTCCACTTAAAATTTTATAATATATATTTTCTATACAGTGGACTTCATCCCCACGAATTGATGTGATTATTTTTCAAAATATGATTTACATTGATCATATTAAAACAAATTTAATAAATATTATATATATATATATAAGATATTGATTTAATTTGAAAATTTTTTATATAACTTGTTTCCTTACCCTTTAACCCATTAAGGGAGTGATACTTCCTTTCATGCATATATAAGTCCCACCATCTCCATGAGTCGATGCGATTCATTTTATATGAACAAAATAAAATAATGATTCTAAAAATAAATCTAATTAATAAATATGATATTTTTAATAATTAATTTTATTGATATATCTTCATCTAAAATACATGAACTGGGACTTTCATAAAAAATACTTCATGACACAGTAGAGGAATTAACTCCCAAAACACTAAAAATAAAATAAAAATTATTACAGAACATATAATAAGATGTTAGGAATTGAAATTATATGATATTATAAATATTAATTTTATTTATTTATAAGTTATAAACATACTTAAAATGATTATAAATGATTATAAAAAGATATTAATAAAAGGGGATTGTTAATAAATTTCATCAAAATTTCCACTCAATTGAGAAATATTTAAAATTAAGTACCTTTTTGTTTTCATTTGTTGTATATACATCCACACTAATTTACATAATATGAATTTCAGTATATTCAAAATTATTCATGACTCAATAAATTGTTTCCATGAATTGTTTTAAAATTAATAATAGTCTTATTTCTCTTTTGATCAATTACATTTTATACCTCTTTTAGAAGAATAAATTACCATAAAACATAACATTTTAATGAATTAAATGTAAGATGTCATTCATTTTATAGTAATTTACTTTATCTGGAATTATTGTCTTTATTTTAATCCCTTTTCATATAATTTTACTTAACTACAAATTCATTATCATGAATATGGTTATTTTTATATCGTATATCGCTCCATCATATAGTGTTCTGTTTGACACTAATTTCATTGACTATAGAAATATTGATAAATCCATATTCTGTATACAATATAGATATTTATTGATATAAAATATATTTATAAAAATAAATTGATCAATCCATGTTTGAAGAATTCATTCAATATGTTGTGATTGGTGGGGTTTAAAAATTTATATCCCCTTGATTCATTTACATGGATCATGAGAAAAATTAGTTTAAAAAATTAAATACATTTGTAACTACTGTTTTAAAAAATTCTTACGAAAACTATTGATAATAATGGTATCACGATTTCTAATATAATGGCATCCAGTAGTTATGAATTTCCACATTTATGAATTTAGTTTTTTTATTATCAATGATATTTTAACATTGTTATTATATCTAGATGTAGATAATACATTTTTTATTGATTAGAAGTAAAATTTTTAAAATTTATTTCTTTTATATATTTATTATTCCTTATCTAAATGAATAGTTATGTAATTTATTTTATGAATATTTTGATTAGTTATTTACCATTCCATATTGATTATTCCATATTAATTCATAAAATATTTCATTATACATAACAATTAAATGAATTTTAGACAGTCGTTATCTTGTTCTCATTCCCAAATATATGAAGACCAATTCTCTTAATTAGTTAATAGAATTTTTTTTATTAAAATGCATTTTATTTTAATTACCAATCAAAAATGGGAATCATTTATATATTTGGTTTTCTATAACTATTATCCTAATCATTATATTAGGATTTCCCCTATATATTCATGCCAATGAAAAAAGTGACCATTGTGTCAATGATACTAGATTAGGGGAATTTATAGTTTGTATGAGGGGAAATTTAGTAGAAACATTGGAATTTTGATTTATTAAAATATATATTTTGCAACATAAAAATATGAGTGAATTAGTGGATATGTCTAATCATATTAAATTATCATGAATGTTTTACTAATGAGTAGATTATGAGGTTAACCTATAAAAAATCCTACTATAGATACTACAAGACAATGAGGTAATTTAATAGATATGAATTGGGGTAATAACTCTTAACATGGAATGTCAAGATTGACTTTTATATTACATAGTACATGAAATGGATCGATACTAAGAACTTGGGTTCACAATTCAAAGGGATATTTATTCTCTTAATTCAAATTTTCTTTTTAGTCATTTTTGATTCATATAATATTATTTTAAATGATACATGGATTATGATTCCAGGATTAATAATATATATATATATATATATATGATAACAATTAAACCATATTTAAAATATGAACTAATGTTTTCAAGTTTTTCATCTAATCCAGCATATTTGATTATTTAGAAATTTGACCTAGAAGAAACATGGTTATCAATACCCTTGACAAATGATGATATTTCACTACAGATCAGTACTGTATATATAGTATACTAATGTAGTCGATCATGCTTATATTACTGTAGAGAAATCGGTTTAGGATAAACAAACCTGACCAAATGGAGCATCCTTATTTTCCACAATGTGATTATCCTTTTATAGATCAATTTTTATAGATGAATTCCCAGTAATTTAGTTATATTAAAAATAATATGTGAGTTTAGAAATGTATTAAGTAACTATATAATATATTTATGTAAATGGGTTGAAATGATGAGTCAAAATTTGTAGTTTAAATTTATCGTTTGAAAGTAATATATAAATTTTTTTGTCATTGATCTAGAATAATAGACAAGAAGAGGATAATTAAAACATTGATTTGAATATTATTATCTATAATTTCATCAAAAAAAAATCCCCATTGGAGAAAATTATAATTATTGTAATGTTAATTATCTAAAGGAAAAAATAAATAGATTATTTTATAGAGTATGTGGAAACTTTTACAATGCAAGTCAGGTGATCTATGGATTGCACTATCAAAATAGAATAAAAGATTCCAAATTTAATTACTATTATGATTCCATGTATAAAAAAGGAATTTTCACCTCAATTTTTTTTCATATTATGAGGAAATTATTTTATTTTTAGAAAAAGCGAAGATGAATTTTAGAGACACTATTTTATCAGGGGAGATTAGGAAAATTAGAGTTTGACAGAGATTAAAGATAAATGGAATGAATCATTGTCTAAGAATAAAATGATGAAATATCCAACTAAAATATTTTGTAGAAAGACTCATCTTAAAATATTAATTATGTTCATAGAAGTTTATTATATATGAATATATTCGTGTAATCTAAAAAAATAATGAAACGAGAATGATGATATTAATGATATCATGTGGTTCTATTAAAAATAAAGGAGTAATTATTCAATCCAATGTCCCACATGTCCATGGAATATACATCATAAGAGGCCAAGAGAAGATTTACAATATTTTAAAAACACTATTAACTTGTTTAATATTACCATTGATATTGGATAATCTACATTAGTCATTTATTCAAATTTATAAAATTCATATTTTTTATTATGGATACTCAATATATTATATATTCTAAATTTTCCATTGATATTAGATATTTATACTTTACATTAATAAGTAATAGTGATGAACGTCTATTGTAGGGCATGGTAAAAATATATTATTATGTTTTTCTATTTCAACATAGAGGTTGACCAGGTCATCTCACATGAAGATCTTTTTCAGTTCGTTCACTCACATAATCTATTTCAATTTAACTACTTCTTTTTGGTTATTTTTATTTAATATATGAATATAATGGAATTTATATAAATAAATTAAATGAAAACAATGAATTTAAATTATTATTAATTGATAAATAGAAAGGAATTATAGAAGAAAGGGATTTCTCCCCAGAGGACTATTAGGGAGCACCTTTATTGACCAGCTTAAGAAATTCTTAGTGAACACACTCCATCATTTCTGTGAACACCTTAGTCTACCCTGGTTATAAATAAAAATTTTACTTTTAAATCACCAAGAACACCCTCCAACCACCTCCTCAATCATTGGAAAATGGTTGTAGATTGAGAATATACACTTTAGACAACCATATTGATGATTACACCCACTATAACTTATCCTTATAATTAACTCAAGGAATATTAAAAACATGGTCTTGGGATAAAAAACCCGGTATCTTCCATGGGATATTACTCATATTAGTTACTCATGATCATGAGTATTAAAGTTCATGATGGTAAGATGAGAATAAGAAAATGGGATGGATGTGGGGACACAATAATAAAAAAATGCATGAATTTATTTGAAATTAAAATTTCAAGTGAATTCTAAAAAATAATGTAAATAAATGTGGAAGTGTTGCGGTTGAAATCCCTCAGTAGAGATCCCTTCCTTGGTTCCTTGAAGGAATAGATGGATAATGGAATGATTTGGGAAGGAGGCGACAATAACTCATTATAGGCAGAACTCATTCTTCCAAAAGTCTTTTCTTTGTTGACACATTTAATAGTCGTTTCATGCATGGACCTCTTCTTAAATGGTGTTCCTAATTATGATATCAGTTCACCCTTTCAATTTCATCTCCTTTAGATACTAGAGGGAAGAGTTATGAATATTTAATTCTGGGATTCTATTACTGAATGTAGCTTCCATGAAGCTTCCTTTAAATACATAACATCTTATGGTAACATTAATGACTTAAAAACTACAAAAACATGGGTGTTGATTCGACCATATGTGTCATTGTGCTATCCCATGTGGACGCACATCAATTGGATGTGTGAAGGCCGAGTTATGGTACTGTTACGGTGGTGGGGTCTATGTTGTCCACTTGGAAATGTTTCCAACATCAATGATTTTTAGGCCCTTTTTATGGACAATCAGATCCTGGTCGAGAAGAAAAAATTTAAAGAAATAATATCATTTAAAAAAATTAATCACAATATTTGGACATATATTTTATGAGAAATGAAAAAAAGTACCCATTTGATAACAATCTTTTAAAATTGCAGAATTAGGCCATTTGTCATTTAAGTTCCAAAAAACAATAAAACCCAAAAAAGTGACAATTATCCAAATAATAATAGTATGGTGGGATTAATAAAATGACATAATGTTTAAAATATATGAATTTTTTAGCATAATAACTCCCCCACAATAAAACACTGCACTACTGGGAAATAAACTTATATCCTAAAAACATCCACAAAACAATCCAAAATGAGAAAATATCAATGATCTTATCCAAAATAGAATTCCATCATGTACATCTGTGAAAAACAATTCTCTCTTATTTTTATTTCTATAAATAAAATTTATTCAACCTCATTAATCAATCCATATCGTAATCAAAACCTACTTCAATTTGAATATTATGTCACACTTCACTTGAGAGAAATTGAATTTAGAGTTATGATCATACTTGAAAGTCGCATGTATCACCATTGGATTGTGAAAATACTGATTTCCCCACAGCATGAATCATGAAAATTCCTTTAATCATGAGGTATTTAATTAATAGATCACATGATTATGTGTCTTAGTTTTGTGTGAAAATGATTGAAAAAAGTTTTAGTCTAGAAAAATGAGGCCAGATTTTTAGTACAATGAATCATTAATGCAAATGAAAACATAGAATGATACTCACACAATAATTCATGAAAATGTGAAAAACAACACCACACCTCTTTAATTACATGCTAAATTAGACAATAAGGGATTATAATGAATGAAATCATCTAATTTATCCTTTTTTAAATGCTCTAGAAAAGAACATCTTTATATTCTTTTTATTTCTTTTTTGCATTTAATTTTTCATGGAGGATGAGATGAAAATTAAAAATAGTGAATGAATGACAATTCATTCCCTTTATTTTTATAGGGACATGAGTTATAAACGAATGTACAATCGGTAATTCAAGATCAACTCCATTTTTTTGATGGATAAATGGATGAAAAAAATAAATCACAATGAAATTATGACACATTCCCAATTATCTTATTATCCACTACCCAAAATATTGACACACAATTCAAAACACCAATAAATGATATAGATTCCTATGAAGACACACAAAATTACCTTCCTCTCACTCAAACATAAAATATCCATGCAAAAATAAAAATCATTTGAGTAGATAAGGAAAAATTTCCTTCAAATGTGGCTTAAACCTATAAGTCAATTCATGGAATCTATGGGATTATGAAAGATAAATGTAAAGGTGGGTCTCAAGATAAAATGTGGCTAGCCAAATAAATATCTCCATTATTTCAAATAAATTCCATGATATCCAATTGTTATAAAGAGAATATTCACAAATTCTTCTTCCTAGTCAAAATTCAAGATTCCCTCAATATTGTGTGTGTATTGGGAAGAATATGTAAAGCATGTTTAAAATACCTCATAGGATTGGAAAAAAATTCAGTCCATGTATCATGGTCATAGATTTAAAAAATTATTCAAAC
This sequence comes from Viscum album, assembly GCA_963277665.1. Classification (NCBI taxonomy): domain Eukaryota; kingdom Viridiplantae; phylum Streptophyta; class Magnoliopsida; order Santalales; family Viscaceae; genus Viscum; species Viscum album. The sequence goes on along the minus strand of OY728128.1, from coordinate 2,100,782,248 downwards.
TCATAAAATTGCTTGAAAATTTATTTCAAGGGAAAATAATTAAAATAAACAATAATTTTAAATATATTATTTCAAAAATCATTTCAACTCTTTCAAAATTAACTGATGTGTAAAAAATTATAATACTATTCATTAAAGCTCAAAAATACTAAAAATTGATAAATAAAAATGACAAACACAAAAGAAGAAATAAGAAGGTTGAAACTACCTCCAAACATTAATTTTACTACCCCTCATTTCAACCCCAAAAAATATAAATATAAAGGTACAAAATCCAAGGCTATGGTAGATACAACCTGTCATTATTTTAGAAGTTTATGCCATAAGTTTAGCTCATATAAGCTAACACATTAATATTGCAAGGAAGTAATGACAATACATACGAAAATTAAATAAAAAGAATGATAAAAGGGAAAGGATAAGAGGTAATTTTTTGTTTAGACCCCAAAGCGGGTTCTAGGGTTTTTCTGCCCCTGGTCTAGCAGTTTCAGTGGATTATCCAAAATCAGATTTTGGGTGTGGGTTCTTTGAGATTAACCACCACATGTGAGTTTTCCTGATGTCCATGAATAATCATTGAAATTAGAGAAACCCAAAAAATTTAAGAAATTTACCTACCCCTAATAAGTAATAAATAGAGAAATTAAGGTCTCTAGTGGGAGGGAATATATAATAAGGGTGATCCCTGTTAATTTTTATGTTGTCCTCCTCCAAATGGTATGAAAATTTTTGTTCATGACTTAGTCACACCACCATCCTATCCAACTCTTTTTCTTCAATAACCACCACTTGAGTGGTTTGTTCTTAAACATCCAATGTCTTATCCAATTTTTTGTATCAAAAAATTCAGATAATGAGAATTTAGAAAACAATTCATCTTGAATAAGATTAAAACATGAGGAATTAATAATGAAATCACCCCTTTAAAGTAATTCATCTTAGGTATTTGATATCTTCAGGCATGAACATTGGAAACTCGATCTCAATAGGTCCATATTAATCATTATATTTCAAATAATGAGAGAGGTAGAAATTTTATGATGTTTCATCATCAAGTATGAGAAGATCAAATTTCAAGTTATCGTAAACAAAGATATTCCATGGTTTTTGCAATAAATGTTGATCTCCCATTAGTGCATCAGTTGAAACGTGTACCTCCGGAACCTCCTCGAGCAATGGTTTAGTGCGGGATAAGGTGATTAGACTCTTTATATGTTCTTTTTCACCAGCCTCATTTTAATTAACATAAATAATTATTTTTGAAATATCTTTTACTACTTGTTCTAGTTCAGGTTTTGACTCAGGTTCCGGCTCAGGTTCAGTTTTCTCCTGGAATATACATACATATTATGAAATCCTTTCAATTTGGATCACTAGGTTATTATCTTTATCACTAATCCTATAAAACTAATAATCAAGTTCATTATAAACATTTTATTGCACTTGATATTGGTCAGTCCATGCATAATAATGAAAATTTTAATACATAATTAACAACGAATATTATCTACTGTTTTCTAGAAATTTATTATTTTTGTAAATGATAAGCATTATAGAATGTAAAAATAAGAAAATTTACGTAAACTAATGATTGGATTCCAAGATACTGTGTCATTTTTGATGCACGCATGTCGCAGGTCATTGAAGAAGTGTATTTTTTTGTTTTCCGAGTGCAGCATAGAGGCTGACCATAGTCATATCACTTGAGAATCTTTTTCAGTTCATTCATTCACTCACTAAATCTAATTAAATTTAACTACATATTTTTAGTTATTTTAATATAATATATTAATAGAATGGAATTTACGAAAATAAATGAAATGAAAATAATCAAATCAAATTAATATTAAATTCTAACAGAATGAAATTATGAAAGAAAAGAAAATATCCGGAGAGAACTCTCAGGGAGCACCTTCTTTCACCAGCTTCAAATATTTTTAGTAAACACCCTCCATCTTTTTTGTGCACACCATATTCTACATTGGTTATGAATGAATAGTCTACATATATATCTTCAAGAACACCTATTATCCACGTCCACAATCGAGGGATAATGGTTATAGATTATGAAGTTAAACATTAGACAACCATAGTGAGGATTACACTCACTTTAAATTATCATTATAATTAACTAAAAAAATATTAAAAACATTGTCTTGGGATGATGACCCTAATTACCAAATCAGTATATTCCTCATATTAGTTACTCATGATCATGAATATTATATTTTACATTGGTAAGATGAGAATAATAAAATATGGTGCATGGCCGGACACAATAATAAAAACAATGCATGAATTTATATGAAATTTAAATTACAATTTAAAACAAAATAAAAAATAAATAAAACAAATAAATTAAAAAAAAAATAAGAACGATTTTCGGCCACCCTCCCTCGGTTGATATCTCATCCATGGTACTTTGAATAAATTTATGGACAATGTGATGATTTGGGAAGGTGGCAAGGGCATCCTTTTTTTGGCCAAATTCAGTCTTCCAATAGTTTTCATGCTGCTGACCCATTAAATGGATGTTTAACGTGTGGAACCCTTCTTAAAAGTTGTTCCCAAATATTTTTTCAGTTAACCGTACAATTTTAATCTCATTTGGTCACAATATAAAGTAGTTATGAATTTTTAATTTCTGGTTTCTGTTTCTGAACTCAGCTTCCAGGAAGTCACCTTCAAATTAATAACATCCAATGGTAGCTTTAATGACTTAAAAAATCCACAAATTTTTTTTAGAGACGACCATATGTGTTATTGTTCTATCTTATGTTAAATCACCTCAATAAGATTTGTGAAACCAAGTTTTTGTTCCATTACAGTAGTGGGGTCCATGTTGTGCGCCTGGAAAAGATTCCAACTTCAATGAATTTTTAGGCCCTTTATATGGCAGAATCAGCTGCTGGTCAAGAAGACAAAATTTGAGGAACTAACATTATTATTATAAAAAAATATTAATCACAATTAATGGGAAATATATGTTATGTGAAATAATGAAAATACCCATCTGAGAACAATCTGTTAAAATTGCAGAATTAGGCCATTTTTTCATTTAGGGTCAAAATAACACTAAAACCAAATAACGTGAAAATTAACCATACAACAATACTATTTTAATATTATAAAAATTGATTTATATTATAAAATATATTAAATTTTTAGTTTCATCACTACCCCACACTAAAAAAATTCACTCATGGGAAATCATCTTATATTAAAATCAAAATCACACAATAATAAAAAATTTGAAAATGTCAATGATGTCATCCAAAACAGAAGTCCATCATGTATCATCTATGAAAAAAAATTCTCTATTATTTTCAATTCAATCATTATAATATATTCAACCTCATAAATCTATCCATTTCCCAATCAAAACCTACTTCACATTGAATTTTATGTCACTCTTCACTTGAGAGAAATTTAATTTAGAGTTGTCCTCATACTTGAAAATTGCTTGTATCACCATTGGTTTGTGAAAATTATCATTTATCCATAGCATGAAATATGAAATTTAATTAAATAATGAAGGATATAATTAATGGTTCAAATGATTCTATTCCTTAGGGTTTTTTGGAAAATGACTGAAAAAATGTTTTAGGCCAGAAAATGGAGGTCAGACCATTATGTAAAATGCATGTTTAATTCAATTGAAATCATAAGAAATTCCTCACTCAATACCACTATAAAATTTTAAAACCACACCACCCCCACATTAATTACATTTTACATGAGATAATAAATTATTATAATGAATGATATCATCTATGATCTTATTTTTTTCAAATATCCAGAAAGCATAGCTTTATTTTCTTTATTTTCTTTTTTTTTTCATTTTCATTTTCATGGAGGAAGAGCTGAAAATATAATAAAATTAATGAATGATAGTACAGTACCTTGATTTTTGATTCGTACATGATTCATAAAATTATTTACAATGTGGAATAAAAGCTAATGTCCATTCTTTTAAGGAGAAATGGATGAAACAAATAAAGAAAAATAAAACGATGAAAGATGCCCAATTATATTATTATCCACTACCCAAAATATTTACACACACATTTAACCACCCATAAATGATTCAAATACCAATGAACACACAATTAAGGCCCTTCACCCACTCTCAAATATAAAATATCTATGATAAAATACAAAATGTGAGGGTAGGTAAGAAAAAATGGATTATAATATGGCTTAAAACTATAGATATATTCAAGGAATATAAGGGACTTTGAAGGATAAATGTAAAGTTGGGTATAAAGATAAAAATTGGCTAGACAATGAGATGCCTCAATCATTTTAAATAAATTCCATGAAATACAAAGCTTCAAATGAGAATATTCACAAATTATGTTTCTCACACAAAATTCAGGTTTACCTCAAGAATGTGTGGGTATTTTGTGGAATATGTAAAATTAGTTTAGAATACCTCACAATATTGGAAAAATATTTTGAGTCCATGTTTCATGGTCATGGATTTCATAAATCATTCAAACTCATAAAAATGCATGAAAATTCATTTCATGGGAAAAGAATTCATATGAACTATCATTTAAAATATGTTATTTCAAAAATCATTTAAATTATTTCAATATCAATTTATGTGTAAAAATGATAACAATATTCCTTATAGCTCAAAAATATTAAAAATATGATAAAAAAATGAAAAACACATGAGAATAACTATGGTGGTTGACACTCCGCCACACATAAATTTTACTACCCCTAATATTAACTCAACAAAATTTAAATATAATGGTAGAAATTCTAAGGGAAGGAATGATAAAACCTAGAATTGTTTTTGAAGTGGTTTCCTTATATTAATCTCCAAGAAGCTACCACTTTATATGCTACAAGAAAATAATGAAAATACTTAAGAAAAATAAATAAAAATAATTATAAATGGAAAATTAAATAGATAATTCTTGGTTTGGACCACCAAGTGGGTGCTAGGATTTTATTTCCCCTAGTTTGGTAGTTTCACTGGATTATCCCCAATCAGAAGGTGTGTGTGGTTTTTGAGATGAACCACCACATGTGACTTTTCCCGTTGTCCATGACATAACACCGAATATAGAGAACCCCAGAGAATTTATCAAAGCTACCAACCCCTAGGAAATAATAAATAGAGAAATTACGATCCATAGTGGGAGGGAATATAATATAAGGGATCTCCCTATTAATTTATTCTATTTCCTCTTCCATATGGTATAAAAGGTTTTTTTTGGGAGGTAGTTATAATGCCATCTTCTCCGACTCTTATACTTTAATAACCACCACTTGAGTGGTCTGTTATTTAACATCCAATTTATGTTACAATTGTACTGTTTCAAAAATTTCATATAAAGAAAATTCAGAAAACAATTTATCTTGAATAAGATTAAAAAATGTGGAATAAATAAATAAATCTTCCCTTTGAGGTAATTCATCAAGGTAATTGATCTCCTCGGGAATGAACATTGGAAACTCAATCATAGCAGATGAATCTTCTTCATTATATTACAATGCAAGAGAGTGGTATAATGTTTCGTATATTTCATTATCAAGGAAGAAAGGATCATATATTACGTTATCTTCAACAAAGCAATTCAATTATTTTTTTAAAAAATGTCGATCTCCCATTAGTGAATCACTTGAAATGTGTACTTTTGGAACCTCCGTAAGAAAAGGTTAAATCTGTGATGATTTGATTAGTTCCTTTATATGTTCTTTCTCACCCACCTCAGTTTATTTAACATAAAAAATGATTGGTGATATATCTTCCACCACTCGTTCTGGTTCAGGTTTCGACTCAGGTTCTAGCTCAAGTTCCGTCTCAGGTTCGGGTTTCTCCTAGGATATGTGTACATATTCAGAAATCTATTCTATTAGGCTCTCCAGGTTTTGAATGTTATCAATAATACAATGAAACCGAGCATCATTTACATTGTAAACATTTTCTTGAACTTGAGATTTGTCAGTACTTGCAAAATAATAAAAATTAGAATACATCATGAACAAAGAATAATTATTAATGTTTTATAGAAATTTGTGATTATTTAAATGAAAATATAACTAAAATGGGAACATATAATAATATAACTAAATTAATTATTTAATCACTGGAAAAGGAGCCATTTTTGACACACGTCTATCATAGGGTGTGTAAAAAGTGTATTTCTATGTTTTCTTAGTGAAGTATAGAGGCTGACCAGGCTCACATGAGGAGATTTTTTAGTTCGTTCACCCAATTAATCTAATTCAATTTCACTACATCTTTAGGTTTTTTTATTTAATATATTAATATAATTTATTTTATGAAAATAAATGAAATTAAAAAATTCAATTAAAATTAATATTAAATGCTAAGTAGAAATGAATTATGGAATGAAGTAAGTTCTCCCACGAGAACTTTTAGGGAGCACCTTCATTGACCAGCTTCATATATTCTTAGTGAACACACTCCATCGTATGTGGGCACACCTTAGTCTACCCTGGATATGAATGAAAATTATACTTAGTTATCACCAAGAACATAGTCCCTCCACCTCCTAAATTGAAGGAAAATGGTTGTAGATTATGAAGTTAAACTTTAGACAAACATAGTGATGATTACACCCACTATAAATTATCCTTAAAATTAACTCAATGATTATTAAAAACAAGTCCTTGGGTTAAAAAACCTGATTACCTTATCATGGTATTCCTCGGATTTGTTACACATGATCATGAGTATTATAGATCATGATGATAAGATGAGAAGAAGAAAACAGAGTGAATGAGTGGACATAATAATAAAAACAATGCATGAATTTATTAGAAATATAAATTACTATTGAAAACTAAAATAAAATATAAAGAAAATAAAAAATTTAAAATAAATGTGGAAGATTTGAAGTTGGAATTATTTTGGTGGAGATCTCTTCCTTTGTGCCTTGAAGGAATGGATGAATAATGGGATGATTTGGGAAGGAGGTGAGGTCCTCCTTTTATAGGCAGAATTCGGACCTCCAAAAGTTTTCATTTTTTTGAACCATTAAATTGACATTTCATGCATGGACCCCTTCATAATAGTGATTTTTATATATCTATTCAGTTCACCATCCATCGTTCATCTCCTTTGGAAAACAGATGTAGGAGTTGTGAATTTTTTATTTTCTTTTTTGTTTCTGAATGCATCATCCCGGAAGCTTCCTTCAAGTACATAACATCCACTGGTAGATTTATTTATTTTAAAACTCCACAAAATTTGGTGCCGCACCGACCCAATGTGTCCTTGTTAAATCCTAGGTGGAATCATCCAAATTGGATGTGTTATTTTCAGGTTATGGATCTACTGCGGTGGTGGGTTCAACGTTGTCACCCAGAAAAAGTATCAATCTTCCATGAATTTTTTGGCCCTTTAGATGACTGAATTAGCTCTTGGTCCATAAGACAAAATTGGATAAAATAAAAACCGGATTCTAAGAAAAATTAATCACAGTGTTTGGACATAAATGTTATGAGAAATGGAAAAAATACCCATGTGATAACAATCTGTTAAAATTGAATAATTAGACATTTTTTGCTTTTAGGATCAAAATAATACTAAAACCAAAAAAATTGAGAATTATCCACACAATAACAGTATAGTGGGATTATAAAAAAGGATTTATAGAATAAAATATATGAAAATTGTAGCTTCATCAGATAGATCAGTTTGAACTCCCAGTAGAAGTCTCACGAAACCAAGGATATGTCAAGAAGTTCTGATTATGACACATAGATGTGCTCTATTTTTATAATATATTATCATACCAATGGATAAATTTTATATGATCCTTATTATGGAATTAATATAAAAATACAAGTAAAAATATTTTAGAAGGTAAGGAATTTATGATTCTTGATTAAGATAAGAAAATTTTTTTTATGGAGTGGATAATTCTTCATATGACACATGTTTATATCTAGCCCCATTATCTCTTCGTAATGTGATTCTTATTGAATATAAAAAAACAGAATACTTGAATTGGGAATGTAATCTTAAAATTTAGGATGAACCAATTGTTTACGTAAACATTCATATATTCCAAAATTAATTTCATGTTCATCAATAGAAGTGTGAATAAGATTTTATTGAATTATTTTAATCCTAGATGAAAAAAAATTATCAAATACTCCCTATTGGATGTTCACTAAGTAATTAATGGAATATAATAAATAACTAGAGTAGTTGTCTCCTAAGGGATTTATTTTACCTTGTTTTTCACCATGGGGAGAACATGTTCTCTTTGTGATGAAGAAATATGGAACCACGAGCATTACGTTGATGATTATGAAATAAACACCGTTGAATTAAATAAAAAGTATCCCCTACCTCAAATGGACTCTCTATTTGGTAAACTCCAAGGAGAAAAATAATTTTAAATTGTCAAAAATTGTTACTGGTATCATCATTTGTAATTAAATAATAACGAAATTACAAAGAGAGAATTATGAAATACGTGTGGACATTATGAGTTTACACTAATACCATTTGGAGTGACTAATTCAACCTATTTTATAAGGTAATAATGAAAATAGTTTGGATTGAATATATTTTTAATATTAATTTGGTTTTAATTGATATTATAATGTTATATTATAAAATAATTTTGGCTCATGAAAATCTCCATTCGATCATTCATATGAATCATATAAATAAACTGTTTTATGGGAAATATGGAAGGTTTAATTTTGGGTTTCAAGATGATTTCTTTTTTAGTTATATTGTATCTAAAATGGTATTTCTTTTGATCTGACAAATAAAAAATAAGATATTGAATGTAATGCATTAATTTTCATAACTATGGTATGTAGTTTTAATTGTTTTGAATGTTACTATTATTGATTCGTTCACAATTATTCTGATCAGATAACATATTATCCAAGATTATTTATAATGTTGTTATGTTCATTTAGAAAAAATACAGTAAACAATGATTTTATTAATTAATGAAAGGATTGATCTACTTAAAATTATTGAGTCTTTTATAATGAAATTATGGGTTTTTCATATACATTGATGCATAAAATAAGGGACATGAATGTTCCCTTATGATAAATGATAATGTTATTTTATTTTCAAGGTATAAGATAAACTATCAGTAAAAAAATATAAAAATCATGATCTTGATATAAAAGCTATAATATTTTCATTAATGATAGATATAAATTATAATCATAGTGAAATTTTTGAGATATGAATAGACCATAATATCCAAAAATATATATTTTCACAAAAATACCTCACTACTATGAAAAGGAGATGGCTCGAAATACTCATCGAAAATAATTTCTGAACACAATTCCACATAGGAATTTAAATAAGGAATTGAATGTATTGAGCATGATAGGTCAAAAAGTTGTGACCATAACAGAATTTTGTGGGATCAGATATTAAAATATTCCCTAAACATTTATGTTGGAATTATTAGGCAATGAGAAACATCACTACTTTTTAAAATGTTTTTGAAACCATATTTATCGAAATGGATAACATTACTTAAATGTTGTCCAAATCAAGAATAATTATTATACATATATGAAATCATAGGTAATTACTAAGAAAATAGTGGTAATTATATTAATCCTTCATGATTGTTCAAACAATTTTAATGAATATAAAATGTATATCTCACGGGAGTTTCAGATCATGTGTGTAGCAAGTCTCTTTTTTAGGAACCGGGTGACGATCAATTCCATCTCAATGCACCATTTAATGAGTGGTTCTATTTCAGTACCTTGATAATAAAGAAAAATACACTATTAGGGACTAGACATTGATTAATTTTTTAGGGAACACTCCCTCTATCCTTTACCATAATTCCAAAACATTTTCCTATTTGTTCACATATCCATATAATTTTCCACAGTAAAATCCTTATATTCCTTAAAAATTATTTCTCATACAATTTAGCTGATTCTATAATATTCTCAATATTTTTTACTTTAAAATTATTTTGATATTTTTTTATTATATTCATGTTTTGAACATCCTATATAGGTGATAATTTTTCATAGAATTCACTAGTTATATTATAATATAATATTTCATGTTAGGGAATTTATTTTCCAGATTTTTTATGTTTCATTATTGGGGTAATTTATTTATTATTCTATCTTCATTATATATTATTGATCATCTCCTAATAATAATTGATTACCACTACACTACTTGACACAGACCTAGGATGTAACTGAAAATGATCATATGTGTGGGATGTTGTGTAAGTGGAAATATTCCATTTTATTTTTGGACATTTTGGTCAATAAAAGAGATTTAGAAACATGTATTATATCCCACCATTCAATGAATTATGGTTATGGTTCAGATGAATAACAGAATTGATATGGGATACTAATGATTTATGTTATGATTTTAACGAGAATTCACATTATTAAAAAATGTTTTATGTTCTGTGAAAGAGATATTATATTAAATTTTTGTGATGTCTTTATAGGGTCATTGTACATGGATAATTAAAATGTTGCAGTCTTTTATATTTTTTATACATCCATGGATGTCAATTGTTTGTGAGTTCATGAATCATGAATCTGAACATAGGGTTACGTCAAATTTTGCTTATGTATTTATAGTTGATATTTGTTTTAATTAATTAAAATAAATTATTTATCTATTTTGTGATTTAATATTAAAATTATTTATGAAAATAAATTAATTTTTGTTGAACATGTAATAATGTGACTATGTATAATTTTAATGTTTGAAACTGTATGGGATTAAGGATTGGGAAGGTTATGGGTTTTCATGCATGGAGATTTTCATTAAACCCTTAACGAATTTATCATAGGGTTGTTTGAGGAATATTTTCCAATTAAAAAAATAAATTATAGTAATATTTAACAAAATTAAATTTTTACCCTGATATTTTTTTATTTACATAATTAATCATTTACCATGTCATTGGGTTAAACATTTGGGATTTATTGTGCACTTTTCAATGTTAGGGAATTGTCCTATAAAACCATAATCTATTAAGTAGAGTAGGTATTTCAAAAATGTAAGGGTTCCTAAGTCATATATGAGGTGATACAACTTCATGCAGGTGTTCTCTATATATTAAAGTTAGTAGGAGGAGGTTCACATCTGGTTAATGTTACGCTAGTAGTCTTGACAATGGATTATTATAACCAACTAGATCATTATTTTTAGTGTATGAGTTTTCCTCATTGTTTTAGTAATTTAATTTAGATCTACAATTTTATATTATATCTTTCTGTGATATTCGATGTTCCGTAAATAAATTTACCATCTTACATGCATTAGGGATCCCCAAGGTGGTATTGGTATCATTGTCTAGGCTAAGAGTAATGAGGCCATATCATTATAGACATTAAATGTATAATTTTTTTGAGAATTATTCTCCCTATATAATTGAACATATATTGTAACGCCCCGACCCCAGTTGCCCAGAGTCGGTGCATTATTACGTAACATTGGAAAGATCACAAAAGATCAGGTCTCGAAAGGCCGCTTAGTTTAGTAGCCTTGGAATCACTAGATACATTCATAAATGTTACATTACATCATAAAGTGAAAAGCTACAATAACAAAGTCTCCATAGACCACACTCATATCCTCTTTTGACAATTCCTACAGGTCATTAATAAAATACTTCTTCACATCCTGGAAAATATTAAAACATTGAAAGGGGTGAGCTCAGATGCTCAATAAGGATTACAATATTGTGGAAGCTTTCGTAAATAAACATTAACATTTAAGGGAATGTTTATCTAAAACAAAAGAATTTTTAAACTTGAACTTCAGCATAGTATGGAAAAAATAAAATTAAATAATGCAAATTTCTTACTCACATGGATATTCTACTAGTCAAATAATCACATGCAATATCAATAACCACTTTCATAATGATGGAATGCATAATTCCAGACTATCATAACCACGTAGCCAAGGCCTCGTGCCAAGTCTACAATAAGATTTTGTCAAGGCCTCGTACCAAGACACTAGTTTGTCTCATGAGACCTACTGATGCATCTAGGAGCTATAGCGGGCTCCACCTGTCACTTATTAAGTCAAATACATTCCTCATATGAAAAGGTTTAAACATATCATAAACCATAACATAATCTTATCACATAAAACATGCAAAAAGGAAACATAAAATTTCCACATTTCAATAACAAGATATCAATAAAACACATTAGTATAATAAAAACACATTAAAAACCATTTTCAATACCAAAATAAAAGAAAATTAAATCTTTGTATTTATTTTTCATTTAAAAAAAGTTATGGCTTGTAGAGGAAGCCGAAACTCAAATAATGGTCACGGCGGTGGAGAAGTCATTGTCGCCACATACGTACGACAAAAAAACATTACTTTGTCATTTATTAAAAAACTTTGTATAAAAATATTCCTTTTGAATAAATGTAAAAGTCAAAGGGGTTTATACACCATATATAATAAAGTTGTTTATAAAACAAAATATGCCTTAATGAAAGGATATTGAGACGAAGTCACTTAGAAAGATCATTTTTTAAATAAAATAGACCAATTATTTGTATTCACTCTAAGTACACAAAATGGAAGTACAAATAAAAGATAGAACATAATAATATCATGACATAGTTTAAAAGTAGGAGATTAACCTAAAGAATGGAAATTTGGTTAAGAAGTTCCCTTACCGTACCTCCGACTTGACTCGACCATTCTTTAACCTCCTGAATAATAAACTATATTTAATATCTACTTGCTTAAGAACCTTTTTCAAGTTCATTATTCATTTTTATATCACTTATTACCATGTTATGAACACTATGTAATTATTTAAGTTAATAATAGTCATTTTGTCGATATTTGGTACTTGAGTCAACAATAAACTTATTATAATTACAAGTTGTTTATGTGGAAGAATATCCATTATCTCCCGAATTATATTCATGATATAGATATCATATATATCATAAATATCCAGTATATACATTCATTCATAATATTACGTAACATTTAGAGGTAAGAAATTAAATGCACCGTTCATGGAGATGGTAAGACGAACGTACGCATGAACGCTACTTTCATTTCAATTTCATATTTAATGGAATGAATTTATAATTATATAAAGGTATATTATAATTCCAGTATAATATAATGTATAATACAATTTACTCCATCCTTTATACATCCCACATATGGCATTAACGATTCAAATCACTTTGAGGGGGCGGTAGTCCGCACTTCCTAAAATGAAAATATCGCGTTTACCCATAATGGAAATCATAAAGGTATGAGATAAAATTGAAATACAGAAGCATAAGAAAAACATAAATATAATATATATCATATATAAATATATTTACATCTTGATGGACACCTTTGAAGGTGTTATATGAGTGTTGAACAATCATCGTTTCATGAGGCAGAAATTCGCCATCCACAGAAACAGTATGTTTTTTAACAATTAGATATAGGTGTGTGTAAGTGTAGATCGAATTCATCTTATACCAAAATCCTAGTATATTGAGGATACTATTTTTGTTAAAAAATAAATGAATAAAATGAGTTTAAGGGGATGGAGAAGCAAAATAAAACAAAACAACATTAGAGAAGACATTACCTTAAAATCGGTTAACTCTTTTGATTTGAGCCAAAGGCTTACTTGGGAAGAATTCTGCCCAAAGTGAGGCTTTTAGGAGTAAGGGAGGGATGTTGGAAGAGTATTTGGGCCGATTTTGACCAAGAGAAAATTCCTTGAAGGTGTGAGTAAGGTGGTAGTGGTGGGGGCCTTTTATAAGAGGAGAGAAGGGGCACTCTTGGAAGGATTGAAATTTTACATTATTATGAAATGATTTTTCGGATTCTAAAGGTCCTAAACTTATATATTTAGAGGATAAGGTGATAAGGGTTCGAAATATAACAATCCAATAGGTTTTTGACAAGTTTACGTCTTATATTTTACATTATCTTTTCAATTTATTTAAATCATTAATTAATGAGGTAATCGCTGCATCATCATGGTGTCGTAAATAATTTAATATATTTAATGTCTAAAAATTATAAAAAAATATAACATGATGTAGGAAATATTTTTATCTTTCTAATTAATATTTATAGTCAAACATATTACTTTTATAACCCCATTTAAATTTTTTTTAGTAAAACAACTCTTGTTTGTGACCTTTTTATTTTAACATTAAATAAAAAGTTATTTACGTCATTTTCCTACCAAAGTGGATCCATGGGGTCCCCAAGTTGACCCATGGATTGTATTTGTCGGCCATGACACATCCAATTGTGGTAGGATAAGTGTAAATGTCATTACATATTTTTATAATACTATTTTTACCTTAAATTTCACTTATTAACTTTAATCGCGATTAATTAAACTTAAAAGTTACTATTCACCAAGAAATTATTTTAACCCCATTAACCACATTTTACATCCTAATGACAACCAAGAATGTCAGATTTTTTTAAATCAAATTACAGAAGTGGTAATTTTTCATTTAAACGAAAAATCGGTTTATTAACTACCACTTAGTGGTTTCACTATTCAACAGAAATAAATGTTTTTCAGAACAATGACAAAATGTCACCTTAAGCTATAATTGATATTCCTAATTCAAAAATGATTTCTATTTTGAAAAATTCCAAACATATAAGTTTCATTAATTAATTTTATAATTAATTCCCTCTGTCATAACAAATAGAGTGTTTTTAAGAAACAATATATATCAAAAGATTGTCAATTGTTTGTGTCCAAATTCAATGTTAAATTAATTCTAATGACCACCATTGGATTAAATGGTAAAAATATATTCTTAATATACTTTAAAACCAATAATATAATAATTTATCAATCTAAATTATTTTTATTAAAAAAGTTTTTTTTAAGTATTTTTCACTATTCATAAAAAATTGGAAGTTCACAGAAAAATACTAAAAATTCAACATAGGAAAATTTCGACATTCCGAATCCAAAAATGAAGTCCATTTTGAAATATAAAATATATATATAATTTCAAAAAGTGGGTATTACTATTCATAATGTCTATTTTGATTAGTCGCGGTGTGTTATAATCTCGAACTTGCCTATAATGCAAGCTATTGCATTATCAGAAGCTTTTTGTATACTCGATACACTAATAACATATCCTTAGTTATTCTTAGAAAATTAATCATAGTCTTAAAAATTATCCAATTATATTCTCATGGATCTTCTTGATATCTCCCTACCATGATGAGTGCATAATAATCCTCAAGTATGGTACATAACATGGAAATCATGATGGATCCTACAGCCAAAGAATATGGGATATTACTCATCTTATCTTTCTCTTATAGTGTTTGAGGACATGTTTTATTATAAAGTTGTAGGACGTTTGAAACTAGAATAAATTTCTTTTTTCATTGTTTCATAATAAATTTAATTAGTATCTAGTAAATTTATTCACCATTAATGAGTCCAAGAATCCTCTTGGATCTATCGCGGAACATCTTATCTCTAGAATTTTGGATGCTTCACCTAAGTATTTCTTGGGGAAAAACATTTTCAATAGTTCCTTATCTGAATGTAAGACTGGTAAATCGTTTTCAATAATTAATATTTTTTCATCATATAGTACACATATAAGGATTTCATCACTATTAAACCATTTATAAACACATGTCTCACATTCATTTTTAATGAACTAAATTACATTATGGAATGTTCCTTTATCTAGAAGATTTCTTTATTCCATAAAATTGTTTTATGCAAATGGAAAACCAATTTTGACTCACTTGGGGTCACAAACCCTTATCGATGTGTCATATATTCATCTTATTAATGGTTCCTGTTTTGGAATGTTGTTTTAATATCCATTTTTCCAATATCATATTCATGGTAAGATTCCTTGGAAAATATGATTCTTATGGATTTAAAAATATAAACTGGTGAGAAGGTTTTATCATAGTCCATTCCTTAACATTTTATGAATCCTTTTGCCGTTATCCTTACTTTATAGGTGCTAAAATTTCCATCATTGTCCGGATTTCTCTGGAATACTCATTTTCATCTAACATGCTTTACATCAACTCTCTCATCTACCATAACCCAATCATCATTCTAATACATGGAATCCTTCTCAAATTTTATATCTTCTAGCCATCTAGTAGAATCTGAGCTAAATACTCCCTCTTTGAAGGAGAAAATATTATCAATGTCCAAAAATAATGAATCATCATCCATGGTGACCAGGAACCCAAATCTCTATAGGCCCCTTACCTCTATTTATCACCTAAGCAGTTATTGTGTTCCTAGAACTTCTTCCAGAGGGACCTGTGGAATTAATTCCTATCTCTACTCCTATGTATCTTGAGAATTAACTTCTTCGAAGTCAATATTCCTCCCACTATCCTTTTTTATGATGTCCCCCCTCTAAATAAAGACAACTTTTCTGGAGACAATCACATTCTATTCTGAAGGGTTATATTGGTAATATCCATTTGATTCTTCGGGATATCCTATAAAGATACATCTGATTCCTTAGTGTGCTAGTTGGTTTCCTAATAAGGCCGAAACAAATTACTCACATCCCTATACACATGTGTGAGATAAAATGGGTTTCATTCAATTCTAAAACTCAGATGTAATTATATTTTTCACCTTATTTGGTACTCAGTTTAATTTGTATTTATAAGATTATAATGCATATCTCAAAATGGATAATGGAATATTTTCATGACTCATCATCGTGCTCATAATGTGAAACATAGGGTAGTTCCTCCTTTCACTAAAACCATTCAACTATGGTTTATAACGATAAGTGAGGTGAGATATAATCTCATACTCTAGTAAGTGGTCTTTGAACTCTGGGTTCATATATTCTACTCCGCGATCTGATAAAATATTATTTATCTTATTACCTAGATGAAACTCTACATCATTCATGAATTCCGTAAATTTATCCAACGAATCAGACATATACCTCATTTAGAAGATATATCTATATATACTCAAATATTATTAAAAGAAATTATATAAGAATATCCACCTCTATCTTATACTAGGAATGGTCTACACACATCCATGTGCACAAAAACCTCGAAACTCTATGGCACTTTCACCTTGTCCGCTGAAAGGAAGCATAGTCATTTTACTATGTAAACAACTGTGACATCCCTCGTGAGGTATTTGATCAGCATAGTATCAATAAACATCTTGGTAGAAATATTCCAAGTGAATATTGTTTATATGACCAAGATGGTGATGGAACTACTAGATGTTGTATGAGTCTTGTGATTTTGTTTCTTTATCTATTGGAAGAACATTTTTCCGTAAAATAATATATACAGACCATTATTTAAATGGTCCATACCAAAACAGACATTGTTCGTATAAAATAAAAAACATTTATTTCAAAATATGAAAATAAATTCTTCAGTATTTAATCATGATACAGAAATTAGGTTCTTAAAAACAATAGGAAAATAATAGTGGTTATATAAAACAAAAATCATCCTAGTTGAAAAATAGAGATGCTAATCACTAATGGATAATTCTTCTAACCTCACACCATTGGATGCTTGTAGATCCACCTCTCCATTTTAAATATTTCTAATTCTAATTGGTTAATTCATTTGAATACATATGTGATCTCTAAATGCTATTTCAAATACCAAATCTATAGAAATTAAATGATTACAATCAATAATGAATGCACCTTTAGCATTCCCATGACTCTGGGTGAAGTTCCTCTTACAATGTCCTATCATCCACATTCCAAACATACTACCTCTCATTCATTTCCCTACATTTGTATCATCCCATTCACGGTTGGATGATTCTCGGGGGCTTTAGACTGTTTATGATTCCTTGTCCCCTATTCCTTGTCCTTCCTTTTCATATTCAATATAAGGATGAAGGGTTTGTCAAAGACCATGTTCTTATCTACCTTAAAAATTAATGTTATATGTTCTGATAGAATCATATCATTATTTCTAATTTCTTTAATTTACTATAACGATATATATGGTCTTGGGTAGTGATGATAGGATGTGAACTGTTTTCCACTCATCCTCGAACATAATCCCTAAGATGTACATTCATTCAATGTAGACAATAATTCTGATTACTTAAGAACTAGATGGAACATATTCTCCAATATTATTTGTGAAAAGTGATTTGCAGATATCATATCTCTCATGTCTCACCTTCTCTTGATAGATATCATTAAGGCGAGACACCATGTTATACACGTCCATGTTATAATTTTTACTTAAGACCTCATTAGACATGGATGATGTCATTAAACATTGTACATATGTGGAATAATCCATATGATTTATATATAGAGATAGTTCCTCATCACCAGCCTATTTTCCCCGCATAACTAGAATAGTCTCTTCTAGAACAAACAATTTCTTCTTGTTGAAAAGGATGATGCATAAATTCCTCTTCCATTCCTCGAAATTTGTTATAGTGAGAATGTTTTCTTTCTCAAATATAGTTCACAATTGTAACGTCCTGATCTGACTCACCACTAAACCAGTGGGCGAACCAGTCACCCCAGGACCTCAAGTGCGTCTCCCCATACACTAGAGGTGGTCAACTTGTAGTGAGGGTCTAAGGATATTCAGTGGGGAGACTATACCCTCTTTTCAGAGTTTCACAGTGGTATATCAATATAGATAACAAACAATTACAGAAGCAGTAACTCATAAATAAAAAATAGCGGATGACATATAATACTCATTTTATAAAAGTGGCCAACGCCAAATTATACAGTAGATGCATGCATGACATTCTAATGATACAGAAGAATAAAACAGCAAAAAAAATTGCATTCTTTACATTCCAATATATAAATAAATAAATAATGACCGAAATCCCCATGGGTGATCTCCTCTAGCATCCCGAGAATCTGCTCGGTCCTTTACACCTACCTCCAAAGTAAATGCAAACAACATAATGCTGCAACCAAATAGAATCTACTCTAGTACCCAGTGCAATAGCGACCTGAGTATGTTGTGAGATATAAATCCCAGTAGGTCGGGACCACCAGTGTCTAACCCAAATCCATACATTTAATAAAAAATATAAAACATGTGAAGGCTTGCATAAAATAATGTAAGCAGTACAATGTAACTATATACTGAATTACCTGCTTCATCACGCACCTATTGTCTGAAACTACACTATTCATTAGTCAAGCATACTCAATAATCATTACATAATAATTTTTCATTTTATCAAGTACTGAAATATTATTAGGAAAGTATAGAGATTCAACCTACACCTGACATCCCCCGTATAAGTCACTCATCAAAAATGCCTCTAATGACCATCTATGTAATCAAGTAAAGACTGAATCCAAGCTAGTGCTTTGTCTTGGACAACACATCATACGTTATTAAATTTAATCATTCATATATTATGTATAACCTCATTTATTAAAATTGCTTCCACAAATTCATAAATAAGTCTAAACCCTTTCTCATAATCAAATCACAAAATCATTATGTCACAACATCCACCGTTATCTAATTTCATTCATGAAAAATTGGACCCACAATCCAATGTTAATTAATGGGTGTAGAACATCCTGTCTAGCACCCTCATGAATATTCAGATCATTAGTCCATAACTCACCACCCATGGTTATTGAAGCATCAGTCCTTATACTATAAAGGAATATTTTCTTGCAAGCTGGGTGTAAGACTCCATGTCTTGCACCCTGGGAGTATTCGGAGCATCAGTCACTGTCTATCAACCCATCCATCCATCATACATATACATATATCATTGGTGTAGAATACCATGTCTAACACCACAAAACCTATCCTATAATTATTTCAACAACTAATTAACAAACCGAAATTCTCTTCAGATAAGTCAACACTTAATTAACAAAATTTCATAACTATCCTGAACCCTTCCACTCAAACAGTGATTCGCCAAGGACATTAACAATATACAAGAACCCCATAATCATCACAAAACATGCTAAAAAATTACATGATATTTAGCCACTATCTTACACAACATATCATATTTTCAAAAAACTCCATCCAAGACAACTTATGTCATGTAATAATAATACGCATCAAAAGATACTTCTGGCCAACAATCATAACATTAAATCAAATCACAATCCTTATTTAATGCCTGAAAATTAATTAATTCAACAATTAATTAATTAACCAATAATAAATTAGTTTACAATTTAACATTTAACAAGTCATAATTAATCCCCCCATTAATTATTGCCAGTTTCCAATTATCATGTGAACATGTCGAAAATTCACTATTCCCAATAATCTGTAAAAGCCAGAATCTTATCCCTACTCATGAATTGATAATTATTTATACAATTAATTATCATATTACACATTCATCCCATTAATATCATTCAATTGTTTAATCCTATCACTTTAAATAAAATAGTAACCCATGATTAAAATCAACACATGTTCAAGCCCTCATTTATCTCATGTGGGTGGCATTACTGAATAACATTAAAACAGTCATGCATCGACAAATAATAATCATGGAAACTCACATTCTCAATTTTTTTAAATAATCAATAATTCTTGAATAAAGTGTTAATGATTTGGGACCCAACCTCAAGGTTTCGATGAAATCCACAATGAATGAAGAACCCTCAAGAGAAACATGATGATTCTTCAAGAACATGCCTTAGATCACTTAACCTAGAAAGACCAAGGCAAAATCTCATCAAACATGCCATCCACAAAAATAGATTTACCATTAACATGCGTATATCTATGAAACCGTGAGAAGAGGTGATGTAGATCTTATAGATCTAAGAGAACGAAGAAGAACGAAGAAGAACATCTACCTACCTCACGAATTCGGCTTCGATTATCTAAGAGAAGACATCAGATAACTCCCAAATTCTTGGGGGTGGTTCACCAACCTTCAAGGGAGGGTAATCCCTTGTTACGGCTACATAAGAGTAAAAAATGAGCCATATAGAGGCTTAGACATGTGAGATCCACCTTTTTAGTATCTCACATAAGTTGTCGCACGGTTTTATATCACTATTAGACAAATTCTGTTCTAACCGTGCGTTAGCTACTGCCTCAGCCACCCCTCTTGCACGACCACATCGCATGGTCTCTCCAAACCATGCGCTAACCGCACAGGAGCTACTACCTCAAAACATCAACTATGCACAGTTTGTTCGCATAGTTAGACAAATTGTGCGCCACCCATGTGACTTCCCCTTTACATAAAAACATCTATCAATGTTCGAAAAAATGACATCTTTATGTGTTCCAACACTCGGAATAAAATTCCGGTGCTCAGTTTAAAAAGAAGGAATCGTCGATAAACTACAAAAAAAATTCATAAACATACATAATTTTAACCCGGTTAAAAACATGAGATCTTACATTATACCCACCTTAAAAACTTCTCATCCCTGAGAATCGTTCTTGAACCACTACTAAGAAAACCAACCAACCAAGGTCATTTAGTCTCATTAGAAGTGACGTGTTGCATTCCTAATTCCAAACACACCATTAACCCTTCTCAAACATGATGGATAATCTTTTTTAACTATATCCAAAGATCACTCTAAATCCAAAACATTTAAAGTCTTCTTATATCATAGGTCATTAGAAGGACCTTGTCAACATAAATGGTTAAACATTGGTCAAACATTGGAATATGTTTCTCATGCCTCCCTCAAAGACGTCACTGCCCCAAAAGCCATGTTTTCCATTTATCTAATGATGTGCCTTTATAACTATTCCAAAATCATTCGCTAGTATAAAAATTTCCGTACCAAAAATCAGGTGAAATTTCTAAGTCAAGCCATTGCACGAATATTTTAAAAACAACCATTCCCAAACACGAAAAAGGAAGTAGCCCAAAGAATCAATGCATCCTGCATACTTCCTAGATAACAACTACTCATCAAGACCAACAACATTTAAACTATAGCGTGGCCCAAGACAGACTCTATCTTAGTCTCTCCATGATGAGGTCAGGATAGGGGACATGCTCGTCATGTCCAGGAGAGACCTTTAACAGAAAATAGAGGACATGAAGAAGATCATTCAAACCATTAATAGACAACTCTATTCTAAAAGCTCGACATCACCTGCCAAAACATTCATCATGAACGAAGTGGAAATAAACACCATAGGACTTCACATGATGTCACATGAAAAAATCACCTGCTCACCAGTGCGCTATATTAACAAGAAGATCGGCATGTCAAAACACCAGGGTTTTTCAAAATCTGTTCCATGTATTTCTATGAAACTGATTCATTAACGCTCAAGTCACTCTGCCTGGAGTTGACTTGAGACCGTACTAAATTGTATAAAAAGACTTATTATTTAGTCATTTTTCCTCACACGACCATTTTCATGGATGACTCCATAACCAGTCATCCATTAATCTGAAGGATGGTTCAAATGACCAAAAAATTATCCGACCATGGTTGAGGCATGTCTAACCAGCTGAAAATGATCATTTCTCGATGCTCAAGCCATAACAAGGTCAAGAAACAAATCACCATATGTTCGAATGACTGTGTCATAGAAAACTAGAAGTACTACCTTGGACAACGACACACAACAACTGTAAAAGAGTTATAAAATCCATAGAGCTAGCAAGGCATTTATGTTTTGAGGGTGCTACTAACCATAGGTTAGCACCTTATGAAGAAAAAAAGGATCAACACTAAACTGGTTGACATCAAAAATATCACTATGCTCAAAAGATGAACATAAGGCCATTTCTAAGGAGAAGAACGCCTAAGGAAAGTACTCACACTTCCCTTCCAAGGAAACTCAAGAGAAGTATGTACTACCCTTATCATGAAGGTTTTAAAATGTGATCAACAAAAAAGATTCCATTTCTAAACCTCTTATATTTAATCACTTCAAATCATTAATTGTCAAAAGATATAATCAAAAAATCATGTAACATTTACAAAATGCCCCAAGTCAAAACAAGAATGTTTCTTAAAACTCCCTTTTTAAAAAATTTACATTTATTGACAGCCAATCATTTTCTTGAAATTTATAAAAATAAATATTTTAAGAAGACAAGCCTACCTACGAGGATCTTATTTTAACTACCTAGGTTCTCTATAAATTAACCCAATAGCAAAAGCACATGTATTAAAATTTTAAGCACCAAAATGGGTTATCTCATAAAAAAACTACCCAACTGACCTACTTGGGTCTAGTTTCATTTTAGAATCTAGCCACTTGATTTCTGATCAACATTAAACATCTTTCACATTTATAAGCATTTCACATGGAATAAAGTCATCACATTTAATGTGAGTCGTCATTTACCAATTCATGAAGCACCCATACACTCCATTGATTGTAAATTTTCTCTCATTAATTGATTCCAATTTCAATTCAGAAATTAACATGATCAATATAATGGTCCAAATTATATGTGTGGCCACCTACCAACAGTTAAGGTTCCCATACACTTTATCGCTGTATTTTGGCTCCCATTAAACACAATAAAAATTTATTTAACATTTTATCTTTAGAACCCCTTTCACATATCAAAACATCACTGACATGTTAGTATAATTAGTAACACAATAACATGCTATAATATGAAAGCATGTCACAACAACAAACACATGCTACTAAATTAGGCAGTACAACTTATAATCACTCAAGCATGTTAAATATATCACTGAAACATGATATCCAGAGAGGCATGCTAAACCAGATCAAACATGGTATTGCACCCAAGAAACAAAATCCAAATTAGCAGGCATCCAACTAATTCAACTACATGGAATGTTATATGCGTGACATTTAAATATCTAAGTCTCTATGATGATGCATGTGTGAAACATCCTACCCATATCAGGCCAAGAAAATTATTATTTTCAAAATTATCAAAATCAATAAACAGTGAAAAATACACCCGCCACTCACGGGGAAATCATATAAAATGTAACCTCTAATAGTACAAACATCAAATCCCATCCCTGGCCACTTAGTCAATTCTCATACATGTGGTGATCAGTCCAAAGCATGACTATTAACCCAAGTGCCGAACCATTCTTATTATCATGTATACCAACTCCCAAAACAGTAATACAATGGAAAAGAACGAAACCTAAACCTTTGATACCACTTTGTGACATCCAAACCAGACTCACCACTAAACCGGTGGTCGGACCAGTCGCCACATGACCTCAAGCGCGTCTCCCCATATGCCAGAGGCTGTCGACTAGCAGTGAGGGTCTAAGGATAGTAAGTAGAGAACTATACCCTCTTATCAGAGTATCAAAGTGGTACATCAGTGTAGATAATAAACAATAGAGGAAACAATAACTCGTAAATAACAAACAATGGAAGACAAATAATAATAATTTTATAAAAGTGGCCATCAACAAATTATACAGCAGATCATACATGACATGATACTACTACGAAAGTATAAAACAGTGAACAAAACAATATGCTTTACATTATAATACATATATAAATAAATAAAGACTCAAAGCCCCAAGGGTGATCTCCTCGATCATCCATAGAATCTGCTCAGTCCTTTACTCTTTTCTCCCAAGTAAATGGAAACAGACTTGTCCTGCAACAAAATATAATCGACTTGGATACCCAATGCAATGGAGGCCCGAGTAGGGTCTGATATATGAATCTTTGTAGGCCTGACCACTGGTGTCTACCCCAAATCCAGACATTAATAAATAATTTAAAACACATGAAGGCATGCATAATATAATGTAATCAGTACAAAGTGACTATATACTTATGTTGCTACATCAGCACTCAGCTAGTCTCTGACCCTGCACTATTCATAAGTCAAGCATACTCTACAA
This sequence comes from Viscum album, assembly GCA_963277665.1. Lineage (NCBI taxonomy): Eukaryota > Viridiplantae > Streptophyta > Magnoliopsida > Santalales > Viscaceae > Viscum > Viscum album. The sequence continues at coordinate 2,100,757,422 of OY728128.1, read as the reverse complement.
TCATTATATAATAATTTTTCATATATCAATTAATCAAATATTATTATAAAAGTCTATACATACAGCCTATGCATGACATCCCCCATTAAATTCACTCACCACAAATGTCTCTAAAGACCATCTAAGTAATCCAGTAAAGACTGAATGCAAGCTTGTTCTCAGCCTTGGATAACACATAATAAGCTATTTAATTTAATATTTCATATATTATTTATATGTCCATCCACTAAAAGTTGTTCACCCAATTCATAAATACGTCTAAACCCTTTCTCATAATCAAATCATAAAATCATTATGTCATAGTAGCCTTTATTAACCATAAACTCATTTCATGCATGAACAATTGGACCCATAGTACAATGATAATTAATGGGTGTAGAACATCATTTCTAGCAGCCATGTGATTATTCGAAGAGTCAATCCATGTCTCAGAACCCCTGGGTATTTGGAGCATTATTCCATGTCCCATAAAAGAATATTCTCTTCAATGCAAGATATAGAACCCCATGTCTAACACCCCGTGTGTATTTGAAGCATCCATCAATGTCTCACAACCCATACATCAATAATACATAAACATCTATCATTGGTGTAGAATACCATGCCTAACACAATAGAACCCATCTGTTAATTATTTCAAAAAATAATTAACAACACAAAACCCTCTTCAGATAAGTCAACACTTAATCAAACAATGATTATTCAAGAACATTAACAATATACAAGCACCCCATAATATTCACAAAACATGATGAACAAAGCCAGTATATTTGAAAACTATCTCGCACAACATATCATATTTTTGAACAACTCCATCCAAGACAACTTAAGGCATGGAAAAATAATACGCATCAAAATATAATCTGGGCCAACAATCATAACAAACAATCAAATCAAAATTTAAATTTAATGCAAGGAAATTAATTAATTCAACAATTAATTAATTAAACATTATCTCATTAAACAATCAAAAATTAGTTAACCATTTACCATATAACATGTAATAATTATTCCCTCATTTAATTATTACCAGTTGTCCAATTATCTTCTGAAATTGTCAAAAATTCACTATTCGAAATAATCTGTAAAAGCCACAATCTTATCCCCACTCATGACTTGAAAATTAATTATACAAATAATTATACTATTACTCATTCATCCCATTAAATTCATTCAATTTTTTAATCATATCACTTAAAATAAAATATCAAACCGTGCTTAAAATCAAAACATGTTCATGTCCTCATTTATCTCATTTGGGTGGCATTAGTTAATAACATTAAACGTGTCATTCATTGACAAATCATAATAAAGGAAACAAAAATTCTCAATTTATGTAAACAGTCTATAATTCTTGAATAATGTGTTAATGATTTTGGACCCTACATCAGGGTTTTGACAAAAACCACAACGAACAAAGAACCCTCAAGAGAAACGGGTTGATTATTCATAATCCCATAATAGATCACTTCTCCAAGAACGACCAAGACAAAAAATACACATACTTTCCATCCACGCACATAGATTTACCCTTAATGGGTATAGATATAAGAAACTATGAGAAGAGGAGATGTAGATCTATGTAGATCTAAGAAACCGAAAAAGAACGAAGACGAATATCTACCTACCTCAATAATTCAGATTCGATTCTCCAAGAGAAGACTTCAGATTACCTCCAAAATGCTTGAGAGAGTTTCTCCTACCATCAAGGTAGGGTAATCCCGAGTTATTGCCACTTAAGAGGAAAAAAGCCATCTAAAATCTTAAACATATGAGATCCACTTTTTTAGGATCTAACATAAGTGACCGCATGGTTTTTTCACACTGTTAGTGTAACGCCCTGACCCCAGCTACTCGAAGTCAGTGCATTACTTCGTAACAATGGCATGATCAAAAAAGATAATGTCTCGAAAGACCGATTAGTTTAGTATCCTTGGAAACACTAGATACATTCATAAACGTTACATTACATCATAATGTGAAAAACTATGATAACAAATTCTCCATAGACCACACTCATATCCTCTTCTGACAATCCCTGCAGGTCATTCATAAAATACATCTTCACATACTGGAAAATATTAAAACATTGAAATGGGTGAGCTTAGATGCTCAGTAAGGATAACAATACTGCGGAAGCTTTCACAAATAAACATTAACATTTAAGGCAATGTATAACTAAAACAAAAGCCTTTTAAACATGAACTTCAATATAATATGGCAAAAGTAAAATGAGATAATGCCATTTATTTATTCACATGGATATTCTACTGGTCGAATAATTACATGCAATATCAATAACCACTTTCATAATGATGGAATGCATAATGCCAGACTATCATAACCACGTAGCCAGGGTCTCGTGCCAAGACCACAAATAAGATTTTGTCAAGGCCTCGTGCCAAGACAATAGTTTGTCTCATGAGACCTTCTGATGCATCGAGGAGCTTTAGCGGGCTCCACCTGTCACTTATTAAGTCCAATGCATTCCTCATATGAATGGGTTTAAACATATCATAAACCATAACCTAATTGCATAACATTTCCACATTTCAATCACAAGATATCAATACAACACATTGATATAATAAAAATTCTTTCAAAACCATTTTCAATACCAAAATAAAAGAAAGTTAAAACTTTGTATTTATTTTTCATTTAAAAAAAGTGATGGCTTGTAGAGGAAGCTGAAACTCAAATAATGGTCACGGCGGCGGGGAAGTCGTTGTCGCAGCATATGCACGGAATGAAAAACATTCCCTTTTTGTCGTTTAGTAAAACGCTTCGTATAAAAAAGATTCCTTTTGAATAAATGTAAAAGTAAAACGGGTTTATACACCGTATAAAAGAAGGTTGTGTAAAAAAAAATATGCCTCAATGAAAGGAGATTGAGACGAAGTCCCATAAAAGATCATTTTTTAAATAAAATAGATCTATTATGTGTATTCACTATAGGTACACATAAAGAAAGTAAGTATACAAAATAAGACATAATAATATCATGACATAATTTGAAAGTAGGAGATTAACCCAAAGAATGGATGTTGGGTTATGAAATTCCCTTACCTCGTGTCCGACGTGACTCAACCGTTCTTTAACCTCCTGAATAATAAACTAGAATTAATATCTACCTTATTAAGAACCATTTTCAATTTCATTATTTTTTTATATCACTTATTACAATGTTATGAACATTATGTAATTATTTATGTTAATAACGGTCGTTTTGTCGATCTTTGGTACTTGAGTCAAAAATAAACTTCTTATAATTACAAGTTGTTCATGTGGTGAAATATACATTATATCCAGAATTATATTCATGATATAGATATCATATATCTCATATATATCTAGTATATACATACATTTATAATAATACGTAACATTTAGAGGTAAGAAATTAAATGCACAGTTCATGGAGACGGTAAGCCGTACGTACGCATGAACGCTAATTTCATTTCTATTTCATATTTAATCAAATGAAATCATAATTATATAAATTTATAATATAATTCCAGTATAATATAGCATATAATAACATTTACTCAATCCTTTATACATATCACATATGGTATTATCGATTCAAATCACTTTGAGGGGGCGGTAGTCCGCACTTCCTAAAATGAAAATATCGCTTTTACCCATAATAGAAACCATAAAGGTATGCCATAAATGAAAAATAAAAAATCATAAGGAAAACAAAAGCATAATATATATCATATATAAAAATAGTGTCATCATAATGGACACCATTAGAGGTGTTATATTAGTGTTGAACAATCATCTTTTCGTGAGGCAAAAATTCGCCATCCACAGAAACAGTATGTTCTTTAACCATTAGATGTAGGTGTGTGTAAGTGTAGCTCGAATACTTCTTGTAACAACATCCTAGTATATTGAGGATACCAGTGTTGTTACAAAAGAAATGAATAAAAAGTGTTTAGGGGGTTGGAGAAGAAAAATAAATCAAAACAACATTAGAGAAGACATTACCTTAAAATCAGGTAACTCTTTTTGATTTGATCCAAAGGCTTCCTTGGGAAGAGTTATGACCAAAGTGATGATTCTAGGAGTAATAGGGGGAAGTTGGGAGAGTATTTGGGCCGAGTTTGGCTGAGACAAATGGATTGAAAGTGTGAATGAGGTGGTAGAGGTGGGGGCCTTTTATAAGTGGAGAGGAGGGGCACTCTTGGAAAGTAAAGAAAAGTCACTATATTATAAAATGAGTTTCGGATTTTAGAGGTCCCACACTTATATAATTCGAGGATAAGGTGATAAGTGTTCTTAATCTACTCATCCAACAGGTTTTTGATAATTTTAAGCCTTGTATTTCACATTATATTTTTATTTTATTTAAATCGTTAAATAATGAGGTCATTGTTGCATCATCATGATGTCATAAATAATTTAATTTATATAATGTCTAAAAATTATAAGAAAACTACTATGAGGTAGGAAATGTTTTTATCTTTCTAATGACTATTTATAGTAAAAAATATGACTTGTATAACTCCACGTAAAATTTTTTTTAGTAAAACATTTCATCTTTGTGTCATTTTGTTACTTTAACATTAAATAAAAGGTATTTATGTCATTTTCCAACTAAAGTGGCTCCATGGGCTCCCCAAGTTGTCCCATGGATTGTCTTGGTCGTCTATGGCACATCCAATGAGGGTAGGACATGTTTAAAGCTCATCACATATTATTAAAACATTATTTTTACCTTAAACAACACTAATTACCTCTAATCACGATTAAGAACTTAAAAGTTACTATTCACCAAAATTTATTTTAATCTCCTTGAACCACATTTTACTTCTTAATGACAACCATGTATGTCTGGTTTTTGAAATTCAAAACACAGTAGTGGTAAAATTTCATTTAAACAAAAAATCAGTTTTTATAAATATCACTTAGTGGTTTCACTATTCATCAAAAATTGAAGTTTTTTAGAAAAATCCAAAAAATTTACCATAATATATATTTGATATTCTTATTTCAAAAATTATGTCTATTTTAAAAAATTACAAACATATAAGTTTCATTAATTAATTTTATAATTAATTCCCGCTGTCACAATAAATAGCGTGTTTTAAGAAACAATTTATATCCAAAGATTGACAATTGTTCATGCCCAATTTCAATGTTAAATTATTCCTAATGACCACCATTGGATAAAATGGTAAAAATATATACTAATTATACTTTAAAACCACTAAATAGTATAATTTATCACAATAAATTATTTTGATTAAAAAAGTTGTTTTAAGTATTTTTCACTATTCATTAAAAAATTGGAAGTTCTCAGAATGTTACAAAAAATTCAACATAGGATAATTTCGATATTACGAATACAAAAATGAAGTCCATTTTGAAATATAATATTTCTATAATTTTAAAAAGTGGTTATTACTATTCATAACGGCTACTTTGATTAGTCGCGATGTGTTAGAACTCGAACTTGCGTACAATGCAAGCTATTGAAAGAGAGGCGTATCGTGGAAGCTCGGGGTGTTACATTCTTCCCTCCTTAAATAAATTGTGTCCTAGCAATTTGAAATTTTTCTTTGAAAATAAAAGGTTGAAAATAGAAAATACCTTTGTGGAAAACCCACATCAGAAATAAGGTTAATAAAATTTACCCTTAAAAACAGGGAAAGGGAAATGAAAAAGTCACCACCAAATTATAATCTCGATAATGAGAACATTGGTGGCAATTAGAGACATATAATTGGTGGAAAAAATGTAAATATTTGTAGGGAGTGATTGAGGTCATCAATCACAAACAAGTGTCAAATTGAGGGCCTCAAATCCTTCAATCTATGTTGATTTAAAACATCATCAGTTCAAAAAGACATAAGGTATTAAGATAACACTTTTTTTTTGCTTTAATATCCCATTAATAAATTTTAAGAATTAATTTATTCATAGAATAATATATAGGTATATATATATATTTATTCTTGACAAGTAGAGTTTCAACCTTCAACTAATTTCTACCACAAACTCATCATTCACTCAAAAAGATAATAGAACTCAAAAATAATATATTTATCCTTACCGTACAAGGTTCAAAATATTAGAACATACCATTTAGATTACCAAAACGATTTTGTAATAACCAGGGACTTCCTGTAAGCTAGTGGGAGGTAATAAAGGCATGTCACACTATGGTTGTGGATTCGATTCCTACAGCTTTGTCCGATACGACGGGTTATGCCCCACCCTGCAGGTTTTCCTTTTCCTAAAACTATAGTATTATAATATTCCAAAAATAATCTTCAGAAATTCTTTAACCTTAAACAATACTATCCATGGTTCAACTTAATCCATTCCAACCTTAATAGTTATCCAAAATACCTCTATCCAGACTTTCTCTAATAGGTCTCTAAATTCCAAAATCAATTGTAACATCAGATTCCCCAAACAAAGAAAAGTTTCTCTTATTGTCACATACTAAAAATATGATTACCTTAATCATATTAAAACCTTAATAAAATCAAAAAGTACTGCAGTACAATCCTTATATATATCACATTATTCTTATAACCAATAAATTAATTATTCCGCTTCAACTATAGTCACAACATAAGATTGGCCTTTATCCGTTGGCCTTTTCTGAGGTAAGATTCCTTGACACTTAGGACATTCATTTGAATAATTCCCCATTTCTCTACAATTGTAGCATTCAACATTGATATCCACATTATTTCCCTTGCAGTCACGTGTATGGTGACCTTTTTCTCCACATTTATAACAAACTCCCATTCCTTTTAGGAAAGTACCAGGGTGATTATTCCCACAATTATCACATAATGGAAAATCCTTCTTTCCCTTTTTCCCTTTATCTATCTCTTGTTCCACCATTCTCTTCTTCTCTTGCTTTACTTTATTGTCATAAGACTTATAGAATTCCTTTTCTGTCTTGATAGAACACGAGACAATATCTTCATACGATGAGAAGGATTTTGATACTAAAGCTCGACGGAGAAATGGTTTTAACCCATCAAAGAAACGATCAATCTTACTTCTTGGGTTACGTATATAATCTGCAGCATGCCTCACTAACCTTAAAAAGTTAGCCTCACACTTTGCGACATTCTCATCCTCCTTCTTCCTCAGATATAGAAATTGCCTTTCTATATCTGCTTGATGGTCACGAGGAAAATATTTTTCTAAGAAAAGCTCTTTGAACTCCCTCCATTCCATATTCGATACATCATAATCTTCCTTTGTGTTTTGAATCAGCGACCACCACTGATCGGCATCTTTAGTGAGGCGGTAAACTTCCATGACAACCTTCTCCCTTTCTCTACTCCCCAAGGCATGGAATAATTTCTCTAAGGAGTTTATCCATTGCTCAGCTACTAATGGATTTGTACCCCAATTAAATGTTGGCGGTTGTTTCCTCATGAAGCGGTCTAACATTGATCCTCCACGTTGTGGATCAGGGTGATCCATACGAGTAAGGTTATTATTCATAACTTGAGTGAGTTGTCCCAGTATGGTAATAAGTTGATCAGCACCAGTTGTATCTCAAAATCCACAATAATTTTCTTGAGCAGGAGGGCAATCCCTACACGGAGTGCGTGCATTGATATGGTTTCCATTCCTCCTACTAGGCGCCATTTATATACAATGGAATAAACTAGATTAGTTTATGAATCAAAATACATAATTCCATACTTATAAAATACTTAACATAAATTGAACTATTTATGGATATAATCCATAATCATAAAAATGTTTTCTTTGAGAATGTATATACTCATAACCCTTCATAGTGGTTTGTAAAGAAAACGAGAATTATCCTAATCATATCCCCTGGGAGTGTCGTAACCAAGAGTGCAACAAGGCCCATTGTCGTGCACCAGTTCCCGTTCGAGCCTAGCTCAAAGCGGTGTTTTCGGGTTTTACCCCTAGGTACATCTATGCCAGAGCCACCTCTACCTACTCGTATCCAGACATGGATGTATTGCTCAGAAAACTCACATAATCTCTATAATACCAAAATTCTAGGAAGTTCGTCTATACTAATCCTAAAAGTCTATCTTTGGGCTATGTGCTCTAATCAGAGTTTATCTGAATCTAGCTTCCAAGGTTAGTACTAAATTGCCTCTGATACCAACTGTAACACCCCAACCCCAGCTACCCGGAGTCGGTGCATTACTTCGTAACATTGGCATGATCACAAAATATCAAGTCTCGAAAGACCGATTAGTTTAGTAGCCTTGGAAACACTAGATACATTAATAAATGTTACATTACATCATAAAGTGAAAAACTACGATAACAAAGTCTCCATAGACCACACTCATATCCTCTTCTGACAATCCCTGCAGGTCATTCATAAAATACTTCTTTACATCCTAGAAAATATTAAAACATTGAAAGGGGAGAGCTCAGATGCTCAATAAGGATAACAATATTGCAGAAGCTTTCACAAATAAACATTAACATTTAATGCAATGTATAACTAAAAAAAAGCCTTTTAAACTTGAACATCAACATAATATGGCAAAAGTAAAATGAGATAATTCCATTTACTTATTCACATGGATATTCTACTAGTCGAATAATCACATGCAATATCAATAACCACTTTCATAATGATGGAATGCATAATGCCAGACTATCATAACCACGTATCCAAGGCCTCGTGCCAAGACTACAAATAAGATTTTGTCAAGGCCTCATGCCAAGACACTAGTTTGTCTCATGAGACCTGTCGATGCATCGAGGAGCTGTAGCGGGCTCCACCCGTTACTTATTAAGTCCAATGAATTCCTCATATGAATAGGTTTAAACATATCATAAACCATAACATAATTGCATAAAATTTCCATATTTCAATCATACTATATCAAAACAACACATTGATATAATAAAAACGCTTTCAAAAACATTTTCAATACCAAAATAAAAGAATGTTAAAACATTGTACTTATTTTTCATTTAAAAAAATTGATGGCTTGTAGAGGAAGATGAAACTCAAATAATGGTCACGATGGCGGAGAAGTCATTGTCGCCGCATATGTATGGAATGAAAAACATTCCCTTTTTTTCGTTTAGTAAAATGCTTCGTATAAAAAGGATTCCTTTTAATTAAACGTAAAAATAAAACGGGTTTATACACCTTATAAAAGAAGGTTGTGTAAGAAACAAAATATGCCTCAATGAAAGGAGATTGAGACGAAGTCCCATAAAAGATCATTTTTAAAATAAAATAGTTCTATTATGTGTATTCACTATAGGTAAACATAAATAAAGTAAAAATACAAAATAAGACATAATAATATCATGACATAATTTGAAAGTAGGATATTAACCCAAAGAATGGAAGTTGGGTTAAGAAATTCCCTTACCTCGTGTCCGACATGACTCAACCATTCTTTAACCTCCTGAATAATAAACTAGAGTTAATATCTACCTTATTAAGAACCATTTTCAATTTCATTATCCTTTTTATATCACTTATTACAATGTTATGAACATTATGTAATTATTTATGTTCATAACGGTCGTTTTGTCGATCGTTGGTACATGAGTCAAAAATAAACTTCTTATAATTACAAGTTGTTCATGTGGTGAAATATCCATTATATAAAGAATTATATTCATGATATAGATATCATATATCTCATATATATCCTGTATATACATACATTTATTATATTACGTAATATTTAGAGGTAAGAAATGAAATGCACCGTTCATGGAGACGGTAAGCCATACGTACGCATGAACGCTAATTTCATTTCTATTTCGTATTTAATGGAATTAAATCATAATTATATAAATTTATAATATAATTCCAGTATAATATAGCATATAATACCATTTACTCCATCTTTTATACATCCCACATATGGTATTAACGATTCAAATCACTTTGAGGGGGCGGTAGTCCGCACTTCCTAAAATGAAAATATCACGTTTACCCATAATGGAAACCATAAAGGTATGAAATAAATGAAAAATAAAAAATCATAAGGAAAACAAAAACATAATATATATCATATATAAAAATAGTGTCATCATAATGGCCACCATTATAGGTGTTATATGAGTGTTGAACAATCATCTTTTCGTGAGCCAAAAATTCACCATCCACAGAAACAGTATGTTCTTTAACCATTAGATGTAGGTGTGTGTAAGTGTAGCTCGAATCCTTATTATAACAACATCCTAGTATATTGAGGATACCAGTGTTGTTACAAAAGAAATGAATAAAAAGTGTTTAGGGGGTTGGAGAAGAAAAATAAAACAAAACAACATTAGAGAAGACATTACCTTAAAATCGGGTAACTCTTTTTGATTTGAGCCAAAGGCTTCCTTGGGAAGAGTTCTGCCCAAAGTGAGGCTTCTAGGAGTAATAGGGGGAAGTTGGGAGAGTATTTGGGCAGTGTTTGGCCGAGCCAAATGGCTTTAATGTGTGAATGAGGTGGTAGAGGTGGGGGCCTTTTATAATTGGAGAGGAGGGGCACTCTTGGAAAGTAAAGAAAAGTCACTTTATTATAAAATGAGTTTCGGATTTTAGAAGTCCAACACTTATATAATTCGAGGATAAGGTGATAAGGGTTCGAAATCTACTCATCCAATAGGTTTTGGACAATTGTATGCCTTGGATTTCACATTATCTTTTTATTTTATTTAAATCGTTAAATAATGAGGTCATCGTTGCATCATCATGATGTCATAAATAATTTAATTTATATAATGTATAAAAATTATAAAAAAAAATACTGTGAGGTAGGAAATATTTTAATCTTTCCAATGAATATTTATAGTCAAAAACATGACTTGTATAACTCCATGTAAAAATTGTTTTAGTAAAACATTTCATGTTTGTGTCAATTTTTTTACTTTAACATTAAATAAAAGGTATTTATGTCATTTTCCATCTAAAGTGGCTCCATGGGCTCCCCAAGTTTACCCATGGATTTTCTTGGTCGTCCATGGAACATCCAATGAGGTAAGGACATGTGTCAAGCTTATCTCATATTATTAAAACATTATTTTTACCTTAAACTTCACTAATTACCTCTAATCTTGATTAAGAACTTAAAAGTTACTATTCACCAAAAATTATTTTAATCTCATTGAACCACATTTTACTTCTTAATGACAACCATGTATGTCGGATTTTTTAAATTCAAAACACAGAAGTGGTAGAATTTCATTTAAACAAAAAATCAGTTTTTATAAATACCACTTAGTGGTTTCACTATTCATAAAAAATTGAAGTTTTTCAGAAAAATCCCAAAAATTCACCCTAAGCAATATTTGATATTCTGATTTCAAAAATGATGTCTATTTTAAAAAATTCAAAACATATAAGTTGCATTAATTAATTTTATAATTAATTCCCGCTGTCACAACTAATAGCATGTTTTTAAGAAACAATTTATATCAAAAGATTGAAAATTGTTCATGCCCAATTTCAATGTTATATTAATTATAATGACCACCATTGGATAAAATGGTAAAAATATATTCTAATTATACTTTAAAACCACTAAATTGTATAATTTATCACAATAAACTATTTTGATTAAAAAAGTTGTTTTAAGTATTTTTCACTATTCATAAAAAAATTGGAAGTTCTCAGAAAGTTACAAAAAATTCAACTTAGGATAATTTCGATATTACCAATACAAAAATTAAGTCCATTTTGAAATATAAAATTTCTATAATTTTAAAAAGTGGTTATTACTATTTATTATGGCTACTTTGATTAGTCGCGGTGTGTTAGAACTCAAACTTGCGTACAATGCAAGCTATTGAAAGAGAGGCGTATCGTGGAAGCTCGGGGTGTTACAGTTAGAAAAATCGTACACTAATCGTGCGTCAGATACTGCATCAGCCACCCATCTCGATCAGCCGCATCACACGGTCTCTCCTGACCATGCTCCAAACATGCGGGAGATACTGCATTAAAACTTCAACTACGCACGGTTTGACCGCACAGTTTGACAAATAGTACACTACCCGTGCGACATCCCCTTTACCTCAAAAATTCTATCAATGTTAGAATAAATGAAATCTTTATGTGTTCCAACACTCAGAATAAAATTCTGAAAATTTATTTAAAAATAATAAATTGTAGATAAATCGAAAAAAAATCAGAAACATAAGTTATTTTAACTCGGTTCAAAACAGAGGATCTTACAACAATGATATGTTTAAAGTCAGTTTACTTTCCATTTCTACAAATTTATATGAGCATTGATTTTTTACATTATCATGATAAAACTGAGACAAATAAATAAATTAATACTAACTAGTCTCCTAGTACTGTATAAAAATCCAATAGCTCTCACCATTGACTTTAGAATATTATGTTTCCTAAATATCCACATTTCCATTCACATTACCACAACTACGGTAAATCAAGAAACATGAAATAATTTTTGTAGGCATTATAATATCCAAATGCATTATCTCATAGCTCCTAGATGTGCTATGTGAAATCCTGAAACCTGAAATCCTTTACTTTTTGATTTCATCATCATTTGACCCTTTGCCACAACATTTCCTACTGTGGACGTCGAATATTTATGTGAACGATGTCAAGTCCCCCCAAAACCATGAATTATAATTCCATAAAAATTTAAAGCACCCCAACTTGGGTTGGTCATGAACTTTGAACTATGCTTCGATTTTAACCCTGATTATAGAAGGCTATACTGACATATTATCTCTTTGAGGAATTTGATCCTTATACATAAAATGCCATTTTTTATCTTTCTTACATGCTTTTTAATATTATGTGTGATATAATTAAGTGATTAACCATGTCTAACATAATATTTACACATATGAACGTATAATTTTTGATCCATCTTGCATGTTGTTCTAATTTTTTAATTTTGTGATCGTGACAACACACCAATAATAAAAAAACCATGCAACTGACAGAAATAAAATAAATGGCATAATTATGAGCTTGTTCTGTTAGTTATTTTATCTAGCAGTTGATAATCTATACCAAAACCTATGAGAGAAACTCTTGAAAGTTTTGGGTTTGTGTTTATAGATTCACACTTGTCCTCCTTTGTCTCCCATTAGGATTTGTTTCACATTGACTCCTATCTTGAGCCACCTTCACTAGCTTGGGAGCTCTGTCCATTACATATTCATTAGTATCACTAATAGTTTAAGGTTCAAAATGTGGTTTCTCATAAATGAAACATTGGGCACGTTGGCCTCATATAACAATGAGTAAAAGGCTCAGATGCCAAAAATTTAATTTAAATAAATTAATTAAAATAATGTATACACATACAACGGTCCAATTTTAATTCTTGATCATCCATGCATGCAACAATATTTACACATAAATAAAATGAGAATTAAATTATTTAATCATTCTTATATAAGATATATCATTCTAGAATAAGTTAATTATCTATAATTAATCATTATTTTTATCTTAAACGCATTTCTTAATTTCATTGAGATTCTCATCCATCCTAATTTTAAACAAATAAATTCATTTAATATTATATTTGTATGTAACTTGTACCTTAATGGAAAATATGTGAATTCCCATTCATAACTATCCAATGAGTTGAAAGGAAAATTACTCGAAAGTTAAATAAAACACACATATATAAACCAACATTCATTTTTTGTGACTCAACATAACACCAACAACATGGTACAAGTCTCAAGGGTCTGTATAAAATAATAATAATTTTTATTAAATCTACGAAATTTGGATGAGTACACATGGTGTAGTTCTAACTCCATGTGTCTACTATTGTTTCCATTCAATCCCAAGTACGCACCTGAGGATATGTCGTGTAGATGGAATTCTGAAATCTTCGGAGTTCAGGGCATGTATAGTGGTCCACACACCTTATAGTATCCATGTAACATAGTCTCCAGCCGGGAAAGCCATGTATGAGGTACACGGTCCAATCGTATCCTGAAGGGACTATACGACATGTCTATTGGGCCACATAGTGTGTAATCGGGAAATAGTGTGCCACTTTTTCTGGTTCAACACACGGTGTATTTAAGTCTTTGACAAAATCATATTAAACTGATTTTTCCAGGGGACCAGTCTGATTTATTGAACCTTGACTACACGGTGTTTACTACCAAATACACACCATGTGTGCTAGTGTTGTATGGCTAGGAACCTTTGGATCCTCCATATGAAATCATCTATTTTTTTAATCAAAATTAGATGACAAAGACATTTTTAATAGGGTGAATGTGAAATGAAACAGGAGGAATAGATCTTGAGACTCAAATTTTTAGCGTGATTAAAATGATAAGAAACAAGTAAATTATTAAATGTTTAAATCATCAATAGAAAACTTAAAAATTATAATCAATAATATTACTGAATTATTACCACTTATAGGTTCCAAGTACAGTAGAAGCGCATGGATGGTTTTACAGAACATTATTTTTTTTATTAACCATGATCAATCTGAGATCTGTCACGATGATAAAATGTTAGATCAAAGGAGGGGAGTAATTGGACTATAGAGTGGTCATTATATGTTGTTTTTAATTAATATAATTAAAAGGAAAACAATTATAGATATTTAATTCTCTCTTTGTTGATTCATTCGGTCATGATCCAATGTGATTCATCGTTGTGTCATATAATAAAGTTATAGATTCCTCTAGAGGTGACCTACTCATGCTCCACGCATCTCTGGACTTCAGTAAAGGGATCTTTGGGAGCTAGTATAGAATAGCCTTCTATTTCAATGTCATCATTCGATCTCTATTATTGATGCCTCCAAAGCACTCTCCTTGATCTGGTGGATGAGTATCTCTGTAGTAACATGAATGTGTTCTTAGATGAAAGGAATTCTCTTGGATTGAGACCATTCTCCAGATCCGTTGTGCATTACCACAGAGAATGTCTAGTATTTCTGAGAATAATTTAATTTATATGTTATCACATAGAATTATTGTATGAATTAATTACCCGAAATCATTTATTCATTTCTTTTATTTACTAGTAAGACCACATATATAATATTAATAGTTGACTATTATTTTCACATGACATGCACCCAATGAGTTACCCGAAATATTATTTAATAAAAATAATAATATTTTTTCCTATAAATCCCTAGAAAAACAACACGACATGTATATTAAAATACAAAGAGTGTAATTTTCTTTTTCCATTTTTGTTATTTACCCCCACCACCTTTTTTAGACATTGAACAGTGTCTTTTTATTTATTAAATAAATATCACCACATTAATCGTGAATAAACACATTATTTATCTGATAATGTATTCTCTTGAATATCTAGTGTCAAAAAAATTGTGATTACGATTACCTAAAATGTTAATAAACCACAATCAATAATAATAATTATTCTACTTTTTGAATAAATATTTATCAAATTTACATGGATATACATAGTTTGTATCCCTCTAGGCCTCTTACTCTGTGGCATAAGGAGGATCCTTTTTGAAGTAAAACGATAAAATCTAGAGAAATTCCAAGGCACCCATAGAGAAATAAATTATCACCACAATAATGTGTCACCTCTTACGAAGGCTTACCATGTACTGTAATTCCTTTTGTCTCTTTATCTTGAATCAATTTTTTCCATTTTAGTTCTATCAACGCATGTTCTTGATTATTATTTCATTGACATAAGTGAACTGAACTCGCCTATTCCATTCCATGGACATGGATTTATATAGTATATATAAATTATATCAATTCTATGAAGATATCAACATCCATTATCAAATAGAAGGTACAAATCATTTCTCATAGTATCTATTAATGTAGTATTACTCATGATGCACCCAACATATCGTACCTCATTTATAATAGTGTTTGATCACAATTTTCATCAATACATATAATTGCGCTAGTTGCAATACCCATTTATAATATACATAACTCTAAGGACCAACACACATGTCTGCAGATAGGAACAGCCAATGAATCTATCAAATGTGTATTCGGTTACATTGGGTTATCGTTCTCATAATATAATCCCAGATAACACTAAGGGATCAAACCTTGAGATGGTTCCTCAATTTCTTATGATTTCTCTCCCCTAATGGACTTTATTAGTTATGTCCCTCAAATAACAACATCCATCAATAGAACGTATATTCGTGAATAGTGTTATGGATTTTTTTGGTCCTCATCAAAGCAGGGATATGCTGTGACCCTTCAGTGAAGCAGCTAGCCTTAGGTCATTATCACAAGAATTTTCACACATACCAACTATCAATATTTGATAAGGCATTTATTAATACAATTTAATCATAAATTACAACTTTGTTTGTTCTAGGACACTAACTCCTACAACTACTATATCAATGAAAGTAGACAATATTAGTTGCCCTCATATATCATAAGGGGTGTTAAATCTAGTGTTTTCTAATATTGATAGTAAAATATATTATTGATATAAGAGTTGGGGTGAAATAAAGTATATCACATGTTTTTCACTTTTTACCTTACCTATCCAAGGATAGAGGTTGACAACTAGTGATCTGGTAGGATACATTAACCCCATATAATGATTGTAAGTGTATTGGGTGATTTAACAATTGAATATTCCATTATAATACCATATAATAGAAGTGTTTTTATATAAATACATGATTCCATTGATGAAGAAGATTAATTTAGATAACTTATTACAAATAGGGGAGAATGAGTCTATAGTGGAATTTCACAAGATTGAAGAGTGGAGTATAGTCACATTTTACAATGTACCTATGAATATAGTATCAGATAAATAAAATAATTTCAACATGATATTCTATAATTTATTATTGAAACCCATGTTATCTCAGCTAATCGAAATTGTAGTGTATCACACACATAATAATTTTGTTCCTTAGATAAGGATCCATATATTCGATATTATCAATAAAGAATATATGTTTAATTATTTGCACCATTTATAACCATATATACATGGAAAATTAAGGTTATTATAGGAAATTTCATTCATTGTTTTCTTTGTTCCCAAAGAGTTCCATTTTATTTTTCTTCTTCTCATAATTATGAATTAAAACATAGAGCGAATCCATTGTGATCAGATATTCGTTTTTTAAATACCATTTACAAATGAACAGTAATTGGGATGTATTTATTTACAAATAAGGTAATGAAGTGAAAAAATTCATTCTAAAGTCGTTTAATATTAAATTAATTTATACATAGATAGGTATTAATATTGGTAAAAAAAATCGAGTACCCATAAATAATGATACATGGAATGTTCATATCATGGGTTTTCACAATATACATTATTATAGATAATGTTTGATAAGTGCCAAAACAATTGGTTTCCCCTCCACAAAATTGAGGTATGAATTATTTTTTAGAAATTTCAAAAATCTAGAAGTACAATTTGTTGTGTGTGAATGTGAT
The DNA here is from genome assembly GCA_963277665.1 of Viscum album. Lineage (NCBI taxonomy): Eukaryota > Viridiplantae > Streptophyta > Magnoliopsida > Santalales > Viscaceae > Viscum > Viscum album. Next base: position 2,100,740,031 of record OY728128.1, on the reverse strand, counting down.
AAATATTGAAAATGTTCATCAAGATAAAGATGATTTATTTTTAGAGTTTATATTGTGTTATATAAAAAATTTAGATGTTCCTTTTCGAGAGGATAGAGCCTTAATAAATATATCAATGAAAAAATAGATTTTAATTTGGGATGAATGGTAGTTGGTGTTAAATATGAAATCCTAATGGACTATAATTTTTATTGAGAACAACTATATATACTTATTATGGATGAAAATCCCTTTATCTGGGTGTTTGTAACACCCATCACATTTTTCAAATGTCTATTTCATAAATTTTGACGATTCATTTGAATATTTTTTTGTTTTATCTACTCATGATATGAAAAGTGGTGTGAAAATTGGGTTTATGTACACAATTATGAAATCACATGAGTAAAATGATATTAGTATTCATGAATGATATATGAATATGTTGGGTTTATTTTTTGTAAATCGAATTTATTTAAGTGTTTATAATGGCTCTTAAAAAATTTAGATGTTTTTGTTGTTGTGTAGTTTAATGATGAAAAATAGTAAATTATCTAATTTAGGCATCCTCTTTTATAATGAAACCCATTATAAATTTTGAAGTATCCAATGTATAAGTGAAGAAAATAATAAATATTCCATTTGAATAACTTATAATGTCTTTGGAAAGTTGGGACCCCTTGGAGTTATTAGTAAATTTACATGAATAAGGGGACCTATATATAATAACCCCCATTAGAAATTTGGTAATGTCACATGAATAATATTCCACATTCCTGTGTTCCCAATTAGGAAAATAAGAAATTTATAATGTTTATGGTTGCATATGGATAAGGATCCTTGTTAGTTTTTTGGAAATTTCCTCTCTATTAGGCTTTCCATTTGATGGTAAAAATTTTGTAAAAATTTTAATGACCCATATATTTTTTTCTAATATATAATGGTTAATGTTTTTTTGTGATACGAATGGGTTCTCAGAGGGCATAAATTTGAAAACATTGAATATTTCCCTATGAATGGTTATGGTAAACATCACAATATAGAACGATTATGAAATAATATTTATATAATTGATTTTATGAAATTATTGATCAATTCATATAGTAATGTATCTATGGAGTGTGTCAACATTAAAACAAGTTTTTTGTTAGTTATACATTATGATTTTCATTCTTCCTCTATTTTTTGTTTTAAGAGTCATTTATTCTAGAGGATTTATCCTATTATTATAAATTACACTGAATCCCAACAAGACCAATTCTCTTGTTATATCATTATTTTCAATCCCAAATATAAAATATTAAGGTATAAAGTCTTGTTTTGTGGATTATATTATTTTGTATTGATTTTTATGGAACAACATGAAAAGAGTTCAACATTATGAAAAATATATAAATTATTTTTAACATTACAATATTCATATAAGGTTTTGTTGTCAATGATTCATTTAGTTGCATGAGCTGACACTATAATGTTATTCATTCGGTATCAATGTGGGTGATTAATTATAACATTTATTAACCAACTCTATATGGTTAGATGTGTCAAAAACAAGGGTATGAAGAATCCATTATTTTTTTCATAGGATGTATCTATAGTTTCATTCTATGTTTGTCGGACCTTGTGTATGTTAACATGGATCGGTATATAGAAACCCGAATTTCACAAACATAGACATCACACATAAACAAATGAACATTAATAATATAACATAAAAACCCATAATAAAAACTATTTTGGTCTGGTGAATTTTGAAACATCAATACATAATTGTTTTTTCATAAGTGGACTAAATCATCTCCCACAACATTATTTATAAAAAACAACCTTCATATAATAATCATACATAATATCTTTCTTCATAAACTAGGGAATATAGAATCATGATTTGATGATATTAGATGCATTTTATGGGTAAAAATGTTGATATCAAATAAAATAAATATTATGTTATGAGAATATGGGATAATCATTTGAAAACAATACCCTATATATTATTCATCACATATGTGAGTCATCGATAAAATATTTTCAGTTCATATGACGTGAGTTATAGAAGAATATAAGAACATAACCCATTAAATCATATCATTGGAATAAGGTATGGAATTATATCATAAAAATAATAATAGAAATTCAATTAAATTGTGTTGAAGTTTCATTTCCAATGATTTTCTAGTAGAATATGTTCACTCTACAAAACATCATAGTAGTCACAATTAAAACCCTTGTCAATACTAGTGGATTTAACTCATTACTAAACTTGTTCACCCCCATTCCAATCTGGGCTGTCTCATGAGAAATCAATCATTACCTAATTCATTTAATGGAGATATAAATACCATGTGTTTATGGCTATAACATTTCATGTATCTTTTTTTTATAATGTAATTTGTTTCATTGGTTATAACATAACCACATTCCTTCATTAATGTCACTAATGACCTGAGGTATAACATTACAACCATCCATGGTTATAATGTATCCAAATCCACATAACTTAATGCAAAAATATGTGATCAATAATATTATAAATCCTTCATCATATAAATACCCATCGAAATAACTGTGTATTGTAAACACTTCATTACAACGTATCCCATTGAAAATAATTGGGTTTCATAAAAAATAAGTTATTTCATAATAGTATAAATCATTGAAAAGGAATGGGGTTCATAAAAATTAATTCATCATAAATATAATAGAAAATTATTAATAGTAATGATGATATAATTTGATCATATACCTATTAAAATTCATATAACCACGAAGGATGTATTCATAAATGGAAAATTATTTTGAAAATATCACATAAATTATTTCTTTTGTAGAATACCCTTTCTTATTCTAAAATTAATTTAAAAATTACAAAATATTTTCAAAATATTTTGGATAAAAATATAATAAGATAAAATATAGTAAATATGTAAAATAATATTCAAAAAATTATATTGAAAATAGTGAGAAATTATGTACATATTGTATAATATAAAAAATTTATTCCATTGTAATTTTATTTTAAAAGATTAAAATTATTCAATTTGAAAATTATAATAACATTCATTTTAAATAATTTTTGAAACACTCAATCATCGATAAAAATGACATTAAAAATTAAATTGATATTTTAAAAAACATTTATAATTTTGTTTTATAATATGGATTTAGTGGAAAATTTCTTTTTGTCCAAAAAAGAAATAATGTTTATTTTTCCTTAAAACATTATTTTGGAATATTCAATACATAAGGTGGGTAAAATAAAATCAAACAATTTATTTTCATAAAATAACTAAAGTATAAAAAAATAAATTAGACTCTTGAGATATTAATCATAAAATTTCATTAAAAATTATTAAAAATAAAAATAATGATAAAATATAATATTTTATCATAAAAACCTTATCATATTAATGTCATTTATTAAATAATAGTGTTACATGGAATAATAAATTCCATGAGAATAAATAATTAAAATATATTAATAGTTAAAGGTGATATATAGGAACCTTTTAAAATAATATAGGATCATAATAGAATATGTTTACAAAAGAAGATAAATTGAGACAAAAATCCCATAAACTACATGTCTACTTCCTTTTTATAAATTCGAACATCCATCTAATAGAAAAAAAAAACTTTTTTTATCTTATTAACTACCAATGATATTTTATATTAGGATTTCCATTACACCTATAAGTGTATAAGGATGTTTGGACTGGATTTATTTATAGTATATTCTTACAATGTTTTTTAATAGGTTCAACGATGTTATGGTAGGATGTGACCCTTTATAATTGATTAGGACTATTATATTAAAAAATAACCAACACTATTAAATAATTGGATAAAAATATCACCCCTAGTGCCTCCTAAATTGATAAATAAATGATATTATAGAATATATGATTGATACACACCTCCACCATAAAAACAATAATTTTATAATTTTATCCCATAAGCAACATGCTTAATTATTTTTACCATTTTACATTTCTCTAGGATAAACTTATTTTTATTTATTTATTTTTTTTCTTTATCTAGTAAGACTAAAAAATGATCCATATTAGATTATATGAAACTAATTATTTTATACATAAATTTATATTTTTGTGTTATAAATTACATCTATGATCAAACTTATTTCTAACACGTGCACATGTAACCTGAAAACCCCAATTATTATTTTATTCACGTCAAATAAAATTTATTGGTATTATTATTCATTATGACCGAAAATATGTTGACCATATAATATAATTTATATAATAATTTTATTCCAAAATTGAAATCTATTTTACTAAATTCATGTAACATAATTTAAATATTTAATTAAATAATATACCCTATAAATTTGATTAAAATCAGGTTTTACAATGTGAACTAATTCATAAGTATAAAAATATTTAATAAAAAAATTGTTTATGATATTGAATCATATGGCCTATATTTAATAAATAAATATAAATATGATTTTTTTTGTTTTTTCCATATTCATATGAAATGGAGCATGTGAATACATGAAAATAAACGAAATTGTTTAATAAAATTTAGTATTTTTATTATTCATCAAAATATCAATAAATGCGGAGATAACGTAGTATTTTACTCCTAGATAATTTTGAAATGTATATTAGAATATTGTTTTAATTTTAGGGAATAAATTATATACAAATTTCATAAATGTAATTTACTCTATATTAGTAAAATTATAATAATAATTTTTTTAGAAAAATAAATTTTCAAAATATAAAATACATTACTAAAACCTAATTTCTTATTTATAACTTTATTTTCATTGTAAAAACAGATGTGTACTATGTTTTAAAATTACTTTTATTCAAATACAAACCAAAATGCATAATTTTTATGATAAACATATTATTATCAAACAATAATATTATTAATATATTATTGATTGTCAAAACATAGTGTTTCTTGAAACTCATGTTGTCAAAAAAATAAAAATTATCCAAAATATATATATATATCTTAATTACTTTACTAGATACATTATTCCCCAAAAAAATTAACTTCTCACTACAAATTCATCACTTGGATAAAAAATAAGGATACTACTGACTTATCATGTTATTAGGTTTTTGTGTACCCTATTTATGTTAGTGTTTTTCATAGAACATTGAGAAAGTGACTGGTCGAATTTTTCAACACATTATTTATGTGATCCGAAATCTCTATAGGTTTATTTCATATGTATGATCATGACCTATCGAAATGACCTAGGAGATTATTAAATGTGAAAGACCTACAATATATATTCTCAATGGTGATACATGGATCATATTAAGGACTATAAAAACATGTTATGTAACTACCAAGGGATAATAAATTCTACCAACTAAATCACAAATCTAAAATGGTACTATATTCTATTGGATGATTTTTCCTTTAATATAAAATATTATAACCTTATTACATGCTTAAATTCATCGAAAAACATCCTTAATAACATCAAATTCTAGATCATAAACAAATGATTTCACTATAACATTTCTATAAGCAATAATCGACAATGATGTTATGTTGATTATATCATACAATATATAACATATTCTTAGATATCTCATGTAATGACTTTTTTTCTCTCTAAAATCATTCATACACATTCAAGTTATACATTTCTAACAATTTAAGGATTCATAAGGATAAATATATATATATTCGTTTTTGTAATATATTGATTTATGGAAACTCAAATTGAAGAAGGTGTTGATCCCAATCACCAATGGAAATCATAATATAATATCTAATAATATCCATTAAGGATTAAATTTCACTATAATACTGACATTTTATCTATGTAATATATGTATTAATGAAACTTATCTACATATATATAGCATACTAAAGACTTATCTTGAATGGAAGGGTAAACCCTCGATACTAGTTATACATACGATAATTCTGTACTCCATGAATACCTAACATATCCTTATTTTACCTTTTTAGAAGCTAATATAGAGATACATATTATCATCTAGTGATTAATTATTCTTATTTAATAATGAGATCAACTATAATCCCTATTTTATTGTTTCTATTAGATTATTTGGGGAGTGATGTAAAAAAACAAGTATATTATTCTCTCATTTACCCTTTTTTATGGGTAATGGTTCTAATATTTACATATACATTTTTATTTTAACATTAATATTCTGATATACCAAGAAGTATGATGTATACAATATAATATATATCTTCTTGAAATCCCACAAAAAATACTCATTTTAATTTCAATACATATTCTTGAAACATCACATTAATATTTAAATTGATCGATGGCTAAACACCTTTTTAGAATGATAAGCATCCTCTCCTTAAATATGATTTCATGATTAATCATTTTAATGTTTAGAAATATTGTATGTTTTTGGTCATAATAACACATACAATTATATGGACCTTTTAACTCAAAGCCTTAGTTACATTTTCTCTCTCTCCATGAATGGTGATGTATTTATCAATCCTAATATTTTATTATCTCTGAATATCTTTTGTAAAACATATTGAACACCATCTATTTTATCATATAATTAAAAAAAATTAGGATTAATATATATACTACACATTTATCCATAATCATAATGACTTCAAATATTTATTTCAAATATTTCTATAGCTTACCTTGAATCATGGGTTCAGTAATTTTTCTCATGTTACTTCAATGGTTTTGATCCATAACATATCGCCATATCATTATTCATGAGAAAAAAAACAAGAAAATTCTTTTAGGAATTAATATAGATTAAAACATCTTCTCCACTACAATGTAGTTTATTCATAGGTTCACATACTAATATTTTCCATTATATCCTTGATATTTTCCTCACATTCATCCATCCAATGGAACATAAAACCATTCAACACTAACATAATGATATATATGGATAGTTTTGAGAAATTATCCAGAAAAATTACAAAATAACCATCCAATCCAACAAAAAAACTTATATCAATCTCTATGGTAGATTAAGGACAACATTTAATAAGCTCAATTATTTTTGGATCCACAAATATACCCTTAACATAAATTTCCCAATACTCAAAATATCTTTTAGCCAAAAATCACACATGGTAAATTTTATATGAATCTGATCCTTGTGCAGGGTCTACATCAAAATACACAAATAATAAAACTCATGCTCCTTTCATATAGAATAGAAAATAGTATCAATTATAAATAGTACAATAGATTTATCACTATAATATTTAATGATTACATTCATTAGATATATGATATATTAGGGCTTCTAGGCAGAATAATTATCATCACTATATATTAATAGTTTCCATTCCATTTATTGAATTATATCATGTGTATTTCCTCCTTAATCCTGGATTTATGATATCCATAATGAAGTTCAATCAAGGAAATGTATTGATCTCTACATATTTTGTAAAAAATTTCATCAAAACATGGTAGTGGATATTTTGTTTATGATAGTGATCTTTTTTACCCCTAATAATCAATAAATAGTCTTGTCGATTTATTTATCATCGAAATACTTGGAAGGTTAACAAAAAAATAGATGAACATAACCAAATGTGTCCCTTTCCAGGTTCTCATGGATTTTATTTTTCAATTTCTTTTCCTCAATCAAGTCCATTGTATATTATGAATTAGAAATATGTGCATCACCATGTGTGTGTATGATTGAGATCTGAACAACATGATTCCGTATAAGTAAAAGTAAATAACTGAGAAGCTATCAAAAAACTCATTCGTAATATGAATATCATCGGTAATGAGTTTCTACCCATCTATGTGTGATAAAACCCCCATTGAATATGAATAATGACCCTTTCGATGAATGCTATTTCTATTCGATGTTCATATTTATCAGTATAGTAATATATGATCAAAGGATGGTTTGGAATATCATACTTGACTTCTCTTCTATAGAAATTGATGTTGGGATAAGGTTTTGAAATCCAATACATACATGCCTAAGATGACAGAAAATTCAACAAAATGGAGAATAAAACAATTTTTAGGATACATGTTCTAAGAAATATTAACTAGTGTGGAATCATATATATGAGGTGAATTTATTTTACCAATATTATTTGGACATTCTAATTCCACATCAAATAACATAGTTTAATAATTAAAATACTTAGATATAATTAACTACCAACATGAACTCATATAACTTATCTCCAAAAATGGTACATCTATATTATAGAATACCTTTTTACCACCTCAAAGTTATTATATTATCATAAAAATCACATTTAAATCGTAATATTAATAATTATCATCAAGTAACATTGATTATTATTGGCATTCCTAGATATGAAGTCACAATAATGAAACATTCATTTCAATAAATGGAACCTTAGTATTATACTAAGTTATTCACGTTTAATTGATATAAAAATACATCATATTTGAATATAAATCATTTCTATTGTGACAGAGAATATACCATGGGTGGGTTAGACTAGCTATATAGAAAATCCCATTATCATGCATAATGTGACGATTTATTACACCACAATGATACATTTTCAAAATTATTACCTGTAACGACCCAAAGTTTTCAATAGAAATTCCCTTCCTATAATCATGTTGTAAAATCGGATGAAAATACAACATAATGAACTATTAAGTGATAAGTGACCTTTAAAAATATGTTTGTAACATCTTTGTTTGGAATTTTGAAAATCTGACATACACAGTTGTGTTCAAGATGTTTTTTAGAGTCTAATAAAACAAAAATAATTTTTGGTGAATAGTAATATACCCTTATGAATAGTAACATACCCTTATGAATAGTGATATACACTAATTAATAGTAACCTTACCTATGTTAGAATAAATTTAATATTCAAGTGAAAGTATGATGTACAACTATTTTAGAATAATTAAATGAATGATTTAAAACAGTTGTTTTAGTTATAAACAATGATTTAAATTAAATTTTAAATTCATCATATTTAGAAAATTATTTTAGAAAATTGGACATCATTTTTGGATTCTACATGTTAAAAAAAAGGTTGAGGTATATTTTTAGGATTTTTCTGAAATACTAGAATTTTTTATGAATAATGAAATGCCGTAATTTACAAAAAAAAGTTAAATAAGGTAATTATAGAGGCCTGTGTGATGTTTTGCTGATTTAAGCCCAAATGTTTCAGATAACATGATAAAATTACTATTATTGGTAATTCAAGACTCACTAGTTCTTTTTTAGGGGATATTAATAATCCAATGAATTTTATATTAATGAAACTCCTCTCCCCTCCATAATAAAATTCACCTTTCACACACTCATTTCCTCACACCTCTCAAGCTCCAAGACTTCTATAAACTCTTCCAAAACATATTCTCTATCCCCTCCCCCACGTCCAAGAGCTACTGGTCTCATGAAAAGGCCATGATTAGACCCTTAATAAGGTCCTCAATAGGAGTATTTAAGAGGTAATTTCTCTCCCTCTTCTCTATTAATTTCCATTCATGTTCATGTTAATTTCCTGATCTCTCCCCACCTATCTTCATCTAAATGATATTGTAACTCCAGTATTATACATATACTGGAATGTTATTATGCTAATGAGATATTATATCATCCAACCCCATTTCCCTCCTCCTTTTTTTTAATAATGAAAACATTGTTCATGAGGTGTTCACTTATCACCTTCAAGAATGACATGATTTTTTCTTCCATTTCTACCTTCAGATCTGTTAATTAAAACTATTTTTATGGTTGGAACCAAATATTTTAATTGTATAATTTTTTATTTAATGTTATTGAAATAACATATGGTCATATTACTATGTGATAAGTTAAAACAAGTTTTTTTGTGATCGAAAAACACCCAATTTAACTCAAATAATCATCATTTAATTCATAACTAATTATTCATACGCATTAATATAATATGATTCATTATAAGATAATTCTATATTTTGGGTTATTATTATTATCATTTAGTATTAGTTATGTTTTTTCCCCATGTTCTACCCAAATATCAATTTAAGAATACAAGTGAACCACAAAAGAAAACCATAAAAACAAACATTCTTGAATAATGTTTTTAAATTCTATAACTCATCCAAAGGCACCTAAAATCACTTATGAAACCATAATGAACCATATTAATGAACACAAGGTTCTTTATTTATAATTAATGAATATAATGTCATTATAGAAGAAATTAATGAGAAGGAAACATTCACATACAAGGTGTGAGGAAATTGTCGAACCCAAATTTCGTACTTTGGGTTCTCCCTCATTCACTACATTTTTGATATGGTTACTCCTAAAAAATCATTTGTTCATCATATTATTTCTATTTCTGGGATATTCATGTTTACCAATATTTTCCATTTCAAACCAAATGTTTTCCAAAAGAACTCTTCTTTCAAGAACACCACTTTTAAGTCTCATTCAAGATTTATGGTTATTGTATCAAGTATGTTATTACCTCTTTCTTTTGAGAGACCAAAGTTTATGAATGTGTTATTAGGAGATGAAACTAATTACATTACATTGGTTAGTTTTGTTCATTTATGCAATATGTTAATTGTGTAATTCATTATAAATGATAATGTTATGATGTGACAGATGCCCAGAATTATATAGCACAATATGAATGTATAAATGTGAATGGTGCGCCATGAATTATACAGTGCTCCAATGAATTGTGTAAAGTGATGAATCTCATGAGTAAATGTGAAATTATGTTCAAATAAGTTGTTATCTTGAGTCACATGTATGTGTTGTAGTTAACCACTAAGACATGATGATTTATTTTTATGCATTGCCATATTTCATGTCTTATATTTATTCTTCCTCCCATGTTCATGATATTTTTCCCATGTTATGATTATTCTCAACCCATTCTAAATTGTTCTTATCTATCCTCTTACTGGGCTACTATCTCACCCATTTTTATTTATATCCTTAGGTGTCTACATGCACTAAGGAGAAGACAAGTACCAATAAGAAGCTAGAGATGATGAAATTAAATAAATGTTTATGCTTGATGTTTAAATTGTTATGTATAGTCTTATTTTTACCAAGACACTAAACCTTTGGATCCTCTATGTGTAATACTATTATATTGTTAATCATTAAAATGATGTAATTGTAATGTAAGAAAAGGTATTTCATCTATAGTTGTTATCAAAGGGAATGTTTAGTTAATTTGGGAATTAGGATTAGTGAACCCTAGTGAAATACTATAGCATGAGACTAAGTAAAAATACGCACAGAAGAAAATTTATATAAGGATCACATATGTTATGATTAGAGTATAAATTGTTCAAATGAATAATTTATGAATTCTTGACTTGTTTAATTATGTTTTTTTCTAATAATTTCAATTTTAGAAAACGGTGGGAACCAGGAGAAATTAGGCGAACAACTCGTTCGAGGGCTAATGCAATGATTGCCTGAACGACATCCCCAATGAGTTGGGAGGTGTAGTTCAGAACTTCAGGGTGATGCTTACCAAATAATATCAGGTTATGAACAATAACCATAATAATGGAGAACATCCTCCTTCACCAGAGGGATAAACTGGCTATCAAATTTTATGTGCTACAACAAACACCGATGATTAGTGGATCCTTTGATCCACTAGTTATGGAATAGTGGGTCAACTCTATGTGGACGATCTTTTCTGTGCTTCACTATTCTGAGACAGAGAAGGTGACCCTAGTCATCTATCATCTATACAAAGAAGCTGATTAATGATGGGTGTATATTAAGAACCCAAAGCCAAGGGAGGAAATTGAAGTGATAAAATGGGATAACTTTATGATTATATTACATAACAAGTCTTTCTCAATAACTCCTCGCACAAAGATGGAGAGAGAATTCATAGATCTCATGAAAAAATAACGAGAATCTATCAAAACCTATAATGAAAATTTCAACAGGCTAGATAGGTAAGCTTCAAGTTTGTTATCAACAGTGGTAGAAAAATTCATAGATTCGTTAGTGGATTAAAACAACGTGTTCGAAAGGATCATGAAATTAGAGACATTGGGAGTTATGAAGATGTTGTTTAATGAGACCTCAAAGTATGGATGTAGTTAGTATAATGTTCCCATGTCTATGGGGATAATAAATAAAAGATGGAGTTTCAATCTGAAAGATCTAATGAAAAAAGTGGGAAGAAAACTCAATGACCCACATGCCAAAAATGGGGGATGTTGCACAATGGGAACAACCTGAAAGGGATGGGGAAATGAATATATTGTGGGAAAGAAGGACACCATGCTCAAGAGTTTCAAAAAGACACAAAAAGTATGGTGAATACATCCAATGAAAGGGGTGAACCACTCATGGTTCAATGATACAACATTAGGGAGCTAGGACACTATGAAAACCAGTGCACTAAACCTCGAGTTATCAAGGGTAATCAACGTCAGTAGCCACCAAAGCCAAAAGAACAAGGGTAGGCTTATGCCATCACTACTATGGATGTGGAGCATGATAATGAATTTGTACAAGGTACACATCTTATTCACTCAATAATGGAAGAATTCTTATTTGATTCTAGTTCTACGCATTCCATTATATCGTGCATGTTTTCTAGAACTATATAATCGAAGCCCTGAAACATTGAAGTGGAGATATCTGTAAAAATACCAAGTGGTGCAATCATTGCAACCAAAGTGTTTGACTCCTCTCTAGTTAGTGTATGTGGAATGAATCTTCCAGAAAATCTTGTAATACTTCCTTTGGTGGAATTCGACGTTATAATGGGAATGGATTAGACCTCGTTATATAGAGCACATATCAACTATCAGGAAAAGGAAATATATTTTCATATTCTTAACCATCACACGATCTTCTACAAATTCAAGGAAGATCAAGAATCTCCTTTGAAAAATTGATCAATGGTTTGGGTGTTGTTTCCCAACAAAGAAGAATACCTCTCCCAAATGGTTGAGTGGCAGGAACATGCCAACCTTGAGGAAATTCCCATCGTGAGGGAATATGGTGATGTATTTTCCAAAGAGTTACCCGGAATTCCCATGGATCGTGATGTGGATTTCTTAATTGAACACATACCTTGAGCTACTCCTATATCTATGTTTCCATATAGGATGGCTCTAATCGTATTGGAGGAGTTAAAAAAGCAGCTGCAATAGCATATGGACAAAGGGTTCATACACCATAGTGCATCACCTTGGGGTGCACCAGTGCACTTTGTGAAGAAGAAGGATGAAAAAATGCAGTAGTGTATCCATTGTCAGGAACTCAATAAGATAACCATAAAGATCAAGTATCCTCTCCCTAGGATTGTTGACTTGTTCGACCAGATAAGAGGGGCTCAATACATCTCAAAGGTGGATCTTTGTTCTGGATATCATCATGTAAAAGTGAGGAAGGAAGATATTCAGAAGACTGCCTCCCATATACAGTATGGGAATGATGAGTTTTTTTATGCCCTTCAGACTTACTAATTCCCCCGCAATGTCCATGGATTTGATGAATAGAGTCTTTAGAAATTACCTTGACAGATTTTTGGCAGTGTTTATTGATGATATTATCATTTACTAGAAGATAAAGTAGGGACATGAAGATCATCTATGACATGTATTGGCGACATTGAGGATAGAATTTGTATGCCATGTTCAGAAAGTGTGAATTTTGGATGAATAAATTCACGTTCTTGGGACATGTGATAACAAGTGAGGGAATTTCTGTGGATCCATCAAATACAAAGGTGATAGAGGAATGGCCTAGGCCCTCTAGTGTCACAGAAATCTATAGTTTTCTTTGATGAGTTGGGTACTACCGATGTTTTGTGAGAAACATCTCATGATAGTCAATCTCGCTAACTATGTTAACAAGGAAAGGGGTAAAGTATGTCTAGATGGAAGAATTTGAGGGAAGCTTCAAGGAGCTAAAGAGAATTAAGATCACTGCACATGTACTCACACTACTGAAAAGTGGAGAATGTTTTGTGATATATAGTGATGCTTCAAAGAAAGTCTTGGGTTGTGTACTCATGTAAAATGATAATGTGAAAGCCTATTCCTCACGACAGTCGAAAATCCATGAGAAGAACTACCCGAAGAATGATCTAGAGCTATCATCCATGTTTTTTTCCTTGAAAATCTGGATTCACTACCTTTATGGAGAGAAGACTGACATATACATCAACCACAATACACTAATGTATATATTCACACAAAAGGAGATCAAAATGTGTCAAAATAGATGGTTAGAGATAATCAAGGATTACGATTGCTCTATTCACTACCATCCTGGAACGGTGAAAAAGGTAGCTGATGCTCTAAGAAGAAAAGAACCTGCTACTCTATCCATGTTACAGACTGAGAAAGACTCAATATTCAACGATATTCAAATGATGGATTTGGAAATAATAAGGGCAGGGGATATATCCGACATTTCCAAAATTATTGCACAACCATTCATCCAAGAGAAGATTAAGGAACACAAAGGGATGATGTGGAGATACAAAAGAGGGTGAATGCAGTATAGGAAGGGAAGCTTCCAGAGTTCCATATCGATGATGATTATGTGATTTGGTCTGGAATGTGGATTTGTGTGCCTTCATCACCTGGGATAAAGAAGGAGCTATTGGATAATGCACATAACATAACATTCTCTATCAATCATGGGAGTACAAAAATGTCTCGCGATCTCCTAGAACACTTTTTGTGGGATAATATGATGAAGGATATTGCGGAATATATATCAAGGTGCTTGGTATGTCAGCAAGTTAAAGATGAGTGAAACATGCCCAATGGTATGATGCAGCCATTTCCTATACCCATGTGGAAATGGGAAAATGTTACTATGGACTATTTCACAGGTCTCCCGAAGACGCCGAAGGGAAATAATGTGATATAGGTTGTTGTTGACTGACTCACCAATAATTTCCATTTTAACACTATTTTAGAAGATCTCTTGCTTGAATAACTTGAAAATATATTTGTGATGGAAGTGGTGAGACTTCATGGTGTTACACTCTCAATTGTATATGGTCATGATCCAAGGTTCACAGCTAAATTCTATAGAATGCTTCAAAATGCTTTGAGTACTGAATTAAATTTCATCATGACCTATCACCCCCAAATTGATGGCCAATCTCAATGAAATACTCAGACTCTTGAAGATATTCTAAGAGCCTTCTCTCTAGAATTAAAAAGTGACTAGGATCATCATAACCATTTGGTTGAGTTCTCACACATCAATAGCTTCCAATAGAATATTTATATGGCTCTATATGAAGCTTTGTATGGAAAGAAATGTAGAACTACAACATGTTGGAATGTAGTTGGAGAAAGAAAACTACTTGGACCCAATATTGTTGAAGAGATGACAGAGAGGGTTTATGTCCTCCAGAAACACATCAAAGCTTCTCAAATTCAGAAAAAGAGTGTTATGCTGAAAACCATCGAAGGGACTTGGAGATCAACTTTGGAGATAGAGTATTCCTTCGAAAATCTCCATGGAAGAGAGTCATGTGATTTGTGATGAAAGGGAAGCTAAGCCAAAGGTATATTGGCCCCATTGAGATCATTGGATGCATAGCAGCCGTGGACTATCATATTGTAGTTCCACCAAATATGGATCATGATAATGATGTGTTTCATATATCATTACTGAAGAAGTACAAAGCAGACCCCTCACATGTACTAAACTCAGAGGTGGTGCAGCTGGAAGATGATATCTTCTATAAGGAGCATCCAGTAAAGATTCTGCATCAGAGAGATAAGGTTCTACGCAACAAGAAAACCCATATTGTCAAAGTGTTGTGAAGTAACTATATGTTTGAGGATACAACATGGGAATCAGAAGAGGAAATGAAGGATTAGTACCCTCACCTATTTCTATAAAGTGAAATTTTGGGGGAGAAATTTATTTAGGGTGGAAGAATGTAACAAACCAAAGTTATTCAATGGAAATTCCATTCATATAATAATGTCATCATATCAGATAAAAACAAATAAATATAAACTACAATGTGATAAGTGACCTTTAAACATAAGTTTTTCAATTCTTTGTTTGTAATTTTGAAAATATGATATACACGGTTGTGTTCAAGATGATTTTTGGAGTCTAAAAAAACAAAAAAAAATCGAATAGTAACCTACCATTAGGAATTGCAACATTCCATTATGAATATTTATATACCCTAATTAATAATAACCATACATTTGATTTTATAAAAATAATATTGAAGTGAATTTTTTATGTATATATATTTTAGAATATGTAAATCAATGTTTTAAAACTGTTTTTTAGTAATAAACAATGATTTTAATTAAATATTAAATTAATCATATATAGAAAATTATTTTTTAAAAGTAGAATTCATTTTTGGATTCTATGTATCAAAAAATTGTTGGGGTAAATTTTTGTGATTTTTCTGATATACTTGAATTTTTTATGAAAAGTAAAATACATTAATTTACAAAACAAATAACCTAAATTGGCTAATTATAGAGTAATGTGTGATGTTCTGCAGATGTATTCCCACTTGGTTGGGAATCACATGTTAAAATTACTAATCATGGTCATTCAATACTAACTATTTCTTATCTTAGGGGAAATTAATAAACTAATGAATTTTATATTAAAGAAACCCCTCTCCCCTCCACTATTAAACCCACCCATCACAACTTCATTTTCTATCACCTATAAAGCTCTATGACATCTCTAAACTCTACCCAAAAATCCTCCCTAGCCCCTCCCCCACATCCAATAGCTTATGTTCGCATCAAAAGATCATTCTTATGTACCTAAGGAGGATCTCAAGAGGAGGATTTAAGAGGTCATTTCCCTCCCTCTTCTCCTTTAATTTGCTTTCATGTTCAAGTTCATTTCTTGATCTCTCCCCATATATCTTCATGTAAATGGTATTTTAACTCTATTATTATAAATATAATCTAATATTAAAATTCTAATGGGATATTACATTATCCAACGACCATTCCCCCCTCATTTTATTTTATTAAAGAGAACGTTGTTCGTGAGGTGTAAATTTATCACCTCAAGAACAACATGCTTTCTTCTTCCATTTCTAACTTCATATATGGCCATGAAACCGTTTTTATGCTTTAAAAAGAAATTTTTATATGTTTAATTCCCCATTTAATGTTATGAAACAACCTATGGCCATATTACTAAGCGATAAGCTAAAACAAGTTCGTTGTGATCAAAAAACCGCCCAAATTAACCCAAATAATCATCATTTAATTCTTATATAATTATTCATCAACATGGATATAATATGATTCAGTATAAGAACATTAAATATCATGTACTATCATTAATAACATGTATTATTAGTTCTGGATTTGTACCCATGTTTGACCCAAACATCAATTTTAGAATACGAGTGAACCACTCAATAAAACCATAAAAACAAACATTCCCGGATAATGGGTTTAAACTCCATAACTCATCCAAAGGCATAGAAAAAAATAAATGAATCGATAATGAACCATATTAATACACACATGGTTCTGGATTTCTAATTAATGAATATAATGTCCTTTTACAGGACATTAAAGAGAAGGAAGCATTCAGATGCAAGGTAAGGGGAAATCCTCAAACCCAAATTTCGTTCATCGGGTTCTCCCACATTCGCTCCATTTTTTATATGGTTACTCATTAAAAATCATTTCATCATCATTGTATTTTCTTTTTTGGGATATAAATATTTACCAATATTGTTTATGTCAAACCGATTTTTTTCCAAAAGAACTCTTCTTTCAAGAACACGCCTTTTATTTCTCATTCATGATTTACGGTTCTTGTATCAATTATGTTATTCCCTCATTCTATTGGGATCCCAATGATTATGAATGTTTTCTTATGAGATGAAAAACATTAGTTTTCATGGGATATATATCTTAATTTATGCTATATGTTCATTTTGGCATGCATTATAAATTATAATGTAATGATTTGATGGGTCCGACCAGAATTATATAGTGCAATATGAATGTTTAAATGTGACAGGTGTACCTAGAATTATACAGCGCTCCAATGCATTGGGTAATGTTATAATTCTCATGAGTAAAAGTGAAATGATGTTAGAAAAAGATGCTAGTTTGGTTCAAAAGATTGTGTGGTAATTAACCACTAAGATGTGATGTTTCATTTTTATGCATTTCCACATTTCAAGTCTTTTATTTATGCTTCCTCTAATGTTCATGGTCTTTTCCCCATGTTATGATTATTCTCACATCATGCTATATTTTTCTTATCTATCCTCTTACTGGTAATCTTGATCACCCCTTTTGATGTATATCATCAGGTGGCTACATGAACTAAGGAGAGTAAAAGTGCCAATACGATTATAGAGAAGAACAAATTAAATAAATGATTACGTTTGATGTTTTAATTGTTATGTATGGTCCTTCTTTTCCCAAGACAATAAACCATTGGATCATCTATGTATAATACTATTATGTTGATAATCATTAAAATAATGTAATAGTATTGTAAGATGAGTTTTTGTCACTAAATTACCCCTTAAGAACCACCATTCAAGTCCCACATCCACCTGTACTATATATATGTTGATGTAATTTCCATGAAACCTCTCAGTGTACTGTTCACAAAAATTCCATCATATTTTCCTATACCCTAACTTATTCATAGACACATCTTTATGATTGTTGATAAATTTTTCATTTACTATTTATGAAGGATATCTAAAACATTTTTTAATACAATATATAGAAACCCATACTTCTCATACTTAGATATCACATACACACATATGAATATTGGTAAATAAAAGTAATGATCCACCCTATAGGTGATTTACATCTAGTTCCTTTAGAAACATGGATATATCATAAAAGAAAAGTCATAGGAAAAACCACTAACCATTTATTATTATCAATTAAAAGTATATCAAAAAAGTACCACAAGATAGAAAAGACAACTACAGATCATAGAAATCATACATGTAGCAAGATCCATGATACATTGCATCCTTCGCATCAGCAGACTCCCACTATGAGTTTTCACAGTGCTTTAGAATCTTTCCATATTTCCTTCTAAGATTCAATGTAGATATAAATTACTTAGAAAATTTATATCCTTATTTAAAACCAGAGACTGCACCACATTCATTCTGGAAAGATGACTCGGTAGACACTAGCTTTATAAGATATTAATAGTCTTTCTCTAGCATTCATGTCGAGGAAGTAATAACTACATCATTCTTGGGCACCTTATTTTTCCCACCCTAAACAATGTAACTAAAAGAAGAATGACCATTTCACTATAATTTTTATTGTCTCTAACAGAGATATCCTCCCATTTACCAGGGATATTCACATCATCTAAGCCAATATTAAATCCCTGGTCCTAATAAAATTGAATGATAGTATCACTCATGGTCAAACAATATCGTTTTTATACAAATTCATGACTATCCTATATCCCATTCTTCAAATGAAACCCCTCCACCATTTCTTTTTCTAAGTGAACATAGAGTCCAAGATATTTCCCTTGTGGGAAATTTTCCACAGTAGTTTTTTAAAATATCCTCACTCAAATAAGCCATAAAAAATTTAGTATTCACATGTATATTATCACAATAATCCTCCATATATTCATGCACCATTACATTATATATTTTACTTATCCTACTCTCTATTGTCTTTGGATGAAATGGGCATTCTGTTCCCCTTTTTTCATCCTTGTAACCAAAGTGCCACCTCCAAATTTATACCTCTGGGGAATTCCATTCCAAGCATTGTATAGATCGTTATCATACTTCCCTTTGAAAATGTTTGACAAAAATACAGTTAAATCCAAATATGTCTATGTCCAACATTGTGATTTTTCATCAATAGCGTTCTCTTAGTCCAGATCCAAGCCCTCCAGACGTGAAAAATGATTGAAGATCTAGATGTCCTCTTGCCCTTGACGCAGGCCTGTATGAGACAGGGGAATAGAAGAGTTGTTATCATTTACTTTGTCACTGATAAGCTCCTCATTCTTCCATTAATGCACAGGATTTTCCACACTTCTCATTTGCACTAATTACCTGGCCATGAAATGTGATTGACTATTGGTATCCTTCCAATCCATGCATGGATGGTGATACCCAATAACATGGTCATTACATCCATCCTACTGATCCCCAACTTCCTTACTCAGATCCAAATAGACCTCTACCTTTTGGTGATTTGCTGCAAAATTCTAGACCAGACCAGTATTAACCACCGCACTCACTACCAGTGCATTTTAGTTTGACAGGAAACCATTCATATCAACTTGATGATCACCACCAATATGTGTAACCAATATGACCTAAGTTACTCTAGGAGGACATGCTATATATTTTCATAAAATATTGAAGATTTCATTTACACTCAGTTCATGAAGCAACACCCCTCATTGCTTCAGCTAAACTGCTACTACTACAGGACCATCATATACAACACATTCATAGTGGGAAGTTTCATTTCTGTATCAGTAAAGGCACATTTCTATATTTGTAAGGCTCATTTACAACTTTATTAAAGATAAATTGGTCCACTAACAAATGATTTTAGTAGGCATGGTTCATATAGAAGACTTTCATAGTGGGAAAAATTTCATTATAGGAATGGGTTCACTACCCATTCTAGTTATTTAAAATATTGAAATAACAATATTTATCTAATTAAATGAAGGGATATGTAGGTCGCACCCAACAATGGTTATATTTTTACTACTTTTTTTGTTTATAATTTTTCCAATTTAGTAATCCATAATGTAACAAAAAACTTTCTTATAACATAACCAACATCATTAGTTTTATCATTACTATCATCCTTGATTATGACCTAACCAAATTACTATAATTTAAGAAATTCATTGGTGTATCACATTATCATCAAACATTCATCATATCAGAAACAATTCACGGAAGTGGTGTTTATATTAATTTCCTTATATAACAATTCAATCTGATTCAATGTGTTTCAAAAATATTTCACTATAACTTTATTGCATACCCTAAAAAAGGAATGGGGTTTACAAACATATTTTCATCATAAACATATAATAGACTAGAATATATATTTTTGATATCATTAGACAATATCCCTACCAAATCTATTCTAATAACCGAGGATTTATTATTATATGTAATATTATTTTGAAATATCATGTGTAATTTTTCATGAGGAAAATAATCTTTTTACTTTTATGATAACAATAAAAAATCATAAAATTACTAAAATAATTTTCATCGAATATTCCCTTTGAAATATTTAAAATAATATAAAAAATGATGTCATAATGAAGGTGGAAGATTATATATATATCTTATATGTAAAAACAGATACACGATTCACATTTTTGGTAAAATTCAAAAGAACATTGTTCAGAAAATTTAAATAATATACATTTTAAGATGTTTTGTAAATAGTCAAAAAAATGGAAAATTAAATTAATGAATCGTATGATTTTTTTATAAACATATTTAAAATTTTTGTAAAAAAACAAGGTATGGAATAAAAATAATTTCATCCAAATAAAGAATTATATTTTATTTTTAATTAAATTGTTTTATTGAATATTGACTAAATAATGATTGGAGAATGTATCAAAAATTACTATCATAAATAAGACAGATGAAAATAAATGTCATGAATGCTATGAGAGGTAAATATTATGATTTCATTATTAGAAGAATTAACATAATAAATTATGATAACTGATGGGATTATATTAAAAAACCCTTACCACGATGGAAACATTTCACTCAAAAGACCAATGAAATAATAACATCAAATTATACTTAATGTAACATGTGAATTAATAAATTATTTATGATTCTTCAAAAATGGGACTATATATTAACATCATAATATAATATTGGTGAATAACATAAAATATTTCCCAGAGAATACAAAATTGAGATCAAGGTACCACACCTTATGTATTGATATCATTCTTAGACATTCAAACGTACACAGTTTAGAGATACTTCCTTTAAATCAATTATTAAGGAATATAGGGATGTACTTTTGAAATGAATAACATATCTATAACGTGTCTAAATATTTTTGGGAGGTAATTTTTAGGAGTTGGTTGAGCTAAATGGCTTATGATATCTGAATAAGTGAGGGGAGGGAATTACATTTTAGAGTTATGGAGGAGTGACCTTATGTATAGTATCCCAAACTATTCAATAATCGAAAGTCACACTCACCCCAAGTACCTCCAAAATTGATAAATAATTTAATGAAATGATGATATGTTCATGAATCTCCTTCACTATAAAAAAATGTTTCAAACTCATCATTTATTTACCTTTATACGTACTTAATTTTGGAATTATTATTTTCACCATGGTAACTAGTTTGTGATTGATTTTAAAACTTATTTATCCTTTGAGAATATAATAAAATAGACCTTATTATATAATATGTACATAATTATTTTAAATAGGAATTCCAATTTTTCAAATATAACCATATTTGTGAGGAAAATTAATTATAAAAAGGTGCATACAATACAAAAAAACATGTTTGAACCTCAATCGTGATGATTTATACTTATTCATTATTCTGTGTGAAAAAAAATTTATTTTATATTATTTTAAAATTTTAATTATTATAATTTTTCCAATTATAGAATCTATTTTAAAAAATTAAATTCATAGAAGTGGGAAATCTTATATTAAAATTATTCCTATTGGGGGATAAAAAGCGTTTTTCTAAATATAATTTTCATTATAGATTTTTTTGTTAGAAAATAAAAAAATTAATTTATTTAAATTACATAAATAAATTATATTTATTTATTATTTAATTAATTATTCTTTTAAATCACTCTTAATGTAGAATGGAACATATAAAATCTATTAAAAAAATTGTCTTTTTCATAAAATGGAGTATTTTGATATTTCAACAAAAAAATTAATATTTGAATAAAGTAATAAAAATTTCACTAATAGAGAATTTTGATAATATTATTTCAAAAATAATGATTATATTTTGAAATAAATTTTATCTAAAAGGGTAAAAATAATTTTTTTTTTCATAAAAATCATTTAAAATAATATTTTGAAAAAATTAATGAAAAAAATATAAAGCATTAAAAAATCAACTTATTTATCAGTATATTGTTTTCTGAATAAATTTTTTATTTATATTTCAGAATTTTTTAATATTATTCATAATTGGGTGTTTAGTATTTATATTATAATATAGATGTTTATATAATAATTTTATGATTATATAGTGTTCCATTGAAAATTAGTGTTCCATGTAACACATTATATCAAAAAAATTAAATCTACATAAATAATATTTAGTAAAATGTTGAGGTGTTAAATGTTATGGTATAGAAAAACTTGTTGGATTATATTATAATGTTTTCTAGTAAAAACATTCGATGATTGATTTGGTTGGGGAGAATGTATGGATAGTATTGTATACATTTAAAAATCTAGCAAATATGATCAAATGATTTTTATAAGATATTTTGAGATAAATTTCTAGTTCAATAGAATATGGTTTATGTTAGACGAGTATTGAAATATTTTAATTGTCTCACAGGGTAGGATAGAGATTTTGATGTTGACACTAAAACATAACCTGATTAGATGGTCCATATGTTCATGAGGATGGATATTATGTTGTAATAATAAAAAAACATCCTTGGGATTTCACACATGTGTTGTAATTATATGAATATTACATGAGAATATGGTTTTTATCATATAAGTGGATTTTTATATTTTTTCCTTATATTACATTATTGATGTCCTGACGATGTGGGATATATTGATGGGAACTTACTCACATGATGTTCTGTGTGATGTATATGGTTGCTAATTTTGATTCACTATAAGGTGAATCTATAATTGATAGTGATGGGATCATAGATTCAAGAGAACAATTCTTCTCATCATTGATCACCCCAAATAAATTATTATTTTCTAGAAGGCATTTTAGTGATCATAGAGCCCACATGAATGTTTTTATGAATTTTTTATTAGTTCTTTTTTTATTTCCTTCAGTTAATACACTCACATGTATTTTAAAAATTTAGGGTATGGTAGGGTTGGTAGTGTCCAAGTGGGGATATTACCACCACACTACATGATAATATTTGTCTGTGTGTGTATTATCTTATTGAGGATCCATCCAAGGGTAATAGATCTATATAAGGTAGATGAAAAAGTGGGCCAGGTTGTGGATTTTTTTTGATGAAATGACATACAATGGGATATTTGTTTGTTCAAACATTTAAATATTCCTTTTAATATTTTAATATTAATGTAATGTATTCCTGGATCATGATTACATAGGAATATGACAATTTGTTTCCTTTTTTATTTTTTGTTGTATAATGTTTATTTTTCAACTCTCATTATGTATCATTATATTGTTTATCTGTTTATAAATTCAAATATTTTGGGTAAATTTGATGCTTACCAGATATCTACATTATAGACAACCTAATGCTTTAGATATGGTATCTCTGATAGTCAGTAAAATTTTGAAAATTATGAGTCATTCATACCTCATGTAAATAACTATTTTAGACTCTATGATCTCTATCAATTTTTTACAAACTCAAAATTATAGTGATAGTCATATATGATATTGGAGGTAATTATATAAAGTTACATAGGTTCTGTAGGGTGAGTTTAGTGGTGCGCTCTTATATTGGGGTATAGTGACATATATATATAGGTTTTCTGTAAAAATTTTAGATTGAATATTATATTTACTGTACACCTATGAATAGAGTTGAGGGTGATTTCAAGAAGATTTATGATATAAGATATATCTAATTTATCTGAGGTGATATTTGATGATTATACTTCAAATAATATTATATATGATATTTTGGTTTATAATAAATTTTTATTTAGAGATTATATATCTATTATTCTATCTAAAAAAATCCTTTAGTAAAAATTAATTGCCTAATTAAAATTTTCATATCAAGATTTATTTCTAAATATGGGTTTTTACATAAATGTGATATCTTTATTATAGAGATGAATGATTTTTATGTTTATTTTTTAATTGATTTTTTTATTTTTTCAAATTCATAATGATTCAAACCAAAGACAGGTGACATTATTATTACGGTATGCTGGATCAATCATCATTAAAGGGGAATGGTTATCAAATTCCAAAAAATCTTCATATGTTATATATTAGCTTAGAAGTGTTAAATCTCAAGTAGTTGCCACGATTCATTGTGGACAATTTTTTATAAAGTGTTTTATTTACACATATATTTGTATAATGTAAAATGATTTTATAAAATAATTGTATAGTATTTCTAGAAAGAATGGTTGTTGGATTTTTTTAGTTGTTTAGTACAAAGTACAAACATAATCTATATTACTCTATATCAATTGGCCATAACTAAGAAAATATATTTAAGTAATATATATTATGATATTGAATATAAAGTATTTATTATGATTAGTGTGTATTCAAGGGATCTTCTGGATCATTTTTCTATAAATAAATATAGGATAATATAATTATCTATTTACCTTTATAAGTAGAATAATTTTACTAACAATATATATATAAAGAGATATTATTATTTAATTATCGGAATTGGAGGATCATGAAGTCAATAAAAATAAATATTTAAATTGTTTTATTTAAATGTATTTTATAAGTAGATTATGTAAGTAGGAAATAATTTTGGATATTTATAGAAATTTAAAATTATTGATGATAGCCAACTAACAAAAAATAAATCAATTTTTTTAATATTTGTCTAACTCATTCTATAATTCATTATTTATAATACATGTAAATTTTCAATAAATGGAAATTAGAATTATTCATCATTCTATGAAAAAAATGAATATAATTTTTCCCTTAACAAGGACAAATTTAGAAATAATTTGTTGATTTTTTAAAAATTAAAATTATAAATATAGATTACCTAGAAAATGTTTTTAGGATCAAATGTCTCTGAATCTCAGATATCACAATATCTTAAGATACATTATTTGTATTTTCATGAGAAATTAAAATTAATGTTTTCATAATCTATTTTCCTAAGGGGTATTTATGGTATTATTTTGTTTTCTTCATCATTTGTCTCAATTTTGTTCATGAATATTGTTTTTTAATAAGAAGGTATTAATATTTTGGT
The DNA here is from genome assembly GCA_963277665.1 of Viscum album. Classification (NCBI taxonomy): domain Eukaryota; kingdom Viridiplantae; phylum Streptophyta; class Magnoliopsida; order Santalales; family Viscaceae; genus Viscum; species Viscum album. Next base: position 2,100,713,935 of record OY728128.1, on the reverse strand, counting down.
GTTATAATCAATTTAAATTTATTTATTAAGATAAAATGTAACGCCTCGAACCTAGCTACCCGGATTCGGTGCGTTACTTCGTAACATTGGTATGATCACAAAAGATCAAGTCTCGAAAGACCGATTAGTTTATTAGCCTTGGAAACACTAGATACATTCATAAAAGTTAAATTACATCATAAAGTAAAAAACTACAATAACAAAGTCTCCATGGACCACACTCATATCCTCTTCTGACAATCCCTGCAGGTCATTCATAAAATACTTCTTCACATCCTGGAAAATATTAAAACATTGAAAGGGGTGAGCTCAGATGCTTAGTAAGGATAACAATATTGAGGATGCTTTCATAAATAAACATAAACATTTAAGGCAATGTATGACTAAAACAAAAGCCTTTTAAACTTGAAAATCAACATAATATGGCAAAAGTAAAATGAGATAATGCCATTTACATTATCACATGGATATTCTACTGCTGGAATAATCACATGCAATATCAATAACCACTTTCATAATGATGGAATGCATAATGCCAGACATTCTGAAACATTTTGTCAAGGCCTCGACAATGACGTCTAAAATGATTAAGGCCTCGGCCAAAACCATAAATCAAATTGGGAAAGGGCCTCGGCCAATTCCAAGTCTAGTTGTCTCATGAGGCCTACCGATGCATCGAGGAGCTATAGCGGGCTCCACCCTTCACTTATTAATTCCAATGAATTCCTCATATGAACAGGTTTAAACATATCATAAACCATAACATAATCGTATCACATAAAACATGTATAAAGGAAACATAACATTTCCACATTCCAATCACAAGATATCAATACATCACATTGATATAATAAAAACACTTTGAAAACCATATTCAATACCATAATATAAGAAAGTTAAAACTTTGTATTTATTTTTCATTAAAAAAACTTGATGGCTTGTAGAGGAAGCCGAAACTCAAATAATGGTCACGGAGGCGGAGAAGTCATTGTCGCCGCATATGTACGGAAAGAAAAACATTCCCTTTTTGTCATTTAGTAAAACACTTCGTATAAAAAATATTCCTTTTGAATAACGTAAAAGTCAAAGGGGTTTATACACCGTATAAAAGAAAGTTGTGTATAAAACCAAATATGCCTCAATGAAAGGGGATTGAGACGAAGTCCATAAAAAGATAATTTTTAAAATAAAATAGATCTATTATGTGTATTCACTATAGGTACACATAAAGAAAGAAAAAATACAAAATAGGACATAACAATATCATGACATAATTTGAATGTAGGAGATTAACCCAAAGAATGGAATTTGGGGTAAAAATTCCCTTACCTTGCGTCCTGTCCTGACTCGACTGTTCGTTAACCTCCTAAATAATAATCTAGAGTTAATTTCTATTTACATAAGAACCTTTTTCATGTTCATTATTCCTTTTATATCCCTTATTACCATGTTATGAAAATTATGTAATTATTTATGTTTATAACGGTCATTTTGTTGATCTTAGGTACTTGAGTCAAAAATAAAATTCTTATAATTACAAGTTGTTCATGTGGTGATATATCCATTATATCCAGAATTATATTCATGATTTAGATATAATATATATCATATATATACAGTATATACATTCATTTATAATATTACGTAACATTTAGAGGTAAGAAATGAAATGCACCGTTCATGGAGACGGTAAGCCGTACGTACGCATGAACACTACTTTCATTTCTATTTCATATTTAATGGAATTAAATCATAATGATATAAATGTATAATATAATTCCAGTATAATACAGTTTATAATAACATTTACTCCATAGTTTATACATCCCACATATGGCATTAACGATTCAAATCACTTTGAGGGGGCGGTAGTCAGCACTTCCTAAAATGAAATTATCGCGTTTACCCATAATGGAAATCATAAAGTATGCCATAAATGAGAAATACAGAAGCATAAGTAAAAAATAAACATATTATATATCATATATAAATATAGGGACATCTTAATGGCCACCTTTGAAGGTGTTATATGAGTGTTGAACAATCTTCGTTTCATGAGGCAGAAATTCACCATCCACAGAAACAGTATGTTCTTTATCCATTAGATGTAGGTGTGTGTAAGTGTAGCTCAAATAATTCTTATAACACCATCCTAGTATATTTAGAAAACTGGTTTTGTTACAAAAGAAATGAATAAAAAGAGTTTAAGGGGTTGGAGAAGCTAAATAATACAAAACAACATTAGAGAAGACATTACCGCAAAATCGGGTAACTCTTTTTGATTTGAGCCAAAGGCTTCCTTGGAAAGAGTTCTGCCCAAAGTGAGGCTTCTAGTAGTAAGAGGGGAAATTTTGGAGAGTATTTGGGCAGAGTTTGGCCGAGCCAAATGTCTTTAAAATGTGAATGAGGTGGTAGAGGTGGGGGCCTTTTATAAGAGGAGAGGAGGGGCACTCTTGGAAAGTAAGGAAAGTTTACATTATTATACAATGTTTTTCGGATTATAAAGGTCCCACACTTATATAATTCGAGGATAATGTGATAAGGGTTCTAAATATACTCATCCAATAGGTTTTTGACAAGTGTAATCCTTGTATTATACATTATCTTTTCATTTTATTAAAATTGTTAAATAATGAGGTCATCTCTGCATCATAATGATGTCATAAATAATTTAATTTATTAAATGTCTAAAAATTATAAAACAATTATCATGACGTAGGAAATATTTTTATCTTTCCAATGAATATTTATGGTCAAAAAATATGACTTTTATAACCCCATGTAAAAATTGTTTTATTAAATATTTCATGTTTGTGTCATTTTTTCTTTAACATTAAATAAATGGTATTTATGTCATTTTCTAACTAAAGTGGCTCCATGGGGTCCCCAAGTTGACCCATTAATTTTATTGGTCGGCCATGGCACATCCAATGAGGGTAGGACATGTTTCATGCTCATCAAATATTATTAAAACATTATTTTTACCTTAAACTACACTAATTACCTCTAATCACGATTAAGAACTTAAAAGTGACTATTCACCAAAAATTATTTTAATCTCATTGAACCACATTTTAAATCCTAATGAAAACCATGTATGTCAGATTTTTGAAAATCAAAACACAGAAGTGGTAATATTTCATTTAAACGAAAAATCAGTTATTTAACTACCACATAGTGGTTTCACTGTTCATCAAAAATTGAAGTTTTTCAGAATAATGCCAAACTTTCACCCTAAGCTATAATTGATATTCCAAATTCAAAAATGATTTATATTTTACAAAATTTCAAACATATAAGTTGCATTAATTAATTTTATAATTAATTCCACCTGTCACAACAAAGTGCGTGTTTTTTAGAAACAATTTATATCAAAAGATTGGCAATTGTTTGTGTCCAATTTCAATGTAAAATAAATTCTAATTACCACCATTAGATAAAATGGTAAAAATATATTCTAATTATACTTTAAAACCACTAAATAGTATAATTTATCACTATAAATTATTTTTAGTACAAAAGTTGTTTTTATGTATTTTTCACTATTCATAAAAAATTGAAAGTTCTCAGAAAATTACGAAAAATTCAACATTGGATAATTTCGAAATTCCAAATCCAAAAATGAAGTTCATTTTGAAATATAAAATTTATATAATTTAAAAAAGTGGGTATTACTATTCATAACTGCTACATTGATTAGTCGCGGTGTTTTAGAACTCGAAGTTGCGTACAATGCAAGCTATTGTATTATTGAATGAGAAGCGTATCGTGGAAGCTCGGGGTGTTACATTCTCCCCTCCTTCAATAAATTGCGTCCTCGCAATTTGAAATTTTTCTTGAAAAATAAAAGGTTGAAAATAGAAAATACCTTTGTGGAAAACCCACATCGGAAATAAGGTTAATAGAATTTAGTCTTAATAAGAGGGAAATGGAAATAAGAAAGTCACCACCAAATTATGATCTCGATAAGGAGAACATTGGTTGAAATTAGAGACATATAATTGGAGGAAAAACGTAAATATTTGTACGGAGTGATTGACGTCATCAATCACAATCAACTGTCAAATTGAGGGCCTCAAAGCCTTCAATCTATGTTGATTTAAAATATCATCAGTTCAACAAGACATAATGTATTAGGATAACACATTTTTTGTTTTAATATCCCTTTAATAATGTTTAAGAATTAATTTATTCATTGAATAAGAGATAGGTATATATATATTTATGCTTGACAATTAGAGTTTCAACCTTCAACTCATCTTTCACTCAAAAAGATAATAGAAATTATAAATATTACACTAATCTTAATTGTATAAGGTTCCAAATTTTAACACATACCATTTAGATTAGAAAAACTATTTTGGTAATAACCAGGGACTTCCTGTAGGCTAGTGGAAGGAAATAAAGGCCTGTCGCACTATGATTGTGGGTTCGATTCCTGCAGCTTTGTTCGACGCGACGGGTTATGCCCCACCCTGCAGGTTGTCCTTTTCCTAAAACTATAGTATTATAATATTCCAAAAATAATCTTCAGGAATGCTTTAACCTTAAACAATACTATCCATGGTTCAACATAATCCATTCCAACCTTAATAGTTATCCAAAATACCTCCATCCAGACTTTCTCTAAAAGGTCTCTAAATTCCAAAATCAATTGTAACATCAGAATCCCCAAACAAAGAAAAGTTTCTCTTATTTTCACATACTAAAAATATGATTACCTTAATCATATTAAAACCTTAATGAAATAAAAAAGTACTGAAGTACAATCCTTATATATATCACATTATTCTTATAACCAAAATATACTCCTTGAGTCCAAAAGCACCAATACATTAATTATTCCGCTTCAACTGTAGTCACAACATAAGATTGGCCTTGATCCCTTGGCCTTTTCTGAGGTATGTTTCCTTGATGCTTAGGACATTCATTTGCATAATGCCCCATTTCTCTAGAATTGTAGCATTCAACATTGATAACCTCTTTCGTTCCCTTGCAATCACGCTCTTGGTGACCTTTTTCTCCACATTTATAACAAAATCCCATTCCTTTTAGGCAAGTACCAGGGTGATTCTTCCCACAATTATCACATAATGGAAAATCCTTCTTTCCCTTTTTCCTTTTATCTATTTCTTGTTCCACCATTATCATCTTCTCTTGCTTTACTTTGTTGTCATAAGACTTAGAGAATTTCTTTTCTGTCTTGATAGAACACGAGACAATATCTTCATACGATGAGAAGGATTGTGATACTAAAGCTCGACGGAGAAATTCTTTTAACCCATAAAAGAAACGATCAATCTTACTTCTTGGGTTACGTATATAATCTGCAACATGCCTCGCTAACCTTATAAAGTTAGCCTCATACTTTACGACATTCTCATCCTCCTTCTGCCTCAGACATAGAAATTGCCTTTCCATATCTGCTCGATGGTCATGAGGAAAGTATTTTTCTATGAAAATCTCTTTGAACTCCCTCCATTCCATATTCGATACATCATCATCTTCCTTTGTGTTTTGAATTAGCGACCACCACTGATCGACATCTCCAGTGAGGCGGTAAACTACCATGACAACCTTCTCCCTTTCGCTACTCCCCAAGGCATGGAATATTTTCTCTAAGGAGTTTATCCATTGCTCAGCTACTAATGGATTTGTACCCCCCTTAAATGTTGGTGGTTTTTGCCTCATGAAGCGGTCTAACATTGATCGTCCTCGTTGCAGATCAGGGTGCTCCATACGAGTAAGTTTATTATTCATAACCTGAGTGAGTTGTCCTAGTATGGTAATAAGTTGATCATCACCAGTTGTATCTCCAGATCCACAATAATTATCTTGAGTAGGAGGGAAATCCCTACACAGAGTGAGTGCATTGATACGGTTTCCATTCCTTCCACTAGGCGCCATTTCTCTACAATGGCATAAACTAGATTAGTTTATGAATCAAAATACATAATTACATACTTATAAAATACTTAACATAAATTGAACTATTTAAGGATATAATCCATAATCATAAAAATGTTTTCTTTGAGAAATTATATACTCATAACCCTTCATAGTGGTTTGTAAAGAAAACGAGAATTATCCTAAGCATATCCCCCGGGAGTATTGTAACCAAGAGTGCAGCAAGGCCCATTGTCGTGCACCAGTTGCTGTTCGAGTCTAGCTCAAAGCGGTGTTTTCGGGTTTTACCCCTAGGTACATCTGTGTGAGAGCCACCTCTACCTACTCGTATCCAGACAGGGATGTATCACTCAGAAAACTCACAAAATCTCTATAATACCAAAATTCTAGGAAATTCTTCTATACTAATCCTCAAAGTCTATCTTTGGGCTATGTGCTCTAATCAGAGTTTATCTATATCTAGATTCCAAGGTTAGTACCAAACTGCCTTTGATACCAACTGTAACGCCCCGACCCCAGCTACCTGGAGTCGGTGCGTTACTTCGTAACATTGGTATGATCACAAAAGATCAAGTCTTGAAAGACCGATTAGTTTTGTAGCCTTGGAAACACTAGATAAATTCATAAACATTACATCACATCATAAAGTGAAAAACAACAATAACAAAGTCTCCATAGACCACACTCATATCCTCTTCTGACAATCCCTACAGGTCATTCATAAAATACTTCTTCACATCCTGGAAAATATTAAAACATTGAATGGGGTGAGCTTAGATGCTCAATAAGGATAACAATATTGAGGAAGCTTTCATAAATAAATATAAACATTTAAGGCAGTGTATGACTAAAAAAAGCCTTTTAAACATGAACATCAACATAATATGGCAAAAGTAAAATGAGATAATGCCATTTACTTCTTCACATGGATATTCTACTGGTCAAATAATCACATGAAATATCAATAACCACTTTCATAATGATGGAATGCATAATGCCAGACATTCTGAAACATTTTGTCAAGGCCTCAACCAAGACGTCCAAAATGATTAAGGCATCGGCCAAAACCATAAATCAAATTGGAAAAGGGAATCGGCCAATTCCACATCTAGATGTCTCATGAGACCTACCGATGCATCGAGGAGCTATAGCGGGATCCACACGTCACTTATTAAGTCCAATGCATTCCTCATATGAACAGGTTTAAACATATCATAAACCATTACATAATCGTATCACATAAAACATGCATAATGGAAACATAACATTTCCACATTCCAATCACAATATATCAATACAACACATTGATATAATAAAAACACTTTCAAAACCATTTTCAATACCAGAATAAAATAAAGTTAAAACTTTGTATTTATTTTTCATTAAAAGAAACGTGATGGCTTGTAGAGGAAGCCGAAACTCAAATAATGGTCACGACGGTGGAGAAGTCGGTGTCACCGCATATGTACGGAAAGATAAACATTCCCTTTTTTCATTTAGTAAAACACTTCGTATAAAAAATATTCCTTTTGAATAACTTAAAAGTCAAAGGGGTTTATACACCATATAAAAGAAAGTTGTGTATAAAACCAAATATGCCTCAATGAAAGGGGATTGAGACAAAGTCCTTAAAAAGATCATTTTAAAATAAAAGAGATCTATTATGTGTATTCACTATAGGTACACATAAAGACAGTAATAATTCAAAATAGGACATAATAATATCATGACATAATTTGAAAGTAGGATATTAACCAAAAGAATGGAAGTTGGGTTAAGAAATTCCCTTACCTTGCGTCCTATCCTGACTCGACTGTTCTTTAACCTCCTGAATAATAAACTAACGTTAATTTCTATTTACATAACAACCTTTTTCATGTTCATTATTCCTTTTATATCCCTTATTACCATGTTATGAACATTATGTAATTATTTATGTTTATACCGGTCATTTTGTTGATCTTAGGTACTTGAGTCAAAAATAAAATTCTTATAATTACAAGTTGTTCATGTGGTGATATATCCATTATATCCATAATTATATTCATGATTTAGATATCATATATATCATATATATACAGTATATACATTCATTTATAATATTACGTAACATTTAGAGGTACGAAATGAAATGCACCGTTCATGGAGACGGTAAGCCGTATGTACGCATGAACGCTACTTTCATTTCTATTTCATATTTAATGGAATGAAATCATAATGATATAAATGTATAATATAATTCCAGTATAATATAGTGTATAATACCATTTACTCCATCCTTTATACATCCCACATATGGCATTTACTCCATCGTTTCGTGAGGCAGAAATTCGCCATCCACAGAAATAGTATGTTCTTTAACCATTAGATGTAGGTGTGTGTAAGTGTAGCTCGAATAATTCTTATAAAAACATCCTAGTATATTGAGGATACTGTTTTTGTTACAAAATAAATGAATAAAAAGATTTTAAGGGGTTGGAGAAGCTAAATAAAACAAAACAACATTAGAGAATACATTACCTCAAAATCGGGTAACTCTTTTTGATTTGAGCCAAAGGCTTCCTTGGGAAGAGTTCTGCCCAAAGTGAGGCTTCTAGGAGTAAGAGGGGGAAGTTTGGAGAGTATTTGGGCAGAGTTTGTCCGAGCCAAATTTCTTGAAAGTGTGGATGAGGTGGTAGAGATGGGGGGCCTTTTATAAGAGGAGAGGAGGGGCACTCTTGGAAAGTAAGGAAAGTTTACATTATTATACAATTCTTTTCGGATTATAAAGGTCCCACACTTATATAATTATAGGATAAGGTTATAAGGGTTCGAAATATACTCATCTAATAGGTTTTTTACAAGTGTAAGACATGGATTGTACATTATCTTTTCATTTTATTAAAATCGTTAAATAATGAGGTCATCGCCGCATCATAATGATGTCATAAATAATTTAATTTATTTAATGTCTAAAAATTGTAAAACAATTATCATGATGTAGTAAATCTTTTTAGATTTCCAATTAATATTTATGGTCAAAAATATTACTTTGATAACCCCATGTAAAAATTGTTTTAGTAAAACATTTCATGTTTGTGTCATTTTTTACTTTAACATTAAATAAAAGGTATTTATGTCATTTTCTAAATAAAGTGGCTCCATGGGGTCCCCAAGTTGACCCATGGATTGTCTTGGTCGGCCATGGAACATCCAATGAGGGTAGGACATGTGTCAACTCATCTCATATTATTAAAACATTATTTTTACCTTAAACTACACTAATTACCTCTAATCGTGATTAAGAACTTAAAAGTTACTATTCACCAAAAAATATATTAATCTCATTGAACCACATTTTACTTCTTAATGAAAACCATGTATGTTGGATTTTTGAAAATCAAAACACAGAAGTGGTAATATTTCATTTAAACGAAAAATCAGTTATTTAACTACCACTTAGTGGTTTCACTATTAATCAAAAATTGAAGTTTTTCAGAACAATGCCAAAATTTCACCCTAAGATATAATTAATATTCAAAATTCAAAATATATTTATATTATACAAAATTCCAAACATATAAGTTTCATTAATTAATTTTATAATTAATTCCCACTGTCACAACAAATAGCGTGTTTTTAAGAAACAATTTATATCAAAAGATTGGCAATTGTTTATGTCAAATTTCAATGTTAAATTAATTCTAATGACCACCATTGGATAAAATGGTAAAAATATATTCTAATTATACTTTAAAACCACTAAATAGTATAAATTATCACTATAAATTATTTTGATTAAAAAATTTGTTTTTATGTATTTTTTCACTATTCATAAAAAATTGAAAGTTCTCAGAAAATTACCAAAAATTCAACATAGGCTAATTTCGATATTCCAAATCCAAAAATGAAGTCCATTTTGAAATATTAAAATTTATATAATTTCAAAAAGAGGGTATTACTATTCATAACGGCTACTTTGATTAGTCACGGTGTTTTAGAACTCGAAGTTGCGTACAAAGCAAGCTATTGCATTATTGAATGAGAAGCATATCGTGGAAGCTCAGGGTGTTACATCAAATGTACATAATCAAATTAGTATTGATTATCATAATACCAATACTTATAAATCATTATGAGTTATATGTTGATACCTATAAAATGGGTTTTGGATTTTTCTCATTGTACAATAGATTAAGTAGGAGAATATAGTAATCATATTCATATTCCATGTGAGGCAAATTAAAATAATCATGATCCCAAATTCACTCTATAGATTAATAGACATAAAAGTAGGTAATATTTTTTCGGTGGTGAAATATTATTTATTCACCAATTATAAGTGATTTTAGTTTAAATTTTCATAGATTAATTTAAATATTAAATAGAAGAGATTATACGAATCCCACCTATTATATTATTTTTATATTATATATAATATATTGAGGCTAATTGAAGTTTGTGATAATTTTTTCTTTAAGTATTAGATCGATGTAGTTCATGAATAGACCGTTAAATGAAGACATGTGTCTATATTCTAGTATTTTTACCCTATTCATATAAATTGAGGAAGAAAATATCATTATTATACCACTTAACAGTTACTATTTATGATATAGTGGTTTTAATATATATATATTTTAGATCATGTGTGTTTTTTAACAATAAGAAACACAGTTTTGGGGATTATATGTCTTGGTAGTCTCATAGTGTAGACTATGTTTCTAATTTAATGACTGAAATTGTTATCTAATTCATTAATGTAGGTATTTAATGAGTTATTTTCAATATTATGGCTAGTTATTCAGTCATTATTTATCAAAATTTCTTATGATGTATGAATAAATTTTTAATGTCTATGTTGGAAACAATACATGGATGGTTTTGTTTTTGGATTCATTTCTGATGATAAGATAAAGCTAAGTATAATTTTTTGGAAGATATTATTTATTTATTACATAATTTTTATTGGAAATGTTTTGATGAAAAAATGTATTTTATGATTGGTTTTTTGACACAATAATGAATGATGGATACAATTTGGGTTATTTTAAATTAGTCAACAAAAGTGGGTAATTTTAATCTAATAAAAGTGACTCATATTGTTAATAGATAAGGTATTAATTACACTTTTGATAATTTTATTTAATTTTATGGGACACCCAAGTGTGTTCTATTCGATTTGTTCAGAAGAATCATTTCCTTATTCTAGTATGGTTTGATATATGGTGTAAATTTTGAAGTGAAGTTGTGTATAAATTACCATATATAAACATATGGTAACTTTTAACATAAATTTCAGATTCATATGAATACAACTGGTGTAATATTATAGAATATAGTGGTATTGGATAATATTAGGTAATTATTTAATATTTTAAAAAAAATCAATTAAGAGTCTCTTATATGGAAACATTTATGGTGTTGTATGGATGGTCTTCTCAAAAAATTCATAATAAATTGATGTAGATGTTGAATAATTCATTTTAACTAACGTTGTGTTGAAAATATATTATTGAATATAAATAACAAGGAAGTGTTTGTTCATTGATTAATAGTGATATAAGTAACTTTTAATTTACATTTTTTCCCTCTCATGTTTGATTTTTGGGACCATATTTTTCATCATTCCATGCCTCATTTAGGGAATTGAAGAATACTATTTTCATGGTTGTTAGAAATATAGTTTATTTTCATATTTTTAAGTATTTACTGGATAAAAGTGGTTAATTATCACTATGTGTTAACTATAATGTATATCTCTATAAATGATATCCTTAATGTATCATATTTGGAAAATTAAAACACTAATATATTTCATGATTTTTAATGCGATGATGAGGAGACAGAAATTGTTGTATATTTTAAAAGAACACAACATCCATACATAAATTTTACATCCTAATAAATAAATATTCATTAAATTATATAATAATTTAATGAAGAACCATTTAGGTATAGTGAATTTGAAAAATTAAACACAAACATTTGGAAAATAATAGAGTTACATCATGTCCTACAGATTCATCATAATTATCACCCATATTATACATATCAAACATAAAAATTTTCATCATATTATGGGGAATAAAAACATAATAAACTGTGTGATCATAATCTCAATAAGGGTAAGATAGGGATATATCAATATAACATGACCATATATATATGAGAATATGATGATAAAATATAAAAACAATACCATACATATAATCAGAATTAAACATTTTTATTGAAATAATTAATTGATGATCATATGAAAAAAACCATAAAGGAATCAAGAAAAATAAATACATATCATCATTAAATTGTAATAATAAATATATTTTTGGCATAAAATAAGCAAAGAAAATTACATAATTTGTACACAATGCTCATTGTAAAGGATATCATTAAAGAATGGTTTCACTCCCATAATAATTGTAGTAGTAAAGGATAACTCCCAATACTATGATTGTAAACACAACACCATACTGAAATGGGTTGGTCCCAATTCCAATCTTTTTTATGTCATGAAATATAAATATTCACCACATATATTGGAGAGAGATATATGTCCCATGTGTTTCATAAAGAAAATAAATCATATGTATTTAAAATGATGATAAAATTTTTATTATTTGGGAACCCTATACAAGAAATTGGTTGCATAATCACTTCATCATTTCCACGAATCACATCTTGTCGAAATAATATAGTTTCATACTGATTTTATAATGGTACATCACATGAGAAAATTACATAAAATATTTTTTTTTATAAAAATAAACCATATTGAGAATGAATATAAATGGTATACATTCAGAATATACCAAATAAATCATATTTCATATCAAATGGTGTCATATTAAACAGTAAATTATTTTGAAATAAAAATACTGTAGAGTGTTACTTGAGGAAGATATAATTTCAATGATTTTTTTTAAAAACCTAAAATATTCATAAAATATTTAAACAACACATAACAATGAAAATAAGAAATATAACATTTAAATTATTCTTTAATCTCATTTATGTTCATGAATTTTTTAAATTTTTTTTCAAAAAAACATTTAAAAATTGATTTCCTTCTTGTTTCTAAGAAAATCCAAATGAGAAATTTTTTGAAAATTACCTAAATATGTCATTAAAAAAATTGAAAAGGTAAAAAAGCTTAAAAATGGCTTCAAAAGGTCATATAGTGGACATAAATCTTATTTGAAAACATTTTTTTAATATTTGGACATAAAAAAGAAGATGTTTTCAACAGAAGAAGGAAATAAATGGGTTTTTCTTTAAACAAAATATTTTTCTGCTTTTATTGTCTAAATATATGTAAATGATGAACATAAATATATGCTCATTAAACAATGGGTCTGTATATAAAACTAATAATATTATATAGGTTGAAAACATAACAAATGACTCAATAGAGGAAAATTGGGACAAAAATATCTTACCACTTTTATTAAGTATAAATTGTGTAACCCATGAAAAGGTTATCATAGAATGGGTTTTTAAATACCAATAATTTGTATGATATTATTATTAAATAAATTGATATGATGTATATAAATTTTATTAAAAATATTTGTAGTAAATAAGAAATGTGGCTCTCAAATGTAAAAAGTTACATGAAAATAACTTACTATAAGTCTCGTCTTCTTATATAAATGTCAAAACCATTATAGAAATAAATATGTATATATTATAAATACATATATAACCATTACCATATGTTTAATTACACATATTATTTACTTGTGTCATTTATTTCTCTTTGATTAAAAATCCCCTTTTATAATTACATTTCAATTATTAATTGTATTGTTTTTCCTAAATAATTTGATTTTGAATTGTTAGTCTGATTATAGTGATCATGGTTAAAAATAAATATAATTTTATCAATGATATATATATCATATATATTCTGTTGGTATATATTTATATAAGTCCATGAATTTTAGGTATATAAATTTCAATACACTGTTCACTGTGACTTCAGTCCATATATATGCAGTTATAGTGCTTCCATTTTATCAAAAAATTAATTAATGATTGATAAATAATATTTTACAATTAGTGAATAATTTTGTTAGTTATATCTTATTATTTAATTAAATCCATATTTATTACCTTCCATTTAATTCATTACCAATTCAAATCTTTTCGGGATGCGGTTGTCAGTCATACATGTGAGTGATGATATTGTATTCCCATATATTAAAATGTAAGAATTTATATGTGATATAATAATTAAAATGTATAATTATATCATAATTATCTTATGTTAACTTTGAATACATCTTTATACTCATTTTTGAGATGTGGTTATTGAATATAAATAACATCAGTTTGTGAGGTGGTAGTCCTCTGTGCACCTAAATAAAGAATTTGTATCCCATTTTATTGAAGGGAGACGGTTTTTGGTCATAAATGAATCATAAATAATTATTATTTTAGTTACTATACAATGTTTATTATATCATCATGTTTTAATAAGAATTGAAATAATTTTTGTAATAACTAAAATCAAAATTATTGTTGATGAATGTTACTTTTTCCTCATGTTACCATCAAACTTTTTCAACAAAAATATCCATGGAAATATTTATGAACATTATAATGATTATAAAATTATAGGAGGAAGTAAATGATGTTAATCGGGTTTGTAATTTGCAATCCAGTTGATTCACATATTTTGTTTTATATTGATGAATACTTCTTTATATTATTTGACTTGTATTTATCCATTCGTTTTCGAATGTGTTTTTGGAGATAAATCCGGATTTGGGGAAGACAGAATGTATTGGATGGTTATATAATTTTTTAGGGATGTTTTCTTCCATAACCTAGGAAACCATATAGGAAAAGTATTGATTTTTTTAGTGGTTATTGTATGGTTGGCACTTGGTTTTGAAATTTATGTGGGAAAATTATGAATCTTGATCCCCATTGACTTTGATTAATACATGGTTATCACATGGTTTGGAAAACTGTATGGGTTAACCATGTGACATATCAGTTTCTTTAAAAAGTGGAATATTAAAAAAGTTCATATTCAAATTTAACCCCCAAAACACCCTTAATCCACCCATTTTGTATTTTTAGCACAAGGGGATACCTCTTCTCCTCCATTGATCTTTTTAACGTCAGCATTTTGGAGTTTTTAGTGACAGAAAATCAATAAATCATAATTTAACTCTATTTTACCTCAATTTCAACCTTCTTCTAGGTTTTAACATCAATCATTATTGATTTATTATTTTCTAGAATGTTAATTGACATAATAAGGGTTTAATATTTCCTTTCATAGTGTAATCATAATGGTTACCATTCGAGCATTCCATTATAGGGTTTTTTGGTGGTGTGGTTATTGTTTTCCAAACATTAATTAAATTTTCTAGATTTTGGGTTTGTAGTCACATGATTATAAATTATTAAATGGTTTGGAATAATTTTTTTATTGTTTAAATGTGACGTGAAGATTTTTTGTGTGGTGTGACTCAAGATTTTTAAATGGTTTGAGATTAATAGGTCATGAGAATGGTTTTTCAAAAGGAAAATAGATTTGTTTCATCTATCATTGATTGTGTTGTTTTATGAATATTTATTGTTCAAATATGTGAAGGATTAGAAATGTTTTTTCAAAAATATTTAATGGTGTGAATGTGTTGACTGTTTATCTTCAATTAGAAAAGGAATTTTTTTACATGTTGGCTTTGACGTTGTGCACCTTAAATGTTTCTTTGAATTATGAAATTGTTGTGAATCATGTTATGAAAATAAATTTATTTAAGTATGAATTTAAAAGTGGGTTTCCCATTTAATTAATTAGAATTAATATGTTATCATATTCTGTTCCCAAATAGGCTCTCATAATTCATCAACTAGTGAGAATTTTATTTAAAATGGTTTTTGTGTCTTAGTGTGTGAAATTAATGTGGTTTGTTTTATAGAAGATGATTGAGATTTCCATGAGAGTTCTTGATGCATGTCCTGGGAATGGGAAATTTATGATTTATGTGATGTGTGAAATTTTCAATTACCACAAATGGAATACTTAGTATATAGGTGTGTAAAATAGAACTAGCATTCAAGTTAGAATGGTAGGGGCAAGGCCCAATTCCATCTATAAGGATTGATGATTAAGACACTAAAAAACATTTGATATGATCAAATACCACAAGATCACATGATGTTTTCTTATTTAGTGTCTCATCCATGAGTAAATAATTATTTTTGTATTATGATTTGAATACCATTAGGCATTTGGATGGGATCCCCTCTAATGGATCATGTTTGAGAACACTACTAGTATTTTTGTTGTATAATTTTCTATCACCTAGGTATGCAGTTCCAGGGGTTATATTTTTTGTTATTACATATAGGTATTTTCCATAGTAACCTCTTGTGACATGATTCTCATTTGATTTTGTTTAATATTTCAGTTTATAGTAAACTATGTGTACATTTTAATCTCATGAAAGATTACAAGAGAAAAAAGATTTTTGAAAAAATAATTTCATGAGAATGTTTTCCATAAATTAGTTTCATAAAAATATTTTAAATATTCTTATAGATATGTGAATGTTGATTTGACTTCTCTGATTATATCATTTAATAATTCTTTTGGGAGGAATACATCTAGTATTTTTCACAAATTCTACACACACGATTAGGTATATGTAATATATGTTATTTATAAACTTCATAAATACATGATGTATCATGGAGGTGATGGTCGATCCAGTTGCAAGTGATCATCTTAATTTAGTTGTTGGTTATGGTGGGTTGAGTTTGATTACCCTCTTCTTACATGGAGGTTCTTATTTTTTTCCATTCAATGGTTATTTTAGTTGTGGGTTTATATCATAAAAATGTGGAATGGGATAAAATGTTTCACCTCATATGAAAATGGTTTTTAGTTACTATGTTTCCTATTGTTGTTGGTTTTTTATTATTAAATAACTAATTTTTATCAATATTAATTTTTATTTTTGATACCCAAACACTAGTTTCTACACCATGGGTATAGGTAATTCCCATTAGGCTATGTTATGGGTTGGTACTGGTGTCGGTTTGGGTGAAATCTTGACCTAGTTCATGAAAAAATAGAATCAAATGAGTTTCCAATCATTTTTATTGAGTTATTTTCGATGATTACAGAACGAAAGAAATTTGGATTGTTAGAGATTGAGGTCCTGGTAAAAATTGGGGTTTCTGGACAACATTTATCATGAAGGATCTCAAGTCTCCATGATATGTTTGGAAATTTGATTTGACTTTTCCTTTAGTTCATAGGTACTGGATAAAGACTATATATGGACACTAGTTGATGTGGAGTGGTTTGTTTTTTACATCAAGTTGTTATGGATTTTATTTTATTTTGATTTATGTATGTTTTTTATATTTTTTGTTATTGTTGAATGTTTTCTGCATAGGAATTGATTATTTTAATTATGTTTATCCTTGTGGTTATTACTTATTTCAAAAATAATCATCCTCATATAATCCATTTGAAATAATTAGAAGAGGACGAATGGGTTTATCCATCACCAAATGTTCTGAAATTAGTAGAATCAGATGTTTGGGTGGTCAATGCAATGGTTAAAGATAAAAATATTGTAAATATTAGGTTGGAGATTCCAAAACAACTTCTAAAGAATACTAATATTTTTAGTTAATCAAGAACAATCATCATTCCTTATAATGCAGCACATAACCATAAGAATTATTAGAGGGTCTGTATGAGACAGAAATAATGTTCTAGTTTCTTTATAATCTGGAGGGAGTGATAGGGAAATTATCATTGTTCTTATTTTATGGTCACAGTCAGAAGTGGTGGGACTAGGTGGAACATGATGGAATGATTGAGTTTATGAGTTGGATGTATTTAAAAACTTTATTCAATGAGATTAATTTTCTTCATGTTTTGTAATTAACCAAGAACTTCTGTTTTTATAGCTTATTCATGTTGATCAAATTATGAAGGAGTTTTCCATAAACATTGCGTATTTATATTTTTTAACTCACAAGATCATTACTATGATAATATAATGTCTATGATGTTTTATATGGGGTTGCAACCAGAAATATAATATCAGATATGGATGTTAATTTCATGACATGTGGTGACATGTTTGACCATTCTGTTATTGAAAAATTTGATTGTAGAGGTCATTATGGTTCCCATAGTGCAATGTCCATAGTGGGAAGCATTGGTTCATCTTAGAGGAGGATGAAGTTGGAAATGTAGGGGAAAAATGGAGATAGTAGTTTCAGATATCCATCATAGTTGTCTGTGTTTGTGTCATTAGGTTATGTATCATTCATATTTCATTAGTGTGGGAAGGTCGGTGACTTGCTAACTGTGTGTTCATGGCCCCCAAAAATTGGAACCGATTCAGAACTATGGGGATCATGTCGGGAGTTTTCAAAGTGGAACATCCATATCATAGTGGATCGGGATCTATAGCTTCTTAAGGGATTTCATATCTATCAGAACCGTCAATGAAAAAAACATATCATTTTTCAGGTCATGATAGTTAGGGTAGATCATATTATAGGTAGAGTTAGCTCCTAGAATTCCACTAGGCATTGTTCATTCTCATGTTCCGTTCAGAGAAGAGCCAACTTCATGTTGTAGATTAGACTAGTAGAAATAGGTAAAGATATAGAGACCATTTGAGTTATTTTTTTACTACATTGTTATTATATGTTGTTCTTTTTACAACTTGGGGCTCATTTTTCTTCCATTACTTCCCATCTAATGGTTGTATTAATGTTTCCAATTGGGAATATGTTATATGCAATGGATTTGGTATTTCCTATTAGTAAGATTTTAGAGTATGGTTTTAGGTGTTCATCTTGTAATGTCACCATGATAAGGGATTAGTGAGAATGGGATTTTCATGTTTTATAAAGGGACCCATTTTACCTAATACATAGTATGGATTTTATTGAGTGCTTCTTAGAGAACATAAATTATTCTATGTATCCAATGTGTTTTGGGCAACATGATGGATATAACCATGTTTTCAGGTTGAATGTAATCCTTTGTCAATATGTGATGGAACTCCAATTCTTAGATTGGGAAATATTGAATTCCAGATCATGTCACTCTTTTTGAAGGATGATGATAGGGGACATGACTGTAGGTTACCTCCTATGGTGGATAATTTACTAGAGGATTTTCCAGAGGATTTCATGGGTTTTCAATTAGATTGGGATGTGGATTTATCCATTGATTTGGTTTTAGGAACATAGTTGATAAATATTCCCTCATATAATATGTCCTCCACTAGGTTGATGTAATTAACAGTACAACTAGAGAATTTGGAATCAAAAGTATTAATTCTCATATGATTCTCACTATGGACCAAACCAATTTATATTTTCAACAATGGATGATGGAAATATAATGTTTTTCATTGATTATTGATTGTTTAGTAAGGAAATTATCAATAACACGAACCATTTTCCCAATATTGATGGCACATTCGATCAAATTAATGGGGGTGAAGTGGTTCTCCCAGATTGATTTGTGTTTCTTGAATCATCATGTCAGATTTAGAGAGGCCGACATTCCAAAAATAGAATTATGATATATGTATTCCAATTTTTATTACACATTCATGCCATTCTTATTGATGAATTCTACCATGGTTTTCATGGTTTTTATTAATAGGGTGTTCTAATAGTATCTGAAATTGTATTTTAATGACATTATTGATGAAATATTTTTTTATTATGGGACTAATAGGGAGTATGAGAGGCATCTGAGGATATTGTTGTTATCCCATTGGGATCATCTACTAAATTTTATATTTTAAAAGATCTCATTTTGGATTGGGAAGGTGATATTTCTTATTCTTGTGATTGAGGATTGGTCAGTTTCGGTGGACAGTAATAATATTAGATATATGATAACATGTGAACATCTAAATATTTTTTTTAAACCATAATAATTTTATGCCATGTTAGATATTAAAACTAATTTTTAATAGATATCCATTAGATTTATTTATCAATGGACGAACTTATATTTATAGGGGATAATATTTAATGGTTCTCAGAGTACCAAGCGTCCCTTGAGGACCATAAGAAATAATATTCCGATACCATTTTTTTGATCTTACTAGTGTTTGGGATGTGATATGTGGTTTACTAGGATTCTCTATTAATAGTTCATCGGTGTATCATAATGTATGATGAGCATGTGGTGGCTTATGTTTCATTCTATCTCTGATCACATGAAATGACTCACCCAATCCATGTCCAATAGTTAGCATCTATGATGCACTCCTTAAAGACATGATGCCATTATCTTTTTCTGAGAAGTTTGTGGATTATTATAATAAAATGTTTTGAACCATGTTTTCTTGAAAAAAGACTAGCATTTGAGGAAACATATCATGGATAAGTATCATTATGGTATAAATTATTATAATGTACATACAGTTGTAAATGTAAATATTGTTCCACGTGACATTAGTAAGAAAGTTCCCATGAATGTTTTAAAAGTGTCTAGTGATGAGTCGACGTTGATAGTAATTTTCACTCAAATGTTTCCCAATACCACGAATCAAAATTGTTGTATGTTCATGGAAATTTATTAGCTATCACATTCCATTATATAATTGATTTGGAAGGATAATATGAGTGATGAGTTGTTCTATCATTGTATGGAGTTCATAAAAGTTTGAAAGGTGACCCGTGAAAGGTTGTTGTCTCATAAGGAATTATTATTTAGAAGTCACTCCATAGATTGATTTTTTTAGGAATAAGGTGATGAATTATAGCCACCACTATCAGTGTATTATTCATCATGGTGATACAATGATGTTTCATGTTGTGTATCAGTAGTTTTGGTGTCTTGGTATGTGCTAGGATGTATATGAATTTGTGTCGCAGTGTTGTACATGTCCGATTGATATTTTAAAACATAAAATTCCATCCATTATGTTTCATAAACAACTTATTCATATATGAAATTGGGTTGGGATCCCTATGGAAATTATTTGGGGCCTTCCTCATAAACCTAGTGGGAGGAATTCCATTGTGCTAGTTATTGATCATCAGACTAAAACAACCAACAGAATTCAAATATTGGATTCAAAAAAGGTGGATGATCTTGGTCTGATGAATGTTTAGGAGGTGGTGATGCATCATAGTGTTACACCATAAATTGTTTTTTATAGGTCCCATGTTTTACCTCACAGTATTGGGAATGTCCTTTTAAAGGTGATGGGGCAACATGTCTAATTTAGCACAGTATACCATTAGCAAATGGATAGTGATATAAAGTAGATGAAATATATACTCGAACACATTCTCTTGGTATGTGTGTTGGAATTTTTAGGTTCATATCATAGCCATTTAGGACTGATGGAATTTATATATAACAATATTTTCCAATCATCGATCTGAATGGTCTATTTGCGGCACATTATAATAAGTTGTGTATGACTTCTTTTAGTTGGGATAAGGATGTTAAAGCCTTATTGTTTGGATGGAGCCTTATGTAATATAATAGGATAAATTTACATTGTTTTGGAAGTCGTTGTTGATATCACATAGTTTTTACACTTCTTATCACTAGTGGAAATACGGGCTTTAACGTCGTCGTAATAACGTCGGTTTTTTAAAAACCGACGCGAATAGTATATGCGGGGAATTTTTGGCGTCGGTTTTACACAAAACCGACGCCAAAAATAATTATGTTTTTTTTTTCGCGTCGGTTTTTCTAAAAACCGACGCGGAAAACCTCTTCGACCGGATTTTCCGCGTCGGTTTTCATGAAAACCGACGCGGAAAATATAGTCGAAGAGGTTTTCCGCGTCGGTTTTTCTAAAAACCGACGCGGAAAATCCTGTTTTAATCGGTTTTCCGCGTCGGTTTGTAGAAAAACCGACGCGGAAAATAATTATGTTTTTTTTTCGCGTCGGTTTTTCTAAAAACCGACGCGGAAAATCCTGTTTTAATCGGTTTTCCGCGTCGGTTTGTAGAAAAACCGACGCGGAAAACCTCTTCGACTATATTTTCCGCGTCGGTTTTCATGAAAACCGACGCCGAAACTCATAAAAAAAATATATTTCGCGTCGGTTTTAATGAAAACCGACGCGAAAAGTCTTTTAAAAATATTCACGGACAGAAACCCTCATTTTGTTCGTCCGTCGAAATCGAGTTCCGCTGCGGCGCTTCGGACTCCCGACGACCTTCGAACTTGATTTGCGATCTTGAACGGCCATTGTTGAAGGTTTTTTGTCGTCTGCACGATTTTGGGTATGTGTTCTTCCTATTTATCTCTTGTTTCATATCCCATTGTTTATTTCTTTATCAATAACCCTATTTTGCGTGATTTGGATTATTGGTTAGATTTTAGTTGTAATTTATCATTATTTTTTGTTTGTATTATCATTGTTGGTGTAGATTTGATATTGTTTGTTTTTGGAAGTAATTATACCGGTCGCAGTTTGGATTTAACATCTCAATTCGGGTTGAATAATTATGTAAGATTTTATATTATGTTGGATTTTAAATAATTATGTAATATTTTATTTTATTTTATTTCAAACTAGATTAAAAGGGGCTTTAATTAAAAGTTAGAAATTTTGTAAGGTGAGTAGTGGCCTAATTAGTATTTGTATACTCATGTTTATCTACATTTCAGTTTTAGGATCTTATCCAGTTCTTTTTCCCTCTTAGGATGCATTCTGTTTCAGTTTGGGTTAGTGATTAGTGGGGACTTGAGCTCAGTTATTGTTTTACTTATCAAATTATCCCAAGTGTGCCTATTATAGGTTTTTTACGGATTTATTTAAATAGAATATGTGTAAATTTTTTCCATTTAAATGATGTTTTTACTACTTAAAATTATGGTTAAAAGTGTATTGAATTACTTTTGTGAGGACTAGGTGATTTAGGAGATGAAGTGTATTGAGGGAATTAGTTTATATCTATTTATAGTTATTCTTTATATTATTTCTACTGATTCAAATTTTGTGTTGATGTATAACCTATGGATAGGTCATTTCAGATTTCTGATAGAAATATGATGTTAATTACACTATGATTAATGGGTGAAATCATACCTAGTGATTGTTTTAGATGCCTATAATGCTTATTGTTAGTCTATGAGGATTAGGTACTCCCCTCAAGTATGTCATGGTCTAGTTTAGGTGTTTAATGGATAGATATCTTGGGTTGGTTCATGAAAATGGTATCAAAACCAAGATTTTTCAGAGGGTTTGGGTTTCCAAGTTCCCTTTGTTATTTGGCATTATAATGTTATTATGGATATAGGTTATAAAAAATCTAGTGCTACACATTGGGAAAAGTGTCATAATATCTTTTCCATTTGAATCCTTGAGTGTTTATGTAATTCTAGGATTTATTGTTGGATTTTGATATTGATTTTGATTGGTTTTATGTGTTTGATATAAAAATGATGATTGAATTACCAATGATGTGTAATCTATTTGGGGGTTCACTTAATATTGGGGTGATGGTGGATGAA
The DNA here is from genome assembly GCA_963277665.1 of Viscum album. Classification (NCBI taxonomy): domain Eukaryota; kingdom Viridiplantae; phylum Streptophyta; class Magnoliopsida; order Santalales; family Viscaceae; genus Viscum; species Viscum album. The sequence continues at coordinate 2,100,690,549 of OY728128.1, read as the reverse complement.
GATTTGTAGCTATAGGTCTATCCCCCATAGTTAGGCCAACCATATGGAGCCCTTTTGAATAGTTTTAATGACTCTTCAAATCCCACAAGTAGTTTTGTTAATCGAGTTCCACATGTGTGTTTTAATACACATTGTTTTAAATAAGGATAGTTATTGCACTATTTTTCACATTAAGTTTTCCATGATTCATTCATGTTACATCAAATGAATAAAAAAATAAATATAGTGTGATCAATAGTAGTCATAGTGAGAAATCATATTATCTTGTATGTCATTCATATAATATTTATATCATGGAACTTTATTTTCAAAAAATGAAACCTTTGATTTAACCATTTTGTCCTTGTATTTCAATATAACACACATGTATATAATATTAAAATTAACTGTTTACTATATTTGTAAACGTGTTTCATATTTGATGTCTTTTATCTGATTATCAATAGTTTTTATGGAATATGTTTTTGTTTACAATTTATCTGATAGATATTTAAATGTTTTTATGTTTTAATATATTCATCAATTATATTGTGATATCAGGTATTAATGGATCATAATTGGATTTATCTACGAAGAACTACTAGTGAATATGAAAGAGGAGTTGACAATTTTTTGGAATTTGCTAAACGGCATAATCAAAATATTGATTTGATTTTCTGTCCATGTGTGAAGTGTGTAAATATGAGAAAGTTAAACTTCAGAGAAATCAAAGATCATCTCATTTGTTATGGTTTTAGCCTTAATTATACACGTTGGATCTTGCATGGTGAAAGAACTGAAAATTCAACATCCAATGTTGATGACGATATTCATAATGAGGCAGAGGATCGTATTGAAGAATTAATTCATGATTTAGGTGTTGAAACCATCGAAAAAACACCAACTGTTGAACGATTGTATGGAGATTCTGAGAAACCATTATTCCCAGGTTGCAGTAAATATACAGTGTTATCAGCAGTTTTGAGATTAGTTAACTTAAAAGCAAAAAATGGGTGGAGTGATAAAAGTTTCTCCAGTTTACTTGAGCTTTTAAAAGAGCTTCTTCCAGAAGGCAATGGGCTTCCAGATTCCAATTATGAGGCGAAGAAAATATTATGCCCAATGGGATTGGGGTATAAAAAGATACATGCTTGCCCCAATGATTGTGTACTATATAGGAAAGAAAATGAACATTTATCAAGTTGTCCTACATGTGGAACATCGCGCTATAAGATGGATGAGAAAGTCAACTCAGATTCATTTTCAGGTGATGTCATGTAACGTTATGAAAAATCAATTTTTTTACTTTCCAATGATATCATCCAATATTTTTTTCAAACAATTCTGATAATTCAATTCTGGTTTATTTTTAGGTACCAAAATCAAAACTCCATCTAAAGCATTTTGGTACCTTCCAATTATTCCTCGTTTGAAGCGTCTATTTGCAAATTCAAATGATGCAAAAAGGTTAAGATGGCATTCAGATGAGCGCATTTCTGATGGTAACTTACGTCACCCGGCCGATTCACCACAGTGGAAGAGTTTTGATAAAAAATTTCATGATTTTGGAAGTGAAGTTAGAAATCTCAGAATGGGATTGTGTACTGATGGAATGAATCCATATCGGAGCCTCAGTAGCCAACATAGTTCATGGCCTGTTTTGCTGGTACTTTACAACTTGTCCCCACATCTATGTATGAAGAAAAAATATGTTATGATGAGCTTGATGATTTCTGGACCAAAACAACCAGGAAATGATATTGATGTGTATCTTACACCATTGATTGAGGATTTAAAACTGCTATGGGAGAAAGGTGTTACAGTTTTCGATGCATACAAGAAAGAGTATTTTCTTTTGCGTGCTATGATAATGTTCACTATAAACGACTTTCCTGCGTATGGAAACTTATCTGGATATAGTGTTAAGGGACATAAAGCATGTCCAATTTGTGAAGAACAAACTTCATATTATCAATTGCAGAATGGAAGAAAGACAGTGTACATGGGACATCGAAGATTTTTGCGAATTGATCATCCTTATCGTAGATTGAGAAAAGCATTTAACGGTTTACAAGAATACAACCTCCCCCCTCAACCATTGTCAGCTGAAGAATATTATGACAGAGTGAAAGATATTGATTCAACATTCGGAAAGAGAAAAAGTTCTGGTTTACAAAAACATATCTGGAAGAAGCAGTCTATTTTTTTCAAACTACCTTATTGGAGATTTTTAGAGATAAAACATAACATTGATGTTATGCATGTTGAGAAAAACATATGTGATAGTTTGATTGGAACTTTGTTAGACATAAAAGGAAAGACAAAAGATGGATTACATGCTAGATTGGACTTGATGTTAATGCGAATACGTTTGGAGTTAGCTCCCGCTGTGAAAGGAAAAAGAACATATTTACCTCCGGCTTGTCACACATTAAGCAAGATTGAAAAGATGAATTTTTGTCAGTGTCTTCATGGTATTAAAGTACCCAGTGGTTTTTCTTCAAATGTGAGTAATTTTGTGTCATTGAAGGATTGTAAATTAATAGGTATGAAATCACATGATTGTCATGTGTTAATGCAACAAATTCTACCAGTAGCAGTGCGTGGTATATTACCGAAAGCTGTCAGGAAGACAATCATCAGGTTATGTAATTTCTTTAAATCCATTTGTAGCAAAGTCGTTGATCAAAATTTGTTAGATTTGTTGGAGAATGAAGCAACTCTTATTCTTTGTCAACTAGAAATGTATTTCCCACCCACATTTTTTGATATAATGGTTCATCTATTGGTTCATTTGGTGCGTGAGATAAGAATGTGTGGGCCTGTTTATTTAAGATGGATGTATCCTTTTGAAAGATATATGAAAATTTTGAAAGGATATGTTAAAAATCCTTATCGACCAGAGGCCTCTATTGTTCAAAAATATGTATCAGAAGAGGTGATTGAGTTCTGTACTGATTATTTGAATGAAGTGGAGCATATTGGTCTCCCTCTATCTCGACATATGACAGTTGACAGAGAAGGTAGAGGGGTTCGAGGCTTAAAGGTAAAGTTCATTCCACGTGATGAAGTGATGCAAGCACATTTATACATTTTGAACAACACAGATGAGGTTCAACCATATATATCCTCACATATTGCTGAATTAAAGTTACGATATCAGAAAAGAAATGAAAAGTGGTTGATGATTGAGCATAAGAAGACATTTGTTTCATGGTTTAAAGAGAAAGTCACCTCAGATATATCTGTATCAGAAACATTGAAGTGGTTATCAGGGGGACCATCTTTTAATGTGATCACTTGGTCTGGTTTTGATATCAATGGCTACACATTTTACACAAAAAACCTGGATGACAAGAGTACCGTTCAGAATAGTGGTGTGATGGTATTCGCTGAAGCAGTGCATTTTTCGAGTGCCAAAGATAAAAACCCAATTTCTGCATCAACATCATATTTTGGAGTTATTGAAGACATATGGGAAATTGATTATATTAAATTTCGAGTCACTATTTTTAAGTGCAATTGGGTTGATAGTAATAGTGGCGTGAAACATGATGAATATGGGTTTAAACTGGTTGATTTGAAAAGATTTAATCACAATGAGGAACCATTTATCTTGGCGACACATGCAAAACAAGTATTTTATGTCATTGATCCGTCGAATGATCAGTGGTCAGTTGTTTTGCAAGGGAAAAGATATCATTTGGGTGATGATGATGATTCTGATGATGCTAGTGATTTACATGAGCGTTATTCATCTATTATGCAATTTTCAGATGATTACAATGAATATAAGACAGACATAGTGCATGCAGTACGTACCGATCATGATGAAGGGACGTGGGAAAACACTAAATTAGTCTCCTAATTTTTCTGGTAAATATTTATATTTTGTGTCTATTTTTAAAACTTACAAATGCATGCCTCTATTTTTACATATTTATTTTTCATTTCCTTGTTTCTAATTATTCAGTTTTCTAATGATATGCAGGTACCCAAAATTTCATTACACTTTCTAGTAGCAATGTCAAATACAGATAGAGATGAGCAGTTACCGAGGTATATCTATTTTGACATATTATTAAATATTCAGTAATATACATATTTAATGAAATAAAACTGTTAATTTATTAAAAAAAATTGCAGGACTACTGATGCGTCCTCGGCGGAGGAGACTTCTCCAGTTACTACTGAAAAATCAAGTTCTCTAGTTGGTAAACGTGGTATTACACGTTTACCAAAACTATCACTCGCTCGTGATGATAACAAATTACACATCCGTTTTGATGATAATAATAATGCAGTTGGCCCAAATGCAGTTCAGTTTGTCAGTTATATAGCGATGCAGAGCCGTTGCAGGATTAGTATTTTATATCCTGATTGGAAGTCAGTGGACAGGACGGCGAAGCAACAACTTTGGGAGGCCGTGACGGTAAAATATCTTTATTTATTTATTTTATCTCATTTTTTTAATATTATATAGTTTAAATGACATATTTTATTTTTTCAATTACAGATGACATTCAATTTTGAGGAAACCAAAGAAATTAGGAAAAGACATCTCTCTTTAGCGGCGGTTCGATGGAGAGATTTTAAAAACAAACTGACGAAAGATTATGTTTTTGGAAAGAGAAGGTTTGAAAGCCCATGTCTTAAGTATCCATATATAGATGAAGAAACATGGAAGCGATTTGTTGACAGTCGTCAGGAAGAGAAATTTCAGGTATTGTAATTGTTTTATATTTTAAAATTTATGCTATATTTTCCTTATTACTAATGTGTTTATTTTTATGTAACAGGCCTCCAGAAGATCTCATCAGGAGATCCAGTTGAAAAACGTATACCCTCATACTTTATCACGTGGAGGATACTCGTATTTGGAGCAGAAAATTATTGAAGAAAAATTTGAAGCATTAAGAGCTCGATCAAGTAGTGGTTCAGAAGAGGTCCAGTATGGTCCTCCATCTCCTCCCACTCGCCATGAGAAATGGAAACGAGCAAGAAGAAAAAAAAATGAACAATATCTTACAGACGAAGCTCATCAAGTGGCTGATAGAATTGTAAGTAAATATTAATTCTTTGTTAACAATTTTCCTTTTTTATAATTTATAAACACTAATATAAATTTTTTATTTTTCATTTCAGGATGAACTTCAGGAGAAAGAGACACAGGGCTCTTTTATCCCTGAGGGTAGGATGGATATCCTAGCCACTGCTTTGGGAAAGACTGAACACCCCGGCCGTGTTAGAGGATATCAGGCGGGTGTTAGTATTCGGAAGGTTTTTGGTAAGAGTAAGCAACCAAGAGACCCGGAAATTGAATCCTTAAAAGAAGAGCTGCAGGATATGAAACGGTCTATGGGTGATCAAATTCAAGCAGCAGTACAGAAGGCTTTATTAGAACACTTGGCAAGACAGTCACAGTCTGCTCATCCTTCCGAGGTATATTATTTACTGTTAACAATTTTTCTTTTCTATAAATTATAAACACTGATATAACTTTTTCATTTTTCAACATTCTCAGCCTACTCACTCAGACTATCATGCCTCATATGCTTACCCAACACCGTCTGGGCAGCCTTCCGAGGTATATTATTTAATGTCATCAATTTGTCTATTTTATAAATTATAAACACTGATATAACTTTTTCATTTTTCAACATTCTCAGCCAACTCACCCGGACTACCCTGCCTCATCTGCTTACCCTGCCCCGTCTGCGCAACCATTTGAGGTATATTATTTAATTTAATTTTTAATCAATTTTTCTATGTTAAAAATTTTAAACACTAATATACCCTTTTCATTTTTCTGACTTCTCAGCCTGCTCACCCTGACTACCCTGCCCCACCTGCTAACTTTGAGCCTCCACCTCCTCCATCGGATCAAACCTTATATTGTGAGTTGTTTGCGGGAGATCCTCATGTACATATTGTTGCGTTGGGACAAGTGTATTTTTTGGGGGACTCGGTACATCATCAGCCTATGCAGATGGGTCAGGTTAGAGTATCAGTACTTTTTATTATAGATCCTACTGCTCTACTACCATTTCCTACTGCGGAGATCACCAGTGTTGGGGAATGCATGGGCCATTTTTTACTTTGGCCAACTGCACTTCTTCGTTATATTTCACATGAGGTATGAGTTTTTTTAACTAGTAATTAGAAATGATTCCAAATTACTTATAATGTTTTCTGACATTTAACTTATATAGGAATATCTGAAAGCAAAAGAAACTGTACAAATGCAGCAAAATGTTCAAAAACAGTCGGCTGTAGATACTTCTGATATTTCTTCTGGGTTGAAAAGATTATCTCAGTGCTCTTCTTCCTTGAATTTTATCTATGAGTTTCGGATGACGCCCGATATATGTGGAAGAAATTATAAATTGAGAATATTGAAAGAAGATATCATGAATTTAGTTAATTTTGAAGAGATCGGGCTGAATGTGGTGCAGTTGTTTTCCATGTAAGTAAATTGACGTCTGAATTGCTATTTCTTTACTAAAATATTGTTATGTCATTGACTAACTATGTTTTCTTTTTAAATTAGGTATCTATACAGGATTCTTTTACAAAATGAAACTACAAGCATTTATAGCTTTATAGATCCAGAGTACATTTCCTCGGAAGTCAAACATGTGAAAAATGATGACAAAGTTAAATATATATCCGAGAGATTATCACAAACAGAGATTCAGTGCTGGTTTTTGCCATTTGTTGATAAGTAAGAATATCAACATAATTTTGAACTCATGATCATTATAATGTCATTAATTATGAACTTTTTGTATTATAGGGGGCATTGGATGTTAGGTGTATTTTGCCCAAATGAATGCACCTTATATTGGTTTTGCTCTTTATTAGGAAAAGTGCGTAAAACGTTTTCCAACTTATTAAACAGGTAAGTTGTTTTTTTATTTTTAGAAGTTTGTTATGTTTAATTTTAATTGTTTACACAAGTTTTATTAGTTCTTATATAAAACAATGCAGTTCATGGAAACATTTTACAAATGAAAAGAAACCAACGAAAATCAAATATGTGGAAGTACAGGTAATTAGTTTTTATATTTTTGTTATATATTGGGTTTCATTATTAGTTAAATGTTTTATAACTGCAGTGTCATCGTCAAAATGGAAGCGTTGAATGTGGTTATTATATTCTACGATTTATGTACGAGATAATCACAACTGGGGAAACTACTGATTTTCATAAGGTTAGTTGTATTAACTTTTTTATATATTTTCATCCACTTTCTTCTATTTATTAATTTCATATCATTCAATATTATTGTAGGTATTCAATGATTCACAGTCATATTCTCAATCTGATATGATTCATATTCAATCTACTTTTGCGGACTATTTGTTAAGTCTGATTAAGATTTGAGGTATGTATACTAATATTTATAAATAATATTATATATGGGTTTAAAAAACTAACTCTTATGATATATTAGGTGTTTGAACCTACTAATAATCAAATGAATGCTTCAACAATAACAAACAATGAGCATGTCATATATTTCAGGTACGTGTATTTTAATTCTGATTTACTGAGTTTTCTCAAGTGCCTCTGCAAAAACTGTTTTATTGAATCTACTAATAATCAAATGAATCCTTCAACAATAACCAACAATAAGCATGTCGTATATTTCAGGTACGTGTATTTTAATTCAGAATTAGTTATTATATTTCTTTTCATTGTTATTTCTTAAAATCATTTGTCTGTACAGTGACAAATCTGTAGGGTGGTACTTGGATCATGAACATAGAGATTCGTATAGCGAAATAACATTCACAAACACTAAAAATTGTCTCCCTTGAATGCACAGCAATATCTTCTAGGCCTTTTTATTTTTTATGCAAATAAATATCGAAAAATGATTGCCGAGAAGCATATCACATAATACCTGAAACAACGCTTAGTGGGTTTGCACAAAGATAAAATAGAAGGCGTCAATTTTTAAGGTATGTTTCTTTATGTATCTTCAATCTGCATTTGATTTCAATTTTCTAACCTATTTTTTGCACTCAAATTTATTTCTCTGTTATTCCATAACTTAAACAAATAACAATAGTGAATAGGTAATGCACGTCTATACAGAGCAAATATAAAAACCTGAGGTTGGGGGTGGTGGGGATTCTATGGTGAAAAGACACCCCCAACATCTTCAGTGGGGGAGGTGAGGAAGAGGTTGCATCGGCTGAGTGTTCCTGGAATTTTGATCATTTCATTTTGGTAATTTACTTTGTGAAAAAATGAATGATTCAAATAAATTACACATTTTCATTTAATGTTTATTCATTGCACTAATAACTTGGATTGATTTTTTCACTCGTTTCATTACTGTTTTGACAGGATTGGTGCTATCTATGGGAGGAAACTTACAATGATTGATACTGAGTATGGTTAGATTAAGAAAATGCACCATGTAGGTACGTGTATTTTAATTCTGCTTTACTTTGAGTTTTCTGAAGTACTTCTGTTAAAGCTGTTTAATTGTTTTTGTATACTTCGTTATTTTTTTTCAGGGTTCCGATTTGTTTGGAGGAGAAAATATATGTATTTTATTTAAAAAAAAAAAAAATTTACGGCGTCGGTTATTTTAAAAACCGACGCCGAATAATTTTAAAAAAAAATTATTTACGGCGTCGGTTTTTTTAAAAACCGACGCCGAAAGGGTTTTCCGCGTCGGTTTTTAGAAAAACCGACGCGGAAAACGCGGTTGAAAGCGGGTTTCCGCGTCGGTTTTTAGAAAAACCGACGCGGAAAATCCGGTTGAATGCGGTTTTCCGCGTCGGTTTTTCTAAAAACCGACGCGGAAAATCCTGTTCCAATCGGTTTTCCGCGTCGGTTTTTCTAAAAACCGACGCGGAAAACCTATTCGAATATATTCTCCGCGTCGGTTTTTTAATGAACCGACGCGGAAAATAATGTCTACATGTAGCTTCGGCGTCGGTTTTATAAAAAACCGACGCCGAAGCTCATAAGCGAATTATTTTTCGCGTCGGTTTCTATGAACCGACGCGAAAACGCTATTTTTAACGTCGCCTATAAAGACGTCGGTTTATAACCGACGTTAAAAATAAAAAAAAACCGACGCGAAAAAGTGTTTTTGCACTAGTGTATTCTCATCAAAGGTTCCATTATTTTTAGTTCTTATAGGTCGAAGGGTGTTTCTAAACATGGCACCTCACTAGGGTCATCGTCTTTTGGGTACGTATGGAAAGATAATACTATGGTATTTTAGACCTTTGTGATCAATGAGAGGGTTTTTATGGTAGAATAAATGTTATAATTTGCTTCTTATTTGAAATAAATTCATGATTTTTTCACATATCTCAGTTAATGAATTATTATCTAGATCAGTACCATGTGTGGAATTTCAAGGGTTTGAATGTGGAGCTTGATTTTTAAGTGTTTGAGTGGCCAATTTGGATTGTGGTTTCTCAGTAGAAATTGATTAATTGGAAGTCCATAATGTTTTTAAGATTTTTTTAGTATCATGTTAATGGTGTTCACGAGTCATTTGAGTGTAATTCATAGGTCGAGGAGGAGAATCCTTTTATGTTATTTGATGGAAAATTGGAGTGACATTATGGGGGTGGAATGATTTCAAGGTGGGGAGAATCATCAAATCCTTGGTTTTATTTTTAGGTATAATTTTGATTAATTTTGGTTTGGTATTTATTCAAATGAGTTTCCCATGATATTTTGTTGAAAAAATAGAGATTTGGGTTTAACAATAGGTGGCACATAGTTGGTTCATGATTTGGGGAAAACATATTTCATCATCTATGAAACAATATGGAATATTTTCATTCTGGGTAGTAGTGAAAAACGGTTGGTGAATTGGATGTAAAAATGAGTGGGAAAACCATGTGTCTAGATCCTCTTGTATATTGAGGGACATATGGTCTATGTACAGTTTTGTAAACTATTGGAGCGAACTCTACAGACTATCAAGTTTATTAAAGAGTGTAATCCTTTCTCTTTGCACTATTCAAATTTAATCCCAAAACCATTCAACCCATTACAGATTTACATCACTATGAGATACATCCTATCCTCCTTGGACCACTTAAACACCAATATTTTGGGGGTTTGGTGTGGTAATTTCATCAAATCATAAATTAAGTATATTTTCCAAATATTTCTTCCATTATCTAGGGTTTCTCTTCCCACATTCATTATTTATTCATTTGTAGAACATTTTTTGATGTAATGTGATGTCAACAGTCAGTATATGGGGTAAATATTTTTTATATTGTTCGATCATGACTCTCTAGGGACTTGTAGTGGTGTAGTTTTGGGATTCCACTAGTTTCTAGAATTTCCATGTGTGGGGTACTTGGTTCCCTGATTTCACATTTCAAATCTATTTGTCAAGATTTCATGATTGATTAAATGTAATATATAGATTATTTCTGAGTTAAAAAATTTATTTTTGAAATATTTTAAGATGAACATGTGAGGGGAATGGGTTTCACAATGAAAATTGGTTAGGTTTCATGCGTTAATCATTGAATTGTTTCTTGAATGTCATTTACATCTTTTTTGAATGGAATAATATGTGTATTAAAATATATTTAAAAGTGATAATGTGTTGAATCATTTTTTTAATAATGAAATGTTTTTTTATGATTGATCCTTCATTGTGCATCATTAACATGTCTTTTAATTTGTAATGTGATGCAGATAATTTTCTTAAACAATTTTTTTGTGATTATGAATTTGAAAGGGGATCATCCAATGTATGTAGCTGGAATAAATATGTGTTCATATTATAGTGTTCCAAAATGGGGTCTATTAAATGTGAATGTGGTGAAACATTTATTTTGAAATAGATTTGGGGTGAATATTGTATAAATGTTATTTTGATTATGAAAAGTTGGGGTGATTCATTTAAGGTTTGTGGTTCTTTTAATGTGTACATGAATGTGATGATAAATTGATATGTGAAATAGGAAATGAATACGAAGGTAATATCGAGACTCAATGTTGTAAAAATATAATTAGTATGCATGTCAACTTGGTGGTGGAGTGGCCCTGATTTGTCCAGTAGGATTGGATATTAAAAAAGTAATATAACCTATGTTGTGATCTGAGAGAACTAGAAAATGGGATTTTCCCCTCTTTTGTGGCTCGTTCATTAGAAAAAAAATTGTTGTTTTCTTATGATATGGGGACATTTTGACCTTTTTATGGTATCCCCTATAATAGATCATTAATTAAAATGATTATATTTGATAGTTATGGGATTTTGATCATTGAGGTCTGAGGTTTCTAGGGTCCCATTTCTACTAGTTACCTTTATGGATTTCCTATAGTGCTATCTTATGACATGATAATCATCTGATGTGGTGTTAGTACTCCACATACAATTGACCTAGTTAAAATTATTATTTCAAAAATGATTATTGTAGAATATTGGTATCATAAAAAGATTATCATGAAAATGTTTTCCATAAAAATATTTCTATGAAATGATTCAAATAATGTAACAGAAATGTGCATATTGATTTGTCATCTAACTTAATAGCATGGAGTATTTATTTTTGGTGGAATCATACTAGGTTTTTTCTCATATAATATATAATCTAGTGGGTTTATGTAGACTTTGTTATGTATGACCCAAGTAAATAAAAGATGTATAATGGTGGTGTGTATGGATCTGGTTTCTAGTTTTCCTATTCTTCTAGGTGTTTGTGGTAGTGGAATAATGGTGATGAACATATTATTGCATTAGGGGTTTTGGGATGATATTGCTGCTCCCAGTCAATAGTTTTATTTTTCAGGGGATAAAATTGTAGAATGTCAGATCTAGAAGATTGTTTCACCCCATTTGGTTGTGGTTATCAATTATTGTGATTCCTATTAATGTTGGTTGTTTAATGTTATATAATTTGTTAATATAATCCCAATGTGTATTTTTGAATCCATGGAACATGTTTCCAACCAGTGGAGATCAGGAATGCCCTTAGGGTTATTCTACAAGCTGGTTCAGGTGTTAAGTTGGATCTAAATCCATCTTGGTTTGTGATAACATGGGTTTGGAAGTGTAAAGGGGATATGAGAGTTGGTGTCCTTTTATAACTGAATTGAGTTTCACACATTTAATATTTCAAAATAATATGGTATATCCAAGATTATTTCACTTATTCAAATGCTCTAAAATTTTCCATTATACAACCTACAAGATTAACAGTCTAAATTTTCACATCCATTTAGTTTTGGACATATTTTGATTTACTTTTAAGCCATATTTGTTTTGTTTATCTACACAGTAAAACCAAATTTTACATAATAAAATATAAATAATATTATGTTTTTACAATTAATTATAATAAATAATTAATATGACCATAATATATTATAAAAATAATATTGATTATAATAATAGAATATTTTTTTCAAAATTCAACTCACAGGTTTTGAAAATATTAATTTTAAAAATAATACCGTAGAAATTATGAGAATGTTGGTTTCCAAAGAGTAAATGGTAAAATGATTAAAATGTTTTATATATTAATTAAATATAACTATGGTTCATATTACAAAGGTGTATTAATTGATTTACAATTGAACTAATTGTTATTTGAAAATAATATTAATAAAATTTAAATGTTTTTAAAATCATTAAATGAAATGATAATTACTAATAAATACTAAAATATTTAACTATTTAGTTAAAATTTATCTTATCATGTACTTCTAAAAAATTTAAAAAACATTAATATTGAAATTTATATTACACTAAATTAAAATTATTTGTATTGTAAAATTATAAAAAAATTCACTATTTATTTTTAAAATAACCATGCAATAAAAAATCAAGCTAATTTTTAGAAATAAATTTAAATTTTAACCATATATTTAGATTCACTATTATATTATTCCTAGAAAATAGATATGATAAATATTAAATATTTGATAGAACATAAAATATATAAATTTCTTTGTAATAATTATAAAATAACTTTTTTAATATTGTTAGGTAAAAGGTGTTTTCCATTTAAAGATTTCTTTAGATAATGATTTCCTTTATTTTGAAATAATTTTATATCTAGTTAGTATCTCACCAATGAATTCATTTGATATATAGGTGTGATATTTGTCTTATCATAATATATTTAGTATAAAGAAAAATACCCATTCCAATTAGTAGGTTATAATATTATTATAAAATAATATTATTTTAAAATATTTCATTGTTTTATTTAAACCAGTTTTTGCATGTAATGAATGAATAATTTAGTGTTTCATGTCACAAAATAAAAAATCGACGTCGCATTTAACATAATATATAGAAGAAATTATATGTATTTGAAATAAAATTCACAAATAATTAAGAGGATACATTATATTACCAGTGGAATTTAATTCACCATTATAATTCATCACTTGAGTACCAACAACTGACAATAAATTTTCATAATTACATTCACAAGATCCCACACAGATTTTGAAAACGGGTTTCTTTCACACAATAAATTGACCAGGTTAGTGGTCATGTTTCATAGAACATCTTTATATGATCAAGAATCTCTACGATTTTTTACTCATACGAAATATCATGCTCTATTTTTATTGCCTATGACTTCAGTACATGTGATTAATTATATATGCACATACTTAGAAGTGATGAATGTAAAACATTGTCATCTTGAGAGTGGTTTAGTGGAAGTTCCTTGTGTTATGATGTAGTCCATGTATGAAAAATATTTTAATATTTATAAATATACCTAGTACTTTTTTAAATTCATTATTCAATAGATATATTCATTATAGCACATTCTTATAAATTTAATGTTCTATATCATGTCAATAATTATCAACAAAATATTTCCATAAAATTTTTTTTTCTGTTATGTGTTTTTGAATGTCTTTGACATTATATTCCATTTTATTATATAGTTTAGGTCATAAAATAATTATTTCTGCAACATTATTCTAGAACATTTTAGTTCAATACTCTATTATATAAAGCCCTTAATATGGTTCCATCTACACGATCCAATAAAATATGTCATCCTATGAAATTTAAATTAGAAGATGGTTTTCATCTAAATGCATATTGAAATCCTTATTATATGATCAGAGCATAACCTCTAGGATTTGAATTTTTATTTGAAACTGGTTTTCTTTATAAGGAAGATATGTAGTTCTGAAACATAATTATGCACAAAGACATTGATGATGAAATCAAAAAAAATATTATTAATCAACATATCATAATTAGATTCAGTTAAATGTATTACTATATGGAACCTCATAACAATATTAATGCATATTATTTAATTTGTATCCAGAGAAAAATATTTTCTAATCGTGGTTAATTTTGATGACTTCAAAAGTTTATTTACTACATCCCATAACACAATAAACATTAACGATATGAAAATCACTAAAGGATACATGTATCCTTATTCTTGTGTACAAAATTTGGAAATGAATTCATCCAATTTTATCATTGTCACTAAATCATATAAAAATAAATAGGGATGAATTTCCATAATAATATCATAAAAATATAATTAACCATGATACTCTTTCATCACATTATCCAACAAAATGATGTCATTGATATTGATCATATGATCAACCTTAAACCTAAAAAATATTGATAGTACTCATAAGAATTTATTTTATAAAACATGGATAAATATATACATCCAAAGGTAAATTGACCTTTTTGCTTATATATTCTCATATAATATATAAAAAAATCAATTGGAATCATGGTAACATACTTGTACCGATATAATATCAAATGTGATTTAACTATTCCAAAATATATGTAGTAGGATATAATCAATGCTCAAAATCACAATAACATTTACTAAATAATGAATAATAGTATTTTTATAGGGATCATTCATTATAAATAAAACATTAAATTCCAAACAGAGGAATGGTGGAAAATTTTCATTTATAACAATCTATCACATCATTCAATATGATTTTATAATCTTTCTGAATTTCCACACTCTCTGTTGGTAGTTATGTATTATCATCCCCTTTTTCCCATGAATTAGAAAATTATTCCAAAAAATTAAGAAAATTCATTTTCATGTAACACAAGAGTTAGGTTGCTATATAATTTTGATATCTCTATCAATTAATTTAATTGACATCCCTATTCATATCACTTCAACATTATTTTTCAAAATCGAGTAACACCCCACAAATAAAAATTCATTTCATTCCTCTCATAAATTCAATAGATTTATTTTTTCAACATTTTTGGAATATAGGTGATATAAATTGAATTCCACCATGTGATTTATTAATTTCCTCAAGTGGTTTAATAATCATTTACATATAAACACCATTGGACAATTTGGAATGTCAAATTATCATTTATACCTCACATTACATTGAATGACATATTTGTATGTAATAATATTTCTTAAACCAAACATCAGTTTAAAAGTAATTCTAATGCCAATATTGAATTGGTAAAGTTTTTTCCATGATTAATGATTAAACTAGATGATTTCTAGGATTATCTTGTAAAATTGTGTTCGTAGGTACCAATAGATTCACCATTATTCCATTTCAAATCCAGATTTTTTTCTCCTTTACTTTTAATATTATAATAGGGATGTAATTACTAAAAAAATTAATATTAAAATATTATTTTTCAATGTTTTAAATTAACACCTCTAGACAGATAATATAATAATGTTTCAAACAATAGTATACATTTTGTTTTAAGTTATTAATAAACAATTGAAATTTATCTTGATCCCAACATTGTAAAATTGAAGATTTAATTTGAGTGGTACTCATCTATTTTACAAAGGCATTTGGATAAGTTCACCCACTCAATGAGGGTTTATTTACCCCTTAAAAAACAACACCACATTTTTCCATTTATTTATGATATAGATTTTCTTCAGGATTCATATCTTCATAATATTTTTGGATCATTGTAATGAGGTTATTCATTCCCTATCCCAAAAATAACTGGTGTTCTCAATAGAATGAAAATTTCATATCCCATTTCATTAATTATTAAGATTATCATATTATATTCCCTCCATTTACTAAAAAAACACAGTTTAAAAACAATAATCATAGTGGAAAAGTACATAATTAATAAAAAATATTTATTGGATTTCTAAATAATGACATCTTCATTTCAATAATTAAAACATTATGCCTAAAATATTTTCTTCATTGTAATTTTTGAAACCATTAA
This sequence comes from Viscum album, assembly GCA_963277665.1. Lineage (NCBI taxonomy): Eukaryota > Viridiplantae > Streptophyta > Magnoliopsida > Santalales > Viscaceae > Viscum > Viscum album. The sequence continues at coordinate 2,100,674,362 of OY728128.1, read as the reverse complement.
TGTTGAATCATGAGTAGTATTTTAGTATCCAATATATATCCATTATTAGTTTCAAACATGGTGTGTGTAATTAATGCTGTAAAGCACTTGGTGATGATTGATTTCTTCTCTATTTTAACCCTAGAACCTGTAGACCTGAGCCAATGTCTTTTTTATTTTATTATAATAGATACAAATGCCAAATTACCAAGAAAAATTAATTTTAGTAGTATTTTTGAACCAAATACATACTTCATAATTATTTTTTTAAAATAGATCTTAAACATAATGTATATCAAAATAAAATAAACCACATTCGTCAAATCTTATTCCAATACCTCTTTTTCAAATAATGGTGTAATGAATAAAAATAAGGTTGTAATTAACTTATCATTAAGTGTAATATATAGTGGAATATTTCATGAATGCATAAGAATAATGGAAATATCATAGTAAACACTGAACACCCAAGACATTTATATTACATTTTTATCATAATAAGGTAATAAAAAATTATTATCTAATGACAAAAAATGAACACACATGACATTAAATATATAATATAATGGTGTAATAAATCCATATAAAATATATCATATAATTCCAAGTAGATAATTATAATAATTATATTATAAATTAAGTAAAATATTAATTATTAGACAATATGATCACATGCATTGTGTTACCTTTTCCATTATGGTCATTCCTCAAGAATGTTTAAAAATATATGTGGAATCTCGTTTAATATGTCCAACTAATTTTTCTCACGAGACATGTCAATGCATTGAGGGGATATATAATTATAGTCCCTAGAAATCACTATATATGAATACCATTACACTAATATGAAATTATTTAATAATTTAATTAATCAATATTCCTTATCATCAAATATATTTAATGAGTAATGGATGTGTATTTTTCAATATTTTCCATATTAATCAATGAAATTTAAAATTAAAACCCTTTTGTAATAATGATATATGGATTTTGAAATAATATTATGAACCATAAAATAATATAGATATTTAATTGTACTTTTAATACTAATTATGAAAAATGGATGTGATAAATGATGTTTTTTATGATAACAGATGTAGTAGGCCTTATGTATTCTTCCATTTTTAAACTATCATTATGGAAATAGTTTTATAATATGTTATAATTACATATTGATAATAATATCACAAATACCATATTATTCAATTATATATATATATCATACATGTGGAGTGGTGATGAAAATATAATCACATCGCTTCATGATGATGGTAGTCCACATGTACATGAATAATTTTATCATTTATTAGTGAGTTAAAAGGAATGATAAGAAATGATGTACAATAATTTTATTGAGAAAAGTATTTTAGGAAAATAATAATTTTTTAATTAATATCTAACTTATTCATTGAGTTTATCATTGTTGAGTCAATAAGGTTTTCCTTATGACTTTTTCCATTCCTTTATTCATGGGGGAGATTGAAAAGTCATCACGGTTTCCTTATGAATTTACCATTACTCTTGTTTTGAAAATCAGAAACACCCTTTCTTAAGGAAAATTTCATTTTACCCCTGTTTTACCTCCAAAAAAATTTCCTTCCCAATGGAAATTTACCCTTACCTTGTTTTCATTGTTCATATCAATATTTTTCTTATGTGTATAAATCAGATTCATATCAAAAACCTCGGAATCATATAATACCTAGAAAAGAAGTATTCTTTTTTAGGATCTGAATTCAGGATATGAACTTTAATGATTTTCAACTCCAAATTCGGGATACGAACTCTAATGAAGTCAAACTCGATATTCTGGATACGAACTCTAATGAAGTTCAAATCTTAATTTTGGATACGAACTGCCATGATGATCCACTCCAAATTCTGGATACAAACTCTCATGAAGTTCCACTCTAAATTCTGGATACAAAATCTCATAAAGTTCCACTCTGAATTCTGATTACGAACTTCTCTATGTTCTGACTCTGAGTTTTCTGAATTCATACTCTAAACTCTGAGGAGTTCTGATTTTGAATTATCATGAACTTAGACTCCGAACATCGTATGTTCTGGTCCAGAATTCTAGTGAAATCAGACTCTGAATTTCCTTAAAATCCAGACTCCGGATTTCTAAAGAATTTAGGTTTTGATTTCCTACAAAACAAAATATGAATATTCTTATGTTTATAGGCTCCGAATTTATTTTTTACTTCCATTCCAAACATCATCCTTTTCCATTACTAACTATCATTTAATACTCCATTCTGAATATCAGTTTAGTAATGCTTACATTAATTCTATTACCAAACGATGACATTCTTTTAGTTATTAACTAATCATTGTTTGAGTGACACATGTACAAGTCCCTCTGAAATTCAAGGGAGAATATGATCAATGGAGGAGGGAGCCACCTGTTGGAGCTTTACCTATAAATAGGATCTCATTTGAACATGCTCAGTACTATTCGAATTTTGTTTCTCAGAACATCCAGAAGTAATTTCTAGAGAGAGAAGATATTACCAACTCTGAAGCTTCTTGCAGAAATTTTGAATGACTTGTTCAAACTTTTCCTTTTGCATATTTTCTTCGTGCTACTCCTATTTTTTATGTGTACAATCGAGTGCTTACAGGGATATGAAGACAGAGGCTCCAACACCATGATGTTCAGGGATTCCATGCTGAGAAAGACAGAGGTGCCGACTACCTGGTAGTTGAGGGCCTGTGGGGATAGCAAGACAGACTCCAATATTCATATCTAGGGCTTACCCTGGTGTGGGTAAGACAAACTTTCTTGAATGTATTAATCAAGTGACCTTTATCCAATGTTGTTGGATACCATTCTCTTTTGGATAAAAGACTTATTTCTTGTTACATGTTTTGTTAGATGTTTTTTAATGAATTTTGTATTGTTGAGGAAAGTAAAATTTCTTATACTTCCTCACCTTTGTACTCTATTATAGTTAGATTTTATACACTTATAGGTAGAATCTTAATCTTTGTAACTTTTGTTATGTTTCATTTTCATAATTACTTTTGCAGAATTTATCAAGTGATTAGAAATTATAGAGGACATTTGAATTATCTTGTTTATCATTGATAAATATACCATCCTAAAAATTTACAAAGGGAATTTTTAAAAGGTACAATTCCCCCCCCCCCATGTATCTGAGAATCTCATTCTAATTAATATCCTACATTTGGTATTAGAGAGTATATCATACTCAGTCACATAACATCTTAGCAATTCGTATCAGAGCATTTTGTTCGATCTGAATTAATATCATGATTAGATTTAGAATATAATTCCCGGAATTGAATATTCAGATTCACACTTCTGGATTCATATTTTTCTGAATATGTTTTTTTGGACTCATAGTTCGGATTCACTTTTTTGTAGAAATACTTTTATTCTATATTTTCTTGCTTAAAATATTTTCCTTGTTTACAAACTTTTTATGCTAACATGTTTTTGTGGAATGTCTTTTACTAAATATATAAGGAATCAGTGTTGGTTTCATATAAAATCTTAATCTAATCATACCACCAATCTTTGATGGTAATGATTGTGAATATTGGGGAGATCTCATGAAGACTTTCATTATCAACACTAGGGTTCAAAATTTTGTTGTGCTTACTGGGGGATAAAAAATTTCTGATAAATAATTAAGTACCTTTACAAATCATGAAAAGCATGAATATCAACTCAACTATAAGGTACACAATACTTTACTTTCTTCAATGACTAGAAATATATATAGCCAAATTTCTTCATTTGAAGAAGCAAATTCTATATGGAAGAAACTAGAAGTTACTAACTTTGGAGCTTCGGAAGTAATTAAGACATGAAGAGCCATGCTTAGAGCCAAATGTCATGGTTTTAGTTTTCCTTATGGTGCACCCATATGCAATGTACAATAGAGATTCATTACTATAGTGAATAGTTTAAAATCAATGGGTGAAAAAGGATTAGATGATGAATCCTTTGTTAAAGTGATCATTGATATCATTCCAAATGAGATGGAATCTAAAAGGAATGCAATTGATGATAATAGAATAGTTACTCAGATTACCCTTGATGAGCTATTTGGAACTCTTCTTCAAAAAGAGACTAGAATGAAGAGAGATGCTGATATTGTGAAGAAGAAGAATGGAAACGGCAGTGTAGCATTTACTACTACTTCTAATCATATGAAAGACAAGACTCATGAGAGAGTTACTTGATCTAGATCTAAAAATGTTGTTATCAATTATGAATATAGTGGAAGTGAGTCCTCAGAAAATGAATTAGAAAATCTTGCTCGAAGGATAAACAAGCTATCTGGACAGAGGAACTTTCAATCTAAATACAAGAAGAAGGAATGGAAAGACAAGAATGATTATGATGTTACAAGATATGAATTTAAGAGAGCTGGACACATAATACCTGATTGCCTTATGCTCAAGAGAAATAAAAGAATGGAAGGGCATTATGAGAAAAATAGAAAAAGGTATTACATGTCCAAAGCTAAGAAAGTATTGGTATCCAATGACACATGGAGTCTAATGGTGGAGACTCCCTAGATGAATCATTGGATTATGAATCTACTAGACAAAAGAATCTTGGTTTTATTGCTAGGCGAAGTATTGATAATCATTGCTTGATGGAAACGGTACACAATGCTGAATCAATGTCCAATGTTTCGTTAAGTACTAATGATAGTAAATATTATAACTCATCGGATGAAGAATCCTCTTCTGATGAAGACTATAATTTACCTACCTATGAAATATGTTTCTAGTTCTTCCAAACTTCTTGAAAATGAGAATTAAAAACTGATGAAAAAACATGATAAGTAAAATTCAAAGAATATTATTCTTACTAAGGTAATATCAGTTCTTTCTAATGATCCTGATTAGAATGTTTCTGATTTTGAAAGTATTTTAAAAAATCTTGAGAAAGTATATTCTGAAAAGAGTAAAAATTTTTAAGATCTAGAAAACAAAATTTCTAAGAAAAATGTTTTCGAGTCTAGATTTAGCCCAAAATCATATGTTTTTTAAGACAAGAACCTTGTTACAAAACTGAAATCCAAACTATTTTATTGGAGGAAGTGTTTGTAAATATTTACCTTAGGTATGTAAAATATTGATATAATTTATTCACAAATTCTACCTCGAGGGAATACTTCTGGTTCTGGATACACAAGTTCTAAACCGATTTTTCGTAATAACTACATTGTTCCTCAAATTGCCCCATTCTACACAAAGTATCAATGTGGTGGTCCCTGGGAAAATAATTGTTCCCTAAACAAAACCCAATATTTAGGATTCCATAAGGCTTATTTTTCTAAGAATATGTGGGTACCCAAAATTTTACATTCTTAGATTTCCAGATCCAAGCATGTTTGGATTCTGAAATCCTAACGTTTTATAATTTCTAGGAAAATATGGAAAGTACCAACAACAATATATATTGCATGGATAGTGGACATTCCCAGCATATGACTGGTAACAAAAACTATTTTGAAAATATTTTCAAAACAATAGGAGGAAAAGTAACATTCAAGGATAATAATCAGGAAGAAATTATTGGTATAGGTAACATCGTTATTCATGGAAAAACATTAATTTCAAATTTATTATTTGTTAATGGTATTAAGCACAACCTCATCAATATAATTCAATTATGTGATGAAGGAAACCTTGTGAATTTTAGGAATGATAACTGCCTAGTACACAATTTCAAGGAATATTTTATTCATTATTCCCATATGCAAGAGAATATTTAAACAGTAAACATTGAAGACCTTAGAATCCAAGACTTACCTTGCCTTATTGCAATGGAAGACCATTGTTGTTTATGGCATTGAAGGTTAAGACAATTTAACCTTAGGAACATTTGTAAACATTCTAATAATGGTTTAGTTAAGGATCTACCGGAGCTCAGCATTGATTCTTCAAAAGTCTGTGAACCTTGTCAATATAGAAGGCAACAAAAATCAATTTTTAAATCAGTCAGTGATGTCTCAACCACTGATGCATTACAGCCTGTGTATATGGATCTTTTTGGTCTAACCCAAACTGGAAGCATTGGGGGAAAGTACTATGTATTTATTTTGGTTAATGATTAGACTACATTTACGTGGGTCTATTTTCTAGCAAAGAAGTCTGAAACCTTTTCATATTTCAAATGTTTTAGAGAACAAGTCAAAATGTGAAAAAACATCCACTGAAAACTATTCATAGTGATCATGGAGGAGAATTTCAAAATTCTGATTTTTAAACATTTTGTAGTATAAAAGGTATTAATCACACCTTGTTAGCACCCAGAACACCTCAAAAAAATTGTGTTATTGAATGAATAAATATAATTCGTTAAGATATATCTAGAACCATGTTGAGTGAGTATTCTGTTTCTAATCATTTTTTGGATGAAGCTGTAAGTACTTCTTGTTACACTATAAATCATGTTTTAATTAGTAATTTTCTTAATAAAACTCTTTATGAGTTATGGAATGGTATAGAACCTAGACTTTCCTACTTTAAGGTTTTTGGATGCAAGGTATTCATTCTGAATACTAAATATAACTTACACAAATTCCCACCAAAATATGATGAAGGAATTTTTTTAGGATACTCCACAACTTCTAATTCTTATAGAGTTTTTAACAAAAACAATTGTACTATTTAAGAGACAGTACATGTCATGTTTGATGAAACTGATCCTTTTGTTTTTAAACAACCCCAACCTATATATTTGTATGTGTTTTCAGAAACTGATTATCAACCTTTGATAGAAAATCCTTTTAATATGGAAATTTTTTAAGAAGAAACTTCTAAAACATTTACGCCAGAAGATTTCTTACCCTATGTTGATGAACAATTTTTCTAAACCCAAAGCAGTCTTTTCTTAAGATTCTTCCCAGTTATAGTATCATTTGTGATGTAAATGAACCTATAAAGACCATAAGTTCCATAAAAATGATGTAGAGGATCTATCATTCCTTTCCCAATTAGAACCAAAACGAACTGATGAATCTTTAGGTGATGTTTATTGAATTAAATCCACGAAATATGAGATAAATGAATTCGAAAGGAATAATGTCTGGACCTTGGTTGGAAGACCTATGGAAAATTCTGTTATATGTGTAAAATGGGTCTTCAGAAATAAATGTGATGAATATGGAATCATCGTAAGAAATAAATCTACATTGGTTGCTGAAGGTTATAATCAACAAGAAGGAATAAGCTATGAAGAAACCTATGCTTCAATAGCTAGACATGAATCTATTTGTATTTTCCATGCCATTGCAGCATTCTTCAATTTCATGCATTTTCAAATGGATGTAAAATGTACTTTCCTTAATGGTTATGTTCAAGAGGATGTTTTTTTAGAACAATCTCTTGGATTTGAAGATACAAAACATTCTAATCATGTTTTTAGACATACGAAAGCTTTGTATGGCCTTAAACAAGCCCCTCAAGCATGGTATGATAGACTTACATGATTTTTTCTTCAAAAAAACTATATTAAGGGAAATACATATCCAAATATTTTCATAAAGAAAGATAACAAAAATGTTTTGATTGTTCAAATTTATGTTGATGACATTATATTTGGTTCAACTCACCAATCATTAACTAATAAATTTGCAGATCTAATGAAATATGAGTTTGAAATGAGTTTGATGGGTGAGTTAACATTTTTCCTTGGTTTTCAAATTTCTCAAAAACCAGAAGGAATCTAAATATCCCAACATGAGTATATTAAATATATTCTTAAAAAAGTATGGATATGATAATACTAAGAGTATAAGTACTTCTATTGGTACCTCAAACACACTTGATCTTGATGAAGCTGTGAAAAAAGTAGATCAAACATCTTTTAGAGGTATGATAGGAAGCTTACTATACTTGATAGACAGTCGTCTAGACTTAATGTTTTCAGTATTCTTATGTGCAAGATATCAATCCAATCCTAAGGAATCTCATTTAAAGGTGGTGGAAAGAATATTTTGCTACATAATGGTAACCATGGATCTAGGACTATTTTATACATATGGAAATGATTTTTTTAATGAGTTTTTCAGATGCTGTCTTTGGTGGATGTAGAATGGATAGAACGAGTACATCTGGAACTTTTCATTTCTTAAGAGATTTATTAGATTCTTGGTCTTACAAGAAGAAACACTCAATATCACTCTCCACTGCTGATGTTGAATATGTAGCAGCTAGAAGTTATTGTGCTCAAGTGTTGTGGATGTAACACACACTCATAGACTATGGCTTGAGTTTTACTAAGACTCAATTTTTTTATGATAAAACAAGTGCCATTTCCCTTAGTAAAAACCCTACACATCACTCTTGTTCAAAAAAAATAGATATTAGGCATCACTTTCATATGGATCACACACTAAAAGGATAAATCATTCTTCAATTCATCAGAACACAAGATCAACTTGTTGACATTTTTAAAAAATCATTACCTTCTGATAGATTTGAATACATTAAACAAAAGATACGGATGATAACCATAAGGTAATCTTCCTTGATAAACATTCTGATAAATTATTCTCCTTACAGTAATAAACTCTTTTTCATAGGGGGATTAAATCATTTTTGTGTTTTTAAAATTTTCATAAAGGAAATTTTCGTAATGGAAATTTTCGTAATGGAAATTTTCTTATTGAAAATATTATTAATAGAAATTTTCTTAATGGAAATCATCCTAATGAAAATTTCCGTAATGAGAATTTTCATAATGTGAATTTTCATACTCATAATTTTCATAATCTAGTTTTGGTACTCAATGTTTTTGCAATAAAATATTTTTTGATCTTATATTTTTTGTAGTATCTTCTCCGTAGTGAGTTTTTCATAGTCAAATTTTCTTCAAGTAGAATATCACCTATTACGAATAAACTTCCTAGCCAATCCGAAAGGTATGACTTCCTAACATAAGTTTTTGTAATCGTTTTTAGATTCTGGTAGTTTCTTTTTCTTTTGAAAGATCATAGATTCATTTCTTTCTAAATCTGAATGTTTTTCTTAAAACCTCAATAGATCATATTCATGATTTACTACGAGCATGTTTTCAACCATCAGAATATATCAGAGAGTTTTTCAACCATCAAATTGTTTTTTGAAGATGAAAGGTCACCACCATCACCTATATAAAGGGGGCCCCTATTTTTGTCCCACATCGATTTCCATGCTCTCGCGTCTCAATGCTCTACCTCAGTTATTAAATCCTGTTCCGAATCACGCAGTGTTCCTCGAATCAGAATCTCTCTAGAAGCCACTTCTCAAGAAATGTCTACCACAAAGCCAATCTCAAAATGGCATGTATACAGTGAATGGTTGGTCCATCCAAAATTTTTCAATTATGATTATATCATCTCTAAGAATATCAAGTTAAATAGTCGGGAAGATGTATGCATATCTAAGATAGGTGATCAAGACATGGTGTATCTGGAATTGCTTATATAGTTCTATGAATCAGTTTTATTCTTCGAATAAGAGGGTAGTGAAAAATTGTCTTCTAAGATTTATAGAAAGACCTAAAAAATTACTTACACCAAGGATGCAAGCTTAGTGGGGTTGGCGTATGATAGGGAAACTGAGTTTTTCTCACATAAACTCCCAGATGTTCTAGGTAGTATTGTTATGGTAAGGGCCTTACAATGTCTTGGACATATTGATGTCAAGAGTGTCAAAATTTCTCACCGATATTCTAACAACCGGATCCTTCAGCTATGGGTACATGGTCTATTAGTACCAAGAAAAGGTGACAAAGATACCATCATGAAAATTGATATATATTTCTTAGACTTCCTGGTAAATCTATGGAAAATCAATTTGAAGAGTCATGTACTTTTTACAATCACGAGCATCAAGGATGGGAATATTAAAGCACAAATTATCATGATTCATGCCTTAAATTCAAAGATCATAGTTCTATGTCTTGAATCATTTAATATTGCATTCAAATACAAGTATCAGAATTGAAAAATTATGCTTTTCAGTGATGACACTCTAAAAAGAATGAATATATCTTATTCAATGGAGGCAAGATAGTTTTTTGATCTTCCAATGGAAAGGGTAGAAGCAAATCCAGAAAAGATTGAAAAATTGGAGACATTGAAGAAGGTTGGCAGGAAAAGGAAGCTGAAGGAAGTGGAGGAGATAGATAAAACCCCTAATGTTAAGGATGCTCAATCCGCACCTCCCAAACCGAAGAAACCGAAAGCGTGTCCGGATGAAGTGGTTGCAAATTGGAGTGAATATAAGGAAAAGAGGAAAGAAGGGGAACCTCCATTCAGATTGGACCCTACTAAAGAAAAGTCTTTAAGAGAGATAACTACTAAATATCTTGAGAAGATAGAAAAATAGAAGAAGATGAAGAAGATGTTTTCTGAGGCTGAAGTTGAACAATCTATTTGGAAAGCCACACATGTAGCTTCTGAAAATATTCATGTACTGGAAACATTCCTAGTCGAGTTTTTACCTTAAACTCCAATTTAGATTTTCTTCACTCTAAAAAAATTTAAAGAGAAAGAGGTTGTTGAAGGAGTAGAAGAATAATATGAAGTAGTAGAAAAGAAGAAGTAGAAGAAGATAGTGGTGATTTAGATGATATGATTAATCATCTTGATGATTATCAAGAAAAGGCATATCCATCAGAAAAATTACGACTTCTGAAATATGAGGCCAAGTCCTTAAAGCATGTCACTCCAGGAAAGGATGAAGAGAAATATTGTAAGAACGATGCAGACAAGGAAGAATAGAAAGTGAATAAATTATGTGAGGAACAAAGCTATGAAAAACAAATTCTTGAGGTAGGAGAAGAGAAGGATAAACCTAATGAAGACAAGATAGTTCATCTATCTGAAAGTGAGGAAGAATCTCCTGATAAGGAATTCATTACGAAAGTTGATAAGGGTATGAAAGTTCTTATGGACACCCCAACAAAAGATATCATAAGGAAGAAGGATGTTGGTGGATCTTCAAAAAGAATGCTTGTGAAAATTGAAGAAAAACATTCACCGAGTAAGATGTCAGATTCAGAGTCATCTTCACTGGGACACGATTTTGTTGTTGAGTCTCTAAATAAATTGGTTGATACAAATATGATCATTCCTAAAATAGACTCTAGCTTCCAGATGATTCAGCACAGCTTAAAATAGTAGTCATAATCTATATCCATGGTGATGGATAAATGTGTGAAGATTGAGGCTGAACATAAAACTTTTCTTATCAATTATGAGGTTCACATAAAATCATGCAGCAAAATGACTTTATGGTTAAAGAAAATCGATGACGATTTGAAAGAGCATGATACCTTTCTGAATGATGTAAAATAAGATTATGATAACGAGGATTCCAAGATGAAAAATCTTCAGGAAAAGATGACCCTTTTGAAAAATACTCGGAATCAACAAGTGAAAGATATGAATGGTAATCATAACTTTGTTCCTCAAAAATAGAAGGGGGAAAGAGATCTCTGAATTGTTATTATACAGAAGCTTGTAAAGTAGGATGAATTGCTGATGATTCAGGAAGAGGACATGAAATCTAAGGTAGAGGTCTTGAAATATCAAGAAGAATGAAACACAGCCTTGAAGAAGCAAGCTAAAGAGGAGCACAAAGACATAAAAGTAGCTAAAAATTCATCGGAATATGCTAATCCCCCAGGAAAATGGAGATAAATAGACCAATCCAATCTTTTGTTGTATTTTTTTGTGTAAAAGTCCTTTCAGTCTTAATGAAAACATTGTTTGTTTGTATTGATTGAATGTCTTACTAATGTTTCAGTTACTTTATTATTTTTCCATTCCCTGAAATTCTTTTTGAAAATCACAATGGGGGAGAAGGAGAGATAACTCAAAATGGAGAAGGAAAAATCTAAAAGGGAGAAGAATAATTTCTATGTATAAGAATAACTATCCCAATGTATGGGGGATTTCTCATTACGAAGACTTCCATATTAATAATGAAATTCCCATTACAGAAATCTAGAATACGATCCTTAGAGTTTCAAAGCCTAAGGTGGAGTTAGTAGTATTCACCATTGATCTTAAACAAAGGGAGATAAGATTTAATTACATGTCTAGAAATTTATTCTAAGTCATTACATTCTTTTTTATATGGATGTTTGTGATTTCTAAAAATGTGGCTATTGATGAGTCAATAAGTTTTTCCTCATGACTTTTTCCATTCCATCATTCATGGTGGAGATTGATAAGTCATCATTGATTCCTTATTACTTCACCATTCCTCTTGTTTTGAAAAGCACAAAAACATTTTATCTAGGAAAATTTCATTTTACCCCTATTTTACATCCAGAAGGAAAATTTCATTCCCAAAGAAAATTTACCCCTAACTTGTTTTCATTGTCCATATCAATATTTCTCTTAACTGGAAAAATCAGATTCATATATAAAACCTCTGAATCGTATAATACATAGACATGAAGCATTCTATTTTAGGACCCGAATTCTGGATATGAACTCTAATGATGTTCAACTCCAAATTCTAGATAAAAACTGTAATGAAGTTCAACTCCGAATTATGGATACAAACTCTAATGAAGTTCAACTCCAAATTCTGGATATGAAATCTCATGAAGTTCCACTCCGAATTCAGGATACATACTGTCACTAAGCTCTACTACGAATTATGGATAAGAACTCTCCTAATGTTCCACTCTGAATTTTTATTATGAACTTCTCTATGTTTTGACTCTGAGTTATCTGAATTCATACTCTGAACTATGATGAGTTCTGATTACAAATTCTCATGAACATAAACTCCAAACGCCATACGTTCTGGTCCCGAATTCTAGTGAAATCTTAATGTGAATTTCCTTGAAATTCGGACTCTATATATCTATAGAATTCAGGTTATGAATTCTTACAAAACAGAATCTGAATATTCTTAAGTTTATATACTTCGAATTTATTTTTTACTTCCATTCCAAACATTATCCTTTTCTATTCTGATTTTTTATTATCTACTCCATTCCGTATATCAGTTTAGTTATGATTACATTTGTTCTATTACAAAACGATGATGTTCTTTATGTTATTAACTAACCGTTGTTTGAGTGACACGTGGACAAGTCCCTCCTAAATTAAAGTCAGAATATGACTATTGGAGGAAGGAGCTGACCATTGGAGCTTCACCTATAAATAAGATCTCATTTGAACATGCTCAAGAATTTTTTAATTTTGGTGCTCAGAACATATTGAGGTGATTTCTAGAGATAGAGGCTCTTATCAACTCTCAAGCTTCATGCATAAATTTTTAGCGACTTGTTCATAATTATCCTTGTGCATATTTTCTTCGTGCAACTCTGATTGTTTATGTGTACAATCGAGGGATTCCAGGTATAGGAAGATAGAGGTTCCAATATCTTGAATTTGAGGGCTTAATTACTGAGGAATAAAGAGGTGTTGACTACATGATAGTTGAGGGCTTTCAGGGATAGCTAGACAGACTCTGATCTTCATATCTAGGTCTTACCCGGGTGTGGGTAAAACAAACATTCTTGATAGTATAAATCAAGGGACCATTATCCAAGTTTGTTTGATACCCTTCTCTTTGGGTTAAAAGTCTTATTACTTGTTACTTTAATTGTTATAAGTTTTTTTTTCGCTGCATTTTTTAATGTTGAGGAAAGTAAAATTTCTTAAACTTACTCATCTTTATACTCTTATATAGTTAGATTCTATATGCTTATAGGTAAAATCTAAATCATTGTAACATTTGTTAAGATTCATTTTTGGAATTACTTTTCTGAAATTTTGAAAGTGATTAGAACTTATAGAGGTCTTGTGAAATATCTTGTTTAACCATGCTAAACATAACCATCCTAAAAATTTCCAAAGGGAATTTTCAAAAGGTACAATTCGCCCCCTATTGTATCTAAGAATCTCATTTTTATTTCGATCCTACGTTTGGTATTAAAGAGTATATTATACTCAGTTAAATACCATCATAACAATCATTATTAACATCCATGTAAATATTTATTAAAAAATTAATCACATAACATCACAAGGAGGTAGTCCTATATACACACGAATAAAGTTATCATCTCTCTTGTAGAATGTAATTTTAAATGTGACGTTTGATATACTGAATAAAAATGTATAATTGTAACGACCCGAATTTTTGTGAATAATATTTTTTGATACCTAAATATTTTTGTCTTACTATGTTATAATCAATTTAAATATATAATTATAAATTAAATGCTACTATCAGGTTTTCACCGTTATATTCCAGTTGTTTAATATGACCAATAGAAACAATAATAATTTCCAAAGATATAATTATTTTATAAATAGAAATTATAATTGATAATTAATGTATAAATAATTGTCTACGACCTCATCAAGTAGACTCTGGTAGTTTGAAGACCTTTTGTTAGAGCATGGGAGGGAGGTAGTGTCTCTAGGCTTTGCTCTCAGCTAAGCCCAAGCTAAGCATTAACATGTTATTCTTGAATGAAATAGACTATGAGAGATGTTAGCGTTAGAATAGATTTCCACTTGAACAATTTTATCTAATCCTCCCCAGGAGTCTATCACCATCGAACACTTTACTCTAAGGTCATATGTTGGTGTTTTATGGTGTTATGTTTCAGAAAACTAGCTAATTAAAAATTAATCCCATTGTTTTAATAAATTTTTTGCTTCATTATTTCCATTTTACGAATTTCATTTCATATTAAAATATATTTTTATTTTCAGATTTTTATAAAATTATTTTAGAAATATCCAATTTATTATTTATATGTTTCTCATATAGAGATAATTATTATACTATACTAATTATTAAATTTCAAATGTCTAAATTACTCTATGTGGAACTGTAGATGTTTTCAAAGATGTTTTAATTTATAGTATTTTACGAATATTTTTTATGAATATTTTTTTGATGAATAGTAATTTATTAATAGCTTCATTTGATGAAAAAAATGTATTTTATTAATAAATAACGATTTCTATGAAATTATTTTCGAAAATTGGGCATACATGGTTGTAATATGCGTGAAAAATGTGCTTCAATAAGATCTAAATAATTTTTTTTCTGAATAATTCCATTATCCATTAGAATAATAATATTACTATTATTAATAATAATATGATAAATGGAATAGTAACCTCAGCGAAAAATGTAGAAAAATATTTTATTCATTTTAAATGGTAAAGTTATATAATTAAATCATAGTATATGTATGTAAATGTTTTAGAAATTATTAGTTTAGTATTAGTATTTTATGTAATTAATTTTATTTTAAAAATAAAATCATTTTTATAGTATGTAATTCATTTTTAAATTACCCACATCCAAAAAAGTTTTTGGTGAATTTTTTCGATTTTTATAAAATAATTGAATTTTCAATGAATAGTAAAAATTTAGTTTTATGTTATTTGTATGTTTAATTGCATCATAATTAGTAACATAAGTTTATAGTTTAATATTATGGATTGTAAAATTATATGAGATTTTCCAAGTTTCCAATTCCATGTGAAAATACCCTGGTCAAGCCCATGGTTTTTCAAAAACCACTTATGCGGTGTCCATTGAAAAATATAAAATTTTCCAATACGTTTTCTATAAATTGAAACCCTTTCAATCGTTTCCATTATATAAAAATTAATTAACTATAATGTGATGATTGTATTACCTCCCAAATATTTATCCCATGGTTCCTTAATACCATAATGTTCCGATCATAGATTTTTCATAGTTACTCTATACTGTATGGGAATCTTTCACCGTATTCTTTTAGTCAATGAATTCTTTTATGTTATGTGTCATAATTTCCATTTTTCTATTGTTTTGGTATGTTATTAAATATCCTTATTGCTATAAATTTAATTTCCAATTTATGTGTGACCATTTTATCTCTCATAAACTCATATTCTGAGTTTTTATGTGACATCGTTCGGCTGCTGAATTTTTTTAAGGGAATTATCAACAATGTTTTTCCTACCATGTCCTGTTTTATGTGGTATGCCTTTCAAATTTACATTTTATGTTCTTATTTATATATTATTATCTCCCTCTACTATTATATGATTCATTTATTGATGTTAAAGCCCAATAAAATAAATTTTAAATATTTTTTAAAACCATGTTACATGTCCATTATTCTGTTGAATTTTCATATGAAATACTGTATTTTTTTCTCAATTAATTATTTTATTTTATTTATTTTAATAAAAAAACTATTTCATTTAAAATTGTATTAATATAAACATAAAAATGTATTATTTTATTAGGGAATTCATATACATAAAACCCTATATACCTTTCCATGGGTTATAAATGATATAATGAACATCTATTTAAGAAAATTTTAAAATTTCACAATTTTGAAATGAAAACCATTTCTTTTATTCTATATAGGATATTTATAAAATTTTGTATAATAGTATATGATGATCACATAAAAATAAATATATATTAAGGGTGTTTGTAGATATCTCATTAATACATTAGCTATAAAAATTAATATCTATATATGGAAATTTTTTGAAACTTTTGTTATTAACCTTTTTAAGTTTTACTATACCATGGTGAATTATGTTGGTAATTTTTATGACACCTTGGGGATGGAGTTTGTGATATTTCAATGAATGTAAATATTAATTATTGTAGAAACACTTTCTATTTATTAGTTATGTTTTATTATTATGACAAGCCTCTTTATGATGTCTTAATATATTTAATCATGTTCATATTGATATTTCTCAAGTTCACATGTAAAATGTTTCATCGTGTTTCTCTTACTAGGAATTTTACTCACCCTTTCCATTGATTTATGTCCCTAGGATATGATATGCAGTAATTGTACTTAGGATGAGCCTAGGATAATTCTTTTTATGTGGATTAGTGTAACAACCCAAGCTTCCACAATACGCTTCTCCTTGAATAATACAATAGCTTGTGTTGTACACAACTTCAAGTTATAACACACCACAACCAATCAGTCTAACCATTATGAATATTAATACCCAATTTTTGAAATTTAATAAAAAAAATTCAATATTTACTACATTTTTTGATTCTTTATATAGATATTATCATAGGGTGAATTTTTTTAATTTTCCTAAAAACGTTCAGTTTTTAGAGAATAGTGAAAAACACTGAGTTATTGTTTGAAACTAACATTTTCTATAAATAATTATTTATTTTATTAAAATTCATTTTATTTCCAAATAGATAAATTATTATTATATAAGTTCAATGAAGTTTATTGGAGTCATTTTATAATATGTTTTTATATATAAAATTTTATTGAAATTTTACCGTCTTTTACCCACCTCCTAAGAGCATTTGAAAATTTACATAATATATAATTTTACCACTTAATTTAGTTGAATTTCAAAACCCCGAGAGACATGGTTGATATCAATATGTAAAATTTGGTTTAATAAGGTGATATTTTATGGTGAATCGTAACTTTAGACTTTTATTTACCATGTTTTAAAGTAAATAGGGAAATTAAAGGTAAAAATGATATTATAATCACCATAACACATGTCCTAATTCTATTGGATAATATTAAATCGAACAAAACAACCTTACTAATAAAATATGATCCTTTATTTCCAACACTATTAGATTAGGACATTTATTATTATTTTATTTAATGAAGATTTCAAAGAGAAAAAATCAATGTTTAAATACTAAAACATTTTTAGTATAGGGTTATACATAAGATAAATTCGATTATAAATATTTATTACAAATAAAAAATGATTTACTACATAATGGTATTTTATTTATAACGTTTATAAATTAAATAATTAAATTTATTTACAACACAATGATTATGTAGTAATTACTTTATTAAGGAATGATTAAAATAATTGATATTAGAAATATCCAAAAAATTATAATTTGAGACTTTTAATGAATTAAAATAATTTTCTAGGTTAATATGACATGGTACGGTTGATTAAATTAATTTTTCTTAAAAGTAATAATGTTGTTATTAATTAAACAAAAACAAAATACCAAATAGTGTCCAAATTGACATAAATGATTTTTTTAAAAAATATTATATTATTAATTGATATTCAATTATTAAAAATATATGGTAATCCAAATGGATTAAAAATATTATATATGTCATTAATAAAAAACTTGAGTTTCTTATGGATGTTTATGATATGTTTATTAACCATATTATATAAAAACACAATGAGACATTGTAAATGTCCAAATATTTAACTAGCTGTTAAATCTGAAAGATAAGGTTAAAATGGTAAACTAAATTTTTCTAAAACCTATTGCTTTAGATTATTTCGACCCATCCAAACCATAGATTGGAAACAAATCAATTTTTACCCATTATAAACAAAAAATGATTTTATAATAAATTAATATTTTAATCTTTTCCTAATGTGACCCTCACCCCTATTATAAAAGGCCACTTCCTGTTCTTGACAATTCACTCCTCCCAATCCATTTGGCACAGAAAACCCTACCCAAATATCCTAATACCCATCCTCTCATTATCCTAATGTACATAGTTTTATCATAAATTCAACATAATGTTCCCTTTTGATCAAATCAAAAGGAAAAACTCGATGATGAGGTAAATATTTCATAACCTCTTTCAAGTTGTTTTCTTCTTCCACTTAATCTTTCATTATTGTTTCCATTATAAAATAATAATTCCAGTATCATCTATATAATTTGATGTTATTATTAAACTTTTCGACCATATTAATTACTCTATCCATCCAATGAATGACAAGTCACCATATGTGCGTACGTATGTCTTACCGTCTCCATGTCGTTGTGTAGTCGTTATTCAATACATTATTTTATATATGGGTATAATGAGGATGTATAATTGATATAAATAATTAATATAACATGTTAATGATTCTATATATATTATATAGGATCCATTTACATACGATTTTATTGTCAAAAGAATGATTTTTTCATTTATCTGTACATACAGATTACTGTCTCCACGAACACGATGATATTATGTCCCCATCGTAATCAGTCAAAAATACTTTTAATTTTAGGATTCAAAATAATATTTAAAAAAAATAATATAATATTGGATATTAATTAAATACATTATATACATAACAAACCAAACTTAATTAACTTGGTATATAATGGAAAATGAATAGGTTAATATCTGCACCAATGATACTACTGAATTATTATTAACAAATAAATATTAGAATACCATATATGATATCAAATTTATAAATGTGGTTCTTGTACAATATAAAAAATGATATAATAATTTTACAAGAGTATAACGTACCCACAACCAAGGAAAATTACATGGTAAGTGTTAATTTTACAATCACTTTATTATCCAAGGTTGTTTTTACATAAGCATCGACTGATACAACTTTATCATCCACATCGTTGTTTTCATAAAATTTTATTTGAAAACATTTTAAATATTTGATAAACTATGGGTTAAATTCATTTATACCCATATTTGACCTTATAATTTTTTAATGGAATCTTTCTGTTGTTTTCCAAAAAAGTTATGTTATAACCTTTTTGACAAAATTAAGGTAGAAATGTTTTTTACTTATACAGCAGTTACGACTGTTTTTTTCTATTTTAACATAGTAAAAGTTTTAATTTCATGATTATGATATTATTTTCAAAATATACTTTTTATTTTATAATAATGTGACTCTTAAATGATTTCAAAATAGAATGTAAAATCTCTCACAAATAGTTTTGATTTCATCTATGTCAACATCCAATGAAAAATTTTACACTTGTTTGAAGTTTCATTATAATTATACAAATATTACATATTGTATTTAAGGTTTTGTGATATATTTGAATGGGGATGTGTTATTTTTATAATATTCATGGTTTATGGTTAAATTATTTACATTTCTCATCTATTTTAAAACAAATATTTATGTTATGTTTCATCCTTTTAATATGAGGAATGCATTAGACCTTGTATGTTTTGGGTTGGGGAACAGTAAAAGTAATCCCTCCGAAATGGGTTCCGATAACTACAGACCCTCTGGGTTGGAGTCCGGTTACAGCGGTTCTTCGGATTGGAGTTCGGTTATAGAGGCTCTCCGGGATGGAGTCCGGTTAAAGAGGCTCTCCGGGTTGGGGTCTGATTACAGTTATCCCATAGGACATAACATGAGGCCTTGACAGAGTCTGACATATTCACTTTTCTAAATATGACTATGATTATAATTTTCTAGAGGAATATTAATATAGTAGAATATTATGTGTTAAAGAGACAATTAGATGTGGGATTGGGTGAGGCCTTTCCCAATTTGATTCATGGTTTTGGTCGAGGCCTTAATCATTTTTAGAATTTGTGGCCGAGGCCATACCAAAAGGATTCAGAAGGACTGGAAATATAAATTCCTTCATTATGAAAATAATATTTATTGTTCTTGTGGTTATTTTTATAGTAGAAGACCTATGACTATATTTTATTATTGAATTATTTACTCATCTCCTATTCCTTCCATAATGTGTTCAAATTTATTAATTGTTAAGGCATGTGTTCATAATTATTCACCATGACTAATGCTTATGTTATTATTTTCACTATCCATTACCCGTACAGGTCGTTTGATATAACCCATTTCTTATATTTAATTTAATCAATATACGAAAAATTTAGTTATTAGTCACATGCAGGCATAAAATAGGAGGCTTGGATGTTTTTAATGGAATAAATTAGTGTTGTATTTCTTTTCAAGTTTTAATTTGAACTTATGTATATAATCTATTTTAGAAGACTGCTAAACTAATCTGTATTTCAGGACTTGATTCCTTGTAATCAATCCAATGTATTAAAATAATGCACCGACACTGGGCTTCTGGGATCGGGGCGTTACAATTAGAATAATGTTTTAATGTTTTACTATATTATGTACATAAATTTCAAGACTGTAAACATTGAAGATCATCTATTTTAAAATTTAATGTAATTATATGTATAAAAAAGGATGGATTCCATAGTTTTTATGAATGAATAGTTTAGTTTTCATTGGAAATTAAGAATTGAAAACTTTTGGAAGAACCCTATATAAAATTTAAAAATAGGAAAACATCACGTTATTTTTTTTTAAAATATTTTGTAAGTAGTTTCTAAACAAATAAATCTCCATCATGATATGATCAAGTGGATGTGGCTATGGCAGAAATGTATCTAAGGGAAAAACCAAAAACACCACTTTGATATAGACTCGAATGTGAACTAGTGAATGAAAACATGCCTTGTTTAAATCCTTGTTTAACACTCTTGAGGGATATGTTTTTTTAATCAAAATATTTTCATATAAAAATATGAAGTATTTGATCCTTGGTGTTTTTTATATTTAATAATATATAACAGAAACAAATCCCTATAGAAGATCATGTAAAACTCAAAAAGGTATTTATATTCAATGACATATGCATCAATGATTTGGAAATATACACAAAGTAAAATGTAATAAAGGGATATGAAGATGTTATATATGGGTGATGAAGGTAATAAATGATTAACCTTCAATGAAAAAATTTAGAATTCAATTGAATCTAGGAATTGGAAAGAAGTTCTTCTGATTTCTCAATTGAATATTTTAAAATTTTAAAGTATGTTCATTAAGAAAATATATGACAAACAAATATGGTTTTGGGATTTTATTAGTATATCCAAAAAAAATTTTGTTAATAAAAGACCTAATTCATTACTAATTGGTGACGAGGGAACATAAAATTACATATGAATGGTTTGGATTATTTAAAGAATTAATTTTGACATTATTTATTATTATGACATGATTAGTGCTTATATTCCAACGAAATAATTATTAAAGAATAAAAAAATTTGTTAAGGGATCATGAATAATGATGGATTATTTATATTTCTAAATATTAGGAATTTTATAGATATGTAATATAAATGTAGAATGCAATTTTTAAATCTATTTATTATATTATTATGATGGGATTACATGGGAAGTATTTTTTATACTATGTGTAACCATATTGTTATTTATGTGAAAATTTTATTCAGGAAATAATTAAAGACACTTTGGTGGAAATAATTATAGTGGTAAAAAAACTACTTAGGTTTACATGATACTTGATCTTGAGTTAATTATGTGTTATTATGTTTTGGATGTCAATTAAAAGCTATGAGAGAAACATTGAGGTTAAAACTTGTTAATGTTACTTTTGAGGATTTCATATCATTTTGGAAATTTAATATGACATATATAGTATTAGAATAAGTCAAAACATGTAGGACATGTTACAAATTATCATGTGGGAGATGGCTTTTGTAATCGACCCCCCCACCACCATTGAAGTGGGTCAGTGATTTATTTCTTACCTGAGTTCTATGTGAAGTCCCGAGTTGGTATGAAATATACTTTTTAGTTTAATTATTTTAAGGAATTAGAATAAATTAATATGGCAGAAGTATATATTATAAAAAAGATAACCCTGGGATTGGGAAAATGTATTGTGGATTAGACGATAAATGTTATTTTGGGAGAGGTTAAATTTTTTTGGAACATTATATGATTAATGTATAAATAATAATATTTAATAATAATTGGGGAGTAATTGATTGAAAATATTTTGGAATAATACATGAAATTAATTGTGGATCTATAGTGAATCAGTTTATTTATAGAAATTATTAACCTATAATGGATAACATGTGATTAGGTTAATAACTTTTTGGAATTAAACATTATGAGTAACTTATGGTTTTTTGAGATAAATGATAAAATTTATATTTGAAGACCATGTCATCAACTAATTAGGAATTTTGGGATTCAATATTAATTTTAATTATTTTGAATAATTTTAAGGAAGATGATTTATTTAATAATTTTGGTTGATCTTTGGGTATATTGAAGAATTTTGGATATTAAAAGTAGTTTTTCATTATTAAAAGGTTTATTATTTTGGGGGAATTATAAAATCATGTATTAATAATTTTGGGTTTTTTTATTATCTAATGGTATGAGAGATTGATATTTAATGTTTTTTGGATGATTTGATATTTTTGAAGTTTTTTATAGTACATCAAGAAAGAAAATTTCATATTAAATACTCATCGATTAGGAGAAAATATGAAATTATAGTAGAAATATACTAACAATAAAACAATACTTCTCAAGTATGGGTGTTTATTTTTGATCTTAGTCAATGTAGTAAAATAATTCCACAACTCGATGAAAAAAAAAATCTTTAAAAAATTCGTTTTTAACTTTTCCAACTACGATGTGAAAGACTATTCACTAATCAGGAATTTATAAATTTGTGATTATTATCCTTTTCAGGAAAATGTTATATCTAGCTCTCCATCATAACATGATGGATTGTTTTTATTTCATAAAAATGTTTTCAAACATTAAACCATAGTATTATTTATCTCATGTGACCTTTGTACTTTACTTTTTTTCTTTTATTGTGGATATTTTATTATCAATTTCCAATGTGAGGTTTCTATGAAGTAATTTTGAAATGTGAAACCTTAGTTATCTGCCAAAAATTTAATATTCAAATGATAAAAGTTTTTTATGTGGAAAAGAATATAACAACCAAAATTATTTTAATAATATATTTGTTTCATGAAAATTAATGTCATAATATGTTATAATAAAAATAATTATATAATTATAAATGAAATTTAACCAACACGTTTTGACTATTATATGACTCTTGGTTAATATGACCATGGGAAAGAGTAATAATTTTAAATGTTATAATTTTTTTATAAATTTAAATGAGAATGTATAATTAATTTATAATGAAGAGTTGATGGCATCATCTAGGAGACTTGTTCTGCACGAAGCTAGTTTTTCAGAGCTTGGGAAGGAGGTAGCTTTACTACTATTTCTTATGGACCAATCCCTTGTCATGATTTAACAAGATATTACTGATCTAAATTAAATATGGAAGAAAATCAATTTAGTATATATTAACACTGTAGATTTTTTTAGAGCCTCCCCAAGAGTCTATCACCAACTCACACCTGACCATTAGGTCGTATGTGGGTGTGTTAATGGGTTATGTGTCACATACCTTGCTACTTAAAATGTAATCCATTTGTTTTAATAAAATTATTTTCCTCATTTAAATTTTAAGAATATATTTTATTAATAAAATATATGTTTATTGAGAATAATTTGACATACTATATATAGATGTAAAAAGAATATATTTTTAGATATTACTCATTCGTAGAAGATTATTGTGATAAATTAATTTTGGAATTTAAAATGGACAAATTACCATAGGTTGAATTTTAAAAAGTTTTCAAAGAGGTTTAAATTTTTTGTATTTGATAACTAGAATTTGATGAATATTTTTTTGATGAATAGAATTTTAGGAATAATATTTTCATGATCAATAGTATTTTTTTTATTATTATATAACTTTTTTAGTGAAATGATTTTTCATAATCAGACATACATTGTTGTAATTATGGTAAAAATTATGGTTCAATAAGATCAAAATATTTTTTTGGGGAAAAGTAACATTACCCTTTCGAATACTAATGTTACCTATATTAATCGTAATATGAAAAATGGAGTTGTAACCTCATCTATGGAAGTATAAATACATTTTAGACATCTTAAATTGAAATGTGATATATTTATATTTGAGTATAAGTAAGTATGTATTTTAAAACTTATTAGATTTGTATTAGTATTTTATTTAATTAATTAAATTTTCAAATTAAATTTATTTTTATTTGATTGAGTTTATTTTATAATTATAGAAGTTTAAAATTGGTTGGGGTGACTTTTTTTCTCTGAAATAGTTGATTTTTTCATGAATAGTAAAATAAGGTTTTTGGTTTATTGTATACTTAATTACATCATAAATGTGTCATAATGATATAATGAGTATGATAATAAGATTGTAGACTCTTATGAAATAAAATAATACATGTGGTGTCCCATGTGTCTAATATGATGTAAAAAACTATTGTCAAGACCATGGTTTTTCAAAAACCACTTATGAGGTGTCCTTTCAGATTAATAAAATAATCACTCACTTTTTCAATATACACTAACCCATTCCATCATTTATATTAACTAAAAAAATTATTCAAGAATTTATAACTATATTACATCCCATGGATTCCTCCTAAGGTTACCTCAAGCACCCAATGTCCATATCATAGAGTTTTAGAAGATAGTCAACAATGTAAGGGTACTTTTCACCCACCAACATTAGTCAAAGACATATTTTATGTTATTTATTTGAAACTAAAGAATATTTTTAGGGATATGTTAATATATATCCTAATTTAATTAAATTTTACTTCCATGTGATTTGAAAACGTTTTTTTCTCTCGTTAACGCAATTTATTAATTTTTTAGTGATGTTGTTAGCCTGCCAAATTTTCTTATGGGAGTCCTAAACTTCTCTTTTTTTATCAAGTTATATTTTTTTTATGTCCTCAAAATTTCTAGGAAATGTTAATATTTCCATTTTATTTTACCCCTTTAACTTTATTATGAGTCTTTTATGAATGGTTAACCCATTATCCCTCTATTTTTAATTTTTTATAAAACCATGTTATATGTCCATTATGATTTACAATTTTCATATTCAAATCTATCATTTTTTTCTAAAGAAATTATTTTATTTTATTTATGTGAATACCTAAACATATATCATCTATATTTATATTCATAAAAACAAAAAAATTATTATATCTTTATATAATTGATATAAATAAAACCATCATTCTATTTCCATGGTTTATAAATGACATAATGATCATGTTTTTAGGCAGTTGTTTATATGCCATGATTTTGATATAAAATCAATTTCATTTATTCCATATGGGTTATTAATTAAATTTTTGATTATGATACATTTAGATAACATGAAAATAAAAACCTATTAAGGGTTCTCCCTTATATCACTCCAATGTATTGTGAAATGAAAGTAATCTCTTGAGATGACAATTTTTATTATACCTTGGTGAATATCCCTTTAATTTTTATGATAACATAATGAATATCCTGGTAATTTTTAAGACACAATGGGAATGTAACTTGGTGATATGGCTATGAATGTCTATATTTATTTTATTAGCCACATTTTATAGTTATTAATAATGTTATTATTATTATAACCCTTTGTATCTTGTATTTATGTATTTCATCAAGTTCTTATTGATATATATCAAGTTCACGTGTAACCTATTTCACATGGATTCCCTTATTGGGACTTTTTCTCACCCTTTCATTTGATGTATGTCCCCATGTTATGTGATTCAACAATTTTACATAGTATGATGCTATGGTTAATCCTTTTAGGTGGATTAGAATAATGTTTTCATGTTTTCACGTATTATGTACCTAATTATCAAGACACTGATCTGTAATGATCTTCAATGTGTAAAATGTAATGTAATGTTATGTGTTAGAAGGCGAGATTGTATATTTTGAATGAAATGATATTTTAGTTATTTTTGGAAATTCGTATTTTAAATAAATAGGATGAACCCAAAAAAAATACACCAATAATAAAACATCCTAGTATTTTGATTAAATGTTATGTAAGTGATTTTAGAACAAAAAAACCCCTATATGGATAAGAAAAAGTGGATGTTCCTCAGGCACCGATGTATGTAGGGTTAAATCCAAAAAAACACAGCTTTGTGTTAGACTCAAATGGGAACTGGTGACCGATAGTGAGCATTGCTGCACTACTTTTTTGACACTCTTGGAAGATATGTTTGGTAAATCACATGAATTTTTTGATCATTTTTAAAGGATATGATCCCTATTTAATTTTCAATAAAATCAATTTTAGAAAAACAAATCCTTGGGTAATTTCATGTAATAATCATAATGGTAATTATATTAAATAATATAGGTTTCATGTATGTTGAAATGAAGATATAGGAAAATGTTTTAATGGGTTATGAAGATGGTGTAGATGAGGTAATGAAAGTTATAAAGCAATAACCTGCCTTAAAAAATGATGCATTCAATTGTCTCTAGGAAATTTATATTAGTAAATTCCATGTTATCAATTGAATTTTTTAACATTGGGAGTATTGTATTTATTAAAAAATATTTCCTATAATGTCAGTTTATGAAGGTAATAAATATGAACATACAAATATATCATTAGAAAATACCTTATTCCTTTGCAATTGAATATGAGGAAACTGAAAATGACATATGTATGGTTTGGATTATTTCTTGACTCGTTTTTTGACATTATTGATTATTTGAACATGACTAGTGCATATTATCGTAAAAATGAATTATTAAAGAATAATTAATCCTTTTTAAAGTATCATGATTAATGGTGGATTAATAAGATGTAAACATTTTTTAATTTTTATAGTAATGTTATAACAATTTGTGATGTAATATTTAAAAATATTAATTCCGTTTTGATAATGGTATTACTTTACATGATTTTATTTCAAGTTTGTATAACATTAATGTTTTTAATGAAAAAATATTATTTGAGTAAAAATTATATTTCCTTTTGAGGACATAATTATAAGGTCAAAAATAACCATTACTATTTATAATGTCCTTTAATTGTTTGTAATTGTGGGTTATTAATTTTTAGATGTCAAATAAAATATCTGAGATATACATTTCGGTTTAAAAATATTATTGTTATTTTTGAGTATTTCAACTAATTTTGGAAAATTTATAATACCAATATAGTTATTTAAAACAGGACAACCTGTAGACCATGTAAAATCCCATCATGTTAGAGAACGTTTTTTGAATCGAACCCACAATTGATGTGAAATATGGCTCTATTGGCAATCATATATCTATGTGAAGTCCGTTTTTATTATCCATTATGTTTTTGTTAAATTATTTTATGGATTAATTATAAATTAATTTTGATGAAATATATTTTATCTAATATATAACCCTTATATTAGGAAAATGATTTGGAGATTATGTTATATATGTTATTATGGTAGACGTTGACTTTTTTGTGAATATTACATTATTAATATAAATAGAATAATATATAATTTTTATTGGGGAGTAATGGTTTAACTATGTTTTGGAATAACATATGATATAAATTGTGGAGTATTGGAGATTAAATTTATTTATAGAAATAATTATCCTGTCATAGAAAAGATGTGATAAGGTTAATAAATTTATGGAATTTTCCATTAAGAGTGATTGATGTATTTTAGAGATAAATCTTATAATTTATCTTTGAGGACTATGTGATAAAATATTTATTTATTTTTTATTTCAATATTACTTTTGATTATTTTCAGTAATTATATGGATTATAATTTTTTAATGGTCTTTTTGAATAGTGGGTAATATTGTAGAATTTTGGAGATTAAAAGTATTATTTCATAATATAATGGTTTATTATTTTAGGGGAATTATCTGATATTAAACTATAACATTTTAGTATTGTTCATTGTTTACTTGTAGGAGAAATATACATTTATCCTTTTGTGGATGATGAGAGATTTGTGGTGTTTATTAAATTACTTATGGCATGAAAAATTCATCTTAATTACTCATCAATTGGAGAAAAATATGAGTTTATGGTCAAAATTTAGTAATGGATGAAACTCTAATTATAATGTATGTATGTTAATTTATGTTCTTTGGCCTGGTATTTAATGTATTCCACAACTATATTAAAAGATTGTTAAAAGAAAAATATTTTATTTTTTACTTTTCTTAATACTATATCAATGTTCCTTCAAACCATCACAAATTTATAGCTTTTTGTTTGTTAACATTTTCCATAGAATATTTTATATCACTCTTCATTATAACATGATGGTTATTTTTTCATTAATATCAATGTTTTCTTATGTAAAACCCTATAATTTTTTCTCATGTGACCTTTGAACATCACATTCTTCTTTTAATGTGAATATTCTATTGTATATTTTAAAATGTGGTATTTCAGAGAATTAATTTTCAAAAATTAAACCTTGGTTACCAAGATAAATTTTAAAATTGAGAGGACAAAATTTCATTTATGGGGAAGAATTTAATGACCCAAATTTATTTGAATAATATTTCTGTTTTATGAAAATTTATGTCTTACTATGATGTAATAAATATAAAATTATAATTAAAAATCCAAAGTGACTAATGGGTTTTGGCTGTTATATTACTATTGGTTGATATGGCATTTGGAAACAACAATAATTTCCAATGTTATAAGTTTTTTATAAATTAAAATAATACTGGATAATTAATGTATAATGAATAGTTGATGACCTCATCCAATAGACCCATGATATATAAATCTCATTTTTTAGAGCTTTGTAATGATGTAACATCATTAGGATTTTCTCTTGACCATGCCCAAGTCGAGCTGTAACAAGTTAGGATTTAAAAAAGTTTGTGTGGGAGAAGTTTAGGTTTGTAGAGATCACCACTTGGGAAAATTTATCTCACCCTATGCAAGAGTCTATAACCATCAAAAAACTTTCCATTATGTCATTTGCAGGTGTGTAAAGGGGTAATGTGTCATGACAGTGGGTAATTAAAATGTCATGCCATTGTTTTAATAAAATTGTTGTTTCATAATTTCCTTATTAATAACACATTTGATTAATAAAATAATTTTTTATTGTGAATAATTTGATAAATATTTTTTTGAAGAATAATTTTTTATTTTTAAAGATTTATCATATATAGAGAATTATTATGATAAAATCATTTGTTAATTTCTACTGTCATAATTACTATAGGATGAATGTTTAGATGTTTTCTAATAAGATTAAATTTTCAATATTTTATTAATATTATTATATTAAATTTGTTTTATGATGAATATTATTTTGTGAATAGTGTTTTTAGGAATAGTATAAATTATATTTTATTATTTAAAAAAAATTAATGAAATAATTTTCCAAAATTGAACATTTATGGTTTTAATTACAATGAAAATGTGGTTCAATAAGATCAAAATATTTTTTTGGTTGATACTAACATTAACAAATTGAAAATTAATTTTACCCTTATGGGTATTAATTCTTACGTTGTAATAGTTTCCTCACCTAAGGATGTGTAAATATATATTAGTCATCTTAAATGGTAATGTAGTGTAATTATATCAATGTGTAATTAATTGAATGTTATATAAATTATTCATTGAGTATTAGTATAATTTTTATTTAATTTAATTTTGAAATTAAATTCTTTTTTGGGAAATGGAGTTCATTTTTTAATTATACATGTTGAAAAATGGATGGGTTGAATTTTTTGATTTTTTGGAAATAGTTGAATTTTCGATGAATAGTAAACAAATATTTTTTGGTTTTTAGTATGTTTAATGATGTCATGCCTATGTCATAATGAGGTAATGTGAAAGATAATGTTATGGTATACTATTGTGGATTATAATATTATAAGAGGTTTTCTATGTGGCAAATTTCATGGGAAAATACAATGGGAAATACCATCATTTTGAAAAAACAACTTATGAGGTGTCCTTTAAAATTAATAAAATATTCCCTCAGTTTTGCAATAAATACCCACCCATTATTTCACATCCTTTAATTATAATAATCATTCTTCAATAATTTCTAATTTTATTAACTCCCATGGATTCCTCTCAATGTTCTCACAATCCCCATTGTTCCCGATCATAGTGTTTTAGATATTACACTACAATGTAATGGAACATTTCACACTCTTATTTTAGCCAAAGAATTTATTTATGGTATGTATTTTAATTTCCATATTATTGTGTAGGTGTATATTCTTATATAACATTATTTCATTCCAAATTTTTTACATGTGATTACTAACCCTTTTCTATTAAATTAACTAATTTTTTGAATTTTTAAGTGTTGTTTTTAGGCTACTGATATTTATAATGGAATTCTAAACATTTCTTTTCTTATCAAGTTCAATTTTATATGATATGTATTGAAAATTTAAATTAAATGTAATTATTTCTATTTTATTATATCCATATACTGTATTATTAGTGTTTTATGTATTTTCAATCCATATCACTTATATTTATAATGTTTTCTAAAACATTGTTACATGGTCGTTATGCTGAATAATTTTTATCAAAAAATATATATCTTTTTAACAATATTTCTTTATTTTATTTAAGTGAATACCCAAACCTATTCAATTTCCAATGGAATTCATAATGACATAAATATTATCTATTTTATTCTATTTATTAAAAATATAAAACCCTCATTTCTTTTCTATGGGTGATAAATGACATAATGATCTTGTTTTAATCACATTTTAAAACACAATGATTCAAATAGTAAGACAATTTATATTAATTTCTATGGTTTATTAATGAAATTTTTTATAATGATAAATTTTTCTCACACAAACATGAATAGATATTAAGGTTCTTTGTGATAGAGATCTAGGTCATTGAATAATTAAATTATTCTCTAGAAAAAACAATTTTTATGATACCTTGGTGAATAAACATTGTAATATTTATGATACCTCAGTGAAAAATCATGGTAATTTTTATGATACCTTGGTGAATAACCATTGTAATTTTTATGATACCTCTGTAAATTATTTCACTTTTTACCCTACATGGACTTCTATCACACATTACATTGATATATATCCCAATGTAATGGGAAGTATTAATTATACTTTGAATGAACCCATGTTTAATTCTCTCAAGTGTATTTGAAGAATTTTTTCATGTGTTCATGTGTTTTGTACCTAATTTTAAAAACACTAAACTCTAAAGATCCTCTATTTGTAAAATGTAAAGTTAATTTATCCAATAGAAATTAATGATACCATAATAATTATGTTTCAAATATCTCATATATATATATATTATTCATCATCATATCAAGCTATGAGATGTGGGAATGGAAAAATGAAGAACACCAGTTCATAAAGAAAGTAGTCTGTTGTACAAAGAGAAGATGATTTCATAACACTTTTGAATTATGTGTAGATTTTTATAGGTCATGACAATAACATAATAACATATTAGTATATTTTATATAATGTTGTAATTATGTATTCATAAAAATTTAATATTTTAAGGATGTGTTATAATAAATAAAATAAAAACACATAGTAAAATATTTTACCTCTTCTCGAGATACCTCTTTTCGGTTATATATAATTTAATACTACAAGGTATTTATGACCAAAAATACATATGGGATGAGTTTATGTATGTTGTTATGTTTTTAATTCATTTCATGTGGAAACTGAAATGGATTTCTGGAGTGATTGAAAGAGGGGATGTGTGTCCTTTTATAAGTGAGGTGACAGGAACACTAGTAATTTTTGAATAAATAATGGTATACACATGTTTTGACATTCCACAATGTATCTAACTAGAGTATTATATATAATTATTCAAAATAGTGTCAATAAATTTCCACACATTATATTTTATAAATATTATTATGTTATTGTTAAACTTTTCTATATAGTTTAACCCTATTAAATCACTTTTTTCCACAAACATAGTTATTGATTTTTAAATAATTTATTATTAGTTATGGTAAGATATTACTTTTGTATTATTTAATAATATAATTTATTATGATTATAATTATTTATTCCATTTTCATAATAAATTATAATAATTGTAAAGGATTATATTAATATTAATCCCACATACATGATGAGAAAGAATGTATTGAAAGAGAAAATGGTCAAAACATTATAGTTTTTTATTTAAACAATTAATTTGAAATTTATTATAATGACATAAATTTTATTAAGAGATATATAATTCAACTAGTTTTAAATAAAAAAACTAATATTAAATTAATCATTATAAATAATTTAAAAGAAAAGGTATCTTTCAATTAAAATTCAGAAACTTTAATTATTCATTAAAATATAAATCAACTAAGAAAAAATCAAAAACAAATAATAATAATTTAATTTTAATATTCCATTTTCAAAACAACATTTTGTTTTAATAGATTAATTATATAAATTTGGTGAATTGTAATTTTAAAATATGTGCATAAATCCTGTATAAAATAAAAATTAGAAAACAAATTCCATTCATTCAGAATTATTATTCATTAAGAACATTCTAATTTTCTTTCTAATATATATATATATATTACAATAATATTAATAAATTATTTAGATCCATACATACATTCCAACTAAAAATATTCGTTATAATTGTAGTTTTTAAATAATATTTCCATAATGATTCAATTTTTAACCTAATAGTTTGTGCATTGAATGGTATCAATGAAATTAAATTTATTTTGAATGAAATTTATTGTTTTGTATTTGGGTGTTACATTGATCTATCCTATAAAATATTCTATCAATGAAACATCATTAACATGATCGTCTAAAAAAATATTGTTTTTATTTTTATCTTCCTTTACAAGTCATGTTTCTTCCACAATTTTATGAATTTTACAAATTACCATTACCAAATGAGTCATCTTATTTCTACATAATTTGTCACTAGTGTTAATAATGTGTATGGTTTCAACATAGTTTCAAAAATTAGATTCCTATCCTATTTTATAAGTGGGTGTAAAATGAATTTGTTCTATCGTTTAGTTTATTAATAATGATATCTGGAACACATGATGTACTTATGTGTGATTTGATTGAATTTAGAAATAGTAATAAACAAGTAAAATTATTACTAGAATTTAATATGGAATAATTTACTTATGCTTACTTGTTATGTTTTTTAATAAACAATATAATGAAATTACATAGAGGTAATTTCAATGAAAATTATATCTCACATGGAATTCCAACTATTTCCTCTAATTATCATCAAAAATATTTTTTATTAAATGATATGATTTAATGTGACCACATTAGCCATAATATTTCTTGTTTTATCTTCACCATGTTTGGTTAATTTGAGTTTACTTTCACAGACATCATCCCAAAAATATAGATTTTGGAACAATATTCTATATAATTATTTTTACATGGAAATTTTGATAAATGAATATAAAATATTGTTATATAAAATATCATAATTGGTAAATAATGATAAAAAATTCCATGATATTCATGTGATAATAACCTCAATATATCATATATTTTTTATATTTTCCTTCTTAATTTTCCATCTGCTTAAAATCATAGGGAGAACTCAATGGATGATTAGAATCTAAAGCAATTTGAAGATGTTTCCCTGATTTATATTTAAAATAAGGATATCGATCAGACAAAATTGAGTAAAGTAAATCATGGTTTCTTATAACATTATTAATATAAATCCATTTAAGGATACCAATATGTAAATATTGTCTTATAAAATGAAATTGTGTAGTATTTTATATTAGATCAATGATAAAGCATATTAAATCATTATTTCTATGAGTAATTGGTAGTCCTTCAACAAATTCAGCATTAATGTCATCCCATTTCTACAATGGAATTGGAATAGGTTTCATTAATCCAATATGATGTTTTTATACATATTTATCATATTGAAAAAATTCATCTAGAAACATAACTATTAATTTACCACTTTCTATTATCCCACCAGAAATGCTCCCCCAAGTCACTATACATTTTTATTCTACCGTGGTTCATTGATAAATTTTAGGAATTTGTGTCATAAAGAAAGTAACATTGTAGCATAGGTATATATTGAAGACATAAAATTTTTCCATGTTTCAAAAAATCATCTACAAAAACATATAAATTTAGTTTTCCATTATTTGTAAAATTAATTTTCATTTGAAGGTTATCATCATAAAGTCAAGAAAAATTAAAAATTAAATTTAAATATGATTTCAAAATTATTTGGAAAACCAGTGATGTATCCACATCTAAAATAATTACCATATATATCATTATTTAATCTATGAACTTATATCTCTCTCAATCCACATTTCGGTCAGATTTCTATGATCATTTCTACCCAGTGTATATAATATATTATCATAATTACTTATGTGGTATTATATTTATAAATTACAATCCTTGGCTTTCTTGAGTCATCTCTATTTTATCATATTGAACAAATTATTTTAAATGATGAATTTTACACAATTATTATCATTGTATATCTAACATATTTCAATATAGAGACAATGTCTCTCGATCTGCAGTGAAAATATTATAGCTTTCAACTCAAAATCAAGGGCATGATAGTTCTGTGCACGAGTCTTCAATTTTATATATCCATATGATATACTTTTATCAATTTTTATAAGGAAACATCCATGTCCCTTCTTAAATGAATCACTTTTAATAAAAAACCTATCATTTCAAAATAGATGATTCAGAATTAGTTCATTGAAAAATATCTACATTATATAATTGAAACATTACTAACACTATATTTTCCCAACAAACATAACACATTTATATGTAAGAACATTTTATAGGTTATATAATAAGTAAAAATTATAATTGAGCCACAAATAAAAAAATACCCAACCAATGATGCTTCATACATCTATAATGATTATTGGTACCCAAAAATCCATGTTTACAATTTCATGACATGATAAAATTAGATTCTATTAGTAAAGACAATATTGATATAAAAATAAACATCATAAATCCAAAAATTAAACTTACTAAATTTCTCATATATCTCAATCCTTAAATTAGATTGAATAATGATATATAATTATTCTTATCGTAATCATAGATTTTATAATATAGAAAAACAACATTAATGATTACCAAAATGTTATGATATTCCATGAATACTATATTCATTAAATCAATAAAAATATAGTGTGAATTACTTAATCAATATGGCCTTACTATAATCATGTAATGTCCATACAACATAAAAATATTCTTATTTAGAATGTTTTACCTATATAAATTCTATTTATGATACCCATGATGAATGTAAAAAAGTGAAAAATAATGGTATATGTTATGTTGATTTAATAAGTCATCAATGTGAGGTAGGGGATATTTTTTATTATCATTTTATCCTTTATGTACATATAATCATTCTATTTACTAATGGATTCATATTTATTCATAATGATGATAATATGGGATCCCTAATATGATTCACATAGGAAAACAAATACCTTTCCACCTAACTCCTCTAGTTATTTCTTCAACTCCCCTAATTCCATAGTTTCTATTCAATCAGTAATCATTGATATTGGTCTTTCATTAGTAGTTACATCAATTTAAAATTATATATCATACTATTGGATATGTCTAGGTATTCCATCAATATGGAATGAATGTATTCATTTATAATTGTATGAAATCTAATTTTTATTAGTTCTTATCCCTAAAGATTTTGTTATCGCTTATTCAATGATAATATCATTTAGTGGAGATACTATAGGTGGAACTCTATTTGTATCAGATGGTTACAGATACACTCTAGAGATAATTATTTCTATATCTTCCTCACAAATCATAATTTTATTTTCTACAATAAATTACTACATAATATCTATAAAAGTAATCAATAAAAATGTTTTCATCCAATTCAAACAAATTTATGATAATAAGGTCGTCAAAAAAACATTCTTTTGTTTCATAATTGTTCTTTCATGACACATAACTTTGGTAGTGAGACATCCCCTATGTGTTTTGACTAAAAATCCCATCATAAATTAAAATATAATTTTGAAATATTCATGGAAATATAGTATGATATAATAGGGTGAGATGATGTTGAATCAAATAATAAATTGTCTTAATTTATTTATTTAATAAATTTACTAGATTCGTCATCATTGGGTACATCCACCCTAGGTGTAGTGATCTCATTAACTTATACTTCCCCACTTGTCCCCCTTTGTGATGGTTTCCCTTGTAACGTCGCACATTTGTGTGAATAATACCCCCTTCATTACTGATGAAGCACTATACATTATTGATTTTTTATTCTCCTTATATTCATGATCTCAGTTACACTTATCCCTATAATTTTAAAAAACTCTGATTCCTTTCAACAGTTACCCACAATGATTCACTACAACATTTCAAATGATGAAAACTGTTCTATCCTCTAATTATTATTTTATTCAATCCATTTATCTTGATTATAAAATGAAATATAAATCCATTCCTTTCCATTGAATATGCATGATTTAGAAAATTACTTCTCTATTATGATGGAAGTTAAAAATTTATCATCATATGATGGAATTTTGTCAAATATAATTTTCTATAAAATAATTGGAGTAATAATTTCAAATAAATGGCCATCATTGAACTCTTTGTTGCATATATTTTCCATCATATTCCTTGATAACATTATAAATTTAGCTTCATACTCCTCATGAAATTCATTATCCTTTTTTCTTTAGTCAATTTAAATTAATCCAAATTTGAATTTGTTTATAAAGAGGTAATTATTTGTGAAATAATATATCTTTAAATGATTTCCATTATATGAATTATATATCCTCTTCCTCCATAGTATTTTGGATAGATGAACACAATTTATCAAAATCACCATTGATAAAATACTATTTAAATTTAACCATATCCTCTTCACAACATTCCATGGCCATAAATACCTACTCTATAGGCTTTATAAATTTCTTATCTATAAGTGGATTAATCATCCATCAAAATGAACATGGATTATGTCCTACAAAGGGTTCAAATAGAGTATAATATCACTATGTAAATTTTTTCTCCATTTGAGTAAGGTTATTATTCATAACCTAGTTAGGAAACCCTTATATTTCAATAATTTTCTTACATCCAATACCATGTATATTGGATTCCTCGGTAGGGAAATCTCTAGATTAGCCATATGTATTGATACCATTATTTAATCTAGCGTACATATATAAAAAAATACTATATAGTATTAGGTCATAAAATTATGAACTTCAAATAATAATATACTATTATAACAATTATTTAACATTTACCACCACTGGTTTGATTTGTAGCCTTTGTTTGTGTTTTTATGTCCATAATGTGTACGGGATGAGTTTAGAAGATGTTGGGAGAGTTTGGAATGTTTTTGAATAAGTTTGGAGGCTTTTCATAGGGTGCACAGTTTGATCATGGTTAGGGGAAACTGTGTGGGTTCTCCAAGAAACTATGTAGGG
Source organism: Viscum album (assembly GCA_963277665.1). NCBI lineage: Eukaryota > Viridiplantae > Streptophyta > Magnoliopsida > Santalales > Viscaceae > Viscum > Viscum album. Next base: position 2,100,636,384 of record OY728128.1, on the reverse strand, counting down.
GCACGTAGTGGACTTTGAATGGCCTACACAGGGTTTTCCAAACCATGCAGACCCCTCCTCTTGAGACAATGGTGTATGCACGGTTAGCTCATTTTTTGTCATACCGAGCAGACTAAGGGTGAAAACACATAAAAATGGGGTTTTTAAATCCCAACTCCCTCAAGGTTTTCCCATTTCATTCCAAACATTATCCCACTAGAGACTCACTAAAAAATTTGGGTTCTCAATGGTTATAGGTGCACTCCCACACATTTTGGATGCAAATCTAAGTGGTGACTTGGTGGTTTGAAAGCAGTTATTCTGAGGCAAGTCTCTTCTTTTGGTTCTTTGAGGTTTCCTCTAGATCTACATCTCCCCCTCCCTCAGTTTTCTAGATCATCACCCTTTTTATGTAGATGTTGGGTTGTTTTTTCCTTGGGTATTCTTTTTATGGCTTGTTTATGATTGGAATGAGATTTAGAGTGTTTTTCATGGAGTGATTTCCCAGATTTTTTTGCAGTTGCTTGTGGGTCGATTTCGTCGGTACCCTAAATGAGGTAGGAGGATTAATTGTTGACTCATCTTGGTAGAATTGATTTTCATAGTTTCAAATTGGTTTATTTGAATGGAATTTAATGTGAAAATCTTGGAACATATCTTCTATTGTGATGATTTATGGTTTTTGTGAAATTGTAAATTTTTTGTAAATTGTTGTGCAAAGTGATTTGGCTTCTTGAATTTAAAATGATAATATTAAATTATTTATTATTGTAATTGTTAAATGGATTGATAAAAAATGGGTATTCCTTAAAAAGTGTGTTTTATTAAAATGGTTTGGTATTGAAATGACTTTTATGGAATATGTTTTAAATAAAAAATAAGTTTTATTGAAAGGTAAGACACACTGTTTTGGTGATGGTGTAATGGCATAATGGTTTTGTGTATTTATAATGCTTTCGAGATGGATACGGGTTAGGAGTCTCCCCCATCGGTGTTGTGAGGGATAAGGATTAGGGCACTTCCTCGTTAAAGAGTTATATTGCATTCGAGACAGATAATGGTTAGGAGTCTCCCCCATCAGTGTCGGGAAGGATAAGGGTTATGGATCTCCCCCATAAAATATTCATATTGCATTCAGGGCAGTTAAGGGTTTGGAGTCTCCCCCATTAGTTTTGGGATAGATAAGTGTTAGGGATATCTTATTTCAAGCTTTCATGCGTATTTGCGCCATATAAGGGTAATAAGTATCCCCCATCATTATTGGGATGGATAAGTGGTAGGGATATCCCCCTCTTCTAGGTAGCATGCATGGTTGGTTGCATGGGTTTGTGGAATGGATGGGTTGGACAAAATGGGGTATTGTGAAATGCTTTTAATGTTTTCTTAGTTATTTTTCTAGAAAAATAACTTGATGGGAAATTGTTTTTAAATTTCACTTTTATGATTTTGTTTAAGAAAGGTTTTGGAAACTTGATTATATTTGGTTATCAACTATTTTTGGAATATTGTATTATATAATATAGTTTATATAATTGTTTTTGATTCTTCTATCCTAGAGGCGTGAGTAGGGAATTCATTGGGGAAAACCTATTTGTTTTTATACTCACCACTAATTTAGTACTTTTGTGCTTTTTTAGATGATTTCATTCGAGACAGAGGAAAAGGTATTGTTTCACACGTAATTTGCACTAGTTGAGACGTTTGGGTTGTTGGGTGATTATGTATCTAAAAGCTTGTGGAGCATGGAGTGTTGTGGTATTTTGAGAGTCTTGTTTCTTTTATCCATTGTGTACTTTGATATTATTTTTTCTTCCATTGTTAAATACTTTGACATGGTTTTGAGATACATGAAGATGTTGGGTTTCCTTTCATTAGTTCATGCATCAAACAATGAATGTTTGGTTATGGTTGGTTGGTTTATAAGTTTATTTATTAATGGGTAAATCATCCCCCACTTGTATTTAAATCCATCGGCATTTATTTATAGCCTTTGGCGTCTTGGGGATGCCACTTAAGGCAGGGTTACGATCACAACCTCCTCAAGCCCATGAGGTAGGGGTGAGGTGTTCCAAGTTGTATCTTCTTGTTCGGTCCTTTGGAGTTGATTCTCAAATTTGGAGTTTATATTCGTTGTGATATATTCATATGAGTCAGGATGGTATCAAGGAATATGATTGTCGGAACATGGAATGTATATTTCATTGCGCATAATGATTTATGAGCGGAATTGAGAAATGGTATTCAAAATGTTTGAAATGGTAATGTGAATAAATTTGGTATTTTGAAAATGGGTTGGTTTTAAAAAATGGTGAAACATGGAAAATGTGGAACGGTGGAAAGCTACATTATGATAGGGTTGTGTAATGAGATTTGAAATGGAAATTTGTGATGTTTACAAATGTGAGAATCAGGGTTGTCTTTTTTGTTATTATAAATGGATCTGGGTAGGCATTGTAGAGACCAACCAGAAGTGGCTGATAAGATCATGGTTACACCTGAGCCCTAGGAGAACTAAAAGTTAGTCCATAACATAGTGAAAGCTTTCCACACTATGGAAGTGTGAATATAGTGGAAGATCCAAATCCTGTTGACTATGCTTCTCAGTTTTGAAAAGAAGGATCCACCTATCTTTAGGGGTTATTCAGACCCAAAAAGGGTAGAAGTGTGGCCATCCAAAATGATCAGAATTTTCGAATTCATGGGGATGCCGGTAGAGATGAATGTAAATCTAGGAATATATAATCTAGAGGATATTGCACTTCAGTGGATGGAGTTGGTAGTCCAAACTGGGATGGACCAGTGTATGACATGGGTAGGATTTTAGGAATTGTTTAATAAACAATTCTACCCATATATGTTCAGAATTCAGCACACAACTGATTTCTTCTATCTGAAGAAAAAGCATATATCTGTGATGGGGTGTGCAGCTATTTTTATGAGCATAGTGATGTATGAACCCGAGGTGGTGGGTAGAACGTCATAGAAGGGAAGGATATTTGAAGCCTTGTTAAAGAATAACATCAATTAAAAAATAGCAGTGTTGTGTATCAATGATTACACAGAGATGGTGGATCAAGTATTGGTTGATGAGTGGGATCTATTGGGATCTCCATGCGAAGGAAGAATTGTGGTACCCCTGAGGAATAGTGGGAACTCAAACATCGGGTTCAAGAGATTGAGGAAAACTTATTCCCAGGGAGTGATTATGGCATATAATACTATGGCGGGATCGTTAAATCTTCCTCCAATGCTCGATAGTAAACTAGGATGTTCTCAGTGCGGCTCTATAGCACACAACAAGCAGGACTGCACGACACAACCTCGAGCATGTCACAATTGCATGCAGATGGGGTATCTTTAGCTCTATTGTAGGAATGCTCCAAGTTTTGGTGTGTGTGACACACCTTAGGGATCATAGATGTCATATGCTTTGATGGGATGGGGAGAACAACCTACACCTCATCAATAGAGAAAAGTAAGTTATGGTGATTCTCAGAGCACCAAAAATCCTCAACAGGGAAATAATGAAAAGAGTGTGGCACCCAAGTCATTTTTCGGATCCAAGCAAGTTTATGCATGTGTGGTTGTGTTTCTGGGTGTATGAGTAGAAATGATGCCTTCGGTTTTGAAACATCAAGTTCCTCTGGGTCGAATAGAGTGTTTATCCTTCTTGTGTAGAGCATGTTGTATCATTGTGGGAGAGGTATAGCTAATGTTGAATTTCTCAGTTCATGAGATGGATGGGAATGATGTAACCTTGGGATTGTATTGGTAGGTGGCATTTAAGTCCCACATCAACTGTAATGTGCAAACAGTTTCTTTAACGACACAAAATAGCATTATACATCTCTTCAGAGGAGAGTGGCATGAAATGTAGGGTGAAATGGGTTTGTTAACACTAGTAGTGGACACGTTATCGTATCAATTGGTGGTTTTGTTTTTGGATTCCGTAGAGGGTGGTGATCAGAGTGTTCTTCCGGGACTGGTGGATCAGTTTATGTATTTTTTCCCCTATGAATTCTCTAGGGTACCTTCCGTAAGAGAAGTGTAGTTTACAGTTGATCTCCTTTAGAGGACCAGTCCTATCTCACATTACCCTTATCGAATGCAACCTACTAAATTGTGGGAATAGGAAGTCCAGTTGGGAGAGTTAGAAAACAAAGGGTTTATCTAGCCTAGCACGTATCTGTGGATAGTGCCAGTGTTGTTTGTGAAATAGGTGGAAGGAACATTGCGGCTATGTGTTGATTGTCGTAGAAATAACCAAGTTACGATATAGAACAAATATCCACATTCATGAATTAATGATTTTTTCGACCAGTTTAGGGGATCCCAGTGGTTCTATAGGGTCGACCCGAGGTCGAGATATCATTAATTGTTGGTGAGAACGGATTATATTCCTAAAACAACATCCGGAAGTAGATATTGCCATTATAAATATGTGGTTATTACCTTTGGTGTTGTTGGGGTGTTTTCTAATGAAATGGAATCATGTTGTTGTGTATGGATCATAGTAGTTGAGGGTGCCTAAGAAGAACTACCCAAATCATGATTTTGAATTGGCAGCAGTGGTCCATTCTTTGAAAGTGTGATGTCATTATCTCTTCGGTGAAAAATTCATGGTATATACAGATCATAATTTCTTGAAGCACATTTTCTCAAAAATGGATTTGATCGTGAGGAAAAGGTGATGGATGGAAGATCCCCACATGTTTGATTTTGACATAAAGTACCCACCAGGTAAAGGAAATTTTGTGGCAGATGCATTTAGAAGAAAACCAAATGCCCAGGTTGTGAAACATGAATCAGACCCAAGGCAGTTGATGTTGGTTATAGATGACATTAAGTAGGAATGTGAGGACTAGAGTGATAGAGCGGTCCTCATTCTAGTTTTGTGGATTATTGACTTGGTTGGACGGGTTAAAGAGGCACAAATATATGATTCTATGTGGGTGATCGTGAGGTCGAAACTCAATTGTGGGGAGACCATTGAGGGTTGGAAACTGAATAGAGATTCAGTTCTATGTTTTCATAGTTAGATGGTTGTACGAGTTTCATGTTTGGAGTATCTTCTTAGGGTGTATCATCATTCCAGGTGGGATGTTCCCCCGGGAATTCAAAAAATGTATGATGTGTTTAAAGCACTGTTCTGATGGGATAATATGAATAGAATAGTTTTTGAGTTTGTTTTGAGATGCTTGACTTGATAGCAGGTCAAGGAAGAGCCTCAGAAGCCAACAAGAATGTTGCAGTCCTTACCAATCCATGTTTTGATGTGGGGGAAAATAGAGATGTATTTTTTCATAGGTCTCCCAAGAACTGTCAGAAAGCACGATTCCATTTTGTGGAAGGTGGATCAGCTCACGAAGTGGGCCCATTTCATTCCAATTGGTGAATATCATATGTTGGAGGATCTGTCCAAAATCTATATCCAGGCGGTGGTAAAGAGTCATGATGTTCCATTTTTGATCGTATCCAATAGAGATCTGAGGTTTACATATCATTTTTGGAAATCCTTTCAGAAATCACATGGGACACAATTGATCATGAGTATGGTGTATCACCCTCAAACGAATGGTCAATCCAAAAGGACAATACAATCTTTGGAGGATATGTTGCGGGCCTGGGTCATGGATTCTAGTGTCTCATGGGAGGAGAACATGTCATTGACTGAGTTCTCAAACAATAACTGTTATCAATAATCCATACATATGGCTCCGTTTGAAGCATTGTAAGGGAGGACATGTCGTTCTCTACTATGCTGGGTGGGAATAATTGATTCCCCAATGGTTGGACTAAGCTATTTCTAGGAGACAACAGAGAGGATTTTTTTAATCCAAGATAATGGTGACATCTCATAGTCGTTAGAAATAGTATGTGTATCATTGTCAACGATCATTCTCATTCAAGGTGAGTGATCATGTTTTAATAAGGATCTATCCTAGGATAGGACATCATCGGTTTGGGAAGCAGGGAAAGTTATCATCGAGGTATATTAGACCTTCTGTGATTCTTGAGTGTGTTGGTGAGGGGGATTATCATTTGTCTTTTCCACCTTGGTTCACTGTGGTGCACAATGTGTTTCATGTGTCATAGTTGAAAAACATATCAGCCAAATCTGGGTCATGTTATTTGATGGGATAATGTTGAGAGAGAGCTGAAGGCTTTGTCGGTGCATGTTACTGTGTGGGTTGTGGATAAGAATGATAATTTTTGTTAGGGTAAAATAATCAGCCTTTTTCAGGTTTTGTAGAATCATGGCTAGATCCAAGAGGAGTCTTGGGAGTAGGAGAAAGAGATGGTCAAGCAATGGCCCGAGTGCTTTCAGCAAAGGGTGGGTTCACTACTTTCTGGGGATGGAAAGTACAATGGTGGGGAAAATTTAGCCCCCTGGTTTAAGATTTAGCCTTTTTTTATGTAATTAATGTGTTTAAAGTGAATGAGATGAGTTTAGAAGAGGTTGAGAGAGTTTAGAATGGTTTTGATTATGTTTGATGGTTATTCATATGGAGCATGGTTTAAGCACAGTTTGGAGAAATCGTGTGGGTTCTCCCGGAAACCATGTGGGGGAGGTAGTGGGCTTCACACAGCATGTGCACGGTTTTCCACACCGACAAAGGAAACCGTGAAAACCCCTCCTCTCGAGACAATGGTGTGTGCACAATTAGCCCATGTTTTGTCAAACTGTGCAGACTAACCTTGAGACCACATAAAAATGTGGGTTTTATATCCGGGTTCCCACAGGGTTGGCTAATTTTATTCAAAACGTTATCCATCTCATGAAATACTTGTAATTTTGGGTTCTCAAGGGTTAAAGATTCTATGCCACATGTTTTGGAAGCAAATCGAAGGGGTTTTTTGGTGGTTTGGAAGTGGTTCTGCTCAGGCAAGTATCCTCTCATGGATTTTTGTGGTTTCCTCTAGATCTACATCTCGCTCTTCCTCTGTTTTCTAGATATTCAACCATTGTGTCTAGATGTATAGTTTTTTTCCTTGGGTTTTGTTTGTAAGGATTTTTTATGACAGGGAATGATATTTAGTGTGGTTTTTATGGGTCATTTTGTCGGATTGGTTTGCAGTTGCTTGTGGGTCGATTTCACCAAAACCATAAATGTGGAAGGATGCTTCACTCTGGACCCCTCTTGCTAGAATTTATTATCATGATTTTATATTGTTTTATTTGAATATAATATATTGTTAAAATTGTGGAATAAATCTAATTTAGTGATGGTTTATGGTTTAATTGTTATTGTGAAATCTTGGTGAATTGTTGTGCAAAGTTATTTTGATTCTTGAATTTAAAATGATTATTTGAAATTATTGAATGTTGGAATTGTTAAATGGTTTGATGAAAAATGGGTTTTCAATAAAAGAAATTGTGTTTTATTAAAATGGTTTGGTATTGAAATCTGATGGAATAGTTTTTCAATAAAAAGAGAGTTTTATTGAATGGGATGACATGTTGGTTTTGGAATTAGTGTAATGGAATAATGGTTGTGTGTATTCATGTTTCATTCGGGACAGATAAGGGTTCGGAGTATCCCCCATTAGTGTTGGGATCTATATGGGCTCAGGATCTCCCCCATCAAACATTCATATTTCTTTCTCGACGGATAAGGGTTAACGGTCTCCCCCATTAGTGTTGGGATGGATAAGGGTTAGGGCTCTCCCCCGTCAAAAATTCATATTGCATTCGGTATGGATAAGGGTTAGGAGTCTCCCCCATCAGTGTTGGGATGGATAAGGGTTAGGGATCTCCCCCATCAAACATTCATATTGCATTCTGGACGGATAAGGGTAAAGATTCTCCCCCATCAGTGTTTGGATGGATAGTGGATAGGGCTCTTTGCCATCAAACATTCATATTTCATTCAGGACAGATAAGGGTTAGTAGTCTCCCCCATCATTGCTGGGATGGATACGGGTTAGGGATCTCCCCTTTCAAACAGTCATGTGCATTCGGGTTGGATAAGGATAAGAAGTCACCCACATAGTTGTTTGGATATATAAATTTTAGGGCTTTCCCCCTCTTCTAGGTAGCATGCATTGTTTGTTGCATTTGTTTGTGGAATGGTTGGGTATGCCAAAAAGTTATATTTTGAAATGGTTTTAATTTTTTCTTAGTTAATTTTATGGAAAAATAAATTTCTTGGAAAATATCTTTAAATTTCACTTGTATTCTTTTAGATATGAATGGTATTGGAAAGATGTTTATATTTAGTTATAAACTATATTTGAGAAATTTTTTTACATATAATATTTTATATAATTGTTTCTAACTCTTCTGTCCTAGTGTATTGAGTATGGAAGTCCTTAGGGAAACCCTACTGAGGTATGTAATCAACCCTACATTGTCACTTTGGTGGTTTTTCATATTCTTTATTCTGGTAAAGGGGAAAAGGTAATGTTTCACTCATATTTAGAAGTACATTGTGACATTTGGTCTTTTCGTTAATTGTGTAGCTTGGAGCATATGAATCATGGAGTCTTATGGTCTTTTAAGAGTCTTTTAACAATTATCTACAATGTACTTTGATAGTTGGTTTTTCTTTCGATGTTTCATAATTTGATATGGTTTGGAGATACATGAATATGTTTGGTTGTTTTTCATCCATTCATACATCATATAGTGAATGTTTGGTTATGGTTGGTTGGTTTAATGGTTTTTTTATTAATGGGTAAATCATCCCCTGCGTGTATTAAAAACCCTTTGAAATTTATCACCAGCCTTTGGCATCTTGGGGATTTATCATAAGGGAAAGTAACCCACACCACCTCCTCAATCCAATGCGGTAGTGGCGGGATGTTACATAACACTTAACATAAATATAAAAATTATTCTATGCTAGTATAATAATTATAAACAAGGATTATTTGGGGATTTATTTATTTTCAAGTCATTCATAATGATTTAAAATGAAAATGTGAATTATCCTAAAAATAACCTTTGATATTGTCATACCATGTATGTAATAGGAAATGTTTCCATAATCCTAGCGACAATTGGTTCATTCCTAATGTGCCCTCTGTGATTTTTTTTAACCATAAGTACCTCACTTCGAAATCAATTTCCACATGTAGTTTTCAGACATGGATGTATTTCTAAGAAAAACAACACAATCTTATCCTTACCAAAACATTATGATAATCATCTATCATTATCCTAAATGATGTTATATTGTTATATAACATAATTCATGTTTTGTGAAATATTGTTATTAAGTATTTTTCCAAAAATCTTATGATGTAAACCTTAATGACCCCAACCACATAAAATATGTCATGTTTCCATACATTATTAAATTGGAAAAGATACAAAGGGTCAAATCCATAATGACTGTCCAGATTATCAGATTTGTAGAATGAAATACGTAAATAATATTTAATTCACATTATGAATTCAAAATAAAACATAATATATAAAATATAATTTTAATTTCATCATTGAAAAATCATTCCAAGAATTCATTTTCATATCAAATAAAAAGGAATCAAAATAAGGGTTAGATCAAATGCTTAGTAAGGGTAAATTACTATTGAAACTATCATGAATCAAAAATCACAATCAACATGTAATATTAAATAAATAGATAAATATTCTATTTAAATATCATTTTTATCATTATAATATAAGGGACATCCAATGTTGAAATTTTAAAAATACAACACATATTATATTGTAGAATTATTTCAGAATGAAAATAATCCATAGATAATATCATTGTTAAAATATCATGGATAATTATAATTTCAGTAATAAAAATAAAATAAATTAATAATTATAGTAATTCATGATCTATGTAATCATGATACCTCTACTATCTTGAATTTTCACTAGTATAAATTAAAACTATATGTAGAAACCTATTTAATTTGGTAAACTAATTTAACCTAGATCCCCCCTGAAGCATCAAAGAGATATATACTTTTAGGACTAACCCATGTATTAATGTCCATAGCACTGATAATCTATAAAATGATATATATAATTCATTAATCAGTATTCATTATCATCAAATACTCTAATTGAGTAAATGATATATATTTATCAATATTTTCAAAGTAAATCAAATAAATTTTATTTTTAAACCCATATGTGAAAATTGAATATTGTTTATGAAATAATAATAACAATTATAAAATAATACTTATATTTATTATAAATTTAATTTACAATAAAATTCCATAAAAATTGTGATTATTTTGAGATAAAGTTAACATTCTCCAAAGAATGTTAGATTGTACAATAACATTTAACACATGGTGATTTTAATTTCAAATCCCCTATGATGATATGATTAAAATCGAAACATTTAATTCCATTATTTGTGGACTATACATTATATTAGATATCAAATTGGTATCATATACACTATATAATTGAAATTAGGTGTATAATATTACATTATGCCTCCTTAAAGAGAAATTCAGATGATGTCCCTTACATCATGAATTCTTTTAGTTAAACATTATTAACCTCCTTTAAAGAGGGATTGAACATTTTATTAACTAATAAAAAACAAATTTATATTTACAATATCATATATTATCCATTTGTAACATCTTATCAGATTTACATTAAGAATATTATATTATATTCATTATCTTTGTTGTTAATTTTCTTTTTTCACAATGGTGATTTGTCATGACAGTTCCGGTTTATGTAAATATCATATAGTACCCTCATATCTAGAAAAATAATAATTACATATTTATCATATTTATAAATAAATTATATATTTAATACCAATAATTATAGATTGTTTAGATAATTGAATATCATTATAATCATTGAGTTCATTAGACGTATGTACACATTGGAAACATCTAAAATTTTCATTGATAATTATAGAATAGTGGTCAAAAATATTTTATAATTATTGAATTATAAAAATATAATATATACCATATTATTTACTTAAATATAGTTATATATAATCATTAGATTTATCATTACTACCAACCTGTAAAGTGTTATTCAAAAATTAATCACATAATTTCTCAAGGTGGTAGTCCACTGTGAATAAGAATAATGTTATCGTATCTATGGAGGAATAGAATGTAAAATGTTATTTATATATATAAAGTATATAATGACACCATATATTGAATTATTCTATAAATATAAATAATATATATATTATTTTCATCATCACAGCAAACCGTGAGAGGTGGCAATTGAAAAATAAATGACATCAATTCACAAGGCAATAAAATGAAGTACACATGAATGACAATTCTATAACATATTTGATGGAAGTAGGGATGGTTATAGTTTATTACAATAAAATGATAATATAATAATATATTAGAAATACTATTGATATAAAATACACATAAATTAAGAAAAATTCAATGAGTTAGTATAAGAAATTAATTTGATCATAAATGAATAATTTTACCTCTTCTCCGAAAACCTCATTAGGAATTTACCTAATGTTTTCAAAAAATGTCTTACCTCTTATCGGACATATTCATTAGGATTATGACTATTGTTTATAGAAATGTTATTTAGGAACCAAGAGGAATGTAGAATGTGGAGACGGATGTTGGGGATGTGATTGGGGTGGTTTCATTCCCTTCCAAAACGGGTGGAATATTTTATGAAGTGAGGAGAGGGGTACCCTTTTATAAGTGTTGTGAGTGTCCTATATTTATTTTCTACAACAAAAATGGTGTGCCCACCTTTCAAACATTCCACATGGATCAAAAATTTAATATTCTAGAGTATAATACATTATATGATCTAAATATAACCATAAAATTACATTGGAAAATTGTATAGTTAATTTTAACAATTATCCTTTTAGTTTAAAACCCTGGTAAATGCATTATAACATTCAACACAATAATGTTTTTCTATTATTTTTATTATTTATTATGGTAAAAAATTCAGTTGAAATTAATAGATATAATACATTTTTATTACTCCAAATATGGAATAATTATTTCCAAGTACCAATAAAATATTTTGAAATATTTAATTTAAAACTAATCATATTAAAAAGATGAGAATTTAGGTTTTAAATGAAAATGTGTTACAAAAATTACAACGATTTTATAAAAATAATAAATATAAAAATGATTAAAATGACCTAAATTTGATTAATAGATATATATTTGAACTAATTTTACTTTTAAAATAAATAAAATTATAGTTTTAATTTATAAATAATTGAAAAAAGGAAGTATAAAATTTATATTCATTGACTTTCTCTGTTAATCAAAAATTGAAACGTTTCTTAAAAATCCAAAAAATACAATGTAATATTATATTTATATACTAATATAAAAAATTAATCTAATTTTGAAAAATAATATTTCGAATTATTCTAGTAAATAACATAAAATTATGTGCACAAATTATGACAAAATAGGCTTTTATAAAAAAATCCTTTTTTGGAGAAAGTAATTTTCATTTAAATGATTAATTTTTCAGATAAATATAATAATATTAATTATATAGTTGTTATTATTTTACCCTCCAAAATAATGTGTAGGTTATAATATTCCTGTTAAAATATTATTTTAATATATTATCAAATATTTTCTCAGGTGCTGCGTGCATCGTAAGCTATCAATGACATTAAATTTATTCTGAAAGAAATATATTGTATTGTATTGGTGTGTTACAAAATCATTGAAACGTTTTTTGAGATATTACCTCATGGTGCCTCTATAATAGAGAATTATACACATGTAGTATCTTATGAGGATATAATTTCATAGAAACCACAAGCTCTATTAGAAACCATAATTAGTGGACATTGTCCTCTAATTTTAATCTGATAGAGTTATATCCTTAATTAAATAACTAGTCATATACATATAATTATACCCAGTAATCTCACTAGAATTTTCATATATTAGTTTCTAATATATAAAACAAATTATATATATTATCTGCACTAATGAACCATACTAATCATACATTAATATTAATTCATAATAGATGAATATTCATTAAATAACACAATAATCCCTGAAAGAATTGTTTACACATAGATATTTTTGGAACATTGACACACAATCAAATCTAACATATGCGATCTATATATTCACCAAATAATTTCATCATAATTGTGTCCCATCTTAGACATATAATACATTATACCATTTTTATATCATGTGGAATGAAGAAAAAAGAAATGGTGATCTCGTATTCACAGTATGTGTTAAAAAGGATATATTTATATAACATGTGAATGGTGGTATGAGTATATGATAATAACATATGTAAAACATTACTTGTATATCATTGATTTTAAACATTATTCATTGATAAAATCATAGCATTTTATAAGACATGAATCATAATGGAATCATAGCACATGAACCATGAGTTCATAACATTGGACTATGAAATAGATTTTTTCTTACCTATATGTATGTATAATAATTTCATTAGTAGAAAAGGATCATTTATAATAAAATCATAGTATAATTTTTTCACTACCCAATCCATAATATTATACAATATTCACTCCCAAGACTACCATAATGGATAGAGTCCCCTGCTGAATTGTGTTCATTTCTTAGTCCAATCCTATTTATCTCATGATATTTCAATAATTACCCAATGATTTGTTTGGATATATAGGTCCCACCCATCACATTATTATAATCCTTCATATTTTTTCCATACAAAAAAATCATCATATCAAAACACATTAAAAATAATGGGATTCGTTATTATTTAATAACTTACTCAAAGCATAACCTATCGATTAAAAAGTGGGTTTTATAAGAATTTTATAACGTTATAAACCATGGAATTGAATTGGGTATCATAAAAATATTTTCATTAAAATAATATAACATGAATTGAAATAAAAATAATTTTATCCTCTGATCATGTCTCTATTAAACATTCTGTATCATGATCAAATGACTTACTATATGGAAGATGATTTTTAATGAAAAATCACAGGTAAAATTTCATCAGGAAAAATTAATTATTTTAAATTACATTTTTCATAAATGGAAACATCACAAAATATTTTGGAAGTTTTTTTATTAAAATTAAATATTTATATTTATAAATGAAACATCAATTTAATTAATAATCATTTCATCTTAATATTTTTGTTCATGCCCTACATGTTACAAATAATATTCTACTCAAAGTTTCTGCCAAAAACAAACAATATATTTTTTGTAAAGGAAATAAATATGTATTTCTAAAAATTCAAAAAAAATTATTTTAGTATAAAAAGGACTTAAAATAACCATATATTTAAATCCATACATTATTGAATTTTTTAAATAAAATTTGTACATTAATGAGAAAGTGTTTTTCGACCGAAGTGTAAAGTAATGTCGTGGTCTATAAAAACATATTATCAAATCAATAGAGTATAATGTTTGAAAAAAGTAGGGAAAAGTTTTATCCTAATTAAATAAGTAAAAAATATGAACATTAATGTGTTCGTTGAGATATATACCATGATATTTAAGCATTTTCATCATACTCTTTAATAATACTTATAATAAATGAGAATTTAACATAAGCCCTTACCGCATTGTTAACATTGAATCAGACGATTAAATAAATAATAACACTAAATGAAACATATAATATCATTATAAAATATAATTTCATCCTATAAAATGTAAATTTTGATGCATATAGACATCATAAAAGAAATAAGTTGTATAATATAAACTATATCTCAATTAAGGGAAACAGAGAAAACAATGCCTAAAATAGTTGCTAAATTTTAAACTTTAATCCACATGAATGAGAGATATTTAAACAGATATATAAATCAACATTATTTTAATCATATTCATTAGAACATTAATTAATGAATTTTTTATAGAACTCATAATATAAATAGTTTTTCAATTTGGGATGTGTCTCAAAGAAGTAAGAATGCATGATGGAAATCCATAACCCTGTGTCTCAAATTTATTCTTTCAATATTTGATCCAATCTGTAAAAGGCACGTGTTCATTATAAAACTATTTGATAACCATAATCACATTTATAATTACATATATTATATACTTATGGCCTTATATTTCTAGTTAATAAAAAATTCATTCTTAAAATTACATTTCATGTAATGAATATATTTTGTTTCATGTATCTTTTGATTCAATATTTTTCATCCATTATATTTAATTAGTATTCCATAATTTCCAATTTACTAACAAGAATAAAATTATCATATATATTAGTGAATTTTTTACAATAATACATAATAATAATATACAAAAAAAGGAAATACAATATTAATGGTGATGGTAGGTCGTACGTATGAATGAACAATGGTTCTATTATCTTAATGAAATTGGAAAATTATAATTATATTATATAAAACGATTTAATATTCATTTAAATGTCATATGTATCTAACATATTCATTAAAATCATAATTATTTAATTCTATTTAAAGTGTTAATTTTTTACACTTGTTCACATGGAGACAATCCATCATATACACGAGTGATAGTATTGTATTCCCACTAAATGAAAATTACAAATATATATGTGATATATTAATAATAAAATAATATTAATTTTATCATTAATATCATATATAAACATATAATATGCCAGGATATACTTCTGAACAAGTTTGTGATGGAAGAAAAACAAAATTGGATCCCCAAGTTATTGTCCACCATACACACGAATGAGTATTTTATATCCCATTTGATTGACATTGAGAATATTGTAAGAAAATTACCGTAGAATAAAATAATTTAAGGATTTTTAAGATAATGATGACATTTTATATTAATTTTTAAATAATATTTTATATATTTGGGTGATGAAATTAAAAATTATCATTGATGAACGATGACTATTCTTCAGGAAACCACTTTAGGATTGCATCAACATCCATATATATTTCTTTCAAAAAGACTTATTTAATTAGATTTATGACCAAAATAAAGTTTCTATGTTGAGAGGAGGTAATTATGTAATTTTTTGTAATATAATTGCTGAAAAACATTTTTTTATGTTTTAAGAGGATATGATAAGGGGTAGGCCTATCTAATAAAGTAATGTGATCACTAGTTGTAAATTAAAATAATAATTTTTAACCATGTTATTATCATTCCAAAAGGATCCAAAAATTTTAAATCATGAACCTTGAACTGAAAAGATCAAAATTTGTCTAGAAAAATGGGGTTGTACTTTTTTGGGTCATTTTATCACATAACATTTTAGTTTAACATGAGATAAACTCATTTTTAAATCATCTTCATTAAATAATTTCATTTTATTTACTTTATATTCATTAAGGTAAAATAAGAATTCAAAAATATTTTATAATATAAATAATTTTTGTTTTAAATATGCAATCCATTTTATCATTTCCAATTACACATTTGTAAACATTTTATTTAATAGTAATCCTATAGACATCATGGGAAATTTGGTTTTCAAAGAGAAAATGTGCAAATGTATATAATTTTTTTATATCAAAATTCAATATGATATGGATTAAAATGAAATAATATCTACGAATTTATTAATATGTGATAGAAATTTACATTTAATTCAATATTAAATTGATATGTATGTTTTTAAATACATTAAATGAAATTATACTCCTAATAACAAAAAATATTTTTCACTAATAATGAAATAAATTATAATATCATTAAATTATCAATAATTAACCAAAATATAATTGTAAATTTACTATGGAATTTTTTTTAAATACATCTTATAAATGTTTCATTTATTAATTTTAAACTAACATTACAAAAGGTCAAAAAATTCATTTTATAAGTGCATTTCTTAGTGTAAAATGAAATATATTTATACTCACACCTACAGAAGTCATAAATCCTTATGATCAAAATTTTATTCATTATATAATATTTTAAATAAATTTTAGTCTTTAATGAATTTTCATTATTACTTTATTTTGGTAAAGAGAATTTTTGTGCATAATTTTTTTGTTTCAGGGAAATATTTTTTTACATTCAAATAGTTTTTATGTTCTATTCTAATTAATTGGTAACCATATAATTATATTTTTATATAAATTTAAAACATATTTTATAACAATTTAGTTAATCCAATCCATATGATATATTGCAATATATAGGTTATAACTATAAATCAAAAAAATAGTTGTTTTATGGTAGTTCAAAATTTGGTTAAACATTATATTACTTGTGAAAAATGAAAACCCATGGGAATAATGTAACATGGATTAATTTAATGTTTCCTGTAATTGAAGATATCAATGAAACATACTTAATTTGAAAATAAATATTTCTCAATATATCAAGGTGTTTTAAAATTTTATAGAATGTTGGGTGTTTTCACTGACAAGGTAGAAAAATTTATTCATGGGAAAGATATGAAATTTATATGTGTTATGTGGTAATACGGAAATGTACAAGATAAATAATATAAAATAGATGATGCCTTGAAATATTAAAAGAAATTTGTATTCTATAGTAATTCTCTATGGTAATACCTATGAATGATAATCCCTATTGTGGGGAGTTTGTAACATTTCAATATTTAATAGATATTTTTAAATTTACTATTAATATTTTTATCATATTTTTATTATATTTTAATTCAATTCTAGGAATAGGGAATAAGTGAATGAAATTTGGGAGGAGGGTATGTGATGGTTTTTAAGAACTAATAATCATAAAAATTATTATCATGTACCCAATGATAGAATTCAATTTTTTGAAAAAAGGGTATTTATAGTAGAATTATTGGAACAAACCATCTAGTTACCAATGGTTGTAGACCTAGAACACAGATATGTGGTAGTCAGATTTTATATAGGAGCATAAATAAATATATTTATACTATTATAATTATACTATAAATATATTTGGTCATTTTATAAGGTGTATCACATGTAAATTACCCACCACACTTATCTCTCTCCACATCCCTTACATACATGTATGGATTTCAATATAATTTTATGAAACATCAAAAATCCGTTGGTGGTATTGTTTTTTTCAATTAACTCTCTAAACATAAACTATTATTTTATCAGAATGAAAGTTGGATTAGTTATTTTAGCATTATAATTATTTTATATTACTTCAAATTTCTAATGTATTTGAATTATTATTTTTAGAAATGATCAAAACATACTGTTTATTATAATTCTATACATAATGTGAAGTATTTACCGACTTATATATTTTAGTGTTTATTGATATTTTTTTCATAAATTATAAAATGTATTTATTATAAATTAATTTCCATCCATGGGTTTTCTAAATTATATTTAATTAATGGAAATAATTTGTATACATTTTTTAAATCTTTTGAATATTATAAAATGCTGTATAAAACATTAATATTATGAAATTTATTTTTTAATGATTCAATATAGATTAGTATTATTATTAAATAGTTTTCCAATTTGTTATTTGGAATTATGTTAAATAAAACAATTAAAATTTAATAAATTAAATTCAAGTTTTTATGAATTATTAATCGTGTAATGTGTTATCTTCTAAATTTTATATTCATAATATTATTATATGGATTATTATGTATCAATATAAAGAATTATATGTCCATATAAGTGTTATTATTTAGTTTTTTGTACAACTATACATCTATTTCAGTGAGAAAATACCAATTAAAGTGGGGAAAGAAATAACTAATAAACATAATGAGTAAAATATTTCATATAATAATAATTTTTTAAACATAATCTATGTTAATATCAAATTATAGTTATAAAAATTCTATTTATTTTGATTTAATATAATTATAGAAAGGGTAATGGTTTCTTAAATTGTGAAATAATTTAGTAATGTTTTAGGTAGATTTAAATGATGCAGTTTATTTCATTTTTATTGTTGGAATAAATGATATGTTGAATAAAAAATATGTATAAAAATAAATGGTATCTGGAATGAATTCTAGAGAAAATAGATAACCTACAGACCTCCTGGATTTTGTTTCTCACATCAAACAAAGCGAGTAGTTGCACTAGATATTCCATGAAGCGATAGAATTAGTGATCACCTATATTTGGATGGTCAGGATTAATGCAATCTTCAAGGGTCAAACCCTAGAAACTCACAGAAGAATTTTTGACTTGTATAGAGAGGTTCATGCTTAAACTAAAGTTAAAATGAGGGCCATGGACAACACTATAAGTGATATGAATATAATTCAGATGTTTGGAGTGGATGTTAGATCCAATAAGTCCATGGTTCCAATATCTATTAGATAGACCCCATAGATTGTCTCTGGGGTTAAGCTCAACATTTATGGAGTGGAGAAGGGCATTCTCGAATGACATATTATGGAGTTATCTTATGACCCATCCATTTATTTTTCAAAAGGATATTTATAACACTACATTAGTGTTAGTAATCAGTATAATACCAATTGTGGGAAATGATAATTTCCATCAATCATGTTTTATAAAATCAATTTACCATACTATGGGTTAAATCAGACTACAAAATTGTAGTCTTGTCTCTAATGATCATTACTCGAAATATATTATTGGAAATTATTCCACAATGGATTGATTGAAAAACTCATGCCACAATTCTAAATCTATGTATTTCACATGCATATAGAGTGGAAAATAAGGTTTCATATTCCCATTCTAAGAAAGAAATAATGAAAAAAATTACAATTCTATTGTTCAAATCCCCTATCATCTACAAATTACTAATTGGATATGAGTTTTATAGAGTGGTTCACTGATTCTTGCTCAAATTTACCCAAGAGATGAAGGTTGAACGGCTATTTTAGTCTAGCTTGGGTTGTCGAATCCACAGAGACCTAAGAAGTAATCTATAGACACACACATTCTATGGGCTGTTTTCGGCTATGAAGTGGCCAACATGGATTTATTTTGGATGAGTATAGAGGATATATAATAGATTTAAGTTAATCCAATTTAAAAGAATGAGTTTATCCTAGGTTATAGCTCGGGGTGGATTGGATGTATTTCCTTTTCAAATATTTAATTTCATATATTTGAGATGGGTTCATTTAAGAAGATGAAACAACATCATCATTTACTGGTTCAATGCCTACCCCATTTAATACTAATCACCTATACACATGAAGGATTAATGTTCTGAACACTTAAAGGTAAATGTTCGTATTAGCACGTGAAGTGTGTGGCCATAAATTCAACAAGGACGATGGAGATTGAAAATCATTAAAAAAAATCTCAATTTAAGAAGTGATTATACATTAATAGGGTGATAAATAACATCCAATACAGCCCCTTTATACTCCCTTGGATCAACCCATAAGTGGGTTATCCCTCCATTGATTCTATGTTTTCATTGGAAGCGGAAATTAGACTCATGAGGGAGGACATGGAGAATCAAAGAAAACAACAAAAATAAAATGATCACTCCATCGTTGTGTGAATAATTCCACAAGATTTGGTGTGAATAAATTTAAAGTGAGATGTCGAACAACTAAGAGAGATATAGGAAACGGTATCAAAGTGAGATTTAGAACAATAGAATAAGAGGAGAAGAAGAACATTTATTAAGAAAGTATAGTGAATTGATCAAATTACAAGTGAAAGACAAATTTGAGACAACAAAATCGCAGCATAACAATACAATTGAACCAAGAACGAATGATCCTTCAATCCTCCTACACCACTACCTTAAATAGGAATTTCTGAGCCCTTGGGTCAAGCCACCAACAACCCATGACTTCTCATTTAATTGTGGTAGGCCACAGGTGGGTGGAAAGTAAGGGAGAGTTGATTTTTCCACCCTTGACCGGAGGTGGCTGCCAGCTTCCCTTCACCGAATAGACGCGTTTGGAATATCTTCGAGATGGCCGAATCAGAGTGAGCCATAGAAGAAGGAAATGGAGCTCCAGATGTCTTCTAACCTCCTGTAACATATGGGCTCATTTGGAGTGTCGGATTCCATGATATGATCGAATTAGTGGGATTTTATTCTGGGCTGTAGAATCTGGCCCAGAATTGTATCTCTAAATTGGGTCGCCTTAATGACCACCATATATGCCGAATTAGAATTATATCCTACTTGGTGATTTGTTCCTAAATGTTTCTTCTACCATCCCACAATATTTGGGATTCCTTGGGCTTGTATGTTGGGCCCCACAGTCTCATAAGGGTGCTGGTGTCCAATCTGCCATCTCTAGAATTGCTTCCATTCATCTCCAAATATAGCCATCATCGTTTATGAATAATCCATTGATCCCGGAATAAAAAATGTTCAAATTTAAGTGTAGATATTGCTCCCAAATTTTCAAATTAAAATATTGATAATGAAAATCCTTATAATAAGATGACTCATTGGGCCAAAATTGGTGTATATTAGGCATGAAGTGCACAAATGATAAGAATGGATGTTGATAATGATAATGCACTAACTAAGGACCATAAGATCAAAAATGAACATTTAATAGCATTAAAATGTAAATAAAATATATGTTTTTATTGGATAATTACCCCCCCCCCCCACCAACTTGACATTTTCTACTCCCGAGCAAATAATTCAATGATTTTATTTGAATTCCTTTCTTCAAACACATTATAAAAAACAGTGATCACAATGTAAACTGTAGACAAATATATTTTTATAACCTAACATGATAGTTTAAAACAAGATTAATTTAAAAGGAGATTCCAATCCCAATCGGATTCTTTTGATAAAATCCCTCATCATACTTCATCCAACTCAATTAAGTCTAATGATGTGTTGTTAATCACAATAGATATGGGGGTTAATTTTCATTCAAGGGGGAAATCATTGAAGTGCTAGGTGGAATCACATTTAATCCTAATATGAGTATTATTCATTCTTTGTTTTTGGATTTTTTTTTAATATTTCTATAGTAATTGAGATTGCAGTTAATCAAATTAACCCATGTAGCAAGACTTTGCCGATAACTCCCAGACTCAAAGGCCTTAGGGAACCAAGTAAGGCCCACATACTTGGGCATCTTCTCGAGTTAACATAATCAAAAACAAAGACTTATTACCATAAATAGAGATATATTTAAAAAATCTGGGCAAGACAACTCTGTAGTCATGATCCCCAAGTGCTGAATGCCTCGCATTTTATCAATACATTCCTCTACATGAAAATATTTTTTTTGAATACTCATATTATTCATAAAAATAAAACCAGAATATTCTATTTATAATGGGAACCCAAAAATTCAAATTAGTACCCCACAGTCTAGAGGACGTGCATTGTGGCATTTTGATTTAATGGATGAAAATAAAAATGATGAAAATTTTCATTGGACTACCAAACATCAAAAATAACTACTTTTAAACTTAATAATGAATTACATTAAGAGTCAATTAAATAAAAGTTATTTCCTATGTAGTTTTAATGTGAGAAAAGATGTTATTATATGAATGGGAAAGGAATTTTACTTCTTTTATTATCATTGTTTTTTTTAAACAAACATTTTGTTTCCACACCCCCAACATGGAATGAAACATTCCCTAGTTTCGTAAAAATAAAATTTAGAATGAGGTGGAGGAATAAAAGAGGAGTTCAATAAGGAAATTGAAATAGTATAAATACACTTAGATGGGTATAAGGGTGTAAATAATTACTATATATTATTATTTTAATGTGATTTTTATTTTGAAATAGTATAAATACACTTAAATATAATTCCATGATCATGGGAACGATATCATCGCTTGTGCGTACGTATGGCATACTGTCTCCACGAAGTGATGTGACTCGTTCTACATGATCTTCATTGAATAATGAATATATAAATGAATTTAATGAATAAATATGATATATTTTACACTAATACAATTTTTTAAATTAGGTATCTAAAACCTAAAAATAATAATAAGAATTTATTCGACAAGAC
The DNA here is from genome assembly GCA_963277665.1 of Viscum album. NCBI lineage: Eukaryota > Viridiplantae > Streptophyta > Magnoliopsida > Santalales > Viscaceae > Viscum > Viscum album. The sequence continues at coordinate 2,100,613,583 of OY728128.1, read as the reverse complement.
ATGCATAAGAACATAAAGCAATGAACACCCGAATAATAAGTAGCAATCAAATATTACTAATATAAAGATTAGAATATGACCATATATGATATCATAACAATTAATTTGACTCTGTAATAAGTAAATGTCATTATTTAAATCATTATACAGGATGTTCAGATACATACAAAGCATATCAGACCTAAGGTAAGAGAAAATCTCAAAATCTCATTTTAATCCGAGATTGTTTATACTTTGGTATTTACTGGTGAGTATTTATCATCCACGTCCATGTTTCATAAATATTAAATATTATTTCTATTCTCTTAAAATTGTTTAAATCCAATATTAATCATTGGTGATTTTTAGTAAAAGATATGAAAGGAATCTTTTATCATTTTTCATAAGAGGTACTTTTTGACTTTTTCGGCCAAAGTATGAGAGGAATGTTTTTTTAACTTATACAGCATGATTGTATTTTATGATTTCATTGAAAATTATTACCATGAAGCATCCTTTACATGTTTTAAAGTTTATTTTTAATCAAATTCTTTTAGTTTAAAATTCTATGACATGTTAAGAAAGGAAAAATGTTTATGATATAGAAAGTATATTTTCGTCAAGAATGGATTTCAAGCATTTCATCAAAATTATTTTCCATCTATGATAATATTGGGTTCTATTTCTATCCCTCTTTTTACATTGATTTTATTTTGTTATGATTGAATTATTTTTATGATGTCCTTTTATCTTACATGGATTAAATTATGATGGCATGATGTTTAAGAATCCCGTTTTTAATACATGGGTTATGATATGATATATGATTTATGATCATGTAGAACACATAAAAATGGTATAATTATGAGATGGGTGGACCTATATCCCCCTACAATGCATTGGGTAAAGATTTATATCTCATGAGATAGACATGGTAGCAATGGAAGGTTAATATGGTTCAGTGAAACAGGACTGAAACGAGGAGAGAACTCAGTTTAGAAATGGGCTTTGCCCGCTAAGATAGTCTTGGAAATGAGTCTTGACTACTAAGAAATGATTCTCTATGATTATGTGTGTATTCCACATAGTTTCATGTTTTATTTTTTTATTATGTGGATTACCATTCACTATTATGATTGATCCCATGTCATGATATTATGATCTATTTTGCAGGATAAGATTTTTAAAATGTTATATTATTATGAATATGATATGATTTATATTTCATTTGATTACCCTTACTGAGAATTTGAGCTCACCATGTTATAGGTTTTCTTTTCCCTAGGTCAGGAAGAATGGTATTAAGTAAGATATGCTAAATATAATGAAATAAATGGGAGACAAATAGCTGCTTTATGAACTAGTTGGTTATGTTTCCTAGTTTCCAAGGACACTATACTATTACAGTACATTGGTGTTTGTTTTTGTTATGTATTAGATATTCGGAAAAAGTAATGTAATGTCTATGTACATTTGGTTTGAGGTCTCTACAGTTCGTACTAGAGTATAGGATTTGTTAACGATTGGAAACTTGGATGCAAAAACTTTAGTGAGATCTCTAGAGATATTTCTATGGTCTGTCTAGGGATGTCCCTACAGTTAAGTATAAGTATAGGTTATATTCCTAGAATTACGGTAACGATCTTAGAATTAACCATAAGATGTTATATATTGAAGGTACTCCCCCTTTATTATATTGTTTTCCCTTGTATGATTTTTGCCTCTCACACTATTCTTTTTGGGTTTTAGACGGTGGCTAGAACCCAAAAGAACTGTGTTGACCAATGTAATGGACAATTCAATGATTGAACTCACGAACAAACCAATGTTATTGGATATGGAGTGAAAAATCTTATTGCTATACTTACACAAGGTATGAATCATTCTGTACATCCAAATGAGTAGATAAGGGAACAATATTCTATTGATTCCTTCAAGAGGAAACGTCATCCTTCTTTCAGTGGGTCTTCTGATCCCCAAGTTGCTGAACAATGGATCAGTACCATTGAAAGATATTTTCTATACATCACTGTTCAGAACATGTAAAATTTATTCTATCTATTTAAAGTTTAGATGATGAAGCAGATCAATGGAGGAATCTAATTAAGAATATGTGGCCCCGCGATGAAATTGAATCCAAGGAATGGGATGAGTTCAAAAACATAATTTTCAATAAATACTTCCCTAGTATTATTTGAACAAATATGGAAGATGATTTATTTGAGCAGAAGAAAAAGGATGATGAATCTGTTGGTATATACAAATAAAATTTTACAAGGCTTGTAAGGTATGCATCTGGCTTTATCATCCAACCTGAAAGTAAAGTTGACCGATTCATCAGTGGATTAAAACCAAGTCTTCGATGGGTATTAGCTATGAGAGAATTCAGTATCTATGAAGAAATTTTGTGTTGTACTATCATGGTAGAACTGGAATTTTGTGTTACATATCCATCTCATGGTTTTGACAAGAGACAAAATATGGAGTTCAAGGATAAATCATAGAACAATGGTGAAAAGAATATGAATGTTTCTTTACGCACAATGTTTGGAAAGAAGCATGGTGGAGATTGTCTTAAAGGGACTAGAAAATGTTTTATGTGTAGAAAATAAGGTCATCGAGTAGCTGAGTGTTGATGTAATGGAATAAGGGTTTCTAATTATGTGAATAAAGAAAAGACTATAGAGAAAGAACAACCAACACTTCAATTCTACATGTGCAATGAAATGGGGAATTATTCTAATCAATTCCCTAATCCAAGGGTTAATGATGATCAACATGAGAAACCTATTAAGGAAAATGGTAAAGGGATGTCACATGCGATCAATATTTCTGATGTTGAGAATAAAAATGATGTTGTGTAATGATTAAGTGTTTATGTAGTGGGATTTCAAAATAGTATCATGGAATCTCATTTATGGTATCATGGAATTTTGGAATATCTATGTATTGGTTTTCGATAATTATATGGTACCGGTACAAATTAAAGGTGATTGAAATATTTTTGGAAGGAAGATGATATGTGCATAATGAAGGGATAAAGAAAAAATGAAATGATCTTATGACTGATATAAGGACAATGTTATATCATTGTTTGATTATACAGAAATCATGGTATTTTGGTATGTCGAAAGTGTAAAACTTTGACAGCATTCATGTTTTCACTAAGGATCAATCTATATTTATTTTTCAACAAAATACATAACTAAGGTATTCAAATGTTTGTAATGTCACCATCAAGATATATTGAATGATATATGGGGGATAAATGATGGAATTCACATGCTTTGTAGATGAAATTTCTAGTAATTGTTTTTTTTATACTATGATCTTGGACACAAGTATTTTAGAAAATCCTAAAGATTGGAATGGATTATGTTGGACAGAAGTTAGTATTGTTTAAGGATAGAACTTTTTTCGATATTATTTATTGGATGTTATAATAATGTATTTTTAGAAAAAGGACAACCTGCAGAACGGGTGAAAACCAGTTGTGTCGGACAGGGCTGTGGGAATCGAACCCACAACTGAAGTGTGACAGTACATTATTGCCTACCACCAGCCTACAAGAATTACCTGGTTAGTAGAAACTAGTTTTATTATATTAAGTGGTATGATAGATGAATTATAAGTTCATTTTTGGAACCATATACGATTAACCTCACGATAGATGGACTTATGTATATTTGATAACTTTTCTTAACCTTTTGTTTGAGACAGATGGAATGACCCATCATTCTATCACATGATCTGCTAACAATTCATGAATGAAAAATTAAACTTCATTTCAATAAGTGATTAAGGTAAAATTGTTCAAGGCACGAACAATGGTGAGATTATACCGAAACAATGAAAGTATTTCTTTTAATTCAAACTCTTAAACATTAGGGAAATGATCTTGAAAACCAAAAATGTTGTCGTAGGGCCCTTATATCCAATGAATCAGATGGGAACTTATATCATGAAAAATTTATGGCTTTGTGAGTTTTGGAATTTTCATAGCCATTTTCTCTACCACTCACCATCATAACATTACCGTTATGTTTCATTCCATATCCATATTTTCACCTATGTTCTCCTACGTGGAAACCCATTTATGAGTTAATATGGGTAACTGATATGTTTCAATCTTCATTTATTAAAAAAAATTTAGAATTTTTTTTACGATGGGGATTTCTATGAAAGAAACATTGAAGTAGTAAACCATTTATAACCCAGATGAATTTCGATGGAGAAATTAATTTTTTGGGGGTAGAATGTAACACCCCAAGATTTTATGAGATATATTATTATTAATTTCATTGATTTAATCTATTATAAACTACACAAATATTAGCTTGTACTATACGCAACACTGTATTAGATTGCAGAATACTCAACACTATTCTTCGCTCATGTGACACACAATTTGAAGTTCATTTTGTGGAAATTATTTTACGCAACATTAAGTATAGATTTTGATTAATGTATAAATGAAATAAGATTTTATTATGTTATACAAAACACCATACAGATCTTTCACTACACGCATCCCTAACTTGGCTTACATTACACACAATCAAGTCCTTCTTCGATAGCATGTGTAGTACACAGTACCAAGTTTCACTAGATGAGATATTATTATAATATTATTATGAACTAGCTGTTATATACAGTAATACCCACTTTTTTAAATATTATAAATTATATTTTTAAAAATGGACTTCATTTTTGTATTTGGAATATCGAAATTATCCTAGGGTAAATTTTTGTATTTTTCGGAAAACATTCAATTTTTGAGGAATTGTTAAAACACTGGGTTACTATTTAAAAACCTCATTTTTTAAATAATTAATTATTTTTTTAAATTTATTTTAGGTCCAAATAGATACATAATTCCTATATAAGTTCAATTTAATTCATTGGAGTCATTTTATAATAATTTTAGATATATAAAATTTTTATTGAACTTTTCACCATCATTTACCCACCTTTTAGTGGAATTTGAAAATTTACATAAAACATAATATTACCGCTTATGTTAGTAGATTTTATAAAATCCAAGATACATGGTTCAAATCAAGGATTAAAATGTGGTTTAATAAGATAAAAATACATTTTGATGAATAGTAATTTTTTACTTTTATTTACCACGGTTAAAAGTAAATACGGTAATTAAGGGTAAAAATGATATTATTATTACCCTAACACGTGCCTTTATTCTATTGAATAAGTGTAATTCGACCAAAAAAAACATTAGGAATAAAATATTACCCTTTATATCCACTTGGATTAGATTAGAACATTTATTATTATTTTATTTAAAGAAGAGTTAAAATAGTTAAAATCAATGTTTAATAAATGAAACATTTTTAATATTGGGATATACATAAGATAAATTAGACTATAAATATTAATAATAAATATAATGAGATATCCTACATAATAGTAATATATTTGTAATTTTAAAACATTAAATAATTTAATTTATTTATAACACAATTATGATGCAGTAATTACCTTATTAATGAAATATTAACATTATTGATGATATGATTACAAAAATAAATGTAGTTTGAGAAATTTTATAATATTCCACTAATTGTTTTGGATTAATATGACATGTTAGTATTGATTCAATTTACTTTTTTCGAACTAATCATGTTGTTATGATTTTCACAAAAATCAATTACCAACTAGTGTCAAAATTGACATAAAGTAGTTCTTAAAACAAATATTATATTATTAATTGTTATTTTATTTCAAAATATCTATGGTTCATTCAAATGACTTATATAAGGATATATATATATTAATAATGAACGAATTGGGGTTCTTTTTTATTTTTTTAGTAATTCTATTAACCATATAGTGTAAGAAAACAAGAAGACACAGTAAAAGTTAAATTATTTAACTTAGAGCTAAATCTAAATGATATGGTTAAAATAGTAACCTAAACTTGTATGAAACCTATTGGTTGAGATTATTTCTAACCATCCACAATTTATCATCGAAATAAATCAATTTGGTGCTATTATAAACATAATATGACTTTATTATAAAATAATATTCTATGTTTTTCCAAAGGTTCCCCTCTCCACCCTTATAAAAAGGGCACCCCTTCCCTCTTCTCTTCAAACCCTTTTGAGGCTTGAATCTTAGACAAAACCTACCCATTTCAATTATCATCTTCCCTAGAAACATTATAGTGGTTCTAGTATCCTCAAAAAGCCATCCCTAGTTCCATAAGAGGAGGATAAGAAGAGGTGCGTCAATGAAGAGGTAATACCCTTTACCGATTAATTCCAATTTATTTCTTCATACACTTATTCTTATTTATTTGATTCATCATAAATTAATAACATAAGTATCAATAATATACTTATATGTTATTATAAATATTAAACAACCCTATTTCACATTCTATCCATCCAACGGAAAACGAAATCACCGCACATGCGTACGTATGGAATACCGTCTCCACGTCGTTGTGTAATCTGTTTTCCACCACCGTATTACTTGGATGGGTATAATGGTGTAAATAATCACAATATATGATTATTATAAAATTATATTTATTCTGAAATAGTATATATACACTTAAATAAAATTCCACGATCATGGGAACGAAATAATCGCTTGTGCGTATGTACGGCCTACCGTCTCCACGATGTGATGCGACTCGTTCTACATGATCTTCATTGAATAATGAATATATAAATGAATTTAATGAATAAATATTATATCTTTTACCCTAATAACATTCTGGAAATGGGGTATCTATAACCTATAATGAATAATAATAATTTATTCGACAAGACATGCATAAGAATATAAAGCAATGAACACCCGAATAATAAGTACCAATCAAAAATTACTAATAAGAAGATAAGAATATGACCATGTATGATATCATAAAAATTAATATGATTCTGTAATAAATCAATTACTTTATTTGAATCATTATTCCAGAGGTTCGGATACATACGATGCATATCAGACCTAAGGTAAGGGAAAATCTCACAATCTAATTTTTATCCGAGATTGTTTATACTATGGTATTTACATTGGTGTATTTATCATCCAAATCCATGTTTCCTCAATATGTAATATTATTTCTATCCTCCTACAATTTTTTTAAATAAAATATTTCTCGTTTTGAGTTTTAGTAAAAGATAATAAAGGAATATTTTGTTGTTTTTCGTAAGTGGTACTTTTTGACATTTTCGACCAAAGTACGAGAAGAATATTTTTTTAACTTATATGGCATGAATGGATTTTATGATTTTATTGACAGTAATTTCCATGAAGCTTCCTTGACATGTTTTCAGGGTTATTTTTAATCATCTTCTATTAGTTTAAATTAGTATGACATGTTAAGAAAGGAAAAATGTTTTTGAAATATAAAGGATATTTTCCTCAAGAATGGAGTTCAACCATTTTATCAAATCTACTATAATATATGGGTCTGTTTCTATCCGTATTTTTGCATTTATTTGATTATGTTATGATGGAATTATTTTTATGATTTCCTTTTATCTTATATGGATTATGTTATGATGGCTTGATGTTTAAGAATCCCATTTTTATTACATGGGTTATGCTGTGATGTATGATTTATGATCTTGTGGCACACATAAGAATGGTATCATTATGAGATGAGTGGGACCTATCTCTACGTCCAATGCATTGGGTAATGAATTATATCTCAAGAGATATACATGGCTGGAATGGCATGTTAATCCGGTTCAGTGAAATTGGACTGAAATGAGGTGTGAACTCGGTACAAAATAGGAGTTTGTCTGCTAAGATAGTCTTGGAAATGAGCCTTGACAACTAAGATATGATTCTCTATGACTGTGTGTGTGTGACACAAGGTTTCATGTTTTATGTTTTGATTATGTGGATTACCTTTAACTATTATAATTGATCCCATGTCATGATATTATGATCTCTTTTGCAGGATAATATTTTCAAAATGTTATATTCTTATGAATATGCTATGATTGATATTTATTTTGTTTACCCTTACTGAGCATTTGAGCACACCCTGTTGTATGTTTTCTTTTCCCCAGGTCAGCAATAAGGTTATTAAGTAATATATTCTAAATGGTACTCTAAATATGATGAAATAAATGCGAGACAATGTAGCTACTTTATGAACCAATTGTTTTTGTTTCCCAGTTTCTAAAGACCCTATACCTATACAGTCCATTCATGGTTTTTTTGTATATTATAATAAGTATGGTTCAATTTTAAAGTAATAATAATGTAACTAAAGTATGGGTAGTTATAGTATCTGATGGAAAAAACCATCTAGTTCGCAACCTAGTTCATTCTAGGGAACACATACGACCGTGAATCTTCTCTGATCCCCTGAGCGAGTGTCTGTTTTCCGAATCGATCATCATCGATTGCATTGGGATCTCCTTGGTAAGATCTTACTTATACTTGAGATTCTTTTCCTGATTCCCCCACAATCATATGTTATCCTCCATTAAATTTTTTAGTAATTTATGTAGATCTACCATGTTCATGGGTGATTCAAGGCTTGAGGTTCATGTATAGCGATCTCTCAACACAAAGGATAGTGGTTTGTGCCTTTATTTTGAATGACTTTGAGTTATATGTGCAATAGTTTCAATACCCATGAATGAAATGTTGCGTGTTTACTGTTTTAGCCCTATTGTTTTCTTTCTATTCTTGTATGCTTGAGTAGAGGTTAGTTGACTATGAAAAGGGTCAATTTTTATGCTTTATAAGTTTTCTCCCATGCATGTTTTATTATGACATTTCTGTTATGCTTAGTATGTTAGGATTCCATGTTTTCCCATTCCTAGTTGAAATATGGTGTGATTGTTCTGAAATGATGTTATGTTATAGACTATTTATCCATTTAGTTATTGAGGTTTAATTTGGATGATATACGTATATATATTTCTTTCACTTACATAGAGCCATGGAAACCTGGTGTAGTAGACCACAAGAAGAATGGATGAAAGGGATTTTCTAAAGTGTCTACTTCACTATTATGATGTGAGACCATACGAGGAATTGATGTATGTGCTTCCTCATAGGGTTTGTAATTCATCAATGTTTGACACATAGGGAATGAGATGTATGTTCTTCCCTAGAGAACCATTAGTTACCGATATAAGACTATATTAGGAATTGATGGTGAGTGCTTTCACATAGAGTCTATGCTTAAGCTAAACCCGAGGGGTTAGACTCCGAGTACTTCCCAGAGGGTTTCATGTGTTACTATGTAGGACTGAAGGGGATAGGTAATGAGTACTTCCCGGAGGGTTACATTTTTTTATTTTTCTACTTGCATGGGTTTCTAGGTACGACCAGAGGGGATAGGCTTGGATCACTTCCCATAGGGTTACCAATTTGTGATTTCTTGCTTTGACTAGCTGTTTTTTGATATATGAAACTGAATGCATTGAAATGTGGAATTTCTTACTATTGAGTACATTTGTGTTTATTGCTGTTTATTTCTTATTACCTTCCATATATTAACTGATTATTAGCCACAAATCTTGTGGTGACGGGCTAGTGGTATTTAGTCTCACACCTAGTTTGGTCCATGATTTTTTTCAACAAAAGATTAAATTGCTACAGGTATAGATATGGTCGAGCTCCCATATACTTCAGGTACATGATTTTTTGTGGATCTAGAGAGCATGGGACCACGCTTTGTCTTGCGATGCTATGGATCTTTATACTATTTTCCTTTTGTACATGGTTTTGTACTATTTTATTCTAGCATTATGATTTTTTTGTCTTCGTTCCTTAACATATGTATCATGCATCAGTCATATATATATGTGTGCTCCAATTAATTATTTCTATTCTTCTATTCTTTAATTTTTTATAGATTATTTGTAGTTACACTAATACCATGTGTTTTACTTCCGCTATGATACTCTTTCAATGAGGGCATAGTTTCCCCACTATCACACCCTAGGACCTCACTTCTATTCTGAAGACTCTGGAATTTGGGGAAATGCGTTTGAGGCAATGTGACCAACTGGGTACAGGGTACCTCTAAGTGGCTTCTAGAACATGGACGTTACAGATGCAATCATTGAGTAAAATACTCTATTATCAAAAATATTTTACAATTTATTATTGGATAACTTATATTACAAACATTTTTGTTAGTGATATGGTGTTCCATTTATATTCTTAAAAATACTAATCAAACAATTTTCTAAATTTATTATTATAAAAAATTACTCTATCACTAATTATAAATCAATATCAATAAGATATATATTTATTTACTAATTTATTAAAATATGTTTACATACTATATAAAAATTATCATATCTCAATCCAATTTGATACTTAGTTAACATCAATAGGAATATTATCATTTCCAAGTGTCCATTTGAATGGATCCCGGATATTAAACCCCGAAATATAAAAAATAAATTCCTCAAGGAATATATATTGTGTTAGTTCATATATTAATTTTTTATTACATATTATTTTGTATCAAATAGATTTCATTAAATATTAAATATTTGGAAATCCATGATTTTCATTTAAAAAAATAATTTATTATAAGATGAATATTAAATAACTGTAATTATGATAAACAAAAAAACAATAAAAGTTTAGTCTCGTTAGAAAAATGGATATTTGAACATTAGATACATATATAATATATATCATATATCATAATGATCATTAAAACTAATACCCATTTCCTACATAACATACTTAAAACCATTATACATATCTGGGGGATGATGAAATGTTTTAAAAGTTGGGATAACATTCTCAGTAAAGAAAAAAAAGTGATATATCCATTAGTGTTCATTTTCAATAATAATAAGGTCATATTGTAATAATAACATGTGCATAATATTTTAAAATAATTCCCAAAAAATTCATATATCCTAATAAAGTATCCTTGTATACATAATAGTTTTTCATATGAGATGAATCATATTGGAATTAATGATGAATAATACATTGGAATATGAAACTATCAAGAATAAAGGGAATAAAATTTTATATAATTATAATTATAAAAATCGTATTTATATTATACCCACCAGTACATTGATTACATGATAGGCTTGGTATAGAAACTAGTCTTCCTACTTTCAGATAATGAAAATATCCTTTGATCCTAAATTTGGTCTAATGGTAAATTATTATGTACCTTATGATATCATAAAACAAGAATCATTAACAATTGATATTGAGAGATATATTTGACACACCATTATCATAATTATAATCGATGAATATTTATTCCCCATTACAAAGGAATCCTCTATCAATTCATCATATCCTTACCAGTATAAAATAAATAGATATCTTCAATATTACACATATTTAAATATAAAAAATCTTAAAAAATAATAGGGATTTTATTATAGGACCATATTCATATATAATGATATCTAGTATCAAACGATGTTATCATGTGTGAATTTTTTTTTGTTATAGTATAAGTATAATTGTTATTGGGGATAATACACACCACATTTTGAGATAATATATGTTAAATATATAAAATATCCTAAATTCTAAGGAAGATATTTCATTTTAATATATCCTTGAAAACATGTATATGAATCCATGAAGCCTTTAGTAGTTTTTATGGAGAGAATATTCATTCTTACTGCATAAGTTAAATAACACTTTCTATTCTAACATTTGAAATAAATATGTCATTTTGAAAATGAGAGGATATTGTTTCTTGAAAAGTTTAATAGAAATACAAACATGTTTAAAAAATTATTTTAAAAATAATTGTGTAAATAAAAATAGATTCTTAAAAAAATAATATGAAAATATGTGCTTGGAATAAATGATTCTAAACTGAATAGAAAAAATAATGGTTTTCCATAGGGAATTGTTTAAAAATATTGAGTATATATAGTGTTGATAACCAGAGGAATTATATTTATTTATATATATAACATGAGAGGAATAAAATAAATATATTTTTATATATATCACTTAATTTCATAATATGAAGAATCATGTATAAAAAATAATTGTTAAATGTTATATTATAATATAAAAACTAGAACGCATGTTCCACATGCTTTATAAGCACTCAGACCTCCTAAATAATAACTTTTATTCTATTTTGTTTATATAATAACATATTTATAATATTAATATAATATATTTTATTCATAAAATATCTTATAACCAATTTATTAATAATTCATTTTTATTCTATGTGATAACATTTTCATTGTTCATGTATCGTTTGATACTTTTGTTGTTGTACTTATATCCTAATAATAGTTAAATCATATCTAAATGGTTAATAATGATATAAATATCACATATATTTATTATATACATATTTATAGCTATAAATAAATGGAATATATTAAAAAATTAAGTACATCATTCATGAGTAATCTAGTCGGTACACACACATAAATGATACTTTCATTTCTAGGGAAGAGAAATAAATAATTAAAAAAGTTAAATTAATAAAAATCAATAAATATATATCAAAAATATTATATATTTATTTAATAAACTGTAATATCAATTAATGTGAAAATATACTGAAAAAATAATAATATCACTACATGGACATGGTTTTCCACACGCAAGCATGAGTAATACATTCACAACCAATTTTATGGAAATGTGGTTAAAATATATTTTTTTAATAAAAATTAATATATCTATATATATTTATGATAAAATATTCATCATGTTATTTTTTATTCAAGAGTTTTATAGATTTCCATAGAAGAAATAAATTGTGAGTATATTGGTTACAAATTATACCTATACATTGAGTGACCACATTTCACTTACACATTAACATATTAGAATTTATACTTAAGAGGAAACCAGAGATTTTATGATTTATGGGAGGAAACTCTACTGTTTTTGGATAAGATATTAGAATCTATATAAAGAAAAATAATTAAAAAAAGGGGGGGATACAAGGTTCCCCTTAAAGGTGATTTATGGGACACAAATGGAATAACATAAAATATATAAAATGTATAAAATATATAATTATATTTTCATTTTCAAGTGAAACCATAATGGTATGGAATAAAATGTAATATAAAATACGTTTTCAATATCTTCATGTTATATAAATATTACATGTTTATGTGGATTTTGTTTTCTTATAATTATGTTTACAACTCCCTCCACCCTTGTAAACTCATTAAAAACATAACTATTGTATCATATTTTTATTTAATATTAAATATAAAACAGAATGTGGGATTATTACTAAAATTTAAAAATATTATTATAAATATGAAATACATTTTATCAAAATCAATTTATCTATGTAAAGAAATTTATTTTAAAATAATCATGAAATAATGAAATGAAACCTATTTTTTCTTTCGTTTTGAGAATAAAAATAATAATATGTTCATTCTATTCCTTATAATACCTATCAAATTAGTGTTACAATTTTTGATATAATATATAATCTTAAAATTAATTTAACTTTATTAATCAATTTTTATTATCATTATTTTCTATTATAAGAATAATATACGACCATTAAAATTGTTTTATAAAAAAATCTCACTTATTACAAATAAATTATTTTGTCTTCAGTAATGAAAATTAAATTAATATAAAATGGATCATTTTTAATTTATTCATGTAACATATAATAAATTCTTATTGAAATGGGATTTCAATAGTGATTACGATATATTTATTATATAAAAATAAATAACATGTTGAAAACAAAATTTATTCAAAAAAAATTCATTAAATGATACTTTATTTTATTTAAATAGAAACTTATAAACTTGTATTTTTCATCATAAATCAATATACGTGTATTTTAAAAAACTATAAATCCCATTTAAATATGTCATTCTAATGTATGGTTGTAAATGTATGTCATATCATTGATTATATAGACTTTATTATGCATGTATAGAATGATTTCGAATACATAACTATTACATAAAAGGAAATAAATATAAAATAAATACAGTGTAACCTTAAATTCCAAATAAAATTAATTTATACAAAGAAATTATGTCACATGGATATAATTATATGAATATATCATATATTCATCACATCAAGGGGTTCATGTGTAGCATTCCATAATTTATGATTCCTTTAGAAAACATTACCTAGGTGAGAGGTCTTATTTTTTATCACATTATATATATTATACAATATATCTATTGATTTAAATTTATTAGAATGATCATTAACTAGATTTCAAACCTTTATTATTTATATATAGAATTAAAATATACTATCTAATAAAATAGAGTTACAAGGAATATATCATGAACTAAAGAGAGGATTAATAGAAACTTCATTTGATAAGTAACCATCTCGTTCTTGTAAATTATAATGAAGGGATAACTGTAATTGTGTATGATTTTTCCATTCATTCTTAATATTATTAAATTATTACTTGTAATATTCAATATAAATACCTTTTCAACATCTTAAATTTGTTCACCTATCTAGTAATTTACTACATAACACTTCTTTTGACTCTAAAATGTTCTATTATAAAATTTAATGAAACTAATATCCTCTACCATTTATTTAGGTATCTCATGTTTTAGTAACAGTAATTCTCCATCTTCATCTGATGATGAAAGAGTTATTATCTTTTTCCCAATAAATAGTTACCAAGATCCATCAAAATGATCGAACATATGTGACTGTGATATGAAAATTAGAAAACATGATGGTGTTCATACAAAATTTTTTAAAATATATTAAATATTATATTAAAATATCACAAATTTTTAAATGGTTCTCTCAATCTATCATTCTCAATATGAATGAAAATTAGTACTATAATATAAAAATGTATCAAGGGAATTTTGAAATATTCATGTTAACATTGAGGTAAAAAATAGATCAAGATAAGAGAAAGTTGAATGTGGTACTCTATGAAACCACTCCACATCATTAATGTATATAGTTAAAATATGATCAGTTATGAAATATTTTATTACATCCATTATGTATAATAAATTAAAAAGGTGGTCTTCTACAACATAAATAACATTATGGCCATTAGATGTTTTCCGAAATCTCATAATGAAATATATGGCGATGTATTACCATATCGATTATGGTATTTGTAATGGTTGAAAAATAATCATAGTCATACTTGTATCACACATAAAATTATGTTATGCTATGAACTAGGAATCATAATCTAGAATACAACACTTCCTATAAACCAACAAAAATACTCTTCTGTTCAATATTAATCATCATGATTTAAGAATGATTAATTAATAATGACATCTATTATTAATGTAATATCTCATTATTCATGTTTGGTATTTATTACAAGTATATTTAGATACTATAACTATTAATTTAAACATTATTAAAGATTAATTCAATAACATTAATGACATTATTTTATAGTTTTACTTCTACCTTAAAATCCCCAATAATATTCATATTGATATACTGTTGATAACTCATTTTCAAAACATAAGATTTCCTAAATTCACTATTTAATTTTTCATTATTTTAAAATAATTAAATAAGGACACTTTCATGATCATATTAATACATTAGATAAAATTAAAATTTTCAAATCAATGCATTAGCCACTTTCTTCACTTTTCTATTGTGGAATGTGTTGAACAATTTTAATCCTTAATCACCTCAAAACATAACCATGGAACATATTAAAATATTTTTATATAAATATATATTTATAACCTTAAGTAAAAGAAGATAAATCAGCACCTTCTCTATATATATTATCAAATCATATCATAAATTTAAGGAAAAAACATACTCTGGTAGTAGGTTATGTAATTCTTCTTATGAACCATTAATTTATGAGAGGAATAAGATATCACCATATTATTGTTTATCAGAACACATCATATCCATTTCTTAATCACTATAAATCAAGAAACATTTCTACTTTAGGGTTGTGTGGGAATCGAAACTCTAACCAGTCATTCCTTCAGTTTCATGAAATTTTATTCACATTGATTAGTCCAATTAAAGTTCAATCTCTTTTATGTAAACATGTTGTCTAGATAAAAAATTTTGATAAATCATTGAAAAAAATTATTAACAACCAGCCAATCGAAAAATACAAGATATCACAGTATCTATGTCTTTTTGGGCCCAATGTTAATAAATTCCATCTTTTATTGGGCCACTCATGTACCTACAATTGGTATTGTATGACCCAAAAAATATTTTATATCCAACGTTCACACATGATAAATTATTTTCATTGTTTATCCTTTATTATAGTCTAGAGAAAAATACTCATGTTATTTAATAGTCATCATTTTGCCTATAAAATATAAGAATATTATCAATAAATATCGAATAAAACTAATCAAGGAAATTTATAAAGAATATAATAATTAAATCAATAATGATAAATGCAGATTCAGTAACACTAAATTTAATCTCTATAAATTTTGTGTACATATACCAGGTATTTAATGTTGTTTTAGTTATGATTATATTATTTCTTTTGTTGAACGTATTATAATTCATGTTCAATCATGAAAAACTATTTAGAACCTTATAATTTATTGATCACATCATCAACATTAGTATTATGAAACTTAATCCTGGTCATGGAGTTTTTATGTTACTAATAAAAAATGTCGAGTTGAGATCACTAATATTATATTTATCATACAGAATAGGTAAACACCATTCTTTCTCATCGGTGGGGTTCAAGGTGATTCCCATGATTTTGGCTAGCGAAAGCTGAAGTTTCTCAGGTGTAGGCACTCCATGTTTCTACAAGGTGGAATTCCTCAGGGCAGCCTCATGGTGGATATCTCGGGATGGGGACAAACATGTTAGGGAGAGGCGATTTTCGGATAGATGGTCAGACATGTTAGGGTAGAGTTCAAGGTGGATTTCCAATGGATGTCTAGCCATTAGGGCAACAAAACTTGTGGATGGGTGATTGGACTCTAGAAGATGGTTTTCCATGTTAGAGAGGCATGATTGGAGGACCTACAATAGATTGGGATGACTTGGAACTGATGGCGGGTGTTGACCACATGTTTTGTGGTGCGTCATGATGCATGCCATAGTTATTTTAGGGAGGGATGGAATTAATGTTCTGATTTGGTTGTATGCATGGGCCAAAATGGCCATTGGGTATTGGTGATAGAAATGATGCTTTGATGTGGTCTTGTTGTGGCTATGGGCAGTGATGGTTTTGGAAGTATAAAAAAGGTGGATGTATGATGAGCGTTCTATTTTTTGATTGAGGGGTCATTTTCGGTCCAAAAAATTAGTGTTCTCCTATCTCCATGTTGTATAGGAGCTTTAGGTTCCCTATGTAGTGAATATTTCATGTTTCTTGGATCTTTTGCAGATGCATTTTGTGTTTCTCTCTGGTACATTTTTATTATATAATTTTTTAGGATTGACCATGCATGAGTTCTAAAATTTCTTGTAATTGGATTACCCCATGGATATTTACTTATAATAATGAATATTGTATCGAGATTCTAATTTAGTTTTTTATTAAATATATATGAACATCAATTAGTGCCACTCTATTTGGAGACATTATAATAGGTTTATAACCTAGTGTGATTTCTATTGAAAACTAGACCACACAAATATAATTATGGATATAAAATATCAAGATAAAGATATTTAAGAAAATCCAATCGGCACTAAATTAATGGTTAGTTTCTCCACAATCATATATGATATATTACCCCATTGAATAATAACAATGAAACATAGAATTGTTTGAATATAAATTGAATTTTTATATTCATCCTGACATTGATTAATGATCATAATATGGCCCAAAATATCAAATATGACCACTCTTCCCCATGAATTAAATTTTTTTTGAGTATATTGTAAGATAATCCCTTCAAAAAAAAAACTAAACAATATGGAGAATAAAAAATATTCAAGATGCATATTCCCAAAAATTTCAATCATATAAGAATAACAGAATTGATACACCATCATAATTAATTTGTGTGTTTTCACTAAAAATTCAAAAACATATCATTGATAATTTATTGTGACACCCTTATTAAATTCTTCAGAAAGAAATGTTTTTTTAGAAATATAATCAAATAATACATTAGCTATATTAGAGTGGATTGTAAATATATTATTCCTTAATAATTTATTCTACACCACATAATGAATAGAGATAACATGTGACATCCCTTTATCTCTAGAAAAAATAGGCTATTGAAATCGATACCACATCATTAACAATTGAATTTTTATAACTAGTTACAATTTTCCTACACTCATTACATTTGAAACTGTATACTAAGGGCTGTGCTTTCTGCTAATCATTGGCGCCATTAATATATTTGTCTACTCTATTTCCATAATATTGGAATTTTATTTCATGATTACCTTTATTTACACACATAATACATTTAATATTATCTTTATGAAAATTTTACCCATGTTTATTTAGAATCTTATTTTATAAATGTATAACCATATTCTTCAATATATGATTTTTATTATTAGTATTTCCATAAAATTGTAACATTTCTTTTTTATCAAAAATATGTGATTGTTGGAGATCTTATTCTAGACATATATCAGTAGTGCAAATTGATTTAATTTTCTTAATCTATAGATTTCATTTATCAACACATCACATCAAGTGTGTTGTTTTAAACCACTGATGAATAAATAATTATACTAATCGTGTTTTATTATTAAAATATAATCATAAAACATTTGTCCTATAATATTTTCCACATTAATAAAAATTTGAATCATCATCCTCTTATATTAGCTCAAGGAATTCATTCTCTATATACTTATGATGGATATAAGAAAATTTATTGTTGAAAATTAAATTTTAATCTCATCCCACTCCATATAGTTAATTTTATGTTGTTGCCTCATATTATAGTCAATATTAATTCATTAATCTTCTAAACTATTCAAATTTTATGTATCCAAAATACATTTAATTGATCCACACAATGGACAATGGAAAATAAATTTTTAGTTTTACAAAAAAATTGATCGTTAATTTTTTGATCATTATACCAACTAAAATAAGGTATATGTAGACCGTTCAAAACAAAATTGAATGTTATTCCCTTATTTGTTTATTTGGATGCAAACAATCATTCAGTGCTTCAAAATGACTGTAATATCCTATTTCTATTTTTTGGAATCCCTAAAATACCATTTTGATCATCCTTTATTTGGTGTTTTTTACGGTTTTATTGGGAAAAAAATTTCAATTATTTAAAATTATGGGGCTATCCATGGTTGGAACACCATTTTTCTTAAATTGAGGACCTCTTAGAGTGGACCATGCAACCCAATGAAATGTTGTATTTCATAGTTGGCACTTGGTTTAAAAAATCATGTACAAACATAGTAGTAACCGTTCACATGGAAATAAAGGTTGCATGACTATGGAATAATATTTTTCCAAACAACATGAATCTTCCATGATAAATGTGCATATGGTGTTTTATGATACATATTTTAATTTTAAAATTACCAAAACCACAATTTTAGGACCTTTTCTAGAATGAATGACCCTAAATAAATTTAATATTCCTTATATTCTCCAAATAAATGTTCTTGTAACCTAAAAAACATCTCAAAAATCTATAAAATCTTGGTGAATGATGTTTGATTATCTTCTGGTAGGTTTCCTCTTCCGTATAGCTATATCTCACTCTATCATCATTCCTCCAAATGGTTTTTATAATACCTATGTTGATTTTTTGATCTAATAACCACTATTAGGATCATGAATCTATGGAAAAATTATTGTTTTACGGTGGTCATGATGATTAATTAGTGAATCATGATTAATATTTTCTGATAAGAGATCCCATGAACCCAAGGTAGGTGGTTATTTTTTTATTGACCAATTTGATTAACCCTATTTGGATTTATTTTTATTTAAAATTTTTTATTTGGATATAATATCTTGAATTTTTTTCAATTGGTTGATTAAAAACCTTATTTCATTGATTTTTTGAATTTTATATGGGAAATAGATTTTTTGGAACTAAATTGGGAAAACCACCAAATTATGTTGATTTGGGGTGTAAATTTAATGTTGATGGAAATTATTAAAATTTCAATTATTGAAATTTAATATTGAAAATGGATTGAATGATGACTATGGGAATTAAATTTTTTTATTTAAAATTTTGATGTTTTTTGGATATAACATCTTTCAAACATTTATTTGACGGGAATGGATTAAAATGATTTGATAGAAGTTGTTTGGTATTATCTTCGGGAAAGGTATGTTTTTTTATTAAAAGCTTGTTCATGTGGTTTATAATAAAAAATGGAATATTTTAAATATTTAATGAGATGAATTTTATATTAAATAGTTTTAAACAAAATTTATCACCAATTGTTTTATACTTGAGAACATGAAATAATAGTTAATTTCTGAGTTACTATTATAAGATTATGTGATTTTGAAAATTTAGAAACATAAATTAATCAGAAAACAACCTCGATTGGATGGTAATGAAGTCCTATTTTCCTATGTCAAAGGGTCAATTTCAAACACATATTTCATGTCACTTTTAGTGTGAGGGATTCTCATTGCCAGAAACTATCATACCATTTGGATCATGACTATGCTGGTATATTTTTTGTATTTAAAATATATTCCTTTTATTGTTGAGAAATATTTTAAATGATTTATGAGTTAATATAAAATATTTTATTATGAAATTTGTTTATAAATAATTCATCTACTGAAATATGATGAATTTTTTTAATGTATTTTCATAATTTGAAATGTAAATCATTATATGTTTTGAATTTATTTTTGAAGTAGAAGACCAATTTATATTTATAATTTAAACTATTATTTTGTTAATTAAAGGAGGTATATTTTTGTGGAATCCCTGGTGAGGCCCTTCTGGGATTTTATCTCACACCATACTTGTTCTTTTAACTATTTATAGAATATCTCCTTCAAGGTCTGAGTATTGGGAATACAACACATGGAGGAGTTATAGATGTTGATCCATGGGATTCGAGAGTTGAATCTACTTGGTCTCATATTATCGTTTTAGTTTTCTAGAAATTTTTTATAGAACACTGTATTTTTTTACCTATTTAACATGTGGTACACTTCTCCCTAGAGATTTTATGTTGTATTCATTATGATTTGATACCATACTTCATCAAATAATATTGATAATTCTTTCCCACATTCATTTTCTAATATATCAGGTGCTAGTAACTAACCAATGGGTAATGATAATTCCATTTTGATAAATTTCATCATTTCATTGGTTATTGGTTTACTATGGGACCTAATATTTTTTGTTAAAATGTTGTTTAATGATAGAAATAATAAGTTTCACTCCATCTAACCTAAAATTCAGTTTTTAAGAGAATTATTTTTCATTTTCTTTTATGTACAATAGTAATATGGTCCATTCAAACTATATCCATTAAGTATAATATTATATTATTATTTGGACTTTTAAATTCTTTTTTAAAACCATATAATAAGGAAATTTATTTATTATATTCCTTAATTGTGTCATATCCTTTTCTTTATATGACACTATAGGTTTATCATAGGTCTTCCATTTTCATAATCTACTGAAATAAATTATATTATATCATAATTAAAATTTTTTACTACCCTAATCATATACCCCCATGGTGAACATCTATGTGTACAGTATTAGGCCCACACATTGTACACTCGTCATGAATATGTTAATACACAATGCACCACTATCATAGTTGTAACGCATATGAGAATCTATTCCAGAACTACATCAGCATACCATTATCAATATTGGGGTTTATTTTTTAAGAAAACCACACTCAATTTTTTAGATAATTTATGACGTTTTCTATAAATAGTTTTATTAATATGGTTCTCATTATTTTTTTATTAATCTAGTTTCTAAAAATATATAATCCTCAATATGAATCTAAATGGTGAAACATGCCTTTCATACATATATATTACATCTTATTAGAATAAAATATATGAAACATTTTTTTAACTACACCATATTCCTAAATGTATAGTGTTCATAGAAACATGGATACATAAACAATGAGTATATAAAAGATTTACATAATCTCTCAACTAGATCCTCACGACAAAATACCTTCTTATAAGTATCATTTATCGAACCATACATCATACCTTGTAGAAAATGAAGCAATATAATGTGTGAGCCTATAATATTACAATGGTTAATCAATAAATCTATTAATAAACTACTATTTCTAATAATAACATGATCTTAAAGAAAAGAGAACATGAACAGAAAACATCAAAATCATACCCAAAAAATATATATATCAGAATCAAGAGTCATTGAATAAATATTTGTCTTTCCTAAGACATGAACCATATGTAATTATTAGAAATGATCTATGAGGCCATTAATTATCATGTGATAATTCAATAAAATAAAGTTATAATGTGTCAAATATTTATAATAATTTAAATCATATTTCTTGGATATCCCAAGGATATTATCACATGTTTGGCTATGATGAAGAACTCATGCACTTGATTTTCACTTAGGATAAACTATCGTGAACCCTCATTAAGGATTGTGAAAACATCTTGGATGCTCTTATATATTATACAAAATCATTATCCAATACAATAGAGGCTCATAATTCAAACATCTATCTCATAATCATTATCTATTCATATGCATTCCATAAGAAAATTAAAATAGTATTCATTACATCATCGATTAACCCATGTAAATGAAATTGGGTATCATCAAAATTTTATTATCATATCCATTTTACATTTATAGAAATAATTAATATGGTATAATAGTATAAAATACACATTTATGAAAAAGTAACATAAATGGATATTGAAATGGATGATTTTTTTTAAAATGATAATGATCATATTTCAAGAAGAAATTTCATTTTCCAATTTTTACCACTTATTTTAAAAAAATTTCACATATATATTGGTCTATATTTTCATTTAATTAATCAATGTAAACATGAAGATGAATCCGTTTTTTGAAAAATTAGTCATGATGGTAGAAATGTCACTTTTTCGGTGTACATTAAAAGATCATTATATTCAAAAATTTGTTAAAATATTTTACAAGAAATTATAAAATGGAAAAAATATATTTTTTAAATAATAAAAAAAATTCAATTATACACACTAAACAAAATAACTCATCCTAGAATGAGGTTTTACATATCCACATACATGATTTGCTATGTATAAGTGGAATTCGTTTGTCAGCGTGGGATTACAAAACATATGGGGTGGAAATGCACTCAACACAACGTGAATATCACCGTAAATGATGCAAAAATATAAACAACAAAAGGATTAATATAATAAAAACAATAAAATAAATATAACATGTCACAATAAGGTTAAATAAAATCTATAGAGTCATCCAAAATAGTAAACAGGGAACCCCATAAGTATTGGATCAAAATATATGATGAAAATAATATTATGCAATGTATAGAGGTATCATTACTCTCAGAGTTCATCCAGTGGTAACCCTAATCCACAATAACTATAAAAAACTCAATAATAATTCATGTATACTTTTTCATTAGTAATTCCCCTTGATATATTGTTTTTACAAGTATTCAGATAACCATGATGGGTGTAAGACCAATCAAAAAAGGAAACTGTCATCGTTCCATTAATAAATTTTATGAAATTTTATAATGATAGTGGGACTGTTATAAAATTAATATATATTCAAAGAATGAACATATTGGATCACCATAAAAAAACAACAACTCTATGAAATTAATTTCACGAGAGGAACACATTCAGACTTAAGGTAAGGGTTTTCCACCAAAACCTCCATTTTCATTCAGGTTAGTTTTTTTGTCTAATTACCTCAATGAGATTATTATTTATTATTATGTACTCATAATTTATTCTTTGGTATTGTTATAAATATGTTTAACATACATAATCATATGGGTATTTATATGTATTTTATAGGGAACTTTCAAAATTATATCAGAAATACAATCCCGATTCAAGGGAATTTCTCAAATTCATGCCTATTTTAAAGTGCACTATATAACCTATTTTTGTAATCCATTATCATAATAAAATCACTAATTATATTTTATAAATAATATCAAACTTCACCCATAGTTTTATACAAATTTTTTTCAAATGAAATGCTCTTTACATAATATAAGATCAGTTATCTCAAGAATTACTCATTGATTTTAGATGTGTATTTTCGTCTGTTTCAACACTGTTGTTGATTATTATTTATTGTTGGGTTTATTAATTAATGATATCAACTAAATATTTAATTTTATTTTTAATGAGTAGTTTTATTTTTTTTATTCCATCCTAAAACCATTCTCCATATTAATCTGAATGGTTAGTGTTTAAGATTACTGGTCGCGGAAAGTTATTTACATTTCATATGTGTGTTTCAATATTAATTTAAATGTGTTTTTGTTTATCCCTGATCATATGAGGAATTAATTGGAAGTATTATGTGAAATGTGGGGCCCTTTATATCCCATTTATGTATCACCAAGTCTCATGAGACAAATATACGTGCACATGGCCAAGGCCTTTCCCAATTTGAGATATGGTTTTCAACGAGGCCTAAATCATTTTTAAACGTCTTGGAGGAGGCCTTGAAAATATGTTTCAATATTTCTATAATATGAACTTCCATTATTATGAATATATTAATTTAATGTTCATGTGGTTATTATATTGTTAGAATACCCATTATTGCGAGGGAACTATTTACTCAGCTCATATTCCTTCTATAGTGTGTTCATGTTTTTTATTTGTAAAGGTATGTGTTTTCAATTATAAACCAATCCTAATGTTTATGTTTATTTTTCCTTCTGTTGTATTTCCTACTCTTACTGAAAATTTGTGCAAACAAATTTCTTATGTTTCATTTTCCTAGGATGAAAGTAAGTTAGTTATGAATTACTTGAATTCATAATATAGGAGGCATGTATGTTTCTAATGGAAAAAATTAGTTTTCTATTTCCTTTAATGATGTAATTTTGAACTTATATATCTATCTGGTTTTAAAAATCATCTAAACTAATTTTTCCTTAGGGATACATATTCCTTGTTTATATACGTATTTAATAAAATAATGCACTAGCTCTAGAAATCTGGGGTCGGGTCCATACAGTTGTATCTCCTATATCACTCGAAAATCCACTACTGAATGGAGGATGAACTACAACTTAACTATCCACAAATGATTTATTATCGATGGTGATAGCCTTCCATATCACTAATGAAAATTTGGTTTTAAAATAGTTCTAAAAATATTCATCTACTATGAATGAAGCCTAATGTTTAACTTTTTACCCTTCTATGCAATGTTACAAGATAAAAATAGAGTGGAATAAATCATATCACAAAATTGGATCACATACTCTGCCACCAACAGTGTCCCCAATTGAATTTCTATACACTCTTGAGATCAGACTATCCTCGAGAACATTTTAAGAAATACTAAAATAATATGACATTTAATATTCCCCCTTTTAGATCCTATTTTATTCCAACATAGATAATCACCACCACTACCTCCACTATAGTCCTTTTAATTTAATAATTTTGAACATCGCATTATGATCAGTGTAATTACACACCTTGAAAAACATCCAATAAATGATATAAATAAAATCATCCACATATAGGGGACAACCATGAAAAATAATATAGTAGGGAGATATATCTAGTCATGATGGGTAAAATTCATTATGGTCATCCATCACTTATGGAACATCTACACCTCCCACACATGTATGATTTCAAACACAGTCTTATAATGTTTATCTTCCACCTGAACCAAATAATCATTATATCATGAATTTTCAGCCAACTACTCCTCAATATCTATAGGTACAAAATGATCATTCTATTATTTTATGTCATCCTAAACCTAACTATGAGGTGAAACCATGAGTCATTGGCAATAATAAAGTATCTTAAATTTAAACATAAGATCAAGAAACCTTTTACCATATAAATTAATAAAATAATTAAATAGTTACCAAGTTTATATAAACAAAAAAAACTAGTAATCACACCCTTTTACTATCCACATCCACATGGAATATATCACATATAACATTTCAAAATCTTAATCATACCTCAAAGAACCAAAACTTTTTGAAAATATTTGTAGTAAAAAAATCGTGCATATTTTGAATATTAATATGTTTTATTTCATCATAAATTTATTTTGGAAGTCATTGAATTTTGTTTTTCTGAGAAATTTATTTATTTAGACATAAATCAATCACATTCAATCTAGAATATGAAATTCAAACATATATACCTACTCAGAAATAATGAAGACACTAAATCCTTCCGTATATCATTTAGGAAAAAAATCATTAAATTTAAAAATATCCCAACTCTGAAGGTGTAAATAAATATATAAAATAAAAATCCATAAGCTAAAAAATACAATGATAATTAGATATCTAGTAATCAATTATTGTTCGGGTATATTCTTAGCTCACCATTTCATTTTCCATAAATCCAATCTATATTCTACCAATCCTAAAATAGTAATCTATAGAGAGAATCAATATGATTTTTTACACACTAAACCATATCACTATTTCCACTATCATATATTATGTAACCACAAGTACACCTCTCCATATGTAAGAGGGTATCAACTAACAGGAATGGCCTAAGATGCATGTTGTGAGGATATTCCTTCTGTACCTTTTGAATATCAAAGAAAATCATGAAAAATAAGCTATAACATAAGGAGTAATAATTATCATATTAAAGAAATCATATAGTAGAAATAATGACCTAAATATTACTTTTTTTATTGTAGTAAATATAATAATTAAATTTATTCATGTTTTTATTATGGATTTCAATAACTAGATGATCATCATAAAAGAATAAGTAAATTAAAATAAATTACAATGTTGTTACTAATCATAGAGTGAATATAAGTTCCATTGTGGCCCCCTTCCACCAACATGAACTTAAAAATACATCATATGACTCTTTCCCGAAGACGTTCCTCGATTCATAATGTCTTCATGCTCATTGGGAATTCCATGTAGTGTTTTTGAATAATTTCAATATCAATACAAAAAAATTACATTATTATATATCATAAATTAAAATAGTGATGGATACATTTATATAGATTAAATAAATAAGAATACAACCCATCTAGGTTTCCATGTTCTAACTATGGTTTAATGAACCCATGACTTATCTTACATAACCACATTACTGAAGGATGGCCTATAAGAAGTGATATTTCTAGAATAACCAAAGAAAAATTTCATTCCCATGTGTCATAGTAGTAGACATAAAAAACCTTTCAATATATTTCTAGAAGTCTAATAATGTAACACTAGCACATCTTGATTGATGTTTAGAGGTCTACCATTCCACACCCTCCATCATGAAGAATCATGTGTCAAAAAATATTTTACTCTAATCCATCCTGATGTTTCTTAGGGTAACCACAACATACAATAATAATTAAATAAGTAATAATTATAAATAATATGAAAATAATGGTGTCTTGTTATGAAATATAGTTAATCTTCTCTCTAGGACTACCCAACCCCCACTGTTCCTCAATAGCTTCACTATGTTTAATTTTATCAAGTCTATTACACATATGTCATTGAAAATTCCATATATAACATTAATTAATACAAATAAATATCTTGTTAAAACGATTGTAAAGATTCCCCCATTCATATATGGGAGTAACAAAATAAAATTTCAAATTATTTTAAATTATCAAAGGCTAACCACACACCGACATGAAAAATGATACATCTTACATTATCAAATAATCATTAAATTTATGGGAATTATAATTTATTATCAGAGAATAAAAACCAACATGGTTCATTTTGGATGACATTCTTTAATCACAAAAACCCTAAAAATGTCCCCAAATATGTTTGGGTTATATAAAAAGAAACATTATATAAACCATTAAAGGTAAAAATGATGGTGTCATAATTACCTATATGAACCTACTACAATGACTAGAGTTCATAATAATGAATACTTGAGGTGGGAGAACCAATATCATCCAAAGGAAGCCTCACATATTAAAATTTCATATATGTGGACAAGTTATTGGGGGAGGAGGTGAAATATGTATTTTTGGGAAGAATTAAATGAATATCCCTTAATAAAAAATCTAACCAATATCCCCACTAGCTTGTAACATGACACTACAAGTTTTCTAGTGTCTATAGAAAGACCCTTTTCCCCTTTAGTACATTACCGAAAAATTTTAGAGGACTTGGATTAGATATCTGATGGAAGATAACACATGGATGAAGTGTCTATGAATACTTTTGAGGGCCATGTATAATCTAAGAGGTAGTTGGTGGACCTATACTGACTAAAAGTTAGTCCATAAATTGTTTTCTACAGTCCTATCCACCTCTAAAATGCCTCCAAAACTCACACATGACTCCCCAATAGGTCAAAACACATTATAAATAACTATAATAAATTTAATTCATTACATTATACACCATGAATAATCTAGGGTCATTACATCAAACATGAGTAAAAAACAATACAATAAATATGTAGAGAATTGTTAATTAATTCTCGAATATATTTTTTAGATACTATAATCATGGAATGAATGATTATTAGTCTAATAAAAATTGAATTCTTTCCATTATAAACATTATTTCAGACCATGGATTACATTAAATTGTTAATATAAACGGAAAAAATTAAATTTGAATAAATAATTTGAGGACATGGTAACACATTTGACTTTTTTTGTTATATTTTCTATCAATTAATTATTCAATATGTATTAAATAAGAAATAAAAATGAGTTATTAAATAGTTTACGTTACAGACCACCTTGAGACTAAATAAACCATGATATAATTATCCTTTAGAACCTATAAATTACCATGAAGATCATGTGTTCATACATGTCATCCCTATAGTTAATAATTAAAATTTAGAAGTAAAAATCAATGAATTACAAGGGGGTTTACAAAACACGAAGTGCATCATTCCCTACATATTTGTATCCACCATCAATACCCAATTATGAGGTTATAGTAATGGACATATGGGATTCATTTCCATAATTTTACTCATTGATAATGCATCTAACAATTGATTATCATCCATATACACATTCAAAATAGTCATATTTTGGTCATTGGTGTGACTGAGACATATAATACAATGAAGGGTAATTATATATATTCCAGTACTTGTTATTATTTTGAGAGAATTAAGTAAAATTTTATATTTTTATTTCATCAATAATAATTTCCAATTGTAGTAGAAAACATGATTAATGCCATAAATGATTCCCC
This sequence comes from Viscum album, assembly GCA_963277665.1. NCBI lineage: Eukaryota > Viridiplantae > Streptophyta > Magnoliopsida > Santalales > Viscaceae > Viscum > Viscum album. Next base: position 2,100,584,309 of record OY728128.1, on the reverse strand, counting down.
ATAGCAGAGCCATATAAGAAAGTTTCGTCCCAATAAAGTGAGGGAAGAGACGTCTTACAAAACAATGATTTTTGTGGTATATTCACATGAAACCAAAAGGCCCTATATATCATGGGGCATCTCCACCAACATTAAGCTTTATAAATGAAAAAAAAATTGGATCCAAGGAATAAATATCATCCCGAGAGGTTTTATGTTCATCTAGTGATTCCAAAAATTCTAAGGGAATTCATATCCATGAATCCATTTTTCATTATACCAAATTGTAAAACTATAATAGTGTGAAGGACCCTATTTATAATAGTGGTTGATTCATGATGGGTTGGGATTTTGTGTCCAAACATGATTTTATTTATGTATTTCTACATTGAAGTGATAAAGGATATAATAGAAACTATGAGTATATTAATAATTTGATCCTATATACATTTCAAAATTCATATTTTGAAGTCCTCCATTTTCATTCATAATTAACGGAGAATGTAAAATTTAGATCCAACGTATTTCTAATGATCCTGAGAAAATGTACAGCCCACGAACATGAGTTTAATAGTTTCTCCATCTTTCAACAGGATGTGGTGTGGTGAATCAAAATAATACCCATCCTTCCATAGTTGATCTTATGTAGGTATATTTGTATTCCATATCCTCTATATTATTAGTAGTCCCAAGGGATTTCCAATGTGTTCCCTTAGTTAAATCTGGTTGTTTAGTGGTTTAATGGTCCCACATAACTGCATCATTTACCACTGTATAGCTTTAAAATGTTAATTCTTGTAAGGAATATAGATAATGTTATCATTATCTATAAAATTATATTCTATATTTTCATACAAATATGAGGTCAAAAACATTCTTTAAGAGTATTTATTTGATACAATAGTTCAGTAACAATCATAATAATCAAATTAGAGGACCCATTGTTGATGTTAATTCAACAACAAAGAGAGGGAGTGTTCCAATAGTACGGGATAAAGTCCAGACTAACAATCCACAGTTGGTGTAACATTATATATGTGAATGAAGTCATAAGAGTGGAAAAAATAGATGTAGTGAGGTAATATATATAACCATTTAGTAACATCATTTTGACCATACATTATAATAAATCAATTGAGTGGTCATTTGGGGTTATAATATATCCTAAGAATTTATTGATAATTCTATCATTAAATATCATTAGATTTTTAATCCCAAATACTCCTTCTAAATTGGTATTATGATATCCTTCCCAGTATAAGTCATGATATTCCATTCTCAGACTGATCTTGTTTATATGTAATTATTTATCACACATTGCAGATCCATCAAGATAATTCTTTGCCACTAGTAGTGGTTAAAAAAGTACAAAAATATGGATGTGATGACTAAGTTAACAAGAGAAACCCAACCAAATAGATTTCAACATCAATCAAGAGTGGATGTTAATGATTACATAATAAAATTCTTCTATGATGTTGGAATTATAACATTTCCAAAAAAACATATGTACATCGGTGTAGTTTAGGGGGAGGGATCTCATAATCACTCCATGATTTATTGTAATTTGATTTTCATTACCAATAAAAATTCCACATTTAAATAAAATGGATGAATTTTACCATCATACGGTGTGACCAGAAACCTCCTCATGATAACAAAATAATGTGTTTCATTGTTGGGATTATATTACATCAGGGTTGTCTAAATCGGAGGATATAATCCTCATATTGAAAATGATGTGTGATGGCATTTTTTTACCATATACGATTTTCATATAAATAAAAATTTTGGTGAGTTCATTGAATAAGATACTCATGGAATCTACCAAAATTGAGAACCAGAGCTCTAATAGTAGATCCCCTTTTCTGACACCACTATATCATTGAAAATCAACACTGGTGGACAAATTTATGATGATAGATAGAATTGAATTGATGATAATAAAAGATTAAATATAATTAAAGAATTAAGAAAAAATACCATACAAGGATAGTGGTTAGAATAATCCATTTTATGGTGTAAAAACCATAAAATGTTAATATATAAGGAAAATCTCCCATTCCATGATGTTATATAATTCATGTTAAGACATTATGAATCAGATAATAAACAATTTTGGATTCTTTTATATTGTAAAATCCTAAAATAATGTGCAGTGATATGTTCTTTAATGATGGATCACATTTCAATCATCAATATTTTAATAAGAACTTTTATAACACTATTTACACGAGAAAATATCTTGAAATCATTGATTTCTATTTCACTCTCATTCTTGGGTATCAAAGAAAGAAAATTTTATGTTCATCCTAAAGGTGTAGAGACTTGAGTGAGTAATTCCCTTATGAATTAGTCTTATCATAATGATGGATATAACAATATAACATGATAAATTTATTTTAAAATCCACTGTAACTAGATACATTATCCATGTTGAAGAGAAAAGTGCTTCCTGGTCTTACTCCTTCAAAAGGGCCAAATATAGAGTTCAATGTTGATCCTACGTAATGAAAGAGGATACATTATAAACCATCTTCAATGTGTTTTCCATACTATATTTTGTATATATTTAATTAAAATAATTAACTACTGTATTTGAGATATCACTTTCAGAGGTGGGAAGACTCACATTAATATTGATGGCATTAATCCCAACCCTTGTTCTCATTTCATTGTGTATCCTGTGAAATCATTTTTAGTTCCTATCACCATATTTCAGTCATCTTTCATTTTACTAAGTTCAATCGATTTGTTCCCGGACATTTATGAGGTCATCAATCATTGAAATATCATTTATTTATTATCTAGAGGGGTTACCATAATGATTATTTCATATTTGAAAGTCTTATTGACGCTCTCTATCCCTCTTAATCTCAAGATCATGTTTGGGAATATATTTACAATCATATTCGTTTAATAACCATTTAACATTCTTTTACTCTTCATCAAATGTGTGGGGTTGTAATCCTATAGGATTAATCAACCATTCCTAAAATATTATTTCCATACATAATGGAACAACAATCCATACATTGTTGAAATTAAATGGTATGGGAACTAAACTAGCAATGTGATTGGAGAGATCAATAATAATTGTACTATGTTCAGAGTAGAGATTAGGCAGGGTGTGACTAGATATTCTAGTTCTAACACTCCCATAATCCTTTTGAATAAATCATTAATCTAGTTTACTTTCCATTCTTCCATTTAGTGTGTATGTTCTCCAACTGAATTTCATGCTTAAAATTTGAACTTCAGCAAGATTTAATTGGTTAATACATAATGAAAATTATGTGGAAGAAACTCTGTTTGAATTAATTCCAAACTAGCTATTAAATTTGAAGGTATGGATTAAAATTTTAAATTATGAAATATATATATAAGATATAAATAGTTAAAATATATTTATTTTCAAAAATAAATAAGTGCTCAACATCCAGGGAAGTCATTTTCTGATATAAAATAATTTTATTTTTCTAAAATTGGGGTTATTTATTATTATGAAAAGAAAAGATACTTAAGTAATTTCGTTATAAAAAATTAATTTTTATTGAATGAATATAATTTATTTATATATTATTGGAAATATTATATTTAGTATAATTTATTGGATTTTGAAAAAAAAATATTGGAGTAAATATTGGATAACATAGATTTTAACAAAACAACAACTTATTTATAATAATTCATAAATATTAGTATCCCTATTGTGTTTTGAATTTTATAATAATAAGTATTAAATATCATATAGTTAGGGATAATAAATTTCATTAAAAAAGAAAAAACAATACTATGTTTTTTAAAATTTCATTTCTATGTTTATAACACATTGTTCAAACAATATTTTTCATCAATGTAAATTGATTTAACATAAGAAATTAAATTAATTAGTATTTAATAATGGTTATAATGAAAATTATATATTTTTATTTTAATATAATATTTTTATGTTAATTTTATGAAATTCACATAGAATAGAATGTAATTTGTTTAAATTTTATGCTGAAAATATATTTCTATAGAAACGTATTTCTATTTAACTTTTTCCCTTATTTGAAAATATTAGATAAATAATATATAAATAGAATATCATAAAATATAATTGTGGATTAATATTATAATAATAAAAATAATTTTATAAATTCAAAATAAATTTATCGAAGAGTATTGTGAAAAAGAAATATTATGTTACCATACTTATGTTTACAATGGCCTTTTTAGAGGGGGGTTGGCAGGGTTGAACTAATACATAAGAGATTGAATTTCAAATATACATGTACAATTCTTATATTTGTATGGTATTTCATACTTCTCCTAACACAACATCGAAATATTGGACATTTTTCACTATCTCCTTAAAGTGAGCTTATATTATTAATGTATTTTATGTAATACAATGTAACACCCAAAGTTTATGCGGTATAATTATGTTTATATTATACAATAGCTTGTGTTGTACGCATCTTCATGTTCTAACACACCACGACCAATCAAACTTTTTGTTATGAATAATACTTCGCACTTTTTGAAATTTTATAATTTTTTTCAAAATTGAGTTCATTTTTGGAATCTAAATATCAAAATTATCATTGGGTTAATTTTTGTGTTTTTTCTGAATACTTTCAATTTGTGAGGTATAGTGAAAAACACTGCATTATTGTATAAACCTAAAATTTTATTTAAATAATTATTTATTTTATATAAATTTATTTTAGGTAAAAATAGAAACATAATACCAATATATGTTCAATGTAATTCATTAGAGTCATTTTATAATCTGTTTTTATATATAAAATTCTTTTTATCTTTTTATCTCCTTTTTCCAACCTTCTAGGTGCATTTGCAAATCTGCATAAAACATAATTTTACCACTTCTAGGATTTGAATTTCAAAAATACAATAGAAACTGTTGAAATCAGTATTTAAAATCTGGTTCAATAAGATGAAAATATTTTTTGATGAATAGTGTCTTTTGACTTTTATTTACCACGGTTAAAACTTAGTGGGATAAATTAAGGTAAAAATGAAATTATAATTATCCTAGTGCATATAATAATTCTATTGGATAATTGTATTTCTACTAAAATCAAAAATAGGAATAAAATATAGTCCTTTTGGTACAGTTGGATTAGATTAGGAAAATTATATTTATTTTATTTAATGAATAGTCAAAAGTGTAAATTTCAAATATAATTATCTTAACCATTTTTAATATAGGGTTATACATAAGAAAAAATAAACTATAAATTTTAATTAGAAAGATAAAAATATTTCCTAAATAATGGTAGTATATATAAAAAATTTATACATTACAAAATTAAATTTATTTATGACTCAATGATGATGTAGTAATTACACTATTAATGAAATATTAAACAAATTTTTATTATAAATATAAAAATAAATTTAATTTGATAATATTAATTCATTAAACGAATTTTATATGTTAATATACCATGTTAGGGTTGATTAAAAAAATTTATTCAAAGTGATAAAGTGTTTATGTATTTTACAAAAATAAAATACTAAACTTTGTCAAATTTGACATAAGTGAGTTTTTAAAACCAATAAAATTTTATTAAATGATATAATATTCATAAAAATATATGGATCATTCAAAAAAATATATTACAATAAATTATCAGTGATTAACCACGTGCGGTTCTCTGAAAGTTTATTATATGTATATTAGCCATATAATATAAAAATAAAAGAGGACCTTGTAAATGTCCTACTATTTAAAAAAGAGTTAAATCCAAAAGATTGTTTAATATGGTGAACTAAACCGATCTAAAACTTATTGGTTGAGAGTTTTTAGACTTATAACCACATTAGCCTCTAGATAAATCATTTTGGAACTATTAAAATCCTAATATTATTTTATTATAAAATACTATTTCAAACATTTCCTAAACTGACCCTCACCTATCTTTTAAAGGGCACATCCCCTTCTCTCAAAACCACACATCCAACTCCATTTTTCTTGGGAATACGCTGATGAAATATCTTCCCAAATACTCCCACTTAATCATATAGTCACACTTCTATCAAATATCCAACATATGGGTCCCTTTTGAACAACTTAAAAGGAAACACTCGAAGAAGATGTAATAATTTCACCACCTGTTTCAAAGTTCGTTTCTTCATCCACATCCTCTTTAATTTTTTTTATATCAATATACTAACTCATGTACCTTATAAAAACATATATGTTATTATAAATATGGTAAAACCATATTCATTATTCTATCCATCCTATGAATGAAAAGTCACCATACATGTGTATGTATGGTTTACCTTCTCTCTGTCGTGGTGTAGATTGGTATTCAAACACTTCATTATTTAGATGGGTATAATAATTAGTATAACATATTTAAATAATATATATAACCTTTTATGTACTATTTATATATTATATATCATCCAATTACATATGTTTTCACCATCATGATAATGATATTTTTTCTCGTGCGTATGTACAGGTTACCGTCTCCAAGAACAAGATGAGATTCATTCCACGTCACAATAATACAAGAATAATTTTCATTTTATGATTAAAAATAATTTTTAAGAACATAGTTATGGATATGAATTATGTAAATCATATTCATAATAAACATTAATTAAGTAACAAATCAAACAAAAGAAAAATTATTCAGTTAACAAATGAAACAATGATACTCTTGAAATATTATTAATAAAGAAATATTAGAAGATAATATATGATATCATATTTATATATATAGTGTTTTATAATTTAATAACAATGATTTAAAGATTATACGGTATTTTAACATAACATAAACTAAGGAAATGTACAAGGAAAGGGTTAATTTCACAATCTCTTTATTATATGTGGTTGTTTTTTACATAAGAATCTATTCTGACTTCTTTATCATCCACATCAGTGTTTCAAAAAAATGAATTTTTAAACTTTTTTACTATTTCTTAAAATATGTCTTAATGTAATTTATACCCTTGTTTTCCATTTTATAAATATTTGAAGGGAATTATTACATTATTTTCCAAAAAAGGTATTTTATGACCTTTTTGACAAATTATGGTAAGAATGTTTTTAACTTATATGGAAGGTTTCATTATTTAACACTGTTATAACATCTTTGAAGCATCCCTTACATGATTATAAAAATATTTTAAAAATAATTGTTTTCTTTTCTAATTACATGACTCTTAAATGATTTCAAAATAGAAAGATATATTTCTTTCAAATAGTTTTGATTTCATCTATGTCAAAATCCTTTCATTGATTTTATCCTTGGTTGAAGTTGATTTATTATAAAAATATTCTATATTGTATTGAAGGTTTTGTTATATGATTGATTGTGGATGTGTTATTTTTATAGCAGTCATGGTTTATGGTTAATGACCTAACATTTCATATACTGCATTTAATAAAAATGTTTATATGATGTTTCAACCTTTTCATTTAATGAATGAATTTGATATAGTAAGTGACAGGTGGAGCCCGATATATCTCCTCAATGCATCAGTTGGTCTCATGAAAAAAACTAGTGACTTGGAATAAGGCCATGAAAAAATCTTATTTTCAGTATTGGAAAGATTCCTTCACTATGTGTTTATGATGTACGACATTATCAATTCCCTCATTATAAAATTGGCCATTGATATTGGGTGTGATTATTTGATGAGTAGAATACCCATTTGAATAAGTAAATTGAATTATTTGATTTATATTTTCCATATTATGATTAATTTTATGTTTAAAATTACTTTTTTAGTCTTATTTATTTCCGTAAATGTTTATATTTATTTATGAATGTTTCTGCTATGTTGTTATCCTTACTGAGCATCTGAGCTCACCACTTTTTATGTTTTACATTTCCAATGATGTGTTGAAGTATTTTATGGCTGACCCGTAGGACTAGGCTAGGGTATATGAGTGTGTTCAATTGAGAAACAATTCTTTGTTTTTCATTTCATTATGTAATGTAAAACTTATGTACGTTTCTAGTACTTACAAGGCTAATAAACTGATCAGTATTTCGGGATTTGATCAATTATGATCATGAAAATATTATGAAATAATGCACTATCTCTTTGTAACTAGGGTCGTGGAGTTATAGTTGGTGAAATAAGAAGTTTAGTACTATTCATGGAAACTATATTTTGAAAAAAACTGATTGGAGAACATTACTATAAGATAGACTTAGAGGATTAGTATTGAATAACATCCTAAAAAGTTACTATTATAGAGATTTTGTGTATTTTCCATGTAATAAATCCATTTCTGGATACCAGAAGCTAGTGGCGGCTCTGGAATAGACTTACATAGGAGTGAGAACTCAGACAATGAGTTTTCGGTTTGACCTGAGGTATCATGGTACACGAAAATGGCCTTACTGAACTCATGCTTATGACAATCCAATGGGATAAGATTAGGATAATTCGCATTTTCTTTTCAAGACATTATGATGGATTGATGAGTATATAATTTCTCAATTTTTTTTATTATTATGGATTATATACATATATTACTAAATTTATGTTAAGAATTTTAAATGTTCAGTATTCTATATTGAAATTCAAAATCTATTCTAGTGTATGCCATTGTTTTGAAATGATTCCTTGTTTAAGCGATTGAAAATATATCAACGCACGTAATCTGTGTAGGGATTGACCTAATACTCAAGATAATTATAGTGGATATGGTGATGCAACTGGTGTTGATAATCTTCTTTCCATACTTGGAATACCCACCAATGTAATGAATAATAACATTACCCATATGGAGATCCTTGGTCCCCAACATGGAGGATCAATGTTATAATGATTAATGAGGAAATATCCACCAACATTAAATGTGACTACAAATCCATTTGTAGCTGAGAAATGGATATGTATCTTAGAGAAAATATTTCATGCTTTGGGGAGTAGCGAAAGGTAAAAAGTTGCATTGACAGTTTATCACCTGAAAAGAGATGCATATCAATGGTGGCCATTAATTCAAAACCCAATGGAATGTGATGATGTATCAAATATTTAATTTTGGGAGTTTATGAATATTTTATTAGAAAAATACTTTCCTCATGACCATCAAGAAGATATGGAAAGACAATGTCTATCTTTGTGGAAAAATGGAATGCAAATGTCTCAAAATATGAGGCTATCTTCACAAGGATAGAGAGACATGCTGTAGATTATATATATAACACAAGGTTTGATATTTATTTATTATTTTATATCCTAAAACCATTTCCATGTTGATCAATAGTATCACAATCCTTCTCGTTGTATGATGATATAGTCTCATGTGCTATCAAGACAGAAAAATATTTATCAATGTCTTAAAACATTAAAGCAAATTAGAATAAGAAAAGATCAACTAAACCTTCTAGAAATGGAAATAATGGGAAGAAGGTAAATGTTGATTATCTATCATGATTTTAATGTGGGAAAAAACATCCTTGTAGTTGTCCGAAGGTAATGTCAGTTTGTTTCATGTGTTGTAAAAAAGGCCACCAAGATTGTGATTGCAAAGGAAAGAAATAGCATGACAATGTTGAATTGTACAATCATAGATAATGGGGAATTGTGAAAATGAATAACCATAATGACAAGAAAACATATCCAGGAAAAGGAAATGGGGGAAAGGAAAAGCATATGTGATCACTACTGGTGAGGTTGATGCTCTAAATGACGAGGTGGACGGTAAATTAATGGTTTAATCAAATTTATCCAATGATGTATTTGATTCTGGATCATCACATTGTTTCATATCTTCCCAATTTGATAAGAAAATTATATATTTAAAATTTTATTTAACATGGGAGTTGTCAGTCATAATACATAAGGGAAGTATTGGTGCAATAATTTTTTGTCAATCTGTTCCCATTAGAGTATATAAATTTTTTTATCTATTGATCTCATCATCATACCCATGATTGAATTTAATATAATCCTAGGTATGGATTGTAATTAGGACAGTGATGTGAAAATTTGTTCTAAGAAGAAGGAGGTTACAATTTTTCATAATGATGATAATGAATAACTTATCATTAAAGAATAAATGTCACCATCTAATTCTTATTAAGATCTACCCCTAATCTCAAAACAAAATTCAATTATTGGGGAGGGAGAGAATAAAATAACTATGGGTGAGGATAAGATTTTTCAAATAGAGTATGTAACTATTGTACATGAATATAATGATGTTCTTCCAGAGGATTTACCGAGACATCCTCCAGAATGAAAAATTGAGTTCTCTATTGATTTAATTCATGATTTGCGGCCCATATAAAAGAACACATATATAATTTACACTATGGAGTTAGTGGAACAAATGAAACCACTAGTGTAATTGAGTAATAATGGATTTATTTGACATACTATATTCCCATGCGGACCCATATTTTTTTTAATTAGTAAGATGGATCTATGAGGTTGTGAATTGACTACAGGTAGATAAATGCATTAGCAATAAAGAACATGTATCCCCTACCTCATATTGATTATTTATTTTACCAACATCATAGAGCTCAAAATTTTTCAATGATTGACCTTTGATATGGATATCATCAGTTCTATGTGAATAAGGAAGAAATTACAAAAACCGCATTTCAAAATAGGTGTGGGCATTACAAATTTACAGTAATGCCTTCTAGATTGACAAATGCACCCTCTTTCATTGTAGATCTAAAAAGTATTGTTTTCAAGGTATATCATGATGACTTTTTAGTGGTATTTATTTATTAACTATTTGTATACAAAGAATTCTACAGTGATCAAGAAAATCACTTGATCACTATTCTGAAAACCCTTAGACAAAATAAATAATGTGGGAAGAATTGAAATTGTGAATTTTGGCTTCAAGTGATTTCTTTTCTTAGCCATATTGTCTCTATGGATTCCAAAACATTTGATCCTTGAAAGACAATAAAAATACAAGAATGGAAAAAGATTATGGGTATAATTAAGTTACATAGTTTTATTGGTTTAGAGGGTTATTATCAGTTCTTTTTTCCATAATTGTGCTCGATTGGCTAACCCATTAACCAAACCCTTGCATAATGTTGTTAAATTTGATTAAACAAAAGATTTTGATGAAGTTTTTTAATAACTAAATATAATATTACTCAAATCTACTATCTTGAATCTATCACCAGGGAATGATGGGTTTGTTATTTATATTGATGTTTCAATGAAATGACATGGTTGTGTCGTTATTGAGAATGATAGAGTTTTCCCTATACATTACTAAAAAAAATTATTAGGAAAACTATCCCACATAAGATAATATTTTCTCTGATGATATGGGGATGTTGCCTCTATCACAAAAAAAATTTGAGATTTATACTAACCACAAGAGCATAAAGTATATTTTCTCAGAAAACTACCTCAAAATGAGGAAAATGAGATGGCTTGAACTACTCAGGGATTATTAATTCACCATAAAACTCCACTCTACAAAGGAAAATAAGGTCGAAGATGATTTGAGAAGAAAGGATCATGGAGTTCTAAACAAGATTAGAGTCGAAAAGGATGCTATATACATGGATCTAGTAAAGATGGAAATGGTATTTACTATGGATGATGAAACATAAAATATTTTTCATATCGTTTCAAGAACATCATTACTAGAGAGTATAAATAGTTCTTAGACTCATGATGACGAGTTTCAAAATAAAATTATTGTAATGAATTATTGGAGATTTATTGAATTCAAGAATGAAGATGGCATCTTGAATTTCATGAAAATTATTTGTCTTCCTAACATACATGATCTCAAAAGGTAATTGTTAGATGATTCTCATAACTCCAATTTATTATAAGCCTTGGTAGAACTAAGATTTATATAGATTTGAAGGAACAATCTTTGTGGGAGAACATGAATTGGGAGATTGGACATCATGTGTCATGATTTATGGTTTGTCAATAGGTGAAAGCTAGAATACAACATCCTGGAGTAGTATTCAAACCTCCTCCCATACCTGAGTGGAAATGGAATGATATTACAATGGAAATTTTCATCAGGCTTCCAAAGACTTCAAGATGTAATGACACACTATGGGTCATTGTTGATTGACACACAGTGTCAGTAAATTTTTATGCTATAAGAGAATATTTTCCACTTGAACGTATAACAAGAATATATATTAATGAAGTTAAAAGACTTCATGTTGTACCCATATAGATTACTTCAGATTTTTATCCCCATTTTAAATCAAGACTCGAGAAAAGTCTTCTGAAATTCTTTGATACTGAACTTCATTTAGGCACTACCTACCACCCTCAAACTGATGGCCAATTAGAAAGGATGACTCAAACCTTAGAAGACATGTTGAGATCATTATCCCTTGACTTTAAAGGTATGTGTGATCAGTATTTACCTCTGGTATAATTCCACTATAATAATAGCTTCCATTCAATTATTCAGATAGAGCCATATGAAATGTTATATGGAAAGAGATGTCAGACACCAACTTGCTGGGATGATGTTGCTAAAGAAAACTCATAGGCTAAGAACTAATTGATGGAACAATGGAAAATTTGATGATTATCCAAACCCACATCAATTCAACTCAATGTAGGAAAAATAGCTATGCCGATAACCGAAGTAAGGATTTGAAATTTCATATAGGTGATCATGTATTCCTGAATGTATCTCCATGGAAGTGTGTTATACGATTTAGTAAGAAGGGTAAATTAAGTCCTAGGTACATCAGACCATTCAAAATTATAGAACGCATTATGGTTGTATCTTACCATTTGGCAATGCCACCACGTCTCTCCAAAGTACAGGATGTGTTCCACGTATCAATGTTAAGAAAATACATGCATGACCCAACACATGTACTTACAAATGATGAAATAAATATGGACCATGATCTGTCTTGTATGAAAGAGCCTATTATAATTCTTTATTCCAACGAACATGTGTTAAGAAACCAGATGACTTATATGGTGAATGTTCTCTGGAGAAACCATAAGATACATGAGGTGTCATGGGAACCCGAGGAATATATGATGAAGAACCACCTGAGTATTTTTATGCATTGATATTATAGAAATTTCATGCACTAAATTATTTTATGGAGTGAATAATGTAACACCCAAAGCATCCATAGTATGCATCTCTTTGAATAATAGAATATCATGTGTTGTAATCAACTTTGAGATCTAACACACCACAACAAATCAAACTAGATGATATGAATAGTAATACCCATTTTTTGAAATTTAATAAATTACATCATTCAAAATGGACTTCATTTGTGGTTTAAAAATATCAAAATTGTCTTAGGGTCAATTTTTGGTATTTTTCTAACAACATTTAGTTAATGATGAATAGTTAAAAACACTGTGTTATTTTTTAAAACCGATATTTTATTTAAATAATTATTTATTTTATTTAAATTTATTTTAGGTCAATATAGATATAGAATACCTATATAATTTCAATTAAATTTATTGGAGTCATTTTTTATATGTTTATATATATAAATTTATTTGGAAATTTTTACAGTCTTTTACCCACCAACTAGGCGCATTTCAAAATTTGCATATAATTTTTTTTTACCTCTTTTGTGAATTGATTTTCAAAAATCTAAGAGACACGGTTGACATCAATATATAAAATGCGGTTCAATAAGATGAAAATAATCTTTAGTGAATAGTAAATTTTGTCTTTTATTTACCCCTGTTAAAAGTAAATGGGACAATTAAATGTAAAAATGATATTATAATTACCCTGACACAAATTCAAATTCTATTATATAGGTTTATTTCAACTAAATTCAAACATAGTAATAAAATATGATTATTTTTGTCCACTTGTATTGGGTTAGGACATTAATTATTATCTTATCTATAGATTAGTAAAAGGTGTTAAATTAAATGTTTATTAACTAGGCGTTTTAATATTCAGTAATACTTAAGTTAAATTCGAATTTAAATGTTCAATAAAAAGCTAAAAAGATATTCTACATAATGATATTCTACTTATAATTTATATAAATTATATAATTAAATTTATTTATGACACAATGATGATCTAGTAATTACCATATTAATGAACTATTAAATAATGTTATATTAAAAATATTATAATAAATGTAATTTAATAATTTTAATGAATTCCACTAAATTTATAGGTTAATATGACATGATAGGGTTCATCCAAATGACTTAGATAAGGTTATATATATCAATAATGAACCACTTTGGGTTGTCTTGGTATTTTATTTTATGCTTATTATCAATATAATAAAAAAATACAAACTGAAATGGCAAATTTCAAACTATTATCTAAGATAAAAATATAAATTATATGGTTAATATAGTTACATAAACTGATATAAAATATATTAGGTGAGACATTTTAAACCAATTACCATTTTATCCTCTAAATAAATCATGTTAGATATTTTAGAAACTAAAAATGGTTTTAAAAAAAAATAATACTTCAAAAATTTTCTAAATTGACCCTCACCTCTCTTATAAAATGGATCTTCCCCTTCTCTCCATATAACACGTCCAAATATATTTGGCTCAGATAACCCCTAATAAATTATCCCCCCAAATAACCTCACATTTTACTAGAGGCCTTAAATTTATCTGAAATACACCGTAAGGATCCCTTTTGATCAACTCAAAAGAAAACACCCGAAGAAGATGTAATAACGTCACTACCACTTTTAATGTTCTTTTATTCATCCAAATCTTATTTATATGTTGTATTTATACCAAAACAATAACTCTAGTACCTTATACATACTATGATGTTTTTATAAATATGGTACAACCATATTCATTTTTCTATCCCTTCTAAAAATGACATGTCACCATACATGTGTACGTATGGATTAGAGTCACCACTTCACGATGTTGTTTGTTATTCAAACACTTCATTATTTTGAATGGGTATAATAATGAGTAACAATTATGTAAATAATAAATATAAACTTTTAAGGATTATGTATATATTATATAACATCTGATTACATATGATTTATCCATCAATAGAATGGTATTATCGCTCGTGCATATGTACAGATTACCATATCCAGGAACATGATGGGATTCATTCAGCATAATAATCATTAAAGAATAATTTTCATTTTATGATTAAAAATAATGTTTACAAACTTAATATAATTCTGGATATAAATTAATTACATCCTATACATAATAAACATTACTTACATTACAAAACATATAATGGAATATGAACCAGTTAACACCCAAACAATGATACTACATAAATATTATTAAAAATGAAATATTAGAAGATCATATATGATATGATATTTATGTATATAGTTCTTATATAATTTAAATATAATTTTGTAACTATTATATATGTAGTTAACATACCATCGACTAAGGTAGAGTAATGTTTTAGGGTTAATTTCACAGTCTCTTTATTATCTGAGGTTTTTGTTACGTAAGTATCTAATGGGTCTTATTTATCATTTCCATCCGAATGTATTAAAAAAATCATATCATTTTATCTATTTCCTAGAATTTGGTTTAAAGTAATTTATACCCATTTTTAAATTATTATATATATTTTAATGTATTGGTTCATGGTTTTCCAAATAGGGTACTTTATGACGTTTTCAAAAAATTAGGCTAAGAATGTTTTTAACGTATAAGCCTGGTGTGGCTATTTTTCACCATTATAACATCTTCAAAGCTTCCCTTACAAGAATATATAAATATTTTCAAAATAAATGTTTTCATTTATAATTATATTAATTTTAAACGATTTCAAAATAGATGGATATATTTATCTAAAATATTTTTGATTTTATCTATTTCAACATCCTTCAATTGATTTTATATTAGTTTGAAGTTGATTTATTATACAAATCGGCAATGTTCTATTGAATGTTTTGTCATATGTTTGAAAATGGATGTGTTATTTTTATACCAATCATGGTTTATGGTTAATGTATTTAATTTTTTTACTCTATTATTAATACGACTATTTATGTTATGATTCAACCTTTTCATATAAGTAATGCATTGGACATTGTATATGATGGGTGGAGCCCACTATAACTCATCGATGCATCAATTGGTCTCATTAGACAAACTAGTGTATTGGTACAAGTCCATGAAATTTTTTTATTTTTAGTCATGGAATGAGGCCTTGACTATGTGGTTATGATTTCCGAAATTATGCAGTCCTTCATTATGAAATTGGATATTGATATTTTATGTCATTATTCAACTAGTTGAATATCCATTTTAATAGGTAAATGGAATTATTTGATTTATATTTTCCATATTATGCATAAGTTTATGATTATAAATATTTTGATATAGTGTTATACATTTACATAAAATTTTATGCTTATTTATGAAAGTTATCTATATATTTTTATCCTTACTGAGCATCTGATATCTCCCCTTTCTATGTTTTACTTTTCCCAGGATGTGAAGTAGTATTTTATGGTTGACCCACTATATTATTCTACGGGATATTAGATTGTTCAAAGGGGACAAGATATAGTTGTTTTTCATTTCAAAATGTAATGTAGAACTTATATATGTATCTAGTACTTACAAGGATTCTAAAATGATTGGTCTTTTAGAATCTCAATCCTTATGATCATGCCAATATTATGTAATAATACACTGACTCACGGTAACTAGGGTCGAGGTGTTATATTAATTGTGTTTCCCTCCACTCTCTTGTAAAATAGATCATCTTATACTAATTAATTATAAAAATTAGGGATTTATCACTGATCTAATGCCTTCACCAAACTCTCAAATGAGTAATCACATTCATCATTTATCCACATTTCTTCTCTATATAATAATATTTAATGACATCTAATTTCAGACAAATAAGGTTTCTAAATGAAGTTGAATAAATATTAACCAATTTTATTCAAATTTCATTCGTTATCCATCTCATGTATTTCTATTGTATCAAACATAAAATTATTAATAAAATATCATAAATATAGCGAGATATTATTTTGATGAGGGATCAACTATTTTTCATTATCTTATCAATTAAAATAAAACTAAAATGATCACATGTGTGTATACATGGACTACATACTCCTGATATTGATATGATTCAATTTCCATAACCATATTGTGTGAATGGTTATTAAAATAATATTTATGTATATATATATGTTAATTTTGAAATAATTGTTATCCAACAAATTTTAATAACTTTTTACCTTTCTTTGTTTCTTTCATTCAAAAAGTGGAAACATCCCTCATATATATATTAATAATTTATGGACCACAGTCTCCATGAATTGAGGTAATTATTTATTATTTAATTAATGAAATGAATTATTATTAAATTTTATATGAAAAAATATTTTAATTTGTATATAATTATATTATCAAGATTATAGAACAATTTAAAATTTTTAATTAATATAAAATCTAAATTTAAACATTCATGAAAAATGAAACAGTTAACACATTGAAATTATGATTCTAAAAAAATAATTTTTTTAAAATCAATGCTAAAAAATTATAATCAGATCATATATGATATTATTAGTTTAATAATGGATATTGAAATGAATTATATTAAATTTAAATTTTTTATATAAGGTTTTTTATCATTTTATAAGTAATACAGGCTTATGGAAAGGATTTTACATTACAATCATAAATTTTAACAAGTTTGTTTGTTCTTAGTGTTATAATGATACAATCATATGATATATCCTTCCCAAATCATAAAAATATTATTATCCTATGACCATTTTTTAGATTACATTTTTCCATTAAATTTTTTCTCATTAATTACTCCTAATTGAGAAAATGTTTTTATGGATTAAATGGCATTATTTCCTTATTCAGTTTGGAATAAATTTCCTATATATCCATATAGTATGTAAATTTTTTTAATAATGTTAATAACATTAAAAGGTGATTTTCATTTTTAATATTATCCATTATTTGAATAAATTATTAAATATCAAAATGAATCATCCATAAATTTTTTAAATGAGGTTCTTTTGAATTTCTAAAGAAAATGTTAGAAAGGAAAATGTGTTTAAATATACATTCAATTAACCAATATTCCTAAGATTAGGACTAAAAATTTATTTTATCTTTACATTAATGGAATCTATATTTATTTTCAAAAATAATGATTGATGAATATTTTTTAATGAACAAGATTTGGAAAAAGTGAATCAAAAATTAAATGGTTATTTCCCCTAAAAATGTTCCAATACTTTTTTAATGTTGAATTAATCTATAAAAAATCCTTCAATGATTCTTGGGATTTAATTTAAATATCACAAAATGATACAATCCTAATTCATTCTATATATGGTTTATGATTATGATGATAAAATATTGATTAAACCTATTTTATTTTCTATCAGTCATGGTACAATTAAATGGTTAATTATTTCATGATTTGTTTTGAATAAATATGAATGTATTATGATTACGAGATGGTTCATTCTACTATGTCCCTATAATGCGTCATATAGAGATTACTGTTTTTTGTTCCTTAACAATATACATATGGATATCCCATTCCCAATATAGAGTACATAGAATGCAATCCCCATCCTATTAGAGAGTATATAGTAGGAAATCCGCAGCCTAATACTGGTAAATAGGTGGATAGCATGATACTAACATGTGATTAGTTTCATATTGGGCATCGTAAACCAAATATTTCTATGAGTATTTATATTAATGAATTTATATGAGACATTCTTGAAATGATATTAAGACAATGTTATCATCTCCAAGCCAATTTCATTGGTCTATTTATGATTCATCTTTTATGATCATCCATTATTTATTCCATAACACCCGATTATGTTATATTAGTTGATCAATAGATATTTCTAATATTATACTCATGTTCCCATAAAACTATGCACATGAAATTCTAACATATGATGATAGATTAATGTCCATTTTCTCTAATCTTACTTGAAATACGATGTAAACATTTTATATGTTTTGTTTTCTCTAGAATATGATAAATGATTTAATTTATTATATTTTTAATAAGGGTTCTAGTTATTATCAACTAACAGGGATCTAATGTTTATATTTCACATACTTGTTGGTAATATTTCCATGATTCCAAAGACAGTAAATTTTTATTGTTAGGATATTGATCATATTGTTATATAATGAATATTTATAAAATTATATGTAATAATTTTTTTAAATTATTGAGTCTCCAAATTTTGTATCAAGGTGAGTTTTATTTGTTTTTGTAATTATGGTTGATAAACATTTTCTGCTAACCTATGAAAAGTTCCAACATATTGTAGAATATCATATATTGTAATGAAACTAGGGTAGTTTTAAAAGAATACAGGTTTTTATTGGGATACAAAAAAATGGATGCTATTTTCAAATATATACAACTAGTGGTGAAAATTATAAATTGGGAGGATTGGGTATTTCATGGGCCATCATTTTTTCAATATTATTGGGTCTATTATTACATATATGGAAAGACACTCCCAAAAGATATGCTTCAATTAATTAAAAATTTAATTATAATCAATTATGAAGTTCATAAATTTTAATAGAAAAAGGATTAAAGAGGATAATCTTATGGTATAATACATTTAAAATAAGTATTCATGATTTAGAAATCAAATGATTGGTTTTCTAGAGTATATGATTTCCTACTGTTTTTATTTACGATATGTCTAATTTTTTTGTTTATCTTGGAATAATATGACCCTTTTTGGTGTATCATTGAAAATAATTCCAACATAAACATAGGTATATTATATAACTATATGTGATTAGGGATCTATGGTGTGTACCCTGATATGTTTCTGGGTAATCATGGTGACCATAAATTGAAAAGAGTCTGATCTAACCCTTTATAGCGTGGGAGCCCGTATCACTCCATGGACAAAATGGATATGAGAGGACAGAATACCTTGAGATATCATGTACATAAACCACATTTCAATCATTTAAATCACTATGATTTGGTTCAATCTAATATTTTTATCAAAATAGTGGGGTATTTGGAATTAACTAATTTGAATCATACTCTTTCCAATCATTGGTGACTGACAATCCAACACACATTGAAATTTCTTTTAGAGGTGGATCACCCTCACTTCTTAAAAAATTATTCAATCATTATTGTGATTTGAATCATTAGAAAAGGCTATATATCCCTTATCCACTATTATTATTTTAATGAATCATCTTTTTTGTAATAATATGTTTTAGGATAATATAGATTATTTTCATGGTTCTTTTTATGTTTCACATCATATTCCACATCCACTTGAACCAAATTATGAAAATCAAAAAGTAGGGATCATATTACATAACAAATATGGTCACATAGGTATCCCACAGGGTATCATTATTGCATCACATCTATATATTCTACATCTACATTAAGTCGTTAGATATATAACCTTACATAAATAAAAAAATTCAATTCATAATTGGATTCATTAATGAATACATGTATTTTGGAATGTTGGATGGATATGGGTTTTCCATGATGTAGATGTTATAGTTGTTATTGTTTCCATTACTATGATTTCTTATGAACTAATATGGTACATTAGTTCTTCTGGTTTTATCATAGTAATTTCATATTGAATCTGTGATTAATAGGATACCCTATAGGACCTAATTCTATCTATGGAAAAGGAATGTTTAAATGGAAATTTAAATTTAACCAAAATGAAGATCACTGATTTAATTTTTTAATTTTTTATTTTATGTATTTTGAAATAATAAAATTTTTGAGCATCATATAAATGTTTGGTATTATGTAATTCCTAGGATGGTCACCTTTAATTACTAATGATTTTTATGTTCATGTAATTACATAAAAATGATTCTGATTACCTAGGGGATGCATGTGAATTTCTAGGCACAAAGACAACATTACATTTAATGGGGTTCCTTTCTATGGAATAAATCAATGAATCTAATATATTTAATAGACATTCATTAATATAAATTACATGCTGTGTCTTCCAACTAGATTCAGGTAATGTCAACAAATATTTAATTTTGTATATTAATTTTATAGTTTCATGAGGGGTACGCGAGATTAATTCTATTTCTTGAACTCCTAAGATTCATCGTGGTCATATTATTTTGGAATTACAATTATGTAAGCCACACATTCTACTCGATCCATGCATCTTAACATCAATTGCAGTCCCTCGAGTTCTTTCCTGGATAATATACTTTCATGGAAAGTGATTGGGGAAATTTGGATCCATATTAGGATACAAGACCTCCTCCATCATTAGACGCTAGCACTGGTCCAAGAGGGTATGAAAATTCTTTTTTGACTCCAATAGACCTAAGACTATACATAGTTATTTTTTTATATCATGTCTTATCCATGACACATTACATATATGTTTCACACCATTATGAATTATATGTAAAAAATAGGTATGCATTATACAGTATTTATGATTCCCTAATAAGTTGTACTCAATCTCTAATCATGATTCTATTTTTTTTAATGACTGGCATTAATGATGCATTACATGATTCAAGAATGTTTCTCATAGATTATGATTGAGGTTATATATTATTTTAGAGGTGGGAGATAGTAAAAAATATAGAGATCCTGAATTCTATATTTTTAATGGCTCTTATTTTTTTCTTTCATATTTTTGATGGGTTTTAATTTACATTATTTATATGTATTCATTCCTATTCTATAAGATGAATTTGTTTGAAATTTAATGTTCAGTGAATTTGTATTATATAACTTAATTTTTTTAATCTATATTTAATATATATATATATATATATTCACTAATTTTTGTTATGTTGGAAACTAACCAGAGTGTATATTCTCCCCACCATATAACCTATATAAACTCTCTACATGTCATGATCTTCCTACATATGAGGAGGTGATATGAAGGCCCTATGCTACATTGGCATGGGGCATTGTGTTTTTGGCTCCATGATACAAGAATTAGAAATTTATTCAATGGTTATTTTATATTATTTAATATTTTTTCATGATAGAAGAATAAATTTTATTTTCCTTCGTTTTTTCTGAATTTGTTTTTTTGGAGTTTTTAATCCATTAATAAGGTATACTATCCATGTTACCATGTGAAATAATTTTTATTTTAAGAATTAACTATTAAGAAGGATCTTTTATCAATAAAATTTAATTATTTTTTTATGTGGATATGTTTCATGATACGTTACTCTGCTATGATGTGTGTAAATTCATCATATCATGTATATATGTATTTATATTCCATTTACATTACCTTTTTAATTAGTTTCCATGGTTATTTCGTAATGAAATTGGTTTGTTTTTTAATATTGTTTTATTACTAAAAAATTTTGTATAGATTAATTTTGTAAACATATTTAACCAAATAATTAATAAATAATGGTATAAATTTAAGAAAGTGTTTCTGGAATTTCTATTCCCTGCATGTTAATTAGGGGTAAATCACAACATAAATAAGATTTCCCTTAATAAAATATTAATGAACCATCATATTACAATACTATGTTTAGGGATTGGAAAACAATTTTAATATTGATGAGAATGATTTTTGAGATCTATTTAAAATGTTTAATTATTTAGGTTAAATGAAATTCTTATGAGGAACATCTAATATGTTTTCCTCATAAAATAAAAATGTGACCTTATTTGATGCTATTTCTGAAATTTTAGACCCTATAATGTGAGACCTAACCTTAGAGATATCATATAGATATCATAAGAGCCTAAAATTTTTATGATTGAGAAACTATGATTTCTAAAGAATTCAATAAAGTTTAATTTCATGAACTATATTAGTAATGTTTTTTAGTTTTTTGTGGAATAGATATGAATTTATCCCCATAAACCACTATTTGAGTCCCAAGAGGTCACTAAGGACCATTCTGATAAGGCATATAAGCTAGAAACACCATTGTAATACAAACTGATTACTAAATCATATATAATGAATTATTTATGTCTTTTGATATAACCAATAGAGGGGATACACCCAGTGTAGCTAGAAATATGTCAGAGCTAATACATGAGTTTAAATTACAATATCCACCTATTTTCTATATTTAGGGTTACTTGTAAGAATATTTCACTTTTCTTATGTCTATTCACATTATTAATGAGAAATAGGAGACCCCCCCACCATATGAATTTTGGGAAGCTGGAAATTTATATACTATGAGGCTATGATTGGAGATGATGTGAAATTTTGATACATTATTACTAAATCAAAGTGATGGTCTTTCATAATTTTTAAACTATTTTCTTTAATAAAATATGACCTAACACCCAATTTTAAAATATGGCCAAATATTTTTTGGAATTGCTGTAATGGATGTTTTTATTATAGAGTAAGACTCCGAATTTATAATGATATAATGGTGGATTCCATATTTTCATATTTACTATTTGTTCTGGGAGAGACATTTCATTGATGGAAATGGATGAGAGAATGGAGATTTGTTTATATATATTTTTAACAAATTTACTAATATTTTGAATTTGTCTGCAATTAACCACAGGAATCGGAGAGAGGCCCATGAATGAAGGCAAACATCACTATTTAGGACATGATATTTCTTTAGAGGGAAGTTATGTTTCACTCAATCTCAAAAATACAGTGGGGATGGAGTGGGGTTGGATTTAGTGTGATATTATATTTTTTAATGCAATAGAACCGATGACTATTACTTTGATTATGATAGGATGAGAGTATAATATAAATTATATTTATGGTGGTGAATCTATTTATAATTTTTAAGGAATTAAAATGTCATTATATATTTTTTCCAATTCTTTGTTATACAGTTGGATTTACTGCACCAAAACTAGTGGAATGTTGATGTTCAAAATGTCATTCTATTTGACGTAGTTCTGTAGATATGTTGAGTCATATTCAAGATCCGTAAAAGGGTAGTATATCCCCTTGGAGTAATATTGGGAAGTAGGTCTGAAGTTGAATGACGATTCATGTATATAATACTAATCGTTAAGATCGGGATAACAGTTTTTCTATCATGAGCGATATGCTTTTGTTGTCTTGAATAATTTGTTTTTAACTTTTTCAAAAATGGGATTAAAACCCATTCATTACCAATATATTTATGGATAATATATGTTAAATATATAATCTCTATATAGGAATATTTCAAAAAATACCTTTTTGGATGTTTGTTCAAATAGAGTTTATCGTTTTAGGGAGTTTACTACTGAGACCTGAGGTTGTATGTTTCAATGGGGAAGTTTTGTTCTAGATGTGACTGAGTTTGACCTAATTCTAGGAATGTATTTTTAGTTTTCATTTTGGGTCAATATATATATTTATAAAAATAGCATGTAACTTTTTTTTCAGAAAATCATTTTAGATATGTTCACAAGTGGGAGTGACACTAAATGGTTATTGCAGAATTTCTGAATCTGTATAATCTTAGCGAGAGTTTATCTCTATATATTATCCATATTTTTGATGATGGAGGGCAATTTATAATAGTTTTCTATTGTATGATGGACCATTTTTATACATTTTCGGTGAATACATTTGGCGATTCCTCCTAAAAGGAATATGATCATCAGAATTTTACTAATGTAGGTATGAAGAATATTTCAGTTCCACCATAGGGAAATGTTTAGAAAGATATCTATGATTTAGTAAACTAGATAGGGAAAATAAATGGATGGTTTTACCCATCATAGTATGTCCCGTTTTGGAACATATTTTAACTCTAACTTGATGGATAATGATTCAATATAACCATGTGTATAATATTAAATGATTAACAAATTGAGAAATAAGAGCTGATATAGTATACCATGTATTGGTGATCTATTTGACCATTTTATAGGTTCATGGATCTTTTACAAGATCAAAATTGTATTAGATTCTCACTAATATATGTAATACCCTCTGATATATCCTGTATATATTACTAAAGTATGTGCAACCATTTTTTCTTATTTGCAATGCCATTGATAATGATGAACACACATGAAATATTGACCTTTATAATGATAATATTTTTCATTCCTAAATAGATTCCATTAATGTGGTTTTTTGGATGATATCATTATGGATTACCTCTTGAGTGAGTAAAATATAAAACCCCTTGAGTACATTTTTGTATACACATGAGAATATGTTCAATGCTACTATCTTTTAGAGTCATTATTATATTTATCATATACAATTCTTAAGGAATTTTATATTATTATCAAGACATTATTTTTACCTAGAGAAATGTATGGATATTTATTCATCTTCTTATACCCATAATATAGTAAATGTTATGAGTTTCAATGAATTCATGAGCTATTACGAAAATTTAAT
Source organism: Viscum album (assembly GCA_963277665.1). Classification (NCBI taxonomy): domain Eukaryota; kingdom Viridiplantae; phylum Streptophyta; class Magnoliopsida; order Santalales; family Viscaceae; genus Viscum; species Viscum album. Next base: position 2,100,559,020 of record OY728128.1, on the reverse strand, counting down.
ACATAAAATTTATAATTTTTTAGATTCTGCAATTATGATAACAATAAAAGGGGTATAGTCTATTTGTTTCCAATGATTATATAATTATTTATATTAATTTAACGAATTATTAACCTCAAAAATTATCTGGACATTCATATTACAGTATAGAGTATGATTTTTACTACGATGCATCATCGATCTTGTTGGATCCTGTTCAAATGTAGGGTTACACATGATAAATTATGGGTGTTTGCAGACGAGGTCTCATTATTGTAATTCACATGAACATGATATTGAGTTTTAAACATATGTTAATTCCTCTAATTAATTTTGGTAACATCACATATGAGATTGGTTTTTGGTCTATATAGACCATGACATTTTAAAGTACATTTTTTCACTTAGTGAGAGAAAATGCATCGATGGTGGGGATGGTAATGTAAGGAAATAATATTCATATTTAGGTGTAATGATTTTTAGGTAAAGGTAATATAGTGTCTAATTATATGATATAGAATATGTAGACATAGGTTGTATTGTATTCCAATAGTTATGGACATTTGATAGTATTTTTTTATAAAATACCAATAGTTTTTTAGGTGGACCCAGATTGATGCACTATGGAATCCATATTTATTGTAGATTCACTTATATAATGGATATATATAATGAATGTTTTATTCCCTAAATGACTGGTTCATTTTGATATCATTTATGTAGAGATATACTTCCACACATAACTATAGAGTAGGTATTGATTTTTCATGTTTGATGGGGTGTTTTGTTAACAGCTGCCATGTTTAAGGATTTCATGAGGGGTATCAAACATCTCATTGGTTGGTATACAATGAATCAATGATTTTTTATCATGTTATTCATTATTAGTGTTGTTGTATGTTAATAAAGAATAATTTTTCACTATTATCTACATGTTTTGCCACCTTTCCATATGTGAATGTTGTGAATCAGTGTACTACTATTGTCATATAATATTTACCCATATTAAGCTGGTAATTAGACGATTCAAAAATAGTCTATGATATGTTGTTTCAAAGGATTCTGTGGTTGAAAGCTCTTGTATGGGTCATTATGGATCGACTGACTGTGGTTTCATTTTTTATACCATAATTAGATACTTCTAAAGTAAATGAGTTGGGACCATTTTTTATTTATAATATCATAAAATATCATACTATACCCTAGATATTTGTTTCTAATAGAGACTAAGTTTATTTCAATAGTTTATCATGGGTTAGAGAATGTGTACATATCTCTCATGCTTTGAGTAAAAAATACAATCCATAGTCATATAAGAATTATAAGAAAACTATTCAGGTATTGGAGGATATTTTTAAGGAAATGTATCAAAGAATTTTTTTTGTTCTTGGGTATCTATTTAGAATATGAAAAAAGTTATCATAAAATGATTCAAAATAAACCTTTACAATATTTTTATTGGGACCCATGTTTATTAACATTATGTTGGTGGGATGAAGGTGGGGTTCTGATTGTTTGGTTGTGTATCCTTGATGATATTACATCATATGTATAATATATTAGAAAAATAATGTTTACCTCATAGAGTATATAAAATCCATATACATATCACTGTTATAGACTCATTGAGTTATAGATGGGTGACCATGTGTTTTTTAATGTGTTCCAAAGGATGGGACAAAATTATATATGGAATCATGGAAAATATAGCAACATGAATATGGGTTTATATGAGGTAGTGGATATAGTAGGACTAATGGAATAATTTCTCTCTCTTTGATTTGAATTCATTTCATTAAATGATATAAATCATTTATCTAATCTTAGATGTTAAATGAACAATCCAGATCATGTGATAAAAATTATGGATGCCAATCTTGAGGTAGATGCATCCACGGAGGATTATCTAGATTTTATCAAAGATTATATTTAGAAGGTGATCAATAGAAAATTTGTTCTTCTAATATAGGTTCTATGGACTCATTAATGTGTACACAATGATATGTGGGAGATATAATCATACATGTTATCCCAATAAATAGACCATATCTTAGAGATAAATTGAAACATTAGATGTTGTATCTCAGAAATGATTCATATTGTGGTAAAAATGTTGTAAAAACCCGTTACTTATTGAGTTAGGATTGAATTAAATATCAACATAAACTCAAAAAAACTATATAAATTTAAGTGTTTAAGGGTTTTTTAAACCCATGATAGATTTTTATGAATTAAAAAAGCATACCATTTGTAAAATGTAAGATATAAATACTCATTTTGTGATAGAATATGTCACAAAGAGAAAAACATGGACATAGGGGACGATACAATACCCCAAAATAAAATTTTGTTTCCATATGGTCATTTCATGAATGCACATGTTTTGGGTTTTATTTATTTTCTAATTATCATTAAAATCGATTTTTTTCAAATAAATGATGGAAATTATTATATTAGATAAAAAAATGGCAAACATTTTCCTTCCCATTTATCTCTCAATATAAGGTGGACCATCCTAACTTCTCAACTAATTCGACCATAGTCTATTGAAATTAAAATCATTATGTAACACTACCACACCACATTCCTCCATTATCCTTTTAATACACTTCATTTTTTGTTATACTATTTTTTCTAATATGACCTATCATCAATATACGTCCTAATTATCTTAAACTATCTCATTTTCAATTGAACAAAATCTTAATATATGATATTAGGGATTCATATAACATATCATAGGAGGGATTGTTATTTTACCTCAACGTATTACTATTCTATTTAATATTTTCCTTGTTCATACACAAAAAATCTTTAAACAGTTGAGCTACATATAATCTAGATTGTTATAATTCCTCAATGATGTATTATATGACTCTTTTGATTTCTAGATGACTTTTTTCTTAGGTAGATATTGTTGTTTCTATAAAAGTTGTTTTTTCCTTATAATATGATCTATTTTTATCTAGTATAATAGTTTACGGAACCCTTTAGTGACATATTAATTAAATATAGAACCATAGATTCTTGGATTCCCCCTAAAACCCCTTAGTACTTACAGACATGGACTTCTAAATTGGAAATCGTAATTGTGCCAAAATAGTTAATAGTAATACAATTGTTAAAGGAATTTTATTATGGATAGAAATAAAATTATATGTTTGGGAATCATAAAATTATTATTAGTATGGAATTACATTAAATAACTCTTACAATTCATTATACATGGTATGTTCATGGAATTTAAATGAAGAGCATATGATTCCTTATGGGAGACAAGTTAATTTTCTTGTGGGGACAATCTTTTATATTCAATGGGATCTAATTCAATAGAATACCAAGGTTATGAATTTTATTTTAAAAACATGATCTATAAAGAATATCATGAGGAATATGGACCTTGTATTTTTGTTATGATAAAACTAATTGAATAACATGAATTAATGTAATGGACCATACCCCTCCGGACTATTCCTTTGTCAAAAAGAAGGTCACGAAGTGTTCTGGATGGTAAAATGGACTTTTCCCACACTTTTCAGAATTTTGAAACTACACGCCGTGTAGTGTGAGTACACGCCGTGTACCCCCTTGCCAGGTATACCCCGTGGGGAAGGTCGTGTCCTTGCCGTGTGAAATAAATGGGTACATGCCGTGTACCCAATACTATATGCTGTGTAGTCCCTCCCCGCGTATGCGTTACCCTCAAATGCTGTGTTGATCAGTCAACGACCATGTGCCGTGTTGGAGCTGTGTCCATGTCGTGTGAAATAATTGGGTACATACCGTGTACCCAATACTACATGCCGTTTAGTCCCTCCCCACAAATGTGTTACCCTCAATTCTTGTGTTGACCAGTCAATGGTCATGTTCCACGTTGAAGACCGTGTTGGAAGACGTGTGGTGAATGTGTGAAATAGCCAAGTACACCCCATGTACCATAAAGTACACACCATATACTTTTGTTTTTCTGGCCTATAAAAGGAGGGGTCCTCGCCTCCTTTTCAAATCACCCCTCTCCTTCCCTTTACTCTGAGCAGAGGTCTCCCAAGAGACTCGAAGGCTCATTTTCTTCCATAACTTCTTCGTCTGAGCTAGGATTTACGATCTGTCTGCGGCCACGAGATCGTAACGTCGAGGAAAAACTTCTGATCATGGACCTGTTGTCCTTACTTCGGCCTTTCCTTTCCAAATTCCAACCGAGGAGGTTTTTCCTGGACTCAACAGAAGTGACGGATGCTGAAGGACGTCTTCTAAAGTTGATCTGGGGGGAGAGTTGTTATCAGAACCTGTTGAAGTAGGGATCTTACCATCGTCTCTCTAAATTTTGCATCATGTGGGATGGGTGTCCTCTAGTTTACATGAAACACTTTTGAACCAGTTTAAAATTTATAATAACTAGCTTATATAATGGGTTTGGGAAGTTTTTGATTAGTATTACTTTACATTTTATATAATCTGATATTATGTTGTGAATTGAATGAGATTCTTCCTACTGAAAATCAGAGTCATTTGGGGCCTTTGGTTGCGCAATTAAATGATGCTCTATCTTTCTAGACTGTTTATGGATAGAAACTTCATTGAATGTGGTAATTGGTTAATCATGTAAAGTTGGATGTTTAAATGAAAATCTGGAATAGTTGTGTGATCACCCCGGTTGAGCAAAAATAAAATAATGAACATGTGGGTGTTGGCTTGGATACGTGGCATGTGATGGGGGTGTTTTGTGGGTTGTTGTGGATCGGGTGAGCAATGGGGAAGCCTTTGTCTTGGTTGTGGGTTGGCGTGAATGCTATGTTGGTGATGGGCAGTGGGGCTGTGATAAGTTGTATCAAGGGATGATGATGTTTGGTGTTGTTCTGGTTATGGTGGTTGGCAGTGGGACTGTAGGGATGGTTTTGAATGTGAACTAACTATGGGTTTTGAATAATAAATAAAAGGTGGAAGAGTTTATAAATGGTGGGGCATCGTAATGGAATGGGAATAATAATCATTGGGGTTGGTTGTCTAATAAGAAGGACTTGTTGTGATGTTTGTGTTTTCCTAACATGATTTGTGGATGGGAGGGATATGTTTTATAAACTATTGATATGGTTGGTTGCGGTTGTTTTCCCGATAGTAAAAGAACTAATAAACAAATACAGTTGAAACGTGAAAACATAAATGGGGTTGGGGTTGTTGTTGTATGCATGCTTCATGGTAGCAGTGACGAGGCTCATGCTCAGTTTCTCTATTTAGAAGCCATAAGTTTGGATTCCTGCTTTCTATATATATATATATACCTGTATCTTTTTTGTTTTATCGCACCCCACCCATGTTCAGCACTTATTGCCGAACACTCCCATTTCATGGGTGAGGGTGTTTTCCCCTTAGTTACTAGCTCCTTCCTACTCCTTCCCTAGGCTGTGATGGCTTGAGGCGAACATACAACTAAGACCCTTAAGGTAGGTTTCGATTGGGGTGTTTTTAGCCCAAGACACTTCGGGCATGTTTTTGATGTTTCCCAAGAATCTGCAGGATGAGGCCCAAGTTTGTGAGGGCAGGATACGTGGTTCTGAGGCCCATATGAGTGCGGTCGGGATACGTGGTTGTGGGGCTCAGGTGTGTGTGGGCGGGATACGTGGTTGTGAGGCCCAGTTGTGTGCGGGCATGATACTTGGTTGTGAGGCCCAGGTGTGTGCGGTCGGGAAGAGTGTGGTAGCATCAGGACGTTCGCCGTTAAGAAGAGAAACTAACTAGTGGGAAATGGTGTGCATTACCCAATACTCCTATTCTTATATACTACTATTTGTTGTGATTGTGTTTTTGGTGAGTGTGGCTGGTGAGGTTGGGTGGATAGATTTCCCTGCTAGGTTTCTTCTGTTGTACTCACGGGACATTAGGATGTCACCCCACCTATGCACGAGAGCATTAGGTTTCCCTACTGAGTATACTTGTATACTCACCCTATGTTTACCTTCAGGTTTCTAGGAGGACTACCAGGGCCGTGTGGGACTCTACTAGTCGGAAAGATGGAGTTTTGCAGTTGATGTACTCGTGTTTTCTTTTGGTATTTTACATTGATATTTCTTGTACATACACCTTGTTATAAAAAATTGTTTAAACATGCATGTGGGATTGGATTGGGTTTATTTATATACAAATGTTTTTTCCTTTTTGGTGGTTTACATGTCCTATTTCTCGATGTTAAATAATAAAAAGGGTAATACCTCCCATATTTGTGAAAACTCATACCCTTGGTGCTAGTCGCCACCCCGGGGCCTACTAGAGGTGGGACTCAGGGATCATTAGCTCCCTTTCACCATTGCCAGCTCAGGAGGTGCATCTTTGGTAGTAGGGAGTCGTGACAGAATGGTATCAAAGGTGATGGTTGAGGGATAGGATGGAGTCTGGAGTTAGGGATAGTGAGGATTGCATGGGATGATAGGGAAACATTGTTGGTTAATCATGGTGCGTTACAATGGGCATAGAATTCCAACTAGGAAACAGGATTTTAGGGCCCCCCGTGATCCGATGCAAGGACTCTGAGCCTACTGAACGACCAATTAGGACTACATTGATTGCAGTGTAGAGAACATAGGGAAGGTCAATTCATCATCATGATTGGTTTTTACCTGATTTGGGTGTTCTAGGAATGAAATTGGAATAAAAATGATAAAATAAAACCTTGAGAAATTTCCTTACTACTTGGGATTATGCAATCATTGTTTACCACACAGCTATGGCATCTAGGCGTCTTCCCCGGGTGGGTCAGACGGCCGAGGCCCAACAGATTCAGGCGATCGATCAGTTGAGTATTAACCGAGAGGAGGAATATAGCCAGTGGCAGAAGACTCTCCGTTCTTTCCCGCGGCAAACACTCTCGAAGTACGAGGGTAGTACTTCGAATACACAGATAGAAGGGAGTCTTGAGGAGATAGGGATCACTTTTACCTTGATTCATGCTCCGAGGGAGTACTGGGTTCCCCAAGAAGTCAGTAAGCTTAGAGGTGTGGCGCAACAGTGGTGGATGCTCTACCTCGGATAGAGGATAGAGGCAGAGGTTTCTTGGGCTGACTTTGAGAAGGAATTTCGAGAGAAATTCTTTTATTCCAGGATCAAGGCAGAGAAGCGGAAGGAGTTACTCTCTCTTCAGTAGGGGAGTATGTTCGTACAAGAGTTGGGCATCAAGTTCAAGGATCTCTTGAGCTTTTCATTGGATCTCTTTCCGGATGAGGATTCTTGGGCGAGACATTTAGAGGAGGCTCTTTGTCCTTCTCCCTAGTATGTTGTCACCCCCTTCACCCTTCTGATGTACATGATAGTACAGAAAAGGCAGATGTTGTAGAGAGGATGAACTTGCAGGTAGGTGAACCACATGAGGGGATCCAGCCAGGTTTGTCGAAGGGGAAGGTAGTCAGCAGCAGTTCTCTTATGACAGGACCTTCCAGGTTCAGTCCGGTAGAGAGCAGGCCCCAACAGTTCCTGTTCAGATCTTCAGGTCCTTGTCCCTTTTTTACGAGCCCAGGATCGAAGTTTTTTTGTTGTGGATGTTTCGGGCACATTCAAAGTCGGTGCCCGACCCGAGCTCAGTACAGTGGAGGTGGGCATGTTCAGCGCCCACCTCAGCAGCACCAGTTGCCAGTGAGGCCATTCCAGCAGTAGCATGACCATGGTCCTCCGAGGGCAGACATTGTGGGAGGAGGCCGACCTCAGAATTCTCCTCAGGGACCTCGACTAGGGCGTGGTTGTGGAGGTGGACGACAAGAGAGAGGCAGAGGATATGGGCGTGGACAGTTTCACGTAGTAGAGTTGGTAGCTCCAGCAGGACAAGAGGTGGTACGAGGTATGATTTGTTTGTTCAGCACTCTCATTTCTACCTTGTTCGATTCGGGAGCTTCGCACTACTTTGTTGCACCTGGTCTAGCCCATGATTTCGGACTAGACATAGAGAGACATTCCGTACCACTGGTGCTGAGTACACCAGTTGGAGACCAGACCAACGTATCTTTTGTTTGTTGGGGATGTGGGCTGACATTGGGACCACATCGATCTAGTGGGGACCTTCTTCTATTATAGATGCAGCCATACGATGTCATCCTAGGCATCGATTGGTTGTTTTCCATTAGTGTCTTTATAAAATGCTTCCGAATAAGGTTCATGTTCTCCGACGTGGATGGGAAACATGTAGCTTTTGTTGGAGAGAAGAGCTATCAGGTGGTAAGTCGGCCTGTGGAGCCTCTCCTTTCCTTGTTAGGCGGGCTATCAGTGGCTCCAGCTTATATGGAGATGATGGATGTTCCGATGGTTTTTTTGGGAGTTCCTAGATGTTTTTCGTGAGGAGGTTGTGACTCTACCCCCCCCCCCCCCCCCCCCGATGTGACATTGAGTTCGGGATAGAATTAAAGCCTAGTGCCCGTCCGATTTTGATGACCCCTTATCGGATGGAACCTTCGGAGATGTGGGAGTTGTGGATTCATATTGAAGATCTTATGGAGAAGGGTTTTGTTCGACCCAATGTATCACCATGGGGTGCTCCTGTTTTTTTTGTGAAGAAGGAAGATGGTGGTCTCATGCTATGCATAGACTACCGAAGGTTAAACTAGGTAACTGTCAATAACAGTTACCCCTTCCAAGGATAGATGACCACTTCGACCAACTGAGGGGAGTAGGTTGGTTTTCTAAGATTGATCTACGATCTGGATATCATCAGCTGAGGTTAAAGGATAGTGACATCTCGAAGAAGACTTTCAGGTGCTGGTATGGGCACTTAGAGTTTTTAGTGATGCCGTTTGGAGTTACGAATGCACTGGCTATGTACTTGGTACTTATGAACATTGTCTTATGAGTCTTTATAGACCAGTTCGTCATTGTGTTTAACGATGACATCCTGATCTACTCATGATCAAAGGAGGAGCACATTGAGCATCTCAGGGCAGTCTTGGAATTCCTTCGACACCACCAGCTTTATGGGAAATTGTCGAAGTTTATGTTCTTGACACATGAAGTACACATATTTGGGCACATAGTGTCTCAGCATGGAGTGTCAGTGGACCCGTCGAAGGTGTAGGCATTTGTTTCTTGGGAAGCACCCAAGAGCGTGGAAGAAGCTCATAGTTTCCTGTGGTTAGCAGGTTACTATCAGAGGTTCATTTAGGACTTCTCTTGAGTTTCTGCTCCAGTAATAGCTTTGACTAAGAAGAACCAGGTCTTCCTATGGAGCAGGAAGTGCCAGAAAGCTTTCTCATGGCTGAAGGAGTAGTTGGCTAGTGCTCACGTCCTCAGGTTTCTAGAGGAAAGCTTGTTGTATGAGGTGTTTTTTGATGCTTCTATCCTCGGTCTGGGGTGCGTGCTGATGCAGAAGAAGGGAGTGATATTTTATGGGGTCTAGGTAGTTGTTCCCTCACGAGCGTAACTATGCCACCCATGACCTAGATCTTGCAGCAGTACTATTCGAACTGATGTTGTGGCGACATTACCCTTTTGGGGAGAGCTTTGTGGTCTTCTCAGATCATAAGAGCCTGCGTTATATCTTCTCTCAGTGTGTCCTGAACTTACGACAGTGGAGATGGGTTGAGATCCACCAAGACAATGACTTCGATATCTCTTAAACTGAAGGTAAGGGAAACTTTGTGGCTGATTCCCTGAGTAGGAAGTCACATATAGAAGTGCTTCAGGAATCTGCTGATGCTTGGAAAGCAATTCGAGAGTTGGCTACCTTGCAGTTGGATTCCAAGGTAGAATGTGTTAGAGGTTGTTTTTTTAGATGACAGTGCAGTCCTACTTGTTATAGAAGGTGGAACAGTCTCAGTGGGGGTACTATGAGGCCAAAGTAATTTGGGATCATGTTGATCAAGGAAACACTTAGAAGGATGGTCAGAGGACAGCCGACATCAGATGCTTTTCCATGGAAGGTTGATTGTTTCAGAGGCAACGTGTGAGGTAGTTCTCCATGAGTTCCATATCTCAGCCTTGGCGGAACATCCAGGAGTTTAAAAAATGTACCTATGCATGAGGGAACAGTTTTGGTGGCCCGGGGTGAAACGGGAAGTGGCAGAGTTTGTGGCTAAATGCCTTGTGTTTCAGCATGTGAATGCTGAACATCGTGTTCCCAGTGGTTTGTTTCATCCTTTAGATATCCCTGAGTTGAAGTGGGATGACATCTCAATGTACTTCATCGCAGGACTGCCAAATGCTCAGGGTGGTTATGATGCTATCTGGGTATTGGTGGATCGACGGACGAAATCAGCTACCTTTTTAGCAATTAAGGAGTCTAGCCAGGTGAGTACCTTAGCACCGAGGTATGTAGACGAGGTGGTGAATTTTCATGGAGTTCCGAAGACTATTGTCTCAGATAGGGATATTCGGTTTACCTCACGATTCTGGAGAGGGTTACAACATGATTTTGGCACCCAGCAACACCTTAGCATTGCATTCCACCCCCATACCGATGGACAGATAGGGCGGACTATCCCGACGTTGGAGGACACGCTGCGAGCATGCGTTCTAGTATTTGGAGGATCATGGGTACGTCACTTGCCTTTAGTAGATTTTTCCTACAAAAATAGATTCCACTCTACTATTGGAATGTCACCGTTTGAGGCATTGTATGGAAGACCATGTCGTTCACCCATTTACTGGTCATAGGTTGGTGTGACAGGTACTCTTGGGCCAGAGGTAGTGTAGAGCACCATAGAGAAAGTCCAACTTGTATATGAGAGGATAAAAGTTGCTCAGGACTGACCGAAGTCTCCTATTGATAGTCAGAGGAGGCCCTTGGAGTTCTAGGTGGGAGATCATGTGTCCTTGAAGGTTTCCCCTTGACAGGGGCAACAGAGGTTTTGGAAAGGGAGAAAGCTATCACCTAGGTTCATCGGACCTTTTGAGGTACTGAGACAAGTCGGCGAGGTGGCATATCAGTTATCCCTTCCACCTCATTTGGAGATGGTTCATGAATTCTTTGACGACTCCCATCTATGTCAATACTTACATGATGGATATCACGTTATCAACTAGGGAGAGTTAGATATGGGAGATGATGGGACATTCGAGGAATGACCAGTCAGAATTGAGGATTGTAAATAGAAGGTACTCTATGGAGGAACCATTACCTTGGTTCGTGTGTTGTGGAGGCAAGGCGGCCTCGAGGAGAGAACATGGGAGTGGGAGGCCCAGATGCATGCTCAGACCCGGAGTTGTTTTGACTTGTGTTTTCCCTTGTTCATCGGAGCTTTTTTTTATGTTATAACATGTACCTTTGATATATGGAATGTCTGGATTCTCGATTATGAGACCTTTTGTTTCCTTGTTCACCGGAAGTGTGGGGAAAGGGAAAACCTGACTCTTAATTGAGACGCATTAATGAGGATGCGATTGAAACCGTGCAGGCGAGTCAGTGCCGCCTAAAGGGGATAATATCTCGATATAGGGGAAGGAATTTTCCCCAAACCACATGTTCGGGCAGTGTGTTGGTTGTGTGGTGTTGGGGGTAGTGCAAGTTGAAAAATCCTAATGTATGAATGAGGGAAGACCAAATTATTGATCGAGACGCATTAATGAGGATGCGATTAAACCCATGCAGGTGACTCGGTGCCGCCTAAAGCGGATAATATCTCGACACTGGAGAAGGAATTCCTAACACATGTGAATAGGGTTGTTGGATGGGTTCCTGTTATAATGAGAACTCTAAGAGGTATCTTGTTGTGATTCCTCTGGGTTGGTTTTTGAATTATTGGGGACATTAATGTTTTAAGAGGTATCTGATGTAATGTCCCGGACCCCTCCGGCCCATTCCGTTGTCAAAAAGAAGGTCACAATGTGTTCTGGAGGGTAAAATGGACTTCTCCCACACATTACATAATTTTGAAGCTACACACCTTGTAGTGTGAGTACACGTCGTGTACCCCCTCTCTGGGTATACCCCATGTTAAAGGCCGTGTCCTTGACGTGTGAAATAAATGGGTACATGTCGTGTAACCAATACTACATGCCGTGTAGTCCCTCCCCGTCTACGTGTTACCCTCAATCCGAGTGTTTACCTGTCAACGGTCATGTTCCGTGTTGGAGTCGTGTCCTTTCCATGTGAAATAAATGGGTACACGCCATTTTCCCAATACTACATGTCGTTTAGTCCCTCCCTACGTATGCATTACCCTCAAGCTGTGTGTTTTCCAGTCAACGGTCGCGTGCCACATTGAAGGCCGTGTTGGAAACCGCGTGATGACCTTGTGAAATAGCCAAGTACACGTAATGTATCATAAAGTAAACTCCATGTACATTTGTTGTTTTCTCCAATAAAATGAGGTGTCCCCTCCTCCTTTTCAACTCACCCCTCTCCTCTCCTTTCCTCTGAGCAGAGCTCTCTTAGGAGACTCGAAGACTACATTTTTCTGTAACATCTTCATTAGAGCTCTGATTTTCGATCCGTCAGCGTCCATGAGATCATAATGATGAGGCAGTACTTATGAGCATGGATCCGTTATATTTCCTTTGGCCTTTCCTTTCCAAATTCCACCCGAGGTGGTTTTTCGAGGACTCGACAAAAGTGACGGACGCCGACGGACGTCTTCCAAAGTTGATCTGGGGGAGCGTTGTTATCAGAACCTGTTGAGGTAGGGATCTTACCTTCGTCTCTCTAAATTGTCCATAATGTAGGTTGGGTGTCCTCTAGTTTATTTGAATCTTTTTTTAATTGGTTTAATAATGATAATAACTGGCTTTTATAATGGGTTTGGGAAGTTTGTGATTACTATTTCTATACTTTTTATATCCTGTGATATTATGTTGTGAATTGAATGAGCTTCTACCTACTGAGAATCATGGTCATTGGGGGACTTTTCTTGCACAATTAAATGCTACCCTATCTTGTAGACCACTTATGGATGGATACTTCATGGAATGTGGGAATTGGTTAATCACATAATGTTAGTTGTTTAAATAAAAATCTGGAACCCTTGTGTGATCACCCCGATTGAACAAAAATAGAATAATGAACATGTGGGTGTTTTCTGGGATACATATCATGTGATGGGGGTGTTTTGTTGGTTGTTGTGGATCGGGTGAGCAATGTGGTTGCGGTTGGCTTGGTTGTGGGTTGGTGTGAATGCTGTGCTGGTGCTGGGCAGTGGGGTTGCAATAAGTTATATCAAGGGATGATGATGTACGGTCTTGTTGTGGTTATGGTGGATGGTAGCAGGGCTGTAGATATGTGTTTGAATTTGAATGAACTATGGGTTATGAATACTAAATTAAAAGTGGAAGAGTTAATAAATGGTGGGTCATGGTAATGGAACAAAAATAATAATCAATGGGGTTGGTTTTCTAATAAGAATGACATGTTGTGCAACTTGTGTTTTCCTAACTTCATTTGTGGATGGCAAGGATATGTTTCACGAATGATTGATATGGTTGGTTGCCGTTGTTGTCCCAGTAGTTATGGAACTAATAAATAAATTCTGTTGAAATGTGAAAACCTAAATGGAGTTGGGGTTCTTGTTTTATGCATGCTTCGAGGTAGAAGTGTTGAGGCACTTGCTCAGTTTCTCTATTTAGAAGCCATAGGTTGGCCTGAGTGTTATATATATATATATACCTGTATCTTTTGTGTTTTATCGCACCCCACCCATGTTGAGAACTTAGTGCCGAACACTCCCATATTATGGGATAAGGTGTTTTCCCCTTAGTTACTAGCTTTTTCCTTCTCATTCTTCCCTAGTTTGTGATGGCTTGAGGCGACCTTACACTTAAGACCCTTCAGGAAGGTTTTGATTGGGGTGGTTTTAGCCCAAGACTCTTCAGGCAGGTTTTTGCTGTTTCCCAAGAATCATCAGGATGAGGCCCAGGTTTTGCGGGTGGGATACGTGGTTGTGAGGCCCAGGTGTGTGCGAGCAGGATACGTGGTTGTGAGGCCCAATTGTGTGCGGGCGGGATATATGGTTGTGAGGACCAAGTGTGTCCGGGCGGGAAGAGTGTGGTAGCACCAGGACGTTCGCCATTAAGAAGAGAAGCTAACTAGTGGAAAATGGTACGGGGTACCAAATACTCTTATTCTTATATACTACTACCTGTTGTGATTCTTTTTTTGGTGAGTGTGGTTGGTGAGGTTTAGTGGATAGATTTCCTTGTTAGGTTTCATCTATTTTACTCACATGACATTAGGATGTCTCCCCACCAATGCACAAGAGATTTAGGTTTCCCTACTGAGTATACTTGTATGATCACCCTACATTTACATTCAGGTTTCAAGGAGGACTATAAGGGCCTTACGGGACCGTACTAGTAGGACATTTGGAGTTGTTGCAGTTGTTGAACTCTTTTGTTCTTTTGGAATTGTACTTTGAACTTTCTTGTACATGCACCTTGTTATAAAATTTTTTTACACATGCATGTGGGATTGGTTTGGGTTTATTTCTATACACTTAATCTGTTCCTTTTTGGTGGTTGACATGTCCTATTTCTCGATTATAAATAATAAAATGGGTAATTCCTCCCATATTTCTGAAAACTCATACCCTTGCTGCTATTCGCCACCCCGGGGCCTACTCGAGGCCGGACTTGGGGGTCATTATCTCCCTTTCATCATTTCCAGCTTTGGAGGAGCATATTTGGAGGGAGGGGGTCGTGACAATTAATACCAAGAATTTTTTAGGGGTATCAATGTGGAATGTCCCATTATGAGATCCAGTGATTTATCTCGAATATATTGTTTTTGAATTCCTCAAGTGAAGGACATTGTTTCTAATTGATGAATGGATTTTAATTTTATGTAATTCCCTTGATTTTATAACTAAAGGTTTCATTTTCATCAAAATCTCTCAATGGGAATTCATATTTAGAAAACGCTGATTCCATTGTGTAGCATGATAGTTGTTTCTTTGGTGAGGATAAATGTATCCATAATATACCAAGATACCACCACTAGGTTATTAAAACAGAAATACTAATGTCTAGTATAGTTATCCTAGGTTGTATCCTAGAGAACCATGTAATGACTTTTTTCAATTTATTAGCCATATTATTTTATTTTTCTCACTATATTACTTACATGTTCCACATCTTTTTAACTTACACAAATATAATGTATTTCATTTACAAACAGTTGGTGGTGTCCTTATGAGTTGTACTCAAATCCTTTTTTAGGAACCATGTGGTCTATGGAAAAATATCCTTGATGGTGGTAGGAATAAGGGATGTAAAAACACTGGGGATGACTGATGTTATAACAAAAATTAGTGTGGAAAAATTGGATTCAAGATAGAGGTTGGAACTTTACGATTAACTTATTCTATGGGGTTTTTCACTTTCATATAATTTTAGGTATTGTTTAACATGACATTTATTATATGTATTTCTTTTATATATATAGAATATAAATTTTTTTTGGTAATGTGTTATTTAGTTATATAATTTTTATTTTATACGGATGTGGATTGCATATTATTTCATATAATTACATTTTTCTAGACTCTAAACAGATAATATAGGCTCCCGACTATACCAACATGGTATGATAATTACTTTACAAAAATATCTAGAATATATTGGGGCATTCCAAAGGACATAAAGTCAACTATAATAGGGTACCAGTAAAGTGGGTCTCATTTCAGGTCCCCTCAATATTGAATCATTGGAAATAGAATTAAATGTGAAAATTGTCAATGTAATGAACAATGTACTTATTATTCTCATAGGAATGATAATATAATCGAATAACGAGTAAAAAATATATTTTTAATATTTATGAAATAGTCTCAAAATATGAATCATTTTAAACATATATATGTGAAATGTAGTAAACAATGTAATGTGGATTCCTTCATGAGGGAACACAAACCAACTTTAATTTAGTCAGCTAATCCCCTAATTTATGAGAACATGATCAATTCATTTGAAATGATATTTTATGTTCTCTAATTCTTAGATCATTATAAATTTATGATTTTCATTTATCATTTGGAATTAAAAGAGTATAAATGATGGTATCTTATCAACAATAAAAGGAAACGTGAAGAATTAAACTCCTTAGAATGTAATGAATTTATAGTGTTACATTTTAGTAAAATCATTTAATGTATTCTTAATATTAAAAATTATAAATAATTCCATCGGATAATATGTAATGAATATTAATCATGTAATATATATGGGGAAATGTAATAATGCCCATGAGGTATTCTTTTGGATTTATCACTAAATTAGAATGTAGCATAAATCAATTCCATAGTGGTTATAACCACGTCAATGAATACTTTTAACAATAATATATTTTTTAGTTACAAAGAAATAGTTTGATGTGATATATTGGTAGATATAATGATTTTAGTCAGATATCAATATCATGGGTTTGATAAGAAAATAATGATATAATACAATGGTAATTTTATTATAAAAAAACATGGGGTTAATTAATTCATTCTCCCCTTGTTAAAAATGTGTGGAAAGAATCATGTAACGGTTTTTCATAATTGTACTACTAAATTATTTAACTTTATAAAAAATGACATTTTATTAATTGAATTATGATGTGATGAGAATATGTTATGTAATTATTTGAATTATGTAAAAAAACTCTACAGAATGTGTTCTCTACACTCTTGTAATTAAAATGTATGGAGAATTGGAATTATACTAACTAGTGCAGGAATATGATGCTTAATGATGATGATCAGTGTTATTAAACTATTATTCACTAGGAGAAAGGGTAAAATTATGTGGTCACTATTTCTAATGTTGGATATGATTGAAAATAAAATAAAGGTGCCCTTAAAAACAACTCTGAAACAACTAATATTTAATTTGATTTAGTTTCTTACAACTCTTTGAAATATGAAGATTTTTTTAAGGTTATCACATTACCACTTAAACATTAGATTCCTAATTAGAAGTAGAACCAATTAATGGTATAATTATTGAATCTCATTTATATGATCCATCTCATATTTATTTATGTGCAATTGGGCTTCCTGAAAAACTGTATGTTATTAGTATAATTTAATTTAATTTTATTTTAGGCATGGATTAAATATAATTATATAAAACCAACATTTGTTCATAATTATTTAAAGCCATGTTTTATAATCTAATCCTACATAGAATTATTTATTACTGTGAGGATAAATGTTATCTTTAAAAGGAAACAATATCCATTTCTGGATCTAAATTCTTATTCAAATGGATTATTAATCTCATATAGCTGAATAGAAACTCAAAATAAATTACATACCAATTAAAATTGAGTTTAAAATGTCATTATGTCATATTTTCCTATTCTTCCTCGAATTTGGGATGTTTTGTTTTCAATATTACTCTAAACCCATGATAAAGTAATCTGATGACTCAATATGGAATACCCCAGATTGAGTTTCCAGTACAGTAGATTAAAATTAGCATAAATCATTATAAATGATTTAGTTATCCATGTTTGTAATTTTAGTGATCACATTTTCATTTATTGACGATGAATAGTGGATCAATTTTACTCTATATTTATAACCAAGAATAAAAAACAATCAATATCATGAATATGTTGCATATTCCACATATTAGTGATTTTATTGATCATTATAGAGGTGATCAATGTTGTTCTATGATTGAAATTTTATAATAATACTTTCAATTGATGGTTATAAGTGAATATATACCCAATATGGACATAAATTTTAGGTATGTACATTGTGAATCTATAGTGATACCATTTTTCCCTACTAAATCCTCCATTTTATTAAATTTATGAATAGATTATTTAGAAACCACCTTGATCAATTTGTGAATGTGGTTAGAGATAGTTTTATTTTATAATCAACAACAAATTAAAATAATTAATATCAAATAATTATTTTAGTGTTGAATATAAAAAAGGGTAAATTGTATGAAAAATTTATCAATTGTGTTTTTTGGCTATATAATGTTTCTTTTTTGTAAAATAATCTAATGAGAGGGTGTATTAGTGGATCCATAGATGATATAATTTAACGTAAATTTTACTAGACCAGGTATTATGACCATGGTCTATATTTTCAAGTATTTTATAGATATTATTAATGAATTGAGAACTAATTTTGAAAATTATCTAATAAAGACAATAAAATCAACAAAAATTGATTTAGGTTCCTTTGATGTGGTGAATGTTAAAATAAATCAATGTAACTAATGAGGTGGTTTAAAAATTTACCCATTCCCGTAGTTATTTAAATTAGAGAAGGGTTTTTATTTATATTAATTCATCAAATAATTTTTTGGGATGAGTTCTATTGTAAAATGATAAAGATATAGCATATACCTGACACAAATTTATGGTTTGTGGGAAATTATAGAAGACTCATGATTTGGATTTACTTTTTGTAATCAATACATTATGTATATTGATAACTTATATCTATGGATAATGTTGTTACATGTATGATCACAAAAAATGATTAAAGTATATATTTACCAAAAATAGATGATTTTATGCCATACAATATGGTTTGAGATTATTAACAATTATTAATATTCAATATATTACCACTCGTAGAAAGAAATAAATTTTTATAATTTTTTTATTTGAAATGATCATGAAATATTATATATGTGGTAGATCTGAAAAGGTCATATTTATATTTCAATTCAAATGGTGGAACATTAAATACTGGTTGAAGGGGATCAACATAATCATACTCAATTAACTGTCCAACTGTCTATATATGTCCATATTAAAGAGGAAGAAAAAGATATTGTGGATATGTAAAAGAATGTGAAAAAATTTCTTTTAATAAAATGTCCATTTGGTAGAATGATAAGGTTTTAATATGTTTTATACTTATTATTAAATAAATAATGGAATAATTATCTTTCTAACATAGAAAATTTCATGTCATTCTAAATTTATATTGGGTGTATATAAATATAGAGATAACTGAATGAGTATTTCCTATTGGAAAACATAGAGGTAAATATTAATGTATATGTATCTTTTTTCATTGTATTTCATCACATTAAGTATGATAGAAGTATTTATAAAGATATTTGTATACAATTACACATTACATAATGAAAATCATAAAATATCACCATGGATTTCATCATCATAGTTCCAAGATACCCAAATCCCGTACTAAAATTTGGGATTTGTTGATTAAATTATGTTGATAGAAAATTTAATATTAATAAGATAACATTTCCCCCTTTTAGAATAATTACCATATATATATTATGTATATGGTAAGGTTTAATGGAGTACCACATTATATTTTTTATACTGAGAGTTATTCTTGGCCTTAATGTTATAAGAATTCATCAATAAGATCAAGAGATGGAGTTGTATCAAAACAATTATTATAATCCTAATACATATTCTACATTTTATATGACCTTTCAAACCCATGATGACAAATTGTGATATTTTTCTCTACATTTAAAGGCCTTTTGGGATCAATCTCATTATTTAGTCGAGTTTTTGTAATATAATATCAATCATTGAAGAATTATAATGGAGCCTTTTGATTAAATGTATCGAACGGTGTGAATGAATATAAATTTATTTTATTTTGTTAAATAAAAATTATTTTGGGATCTTATCTAGCATAAAAAATTCCATAGAAGGTTAGATACACTCAGCAGAACGTCAAGGGTGCACTAAGAGGTTAAAAGGGTTTGGTTGATAATCAATGACTATATCTATAATTTGATTTTTTTAGAGGGAAATTATGAAAATTTATCTATGGAAGAAGTTTGTTAGATATAGAAATAATATAACTATATGCCCTCTATATATTGGTCCATATGATATTATTGATCAGGTCTGGAATATATTATATCACTTATCCTTCCACTAAACATCTCTCAAGTTCATGATTTTTTAAATATATCTTTATTGTAGAATTAAAAAGCTAATATATCGCATGTAATAGAAATGTATACTATACCACTACTCCATGATCATATTTATGAAGAAAAAAAATATATATATATAGTTTTATATATAAATTTTTATTGAAAAATAGACTATTCTCTATGTTAATATTAACTGGTGGAATCATAATTGCATGGAATATATAAGGGAAACCAAATGATATGAAAACATAGAGATATCCATGGTTTCTTAAATCATAATGATGTAATTATGAATTTGAAATTAATTTCAAAGGGTAAAAATATGACACTCCATGATTTTATTTCTAAAACCATTGATTTAATGTCGAGATATTTGATTTCTTTATTTACATAAAACACCTAGTCTAAATAAACCATTATATAACAATCCTCTATAATCTAGATGTCAAATTATAAGGTATAAATATTAATTACCACATTATTAAAAGATGTATAATAGATTAAAATTATTTATATTTATTTTCTATTTTATAATAAATATGTTCCCAATTTTTAGTAAGATCATTCTATGATTTGAACATATATTTTCATCAAAAAAAGGACTTTAATTGAATTTTTCAGATAAAAATAGAAAATCTATTATTAAAATATATGAATTTTTTTTTGGAATTAATGAAGATATTTTTTTAAATAAAAATTCCAATTTTAACAACTGGTAAACTTTTTAGATTCTTCTAAAACAATTTTATTTTTTGGAGAATTGTGAAATATATAAATATTGTAAAACAGAAGATTGAATTTATTATTATGATTAATATAAAAGAATTATTATTTCTTAATTTTATAATAATATAAATAATTTATTCTTTTATTTTAAATAATAATATTATTTATATTTAAATTATCATTATAACAGATATTTGAATAAATTTATTTATTTTGTAAAAAATTATTTTTCTAAAAATGTTTTTATACTTGAAATGAATTTTTATCTTAGTAAATACATATTAAATGATTTAATAAAATTTATATTTTTCATATATTAAAAAAATTTCCATTAGATGGATTTTATAATACACGAAATAGGCATAAATTCATTTTTATAATTAAATCTTTTTTTCCATATATTTGGGGTTTCATTGGGTTCTTTTCACTTATTTTAATTTCAATTAATAAAATAACAAAAATGAATATTATAAATTGTATACCATATTATTAATTATTGTAGTTATAATATTCTAATAGTTTTTATAAAAATGTTTTTCAAAATAAATATTAAAAAATAAAAAAATTTGTTACCTTTATTATGGTTATAATAAGTATTGGATTTCCAACATATATTGAGGTATGTTACAACTATTGGCCTTTTCCAATTTATTATGAATATGAAAATTAATTACAAAAATATATTTATGAAATTTCATGTGTGTTATATCGTCACTTATAAAAGAGAAAATCATATCCCCCTATATTCACACATTTGTATCCTTCATCTCCAAGTAAGAACTTCCAAAAAATGTTCTAAATTCATTTTCATAATCATTTATTCCATTATCTTCTCTTAATAATTATCCTTCATGGATTATGTTGTAATAAAGATGTTATATATCAATTAAGATGTATATATATTAAAAAATTCCATCACATCTTTATTTATTATTCCATTTCAGCTATACATATTGTATCCATAATAACATGATGGATCCAATTTTATTTATATACTAATAATTATTTATCATGACATAAAAACCATTTTCCAAAAACGTTTTCATCAAATGTGAAACAAAAATATCACTCGTACACACATTTTCACTACAACCACAACATAGAGTTTTGATTCATTATCCATCATAATCTTTCATGGTTTTTAAATTTATATATATATATATGATATAAAAAATATTAATTAATGGTGAATTAAAATTTTATTTTCAATCATTCAACCCATTTAAATCCAGAAACAACATTCAACATTTTTGTGGAATATTTTCTCAAAAAAATAATGTTATTATTTTTACATCACTCTATTGTATGAATGATTATAAATTTTTTTTGTTATGGATTAATATTATACATATAACCTAATAATGTTTCAAAAGATAGTGGATAAATTATATTAATTTACCACAACTACCAAACAAAAAATCACCTAGAAAATGAAACAACAAATATATAGATACTACAATTTTAATAATGATTTATTAAACATTTTATATTGAAATGTTTTAAATGTATCATATTTGAGTCTATATTTATGTATATGGACTATATATAGAATTATAATAATTATATTTTTATTTAGAAATAGTTTATATGATTTATGATTTATGATGAACATGAGGTGATAGATTTACATTATACTATCAACATTTATTGTGATTTTTTATGATACATTTTTTAGTGATGAAATTATACGAAAAAAATTTCTATAATAATATCTCTATTTTATTTTAATTATTTTAATAGATACATGACTTAATTTCTTTTAACTATATTTATATACTCATGATAAATAATAAATTTTTTTATGGGAAACAAACATTAATTCTCTCTTGGGTGAAGAAATGTTTTCTTCTTTTTCGTGTTTTATTAATATTGATTTGAAGAATTTTTATATAGTTAACCAATTAATGTGAAAAATCATATTTATAAATTATATAATATCATTTAAAATTATAAATAGAATGGTTTTTTTATTTTTGGATTATGGTACATTTGAATTTTTTCTGAAAATGGAAAAGGAATCATATTTTCAACATACACCACATAAATAAATTTTCACATTATCATGATTTATATTATCATTGAATATTACATTCTATATTTACATTGTTATTTAAATAATAATCATTTCTATAATATTATTTATATTATATGATTATATATATATTATTTAAAAATAATATTTTATTTTCATGAACAAATGATTAGGTGATATTTTAGTGCTATTTTACTCTATATCAATATTTATTGATGTTTATTATGATTTATATTGGAAATAATCCAAAGATAAATTGTGTTTTTTGACTATATTATATCAATGATGATGAACATTTAATGAAACATGGGTTTTTACTTCAATTGAGATATGATTATATGATAACTAATTTTATAATTTTTTGGAATATATATGAATGTTTTATTATTATGTAACCTGTTGTTCAATTATACCCCACTAAATGATTGAACTATTGTTACTGTAATATTATATTAAATGGTTTGTGGGAGGTTTTCCGAAACCAATAAGATGATACACATGATGTTATACCAAATCCAAACTAGTCTTCAAAGGAGTTTATCCTGAGAAAAAAGATATTACATGGGTGGTTTGCCTATGAATGACACATAATTAATGTCTTAATTAGTATTCATGACATAATCTGTATATTATTATTATTCCACAATTTTCACCCATATTTTATGATATGATTTTATACGAATGTTATGCTCTCTAGAATAATGTTCATTGCTTCCGTTATGATTAATTTCTTATGAATTTAATACATTATTCCATGGATCATATTTATGATCTATGAATTGCTTGTTTTGAATCTAAATTCATTTTCATAATTTATCGTAACATTATTCTCATTATATGATTACATATGATCATTAATTTATATCTCAATTATTTACCATTAATGAACATTTTATCTCACAATTTCTTATGTTTTGTTTTCCATAGGATATAAATAATATTTTTATTCTTGATATTTAAATTAAGGTTTTTAGTTCTTAATAACAATATGGGATATGATGTAGATCTTTTACGTACCAATTATTTTTCTTTCTATGTTTCTGAAAACAAGAAACCATTATGGTTCCATTTGTATTGTAGTGATATGTAATTGGTGTTCATCTAATAATATTTAATATTTTTTAATTTATTTTATTGGTATCCTTATATACCTAAATATTTTATTATCAAAAATCATATGTATGAATGAATCTCAGTAAACATTGAGACTATAAAATATAACACTTACCTCAAGTTCCACTTGGATTATATGTTTTACATCCACATGTATAAATAATAATAATTTACTATTCTTATTTATAGAATCATATTTATAATTATTAATCAATAAATTATTCACTAAAAATTTATTATCACCCATCCATTACCAATTCGTTATTAAAATTTCTATTATATGTGACAAATATTTCATTTTTCATGTGTTATTCAATTAATTAGATTTTTAGATTAAATATCAGATTGGTTTCAACCATATATTAAAATTTAATCATGAAATATTTAATATATATATTAAGTATATATAAATATATTTAAAACTATCCATAGAAGGTAGAGATTGAAATATAAAATAAAAAATTTACGAATATGTATCAACTTGCATTTTCAATAAATCGATAATAATTTTCTAAAAATAAGTATGTAAATAAATATTCATAGTAATTTGTTTTTTAAAAACATTATTATATCATTCATATCAATTTTAATTAAATGAATAATTATATCCATTAATGTCTGGATTCGATGAAAAATGAATCATATCATTTCTGGAGGCTGTAGTCTACATATATATGAAAGAGAAAATTTTATTTCCCCTTTTATTGAAAGTTGATATAAATAGTTCTTATAAGGAACATGCCGTTATGAAATCCATAATTTCATTTTTAAACAAGAATTAATTCTATTATATTACCCAATAAATTTGTATAATTATAGTTCAAGGTAACTAGTTCATAACTCTTACATAAAAAACCATTATTGTACAACTCACAAATTTCTTCACAGTGTCAATTCATTTCCATAATATATGCTTATTATAAGAAAACATGGTTTCTATTCCAAAAAATTATGACTTTCAAAATTACATCTTATTTTTTTATACCAACTATTAAAATCTATGAAAAATATTTGAAAATGTGGGATGTGTATAAAAGTATTAATAATAGATATAAAATAAGAAGAATGAAACAGGTTAGTCCATTTGAAAACCATGGGATATTAAATGATATTTTCTTAAATAATAGTATAATTAGTTAATTAAAATAAAATCTAATTTAAAATTTAAATAATCTATAATACCTAAAATTTATAAAAAAAATTATAAAAACATAAAGGAAAAATAATCATCATGAGTGTTTCTTAGAAGACGTGATAATTGGGAATATGGTTTTCTTAAAAAAAATTCATTTTACCTTAAATGGCGATAATCCATCCTTAAAAATGATCATTATAATACCTTTTCAAATAAAATTATTTCCTTTAAAACCCATTAGAGATCATAACAAGATATGGTAGTTTCTTTGAACATCATATTAATAAATCAATTACAATACCCCATCAAATTTTAATTAGTATTTTTTCCAAATTACTACATAATTATCTTGGTAACATAATCATTACCTAATATATTGAATACCCATATTAGGCCCACCAATTTTCAAGAGATATATCACACTTAACCATAATTCTAACATATATCATTATCACCCATTATCATAAACAATATTTGAGGACCATAACATACATGAATTAAATAAAAATTTGCCTTTATATCATCAAACTCATAAAAATATTTTTTTTAATCCCATACTAATTTTTTTCGATAATTAAATATCACATTCATTTGAAACGTAATTTTCAAAAATAAAACTACTAGAAAAATGTGATATAGTGTTTTTATTGGAATAAAACATGATATTTTCAAAATGAATACACACATAAAACAATTGATTCCATGGTGGTAAAATTTGTAGACGTCAATTACATTAAAATAGACTATACCCTTTTTTCATTAGTAATTAAATTCAATGTGTTCTATATAAAATTATTAAAAATAATATATTTAAATATTTTAATTATAAAAAAAGATAAAAATAAAATTTCATTGATAATACATCTAAATAAATTTAAAAAAAATCCAAAATACTATTTTATGGATATGGATATAGCGTAATGTTATTTCTAAAATAATTTTTATAACATTAAAGATATATTTTTTAATGTAATGGGTCCCATTCCTCGAGTTTTAATCATCATGTATACTCTTAATCATTCTGAATAATAAAATTATAAATTTTTTTAATTTTATTCATTCATAATATACTTTTAAAAGATTATTGTTTCATTTAATTTAATTATTGTTATATTTTATACAATTAGTTAATCAATTAAATTCTTGTTAAATTTTTGGATGAAGTTCGACTCATATTTCAAAAATAACATTATTAATTTGACTTTGGGAAATTAGGTTGATATAACATATTATAAAAAAATTATATTTATCATTTCTAATATTCATTATAATTTTCGAACCAACCATGAAGGATCGGTATGGAAAAAGCACATTCTTACAATCATCGAGACAATATATCATACTTATGGTTGAGTAATGTTCCCATTGATAAATTATCATGATAGAACAAAATAAAATATAATTTTATAATTTTATAATTATTAGTTTATAAAAAATATCATGAAATTTCATAACATAAACATATATATTTTATACATGTTATGTGCTCAGGTAAAAATATTTTTATTGAATTTGGGTGGTTGTAATCCACAAGTATAAATATAACGTTGTTTTAATTTCTCAATGGATTGAATTGAAAAAAAATTAAGTATAAATTATCATAAAATAATTTTAATTATATCATTATTATCAAATATATAAATAAAATAATTTATTTTATACGTAAATAAAATGTTTTTATGGAACTTTTTTTTAATCTTTTGAGAGTGAGCGGTCCTTCACTCTCATGAATGATGGGTTTATTTCCTATTAAATGGGGGAAGGAGATTTTTATACTAATTCCATTGACATAAAAGATAATTATTTTTAATATATAAGATTTATTATTTCATCATTTATAATAAATATTTTAATGATATTCAAGAAGTAATTAATCTAAAAATCATTTAAAATATATAACGCTTCTTCAGATAACCTCTTCTATTTTACGAAGTTATTCCCCCTATGGATGGTATTTTTACCCAAATAAAGAATATATATTTTGGGTATGGATGTTTGGAATTGAGTGGGTAAGTGATTATATAATCTTTAGTAATCATATGGTTTGATGAAAAGAGGAAAATGTGTTCCCTTATATATGTCATGGGAAGGATGACCATGGAATTTATGAAGGTATTACATTATTTTATGTTAATATTAATATTAATATTTCCAAATAGCTATCATTAATATATTTGGTGATCATGTGTCGAAATACTGTCATTAAATAAATGTAGGATATTATAAGATTCATTTTATACCATTATCTGTTACATATAGACCATGTTAATGATTTGTAAAATAACAGTTATATCGTCATTTTTTACTCTTTAAGGGATATAACCGTTACAATGAAAGGAATAATAATACATCAATTGAATATAGATTTTATTTTATATCAATATAACATTTAATTGGTTAAATTTTTGATAATTTGTAATTTCCAATCGTTTAAGAAAATATTGTTTATTATATAATATTATTAATGTTAATTTTTTTCACTAATCCTTTAATCTAAATTCAATTAAATAAATATAATAATGGAATTAGAATATACACCATTAAAAATATATAATATTATATTTTTATTTGAAATGTTTATGGAAACTGGTAACATAATGAAATATTTTACTTCAAGGGTCTTTAAAATCAATAACATGGTTCTTTGCTACTTACACAAGCATTGTGTCGATGTTGAAAAAGAAATTATTGTAATTATATAGTTACTAAAATATTGAAAAATATTGTCATAATAAAAACTATTTAAAAACTTTTAAAATAAAATTTAATTAATTGTATACATATTTGAATCTCAACATGAACGTATATACTGATTTTAAAATAAATTGATTGATATATTGTATTTTAATTTACATAAAGTAATATAAAAGAAAATATCAAATAAAAGTAGCACCATTATGTAATATTATCATTTTATAGGTCATTATGGAGGAAATATATTCATCCAGGGATTTGAAAGAATCTTTTTGAATTAATATAAATCTTTATAGTAATATTTTTAACCATAATAATCCCATTTTTCCTTCATTGAGGTATCAAAGAATTAGTGTGGTTAATACTCTTATTGAAAAAAATTATGAGGTCCATTTTTACCAAATTCTACAATAATTATTAAAATTATGTAATCAATTTCTACTTATTCACACAATATACTAGTTAGAATTTATTTTATGAATAATCTCAAAAAACATGTTGAAAAATGGGTTATCATAAAAATGAATATCTTATTACAAATCAATTCTTACTAAAATTTCATGTGTAGTTTTGATTCTAATAACATATTTATATTATATTTTATCAAATTGATATATATATATATATATATTCTAAATAAACCAAAATATAATTCAAATTTATAAATAATTGATGATAAAACACTATTTTTGAATATAAATCATTATTTTTTACTATTCATTGAAAATTTATTCCCAATTTTTATTAAAAAAGTACATCCTAAAAATATTTTTGACATAAAATTTAAAATAATACAGCTTATGGTTCATATTAAACATCTATTAAATAGAAAGAAAAAATTAAATAAAATAATATATTGAATAAAAACTCAATTTGGTTATAAATAAAACATTTTCATTTTTACTTAAAAATTGATTATAATTTTTATAATCAAAATAAATCAACTAATTAAAAATATATTAATAAAGAATGAACGTGATTTTTGATAAAATTAATTTAATTTTACATTTTTTGTCTCCCTTCTGTAATTACATCTATGCAACAATATTATCTCTTTAAATGAGTTTGGGTATCATTACATTATTGCATTTTTAGTTTGTCTTGTTACTTCTTCAGTCATATAGTATTTCCAATAAAAATATAAAATTGCTAATCACCATTTTTCCTAAAACATTCTTAGTACGGTCTAAATTCTTAATTTTTTGTTCCTTATTTGAGTTTATTTCTTGTAATTTAACAACATTGGTAATCACATCTTATGTTCCATCAGAATCATATTTTTATAAATACATAGCATAAAATACATCATGTAGAATAGATTAACTATGATGAAAGGAAACTCAGTAAATAATTAATAAATATTTTTCAAAGATTTTTTATGGTCCAATGAATAATGGAAATAATTATCCTATTTATTAAAATATGATTAACATATACATAGAAAATCATTATGAAAGACAATATCTCTTACCTTGAATGAAGTCTAATCCCAATAGTTCTATGTATAAAATTTATTTCTTCTTTAATTATTACTTATATGTTTCTTAATCATATTCACATTCTCATTAATTTCATGTATAAAATTTGGTATTAAATACTTTCCTTCATCTATATAATCCAAAAAATATAAAGACCCTCAATATCATAACCTGGATCTAGTGCCTACTTTATTAAAATGGTTTTGATACACGAGGTCATATATCAAGGAACTAGTCAATTTAACAGTTTTGTAGAAGTAGTTATATTCGTGATAAAACTATTACTTTGTTAATATAATAGTAAAACATAATGAATGATATTATAATAATATATTCAACATATTCAAATGATTTGTCTTTTACACTTGGAGAAACTAAAAAAATAATGCTAAAATCAAATGATCAGTATGGGTTGTAGAAATTTTTATATATTATTAGTCAATAAAAATTAATCAATATGGAATTTTAAATAATATATCACACATTTTATTTAATTAACAAAATTGATAACATAATTGGATTATTAATAGTCATTATGGAAAAATTAATAATAGAAAAAACAATCAATTAAATAAATAAATTGTGAATAAACCATATCCTAATATAATATCACGGAGAAAACATCATAGATAATTAAAACTGTATAATTAAAATTTACGTAAATTATTAATTATTTTAATTCTTTATCCAATAAATCATGATACCTATATTGTCAAGTTCTTTTATAAGAAAGTTAAAAACTACATGGTAATGACCCATATGAATTGGACAACAGACTTGTCTCACAAGAAAGGTTTTTCTATCAAGGAGTTGCCTATAACTAGGAAACACCTCTATCTGCATGTCCAAATAATTCATCATATAACATTTAAATAAATTAATTCATGTATAGATATTATTTATAATCAAATTTCTGTATTTATTTTAGAATAGCTAATTTACAATATTTACATTTATAATCAAATAAATATCAAAGTAAAAAACATTTTTAAAAATTCAATATGAATTATGAAATGATCATTTTGAGGATATAAGTATATTTATAGTAATGTGAAATGTAATATTTAAGGAAAAATTATAACAATATTGTGATTGGATGAAGATAAAGGTAAAAATCAGACAAGGGAATCACAGTGTATAATAGCTTTCACAACATTGTAATTTTCATGTCAAATACCCTTAAAAAAAATTTCAAATGGATGAAAATAATACAATTATTTTTTCTGGATTAATTATATAACATGAAAACGGGTAATTTTATACACTATATAAATGAAATTATGTGTGCAACATGAGAATGTCCCTCAATGAAGAGAAATTGAAATGGAGTCCCCTTAATCTCACCATTCTTCAAGTGAAAATGGTTTAACCTCATTTATAATGATTTTATTTGTATTAATAAATAATTAAATATTCATTTTCATATTTATATTATCATATATTATCCCCTTATAAATTTTTAGTACTCATTCCATAATAATATATAACGATTTTAATTTTTTTGGGTGTTAATTTCCTTGTTTTCTCATTCATGTTTGGTCAAAAATGTTATATTTCATGTGAATATTATATAGTTAAATCGTCATCCAATTTATATTAATGTTATAAATGTCAGATTTACTTTTATTTTTTATTTAACCATTCCTAAATATTTTCCATGGAAATTAATTTCATAGTGTCGTGGAGATGGTAGGTCATACGTAAACATGGGTGAGAATATCATTCCCATAAAGATGGAATGGGTAACAAAGGGGTGATATATAAATAATAAATAGAAAAAAATAATGCGTATCACTTATAATCATTAAATTTCCCATTAGGTTTTGTAATTCATATATAAATTGAATAACTCATCACAGAGCTTTATGTTGTGGCGACCTGTTTTCCACACGGGCGGTGATACTGTAGTTTAAACATAATTGAATGCAATAAGATATAATTTATATTATAATTCCATATGTTATATAATATCATAAGTATAATATAATTGTTTTAATTCAATCATTATATAAATCCATAAATGATGGGTTAGGAAATTTTATTATATTAGTTTGTGAGGCAGTTGTCCATTGTAATCATGATTTCCGGTTTTAACTTCCGTTTTATAGAATATTATATGGATAGTTGTTATGAAATTAACATAATAGCATGTCATTAAATAAATGATAAGTTTTTTATATATATTATCATCTATTAATAATTTTTTCTGGATGAGGAATAATTTATTAAACAAAACCCTTATTTAAGTATGTTACTTCTTTAATGGGAAAACACTGTTAGTTTTCACCAAAATTTTTCATTTGGATGGATTTTCCAATAATAAAAATTCCTATAGGTAATTGTTAGTGGAGTATTAAAGTGATTTCATTGGTAATATAATGGAAAATATATTTTTATGTGTCAAGAGGGGGGATAGTGGGTGACATTTAATAAATGAGTGAGGGGACACAAATAGAATTATTGAAAAGAATCAATTTCCGCAACATTTTTCATGTTAAAAATACCCCCAATTTGTTTCATTATCATCCATTAAGGGTTTTAAGATAGATAGAATGAACGAAAATTGATTTCAGACATGTTTTCTGTCATTTTTTATTGTTATCTTCTTTATTTAACACCATATTAGATAAGTTTTTGCCGTAATCGTGTTAATGAATTTTTACTTATTTTATTATTAAAAATTGAAAAGAATTATGTGGAACAAATAGATAATATATATAATTATTATTTAAATTATTTATTATATTTTTTAAAATTAAATTAATAGAAGTTGTATTATCCAATTTCATATTATACTCATGGATGTGAGTAAAAAGAAAGTTTCGATATAGAAAATCACATATCTATGAATGTTTTAATTTCAAAATTTAATATGGAATTGATTAAAATAAACTAAATGGAATTTAATATAATTTTTTATATTATAAATTTTAAATTATTTTATTATATAATTGAACATTTTCTAATAAATTATATGAAAAGGACGTTTTCAAATAATAATTATTGTTTTCAATATTCATTGAAAAATAAAAAATTTCAAAAAAATTACCCAAAAATTCTTCCAAATAGAATTTTGATATGATTATTTAAAAATTGTATTTTTTTTCAAAATTATATATATTTAAAATAATATGACCATTAATTTTATTAGATGTGCATAATAATTGATGGAAAAATTTCAGTTAATTTTTTTTCAAAAAACAACTCTTTTGCATTCTAATAAATCTAAATTTATTTCTAATAAATATATGTCGATTTAATTTGTTATATTCTTTTATAAACCAAATAAATTTCATAAATTCTTTTTTACAATTCATACCTACTATCATAATGCCGATTTTATATTGGTCGTCATTAAATAATATTTCTATAGAGTATAATATCTTAAACCAAATTTTCTATTCATCAAAAGCTATAGAAAATATTTTAAATATTTAAAAATGAATAGTTCATAACATACCTATATCTTACATTCTTCCATCCAAAAAATATTCAAGCATATAATATTATGGATATTACACACTGAACTGATGAGTGTATTTATTCTTCATAATATTCTTTGGTCCTCACATTACTTCCTCTATATTAGGATTTATCTAATATACCTTAACCAAATGTGTGATATTATTCCTCGATACATTATATCCATCATGGAACGGAGGTGTATTCAAGAAATCACTGTCTCGCTATTGTTATTCTGAATCATTCATCAGGTTATCGACGTAACACATTGGAAAACATTTAACTATTTAAATGTGTTTTGGTATAACCATTACATTTATTTTTGACACATAAAAATTGTAAAGGGATAAAATTTTATGTTTTCCAACTTCATCAAAACAATTTGTTTTACTGAAACCGTTTACATATAACTCTTAATACGAGACCATTTAAATACATTAATTGAAACAATTAATATAAGAAAACTATACCAAAGGTAAATAAAAATTTCACATTTAATGAAATATATTTGATAATGACTTCATCATGTATTCTATATAAATAGTAGTCCTTTCATACCTCCATCATTTTTATCTTGGTAGGAAATACTCAAATTATACATAGTATCAAGAGACTTCTAAAGTCCCTTCCATAATTTTGATTGAAAATGCGGATCATGATCATACAAGTCAATAATAGGTGTACTATCAAGTCATACCACATAATTTATATAGATCATTATGATGTTCTAAAAATATAAATACTCCCTTTTATTGAGTAAATGATCATATTTGGGATGGTGATAAATAGTAACCATTCTTTCTATAAGTATTTCATAGTCTATTGAAATTTTCCATAATAATGGCATACTATATATAAAAAATACTATTATGTGGTTAAATTACACCTATAGGATGTATTATAATAGAATTATATTTTTAAAATACTAAAAATCTAGAAACATAATTCCCAATTTTCCTCTTGATTATATCGTAGAAAAAATTTACCCTCAAATCCATAAAAATCATTGTGCTAGCTGGTATATTAATAAATTATAGGTATGTGAATCATACAATGAATTTATTTATATATCATGTATGTATAGAACATATAATCTATGGAAACAATTAAGCACATTACCTTTTGAAAATGATTATTATAATTTCACATCGTTCTTTTAATTAATTTTTTGTTAAAGTTATCAAAAAAAATTATTTATTACTTTTTATCATTTTTAATAAGAATTCTTTCGAATGAAAATTGATAAATGTGTAACACCCCATGATTTTATGAGATTTATTATTTTTAATTTCTTTGATTTCTGCTATTATACAATACACCAAGATTAGCTTCTACTATACGCAACACAGTATTAGCATGAAGTATATGAAACACTATTCTTTGCTCGTGTTACACACAATTTCATGTTTATTTTGTGGAAATTATTCTACGCAACATTTAGTATAGATTTTGTTTAATATATAAATTAAATAAGTTTTTATTATGTTAAATTCAGCACCACATGGAGTGTTCAATACATGCTGCCCTGACTTGTCTTGCATTACACGCAATCAATACCTTCTTCGATAGCGTGTGTAGTACACAATACCACATTTCACTAAACGAGATATTATATTAATATTATTGTGAACTTGACATTATGTATCGTAATACCCACATTTTTAACTTTTTTAAATTTTATTTTTCAAAATGGAGATCATTTTGGAATCAGAATATCGAAATTATCCTATGGTGAATTTTTTGTATTTTCTAAAAACATTCAATTTTTGATGAATAGTGAAAACAACAGGTTACTATTTAAAAACCGAAATTTTATTTAAATAATTATTTATATTATTTAAATTTATATTAGGTGAAAATTGATACATAATACCTATATAAGTTCAATGTCATTCATTTGAGTCATTTTATAATAATATTAGATATATAAAAATTTTATTAAACATTTCACCATCTTTTACCCACCTCCTATGAGAATTTTAAAATTTACATAAAACATATTTTCACTGCATTTTTGAGTGGAATTTAAAAAATACTAGAGACACGTTTAATATCATGGAGTAAAAAGGTGGTTTAATAAGATAAAAATAATTTTTGGTGAATATTAACTTTTTACATTTATTTACCACAGTTAAAAGTAAATATGGTAATTAAGAAAAAAAATGATATTATTATTACCATAACACATGTCTAATTCAATTGGATAAGTTTAATTAGACCAAAAACAACCTTACGAATAAAAATATTACCCTTTAGGTCCACTTTGATTAGATTAGGACACTTATTGTTATTTTATTTAAAGAAGAGGTAAAATAGTTAAAATCAATGTTTAATAACTAAAAAAAATTTCATATAGAGTTATACATAAGATAAATTCGACTATAAATTTTAATTATAAATATAAAAATATTTCCTACATAATGGTATTTTTTTATAATTTTTATAAATTAAATAATTTAATTTATTTATGACACAATGATGATGTAGTAATTACCTTGTTAATGAAATATTAACATAATTGTGTTATAAATACGCAAATAAATTAAAGTTAGGATTTTTATGTATTCCACTAATTTTCATGGTCAATATTACATGTTAGTATTGACTAAATTAATTTCTTTTGAACTAATAACATTTTTATGATTTTCCAAAAAATCAATTTCCAAATAGTGTCAAACTTGACATTAAATAGTTTCTAAAACATATATTATATTAATAAATTTTATTATATTCCCAAAAACATATAAGGATAGGCCAAATGACTTATAAAAGGTTATATATATTAATAATGAACCACTTGGGGTTCTTTTGACTTGTTATAGTATTTTTATTTACCATATAGTGTACGAAAACAAGAAGACACGTTAAAAGTTATATTATTTATCTTAGAGTTAAATCTAAATGATAAGGTTAAAATAGTAAACTATACTTGTCTAAAACCTATTTCTTGAGAGTATTTCGACAAATCCCTACATTAACTTCTAAATAATTCAATTTTAAGATATTATAAACCAAATATGACTTTATTATAAAATATTTTTTTATGTTTTTCCAAAGGTGCCCCTCTCCTACCTTATAAAAAGGGAACCTATTCCCTCCTCTCTTCACACCCTATTGAGACTTGAATCTCGGCCATCCCCTGTGAATTAATATTTTCAACCTATCTTGTAATATCATAGAGGTTCTAATCTTCTCAAAATACAAACTCTAGTGCCCTAAGAAGAAGTTTAAAGAAGGTGCGTCGAGTAAGAGGTAATCTCTTCTACTGACTCTTTCAAGTTTCATTTTTCTTCTATTTACTATTCTTTAGTT
Source organism: Viscum album (assembly GCA_963277665.1). NCBI lineage: Eukaryota > Viridiplantae > Streptophyta > Magnoliopsida > Santalales > Viscaceae > Viscum > Viscum album. The sequence goes on along the minus strand of OY728128.1, from coordinate 2,100,523,304 downwards.
GTTTCATTATAATGTAATAGAATAAGTATTACTTATATATTGATATGTTATTATAAATATTAATCAAACCTATTTCACCTTCTATCCATCCTATGAAAAACGAAATCACCGCGCATGCGTATGTACGGATTACGTCTCCACGCTGTGGTGTAATCAGTTTTTCCACCACCACCTTACATGGATGGGTATAATGGTGTAAATAATAACTATATATGATTAGTATAACAAAATATGGATTCTAATATATTATATCATCCACTCCAATTCCATTCAATAAATATGGGAATGATATCATCGATCGTGCGTACGTATGGATTACTATCTCCACGATGCGATGAAATTCATTTTCCACGTTAACAATTCAAAAATGATTATAAAGTATATATAAAAAATAATCATGAAATGTATGAAATAATAATGTTACAGTATTTATGTATATATATATGTATTTCATCTACTTAATTCCATTCAATTCAATAGGGAAACGAAAAACAGCGTTCATGCGTACGTACGACCTACCGTCTCCATGAATGGTGTATTTCATTCCATTTATCGATATATTATATATAAGTATATTCTGAATATATATTATATATAAATAATGTTTTATATTCTATAATTAAGTAATCATGATCTATGTAATCATATTAATAATTATAAGTTAAAACACAGATGATAAATGAAACGATTTTACCAAAACGCTGCGTTAACATTGAATTGACAGATGAACGGATAATATAATGTCGTAAGTGAATCATATATGATATCATAAATATTATTATGGTTATATTTCAAGTTAATAATATTTTTAAACTCAACATACATGAGTCTTGGACACATACAAATTAAATTGTACATAAGGTATGGGATAGCTTTTCCAATCTTGTTTTTATCCGAGATTGTTCATTCGTAAGTATTTACTGGGGTGATATTTATCATCAATGACCCTGTTTTCTGAAAAAATGGTTTCTTGTATTTTTAAAGTCCCTTTTACCAATTTTTTACTTTTACTACATGTTATTTAAGCAATCTTTCTTTTTTAACCATATGAGGTACTTTTTGACTTTTCCGAAAAAAGTACGGGAAGAATGTGTTTTAACTTATACGGCATGAATGGATTTTTACGGTTTTATAACGCCTTATTTTCACATAGCAGGATCTACAAGATTTCATGAAAATTTTCAAAAAAATACTTTTCTGTTAAAATATCATGGCATTTCGTGAAAAGAAAATGATTTTGAAGAAGAAAGGATATTTTCCACAATAATTCATTTCAATTGTTTTATCAAAACAATTTTCCATTTAAGATGGAATTATTTCATATGTGTATGTTTCAAGTATAATTTATCTATGATTTACATGGTTTCATTTTACTTATGATGAAATGATATCTATTTTTTTGTATGTATTATGTTATGATGGGATGATGTTTATGAAACCCATTTTATACTTTGGGTAATGATTAGTGATTTATGTTCATGTTGTGGAACATGTAAGAATGATTTCATTATGAGATGGGTTGGACTTAAATATCCCTCAAATGAATTGGGTAAATATTTATATCTAATGAGAAAGACATGGCTGTATTGGTATGTTAATATTGTTCAATGTTACAGGACTGAAACGTGGAGTAAAATCGATTTTTAAAGGGACATTGTCCACTAAGATGGTCTTGGCCGGAATGCCTTGGATACTATGGAAATCATATCATGTGCTTAATGGTTTGAAACAATTAAATGTTTAATTCCCAATCACTTTTATCATGATTAATGTTCCTTTATGACCTATTCCTTACGTACTACCATGATTTATTAAACAACTCATGATTTTGATGTGTATATTTTATGTTCATGTTTTGAAGTTCAAATGTATATGGTTTGTTTTATTTTCTCAATGCTTACCCTTACTGAGCATTTGATCTCACCTTTATATGTTTTCTTTTCCACAGGATATAAATAATGGTTTTAGCTAAGAAAACAAAAGGGAATATCTTAATAGGAGGTGTTGAAGATCTTTCACCATGATTAGAAGATTATATTCCGAGTTTCCAAAGACGCTAAACTATTACGGTCCTTGTGTGTGTTTTTTTGTTATGTATTGAGTATTAGGAAAAATTAATGTAAAGTCCATGTACATAAATCTTTGGGTCTCTACAGTTGGTATCAGAGGAATGGTTTAGTTAACCTTTGGAAACTAGGATGCGAAAACATTAGTGAAATCCCTATAGATATTTCTAAGGTATGTATAGGGATGTCCCTAAGGTTAAGTATAAGTATAGGTTATAGTTATAGGATTACGGTAAAAATAATATAATTAACCCTATGATGTTATATATTTAAGGTACTCCCCCTTTATTATGTTGTTTTCCCTATCATGAATTTTTCCTCTCAGACTAATTTTTATGAGTTTTAGACGATGGCTGGAACCCAAAAGAACCGTGTTGATCAATGAAATGGACAATGCAATGACTGTCCTCCTGAAAAAACCATTTTTATGGGAGATGGAGTGAAAAATCTTATTTCCATACTTACACAGGCTATGAATCATTCTGGACTTCCAAATGAGTAGAGAATGGAACAATATTCTATTGAGTACTTCATGAGGTAACATTCACTTTATTTCATTGGGTCTTCTGATCAACTTGTTGCTGAACAATGAATCAGTACCATTGAAAAGATATTTTTTATTCTTCACTGTTCAGAACATAAAAAAGTCATTCTGGCAGTTTACCGTTTAGAAGGTGAAGTAGATCAATGGTGGACTCTAATTAAGAATACGAGGCTCCGAGATGAAATTGAATCCATGGAATGGGATGAGTTCAAGAACTTATTTTTAAATATGTAAATCCCTCGTATTCTTCAAACAAAGATGGAAAGGAGTTCATTGAGCATATGAAAAAGGATGATGAAATTGTTGGTACATACGATGCGAATTTTACAAGCCTTGCAAGGTATGCATTTGGCTTTATCATCCAACCTGAAAGTAAAGTTGATCAATTTTTCAGTGGATTAAAACCTATTCTTCAAAGTGAATTATCTACAAGAGATATCAGTAACTATGAATAAATTGTGTGTTTTTATGTCAAGGTATAACTAGAAGTCTGTGTTACATATCCATCCCATGGTTTTGACAAGAAACAAAAGACGGAGGTCAACTAAAAATCTCAGAACAATGGTGAAAAGAAGGTGATTGTTTCTTTATGCTCAATGTGTGGAAAGAAGCATGTTGGAGATTATCTTAAAGGGACTAGAAAATTTTTTAAGTGTGGAAAAGAAGGTCATCGAGTATCTGAGTGTCGATGTAATGGAAAAAGTGTTGTGAATGATGTGAATAAAGAAAAGACTACAGATAATGCACCACCAACACTTCAATGCTTCAAGTTCTATGAAATGGGGAATTATGCTAATCAATGCCCTAATCCAAGGGTTAATGATGATCAATGTGAGCAACCTCTTAATTAAAAGGATAATGGTAAGTCACATGTGATCACTATTTATTATTTTGAGTATGAAAATGATGTTGTGTAATGATTAAGTGTTTATGTAATGGGATTTCAAAATAGTATCATGGAATCTCATTTATGGCATTGTGGAATTTTGGATTATCTATGTATTGGTTTTCAATTTTTATATGGTACCGGTAACCATGAAAAGTGATTGAAATATTTTTGGAAAGAAGATGATATGTTCATAATGAATCGATAAAGAAAAAATGAAATGAGCTCATGGCTGATATAAGGGCAATGTTATATCATGGTTTGATAATATAGAAATTTTGGGATTTTGGAATGTGCAAAGTGTTAAATTTTTACTGCATTCATGTTTTCACTTTTGGTCAATGGGTATTCATTTTCATGAAAATATACAAGATTAAGGTATTAACATGTTTTTAATTTAACCAAAAAGATATATCGTATGATATATGGGGGATAAATGATGGTATTCAAATGCTCGGCAGATGACATTTCTTGTAATTTTTTTCTTTATACTATGAGCTTGGACAGATGTATTTGGATAAGACAAAAGATTGGAATGGATTATGTTGGACATAAGTCAGTATTGTTTATGGCTTGAATATTTTTTGATATTATTTATGGAATGTTATAATAATGTAGTTTTAGAAAAAGGACAACCTGGAGGACGGGCGACAACCCGTTGCATCGGACAATGGTGTGGGAATTGAACCCACAACAAAAGTGCGACAGGCCTTTATCGCCTACCACTAGCCTACAGGAAGTAACTGGTTTGTAGAAACTAGTTTTATTATATTATTATATATTATATATGTAGTATAAGTCCATTCTAGGAACCATATATGATTAATCTCACTATAGACGGGCTTAAGTATTTTTGATAACCATTTCAAACCTTTTGTTTGAGACAGTTGGAATGACCGATCACTCTATCGCATGATCTACTAACACTTCACGAATGAAAAATTCAGCCTCATTTATTTATGATATGAAGTGGAAAATTTCCATGGCACGACCAATGGGGAGATTGTACAAAAATAAATAAAATATTTCTTCTAATTCCAATTTCTTTAAAATTAGGGAAATGATCTTGAAAACCAAAAATGTTGTCCTAGTTCCCTTATATCTGATGAATTAGATGGTACCTTGGATCATCAAAAATTTATGGCTCTTTGATTTTTGTGTTTTTAATAGACATTTCCTCTACCACTTTTCATTAGAAGTTGATGGTTATATTTCTTTTCCATATCCATATTTTGTCCTATATTTACCTTTGTGGAAACCCAATGCTGAGTTACTTTGGGGGACTGTTACGATTCTAACATCCCCTTTTAAAATTATGTTTTAGTATTTCTTTTTATGATGTGGGTTTATATGAAAATAAACTTTCAAATAGTAAACCATTTATAACACCGACGAATTTTGAGGGCGCAATTCATTTTAAGGGGGGTAGAATGTACAACCCTTGGTTTTATGAGACATGTTATTTTTAATTTCTTTTATTTCTTCTATTATAAAATACAACAAGATTATCATGTACTATACATAACACCGTATTATCTTGCAGTATATGCAACGCTTATTCTGGGCTCATGTTACACACAATTTTAAGTTCATTTTTGTGGAAATTATTCTATGCAACCTTACGTATAGTTTTTGTTTAATGTATAAATTAAATAAGTTTTAATTATTTAGTACGAAACACCAAATAGAGCATTGACTACACATATCCCTGACATGGCATGAATTACACGCAATTAATACATTCTTTGATAGGGTGTGTAGTACCAAATACCATGTTTTACCAAACGAGATATTATTATAAAATTATTATCAACTAGCCGTTATCAATAGTAATACCATATTTTTAAAAGTCTATAAATTTTATCATTCAAAATGGACTTCATTTTTGGATTCGGAATATCAAAATTAGCCTAGGGTAAATTTTTGGTTTTTTTCTAAAAACATTCAATTTTTGATGAATAGTGAAAACACCGGGTCACTATTTAAAAAACAACTTTTTATTTAAATAATTATGTATTATATTTAAATTTATTTTAGGTAAAAATTGAGTCATATTGCCTATATAAGTTCAATTTAATTCATTTGAGTCATTTTATAATAAATTTAGATATATAAAAATTTTATTGATCTTTTCACAGTCTTTTACCCACATCCTAGGAGAATTTAAGAATTTACATAAAACATAATTTTTCCATTTCAGTGAGTGAAATTTCGAAAATACATGAGACACGGTTAATATTAAAGAGTAAAATTTGGTTCAATAAGATAAAAATAATTTTGGTGAATAGTAAATATTTACTTTTATTTACCACAGTTAAAAGTAAATATGCTAATTAAGAGTAAAAATAATATTATTATTACCTTAAAACATGTCTTAATTAAATTAGATAAGTTTAATTAGATAAAAAGCAACATTAGGAATAAAATATTACCTTTTAGGTCCTCATGGATTAGATTAGGACACTTATAATTATTTTATTTAAAGAAGAGTTAAAATAGTTAAAATCAATGTTTAATAACTAAAACATTTTTAATATATGGTTACACATAAGATAAATTTGACTATATATATTAATTATGAAGATACAAATATTTTATACATAATGGTATTTTATTTATAATTTTTAGACATTAAAAAATATAATTTATTTATGACACAGTGATGATGCAGAAATTACCTTATTAATGAAATATTAACATAATTGATTTTATAAATACCCAAATATATGGAATTTGAGACTTTCTATCAATTCCACTAATTTTATAGGTCAAAATGACATGTTAGTATTTATTAAATTAAATTTTTTAGAACTAATAAATTTTTTATGATTTTTAAAAATATCATTTACCAAATTGTGTCAAAATTGACATAAAATAGTTTTTAAAACAAATATTATATTATTAATTGTTATTATATTTCTAAAAATATTAGGTTCGGCCAAATGAATTAGATAAGGTTATATATATTAATAATTAACCTCTTGGGGTTCTTTTGGCTTGTTATAGTATGTTTAATAACCATATAATGTAAGAAAACAAGAAGACATAGTAAAAGTTAAATTATTTAACTTAGAGTTAAATCTAATTGATAAGGTTAAAATAGTAACCTAAACATGTCTAAAACCTATTGGTTGAGAGGATTTAGAGCCATCCCCACTTTATATTTAAAATAAAACAATTTGGTGTTATTACTAACCAAATATGAGTTTGTTATAAAATAATATTTTATGTTTTTCCAAAGGTGACACTCTCCTCCCTTATAAAAAGGGCATCAATTTTGAGCAATTATTAACCGAATATGAGTTTATTATAAAATAATATTTATGTTTTTCCAATGGTTCCCATCTCCTCCCTTATAAAAAGGGCACCCCTTCCCTCTTCTCTTCACACCGTTTTGAGCCTCGAAGATCATCCCACCCCAATTAATTCTTCTTCTCAACCTCTCTATATATATCATAGAGGTTCTGGTCTTCTCAAAATACCAACTGTAGTGACCTAAGAAGAAGTTTAAAGGAGGTACGTTGAGGAAGAGGTAATCTCTTCTACCGACTCTTTCAAGTTTATTTCTTCTTCTACATCCTCCTCATTAGTTGTTTAATTATAAAGTAATAACATCAGTATTAATTATATACTGATATGTTATTATAAATATGAAACAACCCGATTTCACCTTTAATCCATCCTATGGATAAAGAAATCACCAAGCGTGCGTACGTACAGAATATCTTTTCCATGTTATGGTGTAATTAGTTTTTCCACCACCACATCACTTGGATGGGTATAATGGTGTAAATAATGACTATATATGAATATTATAAAATCATACTGATTCTAAGATATTACATCATCCACTCCAATCCATTCAATTAATATAAGAATGATATCATCGCTCGTACGTAGGTGCGGATTACCGTCTCCACGACGCGATGAGATTCGTTTTCCATGTTAACAATTAAAGAATTATTATAAAGTATATATAATAAGAAATAATGAAATATATTACATAACATTTCTACTGGTTTTATGTATATATATATATATGTCATCTACTTAATTACATTTGATTCAATAAGGAAACGAAAAACAACGTTCATGCGTACTTACGGCCTACCGTCTCCATGAACGGTGTATTTCATTACATTTAATATATAAAATATATATGTATATTAAGAATATATATTATATATAAATCATGTTTTATATTCTACAATTATGTAATCATGATCTAAGTAATCATATTATTAATTAAAAGTCAAAACACAGATGATAAATGAAACGATTTTAACCAAAACACGGCTATAACATGGAATTGTCAAATGAATAGATAATATAAAGTCGTATGTGAATCATATATGATATCAAAAATATTATTATGGTTCTGTTAAAAGTTAATAATATTTTTAAACCCACTATACATGAGTCTCAGACACATACGGAATAAATTGTACATAAGGTAAGGTATAACTTTTCCAATATCGTTTTTATCCGAGATTGTTTATTCATCAGTGTTCACTGGGGTTATATTTATCATCCATGCCCATGTTTTCTAAAAAAATGATTTTATTCATGTTTAAAGGCCTTTTTACCCATTTATGACATTTACTACATGGTATGTAAGGAATATTTCTTTTGTTTACCAAACGAGGTACTTTTTGACTTTTCCGACAAAAGTTCGAGAAGAATGTTATTTAACTTATAAAACTTGAACAAATTTTTACAGTTCTATAACACCTTATTTTCATGAATCTTACTCTACAATATTTCATCACTATTTTCAACAAAATCCTATTCTTTTAAAATTGCAAGGCATTTTTTGAAAAGAAACTGATTTTGAAGAAGAAAGGATATTTTCCACAAGAATTCATTTCATGTGTTTTATCAAAACCATTTTCCATATAAGATGGAATTATTTCATATGTGTATGTTACAAGTATAATTTCTCTATGATTTAAATGGTTTCACATTTCTTATGATGAAATGATATCCATTTTTTGTATGGATTATGTTATGATGTGATGATGTTTATGAAACCCATTTTATACTTTGGGTAATGATGAATGATTTATGTTCATATAGTGGCACAAGTAAGAATGATTTCATAATGAGATGGGTGGGGCCTATATCTGGCTCCAATACATTGGGTAAAGATTAATATCTCATCAGATAGACATGGCTGGAATGGTAAGTTAATCTAGATCATTGTTACAGGACTGAAACGAGAAGTGAACTCGATTCAGAAAGGGACTTTGTCCTCTAAGATGGTCTTTGCCGCAATGCCTTGGATACTATGGAAATCATATCATGTGATTTATGGTTTTACACAATTAAATGTTTTATTACCATGATATTTTATCATGATTAATGTTCCTTTATGACATATTCCTTACATACTTCCATGATTTAGTTCACAACTCATTATTTTGAAGTGTAAATTTTATGTTCATGTTTTGAAGATCAAATGTATATGGTTTGTTTTATTTTCTCCACGAATACCCTTATTAATAATTTGAGCACACCCTTTAAATGTTTTCTTTTCCCCACAATATAAATAAAGGTTTTGGGTAAGAAAATAAAAGGGTATTATCTTTATAGGAGATGTTTAAGATAGTTCACCACGATTAGAAGATTATGTTCCGAGTTTCTGAAGACACTAAACTATTATGGTCCTTGTGTGTTTGTTTTTGTTATGTATTAAGTATTCCAAAAAAGTAATTTAATTTCCATGTACGTCAATCTTTGGGTCTCTACAAAATGAGTGAAGTATATTCATCCATAATAATTCTCATATCCATATTTAGTGGATCTATGAACCTAGGATCTCTATATATCTTCATTTGGGTCAAAACTCATGGATTAGTCTTTGTTAATAAATAGTGAACCTTATTTTCTTTCGGTGGTCTGTTGTTTATTAATAAATCATAACCCTTTAGATTATTTATCCATCACATTTTTCTAATATTGAAAACATTCTATAAAAATATGTATTTTATGATTTTATAGTCAGTGTAGATATCACATATTTCACCAAACTGTTAATTTTGGTTTTTATAAAATAAATCTTCTTCAAATTAATTTTTCCAAACCAACATAACTAATGTTGATGTATTCATAGTAAATTTGTTATCTAATCCGAAAAAATGATGAATGAATCGCTAATAGATATCTGTAAATATAATGACAACACAAACATTATAGAATTTTGGAAGTGTATCTCTTTCTATTACTACTTTTGATATGTTAAAATTATTATAGATTATATATATATATACTATTAGCAAAAAGAAATTTTTATAATATATAAATCATTCTAACTAGATTTATTAAATAAAAAATTCCTTATAGGATTATAAATTATATATATGTGTGATTATCATGGTCCTTATATATTTTATATGACATGAAAATATAATCCTTGAATATGAAACAATTATAAAGTTATTCCTTTAAAAATATCATCATTTAATCTATATATAATGGTTAAATCGATCAATCCAAATAGAATTCATGTCGACTCACAATTTCCATAACTCATACTGATAGTTATATTTGGAATGTACTTTTTATTTTCTAACAATTGATGATTCCCAAAATAATGTTATGTCATTAGAAAATATTGGTCTTGATGATGTTGATCAAACATGAAATTAATTAGAGTAAAATGATACACGTTTTTTATCACAATACAATTGATTTACCTATAATCATTGCACCATCTCATGGTCCTATATTTCTTCTTAATGAAGTGAACATTATATCTCTATATCCAAGTACTATGGAAAATCGTTCTACTAGTAAAAAACTCATGTCATTTTATCTTCGGATCCATTAATTCAAAAATGGTCATTCTATACAGATTACTTGATATTGGTTCTCTTTAATTATTAAAATAACTTAAAAATAAACATTGTGTTATTGGGTATTTATATGTAATTGCATGAGATATATATCATTTTATTAATCTAAATGGTTACATGATCAATTAAAATAATACCTTATCTATCACTATATATTTTTTCTATTCCACCCAATATTCTCATTCATTACAAATACTTATGGTGGTTCTACACAAGTATTGTATAAATATATCTATTTAATAATAATATGTACTTAACTATCATCATTAGGAATCATAATATCATTTTTCCAAAAATAAATTGTGGATCCCATTTTAAAGTCACGTCAAACATGGATAATATTTAAGTTAACCACATGTATCAAAAAGAGGAAAGAATATAGAGAAAATTTATGTGTCACAATGGGCACTTCCTAAAATATATTTATAGCAGTGAGAAATCTACGTATAGTTTTGATTGACAATTCATTTTTTTTTGTTCTAGGAAAATATCTAATTTTCATAGAAATCATGGAAGACAGTCAAATGTGTGATGATCTAGAATCAATTAAATAAGTATCTAAAATTGAGTTTATAATTATTGTATCTTTAACCACGTCATTAAATACTTCCACCATGGAAATACAGATCATATATTATTCCCTCCCCATTCCTTTTATATGGTCTATTCCCTTGGTGAATGGGACAATATTTTTTAAACGACACCATCTCCCTAAATTTCAAACACTTAATATAATTATTTTCATCTTGTTCCACTATTTGGCATCATGAATAGTGTCCCCACACTAATGTCAAATTCTCATTCCCTCCAAGGATTACCCTGACAGATTGTTTCCATAGTTCTTGTGTGTTATAAATTGATTCATTATCTTTTTATCAAATTCATTCGCTCTGTGTTGGTTCTAATTAGACCTATTATTTTTATGATCTCCCATGATCATGTAGTATCTTTAAAATGCCTTCTTTTTTTAGATTTATCATAATAATATAAAATTTTATGAAAAAAAAATTAGTGGATAAAATCCTTTATTTAATTTTAATTATACCTTCTAATTAATGTTATACATTACACAATGTGTTGCATTTGTAATAAATAACATACCATGAAATCAATATAATTTTATCCTCATACTAATTGACACATTTATACATAATTTTTTAAGATGAAAATCGTTCTCTTAATTTTTTTTGTATCATGAGGGAAATATTTTTTGAATTCTACCTCCTTAAAATCATTCAATTCCTTTAGTTGGGTTAATAATTCCTAATATTATTTTGGATCAATAACCTCTATTGATAATAATGGGATTTGATACAGAATGATACACTTGTATCAATTTCCAATTAATCACATCACAAGGACATAAACATATTCTCTAATGAAATAATATATTTATCAAATACAATTTGATTAGTATTCCCACCAAATGAATGGGTCTAATGTAACAATACATGAAGTTGTATAGGATAATATATTTGATGAATATATTTCCTTATCTAGAAATGGTTTTCTTATAATATCTTAATTATGCTACCCGAATAAAGCCTTAATGTTTTTTGTTAAAATACTATCTATATTGGCATTATCATTAAGTAAATCTCAGTAATGTCCTTGACTATGGATACCCATTTACCTTCAATGATCTATGTATAAATAAAAAATATACTATATTCCCTAATGAAATTTTGAATTTTAAATAATAATTTATAATTATAAATATCTTATATCACATTATAAGTATTAGAATTTATGAAATGATAATCATAGAATCATAAACATGGTTTCTTTGGGGATATCATTATGATAAAATCCATCATATTATTTTGAATAAAATGTTAATTACCCTCATAAGATCCCACATGAGTGACAATATAAGTGCATATTAAGACCCCTTTTTCTGAACTAGGGTATTATTGGATCAATACCAATGTCCCCATTTTACATTTATTACCCCTATGTACCACTAAACTTCAATAATGACCTCTTATAGTATACAAATTAGGATTTATTTCTAGGGAAATCCAAATAATCTATTCCAAATCAAATATTTGGGATGTCGTTCAATACTTATCCTCAAAATTTCATTATAGGGTTATGTTCACTAAGATATATTCTCCTTAACATAATTCACATGTCTTCTACTAAACATCCTTTGATGGCCACTATAATGACCCAGAATCCAATAACCCCTATATTTTACATTGATTATTTCATTGGATTAGATAAAAGATGAAAAATATAGAAAACCAATCAATATAGAAAAATTTTAGAAAATTATACAAAAAAGATACATATTTTAAAATGAAAATAAAAAAATGAAACATATCATATGAAAATTCTCAATATCCAGGAAAATAATTCAAAGAATTCATCTTTATAACCTCAGGATGTTGACCAAAATAAGAGTGAGCTTAAATGATCTTTAAATGTTAAATACTGTGCTTTATATCATGAATCAATAAATAAAAATTTATATTGACAGTAAAAAATAGAAAACACATAACATATAATTAATTTATATAATATCATATTTTGGTAATGTGTAAAAAATATGGAATGGTATATTAATGAATTAAAATGCAATTTAATTAATAAAATGATTATAAATTCCATGAATAGATAATAAAATTGATAAAATAACATGGATAATAACACTAAATAAATATACAATTATTAAATTCATAATTATGGCACACCATTATCCCATTAAAGTTGATACCTCTACAATTAGGTTCTTTTATAAAAATCGTTAAAACAGCCATGTAATACTCATTTAATTTGGAAAACTACTTTGTCTCATGAGACATGCCAGAGACTTTGACGATATATCTATTAAGTTTATCCATCCATATATTCATGTACAATTTATTCCATGTATTAAATAATAAATTTAATTCATGAACCAATAATGTTTATCATCAAATTTCGTTTTTTAATAAAAGATCAATATTTATCTGTATTTTCCCTAACAACAGAATATCAATAAAAGTAAACAATATATGTAAAAATCATATAAGAATTAGTAAATTATAATTTCCATGATAAAAATATGTTGAATAAATAAGTTAAATTTATTTTTCAATTAATAATGATTAAAATAGATTGATTGTTTCATGAGAAAGATAGCTAACCCAAATGATATTGAGATTGTACAATAACCCTAACTAATAAGTAATTTAATGTCAAATCAATATGGATTAATTAATTAAAATTGAAAAAAAAAAAATTAAATATAATTTAATCTTTATATCACATATTATTGGGGTGATATATAAATGTTTTTTTTAAAAATGGTGCATTATATCATAACATTCCTCAAGATAAAGTAATTCACACATTGTATCATACCTCACACTTAACATAATATGAATTTACGGTAACCTATTTTCTAATGTTTTAATCATGTCATTAAATTGTAATATTAACATATAAATATTTATTATATCATATATGATACAATAATAACATATTAACACATATTTGTTAATACTACTTCATTATGTTTCTTTTTTTGGTATTAATTTCCTTGTTTTCTCATGCACATTTTTCATACAATTTAAGGTCATTGTGAATAATACATATTCATATAATATCCTTCATAATAATAATAATATAAACAACACATTAAATAATTATAAAAAAATTTAGACTCTCTATTTTAGGTGAGGTATGGAAGATGAATCACATCGCTTCCTGGATACGGTGGGCTATATGTTTGCACGAGTGACGATATATTTCCATTAATGAGAGAATGTGGTAGAGAGTGGGTGATATATTATTATTAAACAATACATATAACTTCATATATATCACATATATTAACTATATTTATAAATATAAATTTTCATTTAATGCCTAGGTTAATAATGAATCACATCACATCTAGAGGTAGTAATCCATTGTACAAATCAGTGACATTATAATATATTAAATGGAATATAAATTATGATTTTAAATGTTATATTATAATTAAATATTAATGATAATATCATAAATATAATATGGATGTTCTATGACCAACATTATATTAATCCTTTAATGGTGGTGGTGAAAGCAATTTATATTAGTTCATGAGGTGGTAGTAAATCTTACACATAACCAATAGTTGTGTGTACCATTTTATGGTATAAGAGATTTATATATGTTATTAAATTAATATAATAAAATATATGTAAATGGGTTATACTGTTGGTATTCAATTAACACGATTAATTAATAATAGAGGATTTTAGGTTAAGAAATAATATAAAAACCCTCATTTATTAACATTACATTCACTTCGCATAACATCAATCTATTTTTATTGAATTCATTCCTATAATGGATCTATAAAAATAAAAGGATCTATTATATTGGGAGGTTATTAATTAATTGATTTAGGTAGGAAGTGGATTCTCTAAATTCCATTGGTAATGTGAATAGTAGAGGATATGGGGTCTCCTATTATAAGTTGGGGAGACAAGACAAACAGAATATTTGATAAGAATATATTATAATGATTTTGGTTTCGGAAAACATAGTAAAAAATGAGAAATTTCAGACCTTTGGAGGTTATAGGGAAGAAAAATCAAAATCCAATGGTTGTTGGACAATTTTTTAAATCATTTTTTCCTTAATCATATTAGTTTAACCCCCATGTAAATTATTTAAACCGCAATGGGGTTAATTACTATTTAATGATTTAGTAATTTATAATGGTTAAAAATAAAATTGAAAAAATTATATTAGATAAATTAATGTAAATAAAAAGTATATAATTTTTTTATATTCAATTCACATAAATAGATGAATCCAACTTTAAATTATTCCAACAAATGTGATGAAAAATTGGGTGGTGCAAGGGAAAGGTTTCCTAACTATAGATGGTTTTAATATCAAAATTTAATTTAAAATTTAGTCAAAAGAAATTAAGTTAATTAAATATATAAAAAATTTAGTAATTTTTAATAAAAAAAAATTTTAAATATAAATCTTATTTGAAAACAATTTAAATAAAAAAAATTTGAAAAAAAAAATATTTTTTACTATTCATCAAAAATAATGTTTTAGAAAAAAAATAAAAAATTCACCCATATAGATTTTTCATATTTTTATTCAAAATATAAGTATTATTTTATTAATTAAATTTTTTAAAAGTATTTCAAATTATTTTTATTATGAGTGGGATGAATACACCAGACCATATCTTTTAGAAGAACGTAAAAATATACTTCTTTTTCAAGTAAATGAATCAACTTTTTTTATAATAAAACTAAATAATTTTGATTTATTTTATAATACTATAAAACACATAATTATGTTAATTTATTTAGTTATTTTCAAACATTCGAAAAAAAATTCTTTGTTCTGATTGTCATATTTAAATAATATTATACGATATTATTTCCTTTTAAACTCAGGGTCTCATGCATCAAAATTTATCAAATTTATTAATATTAAATAAAAATAAACTAGTCATAAATTCATCCTGTATTATAATAAAAATGAATTATGAAACTAAAATCCATATAATGGAAAAAATTATTTCATATAATCCCTATAATGAAATTTATTATTATACGAAAATTACACTAAAGAAACATATTGATTCTATCATAACTTATATTCCATTGAACAAGTTAGAAGAATGTATTCCATTAACTAAATAATTAAGTTAGACATTCAATTATACTGAATATGAAAATTTGAACATAAATATAATACATCATATATTTTCTTCTAAAGGCCTTTCCAAAAATTAGAAATAAATTTGGGATCATTGTTACAATGTGGAGAGGAACTCCATGTATGTTTATTATCTCATAATGTTATAGTCCATAAAGATGATATAAATATATGAATTATTTAATGGGAATGATATTTGATTATTTAGTTTTTAGATAAATTGAATCCAAAATCTTATTATTACCTCACAATTTTTTGTAATTACCACCATGATATCTAATAATATATGATCCCATTACAATCCAAGCATAAGAAAAGGAAGAATAATCCCCTCTAGAAATTATTTTGTGACATTTACAATATCATATTTAAAAATTTTAATTTTTATATAAAAAATGTCTTATTTTAAACCATATTAATATTAATAATCATGAAAATATATATATATGTCTTATTTCTTCGTGGATGAACAGAAAAGGGGGAACTTTGAGATTTTCTCAACAATTATCGCTTCAACGAAAAATCAAAATGCTTACATAATATTTAACCAATTTTTATGACACTTTCATTATAAATATAAATATATGGAAACATAAAATTCTAATATAATATACTTATCTTATAAAATATTATCATTTTTTTATTTTTCTTAATTAATTCTTACAAAAATGATTATAGTGACTTGTTAAGGAGATGGTGATATTCCAACAAGAATAATATCTTAACCAAAATTCATAAAATAATTAACTAATGGTTTATTTTCTCATTTCATCATGGTTAATATTCAATTATATTTATAACATAATAAATAAGATAATTTTTTCGGTATAGTAATGAATAATGATGTTATATTACATAATCAATTCTTTCCACCATCTCTAACTCATATAAAAATCTTTGTCAGGTAATGTATGTTCCAAACTATTTGACTATTAAATATTTCCCATATTATTATACATAAATGATACCTACAAAATATTAAATAAAAATACAAATTAGATAATTCCACATCACGTGTATGATAATTTACCACATGGGGTTTTAGTTTAAAGGATAAAAAAATTAAATAATAAATCTATATCATAAGTAAACCAATTACATTACATGAATAATCATATTATTTGAGAAATTCTCCATTTCTACAGGGAGAGGGGAAAACTGGATCATTCTCCAATCTTCTTTTTAGTTCCTATAAAAAATCAACACACTCATTCCTCTATATGAAATTAATTCTATCTAAAGTTAACTTATTCAATGCTCTAGATAATTGATAAATGTTGTCATGAAACTACCATATATAAATCATAATCCAATGAAATTTATGAAACCCCTTAAGATTTTATTTTCATGGACATTATTCAAAAAAATAAGTATTAGTTAGGTAATAGTTATTTTATTTTAGAATCAATATTACTAAATAATGAAAATTTGTTCATCCAAAATTCAAACATTCAAAATATTCTATAAAACATATTTTAAGTCAAAAAAATTTAAAATATCCTAATTTTCATTCATGATCCTTGTTAAATTTAGAGTAATCCCATATATAATCAGTAAAGAAAATATTAAATATATCTAAATAGTCTTTATTACTCTATTATTTTCATCAACAGATACAACAAGTGAACTATAAAACAAAATGGTCATATCTTTAAATTCATAGTGAACATATATAATTAGAAAATCTATCTTAGTGAAATTTTCCTCATTCACTTCTAAATTATGCTTTCATGAGCATAGATCAATATTAGAAAAATATTTAGGTCACAAGAGATGATCCAAAAAATCATTTATATGAGTAAAATGAAAATTGTTCTTTATAGTGATGTTATTCAAGTATTTTTAATGAATTTCTAGATCAATTTATTTTTTTAACAAATAAAATAGGTTCACCTTATGGTGAAATTGTATGATTGATGAATCATTTATCTATCAACTGTTCCACGTTTTTTTAATTCCAAATGTTCCACATTTTACATTCAGTAAGAGGGTTTTTAAATATGTTTACCATAAATTTATAGGACAATAGTAAGACCAATATCCAAATCTAATATATTTCTAGGAAACTCCTTAGAAAATACGTCTATATATGCATTCAATATAATGACTTCACTGATTTGAACCATCTTTATATTCTCAAATATATATTACATATAACATTTATTTCAATGTTTTAACAGTTTATCAACTTCATAGTGTGTAATAATAGTAATACATTCATTGAAATATTCAAACTAAAACTCAATGTTAAAAAACCACATTATCCCAATACTCTATTATTGAGGGTTAAACAAGAAAATTAATCCATACCTAGACTAGAAATAATTATATAATGGTAATTGAAACAATTTATTACTTTATATTCTTTTCTATATGAAATAATATGAATTTTCATATATTACATATTTTCCCAAAACATATTATTTAATTATCTTTTTTACTTTATTACTTGATGACAATTTTCCATTTATCTAAAAAATTCATTAATTAAATACCTCATAAAACCTAAATCAATCGATATATGAAATTAATTGGGAACAAGTAATATTTTTAACACTACATCATTTGATAGACTAATTTATTATAGATTAGTCAAAATGGATTTAGCCACATTATTCTATTTGTGATATTTATAAAATCAATCTTTTATTCTTATATTTTTAAAAGTAAAAACATAATAAAATATTTATTAATAATAATCACATATTACTATTCACTTTTTATTCAGGGTATACAAATTTTCATTATAGTCAGAAGCCCAAAATAAAATCATTCACCCTCCAAAATTGTTCACAAATTTTATAAACATCATATATGGTAATTTTTACCCCACATAGAAAAAGTTGTAAATGTATTTTTTCCACGTTAGATTTATATGATTGATTCTTCCCCATTTACTACCATCCATCCCATTTAATTTTCTATTTCTCAAAGAATATATGATCATCAAAAAATTTAATTTCATTATTCATAGCACATCAAACATGCTTATCATAAACATTTAGTTACCATGAATCAAATACACGTTTCTATCCTTTTTTCTATACATATAAATACGAATTAATTATTCCATCATTAACCTTATTAAAATTTTCTTCCTTCTTTATTAATTTAGTGATTTTTTCATCATATCTGAACATAGTATCATCATACTTATTTATTAAAATTGATATATTTCTCAATAAAAAATCATTAAATTTAACACACTCTCTAGATTAAATCTATTCCATTTATCTGATCTTATCACCCCCTAACCAACACTAGCTGTCTTCAACATTAAAATGGTAAATATAATGATATAACTTTTAATGATATGAACTTCCCATCACATGGAATATCACCCTAATGGATTTATATCATAATTCAAATATCAAATGGGATGATGATCCCTCATATTCTAGTTGATGTTGTTTACTGATTTTCTCCACCATAGAGATGTTCTTCTTTACTGAATGTGGTTATTCATTTTTTGGACACCCAAAAAATTTATTCATTATATAATCTGGTATATCATAATCATAAGATAATCTATTTAAATTCTAACCATTTCATATTTCTTATATGGATTGATATTCTCATCGTGGTTCCTTTTTACTTCATCATCCATGCTCCCTCTATCGCATAATATTCTTAATATATATAGTACATATGAAGAATCATTGTAATATTAAAATTATATAGCAAGAAAATCATGAATTATAATCTATTATGTGTACATAATGAAAATATCCAAATATCTAATGTTTTTAATCATTTTCTATAATACCATCTATAAGGACCCAACCATTATTAATTCCATAATTTCATATTTAATCAATATTTAATTTTCCTACATTCCAAAATATAGTTTTTTTATATAAATTTATATAATTAATTCATAACTCTTACTTGAAACCCCAATACATTAGAAGTTGCAATCATCCAATCAATATCAGTTTTTCTTAAAAAATTGCCTTTAAAATAATTATAATTTATTTTCATGAAAAATAATAAAAATTATTATATTAATTCCATCATTATTTGAAGACATCATTAATACATGTGAAAAAATCTGAAAGTGTTAGATGAAAAAACACTCAGAAACTGACAATAAATAAAAACAAATTTACCTGATAGTCAAATTTATAACCATTATATTATAAAAGTGATATTTTCTTTCACTTAATTAACAATTACCTAAAATAATCATTTACACACACCTGAAATTTTTTTTACTTCATAATGTATTTCAAAATAAAAATTATAATAAAAGATAAATACAAACTCATAAAGATAAAAGTTTCACAATAAACTTGAGAACCTATTAAAATCATTTTAATAAAATCAAAACATTTTACCCCAATGAATAATAGTCATTTAATAACAAAAAATTATATATAATACGCTTTGAAATGAAATTATTTTAATAGAATCTCATTAAAAAATGGATAAAATTCATTAGGTTCCACATGAAATTATATTAGTAGAACTATTAGATAAACCATAATATAATACTTAGTAGTTAAATAAATACTATATGTTACTTCTAATACAATTTTCTAGAGAACGTAATCATTACGCAAGCCATTAGTGATATATATCGGGTTCACCATTTCACATGAGATATATCTAGAACACCCATCATCATGAGAAATATTAGTCACATCCATACTTATAAATATTGTCTATAGAAAATAAAATGATTGAAAAAAATAAAATATTTTATTTCTATCATAAAACTCATAAATATGTACATTCAAACACATATGAAATTTATCTTAATATATTTATAAATACCATTACAATAAAACCACATTTCTAAATCTAATATTCCAATAATTAATTGAAGGTGGGGTTTTTCATTGAATGAAACATTACATAGAATAATTAAACACAAAATTTTAATAATGATTTTTATATTTTTAATAGTTATTAATTTCATATATAATAAAACAAAACATTATTTTTTTTCCATTGGTAATTACTATTAAAATTGTTCTTTATAATATATATTAAATTAATCCTTTCAAAAATCATTGAATAAAAGTAAAAAATTGATATAAAATATAATTTTTAAGTCAATTATGTTTATATAAGTATATTAATTAGATAAATTTTATAACATTGAAATGGATGATATATAATTTAAAAAAATAATATTTATAAAATATAAAATGATGTGTTTAAGGTAATTTGAATCTTACCTCATGTAAGAGTTATCAGATATCTTCATCATCATCTTAAATAAAAAACTATTTCATGCTTGTTTTAAATTTTTAATAATTTTTTTTCATTATTATTCCTTTTTATTATTTGTTACCTACTTGTATAAAATTAATTATTTAATAAAATTAAAATATTATTTTCTAATGATATTTGGCTCACATTCCCAAAATTAAATTGGTATGTTTACTATGGATAATGTGATCTCAATTAGATCACTACCAAACATATAATAATGACATAATTATTATTTATATACATTAATTATTCATTTAAAACAAACCATGAATGAGGTTATAAATATTGAACTATATTACAATCCTAAATATGGTATTTTGTAGGAACACACGTGTAATATTTGAATTTTTCATCAAATCTGATCGAAAAAAGGTAAGAATTATTTTATCATTATATAATGAGTATTATATCATAAATAACATATTATTTTTGAAATACAGACATATATTGTAGATATTTAAAGTGATCATTAAAAACAAATCACATCTCTTCGTCTTGGTGGTAATCAACATGTACTTGTGAATGATGTTTTCATTATTCAATGTCTAAAAAAGTAATATAATAAATGTAATATTTTATTTCAATTTTGGTATTTATTTTTGAAATAAAAACATATATTGTAGATATTTTAAGTGATCAAGAAAATAAAATCACATCTCTTCATCTTGGGGGTAATCAGCATGTACTTTTGAATGATGTTTTCATTACTCAATGTCTAGAAATGTAATATAATAAATGTCATATTTTATTTAAATTAAGGTATTTATTTTTGAAATATTATATAATATATATATATATATATATATATTAAATACAAATGTATAAATACTATAATATTTTTTAGGGAATATGAATTTCATCGGTTCGTGAGTCGGTTGTACACCACACATAGATACGATATATTAATTTCAAATGTGATGGAAGAACTATATTGACATTGGTTATGAAATTTTAATAAAAACATATCATTACTTGTAATATATTTTTATCTTAATTTCAACATGATTGATAATAATTTGATGGAATTATACAAATAAATAATACTAATATCATCTGTAAAAAACATTAAATATTCAATTGACAACCTTTTTCTATAGATCATAATCAATATAAGATTGAAATTATATAAATTAATATGTACCCTACACTATGGGTATAGATATTTGGAAGGTATATTATTATTTATCAGATATAATATAGTTCACAAATGGTTTTAGGTAGAGATGATAAAATGCTATCTTTTATAATTGAGGGGAGGCGCAATTATGAAAATTATTAAAATAATTAAATTAATATAAATTAATTTTCATGTTGATGTAACTCCAAATTGAGAACATTAAAATATAATTTTTTATGGGTCAATATAATCTCATATAGAAAAATTTATATTTGGTATAGTTTGTTCAATAACCTTTAGTAATTTATATTAACCACTAGATAAACCTTTTGATAGTTATGATTATATAATTTTCTACACAATATGGTTCATGAATGTTACAATAAAATGGTATATGACACATTATCTGTCTAGGTTTGATATCTTCATCCATATAGCATTCAATTTGTCGAATATAAAATTTTTATTGAATTTTAACAGAGTTATTATAGTATTGATTATTATGAAATATCATTAATGAAAATTTTTATCTACTAATTCAGCATGAATTATATGACATTAATATAGTTATAATAACCAAATAAACAATCATAAAAAATATCATATATATAACATTTATCTAGAAACCCATATAACACATTAACGCTCTAAAAAAATATTAAATCTCTCTATTTAAAAATAATTAACATTATGTTTCTAGAGAATTAAGATTAATTGTATTATATTTTCATTTAAAAATATGGTAATTATAAAATTTCTAAAATATATTTTAATATATGTTACACTGCACTACCGAGATCTATCATTGAAAAAATAAAATTTACATTTATGATTATGATACTGTTGAATATAACCCTATTATTTCAATGTAAAACATAAGACATATAAATGGATAAAATTAGATCATATAAATTATCAAAGACAATATAAAATTACAGTTTTATAGAATTGAAAAAATATATTAACATTGTGGATTAATAAATTACTAGTAGAATAACATTTAACTCATATCCCACTATATGTATCTTTTTGGATTGTGAATTTCGCCATCACCATATTCCAAATGAAATTCCATCTATATATAATTAATTTTAACATATTCATTATAACCTGGAGAAAATGAAAAATTATAATGGTGTGATGAAATTCTATCTGAGTGTAAACTTATTCATTAATAGTTTAATTTCATCTATGATAATAATATGATACTATGTTAATTATGACATAATTAATGTGCATTAGTATAACATTAGTATATTTATACACATCAATACGTGGATCAGAAAATTTTAAGTCGTGGAATAATTCATTGAAAATAGATAGATTTATTAAAATTAATATTCATGATCCATGTGATATCAATCTTGATCTCAAATATCATTATTAACAAATAAAAATACTTGATAAAATGTATTGGTATCTTGGAAAATTTTAATCATGTCACTCTTAAAACCCCTTAAAATTGGAAGTACCATACACATGAATTCCAATATTATCCTTTAGAGAACATTATAATTACCCAATTAATTGAAGTTCTATCTAAGTGCACCCATACACAAAGCTTTATCATGATCCCCTGGTGATATTTTGGGGCAACCATTATATAAGCTATTTCTGATATACTATACGCTATCTCGGTTCACCCATATTAATCTCATTGAAATATACTTAATTATTTATAATTAATTGAGTTCCATAAATTTATAATTTTAACATGATTAACCCATGAATAATAATTGGGTTAAATAAGAATATCATTGAATCATGTTTAACCAATCAATATTTAATAGGTTTTATAGAAATATTTTTAGAGAAATGTTAATCAATCCATAGAAAGAATCTATATGTTATCATTATAATGTCTCATCATTGTAGAAAAATTATTAAAAAATATTTTCTTTGATATTAATGAATTCAAATACCCGTAAAATATCATTGAAATAAATTTGATGAAAAATAAACATTCCATTTATAAAATAAATTTTAAAAATACTACAAATAAAACAATCTGAAAATAATTTTTTTTAAATCATCATAGAAAACCTTTAATGAAAACTCATTTAAAACACATGACATGATGGAATAAAAAAACATTCATGCAATAGATGTTAAAAATAAATATTCATTTTAGGTCAGTATGTATAATGGAGTAAAAACTGGAAACTTTGGAAAACATTGTTAAATTTACATTGAAAAAATATAAAATTAGGTCATAGACCTTGTAAAATTTCATTATGAATTTTCTTTTAAATAATGATTTTAATTCATTTTAGAGTAAAATGACAAGAAAGATAGTGACACCTATTTTAAAAGACAATATGATATAAATATTATTTAAAATGGATAATTTGGTGTATCTTCAACCAATATTAGAGGACATAGATGTTAAGCATGTGAAATATAATAAAAAAAGTATAAGAAAAGATATCTATTTATAGAATAAAATAGAATATTACTTACAATAAATGAACCTTTAACATAGATGACCTCAAAAAGAATAGAGATTTAAAATATAGATTTTCCCACATTGGTCACTCATCAACGTAAATCACTATGAAAATATCATAATAAAATTATATGTTAAATATAATTAACATAATAATGTTAATGATATAATATTTAAAAAGGGAATTATATAAATCATATTAAAAAATAGTTATATAAAAATTTAATATTACTCAATGAAAATGATTTGAGACAAAATCCCTTAATCATTTGGTAATGTCTCGACCAAAACCCACATGATTGAGAAAAACACATAAGGATTTTTTAAACCCATTTACAGTCATACAATGAATCCAAAAATAAATTAATTGTATTTATAATTTTAAAATATTTAAAATATTTACTAAATATATCATATGATTCATAGGAAATAAAAGTTCGATGAGAAAAACCCTTACCTAGAGTACAATGATTTTTTCATGTCCTTTAACAATAATATGACAATCTTGATTAAACTATTTTATTTTTTAACAAAAATTTTTATGATTAAAAATATGTACTTGAAAATTTTATTTAATTTCATTATAATGACATATTTACAGTTTAATCAATAAAATCCACGCCAGGTGTTTTGAGGGATTTGGGTTCATTATTTGAAAATGTCATTACTGTGTTTATTGTTGTCAAATATTTCATTTAATTAATTATATCATGGAAAATAATCATTAAATAATTATAATACTTATAAATAAATTATACCATTATTACTAAAAATTAAAAATGTTTTTGGGAAATGATGTATATTTCAAACATGTTAACGGTTGGACATACTTATTCAAGAGTAACACTACCAATCTTCAATGATAATAATGTAAATGAGTTTTGTACTATTTTATCAATCATGAAATATCATGACATATTATATAATATATTATTACATTAAAAAACATAAATATATCATCCATAATATATGGGTATAAAATTAGAGAGGAATCACATTGTGGAGTTGGTAATGGATACATATATAAAAAAAATTATCATTTTTTAGTTTATGAAACAATATAAAATATTAAATTTTTTGAATAATTAATAATTACTTAATATCATAATTTTTTCATATATTTCACATGTATACATTAAACTTATCCTTATTATGTTCCATGAAACTTATTAGTGAAAAACAAATCACATCATTTCATGAGGATGTAATCTGATATACACACTGGTGACATTATCATATAACCTAAAGAATAGAATATAAATAAATGTATATAGAATATAATGAGTAAATATGTATAATTATGTCATGAATAGAATATATATACATTAGATAGATCATTATAACATTCAATAAGAGGTGCAAATAGAAAACGAATGACATCAGTTCGTATGGAGGAAGTTCGTTGTACAAGAAGAATACTGATTTCAAATAACATCTAATGGAAGAGGTAAATGATTTTGGTTAATACATTAAAATAAATATCATCGATATAATTGATATATTATTTTTATTATATATACATATTTTATAAAATTTTTAATAATGTGGTAGAGGAAATAAAATAAAAAACACATAGTTAGAAATATTATCTCCTCTCAGACAACCACTTTAGTATAAAACATAATTTATTCCTAGAATGGATTGATTGTAAAGGCCCCAATTATTTTATTAATGATTCAATTATAAAAAATCTGTATATATTTTTATTTATAAAAGATAATATAAAAATACAACATATATCTTACATTGAAATACATTTTCATATCTAGGATATAGAGAATAATAAAATAGTATAAAATTTATTAGAGTTATACAAAAAAATTTATAAAAAATATTTATTTCTCCTTACATGTGCTAACTCAAAAAATGAATACATCAGTCTTAAAGCATCAAAAATTCTTGAGATAAATATATTAAAGAATTTTATGACCATAAAACAACTTAGTAAGTGTTTTTAAAACATTTGATAATCTTATCTATAAAAACTCATTTTAAAAATTCTTTATAACGTTGTATAAAATTTTAAAATATTGGACATAAAATACTATTCAAATCATTTCTATAAAACTTATAATTATAATAATTCATTAAATTTTTTAATTTAATAAAAAATGTATTTCTCTAGATATTTATTTATTAATATTTAATTTTTATGAATTAAAATGATACTCAAAAAATATTTTTAAACCCTTATGGACACATAGAATTATAACATGTGGGACAACATCCAGTAGAGGTCGTGTCTTCACTCCACATTCATCGTGAACTCATTTACTATGAAAAAATAGAATTCAATTATTATAATTTTTTATGATCTGTTATTCACAGTAATCCCCATTAAAACCTACTAATACATCTTCAATTATTTTAGAATAATAAAATATTTGAACATCATTCTTACTTTTTAAAAATAATATCTTTCATTAAAAACTTTTGCAGTTTGGATAAATCCATTAATTTAATAAATTTGATGTAAAAATTTAAATACATCTCATTTTGAAATTTAAAACATATAATATCCTTCAATTCATGGACTATTATATAATTATTGTCTCATATATATGAAATTTAAACATTCTCATAAAATGAAAATATAAAAAATATATAAATTGTTACAAAAATTCATTTATTAATTTTTTTTATACAGAAATTAATATTTATATGATAACATTATTTTTCATAATACTAAAATTATTATTATTCTCCTTTAATATATATTATTTAGAAAATTACACATAAAATATTTACTTCAAATTTGAAAACATAATTTTATTTAAATTAATAATAAATGTAGAAACATATAATTTCATGTTTATAGAAGTAGAAAAGAAAAATAAACAAAATCTTCAATGATTACGTAAAAATTTAATTCCCTGAATTAAAAATATAAATCCCTTAGAATAAATTTTTTATAAAACATTAAATCATAAAATTATTTACCATAAAAAAAAAAAAAAAAATCTCTCTTATAATATTTGAATTATAGTATAATTTGAAAATTCTATCACTTTATTTCCCAAAAAATTACGAAATACAAAACTATGTCTTTTAAAAATTTAAACCCATACTACAATATACGTTTTATGAAATTAATATTAGAAATATAATTATTTATAATAAAAATAAACTTAAATTATAAATTTTTAAATTTTTTTTTAAATAAAATAACTAATACCATAAAAATAAATATATTTGATATAAATTTATGAAAATAAATTCTTGACAAATATTTATCGTATATATTATTTATATACTTATTCTTCAACTTATTGATATAATACTAATTTGTACTCTCAGACTCTCTCTCTCCTCGAATAGGAAAACAAAAAAACATAGGTTGTTTCTTTTCACATGCTGTGTGCCTTTCTTAACATATATTACATTAGTAAAAATATATGTATAGGCAGTGCCACTTAATTATCCAAAATGAGATACCCTTTTTATAAAATCAACCTCAATATATAAATATAGTACTATACAATTGGTAAATATCTAATATTTTGAGGAATGTAGAAAGATTTTTGGTGTTTTAAATCCTATTCAATGATGGAGAATATTTATAAACATTTATCTATATTATTCTAATGCAAAAAAAGTAAGAAGAAATTAAATACATTGTACACTTTCTCAAACATGTAAACTAAATTAAAATATGATTAAGAGAGAATTAAAATAAAAAATGAAACATTGGGATTCATGATGATGCTTAGGACAACATCTAGCTGATAAATCGATATCACATGAAATGATATTTGAACAAAATTAGATTACATGAATTAAACAATCAAA
Organism: Viscum album; assembly: GCA_963277665.1. Taxonomy (NCBI): domain Eukaryota; kingdom Viridiplantae; phylum Streptophyta; class Magnoliopsida; order Santalales; family Viscaceae; genus Viscum; species Viscum album. Next base: position 2,100,494,718 of record OY728128.1, on the reverse strand, counting down.
AAAGGTATATTTAAATAGATATAAGGAACACATGATTATGATTGATGAAGAAAATTTATGAAAAAACAATGAATTGTGAATGACTGACAACTAGTGAAGAAAATTGATGACACAATAAAAAGAAATTTAATAAAATGGAAACTACGTGGACACCTACATATAATTTAATAGTAAATCGAACCACCTAGGATACTAAACATACATCCATGTTTGAAAACCCCTACATGGTTCAGATTTTGTTTTCGTTCGACCCCAGATCAGAACTCAATCATACCATCCTCACATGACCCTTCAGACTACCCTGGATCCAATTGTTTCGTGGTCTACTCTCGGGGCTAAAACTCCCACTTCTATACTCAAAATCATTGAATGAGTCAAATCTATCATCTTAGATTGAACACGAACCCTTCAACTCAGCCTACCTTCCCACAGACATACTTCCAAAATAAAATCTCCTATATTCGAACCCTTATCCCCTTATTAGATTTTGTGGAGTTTTATTTCATCATTTCTATTTTTTAAGAAAATTAAATATCATTAATTCATATATTTTTTATAATTTTATCAAAACATATATAATTTTTTTTCAATTTATATAAATAATATAATATATTAATAAATTTTATCTTTTTAAATGAATTCTTTTAAAAATAATTCTCTTTTTGATGTTATTAATTTTTTTTTAATTTCATAATTTAAAAATATTATAAAACAAATTATAATCCATATTTTATAAATTATTAATACTAACATCATAATTTAAATTTTTCATATTTTATTTACTTATTATACTTATAATATTTTAACATTAATATTTCATAAATAATTTAATAAATATCAAAATTATTATGACTCATTTATTAATTATATTCAAAATATTCACAGGATTTATTTATTCTAGGATATGATCATTTATATTTATTAATAATATTTTTTCATTAAATTACTTTTTTTATATTAATTTGTTTTAATTTATAAAATATACATATTATATTTTTAGAAAATTATTTATAATCACCAGTATCATATGTCAAATAATAAATTTTTATTAATAAATATTTATTTTTTATAAAATTATTACATGTTATCATTATATAAATGATTCATAATTATTAATCATTTCATTGTTATAGATTTAATATCCTTTTTTTAAAGTATATAATTTATTTTATATTTGGATTATTTTTTATCCAATATTTATTTATTAATTTAAAAGCCTTAATTTTATGAAATATTAATCAAACACATTTAATATTATATATATATAAATAATATTTTTTATGCTTTTAAAATACACAGAAATACTTAAGATGTAACATTGATGTCTAATAAAAGGTTACTAGGATAAGGAAAGGGTAGTTGGAATGTTTTCCTTTGAAGAGTTTCCAAAAAAGGGGTTTTGAAATTAAACTAATAAATGATATGTTGTGGCCAATTATAAGTTAGTGTCTCGTACACTCAAGATTTTTGAAAATAAAAAAGTATGCCCATGTTTTTCACATTATAGAAGGGTCCAAAATGGATTTTTTAAAATTAATATATATGATAATGTCTAATAATGTACATATAATAGTTTTTAGACAAGTAATTTATTTATTTTTATACGTTTCCATTTATTTTATCCAATCGATATACCTAATATTTACTTAACTATGTTAATTAAGTATAAATTTATTCACTTTTCATTTTTTTTCAGAAATTATGTCAACCAGATTATAAATTATAAGTTATTATGATTCCAAATATTTAATCTATATTACCAATTTCAATTCATGTAAGTGAAAAAATTAAATTTTAAATTGATCCCATGGAAGTTATGAAAAATTTTGTTTTTAAGAAGTGTATTTTTATAGAAAAAATATTATTTTATATTAACTCTAAGATGAATTAAAATCATTGTATGAAATTAAAATAATATTTTTTAATATAAAATCTATATATTTCATTATAATAAATTTTAGGGGTTATTTTGATTGATTTAAAAGGATAAAGTTATATGCACTTTAAAATAGTTTTCCTAAATATACATTATTTAAACCCAAAGACAAAATTCCATTAAAATTAAAAGTGATTTTTTTGAAGATAAATTAAGTTTATGAAATAGGAATTAATAATTATTATTTTAATTTAAATTATATTTAGAACATAATTTTACTTTTAAATTAGTTATATTACTAAAATGAAATATAATTTTTATCAAAATTGTTATTTTCACTATTTAATAAAAAATCAATAATGTCCAAAAAAATTTCAAACATTCACCCATTGATAATTTTTATATATTGATTTCAAAAAATATTTAATTTTATCAAATATATTTTCTAATAATTCAAAAAATAATAATTTTAATATTTTTTCATGGAAAGTAATAAAGGTATTTTATTAAGACATCATATTTTTTAATAATAATTTTTTTTACTACATATTGATTCATTATTTAAAAACCATTTATGAATCATTTATATGGTGTATGAAATATATATATATATATATCATAAACTATTAATTTCTATTATTAATCAGTAATATAAAAGTTGGGGAATAATAGTTCTATATTTCACAAGATGTTTTAAGCTCATTATTGTGTGTTGAATACATTATCGAACATAGATTTTTTTTCATAAATAATAGGGTGTTACATACTTTCCCATAATAAATCGAGACATCAATATTTTAATAATATCATGTTATTAAATGGTTGGATATTTTACGATACTTTTTTTTGTAAACCTGGATATTAGAAAGAGAAAATGAACCTACCTTTTTAAAAAAGAGAAAGATAAGTACAAAGATCATCTGGAGTAACACATACTATGTTTCCAAATTGGAGAATGTATGACATAATTTAATATTTAGGCATCGAATAAAATACTAAATCCAAAATAATGATATCAAATGATAGATATCACTAATTAAAATATGTCGAATGATCAAGAGGAAATTAGAAACCAAAAAATCATAAACTATAGGTAGTAATAGGTCATTGATTTCATCAAAACGGATGATAATAAGACAATAATATAATTAAAACCCATTTTATAGGATCTGAATAATTATCATCCCTCTATAAAAATATCATTTGTAAAAATAATTATAATTTGTCCATAATTTTATCCATATTTTAATTTCTGCCATTGTCTCATCATTCACACCATAGGGGGAGTACTCATGATGACCTATTGATTATTGAAGGAATAAAATCAAATTTTAATGCCTCAAATAACTATAAATTGTCTAATAATGATATTCCATCTTTATTTACATGTTATCCAAAAAATCAGTATAACATTGTAGGTTGTTTACAAAAGTTATTAAACCATCATATATTGAAATAAAACATTAATCTCCAAAATTAAAAAGTAATACATAACTCATAAACAATAGTCTTCCAAAAATAAATAACACAAGATCATGAATTTCCTCAATGAAATCAATATTAAAGAGTGATTTAACGTAAATGTTTCCTTAGTTCCTTTATATGTACAATAAATTGATACATTCAATTTATCTAGCAGCAAAACCTTTTTCACTAAATCACTTTTTGATCTCATGGTTATCTATACAATAAAATGTGGGATCTAAATATCCATGATCATATAAACCCTAAATATTATTAATAATATCATTATTATTTGAAAAAAAATAATACTTCATGTTAAATGAATAATTTACATATAATTCAACCTAATAAAACTTCAACTAATATTTCTTAATCGCATTATGTTTATATATCTTAAAACATTAAATGTGTTTCTATGAAATTGAAATTATCATCATCTTTAATATTATAGACCTATGTTAGTATTAGTAAATCTTAACATAACCTCACAATAAATCATTCTAATCTCCAAATTTATTAAATAATTCCATTTAATACCTAATATAATAGCCTCAAACCGGCACTCTCAAATCTGATATTGAAACCATAATCCTAACATTTCAACTCTTTATACTGATGAACAAGATAAAATTTTCTCTTTTCAAAATTTATTTCATCAAATGAAAAATTTTGTATCACTTATATTCTTATGGACCTTGTTGGTTTATAGTTTTAGAGAATGTTTCATAGTTCCTTGAAACATGTGTTCTAGTTAAAAATCACTGCTTCTAGGAGACTTTCATTGGATTTATTCCTTGAACTGGAAACCTCCAACAATTATTTATCCAAAAGGTTCTTGTATTCCAAATGCAATCAATCGTTAATTTTGAACTTTAAGATACATGGGAACAAAAATTGGTCGATAGGATGGATGGTTGAACTCATCGCATGATTTTGAGGGGAATTATCGTCTACTCTAGGACTCTCTATATAAATTTAAGATTCATTCATTAATCCTTATTACTTCATCAAGTATAACATAAGTTTAATTTTTAATATTCAATCACTTATTATGATTTGTATGATTCGTCAGTATGTATTCAATGTTCTCCATTAATGGTGTTATTTGTATGTATTCAAAGTTCTAAATCAATGGTATATTTTCATATACAATTTTGATATTCTTTTATTCAACGTTATGATGATACTAGTTTTTAATCCACTCAGTGGTGAACTCTGGAATTTTTTTTCATCTCGGGAGACGAACATTTGTTTTGATATTGTGACTATACCCATTAAATGGGATACCAACGCATCCCTGTGAAAGGAATCAGATCCCTTGTAGTTCGATGTTTCTTAATGGGAAACATCAAACCTTTTAAGGTCATATTATAAGGACCGATCCATATAGTGTAATGTCATTTGGTAAGGACATCTAAGAGAAATGGTGCTTAGTCATTGTTTGGTGTGGGACTTATGTAGAAAACAACCCACTGAACATGGAAAGGATATGACATTCAGTGTGAGATTAAACAATGCAAGGAAGATGGCCCAAGGATAACATGGTTGATTTGAAATGTTGGGTTTTAGCCTCAATGAGGATTCCTACATATCCCAAGTGGATGGGAATCATTGCCCACTTAGTTCAATTAGTCTAATAGTAGATTACAGTCCTTTAAAAGAAATGATTTTGTGATTACTTCCTGAAAAGGATTCCTAGGTGATATGGGGGGTATAAAATGGGGTTTATTTTTAAGGAGGATTCCAAGATTAAGGGAATTAGGGTTGCATTCTTGAAGATTTAATCTACTGGCCTCATGCCCTGAGAATAATTCCTACATATCTTGAATATGGTGGGACTTAGAGTTCTCATAGCTCTTTCTTTTGCGAAAATGTTGTGATCAGGAAAAATCTCTAAGCTCACATGATTTATGCACAGTATGGGAATCAAGAGGATGTAAATGATAAAACAAAGGTACATAAACTTTTCCTCCTCTTCAAGATGAAGAGTGCAGACCTATAGTAGTGAGAGTGGATGAGAGTGAGGAAACCTGGGAAGACGGCTCGACGACCATGGAAGAGGGTTAGGCAACAATCCCTCCCACTATTTACATTACATTAGACAAGGGTCTAATAATAGGAGAAAGGGTTGAATTTTCGGGGCTTACACTAGGATGGCTGCCCTAATATTGTTCTTAGTAGGAGAGGGATACTTATCCTTTGATCATAAAGAAAGAATTAGTTGGGAACCATACCTTCCCTACCATAATTTTAAGGTTTCGACTCTTTTAAAAGGGAGAGGTCGGGACCCAAAACATTATTCATAGAATGAAAAAATTCCCAACATTGTTTCATGGGAGAATGTTCTAGGTGAATATAGATACAAAAATTTATAAAAACCTCAAGAATCAAAACACCATTTCAAAAAAATTGTGGGAAACCTCTGATTGTGGACATACAACCCCAAAAAGGAGAAACACGGATATGCCTTTCCCAAGTGTTTGATATGTCATGAGGTTGTGGTGGAGGCTTCAACATAGTCCCATTCAGATTAGGGAACCAAGTAAGGAGATACCCTACCATTAGTGGCTTTAATTAATGTATTTGATTTGGTATTGAAGTCGTATACCAAGATCTACCTTGTAGGTTCTGTACAAAAATGTGTCATGTGGGTGTCATTCCTTGATACACCGCACATTTGTGCTATGTAGCTATGTCGTATAGTTCTGTATGATGACTGATGATTATATATCACATAGGGTAACCATGCCTATGTATAAAAATTGTGAAGTGCATTGAAAACATGCATATCCCATTGAATTATCACCTTTATCATTTTTTAGAAGCTACTAGAGACAATTTGGGGGATCTGGGAAAAAGTGTTACACAATTGGAGTTTAGAGAGTCTATCAAATTTTTTAGTCCTCAAAATGGGGAGAAGAAGATTCTTATTTATATGCATGGAAAAGGGCTTGGTTGAAGGGATGTTGACCATGCAAGTCCTCTACGCAGGTCCTCTGCGCAGGTCCTCTGCGAAGGCCCTTCGTGCATGCGTACAAAAATTAAACTATTTTCTAGGTCAGTCACATAGGTTTGTTGCATAGCTAGGTCATTCAAGTCTGTTGTGAAAATCATTTGAGGTTTTGTATTTCCTTTGAATTATTCTTACCTAACCTTGGGATCTTGAAATATCCAAGTCTATCTTCATGTTATTTTTTTATTGTTTTATCAGTGTCAACAAATTACCCCACTTAGCATTGGATATGATTAGAAAGAGGGTCGATTACTGAGGAAATTTTGTAGGGAAAATAAAATAGGTAAATTGATGTACATCACAGGTTTTCCATGTAACTACTTCATGTAGTTATTCCATGTTGTTTTGTTATACATGAATGTCGTGCAGGTTCACGGCTGGCTATAAATAGGTTTGATCCATTTCGATTTTCTCCACCTATCCCTACACAATTTTCAACATCTCATTGCATAGATCTTTCATCTAGCCTCTATGTATTGTGTTCTCACACAACCTCTTTGAAAGTTTCTCATGGTGAAGATATTTTAGCATTGGAGCTACACAAAAAGAATTATTTGAATGATTTTTACTATGACCCTTGTCGATGGACCTACGAGACTGAAGATGTCGAAGGACCTACGTGAATAGTTTCCATTAAAAAAATTAATTTCCTTTTCCTTTAAGTTGAAATTTATTTCAAAGGTCACATATCATAGGGGATTTTTGGTAATTATTTTGTTGGAAAATGGCTCATTTTATATACTACACTTAACAAGCTATGGTTATTTAAAATGAAATGATGAATATTGTGGGACTAGAGTATTATGACATAGTTGAAATTACTCTTCTTGGACTATGGAAAGTTTTAATTCCACATCAACTTGAATATCCTCAAATTCTTTACCTACCCCTATATGGGCATGGGATTTTACGAGATTCCCTTATAAAATATATTAATAAGTACTTCCCAAAAAATTAGTTTCTTAAATACAATAACTGCAACTTCATGAATATTAGCGCAAGGGGGATCCAGTATATGCTGAAACTATCCATATTGGTTGAATCATGCATCAAAGTTGTTATACTCCAGACATGAAGGATCATGTTTAAGAGTTTAGGCCACATTTCTATGGTTCATCTTTTTTGGCTTATTAGATAGACTAGTCTAACTATTGGAAGTAAGGCTAGGATCTTCATTATGGAGGAGGTGTGAAACCAGAAAGGATGTAGGCATTTTGGGTGCATCAGACTTGAGCAGAGTTAATGAATGAATTATCTTATGTTTATATTTTTTAAGCTATCTGGATGGTACAAACAAATACTTATAAAAATGATTTCATTACTGAATTGTAGTTTACATGGAGTCTGCAAATGAATTCATTCCATTTGATGCACGATGAAGTTGGAATTAAATTGGGGGATGTTTACTAAAATGTTGGTGTTTCCATTCTTGGAGAAATGTATGATGTGTCATTTGGTCGACTAAAACATGGGGTGATGCTAATAGAACATAAAAATTGGCACATGAAGTATTCAAAATAGAAATGAAATTACGTAAATATAAGAAAGACATTCATGAAATAGTGTGGATGGAAGCCTTTTTAGAACCAAAAACATAGAAAGGCCCCACTTTTGGACATCCTATTGTTTTTCCTTCTATAGATAACTGGGGTAGTTCAAGAACATAATCTTATACATTAGTGAGAGGTGACTATAAGCACTATGGCTACAAATTCATGTCTATCATTGATGAAATGACATGTTTATCAACCTTTATAGCCATGTGGATAATCATTTACTTGCTTCTAGTTCTTCATTATGGAGGAGGTGTAAGGCCTGGAACTTTTGTCATTGCATCTTAATTGGTATAAGGGGAATATATTATGTCAGAAACCCCTGTATAGGCAAGAATTCATTATTACCTACTGCATTTATACCTTGGGGAGGATCCATGAAGAATTTTAGGTCCATTCCAAGAGTAGTGGGGGTGTATTTCATCACATTTATCTTCATATTTAGAGTTGAATTTAGTTAGAGTACACAATAACCAATTCAATCCATTTTTTACCGAAATGTTTTGGTATTGAGTCTCAAAATTTGCTACCTTATGTAGAAATAAAGATATTTAAAGTCTTAGTAGAATTCACCTTCATTTCCTTTGGTAACCCACTAACTGAAACATTTATTGATGATGTTAATGAGAATAATTATGTATTGAGGTCTTATATGACAGATGTTAGGGATAGAGTATTATCAACGGGGATTGATGGTTAAATTATTTGTGATTCTTACATTCCTTATAAGATTACTCATCAATTCATATGACTTTAATAAACAATCACTATTCCAACCATGTATGTTAGATAGGAGTAAAATCAAATGGCAGAGAGACAATTATGGATTCAAGAAACTTGAGAGTCATCCAAAATGTCAATTACATCACCTCATTCAGATGTGTCAATCGGATTGGATGCTGGATATGCCAATGTATGGCCTTCTAAAGGGGATTTGATGAAATGAATATATTGAGTGGTAGCTATAATTACTATTTCACATGGAAATTGTGGTAATTTTTCCAAGGCTATAGATGATGCATAAGTTTATGTGTTTTCAGAGCCTTCATACATCCTCCTGGGAGATATACAAGGATGACCAGAGCTATAGAGGAAATACCTCTATCGCCACGGCTATCAAGTCGCCGCCATGAAATAAAGGTTCTAATTCCATGTGTATAACATTCTTCAGAGGAATGGAGGCATGAATAGGCTCATCATTCAAAAGATATTGAATATCAACCTAAATGAACTATAACAAGATTATGTTATTTAAGACCTTCATACATTCTCCATTGAGAGAGTGTGACATGTGATATTTGGGATGCATAGTCATTCCTAAAATATGGAATCTGAATACCAGATGTGTTCGACATAAAGGAAACATCTAATTTTATTCCATATAATAACCAGGATGAAGTACATGAGTATAATTTGGAGGTGGTTTCTTTTATAAATGAAACTGATGTTTAAATCCCAACCACTACGTTGTAGCTCATATGATGGACATAAGAATACATGAACAGGTAGTTATTGTCCCTGAGTAGGACTGGGATATTTATGATAAAAATGATAATGTATTTTTATTATATTTTGCCTCAACTATGAATTTCAATTTATCGTCATTAATCTTGATGAAAATGTTTTTTTTTCAGCTTGAAAGTAGGGAAACAAACTCAAGACCATTTCATGGATCCTGAAGGTATAGGCCTATAGGTACCATCATTGATACAATGAATGATCATCCCTGGTCTCCAAAACATTCTCTAGGAGTGAGGATCATGACTGAGGTAATGGAGATATATAATCCTCAACCATAACCTCATGTTTATATTACTAAGATGAGTGTTTTGAATTTTCCTCAATATGATTAAAAGAAACAAAACAGAGAAATTAGATTGATCTAATGTGTTCACCAAAAGTTTGAGTATTTATAATTTCCTCAAGGAATTAAATTTTTTTCAATATGCTATGGTAATCAAATTTATCATCTTATAGGATTTGTGTCTCTCTCCTCTCTCAAGAGATTAAGAGATGATTCTTCAAGACCAGAGAATGGAACTCTCATACAAACTCAGGATCATTATGATTTTTCTACTAATGATTCTGGTGTACCTACTCCATGCTTGAATGAGAGAGAGAAAATACTTGGTAAGATCAAATATGTTTCTCATGAATATTAAATTCCTTTCTAATATTATTCTTTTCATCATATTTTAGATTAGTTCCCTTTTCCAATTGATCCTAAAATAATCATTGTTGATATTCCTAATTCTCTGGAAGAATGAAATGAAGACCCAGGGAAATCTAAAGAAAATAATGATGTTGGATCAAACCTAGAAATATCTTATTATGATATAGAAAATGAATATCCAATAGAACAGAATGTCATAGGTTCCAATTTTGGAATCGACCAATATTTGTTGGATACATTAAATTGTGATGATAAAAAAACATTCCGAGATGAATACAGTGAAATAATGGAAGCCCATAATCCAAATTTTGATATTCCAGGTTCCATCATGGAGTTTGGGTATCTTCATGAGGAATTTCAAGGGTATATGTCCTTATTATTTCATTTTCAATACATAGTTGTTCTTATTTACTTGATACATTACATCAATTCTCACCCTATGTAGACTAATCTACTTAAAATGTTTCGAAAGATCATTAAGAATGGGGAATTGCACTATATCCTTCTTCTATTGGAGTTGGAGAAACACCAATAGAGCACCCTCCATGGAGAGATGTTCTAGAGCCTTCAATTATGTGATCTGGGAAACAATAGGATAATTCACCTTCTCAAGATCCATCTTCTCAAATTTCTAATGCTGAGAATACCGAGGATGATTTCAATAAAGTCGCTGACTTATTATTATGTAAATCCCATCGACTATCTAGATCAAACTTTTTTCTTCAATTTATTTTCAAAAATTGACAATTTCCATGATTTATTGTTTAGGGTTATCATCTCCCATAGTTAGATCTGAAGGTTACACTTCCTTTTTGGTTTAAGAATCAACAGAATATGATGCTTATATTTTTCTATGAGAAGATGAACAAGGAAGGTCTTGAGGTGATATGTTTCCAGAGTACATTTTACCTCATGGTAGTTAGTCATATTTGGACATAGACATGAAATATTATCTAGGAATGGAACGTTAGAAGACATGGTCTCAAATCTAGAGAATGATTTCTTAGAATCCATTAGATGAACGGTCATCCCATATATTCAAACTCCCCACATTAATACGCATGCTGGGATTTGGTGGATTTAATTATCAACCAATCCATGATGAGAGAGACCATTCATCGATGGGAGAAAATTCATAATTTGAGGTAAGATTTTGAAAATGCAAAATTTATTATCATCATTGAGGGATTCCATGTTGCAGTAGCAGAGGTAAAGGAAAACCATAATAAGAAATCAGTCAAAATCAGCCAAACAATTAAATAATCTATGATGATGTCATTATATCTGCAATATAAACTGGATTTTGTTCATAACAAACACCCGTAATTGAACAAAACACTAGTAGAACCCCAATTGAATCAGATTATTTCTATTCCAATAGCTAAGGAAGCACGTCTTCAGGCCGATGAGGCTAGAGATTCTTAGCAATCTCTACATCAACAGGTAGCTGATTGGGCTCATGAAGTGATTCAACAAATGAGGAATCATGTTGATAGTTTATTTTAAAAAAAAATTGAGAGGCTCTATTTTTGGGATTTTCCTCTGATTTTGAATGAATGAAATAAATTTTTTCTTCAATCATATATGTTCTCTTTCTTGATTCTTTTTTATTGCAATATTAAAGGTAATGATGATGATGACTTTTTTTAACATAAAAACTTCATTTCTGATAATCATGATTACAATGAAATGAATGGGGTTCTCATAATATTCTTTTTAAGCCAACGCACCTAATGAGAATTGTTTTATGTTTTCTAGGGTTATATTGATAACCCCACAAACATCATATTTTTTTCAATATCACCAAATTTCTACAAAATGTATGTTTAGTGAGCTAGGACTCATCTATGGTTTAGAGGTACCTTTGTGGGTTCTCACATTATTGAGTTCCATGTCTCTTCTTTTTGGAAGTTTACAGTTATTCATGGTTAAGTATAAAGGTCCACTATTTAAGGTCAGATATATTTGACTATAAATTTTGAAATTATATCCCAAAAAAGACTCAGAGGATTAGAATTGATTTCATATTCTTTATATATTTCCTGGGGAATCATAAGCCGTTATTTTGATAGTCACAGAATTTAAAACCAATATCAACATAAGGGGAATCTCCTCAATGAATAATGTTACCATTATTTGAAAATTTTGTTACAAGAGTTCTTTTATCCAGGTCCAACTAGGGAAAATTCTACATAGCCAAATAGTTGAATCTTTTTGCAAAAATTTATATTATGTAAGAATCTTATGCATGGCCACCTAAGGGAATGTACTACATAGTAGAGAAAAATATCTCTTAGTAATATAAAATTTTACTGCTTATAGACAAGTGGAAAATTAGATTTTGGTGACTCAAGATCATAGTGGGTGGTTTTTCCAGGGAAATGAATTTTAAGAATAAAGGGGTATTTTATACCAACATATGTCATGAATAGGAAAACCATCTCTACACAAATTTTGTTTATTAGGAATGGTTAAAAATTATTTGAAAGTGTAATTTATGATATAAAACATTTCTTTTTTATGTATTTCATTGAGGACATTATGTTGCTTTAATTTAAGGTCCATGGCTATGACCAAAGGTATGAAACTCTCCCAATTTCTTGATAATTTGTTTGGAAACATACTAACGTATTAAGGTATGGAATTGAACATTTTATACAATCATTTAGGAATTTTAAATTTGTTGACTGATATCAAAAATGAGATAAAGGCATTAGATAAGTCCTTTACCAAATAATGATGTTACCATTGTTTGGAAAACCCCTTATGGGGCTTGTATTATGCAAGGCCAACTGGGCCATATTCTACATAGCCAAATAGTGGAATCTTTAGAATAACAGACATGTTATATTGGAAACATATGCAAGGCCACCTAAGTCACATACTACATAGTCAGAAAAAAGTGATCTCAGAAGATTGAAATTTTTCTATTGCTAAAATCAAATGATTGTTTATGTAGATTCAAATATTCTGAAGTATATATTTTGGTTTATGGAAAATGGTACATGAATATGGTAATGATATTTCCAACCACGATTTTCCAAGAACTGATGGAATATGTCTTCTACAATGGTATGATCCAAACGTAGAAGGTATGGTGTCTATCGTCTTAGGACATATGAATATGACCATAAATGGAAAAAAATATATGATATGTGGTTAGGTGATCTATGTTTATTTCATACATCTTTGAAAAAAAGTAATGACATACATGTAAACCATGGTCTTGATGATTTTAATATCGAGATAAAGATAATATGGAAAATATACCTGAATGGCAGTTTTAATAATATATATTATTGTATATTTTCATCAATGATTTAAGGGGGAAAAGACAATATAACCAGGAATGAAATTACCATAATTTGAAAACCCTGTTATGGGGGTTGTATTATTTATGTCCAGTTAGGGTATATGATCCATACCCAATTATTGTATTATTTTTACTGATAGGCCCATTATGTAGGTAACTTATGCATGGAAACCTAAGGGAACGTACTACATAGTCCGGCAAAAGAGTTTTCCAGTATTAAAATCTATATCACCAGAAACCCTACGAACGATTATGAAGATATGGAAATATTCAGGATTAAGAGTGTGAAATATAGAAGTGGGTTTTGATCAATGCTCATAATAAATATTTGAACCAATATTGGACATGATTTTTATGTCCTTTATATAGATCTAAATATTATGTAAAATAGATTATTTATTTTTTCCCTTTGACTTGAAATTGTGTTGTGGAGTTTAAAGTAATACCGCAAGGAAATTATATTTTTCATTTTTAAGTCATGTAGTAAGGACATTATACTATGTATATTTAAGTCATGAAGTGAGTAAATTGATTTCCCCATAAGAAATTGAGACACCTTATTTTTATGAAGAATAATTTTACCCATTTCCTATGCCCACATGATCCATGCTCGGTGTGAGAAACAGGGAGAAATAAAGGTTTATTTAGAAATAAAAAAGGTTACAAAATTTAAGAATATGGTTTTTAGATTTCCTTGTAGTTTAAAATAATGTAGTAAGGATAACGATGAACCAATGTGATTGTAATGAATTGATGTAAATGGACTGAGGGATGAAAGCCGAATGTCACTACATGTCTTGATAAGGGAAAGAATCAATCCATATGTAATTCATTAACCATTCCTTATATATGATTTCATTTTTACATAAGACATTAAGGGGATTTCTATATTGTGGATGGGACCAAGATTTTATATATAGGTTTCTCTACGTATCTCATATAGATGATAATCCAGCCGTATGTTGTTCATTAAACATTAATTTCCCACTCCAATCGAGTTTGACCTGGGTGATGGGGGAGCATTAACACATTTTAGAAGAATGATTAAATTTCAGAAAAAATATTGTATGAAAATAAAATAATACATCTAAAAACAGAACTCATTATATAACTGTTTCATATATAATAGAGGAAAAGGAAAATAAAATTTTTTGAGTATGTAACCAGTCCCTATATTAGATATCCAAGCATCTCTACGTATATGAAATAGATGAGAATCCAGCCAGAAATAGTTCATAAAACAGGGTCCCTATGCATATCTGACTGAGACATAGGGAAGATAGGTACTCATGTGACACTAAGGAGATGAAATGGTGTCGGTAATGCTTACATATGGAATCTCATAACATCATGTTGATAAGAATGTTAATCATATAGTTTAATGTCACATAACGATGAAATCTGGTTTCATGTAGATAAACAACATTAAATAAGGAAAAAATGAAATGTATATTAACATTATATATCATGGATTCGTATGGTTGTTATGCACTATAATATCATGAATCTAGCACTTTGTACTATCCAGTTTGAAGTCTTTCAATAAGGGTGTGGGAGCAGTACAATTTTAAGTTTTGCAGTAAAGAAAAATGGTGTATCTACACAATTTATTTCTTCAAGATTTCCACTTTTTTTTGAGTTGTAATAATTTCTCCATCCATTGATATTATATCATATGCTCTATTTTAATAGACCTTATGTTTGGAATAAGGTCCTTCCCACTTTGGCTCAATCTGTGGAGGTTTCATTCCTAGTAACATTGGAGTCCTGAGGACCAATACCAATTTTCCGTGAAGAAATTAATGGAGGAGAACATTATTGTTAAAATATCGAGCTATTATATTTACATAGATATATAAATTATTAAATGTATGTAATCTATCTTCATTTAATTGTACCAGATCATTAAACTATTTCTGATACCATTCATCTGTTGAAAATTTATCACAGATTTTAACTCTCAGTGAAGGAAATATCATTCTAGAGGTCAAAAATACTTCTGGTCTATATACTAATGAATAAGGAATTTAATCAGTGGAAGTATGGGAAGTAGTCCTATAAGCCCATAATTTCTGAAAATGTTTATTAAGAAAAGATTTTGTATCTATATCCCCAATATTCTAAAGTATGTTTGATAGGGGATTTTTGAAAGCCTCTATTTTTTCATTGGTCGCTACATGATTGTGAGATGAATGGTTGGATTTGATATTGTGATCATGATATTACTTCATTACCTCGACAGAATAAAACATGGTGACATGGTCTATTAATAGAGAATGAGGGACACCAAATCTAGTGATGATTATAGTTTTGAAAAAACTAACAATTCATTTTGATCCTAATTTTTTGAAAGGTATTTTCTCAGCCCATTTAGGGTAGAAGTCCGTAGTAGTAAGAAAATACATGAACTACTTAGCTTATATAGAGGATAAGGTCCTACAACATCCATTACCCATGTGGAATATGGACAAGAGTGTTTAGTTTTATGTAGAAACTCTATGGGTTGATGAATTAAGATGGCATACATTTGGTTGGGATGACATTTCATAGTGAAATATGTTCAATCCTACATTATTGAAGACCAAAAGTATCCAAACCATAGGATTTGATCAGAAATACTATGCCCAGACTGGTGGGCACAACAAGATCCTAATTGTATTTCTTTTATGACAGTTCTAGTTTCTTCTCCATCAATAAATCTGAAGTGGATTCGATAAAATCCTCATTTTTTGAGGATTTTCAGGTGATCTGGACTATCATAATATGTAAAATCGGCCGCTCTTCATCAGATAAATTTTTTTAGCCTTATCTGGTGGAATTACTCAATTATGATGGTATTCCATGATAGGTGTTCTCTATCATGTGGTAAGTCCATATGGCCAAGAAATAGGGATAAATTCATTATTTTCCACTATTCTAGTTTGAAAAAAAGGTAAGACCACATGAAAATGGGCTATTTTGATGACAATATCATACCAATTTAGATCTTCCAAGGTTGTAGATGAATTAGCCAGTGCATCTTCCTATACTTTTTGGGATCAAAAGACATATGACAATGTTGTCATTGAGGTAAATTCAGCCATTAATCCTGTGACATAATCTCACAGAAGGTTTAAATCTTTATTTTATATAGAATATTCCCCATTGGTTTGTTTGATTACCAACTCTGAGTCACCTTTCAATTTTAAGTGATTATGTTCGGCATGAAATTACAATACCAAGCCTACAATGAGATCATGATACTCTACCACATTGTTGGTTCTACCTGCTAATAAAAACAAGTAATAAATAAACATTTCCTTTTCTAGAGATATAAGGGAAATTTTTAATCAATATTTTTTGTGTTTAGGATTTTCTATTTTCTTCATTATTGGACATATAGAGGAACAATCAAAGTACATCTCACATTATTTGGGATTATCTTAAATAGAGAATACCTCTTTATAATGAAGGTCAGTATTCAATGTTATCTCTTCCCAAGAAAAATGTTCATCAAGGAAGTCAACTAGATCTTGTCCTTTTATTTCATTTTAGTGAACAAACATGATATCAAACTGTTGTAAAATAACAGCCAACCATGTCGGATGCCCTGTAATAATAGAAATATTGAAGATAAATTTGAGCGGGTTACAATGATATATAAATTTCACCTCCTGATGTTGCATGTATTGCCTTAATTTTTAAACTATAAAGATTAATGCTGGACAACACATTTCAATATTTTAATACCATGTTTCTGAATATATCATAGTTTGACTGAGATAGTAAAGGTTGTTTTCATCCCCCACATTGATCTTTTGGGAATGTAAGGAACCCATTGATTTATCTAAATATATCATGTGGAGAATAAGCGGTCTTACATCAACATTTGGATTTAATAATGGTAGACTCAAGAGATATTTATTGAGGGTATCAAATTTTACTTGGTAGTCTTCAGTCCATTGATAGGTGACTCCCTTTTTCATTAATATGGTGAATGGAAAATACATGCCTGCCAAATTAGGGATAAAGCGTCGAATATTGTCCAGGTGTTCTTGGAGTCCTTTAAATTTATTAAAATTTATAGGAGATGACATTCCAAGGATTGATTTGGTTTTCTCCAGATCATCTTCTATACAACAATGGTATAAAAATAAAATATGGAACATTCCTGAGGTTTATCCAAAAGCACATTTCAAGGGATTCATATTCAAAATGTGTAGCCAATTTTTATTGAATGTGACCTCTATATCATCCAAGTTATTGGAAGGTTGTTAGGATTTGACCACCAAATCATCTACATAACATTCATCAAATTTCCCTACGAAGGTTTTGAAGATATGGTGCATGGAACGTTGATATATTACACCAGCATTATTTAAGTCAAAGGAAATTACCTGATAGAAAAAAAACCATGGGAGGCACTAAAGGATTTTGATTCATCATCCTAAGGGGACATATGGATTTGATTATACCCAGAGTATCCAAACATGAGGTAAAGAGATATATAGCCAACATTTCCATCAATTAAAATGTCTGTCATCAAAACTGGAAAATAATCCTTAGGATAATGCTGGTTAAGATCTCTGAAATCAATGAAAAATCTATGTTTCCAAATTTTTTCATTATTGGGACAATGTTGGCCTTCCATTTGGGATATTTCACTTCCCTAATGATGTTATCCATTATAATCTTATTAACATTAAATTAAATTTTAGAAGCATGAGTTGGGTGTGTTGTTCTTGCTGTTTGCTTGAATCCTCGATTTTCTTCTAGAAAATCCAACTAATTAGTGGCTACATTGGGATGAAGACATAAAATATACATATAATTCCAAAAACATATGTCTCGATGTTTCATTAAAAATTAATTATACACTTCATTTTCTTTATAAGTCATGGTCATACTAATTATTGTGGTGTGTGGATCTTCTTTTGTACCCAAATTTTTTTCTCTTAGCTCATCCATTGAGGTTGAGACACCTTCCTCAAATATTGGAGGAGCATCTCAGAGATCTTCTTCTTCTTCTTCATTATGTGTTACATATTCTATTTATTATTTAATAGTATATTATGAAACATAACTTCGAGAGATTAGGGAGGAGTCAGTATTTGAACATCTTGATGAAGAGAAAACCATTTCTGACCCTAATGATAAGGAAGTGTCTTTCTGGGTTAACAGATAGGAGATGATGGATTGGGAATCAACATATTTATCATCTTCTAGAATTTCTAAAACATAGTTTATTATTATTGAAGAAGTTGATACATTGTGGTAGTTTAGTGGATAAATTGATGACATATCTGTTTAATCTTCCATCACTTCTAAGAAAATAAAAAATTTCTCTCATACTATTAGGCTAAGTATCCGCAAATGACATTATAGAAGTTACTAGATGAGTTCTTGGATTTGGGTTTTCCTTTTATATTTGATTAATAGGTTTATACTAATCTTTACTCAAATATATGAATGTAAATTAAGACATTGGTGGTATGACGATGGTATGAATTCATGTTGGTGTTTCCATGGCCTTCCTAGAAGAATATTGAAGGTTGTGTCCAGACGAACAACCATGAAATCTGAAATTGATACCAGATCTCTAAACTGAAACTTGAGTGTAATATAGCCCATAGGATTTTCTTAATTCTTATCATATCCTTTTTAAATTAATTTGAAATGAGATAAGTCATATTTAGTATGTATCAAATGAAAAATTTCATGAATCATAATTATATTGAATCTAGAGCCATTATCAATGAAGGGTCGTCGAATGTCTATGTCCTTGACCATTCCATATAGATACAACAGTCTAGTATGTCCATGTAAAACATCGTCCTCATCTTCATTCATAAAATATATGAATGCATTTCATTCTACAGTATTATTCTCTATATGTTAAACTTTAGTAGTAGCGACTTATGTTTAAAACACTTGAGGACTTACCAAATATTCAATATGTACTTATGGAATATCATTAGACAGAACTAAGGAATCCAAAAATTAAATTTTGGTTGGTACATGGGCTAATTGATTCAATATATCATACTTTTGGTCCAAGGGTGTATGATTCATAGAATTGAGATAATATTTTGCAGGTTACTTGGAAGTAATGCTTCTAATGTCGATGTACCCTATGTCATAGAATAAACTTGAAATAATACTAGATTTTTTATATTAGACTGATTATGTTTATCTACCTAGTGATTGGATGATGGTTTTCCCTATAATTGGTCCTCTAAAATAATCATGTATGGACGGAACATGTCTTGTGTGGAAGAATAACCTTGATCTTGTTGAGCCTACTGAAGGGATCTTCCATGGGTTTCTAATACATACACGGTTCGAGTAGTGGTAGAAATAAAATAGATAATTCATGAATACCCATGTATTCCACTATATCCTCGACCTTGGACTCTTCCTTTAGTTTTCCAATTAGATATATGGAACTCGACATCATTATAATCAGAATCACCATTGGAATATGGATCTATTATGTGGATAATGTTGATATAATAAATGATAAAATCTTTATCTAATGAAAATCCATCATGATAGCATAGTTTTTGTTTGGCCATTTAATAGGGAGGTGCCCGTTATTTTAAAGTAGATGGAATTAAATCTACTAGGTTCAAGGGAAAAATTGACCTTCACACAAGATCACCTTCTTTTGACTAATATTTTTCCTTCTCATCACATTGTTTCTTTGAGGATTGATTTGTGGATGATGGTGGTTTTACTATTGAAGGAGTGGCGAAAGACAAATTTGGATGGTTAAACTATGTTTTTAGAATGGAATGAGTTTGGTTAATCGTTTTTTGATCATATAATAATCATATTTCTACACATTTTTACTTTTAACTTCCTGTCATTCACCATATTTCACAATATTTATAACATTAACACATACTACATGTGCTAAAAAATATTTAATTTTCATTTGTCCATAGTCTACCATTTTTTCAAGAGGTCCTTAAAAAAATTCGTTAATAGGATGACCCAACATTTGGTTAAAATTCCCAATAATTTATTATATCTTCATCTTATTATTCTTTTGGTATATTTACCAATCGAAAATGAACCAAATTATATTCCATAGATAATATATAGTAACTAGGAACTTGTTCATTCCAAATGGAATAGTAGTTTTTCATTAAATCCTCAAATTGTTTCTGCCCTTGATCTATTTGATCATATTGATGAGGCATTCATTGATTTTGATGATAAGGTGGAAGCTCCCTTTGATATGATGATGGTTTTGATGTGGAAGCAGGTACATGTGGTATATTGAGTGTAATTGTAGCAGTTTCTACTTTCCTTGTACTCTTCCCCAGAGTTGATGGGATTACATGAGTTTTATCAATATATTCTACAATATAATCTTTTATCCATTGAATAATTGAAGTAAGGTACTGAACCCTCCTACGTATTTTACATGGATCAGTGGTGTTCGTAACTCATCACGTAGAATTTCCAAAAAAATTGGAAGAAACTCTTCTTGAGGGAGTTCCACACTTAAGGAATACATTCATCCATTCCATCATGCAATTCAATCTGAAAATCATTCAATATACATATATTTAAAATTCATAAGATCAATAATTTTCATCTAAGGTAGCTTTGACCTAAATTGAAGAATGAATTTCTCAAGGAGATCTTCCCATCCAATAATTGATCATGATTGCACACTTGTACACCATACAAAATATGGACCTTGTGATGACTATACAAAAAACCTAAGGATTACTAATTCTTGTTTTTGTGGATTTCCCATCATTGGATCACAATGAGAAACAAATTATTTTATCTATTTTTCCAGACCTCCTGAACCATTAGTTAATGAGAATGTGGTATTCACAACATTTGGTGGGGGAGGAATCAGATTCACCAATTCAGGTTCGCCTTTCTTTTCTGGATGAACTGGTGCACATCATTCCTCTATAGCTTCCAATCGAGTTTTTAATGCCAAAATTACGTTCATAATCATTTTTTCTATATCCGGATGAGATGAAACATGAGTAGTTACAACAATTGTAGCTTGATCTGGTGTAATGACGGGAAAAAACATTGGCTGAGGTGTTGGTATTTTTCATGGATAACCCATGTTAAAATGAATATAAGAACATGTTTGATCATGTACTTGTTTTATAACCAATTGAGAGAATTCATTATTTTTATTTGTTATTTCCAAAAATCCTCTTTGCTGAGGTGCTCCTATAGGATTTGCAATTTGAGGACCAGTATGGGGAGTACGTCTACAAGAAATGATGCTTTGATGCAACACTATATTGAGTAATTTAAATTCATTCATATCAACTTCTTGTTGTTCAAAACACTCTTCAAGATAATGATATGGACCTTATCTAGTATAAAAGTGATATGTAATCTGACTTTTACCTTTCCCATTATTTCCTTTCTTTTAGAGGGGTGAGAGATGGTTATTTGAAGGAATACCTTGATTCTGGGTAAGCCTGTGATTTTGGGTACGTACAACTTCTTCAATTGCCACAATGTGTACTGTATTATGGATAATAACATCATATTTTGATTCCATTGAACGAGATACATTTTCTATAGGTTCTTAATAAATGATTTTAATGATATTTACTAATGCATAATGCATTGATGGAATTATATCATTGTCATTGTGAGATTGTTTCCCTCTTTTTCTTCTATAAGACTCTATTACAATTTATGATGAATCCCAGGGAGCTGTTTGGTGTATTGTAACCCGACAGAAAACATCAGATTGTTCAGTTTTTCACTCTCATTGTGAATTCTTCCATAATCAAGAGAAAACTGACTTCTATTGAGGAGGTGATTATAGATATGAAAAGTCCTCCATCCATGTAGGCAGAGATTTTTCCAATTCATCTCCTTCAAACCATTGAACTTTGATTAATTAATTTTATGTTTTAAATTAATGTCCCACCATCCTTACAAACTAGGGTGGTTCTGGAACTTCTACAGTTGGGATTCATTCAAAAAATATTTTGATTTTTCAAAATTTGGTTTAGACATTAGGTGGGTTCATTTTATGAACACCACTAAAATCACTTGTTTTGGAGGATTGCATTGCTTTTTCAGAAATATGTTGTCTCTGGCCGCATACATCCTTTATGTGGGATGCCTACTCGGGATTATTATATGATTGATGTAAAAGTAACTCAATAAATGTTGTTCTTTGTTCCTGACTATGATGATATCAATTTGAGGCATTTTTATTACAATATATTTGATTACATATAAAAAAGGATTATTGTAGCTAGTCATGGCCAATAACATTTCATGAGACCCATTTTGAGAGAAATTTATAATTATGGAGTGCAGTGAAATGAAATTATCCATTTACACCCCATCCTATGATACAAACACAAGATGTGATATTATAAATTTAATGGCATAGCCTCTTTAGAGCATTTAGGCATGACTGTTGAAGGGTTCTCTATTGTTTTTCATCCTTTGGATGTCCAGATACTAAGAGAGACTCTAAGTCAATTTGGCCTTGAAACCCTTCTATTACCTTCACATGATTTTAATATTCATCATATGGTAATAATTTGGAATTAAAATGATAAAGATCCTTCCATAAGTTGAGGCGAGTATCCAGAATACAATCTACTTCCATCAATTCTAAATTCTTATATTGAGAATTTTCCAAAGGCTAGAACATGACTGATATTTCACTTTAAGGCAATTATTTTCTCATGTTTATGATATCTACATTATCATTTACTGGAGATATCACCACCTGGTCTGACCAAATTGGATACTCTGTATTATAACATAAATGTCCCAATGGATGTTAGGAGAATGATCATTACCTCATGATGACATCTGGTTGAGAAAGTGTTTCACCCATAAATGACAAGGCATTAGAAATGATGGGCCTTGTATTTCTAAGTGCATCAAGATAGTGAGGATTTGTCATCAGTACATTGTCAATTAATGAACTCTCCTGGAAATGTGAAATACTACATTGGAGAGGACATTCACTGAGAATTCCATAATTCTGTGGAACACCATGGTGGATTATAGATATATATGAATCCTCCTGCTCCATGGTCTTTTGGGAACATAGACGGTTAATGAGGCTATCATCCAAATATGTGACCTTTATATTGACTGATTTATAATGAAGCAAGCCTTCATTATGATATTTCTGATGGGGAACATCATTATTACTTATATTACTCCCATAATTTGGTAATGAGAGGGTAGAATCATTAGTTGCATCATATATGTATTTGGGGGCTTCAGGAACTCTAGAATTAACATGAACCACATTGCCTCATCACTATTTATTTTCCAACCATGTTTGGTGAGACATTTTTCTACTGTTATCTTACACACAGTTAGGGATAATTTCTAGGGTAAGTGATTAACAAGGGCGGTGTATGTGCTTTCCTGGGAGTGGAATCCGAAATAGGCTGATTGCCTCCAACTAGAAACGGTGTATGATATAAATCCTGATGTCCATATGATATGGGTGAGTATGCCCCCATGAACCTCTTGGACTGAAAAAATTGTGTGTATCTGTTCTGGGATGGAATCCTGATGTGTCATACCATGTGTGGGGATATATTTATGTGTCTTTTCCCCTGGTACCATGGAAGTAGTTGTTATAACATCCTAGCATGCTTCCATAATATGTATAGGAATTG
This sequence comes from Viscum album, assembly GCA_963277665.1. NCBI lineage: Eukaryota > Viridiplantae > Streptophyta > Magnoliopsida > Santalales > Viscaceae > Viscum > Viscum album. The sequence goes on along the minus strand of OY728128.1, from coordinate 2,100,470,686 downwards.
GGTTTTTACCTATAACCATCGATAATATGTGTTTGGTGACTTCAATGGTCTAAACATGAATATATGTTCATTCCATATCAGGAGTAGGTGTATTCTTCTACTCCTGTCCTCCATTTCTTATCAATGGGTATTGACAATGCTCTTGTATGAGGACAGAGAGTAGGGTTTACCATATATTGGTCATCATAGAATTCTGATTGAATTCTCTAGGCGATGCTAAATGATACTGTTGGCAGGCTTGATGAACACTAGAAAGTGTATTTTCCTACTAGTTGTTTCCTATTAGGTATGGTTGAAAGACATCCAACAATATGGTCAGATGTGACTGCTGGCATAATTGATGATTTTAAGCAGGTATATATTCCTGTATACAATTTGACAGCACATTGGATTATTGGACTTCTTTAAATGAAGTCAGACAGGGTTGCTGACTAGTTGATAACTTGTTAGTAGGTGTATGTGCATGTTCACGGTACTCCACTGCATTTATCTGGTGGGATTGGTGGGTTGTTTCTAGAAAATTCAGCTAGATAGAAAAATTAGAATGGATGAGTATATATGTCTGCTCATTGTTCTCCATCATGTTAGGTTGATGGACTTCTCCAGAGGGGGTAGAGGTAAGAACATGATCACAATTAATCGAAAATTGTCCCTAGTTGTTTTTCATGTGTGCTCTAGTCTGAGAGACATGGGACAAATATCCAGTGGTAACACCACCGTCTTGTTGGGGGTTTACTACCACAGAATTCTTTTGGTGGCGATTGTTGGTGGGAATCCTCAGAAATGATCCCTATATATTTGAATTGAGGCCTTGAGTGGCCGCTTTATCCACTTCTATGTTGTGTGAGCAGGAATAGTTATTGAATTACAAGCATATATACACATAATGGTTAAAGACAGTGGTTAGAACCATCTTCATCTTGATCATCGGTCATCGTTGGACAAAGGAATGAGGATTGTTATTGATCTGGAGGTCCTGTTGGGCAATCTACAAAGTTGGTGTTGTACCATTCTGGTGATACTCCTTTACCAACACATTGGAGACCCAATGTTGAAGACCCTGAGTGGGGCATGACATCCTTTTCAAGGATGATGTTCCCTCTTGAGTAATGCTCATGAATTTCAAATATGTCGTCTTAAAATAATCCTCTTTAAACTGATGGGAGTTCTGATAAAAACATGAAAACAACAATAAAATCCATTAAAGAGACAACATTCAAATTGATACATGCATGATTGATTCATTATTCTGAGAGTTCTTTATCAATTTATAGGGGCCTAACATATGGTTACCATTATTAACATGGTTAAGGATTATCATCAAGTTCTCCTTTATTGTTTTTTAGATCCTTGAAACATGTGTTCTTGTAAAAAATCACTACTTCCAGGTGGTTTCCATTGGATTAATTCATGGAAGTGGAAACATTGATTATTTTATTATCTAAAAGGGACCTGCATTCCAATGGAAGATGTTTGTTATGTTTGAACTTTATGATATTTTGGAAAATGCATTTTTCAAGAGGATTGGAGGTTGGACTCATCACACCCTTTAGGGGGGAATTATTTTCTTCTCCAGGTCTCTCTTTATAAATTTATGATATCTTAATGATTCCTAATTAATTCACATAGTATAACCTATGTTTCCCTTGAAATTTGAAATCACTTTATTAATGTGTGTATAAATCATCATCATTTATTGAAGGTTCTTCATTAATGGAGATATTCGTATGTATTCATGGTTCTACATCAATGGTATCCTTGGATATACTATTTAAAGATTATTTTAATTATCGTTATGATAATACTCATTTTCAAGACACTCAATGGGGAACTCTGGAATTTATTTTCATCAAGGGAGAAGAACATTTGTTTTTATATAGGGATCGTACCCGTGAAATGGGATACTAATGTATCATTTTCAAAGGAATTTGAACCCTCGTACTTTAGTGCCACGTAGTGGGACACAACATACATTTTATGTTAATATGATCAGGACCTAGCCATACTATTTAATGTCATGTGGTAAGGACATATAATAAAAAAGGTGTGTTTTCAATGTTTTGTGTCGTGCTTAAGCCGAAAATAAGACAATGAACATTGAAGGGATATGGGTTTCCATGTTAAATTAGACCATGTTGGGAATATCGCACTAGGAGAACATTGTTGATTAGAAATATTGGGTTTTAACCTCAAATAGGCTTCCTACATATCCCTTGTGGATGGGAATGAAATCCCACGTCGTTTGATTAGACTCATAGAAGAGTATAGTTGTATTTAGAGGAATGATTTTTGAATTACTTCATGAAAAGGATTCCTTGGTGATTTGGGGGGTTAAATTTAGGTCTTATTCCTATGAAGGATTATCAGATTAATTAATATAGGGTTGGATTCTTGAAGAGGATATCTGGTGAGCACAGGACCTATGATAGAGTCCTAAATATCGTGATTATGGTGGGAATTAGAGTTCTTAATGTTCATTATTTGTTGAAAATATTGTGATCAAGAAAAATATCTAATCCCACATGAGTAATGCTCAATATGAGAAACAATAGAATTTTAATGATTAAATAATGAAACCCATACTTTTCATCCTCCTCTAGTGGAAGAGGGTTCACCTATGGTGGAAAGTGTGTATGAGGGAGAGGCAACCCAAGAAGAGGGAGTGATGATCATGTAAGAGGAAGAGGGGATGAGCCTTCCCAATATTAACGTTACATTAGAAAAGGTTACAATGAAAGGTGTAAGGGATGATGGTTAAGATATTTCAATAGGATGTATTTCCTCAAATTGATCCAGTTAGGGGAGTGATACATCTCCTTTTTTCAAAAGGAAAAAAGTAGGCATGAACCGTACCTTCCATTAATAAAATGGCGGTTTAAGATCTTTGAGAAGGGAGAGGTAAAGACCCAAAACATTATTCTTGGAAGCAAAACATCCCAACATTGTTCATGGGAGAATGGTCCACGTGAATTTGGATATAAAAACCCACATAAACATCATGGATTGAAACCCCAATGTGAAAAAAATGTGGGAAACCTATGACTATGGAAATGAAAACCCAAATAAGAGACACACGGATGTGCCCTTCCCAATAGTTTGATATGTCAGGAGGTTTTGGTAGAGGTTTTATCTTAGTCATTTTTAGATAATGGAACTGAGGAAAGAGATACCTGCCATATATTGATTTAAAGAGGGTATTGATGTTTTAATGTAGGCCGTATACCATGAACATCCAGGTAGGTAATATCCGTATGTGGGCCAAAGAGGTACCACCTGTTGATACACCATGTAGTTGTATAGTGCAATTGTGTCATGTAGGTTTGTCACATAGGTCTTTATGATGAATGAATAATATAATTCACATAGGAAAACCAAGTATATTTAAAAAATGATAAATACTCTCAAAACATTCTTATCCAATTTAATTATCTCTTCTCCCGTGTTTTTTGAGAGCTGCCTTAGACAGTTTGAGGGATATGGGTGAAAGAGATACTCAATGAGAACATTAGAGGGTCTTTCAACATTTTATGTACATGAAGTGGGGAGCCCCAGTGTATTATTTATAGGCATAGATAGGGCCTAGGCGATGAAATGTTGACCACATAGGTTCTGCATGTAGGTCCTCCACCCAGGTTGTCACGACCCGTCCTCGGGGCCCGTGCCGTGACTACCCCAAGCCCGCCTTGCATACACCAGGGGCTGGTGAGAAGCACCAAATGCATAAATCCCGATAACTGGGAAGGCATTGTCTTTATAAAAGTAAACAAAACACCACAGATTACAAGTGAAAGTAAAAGACTAAATACAAAGAGAAGTGCTTAAAGGTAAATGGTCCAGAATACAATCCCAAATAAAAGTACAACTACAACTGAACAAAGTACAACATAAAAAGACAACAGCTGGAAGGAAGGAAGCGGATCCTAGGTCATCCTCCTCGGATCCTACCTAAAGGGAAGGTACAGATGGCACAACTCCTAGATCATCCACCATGTATCCTACTTGAAGGGTAGGTAAAGATAGCCTCCACAACAATTTCACCCGTCAACCTCCTCCGAGTGTCATCTCACTGTGAAGTCCACCTCCGGATACTGACTCGTCTTGTAGTCCACCTTCAGGTACTGACTCGTCGTGTAGTCCACCTCCGGGTATCGTCCACTCCTCGAACACTCAGCCTTCGTCAGCACTACCCGTCGTCTACAACCAACACAACGAGGTGCGGGCATTGCCCGTGTAGGGGTGAGTATAACAATACTCAGTAGGGACCCCGAGACCCTCAAGGTCTCACTAAAACCAACAAGGGTAACCACAAAAAGATCTCAACAGATAACCTCTACTTAGGTATATGCCCATACATATACTTATGTTTTCAAGTAACCCATCTCAATCATGAGGATACACAAGGATTATGAAATCAACGGATAACCACTACCCAGGTATATGTCCATACATATACCTAAGTTATCAAGTAACCCATATAAATCATGAGGAAACACAAAGGTCATAGACTCAGCTCAAAACAAGATTTTCATTATCGAAATCGTAACTACTGAAGAGCCTCGTCTCTGGAGTGTACAATGATCTTGTCATGACTCCGAGGTACTGCTCACTAACCTATGACTGCTGAGGTACTCCTCCTATCGAGTACCGCGCGTCATCCACCTAAACCCAGTAGTGCTTCCCGCCGGGGTATGCCACCCTAACATAGTAGTGCACACCCCCTAGTAGCCTGTAGAGGTACTCTTCGGACGAGTACCACAGGTCTGCTCTGTCACACCGGTAGTTGTCCATCTGCCATGGGTCTGCACCTCACAAAGTAGTGCTTCGTCCACTGGGCTAGTCGACTCACTCCAAGTCGAGTCGGTCAAGCAGTCGTTAGGTCTCAGTCGGCTACACGGTCTCTGTACATCGCACGCTCGTCTCTGGGAGGGTCATCTCCACGAGCTACTGGTCGATACACCCAGTAACTCAAAGTCCCACAAAGAAGTATCCCAAAGGACTGCCTCGTCACATGGGTCTCAACGCAACAGACGACGTGTCAATCGAACGCCCGGTCTGTGAGTTACTAGCCCTTTCGTCCCAGGGGCCCGGTTGGTTTCATGTGCAAACCAACCCGGCCATATCTCAACTGTACCCCAACTATCATAGGGTAAACTCAAAGGTACCATTTCTCAACGTGATCACCAACGCCACTGACGGTTCGTCAAACGGATGTCCGGTCTGAAAGATATCAGCTTTTCCGTTCTAGGGGCCCGGTTGGATTTCGGGTACAGTCCAACCCGGCCACTTTTCAATAGCAACCAAAACTCGGGCGAAGTATGCCAAAAGTTCTGTCTCATCAAAAGGAAATCAACGAGACAGATGGTGCGTCAATCGGACGCCCGGTCTGTGAGTTATTGGCTTTTTCGTTTCAGGGGCCCGGTTGGATTTCCTGAGCAAACCAACCTGACCGCACTCCGAAGGCATTCAAACCTAAAGCGGAGTAAGCCAAAAGATCCGTATCACTTATTAGAATCCATCAAAGTCGACGACACGTCAATCGGACGTTCGTAGCTCAAGTTACGAGCGTTTCCGCTCTGAGGTCCCGGTTGGTTTTGTGTGCGAACCAACCCGGTCGAACACAAAATATTCTAAAACCTTGAGTGCAATATGTCAAAACCACCTTCTCGATCCAATGGTCACATCGCAACTGACGGTGTGTCGATCGGAGGTACGTAGTCCATGATATGGTCATTTGACCGAAAGTGATCCGAAAACGGGGGGTCTGGGCCCGGACTGACCCGGCCCAACCCCCCTGGGTCGGCCCAAACCGGGGCGACGGGACCCGGGTCCGGGTCCGACCCGGCGTGGGCACGACCCGGCCCAGCCGGAGGGTCGGCTCGACTGGTTACGGCCGAGCGGAGCAGATCGGGGCGCTGCCCCCACGTGAAGAACCGCGGCCCCAGGTGGGGCTGCCCGCGCCAGTGGATGTGGCAGCCGGCCACATCCTGCCACCACCCTCCGGTCCCGTGTGGTCGTGGGACCGCGCTCCACCGACGCGGATTCTTCCACGGTGGCTTCTTCCACCGGGGCACCGGGCACCGTCCCCGCCCGCCAGCGGGCTGTTCCGCGGACCACCAGATGAGTTCCAGTGGTCGGAAATTCGCGTCATCTTCGCCAATGGCCCTCCCGGGACCCGTCCTTCCCTACAAGGAACCGACAACGCCCGTGAGGCTTCGTTTTTCATTTTCCAGCGCGGCGCAATGGCTCCATGGCTTGTTCAACTTCATCGGCACGGCGCGACGGCGCCGCGCTTCTTAGCCCTTCCTCATAAGTTCCGCGCGGTGCAACGGCACCGCGCCACCTTTCACGTGCCACAACAAATTCAAACAACAAGGGGGTGGAGAGTCGACCATGTTCGTGCGGTCCGACCTCCTCCCGTTATAATGATATCAAGCAGCCATCTAATAAAAGTCGACGAATGACAAAGAAATAATTCGCGGACAAAAACAATAATCCTCAACATCAATCAGCATGAACGAACGATCTGCGGATCAACCTAGAATTGGTTGGTTCGCACTCATCGTTCATTTCTCAAAAGATAAGAGAACACCATATAAATTCCCCCACTGGGATATTTGATGTCTCACGTCGGGTGTCGCAAATAACGGCGTCTCGGGGTCGGACGTAGATTCTGTGGACGTCGGGGTGCGTCCGAGGAGGAAACGACATCTCCTCACTTGTTTCTATGATAAATAAGGAAGGTACGTTGTCGTTGTCAATGTTCACCATGGTTGGCGACTTCTCCCTTATCATGGAGGAAAATGAAGATGGATGAATCCAGGTCGCTTAGTCTTCTATGTCAAAGGGTCGATGTTCTTCGTCGGAGAAGAATCGTTCTTCACGTTCTTCAACGTGGAAAATGAAGTTCTTCAAAGTAAAGAACTCTCCCTCTCACAATTCCCCAAAGAAAAAACCAAACATAAATAAAATAAGGCTTTGCCTTATTATATTTACTTATGCGAACATTTTCAAAAATTCAAAACACATAACTCACTTAATTAAGTTAAAGTCTTGTCATTGAATTAATGTGGGGAGATGGAATTTCACCCTAATACATGGTGAGTTTTTAAGGGTTACACACTTAAGAGGGAGTTTTATGAATTTGAAGGGGTGGGGCTCGTGTGGGCCCCACCTCACAAATATCCTAACAAGAGAAGTTAGGATTTAGTGGGTCCCACCCCAACTCCCTCACATAGAAGTTAAACCACTTAGAAGAGAGAAATAAAGTTGTGAAACAACTTTATTTCACTTAACACTTAAACCTCTTAGTAATGAAATATAATAAAATTATAAAACAATTATTTTTATTCCTCACATTTTTAACAACTCCTCCCGAGTAAACGCACCTTCAGAAAAGGTGCACCTAAGCAAATACCGGCACTGTGATTCCATCGGTGCCCTCATAATTCAATTCCAAGTACTGGTTCAAAAGTTAGATAAACCAACTCGTTCGTTCACTAAACGTACCCGAGCTAAACTTCAGAAATTAATTCCGGGCACACCGGGCCTCGGAATCAGGCGCCGTCAGAAACTGCATTCTTGTAAGGCCTTGATGCTGCCCCCAAGAGATTCCAACCAAAACTCTCGCATCGAGGGTCTAATCACACTTTCGGAGTAAGTGTGATTATCGAGTCTTCTCCCATGGTATCTTCAGATATGAGGGTCCAGTCTACGGCTTAATGGAAACTCTAGGTCTGGGACAAGATTTGTGGAAGGAAGGAATGATTCGTATCAACGCCTGTTACTACGGAATCTAGTATTGGACATAAACGGTCCCTTGAATCATTTTTAGAGCCATTGGGTCACACTCCTTGACTGCATGCAGCCGCACACTTCCTCTGCCCTCCAGCTCTCTGATCATGGTGGAGATAACTAAGGCGGTGGTTGTACCACGTTATGATGTACAACACCTCATGCTGCTCTCCAAGATATGCCTCCACGTCTTCTACTTTGCAGAATCATCCCTCCTTAAAGATTCCACTTCGTGAAACATATAACATGCCTGTGTCTCTACGACTGGTGCCATTTTCATATTTCTTACAGCACTGTGCAGTCTTTATCCACTCCTGGATGACCTGCACCTTATTTGCCTATGATCTGAAAGAGCTGCTAAAAATTTCTCTTTTTCCCAAATGAGAAACTTGGTCTCATCCCCTGGATTAACCACACCCATTGCCTAATACATTCAATCCTGACATTAATGATACATTCATGCCATGGAAGACGTCGTAAGGCCTCGATGTAACTACCAAGAGATCCAACTGTCACTCTCGCCTCCAAGGGTCGAGTCACACTGTCGGCATCAGTGTGAGGTCACTGGGTCTCCTCATGTAGAAATCTAGAAATTGAGGGTCAAGTCAACAGTCTTAACCAGGACCACTCAGTATCAACCAAACAAAAAGGATAGAAATGAAAAACATCAAGAAGATAAGTGTATTTTTATTATTAAAACTCATAGTACAAATACACGAATACAATAGAAACATGGAACTAGAAGTACAAGGGACATATCCCCTAGTTCCTCTCCTGTCCACCTGCTCCTGGAGCTCTACTGCCTTGTCCACTGCTCGACTATTGCTCAAGCACAAGCTGCTGCTTCTGTCTCGGTGGATCCTCCAACACCTGCTGATCAACTGTGCGGGGGGGGGGGGGTCGTACAGTCACGTGCCAGGTGACCCTTCCTACCACGGGAGAAACACTGTCCATTTCTGGTATGCCTGGCTCTGTCCCCACCCTGGGTGCCCCGCACCACCGATCCTAAAACCCGAGATCGCCCAACTGTTGTCCTGGTTCTCCAGGACCTCTGCATCATCTTTCTACTGCCCACAGATGACACAGCTACTGATCGAAAACCCTACGGAAAAGGCAGAAGCTCCTGTACACGCTCGGGGTGTAGAGATACTGGCACAAACTCCACCCTGAAGAAGGTCTTGAAGTCTTCCCATGTGAAGGTCATACCTTCACAAAACTGGAACAAGTGGCTCCACCACCTTCCTGCTGCTGCCTGAAGAAGGCAGGCAGTAAAGATCACCATGAAGTCTGCAGGTGTCTCCACTAGCCTAAAGACTCTCACCACAGCCTCCAGAAAATCCTCAGCTGCATGCAGGTCTGTCACTCCTTGGAACTTGGGTGGCCTCTAGTATTGGAACTCGTACAGCATGATCATGTGGCGTGCATCACTTACTGCTGGGGCTGGTGGCATCGGTGGCCCAACGTATGGTAGTACCGCTGGTGCCTCTGCTGGTGCCTCAACTGCAAGAGGGCCCTATACCGAAGCCTCGTCGCTCGACATGATGTCAGTACGCACATCCCTATGGGCTCTAGCTTGTCGTCCATGAAAAGGCATCTTGGAAGAAACAACGTGACACGGTCAAATGATTATACCTGGTGAGCTGACCTGGTTTGAGCTGACATTTAAAAACTTCTGTAAACACACACACAATCACTGTTTTTGTGCCCAAAGTCGGAAATCAGTTGTCAGGGTCCTTGTAGAGTACTGAAGCATAACGTACATAGACATTACATTAGTTTTGTGGAATACTTAGTACATAACAAAAACACACACACAAGGACTGTAATAGTTTAGTGTCTTTGAAAACTCGCAATATAATATTCTAATCGTGGTGAAAGATATTCAACATCTCCCATAAAGATATTCTTTTTTTAAACCTAAATCAATTCTTTATGTCCTAAGGAAACAAAACATAAAATGGTGAGCTCAAATTCTCAGTAAGGGTAAAAAAAAGAAATATCAATCACATCATATTCATAAGAATATATCTTTTGGAAATCATAACACGCAAAAGAGGTCATAATTTCATAACATGGGATAAATCATAGTAGTGAAATGTAATCCCAATAATCATAAATTAAAACATGAAACTTTGTGGAATACGCACATAATGATAGAGAATCACTTCTTATTAGTCAATACTCATTGCCAAGGCTATCTTAGTGGACAAAGTCCATTTCTGAACCAAGTTCACTCCTCGTTTCAGTCCTGTTTCACTGAACCGGTATAACCTACCGTTCTAGCCATGTCTATCTCATGAGATATAAAATCTTTAACCAATGCATTGGAGGGAGATATAGGTCCCACCCATCTCATAATGATACCATTATTATGTGTGCCACAAAATCATAAATCATACATCATTGCATAACCCATGTAGTAAAAATGGGATTCTTAAAAAACATGACATCATAAAACAATTCATATAATATAAAGGAATTTATAAAAATATTTCCATCACAACATAATCAAATCCATATAATAATAGGAAAAGAAACAGAACCTTATATTATCTTAGATGGAAAATAATTTTGATAAAACACTCGAACTCCATTCTTGAGGGAAATATCCTTTCTACTTCAAAAACACTTTTCCTTTCTTAACATGTCATAGAATTTTAAACTAAAAGATGTTGATTAAAAATAAATTTGAAAACTAGTAAAAGAAGCTTCTTGGAAATAATTTTTTAAAAATCCATTCATTCCGTATAATTTTAAAAAAACATTCTTCTCATACTTTTGTTAGAAAAGTCAAAAAGTACCTCGTACGAAAAACGACAAAAGATTCCTTTCATATCTTTTACTAAAAATTCACCGAAGGGTAAAATTGGATTTAAATAATTGTAGGTGGATGGAAATAATATTACATATTGAGGAAACATGGATGTGGATAATAAAATACCCCCCAGTAAATACCAAAATATAAACAATCTCAGATAAAAAAATGAGATTGTGATATTTTCCCTTACCGTAGGTCTGATTTGCTTCGTATGTGTCCAAACCTCCTGTATAATTATTTAAATAATGTCATTGACTTATTCCAGAATCATACTCATTGTTATGATATCATATATTTTTCAGTTATGACTTTATATTACCCGTTCTTTTGTAAATTCCATGTTAAAGAGCGTTTTGGGTAAAATCGTTTCATTTGTCGTTCGTGTTTTGACTTGTATTTATTCATATGATTACATATATCACGATTACATATTTCCATAATATAAAACATGATTTATATATAATATATATTCAGAATACACATATATATAATAAATCAAAAAATGGAAAGAAATACATCGTTCATGGAGACGGTAGGTCGTACGTACGCAAGAACGCTGTTTTCGTTTCCTTATTGAGTTGAATGGAATTAAGTAGATGACATACATATATATACACATAAATAAAGTATTTATTATGCCATATATTTCATTATTACTTATTATATATACTTTATAATCATTTATGGATGGTTAATCATTGAGAATGAATCTCATCGCGTCGTGGAGACGGTATTCCGTACGTACGCACGAGCGATGATATCGTTCCCATGATCGTGGAATTTTATTGGAGTGTATGTATACTATTACAGAATCAATATCAATTTAAAATAATCATATATAGTTACTATTTACACCATTATACCCATCCATGTAAGGTGGTGGTTGAAAATAGATTACACCACGGCGTGGCGACGGTATTCTGTATGTACACACGCGCGGTGATTTCATTTTCCGTAGGATGGTTAGATGGTGAAATAGGGTTGTTTCATACTTATAATAACATATAATTATATTATTGATACTGATGTTATTACTTCATAATGAAAAAATCTAAGAAGAATAAGTGGAAGAAGAAATAATGGTGAAAGAATCGGTAACAGACATTACCTCTTCTTTGAAACGCCTCTTTAAGACCTCCTATTAGGGAACTAAAATTGGACTTTGAAGAAGACCAGGACCTCTAGGATGTTTCTAGAGAAGTGGAGAAGATAGTTTGTCTGGGTTTGGCAGAGCTTAAAGGCTCAATGTGGTGTGAGGAAGAGAGGGAGGAGGTGCCCTTTTATAAGGGAGGAGAGGGGTACCTTTGGAATAACTAAAAATATTATTTTATTATAAAGCCAAATTCGGTTTTAAATAGCTCCAAAATGATTTATTTCTAAGCTAAGGTGGGGATGGGTCTAAATCCTTTCATCCAATAGAATTTATAGAAGTTTAGGTTCCTATTTTAACCTTATCATTTATATTTAACTTTAAGTTAGATAATTTTACTTTTACCGTGTCTTTTTGTGTTTTTACACTATATGGTTAATAAACATACTATAACAAAACAAACGAACACCATGTTGTTTATTATTAATATATATAACCTTATCTAAGTCATTTGGCTGATCCTTAGATTTTTAGGAATAAAATAACAATTAATAATATAATATTTGTTTTAAAAACTATTTCATGTCAATTTTGATACTATTTGGTAATTGTTTTTTGGGAAAATCATAAAAGAAATATTATTTAGAAAAAAGTGAATTAAATCAATATTAACATATCATATTAACATATAAAATTATTATAATTCATAAAAAGTCTCATATTACATTTATTTTTGTATTTATAACATCAATTATGTCAATATTTCATTAAAAAAATAATCATTGCATCATCATTGTGTCATAAATAAATTTAAACATTTAATGTCAAAAAATTAAAAATTAAATTCCATTATATATGAAATCTATTTAGCTTTCTAATGAATATTTATAGTCGAATTTAACTTATGTATAACCCTATATTAAAAATGATTTACTTATTAAACATTGATTTTAACTATTTTAACCCTTCTTTAAATAAATTAATAATAAATGTCCTAATCTAATCCTTGTGGGCCTAAATGGTCATATTTTATTCCTAAGGTTGTTTTTGGTTGAATTACACTTATCCAATTGAATTAGGACATGTGTTAGGGTAATAATAATATCTTTGTTACCCTTAATTACCCTATTTACTTTTAACCGTGGTAAAAAAAGTAAAAAGTTACTATTCACCAAAAATTATTTTCATCTAATTGAACCACATTGTAGTCCCTGATATTAACCGTGACTCTCAGATTTTCAAAATTCTAGTCACAGAAGCGTTAAAATTATGTTTTATGAAAAATTCAGTTTTTTTAACTACCACTTAGTGGTTTCACTATTTATTAAAAAAATGCAAGTTTCCAGAAAAATACCAAAAATTAGGCCTATGCTATATTTGATATTATGAATTCAAAAATGATGTCTATTTTACCAAAATAAAAACATATCAGTTGCATTAATTAATTTAATAATTAATTCTCGTCGTCAAAACAAATAGCGTGTTTTTAAGAGATAACAACTACCAAAAGATTGACACTTGTTTATGTCAGGTTTAAATGTTAAATTACATCCAATGAAAAACATTGTATTAAATTGTAAAAATATATTCTACATATACTTTAAAACCACTAAAATTAATAACTTATCACTATTAATTATTTCAATTAAAAAAGTTGTTTTTAATTAAAATTTAGTAATTTTCACTATTCATCCGAATATGAAAGTTATCCGAAAAGTACCAAAATTTCACCCTAAGCTAATTTTGATATTCCGAATCCAGAAATGAGGTCCATTTTGAAAAATAAAAATTACATAATTTCAAAAATTGGTTATTACTATTCATAACGGCTAGTTTTAATAATATTTTAATAGCATATCGTTGTTTAGTGAAACTCGATATTGCGTATTACACATGCTATCGAGGATGGTCACAATTGCGTATAATCCAAGGAATGTCAAGGATGTGTGTTGTGAAATATCCTTTTGGTGTAGCGTACAACAAAAGACATTAATGAAATTAAAAAGAATATTTTTCATAAAATATCGGGGTGTTACATTCTACCACCCTTAAATTGAATTTCTCCCTCAAAATTCATCGGGGTTATAAATGGTTTACTATTAGAAAGTTTCTTTAATAGAAATAAACATCATAAAAAGGTATACCAAAACCAATCATTAAAAACAAAATTATGAAACGTAACGGTTACACAAATAAATTAATCACTGGGTTTCCACATAGGTGAAAATATGGATATGGAAGAGAAATTTAACCATCATATTCTGATGGAGAGTGGTAGAGAACATGGCTATGGAAAATCCAACAATCACAAAGACATAAATTTGTGACGATATAAGGTACCATATAATTCATCAGATATAAGAGCACTAGGACAACATTTTTGGTTTTCAAGATCATTTCCCTGAAGTTGATGGAATTGGAATTAGAAGAAATACTTTCGTGATTTTGGTATAGTCAGACCATTTGTCGTTCTTTGGACAATTTCCACTTCATCTCTTAATGAAATGAAGTTGAATTTGTCATTCCTGATGTGTTAGCAGATAATGTGATAGAATGATTGGTCATTCCATCTGTCTCAATCAAAAGGTTAGAGAAGTTATCAAAAAAATACTTAAGTCCATCTATAGTGAGATTAATCATATATGGTCCCTAAAATGGACTTATACTTCATAAATCATACTTATAAATATAATAAAACTAGTTTCTAATAAACAGGTTCTTTCTGTAGGCCAGTGGTAGGCGATAATGGACACTCGCACTTCGGTTGTGGGTTCGATTCCCACAGCCTTGTCCGACGCAATGGGCTATCGCCCTTCCCGCAGGTTGTCCTTTTTCTAAAACTACATTACAATAACATCACATAAACAATATCAAAAAAAGTTCTATCCTTAAACAATACTATCTTATGGTTAACATAATCCATTCCAATCTTTAGGATTATCTAAAATAATTCGTTCCAAGCTCAAAGTATAAAGAAAATGATTACTTGAAATGTTGTTAACCAAGCATGTGAATACCATCATTTATCCCCCATATATCTTGTTGGTCACATTCCAATCATGTGAATACCTTAATGATGTATTCTCTTGAAAAATTAATACCCATTAAACCTTAGTGAAAACATGAATGCTATCAAAAGTTAACTCCTTCCACATACCAAAATCCAAAAATTCTATTTACTCAAACCATGATATAACCTTCTCCTTATATCAGTCATGATCTCATGAATACTATCAAAAATTTAATTTTCACCTTATCACTTCAGTATGCGCATATCATCTACATTCCAAAAATATCTTAATAACCTTTCATGGATACTGGTACAATTAATCATAAACATTCAAAACTCAAGTAAAGACAACAATAACAATCCTTAGAAGTCTCTTTATTCCATAGTACCATGAGATTACTTATACAACATTTCACATGATAAACATGTAATCATTCCACTACATTCATAAACCATTGACCGAGCTTCAACAATTCTTTCATCTCACATATCATTTGTAGTCTCTTCATCATAATCAACATAAATACTACCCATACGACCATACTGATTCTCTTCATTATAGTTTCCCTTAGGGCATTGGTTTGAATAATGCATGTACATTGAACATTTAAAACATTTAACCACTGTTGATGTCGTAGAAACACCATTATCCTCATCCCGGGTGTTAACTGGACCTTTTCCTTTGCACTTAATAGCTTTGTGTCCTTCTCTTCAACACCCAAAGCATCTTCTAGTTCCTTTGAAACATTCTCCTTGATGCCTATTCCCACATGATTTACATAGGGAAAATTGAACTATCTTTCCGTTATGATCATCATGAAACTCCATCTTTCTCTTATTAGCCGAGATAGGAAACATACCAAATTTTACTTTATTGATCATATTATGAGATTGTTGATTCAGCATAATAATGATGTTTGGACTTCCAAATCCCATTTCATTTGGTTTCTCATGAAGAATATCATTCCATTTTCCATCATATCCTCCATTATCGTGAATCATATTGTTTCCAGCCATTTTCTAAAACCCAAAAAGAATACTATGAGAGGAAAAAATCATAATAAAAGGGGAGTAACTTCAATATCTAACATTTTTGGTTTAATTTAATATTGTTACCATAGTTCTAGGACTATATCATATACGTATACTTATCCTTAGGGACATCCCTAGACATACCTTAGAAATATCACTAGAGATCTCACTAACATTTTCGCATCCTAGTTTCCAAAGGTTGACTAAACTTTTTCTCTGATACCAACTGTAGATACCCAAAGCTTAATGTACATAGAAATTACATTACTTTTGCGGAATACTTAGTACATAACAAAAACACACACACAAGGACCGTAATAGTTTAGTGTCTTTGGAAACTCGGAATATAATCTTCTAATCGTGGTGAAAGATCTTCAACATCTCCCATAAAGATGTTCTTTTTTTTAAAACCTAAATCCTTTCTTTATGTCCTGGGGAAAAGAAAACATTAATGTGTGAGCTCAAATGCTCAGTAAGTTTAAACAAAAGAAATATCAATCACGTCATATTCATAAGAACATATCTTATGGAAATATTAACCCACAAAAGAGATCATAATTTCATAACATGGGATAAATCATAGTAGTGAAATTTAATCCCAATAATCATAAATTAAAACATGAAACTTTGTTTCATACACACATAATCATATATAATCACTTCTTATTAGTCATGACTCATTGCCAAGACTATCTTAGTGGACAGAGTCCATTTCTGAACCGAGTTCACTCCTCGTTTCAGTCCTGTTTCACTGAACTGGTATAACCTACCGTTCTAGACATATCTATCTCATGGGATATAAAATCATTACCCAATGCATTGGAGGGAGATATAGGTCCCACCCATCTCATAATGATACCATTCTTATGTGTTCCACAAAATCATAAATCATACATCATTGCATAACCCATGTAGTAAAAATGGGATTCTTAAACAACATGACATCATAAAACAATTCATATAAGATAAAGGAATTCATAAAAATATTTCCATCACAACATAATCAAATCCATGTAATAATAGGGAAAGAAACAGAAGCCTATATTATCTTAGATGGAAAGTAATTTTGATAAAACACTTGAACTGCATTCTTGAGGAAAATATCCTTTCTACTTCAAAAATACTTTTCCTTTCTTAACATGTCAAAAAATTTTAAACAAAAAGAAGTTGATTAAAAATAAACTTAAAAAATTATAAATTAAGCTTATTGGAAATAATCTTTTAAAAATCCATTCATTCCGTACAAGTTAAAAAAACGTTCTTCTCGTACTTTAGTCAGAAAAGTCAAAAAGTACCTCGTATGTAAAACAACGAAAGATTCCTTTCTATATTTTACTAAAAACTCAACGAAGGGTAAAATTAGATTTAACAAATTGTAGGTGGATGGATATAATATTACATATTGAGGAAACATGGATGTGGATGATAAAATACTCCCCAGTAAATACCAAAGTATAAACAATCTCGGATAAAAAAACTGAGATTGTGATATTTTCCCTTACCTTAGGTCCGATTTGCTTCGTATATGTTCGAAAATCGTGTATAATAATTTAAATAATGTCATCGACTTATTCCTTAATCATAATCATTGTTATGATATCATATATGGTTCACTTATGACTTTATATTAACTGTCCTTTTGTAAATTCCATGTTAAAGAGCATTTTCGGTAAAATCGTTTCATTTGTCTTCCGTGTTTGGTCTTCTAATTATTCATATGATTACTTAGATAATGATTAAATAATTCCAGAATATAAAAAATGATTTATATATAATATATATTCAGAATATACATATATATAAAAAATCAGAAAATGGAAAGAAATACACTGTTCATGGAGACGGTGGGTCGTATGTACGCATGAACATTGTTTTTGTTTTCTTATTGAGTTGAATGGAATAATATAGATGAAATACATATATATACACATAAATAAAGTATTTATTATGAAATATATTTCATTATTACTTATTATATATAATTTATAATCATTTATGAATTGTTAATCATTGAGAATGAATCTCATCGCGTCGTGGAGACGGTATTCCGTACATTCGCACGAGCGATGATATTGTTCCCATGATCGTGGAATTTTATTGGAGTCTATGTATACTATTACAGAATCAATATAACTTTAAAATAATCATATATAGTTACTATTTACACCATTATACCCATCCATGTAAGGTGGTGGTTGAAAATAAATTACACCACGGCGTGGAGACGGTATTCCGGACGTACGCACGGGCGGTGATTTCGTTTTCGGTAGGATGGATAGATGGTGAAATAGGGTTGTTTCATACTTATAATAACATATAAGTATATTATTGATAATGATGTTATTACTTCATAATGAAACAACCTAAGAAGAAGAAGTGGAAGAAGAAATAAAGGTGAATGAATCGGTAACAGACATTACCTATTCTTTGAAGCGCCCCTTTGAGACCTCCTCTTCGGGCACTAAAATAGGTCTTTGTAGATAAACAGGACCTCTAGAATGTTTCTAGGGAAGTGGAGAAGTTATTTTTTCAGGTTTTTTCCGATCATGAAGGCACAAAGTGGTGTGAGTAAGAGAGGGAGGAGGTGCCCTTTTATAAGGGAGGAGAGGGGTACCTTTGGAATAACAAAAAATATTATTTTATTATAAAGGCAAATTCGGTTTTAAATAGATCCAAATTGATTTATTTCGAATCTAAGGTGGATATTGGTAGAAATCCTCTCATCCAATAGAATTTATACAAGTTTAAGTTCCTATTTTAACCTTATCATTTATATTTAACTTTAAGTTAGATAATTTTACTTTTACCATGTCTTTTTGTGTTCTTACACTATATGGTTAATAAACTTACTATAACAAGACAATCAAATCCCAAGTTGTTTATTATTAATATATATAACCTTATCTAAGTCATTTGGCCGAACCTTAGATTTTTAGGAATAAAATAACAATTAATAATATGATATTTGTTTTCAAAACGTTTTCATGTCAATTTTGATACTATTTGGTAATTAATTTTTGTGAAAATCATAAAAGAAATATTAGTTCGAAAAAAGTTAATTAAATCAATATTAACATATCATATTAACATATAAAATTATTGGAATTCATAAAAAGTCTCAAATTACATTAATTTGGGTATTTATAACATCAATTATGTCAATATTTCAATAATAAAATAATCACTACATCATCATTGTGTCATAAATAAATTAAATCATTTAATATCTAAAAATTACAAATTAAATTTCATTATGTAGGAAATGTTTTTATCTTTCTAATGAATATTTATAGTCGAATTTATCTTATGAATAACCCCATATTAAAAATGATTTACTTATTAATATTTGATTTTAACTATTTTAACCCTTCTTTATATAAATTAATAATAATTGTCCTAATCTAATACATGTGGGCATAAATGGTCATATTTTATTCCTAAGGTTGTTTTTGGTTGAATTACACTTATCCAATAGAATTAGGACATGTGTTAGGGTAATAATAATATCTTTTTACCCTTAATTACCCTATTTACTTTTAACCGTGGTAAAAAAAGTAAAAAGTTACTATTCACCAAAAATTATTTTCCTCTCATTGAACCACATTTTAGTCCCTGATATTAATGGTGTCTCTCATATTTTATAAATTCCACTCATAGAAGCGTTACAATTATGTTTTATGAAAAATTCAGTTTTTTTAACTACCACTTATTGGTTTGACTATTTATTAAAAAAATGTAAGTTTCCAAAAAAATACCAAAAATTAGGCCTAAGATATATTTGATATTATAAATTTAAAAATTATGTCTATTTTACCAAATTAAAAACATATCATTTTCATTAATTAATTTAAAAATTAATTCTCATCGTCAAAACAAATAGCGTGTTTTTAAGAGATAACAACTATCAAAAGATTGACACTTATTTATGTCTGGTTTAATTGTTAAATTACATCCAATGAAAAACATTGTATTAAATAGTAAAAATATATTCTAGATATACTTCAAAACCACTAAAATTAATAACTTATCACTATTAATTATTTCAACTAAAAAAGTTTTTTAATTAAAATTTACTAATTTTCACTATTCATCAGAATATGAAAGTTATCCGAAAAGTACCATAATTTCACCCTAAGATAATTTTGATATTCCGAATCCAGAAATGAAGTCCATTTTGAAAATAAAAATTTAAAAATTTCAAAAACTGGTTATTACTATTCATAAAGGATAGTTTTAATAATATTTTAATAGCATATCGTTGTTTAGTGAAACTCGGTATTGCGTACTACACACGATATCGAGGAAGGTCGTGATTGCGTGTAATGCAAGGAGAGTCAAGGATGCGTGTTGTGCAAGCTCCTTTTGGTGTAGCATACAACACAAGACATTAATGAAATTAAAAAGAATATTTTTCATAAAATCGTGGGGTGTTACAGTCCTGGTGTATGGATACGTCGGCCGCCCACACCAACACTGGACACCCTGAACTAAAAACCACACTCGGTACTCTTAGAACTATTGCTTCAGAGAAAGAAAATATCAGAGTTATATGTTCTGTGGTAGAACCGTCTCCTCTGATACCAATTTGTCACGACCCGTCCTCAGGGCCCGTGCCGTGAGTACCCCAAGCCCGCCTTCCATACGCCAGGGGCTGGTGACTAGCACCAAAGGCGTAAATCCCGATAACTGGGAAGGCATTGCCTTTATAAAAGTAAAAAAACACCACAGAGTACAAGTGGAAGTACACCACTAAGTATAAAGAGATGTGCTGATAGGTAAATGGGCCAGAATACAAACCCAAATGAAAGTACAACTACAACTGAACAAAGTACAACAAAAAAAAGACAACAGCTGGAAGGACGGAAGCAGCTCCTAGGTCGTCCTCCTAGGATCCTACTTTAAAGGTATGAACAGATGGCAGAACTCCTGGATCGTCCACCACGGATCCTACCTGAAGGGTAGGTACAGATATCCTCTACAACGCTCTCGCCCGTCAACCTCCTCTGAGTGTCGTCTCGCCGTGAAGTCTGCCTATGAATACTGACTCGTCATGTAGTCCACCTCCGGGTAATGACTCGTCATGTATTCCACCTCCGGGTACCGTCCATTCCTCGAACACTTGGCCTCCGTCAGCACTGCCCTTCGTCTGCAACCAACACAACGAGGTGCAGGCATAGCCCGTGCAGGGGTGAGTATAATGATACTCAGTAGCGACCACGAGACCCTCATGTTCTCACTAAAACCAACAAGGATAACCATAAAGAAGATCTCAACAGATAACCTCTACATAGGTATATGCCCATACATATAACTAAGTTATCAAGTAACCCATCTCAATCATGAGGAAACACAAGGATTATGAAATCAACGGATAACCACTATCTAGGTATATGCCCATACATATACCTAAGTTATCAAGTAACCCATCTCAGTCATGAGGAAACACAAAGGTCATAGACTTAGCACAAAAAAAGATTTTCATTATAGAAACCGTAACAGCTAAAGAGCCAAGTCTCTGGAGTGTACAATGGTCCTGCCACGACTCTGAGGTACTGCTCACTATCCTAAGACTGCTGAGGTACTCCTCCTATCGAGTACAGCGGGTCAGCCACCCAAACACAGTAGTGCTTCCCACCGGGGTATTCCAACCAAACACAGTTGTGCACACCCCCTAGTAGCCTGCAGAGGTACTCTCCAGACGAGTACCGCGGGTCTGCACTGTAACATAGGTAGTGCTCCGTCCGCCATGGGTCTGCACCTCACAAAGTAGAGCTCCGTCCATTGGGCTAGTTGACTCACTCCAAGTCGATTCGGTCAAGCAGTCGTCAGGTCTCAGTCTGCTACACGGTCTCTGTACTCCGCAGGCTCATCTCTGGGAGGGTCCGCTCCACGAGCTACAGGTCGATACTCCAAGTATCTCAAAGTCCCATGAAGAAGTATCCCAAAGGACTGCCTCCTCATAGGGGTCTCAAATAAATAGACGGTGCGACAATCGAATGCTCGGTCTGTGAGTTACTAGCCCTTTTGTCCCAGGGGCCTAGTTGGCTTCATGTGTGAACCAACCCGGATGTATCTCAACTCTTCCCCAACTCTCATAGGGTAAACTCAAAGGGACCATTTCTCAACGTGATCACCAACGCCTTTGACGGTTTGTCAAACGGACGTCCGGTCTGAAAGATATCACCTTTTCCGTTCCATGGGCCCGGTTGGATTTCGGGTACAATCCAACCCGGCCACTATCCAACAGAAACCAAAACTCAAGCGATGTATGCCAAAAGTTCCGTCTCATCAAGAGGAAACCAATGAGACAGATGGCGCGTCAATCAGACGCACGGTCTGTGAGTTATTGGCCTTTTCGTTCCAGGGGCCCGGTTGGATTTCGTGAGCAAACCAACCTAACTGCACTCCGACGACATCCAAACCTCAAGCGGAGTGATCCAAAAGATCTGTCTCACTTAGAGGAATCAATCAAAGTCGACATAACGTCAATCGGACGTCCGGAGCTCATGTTACGAGCATTTTCGCTCCGAGGGCCCGGTTGGATTCATGTACGAACCAACCCAGCCGAACACAAAGTATTCTGAAACCATGAGTGCGATATGTCAAAACGAACGACTTGATCCAAGGGTCGCATCGCAACTGACGTTGCATCGATCGGAGGTCAGTATCCCATGATATGGTCATTTGACCGAATGTGATCCAAAAACAGGGGGTCTGGGCCTGGACCGACCCGGCCCAACCCCCCTGGGTCGGCCCGAACCGGGTCGACCCAACCCGGGTCTGGGTCCGACCCGGCTGGGTGCGACCCGGCCCGACCAGGGTGGCCTAGCCCGACCATGGCCATACCCGGCCCGACCGGTGGGTCGAATCGGTCAGTTAAGGCCGAGCGGAGCAGAGCAGGGTGCTGCCCTCACGTGAATGACCGCGGCCCCACGTGGGATGGCCCATGCCAGCGGACGCCATAGCCGGCCGCGTCCCGCCGCCCCCCTCCGGTCCCGCGTGTTCGCGGGACCGCGTTCCGCCGCCGTGACTTCAGAAACAGTGGATTCTTCCGGCGGTGCACCGGGCGCCGCCGTCACCCGCCGCTGGCGCCGCCGTGCCGGCGAGGCGCGCCGGCGGGCTGTTCCACAGACCCCCTGACGAGTTCTGGTGGTCGTAAAATCATGTCGTCTTCGGCAATGGCCCTCCCGGGTCCCTTCCTTCACTGCGAGGATCCCACAATGCCTGTACGGCTTTGTTTTTCATTTTCTGGCACGACGCGACGACGCCGTGGCTTGTTCAACTTAATCGGCGCGGTGCAACGACACCGTGCTTCTTAGCCCTTCCTCATAATTTCTGCGCGGTGCAATGCCACCGCGCCACCTTTCACGTGCCGCAACAAATTCAATCAACAAGGGGGGAGGAGGGTCGGTTGTGTTCATGTGGTCCGACCTCCTCCCGTTATAATGAAAGCAAGCGGCCATCTAATAGAATTTGACTTGCGACAAAGAAATAATTCTCGGACAAAAAAAATAATCCTCAACATCAATCTGCATGAACGAATGATCCGCGGATCAACCTGGAATTGGTTGTTCTGCGCTCATCGTTATTTTCAAAAAATATAAGAGAACACCAAATAAATTCCCCTACTTGGATATTTGACGTCGCACGTCGAGTGTCGCGGAGAATTGCGTCTCGGGGTCGGACGTAGATTCTGTGGACGTTGGGGTGCGTCTGAGGAGGAAATGACGTCTCCTCACTTGTTGCTATGATAAAGAAGGATGGTACGTTGTCATTGGTGATGTTCACTATGGTCGGAAACTTCTCCCTTATCGTGGAGGAAGATGAAGACGGTAGAATCCGGGTCGCCGAGTCTTCTAAGTCGAAGGGTTGATGTTCTTCGTCGGAGAAGAACTGTTTTTCACGTTCTTCAACGTGGAAGATGAAGTTCTTCAGTGTAAATAACACTCCCTCTCACAATTCTCCACAGAAAAAACCAAACTAAAATAAAATAAGGCGTTTCCTTATTATATTTACTTTTGAAAACATTTTCAAAAATCAAAATTCAAAACACATAACTCACTTAATTAAGTTAATGTGTTGGCTTTGAAACAAAGTGGGGAGAGGGAAAGTAACCCTAATCAATGGTGAGTTTTTATGGGTTACACACTTAAGAGGGTGTTTTACGAATTTGAAGGGGTGGGGCTCGTGTGGGCCCCACCTCACAAATATCCTAACAATAGAAGTTAGGATTTAGTGGGTACCACCCCAACTCCCTCACATGGAAGTTAAAACACATAGAATAGAGAAATATAGTTGTGACACAACTTTAGTTCACTTATCACTTAAACCTCTTAGTAAAGAAATAAAACAAAATTGTAAAACAATTATTTTTATTCCTCACATTTTTATCAACTCCTCCCAAGTAAACGCACCTTCAGAAAAGGTGTTCCTAAGAAAATATCGGCGCTGTGATTCCATCGGTGCCCTCGGAATTCGATTCCAAGCACTGGTTCAAATGTTAGAAAAACTCGCTCGTTCTTTCATTGAATGTACCTGAGCTAAACTTCGGAAATTAATTCCGAGCACACCGAGCCTTGGAATTAGGCACCGTCAGAAACTGCGTTCTTGTAAAATTCCAAAGAAAATTATGAAAAACAATTTCCTTGAAATTTCTGAGTCTTTACACATGTGACAACTGGGTCCCTGTGATAGCACAAACACCCCACCTTAACATGGTCGTCGGGTCCTAGCCCACCAGGTACCCCCAGTTGCCCCGCAGACACGTAGGGCCCACCTTAGGGTCCACCCACATGCCCAAACGGGTTATCTGACTAATGACTGTCCCAATTGGCCAACACATGTCCTCTCCAGTGTGCTTTTTCCTCACTCACACACACCCTGGGAAACTTCCTAGAGGGTCACCCATCCTGATCACTACTCCAAACCAAGCACGCATAACTGTAATGTTCTAATCAGATTGGCTCCCGAAAAAGAAGGTGCACCTTGTTGACATGAGTCATATCATTTAGTCATTTAACCCTTTATCATTTGGGGATGTTACAATCACCCCCCTTTAGAGCACAACGTCCTCGTTGTGGGCCCTACATATCAACCCAGGCAATGCACCGCACTTAAGGCTGGGTTCCTCCTATGATACCAAATGTGACAACAGGGTCCCTGTGGCAGCACAAACACCCCGCCTTAACATGGCCATCGGGTCCTGGCCCACCAGGTACACCCAGTTGGCCCAAAAACACGTGGGGCCAACCCTAGGGTCCACCCACATGCTCGAACGGGTCATCTAACTAATGACAGTCCCCACAGGTTAACACATGTCCTCTCTAGTGTGATTTGTCCTCACTCACACACACTCTAGGAAACTTCCCAGAGGGTCACCCATCCTGATCACTACTCTAGGACAAGCACGCTTAATTGTGGAGTTCTAATCAGACAGGCTCCCGAAAAGGAAGGTGCACCTTGTTGACATGAGTAATATCATTTAGTCATTTATCCTTTTATAATTTGGGGATGTTACAACACAGGTCCTCCGCAAAGGGGTATAGAAATTATGTTGTCGCGTAGGTATGTTGCACTACTCTATCATGTAACTGTGTTGTGCATGTTTGTCATGTAGAACATTGGATGGTTTGGCTTTCCTTTGAATTCATCGAATGTTGCCTTGGGATTTGGAAATATCTAGGTCAATCTTCATGGTCTTTTTGTATTATTTTCGTTGTGTCAATAGAGAACTAGAATTTTTTATGAATTTTCTATTAATATTTTTGAAAAAAAGTATCATGGTTATTTTTTTTAAAATATGTTCCTCAAAGGTGGAAGTCTCGCTTCCCCCCTTTTGTCCAGTCTAAAGGTGGTAGTGGGAATCCCACCTTTCTAGAAAAAAAATAAACATGTTTATATATATATATATTTGTTTTATGTTATGGTTTATATGTATATTGCATGAAATAACTTATACTATGTATTATTCATATTTTAATCTTGATAAATACTAATTTATTTAACTTATTATATAAATATAATATTATTTTTTATAAATATTTCTATTATGATGAAATGTATTATGTTTGTGTTACACTTTATTCTATATTTTGTTTACCATGATATTATGATTTTTGAATCTTATTCAATTTTTTAAGTAATTCTTTATTGGAATTACTTTTTTTCAATTTATTGTTATTGAATCTCAGGATATATTATCCAACTGTAACTTGTGACTTCTTTAATGGGATTTATGGTTCCTACTTTATTTTATGTGTGTATCCATGATATTCCATGTAGTAAGAGTAATGAGAGGTCTAGGAGAAAGTATGGAGATGAGAATAAAAGGCTATGTCGTTGTTTTTATCATGAACCCAATTCCCAAAAATTATGGACCACAATATTTTTGGGAGTATTATACAATTTTTTTTGATAATTATGAATTAAAAATATTTATTTTAGATCTAGTTCTTTGTAAGAAATAAATGAGTATACATTATCCATGAAAAAGATGAAAATGTTTCTTCATAGTCATTACAATTTATTTATTTGTGTTATTTTAAACCAAGTGTTGTTTATTAGAAGACACAATACAATCCATATTAGTTTTCTTGTTAAAACCCCACTTAAACCATATGGTAATCACCCCTTAGTATTCATCAACCATGAACCAAATGAATTTTATATACATGATGTCCATTTCAGATTCTATGGGTTTTATCTATTTCATATAATTGGAATGGTTATTTTACTGTCAATAGTTAGTCAGTTTATCATATATGAATATTAATTGATAATTAATTTTCAAAATAAATTTATATATATCAGTCTCCTGATCAATCCTACTTAAGATTTGAGGTAATTTTATATCTTGATTAAGTTCTTCTTCCACAACTCGTAATGTAATTGACTCAATTTCCATATCCGGGGTAATTTTTTTATGGTTGTCAACATC
This sequence comes from Viscum album, assembly GCA_963277665.1. Taxonomy (NCBI): domain Eukaryota; kingdom Viridiplantae; phylum Streptophyta; class Magnoliopsida; order Santalales; family Viscaceae; genus Viscum; species Viscum album. The sequence continues at coordinate 2,100,444,009 of OY728128.1, read as the reverse complement.
ACCAATATAAAATTTCATCCCACTGGGTCCTCAATTAATATTTTAATTCACAGGGAATATACTTATTTCATTCTTAATCAAATATTTTTGTTATATTTTTGAAAAACTATCACACAGTATTCTTGAGATGGATAACAAATAATAATTTCAGTAATGTAGGGTCATGTTTATTATAAATTAATTTTCATATGAGAAATTCATAACCCCAAATATTAATAAAAGTTAATATTGGTAATTTTCAACTATATATATCATATATTTTATTTGTTACCACATTATATAGAAAACTGTTAAGTTAAAATGAATCCTGTAGCGACCCCCAAAACCGGGGTGCTTAATGAGACATGATATACTTAACATTACATCATTACAAATTAAATATCATGTTGCATTTACAACAGAAGATCACGAGGCTCAGCATTCTGGGAAAACAACTGCTTCTGATTAGATTTATTAGTAACAACCGTGCCTGAAAAAAAATTTAAACAAAACGTAGGGTGAGAAAAATGCCCAGTAAGGGGTTTTAAAACATTTTACGAAAGTCCTTTCTTAATTACTTTTCAAAAGAATAAAAATACTTTGCTAAAAAAAACATTGTCATTTCTTAAAAACATGAAATACATCATTGTTTGAAAACCACTTTCACAAAGAAGCACGTACTTGAAATGAACATGATCAGAGTGCGCAAAATAAACAATGCATAATGTTAAAACAAATGTTACTTTAATTCTAAATGAATTCTATGGCTAAGAAGGGAAACATGCATATCATGGTTCATGAGTAAAATGCAGATCATCTAACAGTTTGCCATATGAAAACAGTTTTCGTCATATAAAGTACATTTTCATGATCATGGGAGCCTTCAACTAGGGGTTGTCCTGTTAGTTGAACTAACCCCTGGTTAACCTTTATCATTACATGCAGAGGGAATGTATAATCCTGGACTTTGTCAAGACTTTTCATCATAACCGTATAACATACATAACGGGTCAAGGCTCACTGCCCACCCCGTTTCCTTTGATCAAGCCAAGGCTAACTTACCAAGACCGTCGCACATGTTTGTCTCATGAGACTCCTGCTTTACGCAATGCATTGGAGTGCTGTATAATTCCGGGCTCAACCATCACATCATTCTTGTTGCGCTATAGAATTCTGGGCGCACCCCTCACATGTAAGTCCTATACATCCCTCACATATCTTGAAATGGTCATACATTCATAGGATTTCATACATTCATAATTGAATCCCATTTTTTTCACATATGTGTTCATAACATGAAAACAGTTCTATCATGAAAAACATGATGACATGCATGCTAAAACATAACCAGTTATCTTAACATTTGAAAAAAAACATGGGTTTTCAAGAAAATAAACATAACACTTAACATTACATAACATCATAATACCCAATTAAAGAAGGGTTGTTCATAACTCACACTTATGATGATAAATGGATATCAAAAGTGTTTAACATAGGCAGTTGAGGTTACAATGTGCATAATCAAATCCATCTTGGGAAATCATATATATAATTGTGTAAACTCTTACATTATCACTTTAAATAAACGTGAGTACCTACCTATTAATACATGAATGCAGATATAAAAAAATTCAAGAAGTCTGTACTATCCATTCTAAGAAAAATCTTGATTATCCAAAGCAGTGATAAATGAAAATTCTCAGTTTCACGAATGAATTTGAAGTCCAACTAACCCATAAACCTCTTCATGCTTTATAAAAATTGTAAACATGGTCACTATGTTCATATTGAGGTATATACACATACGTGTGTTTATATACAACAACAATGTACATCATACACTTGCATAATTTTACCCATTTATATGATTACTCAAAATCATTCTTTTAGGCGAAAAAGAAAATCAGGGGTATAAACATAGAGGAACGGTTGTATACGTACATTTATAATCTTATACATATGTATTTATATATATATACACATATATAAACATAAGGTGTGAAAAGTAAGAACCCGCACCCCAAAATTAAAACACAACCTTCGGACCTTTACCCAAGATTTTTTTTATGGTTTCACAAAGAGGTTGTCAAGATCAGTTCTAGAAAAAGGTAAAACAGGCCTTTATGGTCTTGTTTGTTTTTATATGACAACTGTATATAACTAAATAAAACTAATAAAGAGGTAGTAAACAATGAATAGGTTCTTCCCCCTAGCTCCCAATCGATTCCCTAAGCCAAGAGGGAGATTTCAAGGCCTGGGTTTGTAATAGTTTCACACACACCCGAATATATATATATATATATATATCATGTTTATTTACATAAACGTGTATCTAGGTCGAAACTTGTAAAAGCCACACTAAATTGAAACCTGCATCTTACCTTGCTTGGAGTGGAGAAAAATATGAGGCAAGAGGATCCGAGGTTATAAACATAGAATGTATAAACATATATATATATTACCCGAATATGCTTATATATATATGAAAACCGAGGTTTAAAACAAAATTTTAAAAACATTGTTCTACCCTTACCACTATGGAGAGGAGGATGGAAATTGTAACGAGGCACGTGAATCCAGAGGATTCGATTGTACAAACACAGCATGAATACGTACATACCTAGCACATATATATATATATGTAAATATAAAAAAAATGAAACACAAACAAGAACCACAACAAAGCTAAACCTCACCCTTACCTATTCGACGAGGAGGAGGAGAGAAGGAAGACCGGAGCAGCGAAGACGTCTGGAGGTCAGAGAGATCAGAGGAGCCGGTCCTTCGGCCTTTGGTGCAATAGGGGGGGTTTAAAAATAAAAACGAAGAAGAAGAAGAGGACTTCGGGGGAGGGAAGAAGTCATCGGCCGAGGCATCCGGGGCGAGGAGTCCGCGTCAATCCGTGGAAAGGAGGGAGCAGCGCCGGTCTTATTCGCCGGCCTAAGAGAGAAAAAAAAGAGCCTACGCTCCGCTGGTTCAGCGGCGCAATGAAGGAGAAGAAACAGTGAAACACGGGGAGAAGGAAAAAAATGGAAAACAGCGGACAACCGAGATTAAATGGGGGAGGGATCGGATGGCCCATGCGCGACGCGGTTTAAAAACACGGTTTCAGCCGGTTCCCTTTTTTTATGTTATTTTATTAATATTTTCCTTTATTAAGTCATTTATTATTAAAGAAAACTTCAATTATTAAACTGACTAATATTATTTTAATAAAAATCATCGGTCAAATAAAAAAAATTGATTTAATCAAAACATCTTATTATGAAAGCCTATGTATATATATATATATTCTATTTTAAAAAATACCAAAAATTTTATTTGCCTTATTATATTAAGTATATTATATTTAAACCATAATTTTTATATTTTGGAAAATTAAGGGTTCATTTAATCAATTAAAGAATGCATTGATTTTATTCATCATAATATATATTTATTTGTTTATTTATTTATTTATTTTTCCTTTGCTGAATTACATAATAATTACCTTAATTCACAACTTGATGAAAACATTCGGATACGCGAGATTTGTAATTAAAACCTTAATTTAATATAGTTTCCAAAATAGTTAATAATGGTCGAATTATTTAAGAAGTAATGCATATACTTTATTGAAATATATATAACTCATAAAAATCCATTAGGTGTATTATAATTAGAAAATAAACGTTTCATTGTATAATGGAAGAAAACAATAATATAAATTTTCGCCGTTTAGAAACATAAAATAGAATTAACATTTTGGGAAAACTAAATTAACATTGATGACATTTTAAAACATTAAAGCAAAATACACAATAATCATTCCGATTTTATTCCAATGGTCAGAATAACCCAACGATCGAATTTGTGGTCGTTTGAGGTTCAACGGTCATATTGGTGCTTATAAAAAAAAGTTTGGTCTCGGGTGACCCTTACCCCAAGTGGCTGAAGGAGAATCAAGGATGGTTTGTGTGATTCCCTGGTGCTGAGCACTGTCGCGGTGGCTTCAGCAATCCTTATGTTCCTTATGATGGATGGTCGAAATCCCTATCGCATTCTCGGGATCCTATTAGTTTTAAGCAGTCTTCCCGTTATTGTAATTGGGTTCTTGGTTGGGATCTTTGGTTAGTGATGTTTTGATCGTGGGGAGTTGTAATCGTCATGGTGTTTCTTAATAAAGGAGTATTTCATTCATGCTTGTTGCTATGGTTTTTTTCATTTATTTTCATTTTCTTTTTATAGAAAGATGGTTCAGTTATATGGAAACATATCATTACGCGAAACATGAATTATTGGGTCGTTACATCATCTACCCCTTCAAAGAATTGCATCCTCACAATTCTATTCAAAAAAAAGACAACAAAAAGACCTCGGTCGCACAACATTACCATAACTGAAGGCCTGGCTCGGTTAACGGAACCCCTAAACTGGTACACAGCTCTGCTGTTTCCCTGACCCAGATACACTTTGAGCAATAAGACTTGTACTCCTGCTCATGGGCACTACACACAGGCTCCCTCAGGGAGGCCCATGCAATAAAAAGTCTGAGACGTCCGTGCGGACGAATCCCCTAGTAACCCTTCGAACTTCATCACGCTTGAGGTAGTATAGGGGAACGACGTGATTGAGAAGGCTGACGTTCAGGATCTGGAACATTTAGGCGGCATTGAGGTGGCCATCCTGAGCTGCTATGAGAAACATGCTCTGGCGGAGAAGTTCTGTGCCATAGAGAAACACTGAAAAAGCCCTTCATGGTATCTCCCCCTTCACCTATAGTAGGGGAGCTGGGTCGTGGCAAGGAGGAGGTGAATCACATGTTCATTCTCCTGACATGCGCGGTGAATTTCTGGACTATTCGCTATGTCCAGAAGACGTTGATAGGACCCTCGTAGGTGGAGAAAAGAGGGAAAGTCCACTATACAAGTTCTGATCAAGATAACCTCTACTAACTCGTCAGGTAGAGACGAGAGGTTCATCTGACCTGTCATCTGGAAGAAAAGGTAAACAAGAGATGTCACTTAACAACACTAAGAAGAAAGTTTACACATTAAAGTCTGAGTTTTCCAGACGGACACCACAAAGAGAGGCAAAAATCTCTAACTCCACAAACCACACACAAGATGAACATACAGGACTAAACTCATGGGAACATTTATAATGCATCCTATGTTTAGCGTGAGGGGTGTAGAGTTGGGAAACGTCGGTGTACACTTCTTTCCTAAGAGACACACGAGTGGACTCATTTTACATTGCTCCGAAGTCCATTAACAGGCCCCAGAAGCCGTAGTGCAGGACCTGGAACAGATAAGCTGCTCAGAGGTCTCCAGCAGCAGCAGCCTCTTGAAAAGGGTTATCAAGCATTGTGCCAAATTCCTCGCCAGTTGTAAACACTCGGAAGAGTCCTTCGTGATACCTTCCCCGACGTGCATAGGAGGGAAATTGAGTCATCATCATTGGGAGATAATCCATACCCATTCCCCAGTGAAGACTATGCACCATAGATGAGTTTGACACATCGTACAAGTGCTTACACGTCATACTAATTTGGGCATAGTATAAGAAGTTTTCACGGATAGATAGAGATATAATGTTCTCTAGAGCCTCAGTGGGGAGTGACAAAAGGTCGGTAGGTACATCAACCAGCTGAAAATTATTTTTACATAGTTAGTCTTAGCAATATATTTATATCACCTGGTTTTCCAGAGTTTCTTGAACCCATCCACTAATACCAACTGTAGCGACCCCCAAAACCGGGGTGCTTAATGAGACATGATATACTTAACATTACATCATTACAAATTAAATATCATGTCTCATTTACAACAGAAGATCGCGAGGCTCAGTATTCTGGGAACCCAGCTGCTTCTGATTAGCTTAATTAGTAACAACTGTGCCTGAAAAAAAATTTAAACAAAACGTAGGGTGATCAAAATTCCCAGTAAGGGGTTTTAAAACATTTTAAGAAAGTCCTTTCTTAAGTCCTTTTGAAAAGAATAAAAATACTTTGCAAAAATTAAACATTGTCATTTCTTAAAAACATGAAATCCATCTTTGTTTGAAAACCACTTGCAGAAAGAAGCACGTACTTGAAATGAACATGATCAGAGTGCGCAAAATAAACAATGCATAATGTTAAAACAAAGGTTACTTCAATTCTAAAAGAATTCTATGGCTAAGCAGGGAAACATGCATATCATGGTTCATGAGTAAAATGCAGATCATCTAACATTTTTCCATATGAAAACAGTTTTCGTCACATAAAGTACATTTTCATGATCATGGGAGCCTTCAACTAGGGGTTGTCCTGTTAGTTGAACTAACCCCTGGTTAACCTTTATCATTAAATACAGAGGGAATGTAAAATCCTGGACTTTGTCAAGACTTTTCATCATGACGGTATAACATACTTAAGGGGTCAAGGCTCACTGCCCACCCTGTTTCCTTTGCTCAAGCCAAGGCTAACTTGCCAAGACTGTCGCACATTTTCATCTCATGAGACTCCTACTTTACCCAATGCATTGGAGCGCTGTATAATTCCGGGTGCACCCGTCACATCATTCTTGTTGCGCTATATAATTCCGGGCTCAACCGTCACATGTAAGTCCTATACATCCCTCACATATCTTGACATGGTCATACATTCATAGGATTTCATACATTCATAATTGAATCCCATTTTTTCACATATGTGTTCATAAAATAAAAATAGTTCTATCATGAAAAACATGATGACATGCATGCAAAAACATAACCAGTTATCTTAACATTTGAATAAAACATGGGTTTTCATGAAAAAAACATAACACTTAACATTACATAACATCATAATACCCAATTAAAGAAGGGTTGTTCATAACTCACACTTATGATGATAAATGGATATCAAAAGTGTTTAACATAGGCAGTTGAGGTTACAATGTGCATAATCAAATCCATCTTGGGAAATCATATATATAATTGTGTAAACTCTTCCATTATCAATTTAAATAAACGTGAGTACCTACCTATTAATACATGAATGCATTTATAAAAAAATTCAAGAAGTCTGTACTATCCATTCTAAGAAAAATCCTGATTATCCAAAGCAGTGATAAATGAAAATTCTCAGTTTCACGAATGAATTTGAAGTCCAACTAACCCATAAACCTCGTCTAAGAATGGTCACTAAGTTCATATTGAGGTATATACACATGCGTGTGTGTATATACAACAACAATGTACATCATATACTTGCATAATTTTACCCATTTATTTGATTACTCAAAATCATTTTTTAGGCGAAAAAGAAAATCGGGGGTATAAACATAGAGGAACGTTTGTATACGTACATTTATCATCTTATACATATGTGTATATATATATACACATATATAAACATAAGGTGTGAAAAGTAAGAACCTGCACCCCAAAATTAAAACAGAACCTTCGGACCTTTACCCCAGATTTTTTTTATGGTTTCACAAAGAGGTTGTCAGGATCAGTTCTAGAAAAAGGTAAAACAGGCTTATATGGTCTTGTATGTTTTTATATAACAAGTGTATATAAGTAAATAAAACTTATAAAGAGGTAGGAAACAATGAATAGGTTCTTCCCCCTAGCTCCCAATCGATTCCCTAAGACGAGAGGGAGATTTCAAGGCCTGGGTTTGTAATAGTTTCACACACACCCGAAAATATATATATATATATATATCATTTTTATTTACATAAACGTGTATCTATGTCAAAACTTGTCAAAGCCACATTAAATTGAAACCTGCATCTTACCTTTCTTGGAGAGGAGAAAAAGACGAGGCAAGAGGATCCGAGGGTATAAACATAGAAGGTATACACATATATATATATTACCCGAATATGCTTAAATATATATGAAAACCGAGGTTTAAAACAATATTTTAAAAACATGGTTCACACTTACCAGTATGGAGAGGGGGATGAAAATTGTAACGAGGCAACTGAATCCAGTGGATTCAGTTGTACAAACACAGCATGAATACGTATATACATAGAACATATATATATGTAAATATAAAAAAAATGAAACACAAACAAGAACCACAAAAAAGCTAAACTTCACCCTTACCTGTTCGACGAGGAGGAGGAGAGAAGGACGACCAGAGCAGCGACGGCGTCTAGAGGTCAGAGAGATCAGAGGAGTCGGTCCTTCGGCCTTTGGTGCAAAATGGGGGGTTTAAAAAGAAAAATGAAGAAGAAGAAGATGACTTTGGGGGAGGGAAGAAGTCATCGGCCGAGGCATCTGGGGCGAGGAGTCCGCGTCAATCCGTGGAATAGAGGGAGCAGCGCCGGTCTTATTCGTCGGCCTAAGAGAGAAAAAAAAGAGCCTACACTCCACTGGTTCAGCGGCGCAATGATGGAGAAGAAACAGTGGAATGCGGGGAGAAGGAAAAAAACGGAAAACAACGGACGACCGAGATTAAATGAGGGAGGGATCGGACGGCTCGTGCGCGACGCGGTTTAAAAACATAGTTTCAGCCGGTTCCCTTTTTTTAAGTTATTTTATTAATATTTTCCTTTATTAAGTCATTTTTTTTATTAAAGAAAACTTCAATTATTAAACTGACTATTATTATTTTAATAAAAATCATTGGTCAAATAAAAAAAATAAATTGATTTAATCAAAACATCTTATTATAAAAACCTATGTATATATATATATTCTATTTTAAAAAATACCAAAATTTTTATTGGCCTTATTATATTAAGTATATTATTTTTAAACCATAATTTTTATATTTTGGAAAATTAAGGGTTCATTTAATCAATTAATGAAAGCATCGATTTTATTCATCATAATATGTATTTATTAGTTTATTTATTTATTTATTTTCCCTTTTCTAAATTACATAATAATTACCTTAATTCATAACTTGATGAAAACATTCGGATACACGAGATTTGTAATTAAAACCGTGATTTAATATAGTTTCCAAAATAGTTAATAATGGTCGAATTATTAAAGAAGTAATGCATCTACTTTATTGCAATATATATAACTCATAAAAATCCATTAGGTGTATTATAATTAGAAAATAAACGTTTCATTGTATAATGGAAGAAAACAATAATATAAATTTTCGCCGTTTAGAAACATAAAATAGAATTATCATTTTGGGAAAACTAAATTAACATTGATGACATTTTAAAACATTAAAGAAAAATACACAATTATCATTCCAATTTTATTCCAACGGTCAGAATAAAGCAACGGTCGAATTTGTGGCCATTTGAGGTTCAACGGTCATATTGGTGCTTATAAAAAAAAGTTTGGTCTCGGGTGACCCTTACCCCAAGTGGCTGAAGGAGAATCAAGGATGGTTCGTGTGATTCCCTTGGTGCTGAGCATGGTCGTGGTGGCTTCAGCAATCCTTATGTTCCTTATGATGGATGCTCGAAATCCCTATCGCATTCTCGGGCTCCTAGTAGTTTTAAGCAGTCTTCCCGTTATTGTAATTGGGTTCTTGGTTGGGATCTTTGGTTAGTGATGTTTTGATCGTGGGGAGTTGTAATCTTCAAGGTGTTTTTTAATAATTGAGTATTTCATTCATGCTTGTTGCAACGGTTTTTTCATTTATTTTCATTTTCTTTTTATAGAAATATGGTCCAGTTAAAGGGAAACATATCATTATGCGAAACATGAATTCTCGGGTCGTTACAAATCTATTTTGATAGTATACCCAAATAAATTAATTATAAGATAACACTAATTATTATGATATTTAACCATGGAAAATCAGTAAAAGTACATTATATTAGACACACTATTCAATAATGGGTTTTCATGTGGAGTTAGTTGGAAACAATTACACAATCTCTCATAGTATTAGTGAATTCCATGCTCATGTATTCAACTTCTCAATTTGATTAGTGATTCTTGATATATTTTCCCAATTAATTGTGTCATTCATTCTAAAATACTTTGAACATTTGATATATATCTAAGTAATTCAACTTCATAAACAAAAAATCAAACTAAATAATCCCATTAATTATGGTTATAAATTATATAAACTGACACTAAATATTTCATGAAATAGTACAATCATTGTCTATGTAGACATTTTTTTTACATGGTGGTCTTTGAATTTGATGCCTATATCAACATCACCATGCTCCACTCAATGGTGGATATTGATAACATATATATGGATTATCCTTAGGAACTAGAACATTGACTGTCACATTCTCCTCTAGTGAGTAAGGGGAGGAGGTGTCAACTGGATTTCATACTATGCACCCAATCATTCTCCCAAGAGTATAGTATGGGGACCCAACATCATTGTCCAGGGGAACTCAATAGGATGTGATGGGTTAAGACCCATTTTTTTTAATTATGTGGATATATTATCAAGAAATATGGATCTCATGCTGCCAGATGTACATCCACAGTCACCTGAGGTAGGATTACTATAGGGATGACCTTTTCCTATGGAATAGGTGGTGTCTCACGTGATTTATGATGTGGTCTACGTTACCATCATCATGGATCGTTATCATATGATGTAGCTGGAGGAGGCTTCATGAGTGTGAAACTCCAATCCATGGGCATGCACCTCTACTCTCTATGGTGTACTATCGAATATGATCACTTAAATCACATGATAACCAATTATATTTTCTAGTTCTATATGTTGGATCATTAATAGGATAGAGACACCCTCCTCCTCTATATGAGTCATGTGAATATGATGCGTTGAATAAGTATGCAGTAATTATATTCATAATGAATTATAAAATTGTTTATTTAAAAAACTAATTGAGATTTTTTGAATTACCATATAATAATGAACTATGTTGTGTGAGGTAAGATACATTTTAGAAATCAGTCTATACCATGGATCATACTCAACCTTCTCTTAAAGATGGAATCAAATCATAGGTACACCTATGATATTGAGCACTACTCATCGCCCCAAGATGTCAAGATATTGTGCATGTCATCAACGTGAGTTCTCACCCAGCATCCCCATAAGAATCAAGTCATGGCGATCCTATAAAAATATCATTGGTAATTAATTAGGATGAAAACAATCAAACTGGTGCATGAATCTATCAGTATTATTCTAATCAACAATATGAATGTGAATAAGTTGTACAATAGTTATAACATCGTGATGTCCAGTAGTGTAGTATACATGAAACTATTCTAATAATGTCGAGTTTGGAATCCATGAAATCCAAAATGACATGTGTAATTTTTATAGAAACGTTCCCTAGTAATAACCAAAATTGATACTATTATTAAATTTTTTTAATTTGATAGAATGTATATACTTACATTTTTAGTTTGGAGACTATCCAACTTGAGACTAGATGCACCGAAATGGTGAGCTGGAATGCAGTTGAAGTTCTAATTTTGTGTCAACCTATAAAAAACATCAAATGTTAAAAATAATATGATATTAAATTCAATAACACATACTTTCAGCAGAAACCAATTGAGATGAGTGATCATACTAGCATCCATGTGGAGCATCAGGTCACACCTCTAAAGTTAGTACCTACCCAGCAATTTAAGGAAGGAGTATGTGGATGTTGTCCCATTACCAAATATATAGAAGGAATTTTCATCCCCTTATATCCTTTTGGCATTTATGGTATGGCGTAAATAATGGTATGTGATTGTAATACAATCACATATATCTCCATCAGTACATTATGGAATTATAAATATCTTCCAGTAGCCCTAGATACCTCATGTGAACATGAATACCAAACATATCAAATCACATAGTCCCTCTAATGATCCGAAATATACATATGTATGGTTTGGACACATTTCATTCTACACATTAGCGTCATTGGGTTTATTAATTGAGTGTCCCATAAGCTAGCTCATAGAAATTGACCAACCATCTGTAGCCCTAGGGTCATCTAAAATGATAACACCTGTCAGTATATAAAAAAAGTCTTCCCTGTATGTATTTTTGGGTCAAATAATAGCTTCTTAATCGATTGGAAGACCGAGACGGACAACCACATCCTACATGGTGATGGTCATATCACTTTCATGTAACTGAAATGTGTCTTTCTCTTGTCTCCACCTCTCAATGAGGGTAGAAATTCGTGGGTGGTCAATAAATGTGATATCAGATACTTCAATGTCGTAGAAGTAAGCATGATGATGTTATGGTATAATGGGGGGGGGGGGTGGAGGATTTCTATTATGAACATTATGTTCTTGACAAACCCTTATCTATCGAACCTCACCACCCTATAGCACGAGCTATGAGACATTTGTAGCATTATCTTTGTGTAGTATAGTATCCTTCTTCTGTATGTAAAAAAATAAAATGTGTCATATGTGTAAAATGTAAATACAATTTTATGATTAGAATAATGTTATAACTTGTATACATTTATAAATTGCATGTTTATTCAGAAAATTAAAGGATGTAATTTTTTACAAAAATGAAATTTGAATGTCTTCATGTTTCTAAAACAATATTTTTAAAGTGTTTGTGAGATATATTTTTACCTAGAGAAGGATATTTAGTAACAAATGGATATATATATATATACATTTTTAATTATTTGACTACAATTTTGTTATATAATTGTGTGATTTTTAATTAATTTATCATTTCCCACATGATGGTACTTTTCATGACTATTTTCAAAAAATCCCTCAGAATGGTTTAGCCATGGATGTATATTCTTGTGTTAATGTCTCTATTTCTTTACATTCTTCATTGTATTAACATTATTATCTTCCATAAATTTCTAATATTTATTGTATTTTTTATATTTCATTGCTTTCATCGCATTTTTTACATTCTTAAATATTTTCCATTTATCAGTTATGGATTGGGTTTATTTCATCGATGTCATCGTATTCATTTTTCTTCCTGCATCATGATTCATTTCTCATGAATTGTTTAAATCATAAAATAAATTCCATGATATTTTTGAATATAACATGGTTTTTTTGAGATGATTTTGTCTTCAAAAGTGATGTAAAATATAGATTATTAGCAAGTGGTAACTTAATGAAATATTCCAGAAGATTGTAATTAACTTTTGAATACTAAAAATATATCAGAAATGTCTAAAATATTAATAATGATGGATATAATATTCAAAAAATATAATTTACAATATAATTAGATCCAAATAGAGACATCACATAATTATGGATTGGATTGTTTTCTCAATCCAACAATGTTAGGTCATTATTTCCAGTTATGGCCATATGGATGACATAAAGATCATCTCACACATTTCACTTTTCATTGATTCCTGGCCATCACATTCCATATCTTACTAGTCTTTGGTATCCCTAATTTACACAAATAGTTGATTCCATGTATCACTATTAGATGGCCTTTGGGAATTGGGAAAAATAAAAACTACCCAATATTTCTCAAGGGTGCAACATAAGAGTTAGTAATGGTGTTTATCTGGTAGACTAGATCAATATATTCCTACCATGATATGTTCATAGAGACACATGATATGACGGTGTGTCAAACCAGGACTATAGAAAGGACCATTTTCTTATAACATGTTTCCCTGAGTCTAGCCTAGAACACCTTTTTAAAGTTGTTACATAGGTAGACCTGTTCAAGAGACACATCAACTTGTTTATATCCCGACAAGGATTTAATTTCTTAGTTGAAAACACAATAATTATTCTACCAAAATATTAGAACAATTAATCATATTTTATTTATTATTTAATCTATACTTAATCATTACTAATACTAACTATTATCTCAAACCATATTAAACTCAATTAACTAATTATTAAATAATATATTTAAACTAATTAAAATAAAAATAAATGAAATTTTACTAAATAAAAATATTTCAATTAATTAAATAAATTCAAATTAAATAAAAATATTTCTCTAAATGATGATTTCTAAAAAACCGGTACTTCTTTTAAAGCACCAGTTCCATCGCCCATGAAAATGTCTTTTTTAGAGAGAGAAGATGTGGAAGTGATGTTGCAAGTGAGCAGATTGGGGGATTTAAAAGGGTGTTAAAGAAATGAAGATAGTGGGATACTTCCATTTTCTTTATCATTAGTAGAATGGAGGACCCCCCACATTTTCCATGTCATCTATATGGGGAATGGTAGTAGTGGGCGTACACAATTTCTAGAATATATCTTTCAAAAATATTGATAATGATTTAAAAAACAATATTATAAACAACCGAAAAATAAAAAATTAGAGAAAACTCATTTCATCGTGGATTTATAGAAAAATATTTGTCAAATATGAACATAATATCCCACTAAAAATGTATTTTTGTATTTCAAATTATTTCATAATCTACATCCCTATTAAATCACTTATATACATAATTAATTTTACCTCATTCTTTTTAACTTGGGATGGAAGAAAAAATAACATGGGTATGATAAAATTATCAATATTTTTAAACATAATAAATAATAATTTAATTTCCTCAGTTAAATATGAAGACTATAAGGTTGCGATTTCATAGTCAAAGTGTGTGAGTATAACATCATAATATCCATCCACATCAATAACATGATCACAAAACATGATAAAATTAAATAAGGATTTAACAAATGAAAGAGTCATCAGAATCAATAATAATGGGAAATGTGATATTAATAAATATCGTAAGAATAGTGTTGAACCCATATATATCATTGGTAAAATGTATATCTATCATAGTAAATTGTTTGTATATAATCATAAAAAGCCATAAAATCTGAATAACTATATGTATTACATCAAATATAATTCTCTGAGGAACATAATTACTAAACAATGAATAAGAGTGGTATATTGGCGTACACATTATGTAACAATTATCTATCTCTACTGATTCTACATGGGTGCACCCATCATATATGATATAGAATACTCAGTTAACATATTATGGGTTCAAACAATATAGATCAATGTTTATGTAACATGAATAACATACAATGATCATTAAATTATTCTAATACTAATCAAAATATTATTATTAATTTTATTACATGATTAACCAATGTAATGTAATTGGATTCATGCCAATATCTTTATAAAATTATTACCCCTTGTACAATAAATTTTTTTCATAAAAATCTATTTGAAACAAGATTAGACCATGGAAAATAAACCAGTTCATTAATTATATATTTGAAACCTGATTAACACATGAAAAAATAGTCCCTTAAAAATATCTTTCAAACCATAATAGTCCATACTAAGGGAGAAGATAATGATATTATCATTACAAAATATCCACATTGGAGATCAATTCATAATAATATTTATTGATTTTAATGAATGGAAAGACTATTAAAAGATCACTAAAACAATTTTAAAGGAAAATAATAATTTAATTTAAAAAATAATATTCAACAAACTAAAAATTTATTATATTTTGAGAAAACAAAATTCATTGAATAAAAATGTGGACATCCATATAGTGTATATACTTCCATTTTTAATGTTATCATAAATAAACTTTTGTTTCTTATATTTGATGTATAATTGATTTTGAATATTCTGATTGTTAATATGATTCTAGATTAATCAAGTCGAAAAGGCTATATATTAAAATCTCAAGATGTGACCAACCTACACTGTACAATGTAACATGTATCCTAAAACTCATTATAAGTCACCATAGACCATTATACCTACTTCATAAGACATGAAAAATTTAGGAAAATATCATGAAGGGGTAAGTATATAAATACAGGTTAGAATGCCCCAAAATCCAAAGGTGGATCAGTAAGTGGTACAACATGAATAGAATGACATTTGTTGAAATATACAGTCAAAGAGAACATGTAAACCAAAATTAATAGAGTGTAACATCATCCATGAAGATGGGGCTCAATAGTATGAGTTGATGAACAACATGTCGCATATGCACTAAATATAGCTATAGAGTATACTCATCCAATCATGTGAATATAAACATGGAATTCATATGACATGCCACATGAATTTTTTCCTCTCAAGTAGTGAGAGTAACCAAATCCAAAAATATAGATATAGTAGAATAAATATATATATATGATCATGAAAAAAATCGAATTGAGTATGTAAGGGTGTCTCTATCTCACATCACTTCCCAAGAAAAAGGGTAGTCGGTAGTTTCAAAAGTACATCAACAATTCTCAGTGTCTCGCACATATTCTCATAGGTCGACATGAATGTCAATCCAAACCATTTGAAAATGTTTCATAGTTGAGGGGAAACAAAATAAAAGTTGTGTACCATAACCATAGTTCATTAGAGGGGTTCAAGTATAGTGTCATAAGGAATCACAAAAAATAATATAGGGGTTCCACTTGATATATTGAGGACACCATCCCTTGTGTGATAGTGGGGTATTATATTCTTGTCATTGATGATCGAAACCATATATGATAGGAGGGAATAAAAATGGATATGTTGATGAACAGAACCCATGTTGATGGGGTGTTCCAATATAGTGGTTGAGGACCCAT
This sequence comes from Viscum album, assembly GCA_963277665.1. Classification (NCBI taxonomy): domain Eukaryota; kingdom Viridiplantae; phylum Streptophyta; class Magnoliopsida; order Santalales; family Viscaceae; genus Viscum; species Viscum album. The sequence continues at coordinate 2,100,427,596 of OY728128.1, read as the reverse complement.
TCCTAGGTGTTATAGGGGGTTCAAATATGGTCATTGAGGATGCGCACCCCGTCTGAGAGGGGGGTTCCAAGTAGATGGCCTTGTGGAGTTCCCACACCCATGTTGAAAGGGGGTTCCACTCTAGTGTTCAAGGACCTATGAACTAGTGTAAATGGGGGTTACACTCTATTAATCGAGTTCCCTCTCCTTATTCGATAAGGGGTTACACTATGAATGAGGTATATAGGACCGAAAATGATTTTTATGCGGGATCCAATATATTTATCAATGAACCATTCTCAATCTGATAGGGAATTCCACTCAAATGGGGTTATAGAGGACTCGCACTCATATGGATTAGGTTTTCCACTCTAGTGTATCTAGTTATGATCTATATGATCATTTTCATTTTTGAGCATTGAAACAAATACGATTCATGCATGGAATATTTCCCAACATATCTAGAATTGCACTAAGGAGATAACCATTTAATTCTTCAAAAAAAACACAGGATAGTCTCCTCAATGTCCAAACTACATGTTCAAATAACGTACATAAATAACCGTGGAGTTTCATTAAAAACCATTAGTACACAGTGTGTGAGAGGTCCCACATAGCATGTGTTCCCACTCCACCACCTAACTGTTTCCATGGAGGTACATGGATCCCAATCGATGATGTAGTACACACTGTGTACGTAGACTACATATTGTTTCTGAGAAAATCGTGTTCAGGCCCTCTGCTTCTGTCCAGGTCATTTTACATGACCCAATGTCATTGAAATTTGGTAAACTAATATTTATTTCCACAGTGATTCCTTACTATGTAATCCAATTGATAGATAATCCACCGAAGGATGATGTATATTTTGTGTAAGAGGGATATACATAATTATACACTTATAGATTTCCAAAACTCTAGATGCCTCACTAAAGGGTCTTTACATCATTTTTTCATCCACATACATGGAGTGTAGTTGGTTTTTCCCAAATAAACATGATTTATGATCCTCTTCCCAATTATGTCTTCTCCTCTTCAGATCCATCCCTATCCTTTCCCAAAAACTATGGATCTAGCATCTTTCATATTATATTAACCATATGGTGGTCAAAATCTAAAATCTTGTTGAGTTTCTGTGAACTCGTATGCTATTGAAATTATCGAACATTCAACTATTAAAGATTCAGGATTTTATAATTTAGAATATCATCCACAAAGCATAATCATCGCAGATCTACGTTAGTTCAATTATCTATCACTCATTCATGATATTGTTGTGATTTTAAGGGTCCGGATGGGATGAGTACCTCCTGGAAATGTCAAATAGAGACTGTGGGGTCTAACAGGTGACAAAGGCAAAAACAATCCAAGGGAAAATCTCTAGAACACTATTTAAATAATAATTTTTAGGTGTTAATTTCCAATTATCATGAATGGGAATCCAAGTATAGAAAAAAATTAAATAATTCACTTTTAACTGGTACATAGGATCATTCATAAGACATAATTGGCCTAGATCGTAAAAAAGAATAAATACATTCAATCTTTGTAAATAAAGAAGGAATAAAACGCAAATTGATGATTCATATGTGGATATTTGAGTGTTCATCATTGAATAATGTTCCCATCATTAATCAAAAGATGTCATTTAATTTTTTTGAGTCTATATATGTTTTGATATGGTCTTTCATCATCATCTGAAATTATTTCCACATAGAAGGATAAGAAGAGTTTCATTAGATATTTTAGTATTATGAAGTTCATCTATGTAATATCACCAGGGATTTATTCTAATAAAATTAAAAATTTTGATAAAGTGAATGAATTATTGAATTAATAAATTAATTAATCCAGTGAACTTACTTCAAATATGTGTGGATTCTTAATTCCCTACACTGACTTATTTTAGGTTGTGCCTATAGTAAACAAGTTGTTCCTGACTCAACCATGGTAATATATTTCTTGTATGAGCTTCATTTTAATATTTGTACCATTTTATATAATAACCACAGACGTGTAATATAATATATTTTATCATATTTATAAAATTGATTTTGGGCATACATTTCCTTAGATTCTCAGTAAGTATAAATTCATATATCTTTAAATATATATTGAAATATTTCAATGTCTTATAAGGAGAAAATGGGGTCTCTTGTTTTGAGGAAAATCCCTTACTTCTTTTGTAGAAAATGGATAAAAACCCAATGAAAGGGAGAAATTCATATATATTTTTAAATACAAAAAATTATCCTATATAGAATCATAAAATTCATAATTTTATGGTATTAAATCCATAAAATGGAAATTTGGTGAATATTGAATATTTCTCAACAAAAATGTGATGTAAAAATACCCCTTACATTGAGTCCATAATTTAATATCATGTCCTCTAATTCATGTATTATAATATTATATCAATTCTTTAATATCATAATAAAATTTTACAATATGAATGAATTATATAATGATTTTTTAATTTACATCATTATAATGAAATATTAATACTTTTAATAAGTTAAATACCCATCATGTGTTTTGAGGATGTTTGTTTCACAATTTTAAATTGACATTGGTGTGTTGATATTGATAAAATTGTTTAACTTTTCCCAACATCCAAAATAATAATCCTGAAATTGTTACCATATTAATTCATCAATTAGTAATTTAATATTATCCATTTAATATGGTGTAGATAAATTATGTGTTCTGTGATCATGGACACTGTAGGTCATACATATTCATTTGTGATGTTTTCAATTTTAAATGATCATTATAGAAATGTTTTATAGGATATTTTATATTTTAATAATGATAATAATAAGATATATACCATATTTATTATTTAAATATTCTTCTATCTGTCATTCACTTGTTGTGGTGGTGAAAAAAGAGTCTAATCAATTCTTGGCGGTGTTATTACAAAACTACAGGAATGATTTTATCATTTTTTAGTGTACGAATAAAAATGATATAATGTGTTTTTAGAAATAAAAATACATAATAATTATAGTAATTATTTCATTTATATAACATATAATTATTTAATTTATCCTCATAAAATTATATGTAAATAGTTACTAAAAATGAAATCAGATCACATCATGAGATGATATTCATCCGTACACATCAACGACGTTATTAAAAATAAGGAATTTTAATACAATATATTTCATATATATAATTTATATCCATGTTGTGTATGCTTTCACTGGGGAACGCTTCCATTTTCTTTTGGTGTGATGTTGGTGTTAAAATATGTTTCCATGCATTCCTGCATTCCAAAGGCATGTAGCATTCATCAAATTAAATGTTGATTCATAATCCATGATAGAAATGGGATAATGGGATTTATGTTTCTAATTAAATAGATTCCACTTAATAATTTTTTTTAAAATTTTGGAACCCCCACATATATTTTCCTTATGTTCATGGGACTCATTTCTGATTCCATCTATTTGTGGTTCCCGATTAATTACACTAAATATATCTAGACTTTCCAAATGGTCATAAATGGTATAATCCATTATCTAGGAGAGTAGTCATGATGTTCATCACTGGAGTGTCTATATTGTAGGAATATTTCTCACTTGTATGATTTCTCATCGGAGGGTATCTCATTGAGGTGTCTTTTCGCATGGAACCCAAGGCATCCTCTTTTGATCATAAGCGGTATAATAAAAATGGAAAAAAATATAAGGATATCACTTTAATAATATCATGATTTGAATGATGTATTCGTATGATATAGGTAACGATTTTAACATTTTTTTGTGATGGAATGAGACTAATCATAACTCCATGTGGAGGTGGATTAAGGAGGTGATTCCCTAAGAAGGTGCACCAAGGATTAACATTGGTTGGGGTTGAATCTCAATAAAGTTTCCTACATACAAAACAAAGAAGGTTGGGATACAAACCAACATAATTATATTCCATAGTTTAGGTTCATTTGATAGGACTTATCCATTCAATTTGATTCCTTGTAGTATGGTTACTCAGATTATGAAAACAACATCAATGGGGGATGTTATGAAATTACATATGGAAAATTAGATAGTTAATATGATTTATATTGGTTATATGGAGTGGAAATTTAACATCGTTCTGTTTGAGATAATTAAGAATTAATGATGATGGGTATGTGAATCATGCATTAAATCATCCAAAAAGTTACCTAAAGGAAATATGGTCTTTCGGTAGGGGATTGGTCTTAGTGGTATATGGCAGACCAGGGAGAATCCTGTTGGATGTGGATCGAGTTCTGGATTTTACCTCGAGGAGGCCTCCTATGTATCCTCATTGGTTGGGTATCAAAAACCATGTAGTTTGGGAACATTTTGATTGAAAAAAATAGGAGGCCCATGTGATGGTACATGATATGGTTGGTTTTTATGCATGAAATATGCCCATATGAGGGGACAAGGTTAGAGATTACTCCTGAAGAAGACTATGGGTGGATGGGGATGGAGTTACATGGTCACCAATAACCCCTATACCCCTTTGATTTATTATCAGTTATTGAATCAAGATGAATTACTTTAACTAAGGTCCGTGTTGTGAAATATGAGCCAATAAGAGATGGTTTGGGGATTACGCATGAAATCTACCTGGTAGTGAAGTTGAGCGTCCCATAGTGGGAGAGAGTGGAATCCTATTATGATCAAACATGGTTAACCCTAGATGAATTTAAATACTAAATACAAATTCTTAACATCATGTAGTGAATATATTGGTGTTGGGATGTTTTACATCACGTAGCGTAGATGTGGGTGACTCACTCTTTATCCCATAGGATTTCATAACCATATCTAATTCAACCTTGTAAGGGGGTGGATTTATAATTTCAAAGATGTTGTGGGGAACATGAGTGTTTTATCATGATGAAAATTTTATAATTCCTATGCTACGAAGAAAAATGGTTTATCAAATGTACATAAAGATATATATGTTAATAGGAATATCGCCCCTCAGTTGAAGTGGAGTGGGATATAGGAATGGATAGAACATGTCACAAAAATACTATATGTGAAATTAAATTAATCATAAATAATTATGAGAGTCTTGGGAATTCAAAATTTTCATAAATTTTTCATAATAAGGGAGGAAATATAGAGAGGGAAAGGAAAGGGTCCTCAAGAAGCATAGGGCCTCAAAGAGAGGATCTTCCCAAAACTCATATGCTTCATGGATGGATGTGGATTGTCCAATGAGGAGGATGCACAAATCCTGGATTCCCTATCTTGAGTTCAATTCTTGGCATATAAGAGGATGTGCTTCATGAGGGATTAATTCCTCATGGATCCTTAGGTATCATTAATGACTATCTTATTTTACGAAGGATGATGTCCATTGAAAAAAAATATCCCCAAAATGTGTGGGGGTTTCAATAAAAAATAATTGGGGTTTCCATGATCCCATACAACTTGGATGAATAATTTGGGTCAGGTTTATGACTCATGGGTTTCAAATCACAATGGGAACAATCTAAAATATTAAAGGTTATGGTCACTATCATATGAGGATAGAAGGATCCCTACATTTTTATGTAATGGTTCTAATGAAGGTAAAAAGTAGATCACAAAGGAAAAGTGGGATTTAAAAATGTTCTTCCCTCCATTGGGATAGAAAAGGTATCTACAACAACTTCATGAGTTCACAAAGTGGAAGTACCATAATCGTAGAGGTTTCCATCAACTTTTAGTGTGTTTGAAAAGAGGCATCATCATAATTAAGGAGGTTATCGTCAAAGCTTATAACATTCATGAATGGATATAAATGACAAGAATCATTCTGGAGGGGCATTTGTGTAAAATTATTTAGGAAGTTACATTATTCTATTTTATATAATATTTTCTCCAACTAGATTATTCATACTCAACAAATTCGATAACATGAATTTATAAACTAACCCCCCCCCCTCAAAATGTGATATGACTAGAAAAATGATTATAAGATTCTGATAGAGAATCATAGAAAAAATTCTCCAATTTAAGAAGATCATTCATGATTATTTCTAATGATGGTCGATGTGTGATGGTCATAGGTTTTAAACTCTTTGTGAAGCCGAGCACTGATAAATAGCCCTGGGGAGGGGACCTCAAAAGGTTTTGAACCTTAATGTGAAGACAACACTTGTTTATATTTTTTCAATGTGATTAATCTATATGAATTATATCTTAGAAAACAATATATCTGGGATCCAATTCTCTATGAACACTATAGAGTGAACCAGACATCTTGAACCACTTCTTTATAAAGTGAGAATCACTGCCTAAGGCTCTGAAAATTGCTATCCTCAGATGATATTTACAAACCACCTTCATGAAAAAACTCATTATATTAGTAATTCTTGAAATCAATGGCCAATCAGGATGTCTCTTAGGATGTCTTTATAGTCATTTCTTGAAAGGAGGAACTGGAAAACTATATAATGGTTGGGTGTTGTAGCCAACGTTCATTGGACCATGAATCAATGCTTGAATTATATTAGCATCTTACGAAGAATTATCATGTATTAAAAAGGATACCTATATATATACATGGACCAAGATATGATTTATTCATTCAGAAGGTGAGAAGAGAAAAACCAGACCACTGGTTCAGAGGTGTATTTAGAATGTATTGATGGCATAGGTCTAGATTGGGACATATCTGGATGTACCAAGTACCCATCATAGATAACAGTATGTGCACCCATGTAAATAACCACACTGGTTATAAGCCAGATGATGATGCATCCCTTTGATAGTACATGATAATTCTCAAGGATGGATTGGGTTCTCTAGGGAAGGGATGGAAGGATGGTTGGGACCTTAACCAGGGTAGTAATTATAGATAATAATGGACATGGGACTACTATTTTTGGGTCATGTTTAGAGTTAGAGGCATAAATATAATAAGTAATAATTTATAATGTCGAATGGGATTCTAAGTTACTTTTTTACCGGATTCCATATATCATGTTTGAGATACTACGTAGGTGGTCATTAAAGACCAACATGTTAAATCTATATCATGGATAGGTCAATATTATCCACTGGGACCTTCATAAAATTTCTATAAACCCAATCTTAATGGGGATTAATAATGAGTTTCACCTCATATAGAATTTGATGCAATATTAGGAGTGGTTTCTATATTTTCTAATGCCACTTCTATATACGGTGAAAGACATTGATAAAGGTAATCTATGGATGAGGTATGTCCACATCAAGAAATGGGTTCGATATATTTTGAACTATCTTACAAAGATGATTGTTTATGAGTAGAATACAAAAATGATTTATTCGATGAGGCCATGTACATGTCCTCAGGGGTACCATAGAGGAATGGGGGACTCCTAATTATGAATTTTGGAGGTGATACATTAGAAGATATGGGGAAACAATATCATGAATGAGCCTCAAACCATATTCAGATTGAAGGATTTTTCATAAAGGGATTCTATGGGTGGATTCTCCTAGTGTAATATATGTAATGGGAGGTTCAGACGTGTAAATACATAATGGAGGAAAAACATGTGACAAGGAATAACATCAATACTAGAATCCATGTGTTTGAATATTTATAAAAATCACATCATCAATGTAGCGATGTGAAGACATAGTTGTGTGTTTGTGGGCGTTTTCAAATCCTACCAAGCTCGGCAGCCACACATAGGTAGTATGAGTACACCATTCCCATTTCCCCTCACAAATGAACATATACAAGGTTATTTTGAATAGAAAAGAATGTTTTACACTCATATTGGGTCTAAAATAAATTTTGAACATGGTCTAGATACTGAATTACTTCAATTTTCACTTATTCTACCTACCAACATGGGTGGTGACCAAATATATAGTGGGGAATGAGGATTAGTGATCATATATATAGTCCATTCAAGATGGAGTACTATTGTTAAGGGTCGACCTTATGCTGGTTTATGATCCATACACTCCACATTAATTCTCATGGATATTCATGTGTGAATAGAGGTTGACGCTGATGGTGTAATTGGGTTTGAATCATCAATGAAAACATTTGATGAGGTTGAACAATTGTCCTACGTTTATTTGTGATGAAGTAAAGATTTGGAAGGAGATAATTACGCATACTACTCCATACAGGCTTACAGATGATTATGTGCAGTGTTTGGAAAACACATATGTTTGGGAAATTATAAGGCATCAACCCATCTAGGATAATTAATGGGTAAACACTCCACCAAATGGTTGGCAGTGAACATTGTAAAAAGAGAATTATGGCAACATAGTAGGTTTTTTGGGTTGAAAAACATTATTGGGTATAGTTTTTCATGGGGCCTATGTTGTTGGAGCATTAGATAGAGGAAATATTACTGGAATGTGGTTCTGTAGACGTTGATTAAGTAAAGAAGTAGATCCCCCATAGTTGTCCCAAGATTGCGTGTTCAAAGTACATGGACATGTGTCTGCCACCTGAATATTCCCTACAATTAAAAGTATCATAACACCTGTTAAGATTTGGAATTAATAATAATATAACCACCCCATGGGGTTTTGTTAGTATCTCACTACTGATGGGATTTATCTCATACTATAGGTCCATGTGGTGGTACACTTCTGCACTCCTCATGATGTGAGAACTAGTAGATAGAGGATTTGGATGAATTGGTCCCCTCCTGGGATACCACTATTCCCTTGATTGATCATGTGAGAAAACTTATGGGAATTTATTCACATCTATACACTCTTTAATGCAATGTGGGTGAAATTTTTTGTGTAGACTGGGAGGACTCCATGGGTAGTTATTCCTATGAAATTTCAAATGTAAACAAGTTCCCAATCGATGGGAATATGAACTCACTGCATATGGTATTATTTTTGAAAATGGCTCAATGTTCATTATATTTTCCTATCCTTTTCATTAATTTATTCAAATCATGTATGTATTAAATAAGGATATGTCTAGGAAAATCTAAGGTGGAATAGGAGTGAAACTCATCACATGAATGGGAGGGTATGGGGACCCTTATTGTTGTTGTCAGTGTGACTGAATAACCATTTTTTACTGCTATGTAGGTAGAATTTGTGGAAAATTTTAGATTATATTAAATGATACACACCTAGTAGAGACTCCCATTAAGGTTACATAGGTTAGTCTAACCGCACATTTGCCACTAGATAAAACCAATGTAACCACACCCTCGGAAAAGGGATGTGAATGATGGCCAATACAAAAATTGGTTGAAGAAATAATGGTTGTAGAGCCACTCAAAGAATTTACATAAGAAGCATCCACATGATCCATAGTTAATATACTAGGAATTTGTGTAGGGCCCAGGACGGGATAGTCTAATGAATCTGTGTTGGTGAAACATGTGTTTAGACATTACACGAAATGAATATCGGAGCAGAAACGATGATGGGGATAGCCAAATAGTTTCCATTACTAAGGAACATGGAATTCTATTTCAGAAAATCCTACCTAAGAATGTTCATGAGTGGTGTATACAGGATCCAATGTTGAGGCTTCACCACATAATGCAATATATAAGGGGTATGGGGTGACATCGACTACATCTTTAATTCATAAAAGTGTAGAAGATGTGGTAGCCATAGGTGGAGGGGGATAATAGGAGATATTACAAAGTGTAGTCACTTTTACACTAATAGGTGAAGATGTAATATTCTTATATATGGAAATTCGTGATGAAATTATCAGGGATGATTCAACAGAATACATACTGCCAGATGTTACCCCTCATGATCCAGAGCCCAATGATGAATTCAAGGATTCTGGCCCAGAAGTAAGTGATGATCACTAAGTTTTCCATCACAAGGAATGGTAGAATTTTATGAACTTCATAAAATGTATCAAGGTAACATAATGAATTCAATAGGTGTAATCTCTATTCTTTTCATTAGTCACATTAGATTCTATAGTGGTGGATTATAGCACTATTCATTCGCTAGCACGTGACTTCCTCATGTAGAGGGCATATGTGGAATCAAAGGAACATGACAATTAATTGATTAAGATTACTGATAAGTTCTCCTAGGTGATTATAAAGGATTAATAAGTAATTTTCCAATTAGAGGAGGAAATACAAGAGTTTGTGATGACCACTACTTCTCATGCTAGTACCACAACCATTCTGTAGGATCAATGGGTGCGTCTGAGGCCAAGGATGATGATATTGATAAGGAACAAGATGAGTTATAAGAAATAAAATTAAAATGAATTAGGTCCAACCATATTATTTCAATGGATGATGTGGATAAGGATGTCCTAACATTACAATAATCGGTTTTTGAGTTATATCAATGACATATGGCCAATCTAAGGTGTTTAATCACTATGGTGGAACTGTAATGGAAATTATTTCCATATATATTCTCTCATTTGTGGATTAACTTCCATAAATCATTATTTGGTTGAATTTCATGATTAAACATACTTCATTACATTCATTATTTTCTTTATTAATTCATATTTTTGAGTGAATCGAACAACCAATCCCTAATCTCATTTGGTTCATGCATGGTGTAAGAAGGAATAGATGACCATGTGATTTATAGTCATATGAAAATTTTCGACAATCATCATAAATTGGGGGACTATTCAAGATGAAAAAGTTTGTGGCTATAGAATAGGTTCCCAAAACTATAATTTTTCTTTTCCAAATTTGTGATAGTGCCCCAATGTGGTAACACCATGTGCACTAATTGAACACAAACAAAGGGGAATAACTAGTGTGAATCATGGTATAGAAAATTTATAATACAAGGAGAGTATAATAGTGATACGTGATAACTACTAACTTTATTCAAAACATGCCATCAGTATCATTATCTAGGAATGTGGATTGAAAAATGAGGGTGAACTGTGGACCATGATTGAAACAACGAACATGTCATTGAATGTCATCCAAATTCATTAAGGATGTTGACCCATGATGTTAGGTTAGAAAATATGGGACAAGGCCAAGACATTAAAGGATCTTTTTATGAATGGAAGATGATGTGGATCTAAACAAGGGGCATGTGATTATTGGAATTAATGGGATGGAATATTCCAATGGATTCCAACACACTCAGACTTATGCCACTATTGTTTAGAATACATTAGAATAATCATGATGGTATGATAATTGATCAAACATGTCTTCCATGGGTTATATCTTAGATATATAATGATAGTTGAATATGATAACAATGCGGTAGATCACTGACATTGGGGAATAATAATTATCGCAAGAGGTATTATGATGTTTTTAGTGTCACTTCATGAAACTGAGGACAATTGACATGTACTGTAAGTTCTTATGAGGAGTATATTTCTTGTTACCTTTTAATATTGTGTGATCAAAAGTTTAAAAAAATGTGATAGGGATGTTGAAAATAATTTATGTTTATAAGAAATAGACACTGAAAAAACATTAATGTCATGTTTCATAGACTGTAATATCCCAACCAGGCTGACCACTAATACAGACATCAGACTCTTGCAAAATATAGCAACAAGAGTCTGTCCCTATATTTTAGAGGATACAAATTAGTAGAGAGGGTATGTGGAGGTGGTAGCAGTGATAGTATAATGTCATTTGGAGTTTAACAACAGTTTATCAAAACATAAAAGACAAATTATAACAGATGAAGACATAACAAAAAGATACAACAATAGAATAATAATATAAAATTAATATAAAATATTTCCAATTACAGTGTACAGGATGCCTGCATGTCCACATGATAATACAGAACTACCAAAATAGACATACTATAGGAAGTGACGCAACACATTATACATATTAACAAAAGATGTAAAAATAACCAAGGATGATCTCCACAAGAATCCAGATCACCAACATATTCATAATCTCTTAACTCCCGGACACAATAAAACATAATAAGCAGTAATCCATGGTCTCGATAACATATGGTATAACAGGATATCATAGTGAAAGAGCGGCCCATGAAGGGTGTGAGATAGTAATTCCATTAGGTTCCCACACATGATGTCTATGACTAAATGTATTCCACAAAATATATTGTAATGAAACATGATGTTATATGAAGAATGATAAATACAGAGTGCTGAATGAATAAATAATTAGATACCAGTCATCTCATGTTCTAGAATAACGCGTGCAAGACTCTACTAGATTTGGAACATGGATGGAATGAAATGTAAGACCAATTACCACACATATATATTAAAAATATATATGTATATAATATAAAATATATCATATGCACCTATATGAAGCATGTAAATGCACACAAATGTAGCCTTAAACATAGAATACTAGGTGATGGATGAAACATGTACAAAATTTTCTTCTGTAACTAATCTAAATAAGACTATAATCTCAATAAATTGGTTACATGAACAATATTCAAATATAGCATGAGATTTCATGAATGTCACTCAGGATGGTGAGTGATAAATGATGTCATCAGTCCAAATAGAGAGCATGTCACCTCCTCCCAATTCCCTACATGGTATCAATTGTACGAGAATCCCTGACTCAACACTCAATGTAAGGGAGCATTATTTTCCTACATGATAAAAAAATACCTTTCAATCATCCCAAATCCTATATCAAGTAATAATAATGTAATAATAAAAGATGCTAATAGGATTTATGAGGCACTAAATCTCATTCTCTACATTCATTAAGCCATTACAATGAAGGGAATCACAATTATGGCAAACCATATAAGCCGTTTTATATAATCAATCAGTACGGTCTTCACACCTAAATAAATTTAATGAATTTAACAATTTAATATATTTAAGGAATATACGCCACCATTAATATTCCAATCCACTTAATACATACAATTATTTTAAATAGAAAATGGTAAATCATATTTACAATGGAATCTATATTTTATAATACATTTTATAATACAATACATTATATCATTTAAAATTGAATTACATTTTTTTAATCACAAAGGATCACATATAAAGGTTCCATGGTGAAGTGAGATAATTTAATTCTTGTGAAATTTCATTTATAAATAAGTTCAATCCCTTAGGATGATCAATGTTCATTAAACATCTGCATCAGAGGACAAAAACCAATTTTAGAGCATCACGAATGATATACACCAAATATGGAATATATCAAGCAATACCAAATGGTCCTGGTAATCACCAATGAAAGAGATCCAATGAAAATATTAAATAAAAGAAATAATTTTTTAATATTTTAAGATAGTGGACCACATCTGAAGGGTTTTGTTAAAAAATGAAATTTTTCATAAAAAATCTCATAATAGTACTAAGCATCCCATTCAAGATTATTTATATAATTTTCCAATATATGTATTCTATAAAAGACTACCACACATGAAAAAATAAATAAATTTATGAAAATGGAATATATAGTCATCCATTATCAATTTATCAATCTTCTATAATGAGAAAGCCCATTAAAAATCAAATATGAACACATTGATGGAACTATGGAAATTTTATTAGTTTAATTAAAAGAGATATTTTGACGCGGATCAACCATGGGGTGTCCATAAATGAGGTTAAAATACTATAAATTACCACACGAGAATCAAATGATGTATATCATGCTGAAATGTTCTTTTTCACATGATAAACTCAATTTAAATGCAATATTCGACTATATATGGTGTGTAACATAATTAAACTATTAATTTTTATATAAAAGAAGGGACTTGATCATTTCCATGTTCCAATGAACACTATTAAATGAATTAAATGTTAAAATAAATGCATGATGTCTAAATAGATAACACCAACATGGGAATAATGGGGATAGGAGTTTAAATTTCCAAGAAAAAAACATTGAGATATAAGAGAATGTCCAAATAATTCAATCATCATTCTATTTTCCTCAAGGAAAGGAAGCATCTACCCATTGATCATGAGCAAGAGTCACTAAGAAATAGTTTCTAAATCATTTCTTATAGTCCAAATAGAACTTAATTCCACCTACATTCACAAAAATAAATCACCACCAGACCACAAAAACAAACACAAAAAGGGAAAAAACTATTTTCCAACCATGTCTTCGCTTACTCTAAATTTAACAACACTAAAAAATCAATCATACTTCTTAAGATACCACTAATGTATTTTCCATGAATGCTGAGTAAAAGAACAATAAAGCCTCATATCTACTTTGTGATCCATAAAAATCTGAATATAAATGAAGTAACTCCCAATTGAAAATGATATATCATGACGAGAAGAAGAATTTTTATCATGTTTGAATATGTAAACTATAGTGTGTTCGACCATAAAGTAGGGTTAGTTAGCGATGAAATAAGAAAAAAAATATCTACAAACCTACCCAACCATAGAATACTGAGAAAAATGAACTTTAAAAAAATATGTATAAGGAAAAACATTTTAACTGGGAAAGTAGTCACCCCCATTGGATATCAATAAAGATGAAATATGGATTTTTAAATATTATTCCAAATGTCCTATGAACATATGATTTCTAATTTATTGGAATTTATCACTAGATATAATATCATCTCTATATATCTAGAATATGATATCATCTTGTTCATTCATCTGGTCCTAGAATTCCTCCTGCACATCTTCCTCATTGTAATAAAAATCTACATACATGAGGTACTTTTTTCCTTCATCAACATCCTCGTCAGTCAAGTGATCAACCAAAATTAGGGATTTTGAAGGTTCATTAATTTCCTTCCAAGAGGAATATAAATATCATGTAACGACTATTTATTAAATATTATAGTAATCCCCATGAAATTTTTTTATAGGATTCAGAGTAATGTATCTATCTTTATACACCATTGTTTTCTCCTTTCTAACCCTTTATTTCAGATATAGTTCCTCCATTTGAGTTTGTTAGTCATCATCCTACTATGAGGAGTCACTAGAATCTGAGATATATCCATGTTATTAGGGTGATGTATCATGTAATTAAATGTGATTCTCCTACTCCTAATTAAGAGGGATATTGTGGGAACATGATTCTAAGGCATCAACAGAGCATGTAATTCCATTATTAACATTATGATGGTCAATATTTTTCACCATTTTCACATAAGACTTATTCACATCAGTTGGTAACCCATGGAGGTCAACAATAACCATGTGTCCAAGATGATGCTTTCCTTTCTCAACCCATGTAGTTTTCTTCGCATCCAAACAATCAGTCTTATGTACAAACTTCATTGGATCATGTCCAATTTTAAAACATAAATGTCAATAGTAATGTATTCCTTCATAAAAAAACATGATAGAATCCATATTCACCATTATGAATCCATATTTGATAAGATATAACAATGAAACATCAAATTTAACGAAAATTCATTAAATTTATTATCTTGAGAGGCTCCTAATCACTAAATCTAGTTTAATTAAACTAAAAATGTAAATGGAAATCAGAAACTAGGCTGATTGATTAATCAAATGTAAGAGCATCCCATGTATGCCAATCCAAATTAGAACAATGGGATGATTAGAGTAGGGGTTGAAATCAGGGGTACATTTAATAAAATTCATAGAATAACACCCAAAATCCATGATCATCATTCCCAATGATTACATTATACAACGGAGCATCTACTCCTCCAAAATCAAGGACTAGTTCTGTATGGTTAGGAAGAAATCAATAGAAAAAAATTCCATAAAAATAGAAAAAAATTTCTCGTACCAAAATAGAATAGAAGATGTAATTTTGAACCCTAAATAGAGTATAATGGAGTTGAGGGATTATCTATAAGGATCTATAGAGGCCTATGATATTCTATTCATACAATAGATAAGGAATCTATCATGATGCATATATTATGCTTAGAGGATAATTCATGGAACCTAAGAGAAGCCTCACATGGGTGAATGAGGAAGAAAAAATGAAACAAAAATAATTTTAATTCAATTAAGGGAAAATATTCAATTTTCCCCTAAAATCATAGTAGGATGGTTGGTCACATGGATTGGCCAACCCATACCCCAGCCATGGGATGAATAGTGTCTAGGTATTGACTTAGTGGCGCTACTTGTGTGGGCTAGGTGCAAATGTTTCATAAATTGTATGTATACTATGAAACAACATATATTCCACTAAGACAAACCATGTACCTCTTCTAGACTACTAAAAAAATTACATTCGAGGACTCGATAATACCCAAACTAGACAAGAAACCTGAGGGATGCCATGGGAATTTTCCAAACACCACAAAAAAATCATTGAAGTGTTTAGACTCTTAGAATTATGTTTATAGTATCGGTTCAAACAACAAACGTTATAGTAAATTCTAATTATCTAGTTCTCATAGAATTTCATCATGTCTCAAAACACATTTCATTACAACCTCCACATTTTAGAACTTATAATCTACTATAATCCTTTGGGAACAACAAAAAAAACACCCAACATACAAGGGTCATGATGAATGATTCAAGGGGATGAGTCTCCTTTTTAGACACCCAAAGCAGCTCAAGGAAATACATATGAACATGAAAAAAAGATAAAAAAACCTAATCAAATGCTCGTTTCCCAAATAGAACCCCAAAACGTTGCATACATGATCTTGTTTAGATAGATAAATGATCACATCATCATCAGTTCAATTATTTAAAAAATGGTTCCCTCACCAATTGATTTTACATCATACAAGACCAATTACGAACAATAGTTCCTCTACTATCAATATTTCCTATGAAGCATGACTTAATAATATCAGTGACCCTCCTGGAATGATTTATTCAACAAAAAAAGATGATTAAATTTGAAGACATATAAATTACCTCATACAAATGAACTATTCATATCTCAATCAACTACACTGAAAGATGTCACACAAGAATTCTTTGAAATACACTACAAGCCATTAAACCACGCCTGAATTATGCTGAACGGATGATTTAGAATTGTTTCACTAGACCATATCTATAAAACAATATGGAAAACATGTTTCTCTCCTATAGATGATCATTCTAAGGATTATCAGATTAGGTGGCCAATATAACTCAAACTGGGCCACAATTCATTCCTCCATTGAATTTTTCATTCACAATGAGGATGCTCAAGAAATTCCACACCATAATTTCACATATGTTTCCAAATGAAAATGTCATATGATCATTTACACTATTAGGTATCATCATGAACAAGGGAGAAAACTAGATCCATCACACTAGAATCAACAATATTTGATGAATTATCACCTATGATGAAAATAAGTCGGTGGTAGCCTCAGAATTTTCATGCTGGACTCCAAGGAAGAAACCAATTGTAGTTCATACTAGATGATTACAGTTGAGACATCAGTATAAGGCCACGAAATCCTCGTAAGTTCACTAAATGAGACTAGAAAGACATTATATGGGTGGTCTAGTCAATGAATAATTACTAGTGTCCAAGAGTCCATCCAAGATGTTCCTACATAGGAACCTGGATATCTGTCATGATTATCCATGACACAATAAAAAACATGCATCAGTGTGAAACACTAATAACACCACCGAACTAGACCAATGTATTTTAAATTATTTAGCATACTGTAATAACAAAATTATATTAATTATTCAGAGATGATGTAAGATAGGTTTAAATCCTTTTTAAAAAATAGTACACTAAGGGGAGATTGAAGATTACCAAGGAAGTATAGTCAAACCACTACTACTTGACATTTTAAAAGATGCTCAAATTAACTTATAGAAACATCACCAACTGAAGCATAATTCCATTATCACCCAAGGAATTCCAAGATCGTTCATTAATTAACATGGTATTACATAAAATACAAATAATGTTTCTAAAAGTATTTCATAAAATTTTAAAAATTTAAATGTCATATGGTGGATAAAATTGTTACATGATTCCAACTTGTAAGCCTCATGGTCCACTAAGAAAGGTCTGTTATTTCCAAAGGTCCTCCATTGTTGTAATCCTTATACATAAAAGGGAAATTATTTACTAGAAATAATGTGATGTTACACAACATAGTATTTTCATAGTCATTAAAAAAAGAGATAGACTAGTCTCTCTCAAGCATTCTATATTAGAACCACCATTATCATACATTTGTCACTCCACTGATTCACAATCATCACAACAAAACATCAGACCATTTGGGATAGAAGACCTAACCACCCAAAATACAATTTCAAAACACTCAATCATCTTGGAATGTAATCCCAATATTTTCAGAAAAAATGATTCCTTTTAATACCCAGGTCAATAAACTCCAGAGATGAATAAAGAATGAACTCAATAACTCAAATATCAACAATTAATACAACTCAACAGGTTCATTGAAAAAATTTACAACCCTACTATCCCAATGTATATCAATGTATACTGACTAGTGATTTCATAATCTAGATGACATAACATATATAATGTCCATAGGATCACCACCCTATGAAAAAATGTTACAGAGAAAATGTATAAGAAAATCACTCAAATTAATTCGATATCATATGATTATAAAACTAACGGATGACCTCTCGCAGTACAGTAGGATAACGAATTGGATCCTAAGAACTAAAAATTGGCTAACAATGCCCTATTCATGTCTAATATATTGAAATCGAGCATCGATCTATTATCACACTCATAAAAAATAGAATGAATAAT
Source organism: Viscum album (assembly GCA_963277665.1). Lineage (NCBI taxonomy): Eukaryota > Viridiplantae > Streptophyta > Magnoliopsida > Santalales > Viscaceae > Viscum > Viscum album. The sequence continues at coordinate 2,100,409,034 of OY728128.1, read as the reverse complement.
ATTACCACCCATCTAAACAAGGGTTTCATTTATTATCTAAGATATTCCTAACAGGGACAACGACACTTGAGAAACAACAAACGTCAAAAACCCAATACAATTTTTCAAAAAACAAAAACTATAATGGTTGTACCTACCTCGGGATTTCCCCTTAATAAAAAAAAATCAACCGTATCACTATGTCCCCCAAAACATATTTTACTAGGTCATATTCGTATTAATTATGGTATTACAAAATAGGAAAAAATCCAATGGAAAATGATCACTCATTGGTAATAAAGAAACTCAAAAAGAAACTGAATACACTAATATATGAGCATTTAAATGAAGGATAATACTTTAGGTTCCATTTTAAATAAATTATATTTATTCCCATTAAATCATTAACCATTTCATAACATTTAAAACTAAGAATCAAGAACCATTTGAAAAATTATTAAACATTGAAAAGATGAGACGACCTACGAGGGTCCTTATAGTACATCCTGGGATCATCATAAGGCAACCAAATAATATTTTCACAATTATAAAAATTTAGAAAAGCCAAATGTTTTATATTATAAGAAACAATCCCCTATATGACTACATGGTTTTAGTTGTTAATTATAGAAAATAATCACTCGATCACTAGGCTCATGTGATAGAGTATCAATCCTTTTTAAAATAATCCACATCACTTCAAATTAAAATTAAACTCCAGTTTCATTTATAAAAATTTTCATACTAAAAAATGTTCATATATAATTCTTTAGTTATATAGGAATCTAGATACAAATGCATGAAGCGCACATAAAATTTATAGGTTTTTATATGGCTCCCCTTAATTTAAATCATTCCGCTTTTATACATTCAATTTTATAGCATGTAAATTATAACAATGATTTATATATATATATATATTATAACTCAAATATGGCTCAAATTATTGTATTACCTTTTCCCACTTATAAGGCACCCATAAAACAATTAAATTAAAACTAGTCCAAGTTTAGTCACAACCAATAAATTCTTCCAATGAAACCAATTATATAAATTAATAATTCAGGAAGTTATCATAATAATTTAACACATAGGTACATGATAAATCAGCATAAATCATGACATATAATCAAATAAATATGTTATATAAATTGGCATGCCGATGAATTACCTAAGCATGTACAAAGTATGAATATAACTAGAATAAGTTTCATGGTATATAAAAATTATACAGAAAAAATTTAAAAAATAGAAATACTAATTATCAAAATAATGACAAAACATTCGAGTAAGACAATTATAATTAGCTGAAAACTATGAATTCGACTACATGGAATGGCATATTCATGACATGTGAATCTATGTGTGCCAATAATGTTTTATGTAATGATTCATCCTTGAAATATAAGGAAAAGGAAAAACAACATATATTTCACAAATAAAATCAATTTGGGAAAGTACCCCAATCACCTAATGTAAAATAAAATCAACAATAATGTCAAACAATATGAACAACAACTCTAGAACTACCCATATAGACATTCACCGTGGGTAGGATGATTTTTCCCAGACACAGATATTTACCAAGATCATGTAAAATCCTAGTAACCAGTATACCATCCCAAATGAGTAAGACTTGGAGAATAGTCTTCCTCTAATACCATATTTTAACATCTCAACCTGAGAGGACAATAATGTTTTATCAAAACTGGTGGTTCACATGGCCTCAAGCATGCCTACCTATATGATAGAATTATTCGAATAACAGTGGGTGTTTATGGAGGTCAAAATGGGTCAAATATACCATGTTCCTAAATCATGGGTACACGAAAAATAGCACCGGTAGCAATTCATTGTCCTACGATAATAAGGTATACTCAAGAACCAAAGTGCAATGGATTCCAACTAGGGTGTGAGATATATATACCAATAAGTTACAACCAATTTTTTCTATGATTTAATCAATCCATTAAATATAATGTAAAGTAGTGTGCATGTTTATGTAGAAATATAAAATACGTAGAGATAAATAAATATATAATAGTCAGCTCAGGATCTATTAGATCAATATGATGACTCAACCAGCTTTATCAAATAGATAGAGTTAAATTTCAAATAATTTACTATATATATATAGTAATAATAAATATGAATATAGTATATTTATATATTTCATCCACTTATATTGTAAAATACCTACAAACATAAATGTCCATATACCGGGAATACTAGCTGATATCTAGACTCAGTGAAACTCAATCATCCATAACATGTATAAACAATTCAATAAGTTCATGTAATAAGATACATCACATATGTCGCAGTAGAGTGTGATACACCACTTACAAATCTCTGGATTGTGACTGAGACATCATGGAATCACTCTAAACATGGAGTGTGGCACCCCATCCCAACGTCCAACATTGTATCAATGGTCTGAGATTCCTTGATTCAACACATGATGTAAGGAAGTGTGATTTTCTTCCATTGTCAACATGTCCCTTACCATCATCCCAATTCATATATGAAGGTTTACTTATATAATAATAATAGATTATAACAGAACCCATGAGGTATTACCTCTCCTAGCCGAAATTCATTAAGAGATTATAATAAGGGAATCAGAATTATATGACACCTTATAATATATTTAATATTTTAAAGAAGAATGGTCATACAACCCAAATCCTTTTCATGATTTAATCAATTTTATTAATTTAAGGAATGAAATCAATTATGAACATCCCAATCCATTTAAAAATGATATTTTATTAAAAATTAAATTTTAAATAATATTAAGAAGGAAATGCATTATGTATAAGCCAATATATAATCCATTCCCTTTTTAAATTAAAATGGGTGTTAAATATAACATGATCAAGGGATCACATATAAAGGATCCATGCCCAATATAGTCATTTTCCTGAATTGAAAAATAAATTTTCAATGTATTCAAAGACATTAGGAGGATTATAATTCATTAAAAATCAATATCAAATGTGGGAATGTTTTTTGATAATATCATGAATTTCATGTACTAAACATTCCATATGTCATTAATTTCTAAATGGAATAGATAATCACCAATATTGTAGAACCAATCATGATATTAAACAAAAAGTAACACATTCTAAATTTTAATAATGCGAACCCCATGTACATGTTCTTATTTTAAAAACATGAAAATTTTTCGATATAATTAACAAAACATTAATAATAATCCCATTCCAAATTCAAAACAAAATTCACTAAAGATTCTTTTTAGATAAACACATCCACTCATAGAAAAATAAAAACCCAGTTTGACCTGGAAATTTTATGGCACCATTATCAATTGATAAAATTCCTTCAATGGCCATTTACATTAATAATACAATCCAAACACATACAATGATATTCATGTATTAATTTAATTTAATTAAAAAGGGTTGTTTAAAATATCATAGCCATGGGGTGTCTATAAATGAGGTCCTCATCCTCTAAATTACAAAATTGGAATCGAAACATTTATATCACTCTAAAAAATTCAATTTGACATGATGAAGTAAATTTAATAGAAATGCACAACAAATTCAAACATGTAGAACATAGACACTCTTCATAAAATGAATAAAAAATAGGAAAAAATCAATACACCACATATATTATACCATGTATGATTTACTCATCAAATATTGAGGTCTGATTCCATATGTTTTAGAAGAAATATTTGAAATGTAAATTTGACCTAATAAAAGGGAAAATCAGGTCCCATAAAAATAACCTAATAGATGGAACGAAGAACATGAAATAGATAATATATTATTAAAGTTTTATCAATATGAATCTATAGATACTGGTGGTGTTCCATTATACAATAGATGGAAGAGTCATCTTGATGCCTAAAATGGTCATGAAAGATTAAAAATGGTGGCTAATAATAGCATCACATAGAAGATGGAGGAGGAACGAAACAAAGGAAAATAAATTTAAATCTATTGAATAATAATAATCATCCACACCAATATACTCACCCACATGATCTGGATGCATGATTTGGAAAAACTATGGTCAAACTGTCTAATGACCAATGCATATGTACTACCTAAGTGGCACTACCATGGACTACTTGGTGGACAATTGTCATAAACCATTCACAACACATGTCAAAATTTATCTTCATCTAAAACAGGCCACATGGTTTGGAACTGTGGTCCACATAGTTTGAACAAGACCTTGTGCCTCTACTAGTCCACCCAAACTATTTATTTATAGGACCAAGAAATCTTGATCCTCAACGAGACACCTAAGGGACCCCTCAAGACATTACCTATGTCCAATAACTACACATTTAAGTTTTCTAACTCATTTATTTAGGATTTTAATTTAAATACCAAGAACATATATTCCATTAAATTCTAAAGTATAAATTCCTCGCATATTTCAACTTAGTTTAAAGCAATTTACTTTACACAGACTATGGAAATGTCAATTCAAAGTGTATTTTTGTTGAATGAGGAAATAAAAATGAAATTAATGAGGACCATGGATGTACAATTCCACAAAAAACATTTCTAATAAGGATCAAACCCAATTTAATTTCATGATTTTTGGGCTATTCTTCCTGGATTAATGTCATAAGGGTCAGACCGGAGGGCCTTAGTGCGCCTTGACCATATCAATACACATATTATCAAAAATCATAAGCCAGCCTGATCCATGATCAATCTGGGATGTACGGAATTGTAAATGGGTTTACCTGACTTGTGGAAGAAAACATCATGTGTGATTCCTAGTATTCAAAATCTCAATATGATACTGAAGAAAACAATAAATTTAAGATGACACATTAATTATCCAAATAATGCGGAACTAGTGGGAAGATATCAACTGTTGATGATGCCTAAAGGACCACAACCATACTAATAAAAAATGGGGTAGGAAACTACATTACCATGTTAACAATAATTGAGAAACATGATCCACAAATTTCCACCAAAGAACAATTATGGTGTTTTCTGAGTATGGGAGGTGAACCAAAATGGCATGAGACTATCACTGTTAGGGGTCCCTCTTGATTTTAAGGTTAATGGTAATCTAAATCAAGGAGGAATTGAAGTGTGTAGTGGTGTATCAGAATGTGGGGTTCAAAATAGGATTTTTAAAAAGCTTATAGTCCTACTGCCTGGAATATAAAATAAATATTAGAGTCTGGTTTCATAGACTATAGTCTCTTAGCTTAATGATATATATTTTAGACAAATGGAGAATATTGAAATCCTTCATGTTTGGTTTGGTATAATGACAATCCTAAGGATACTAAAGACTAATGATACCAACACCATTCATGAAATTACTTATCTTACATGCAATATGATTAATTTCATGATGCATGGACTATAACTGAGACAAACGGGGGTTAACATGATTGTGGATAGAAACAAAGACATAGTGTCTGGGAATCACTATGTATTCTACATGTATGAGAATCAATACACACATAGTTCTATAAAACATATCATTTTTGAAAACGAAGACTGGTGGCGACATCCCCTCTAGAAATGGAACATGAGCATCATACAAACATAATGAGGCATGCAAGGATCAGATCAAGAGGTAGAAACCAACTATCGTTAATAGGTACCCCAATCATTATGGGGTAAAATGTCACTTTAATTTCATAGATTGAAGATATTTTTATATGTTGTTTGAAGCCATTAAACTTAGACTATAAGAGATGAAAATATTTTAAGCTCAAATTTTCTAGCCTCATTGCCTGTAGATTATTGTCATGTCACATAGACCATAGTGGAATTATTCGTTTCTGGTATTCAATTTTTGTCCATAGGGAATCGTTCTCGCAATAAGGTTAGTGTAGATATCCTAACGTGAATGAGGTTCAAGAAGGCCCCAAATCATATCCACTTGTTCCTAGGAGGGCCTACATGTTGTATAAAGTCCAAAATATGATAATTTATATGGTCACATTTTTTAGACCCTAATGGAGGCCAAGGGGATGGAAATTGGTTCAATTTGATGCTGGAACCCAATAAAAAATGTATAGGAAATGATACGTGTACCATATTAACAGGAATCAAGACATACATTGTTCTTGAAAACACAACATAGTGATGGACTGACACTGGTGGGCTATATCATCTCTAATGATGGAGTAGTAGAGACCAACGATTGTCATGGGGCATTCTAATTTTTTTGGTAGGGGTCACAGTTTAACATATTACTTTGAAAATGTTAGATCTTATTTTAATGATCTAGTGTTTGGAAAAAAATGTGTTTTCTATATAATGGTTATGTGTTTTATGATGTGAATGATGGAAAAGGTTGAAAACAAAATTTGAAAAATCCTATAAAAAACCCAATATATAGTTTATGTTGAGATTATTAGAATTGGGATCCTCTATTAAGTTCATAGAGTTTGGACCATAGGGTGAGAACTCAATATAAATAATCTGGATTCCTAATAATCTTGATGTGAATAAGGACCAAGGAAACCCGCATGCCACATATTATTTCTTGAAGTGGCTCCCACATATATTAGAGTTGTGATGCTTGAACATGGATCCTGGTTTATGATCATAGAGTTTGGACCATGGGGTGAGAAATCCATATGCATAATGTGGAAGTATAACAATATATATTTGAATGATAACCAATGATTCCCACACAATACATATGTATCCTTGAAGATGATTTCATATAGTTTAGAGTCATGATGGTTTAACTATAGCTAAGACCATGAGGCTGATGGTTTATACAATTTGGAGATGTAATAATATCTGAAATGATTGGGTGTGACTCTATATCCTATAAGGATGAGAAGGAAGAAACACATAGTTCTTTTACAAGATTCTATTTGCATAGTTATAACTCATAGATAGATATGGAGAATTATTTTAGGAGTGGTTTGAAGATGATGTATATTCCTAGAATCACTAAATATCCTGTGGGGGATAGGGATCAAGTAGTATGTATTTCATAATTTTTTTGGTAGATGACCTATGTAGGGGAGTATTTTCTATTTGGTGATTACATTAGGGTTTTCTTATATTTACCATCATGTATTCAGTATAAATGAGGAATATTGTTATAAAATGGTCATTCATGATGATTAGGACTAATAACCCACATCTCACCATACACTCCCTACTTAATCATGCACACAATTTAAATTCATGATTTTGGGACTTCAAATTTTTTAGTTTTATTCAACATCAACCATAGGATGACTATTAGTCTATGGTCATAAATATTAGAAAAAATTTCTAGTTTAAATTAATATTATTGAGATGCTCACAATATGCAGTTTAATATTTTAAACTCTAACTATAATGTCACATTTTAACATCACGTTGTAGGGATGAGGGAAGGCTCTGTATGCGTTGTACTTCTTCAGAATCTTGGAATTTTTTAGAAGAGAGATATTCTATTTTTATATGGTGATCAAATAGTATTTTACACTATGATATACCTTATGGATGATATAAGGCTCTTCCCACTTGGGAACCAACATTATAAGATTTTTTATGTGTATCACCGGTGTTCTAGGAGACAATGTTCTATCACCCTATAAGGTATAAAAGAGGCAAAAATTATTGATGGACAGTCATTCTATCTTGTTATGGTGTCTATATTGATAGTGTGATTTACTAGTCTCTTCAAGGTCCTCGACCTCAAAAGAACATAATTCTTCCATTCTATCTAGTATATTCTGATGGAAAAAATATATTAAGAGTATTTGTATCTGAATCAAAATGGGAAAGAAAAACTATTTTTTGTACACCATTGAATCTGGAGTCACCTATGTGGAATTTCGGGTCACCATATAATAATACTATAGATAGTTTTTGAGAATGACTTCCAATCTCTTATTTCTTTGGATCACCGTCTTCCTGGGATGATTAGAGACTGTTTTATTGAATGTAGTATAATGTTAATTTTCATGCATGTGATAGCGAGAAGTATGGATTGACCTAGATCCATGATTATAAATAAAAAACTTCATATTGGAAAACTGGTATTGTTATAATTATTAATTATAATATAATGGGGGACTCTTAATTCATGCATGATATTAGAACTCATGAATTCAACTATCGAACACCAGTCGACATCCTGAATGGGAATCACTTCTTCGAACATGGAAGAGAAAAGTGTCACTATCAGAATAATTATAAATAGGATATATTTAATTGGTGGATAGTTTCCTATGACATCGAGTCCCTGTAATTAAAAGGACTAATAGAAAATCATAATTTAGAGGGGCTTAGGTGGTAGAGGCACAAAATTATGATGAATCTGACATGTGTGGAACATCAATGAAAACAAGATATAGTTATAGAACATTGTAGGCTAGATGTTTCCAAAAATATTAATATAGGTAGAGATATTCAACCCTACCTGATGAGAATCACATGAACCTCAATGAACATCTTACATAAACTGAGGACTCTCAACTCCTTGTATTAAATATAAGAGAATCCCATCTAACCAACATTTAAAGAGTGTCTAATCCTAGTCGGGACCACACTGATATATGAAATATGCTATATTCCCAAGTATTCAGTCATGTTTAGACCATTCTGTGGGGATAAAATTGTTTTGGAGGGACTTAACCAAATGAATTGTCCAATAAGAGGATTAATTATTATAATTTTATTTGAGTTCATGCTATGAAAGCATAGGTGGGAAGGTGGTTTTCTAGTTTACTATCATCATCATCTTCTAGAATGATGAGGGAAATGAATCTATAATGATCCACGTGAAGTAATAGTTCATCTAGGACATGCTCTTCAAGAAATGCACCAAAGTTGGATGTGGCACCAATTCAACCATTCTGTGATAGGGGGACATGGGTCACCCCTATTAGAGAAGGTAACTTGGACATCATCAGGTTAGTTCACTCTTGTAGAGGCATGAGTTCTGGATTTATGATGATATAACCATGATTTATATTCATTATGAATAACTCAATGTACCCCTTCACGTGGAATTGGGAACCAATTATCTCAAGGGATATATCAAGACTAGTACTGAGATGTTGATACTCTTCCTCATTTTGGTGTAGGTTTTTAATATTAAGAATGAGTAGGGAATAATAACATGTACATGCGTGATGAAGATGATTCCAAGGACTACATTGTTGATCATGGGATTTTTGAGACCAGTACTAATTGTGATTTGGGAGGCACCATAGAAATTTATTTTTCCACATCAAATAGATCGGTCCATGAAAAGGATGACATCATCTGGGAAATAAATATCTAGAGGTTTCTATATAAGATCGTAATGTGAAGTAAGACATTTTTCTATTACATGACCCTAAAAAATTTTCTATGGTGCAATGTTGAGGTCGAACAGTTAAAGGGTCACTACATAGAAATTCTTCCATACTTTAATGAATTGGAGATTTAAAATATAATTTAGTATATACACATGGGACACTATATATAAATCATGATACGGTAGATAATTACCCTACATATATATTATTAGAATGAGAGTGAAGAATATCTTCATGATAAGAGATTATCTTGACTCCATGTTTAAGAGCAAGTGACTAAGAAATTATAAAATTTTCTCATTACCATTTTTTTTATTTTTAGCGATAATGGAATGATGGGATCATTCAATGTTGGTATCATAGAGGACCTAAGGCTTCCATGAGATTGGTCACATCAGAACCTAGGGTTATATAAGTTATTTCTTGATTTAAAAAAATGTGGTCTTTTCCACATCATCCAACTAGTAGAAGGTAACACTATTTATGATCCTGGAAATGGGATAACACATTCTGAACATATTCATACCGAATCAATGTATATTGGATAATTTTCATTGGATACCAAATTGATCATACAGGTCTCTTGGAGGATGCATGTTACTGATGGCCTTATCTTTCTTTGGGTAGATCTTGATGCCTCAATATCATATGAAAAATCATAGAAAAATCCTAGGGAAATCAATGAAGTCATACATCAATGGCTTCATATTCAGATGCTGGGAGTGGAGGAATCTGAGCAATTTTTCAAGATCTTTAAGATGGTGTTCAAACTTGTGGGATTTGACCACAAAATTATCAGTGCATGAATAAAGTAACATGTTGTGGATGAGTTTGAAGATGTGGTGCATGTCTGACTAATAAGTGGATCTTACATTATTTAGACCAAAATATATTTCATGATAGTAGATTGTTCCTCTAGATACTACATATGAATTTAACTCTTCATATTTTGGGTCCATCTAGATCTTATTTCCTCTAGAGTTCACATCCATGATGGGGAGACCCTATAAATCAGTTTTTACATCGATTAAAAACCCTATCACATGAAATTGAGATTAGCCTTTGGGAAATCTCTATTTGGGTCCTATAAATGAAAATAGACTATGATATACCAATTTTATTACCAAACATGGATAATTTTGGCTAGCCCCTTGGGGTACCAGACAACCTTGAAGATGTTGGATTTTTAACTTATTAACCTCAGACTCAACCAAGAATTAATTAGGAGGGTTCTGTTCCCTGTTAGGCAGCATGAACCTAGGATGAATTACTGGGAGACCTATATGGTGGAATAATACATGTTGTTCATGTCCTATAATCTATTTATATCTCTTTGAAAAAACATCATTATGTTGATATAGTAAATCCACATTCAAATTTAGTTCTTATGGAGGGCTGGATGAACTGAACATCATTTTACTTTGGTCAACCATGTAACAAGTTTCACCTAAACTAGCTCACCAATGGTGGTAGAGATAGATAATTGAAATTATGGGGAATATTCTTTTAAATACAAATCATCTTATGAGGATGTAGAATTAGAGGTATGATACCGTTTATTTGGAGAAATTGACTTCGGGGGATCATGAGGGTCCTCTTGGGAGGATGCGTACCATTTATGTAGAAACCCCATTTATACTGAGACCATAATAACAAAATATTTCGAACTGATTCCATCATGACATTGACTAAAAGGTCTTTGATTGATGTTAAAGCAATGATGGTTGGATGGATTCTTTCTATTCATCCCATCTTGGTTGAATAAGTTAGTATGACTTATATTCTGAATAAATGGGTGAACATCATAGTATCTCAAAGGGAGCACAACTTCTTGTATCTCTTAGTCCAGAATTGTGTTGGAATACAATGTAACATTCCATCATTCCAAGAATTTAGGGACATGATTCCCCTTCCACCTGGAAATGAAAATGGAATTTTAAAATCATATTCTCGTGGTATTTAATTATTGAATCAAGAAGATAAAATCATTGTCCATGTTTTACAAAGTTATCACTACAGTAGTGGTGTTCTAAACAAATGTTATATAAATTTTCTTTTCTGAAATATTGTACTTGTTGGAATCTAGACAGAGGGATTATAAAGCTACAAATGGGTATGATTCACATTGGATCATGATTACTCAACCATTAAAGGATTATTTGATGTAATAGTGATATGATTATGGTACTTATACATGAAGATGGAGCCAGGGCCTTCAAATCAACATGTTTTATTATTTATTCTTTGAGATAACCATAAAATCATTATTTACAACAATGAAACCAAACTGGAACATAAAATAGATCCTACCACATGGTAACTACTTAGTCCAGTCATAACCCTATATTTTTTGGTCATAGGGTCTTTGATCTATTTCATTCAGGCGTATCTTGTGGAGTATCTAATTTAGGAAGAGATTAATTAAAGAGACTATGTTCACCAGAAAATTATAGACTTATATTACATTAAAATTTAATTTTATATATAGTGGGAAAAGATTACCATACTGGAGGGAGCGATAATATTATCCAAAAAATGAGATGATGTCTTGGAATTCTCCTTTCTCAACGTCCTTGGACTAGAAGTTCTATGTAGCTTATTAATCAATTTCAATCTTTTTGGGGATCTCCACATAATCCATGAGGGCCGCATACATTAATTTTTGTAGACATAGGACCTATATGTATAATAGTTTTATAGGAATGCTGCTAAGGTACTTCAACACAATATAGTTCTAGGTCAAATGTACATTTATCCCAAAAAAATGATTCCCTTTTGCGGGAGGCATGACATGAACTACTGGATAAACCACTGGATTCTCGATGGTGATGGAAATGTCTTACTACTCACAGGAAAAATCACCTAGAACAACCATTGGAAGATAACCTGCTGGTTAATCCCTTTCATAAAATGGATCCAACTAATCATGATGGTGTTGTGGTTGTTCTTCTTGGTCAAATAGAACCGTATTCTATGATGCAATTTCTGATAGTTCAAGGTATATGGATTTTTTCTACTGATCTATGTCTATTTTTTATCCAAGTTTCTATGCATCGATGGCATGCCTTGAATCAATGGCCTATGAATTTCAGTAGTTTTTATTTCCTCAATTCATCCAAGGATAGTGTCATACAAATGAATTTGGAGAACTATCCTAAATTTCTTCTTCATTGGGGACCACGTAGTATTATAATATTTCTATTAAGATATTTACTGTAGTAGTTATTAATGAAATCATATTTTGTCTAAAAATTATTCATCGTAGAATGTAGTTATATATTTCATGTAAGATATATATCAAAGTGAATGTCAGAAAATAATATATTCTAATATTTAACAATGTCTAACACTATTAGTAAACACATAAATCATGTAATAAAATTGTATTCCTTTTGAAAAAATGTATTTAGGGTCTATTATAAACAATGGAATACTACTCTGAAATTTTAACAGTAACAAATAGTTTTAAAATTTTAGATAAAATAATAACCTATTAGAGATATTAATTACAAATATAAACACCAATGTCTAGGTAAATATATCAATATAAATGAATGTCTACATTGAATAATAGAGATATATGATTACTCATAATAACTTATTTGAAACCCGACATTACATCCTTTTAACGATTCTTTCCAAAACATCCTAGTACATCTTAAAAAAATATATGGTAGGTATTATGTCATGTAGAGTGAAAACCATAGAATATATCAAACAACCAAATGTTGATTAAAAAGATATTTTTCTCAAATATCTATGTTCATATTCTGAATTCAGTTTATTTTTCCATCGATAATATATTGTATCTCACAGGATGAATAGATTCCATATTTTCTTTCAGGATGTTATATTTTCTCAAAATATTATCATCATAGGATATTTGTGATATTATCAAGATTCCCATGACCTGATTTCATATGGTCATCATTCCAATAATCATTTGTGGCTAAAAATATCTATAATTAAAAAAATTCTAATGATTTCCACTTCCTCATCAATCATTTAATAATTCATCCCTATAATGATAATATAATCCACATATAATATCTGTATGATATATAAATTATGAAATCCTATGATATAATAACAAACACATTTCATATCACCTATAAAATAATTTTAAATGAGTTAATAAAATTATAGTTTATTCTTCCTCGGTTCCCATCTCAACACATATTGATTCATATTATTTTTATATACAAGATACACATTCTATAAATCAATGAAAATTTATATTTCCACTCTATAAAAATCTATATTAAAATATCCATGAATAATAGTTTTAATCATATCTATCAATTTAAAATGTGATTTCTATATATCTAGATTTTGTTAAAGAGCATGGATGTTTGTTATCTTGAATGTAGAGAAAAAAACTAATGATATCTCCAACATATTTATTTTGAATTACCCAAACACATTGCATTTGTTTAGACAATATGTTTTCATCATTCTCATTATTGGATTGGTATAACCATCTCTAATTTTATAAATTCATTCAATAATAAAATGTAATATGTCTCTGCGTTTTACTAGAATTAATTAAATATAGAACAATAAACATTGAGTAAAAAAATTCCCAAATAATCAATTATATTTTCTTATAAACACAACATCAAACATGAATATTTATTTTATTATTTCCTTAAGATAGAATATTTCAGAATAAAAATTTATATATTTTAAGGTAACTAAATGAAATATTAATATAAAAAATTAAAAAAGAATAGATTAAATATGAAATACAAATATAATAATATTTAAATATCTATCATAATTATCATACTTTGGTATTATGACACAAATACTTATTGTTCAAAAATAAAATATATTAGAATGATGGTATGATTTTTTTAATAAAAATTAGAGAATTGGATGACATTTTCTTCTTAATACATGCAATGGCATATACAAGATGAAAACGTGAATGTTATATATATAATTTTTCTCTTTATATATTCATTTAGATTACATAACAATTGGGAATATGGGGTTGTTGAGATTATATGGTAATTTGCATCATTGTTAGAAATAAGATTATTTAATGAGATATATTTTTTTATTGGAGGAATAAATATAATGGGGGTGTTATGAAATATCAATATTATTTGTGGGTATAAATAGGTTTAATCACCATATGAAATATATATAAATATATATAACGATGATGAATTAGAATTAATTACTAAATGTCATTGTAACGCCCCAAACCCAGAAGCCTAGCATCGGTGCATTATTACTTATTATTAGCATGATCATAAAAGATAATGTCTCAAAAGACCGATTAGATTAGTATCCTCCAAATTACTAGATACATTCATAATGTTTACATTACATCATAAAATGGAAAACTACAACAACATTGTTTCTGGAGAAAACACTGAGAACTCATAGACTATCCCTGCAAGTCAGTCATAATATACTTCTTCGCATCCTAGGAAAAATAAAACATAGAAAGGGGTGAGTTCAAATGCTCAGTAACTGTAAGAAATACAACAGAATATAACATAAATATTAATCATGGTGAATAATTGAAACCACATACCATTACCAATAATAAACATGAATACTCTTATGGCAGGATTATGAGCTAAGTAAATAATGCCACACTAAAACATAATAATGGGTATTATACTAGTCGAATGACCACGTGATCCATCAATATTATTATCATAATGAGGGAATGTACAATTTCGGGCATTTTGAAACATTTTGGCAAGGCCTCGGGTAATAAGTCAGATAATGATTAAGGCCTCGGTCAAAACAATATATCAAATTGAGAAAGGCCTCGGCCAATTCCACGTCTAGTTATCTCATGAGACCTACCGATGCATCAAGGAGCTATAGCGGGCTCCACAATCACTTACTAAGTCCAATACATTCCTCCTATGAAAAGGTTGAAATATAACACAATCATTCATATTAAAACTAGCATACGAAATCTCAATACATTATCCATAAACCATGAATGGTATAAAAATTACACAACCATAGTCAAACATATCGCAAGACCATAAATACAATATGTATGATTAATATCATAACGAATTGAAATCAAATAAGTATAAAATCCATCATATGATATTGACAAAGATGAAATGATTTGTAAAAATATTTGAGAAAAATATCATATTTTCATGAAAATATTTAAAATTCACACAATTTAGAAAGGAAGACACTTAAAGAAATTTTTCAATCAAAGTGTCTCATACCACTTTGAAAAATTTGAATGTAATTAAAATTTTTAAAGAATTCATGTCTGTATTAATAAATCTGTAAAAGACATTTTGAAAACATGAACATTAATGAGAATGATTTAGAAGAACAAATATTTAAAACATTTAAAATGATGTTTTTGTAAAAAATTATCTTAATGGAATCCAGTTGAAAACCCTTTCATGAAACATGGACATGGATAATAAATATTCCCCAGTAGATACTTACATAAATACAAACTCGGATAATAAAGAGATTGTGAAATTAATCCTTACAAATTTGGTAACTTGTGAAACATACACCCCATGAAAGACGTATCATACAATAAATATGTAAATACACATAAATTAATGTGGATTACAAAAATAATACAATTATGGGCAGTCCATACACCACACAAAAGGTAATAGTGGAAATATAGCATGAATCTCATGGGAATAAGGAGTGAGATGGAAACCCCTTACCTTCCACATTCCTTGGTCGAGGGTATGTTCAAAATCTTGTATAATGACCATTTTTTGTTATTAGATTATACCATAATAATATTCATATTTATTATATCATTAAGGATTCATTTATTAATTTATACTATCCATTGAATAATTATTTTCATATTAAATTAACATTTCTGTTAATAATCACTTTCATTATCGTACGTATGTTAACATTTTATTCTTGACCATATAATTTATATCATCGTTTAAATACTTATAGAATAAAAACCAGGATTAATATATCATATATATTTAGAATATAAATACTTATAATAGATAGATATATGAAATGGAAAACACTATTTATGGAGATGGTAGGTTGTACGTACGCATAACACTACTGTAAAATGGGTATATACCCACGGTTTTGCAAAAAGCCTTTTGTATATCGATGATATAAAGGGCCTATACCCACAGTAATAAAAAACTGTGGGTATAGGCCCTATATACCCATGGTGGTGCCAAAAATCATGGGTGTAGTTTTCTTTTATGACCTATACCCATAGTTTTGTTGAAAATAGTGGGTATAGGGTATTTTCCGAACACATATACCGACGGTTCATCAAAACCGTATGTATTGGGATTTTTTGTTGAAGACCTATACCCACGGTTCTCCAGAACCATGGGTATAGCTTTCCCGTGTTATAGAGGGGAAATAATTTAGGTGGGATAGGGGAAAAAGTTGGTGGGAAGACATTTTTTTGCTGTCTAGATTAATATATTTACGAAAATATAAATATATATCATCAGAAATTCTCATAGCCTGGTTGGTCCCTTAGTGAGGCGTGGCCTTGTGGTGCTTGGTGAGGTTTAGGTTTGAATCCTTTGGTCATCCAAATTGTGTAATACATGGTTTATATTAATATATATACACAAATTTATCTATATATAACAAATAAAATTGATAGCTCAGTTGGTCTGTCTGTGAAGCGCACGTTGAGACACGGGGTCGAAACCTGTGGGTTTCTTTTTCTTTTAATACGTGCATGCAATATTTTTTTAAAAGAAATATAGAGACATATAAACAAAAATGGCGCAGCGTGAGTGGTTGGGTGAAATAAATCAGAGAGAAATTCTCAAGTTATATTCATGGCACAACAGTTTTTGTAAAATTTATACCCACGGTTTGCAAACTGTGGAAATAGGTCTTTGATAGCATGGAATCAAAAAATATGGCGTCGACATCATGGAAATAAAAATTTACCCACAGTTCTTACAAACCATGGGGATAGGATTTAGACCTATACTGATTCCACTTAGCCCCACGGTTCCCAAAACCGAGGGTATAGCCTATACCCATAGTTTTGGGGGCTATACCCATGGTTTTGAACTGTATGTATAGGTCATTTTTTCAGTAGTGTAAACACTGTTTCTGTTATCATATCATATTGAATGGTAGTAAATAAATAATAAATATGTAAGTAAATAAATACACATATATGTATATATATTCCTCCAGTATAATTATTATTTCATATATTAAAAAATTATTAGTAAAATATATTTCTGTAATCGTCGATGAATGGTGAATGTGGAAATTAATCTCATCACGTCGTGGAGATGGAAATTTGTATGTATGCACGAGCTAAAATATCATATCCTTAATGGTGATGAATTGGATGGTATATTAATTGTAAAAATAAATTAGTAAGTTATATTCATTATTTATATACATATTACTCATCATTATATCCATATATATAACATAGTGTTGAATATCAAATTACACCATGGCGTGGAGACGGTAAGTTGTACGTACGCACGCATGGTGACATTATCATTCATAGGAGGGTAATAATAATTAATATAGTAGTTCCATATTTATAATAACATCATAGTATATATAAGGTGCTGGTGATATTATTTTGGTATGGTAATAACAAGAAAAGAGTAAGTGGAAAAATAAAAGAACATGAAAGATGGTAATGAAATCATTACCTCTTCTTCATGTTCTTCCTTTGGATTTGATCAAAAGGGATCCTTACGTTGGATTTTAGAAAAAATAAAGGCCAATATGATTATGGATTGATATCTAGGAGGATATTTGTGTAGGTTTTGGTTGAGCCAAATGGCATCGATGGTCTGAATAAGGGATAAGTAGGAGTGCCTTTTAATAAGAGGGGTGAGGTGAACATTAGGAAAGGCTAGACATATTATCTTATAATAAATCATTTTCGGTTTATAATGGCTTCAAAATTAATTATTTAAAGACTAAGGTATAGATGGGTCGACAAAAACTCAACCAATATGTTTTAGATATTTTTGGGTCACTATATTATATTTATATTTTAGATTTAACTCTTACTTAAATAGTTTGTCATTTACAATGTCTCTTTGTATTTTAATATTATATATTTAAAAACATACTATACACTTCCAAGATAGCCCGACGTGGATAATTAATGATACAAATATCATTATATAAGTCTTTTGGAATAGCCATAGATTTTTATTAATACTATATCATTTAATAATATAATATTTATTTTAAAAACACTTTTATGACAATTTTGACATTATTTGTTATTATGCTTTATCTAAATTCATAAAAGTCGTATTAAACTGAAAAAACATCATCTAACCAACTATAACATGTCATATTAACCTATAAATTTAGTGCAATTCATAAAAAGTCTCATATTACAATTATTTGGATATTTATAATATCAATTATTTTAATATTTCATTAATTAGGTAATTATTTCATAATCATTATGTCATAAATTAAATTCAGTATTTAATGTCTAGAAATTATAAATAAAATACCATTAGGTATTGAATATTATAATATTTATATCAAATATTTATTGTCGAATTTATCATATTAATAACCCAATATTAAAATAGTTTAGTTATTAAACATTGAAATTAACAATTTTAACTTTTCATTGGATTAAATAATAATAAATGTCCTAATCAAATCCAAGTAGACCTCAACGATCATATTTTTTTTCTAAGGTTGTTTTTGTTCGAATTAATCTTATACAAAAGAATTAGGACTTGTGTTAGGGTAATAATAATATAATTTTTACCTTTAATTACCCAATTTACTTTTAGTCGTGGTAAATAAAAGTCAAAAGTTATTATTGACCTAAAATTATTTTTATCTCATTGAACCACATTTTACATACTAGTATCAACTGTGTTTCTCAGATATTTTAAAATCATTTCACAAATGCGGTAAGATTATATTTTATGCAAATCTACAAATGCTCATAGGAAATGGGTAAAATACTGTAAAATTTCAATAAACTTTTTATATATCTAAACATATAAAATGACTCCAAATAATTAATTGAACTAATATAAGTATTGTGTATCTAATTTAACCTAATATAAATTCTTATGAAATAAATAATTAAATAAATGAAAAGTCAGTTTTAACCAACAACGTAGTGTTTTCACTATTCATTAAAAAGTGAAAGTTTTTAGAAACATACCAAAAATTCACCCTAAGAGAATTTTGATATTCCAAACTCAAGAATAAAGTCTATTTTACCATTTTTAAAACATGGAAAATGCATTTATTAATTTAAAATTAATTCCCTCTGTCAAAACCAAAAAATGTATTTTTATGAAATAATAACTATCAAAATATTAACGCTAGTTTATGTTAAATTACAATGTGAAATTACCTAAAATGACCAGAATTAGATTAAATAGTAAAAATACAATATATTTATACATCCAAACTATTAAAATTTATAACTTAACAATATAAATTATTTTGATTAAAAAAGTTGTTTTCAGTTAAAATATTGTATTTTTAACTATTCACCCAAACATGAATGTTATCAAAAAACACAAAAAATTTATTAAAACTAAATTCTTATGTCCTGATTCTCATTAATAAGTTTATTTTTGTCAAATATAATATATGAATGCTTAAAATATTGGAATTAAAAAAGGTTCTCCATTAAAAGGAAGTAAAATTTCATTTTTTAAAAAAATTCTTCTTTTTCCTAAATAAATGAATTTATTCATTCATTATGTCTAAAACTCATAATATGATTCTAAAATAATAAGGATTGAATATAGTTAAAAATTCAGTTAATACTATTCATAACCGCTTTTGAACGGCTTGTTTGGTAAGTCATGGAGAGCTAGAACTCGGTGTTATGTGTAGTTACAGTTAATGAATTACATTGAATAAATAACGTACTATGAATTAATGGGGTGTTACATTCTTACCTCCTTCAATAAATTTCATCCTTGATATATGATTTGTTTTTTGAAAATAAAAGGTTGAAAATAGAAAATACCTTTGTAGGAAAACTCACATAAAAAATTTTGTTAATATAATTTAGTCTTAATAAGGGGAAAAAGGAAAATGAAATGGTCACCACCAAATTATGATCTCGATTAAGAGAACATTGGTGGAAATTAGAGACACATAATTGGAGGAAAAACGTAAATATTTATAGGGAGTTATTGAGGTCATCAATCACAAAAAACTGTAAAATTGAGGGCCTCAAATCCATCAATCTATGATGATTTAAAATACCATCGGTTCAACGAAACATAATATATTATGATAACACATTTTTGGTTTTAATATCCATTATATAATATTCAAGAATTAATTTACCTATATAATAAGAGATAAATATATATATATATATTTATATTTATACATGAAAAGTAGAGTTACATATATCTACTAATTCCCTCCACAAACTCATCTTTCACTCCAAAAGATTTCAAAAAATATTCTATTTATACTAATCATATAGTGTTACAAAAATAATGAATTTATAATTCACCCATCATATACTATAAAAATCTATATTATACAATCCTTGAACTTTTTTTAGTCCAGTGGTTGGCGATATATCCCAATCACACTATGGTTGTGGGTTCGATTCATGTACCTTTTTCTTACGCGATGGATTGTCACATGGTCTACATGTTGTCCTTTTAATAATAATAAAAAAATATCCTTAATAATAATATTCAATTTCAAACATAATATATTACAATGATTAGACTAATCCAAAATACGTCTATCTAAACTCACAGTCCAAAATTTATAAGGTAGTTAAAAACAATGAAGATCCTTTTTTCCATTTAATAACATGTGAACCCCTTTATCAAGTAATATTTTAAAACATGGTGACACCCTAAAATACCATAAAACCTTATTGATTAAATTCATGATCCCTTATCCTTTATATAGTACTGGATATATTCCTTAAAAAAATTAATTTTTAATATTCCAACAATGATGAAATAAACAAAGCATTAATCAGTTTAAAGATAGTCAAGAATATCAAATATAATTTATCCAAATCAACCATCTCTTATTACGAAATTACTACCTTAGTATTAGAACAATATAAAGGTTTATCTTTCATCCAAATGGGTATTTTCCAAAAATATTATCTTTTTGTTGTGTTACTTTTCATAAAACCATATAATCTTAAATCCTCAATGAAATAGTACTATAGTACAATCCTTATTTATCTCTATTATTCATATAACCATTATAATTTTGATACAAAACTCAAATTAAATAATTATATAATAACAACATACGAACACTAGTCATTCATATTCATCTGATGTAGTATCATAACTTGATTATTATCCAATAGAATCATTTGTTGTATACTCTGATGATTCAGACATTGATTCACATAATTACTAAACTCCTTGCAGATGAATAATTGTACACATGAAACTATTTTCATATCCTTGTAATCCTGTACATGGTGTCCTTTTTCAACACACTTATATCAAACTCTCATTCCCTTCAAGAATTTACCAAGGATATTCTTTCCACAATTATCACATATGGTAAAATCCTTCTTTCCCTTCATCCTTTTATCCATATTTCTCTCTACCATCCTTTTCTTCTCTGGCTTCCCTTCAAATCCGTAGGACTCAGTGAAAACATATCTTATCTTATTAACACATGATACTATATATTCATATGTTGATAATACATGGGATAATTACCTTATAAATGTTGGATTAATACTATGAAAGATATGATCCTTCTAACTCTTTGGATCATAGGTATTGTTGGAGTTCACATTCCTTATACCGGACATCATTTCTAAACAATGGCATACACTAGGTTAGTTGATGAATCGAAATTCATAATTCCAAACATGTAAAATAATTATCATAAATAGAACATTATATGGATATAATCTATTATCATAAAAATGTTTCCATTGAGTAATTATATAATCATAAACCTTTTCTAATGGGTTTTAATGAAAATTATAATTTTCATAAGCATATCCCCCTCGACTTTTGCAACCAACAGGGATACAAGGCCCGTTGTCGTGCACCAGTTCCTATTTGAGACTAGCTCAAAGTGATCTTTTTAGGGTTTATGGCTAGGTACATTTGTGCCAGATCCACCTCTACCTGCTCCTATCCATACATGGATGTATTTCTTGGAAAATTCACAAAATATCAACAATACCAAAATTCTTGGATGTTATTCTATAATAATCCTCAAATTCTATCTTAGGGATATTTTCTCTAGTAAGAGTTTAACTAAATCTAGTTTCAAAGGAATGTACTAAACTTCCTCTGATACCAACTGTAACGCCCTGACCCTAGAATCCTAGAGTTGGATCATTATTATGTATCATTGGCATGATCACAAATTATCAAGTCTCAAAATTCTGATTTGTTTAGTATCCTTGTAGGTACTATATACATTCATAAGGTTTATATTACATTATAAAATGGAAAACTACAACAACATTGTTTCTATAGACAACATTGAGATCCCATAGACTATCCCTGCAGGTCGGTCATAATATACTTTTCCATTTCGGGGAAAAATAAAACATAGAAATGGGTGAGCACAAACGCTCAATAAGGGTAAGGAATACAAAAGAAGATAACATAAAAAATAATCATGGTGAATACTTCAAACCTCATATATTTACCAATAATAAACATGAATACTTTTACGACAAGAATATGAGCTGAGTAAATAATGCCATACTAAAATGTAATCATGGTTATTCTACTAGTCAAATGAAAACACAATTCATCAATACTATTTTCATAATGAGATATGTATAATGCCAGACATTCGGAAACATTTTTTCAAGGCATCGGCCAAGATGTTTAAAAATGATTAAGGCCTCCTCCAAAACCATATATCAAATTGGGAAATTCCTCATCCATTTTCACGTCTAGTGGTCTCATGAGACCTACAGATACATCGAGGAGATATAGAGGGTTCCACCCGTCACTTACTAAGTCCAATACATTCCTCATATGAAAAGGTTGAAATATAAAATAAACATTGGTATGAAAACTATCATACGAAATGACACTACTTTTACCATAAACCATGAATGGATAAAAATAATACATCCACAGTCAAACATATCTCAATACCTTCAATACAATATTGAATATTTTTATCATAATGAATCGACTTCAAAAAATTATAGAATCCATCAAAATATGTTGACATAGATGAAATTATTTGTAAAACACTAAGAAAAATATCCAATTTTCATGAAAACATTTAAACGTCACACAATTCAAAAAGGGAGACATTTAAAGACAATTTGGAATCAAAGTGTCCTATACTACTTTGAAACTTTTGAAAGTAATTAACATTTTTAAAACCTTCATGTCAGTATAAATAAATCCTTAAAACCCATTTTGAAAAATGGACATTAATGAGTATGATTTAGAAGATTAAATATTTAAAAAAATTAAAATGATATTTAGTAAAAAAGTCCCTTAATGTAATCCATTTGAAAACTCTTTCATGAAACATGGACATTGATATTAAATATGTCCCAATAGATATTTATGTAAAAACAACCTCGAATAATAAAGCGATTGTGAAATTATCCCACACCAATTTGGTATCATGAAAAACATACACCCCATGAAAAAATTATCATACAATGAATATGTAACTACACATAAATTAAATTTTATTACTCAAAGAATACAATTATGGGCATTACATACACCACACAAAGGGTAATACTGGGAATATTGCCTGAATTTCATGGGAATAAGGAGTGAGATGAAAACCCCTTACCTTGCATATTCCATTGGTCGAGGGTACGTTTAACATCCTATATAATGACCATTGTATGTTATTAGATTATACCAGAACCATATTCATAATTATAATTTCATACATGACACATTTATGAATTTATACTACCCAATAAATAATAATTTTCATGTAAAAGTTTCATTATGGTTAATAATCGCTTTCATTATCGTACATACTTTTACTTTTTTTTCTTGACTATATAATATAGATCATTGTTTAAATAAATTCAGAATAAAATACTTTTTTAATATAACATATATATTTAGAAATTAAATATTTATAATAGATAGATATATGAAATGGAAAACACTGTTTATGGAGACAGTAGGTCGTTCATACGCATAAATGTTGTTTATGTTTTCATATAGCATTGAACGAAAGTAAGTGAATAAGATATATGTAAGTACATATATTCATATATATATATAAATATATATATCCGGAAGCATTATAATTTAATATATTACATACTTATTTGTAATATATATTTTTATAATCTTTAATGAATGGTGAACGTGGAAATGAATCTCATCGCGTCGTGGAGATATTAATCCATACGTACGCACGAGCGACAATATCATTTTCATAATGTTGTGGAATTGGATGGTATATTAAATTGAAAGAGACATTATCATGTTATTTTCATTATTTAAATATATATTAAAAATAATTATATCAATCCATATAACATAGTTTTGAATAAAAAATTACACCACAGCGTGGAGATGGTAAGCCGTACGTACACACGCATGGTGACATTATCATTCATAATATGGATAGAATAATTAATATGGCTGAGACATATTTATAATAACATGAAAATATATATATGGTCCTGGAGTTATTATTTTGTTATGGTAATAACAAAGAAAGAGTAAGTTTATGAATAAAATAACTTGAGTGAGGGTGGTGATATCATAATCTCTTCTTCAGGTTCTTCCTTTTTTATTTGATCAAAAAAGCTCCGTAGGTTGGCTTTCTGACCAAATGAATGCCTATAAGATGAATTTAGAATAGTTTTTAGGATATTTGGGCAATTATTGGCCGATCTAAATGGCTTCGAAAGTGTTAATTAGAGAGAAGTTGGAGTTCCCTTTTTGTAAGAGGGGTGAGGGGAACCTTAGGAAAAGCTAGGAATATTATTTTATAAAAAAATCATTTTCATTTTCTAATTGCTCCGAAATGAATTATATAAAATATAAGGTGGGTATGGGTCAAAAACCGCACTAAAAATAGGTTTTAGATAGCTTTGGGTCAGTATATTAACATTATCTTTTAGATTTAACTCTCAGTTAAGTAGTATGACATTTACCATGTCTCATTGTATTTTTCTATTATATGGTTAATAAACGTACTATATACATTCAAGAAAACCCCAATTAATTAATTAATGATACACCTATAATTATATAATTATTTTGGTCGAACCTTATATTTTAGAAACATAATATCAATTAATAATATAATATTTGTTTTAAAAACTCATTTATATCAATTCTGACACTATTTGGTATTTTGTTTTTGCTAAATTCATAAGAGCATTATAATATCGAAAAAAAAATTCATCTATCCATCCATAAAATGTCATATCAACCTAAAAAATTAATGTAATTCATAAAAAGACTCAAATTACATTTATTTGGATATTTATAATAACAATTATTTTATTATTTAATCAATTAGGTAATTACTACATCATCATTGTGTCATAAATAAATTTCATTATTTAATATCTAAAAATTATAAATAAAATACCATTATGTAGGGAATATCGTTATCATTCTAATAAAAATTTATAGTGGAATTTATCTTATTTATAACACCATATTAAAATGGTATAGTTATTAAACTATGAATTTAACACTTTTAACTCTTCTTTGAATTAAATAATAATTGTCCCAATATAATCCAAGTGGACATAAAGGATATTATTTTTTTCTAAGTTTTATTTGGTCTAATTAAATTTATCCAATAGAATTAGGACACGTGTTAGGGTAATAATAATATCAATTTCACCTTTAATTACCCTATTTACTTTTAACTGTGGTAAATAAAAGTCAAAAGTAACTATTCATAAAATATTATTTTTATCTAATTGAATGATATTTTACCTACTGATATCAATCATGTCTCTTGGATTTCAGGATTCAATTCACAGAAGCGGTAATATTATTTTTTATGCAAATTTGCTAATGCTCCTAGGAGGTGGGTAAAAGACGCTAAAATTTCAATAAAATTTTTATATATCCAAACATATTCTAAAATGATGCCAAAAATTACATTGAACATATATAGGTATTATGTAACTATTTTTACCTAAAATAAATTTAAATGAAATAAATAATTATATAAATGAAAAGTTGGTTTTAACCAACAGTGCAGGGTTTTTCACTATTCATTAAAAATCGAAAGTATTCATAAACATAACAAAAATTTACCCTAAGATAATTTTGATATTTTGAATTCATAAATAATTTATATTTTACCAAATTTAAAACATATAAGATGTATTTATTAATTTAAATTTAATTCCTGCTGTCAAAACCAAAAAACGTATTTTTATAAAATAATAACTATCGAAAGATTGACACTTGTTTATGTCCAATCTGAAAGTGAAATTACTTTATATTACCAGAATTTGATTAAATGGTGAAATTATAATATATTTATAATTCATAACCATTAAAATGTATAATTTAAAACTATAAATTATTTTTATTAAAAAAGTTGTTTTCAGTTATAATATAGTATTTTCACTATTCACAAAATATGAAAGTTATCAGAAACAAAGTAAAAATTTATTGAAAATAAATTCTTATGTCCTTATTCTATTAAAGATGTTTATTTTGTCAAATTGAATATATAAAAGGTTAAAATATTGGATTTAAAAATGGTTCTCCATTAAAAGGCATTAAAATTGTATTTTTTTAAAATGCTTATTTTATCTAAAAAATTGAATTTTTTATTACATTTTGTCTAAGAAACTCAAATTATGGATTCTAAAATTATAAGGATTATATAATGTTCAAAATTTAGTTTATACAATTCATAACCACTTTTGAACAGCTAGTTTGGTAAGTCATGATGCGCTAGAACTCAGTGTTGTGTGTAGTGAAAGTTGTTTAATTACTTTAAATAAATAATGTACTATGAAATAATGGGGTGCTAAAATAATTATTTTGATGAAAATATTAATGATTATGAAAATAAGTGAGAATCACAACAGTTTTCCCCATAAAAATGACATATGGGACATCAGAAAGTATTTCTTATGTGAAATAGTCTATATGAGAAGATAAAGAACATGTATATCACAATATATTGAATCTTTGTTGAGTCACTTCTGATTAATAAAAAATTAATATATTAACCATATTTGTCTAATTAATTTCATGAATGGATTCTAATATATATATGTTACTGTGATATAAACACATAATTATTAATGAAATAAATGTTTTATTAATATATTAAAAATAAATATAACGAAATTTATTTTTATATTTTTAATATTAATAAAATAAAAATTATTTATTAAATTTAATAAATTTAAAAAAATATTGATTTAATAAAAATAAATTAATGGTTTTTTGATAAATAAATAAAAATCAGTAAATTAGACATAAAATTATTCAAATAAAAATGGATATTTATTTTCAATGAAAAAGAATTATTATATAATGTATTATTTAACTTAATTAAAAAAACACAATTAAGTAATAATTTTAATGTAATGTATCTATTACACACACATATATATATTATTTATCGTAATGATCATTGGATGGAAAGTAATAAGAATAAAGTCACTTTCACTCTTAAAAATAAAATTTTCTAAACATTTGTATTTATGTGATATAGATTCTTATTTTTAAATTAATTTTTTGAAAATTTTAGAAATATATCATGGTATAATGCATTTCATATTTGAATTTATATTAATTAAATTTGTAAAAAAGTTAAATTTGTATTTTTGAGATAACTATTATATATAAAAAAAAATTATATTTTCATGCTAAAGGTCAAATGAGTTAAAAAGGTATAATTTTTTATAAAATTTTCCTAAAATATCAATAATATATCTCTAATTTATGAGGATTTAAATATTCTCAACATGTCATTCCTATTTTCTAACTTTCGATCATCATTCCATTCATAACTAATTTCTCATTACGATAAAAAAAGTTATTTACTGAAATGAAACAAAATGTCACGACTAATGGGATCAATACTAAATCCACTAAAAAAATTTCATGATGTATTATTTATTATAAAACCATATTAAATATCCAAAAATCTTATATTACATTTTATTATTTCTTGTCACATGTTGGATCCCAAAACACATCATTTAAAAGATCCCCCCAATGAGAAGATTCATGTTTTCAAATAAAGTTGTATTCTTGTCGCAAATATTTTCACATAGATTATTTATAAACCTACTATCCAATATAATTTATTACATTAATAACATTATTTGAATAACATTTGACCTTTTTAGCAGTTATATTTTATATTTTGAAATATATATTCATACTCAAAAAATCATTATAATGTGTTTTGTCATGTTTTGTTTCACCAACTACATTAACGATGATATATAAAGCTATAAATTAAGTGAATAATTTTTTAATAATTATGAAAACATGAATTAATAATTTTAAAATTTTAATATTTATATTAATATTTTAATTAATTATATTGATTATATTGTCTCAATTGGAATTCATCATGTATTTTTTTAATTTCATTTTAATAATCATTGATATATAAAAAATAAAATAAACATTTGTATTTAAAAATATATCATATCTAGACATGTAACATCCCAATCCATTATTAATGTGATGATATCATGTAAATAGAGGATGAATATGAACCTATATAACAATCTGTTGTATAAAAAGTAGGTAAATTAAAAGAAAATTTATAATTCTAATAAACAACTATTAATAAATTAGTGATATGTATTATTAAATAAATTTTATAAATAATTATTATAAAAATGTTCTTATATTTATGACTAAAAATATTATATTGATTATATATAATGTTACAATGTTTTTTTTAAAATGATGTAATCTGATGATATAATTTTTTTGACGATCTCTAATTTCATTGTTTCATTATTTGTTTTTTATAGGGAACATGGATCCTCTTGCATGGATATTACATATTTTATTACGATTATTAATTACATTATAAAAAAAACATGCATGAATACCATAATAGATTAGTTCCTTTGTAATCATGGATAATAATATTCTAATCTAGTTTAAATTATTAGACACCCCACCACAATTATTTTCTCACATAGTAATCCCTTGAGGAATACCCTAAATAATAAATTATTTATTATTTTGGATAAGAAAACACAAGAAAGGGTGAGATCAACTGCTC
This sequence comes from Viscum album, assembly GCA_963277665.1. Lineage (NCBI taxonomy): Eukaryota > Viridiplantae > Streptophyta > Magnoliopsida > Santalales > Viscaceae > Viscum > Viscum album. Next base: position 2,100,379,606 of record OY728128.1, on the reverse strand, counting down.
ATTTATGGATGAAATTATATATATCAATAAAATGTCATATAAAATCATTAGACATGCATAGTTGTATGTCATAATGAACAGAACAGACAATGTTCATACATAAAATACCATTGATCACAAAAAATTAATTGAATATAACATTATCATATAGATGAAATTGTCCATAATAGTGAGAAATCATCATTAATCTACCATGAACCATGATATTATGTCCTATTATTTTTTCACCATTATATATATAGAAAACCATTTCATATTTCATGGTAAACTACCAATACCATCTATATATTTTATTAAGTCTTATGAGATATGTCCTATTTTGGATCATGGAGCAACAGTTTTCTATTATGGATCTAAAAACATATGTTTCAAATAGTGTATTAGAACAAATCTATTTCCAATAGTAAATCATATAGATAAAAATGTTTCCCACCATTTTATCATTAGATATATTTATTTACCCAATACATTAATTGGAGATGTTGGTCTCACACATCTCATAATGAAAACCGTTCATATATGTGTCGATATGTCAGAAAGCATTCCACATATTAGCACATAATAACCCATGTAAGGATAACATGTTTCAAAACAATTTCATAAATCCATTAATGAATATCACATTAAAAATGGGTTACATAAACATTTCATCCATTTTATCACAAACCATCCTATGAAATAAAAAGGATAGTATCTTTAAATCGTAACCTAATTGATGATAAAATAACATCTTTGGATGTCATCTAATATGGATAATAATCATGAAAAGACACATGGATCATTTTAATCAATATATTACTAAAGTCATTACAAAAAAATCGATGTAAACAATAGATCCAGATCATATTGAAATTAATTTGTTACCCAATTACACCTTTAAAATTATTTATGAATATTATGGTATGTGGAACTAAATAAAAATCTTCTCTAATTGAAATATCGGCTTCCTACTTTATATGGTGATCCACTAAAACACATAGTTACCTCAAAATCAATGGTAAGAAAATCCATAATGTTTATAAGTTCCATTAATCATAAGGACATAAAGTTAAAATTAATTCATCCGAAAATCTCATAGTTACTAGTACATATACAAAACCAATGGGTTATATTTCCATAAATATATCTCTAACAATCTAAAATCATGACAAAATTCCATTATATAAAACATTAAAAGTGGTTTCAATTAATTTATAAAACGTTAAAACTTTAAATATTTATCTAATGATCGTATCCATAATAATTTATTTATTAATACATGGATATATATATAATTCAAAAATACAAATCATAATTTATTCCTTAAAAATAATATTATCTTAAAAAAACAATTTCATTTGATTCATGGAATATTACTTTTACTGAAAGAATATAAAATGTGGTTTAATTAACATATAATCCATATATAGATTAATAATAACATTAAATCCCACAAAAAGTTGAACAATGATAACTTCATTATCTCCAATCATAAAAAAATACTTAAAATTTCTAATTATATATGGGATGATATGTTTTTTAATTATCATGATTACTGTCATCTATTTCAATTGAAAACAATTTCCCTTTTCCACATTATTTAGAGGTTTATAAGATTATCATCTATATTATTTCTAGTATTGGAGCCCTAACATTTATAATTTTAAACCTCATTGCACATGAAACACTAGAGTGTTGGGGTGCATTTTTTGGAGTTCTCTTTCCCTCTATATACTTTATTGGCCAATCAATCTCATTTCTACACTATCAGTATTTATCAAAATACATTAAACATTTCATGCACCTATTATCTCTATTTAATAAATTTCATTGATTTATTTTTCCAACCGTTCTATCAGGAAAATGGCCGGATTATCACTTCATAATTTGAAATTCATATGGATCAATATTCCTTTTCTTATAAGGAACATAATAATATTTGGAATATAAAATATTCATTTCTACCATCTGTTCACATCAAACAACTTCTTCTTAGATACTAAAGTACATAATAGACAAGGACTTTTCATGAATTGTTTTTTTCTACCAAAGAATCAATCAATTTTTATTTAACGATTAATGATTAAACTAGCATCATTCCTTCATGGTCCTGTAAGAATATAAGCATATCTACCAATATATTATTCATCATTTTTATAATGTTTTGATAATTCATTCTCCATTTTTTGTACAAGATGTGGGCTGTACATACTAAGTAATAACCCATACAAATTTTCCCATTCCATAGATTCGATATTTTATCGATCCCTCATGTTCATAACAAGAGTCCACCACTAATATTCTTCTCATACAAAATGATAAAAAAAAATTACTTTTTCATGTTTTGAATATAAACTAAAAAATATCTTTTTAGTGGTACATAACCATTTATCAAGATATATTGTATCATTAAAACAACTAATTAATGTTTTATGTTTCCTCATTAATGATGTAATAGAATTTCTCTTTATATTTTCCTCGTATTTATATTCAATATGACTCATAGATTTAAAAATTTGTATGAGAATAGAAATAATGTTTACAATTCTTTCTCCTATAAAATTAATTTTTTTTGTGGAGATGTCATTTATTTATATATTTCATCCATCATTAACATGGTTCCTTTTTCTTCAATAAATTATATACATTGAATATGTTAAATTTTTAAATACTCAAATCATCATAGAAATATACATTATCATGAAAAAATAACATTTAAGATAACGATATCATGACACATTCTTTTCAATATATGACATCTTAGGCCTAATAAGGTCATTATTAGTTATATTCAATTTAAATTCTACATGAAATTTCATAATGAGTTTTTGAATATCCAAAGAATATCACCCAAGAGTGTCAAACTAGGAGTGCTTCGAGGCCTACTATTATACACACATTCACAATCATGTTAAGATCAATAGGTTGTTTTCATTATTCTCATCCCCTAGGTACATATGTTACATATTCATGTCTATATTCATTATCCATATAGAACTACAAAAAAAGACTTATACCAATAGAAATTAAATCATTGATAATATATATGTTGGTAAAAATCATCATTTACAACAGATATTATGTTTTGTTGATGTAAATTTAAGATATCGGCAACTGTTTTTACCAACAAATATATCTATTAATAAAAATTATTCATCACCAACAATTATTTTACTATCATTTAAATGTATTTGTTTATTATATCTATACCAAGATTTCTTATACCAATACATGAATATATTGTTAATAAATATTTTTTCCAATAGATATTTTAACATTTGAAAACTATTCTGCAGTAAACCATTGGATAAAAATATATTTCATTATTAATCAATTTAGAAAACATTTTTTTATTTTTTCATATTTAAACCATGCTCTGATATTTAGTTTTTCATTTTTAAATTTCATTCTAAAATATTCACCAATATAGATTAATTTATTATATTTCAATATAGTATATATATATAATTAATCAACATAAATCCAATAAATTTTTAAGATAACTTTAACAAAAATAAAATAATAAATAGTGATGTATTATTATTTTATTAATAACTACATTTACATTTAGAATTTTTTTCAAATTGAAAACAAAATCGAGGGTCCTTCCCTCTCCCCCAACATTGGAAATGTCTGGCCACCGCGTTTTCCCCCCAACATTGTTTTTTCGTGACGATGTCTCTAATCGGGCATCCTCACCTCTCCTACTATCGAAGACACTAGAGCTAAGCTTCACTTTTATCAATCCCACCACTTTCGTCATATTTTTTTTGCCAAACCAAATAATGATAATTCATTCTTCTCGATTCAATCAATTATTCTCAATTAAGTTTATATATTATCATTCAATTAGAATCACTAAGTTCACATGCCCTATCCAAACAATATATGACTCTCACTTTCCATCAATATCATTCAGAATGCACAGTGGTCATCACTTCATCTTGGATATTATTGATCCTCAATTTCAACCGGTCAGCATCTAGTATCTCTGATTTATAAAAATTTGGGAGACTCATATTTGTCATTATATTGAATTAACATAGTTGTTCTACTCAACCATTCAGCTCTTTTTTGACACAATTTCATACAACATTAAATGATTCACTTTGAAAATGTTCTTCCTGCTATGATGTAATTACTTTCAATTTATTTCCAGTAAAATTCAATCTATTTTTTGATTTCTAATCACATTTTTAAGAATGAATTTTATCAAATATATAGGAATAAACTCTATGTTAATGATATAAATTTCTATTATTATAATGTGAGGATTAATATATTAATATTACTAATTAAATTTCAATTTTTTAATTTCTAGTTTCTCGGGATTATTTAACCCTTGGATATAAAAATTCTAACAATTTCTTCATACACATAAATTATTTAGGTGTAACATCCAATTTTTTGCAGGCTGAAAAACTAGTTTTGTTGTTTTATTTTAATGTTGGGTGAACTTATATATTTTTTATCTATTCACATTAACCTAAAATTTTAATTTTTACCAAAATTTGAAATAAAGATCACTGGTTATTGTTTTGGGTATGATTAGATCACTAATTCAATGTCATATCCAGTTTTTTCATGCAGTGGACTTAAAGAATCAAGGTAATTTTTCATTGGGCAGTAATTTCATTTTTTATTTTTCTTCTGAAAAAAATTTATCTTCAATTTAATCACAAATTTTATTGATATTTCTAACCATTATTTCTAAATCTGTCATGATACCATTGTTTTTGTCTAGGATTGGAAGGTTTGGAAATCATTTATTATCAGTTTGTTCTAAGCATGAACAATGTGGCACCCTGTTTTTACATTCCCCAGATATATTTTCCAATTAACTCTCATATAATATATAGTTTCTTTTTTTCCACTCTGGTATGTGAAATGAAATTACACAACCACTATAAATTTATTCATTTTTATTTCCGTCTGTTCCGATGATTCCCTTCTTCTAGGTTGTTGGGTTCATTTAAATTTTTTTCCATCCACATTGTTTTTTTCAAACAAATTCCGGACATAAATTTCACCATATATTTACCTCTGAGGTTCATTTCCATGTGTTCAACCCCTTTCAATATTTTCATATTAAATAAATTCTGTTGACATATTTTGTGTTCTGGACATAATATCATTTTTCTATTTCTTATGTCATGTTGTATCATCCTTAAAACATATATACATTTATCATTACAAAAAAAATAGGTATGATAAAAACATCTTAGATGTATTTAACCAGTCATAATTACATATTGTGTTGAACACATTCATTTATATACATTATATAAAATTTTAATTTCTATAACCCATATTCAATGGAACATTTTCCCCAATTATGCATATTTATTAATATATCTTCACTTGTGCATATTTATTTATCCAAAATAACCTTTGTGTTAAGTTAAATGATTCTTTACATCTATATCAATATTTTTTCAGGCTTTATATAGCTATAGAGATGTAGTTTAAAGATGTTAACAATCCTAATTAATGAACACGTTATGTAGTTTATAGATGTTAACTGTTATATGCTTTATAGATGTTGTAATAAGTGAATTGGACACCAGGATTTTTTATATCTTGTTTCTAATTTTCAATATCATGTTATTGATTTTAAAATTCAATTTTTAAATTTCATGTTCCTGAATTTTAATATCATTTTTATATTATTATATTTAAATTTTTAATATCATGTTGATGATATTTATCAGGAAACATGAGTTCATCTAATATTTTTTGTGCTACTTCTACATTGGTTCAGGGGATTCTATTTATGTGGCCTTTATAACCATTTTTCTATTTGGTGGGATTGTATGGATTCTTATTTTATAAATACTAAAAGCTTGTTTGATGTTTTGGAGGTTTTTATTTGTCGATTGGTTGAGGATAGGAAAGCCAAATCTGGTTCGTCACATCACTCCGCTTTGGTAATGAATATGTTTGTAGCAAAGAAGAAAATAACACACTTGTATTCTGCCATTTACATCGTATTGACACAAGTCCTAATATATGTCAGTCAAGGCCAACATTCATCTATGTATTAACCTCATAAAAAATCTATCATAACATCCATGACCAATGAAGGACTCATGGAAGCCTGCTATGAAGAGAGAAGGAGTTAAATGCTTTTTGAAGGCTCTTGGGCCACCTGTACAAAATGGTTACAAAATTTATTATCCTCTCCATCCTATAAACTTTTCTATAGTGATTCTAGAATTTTAATCATTCATAGAGGGGGATCCGAGAAATCATCATTTGACAGTCACTATTGATAGCATTAGCAACCGCCTAATGAATGTTTTCATTTTTTTTACCTTACCCCGCCACAGTTTAAAAGTTTTTTTGTCACGACCCGTCCTCTGGGCCCGTGTCGTGACTACCCCAAGCCCTCCTTCCATAGGCCAGGGTCTAGAAACTATCACCAAGGAATAATTCACGATAAAAAGGGAAGGCATTGCCTTTGTAAAGTAAAAAAAACACCTCAGAGTAAGCTAGTAGGAGTAAAAACTAAGTAAAATTGGGTACAAAAGTAAGTGCGGAAAAGTAAGTGGGCCAGAATACAAACCGAAAATGAAAGTAAAGTACAACTGAAAAAGGGAGTACAGCAACTGAAATGTAAATCTGCAACGTCGAGCATTCCACTGGAAGTCCCACCTGAAGGGTGGGTACAAATAGCCTCCATAGCTCCTCGAGTCCAGCTGTCCGCTCCGAGTACATCCCACCCAGTGGTCCACCTCCAGGTACCGACCTACTCCGCAAGCCTCAACCATGATCAGCATTATCCTTCGTCTGCAACCAACACAACGTAGTGCAGGCATAGCCCATGCAGGGGTGAGTATAAGCTACTCAATTGGGACCCCGAGACCCCCGAAGGTCTCCCAGAATTCAAAAAGGACAATCCACAAGGAAGGATACAATCACGAAGTAACATCCCACACTACTTAGGTATATGCCCATACATATACCTAAGTCCACAATTCTTGTTCAGCTCCAACATCTAAGCCCAAGTCTGATCACATCCACATATGATTGGACAACATAATCCACATAGGAAAGCAAGTAAATCATATCGAAGATAAATATTGAAAGTCAAGATTCAGCACAAAGAGGTATACTTATTTGTATGACGATAGAGATGATTAGACGTTTCCAAGGATTCATCTAATTGTTCTAACCCACACAGGATTGATAGGTACTAACCCCAGCAATGACGCACAAAGGATCGATAGGTAACTAACCCCCGCAATGACCCACACAGGATCGGACCCACACAAGATCTATAGGCGCTGGCCCACACAGGATCGATGAGTGCTGACCCACAAAGGACCTGACCCACACAAGATCGGTAGCACTGATCCATGTAGGATCGCTGAGTGTTGTAGTCATCACCGTCGAATCCACGGAGGATTTCTGTACAGTCGTCATCATCGTCGCAGTCGCAGCCAGCTCTAGGGTTCCCGCACACAGAAAGCTCATTTGGGAGGGTCCACTCCACGAGCCGAGGGGCTGATACATCAACTGAAACATATTCCAAAGATGATGTATCCAAAATTTATGTATCGTCAACAAGAACTCAGTGCGAAAGACGTCGCATCGATCAGACGCCTGGTCTGAGAGTTATTGGCTTTATCATCCCAGGGGCTCGGTTGGTTTTTATGTCAAAACCAACCCAACCTTACTCCAACTACGTCCAAACCTCGATCAGAGTAATTCAAAAGGTCCGCCTCACTAATGGGAATCCAACAAAGTCGACGACACATCATTCGAACATCCAGAGCTTATGTTATAAGCATTTCCGCTCCGAGGGGCCGGTTGGTTTCGTGTTCGAACCAACCGGGCCGAACACAAAGTACTCCAAAAACATGAGTGTAATATATCAAAACGACCGTCTCGATCCAAGGATCGTATCCCATCTAACAGTGCGTCAATCAAGGGTTTGTAGCCCAAGGTTTGGGAAAATGACCGAAAGGGGTCCGAAAGTGGGGGATTCAGACCCGGACCGACGCGACCCAAGACCCCTTGGGCCGGCTCGAACCAGGTCGACCCAACCTGGGTATGGGTCCGGCCCTCTTAGGCGTGGCTCGGCCCGGCTGGCACGGCCCGACACGACCTGGCCGCAGCCCGGTGGCCATGTGGCTTTGCAGTTTCGGCCGAGCGGATTGGGGGGGGGGGGGTTGTGCCCTTGTTTCATAACCGTGGCCCACCATGTGGGGGGACACTCTTGTCCTGCCAGCCGGGGGTTGTAACCCTCGGCTCCTCCTCTGACCGACCGACCTGCTCCGGCCGGCCGGCTGCTGCCGCCACAGGACCGGCGCCAACCGGTCCCCCTGCTCCACCGCCGATATGCGGAATCTCGGTCGCCGCTCCATGATCCGCCACAGCGTGATGGCGCTGCGCCCCTCCGCAGAGGCCCCGCTCCGCCCGCGGTGCCCTCGGGGTTCTCTGGCACGGCGCGATGGCATCACACATTCCTTTCTGCATGACCTCGCGCGGTGTCGTTGCACCGCGCTGCTTTCCTTCAAACTGCAACAACATAACATACAAGGGAGGAGGGTCGGCCGTGTTTGTGTGGTCCGGCCCCCTCCCGTTAATCGATTGCAATCGGTCCAAATGAAATGAGGAACGATGAAGAAAGAATTCAAAAATAACAACAACAATAAAATCACATTCCTCATCGAATTCGTTGAGTGAGGGTTCGTCACGGAATTTATCATCGCAAAAGAAGTTTTCATGGAAGGGGAGGGTTGTTGGCGTCACAGTACACAGCGTCGCGTAGTCGATCCCCGAGGATTCGGCATTCTTCGTCAGAGATCAGTGAGTTCCTTGTGTTCTTCGCATCCTTCACGAAGAAGATAAAGATCCTCAAGCCTCCCCTTTTTCTCCCAATCCCCTCTCAACACAACTAGACCAACCAAAAAAAAATAAGTGCTTCACTTATTTTGTTATCATGACTTAAGTTTTAAAAATTAAAAAATTGAATTTAAACCACTTAATTAAAAATTTTCAATAAAAGGAGGTTAAGGGGGGTTAGGGAAAATGAAGGGGTGGGGTTCTTGTGGGCCCCACTGCCCTCATAACCTCTCTTGGGTGGTTACCCAACTTCCACCCAAAGGTTAACCACTTAGTAAAAAATAACAATTGTAGCTCAATATTTATTTTTATCTTCCAAAATTTTTAACAACTCCTCCCGTGTAAACGCAACTCCAGAAAAGGTGTTCCTAAAAAATTACTGGTGCTACAAATTCATCGGTGCCCTCGGAATTCGATTTCTAGCACCGGTTCAAAAGTTAGGAAAACCCGCTAAGTCGTTCACTGAACGTACCTGAGCTAAACATAGGATAAAAATTCCCGGGGCGCCGGGCCTCGGAATCAAGTGCCGTCAGAAACCACGTTCTTGTAAAATCCCAAAGAAAATTAAGAAAAAATTTCCCTTAAATTTTACGGGTCTTTACATTACTCCTACCTTTGGGCTTTACGTCCCCGTAAACATATATCATAAACTAGGGGAACAAATGTGGGTACTATGCACGCATCTGAGCCTCACGCTCCCAAGTTATCTTCTGTAGGTTCCCGTGCTACCATCTGATGCACAATAGAGGAATTTACCGTCCTCGTAGGACCTTCTCCTGTCGATCCTTGATCTCCACTGGGACCTCTGAAAAAGTCTCCCCATCATCAATGTCCATCTCCCCATGGTCAATGATATGTGTCATGTCATGCATGTATCTCCTCAGCTAGGATATGTGGAAGACGTCGTGCACCCGGTGCAACTGAGGTGGTAGAGCCAGGCGATAATCCACCTCTCCTATCCTGCTGAGGACCTGGAATGGTCCGATGAAGCACGAAGATAACTTGCCGCCTCGGCCAAATCTCTGTAATCCACGTCGAGGTGAGACTCGCAAGATGATGTGGTCGCCATCCTCGAACTCTAGTGGCCTCCGCCTCCTGTCATCATAAGAATTTTGCTGACTCTGATCTATCCCCATCCGCTCCTGGATGACCTAGACCTTCACTGTCTTGGCCTGGACCATCTCCGGTCCCACTAGTGCTGACTCCCTAGGGTCTGTCCAGCACAGAGGAGATTTGAAAGGTCGGTCGTACAACACCGCATATGGTGCCATCCCGATGGTGGAGCGGTAGCTGTTGTTGTAAGCGAACTCCACCAGGGTAGGTGGTTCTCCCAGATATGACCAAAGTCGAGGACACATGCGCGGAGCAAGACCTCGAGAGTCTGAATGGTCATCTCCGTCTGACCATCTGTCTGAGGGTGAAAGGCGGTGCTCAGATGTAGCTCTAAGCTGAATGCCTCCTACAACCCCTTCCAAAGATGGGATGTAAAGTGAGAATCTCGATCGGAGACGATAGATGATGGCACACCATGAAGCCGTACAATCTCTTGAACGTAGATGCATCCCGAGCTATCCACTGAGACCTTCTCTCTAATGGGTAAGAAGTGAGCCGACATTGTGAGTCGGTCGACAATCACCCAAATGGAGTCATGACCTCTGGAAGTGAGTGGAATTCCAGTCACGAAGTCCATAGATATCCCATCCCACTTCCACTCAGGGACCTCCAAGGGCTGCTCCAAGCCTGCTGGTACCTGGTGCTCTGCCTTCTCATACTGGCAGGTGACGCATCGAGAAACAAACTCTGCCACAACCTTCTTCATACATGGCCACCAGTGCTGTCGTCTGAGGTCCCGGTATATCTTCTATACTCTTGGATGTACCGCTAAAGGCGAAGTGTGAAACTCTCTCAGCACCTCCTCTCGTAAAACAACTGGTACCAAGTTACGTCCTCTGAAAAGGAAATCGTGCTCTCCTCCTAAAGAGAAACCATTAGGTGCCTATCCATAGGATATCACCGCATGCCCCGTCTCACAGTCGGCGTCACCACGCTATGCCTCCTTGACCCGCTACAGCAGTGGAAGATTGACTGTGAGTGACTAAAGAAAGGCTGCTCCCTCGCTATCCACGAAGGATATCTGTAAAGTGGCTAGCTGCTTTGTCGCCTCCCCAAGTAGCTGAATGCCCGTCCTCTTATTGAGATCATCGGCTACAACATTCCCTTTTCTTTTATTATAGACTATCTCAAAGTCATAGTCCTGGAGGAACTTGATCCATCTTTGCGGTTTCAGGATCAGGTCCTTTTGTGAGATGATGTACCTAAGACTCTAATGGTCAGAATAGACTGTAAAGCGCTCGCCCATCAGATAGCGTCGCCACATCTTCAGAGCGAATACCACAGCTGCTAACTCCATGACATGGGTTGTGTAGTTATTCTCATGCTACCTCAACTGACATGATCAAAAGGAGATCACGGCCCTCTCCTTCATCAGGACCCATCTGAGTCAGTTCCCTGATGCATCAGAGTAAACTACGTACCCAACTACCTCCTCTGGTAGCCTCATGATAGGCGTGCTGGTAAATCTCTGTCTCATCTCCTAGAAGCTCTACCGACACATGTCTGACCACACAAAGGGTTTCCCCTTCTTCTTCATAGATGATAGTGGTGCCGCAACTCTGGGGAAGTCTGCCACAAATCTTCGGTAGTACCCGGCTAGACCCAAGAAACATCGCACCTCTATCACGCTCCTAGGAGGCTCCCAAGCTAGCACTGCCTCGATCATCGCAGGGTCCACTGCAACTCCTGCCTCAAAGATGACGTGTCCCAAGAAGTGGACCTCACGTAACCAGAACTGACACTTCGAGACCATTCCATAATGCTGGTGCTCTTGGAGTATGTCCAGTACAACCCGCAAGTGGTAGACGTTCTCCTCCTTAGTAGTTGAGTAAATCAAAATGTCGTCGATGAAGACTAGAAAAAATCGATCGAGGTATGGCTGAACGATCCAGTTCATGAGGGCCATGAACACTGCTGGAGCATTGGTTATGCCGAATGTCATAAACAAGAACTCATAGTGGCCTTACCGACACCTAAAGGTCGTCTTATGCACGTCCTCATCCCGAACTCTGAGTTGGTGATAGCCTGAACTGAGGTTTATCTTTGAGATCCACCGTGGTCCTTGAGCTGATCGAAGAGGTTTTCAATCCTCGGGAGTGGATACTTGTTCCTCACGGTCACCTGGATTAGGTGACGATAGTCGACACAAATTCGCAAGCTCATGTCCGCCTTCTTGGGGAACAATATCGGGGAAGCCCAGGGTGAAACACTGGGTCAGATAAATCCATTTCCCTGCAAATCCTCAAGCTATACCCGTAGCTCTTGAAGCTCGGCGGGAGCCATCCGATATGCTGGGGTGGATATCGGGGTTGTCCCGGGGTACAGATCAATATAAATGTCTACCTCTATGCGAGGAGGTAGTCCTATAACGTCGTTGGGGAAAATGTCTGCATACTGATCCACCACTGCAGGAAAATCAGGACTTCACATGTCAACTGCTCCTAGAATGAGGCTAGCCAACTGATGAGTGATGGGTTGTCCTCTCTTCTACTAGAGTCCATCCTGTGGTGTGAAGGCTCCCTTCTCGCCGGTGAAGGTGAAAGTGCTCCCATCGGTGCTTACACACCGCACCTTGCGCCTAATACAGTCAATCTGAGCATGGACTGTAGATAACCAATCCATGCCCAAGATGACGTCGTAAGGCCTCGACGTCTCTACAAGAAGATCCTAGCCAAAGTTCTCGCCTCCTAGAGTAACCTCACACTATCGGCACTAGTGTGTAATCATCGAGTCTACTCCCGTAGGAGTCTCTATCCATAAGGATCGATCCAACAGCTCTGTCAGAATCTCCAAGATCTGAACAAGGGGAGCGGCTATGAAAGAATGACTCGCTCTTGTGTCTATAAGAACTACGGAAAGGGTGGAGTAGACACAGATCATACCTCGAATCATCTCGGGCGCGTCATGGTCATAGGCCTCTACTACCTGAAGTTGTGCCTGTCTCTACCCGCCAGCACCCTGTGGTCGAGATGGACCTCCTGGTGCTGGTGGTGGTAAGGCCTCAAAGCATCGCCCACCACCTGCTTCTCGGCCAGCTCCTCTGCCTCGTCCTCCTGCTACATACGGACCTCCACGGTCGACCCTCTGCCTCTTCCTGGGTGGTACCTCAACCCTCTGCTGCTCCTATGCATAGTGGGTTAGTCAGTCATGAGCCATGTGGCCCTACCCGTCGTATGCGTAGCACTGTCTGCCTCCCAAAAGACTGGCTCTGCGTTGAGTGCCCCGCTCCTCTGAGCCAGTGTTCTGAGGTCGTCTGCCTAAGGGTATAGTCTGCCTAGACCCATGTGTCATCCGTCGACTGCCTGCTACATAATACTCTGCTACGTTCCGCCCTGTGGTAGGTCTCACTGCAGATGTAGGCTCATAAAGGAAGCTCTCTATGAGAAGGGATTGCTATAGTACCTCTACTTGTGTCGGAATGCTGAGGGGGATCAGCGATGCCCTGATCTAATTCCTCAGTCCCTACTCGAAGGTCCGGGCCCAGAAGAATGGGTCTCGTACCATGTTCGTCGAATAGCGCGAGAGGTCTATAAATCTCTCCGAGTACTGGGCGACCGTCAAGACGCCATGTCGCAGTTGTAGAAGCTCTTGGATGGGAACCGCACGGAGGGTGGCCATGACAAACTCTGAGCGGAAGAGGCTCTCAAAGTCCGTCCAGTGGATACATGTCTCGTCGTGCACCTAGTGCATCATGCTCCACCATCTGCCTATTGCCGCGTGCAGGAGACTCGCTGCAAGGATCACCATGAGGTCTGCCGGTGTCCCTCCAAAACAGAAATCTCGTACAACTGCCTCCAGCCAATCCTCGGCTGCCTGGGGGTCCGTCTCCTCGCAGAACCTGGGCAGTCGCTGACGCTGAAACTTGTGCAGTGCACTAAGGTGTCGTGCACTCTCGATGGTTAGGGCTAGTGGCATCAGTGGCTCAGTGGGTAGTGGTACCTCCAGTGCCTCCGCGTTAATAGGGCCCTGCAATGAGGCCTCGTCGCTCGGTGGGCTATAGTCACGCATAAAACTCGGAACACTAGCTGGTTGCCGTCGTGGGGCCATTCTGAAAAGAGAGAGGTGCGCCACAGTTAAATAGTATACCTGGTGAGCATACACATATTAATAACAAAGTAAACGTGAAACACACATGCAATCAATGTTTTCGTGGATTGAGTAGTAAATAAGAAGTCAGGGTCCTGGTGTACGGATATGTCGGTCGCCGCACCAACACTGGACTCCCTGGACTGATAACCACACTCAATACTCTTATCACTATTGATTCACATAGAAAAAGATCAGAGTCCTGAGTTCTGTGGTAGAACCGAACTCCTCTAATTCAAATTTTTCATGACCCGTCCTCGGGGACTATGTTGTGACTACCCCAAGCCCGCCTTCCATAGGCCAGGGGCTGAAAACTAGCACCAAGGCATAATTACCGATAAAAATTTAATGCATTTCATTTGTAAAGTAAACAAACACCTCAGAGTAAGCAAGGAGAAGTAAACACTAAGTAAAACTGGGAACAAAAGTAAGTGCGGAAAAGTAAGTGGGGCAGAATACAAACCCAAACTGAAAGTAAAGTACAACTAAAAAAGGAAGTACAATAACTAAATAGTAAAGCCGCAATTTCGAGCCGTCCACTAGAAGTCCCACCTGAAGGGTGGATATAGATAGCCTCCACGGCTCCTCGAGTCCAGCCGTCCGCTCCGAGTACGTCCCGCCCAGTGGTCCACCTCCAGGTACCGACCTGCTCCACAAGCCTCAGCCACGATCAGCGCTGTCCATCATCTGCAACCAACACAACGTAGTGCGGGCATAGCCCGTGCAGGGGTGAGTATACGCTACTCAGTAGGGACCCCTAGACCCCCGAAGGTCTCCCAAGATCCACAAAGGATAATACACAAAGAAATATACAATCAAAAAGTAACATCCGACACTACTTAGGTATATGCCCATACATATACCTAAGTCATCAATTCATGTTCGGCTCCAACATCCGAGCCCAAATCCGATCACATCCACACATGATAGCAGAACACAATCCATATAGGAAAGAAAGTCAATCATATCAAAGATAATGATTGAAAGTCAAGATTCAGATCACACAGGTATACTACTTCGTAAGGCGATAGAGATGATCGGATGTGGCCACTGATTCATATAATACTTCGGACCCACACATGATCGATAGGTACTAACACCCGCAATGACCCACAAAGGATTGATAGGTAACTGACCCCCGCAATGACCCACACTGGATCGGACCCACACAGGATATGTAGGCGCTGTCCCACAAAGTACCGCTGAGCGCTGACCCACATAGGATCTGACCCACATAAGATCAGTATTACTGATCCATGTTGTATTGTTGAGTGCTGTAGTCATCGCCGTTGAATCCACAGAGGATTTTTGAACAATCATCATCGTCGTCGCAGTCACAGCCAGCTCAAGGGTTCTCGCACACAACAAACACGTTCAGGAGGGTCCGCTCCACGAGCTGAGGGGCTGATACATCAACTGACACATAGTCTGGTCTTTATGTATCCAAAAGTTCAGTATCGTCAACATGAACTCAACGCGATAGACGACGCGTCGATCGGACACCCGGTCTGAGAGTTATTGGCTTTTTCGTCCCAGGGACCCGGTTGGTTTTTATGTAAAAACCAACAAGACCGTACTGCAAATATATCCAAACCTCAAGAGGATTAAGACAAAATTCCCATCTTATTATGTGTAATCCAACAAAGTCGACGGCACGTCATTCGGACGTCCGGAGCTCAGGTTATAAGAGTTTCCATTACGAGGGCCTGATTAGTTTCATGTTCGAACCAACCCTACCGAACCCAATGTACTCTGAAACCTTGAGTATGATATATCATAATGACTGCCTCGATCCAAGGATCACATCGCAACTGACGCTTCATTGATCGGAGGTCCGCAACACAAGTTATGGGACAATGACAAAAAGGGGTCTGGAAGTGGGGGTTTCGGGCCCGGACCGACCCGGACCAAGACCTCCTAGGTCGGCCCGGATGGGGGGGGGGGGGGCGCTGCCCCCCTATTTTGTAACCGCAACCCCCATGTGGGGGGCCGCTCCTGTCCAGCCAGTAGGGGGTCGTAACACCTCGCTCCTCCTCTAACCGACCGACCTTCTCCGAGCAGCCGGCTGCTACCACCACAGGACAGGCGCTGGCTGGTCCCCCTACTCCGACGCTGGCGGCCAGAATCCCGGCTACCACTCTTTGCTCCGCCGTGGCCTATGGCCGCCGCCTTGGTCCGTCCAGCGCGACGTGATGGTGCCGCTCCCCTATGCCGCGTCCCCACTCTGGCTGTGGTGCCATCGGGGTTCTCTGGCATGGCATGATGGCGTCATGACCTCTTTCGATTCAATGTCCTGATGCGACGACACCACAGATTCCTTACCGCATGACCCTGCGCGGTGTCGTTGCACCGCGCCACTTTCCATCCAACCGCAATAACACAACATATAAGGGAGGAGGGAGGTCGTGTTTGTGCGGTCTGGACCCCTCCCATTAATCGATAGCAAGTGGTAGAAATAAAACGAGGAACGACGATGGATGAATTCACGAATAGAAACAACAATAAAATCCCCTACCTCGTCGAATTCGTTGAGCGAGGGTTATTTGAGGAATTTATCATCGTGGAAGATGGTGTTGCGGAAGGAGAGGGTCATTCGCATCGCGGTACACGGCTTCACATAATCAATCTCCGAGGATTCGGTGTTCTTCTTCGAAGATCGGTGCGTTCAACGCGTTCTTCGCGAAGAAGCTGAATATCTTCAATCCTCCCCTTTTTATACTACTACCCTTTCAACACATATAGACCAACCAGAAATAAAATAGGTTCTTCAATTATTTTATTATCATGACTTATGTTTTAAAAATTCAAAAATTGAATTCAAACCACTTAATTAAAAGTTTTCATTAAAAGGAGGTTATGGGGGTTAGGGAAAATGAAGGGGTGGGGTTCGTGTGGGCCCCACCGCCATCATAACCTCACTTGGGTGGTTAACCAACATCCACTGAAAGGTTAACCACTTAGTAAAAAATAAAAATTATAGCTCAACTTTTATTTTTAACTTCCACAATTTTTAACAACTCTTCCCGTGTAAACGCAACTCTGGAAAAGGTGTTCTTAAGCAATTACCGGCGCTGCGAATGTAGGAAGGTGTTTTAGGACATGGTGATTAAATATGTAGTTCTCATATCTTAAGGAAATATGTCTAATGAAATAGTGTTTATTGTTCTAGGAAGGTGTGGGGTAGTCATTCATGGTTTGATCGACTGCATTCCCCATGTTTGGGGTGGCCTCATTTGGATTTCCATTTTTGTTCCCACCCAAGTTTATGAGTTTGTTTCGTTGAATACCATCCATTGAAATGGGAACAATTTTTTACTCTAGATTATAAGGAATATTAGGATCTAATTAAAAGAGTTACCATGGTTTACCTGACTCCCCAACCCCAGGACTATCCACCCTAACCAGACGGTTTGATTAGTCATGGGAGTAGGCGGACATGCACCAAATGAATAAAAGAGAAATGGAAATTATAATATAATTTGGATGAGAATTGAAGAAATGGGGGAGAATTAAATGGTTTTTGAGATGAATCACTTGGTCCCCAAAAAATGTGTGAAAATTTTGTCTTGTCCAAATTTACCCATGATTTTTGGCTTAAGCAGTCACTTGTAGTTTAGCTTGGGTCATCGAACCCTCTGATACATAAGAAGTAACCTACCTGTAGAGTCAAAAAAATTATTAATATTCTCAATTAAAATAGGGTGAGTAAAAATTATATTTAATTTTTTTTAATCCTATTGGGAAAAATATATTTAAAAGAGTTAAAGAAGGTAAATTCACTAGACTTATTTTAGTTCTACTTAAAAAAACATGGTAGGTAATAGAAATAATATTCCTGAAAAAAACTAAAGGAATTTTTACAAGGAAAATATTCTACCTTAAATAGTATAGAATCTTACTTATCAAAGTACATAAAAGAATATTAATGAATAAGAAGGATATACTTTTTTCATTTTTCAAAATACAGTGTAAATAAACTTGAAAAAAATCAAGTAATAAGTAGAATATATTTTTACCCAAAGAGAATGGTATCCAACACTATTGGATAAATGTCCCTTTATTTATAAATTCAATAATGTCTAACATATCTATACTAGGGTAAGACCTTGATAGGAATATCAAAATCTATCCATATATCCCTTCAAGACCTCGATCTAAAATATAGTAAGCACCTATTTCTTTTTATACCCATAAGTCCTCGATCATTATATTAGCCTGCACCTCTGTCTTATTATAATCTAAATCCCTCTATTGTTCAAAGAAAAAAGTGGAGTCACATAGAGTAAGATGAACAACATTTGTAGTACACACAAACCATGAGAGTCTCTCTCTCTCTAGAACTAACTCCAACAACATGTAATCTCTATGTTGATCAACATATCATTAGCTCATTCAAGGGAGATCCTATTCATTTGAACATATCAAATGGTCAGCTCACTCCTCTAGTGGTAAAATTTATCCTTAAATATAGGGGGGACCTATTCATGTGTCACTCAAACAATAGTTCAACAGAAACAAATTTTATGAAATTGTTTCATAACATGTGTCGATACAATGAATTTTTTTTACCAAATCTATTGTTCATAGTCAATGGAAAAATAGAATTTTGAGTCTAAAAAAATAAACATTAAATCATTATATTAAATGGATATTCGTATTTTTTACTCTAAATTTGGTATCTGAATTCTATATATTTCAGAGTTTGAATTACAATGAATATGGATTCTAAATTAAGAGGAATTCCGGGGTTGAATTCTAATAAATTTGTATTTTGAATTATAATTAATTCTAAGTCTAAATTATGGGGAATTTAGAGTCTACTTTTTAGAGAATTCAGAGTATGAAATTCATAAATTTTAGAATTTGAATTATATAGAATTTGGACTCTAAATTTTAGAAATAATCGGAATCATAAATATAGAGAATTTAGAATTTTAATTTCAGATAATTCTGAATATAAATTTCATAGATTTCAGTTTCTTAAAAAAGAATACTATATATCCATGTCATTATATGATTATTAGGATTTAGATGTGAAACCAAATTTTTCCATTGTAATGAAATGACTTAGATTTATAGAGACTATAAAATGAACAATGAAATCATAGATATGGATACCAATATCTTTAAATATGGAAAATTTTCCTTATGAAAATAATCCTTAGGGGAAGAAATTCTCTTATTATAATGTGTTTGTGATTTTAAAAACGAAATGGAATGGAAAATTCATAAGGAAATCATATTCACTCATCAATATCCCCCTTTATTTAAAGCCCAAACAGCCTTCTAAAAAAGAATATAATGACTTAGAATTATTCTTTATTAACATAAACAAACTTATATTCCTTTACATCTGAATCATGATGAAAATGACTAAAACTCCCTTAGTTTTTTAAATCCCTAATGATTGTGTTATTGAATACGTTAAAGGGTTTTTTCTTTGTCATGCATAAATAAATAATCTTTGATAGAACTCACCCATAGATAGACTCCCCATTACATAGGTAATTCTCTTCTTTACTTGGTATTCATTTTATCATTCTTTTCTCAAACTTTGTGATTTTTAAAAAGGAATTAAGATAATTGAAACAATTATGGTACCTGAAATATTAGTACTATACAAACACAGGAAGAACAACCAAAATTTTATTTTCATTGGAAACGTTTTTACATGAATGATAATACAAAAAAAGTTCAAAGTAATGGAAAAAATCCTCATTTTTCCATTGGAATAAAATTATTGACAATGGTCTTCAACTTTCTATACTCTTTATAATATCCTTCAAAAAAATTATGTTCTTCCTTATCCTTATTTTTCTTCTCTTAATCATTGATATTTTCATTCTATGCCATAAAAGCTTCTTCACAAGTCATAAAATTTTATTCTTGATTTATTATCATTTCTTTGATCTCAATTATGAGATCTCTTTCCATATTGAAATTCAAAGAAAATGAATTAAGTTTCTCATTCAGATCCTTAACTTTTTGATTGTGATCACATTAATCAAGATTCATCTTTTGAATGAAAAATGTAGTAAGATCATTGATATGGTTATCTTCGGTATCAAATGCATCCTTCACATTATCTTGAAAGTCATCAAAGATTCTCACCTCTTCAATTGTCTTCTTAGACAACTTAATAATTTCATTTAACAACCTCATGTGTCCATTATATCTGACATAGAATGATTTTTAATCAGCCTTAGGCCTTTTAAATTGTTTCATTATCATGCAAACAGAATCTATTTTATGATTAAAAGTATACTGAAGCATATGATATCTCGAGTCAACAGTCATAAAAAATAAAATTGTATCAACCAATTTCTTTATGGATTGAACAAAAAAATCCGGACCCATAGAGGGTGATTCTGAATTAGATTCTGTTATTGGTTAGGATTATCATTCTATCTCATACACCTTTCCTTTTGAAGATCCACATACATCTATCTTAGCCACCACTACCTGTTTGGGGTTATCCCCAACCACCAGTTTTCCATTATAATCTCTCTTATTGATCTAAACAACCATTGGTGATTCATCTTCTCGATAAAATAGTTGGACTATCGTATCTTCTTCAATTATTTACTTTTTAGTATCTTCTAATATATCCTCAAGTTGAACAAAATAATAGCTTCTTCATTCTTATTTTGATTGTTTGTTTAAATCTTCGTGACCATCATATTCTTTTCCCATTGAATCAAGTTTAAAAGATTCAACCAAAGAAGTATTAAATGATAATTTTTTAAAAGGACTGTCGTTATCATGATATTCTTCCACTTTTCTTTTCATATAATCTCAATCATCACGTCCTTCCTCTTCTTTTCCTTGTAATTACTCTTGCTTGACAATCTATTCCTCTTCATAAGGTTTCATAATGACCATTATATTTCTTGGAGTATCTACTAGTATTGTTTCATTGAGGAAATGTTTCAGTAATTCAATCTATATATAATATTTCTCAATATACATGATAAGCATTTGAACAATATCATATTTAGACATTTTCTTCTATTTCCGCTTCTATATTTCTTTCTTCTCAATATCTTTAGTATCCTTAATCATTATTTATTTATCCTCAATAGAATAAAATCTAATGTAAAGCTCCCTTTACTTCTTGTTCTTCTTATCTTCTATCCACATATTAATAACTTTATCCGAATATGTCTTTTTCTTCTTAGATTATGAAAGATTTTGTTGGGTTTCCTGAACTCTAGGTGTACTTTCCATGAATTTGGGTTTCTTTAGCTTTCTATTCTTGATACAATTCTTGGAAGTCTCAGACACTTTTTACTTTTTAAATAAGTCATTGATCTCACTTTTAGACATGTCATAAAATTATCCAAATTTTCCATTGAAACATACCTTCGTCCTCCTAAATGTATCATCACTAAGAAATACAATTTTGAATGGTATAGGAATTAGCTACAAGGGATTTTGAACTATACTAGGTAGAAGGGAATGATCTTGGATAGGATTTCTGGATACATTATGATCTACGATTTCAGTGTCCTGATTTTTATATTTTCAATCATCGGTAAGATATACTTCACTATATTTAACTTTACCAGGTTGATTAGAAAATCCAAAACATATATTTCAATTTTATTTAAGGTGTCCATGTCTCGTTTTCTCATAATGAGAAATACATGAACCCATATAGATGACATTATTCTACAATTAGATTGATGGTTGATCCTGGGTGTTTTCACTCTTTTGAGTCCAAGGAACTTTATAGATTTTTCTTTATTAAAACATCCTTCCTAATCAGGTAGTTGGTGTGTAAAAAATTGAATTTTCCTTTGTATGGTATTCTAATGACCCTAGATTCATTACTATAGGTATGAGAATAAGTTTTTACATATCTTTTGAAAGAGTAATTTTCTCACCGACCTTCATTAAAAAACTTATATATTCATAGAACTCAATAAGCAACCCCGAATATACCAGATCATGTCCTTTTTTTTAACACACATGGTTTCCCATCCATTAATCTTAATATATATTGAAATGAATGAATAATATTTTTCAAAAAAAAAAATCTGATCAACTAACCTTTCTCTATATATTTCCCTATTATAAATTTCCTTAGTTGATGATATATTCTTTTTCAAGGATTCTCCCAAAGATATTCACAGTTGAGTTGATCAGAAATACAGAAGGACTATTAAGAAGAGCGGTAGAGCTTTGGCAGGCGAGTCATGAAAACTGATATTGTACAACCATTAGGGGTGGACTTTATATTTACAGTGAGGTGATGGTTAATATTCCTTGATTGATCCAATAGTTAAAACTGGCCCGATATGATCTGATGGTTGAGATGAAATATGAAGAAGGATTTTAGACGATTCTTATGTTTTGATATTTTTATGATAAAAATTTATATTTAAGGAAACTCAATTGAAAACTTTTTATTAATAAAAGTGGTAATTACCAAAAAGTTAAATTTTATTATGAAAACCTACATATGAAAACATACCTTCTGGATTCCTTGGAAAATTATCAGTAATAAAGAAAATTCTTATTTGAGAGCATTAGAATATGGACAATTTTATTTTTGAAATTAAATGTTTGAAATTGACAAATTTTTTTCATTGTAAATTTTTTATTATGAAAAAAATTTATATACCTAAATATATTGACTAAGAAAAAATTTATCTATGAACAATTTTAACTAAGAAAAACATTCTATAAGGAAAATTAAATCTATGAAAAATTTAAACAGTTAAAAATTTAAACATTCTCAATAATATACTCGCTTTTTGAAAAGGAGTTTCTTAATTTAAGGATATACGATTAAACAAAAAGCATGTATTGATGTTTACCTTATCATTATAATTCATACCATTTTTTAATGTATCTATATATATAATATGGTAATGGTTTTAGAAAAATAATAGCACATTGTTCTTACATTCTGAAAAAAGGAAGAATGATATCTTTTTTTAAGTGTGATCCTTGTATATGTGATCCCTAATATCTATGTGTTTTTAATGAGGGTGATGGGCATGGTTTTTTCATCGTGCAATGGAAATAGTGTTCTCAGACAATATCTGCATTTTGGAAAAACTCATCCAATATTCTGTGAGTGTGTGTTGAAACCACAACACTTGAGCAGAATAACACAGAACTGCTAAATATTCATCTTCAGTAGTGGAATGTGCTACCTAGTGTTTCTTTTTTGGTGACCAAGAAACTAATGAATATTCTAATAAATGACATGTTCTAGATGTATTTTTCCTACCCAATCTACAGCCACTATGGTCATCATCTGAAAATCTTTTTAAAACAATATAATTTCTAGAAGTAAAAAAGAGTCATAAATCCATGGTTTCCATTAAATAGTGAAACAATATTCATACTGCTAATAGGGTTGTGGTTGATTATTTTTTTCATCAAACACATAACAAATGAAACATTTGAAATTAATGTTTTTTCAAGACTAACTCTTTAACTTATACCATTAATTTCTCCCTAAGAATTATCTCTTAAAGTTACCTTTCCCCCATTAATCTTGTTAATATTTTTGATGGCATTTTTCTTACCAGTCATATACTGAGAACACATACTATCAATATACCATGTATTTATATTGGCAATTTAAATTTACTCCTAAAAATAATAGTGTTATAATTTTGGAATCCAAACATTCATGGATCTGGGAATTCTAGAACGAAAAATTTTCGGTATCCATATTTTCATAGAAAAATAGACTTTATAAAAACCTAAAGATTGAGTTTGTTTTAAAGAAAAATTTTTCATCCAATGTCCACCATACTAACATTTAATTTAAAATTGAGAACATTGAAGAACAAAATAGTTATGACTAAAAACTTCTTTAAAATTAGTATAACTGAATTCTGAATTATTCATCAAAGGTAAAATTTTGGAATAAATCTTTTATAAAATTTCCTTACATAGGGTAAAATCTTATTGACATTTCCTTAAGTAAAATATTTCTGTCTTTTTTTAATAAAAATATCATTATCTTAAAAAATATTATCTTTGGAATTAGATTTAGCCTCTAAAATATTTTTCTTATAGATTACATTTTCAAGATACTTAGAATGTTTATTTTTCGTCAAATTAACATCATCAATATTTTTAGAAATACAAGTAAAATAAATTTTTTTTATAAAGATCCTTGTAAATATTTGATACATTATTTGTTAAAATATATAATCTATAAATGTTTTTATAATTTATTTTATTGAGTTTAAAAATTTCCTTCTCAAGAAGATTATAAAACTTATTCCCTTATTTCTAATAAAGTTAATTAATTAACTTCTGATGTAGAGGAATCATAATCTAATGATTCATAATATTTTTCATTATTATAATTTAAATTAATTGATAAATTAGAGATAGATTCAGCATTGCGTACCTTTTCCATTATATAATGATTTACAATGGGTAGTTTTTCTAGTAGACCAAGATTCTTCTGGCCAGAAGATTTGTAATCTGAGGATTAATCAAATGAGTCACCACCACTGGAACTCCATGTTTCATTATATTTATAAACATTCATTTAATTAACATTTTGGTAGTTCTTTATATAACTCTTAGAATAATTTTTCTATCCATAATTTTTCATAATCATAGGAAAATCAGGTCATATATTCCCTTCCCATTTTTCATTCATATCATGTGACTTTAGAGTCTTTCATGTCCTTCCATTATTTCTTATTATATATAGTGTGAAATTCATTCTTTCCAATTATCTTGTTCAACCTTTGAGAAAGATTATCTAGCCCATTCTCATAATGTTCACATTCAGTAGATTCAGATATAATAGTAACCATTTCTGACATGGATCTTGTAACCCTTTTCAGAGTTTTGGATTTAGAAATAGTAAAGGCTACACTACCATTATCATTATTCTTCTTATTCATATCAACATCACTTTTTATTCTTATATAATGTTGAAGAAGAGTTATAGAAAGATCATCAAGAGTCATTTGAGACACTTTCCTATTCTCATCAATAGTGTATATATTATATTCCCACTCATTATGAATAATATCAATAATCTTTCATATAAGAGCTTCATCATAAAGACCTTTCTCCCCCATAGATTGTAAACAATTGACAATGGACATAAATCATTGTTGAACTTTGAAAACTGTATCTTCGTAGGGAAATATAAATATATGATATTCTGATCTTAGAAAAGATCTTCATTTTTTATATCTTTGAAGTTCCAAAATGAGTAACCTCGTGTTTCATCCAAATACAGTTGGTAGCTTCACAATAAGAAATTTTACTACATATATTATAGGTGATATAACATGACATATTATTATTTGCCTGGTAAATTTTTTTATATTTTAACTTTTCTTGGTTGGTGAAGGTTTTAACTTCCCTGTCAGTAATTTTGTAATCTCTTGTAAGTAAAACAATGTAGTCCACTCTAGTATTCCTAACAAATATATCCATATGATCTCTCAAATACTCATAATCATTACCATAAAATATAGGTGGTGGAGTAGGATTTACATTGTTAATCGAACCGAAATTAATTCCTTTCATTCTATAAAAAAATTTCATTCCACAAAAAATTATTAATAGTAAATTTTTTTAAAAGTAACTCAATGAAAAACATATGAAATAAAAGTTAATAAAGAAAATTTAGAACTGTGAACACATTAGAAAAAAAATATGTGTGAATATAAGTAATTCAGAACCCTCCTATGGTACCAACTGTAGGATCGAAAAAATGATTAAGATACTCAATTAAATGTGGTGGGTGATTTGTATATCTAAAAACATTATTTTTTACCTTAAAGAAAAAATATGTTAAAAATACTCAAACTAGGTAAATTCACAAGACCTCTTTTAGTTATATTTAAATAAAACTTGCTAGGTTCATGAAATATGATTCCATAAATGAAACATAAAGAAGGTATACAAAGAAAAATATTCAATCTTAAAGTATATAGAATCATAAATATCAATGTACATAAAAGAATATTAATTTATAAAAACATTATACTTTTTCATTTTATCAAAATACATATGATGTAAAAAATAAAACAAAAAAAAGTAACAAGTGGGAAATATTTTACCCAAAATAGTAGGGGATCTAACAAAAATGGATAAAGGTCCCTTGATATATACTTTCATGAACTTCTCTCTAACCCTGACTAGGGTAAGACCTCGAAAGGAATATCATAATCTATCTTGCTTTACCGGGAAGCCCTGAAAATTTATTGTAGTTGGAACCTTTTCCTTCCTATCCCCAAAATTACTTGAACATTAAGATTGTTGGCACCCCTATTTTATTATCCAAGGTAGCCCTCAATTTTACACAGCAATAATCGGAGTCACATAATGTAAGCTGAGAAAGATGTACAATACACACAAAGAATGATTGTCACTCTCTAGAAATCACTTCAATATAATATAATGTATTGGATGATCAATATATCGTAAGATCATTCAAATGATGACCTATTTATTGGCCCTTATCCAACGACCAACTCCCTCCTCCAACTGTCATATTTTTTCTTCAATCTTGGAGGGACCTGTATATGTGTCTCTCAATCAATTTCTAGTTATAAATAAATTGTACGACATCATTTCATAACATTTGTAAGGAAAAAATAAATTGTTTAACCAAATATATTTTTGAGAGTCTATGGAAAAATAGAATAAGGATTATAACCAAATACACAATAAATTTTTATAAGAAATGGATTTTTTTTATTTTTTTACAATGAATTTAGAATATTATGTCTATAGATTTTGGAGTTTGAATTACAATGAATTCGGAATCTGAGTTCTAATGAATTCAAAGTCTGAATTCTAATGAATTTGGATTGTGAGTTCTTAGGAATTTGGTGTCTGAATTTTGAGGAATCTAGATTCTAAAATTTGAGTAATTCAATGTCTTAATTATGAGGAATTCAGAATCTGAATTTTTTGAATTTCGATTCCAAGTTATAGACAATTCAGAGTCTAAATTTTAGAGAATATAGAATCTGAATATCAGAGATTCAGAATCCGAATTTTAGAGAATTCATAATCTCAATTACTAATAAATCAAAATCAAAATTTCATAAAATTCAGAATCATATTTTCAAAGAATTTTTCATCTAAAACATAATAATCTATATACATGGAAATAAATGATTTAGTGGTTTTAGATAGGAAACAAAATTTTCCCATAGAAATTAAATGAGTTAGATTTAGAGAGACTATAATATTTACAATGATAACATAGATAAGTATTAAAATTTCATTATAAAAGGAATATTGAACTTATGAAAATAATATTTATGGAGAAAACCAATTTTTCTTATGATAAAGTGTTTGTAATATTAAAAACATAAACGAATGGAAAAGTCATAAGGAAATCATATTGACACAACACTATAGAGATGTACATTCTATAGATTTTTAGCTATTAAGTGGCCAAATATGGGGTCGATTTAAGATATTTTTAATTGAACACAAAGTGACCTAAGTGAATTCAATTTAAAAGAACGATTTTACCCATGGTTATCACTTAAGGCATATAGGATGCATTCATTCTTCAACAATTTCAATTTCATATATTTGAGATTGATTCACTAAAGAAGATAAAAAATCATCACTTACTGGTTTAAAATGTAACACCTTAATAGAAATAACCTATACACTTGGAGGATCAATGTTTTGATCACTCAAAGGAAATGGTTCGTATTAGCACTTTAAGTGTGTGGCCTTATATTAAACAAGGAGAAAGGATTTTAATGATCTTCAAAAAAAATTCTCAATTAAAAGAAGTGGTTAGGCATTAATGAAGTGTGAAATAACATCCAATACAGCCCCATGCTACTCATGTCGATAAAACCATAAGAGGTTTATCTCTCCATTGATGTTATGTTTCAAATGAAGAGGTAAGTAGACTCATCTGGGAAGAATTGAAGATGAATCAAAATACAATGCAATAATGAACACTCCACCATTTTGTAATAATTTCACAAGGTTTGGCATGAATAAATTCCCACTATAATCCAAAAATATAAATTTGATAAGAATATGAATAGAATAAGTTAATAATAAGGTCATTTTTAAGAGACTAAGATGAACAAGAACAACATACATGTGAGTGAAAAACCTGAGACAATTAAAATGCATCATAACATTACAATGAATGAAAACACCAAAGATTATCAAATATTATAAAAACACTTCCTCATATAGGAATTTAAAGAGTCATGAGTCGAGATCCCAACATTAAAAAGGATCCAACTTGTGTATGGTAGGCCTAGGTGGTGGAAGGAATGGGATAAGAGACTTTTCAACCCTTGACCCGAAGTTGCAGCCAACTTGAATTAACAGAACACAGGACCCAATATAACCATCTAGAAAGCCGAATTGGAGTGGGAAATAGTTGATGAAAATTAATCTCTTCATGTATGATAGCTCTTGCTAAAATTTCAGCCCATATGAATACTTTTATGTTAATATATGATTTAATTTGTGGGATATTTTTCTAGGCCTCAAAATCCGGTCAATACTTTTATATCCAACACGATCTACATGAAATTCCATTTAAATATCTAAATTCTCTCTTTAACTATTAGATAAAATGTTCCCCATGAGTTCTTATATTTGCAGTTCCTTTTTTATAATCATTAGGCTTGGATATTAGCCTCTAAAATCTCATTATGATGATGATGTTCAGTTTAGATTTCCAGGAATCTATTACATGAATGCCCATTTGGCAGTCTTCCAATTTGAATCTTCCAAATGTATAATTTTTCCCAATGTAATGAGGAACCTAAAAATTAAATATAAAAATAAAATCAAGATCATTATCTTTTTTCTACAGTGTGGAAAAATGAACCAGGAAATATTTCATTTTAAGAGGGAATTACAAATATAATATAAAATAATGTTTAATGTGTAATATGCACTAAAATGATGTTTATGATTAATAGGGAAGATGAATATTGTTGTATAAACAATGAATATTAGTCTCATTCATTGTCTAATCAATAATATTGTAATAATTGATGTATTACATATATGAAATTAATTTAAAATAAATTTAGAAAATAATTTCAACTTATAAGAAAATTTATCAAAATGGGTGTTTTCTATTAAAATTTAGTATATTCACTTCTCATGAAAATATGAAACATTTCATTATTATCCATAAAATTATCCGTTTGATCAGTTTTACACTGTGATTTGAAAAATAATTTTCCTATTTTAGATTAATGTTATAAATTTTTCAAAAATTAAATTTATAATTTTTGTGATTAATTTTTCTAAAAACTAATTTTAAAAAAATATATAATGATGTTATAGAAAATTATGTATTTTTTGTAAATATATTTAAATTATACAAAACTTATAATTAATATAAACAGATATCTATTTATAGGAATATTATTAATTTTAAATAAAATGATATAATGGTGAAATTTGAATAATATTAATAATATATTATGGTTTTGATAAAACTCAATATCATGTGTAACACCAGAAAAAGATGGTTTTTCATGCGTATCAAGCTATAAAATAATTTAAATTTTTTCAAAAATATAACCCAAATAAACTCATGGTGTTACATTTTCCGTCACAATGTTCTTATACTTATGATATATTCTTCCATGTACATGTATAATATATTAATATATTCTTTTCTAGCGGAAAATTTTATATATTATTAAACATATTCTTCTTGGTCAATTTCTAATTTCATTAAAATTTAATTTCATTATAACATATTTTCAGCCCCTATTTTGTTATTTTATCATCCATTTCTATATTTTTAAATCAAAATGTTTTGTTATTTTTTTTAATATATTAAAATGTGTCCTATTTTTTATCATCATTATATCTCTTCATATACATTCCAAAAAAAATTAATTCTTTATATCAATGTTTGTTTTCTATAAATATATAAAATTTAAATAAAAGTTATTTCATTATGATTCCATTATATTATATCCCATAATTAGTTAAATTAAAATTATTTATTATTAATGTTAAATTAGAGAGTCAGATTTGTAATATTATATTTCAAAATAATTCTTCTCTAATATTTCAAAATTCACTTACAACTTTTTTATAAACATTATAAAATAGATTGTTATTATTATTTTTTATTATTTTAATTTTCTTTTTATATTTATATAAGAATGATCTAGCTAAAATGGAGTAATATTTCATGTATAACCACCTTAATTTTCTTATCATATTCTTTTTAAAGGTAATATATTGTTTTAAATTTTCTATTACAAATCTTTAATTTTATTCATGTGATACCGTATGATATGGTTCTTATGCCCATTTTATTATCTTTTATTTCAGTGA
The DNA here is from genome assembly GCA_963277665.1 of Viscum album. Classification (NCBI taxonomy): domain Eukaryota; kingdom Viridiplantae; phylum Streptophyta; class Magnoliopsida; order Santalales; family Viscaceae; genus Viscum; species Viscum album. Next base: position 2,100,349,270 of record OY728128.1, on the reverse strand, counting down.
ATAATATATGATTTATTTGTTATGTCGCATATATGTATTGTTTTTCAATATGTTATTGGTTGGTCAAATATAGTAATTTTATTAAAAATATAATTCATTATATCACATGTGTTTATATATATATATAATACATGACTGGTGAAATTTTTACAAGATGTTAAGGAAATATTTTTTAATAATATGTTTCTGTCTATAATATAAAAAGCCTATAAACCATTTTAGTTTTAGATTTTATAGTTTATATTTTTTTTATATTTTCTAATATTTTAAATAATTCAATTCTATGTATGTTATTCCAAGTGGATCTAAATTTCAATCTTATTGGGATTTTAATGATTAGGTTGATTAGGATACAAATTATATAGGATACCATAAAGAATCACTATAGAATGAACTACAAATATCATAAGAATGTTTCATAGGTAAATTATCTATAGTTTAGTATATTTAAAATCCAATATCAGGATGATAATAATAATTGTTACTGGCATTAATGAATTTGGTTTTTTAATTGTTTGATAATTGAATAAATATGTTAGCAATGCACATAATGGTAAATATAGTGATTGAAATAAGGACCAACCTAATTAGATGAGATATATTATTCATGAAATTTTTTAAATTTTCTTCAATGATAGGATGCAAACACGAATAAACAATGATCTCAGAAACATTGAAATGATTGAGAAACACACCATTGATTCTGTTACAATACAATGAACACTTTACTTAGATTATATTTTATTCCCAAAAACAATGATTATTGGATATATATAATAGAGATAATATATAACCATCATGAATTCCAAGTGAATAAAAGGTTTGTTTTTTAGTTTTTCATTATAAAGAAGTGGTGGAATTGCGGTGGAATTTTAATAGGATTATGAGTTAATGGGAAGAAATTAAAAACATGGGATGGGGGAGGATTAAAAAATATTATAAACTAAATATTTTTATAAACACTTTCAATAAATATTTTTTTAATTCCTTATTCCAAATTAAAATTATCAATGTTCCATTTGTTCCTATAAAGAAAATATCACAATACATTCCAGATAAGTCTAATGTTTTATAGTAATTTTTGAATAAAAAATACTAATTATCTCTCTTATATTCAAACCAAATCATTGAAAAGTAATTTTTATATGGAATATTGGTTGCTATAAAAATATTTTTTTATTCTTAATCAAGGGTAAAATTAAAACTAGAGACATTGATTATTTTCATAGATTTGGTGACAAGAATGTGAAAATTGATTTTCATTGTTACATTAGTGAAAAAATAACATAATGAAATTAAATGTATTCATATTAATGGGAAAATAATAAGGGTAATAATATAATAAATTTACTAAAGGGAAAATTTATATTATTAAATAAAATAATTAAATGACCATAAATTTTATAAGGATCATAGATATATGATTAGTATGGTGAACGCATTTGAAGAGAAAATAGTTATACATAATGAAACTCTGATATTAAAATGATTTAAATATAAATAACTTTGTAACGATGTATATATTTTTACTAATACAATGGATAACTAATATAATAAAAACTAGTTACCTCCAAAACCAAGGGATCTTGGATGGTCCAATATTGTCACTAATGTCGAATTAGATTACAATAATGAAGTGGAAATTCTTAACATATTATAGAATAAGGATTTTTAAATGAGTTATCTAGATCGAGATCATCTTTTAAATACATATCCTATAAGTTCGTAATAAAATAACTCACCAAAATCATAATATATTATATAATTATATCTAAAAACCCATATTTGTTTAATAATTGCATCAATTATTCTTAAATATTCTCTAAAATTTGATTTAGGGTTTACAATTCATGAGAAAGACATTATTAATCCATTCATATAACTCACATTAATATATTTCATATGTTCACATTAACTACATAGTGATTATAGACTATTAATATTTTGAAATCACATTTCATTTACTAAATCATCACTTGGGGAAATATCAATAGATATTTCACAATGGACACCCTTAGGGAGCCAATTATTAATTATCGGTCAGGATTCATAATAATAACAATTCCTAGATCAAATTTTTTATGAGGAATTACAAATTTAAATCATTAAAATAGTATGGTAATATATTGAATTACTTAATAAATAATTACATTTTATTCTGAAATATCATTCTAACGACCCAAATTTTTTCAATGGAAGTTAATTTGTTATAATTATGTCATAAAAACAAATTAAAACACAACATAATGAACTACTAAGTGCTAAGTGACCTCTAAACATATGTTTTTCACTTCAGTATTTAGAATTTTGAGAATTTGACATACATGGTAGTGTTCAAGATGATATTTGGAGTCTAATAAAACAAAAATAATTTTTGTGGAAAAGTAACCTACACTAATGAATAGAAACATACCATTATGAATAGTAATATGACCCATATGAATAGTATATCATCGAACATAAGTGTAACCTTAACAATGAATAATAAAATAAAATTTAGACATCTTAGAAAGTGACAATTTGACCTTAGTTAACGTTTTGGTATTTTGTAAGTCATAAATAAATAATTATAATTAATTAAATAATTTTAATGAAAAATTATTTTCTTAAATTTTTTTACTTAACTATCAAATAAAGGTATTATAGTTTTTATACAATTTTAAAAGACCCTATGTAATTTTTAAAAGCACTATAAAAGCAGTTTTAATTTTGAAAACTGTTTTTATGTAAATTATGATTTTAATAAAATAATAAATTAATAATATTTAGAAAATTATTTTTGAAAAATGGACTTCATTTTTGGATTCTAAACATCGAGAAATGGTATGGGAAATTTTTTCATATTTTTCTAAGATACATGAATTTTTTATGAATAGTGAAATACCATAATTTACCAAATAAGCTAAATAAGCTAATTATAGAGTCATGTGTGATGTTCCTCTAATATAAGCCCACTAGGTTCTAGATCACATGATAAAACTACAATTATAGGTCATTGAAAACTCACTATTCCTTATCATAGGAGAAATTAATAAACTAATGAATTTTTTATTACGGAAACCCCTCTCCCCTCCACTATAAACACCACTATTCACACCCTCATTTCCTCACACCTCTTAGGCTCCAAGACTTCTCTAAACTCTGCCCAAACATCCTCCGTAGCCCCTCTCCCACGTTCATGAGCTTTTGGTCTAATCAAAATACCAATCCTAGCTTCTTTAAGGACGATCTCAATAGGAATATTTGTGAGGTAATTTCTCTCCATATTCTCATTTAATTTCCATTCAAGTTCAAGTTCATTTCATGATCTCTACCCACCTATATTTTTCAAAATTGTATTATAACTCCATTATTATACATGTACATGAATTTTATGATGCTAATGGGATATTATATCATCCATCCCTCATTCCCTCTTCATTATATTTTATTAAAGAGAACATTGTTTGTGAGGTGTTAATTCATCACCTTCAAGAACGACATGTTTTCTTAATCCAATTATAACATCAGATCTGGTCATGAATCCATTTTTATGGTTGAACCAGAATATTTAATATGTATTATCTCATATTTAATTTTCTATAGCTATCTTATGACCATATTTCATGTGATAGAATAAAATAAGTTCATTATGATCAAAAAATCGCTCAAATTAACCAAATCAATCATAATTTAATTCTTATCTAATGATTCATCCACATGGATAAAATATAATACATTATAAGATCATTAAAACTCTTTTAATATAATTAATAACATGTAATATTAGTTCTGTATGTTTACCCATGTTCTGCACGAACATTATTTTAAGAATACAAGTGAACCACTCAAGAAAACCATAAATGCAAAAATTCCTGAACATTGTTTATTAATCCCAATAACTCATCAAAAGGCACATAAATTCACTTAATAAACCATAATGAACCATATTAATGTACACAAGGTTCTTTATTTCTAATTAATGAATATAATTTAATTATACATGACATTACAATGAAGGGAGCATTCAGATACATGGTATGGGGAAATTCTTGAACATAACTTTAATTTTTCAGGTTATCCCTCTTTCACTCCATTTTTTCATATGGTTACTCCATAAAGAACATTTTTTCATAATTTTATTTATTTTTATTGTATATACATGTTTGTCACTATTGATTATTTCAAACAAAATGTTTTTCAAAAAACTATTCTTTTAATAATGTACCTTTTACTTCTCCCTCAAAGTGGATGGTTCTTGAAACATGTATGTTATTCCCTCTTTAATTTGGGAATCAAATGTTTATTAATGTGTTCTTATGAGATGTCACCCATTCCATTCCATGGGTTATTTATGTTCACTTTTGATATATTTTCCATGTGGCAAGCATGATAATGATAATGTAATAATGTGACAGGTGCGCCGGAAATTATATAGAGTAATATGAATATTTGAATGTGACGGGTGCGCCAGGAATTATACAGTGCTCTAATGAATTAGGTAAATTGATGAATATCATGAGTAAATTTGAAATTATGTGTGAACAAGATTATAACTTGGTTCACAAGTATGTTTGGTAGTTAACCACTAAGAAATGATGTTTCATTTTTATGCATTGCCACATGTGAAGTCTTTTATTTATGATCCTCTCATATTCATGGTCTTTTTCCTATGTCATTATTATTCTAACCCCATGATATATTCTTCTTATATATCCTCATACTGGTCTTTTATATCGCCACTTTTGATGTATATCCTCAAAAGGATACAAATCCTAAGGATATGACAAGTGCCAATGAGAAACTAGAGAAGATGAAATTAAATAATTGTTTAAGCATGATGTCCTAATTGTTGTCTACGGTCCTAGTTTTTCAAATACACAAAACCATTGGAACCATTACGTGTAATACTATTATGTTGTTTATCTTTAAATAGATCTAATAGAAATTTAAGAAACGGGTAGTGGATCTATAGTTGGTATCAGAGGAAAGGGTCAGTTAAATTGAGAATTAGGATTAGTGAACCCTAGAGAAAACCGTTAGCATAAGACTATGTACAAATATGCACAAAATAATATCTACATAGGGATTCCATATGTTATGATTTTAGTATAAATTGTGCAAATAATTAATTTATTTATTCATGAATTTTTTACTTATGTTTTGTTCTAACATTTTCTATTTTAGAAAATGGTGGGTAGGAGGAGAAATCAGGCCAACAACTTGTGTGAAGACCAATGCAACGATTTCCCGAATGACATCCCGAATGATTTGGGAGGTGGAGTTCAGAACATCAGGGTGATGCTTACCCAATTATATCAGGATATGAACAATAACAATGAAAATGGGGAACAACAACCTTCACCAAACGGGAAAAACTGGTTATCGAATGTTTTATGCATCAATGACCACCGACATTTAGTGTATCTTCTGATCCTATACTTGTGGAAGAGTGGGCCAACTCCATGGAGAAGGTCATTTATGTGCTTCACTATTCTATGATAGAGAAGGCGACTTTAGCCATTTATCGTCTAGATGGAGAGGATGATAAATGTTGGGCTTTGATTATGAACACCAAGCCATGGGAGGAAATTTAAGAGATGGAATGGGAAGACATTATGATAATGTTTCTTAAAAAGTATTTCCCAAGAACTCATCACATGAAGATGGAGTGAGAATTCATAGAGCTTAAGATAAGATAACAAGAACCTATCACAACCTATGAAGTGAATTTCACAAGGCTTGCAAGGTACGCTTTAGGTTTTGTAATCATCAATGATAGAAAAAATGATATATTCTTTAGTAGATTAAAACCATAGCTTGAAAAGGCTCTTGAAATTCAATACATTGGGAGTTATGAAGAAGTTGTATCATATGCTCTTAAAGTGGATAAGAAGTTTGTATAATGGTCCCATGGATATGGTGATACCAAATTAATGATGAAGTTTCAAGCTGGTGGATCTAATGATAAGGGATAGAAGATAACCCAATGACCCACATGCCAAAAATGTTGAATGTTGCACCATGGTAACTTCCTCAAAGGGATGTGGAAATGCTTCATGTGTGAGATAGAAGGCCATTATGCTAAAGAGTGTCAAAAATACACGAAAATGAAGGAGAATGTAGCTAATGAAATGAGAGAACCAGTCATGGTTCAATGCTACAACTATAGAGAGCTAGGGCACTATGCAAACTAGTTCACTAAACCTCAAGTTCTTGAGGGTAATCAGCATCAGTATCCACCAATGAAAAATGAACAGGGGAAGTCTTATTCCATCACTACTGTGGAAGTGGATCAAGATAATGAAGTCTTATAAGTAACACTTATTTTTTACTAAATAATGGAAAAGGTATTATTTGATTCTGGTTCTACACATTCCTTTATATCTTGGATGTTTTCTAGAACTACAGAATCGAAGCCCTGAAACCTTGAAGTAGAGATGTCTATAAAAACACAAAGTTGTGAAATCATTGCAACCCAAGTGTTTGAATCTTCTCCTATTGGGGTATGTGGGAATATTCTTCTGGAAAATATCTTAATACTTCATTTGGTGGAACATGGTGCTATAATGGGAATGGATTGGCTCTCGTTATATAGAGGACATATCAACTGTCAAGAAAAGGAAATATAATTTAATATTCTAAACCATCCCATTCTCCTCTAAAAATTCAAGGAAGATCATTAATCTCCTTTGAAAAATCCTTCAATGGTTTGGTTTTTGATTCCCTATGAAGAATCATACCTCTCCCTAATGGTTGAGTGGATAGAAGTTTCCAACCATGAAGAAATTCCCATTATGAGGGAATACATTGATGTATTTCCCAAAGAGTTACCGGGAATTCCCTAGGATCGTGAGGTAGAGTTCCTAATTGAACTCATACCCATAGATACTCTTATCTTGAAGTGTCTATATATAATGGATCTTATCGAACTAGAGGAGTTAAAGAATCAACTGCAAGAGCATATGAAAAAATGGTTAAAACACCCTAGTGCATCACCTTGGGGTGCGCTAGTTCTCTTTAGGATGGAGAAGGATGGAACAATGCAGTTGTGTATCGATTATTGGGAACTCAATATGATCACCATAAAGAACAAGTATCCTCTCTATAGGATTGATGACTTGTTCGATCAGTTAAGAGAACATCAATAATTCTCAATGGTGGTTCTTCATTCTGGATATCATCAGGTAATGGGGAAGAATGAAGATATTCAGAAGAGTTCCTTCTGTAAAAGATATGGTCACTATGAGTTTTTTGTGATGCCCTTCATACTTACTAATGCCCCTGAAATATTCATCGATTGGATGAATTGAGTCTTTATAAATTAGGTCGAAAAATTTGTGGTAGTGTTTAATGATGATATTCTCCTCTACTCCAAGAGAAAGGAGGAACATGAAGACCATCTAAGAAATGTTTTGGAAAAATTATGAAAGGGTATGTTGTATGACAAGGTCAGAAAGTGTGACTATTAGAATAATCAAGTCAAATTCGTGGGACATTTGATCACATGTGTGGAAATTTCTTTGTATCCTTCAAAGACAAAGGAGATTAAGGAATGGCTCGGGCCCTCTAGTGTCATGGAAATATGTACTTTTCTTGGATTAGTTGGAAACTACTGATGTTTTTTGAGAAACTTATAATGATTCTCAGGCCCGCTAGCTAAGTTAACATGGAAAGGGGTAAATTATGTATGGACGGTAGAATGTTAGGGAAGCTTCGATGAACTAAAGATAAGGCTGATCACTGCACCGGTACTCACACTAACGAATAGTGGAAAACGTTTTGTGATATATAGTGATGCTTCAAAGAAAGCCTTGGGTTGCATACTCATCCAAAATGACAATGTGATAGCCTATTCCTCACGATAGTTGAAGATCCATGAACAGAACTACCTGACGCATGGTCTAGAGCTAGCAGCTGGGATTTTTTCCTTGAAAATCAAGGGACACTACCTTCATGGTGAGTAGTGTGACATATAAACCAACCACAAGATCCTAAAGTATATATTCACACAAAAGGAGATCAAAATGCGTAAAAGGATATGGATAGGTCTAATCAAGGATTATGATTTCTCTATTCACTATCATCGTGGAAAGGCGAACAAGGTAGCTGATGCATTAAGTAGAAAATAACCTTCTACTCTATCCATTATGTCGATTGAGAAAGACCATATCATCTTGGATATGTAAAGAATGGTTTTGGAAATCATAATGGAAGAGGATACAACCTACTGTTCCAAATGATTGTCCAACCATCCTTCCATGAGATGATTAAGGAAGTACAAATGGATGATGTGGAGAAACAAAAGAGGGTGAATCCAGAAAACGAAGGGAAGATGCAGTAGTTCCATATCGACGTTGATGGTGTGATTTAGTTTGGAATGAGGCTTTGTGTGCCTTCATCACCTAGAATAAAGGAGGTGTTATTGGAAAATGCACATAGATCACCATTCTCTATCCATCCTGGGAGTACCAAGATGTACCGTGATCTCCGAGAACACTTCTAGTGGGATAACATGATGAAAACAATTGTGGAATATATATCATGTTGCATGGTATGTCAGAAAGTTAAAGCTGAGTGAAAAATGTCCAAAGATGTGATGCATCCATTTCTTATACCAATGTGGTAATGGAAAAATATTACTATGGGATTTGTCACGGGTCTCCCAAAGAGGTCAAAGAGAGATAATGTGATATGGGTTGTGGTTGACCAACTATCCAAGACTGCCCATTTTATCACTATTCAAGTAGATCTCTCGCATGAACAACTTACAAAGATATTTTTGAAGGAATTGGTGAGAATACATGAAGTTCCACTCTCGATTGTATATGACCATGATACAAGGTTCACATCAAAATTCTAGAGTATACATCAACATGATTTGAGTAATAAATTAAATTTTAGTACGGCCTATCACCCCCGAACTAATGGAAAGTCTTAAATGACTATTCAGATGCTTGAAGATATGCTAAGAGCCTTATCACTAGAATTCAATGGTGGATGGGATCATCATCTCCCATTTGTTGAGTTATCGTACAACAATAGCTTCCACTCAAGTATTCAAATGGATCCATATGAAGCTCTGTATGGAAAGTGATGTAGAACTATAACCTGTTGGGATGAAGTTGGAGAAAGAATGATACTTGGACCTGATCTTGTGGAAGTGATGACAGAGATAGTTCAAGTCATCCAGAAACACATAAATGCTACTCAGAGTCGGCAAAAGAGCTGTGTTGACAGCTGTCGAAGGGACTTCGAGTTCGACGTTAGAGATAATGTCTTCCTACAAATATCTCCATGGAAGAGAGTCATGCGATTTGGGAAGAATGGGAAGCTAAGCCCAAGGTACATTGGCCCTTTTGAGATCCTTTAACTCATAGGATCAATGGCCTATCGACATGAACTTCCACCGAATATGGTTCAAGTTCAAGACGTGTTTCACGTATCACTCATGAGGAAGTACATACTGGGCCCCTCGCATATACTAAACATAGAGGAGGTATATGTGGAAGATGATATCTATTATAAAGAAAATCCAGTAGATATTTTTGATCAGATAGTTAAGGTAAAACACAACAAGACAACCCAACAAGTCAAAGTGTTGTAGAGAAACATAAGTTTGAAGAAGCTACATAGGAACTGGAGGTGGTGATGAAGGAGATGTACCCTTGCCTGTTTGTGAGAAGTGAAATTTTAGAGGTGAAATTTCATAAGGGGGAAGAATGTAATGACCCAATGTTTTTCAATGGAAATTCCCTTATTATAATTATGGAATATAATCACATGAAAACACAACATAATGAACTATTAAGTGCTAAGTGACCTCTGAACATAAGTTTTTCACTTCTGTAATGGGAAATTTATTAATCTGACATAATAGGTTGTGTTCAAGATGATTTTTGTAGTCAAATAAAACAAAAAAAAACATTGGTAAATAGTAACCTACCCTTATTAATAGTAACATACCCGTATAAATAGTAATATGACCCTTATGAATAGAAAATCATCCAACATATGAGTAACCTTACCCATGAATAATTAAATAAAATTTAGACGTCTTAGAAAGTGACAATTAGACCATTGTAAATGTTTTTTTTTGTAAGTAATAAATAATTAATTATAAGAAATTAATTAATTTAAAAGAAAATTTATTCTTTTAAAATGTGTTAATAAATAATAAAATAAATTTTTTATAGTTTTTAGGCAGTTATATAAGACCCTAGTCAATTTTTGAAAGCACTATAAAATCAGTTTTTATTTTAAAAACTATTTATTTAAGTAAATTAATATTTTAATTAAAAATTAAATTAAAAATATTTAGAAAATTGTTTTTGAAAAATGGAAATAATTTTTTTATTCTATACATCGAGAAAGGGTAGGTGTAATTTTTTGGGAATTTTTTGAGATACATAAAATTTTGAAGAATAGTGAAATACCATAATTTACCAAATAAGCTAAATAAGCTAATTATAGATTCATGTTTGATGTTCTACTGATGTAAGCCCACTTGTTTCAGGATCACATGATGAAACTACTATTTTTGTTCATTTAAGACTCACTATTTCTTTTCTAATGGGAAATTAATAAAATAAAGAATTATATATTAAGGAAACCCTTTTCCCCTCCACTATAAATAGCACTATTCACACCCTCATTTCCTCAAACCTCCCAAGATCCAAGACTTCTCCAAACTCTACCCAAACATCCTCCCTATCCCCAATCCCACGATCAAGAGCTACTGGTATCATCAAATGTCCAAGACCATCTTTGATATGGTGGATCTCAAGAGGAATATTTAAGAGGTAATTCCTCTCCCTCTTCTCCTTTAATTACTTTCAAGTTCATGTTCATTTATTGATCTCCCCCCACCCATCATCATCAAAATTGTATTGTAACTCATTATTTATAAATTTTCTATAATTTTATGATTCTAATAAGATATTATATCATCCCACCCACTTTACCACTTCCTTTTACTTTATTAAAGAGAACGTTTTTCGCGAGGTGTTAATTTATCACCTTCAAGAACAACACCTTTTCTTCTTCCAATTATAAATTCAGATCTGGTCATAAAACTATTTTTATGGTTGAACCAGAATATTTAATATGTATTATCTCCTATTTAATGTTCTAGATCTAACTTATGACCATATTTTGTGTTATAAAATAAAACAAGTTCATTTTGATCGATAAATCGCTCAAATTAACACAATCAATAATCATTTAATTCCTATATAATGATTCATCCACCTGGATGTAATATAATTCATTATAATATAATTAAAAAATATCATTAATTACATGTAATATCAGTTCTAGATATTTACCCATGTTCTACCTGAACTTCAATTTAAGAATACTAGTGAACTACTCAAGAAAAGCATAAAAACAAACATTCCCGAACATTGTTTTTCAAACCCTATAACTCATCCAAAGGAACATAAAATAATATAATAAAACCATAATGAACCATATTAGTATACACAATGTTCTATATTTCTACTTAGTGAATATAATGTCATTATAAATGACATTAAAGAGGAGGAAGCATTCAGAAACAAGGTAAGGGGAAATTCTCAAACCCAGCTTTCATCCTTCGGGTTCTCCCTCTTTCACTCAAAGATTTTGAAATGGTTACTCCTTAAAGATAATTTTTTCCTAATTGTCTTTATTTTTATAGTATATAAATTTTTTTCAGTTTTTTTACATCATTCAATTTATTTTTCAATATAACACTTCTTTTAAGAACACACCTTTTACTTCTCCCTCAAAGTGGACGGTTCTTGAAACTTGTATGTTATACCCACTTTCATTTGGGAACCCAAAGATTATGAATGTGTTTTTATGAAATTTAACCCATTACATTCCATTGAATATTTATTTTTACTTTTTATATCAGTTACATGTGTCTAGCATGATAATGATAATGTTATGATGTGACATGTGCACCTGGAATTATATAGCACAATTTGAATATTTGAATGTGGCGAGTGCTCCTGGAATTATACAGTGCTCCAATGCATATGGTACAGTGATGAATCTCATGAGTAAATGTGAAATGATGTGTGAAAAGGATTCTATATTTTTTCAAATGAATGTGTAGTAGTTAACCACTAAGACATGGTGTTTCATTTTTTTGCATTGCCACATTTCAGGTCTTTTATTTATGCTCCTCTCATGTTCATGATCTTTTACCCTTTTCATGATTATGATCAACCCAATCTATATTATTATTATATATCCTCTTATTGGGATTCTATCTCACCACTTTTTATGTATATTATTTGGTGGCTACATGTAATGAGGATATGACAAGTGACAATGAAGACCTAGTGAATAAGAAATTAAATAAATGTTTATGCTTGATGTTGTAATTGTTGTGTACGGTCCTAGTTTTCCCAAGACAATAAACCTTGGAATACTCTATGTGTAATACTATTATTTTTTATCTTTAAAATGATGTAATAGTAATGTTATAAAAGGGTAGGGTCTCTATAATCATGATGTTGACATTTCTATTAATGGCATGACAAGACCAATGATAATTTAAAAGAGTCATTATTGAATGGAGCCCATTAAATTAAATGACATAATGAAAAAAAATTAATATAATCTGAAATAGTGTTTTATATGACCATTTTATTCACTATAGGATAAATATGTCATATTTTATATGATTTACAAATTTATGAATGAGTATTTTCATTGATTATCATTAAAATTTCAAAATCAAGATAAATAAAAACTAATTTTTTCTTATATTGATGATTTATTTTATAAATTAATTTGGATCCATATTTAAAAGATGTAGATCTTTGATTTCCTTGTCCACATAAATTTTAATGTAGGAAATTTACTATAATGATATGATTTTGAATAAGGTATGAGACTATAAATTCTTATAAATGAATTTACGCCTTATAAATTTATATGGAATCATTATGAATATGAATAATATATTATTTTCATATTACCTTAGACAGTTTGTACTTATATGTTTTAATGATATTTTCATATATTTCAAGAAACTATAAGACTACAAATAGAATAAGTGGATTGTGTTAAATTCCTTATGAATGGATAAAAAATATTATATGTATTTGAAGTGCAAAGTTCAGCTAAAAATGATTCTTTATCTGGATCAGTGATCATATGTAATGGTATATCTGATAATCCTTCAACTATATAGGTGATTGAATTAAAAAAACTAACAACTATAAGAGGGATCAATAGTTTTATTAGATTAGTAGGATATTTTCAATGCTCTATGATAAAATTACAATTATATATTAAAATTTACAAATAAATTATAAATGAAATGTTGTATATTTTTTATATATGGGTTAATGTGAAAATAGATTTATGGAAGATAATGGGATTTTTGTTACCAAACCTATTCAGAAAATTTAGTGTAATATATAAGGGTTTGTGTTATATTGTAATTAATGGATTAATATAATGGGATGATTCCTTTTCAAAATTTTAATGTTGATAATTTTCGATTCATATCAATTAACGGCCAATAAAAAAATTACCATACACATGATCTCGTTGTACCAAAACTAATATTTTAACTAAATATTTTTCAGCGTTATATCAATATGATATATATATATATATATATATATATATATATATATATTTATGGAATGAATATAATTTCTATATTCATATATAAGATAATGACTATGTTCTAAATGAGATTTTCAGTGTTAATCAATGACCATTATTAAAAATACACAACCACATTAGGAAGTAAAAAAGGTGGTTGTGCTCTTAGTAAGATGTATCACACTACAACACTTGATAATAATTAAAATATATACAATTATAAAATATTTATAATTTATGGTTCTATAAAACAAAATGGTATGTATTAAATTCTACATTAAAAAAATTATCCTCCAAACATCTATTTGAAGACATGAAAATCATAAAAAGATTATATGGAAAAATATATGTGGTAGAAAAGTATCAGAAGCATCACCTTAGTATACATTGAGTAATAAACTTTGGGACATATAATTAGGTATGAACTGATCAAGAATTGAAGAAAAATATTTTAGATACTTCTCATAGATCATTATTCACTAACAAAAAAAAGATAAAAATAAAAATTGAGATCTCATGGATCATTTATAGTGGGAAAACAAGAAAATGTATATTTTGGAGTAGAAATCAAGATGTTATGTCTTCAAAGGATTCATAGTTGAATATCAATTTTATAAGGGTATGATTATAACATATTAAAATGAATTATAGAAGTGGGAGAACAATATTATGTATTTTAAATTTATTATTATAAACACCTCAAAAGGTTGTAGTATGTTTTGTGATTCAGTTGATCAAATATACGATGTTGGGACACTTTTTTATTATATTATATGTTATCCCACTAGGCCATTTTTTCATGTTATATATAATGGAAATTGTATGGTTTCATGGTATTACACTTTCACCGTCAATATTCATTTTCATTATTATCCAAAAATTACTTTTATGGTTAAATTTAGAAACTCCAAGAGAAAGCAATGTTGTTAAAGGAAAACATCATCATTTTGAAATTTTTAACCTCGAGAAGATCCTAGGAGTATGATGTAACCGATGTTATGGATCATCCATTCTAAGGTCTTCAAATTGATGCATTAGTCTATCCCATGCTTTTATGTATTCTTCTTGGTTGATTTTCCACACATTGAAACCTCTTACTAGGATATGATTCTTCTTGTTAATACAATACCTTTTTTTCTATTTTTGTCCACCCTAAAGTTCTTTTCTATAAATTTATCACCATCTTCTATTAATGAATTGGTCATAATAGATTCATCCTCCATTTCATCTTTGGGATGTAGTAGTATCTCCACAAGGTGGTCAACATCAAAACATGTATTCTTCATGACATTCCTAATGGGATTAGCCCCCTCAACCGTAGACTCTGCTCGATCTACTTTTCCATTTATACTGAGAGAACATTCCCTAATAAGGTCCTTATCCTTCTTAGGATATAGTGTATCCATCAGTGACGTAAGATAAGAATATTCCTCACATCCTTTCTCACCACAACGTCGGCCATTCCTCCTCCTCAAACTGTATAAGTCGCTATTGTAAAATTCATGTGCACTGACTCCTAAAAATTGGTTAGAAGAGTCATCTATAGAATCCTCCCTTATGATACTCTGCTCCTCATTATTACATTATGTTCTCTCTGCTTTTTGGTTGTTCCCTTTATTGTATAAGCTCCCAAAGTGGTTACCCATCTTAATAACTGGCACCAATCTTCTTGGGCATGTCATATTCCATGGAAGAGGCTCATCCAGAGGACCAACACATCCATCGCTCTTAAGAACTATAACCACAACCTCCATATAATAATATTCCTTGGGGGTATTTAATCCTTCATTAGTGTCCATTCTAGTTTCCACTGCTAGGTTAGGACCATCAACTAGGTCCAAAAAAACAGTAGTAGCAACATTTGCCAAATGTTTTGAATATATAGCTAAATATACATTTCTCCAAAAAGTATTTAATACATAGACTAAAATTATCAAATTGTTTTAAACAAAAACTGATATTTAATCAAATGGGACTATTAAAACAATAGAGAATATACTGAAATATTTTCTCAATATATTTCAATGGAAATTGGTATAGTAACTTACATTGGTCCCATTAACATATATTAATAATTTTATCTCTATTCTACAAATGGAATTAGATGATTGTCTATATTATTAGACATCTATAATTATAACTTAATTACATTTATTTGGATTGATTATTTTTATTGGAAATGATTTTTCTATTAAATTATGATCATGATCCAAACCCTTAAATGATATATCATTGATGTGAATAATAAACATAATTTTTTATGATAGTTATCAATTGGTTTTATAAGTTATGGTTGATGAATGTTTTTCCTTTCTATATCTTTTTATATGATGGTTTGAAATATCATGAAAAGTCATATCTAAATCCTATATATATCACCCCCTTGATAATCTAGATAAATCTTAGAGTGTATCATATCATATAAAACGTCAAACATATTCCAAAAAAAAGAATTATGTGTTCTATAAATCACTTTTAAGGATATCAAACCCCTGTATAACACATGTGATTAACACAAAAAACATATAACAAGAGTATGGCCTACCTTAAGTGGAAGTTTTAGTGGAGATAAAAATTTAAATGGAGAATGTGTTATAATATTTTAAAAATTCTATAGTGAAATAATAAGTATAAGGAAATAATGCGAGATATTATTAAATTAATATGGAAAATGAACTGTCATATTTATTCATTGTAATAATAATAATTAAGTTATGTAGTTATTCAAAGGGGGATAATATAGAACCAAAAAATTAGAGTGCAAAATTTCACATTAATGTCACTGTAGATTATCTTATAAACAACTACAGATGAAAAAAATATTACCTTATTTATTTGATATAAAATTGCATACTATAAAATGAATTGAATTACAATATTACAGAAGAAAACGTAATTTGATAAATGATATAATTAGAAAAAAACATTTAAATAAAAATACATTAACATAAAAATATTCCACATCCTAATATTACATTGGGATTATACATCCAATATTTTTTCTATAGACAATAAATTATGTTATAAATAAGATAAGAGTATTAATAATTTAAAATAAGGAGTGATATTAATTCTTTTGATGACATATATATTGTTATATATATGAATATAAATATAACCATTTGATATATAGCCAATTGTAATATATTTTCATTGAGATTAAATGTTCAATGGGGTTATGGTTGAATGTAAATTTATTTTCCCTCAACACTAAAAATAGACATAATAAGTCTAAATAAGATAAATTATATATTTATCATATGTAGTATAAAATTTGGATCATTATAACAAAGTAATAGAACTAGAATATATAATTATATGTAACTGAATTATGAAATCTATATTTAAATGATATATAATAGAATCAAGTTGAATAATAAATCCTAGTGAGTATCATTTTTTATGGAATAGAATGGTGGTAGAGTTAATGAAATTTTCCCTAGACTGAGAATAATATTAATTAAAAATTTATGACCTAGGAAAAATCATATATAAGAGAAGTTCCTTACATCAGAAATGAAAATAATATACATGTTTAATAATTCAACATCCAGGACATCGAATTTGAATTAGATTTCACTATGTACATACGGTAATTTAATGTGGATTTTGGTAAACATGTTATAGGTTAATATAATAAATTAATTATTATTAAAATAAATGATTTATATATATAATGAGAATTAATATATAAGTAATTTTTATAAACAATATACATTAATGAAATTATTTTATCAATTGTGAAAGGATATTATGAAAAAAAAAATATTTATTAATGGAATATAAATAATAAAATTAAAAAAATTGGGTATAAAATTACTTATTCTAAAAACATATTATTTAAGAATGAATTTTTATTATGATTGATATTTTAAAAAAAATTAAATTAATGGCTAATATTTAATTTTTTACTAAAATGTATTGAAAATATACATACATAAGTAAATATGTGTTAATCTATATATTTATTATTTCAAGTGAATTGGAATAAAATATTTATAAATTTTAAAACCAAGAATAAAAAAAACATTTTTTATGATAAAGGGGAAATAATTTCTATTTTATATTTTTAAACAATTCACATGTAGTGTAATATTATTGAATTCCCACATAAAACAATATAATATATTATGGTATTGAGAAACTCATTGAGTAAATATTGAAAAAATAATTTTATTTTCTATATTTGTGACGAGATTAGTCTCATGTTTCTATCATGACATGTATGGTGAATTGTATCATATTTTTTATACAAGACTATATATATTATTATGAAATAAATACTTGGATTGGGGTTAGGAGAGTCCAATAAATGAAATTTTACTACTAAATAAGATTTATCTTCCACAATAGATAGATATATATGTTGTAATGTTTACAACGAGTGATCAATTCTAACATGGATAAACTTTAGACAATTTGAAAATTGTAATCCTTGTAAAAATAATACAAACCACTTCAAAAAACCATTATGTATCGGAATAATTCCATCTATATTCTTCCCTTCATGATTTAATTCTCCATTAGTGTGGATTTGTAGGCTATATATGGGTGAGTTTCAGTGTACTCAAGGGCATTTTTAATTATTTATATTACTTTGTTAATTCAACATTTAGTAGAAAAATAGTATCTAAAGTATGGTAGGGGATTATATCCATTTTAAAAAAAATAATGATAAAAATTATTGGTTATATTTTTTGAAAAAATAAAATAATTAGTGGTACACATAAATGTTGTTCATAGATAAATGGGAAAGAGGTTGTGAAATTCCTATAAAATATTTAATATTTTTTCTCTAAAATTAAACTGAATACCATACATGACTGAAATTGATGGATAAAATAATAAATTTAAAATGATTAGTTTTTTAGTTAAAACATTATGTATAGAAGGAAATTTATAGAATAAGTGAAAATTAACAATTCTATAATGAGGTTCGAAAAAATCACCAAAATTATCCCCTAGGTATCCTTCCATGAAGAATGTTGCAAAGGGTTATATTAAACATTTTTTTTAAACCAACCCAATAAACGAAATAATAAATTAATATTTTCATTTAATTTTATAGAAACTAATATAAAACATAACACCCTTGGTTTTTATGGAAGAAAGAACTAAAAATTCTCAATATAATAGGGAGAGAAGTTAATTAATAAGACAACAATGATAGTGATTTTTTTACAGTCCCAATAAAAAATAAAACAATTATATATCATTGATTTAGATGATGATGAAATTTTAAGTAAGAGGGATTGAGAGAGAGTGAGAGAGAGAATTTATGGAAGATAATGAAATTTTAAGATATTATTGTTTGGACTAAATGATAAAATTTTTAAGAATAATTTTTTAATGAATTTAGATTACATTCATTGATGCCATGATTGTATTTTAATATTTTTATTTTAATTGGATGTGACTAAAAAAATAACATCATGAATCTATCATTAAATGTTATAGTGTTAGTAGGGGACATTATGGATTGTAGATGAGGTAAAATCTTCCAGATACATCTATTTAAATCCTTTATAGGAGTTGTTGGTATCTTATGTTAAGGTATGTTTTTATGGATTGGTGTCCATCATTTAAAGAAATCATTTATAAAATATTGATGGATCGAGATTGAATCCACTATGTAGTGTGTCGTATTTCAATGTGTACCTAGTGACATTGAAATATGTTCTTGGATAGTTTTATAATCCATTGAAAAATTGGTTCACACCACTGGGTATCTGTTAATCAACCTAGAGGTATGGTGGTACTTTCAATCCCCATCTACTGGAGGCTTTAACCCCATCAGTTAATATGTTAATATAGGAATTAATGACTCTATAAAGGGTTATCAATGATCTTCTTAATGGATTCACATGGTGTAATTAATACTATTCAAATTTTTAAATACTATAATTTTGAATCACTTAGGCCCAATGGGATGAGAAATTTTAAGTGATTATGTTTATAAAAACCTACTAATGGTCCAACATATCCACCATTTTGATTACTAGAAAAGCATTTATTATTAAACTAAATGACAAGTGATGCAAAAAGGTGAAATTGAATGTTGAACAGATAAAAAAGTTATAAATATATGGTTACATGATTGTGCATGTATCTCTCAAACATAATTATTGAATTACACACCCAAATAATTGGGAGTTTCCATATATATGTCAATAAAATAAAATAACGGTATTCATGTCCAACCATATAGACAAACACACCACTAATTGAAGAACACATATATCACATTCATTCCTCTATGAGGCCAAATTCAATGCTCGGTCGCAACACACCACCACACTCTATTTTCTATTTTTCTATTATAAATCAATGTAAACATAAGAATTATCATATACCAGAATACCCAAGACACCACAACCACCTAGAGTATGTTCCACTATCCTAAAACCCTTATAATATATAGGAAACATGACCACAATTGATACATCAATCCTGTCTATAGATTTTTTGATATCATTTCTTAATAATACTGATTTCATACCTCCTTGTACCGTAATAAATACATCAATAAACCTAGAGATTTTAAATGGCCATTAATACCCTACATGAGGGTAAATACAAAAGATAATGTACAACCCATTAATGGATATTTAGAATGGAAGGCAGGGAATAAACTAATATTACGTCCATGATGAAGGTATCTTACTTCAATGGAAAATAGTTTATCCCCCCGTATGACTTCCTATATACCTCCTTTTGAATATAACATAACAAGATTAATATTCCTCATATGTGTTTAACTAATCCATATCCTTATCCATCTCCACCCCTGAGGAAATATCCACTATTCAAATTAAGTGGTCCGGGCCACCATTCCCCAATGAACAAACATATACCTAGTCACATCCCATAGTGTGGAATTATTTCACAAAATCCCACCATATACCCATGAATAACATATAAATAGTTTTGAATTAATTTTTATGGTACTGCTACCACCTCACCACTCGAATTTCATTAAGACATGGAAAATTCCCAATGGAACATTGAATGTCCATTTTACTGATCCATTTCTATAAGGACTTACTCATAGCCAAATTGAATTAACATGATCAGACTATAATGGAATGGGTGTTTTATCATGAGTAACCTAGTAACATAAAACCCATAGAATGACACATGACAATGAATCTCCTTCAACACTGACCTTATCATAATCGCGTGGGTTTCAGGGTTTCAAATGACCTTTTGTTTAACCCAAAACAAAAGATCACATGAGTCTTGTATTACCATAACTAGGGTAAGGTCCCTAGTTAAGAATATAATAGTATCCCATTTCCAATTAGTATCAATAAAATTAAGGTATCCTTAAATATGTCTACCTAAATACATTAAATATATCATAGCCCCGAGTTTAATTTCCCCACCACTCATCATCCATGAAATAAGTCTCTGATAAAAAGTACATATCCATGATTAATTAGAAATGGACCACTATTACGAGAAAATATATATTACCAAATATATAAAATTGTATTAATATATGTTTCAAACATCCAAAAAACCATCACACTTCGAAACATACTAAAAAACATAACGAAATAATGTTATTGTTCTTACCGTTATACAGGACTCGAGGAATTCCATTCCATTACCATAATCATGATTTCAACTTCCAAAAATATATTTCACATGAGACATCATCCACCAAATAATCACATATCTAAAACACCTATGAACTTATGCTAACCACAGTTGTAGTTACCATTTATCAGTGAAAACATTGACATTTCACTAGTCTTATACAAATTAAAACGATCACTAATTGCATGTACAATCCACAATGATCATTCATCATACTATCCACTTCAAATAGGTGACAATTCTTTTGCTATTACAAAATATATTAAATCGGAAATTATATAGAAAAGCACTTAGTTTAGTTCCCCTAAATTTATTATTGTTTAAAATATGAAGAAATAAGACTTTGATAGGGTCCTATGAACATGCATGGAAGAATTATTAACCAACACATTATATTACTATCATAACAATAAATAGTAATAAAAAATGTTACAAGGTGGCATTTCAAAACTTCAACGATATAACCAAACTAAAGTCTTAACAGATATCATCAACATATCTAGATTACAAAAACACATGATTGTCTTATAACACATGATATCTCTATATCCCCAAACTACCTATACACAAAGTTAGGATATACCATAATTGATACATATCACAAATATTTATAAATATACCACTATTTCATATTTCATTTTTATTAAAATACATATATAAAACCTAAAGTATTCAAATTTTACATCATTTTTTACCCAACATATCAAAATCACCTTGTTTTATAATGACTAATATATGATGGATCTGATATATAAAATATAGTTTCATGTTTATATGTGAAAAACTAATGAATTATCTTATTGGAACTCTATTTAACCAAAATCACCAATTTATAAATTCATTTATACTTTCCTATTAATTGAAACTCATATGTGGAGATGGTAAAGAAGAATGAAACATCATATTTAGATGTCAAAAAAATTTAATTATTTTAAAAATTATACATAAAAACCCTCAAATTTTATTAAATCCATTAATTTATATAAATTGTTAGACGACATGATCCATTGACTGTCATTGAAAAACAATCACATGTGAATTAGAGAAGGATATCAATCATTTGTAATAATTATATAACATAAAAATAAAATGTATTTAAATTTATTCATGAACATTTACACATCCTATAGCGTTATTGATCACGGGAAAAAATACCATAAATCAATTACTTCACACCAAAAACACCACTCATGATGGAACATAATTGAAAATAAAATTTCAAAGAAAGATAAGGAATTACCTTTCCATAAAATCTATTTTCCAAATTACATGGGTACACAACTCTGAGGAATGATCTCTTTACCATGCATCGAAAAAAATTTATTCTCATATCCCCCAAGACCATTTAAGGATTCAAAATAAAACCTATAGTACCAATTTTTATTATTCCATTACCATAGAGTTCTATCTAATGGCAGAACTGATGGCCACCCCACGATCACATAAAAGTCTTTTTAAACTCTGGACACCTAAAACTAGATAACTGGTCTAGGAATGTACCAAGGCATTGTTATACCCCTTGTATCATAGTGGAAATAACATATTATAAAAAAATAAAATAGATACAATATCAGAGATTACCATTAAAATACAAATAAGTGTTTTTAAAATAAATATATAAATATATTCAATAACAAATGATTGTTTCAGACATAACAAAATATTTCCCCTTTGGGCAAATCATACATAATCTATACTAGAAAATTGAAATAAAATATTTTCCAATAACTTACCCTTATTGGTCATTTGTATGGGCTATTCTAGTTATCCAACTCTAACCAAGTACACCAAATGACCAATCATCAATGTTATGTTATACCCTAAAATTGATCCTCCAACCATTTTTACATTCATTCTTACCTTAGTTCCATGGATGATCGGTAAGGATGTGAGTAAAACTCATCTATACATCACAATTTTCATCAAAAAATATAAAAATCAATTAAAATGTTGTGAATAAGTTCTCAGAGTAAACTCTTTAGTAGTTCCAAAATTATTTTACTAAAAAAAAGAAACCATTGTTTCCCTAGGATGACTATTATGCCCAATGATGGATATATATGATCTAATTCCAATTTTCATGTCATTAACATACCATATACGCTTCTTTAAGTGGAATGGTTTCTATGATCATGATGTAATGACCATGTCATCTTTATACCTCACTCGATATTCAACAGTATACAAATAAATAACATGACCATCCCCTATGAGTGTTTTTTAGTAGAGGTTATAACACAATGTTAACATGATCCTCTCATATGGTTGTTTATCATATAATATATAGTGACATAGATAAATCATAATGTTGGTTTACCACAGTTTCTATTGGATAATAAGAATCAATAGCCACCCTCCTCTAGAGTTTTTAATCCATATAAGATGACCTCTAATTAGGTAATTCTTAATAAATGTAAACATAAGAACCCTAATGATATTTTATGGAATAAATGATCCAAATCCCTACCAAACACTATTAATACAACTACTTGTAAATTTTGATTTTATGTAAAAACTAGTATAAAACATAAAGTATAATATACCTCCATTAAAATGACATGAAAAGAAATGATGATGTCATCATGGGATCTCCTCTATACAATATACATGAATGTCTCTTGATTCATTTCTTATTTAACCAAACATTAGTGGAATCATCACTAAAATACAAAAAAAGTGAAATAAAAACATATAGAGTAGGAATTAAGGGATAAAGCTAAACTAACAAAGTATAATACATTCTAGGAATCACTAGATATTTTGAAAAAAATAACTTCATAAATATAAAATGGGGATCCAATTTATTTCATTTAAATCATGATTCATCAAAAATATATATTTTAGAATAGGTACCCACAACATAAAACCCATGTGAGAAAAAAATGAAATCCCCTACTGGACAGATAATTCTGTGCACTAATAATATAATGGAAAATGAATGTTTAACTTTCCATTATTAGTCTCCATTATAAATAAATTTTGTGAAAAACAATTATCTTATAATAAACATAAATCACCTTATCTCTAGTTGTTTGGATACTATTATTATGTATCATATCAAACCATTCTCTCTATCAAAAAATCCTTAAATCCTGGTTCTCCTCCTATTCTTATGCCATGTCTATATGTGAATCATTTTTGGGTTTTCAACCCTAAAAATTGGAATTCGAGGGAAACATAAAAATACAACCCCTCTAAAAATTGATAATTCAACTATTTCAAAAAATATTAACACTCTTTTATATATAGGTTTTTACTAAAATCATCAAATTATAATGCTAGAAATGGAATATTTTCCCCAACATTGATATGAATGGATGCATAAAGTGATTTGGTTCTTTTATTGATTATGTGGTAAGAATGTATTGATTTTTAGTTCTTGTCAATTTTTTTTTTAATTTCCTTTAAAAAAAACTTTTTTTCTATGAAAATAAAATTTATGGACAAAAACATTTAAAAATCCATATTTGAAATTTTATTTTTCCATAGTTCATAAGGTTTACATTTTATTATTTGTATTATGATAACACATTTTGTGATATATTATGATATATTTACCACCTCATCTAGAAATTATTTAATTTTTTTGAAATCAATAAAGGGGGATCATTAGATTTCATTCGGATTGTTTATATATTTTTAGAACACATTTTTAAAGTGTTGTAAGAAAAAAAAATTATTATTATAACATTATAAAAAAATGTCATAAATAAGATTATTATTAATCTAATACCCATGATCACATAAAATGGAAATGGTTTTTCCCTTTTCATATTATTTTTTTGGAAATTGATTTGAATAAATTAAAAGCCTCATATTTGTGTTTTAAGAAAAACAAAACTTATGAATATTGTATAATCATCCTCAATAAAAAAATATGAATTTTTTAATCTTAATAATCAATTGAGTTATTCGAAAAGGATCATTTCAAATAAGATTCTGTTATTTAGAGGTTGATACTTATTATCCATTTTTAAATGAATTGTGATTTTATTAATATAAGAGAATTTTTTTCCAAACCCCCTTCTCTATAGAATGAAAATTTCTAAATCTCAAGGTATTTGATTTAAATTGATCCTAACAAGTATATACTATTTAATGAAAAAGGATTTAATTTCAATCCAATGTCTCAATGTCTCTAATAATCTAACGTTTCACATTATTATAAAATAATATTTTGAAAATAAAATATAATTTTTTTTAAAATAATGATAATTAATGATAAGTTTTTCATTTAGAATAAAATCGATGACAAAATAATTTTTGGAATGTATTTTGAAATATTTTTCCAAACATTTGTAAATACATTTGAAATATTTCTTTCCTATCAATAACGAAGAAAATATATTTTTCCATCATATCGTAATAATCAACAATAACGAAACTACTGATTTTACTTCATAAATTTTAACTAAAATGTTATTAATAATCTATATTGTTTTTCAAGTTGATTAAATATAGAGTAATCCCCACACATGTTTTGAGATAAAATGTTTTTCATATAGCGGATCTCATTTTAGATTCTTTTTTTAAGAAAATTTCTTATAAAAGAATGATATTATTATTTTTGGTACTCATTTTATTGTTCAAAAATGATATCTAATAGGGAATTTAATAAACATGTTTGATTCAAAAATTATTTTTGGAATGGTTTAAATTATTAAATATGCTTACTTTTCGTCTATTATATTGATAGTTTTGTAAATAAAATTCATCAATGTGAATCCCATTTTTTAATTTTTATTAGAAAAATAATTTTAAAAATATCCTTTTACAATCATAATCATTTTTGGAAGAAATATAATTTGTTTATGAAAAAAATTTCCCATATTATTATTTTCATAGTGTTGAAAACCTATTTGTATATTTACTTTTTATTTTGTTTTGGTGATTTTTTGGAGATCTTTCTTAGGACCATTAATAATTTTTTATCACTTATTCAGATTGGGATAATAAATACTTTTTTTAATTCACTACAATTTTTTAATTTTTATTTGATCATTTTCATTGACAATTCAATAAATGTTTTTAAGTTATTTATAGATTGAATTTATATCATAAATTACGAATTTATGATGATAACGATGAACTATTAAATCATAACATCTTTGGTGAATGCCTGAAGATGACGAAGAAATGGAATTTGGGGAGTAAAAAAATAAGAGTTTTAGTTTACCACATTACTAACCAAAAAATGAGATTTAGACAAATTGAACATTTAGTGCGAGACATTCTCAAGAATATTGAATTATAGTAACATACATTTTCATACATATATATTTCATCATAAAAAATGAATATACATTAAATAAAATAACAATATATGCCATAATAATATATTCTTGGATCCTTTAGAAACATGGATACATAAACAATAAGTTCATATTTTAACTACAAAATCCACTAGAATTTTCTTTATAACTAGTACCCTTCTCAGACATATCATATAAATACCATTATTTATATCCTAGTATATGTAAATAGAAAAAATAGTGAGAGAAGACTTGTAGTGAGGGTAAAAAATGTTTATATGAAGGTTCACATAAGAATTAAATTAGAATATGAGTATGATAAAATGAAAATACATTTGAAAAATTATACCCTTTTTATCAGAGATTGTAATCCTGAGTCATGGAATAATTATTTTCATTTCATAATACATTAAGGATAATATAATCACCAAACATGGTCAATGGGGTAATAAAATTAGAATAATAAAGAATATTTTTATTATAAATATAAACATAGAAAATTAATTCTTTAGTATTCACGTCTCTAATATTGGGACTGTGATTGTGGATTGTGTTCCCTCCATAAAACATCGTAGTTCGGATGGTTATCCATCATGACTAGTATGGACGATAATGTCCCTTATAAAGCTATATTCACTCCGAATTTCAGCCCTTTTTATCTCATGAGACATAAATATATATAGAATGCATTAGTGGGATATATTGGACCCACCCTTTTAGGTTAATAACGTAACCACTCGTATGTGGTTATAATGTATCCACTAGCCTTAATTTTAATGTTACCTCTATCCACTATTAAAATGTATCCACATTAAATTATTCATAATGAATCATCCAGTGACGTGATAAAAACAATATGTATGTGCACGATAAGATAATAAAACATTCACCATAATAAAACCTATGAAAATAAATATAATTCATTAAAATTCAATCATTAAATTACCAGTTCAAAACAAACATGTTTCACAAACATTTAATTATTTCATCAAAGCATAGCTAATGGGAGAGGAGTGGTTTTCATAACCATCTTGACAAAATAATCATTATCCATCCAAATAAAATAAAATTATTGTACCATTAGATCGTATCACATGAAATTCTTATATACCATGGAAGGATTTTATCTTATATGAAAATTTATATTAAAAGGTCACTTGGAACATTCTTAGATGAAAATAAAAATTTACATTGAAATCACAAAATTAAGATCTAATGAATCCCAAAATATAAATAGAAAAATTTTCTATTCAAAATGTCATTTGAATAATAAAATAAATTTTTGATTTTACTAAACTATTATAAATGTGGAAAATACCATTCATGTTGTACACATTAAAAAATTTATTCACATTTTTGTAAGAAAAGTAAAAAAAGATTCATTAAAAATAGACAAAAATATTCATTTTAATTCAATTTTTGAAAATCCACACATGGGTATATAATAATTTCAACAATTATATTAACAAAATATTGAACAAAGTTATATAAATCATGGATTTTTTTTGAAAAAGGGATTTTCAACCAAAGAGTAAAATAATATATTTGTTAATTAAAAACATTCATTTTTTATTATATGGAAACATTAAATGGAAAAAGTTTATCTAGATAAAAAAAATAAATGAGATTAAAATTCATGACTTTAATTAATTATTGATAGTAATGTTTTATCATAGAAAGAATAATAAAAAACAATCTTGATAACCAATGAAACTGTATCATGAATCTTATTCTACTTTAATATCATTCTAATCATAATACCAATAAATTAATTAACCATATGAAGATTTCTAAATATCTATAAATATTTTAATAAAAATCATAAAATATAGTAATGGAAATTATATACAACACATAAAATAAAGAAGGGGTGAATATTGATTGTGTCTCAGATAAACAAAAGTGAGAACAAAATATATTACCACTTTCATAATGTTTGAATCATATGACTCATTGAATAATATCATTATTGAAACTTTAATCATAATTAGAATAAATATATTCAATATATAACATGAAAAATGGGTTTTATATTTACCATAAAAATGAATCTAGTGGTGAATACGACATGTGTAAAAAACCGTAATTTTATAAGATATATTCTTTTTAATTTCATTAATATCTCTTGTTTTACGATACACCAAGATAATCTTTCACTATACGCAACATAGTATTAATTTGCAGTATACACAACACTAATCTTGGATCGTGTTACACACAATTTCATGTTTGTTTGATAGTAGTTATTCAATTCAACATTGAGTGTGTATATATATATACTCAATGTATAAATGAAATATGGTTGGGTTTTGTTATATGCAACAACAAATTTGTCTTTCACTACACGCAACCCTGACATGGCTTTCAGTACACGCAATCACAACCTTCCTCCATAGCGTGTGTTGTACACAATACCGGGTTTCACTAAACAATGATATATGGTTATAATATTATTATAAACTATCCGTTATGAATAGTAGAAAATACATTTTGAATTTAATGACATTATAATTCATCTTACACATTTTATAGAACATGGTATGAGAAAAAAATAAATATTTCGGGTAAAATAAATATTTTTAAAAAAATGCAGTTTTGCCGCCTTTTGATGGCGCACCCATTTTAAATATATTTTTGACCGATTAAGAAGTTAAATTTTATAAATAAAATTATTCTTTTGAATCAGCATGTAAAAATTTATATTTGATAAGGTTCTGATATTATTCTGATAACTTTTATATTTTAATGAATAATAAAAACATGCTATATTTTAATTAAAAACCACTTTTTTCATCATAATAATTTATATGGTTAAATTATAATATTTAATGATTTTAAAGTATATAGAGTATATATTTATACCATTTAATATAATTTATGTCATTATAATTGATTTTACATTGAATTCATAGGTAAAATCATTTCAATCTTTTGCAATGTTTTAACGTTTAAAACTCATTTTCTTAACAACAAGATTAATTTAAAATTCATTTCTACAACTTTTGTGTAATTAATTTTGAAAAATGGATTCCATATTTGGAATCAGTGGGTCTAAATTATGTTAATAGGCTACATTTTATTTTTGGGCAATATGAATAGTAATTACGGTAAATTTGTTTTACCATAGTAAAATGTAAATCGTGTAATTATGGGTAAATATAATATTATAAAATTACCCTAACACTTTTCATAATTCAATTGGATGCTTATATTTCGATCTAAGTCATATTTGGGTCAAAATGGAATCCATTGTAACCTACTTGGAGGTGATTAAGACCTTTAGTTTATTTTATTTAAAGGAAAATAAAATATGTCTCACTCAACTTTAATAATTAAAGTATTTATAATATAATATTAGACAGAATATAAATTCACTTATAAATACTAATTTGAAAGAATTTTTTTTATTTATCAAGGTAATTTATTTATAATTTTGATGGGACATTTAATTATTTTAATAGCTTATACATTAATGATTTAAAAATTATTTATTTAGTGAAAATCAATAATATAGTTTTTATTGAAATATTAAAACAAATAAAAAGGCTCAAAAACCTGACCAAAACTTATTGGTAGTGTATATATATTCCTTAATCATCTAGTGGCCGAATTTTTTACTATTTGTATCCTTATAAAAATGATTACGACACTTATATTATTTTATTAAAAATGATTCTAAATTTGTCACCTTCAAAACATAAAAAATATAATAATTTAAATATAGTGATTTTATGATTATAAATTCGAGTAAAAGTATTATTATGAAATTTAATAGATTTATCTTCATCATAGGATATTATTTTTAATTTTTATACAACAAAGAAGAATATTAAATAATTATACAAAAATGATGTAGTAATTATCTTATTAAGAGAAATATCAATTAAATAGTATTAAAAATATTAAAATCAATATTATATGAACTATTTAATGTGCTCCATTAATTTCCAGATTAATATGAAATGTTGGGAACCTATTATATATTTTATTTTGAATATATCCTTTGTGTGTATTTTATATAAATTCAAATAAATGAATAGTGTCACAATTGAAACTTTTGTTATTTTATAAAAATATTATATTATTAAATTGTTTAAAAATCACAAAAATATTTAAAAATTTTAAATTCAAATTTATATAGTCAAAAAGTTCATAAATTATTCAATTATGGAAAATTAACAACACTTAAGTGATTATTTATAACCATTTAATATTAAGAATTTTATTACCACCAATAAAATTAAATAGATTAAAAAAGGATAAATCAAAATGATATGGTTTAAAATAAGATCAAAAAATGTATAAATATGATTTTTTGATGATATTACAACCCTATCACAACTAATATTAGAATTGAGTCATTTTTGGAAGTATTTATGTGGGGTTTGAATTCATATTAATCTAATATTTTTAAGGATTCCAAAGGTGCCCCTCTCCTCCCTTATAAAAGGGCATCTCCTCCCTCTCATCTTTACACAACATTGAGCCTTCAAGATCGTCTAATCCCTTCCCATTTACCTTATAAACTTCCAAATAAATATTCTAGAGGTCCTGGTCTTCTTCAAAGACCAAGTTTAGTGCCCTAAGAGGAGGTTTCAAAGAGGTGTGTTGAAGAAGAGGTAATATCTATTACCGATTCTTTCAAATTTATTTCTTCTTCTACTTCCACTTATTTAGTTGTTTCATTATGAATTAATTACATAAGTATCACTCATATACTGATATTTTATTATAAATATGAAACAACCCTATTTCACCTTCTATCCATCCTACGGAAAATGAAATCACAGCACGTGCATTCGTACGGAATACTGTCTCCATGCCGTGGTGTAATCTGTTTTCCACCACCACCTTACTTGGATGGGTATAATGGTGTAAAGAATAACTATATGTGATTATTTTAAAGTTATATTTATTCTGAAAAAGTGTACATATACTTAAATACAATTCCCCGATCATATATCATCGCTCGTGCGTATGTATGGACTACCATCTCCATGAATGCGATAAGATTCATTCTTCATGTTAACCATTCATGAATGATTATCTTTTATATACATTGAATAATAATGAAATATATGACATAATAATTCTACTGGATATATATATATATATATCATATACATACTTCTATTCAATTCAATAAGGAAATTAAAACAACGTTCATACGTACGTACGGCCTACCATCTCTATGAGCGGTGTGTTTAATTTCATTTATCAATCTATTATATATATACTGAATATATATGATATTTAAATCATGTTTTAAATTCTGTATGTAAGTAAATCATGATATATTTAATAATAATATCAAGAACAACAAGTCTATACGCGTACGATAAATGAAACGAATATTACCCAAAATGTTGTTTTAACATGAAATTGAAAAATGAACTGGTAATATAAAGACCTAAGTGAATCATATATGATATCATATGAATGAATATGATTCTGAAATAAGTCATTGAAATTATCTAAATCATTATACATGAGGTTCATATATGTATAAAACATATCGGACATAAGGTAAGGGATAATTATTCCAATCTCATTCTTATCCGAGATTATTTATTCGTAATTATTTATTGGGGTTATGTTTTTTATCCACGTACATATGTTGTCAAAATGTTTTCATAAATTGTTTACTATTCTTCCATGTAAGTTTAAAGTCATATTTACCTTTTTTTACTTTTACCACATCGTTTGGAATGAATCATTCTTTTGTTTACCATACGAGGTACTTTTTTTCTTTTCCGAAAAAAGTACCAGAAGAAAGTTTTTTTAAATTATAGGGCATGAACAGATTTTTACAGGTTTATAAAGCCTTATTTTCATGAAGATTACTGTACAATATTTCAGGACTATTTTCAATAAAATCCTTTTCTTTTAAAATTTCATGGCATTTTTTGAAAAGAAAAATGATTTTGAAGAAGAGAGGATATTTTCCTCAAGAATCCATTCCACGTGTTCTAGAAAAACCATTTTCTATCTAAGATGAAATTATTACATATGTGTATGTTTCATGTATAATGTATCTTTGATTTTCATGGTTTCACTTTTCTAATGATGAAATGATATCCATTTGTTTTATATCGATTATGTTATGATGGGATGTTGTTAATGAAACACATTTTATTCTCTGTGTTATGATGAATGATTCATGTTCATGTTGTGGCACACCTAAGAATGATTTCTTTATGAGATGGGTGGGACCTATATCTCCCTCCAATGCATTGGGTAATGATTTATATCTCATGAGATAGATATGGCTGGAACGGCATGTAAATCTGGTTCAGTAATACATGGCTGGAACGACAAGTAAACCCGGTTCAGTAAGGGACCATGTCCACTGAGATGGTCTTGGCAGCAATGCCTTGGCTACTATGGAAATCATAACATGTTCTTAATGGTTTCCACAATTACATGTTTTATTCTCATTCTATTTTTTCATGATTGATGTTCCATTATGATCTATGCCTTATGTAGTACCATGTTGTATGTCATTGCTCAAGATTTTGATGTTTAAATATTATGTTCATGTTTCGAAGTTCAAATTTATATGGTTTGTTTTATTTTCTCCATTATTACCCTTACTTATCATTTTATCTCACCCTTTATATGTTTTATTTTCCCTAGGATATAAAGAAATGTTTTCGGTATGGAAACAAAAAAAGGGGAAGATCGTTATGGGAGTTGTTGAAGATCATTAAACATGATTAGAAGTTTATATTCCATGTTCCCAAAGACACTAAACTATTACGGTCCTTTGGTTTCTATTTTTTTATGCATTAGATATTTCTTCAAGTGTAATGTAATGTTGATATACGTCAAGCTTTGGGTCTCTACAACATCTGTCTCCTAGAAATAATAGAGATATTATAAATCCCTTTCCATAAATATCAACTTCTTTAATAGATATTATATCATCCAGTATATTAAATATTAATTTATTTTATATATAATATTTAAAAGGTAGTTATAATTATCTATATATCATACCATATATTATTTTCATAGGATTTTTTATTACTCGTTTATTGAAATTTTCTTGTCAAAATCACTTTTTGGTAAATTATTATGTTTTTTCATGTCTATTTTGGTTTTTTATTTTCAGTATATTTATTTTTATAATGGAACAATCATAAATGTTTTTTATAAATTATGTAAATATAATATATATTTATTATATATTTATTTATATTAATTAAATGATGTTGGATATTGAAATGTAACTACAGTTTTCTTGAGTAAAGAATGTAGTACATTCACATGAATGTTGGTTCCATTTTTTTGAAGGGATTAATAAAATGATGATAAATAATATATCACCATTTTGGAGTCAATATTATTCAATATATATCCCACATATTCACTATATTTATCATTATTACCATCTATGTAATGAATATTTGAAAAAATAATAACATAATTTTGTGAGGAGCAAGATTTCCACACACAGAAGAGACATTATCATATTTGCACTAAATGGATAGTAAAAAATTATGTTATATCATTATTAATTATTATTTATATTTATCAATTTTTTAAATATCTATGGTTAATCCATCATCTCATCAATCCATGAGAGGCATTGATGGAAAACGATTTTCATTGGTTCTTGAGGGAGTTGTCCATTGTACATGTGATTGACATCTTCATTACCAATTTTATAGAAGAGAAAATGGATGTAGGTTATAAATGTAACATAGTAAAGTATAAATGATTTTAATATGATTATATAATTAAAAAACTGAGTTAAATAATATTTTAAGGACAAGGAAAAAAAATAAAGTGAATTGGTTAACAACAGTACCTCTTCTTTAGAAAACCTCATTTGGTAATAAATAAAATACATCATTGGAGAGTTTCAAAATAACAACAATGAGATTATGATATGAGGAGGGAATTAAGGTATTTATTTGGTTAGTTATTTCTATAACCAATAGGTTTTATATATGTTATGTGGAGAGGATAATTTATCCCCTTTTATATATGGAGGACATCACATACCTGAAATTTTGTAAAAGAATAACGTTTAAACTTGTTTTTTTAACAAAAATAGGATATGAAAGGGATTACCCATTATATTTGATTATATAGGCTTCTGAGATGAACATAATGTGGCATTTTGACTTGTTTATAGTTAATTTTAGCCCTTATTAGTTTATTTTAACCCCATGTAATCCTCTTTTAACCTTAAACTTTTTAATTAATTTTTAATGGTTTAAATATTTTATATAATTGAAAATTAAGTTAATCCTACTATATAATATTTAATTTTATTATTAAAAAATACATAATTTAAATATAAAAATTATATTCATGGAAATAGAAAAATCTAAATAAAAATTAATCTTGAAGACGGGATGAAATAATTATAGTCATATAAGAATTTTTGAATAAGTATGAAATGTTTTTATATAAATAATAAACCTAAAATATATGAAAAATTTATATATTAATATAATAATTAAATAAATGAACATGTTTTACCATAAAATAATCATAATCCAAAATTTAAGTTTATAAATGATTTCAAAAATGTAGTTTCAATGAAAATTGGTATTTATCATTATTGATTAAAAATAAGACATCTCAAAATAAAATCCAATAAAATCCAGTATAAGTTCATTTTGAAATGATGATTATAAAAATATTTCTTTAATAAATAAATATTATAAATAAATAAAGAAGATTTTTTTTTCAGAAAAAACATTAAAAATAATTTCTTGTGAAAATATGTAATTTTTTAAAACATATAAATACTTTACTAAAAATTATGTACATAATTATAAATATATTTTATTTAACTAAATTTTATACAATTATTTGGAAAATTATTTGTTTTTTCATATTCATACAACCATGATTTATATATTTGTTATAGTTTTCTCATTTAAATAATAATACTAGTAGTATAAAATGTTTCGTGAAAACACTATATTTCTTCTAATAGAAGCTACAGAAGAAATTATCATTATTCAGAAAATAAATTTGTTAAAAACCAGGGTTGTTACATTATATTCCCCCCCCCCCATAAAATTATTTCTCACTCATATTTCATCACATTCAAAAAAATGTGGATAATCATTCCTCATCATATCCTCTCATTCCCTTGTATCTTTTGGAAGATGAGAATTTTTCAACAAAACATTGACCAAGTGAGTTGTCTTATTTTTTAACAAATTGTATCCAAAAACCATAATATATATTGGTTATTCATTATATAAACAATCATGATCCTTTTTACTGCTTCAAATTTCATAAAATGTGACAAATTAACATAGTACATTCTCATGAGAAATACATAATCCATATTATTGAATTGGGAGGGATTTTGTGGGAGCGTCAAGAAACAATAAATCTTCCCTGCATAATAAATAATCTCAAAAATGGTATTTTACATAGGGAACATATTTTCTTTTTTTCTGAATCTTGTAGCCTTCTTTCATGGATAAATTCATAAAAAACACATCTTAGAAGCACCAAAATTCATACAACATCGATGATTATCATCAAAACATTTATTTTCAAAACATGTTTCCATTATTTGTTTTGGAATTTATTTATCCATAAACACCATTAATACACTCTTATTATGTGAAAAAATATTTCTATCTTGAACATGATCTCGTCATGCTGGAATTATACACTTATTTTTTCAGAGGGCTTCATGATGATCCTTCTAAATTCTCTAGTGAAAGTGATTGTTGTTTGAGAACAATATTATATTATGATGTTGACACAAAATTTTTAAAATCCTTATAATAATATATTAATATATACTATAGGGTTAGAATTTTTCTATCTAGATACACATATATCTATGGACTATACAAAGAGTTAAAACATAGAACTTTATCTAGAGCCTATTGAACACTTATTTAGAAAATCAAGGTATACCTCAAATCCCAATAAAAAATATTATAATGTGGTAGTACATGAAACCTTACAAAATATTTTATGTATATACTGTAATGAATACCTAATGAAAAATCTTCAATGATAGTAATGCAGTGTGCTAACTACATATTATAATCGATAATAACACTAATAGAATTGTTCCTTTTAGATGTGTTGGGGGAGTCTAATGTCAAAATGCAATGATATGCTTTCCGTTTTCCAATATAATATACATAAATATTTAAAAATTCAATTATAACTTTTTATTTCATCCTTAAATTGGTAAAATATTGAAAATTAAGATATAAACATTTAAATATCAATTTTCATACCATCCAAAAAGATTTAATCCATCAAATAGTTATACATATATGTAAATCCCTGATTAATAAAGAATAAATAATTGCGTTATTACATAAATATATATATATCATAACATCATGTATTCATGGAATCAATAAAATGTTCATGGACAATATATTTCCAAATTAATCATCGTTAAAACAATGGGCACTTCTCACCTTATTTGGAAGCTCAACATCTTTATTCTAGACCTCTTTAATCTTAATAATTATAAATTTTTGAAAACTAGTTTGAGGAAGACTATATTTTCCATCCTATATCATAATTTAAAGATCAATCCTTTTGGAAAATATAAATATTTGATCATTTTTTTCCTAATCGTAATGCTAGAATGATTCATTTTCCTTAAAATATCGGTTTCTTTGTACACATTCCCATGGTGGTAATGTACAAAGTCATCATAATAATTAATATACTCCGTCCATGTTCCACGTAATATGTTTAATATATTTATGTTAATATATACTTTAAAATCATATGATCAATATATATATCACACAAATCCCCATGATTATAATGTCTCAAAATCATTATTGAAAATTTACTATAGTTAACTCAAACTCATGTTCTGGGTTCTTTTTCATATGAAACATCAGCTATCATGTTTCATAATCTATAACAATTTTATTGAACCAGATCATTAATCTCAGTCCCCTCTTTGATGAACTACTATAGATTACAACGCCATCTTCCCTGTAGGGTAATTTAATAATAGGTGAAATCAATAAACATTAATTTACTACCTTGAAATATTCCACACATTTATCTTTCTGAATTGAAATAACTCCATCCCATGTTAACTTTGTGAGTGGATTAATCATACATATAAAATTTCCAAAAAACATCAATAATAACCCTTAAAACCAAAAAATCAATGGATATCAATTAGTATGGGTGGTTTGTTCTAACATTTAGAAACATTGTACTTATTCGGATCTACATATATAGAAACCATTAAAATTATGTGACCTAAATGAGAAAACATTTTATAGAAAAAAAATCATATTGTTATTTTGGATTAAAATTATCTTTATCTATGGTAATAAGAACAATCCTCATGTGATATTCATTCAATTACTTGATCTCTAAATAGATTAAAATAACATCAATAAAAAATACCACAAACTTATAAATGTAATCTATATATAATATATTCATTAAATACTTTAATATATAAGGTTTATTAGCAAGACCGAAAGATAATGGTACATATTCATATCGTTAATACATTATTAAAAATTGATGTTTGATTTAGTTAATGAAGCCCAATACCTGCCACCAATAGTATCAAATTCAAAAAAAGAAAAATGAATAGATTTATATGAATCACATTCCAATAAAAATCACTATGATATGAATCAATTAATTCATATGGAATTATTATACCATTACAGTTTTAGAATTATAATTATTTATAAAATAGTTGAGGATAATATTTAATATTTAATAATAAATTTCATATATTATAGGAATTCATGAAACTAAGGACAAATAGATCCCTTAAATTTGACATCATACCTATAACCACCTCACCATTACTGTTTTATATTCGATCCCTTTCTTATACAAAAAGTATTTTCTAGAGCATACTCCATCATTGATAAAAGTGATCAATAATTAATAATATTTACAAGTATTCACACCTTATTTGATATATATGAAGCCTTTGATTTAACTATGTCCATTTATGACCATTATCTTTTCAAAGGTATCATTATAGTTATTAAAATGTTTTTGAATTTACAAATCATAGAACTTAGGTGTGTCAAATCACATTGGATGAAATTTATGTAATCGTGTATGAGGTGAAAATAGATTGAAAAACCAATGTGTCATTTTCATAGTTATTTACCCATTCTAAAACTATTCCAAATGTACATAAACTTTTAATATCCATATCACGATCTAATATTAATTAAATAATAGACTGTGTCCTTTAGAAAAAATCTACTACATTTTCTTATACATTGAAATACACTTATTGTTATCACTAAGGTTTTTGCATCCATATTTCCAATGATAACATAAACCTTATTACAATATAAATAATTTAATCCTTCACTTTTCAAACATATATAGTGAATCGTAATAGTTTAAAATTTATTACATAACATAATAATCCCCATAGAAATTATGTTAGAGTAGTTCCTTTAGAAACAAATTAATACCATACATAATTCCAATTTTATATTTAATTTAATGGAATCATAATAATGGGTTAATTCAGATTCACTATATGGATAAATTAATGATTTATTAAGGATCACATAAAAATAAAATGTGCAGATTGGTATAATAACTTCAGAACAATTTTAAAAAAAAATACACATCATTACATTGTTCAAAAACATGAGTCAAGGAACAAATTTTTTAATTTTATAAGGAATGAATCCCAAATTAATCAAATAATATAAGTCATGAGATCATAACTGTATCATAAGACATAGAATTAGAAAAATAAAAAAATAGAAAATAATTTTCTCATCATTCAAGTATTCAACATTAAGACTATAATTGTATATTCAGTCCACTACCCAAACTATTTTATTTTCCAAAGTTCACTCCAATGTATATCCTAATTTATTGAGTCTACTCCCTAAACCAACATAATAGTCATTGTTTTCTTAAATGATTATCATAGTAGACAAATTATTTTATTGAAGTTGTTTATCTACCTGTTCATGTCATATTTAAACAATGAGATATCAATATTTACCCAATTCATTTTAGGGGGATATAAATCCCACCCATTGTGGTTTATAATGTAACCACTCGTCCATTGAAAAAACATAACCACCACCCCGGCTAATAAGAAAACAATCATCATTGGAAATAATGTAACCACAGTATATATTTTATAATGAAACCACCAGTCACATAATTTAAATTGAATATATTTTTTCTAACTGATCATAAAACATTAATTATATTATAACCCATGAAAATAAATGGTTTTCATATGAATATCATCATATAAACCATAGAAACGAAAAAGGATACATATAAATTTCCCCATTTTATCATAGCATAACACATGGGAGAGGAATGTG
This sequence comes from Viscum album, assembly GCA_963277665.1. Lineage (NCBI taxonomy): Eukaryota > Viridiplantae > Streptophyta > Magnoliopsida > Santalales > Viscaceae > Viscum > Viscum album. Next base: position 2,100,309,510 of record OY728128.1, on the reverse strand, counting down.
AATCATTAAAATATTTTCATAATACTCATAAAACTTACTACAAAAAGGATATAGATGATATCATTGGATTTTATCCATAATAAATCTTATGTCTCACTAAATGATGAAATCATCAATGGAAAATGATTTTAATGATATCATTGAACATTACCGTGTAAAATACCATTTCAACATTGAACTCTTTCATCAAAAGTATAATAACTTTCAAAATATTAAGTAATTAATCCTTTTTTGAAGAAATAAGGAATCATATAGAGTATGTTTAAAATAATAGACTTTTTATTATAGTATCAAACATTATTCATGTTTTATACATTTAAAAATTGATACATTTTATATTATTAAAAGAAATCTTATAAAATTAACTTGTTTGAAAACTAATATAAATATTACTTTTTAACCATTTTATGGAAAACAAAAAATGTCTAAAATTTATTTAATCAATCATAGAATAATATGCTCTAAAATATTTTTTACAATACCATGATTTTGAAGAGAATTTATTTTCATGTGAAGAGAGAAACAAAGTTATTTTCCATTACAATATAATTTTTTATATTTTTAGATAAAATTGAAATGGAATTTTTTTTCATAATATATAATCATAGTTGAATAATATTTATAATTTTATTTATAGATATATCATAATAATTTATCATGGAATTCATAATAAAAAAATCTGATAAATAGTGATATTGTAAAATAAAACACACAAAACATTGGTAAAATTAGAATTATAAAACCCATGAATGATATAATAATTTATCAATAATTAAATACAAAAAAAATTAATATGTTTCACTATATAATGAATGCATGGGAATTATATAAAACACATAATAGAAACAAATTTTGAATATTGTCTCTCTCTTAGAGAAAACATTGATACAAAAATACATTATAGGAATGGTTACTTTATTTAATATACCCCATTGAAGAATGAAATTAAATGAAACATTAAAAATAATTTTCTAAATAACATATTGATATATAATATCAATCCGTCGATATATTCACCAAAAAATGGAAGGATAACTGAATATAGAATTTGTCTCCAAAAAATAAATCAGTGACAAGAAATCCGAATCATTATGTGTTGACACCATTTTTACACATTAAATACATAGGTTTAATAAATATTGGATTACTGTAGATATATTACATAACTAATCCTATTTATATAATACAATATATTAATAATTTATTTTTTCTTAATTATCAATTTATTAATAATTCCCTGTTAAAATCATGTTTTAGTCAATAACTGCAAAATTTTTTGTATGTTTTGGTTTTTTATTTATGGCCCTTTTATATTGACCAAGAATCAATTTTTTAAAGAATTTTAAAATTTGATAAAAATATAATTTATATTAACTACATATTTATTTAGCTCAGTCCATAAAAGTTAGAGATGGAAAATGAATTGCACTATTCATAAATATGATTGGCCATATGTACACTGGAATATTGTTTCTATTTTCTCATCAAATAGAATAATATAAAGGCGACTAATATATATCCATTATAGATCCATTATTATTTTATTTTTAACATTTATATTCATTATATTTATCATAATAATAATCCATGTTATGGTTAAGTAAGAAAAATTATATCGCTTTTCAATGCCACAAACCTTCGTACACAAGAGCGATGTTATCATATTCCAACAGAATAGAAAAAAATATGGTGTGATTAATATAAAAAATAAAAAATATAATAATTTTAAAAATATAATATATTAATGTTAAATCTATCATTGTATCATAATGTCATATGTGCTGATGTAAAACGGATTACATCAGTTCCTGAGGTGGTATTCTACTATAAAAAATATTGAGGGATTAATTTCCTATTTGATATAAGAAGATATTTTGGTAGTTTATTCAACTAAAATTATAAAATATTAGTATATTGGAGATACTGATGTTATTTAATCACCATTTTTGAATAATATTTTAAGGATGTGGAATATGAAATAATATAAAAACACTTAGTGAAGAATGATAATATTTGTTGATCATCCTCATTTTATTAGCACCAAAATCATTCTAAGGTGGTTTAAATAATTAAAATAATGAGTTTATGATTTTGGGAGGAGTGTAAGAAAAATAATTGGTTAGGTAATGTTCAATCTAAATAATTCACATCTGCGATGTCATTTTATGATATTCATTCTTCTATTTGTTATTATTTATCTTTCGCATTTATTTCTAAGGAGATTTTGGTGAAAATTAATGTTATATGGTTGAAACGTATGTGGGGCATGGGTGGAAAAATATTTTTAAAAACCTTGTTTCAACCTCTAGGAAACCATTTTACTTATATAGTGGTACGTTCATTTCCTCACAACCTACCACATGGGTGTGATGGCTAATCATATTCCCATGTTAGTGACCATATCTAAGGAGAACTTTCATATACATAGGCATGTTACCTCCCTTAAGATGCTATGATCCCTAATTTTCTCTTAGACAGATGTACATTGTGGATGGTGCATAGTTTCTAAAACCATGAGAAATTAATGGAATGTTTAAAATGTTGATATACCTATAAAACCATCCCCTTCATGTACACCCAACACCACCCTAACTCAGCACATTTGGGATTTTCATCTCTTGTCACACCTCCCCCTCTATCACTAATCCCATGATCCTTATCATATTGATTGTGATTTCATTTGATCTTCCTCAAATCATATATTAAGTAAATCATATTTTAATTTCTTCTTTAATTCATGGTTTATTCATCCTTCATCCATAGGTCTTGTTTCTATTACAAATAGGTTTACCAAATGGGGGGTTCACTATTGATTTCATGAGTTAAATATTGATGGTTATGTTGTTCTCCTTCAATTATAGGGTCTATTAATGATGATAATGTGGTTCGACACTAGTTTATAGATGATATAATTTTAATGATAGGTGGTTCTATTATATGACACAATCAGATGAATTTATTATGCTTTAAATACATTCAAAAGTAGTTATGTGGAATTTTTTGGTGGTGAGAATTATATTTTTAAACATTTTGGTTTGTGTAATTCTTATAAAATAGTATTTATTATTGAAAATGGAGGTTTTTCTTGTGTGTTCCTATTTTGGTATTTTTTATGTGAAAGAAGTAATTCATACGATATATGGGATGAAATTGAGAACAATGGAATCCTTTATATCAAGGTGGGATTATTAAATTTATAATTCTAGGTAGTTAGGTAATGATTAGTCCTAATTCTACTAAAATGATGAATTCTACAAATCTATCTAAAAATAAGATAGTGACTAGAGACCACTATACCTTATGATGTCATTTCCCTCTAGTGACGAATCCACACAGATGATTTTGGGTTTGGTTTCTTCTCATCAACAAGGTATAATGAACCTATTAGAACAATAACCATAGTTCCATTAGGAGAACCTATGGTACTCATGAGACACTATTCATATTGTTAAGATTTACTTCATCTTCTCCATAAATATTAATTTAAATTCATGTTTCAATTAAACTGATTTATTTTTATTTTATAAAAACAATCATGTTTATTTTTATTATAATTTTATGTGGAAGATTCTCTTCTTCAGACATCCTACAAGGATTTTTATCACACTCTACATACACCCTTGGGTGTATATTTTCTTCGTTTTATTTGAATATGGTAATGGAAATTTCATACATAGTGTTTTTGTTAGTCAATCAGTTTTCTAGTGGTTTCCCTCACCTGTGTGGTGGTGGTTTTTATATGGTGGTATTGACCATCTTTTTTCATGGAGGTTATTTTTTGTATTTGGATTCTATCTGTATTTATTTATTTTTTTTTGTCTTAAGATGTAAATTTTTTAACCTTTAATAGTTATACTTAATTTGGTTGTGGTTATTACAGGTGATGTGATTTTCTATTCTTGTTGAGTTTTATGGTTGTTTATTTTGGGAGAAATAATTTCAAATCGAGATTTTTGGTTCAAAATAAATAGTTTCTAACATTGATGATTCTGAATACCCTTCTGGACTATCCATAAGCTGAGGTTACTGTCAATTCATACTAAATCACATCGTGGTTCACGAAAAAAATTTATTTGATACATGTTTTGACCTTCATTTGGTTCAAGATATTATGGAGATAATGGATTCATTGAAGAAAAAAAATTGGGGCTTGAGGTTCTTCATATGAGTGGGGTTTCAGGCCAACATGCTTCATTATAGGCCATTGGTCAAACTGGGATTTTCAGAATTTAGTTTGGCTCTGCTTCTATGTGAGATATATTGGCTGAAGATAGTTCATGGACACCAATAATGGGTGTATTGTAGTAGATTACTAATTTGATTGATATGTTTTTTATTTTTTAGAGTTTTTTGATTTTTTTGTGGGTTTTAAATATTAATAGTTTATTATGATGTTTTTTTATTTTTTTTCATAAATAGTGTTGAATAATTACTCTATGAAGACTTCCTATTCAACAGTGGGGAGAAGAAAGATATAATTTTCATTCAGAATTTTATCAGAGACTAGTGGAATATATTCATTGAAATGTATTATAATTAGACCAAGGGTGGGCACTCACCCTGCTCATTTTAGGGATGTTTTTCTAGGTCTAGGAAAATAAAAAGATCAGGATTTCCTCAAGAAAAATCCTCATTCGTTACGAGGTAGCACATATACTATATAATTATATATTTGGATTAAAAATATCTAAACAATGTTTGGGTTCCTTGGTGCTCTTGGGAATTTTAAAGTGAAATTTTCTTCATTATTGTTTGAAATCTCCATTTGACGGTGGTGGGACTCAATGGATTGGGTTGTGAAGAACTACAATAGGGGTTAAAAACATGTCAAGATAATCTTTAGTGGGAAGTATTTCTCTTATTCCATGAAATTTCATTAAAATTGGTAGTTTATAGATATCAATTATAGTGAAAAAATAGTGTTCGTATATACAATTTGGTTCACTTAATAGGTTTGGTTCATGCAAAATATAGTTTCCAATGTGTAGAAAATGGCTCAATGATTTGAAATACAGTTTCAGTCAGTCAATTGACCAAAAAAAAATTATTTTGAAGACATATGCTGAGGTGTTTGATCAAACCCTGATGTTATAGATTTTTTGGATGATAATTTATAGTTTTAGGGGGATGTTTTAACAGTGTGTCCATGTAGTGGTAGATTGTCTAAAATGATGTGGGAGTTTTGAAAGTAGGGGTTGTGGGGACATAGTATGTTAGACCATCCTACCTGACCATGATCATACGTGTCTTTAACTATTGAATCAGTCATGTTTCATTAATTTGGATAATCATGGAATATTCGACCATCATGTTTTCCCAAACCATATATTTCCATTAGTATGTACGTATGGGGAATATTCAAATTTTTTTTGATGTATAATTCCCATATTAGGATTATAAAGGTTTTTTGGACTCCAGGGTAAAAAAACCATGTCAAAACCATCTAGTATAGGGGTTTCATTTTTGGTTAGATATGGTGGTAGTGGTAGATATACTACTAGATATAGTCATCTTAAGGCTAGTATAAACATCATTAGTCATTCAAAGGTTTCAGTAGAGATGCCGAACCATTGTGAAATGGATTAAGTGAAACTAGAATAAGATGCTAAAATGATGTAGGTTTGAGGTACAATTAATATTCCATTGTCTATAGTTTCTGTTGTATTATATAGGGGTGCTTATAAATCAATTATTTCTAATTTTATTTTTTATTGTTTAAAATTTATTATTAAGCTAAGATTATTTTCAATGGATTTAGTGGTGATTTTTGTTAACATAAAAGAGAAGGGATTTTGGAGTCCATCTTCTATTATTGGAATATTAGGGTTAATGTTGGAATGAGATTTCATAGTTCCTAAAATGGAAAACTTTTATTTTATCCACATTGTATAGAGGATTGTTTGTTTCATGATTCACATCATTTTATATCGTCAACAGGTGAGTTTTATAAAATTTAATGGGGGTAGCCATAATTTTCATAGATATTTTAATCCTAATTCATGAATTATTATACCTAAAACTCTGGATTTTGGAGGTCATATTTCTTAGAAATTTTCTATAATTTTGGACGATGAGAGTATAGTACCCAAGGGGGGATTAACTCTTGTTATGGATGAGTTTCATGAGGTATTTATAGATAACTTCTCAGGAATGATCCTCGAGTGGGATGTAGAGTTTATAATTAATTTTGAACATGGAACAACACTAATATCTCTTCCCATATACTATATTTCATCAATTGATATGATGGAATTAGTGATAGTGTTGGACTCTTCCATGCCACAATGAATTATTCACCCAAGAATCTCACCTTGGGCCGCTCCATTTCTATTTGTGAAGAAGGACGATGGATATCTCTAGAATAGTATCTACAAAAAAAGTAGAGTACTTTGTTGATCGTGAAAAAATAGCCATTTCCCCACTACATTAAAAACATTTTTTCCATCTAAATAAAGAAATGTTGTTCTCTAAGATTGAATTTTATTTCTGGTATAACTAGGTTATGTTTAGGAGGGAAGATGTTACATAGATAGAATTTTAAGCAGGTAAAACCACATTGAATATTTAGTTATAATATTTGAGATCAAAATTATATATTTATCATCAAGGAACCTGTGAAAAATGTGTTCCATCAATTACTTGATTCATTTTTTCTTTCATTGCGAATGACATCCATGATTACATAATAACCAAGGAGAAGATTGATAAGCACATGAGGATCGTGTTGTGAACTCTATAGGACCACCAAATGAATGTTATGTGCTCAAATTAATCTTCTCAATTAGTGATGTAATGTTTATTGGTTATATAATTTTGAAAAATTGTGTATTAGTGGACTCTCTAATATTTATGATTAAATTTAATTAGAGAAACCAAAGAACATATTCTAAATCAGGATAATTTTCACACGGAAGGGTATTAATGGACTTTTATAAAATATTTCTCTATCATTTTCTCTCTAATGATTTAACATACCCAAAATTGTGTATATTTTAAATGGTGATTATATTTTCACGATTATTTTGTGGAAATGAGGCAACATTTTACCACTACCCCTATCTTGATCTTCCTAAAATCGAGAATGGGAGACATTTTATTTTGTGATGCCTCAGTATCAATTCATGAGGGTTTGTTAATGCAGTATGATCTTATGGTTCCATATGGTTCTTACTAACTTTTATCATATGAAAAATGTATTTCTAACACATCATCAATAATTATATGAATTGATAAATAACTTCAAGGCATGGTGTCACTATCTCTTCATGGAAATGATTATAGTATAATAATGTCATAAAATTTTTAAAAAAATTTCTCTAGGAGGGATATGAATTGGTGGTACCTTTGATAGGTTTAGTATGTTCGTGGATTGTATTTTGACATTGTATATACCCAAGGTAAAGGATATGTGATAACATATTCCATGATTAGAAATATATTAAAGAAATCTTTTAATGTTTCTAATGATGAGTACACATTGATAGATATTTTTTCCAATATTCTTATGGATACCCATGACTACGATGTGGGCATGTTCTTGGAATGTGTATAACTATCTTTTTCCAATAGCTTATTCTGAAGGCGAAGTCGAGTGATGAGTTGTGCCAACATTTAATGCCATTAAAAATGACCGGGAGGTTTTATGTGAGTGGTAATTTACTTCGGTTGGGGTTATATACCTCATGGTATATTTTATTGTTTTTTTCATTATGGAATATGGTGATAATGGACGGTCATCAGCCTCGGTGGACCATTCATCTCAGAACCCCAAAAATTTGTATTATTGCCTTCATAAAATAATGTGATAAAATTTTCAATAGAAGACAACATGTAACCCATAAATACATAAAGAATATGCTATACTTATAATTATATAAATGTAATATATTAGTTTTATATTTTTTATAATGGTAAGTTGAAAATTTAAGAATTTATTATTCGTATGTACAATATACCATATCCATGATCATGATGTACATCATTTCGCATAACAATTGTTTAAGATTTTTTTTAAAATTATACATGATTTAAAACTATAATAAATATTTCATCATTATATTTATTATATTATTTAAATATATAATATTTTAAATAAATAAAACGTTTACAACCAGACAAGCTTAAAAAAAAAATTAAAACCTTAAACAATGTAAATAATTAATGATTTTTAACAAAAATGTAATATCCTATTATAAAAATATCATATATGTTATTATTAATATTAATATGGTTATATAATATTATAATAAAAATTTTAATACCACCATACCTGAGGTTGATGTATGTAAAATGAAAATGATACACAATGTAAGGGTTTTCATCTAAATTTCATTTCATTGGGCTATATTAAAAAAATTCACATAATTTTTTATATGTTTTACATATATACACATTGACAGGTTATATCATAAATAATTAAATATTTATGTCATAATGATTTTCAATTTCAATTTTTTTGTCAATGTTCATTTATATTAAATGTTACTAATATGTAATAGATTTTCTTACTCACATTCCCCTCATTATGTTTAACATCTATATCATTGACAATTTCATTATAGGATTACGTGTGTAATTTATTTTAATTATATAATTCTATATTGACAGTATTTTTATCTTCAGTTATAGTTTTCACACACAATTGATTAATTAATGTTAAGATAATTTCAGTATATTATTTCACAATCTTAGTTTAATAGAAAATATTTGTTTTTGAATTTATAATGATAGAAATTTCTTGATCATTTCTTATTATACCCTCACATTTTATTATTCTCTAGTTACTAATGATATTTTCAATCATATTACCAGGTTTCCAGTCATTTTTCCTCATAAAATTTTTATAAAATGTTTTAATTAATATCAAACTTCGTTTCATTATTCGATCAAAATTTGTTTTAATGATAATTTTTATTTCTAGAACAAACTAAAAAAACTAAATTACTTTAAAAATGATTTATCAAATTCATTTTTAATCATTTTTACATTAATAAAAAAATTCAAATTAATTTATATATTTTTTAAAAAAAACATTTCCTTTTATAAAAAATTTTAAAGGAATCTTATTGTTGTTTTATGCTAAACTTATTTCCTAACAAAATGTAAATAAAAATGATTTTTTTTCTTTTACTTTTTTGGAATTTAGTAAATTAACTTCCATAATCACCATTATATCATTTGTTTTTATTTTTAATTATTATAATGACATTATTAAAAAATATTTATTTAAAATTAATTAATCAATGAAAAGTATTTTCAAATACTTTTCTAAACTAAAAAGGAAAGATTCCTAAGAAATTTTTTTTTAAATATATTTTTCAGGTATATTTATTCATCAATGAGAAGAAACCATTATTTTTACACAAATGGGTATATGTAAACATCATCTTTATTCCTCATATGAATGGCTTATTATTTTCTAGACCAAGGATGGTTTGGGCATTGACTTTTTTTATTCATTTTTTTAGTTATTATTTTCCTAGAATAATATAATTTCTTATGGAAATTAAAATTACCATAAAATAAATACCTTTTATAATGTATATTTTTATTTCCTAACCCATATAAAATAATTAAAAATGGTGTTTACTTTGGAATGTTTTTTATTAAGTTTGATAATATTCGTAAATCTCTATATTTTTCTCAATACATATATATATTGATAGGTCTCATTGTCTATGTATTAAATCGATGACTAAATATACCAAAAATTATTTGGAAATTTGTGACATGGGTTGGGGACCATATAAACAATCCACTCCTTGTATTATTAGTGTCAATAGACATAATTATTTTTCTATAATCAATTCATGATTTTAATAATGTACATTAAAATGTCTGGAGGATAGATACTGATAGTAAACGTCTATTGAAATTCATTTACATAATTAAGATTGGTTTTCCATTCATTTTTAAACCATACTTTGGATATATCATGAAGTTAAATATATCTTGAACCTAAGAAACATGATGAATAATAATTTATTATTACTTTATTTAACTTGTATGATATTATAATCAAATATATTTTTACAATGTTATAATCTATAACTGCATTTATTGTCATATTATTGATTAATATAATATTTTCTTAGTTCTTTACCTTGATGTATTGATTATTCCTTGTCATACCATGAGATTCATATTTTTTAATTGGTTTTTTTTATTTATTTACCTATCTATATTAATTATGATCATTAATTATTAATAAAATGCATTATTATTAACCCCTACAATGAATTTCAGAACACTCATATTTTGGTTCTGGTCTTATAAAATTATTATGTTAACCATGAATTTTTCCATGATTATGCTAGAGGGAATAATGTAATTCTATATAGAGAAAAAATTATTTTGTGTTTTTTGTATTCAATTGTAATGAATGACTCGAGTATGAATCTAGTGTACCATGACAACTAAAATACATGGAACATCCCAATGTGATTCTGTGTGTCTTATGGTAATGTAATAAAGTAGTAAGTAGCTCAAGGATACTGGGGTTATGGAAATTATAGTCAATGAGAGTAGAAAATGTGACTATTACTTGAAAATATTAATGAATTAATAAAGGATAAAAAATTTATTTCTATTCTATGAAATATCATATAAATTCTCTAGGGAGACAAAAACATAAATAATCACAAATAATTATGAGATTATGAAATACACCCTTACCATTTTGGAAACACTTGAATCACAGTCCCCACAATAATATTTAATGCAAATTAATATTTAAAAAACATGAATTGGAATATATTCAGGATATAAAAACTGAAAATTTACGATATACTACAAAAAATGGTATAAGTTGTGATTAGGGTATATGTAACATACCACCCCTCCTCACTAACATGATAAGGTAGAATCACATTACATGTATTTACGTTACATCACCAGGTTTCCAAATGCTAGAAATAAATAGAATGGGATTAATTAATCGATGGGGGTGATTTTCTCACTGAAAATAAAACTACCTAACCAAAGATACCAAATATAAAAAACCTCTATATGATTTATGATAAAATCGTAAAACAACAAAATTTAAAAACAATGATACCAAAACCAAAACCAAAATAATACCACAATGTAATAAAATTAATATTAATATAAAAAGTGGAAGATGAAACAAAAAAACCTGAGTAATATAATAATATAACTCCATCGCTCTAGACATACATCATGCACCAACTCCACAATAATACACATGTATTATGATGCACCACTAAAGAATTGTGATACCATAAAATTCCCAGGACCAAATAAAAAATATCTTTGAAATCAACAAAGCTCTTAATCCTGGGAGAGTAATGAAACTGAATAGGATTTCCCCAAATAACTTCCCTACAGACACCACTATGATAAAAAAAATATTATCAAATTTATATAAAAATCATTATCAAATAGTTGATGTTATTTTATATCAATTCAACGTAGTTTAACAAAAAAATTGATTCAATGGAAATAATCAAGGAAATACAATAAAGAATTAAATATTATTTTTTTCATAACCAAAACATTATTTTCTACACACCCACAGTTTTATTCTTCCATGAAAATTCTATATTCATGATCAATTTCACGTCCATCCACTAACCCATCAAAAAATTTCATATATATTTTTTCCCTAATGAAACAATACCCCTATCTAGGGTAACAAACCTTTGTACCCCAATGGTGCATACCCTATAAACAAGTTAAAATTTACAACATAAACTCATAGAACCCATGTTTACCATAACCATATTAAATAAACCATTTAAAATTATATTAATAAGAATTATTTTTTTATGAAAACATTCAAGATAAAAAAATTTAGAAATCCAAAATAACCATATTTTAAAATAAAAATTTTAAAATCATTGAATCCAAGAACAATACAAAACCAAAGTCCAAAAATCAACAAAACCATCACTAAAAAGTTTTGTAAGAATTTTTTCATATCAATTTCACATGTTAAAATAAATAAATATAACCAATTTATAACAAATCATTCAAGATATAATAAGAGGATTCAAAAATAAAGCCACCTGCCTCGAGAATTGTGGTGAAAATGATGAATGACATTAATATTCCCAGAAAAATAGTTTTAGACTCCAAAACCCACCTTAGATCTCTTCCCCTTGCAGTAAAATAACCAAATATATCCATTATTTGCATCAACCTCTATAAATATATATATTTTCATATAACTAGATCAATGAAATAGATAGAGAGAAGAATGTAGATCAAAGAGAAACCAAAAAAACTACCACAAACAATGAATTACCAATGGAATCATGCTTCAAAAAACCACTAAATTTCTTCATATCATCTTAGGATTTCTGGGGATAGCTTCAAGAACCTTTGGTGGGATGAAATATCGTGATGTGGGTGATTTGGAGAAAAAATTCAGGATATTTGAGGCCAAAACATGATGTATCCACATTTTAATGATCTAATTTTTAAATTCTGCATGGATAGGCGTAGTGTTTGGAAAACTGTGTGAAAATCATGTGCCAACCTCTTCCTTAAAGAACACATCACATGGTTATCCCAGAGGGTTAGAAAAACATTAAGATCAATGACTTCATTGAGGTTTGTACCAGTTCAGAATTTGGGTAAAATATATTGTGTTTATCAATAGTTTAAGGGGCTTAGAGGTTTTTTTGGGGATATAGAAATGAATAATTGGAAAATATGGCCACCTTTCTTCTGATAATGGTTGGAACTATACTACTATGTCTTTATTTACACTCTATGATATGGGATCTCATGTGGTGCAGTTTTGGATAGTGGCATATAATAGAATTCGTGCCAGTTTTAATTATAATTCTGGCCTCCCCATGTAATTGATAATCTCATTTTCCATTGGTATTGGCTTCTGAATGATCTGCTCTTGGTTTGGAAAACTATCAACGTAAACTTTTCCCCACTTTAAAAGGTAGAAAAATTACATTTTCTCCTTTTTCTTATTTGAAATCCTCAACCAATTTTCTTCCCATTCCTCCTTCCTCAATCCCTAGCGACAACCTCAATTCACAAAACCATCCAAGTGGGGGATCTCACTTCATTTTAGGTTATTTAAAGTTTTAATCGATATGAATCAGATATCTGGTTGATTCTAATTCACTCATTTCTTATAATTTTCAGATTATGTCATGTATCATGTGAGATCTTTTTCCTAATCTCGAAAACACTCTTTTTCATTCAGAATTTTGGATAAAGCATTAGGGGGTTCTAGAATCTAGATTTAAGGATATGATTAAAGGTGTGTTCATTAATGAATTCAAATTATGTGGATTAAATTTCATATCCCATGGATTTTAGTATAATTTCTGCATATAATTTTATATTCAGGATTTTCCCAATTCGTTTCCTAATTCAATTATTGAGAATTGGCAAATCAGTGTCCAAATGAAAAATTCAACCCCACATGAACCATATGGGATGCATGGAGGATTAATTGGCTAGTAATGTTATACCCATGGGGTGAACCAACCTTATCATACATGGTTAATGGAAATGTGATGTGAATAATTTACATGTAATTAACAATATCCTGTGATGAACCTGTTGAATTGTTGAATGTTTTATTAATTAGGGGAAAGTGTGGATATTTTTATGGGTGGTTAATGGTTAAGGTATTTTCATTACATGACAGGAATATGGGTAACATTTAATTTAATTTAATTGTGATAAATAGTTTGTAAACTATATTTGGTGTGAAAAACAAAGGTTAATAAAAGGGAATTTATTAATTAGATAAGCTATTAAACCTGTGGTTATTTTCATATATGGTAAAATAGTTTAATCTTGAAAATTAGGTAAATGTTTAATGAGTTTAATAAAAAAATATATAAATGGGATAAATGTAAATATAATGTATATGGTAATGTGATAACCAGGTTATGGATTAATAGTGACTCCAAATTTGAGTTTCGATGCATTTTGGTTGTTTTTTATACTATTCAAAGTGTGATTATGTTATGTTATGTTTGGTTTATTGGATATATATATATATATATATATATGAATTTGAACATTGATTAGTGGTGGGATAAAGGATTATGTCTCCTCCCAAATTTTAGATTGGAAAAATGATCTAACCCTTATCATGAATGCATAAGCTAAAGATTCAGACTGATACACTATTACTCTAATGGTTACATTAGATGTGATTATGAGGATGGAGGATCCAAGGTAATTTTTGATGTGTTTATCACTAGTGAGATATGCATTTTACTTATTCCATTGTGATTAAGGTTGACTATCTTAAACCCTTATGTAAATAATGTATATTCCTTACCCATATAACACACAATGAAAGTGAAAAAATTAGAGAATATGATGTAAATAATGAAACATTAAGAATGTTAGAAATGGTTGAATTAAATATTTTTTACTTTTGGAACCTAAACTATCTTTCATTTACATTCCATTATTATATTTTTGGATTCACTCATCATTTAGAAATGATATCTTCTATACACTATTGTTATTGGACAACTTTTTTTTACTTAAACCCTACATGGGCCACCATTGGGTAAGAGAGAATATTTCATGTATGTAGGTAAGGACAATGGAATGGGCCCAATGCTTTGTAGTTGAGTCAGGCTTGGGGTGTGCATGGGTGAGGCTCGAGACATAGATTCAAGATTGTTTTCTGTTTTCTATAGTTTTTTATTTATGATTATTTCAAAAGGAATTATTATAATCTCATGAAATATTTACTGTTTTATATGGTGAGTACCTAGCTTTTGGAGATGGATTTTTATGCCTGTTTATTAGTTATATCATGTTGTTTCTTCTATTATATTTATTTTTCTATTGTGTCATAATCCGGTAAAAGGGTATAGTCCCCTACATGAATTATTTAGAATATCACTACTAGTTATAAATCTATTGCATAAAGGGAATCATGATTGAGGTTATGAAATGACCTAGAAAGGGGAAACATTTAGTATATTTATGGATGGGGACATTAAAAACTAGTACTAGAGGAAGTCTATTCATTGAAATATTATTTCTAGATGATATATATGAGGTAATTAAATTTAAATTCATTGGTAATGATATTTTTATTAGGAGTTTCTATCCTATGTATGAGTGGAAACCAATGTTACATGGGGTGGTGGAGTTTTTTTCTTTTTGTGTGTCATTACATTTGATGATATTTCACCATTGTGTGATACACATGTTGTTTGATTTGTCTATTTGAAGTTATTTTTTACATGGATAGAATGGTGCAAGGTTATGTATCCATGCATCATTTAGGAACCTATGTACATAGGTAACATACATCATGGTAGGTACACACATAATACGGGTGTGTGGTATGTAAAGGGCTAAAATTAATTTTACCTTCTTGAGCAACAAAATGAATATTATTTCTACCAAAATTATGAAAATGTGAAATTGGAAAGTAAATTTTTTTTTATTGGTCAAAGAATTATGTAAATTAAAATGTTGTAAATTTTTTTTTGATTTTAATGAAGTGTAAAATGGGAAATGTGACTAGGAGGAATTTTTCATTTTTCATATATATAAATAGTTCTAAAATAGTTACAAATATAGGAATAGTAATCGGTTATGTGGGTTTCCCCATTTTTTCTATATCCCATGGTATCAATAGTCAATGGGAGAATTTGGGATGTGATAACGAACGTTTTGTTGGTGTATAAATGATATGTATATATCCAAAAGATAGACTTATTTTATATAAATAGTGACATGATTGTACTATGTTTTCTTAAGATGTATTCATGGAGGTTTAAGATAATAACACCAAGATTACATGTACCACTTGAGAGAAAATATGATTCCACATAGAGTGAACTTTAGTAAGAGGAGAAATAATACCTTATGATTCAAGGTAAATGGGAACGAGTATATGTTTTTTGGGAACTTCTCTAATTTTATAGTGATGATGGAGGGGTTCCTTGTGTGGGTTGTGCTAAGTATGATTGATATCACATGGTAGTTTCACCTACAACACCATCCATCTTTTCCTGAAGATGGTATACCCAAGGATGTAGAATTCTAGATATAGTATATTTATATGATTTTGGACACATGGTGACTCCTTCAGGTAATTGGGGTAATCTTAAAACATATATGTTGTGATTCGAAGAAAACAGATGGTGGGATGTTCTAATTAAGACACAACAAGCTGATAGTATGGGTAAGAAATATTATTAGGATTCTTTTTTAGAACACATGTAATCATGATAACATGTGGATGGATAAGGATATGGAGTTTTAGAGGTTGGATCAAGTGTCTTTAAAGGTCATGTAATATGATATACATTTCACAAACTTGCAATAGTTTTTATAATTTGGGTTGTGGGTGATGCATCCATGATGAGAATTTTCTAAGATGGACTCAGGTTTAAGATCATGTTGCAGGTGGATATATATCACATTAATAGGGTCATTGATGTATAGGATCAAGACCTAATATAAAAAGGAGTCTTTACGGAGGGTTCTTGTAGAATAAATGTGGTTCTAGTTGGGATAACCAATGGTATATATTCTGATAGTATGACGCACCACAACGAGAGTTTTCACCATGATGGCATCAGATAAGGAACTTATAAAAAGGAACTAATCCCTTATTTTAGAATTCATGTTTATTTTTATCCATGTGGTATGCTAGGACACATGTTAAGTCATTGTTCCTTAAAACTATTTTATTGTTGAGTGTGTAGACGATTGTCCATGTCCAGAGGTTTTGTTACAACCTATGATAGTCGGGAAATGTTGGAGGATTGAGGCTAGTGTAGAATAAGAGTAGGGGGTCAGTTACCCCTTACCAAGAAAGAATATGTAAGTCAAACAAACATCTCAATAGAAGTTGAATATGTTTAAATACTGTGTGATATCTTCCATGTTATTTGGTTATTATAACACTAAGAACATATTTCAGGGCCTATGGTGGAGGGATAAATCAATTTCCTATTGTCCAATCAATATAAGGAGGTGGAAAGGGTATACCCTTAACTATTTTAGGTATGATTCATATTGATTCTATAATTATTACTACTTAATTCGTAAAATGTCCCTCTAATTCTATTATGTATTCATAGTTTGTAGTCAAGTTCTCTATACTTGTGGAGTGTTTGAGTGGGATTATATTGATATTCTAACCATTATGGGTCAAGAAAAGGGATATGAAACAGCGTAAGGGTTGTAATCTCAAGGTTTAGGGGTACTATTTCATATGGAATTTGTTAATGCATAAATATATTTTTTTTATTTTTTTTTATAATGGATTTTATGTTTTTTTACTAGGACCACATTAATTGTTACTGTCATAGGGTAATGTTTATATCTCGAGAAGGAGACACCTATATCCTTTGAGGAGAGTGGGATGTTCGAGCAGGTCAGGATGGGATAGTTTTTTAGCAGTTCGGGGAACTCATTGTCAAGGTTAATTTTATCATGTTTTATTCTATGGGAGTGGGCAAGAATTTTTTTCATACTATATTTGGATTATGTTGAGAATTTATTTCCTGTGTATTTCTCTAGGCATCCACCAAAGAGGGATTTAGAGACCATGATAGAGTTAATACCATTTAAAAAGTAAGTTTTCATTCCTTCATATGGAATTTATCTAGTAGGACATCAGGATCCTAATTCCTAGTTAATGGAACCTGATAAAAAATGTTCTCAAATGTCTAAGAACATCACCATGGGGATATCCACTGCTATTTGAAAAGAAGGATGATGAATCGTTAAGTTTTTATGTGTATTATAGAAATAAAAATCAGTTGATAGTAAAGAATCGATAAACATTTAATTAAAATAAAGATCCATTTGACCAGCTGATAGGTGACTAATTTTATTCTATGATAGATTTGAGATCAATGTATAATCAAATAATGGTGAGAACATAGGACGTACTACACAATGTTTTTAGATAAAGGTATATGTTGTATTATTGTATTATGATGACATTCTCATTGATCATTATACAAGATGTGTTATGTACTTGCTGAACTGAATATTTCACCCATATATGGGTTAGTTCATTATTTTCATTATTGATGACATCTTTGTGTATTCTAAATCTCTTGATTTTCATGAATAACATATTGAAATCATCCTATATAAGGCCTCAGCCTTAATCCTTACTTAATCTTGAGTTATTACAAGATTACACATTGAGGATCTTTTCAGGTTTAGAGTTTTAGAGAATTAGATCATGAAACTTTCATTAAATTCCACATTTAAACAAAGTGGTTTCATAAAAGACAGTATTCATTCTTCCCATCAATGGAAACATATTTAAATAAAACATGGATTCTTTATTGACACATCCTTGACACTATCATCACATCATGTACCCTTACCTTGACCTGTGAAAAACATTTCAAAAACTTGGGATGAGCATAAAAAGCTCAGTAAGGGATATTAAAATATGGAAAGGAAACTTGAGTACATGTATACATAAGAATGAAATCATACATTACCCATAAAACATAGGAATATCAAATCATGAATAAATCATAGAAATCATAAGACATAAATGGTAACTTGAGGCATTAATAACATTCATACGTAGGGAGTAACCCTCTTGGTTACGTTTTGGAATACCCATCACAGTATATTCCCTAAATCTCTTCGGAGAAACCTCAATGTTTCACTCCTTCGCGTTACCCAATGCATTGGAGAGCTATATCAGGCTCACCCTCCCTTAGTTTATCACAGAACCACCCGTTTTCCTAACAATGCCCAAGAACCATAACATAAATGTATCACATAAAACATGCATAAAGGAAACATAACATTTCCACATTTCAATCACAATATAACATTTTAGTATATTGAAATAATTAATCCATTCAAAAAGAAACCATTTTAAACATTTAATAAAGAGATTTTTTAATCAAAGTGTCCCATACCACCTTGAAGCTTAAAATTTTAAACCATTAATATCCATACAAATAAATCCTTAAAACCATTTTGAAAACATGGATATTAATAAGAACAAATAATTAAAACATTTAAAACTATATTTTGGTTAAAGGGGTTTAACCAAAATTAGAGACACTTGAATACAATAATTGAGGAATAACATTAAAACAGAACATTATAATATCATGAGAATAAATGGATTCATGATATAATATTCCAAAGGACAGTATATACACCATATAAGTGTGAATTGGTGCATAACAACAGTGAACCCTCAGCAGAAATGTCAAATGTGATGAAATCCCTTATAAAGAAGGTATCCTTAAATTAAGGACAAATAAATCTAAAAAATATGTGTTACAAATATAAATACAATCAATATAATTGGATATTATGTGTAAAAAAATAAAAGGTCATTCACACATATTCAATGGATGACATATTGAATGACTACATGTTGAACCCAATGAAATCGAAATTGGGTTAAAAAGTTCCCTTGACAGCCTAACGGCATCACTTCAAAATGAGTTGATGAGAGATAAAAAGTGTATCTCATCACTTGGACATAAAATTATCATCAATAAGGATATATGAGAACATATCCCAACATAACTATATGTAAATTAAAAGACCCAACAAAAGAAGTCTTTTAAAAAAAAGAGGAGGGTGAAAGGTTCCCTTACCGACTTGGGTATCTTTCAAAACATACACCCCATGAAAGAAGGAAAATATATCATTGATTTAAATACTCATAACAGAAAGTATATTACACAAAGAGTAGAATAATTGGCAGTACATACACCACTCAATGGAACTTGTGGCAAATGTAGCATAAATCTCACGGGAATAAAAGTGAGATGAAAAATCCCTTACGAAAACTCGGCAGCCTAATGGCGCCACATAAAACTTCCGAATATGGATTGATGAGATCAAATATTGTATCTCATCACATTAAAATAAAATGTACAGAAAGAGGAATATAAAAGAACATCCCCCAACATTACAAAGAGGAGCTTAAAAGAAGTGACATAATGGAGAGTACTTAAGAAGAAAGATAGAGGTTAGATCTCTTACGAAAGTTCGGCAGCCTAACAGCGCCACTCAAAACTTACAAAATGGATTGATGATATAGAATAGGGTCTCTAATCCTATGAACATAAAAATTACAGTAAGTGTAATATAAAATATCATCCCAATAACAATAAAGATGAGCTTTAAAAGGAATGACATAAAAGTGTGTACATAAAAAGAAAGAGAGGAGTAGGATCCCTTACCTCGGGTCCGACTTGACTCAATTGTTCTTTAATCTCCGGAATAATAAACTTGAGTTAATTTATACTTCCTTAAGAACCTTTTTCAAGTTCATTATTCATTTTATATCACTTATTACCATGTCATAAACATTATGTAATCATTTAAGTTAATAATATTTGTTTTGCCGATATTTGGTTCTTATGTTGAAAGTGGACTTCTTACAATTACATGTTGTTCGTGTGGCAAAATGTTTATTATATCCATAATTGTATTCATTATGTAGATATCATATATGTCATATATATCCAGTACATGCATGCATTTATAACATTACATAATCATTTAGAGGTAAGAAATGAAATGCACCGTTCATGGAGAAGGTAAGCTGTACGTACGCATGAACGCTACTTTCATTTCTATTTCGTATTTTATAGAATGGAATAATAATTATATAAAGGTATATTATAATTCCAGTATAATATCATGTATAATATCATAGTTCCATCCTTTATACGTCCCACATATGGTATTTAACAAATCAAATCACTTTGAGGGGGCGATAGTCCGCACTTCCTTAAATGAAGATATCGCGTTTACCCATAATGGAAACCATAAAGGTATGCCCAAAATGAAAAAAAAACAGAAGCTTAAGGAAAACAGAAACATATTATATATCATATATAAATATAGTGACATCATAATGGCCACCTTTGAAGGTGTTAAATGAGTATTGAACAATCATTGTTTCGGGAGGTAGAATTTCGCCATCCACGGAATCCATATGTTCTTTAACCATTTGATGTAGTTTTGTGAGAGTGTAGCTCGAATAAATCTTATAAAAACATCCTAGTATATTTACGATACTTGTGTTGTTAGAAAAGAAATAAATAAAAAGAGTTTAGGGGGTTGGAGAAGCAAAATAAAACAAATGAACATGAGAGAATGAATTACCTTTAAAAGTGTAACTCCTTTTCATTTGAGCCTAATGTCTTCCTTTGAAAGGATTCTGCCCAAAGGGAATCCTCTAGGATGAGGAGAGGGATGTGGAGAGAGTAAATGGTCAGGGTTTGGCCGAGCCAATGTCTTGAGGAGTGTGTGAAATAAGGTAGAGGTTGGGGCCTTTTATAAGAGGAGAGGAGGGGCACTTTTGGAAAGTAAGAAATATTACTTTATTTGAAAATGTGTTTCGGTTTTAAAAGTTCCCACATTGATATAATTCGTGGATAAGGTGATAAGGGTTCGAAATACACCCATCCAATAAGTTTTGGACACGTTTAGGTCATAGAGTTTATATTATCTTCTCATTTTATTTAAATCGTCAGATAATGATGGCATCGCTGCATCATTATGATATCATAAATAATTTAATTTATTTAATGTCTAAAAATTATAAAACAATTACTATGTTGTAGGAAATCCTTTTATCTTTCCAATGACTAATTATAATAAAAAATCTGACTTTTATAACCCCACTTAATTTTTTTTTATTAAAACATATCAGGTTTGTTTCATTTTTACTTTTAGATTAAATAAAAAGTTATTTATGTCGTTTCCCAACCAAAGTGGCTCCATGGGGTCCCCAAGTTGACCCATGGCTTTTCTGGGTCGGCCATTACACATACAATGAGGTTAGGACATGTTTCATGTTCATTTCATATTATTAAAACATTATTTTTACCTTAAACTACATTGACTACCTCTAATCGCGATTAAAAACTTAATAAGTTACTATTCACCAAAAAATTATTTTTATCCTATTGAACCAAATTTTACTTCTTAATGACAACCATTTATGTCGGATTTTTGAAATTAAAAACACAAAGATGGAAAAATTTCATTTAAACGGAAAAATCAGTTTTTATAAGTACCACTTAGTGGTGTCACTATTCATAAAAAATTGATGTTTTTCAGAAAAATCCCAAAAATTAACCCTAAGCTATATTTGATATTCCGAATTCAAAAATGAAGTCTATTTTACAAAATTAAAAACATATAAGTCACATTAATTAATTTAATAATTAATTCCCGCTGTCAGAGCAAATAGCGTGTTTTTATGAAACAATAAGTATCAAAAGATTGACACTGGTTTAAGTCTGATTTCAAAGTGGAATTAATTCCAACGACCACTATTGGATTTCATGGTAAAAATATATTATAATTTAACTTTAAAACCAATTAAAAATATAATCTAATCATATAAATAAATTAGATTAAAAAAGGGTTTTGAATTAAAATACAACATTTTACAGTATTCATTAAAAAAATGAACTTTATCGGAAAGATACCAAAAATTTACACAAAGTAAATTTTGATGTCCCGATTCGTAATAAGAGTTTTATTTGGTCCAAAAGAATGTTTAAGAGTGAACAAAACTATATTTAATGATGGTTCAACATCAAAATGTGATAAGTGATCCTTTAGTGAAAACTAGGGCATATACGCCTAAAAATGAATTCTTTCCGTATTTTAAGCCTCTATCCTTTATTGGATAAATGTAAAAACATTTAAAAACATATATAATCATATTTTAGTTATTTCTATCCATTACCGCCATTACAACAGCTACATGATAAATACCATTTAAAATAATATTATTTTATTATTAGAGTGCAATGTAAGATTCCCATGAAACTCGTTGTGGCGTGTTGGGTACGCCATCGAGCATAGCGTCCCCTTTAAAGTCATATTAATATTTTATTCACAAATATGGATAAATATGAAAATGTCATATTCTTTATTTACCTGGGGTGTTACATCCTTCCCCCCTTTTGGGAATTGCGTCCGTGCAATTTTTAAAATTGAGCTTGGAAACATCCTTGAAAGTCCCACATCAGAACAAGAGTCGGTAAAACAATCACTTTAAAATAAAGAATGATAAGCACATAGGTCACCTGAGTTAACCCATACTAGGATTCCACGTATGAAAATATGGACATGGAGGAAAAAACAAAGGGTCATGTCCTGATGGAGAGTGATAGAAAACATGTTTAGGAGAAAGTTAACCACAAGAAAATCACAAACTTGTGATGGGTTAAACGGTATTCGATTCCCCAGTAGGAAAGGTTAATAGACAAAATTATTGTTTTAAGTTAATTTTTATTGAGGAATTTATTCATAAGGAAACATAATAACTGATCATGTTGACTTTCAACTTTTACTAGATTCCTTAATCAAAATCATATTTTTTCCAAAAGGCGAGTATTTAGGGAGACTTGTTCGCATTAAGAGTACTATAATCAACATCTAGAGAATCACCTAATCCAAAAAAGAGAACTATATACATCCCATGTCTTTATGTTTTAACCAAAACCAAAACCAAAAATGTTAGTACAAGGTCAGATAATCCAGAAAAGGATAACCCATTAAAAAAAAATCTATGCTTAATCTCCAAAATTTGTCCAAAAAAACCCAAAGTTCAACGAGGACCATCCGATAAACAATTTGTCCATAAAATTATTCAAATTAAACCAATATAAGATTTTAACCCAAATATTTGAAGGATTTAGTAACATAGTCTTCCAAGTTAAATCGTAACATTTATCTCCAAACAACATCAGTCGCTCCAAATTCTCATATTGAAATGTAATTAACCTAATCACATATCCTCTATGATAGGTTAATCATTTTCATAAATAACCCAAAATCAACTTACTCTTAAAAAAAGAATCAGTCAAACTAACCAGGGACTTCACGTAGTCCAGTGGTAGGCGATAAATACCAGTCACACTTTGGTTGTGGGTTCGATTCCCGTTGCTTTGTCCAACGCGATGGGTAGTCACACAGTCTGCGTGTTGTCCTTTTTCAAAAACTATATAATTCTTAAAACATTCCACAAAATGAGATAAAATATTCAAAGATGGTCATAACATATTTTAACCTCAAGTTTATCTCATGCCATTCATTTCCATCATAACATATAATAACCCATAATTACCTCAAAAGTAAGGATCATATAAACCCTAATGGTTCTTTATAACTATGTCCTCAAAAGAAAAGATAAATATTACTTGAATAAAATTTTCCTATATTAAACATCAGGGTTACACATAATATAAAAAGCCTTCTAATGTAACCCCAACATCAAAAGAGACTTAATACTCTTAAGAATTTCACCATAACTCTTGAATCCCTTATAAATTGACATCTTACTCATTCAACATTCTTCATGATCCATTATCCATTACTTTCCAACTTATTCCGAAATACTTCTTTCCTACAAGAAAAATCATGAATCATATCCTAGGATTCCAAAATAGGAAAACAATAGTCATGAAATAGTACATACTTTTGATTGGTCATTGTCAGTTTATTCATCCTCAATCGGAATGGCATTAGGTATTGGTAAAAGAATATTGGTACGCTCTTGGTGACCTTATTCACGAAACTTCTTCATAGGACATGTGTTTGCATAATGACCATGCACACCACATTTAAAACATTCAATTAATCCCTTAGAAAGAACTTCTTTCCATTTCCTCGAGTCAACTGGATGCTTCCTTTTTCCATGGAAGGTTCTTGATTTATGTCCTTCATTCCCACATATATAGCATATTTCTGTCCCTTTGAAACATTTTCCTAGGTGCTTCTTTCCACATCTTTGACACATTGGTTTTTGAACACACTTACCTTTTTGATTATTACCTATACTTTGGTAGGGATTTGTTTCCTGCATATTTGATGCCTTAGAGAAATCTCCAAGGTTTAGGTGGTCAATCATGACTCCAGATAGTTGGTTGAGGATAATCATAAGAGTTCTCATTGCAGCTCCCATATCATTCAGTTGCTTGCTCAAAAAACTGTCACAGTTTCCTTCACATCCACTGTTACTTTGGTGCCTGCTAGATCCAGCCATTTACTAAAACCAAAAAGTTCAGTGTGAGTATATCAACAAAACCATCATGTACTAATGAGTAAGATAAACACTAAGATATATTACTTATTCACTTTTTCTAAAACTAGGACTCTTTCTGAAATCCTAACCATTGTGGTATTGCCACTTGTTCTTAAAGAATACCCTAACCTCTAATGTTATCTAAACTGACCTCTGATACCAACTATAAGGACCCAGCCTTAAACCTTACTTAATCTTGAGTTATTACAATATTACACATTGAGGATCTTTTCAGGTTTAGAGTTTTAGAGAATTAGATTATGAAACTTGCATTACATTCCACATTTAAACAAAGTGGTTACATAAAAGACAGTATTCATTCTTCCCACCAACAGAAACATATTTAAATAAAACATGGATTCTTTCTTGACACATCCTTGACACTATCATCACATCATGTACCCTTCCCTTGACCTTTGAAAAACATTTCAAAAACTTGGGATGAGCATAAAAAGATCAGTAGGGGATATAAAAATATGGAAAGAAAACATTAGTACATGTATACATAAGAATGAAATCATACTTTACCAATAAAACATAGTCATATCAAATCGTGAATAAATCATAGAAATCATAAAACCTAAAAGGTAACTTGAGGCATTAATAACATTATTACGTAGGGAGTAACCCTCTTGGTTACGTTTTGGAATACCCATCACAGTATATTCCCTAAATCTCTTCGGAGAAACCTCAATGTTTCACTCCTTCGCGTTACCCAATTCATTGGAGAGCTATATCGGGCTCACCCGCCCTTAGTTTATCACAGAACCACCCGTTTTCATAAAAATTCACAATAACCATAACATAAATGTATCACATAATATATGCATAAAGGAAACATAACATTTCCACATTTCAATCACAATATAACATTTTAGTATATTGAAATAATGAATCCATTCAAAAAGAAACCATTTCTAAAACCATTTAAAACATCTAATAAAGAGATTTTTTAATCAAAGTGTCCCATAACACCTTGAAGCTTAAAATTTTAAACCATTTATATCCATATAAATAAATCCTTAAAACCATTTTGAAAACATGGATATTAATAAGAACAAATAATTAAAACATTTAAAACGATATTTTGGTTAAAGGTGTTTTACCAAAATTAAAGACACTTGAATACAATAATTGAGGAATAACATTAAATATGAAATTTATAATATCATGAGAATAAATGGATTCATGATATAATATTCCAAAGGACAGTATATACACCATATAAGAGTGAATTGGTGCATAACAACAATGAACCCTCAATATAAATGTCAAATGTGATGAAATCCCTTATAAAGAAGGTATCCTTAAATTAAGGACAAATAAATCTAAAAAATATGTGTGACAAATATAAATGCACCCAATATAAGTGGATATTATGTGTAAAACAATAAATGGTCATTCACACATATTCAATGGATGACATATTCAATGACTACATGTTGAGCCCAAAGAAATCGAAATTGGGTTAAAAAGTTCCCTTCACAGCCTAACGACATCACATCAAAATGAGTTGATGAGAGATAAAAAGTGTATCTCATCACTTGGAAATAAAATTTACATCAATAAGGATATATGATAACATATCTCAACATAACAATATGTAAATTAAAAGACCCAACAAAAGAAGTCTTTTAAAAAAAAGAGGAGGGTGAAAGGTTCCCTTACCGACTTGGGTATCATTCAAAACATACACCCCATGAAAGAAGGACAATAAATCAATGAGGTAAATACTCATAAACTAAAGTATATTACACAAAGACTAGAATAATGGGTATTACATACACCACTCAATAAAATTTGTGGCAAATTTAGCATAAATATCACGGGAATAAAAGTGAGATTAAAAATCACTTACGAAAGCTCGGCAGCCTAACGGCGCCACATAAAACTTCCGAATATGGATTGATGAGATCAAATATGGTATCTCATCACATTACAATAAAATTTACATCAATGGGAATATAAAATGACATCCCCCATCATTAAAAAGATGAGCTTAAAAGAAGTGACAAAAAGGAGAGTACTTAAGAAGAAAGAGAGTGGTTAGATCTCTTACGAAAGTTCGGCAGCCTAACGACGCCACTCAAAACTTCCAAAATGGATCGATGAGAGATAATAGGGTCTCTCATCACATGAACATAAAAATTACAGTAGGTTTAATATAAAATATCATCCCAATAACAAGAAATATGAGCTTTAAAAGGAATGACATAAAAGTGTACTTAAATAGAAAGAGAGGAGTAGGATCCCTTACCTCGGGTCCGACTTGACACGATCGTTCTTTAATATCTTGAATAATAAACTTGAGTTAATTTCTAATTCCTTAAGAACCTTTTTAAAGTTCATTATTCCTTTTATATCACTTATTACCATGTCATAAACATTATGTAATCATTTAAGTTAATAATATTTGTTTTGCCGATATTTGGTTCTTAAGTTGAAAGTGGACTTCTTACAATTACATGTTGTTCGTGTGGCCAAATGTTTATTATATCCAGAATTTTATTCATGATGTAGATATCATATATGTCATATATATCCAGTACATTCATGCATTTATAACATTACATAATCATTTAGAGATAAGAAATGAAATGCACCATTTATGAAGACGGTAAACAGTACGTACGCATGAACGCTACTTTCATTTCTATTTCGTATTTTATAGAATGGAATAATAATGATATAAAGAGATATTATAATTCCAGTATAATATCATATATAATATCATAGTTACATCCTTTATAAGTCCCACATATGGTATTTAACGAATCAAATCACTTTGAGGGGCGGTAGTCCGCACTTCCTAAAATGAAGATATCGTGTTTACCCATAATGGAAACGATAACGTTATGCCCAAAATGAAAAAAAACAGAAGCTTAATGAAAACATAAACATATTATATATCATATATAAAAATATTGACATCATAATGGCCACCTTTGAAGGTGTTAAATGAGTATTGACCAATCATCGTTTCGGGAGGCAGAATTTCACCATCCACGGAAACCGTATGTTCTTTAACCATTTGATGTAGTTGTGTGAGAGTGTAGCTCGAATAAATCTTATAAAAACATCCTAGTATATTTAAGATACTGGTGTTGTTACAAAATAATTAAATAAAAAGAGTTTAGGGGGTTGGAGAAGCAAAATAAAACAAATGAACATGAGAGAATGAATTACCTTTAAAAGTGTAACTCCTTTTGATTTGAGCCTAATGGATTCCTTTGAAAGGATTATTCCCAAAGGTAATCCTCTAGGATGAGGAGAGGGATGTGGAGAGATTAAATGGGCAGGGTTTGGCCGAGCCAAAGGCTTGAGGAGTGTGTGAAATGAGGTAGAGGTGGGGGCCTTTTATAAGAGGAGAGGAGGGGAACTTTTGGAAAGTAAGAAATATTACTTAATTTGAAAATGTGTTTCGGGTTTAAAAGGACCCACATTGATATAATTCGTGGATAAGGTGAAAAGGGTTCGAAATCCACCCATCCAATATGTTTTGGAGATGTGTAGGTCATAGAGTTTACATTATCTTCTCATTTTATTTAAATCGTCAGAATATGATGTCATCGCTGCATCATTATGATGTCACAAATAATTTAATTTATTTAATGTATAAAAATTATAAAAAAATTACTATAATGTAGGAAATCGTTTTAGCTTACCGATGACTATTTATAATAAAAAATCTTACTTGTATAACCCCACTTCACAATTGTTTTATTAAAACATATCATGTTTGTTTCATTTTTTACTTTTACATTATATAAAAAGTTACTTATGTCATTTCCCAACATAACTGGCTCCATGGGGTCCCCAAGTTGACCCATGGCTTTTCTTGGTCGGCCATTACACATAAAATGAGGTTAGGACATGTGTCAAGTTCATTTCATATTATTAAAACATTATTTTTACCTTAAACTACACTAATTACCTCTAATCGCGATTAAAAACTTAATAAGTTTCTATTCACCAAAAAATTATTTTTATCCGATTGAACCACATTTTACTTCTTAATGAAAACCATGTATGTCGGATTTTTGAAATTCAAAACACAAAGATGGCAAAATTTCATTTAAACGGAAAAATCAGTTTTTATAAGTACCACTTAGTGGTGTCACTATTCATCAAAAATTTATGTTTTTCAGAAAAATCCCAAAAATTCACCCTAAGCTATATTTGAAATTCCGAATTCAAAAATGAAGTCTACTTTACAAAATTCAAAACATAGAAGTCACATTAATTAATTTAATAATTAATTCCCACTGTCAGATCAAATAGCGCGTTTTTATGAAACAATAAGTATCAAAAGATTGACACTGGATTAAGTCTGATTTCAAAGTGGAATTAATTCCAACGACCACTATTAGATTTAGTGGAAAAAATATATTCTAATTTCACTTTAAAACCAATTAAAAAGATAATCTAATCATATAAATAAATTAGATTAAAAATAGGTTTTGAATTAAAATACAACATTTTACACTATTAATTAAAAAAATGAACTTTATCGGAAAGATACCAAAAATTTACACAAAGTGAATTTTGATGTCTCGATTCTTAATTAGAGTTTTATATGGTCCAAAAGAATTTTTATGAGTGAAAAAAACTATATTTAATGATGGTTCAACATCAAAAGGTGATAAGTGAACCTTTAGTGAAAACTAGGGCATATACGCCTAAAATTGAATTCTTTATGTATTTTAATCCCCTATCCTTTATTGGATAAATGTAAAAACATTTAAAAACATATATAATCATATTTTAGTTATTTCTATCCATTAACACCATTACAACGGCTACATGTTAACTACCATTTAAAATAATATTATTTTATTATTAGAGTGCAACGTAAGATTCCCAAGAAAATCGTTGTTGCGTGTTGGGTACGCCATCGAGCATAGCGTCCCCTTTAAAGTCATATTAATATTTTATTCACAAATATGGATAAATATGAAATGTCATATTCTTTATTTACCTGGGGTGTTACATCCTATGTACACTAAAATAGTAAACTAATTACCTAATGATATAGAATTTGTTTTCTAGATTTATATAGAAAAATTATTGGGTTACATCATCTTATAAAATGTTTTTCCGATGGACTAAGAGAATGTAAAGATTGTGGTGTCTTAGGAGTGGCCCCAACATGTTTCTCATGATCGGAGCATTATGGGCTTGTCTGATTTCTAGTTGAATTTCATTAAAGGCTTCCTCTTTTTTTAGTACCAATATTAGGAATAACTCCTAGTTTTGTTTTGTTTTAGTTGTATAAGTCACATGATAATTCATTTCAAGAATTTAAGAAGTTGTTGACAACAACAACGATCATGATCTTATATAAGATAGGAAAGAGACATTCTTTTTTTGGTGATGCATCCAATATTGGAAATTGAGCTTTGTAGATACAGAATGGTAGGTTGGTTGTACACATATAAAAACATTTAATGAATTAATAAAGAAATTTCCCCACATACAATCATGATCTAGTCTCTATGGTATATTCCTTAATATTTTGGATTCATTTCGTGAAAGTAGAGAGGTTAATAATGTTTACCAACCATGAATTACTTATGTGCATCTGAAGTTAGTTTGATTCTAATATTTGAGAGAAACTATAGAATGAATATATGTATTTTTTACCATTAATTAGGTTTCCCCTTTATAAAAGGGGAATTGAATTTTAGATTCAATGGGTAGGAAGGATCATAATTTGGTTGTTCAGGATTCCAGCTCTGACTTGAGAATTATGGGCATGATTACTGAGATAATCCTAGAGGTTTTGGATGGGAATGAGTAGTCTAATATTATTTGAATAGATGTCCATTCCACGCTTTTGATCCCAGACACTAAGTGTAATCTTGATTATCTAGAATATTTTTCTCTAATGGACAATCATAATGGTGGGCAGTCACATTCTAGTTAGACTGTTGGTGATGGTGGGGTTGTCTGTGTTTATGGTTGTGTTCTGGTGCCAAAAGGTTTGCATGGAGAGAGTATGTGTGGGTTACATGCATCAATGTGTTCAGTTCATTCTAGTTTGACTATGATGTATCGTGACCTTCATCTTTAGTTTTGGTGTCTAGGAATAATGAATGAGGTTGATGGTTTTGTGTCATGATCCCCTACCTACCATTAGGTGAAGGCTGACCATCAAGGCCCAAAATGGTTTGTTACAACCAATACCCAATCCATATTGCAACTGTAATAATTTAATGATGCATTCTGTAGTGGGTATTCTAATGAAACCATAGAAGAGTGATGTAGTCTTGGTATTTGTTGACCGGTTGATGAAATGGGAACATTCCTTGCCGATATTGGATACTATCTCTATGCATCATTGGGTGAGTTATATATTCAGGATATAGTGTGGTTTCACATAGTACCATAGACTTTCATTTAAGATCGTGATATGCATTTTAGGTCCATATTGTGGAAAAGATTACAGAATGCACATTGTTCTCCTGTGATTTTCTGTATTTCCTTTCCCCCGTAGACAGACCGATAGTATGAGTGTATGATTCTAGTGTTAGAGGACATTCTTGGGGTTGTGTCATGGATTTTAGTGGTTCATGTGAGAAATAGTTTTCTCTATTTCATATTTTCAAAAATAATAGTTTAAATTAAACAATTTAGATGGAGTAGTTTGAGGTTCTCTATGGGAGTCCTTGTAGATCACCATTGTGTTGGCTAGAAAATGTGAAATCTAAGACATTTAGATTGATCCTTGTTCATGAGACATCTAACATGGTTATGTTGATTCAAGAATAAATGAAAATTTCTCTGAGTAGAAAGAGGCTTTGTAAAAATTGGTGTCATCAACCACATGATTTTTTTTGTGGATGATAGTGGGTTTCTATAGGTTTCATCATCATTTGGTGACCATTAAATTCATAAATAGTTCATGTTTTCACATAGGTACTTGGGGTTGTTTGAGAACATAAAGTGTATAGGGCTGGTGGCACACTGGTTGGCTCTCCCATAATGATTTTGTTGTATGAATTATGTTTTTAATTTTTCATTGATTCATTAGTATCACCATAATCTACTTCTTGTGATTAATGTTGATGATATAGAGCTTTATGTTGATGCATCCATTGAAAAGAATCTATTTTGTATTGTGCATCATAATGAGATTGTCTTTTAGGGAAAATGTGTGACATTAGTTCATGATTTTTTGGCTGCATGTGAATGTTTTATAAGAAATGACAGAGAATTAATCTGACATAGCAGACCAGTGGTAAGATCTCTTTTCATCAAATACTATGTAATTCTATGAAATGTGAGTCAATGATGATCCATTATATAGATGGGTGGTTATAAAATCATAGAAACCTTGGATGTTTTTATATGTTAAGAATTTTATTTAAATGATTTATTATTTTGTAATGATGGGTTTCCAGATATTTTGAGGGGCTTATGTGGTGTTTCAGTGGTTCAAGACATAAAATAAATGAATGCTAGACCGATATGTTCAAGACGGATGGTTAATGCATGGCTAAAACACGATTAATTAAATTATGTTATATGGTAGCCCAATATGTGATATTTTAAATAGTGGCATATCGCATGAAGGTTGCATGATTTTATAACCTGTAAAGGCTCTCTATGTAGAAATTCATCTCATTTTCCTTAGGCAATGGCTTTCGCATGGTTTTCTCATAGTTTGAAAAACCATCAGTGTAAATCATGGGCCCATTAAAAATTAAGGAAAATTACTATTTTTCTATTTTTGGATTTCCAATACTCATCCGATTTTACCGCTTCATCCTCCTTCATACCATGTTGACAAACTAATTCCCCAAACATTTCCAATGGTGTCTCTCTATCGATTCTATGTAAATAGAGCACCATTGGTTGCGAATTGAGGATCTGGGTGAGTCTAATCCTCTCTATTGAAATGGATGAATTTTTTATTAGGAAGGTAAAATGGATTTATGTGTCTTGATGTGGTCAATTGATAATGGTTTTTTGTCATGACATGAAAATGGGTTAAATGGAATTTTGTGAAGTGTACAAAATTGTTGTTGACATAGATCTCTATTGCATATGGTGGTTCAATACATGAAAATGATTACTGGGTTAATTAAATTAAAAAAGTTGTAATTTTTTAATGTCTTAAATGGTTGATTTAAAGAAAATAATGAAAATTATTTAGGTGTTTATGTCTATGGGTTGGGAATTTTGAAAACTGGTAATCTATTGAAAATGGTAATGTGATATTTGGGTAATGTCTTAATAGTGACTTCAGTTTTGAGTGTGGTGGCATTGTGGTGGTTTTCTAATATTGTAAAATATGTGATTGTGATATCATATATGTGGTTAATTATAAATAAATATATAACCATGTTCACATGTATTGGTAGTTGGATAATGGACTCCAGCTCCTCACATGGGTCAGGTTGGACTATTCCTGAAACCCCACCTAGGAATTCACATGATAGGTAGTAAGACAGTTTCATTATGTCTCAAATGGTTTTATTTGATAAGATTTCCTTGAATGAGGCTCCAATGTATGTTTAAAAGGGTTTATCTGTAGTTACATAGTGATTTGAGTCACTACCATATTATTAATGATGAATTTCTTATAACCATGTGTAATTAATTTAAATATATAACCCATAGAACTAATGATATTAATCGAAATAGAACATAAGATGGTATAAATAATTTAATTAGGATGATGTTTTATATTTTTGATGTAATGAATGATAAATGGTGTCACCTAAAGTAACTTTCAATTACATTTCAATTTTTTAGTATTTTCATGCACTATATATTTAGATTGAATATTTGATTGGAATTTTTGTTTGTGGCCTACTAAGTTGAACTTGCACCATACATAGTAATACAATGGGTACCCAAAAATATTTCATGGATGTAGGTTAGGAAAATGATTAGGGTCCAGTGCTTGGGAGTTGAGTCATGCATTTGGTTGTTCATGGGTGAGGTTCTGGACTTGGTGTTAGGACTATTTTTTGGATTTCAATGTTATTATTTATTTTTGGATGTGTTCACATTACATTAATCAGGTGTCATGATATATTTACTCTTGGATATGGTTTGCACCCAATTTTGGGAAATTGTTGTCTATTCATGTTTATTGGTTATTTCATGTTGTCTCTGTTATTCTATTTATTTCAATAGTGGATTACTCAATTAAGAGGGTATATGATCCCCATGTGTCTTTTTTAGATAATCCCTGCTTGTTTAAACCCTCTTGCATACAGGGAGTTGCGCTTGAGGCCATTTAGCAATCCGTCCTCGGGTACAATTTATTGGCCTCCAGGATGAGGATGTTACAAGAACCATGTGATAACTATGAAAATTCCACCTATACCACATTTCATGGATTATACCAGTTTTCCACATGACTTTGAAAACATATTCACCTACATGTGCACCTTCCCCTGAGCCTTTGTCTCATTGTGAATAGTTTCTTATATGAGTTTCATTATTTCAAAACGTATTTATCATACTATGAATCTATAGAGAATCTCCAATGACATTACAATGGATTTAGAACCCTTTATGATATCATCCAATCACATTATATACTTAAAATACATAACTTAAGGATTATATTCATGAAAATGGAGGTTCTAAGTTATCCCACCATGGTCCTTTATTTCACTAGAAAGTAGAAATGCAATGATTTAATGAAAGATTAATGGCCATTGATCAACCATTTCTATCACCTATTCCTATGTCTCTTACTGAATATAATTGTGTTTCAATGAAACCATAACTAGAAAAGAATTCTTTCCCCATCATACATATTACTTCCAATAAACAATAGTTATTAGCATATATACTAATGAATCATCAAGATATAGGTCAAAAGGATCCCATAAAATCACATGGTTATGATGAGGATAATAATTTTTCAACCATGATACTTGAAATATATTATGTAATGTAATGAATAGTGTTGGAAATGAAAACTGATATTCCACCTCTCTAACATGTTCTAGTATCCCAAAAGGGACTGTGTATCTAGGTGATAACATGACCTTTGTTCCAAAATGATGATGCTCAAGACAAATTGATATCCCAAAAAAATTAACCTACATAGAACCAAAAAGACCATCAATGATGATTTATAATGGCTTTGATCCATATACATCTATTTCCTGATTAATTGCTTCATCACTATTGTCTCTTGGAGATGTCTCATCCGAGCTAGTGAAGTCTCACCTATTTCCACCAAACAATATGGATAATGAAAATGTTTCCCATACTGTGATTCAATATGTTCAATATGTATTGAGGATTGATAGATGTTGGTAGATGACAAAACCAACAATGGTATGTTCTCTTACAAAGAGCCACGAAAATCCATTACAAAAGATCGTATAATATCTTCCAACTTTTGAATCATAATTTTGGATATCCCAGCCATTTCAGGAGGATATACCATATGGATAGTCAACATATACAAAATGGATTTCTATATGCATTTATTTCAATGAGATGAAGAACATTGATCTATATCCTATAATATTGTAATGGTTACACCGTTCATCGTTACCAGTTACCCTATTTTTATATTTTTCAAGTACTTAGTTGTATGGGATTTATTAATTGGGATGAAATGGAGAGGCATTATGATCTGATCTAATATCACCAAAATGTATTCATGTTCCTAAACCATTCATTGGCACCAGTTACAAAATCAATGTCTACCAACTCCTATATCCAAAAAATAATTCGTAATGATTGAATGTACATTCTTGTCGCCGATGATATGCCTTAACATTATGACAAGTTAATATTCTAGAAACAAACTCATTTCCCTTTATTTTCATGTCGAACAACCCAAATTTTGATTTTAATGCCTTATACATCTTTTGCATTTCTAGATAAAGATCCCAGTTAGAATGATGGTATGTAGGATGATATTTTTGATGATAATCCACTATAATTATTATCATATTTCAAATCCACAAAACAAAACTCCCATCAATTATCTACCCCTCAATTGTCTCCCAACCATTGATTATTTACCCCATCACAAAGCATTTAGAATCAGATGTCTGTGAATCCTCAACAGTATCAACCAAATTATGAATGACAGAAAATAATAAAGATGAAATACCAACTTGGTCATCTCATTCTTACATCATGGATTTTATTTTTAACTTCAAAATCCATTCATAAGACCATTCATTTTTCAACTACACATAGGGATTTGTCCTTAATGCATCTTCCACTGTATTTTCTATATACATTATATATATAATTTCAATTTGAATTATTTTTAGATAATCCATCAATAATCTATATCTCAGGTTCAAATCCATTTTTTGATAAAATATGTTTCTATCTTTTAATGATCCATAAACATAGTAAATGGAACACAAAAGAGGTAATGAATACATGCATTAAAATCATCGACTATGTCAGCTTATTAAAAATAATCTATTGTGTAGTTATTCTGTTATATTCATAAATATTGAGAGCTATAATAATAATGTGATTTCCATTCATAAAAATAGATATAAATACATATCCCTAAGTATCATAATACACCACGTTCCCATTTTCTAAAATTAGAAAAATAATGATTGGTGATGATGTAAGGAAAATATTAAGCCATTGACAATATTTTTCACATTAACCATTCCTTATTAATGGAACATTATTTACTATTAAAGATGTGATTTTTGATGCAATTCGTGATACATCATGAACATAACATTAGTAGTAATAAGCTAGACCAAGGAAAAATGTATCTTGAAGACATTCGTTAGATATTTCCAAGAGATAATGGCATATAACTTTAATAGATCCACAGATACACCTCTTTTAGGTAATACACGTCCAAGGAAACCTATTTCTATTCTATAAAAGTCAAAATTTTATAATTTTTATACACAAAAGATGATATCGATAGATTCCCAAAACTACCGCCAGCTATTTCTATTGATCATTTTTTATTTTTGAATACAGAAATTTTTCAAACACAAACACAAACATAAAATAATCTAGATAAATTTGACATATTAGATTCAAAAATTCCGTAAATATCATTGGTGTATTCATAAGACCCAAAGGAACTACAACATGATCATAATTGAAAAATCTACTCTTGAAATTTTTATTTAGAATTTCCTCCTTCCAAACATACAATAGGTTACATCCAAATCCCAATTCAGTCTAAGTGAACCACTATGAAACTCTCAATTTACTGAATAAATAATTAATGCATAGAGGTGGATACCCATTCATTATCCTATCATTAATTATATTATGATAATCCTCACATAGATGAATAAATCCATCGTCTTTTAAAAAAACAAGACAAGTGATACCCACAATGATGTTATAGGATGAATAACGTAGTTTATTTCTAGTTCTTCCAAATAAACATTCAATTCTCATATTTATATTGGATCTTTATTGTATGATGGAATATAAATATTACATGTCCCTATAAGGAGAAAAATCATAAAATATACATCTCTCATAGGAGAAAACCTTGAGAAATTATTGTAAAAAACATCCATAAACTAATAAAAATCAGTGGAAAGGTACAATTCTAGTTATCTTCCATAAATGAGAATGTCAATTCTACAAACTGGTATGGGTTCATTTCAACTAACACTTCCAAAAAACATGATAAAAATTGATTTACATTCTGATCTCCTCTAAAAAAAATTATGAGGCAATCATTAGTCATTAAAAAAACCCTTCACATATAACATTCAATGTGAGCCTTGATTGTTGTCAACCAATTAATACCAAAGATTATACCATTGAAAACCATCTAAATAATAGATAATTACCATATTATCTCATCTCTATCAAAATTTATTGAATATGTTGTACACATAATGGCATCACACTCTCTTTGAATAAGATGAATTTATAGCATTAACACATAAGAAATTATCTTAACATTAAAATAATCAAATCAATAGTAGAATAATTAATATATTAATGGGATGTATTTGTATAAAAATATCTTCTATATGGTTATAATTCAAAATAATCATACCTTGAACCATTTGTTGTCTAAACTGATCATCCATAATAACTTTCTCATTTCTATATAATTTCATTCTCGTGGAACATGGTTATTTGTTGAATTGTTGAGATTTCCACTATGGTGGATTCATGTTATTCCTAGAATCACCATGGATAGCTATGTTTTGTAGCTGATGATTTTGTTTCTTCCTACAACCTATAGAAGCATACAATGTTAGGGACAAGTGAGAACTGTCTCGAATAGCTGACCAAGGAGATATATGAAATTTGTGTTTAAGATTTCCAATATGATTATAATCTTTGTGTACTATATGTGGTGTAGAGACCCAAATCATGATGTACATGGACATTACATTACATTTTCGGAATACTTATTACATAACAAAAATAGACAAACAAAGATCGTAATAGTTTAGTGTCTTTGGAAACTCGGAATATAATTTTCTAATCGTGGTGAAATATCTTCAACATCTCCCATAATGATATTCCCCTTTTTTTACCTAAAACCTTTCTTTATATCCTGGGGAAAAGAAAACAAAAAATGGTGAGCTCAAATGCTCATTAAGGGTAAACAAAAGAAATATCAATCACATCATATTCATTAGAACATAACATTTTGGAAATCTAAACCTGCAAAAGAGAGCATAATTTCATAACATGGGATAAATCATAGTAGTAAATTGAAATCCCAATAATCATAACTTAAAACATGAAACATTGTGGAATACACACATAATCATATAGAATCATTTCTTGTCAGTCAAGACTCATTTCCAAGACAATCTTAGTGGACAAAGTTCATTTCTGAACTGAGTTCACTCCTCGTTTCAGTCCTATTTCACTGAACCGGTTTATCCTGCCGTTCCAGCCATGTCTATCTCATGAGATATAAAATCTTTACCCAATGCATTGGAGGTAGATATAGGTCCCACCCATCTCATAATGATACCATTCTTATTTGTGCCACAAAATCATAAATCATACATCATAGCATAACCCATGTAATAAAAATGGGAATCATAAACATCGTGACATCATAAAACAATTCATATAAGATATAGGAATTCATAAAAAATATTTCCATCACAACATAATAAAATCAATGTAATAATTGGGATAGAAACAGAACCCTATATTATCTTAGATGGAAAATAATTTTGATAAAACACTTGAACTCTATTCTTGAGGAAAATATCCTTTCAACTTCAAAAACATTTTTCCTTTCATAACATGTCATAAAATTATAAATAAAAGAATTTTATTAAAAACAAACTTGAAAACATGTAAAGGAAGCTTCTTGGAAATAATTTTTTAAAAATACATTCATGCCGTATAAGTTAAAAAAACATTTTCGTACTTTTTTCAAAAAGTCAAAAAGTACCTCGTATGAAAAACAACAAAAGAATCTTTTCATATCCTTTACTAAAAACTCTCATAAGGATAAAATTGGATTTAAAAAATTGAATTTGGATGGAAATAATATTACATATTGAGGAAACATGGATGTGGATGATAAAATTCACCCTAGTAAATACTAAAGTATAAACAATCTCGGATAAAAATGAGATTGTGATATTTCTCTTACCTTAGGTCCAATTTGCATTGTATGTGTCCGAACCTCCAGTATAATGATTTAAATAATGTCATTGAATTATTCCAGAATCATACTAATTGTTATGATATCATATATGGTTCACTTATGGCTTTATATTACCCATTCTTTTGTAAATTCCATGTTAAAGAGCGTTTTGGGTAAATCGTTTCATTTGTCGTCCGTGTTTTGACTTGTAATTTTTCATATGATTACATCGATCATGATTACTTAATTCCAGAATATAAAACATGATTTATATATAATATATATTGATAATATATATATATAATAGATCATTAAATGGAAATAAATACACAGTTCATGGAGACGGTAGGCCGTATGTACACATGAACCCTGTTTTCGATTCCTCATTGAGTTGAAGGGAATTAAGTAGATGACATACATATATAAATAAATCCAGTAGCTTTATAATTTCATTTATTTCATTATTATTTCTTATATATACTTTGTAATCATTCTTAAATGGTTAACATGGAGAATGAATCTCATCGCGTCGTGGAGACGGTAGTTCGTACGTACGCACGAGCGATGATATCGTTCTCATGATCGTGGGATTTTA
Source organism: Viscum album (assembly GCA_963277665.1). Taxonomy (NCBI): domain Eukaryota; kingdom Viridiplantae; phylum Streptophyta; class Magnoliopsida; order Santalales; family Viscaceae; genus Viscum; species Viscum album. The sequence goes on along the minus strand of OY728128.1, from coordinate 2,100,269,307 downwards.
TTGGAGTGTATGTATACTATTACAGAATCAATATCACTTTACAATAATTATATATAGTTATTATTTACACCATTATACCCATCCAAGTAATGTGGTGGTGGAAAATAGATTACACCACGGCGTGGAGATGGTATTCCGTGCGTACGCACACGCGGTGATTTCGTTTTCCATAGGATGGATAGATGGTGAAATAGGGTTGTTTCATACTTATATTAACATGTCAGTATATGATGGATACTGATGTTATTACATCATAATGAAACATCTAAGGAAGAAGAAGTGGAAGAAGAAATAAAGATGAAAGAATCGGTAACAGACATTACCTCTTCTTTGAAGTGCCTCTTTGAGATCTCCTTTTAGGGCAGTAAAATTGGTCTTTGAGGATGACCATAACCACTAGGATGTTTCTAAGGAAGTGGAGAAGTTAATTTTTTAGGGGTTGGCCGAGCTTGAAGGCTCAAATTGGTGTGAGGATGAGAGGGAGGAGGTGATCTTTTATAAGGGAGGAGAGGGTCTGCTTTGGAAAAACTAAAAATATTATTTTATTATAAATTCATGTTCGGTTTTAAATAGATCCAAATTGATTTATTTCAAAGATAAGGTGAGGATGGGTCTAAATCCTCTCATCCAATATAATTTAGACAAGTTTAGGTTCCTATTTTAACATTATCATTTAGATTTAACATTAAGTTAAATAATTTTACTTTTACCGTGTCTTCTTGTGTTCTTACACTATAAGGTTAATAAACATACAATAAGAAGCCAAAAGAACCCCAAGATGTTTATTATTAATATATATAACCTTATCTAAGTCATTTGGCCGGTCCTTAGATTTTTAGGAATAATATAACAATTAATAATATAATATTCATTTTAAAAACTATTTTATGTCAATTTTGACACTATTTAGTAATTGATTTTTGTGAAAATCATAACAGAATTATTAGTAAGAAAAAAGATAATTAAATAAATACTAACATGTAATATTAACCTATAAAATTCTTCTAATTCATATAAAGTCTTAAATTACATTTATTTGGGTATTTATAACATCAATTATGTCAATATTTCATTAATAAGGTAATTATTGCATCATCTTTGTATCATAATAAATGATAATTATTTAATCACTAAAAATTATAAATAAATTCCTATGATGTATATAATTGTATTATCATTCTGTAGACTATTCATGTTCTTATTTTCATGAAGTTTATCACTAAATTAAAATTATCATACTTATAAGATTTAAGAAAGTGACATGTTGTCACATTCTTTGGTTTTAATAATAATTAACTTATTTTCATAGACAAAAGTCCATTAAATGAATATAATCTGACCCTTAGGTGATATGGGTCGAATTTTAGTCATCCAATTAGATTTTACCCAGTTTTAGGGTAATTTTATAATCTTATTTTTACCCTTAATTACCCGATTTACCTTTAACTATAGTAAATAAAATTTACCGTAGTTACTATTCACAATGCCCAAAAATAAAAAGTATCTTATTAATATAATTTGGACCCACTGATTCCAAATATAGAATCCATTTTTTCAAATTCAATACACAAAATTTTTAGAAGTTAAATTAAAATTAATCATGTTGTCGAAAGAAAATGGGTTTTTCTTTAAAACATTGCAAAAGATTGAATTGATTTAACCTACGAATTCAAGGTAAAATAAATGCTAATGACATACATTATATTAAATGGTAAAAATATATTATATTTATACATTAAAACCATTCAATATTATAATTTAACCACATAAGATATTACGATGAAAAAAGTTGTTTTTAATTAAAATATAGCACGTTTTTACTATTCATTAAAATATGAAAGTCATCAGAATAAAATGAAAAATTTATCAAAAGTAAATTTTTATTTCATGATTCCAAAGAATAATTTTAATTTTTCAAATGGAACTTATAATCATTTCAAAAACTATATTTAATGTGGGTGTGCCATCAAAAGGTGGCAAAACTGTATTTTTTGAAAAATACTTATTTTACCCGAAAAATTTATTTTGTTCTTATAAAATGTTCTAGAAAATGTGTAAGATGAATAATAACGTTATAAAATTAAAATTTAGTTGATAATATTCATAACGGCTAGTTCATAATAATATTTTAATAGCATATTGTCGTTTAGTGAAACTCGTTACTGCGTACTACACACGCTATCGAAGAAGGTCGTGATTACGTGTAATGCATGGAAAGTCAAGGATGCGTGTTTTTCAAGCTTCTTTTGGTGTAGCGTACAACACAAGACATTAATAAAATTAAAAAGAATATTTTTCATAAAATCTCGGGGTGTTACATTCTACCCCCCTTAAAATGAATTTCTCCCTCAAAATTCGTAGGGGTTATAAATGGTTTACTATTAGAAAGTTTCATTAATAGAAACCCACATCGTAAAAAGGATTACCAAAACCAATCTTTAAAAACAAAATTATGAAACGTAACGGTTACCCAAATAAACTAATCACTGGGTTTCCACGTAGGTGAAAATATGGATATGGAAGAGAAATCTAACCATCATGTTCTGATGGAGAGTGGTAGAGAACATGAATATGGAAAAGCCAGCAATCCCAAAGCCGTAAATTTGTGGTGATCTAAGGTACCATCTGATTCATCAGATATAAGAGCACTAGGACAACATTTTTGGTTTTCAAGATCATTTCCCTAAAGTTGATGAAATTTGAATTAGAAGAAATACTTTTGTGATTTTTGTATAGTATCACCGTTTGTCGTTCTTTGGACAATTTCCACTTCATCTCATAAAGGAATGAAGTTGAATTTGTCATTCGTGATGTGTTAGCAGATCATGTGGTAAAATGATGGGTCATTCCATCTGTCTCAAACAAAAGGTTAGAAAAGTTATCAAAAAAATACAAAAGTCCATCTATAGTGAGATTAATCATATATAGTTCCTCAAATGGACATATACTTCATATATCATACTTCTTAAAATAATAAAACTAGTTTATACTAAACAGGGACATCATGTAGGCCAGTGGTAGGCGATAAAGGCCAGTCACACTTCGGTTGTGGGTTCGATTCCCACATCCTTGTCTGATGCGATGGGCTATCGCCCGTCCTTTAGGTTGTCCTTTTTCTAAAACTACATTAATATAACATCACATAAATAATATCAAAAAAAGTTCTATCCTTAAATAATACATGGTTAACATAATCCATTCCAATCTTTAGGCTTATCTAAAATACTTCGGTTCAAGCTCATAGTACAAAGAAAAAGATTACTTGAAATGTCGTCAACCAAGCATGTGAATACCATCATTTATCTCCCATATATCTTTTTGGTCACATTCCAATCATGTGAATACCTTAATGATGTATTCTCTTGGAAAATGAATACCCATTAAACCTTAGTGAAAACATGAATGCTGTCAAAAGTTAACTCTTTCCACATACCAAAATCCAAAAATTCTATATACTCAAACCATGATATAACCTTCTCCTTATATCAGTCATGAGCTCATGAATACTATCAAAAATTTAATTTTCTCCTTATCCCTTCATTATGCGCATATCAGCTACATTCCAAAAATATCTGAATAACCTTTCATGGATACTGGTACCATTAATCCTAAACTTTCAAAACTCATGGAAAAGACAACAATGTAACAATCCTTAGATGTCTCATTATTACATAGTACCATGAGATTAATTATACAACATTACACATGAAAATCATGTAATCATTCCACTACATTCTTAAACCATTGACCGAGCTTCAACAATTCTTTCATCTCACATATACTTTGTAGTCTTTTCATTATCATCAAAATAAATACTACCCATACGACCATACTGATTCTCTTCATTAGACTTTCCCTTAGTGCATTGGTTTGCATAATGCATGTACATTCCACATTTAAAAAATTTAACCACTTTTGATGTCGTAGAAATACCATTATCCTCATCTCTGGTGTTAACTGGACCTTTTCCTTTGCATTTACTAGAATTGTGTCCTTCTTTTCCACACCCACAGCATCTTCCAGTTCCTTTGAAACATTCTCCTTGATTCCTCTTCCCACATGATTTACATAGGGGAAATTGAACTTTCTTTCCTCTATGATCATCATGAATCTCCATCTTTCTCTTATTAACCGAGTTAGGAAACTTACCAAATTTTACTTTATTGATCATATTATGAGATTTTTGATTCAGCATAATAATGATGTTTGGACTTCCAAATCCCATTTTATTTGGATGCTCATGAAGAATATCATTCCATTGTATATCATATCCTCCATTATCGTGAATCATCTTGTTTCCAGCCGTTTTATAAAACCCAAAAAGAATAGTGTGAGAGGCAAAAATCATAATAAAGGGGGATTAACTTCAATATCTACCATTTTTGGTTTAATCTAATATCGTTATCATAGTTCTAGGACTATATCCTATACGTATACTTATCCTTAGGGACATCCCTAGACATACCTTAGAAATATCTCTAGGGATCTCACTAACGTTTTCACATCCTAGTTTCCAAAGGTTGACTAAAATTTTCCTCTGATACCAACCGTAGAGACCCGAAGCTTGATGTACATGGACATTACATTACTTTTGAAGAATACTTATTACATAATAAAAATAGACACACAAGGATCGTAATAGTTTAGTGTCTTTGGAAGCTCGGAATATAATCTTCTAAACGTGGTGAAAGATCTTCAACATCTCCCATAAATATCTTCCCCTTTTTTACCTAAAACCTTTATTTATATCCCATGGAAATGAAAACCTAAAAGGGTGATCTCAAATGCTCAATAAGGGTAAACAAAAGAAATATCAATCACATCATATTCATAAGAACATAACATTTTGGAAATCATAACCTGCAAAAGAGAGCATAATTTCATAACATGGGATAAATCATAGTAGTGAATTGAAATCTCAATAATCATAACCTAAAACATTAAACATTGTGGCATACACAAATAATCATAGATAATCATTTCTTGTTAGTCAAGACTCATTGCCAAGACTATATTAGTGGATAAAGTCCATTTCTGAACCGAGTTCACTCCTCGTTTCAGTCCTGTTTCACTAAACCGGTTTAACCTGTCGTTCCAGCCACGTCTATCTCATGAGCTAAAATCTTTGGCCAATGCATTTCTGGGAGATATAGGTCCCACCCATCTCATAATGATACCATTCTTATGTGTGCCACAAAATCATAAACCATACATCATAACATAACCCATGTAATAAAAATGGGAATCTTAAACCTCGTGACATCATAAAACAATTCATATAAGATAAAGGAACTCAAAAAAAATATTTCCATCACAGCATAATAAAATCAATGTAATAATTGGGATATAAACAGAACCCTATATTATCTTAGATGGAAAATAATTTTGATAAAACACATTAACACCATTCTTGAGGAAAATATCCTTTCAACTTCAAAAATATTTTTCCTTTCTTAACATGTCATAAAATTCTAACTAAATCAATTTGATTAAAAATAAACTTAAAAACTTGTAAAGGAAGATTCTTGGAAATATTTTTTTTAAAATCCATTCATGTCGTATAAGTTAAAAAACATTCTTCGTACTTTTGTCGGAAAAGTCAAAAAGTACCTCGTACGAAAAACGACAAAAGATTCCTTTAATATCCATTAACAAAAACTCTCCGAAGGGTAAAATTGGATTTAAATAATTGTAGGTGGATGGAAATAATAATAATTATTCAGTAAACATGGATGTGGATGATAAAATTCACCCTAGTAAATACTAAAGTATAAACAATCTCGGATAAAAATGAGATAGTGATATTTCCCTTACCGTAGGTCCGATTTGCTTCGTATGTGTCCGAACCTCCTGTATAATGATTTAAATAATGTCATTGAATTATTCCATAATCATACTCCTTGTTATGATATCATATATGGTTCACTTATGGCTTTATATTACCCGTTCTTTTCTAAATTCCATGTTAAAGAGCGTTTTGGGAAAAATCGTTTCTTTTGTCATTCGTGTTTTGACTTGTAATTATTCATATGAATACTTATATCATGATTACTTAATTACAGAATATAAAACATGATTTATATATAATATATATTCATAATATATATATATATATATTATAGATCAGTAAATGGAAAGAAATACACCGTTCATGGAGACGGTAGGCCGTACGTACGCATGAACGTTGTTTTCGTTTCCTCATTGATTTGAATGGAATTATGTAGATGACATACATATATACATAAATTTAGTAGCTTTATAATGTCATTTAATTCATTATTATTTATTATATATACTTTGTAATCATTCTTAAATGGTTAACATGGAGAATGAATCTCATCGCGTCGTGGAGACGATAGTCCGTACGCACGCACGAGCGATGATATCGTTCTCATGATCGTGGGATTTTATTGGAGTGTATGTATACTATTACATAATCAATATCAATTTAAAATAATTATATATAGTTATTATTTTCACCATTATACCCATCCAAGTAAGGTGGTGGGGGAAAATAGATTACACCACGACGTGGAGACGGTATTCCGTACGTACGCACGCGCGGTGATTTTGTTTTCCGTAGGATGGATAGATGGTGAAATATGATTGTTTCATACTTATAATAACATATCATTATATGAGGGATAATGATGTTATTACATCATAATGAAACATCTAAAGAAGATGAAGTGGAAGAAGAAATAAAGATTAAAGAATCGGTAACAGACATTACCTCTTCTTTGAAGCGCCTCTTTGAGATCTCCTTTTAGAACACTAAAATTGGTCTTTGAGGAAGACCAGAACCTCTAGGATGTTTATAAGGAATAGGAGAAGATAATTTGGTAGGGGTTGGCCGATCTTGAAGGCTAAAATCTGTGTGACGAGGAGAGGGAGGTGGTGGTCTTTTATAAGGGAGGAGAGGGGCTCCTTTTGAAAAAATAAAAATATTATTTTATTATAAATTCACGTTCAGTTTTAAATAACTCCAAATTGATTTATTTCGAAGATAAGGTGGGTATGGGTCGAAATCCTCTCATAAAATAGAATTTATACAAGTTTTGATTCCTATTTTAACATTATCATTTAGATTTAACATTATGTTAAATAATTTTACTTTTACCATGTCTTCTTGTGTTCTTATACTATAAGGTTAATAAACTTACTATAAGAAGCCAAAAGAACCCCAAGTTGTTTATTAATATATATAACCTTATCTAAGTCATTTGGCTGAACCTTATATTTTTAGGAATAAAATAACAATTAATAATATAATATTTATTTTAAAAACTATATTATGTCAATTTTGACACTATTTAGTAATTGTGTTTTGTGAAAATCATAACAGAATCATTAGTTCGAAAAACGTTAATTAAATCAATACAAACATGTCATATTAACCTATAAAATTATTCTAATTCATATAAAGTCTAAAATTACATTTATTTGGGTATTTATAACATCAATTATTTCAATATTTCATTAATAAGATAATTACTGCATCATCTTTGTGTCATAATAAATTATAATTATTTAATCTATAAAAATTACAAATAAATTCCTATGATGTAGATAATTGAATTATATTTTTGGAGAATATTCATGTTCGAATTTTCATGAATTTTATCACTAAATTTAAAGTATTATACTTATAAGATTTAAGAAACTGACATGTTGTCACATTCTATGGTATTAATAACTTATTTTCATGGAAAAATGTCTATTAAATGAATCTAATCCGACCGTTAGGTGATATGGGTCGACTTTTAGTCATCCAATAAGATTTTTCCAAGTGTTAGGGTAATTTTATATTCTTAGTTTTACCCTTAATTACCCGATATACCTTTAACTATAGTAAATAAAATTTACCGTAGTTACTATTCACAATGCCCAAAAATAAAAAGTAGCTTTTTAACATATGGACCCACGGATTCCAAATATGGAATCCGTTTTTCAAAATTCAATACACAAAATTTTCAGAAATTAAATTAAAATTAACCCCGTTGTCGAAAGAAAACGGGTTTTTCTTTTAAACACTACAAAAGATTGAATTAATTTAACCTACGAATTCAAGGTAAAATAAATGCTAATGACATACATTATATTAAATGGTAAAAATATATTCTATTTATACTTTAAAACCATTAAATATTATAATTTAACCACATAAGATATTATGATGAAAAAAGTTGTTTTTAATTAAAATATACCGTGTTTTTACTATTCATTAAAATATGAAAGTCGTCAGAATAAAATGAAAAAATTATCCAATGTAAATTTTTATTTCATGATTCCAAAGAATAATTTTATTTTGTAAAATGGAAGTTATAATCATTTCAAAAACTATATTTAAAGACGGTGTTCCATCAAAAGGCGGCAAAACTGTATTTTTTGAAAATTACTTATTTTACCCGAAAAATTTATTTTGTTCTTATAAAATGTTCTAGAAAATGTGTAAGATGAATAATAATGTAATAAAATTAAAAATTTATTTAATACTATTCATAATAGCTAGTTCATAAAAATATTTTAATAGCATATTGTTGTTTAGTGAAACTCGTTATTGCGTACTACACATGCTATCGAGGAAAGTCACGATTGCATGTAATGCATGGCAGGTCAAGGATGTGTGTTGTGCAAGCTTCTTTTGGTGTAACATACAACAAAAGAAATTAATGAAATTAAAAATAATATTTTTCATAAAATCTCTGGGTGTTACATGTGGTTTAGTATGCTCTAACTTTATATATTATGAAGAACCACATTGGAGACATCCAACATTGGTCTTTGGTTTTGGAGGAAGATAAATTGATCCTGTTGTCTGATTCTAAGTCATCCTCATACCATGTAAATAGGTGTTACTTTTTCTCTTTATCTCGACATTAGAGTTCACACCTTCTCACAATGGTAAGGACATTCTCCCTCCACCATTAGCTCAATATATTTCCTATTATTCCACCATTTAACTATTGAACATAGTTGTATAATAATTAATGTAGAGCACAAAAATATTTGAGAGAATATACATCCTCGACCATAATTTAAAAATGAATTCATTTAATGACCCACGTTCTTTAGGATCGAGTTAAAATAACACTGAATTCATGAATTTAGTAATGTACTTTGTCAGTATGAGGCTCTCCTTTTTTTAAAAAAAAACTAGTTTTGTAGTTATTGTAATCTGGAATGTATAAGGATTTAATGTTTTGTTGAATATTTCTTTAAAACCCTCTTTTTCAAGGCCTTGGGCTAATATATCTTGAGTTTCTAAATTCCACAATTGGAATGCAAGATCCTATAGTATATACATTTCAATATTGAAAATAATATTTTTTTTGTGTGCAAAGGAGATCAAATATTTGATTCATCTTGTTTAGTCATACGTCTTCCTTCTATGGTTTTGAATCCACTCAAATGGTTGGTGGATTATACTTCCAATGTTAGACATAATGACCCACTTTCCTTGGTTTACTCTTCATATTCCATCATTCCATAGCCAGAAATGAATGAACTATACTATGAACCAGCTATTGGTTCAATTGTTGATAAAGTAAAACCAGGTTCTCAGTAGTATATTCTACTTTCATTCTACGATACTTACCATGTGCCATTATTTATATAAACAACAATAGTGATAAGTGTCACTATCTATGTACTAAAGGATTAATAATTGAATATTATATCACATCACGCATATAACAAAATTTCATTCCAATATTTATAATTTTTAACATTCAACCATATTTAACTTTACTACATGTTATTGAAAATCATATTATTTTAAAAATAACAATATAATGTTATTAATAGTCTCACATTTGAAATAAACATTAATTATTTTCAAAAATAAGACCTTTTTACAATATCATATATCACTACTCAAAATAAAATATTCACTCCTATGGGGAATCCTTTTTTATTATCAATTCCATGCTTGTCTAATTGGAAAACCACATAAAAATGAGATTACAATCCTTATGTGTTTCATAAAAACACTTATGTTCCCACTCCCTGGTAACATAAAGTTCATAATAAGAAGGTTATCTACATCATTATATGACCAAAATCTCATGTACCATCCATGATAATTTTTACAAACCAAACATAAGGTCTAACCATGAAATAATTTCAACTCATAGTCTAACAACCAATACATTTTTCCCAATATATTTAACCGACCAAGACTGAGACCTCATGAAATTCAAGGACAGTGAAAGCCTATACTAGTTAGATCAACCCGCCATACTTAATTGTCTTAAGAATGATGACGGACAATTTTTGGTGATATGGAACATCCAAAACACTTCAATTATTGGAAATAAATTCCACGGTGTAACAACCTAAAAATTTATAAATAGATTTATTATAGAATGCATAGATCACTAAGTCCTTAAATACACCACTTTGTTTTAGCCTAGCGAAGTAATCCTAATTTTGTTACTCTTATGATGTGAATTTTGTAAATCTGACATACATGGTTGCGATCTGAAAGTTATTTGTAGTCCGATAAGAAAAACACTATTTTTTTTGAATATTAACCTACCTTTATGAATAGTAACCTACCCTTATGAATACTAAAATTTCATTATGAATAGTAATATTACACTTATTAATGGTATCCATACCCTTCAGTGTATAAATGAATTTATGCAACTTAAAAATAAAGATGGATATTTTAAGTGTTTATATTTTTTAGATGAAATAATTATTTTAATTAAATATTTATTTTTAACATATATAGAGAATTATTTTTAAAAAATGGACCTCATTTTTTGATTATATGTGTCAAAAAATGATTAGGGTAAATTTTTTGTATTTTTTTGAAATACTTGAATTTTTTATGAATAGTAAAATCCGATAATTCACAATAAATGCTAAATAATTGATTAATTGAGTGATTGAAAATTAACTAATGATTTAATCCCAATTGATCTGGATTCACATAATAAAATTACTATTCTTGGTCATTGAGGACTCATTATTCATTGTCTTTTGGACAAATAAAAAATTAATAATTTTTGTATTGAGAAATCTCATCTCTCCTCTACTATAAAACCCCCCTTCACTACTCTCAAGACTTCTTCCTTGCCAATATACTTCCCAGATAACTCCCCAAGTTCCTCCCCCACGTCCAAAAGCTCCAAGCCTCTTCACAATAACAAAACCTCTCCTTTATAGAGGTTCTCAAAGGAGGAAGTCTGAAGAGGTTAATTCCTCTTTTCAAATTCCTTCATTTCTTTTACTTTATTTTCCTTTTTGTTTCGTTCATTACCTCCCTTCAACCAAATAGTATGATAACTAAAGTAAGATAAATGAACTAGAATGTTATTATGCTAATGGGATATTTCATTATCTTATCTCTTTTCCCCATCCTTTATTTGGATGAAATGATATCATTGTTTGAGATGTGCTAATTTAGCACATTCAGGGACAACAGTTTATCAATTTCTATTATAATATTTAATTCTGGTCATGAAACCATTTGTGTTATAGTTGAACCAGATTATTATATATTTAATATATCCTATTTTAGTTCTATAATCCTATTGTAAAAATGATATTTACTTATAAATAAAAACATGTTCATTGTAATCTATCCCACTAATTAACCAAAACATTTGTCATTAAGGTTATATATGTAATAATTCAACCTCTCTCAATGTAACCAAATTAAATTAGAACCATGTAATCTCCTGGATTTTCACTAATAAAATATAACATCATTTCGGGAAAACCACTACCATCTTTCATATTTATCCAAACTCTAATATAAGTGAACCGATCTTTTAAAAACAAGTAATCAAACGTGCTCGAACAATGAAATTAAACCTTATAACTATCAAAAAGGCCTTGAATGAACTAAAAAGGGTTATAATAAATAATTTACATATAGAAGAGGTTTTGTAAATATGAATTAATAAGCCTAATTTGTCTACTCAGGTCTTTAATAACAAGTCAAGAACACCTTCAAGCATAAGGTAAGGGATCCTCTCACTCACTTTTACTAATGAAATATCCTTATGATGTGTCCTTTTATTTATAATTCCTAATGTTATGATATGTTTTCAAACCAACCCCATACTTCCCTTGTGATATATAAATGATGTTATACCCCCTTTACCTCTCATTAATCCATCGTAAGAACACTCGTTACCATGTCTCAATGTTTGTAAGAGGTTTTTCTCATCTAACTTTCCATTCTATGGGATTTCTATTATTCGCCTCCTATTTATTATATTTGTTATAGGTGTACTACCATTTTATATATATTATCATGATTCTCATTTCATTCATGGTATTTTTTTATTTTTTGGGTGGTTATTAACTTTTGGTCATACGACTCAATTGATTACAACGTGGTAACGAGCTTTGTCTCAATTTTCACTTTGTTGCAACTTGCTTAGTATTGTGAACCTGCTCTTTCTTTTGTGGTGTACCTACATCCCATTTGAGATCAATTTTATATTGAAATCATATTATATTTAATTTTCCATATTTTTTGGACATGGATCTGATTATTGTCTAATCTATATACAATTTTACATACGATATTTTTTTGAATGTTACTTTGATTGTGGAAATATTGATGAATCTATATCCTCTATTCTATAAGAATAACGTAAATCCATATTGATATTGTTTTTTAATCTATTAATAATGAATTATTTGGATGTAGTGGCATGTTGGGCCCACTACAGCCCCTCGATGCATCAGTAGGTCTAATGAGACAAATCAGATGGCGAAAAACCCTTCGAGTTTGTTTCCAAAAATCAGACGGGTTTCTACTCGTAGAACTAAACTGTTTTTATAGTATTATGGTTTCATGTTCTAGATACATGATGTTAAATTAATAATAATTCTATTTATTATTTATTATTTATTACTATCCATGATATTTTCATTATGAAAGAATCTATGGATGTAGTTTCAATCTCAGTTTATTAAGGGCATGTGTTTTTCTTTTAATCACCATGCCATATTTCTTATGTCAGATTGATGAGGATTAAATTATTATTGTAAACATAATTACACTATTTTTAATCCTTACTAAGCATTTGAGATCACCCAATTCATTGTTTACCATCAACAGGTGATGAAGAGGTGATCGTTTATTAGGTTCTTGTTGATGCAATTGTTAGTTTTTGTTATGTAATGAAATTTTTAACCTTTTACAATGTAATTAGAGTTACATATATGTATCTAGATTTATAAAGACTACTAAACTGATCAGTCCTTTAAAATTTTAATTCCTTCTTACCATTCCAATATCACAAGTAATATGACGACTCCAGTGTAGTGGGGTCGGGGTGTTACAGTTGGTATCATAGGATGTTTAGTAGGAAACAAGGAAAATAGAGTAGGAAATATATATTAGGGAACAATGACATAAGATATTATTTTAGGATAAATGTACAAGAATATCCTTGTATTTTTTTAAGAAATATATTACGTGCATATTTCAAGCAAATACATCCTTTTCGGGATACGAGCGAGTAGAGGTGGGTCGGGCACAAATGTACCTAGGAGTGAAAACCCCGAAAATGAGTTTCAGGCTTGACTAGGGGTATCCTAGTACAAAACAATGGGCCTTGCTGCACATTTGGTTATGAAACTCCTGGGGTATATTCTTTTAATAATTTATATTTTCTATTGAATCCATTATGATGGATTAAAATATAAATTATTCCTCAAATAAACCAATTTTTTTATTTTGGATGTAGTCGTACATAGGACTCCAATTTATGCTATGTATTTAGTTACGTTAAGATTATACATTATGATTCATTTTCTATTCCAGTGTGTGACATTATTTATAAATAATTCCTAATGGAAAAGGGCAATCGATACTTGTAGAAAACATTAAGGATTATGAGTTTTCGTTAAACATATGGTCAAACTCTATGTCTATTATTTAAGTTAAATCATTGTTTTATAACTTTCCATATCCAGGAAATTCAATTATGAAGGGATGTACGAGGATCTAAAATGACGTTTATATCCCTTCCCCATGACTTGATTGCAATAATTATTGCAATGACATGTACTGACAATTCTAAAACATTTTCTAACATACAACTCACTTGCAAGAAATCGTTTGAGATATCAAACACCTCCACTATATCTCGATACCATTATGTATCATGGGTAGTGTTTAATTAAATCCAATTTTCCAAATATCTCATATTTTAATGAATTTTAAATATTAACAAGAAATTTTCAGATATTTTACATTATCACAAGATATTGATGCATATTATGATTTGGAAAAAGGTGATGATGAAGGAGACCATTGTGCTACTTATTTATATTTTCTTTTGAAATATAATCTTTCAGCACATACTTATGGAATATAAAAGGACCATTGATTGAATGTTTCAACTCATATTTGGTCTGATTTTTTTATAAAAAACATGTTCTATCAGATGTTTTGAAAGTATATGTCATACATAAATATTTTGCAAAACTATTTTTCAGTGAACACCCATATGACCCATGTTTGACAAGGTGCATCTGGATGATGGAAGAAAATGATTATGAAGTATCTCTAAATCATTGTTGCAATGCATGAACATTATTTTTATGTGAGAAAGATGATGAAGAAATCATATTGACCAAATGATCAAGGTACCATCACTTTTTTTATACGTAAATTAAATTTCAATGTTGAAATTTCTGATGGTTGAAATAATGTATAACCCCAAAAATTTACAAATAGATTAATTATAGAATGATTAGATAAATAGGTCTCTAAAAACACCAATTTTTTATAACATATCCACATAAACCTAATTTTGTCACTTCTATGATGTGAATTTTAAAAATCTGACATTCATGGTTGTGATCAATATGTTATTTGGAGTCCAATAAGAATATATCTTTTTTAGTGAATAGTAACCTACCCTTATGAATAGTAAATTTCTCTTATGAATAGTTATATGAATCTTATGAATAGTATAAATTATATTGAGTGTATAATTGAATTGAGGCACATTAATAATAAAGATGAATATTTAAAGTGTTTATATTTTTTTTATTAAATAACTATTTTAATTAAATATTTAATTAATCATAATTATAAAATTATATTTAAAAAATGGACTTCATTTTTGGATTCAACGCGTCGAAAAATGGTTAGGGTGAATTTTTGGTATTTTTTGAATAACATTAATTTTTAATGAAAATAAAAATCCGATAATTCACAATAAAAGCTAAATAATGGATTATTTGAGTCATTGATGATGATCTGCTGATGTATGCCCAAATTATTCGGATTCACATGATTTAATTACTATTAATGGTTATTGATGACTCATTATTCCTTTTCCGCTAGGGAAATAATAAATTAATGAATTTTATATTGAGAAATCCCATCTCTCCTTCATTTTAAAACCCCCCTCAAACCCCTTTCTCATCCCTCCAATAAAGGCTTGTGCTTTTCCAATATTATGCCCAAATCAATCCCCAAGATCCTCCCCCATATCCAAAAGCTCATAGCCTCTCCTAAATACCAAAACCTCTCCACTTAAAAGTTTTCAAACTGGGATTTCTCAAGATGTAAATTTGTAACGCCCCAACCCCAGATACCAAGAGTTTGTGCATTATTATATAACATTGGCCTGATCACATGGAAATCTTGTCTTAAAAGACCGATCAGTTTAGTATTATTAAAAAAATATTCATACATAATTTCAACTTTAAAACTTGAAAAGAAATATGACATGAATTTATTTCATTAGAAACATTCAAGACTTCTATGTAATTCTTGCAAGTCACTCATAACTAACTTCTTCATATCCTGTGAAAATGAAACAAATAAAGGGGTGAGCTCAAATGCATAGTAAGGGTAAGAAATATAGTGTAAATGACATAAATATTAAGCATGGAGATTAATTGAAACCACATGTATTTGCCAATAATTAACATGAATACTTTTATGGTAGAAATATGAGCTGCGTAAATAATTCCATTATATAACATAATCATGGGTATTCTACTAGTCCAATGACCACAAGAACCATCAATATTATTTTCATAATGTGGGAATGTGTAATGCTGGACATTCTGAAACATTTTTTCAAGGTCTCGGCCAAGACATCTAAAAATGATTAAGGCCTCGGCCAAAACCATATATCAAAATGGGAAAGGGCCTCGAACAATTCTATATCTAGTTTTCTCATGAGACATGATGATGCATCGAGGAGCTATAGTAGGCTCCAATTGTCACTTACTACGTCCAATACATTCCTCATATGAACACGTTTAAACATAACATAAACATTCATATTAAAACTAGCATATTAAATGTCAATACATTCTCCATAAACCATGAATAGTATAAAAATAACACATCCACACTCAAAAATATCTAAAAAACTTCAATAAAGATTTAATTTTTTGTATCATAATAAATCAACTTCAAACAAGCTTAAAATCCATCAAAGGATGTTGACATAGGTGAAATCAAAAACTATTTTAGAGAAATATCTCTTAATTTTTTTAAATAATTTAAAGCCAAATAATTATAATAGAACGAATTTACTTTGAAAAGATTCTTATAATCTTTTATGGGAAGCCTCGATGATTTTATAATGGGGGAAAATAGGTCCACACACAATATAAGTTAAAAAAATACATTCTTACCTTAATATTGTCGAAAAGCATAAAAAGGACCTTGTATGGAAAACAATGGAAAGATTCCTTTATAAACATCTTATAAAAATTCAAACAGGGGTATAAATGAATTTAAACTATATACTATAAACTATTTATAATGTTTTGAAATACATTTCTATGAATCATCGATGTTGATGACAAAGAGTTCCCATTAGATAATTACGTAAAAACAACATCCGATAATAAAGAGATTGTGAAATTAACCCTTTACTTGTTCTTTTCCTTGGTCGATGGTAGGTTAACCTCCTGTATAATGGTTAAATAATACAATAATAATATAAATTAATAAAATATCATATATGATCTTTTAACATTGCTTTGTTTATAATATCTTGGTATTATCGTTGTTTCAGGAGTTAATAGATTTGGTTTCCTTTATATTCTTTGATATGTGAGTCATATTTGTTATGGACGAGGTGTATCTTATTAATATCCAAAAATGATATAAAGTCCTAAAAAATTATTTTTAATCTACTAATAAAAATTAGTTTTGAATGTATACGATGGGTAATGAATCTCATCGCGTTTGTGGTGACGGTAATCCGTACGTACGCACGAGCAAAAATATAATTATTTTGATATTAAAATAATATATAATTGAATGGTATATCATATGAAAAGAATAATTATCATGTTATATTTATTATTTACATCAATTACACATCATTTTTATACCCATCCAAATAATGATGTATTGAATAACAATTACACCACGACGTGGTGACAGTAAGCCATACGTACGCACGTATGGTGACATGTCCTTCAAAGGATGGATAGAAATTTGAATTTGGATGTATTGTATTTAACATAAAATCATAGTATATAAAAGATTCTGGAGTTATTATTTTTTAATGGAAACAACAAAGAAAAAGGAAGTGGAAGGAGAAAGGAACTTGAAAGAGGGTAGTGAAATTTTCACCTCTTCTTCAGGTTCTTCTTTTTGATTTGATAAAAAGGGCTTCTTATGTTGGATTTATGAATGAATTAAGTCCTCTAGAATTGAGGGAGGATATTTGGAGGGTATTTTTGAGGAGGTTGGATGAGCCAAATAGCTGTGAAGGTGTGAATCAGAGAAAAGTGGGAGTGCTCATTTGTAAGAGGGGTGACGGGAACCTTAGGAAAAGATTGAAATATTATTTTATAATAAAATCAGTTTCGGTTTCTAATGGATCAAAAGTGCATTATTTAAAGGATAATATGAGGATGGATCACAAAACACTCCACTAATATGATTTAGATAGGTTTGGGTCACTATATTAACCTTATAATTAAAATCTAACTCTTAGTTAAATAGTTTGACATTTACCAAGTCTCTTTGTATTTTTATATTATATTGTTAATAAACCTAATATATACATCGAAGAAAACCCCAAGTGGTTAATTAATGATAAAAAAATTATTATAGATGTACTTTGGAAAAACCTTAGATTTTTAAGAATAGAATATCAATTAATAATATAATATTTGTTTTAGAAACTCTTTTATGTCAATTTTGACAATATTTGGTATTTTGTTTTTCATAAATTCATAAATTCTTTATTACTTAGAAAAAAATTCATATATCCAACCATTATATGTCATATTAACCTAGAAAATTATAGTAATTAATTAAACTTCTAAATAACATTTATTTTGAAATTTATAATATCAATTATTTTAATATTCCATTAATTATGTAATTACTACATCACCATTGTATCATAAATAAATTAAATTATTTATTGTCCAAAAATTATAAATAAAATACTATTATGTAGAAAATATTAATATATTTATAATGAATATTTATAATCTAATTTATCTTATGTCTTTCTCTGTATTAAAAATGTTTTATTTATTACATTTTTATTTTAACTCTTTTAACTCTTCATTAAATAAAATAATAATAATTGTCTTAATCTAATAAAACTGGACCAAAAAGGTTCATATTTTATTCCTAAGGTTTTTTTGGGTCTAAATATACTTATCCAATAAAATTAGGACATGTGTCAGGATAATAATAATATAATTTAACCCGTAATTACCATATTTACTTTTAACCATTGTAAATAAAATGAAAAGTTACTTTTCACCCAAAAAAATGTATCTCATTGAACCACATTTTACTCCTTGATATTAACCGTTTCTCTTAGATTTTTGAAATTCCACTCACAAAAGTGGTAAAATTATGTTTTATGTGAATTTGCAAATTCTCCAAGGAGATAGGTAAAAGAAGGTGAAAATTTCAATAAAATTTTTATATATTTTAAATTATTATAAACTGAATACAATGAATTACATTGAACATATATATATATCATTTATCTATTTTGACCTATAATAAATTTAAATATATAAATAATTATTTAAATAAAAAATCGGTTTTAAACTATAACTCAATATTTTTCACTATTCATCAAAAATTGAATGTTTTTAGAAAAATACCAAAAATTCACCCTAAGCTTATTTTGATATTCCGAATCCAAAAATGAAGTCCATTTTGAAAGATAAAATTTATATAATTTCTAAAAGTGGGAATTACATTTCATAATTCTTGGTTTGATTAGTTTTGGTGTGTTAGAACTCCATATTGCGTACAATACATGCTACTATATTATTCAAAGAGAAGAGTACCGTGTAAGCTTGGGGTGTTCCATTCTCCCCTCCATCAAATAATTTTGTCCTCGAAGATTCTAAAATATTACTGCAAAAAATGACTTGGGTGGTTCTTTATCATATGTTACTCAGGTTCCCACGTTGCCTCTTACATCTAATGGTTTCTCCATAGAACTGTAACCAGATAAGTCGTTCGGTTTCTTAGCACTTTCTCTATTTTTCCCAGAACCTTGATAGGCTATTCTCGATAAGACAAACTGAGTTCCAGTTCTAATTCTTTATATGTGATTACATGCATTGGGTCTGGCAAGTATTTTCTCAAAATTGATATGTGGAACACGTCGTGAACTTTGAAAAGACTTGGCATCATTGTCAGACGGTAATCTACAACCCCAATTCATTCTATAATTTCGAAAGGTTCAGTGTACCTGGCACTCAATTTTCCCTTCATAACGAAACGTATAACACCATTCCATGGAGATGCCTTCAAGAAAAAATGATCTCCTAATGGAAATTAAAAATCCTACCATCGGTTATCAGCATATCTGTATTATCTACATTGAGCTAATTTGATGTGGTTTGGATTACCTTCACATATTCCATTGTTTCCTCAACATGTTCATGTCTTATAAGTTTTCTTTCACCAACATCATCCCATTAAGATAGTGTCTGACATTTTGTTCCATATAATTCTTAATATGGTTCCATATTAATACTTTAATGGAAGCTATTGTCATAGGAAAATTATACAAAAGGTAAATATTGATCCCACATACCCTGAATGTCAAGTGGGTTGGAACTCAACATGTCTTCTAAGGTTTGAATAGTTCATTCTAATTTTCCATCTGTTTGGGGGTGGTAGGAAGTGCTAAAATGAAGATCAGTATCCAGGGATTTCTAAAGATATTTCAATAATCATGATGAAAAACATGGATCATGATCAGAAACAATCAATAGCGGTACTTCATTAAGTCTCAAAACATCATTAATATATAGTCTTTCTATATGTTCATGTTGTAAATCATCCCTTTTAGCAAGAAAATGTGCTGACTTGGTAAGATGATTAATAATGACACATATTGCATCATACCTTCTAGGAGTTTTTGCTAGTCCCATGACAAATTCCATCATAATATTATCCCATTTCCACTCTGGTATGTGAATAGGTTTCATGACTAATCCTGGCTGTTCCTTTCTAGATTTTACTTGATGAAAAACTATACATCTTTACACAAAATCTTCAATCTTTATCTTCATGTTGTCCCACCAAAAGGGTTACATCAAATCATTATACATTTTGGTGATCCCATGGTGTATAGAGAAATTGGAAATATGTGCATCGTCGAACAATTCCCTTTTTAGATTACGTATATCCAGAACACAAAGTATCTTCCCAAATTTCAAAATTCCATCTTCATGCACAAAGTCACTCAATATCCCATCATTCATAGCATTTATCTTCTTTTGAAACTCCTCATCATGGGTCTGATAACTCTTTATTCTTTCTAGTAAAGATGGTTGGGAAACCATTTGAAAAATCATTGATGTTTCACCATACATGGTTATTCCCCTATCAATCATTACTAGATCTATGAAGATAGGATCACTTTTAACACTCATCTTGTTAAATACCCGATGACCCATTCTGCTTTAAGAATATTCCACCTTATTTTCTTTACTCAAGTGGTAGTGTATTGTGCAATTATAATCCTTGAGTAGTTCAATCCATCACCTTTTCCTCATGTTGAGTTCTTTCTGTGAGAATATATACTCCAAAATCATGTGATCGGTATATATCTCACAATTTTCACCACAAAGATAATGTCTCCATATCTTGAAAGAAAATATTATAGCATCTAACTCAATATCAGTAGTTGTATAGTTTTCCCATGAATTTTTAGCTATCGTGATGCATAGGAAATAACCCTATCATTCTGCAGAAGGACACAACCATGTCCTTTCATCGATGCATCACTATAAATAAAGAAACCATCATTCCTCGATGGTAGACTCAATATATGAGGAATTGTATAATCATATATTAATTTCATCAAAAAAATATTCACACTCTTTTTTACAAACAAATTTGACTCTTTTTCGTGTGAGCTTCGTTATTGGGTTAGCCAATCGGGAAAATTTCTGGATGAAACGTCGATAATAACCTGCTAAACCAATAAAACTGTGTACCTTGGTTATACACATTGGTGTTGGCCATTCATTGATTTCTCTTGTCTTAGATGGATCAAAAAAGATACCGTCTTTAGAGACAATATGTCCAAGAAAAGAAATCTCTTGAAGCTAGAATTTACACTTGCTAAACTTCCCATATAATTCATGTCTTCACAGAGTCTTCAGGATAATGCTCATTTGATTTTCATGATATTCATAGCTTATATATTATACCACGATATCATCAATAAATACAACTACAAAATCATTGATATATTCCTTGAAAACTCTCGTCATTAGATCCATGAAGACAGAGGGAGAATGAGTCAATCCAAAAGGCATTACTCTAAACTCGTAATGACTGCACCTGGTTCGAAATGATGTCTTTGGAATGTATTCCTTATTCATAAAGAACTGATGGTCTCCAAATCGGAGTTCAATAATTGAAAAGTATTGATCTCCATTCAGTTGGTCAAATAAATCATCAATGTGAGGTAGGTGATACTTTCTCTTTATTGTTATAGCATTGTTCTCCCTGTAGTGGATATATAACCTCATAAATTCATCTTTCTTCAAAGAGGACAGCGACTCCCCATAGAGAAACACTTGAGCGAATAAATCCCTTATTACTCTATTCCTCTAGTTGTTTATTTTTTTCTATTAATTCCACAATTTCCATTCTATAAGGGGTCTTTAATATGGTCCTTGAACCAGGAATTAAGTAAATGGAAAACTCAATTTCTCATTCTAGAGGATGTCCAGGTAAATCATCCGGAAACACATC
The DNA here is from genome assembly GCA_963277665.1 of Viscum album. Classification (NCBI taxonomy): domain Eukaryota; kingdom Viridiplantae; phylum Streptophyta; class Magnoliopsida; order Santalales; family Viscaceae; genus Viscum; species Viscum album. The sequence continues at coordinate 2,100,247,088 of OY728128.1, read as the reverse complement.
AACATATTATTTCACAATAGGGAAATACTATATTTGAATATTCCATTACTCACCCAATGTTATTTTATTCTATTCCTCACCAATAATTGAATTTTGTTGAGCTATTAGGGGTGGATCTATATAATAATCGTGTGGTGAAGATTCTCCTCTAAAGATAAGGTGTTCTTTATCATCATCATCAAAAATCGTAAAACTCATTCTTAGAATAAATTTTCTCATCATTGCCTGAATGCCATTACATACTGAGGAAAAAATATAATTTATTCCTGGGGATGATGAAGAGATCAGCAGATAAAGAACATTTATCTGCTCTAATGGGGACTGATTCACAAAATATTGTTGAAATGATAAATCCTTTAGATGTTTTGACTGAAAACTCCCTTGTTAAATAAAATTGGAAATATCAAATTTTCATCGATAACTAGGAATATATGAAACAATGAGAGGATACAGAATCAAATAATTCATTTTCTAAAATTGAGGAAACCATTAAATTATCTACAACAACGCCTTTCGGAGATTCATCCTTAGCAGTTGTGATTGCATATGCTTCGCCTTTATCCCTTGGCCTTTTCTGAGGTATTTTTCTCTGACGCTTATGAAATTCATTTTTATAACATCTCATAGTCCTGCAATTGTAGCATTGAACATTTTTAGTGTCTTTCTTTCTCGTAAAATCACCATAAATATGGCCATTCTGTCCACATTTAATACATACTCCTTTTTCTTTTAGACAGGCACCAGGGTTCTTTCTTCCGCAATTGTCACAGGGTGGAAGTTAAATTCTTCCCTTCTACCCTATTTTCATATTTCCTTTCCCAGAGTGTTCAATATATCTCATCTTCTCTTGCTTTGATTTAAAGTAACAAGAATTTGAGAATTCCTTTTCTGTATTGAAAGCACACGAGACAGTATCTTCGTATGATGAGAAATATGGTGATACTAATGCTTGGTGGGGAAATGGTTTTATCCCAAAAATGAAATGATCAATATTACTTCTTGGGTTACATATATAATCTAATACATTCCTCTAAATCCTTGTAAAGTTAGCTTCATACTTTGCAATGTTCTCATATACCTTTTTTATCAGACTCAGAAATTGTCTTTCCAAATCAGCTCGGTGGTCACGAGGAATGTACTTTTCTAGGAAAATATCTTTAAACTCATTCCATTACATATTTTTTACTTCCTCTTCATCCTTTGTGTTTGGAATAAATGACCTCCATTTATCAGCATCTTCTATGAGGCAGTAAACTGCAATGACAACTTTTTCCCTTTCGCTAATCCCCAAAGCATGGAATATTTTCTCAAAGGAAGTTATCCATTTCCCAGCCAATAATGTATATTTACTCCCATTGAATGTCTTTGGTTGTTGCCTCATGAAGTGATCTAACACTGAACCTCCTCATGTCAGATCAGGGTGCTCTATATGGGTGAGGTAATTCTTCATAACCTGTGTGAGTTGTCCCAGTATGGTGATAAGTTGATCAGCACCAGTTCTATCACCAGCTCCACTATAATTATCTTGAGCAGGAGGGAAATACCTACATGGATTCTATGCAGTGATTCGGTTTCCATTCCCTCCACTAGGCTCCATTTATAAACAATTACATAAACTATATTAGTTTAGGAATTGAAATACATAATTACAAACTTGCAAAACACTTAAAATAAATTGAACAGTTTATGGATATAATCCATAATCATAAAAATGTTCTCTTTGAGGAATTATATATGCATAAATCCATCATAATGGTTTTTAAAGGAAATGAGAATTATCCTACGCATAACCCCCAAGAGTGTCGTAACCACGAGTGCTAGAAGGCCCATTGTCATCCACCAGTTCTCGTCCGAGTCTAGCTCAAAGCGGTGTTTTCCGGTTTTACACCTAGGTACATATGTGCCAGAGCTGCCTCTATATGCCCATATCCAGACACATATGTTTTTCATGGAAAATTCACAAAATTTATAAAATACTAAAATTCTTGGAAGTTCTTTTATAACAATCGTCAATGTCTATCTTATGGCTATGTGCTCTAATTAGAGGTTATCTAAATCTAGATTCCAAGGTTTGTACTAAACTTACTAGGATACAAACTCTAATGCCCCGACCCCAGATACCCAAAGTCAGTGCATTATTACATAACATTGACATGATCACAAGGAAATCATTTATCGAAAGACCGATCAGTATAGTATTATTTGAAACAAGATTCATACATAATTTCAACTATAAAACATGAAAAGAAATACAACATGAATTTATTCCATTGGAAATATTCAAGAGTCCTAGTTAATTCTTGAAATTAACTCATAACTAACTTCATCATACCATGGGAAAATGAAACTTAAGAAAGGGTTGATCTCACATGCTCATTAAGGGTAAGAAATACTGTGGAAAATGACATAAATATTAAGCATGGTGAATAGTTGAAACCACATGACTTTACCAATAATAAACATGAAAACTTTTATGGCATGAATATGAACTGAGTAAATAATGAAATAATAAAACATAATCATGGGTATTCTACATGTCTAATTTTCACATGAACTATCAATATTATATTCATAATGAGTGAATGTATAGTGCTGGACGTTCTGAAACATTTTGTCAATGCCTTGGCCAAGACGTCTAAAAATGATTAAGGCCTCATCCAAAACCATATATCAAATTGGGAAATGGCCTCGGCCAATTCCACATCTAGTGGTCTCATTAGATTTACTGATGCATAGAGGAGCTATAATAGGCTCTACCCATCAATTACTAAGTCCATTACATTATCATATGAACAGGTTTAAACATAACATAAACAATCGTATTAAAAATAGAATATGAAATGTCAATACTTTCTCCATAAACCATGAATGGTATAAAAATAACACATCTACAACCAAAAAAATCAAAAAACATTTAATACAATATGTAAGTTTTGTATCATAATAAATCAACTTCAAATATGCTTAAAATCTATCAAAGGTTGTTGACATAGATGAAATCAAATCCTTTTTTATAGAAATAAATCATTCTTTTTTTAAATCATTTATATGTAACATAATTATAAAATAAAGGAATAAAATTGAAATGATTATTATAATCTTGTAAGGGATTCTTCGACGATTTTATAATGGCGGAAGATAGCTGCACTCGCCGTATAAGTTAATAAAAAATATTCTTACCTTAATTTTGTCGAAAAGGTTAAAAAGTACCTTGTTTGGAAAACGACAGAAAGATTCCTTTATAAAAATGTTATAAAAATTAAAACAAGGTCATAAATGATTCATCCCATAGTATATAAAATAGTAAGAATGTTTTGAAATACTTTTTTAAGAAACATGGATGTGGATGATAAAGAGGACCCAGTAGATACATACGTAAAAACAATCTCGGATAATAATGAGATCATGAAATTAATGCTTTTCATTTACATTTCCTTTATTGAGGGCAGGTCAACCTACTGTATAATAGTTAAATAATACAATAATCATATATACATTTATATGATATCATCTATGATCTTTTAACATTGCTTTGTTAATAATATCTTAGTATTATCGTTGTTTTGGGAGTTAACAGGTTCGTTTTCCTATGTATTCTTTGGTATGTGAGTCAAATTTTTTATGGATGGGGTGTATCTTATTCATATATAGAATTATATCAATTCTTTAAACATTATTTTTAATCATCTAATGAAAATTATTCTTGAATGGATACGATGGGGAATGAATCTCATTGCATTCGTGGAGATGGTAATCTATACGTACACATGAGTGAAAAATATCATTCTTTTGTTATTAAAATAACATATAATTGAATGTTATATCATATATACCGAATCATTATCATGTTATATTTTTTATTTACAAAAATTACTCGTCACCATTATTCACATCCAAATAATGATGTATTGAATAACAATTACACCACGGCGTGGAGACGGTAAGCCGTATGTACGCATGTATGGTGACATGTCATTCAAAGGATGGATAGAATAGTGAATTTGGCTGTAACAAATTTATAATAACATCACAGTATATAAAATATATTGGTGTTATTATTTTATAATGGAAAAAACAATGAAAAAGGAAGTGTAAGAAGAAAGGAACTTGAATGAGGGTGGTGAAATTATCACCTCTTCTTCGCGTTCTTCCATTTGATTTGATCAAAAGGGCTCCATATGTTGCCTTTTTGAATAAATTAAGGCCTCTAGAAAAAAGGAAGGATAGATGAGAGGGTATTTTGGCATATTTTGGCTGAGCCAAATGGCTTTGAAGCTATGAATTAAAGAGAAGTGGGAGTGTCCTTTTGTAAGAGGGGTGAGGGGCACCTTAGGAAAAGCTTGAGATATTATTTTATAATAAAATAAATTTTGGTTTATAATGGATCCAAAGTAAATTATTTAAAGGATAATGTGGGGATGGGTCAAAAACCACTCAACCAACAGGTTTTAGAATGGTTTGGGTCACATTATTAACCATATTTTTTAGATTTAACTCTTAGTTAAATAGTTTGACATTTACCATGTCTCTTTGTATTCTTATATTATATAGTTAATAGACCTAATATATACTTCCAAGATAACCCCATGTGGTTAATTAATGATACACATATCATTATATAAGTCATTTTTCCAAACCTTGGATTTTTAGGAATAGAATATCAATTAATAATATAAAATTTGTTTTAAAAACTCTTTTATGTCAATTTTGACACAATTTGGTATTTTGTTTTTGATAAATTCCTAAAAGAATTATTACTTCGATGAAAATTCATATATCCAACCCTAATATGTCATAATAACCTATAAAATTATTTTAATTAATATAATTTCTAAAATTACATTTATTTTGTTATTTATAATATCAATTATTTTAATAATTCATTAATGAGGTAATTACTTCGTCACCATTGTGTCAAAAATAAATTAAATTATTTAATGTCTAAAATTTATAAATAAAATACCATTTTGATAGAATTTTTTTATCTTTATAATGAATATTTATAATCAAATTTATATTATGTATTACCCTATAGTAAAAATGTTTTGGTTATTACATTATTATTTGAACTCTTTTAACTCTTCTTTAAATTAAAAAGGAATAAATGTCCTATTCTAATCCAAATGGACCAGAGAGGTTCGTATTTTATTAATAAGGTTGTTTTGGGTTGAACTATACTTGTCCAATAGATTTAGGAAATGTGTCAGGGTAATAACATTATCATTTTAACCCGTACTTACCCTATTTACTTTTAACCGTGGTAAATAAAAGTAAAAAGTTACTATTCACCCAAAATTATTTTTATCTTTTTGAACCACATTTTACTCCTTGATATTAACAGTGCCTCTGGGATTTTCTAAATTCCACTAATAGAAGTGGTAAAATTAATTTTTTTTTGTGATTTTTCAAATACTTCTATGAGATGGGTAAAGACAGTGAAAAGTTCAATAAAATTTTTATATATCTATAATTATTATAAACTGACTATAATGAATTGAATTGATCATATATAGGTATTATATATCTATTGTGACCTAAAATTAATATTTATATAATAAATAATTATTTAAATAAAAAACCAGTTTTAAACTTAAACATAGTATTTTTCACTATTCATCAAAAAATTTATGTTTTCAGAAAAATACAAAAAAATCACACATATCTAATTTCAACATTCCGAATCCACTAATGAAGTCCATTTTGAAGGATAAAATTTATAAAATTTCAAAAAGTGGGAATTTCTATTAATAATTGGTAGTTTTATTGGTTGTGGTGTGTTAGAACTCGAAGTTGCGAACAACGCACGATACTATTTTATTCAAAGAGAAGCGTATCGTGGAAGATTGGGTTATTACATTCTCCCCTCCATCAAATAATTTCACCCTCCAAATTTCTAGAATATCACTGCATAAAAATACTTAGGTGTTTCTTCATCATATGATCCTTGGGCTCCCACGATGCCTCTTCCATCTTACGGTTTCTCTATATAACTTTTACAAGTTGAGTCGTCCGGTTTCTCATCACTTGCTCTCTTGTATCAAGAACCTTGAGAGGATCTTCGCAATAAGACAAACAGGGTTCCAGTTCTAATTCCTCATATATGAGTATATGCGTTGGGTCTAGAATGTATTTTCTCAACTGTTATATGTAGAACACATAGAGAGATTTGGAAAGACTTGGCAGAATTGCCATATAGTAAGCTATAGCCCCAGTTCATTCTAGAATTTAGAAAGATCCAATGTACCTGGGACTAAATTTTCCCTTCTTACAGAAACATATAACAACCTTCCATGGAGATAACATCATGAAAACATGATCTCCTACCAGGAATTCCAAATCCTTCCTTTGGTTATTAGCATAGCTATTCTGTTTACATTCTGCGGCTTTAATGTGGGTTTTGCTTACCTTCACCTTTTCCATCATTTCCTCAACAAGTTCAGGGCCTACAAGTTTTCCTTCACCAACATCATCCTAAAAAGTTGGTGTGCGATACCTCTTTCCCTATAACGCTTCATATGGTGCCATCTGAATACTTTAATGAAAGCTACTATTATAGGAAAATTATACCAAAGGATTATATTGATCCCACGTTCCCTGAAATTTAAGTAATCAGGATCTAAACATGTCTTCAAGGATTGAATAGTTCATTATGATTTTCATTCTGTTTGAGGGTGGTAGGTAGGGCTCAGACGATGTTTAGTATCCAAGTATTTCTGAATACTTTTCTAGAATCTTGCTGTAAAACGTGGATCATGATCAGAAACAATCGACAGGGGTACTCCATGAAGTCTCACAACTTCATTAATAAATAGTCTTGCAAGACATTCAAGTGGTAAATCCTTCCTTATAGAAAGAAAATGTGATGAAATGATAAGATGATCAATAATTACCCATATTGCATAATTCCATATAGAAGTCTTTGGTAGTTCCAGGACAAATTCTATCATAATATTATCCCATTTCCACTCTAGTATGGGAAGTGGTTGCATGACTCCTCCAGTCTGTCACCTTCTAGCATTCACTTATTGACAAGCCAAACATGTTGACAAAAATTCAGCAATCTCCCTCTTTATGTTGTACCCCCAAAAATGTTCCATCAAATATCTTTACATTTTGGTTCTCCCATGGTTTATAGAGAAATTAGCACTATGACCATCGTCCAACAATAACATTATTAGATCAGGTATACCGGGAACACAAATTCTCTTCCCCAATTTCAAAATTCCATCTTCATTCACAAAGTCACTCAATATCCTATAATTCATATCTTTAATCTTCTTTTGAAACTCATCATCATTGGTATGAGAACTCTTTATTATTTATAGTAATGATGGTTTGTCATCCATTTGAAAAGGCTTTGATGTTTCACCTTCCAAGGTAATTCCCATATCCTTCATTACTAGATCCATGAAAATATCATCCCTTTCAACTCTCATCTTCTTCAAAACTCCATTATCTTTTATGCTCAAACCATCTTCCTCCTAATTTTCCATCCCCAGGTGGTATTGTATCATGAAATCTTAATCCTTGAGTAGTTCAGTACATCACATTTTCCTCATGTTGACTTCTTTCTGTGAGAAAATATACCTCAAACTCTTGTGATCAATATATATCTCACATTTTTCAACATAGAGATAAGGACTCCATATATTTAAATCAAGGATTACAGTTGCTAACTCAAGATCATGAGTAGGATAGTTTTGTTCATGAATTTTTAGATGTGATGATTCATAGGCAATAACCCTATCCTTCTACATAAGGACACAACCAAGTCCTTTCATTGATGCATCAATATAAATAACGAACCCATCATTCCTCGATGATAGAGTCAATATATGAAGAATTGACTAACCATCTTTTCATTTATTTAAAACATTCTTCACACTCATTTGTCAAAACAAATTTAACTCCTTTTCGTGTGATCTTTGTTAATGGGTTAGCCAATCGGGTAAACTTCTACGCAAAACATCGATAATGTCCAACTAATCCAATAAAACTACATAACTTGGTTATAATCATTGGTTCTTGCCATTCATGGATTTATCTTATCTTACAAGGATCAATAGAGATACCATACATAGAGACAATATGCCCATGAAAAGAAATATCTTGAAGTTGGAATTCACACTTTCTAAACATCTCTTACAAATCAGGTGTTCTCAAGGTCTTCAGGATAATGCGTTAATGATTTTCATGATCTTAGTAGCTTTTAGAGTATACCAAGAAATCATCAATAAATACCCCTACAAAATCGTCGAGATATTCCTTGAAAAATAGGTTCATCAGATCCATGAAGATAGAGGGTGTATTATTCAATCCCAAAGGCATTACTGTAAACTCGTATTGCCCATACCAGGATCAAAATGCTATCTTCGGAATGTCTTCCTTCATCACACAAAACTGATGGTATCCAAATCAAAGGTCAATCTTTGAAAAGTATTGAGCTCCATGCAGTTTGTCAAATAAATCATCAACGTGATGTAGGGGATACTTTTTCTTTTTTGTTATATCATTAATCTCCCTATAGTTTATACATAACCTAATAGATCCATCTTTCTTCAAAAAGGATAGAGGCTCCCCATGGGGAAACACTAGGGCGAATAAATACCTTATTACTCAATTTCTCTAGTTGTTTCTTTTGTTCTACTAATTTTGCAGTTTCCATTCTATAAGGGGTATTTTATATGGGCCTTTAACAAGGTATTAAGTGAATGAAAAACTCAATTTCTTGTTCTAGAGGATGTCCAGGTAAATCTTTTAGAAACACGTCAACATATTCTTTCATAATATGTACATCCTCTATTTGAAGATTCCATTCCTCACCCACAATTATTTCATTTCTTTCCTCCCCAATAACTGAATTTAGTTGATCTACTAGGAGTGGATCTATATATGATATAAGTGGTGGTGATTCAGCTCTAAAGATAAGGTGTTATTTATCATCATCATCAAAAATCATATCCTCCTTATTCTTACAATAAATTTTCACATCATGGCCTTAAATCCAATACATACTATGGATTATATCAAATTAAAGCATAGTTATGATGATAATATTAGCAGATAAAGAATATTTATGTGCCCTAATGGGGACCAATTCAAAAAAATTTGTTGGAATGATACTTCCATTTAGAGTTTTAACTGAAAACTCCTTTGTTAAATCTAATTGTAAAAATATAATTTTCATAGAAAACTGGGAAGATAAGAAAGAATGTGATGATCTAGAATCAAATAATACATTTTCTAAACTTGATGAAACCATTAAATTACCTACCACTACGTATTTAGGAGCTTCTTTCTCTGTAGTAGTGACCGCATAACCTGGGCCTTGATCACTGGACCTTTTTAGAGGTATGTTTCTCTAAAACATAGGAAATTCATTTTCATAATGTCCCATATCCCAACAATTGTAGCATTGAACATTGGTAGAATTTATATTTCCCTAAAAATCACCAGTAATATGTCCTTTCTGTACACATTTGTAGCATACTCCTTTTACTTTTAGACAGGCACCAGGGTGCTTCCTTCCCCAATTATCAGAGGGTGGAAATTAAATTCTTCCCATCATCAATATTGCCTTATATTCATTCCCATTGCATTCAACAGATCTCTCATTCTCTTTCTTTGATTTAAAGTCATAAGTCTTTGAGAATTATTTTTCTATTTTGACAACACACATGAAAATATCTTCGTAAGATGAGAAGGATTGTGATACTAATTCTCAATGCAGATATGGTATTAACACATTAATTAAACTATCAATATTACATCTTGGGTTATGTATATAATCTGTTGTATGCCTCACTAACCTTGTAATGTTATCTTCATACATTGCGATGTTCTCATCCCCCTTTTTACTCAGACTCAGAAATTGTCTTTCTATATCCGCTTGATGGTCATGAGGAATTTGTTTTTCTAAAAAAATATCATTAAACTATCTCTATTCCATATTTTTTACTTCCTCTTCATCCTTTGTGTATTGAATATATGACCACCATTGATCAGCATCTCCAGGGAGGCGGTAAACTGCCATAACATATTTTTCCCTTTCGTTACTCCCCAATGTGTGTAATATTTTTTCTATGGAATTTATCCATTGCTCATACTCTAATGAATTTGTAATGTTATTGAATTTCAGTGATTTTTGCCTCATGAAGCGATATAACAATGTTCCTCCATGCTGTGGATCATGGTGCTCCATATGGGTAAGGTTATTATTCATAACCTAAGTGAGGTTTCCCAGTATAGTGATAAGCTGATTAGTAGAAGATGTATCACCAGCTCCACTACAATTATCATGAGCAAGAAGTAAATCTCTACATGGAGTCCATGCATTGATACAGTTTCCATTACATCCACTAGGCTCCATTTCTAATCAATGGAATAAACTAGATTAGTTTATGAAATGAAATACATAATTCCAAACTTGCAAAACACTTAAAATAAATTGAACAATTTATGCATATAATCCATAATCATAAAAATGTTTTCTTTGTGGAATTATATACTCAAACACCCATCATGATGGGTTGTAATGAAAATGATAATTATCCAAATCATATCCCCCGGGAGTGTCGTAAACAAGAGTGCAGCAAGGCCCATTGTCATGCACCAGTTCCCATTCGAGTCTAGATCAAAGTGGTTTATTTGATTTTTACCCATAGGTACATCTGTGCCAGAGCTGCCTATACCTACTCGTATCTAGACATGTATGCATTGCTCAGAAAATTCACAAAATCTCTACCATACCAAAATTCTAGAATGTTCTTCTTTACTAAACTTCAAAGTCTATCTTAGGGCTATGTTCTCTAATTAGAGGTAATTTAAATCTAGTTTCTAATGATTGTACTAATCTTCCCCTGATACCAATTTTAACGCCCCGACCCCGGTTACCCAGAGTCGGTGCTTTATTACATAACATTAGAAACAAGATTCATACATAAGTTCAACTTTACAACATGAGAAGAAATACAACAATAATTTATTCCATTGGAAACATTCAAGCCTCCAATATAATGTCTCCAAGTTACTCATTACTAACTTTTTCATATCCTGGGAAAATGAAACATAATAAAGTGGTGAGATCAAATGCTCAGTAAGGGTAAGAAATACAGTGGAAGACGATATTAATATTAAGAATGGTGAATAATTGAAACCACTTACCTTTACCAATAATAAACATGAATAATTTTATGGAAGTAATATGAGCTGAGTAAATAATATCATAATAAAACATAATCATTGGTATTCTACTAGTAGTATGTTCACATGAACCATCAATATTATTTTAATAATGATGGAATGTATAATGTTGGACATTATGAAACATTTTTTCAAGGCCTCGACCAAGATGTCTAAAAATTATTAAGGCCTCGGACAAAATGATATATCAAATTGGGAAAGAGCCTCATCCAATTCCACGTCTAGTTGTTTCATGAGACCTACCGATTAATCGAGGTGCCATAGAGGGATCCACCATTCACTTACTATGTCCAATACATTCTTCATATGAACAGGTTTAAACATAACATAAACATTCGTGTTATAAGTAGAATACAAAATGCTAATACTTTCTCGATAAACCCTGAATAGTAAAAAAAATAACACATCCACAGTCAAACATATCACAAAACCTTAATTACAATTTGGAAGTTTTGTATCATAATAAATCCACATCAAATAATCTTAAAATCTATCAAATAATGTTGACATAGATGAAATCAAAACCTTTTTTTAGTGAAACAACTATTTCTTTTTAAAAATCATTTAAAAGTCACATAATTATAAAGGAAATACATAACTTTGAAAATATTCATTTATGATTGTAAGGGAAGCTTTGATGATTTTATAATGGCGGAAAATAGCCACACACGCTGTATAAGTTAAAAAATTACATTCTTACCTTAATTTTTTCGAAAAGGTTAAAAAGTACCTTTTTTAAAAATGACAGAAAGAATACACTATAAACCACTTATAAAAAGTCAAAACAGGGTATAAATGACTTTAACGCATAGTCTATAAATTAGTAAGAATTTTTCAAATAAATTTTTGAGAAACTTGGATGTGGATGATAATGAGGACCCAGTAGATACTTACGTAAAAACAAAACATGGATAATAAAGAGATTGTGAAATTAACCCTTACCTTGTAGTTTTCCATGGTCGAGGGTTGGTTAACCTCTTGTATAACGGTTAAATAATACAATAATCATATAAATTAATATTTTATCATATATGTTCTTTTAACATTTCTTTGTTAATAATATCTTAGTATTATAGTTGTTTTGGGTGATAATAGATTTGTTTTTTTATATTCATTGTTATATGATTCATATTTGTTATTTATGGGGTGTATCTTATTCATATATAGAATGATATCATGTTTTTAAAAATTATTTATAATCATCTAATGAAAATTAGTCTTGAATGGATTTGATGGGGAATGAATCTCATTGCGTTTGTCGAGACAGTAATCCGCAAGTACGCAGGAGTGAAAATATCATTATTTTTATATTAAAATAATATATAATTGAATGGTATATCATATATACAAAATAATTATCATGTTATATTTTTTATTTACATCAATTACACATCATTATTATATCCATCCAAATAATTATTTATTGAATAACAATTACTCCACGACGTGGAGACGGTAAGCCATATGTACCCACGTATGTTGACATGTCATTCAAAAGATGGATAGAATAGTGAATTTGGTTGTACCTTATTTACAATAACATCACAATATATAGAAGATACTGGAGTTATTATTTTATAATGGAAGAAACAAATAAAAAGGAAGTGGATGAAGAAAGGAACTTCAAAGAGGGTGGTGAAATTATTAATACTTCTTTAGCTTTTTCCTATTGATTTGATCAAAAGGCCTCAATAAGTTGGCTTTATGCCTAAATTAAGGGAATATAGTTCATAGGGTATTTGGGTAGTGGCTGGCCCAGCCAAATGGCATCGAAGGTTTGAATAAGAGAGAAGTGGGAGTGCCCTTTTCTAAGAGGGGTGAGCAGAACCATAGAAAAAATCCTGAAATATTATTTTATAATAAAATCATTTTTAGTTTATAATGGATATAATGGGTATTATTTAAAGGATAATGTGGGGATGGTTGAAAACCACTCAACCAATATCTTTTATATAGGTTTTGGTAACATTATTAACCTTATCATTTAGATTTTACTCTTGGTTAAATAGTTTGACATTTCCCATGTCTCTTTGTATTTTTATATTTTATAGTTAATAAACATTCTATATACTTACAAGAGAACCCCAAGTGGTTAATTAATGATAAAAATATAATTATATAATACCTTGGGATAATAATTATATTTTAAGGAATATAATATCAATTAATAATATAATATTTGTTTTAAAAACACTATTATGTCAATTTTGACACTATTTGGTATTTTGTTTTTGATAAATTTATAAAAACATTATTACTTGAAACAAAATTCATATATCCAACAATAATATGTCATATTGACCTATAAAATTAGTGTAATTCATAAAACGTCTCAAATTACTTTTATTTGAATATTTATAATATCAATTATGTTAATATTTCATTAATTAGATAATTACTGCATCACCATTGAGTCATAAATAAACAAAATTATTTAATGATTAAAAATTATAAATAAAATGTAATTATGTAGTAAATATTTTTATATTTATAATTAACAATTATAATATAATTTATATTATGTATAACCCTATATTAATAATGTTTTAGTTATTAAATTTTGATTTTAACTCTTTTAACTCTTCTTTAAATTAAACAATAATAAGTGTCCAAATCTAATCCAAGTAGACAAAAAAAGTTCATATTTTATTTCTTTGGTTGTTTTGGGTCGATATATACTTATCGAATAGGATTAGGACATGTTTCAGGGTAATAATAATATCATTTTAACCCTTAATTACATTATTTACTTTTAACTGCGGAAAACAAAAGTAAAAAGTTACTATTCACCAAAAAGATTATTTTAATATTATTGAGCACATTTTACTCCTTGATATTAACCGTGTCTCTTGAAATTTTAAAATTACACACACAGAAGTTGTAAAATTAGGTTTTATTTGAAATTTCAATTTTTCCTAGGAGATGGGTAAAACACAATGAAAAGTTAAATAAAATTTTTATATATTGAAAATTATTATAAACCGACGACAATGAATTACATTGAAATTATATAAGTATTATGTATATATTTTTAACTAAAATAAATTTAAATACATTACATAATTATTTAAATAAATATTCGGTTTTAAACTATAACTCAATGTATTTAACTATTCATCAAAAATTGAATGTTTTCAGAAAAATACAAAAAATTCACCCTAAGATAATTTCAATATTCCAAATCCAAAAATAAATTCCATCTTGATAGATCAAATTTGTAATATTTTAAAAAGTGGGTATTACTATTCATAATGGCTAGTTTTATTGGTTTTGGTGTGTTAAGACTCTGAGTTTCATTAAACACATGCTATTGTATTATTCAAAGAGATGCGTACCTTGGAATCTTGGGGAGTTACACAATTCCTCTTTTCAAATTCCTTCATTTATTTTATGTTCTTTTCATTTTTTTCCTCAACACCCATTACACAAATAGTATGATAACTCCCATTACATACCTATATTGTAATGTTTTTATGCTAATGGGATATTTCATTATCTTATCTCCTTTTCCAAACCATTATTTGGATGAAATGAAATCACCATTTAAGATGCGCTAATTTAGCACATTCCAGGACAACAGTTTATCAATTTCTATTATAATCATTAATTTTGATCATGAAACCATTTTTTATTGTCGAACTAGATTATTCTATTTTTTAATATATCATATTTTAGATCGTTAATCCTTTAGTACGAATGATATTTACTTATAATGAAAAACATGATCATTGTAATCAAACCCACTGATTAACCAAAATGGTTTCCACAGAGGTTATATATATATATATATATTTATATATTATTTCATCCTCACTAAATGTAACCAAATTAAATTAAAACCATGTAATCTCCTGGATGTTCACTAATAGTATATGACTTAATTTTTGGACAACCACTTCCATCTTTCATATTTATCTAAACGTTAATATAAGTGAACCGATCTTTTAAAACCATGTAATCAAACAAGACCAAACAATGAAATTGAACCATAAAACTAATCAAAAAGAACTAAAATGAACTAAAAAGTGTTATAATAAATCATTTACATATATAAGAGGTTATGGTATTATTAATTAATAAGCCTAATTAGTTTATTCATGTTTCAAATAACAAATCAAGAACACCTTTAAGCATAAGGTAAGGGATCCTCCCAATCACTTTTATTCAAGAATTATCACTATGTTGTGTCCTTTAATATTTAATTCCTAATGATGGGTATGTTTTCTAACTAACTCGATATAGCCATTGTAATATATAAATTATTGTATACCAACTTTAACTCTCATAAACCTATCGCAACAACCCTCATTAACATGCCGAAATGTTTGTAAGAGTTTTTTATCATATCACTTTCTATTCTGTGGGATCTCCATTGTTCGCCTCATATTTCCATTATGTGGTATTGGTGTTCTGCCATTTGATTTATATTACCCTGATATTCATTTTAGTCACGGTATTTTGTGATTCATTTTGTGGTTATTAACTTATGGTTATACGACTCAATTGATTACAACGTGGTAACGAGCGTGGTATCAATTTTTACATCGTTGTGACTTGATTAGTATTGTACAACTACTCTTTCGTTGGTGTTATACCTTATGCCCATTTGAGACCCGTTTTCAATTGAAATCATATTCTATTTAAATTTCTATATTACCATAACATGGATATGATGATTGTCTAAGCTGTATGACATTTTACATATGGTATTTAATTGGAATGTTCCTTTGACTGTGGAAATATTGTTGACATGGCATTATTATTTCTATATGGATAATGTAAAGTCATATTGATCTTATGTTCAATTTATCTAAAATTAATGCTTTGGATGCAGTGGAGTGTGGGACCCACTACAGACCCTCGATGCATCAGTAGGTCTCATGAGACAAATCAGTTGGCAACAAACACTTTGAGTTTGTTTCCAAAAAACAGACTGGTTTATACCCATGGAACTAACCCATTTTACGGTATCATGGTTTCATGTTCTAGATACATTATTACCAATTAATAATCCTTCTATTTATTAATTATCAGTTATTACTATCAATGGGATTTTCACCTTGAAAATATCTTTGGATGTAGTTTAATTCTCAGTTTATTAATGGCGTGACTTTTTTATTTATTCCCCACGACATATTTCTTATGCCGGATTTATTATGATCCACTTATTATTGTATTCATTCTTAAGCTATTTGTAACCCTTAACGATCCTTTTAAGTCACCCCTTTAATTTTTTACCCTCAATAGGTGATAAAGCGGTGATCGTTTATTATGTTCTTGTGGATGCAGTTTTTAGTTTTTGTTATGTATTGTAATTTTTAACATTTTGCAATGTATTTAGAGTTACATCTATGTAACTAGTTTCTTCAAGACTACAAAATTGATCATTCCATAAGTATTTTCATTCTTTTTAACCATTACAATATAACATGTAATGAACCATCTCCAGCCTAGTGGGGTTGGGGTGCTACACAAGGTCTTCATTAATCGATGGGGAATGATTTTCCAGTTGATAATAAAATAACATATCAATTAATTCTGTAACCAAAGAACCACTATATGATTCATTATAATAATTTTAAATAAATAAATGTAAATCCATTAATATCTAATCCATCTAAAACTGTTCATAACAGCAAAAGACAACTACTGTCCATGTACAAAGATAATGAATTAACCAACCAAACCCATGGATGATAATGATAGAACTACATAGTTAAAAAATGATCCTTGACTCATCTCCACAATACAGTGCATGTATCCTGATGCACCCCTAAATTAGTGTGATAATTTTCATGTTTTTGTGTCACAATAAAAGATATTTTCCATAGAACAATAGTTCCAACATAAGGATTAGTAATGAACCTTCATAGGAATTCTCCATTTGATTTCCCTACTTACGACACTATGATTGAATATGTCATGACATTTATATGAAAAATTTATATAAAATCATTGATATTATTTTATTCCAAATCCAATAAAATTAGTACGAAAACAATTTCTAATGAAATGAAGAAGAACAATATATTAAACCATTTCACATTACATTTTGACATACCCGTACAATGATTCACCATAATACCAGATATCCATGCATCACAATAAGTTCAATACTCCTGAGAATTTTATCTTCAATAATCTACGTCTTAAAAAATTTTCTAATCACCTTATTCCCTCATGAAATACACCCCTTATACATGGTAACATCCCTTTATACCTCAATTGTATACCGCTCGTTGTCTGGGCCATGTTGAAAGCATCAACACACCTAACCTATGTATGAAAAACCATAGAAAATCAAAAAATTCAAACCATTTCAGTAATAATCATTTATTAAAACGCATTAAAACCAACTATTTCTAGAAATATAAAAATTCCAATTCATAAAAGAATCAATTTAAAATCAAGTAAACCAAGCACATTTCCCAATGATTTCCAATAATCTACAAATTCACTAAACCAACACCAAATAAGGATTGTACTGTGATTTATATATAAATTTCACAATCTAAATCTATATTTTTTACCAAATTGAAACAACTATTTCATGTTCAAATAACTGTAGTTGAGTGTGAAGAAAATAAACTCAGGAATTAAATAAAAAACAAAGAAATGAATGAAAAACACTGAAAAAATTGTTGAAACTAAAAAAACATTATATCTATTCGATTAGAGTTAAAAAATTGAAATCTAACCATGATTAGAAAAAAACACAATTAAACTACATTTACTATAAATGACCTAAGATATCAAGTGATATAAGAATGTATATATATGTAAACCCGTGAAGTACTACCACAAAAAAGGCCTTACCAAGGGAATCAGGCTTCAATGTACTAAGAAACACCTTGACATCATGTTCTGAAAAATGGGGAAATCTTACACAATTTTTTTGAGGATGAAATATATTGTTAGGTGTATTTTGGGGAAAAAATATCATATTAGGGGTAAAAATATGTTACATCCTCATTTTAAGTATCTAATTATTTCATTATGCATAGTTAATGACACGGTGGGAAAATCTATCAGAAAGAGTGATGTAGACTTTACCTCTAGGTGAACCTCCCATGGTTGTCTAACATTGTTAGAAAATCTATTTGAGACCCATGAAAAATCCCACTATCATAATATAACACATTTAATGATTTCTCTTAGGTGGATGCATGTTTTGGAAAAATCATGTTCATACCTCTATTCCCTATGTTAATCCTCTATCTCAATATATATGATTTCATATAGGAATTGTGTAGTTTTCACAAACCAAGATCTAAACATGAGCCTATATGAAATACCAAAAAAATAAAAAATGTTTCCAAACCCTCCCTAAATCACACAAATAGTTTATATTCATAAATTAAAGAAATGGGGGGTTACTTACATGAAGCATGGGGTGCTATTTTATGTGTCCCATGAACTAAAAAGTGATATGAGAATCTCTTAAAACATGTTTTCATTAATTAATATGTGTGGGAGACTATTGATAATAAATATAGGTTTATTATAAAGCTATTATATAACCATAATGATATATATCATAAGATGTATTATTTTATTATAATATTTCACTACTCACTGGATAAGAATATTTCATTATTTTTTTAGGGTATTGACTTCCTCATTTTCCCAAGAATTTATTATAATGAAACATCTTTTCCTTTTAAATTTGATATAATTTGATCATCACCAGACAGATATTATTTTTTTAAATATTTTTTTTGTTAATGAATATTGACACTTATAATCATTCATTAATACTAGAGATATAATATTAATTACATCAATTCATGTTGATGGTAGTCTATAAAAACAAACAAGCGATGCTATCATTACATTAAATTCTGAAAGGGTTCGATAATAGCCCATGCATAACATACATTGACATAAAATCATTTTTCAGGACATTTATTACATTAAATGCCCCAAAAAAATATATTAGTTTAGTTCCTTTGGAAACATTGAAACATAAACAACTCATTAATAACAAGTCACTTCTTCTCTCAAAAATACCATCATTACTAGAACTTTATTAGAAATATCAGATTGAATAATTTTATTCTTATCTGATAGAAAAAAAAGAAAGGGTAGTCTCAGATACTCAGTAAGGGTACAAAATGGAGAGATTAATTATAACACAATCATAATGAAAAAAATTTATAATAGTATAATGTATAAGATATATCATAATATAGTGTTATGGAATAAAACATAGAATTTTAAAAATAATCAATTTGTAATGATCCAGAAATTAAATATAAATTTTTTAAAATTATTTGGGATTATTATGAGTAATAGAATATTGATGGTGCCTGATTCAAAGACATGATGTGCCCAGAACTGAGTTTTGAACATTTATAAGGTACGTTCAGTATTCACACGAGCAATTTATTCTATCTTTTGAACTGGTTATCTGATTAAAAATATGACGGTACCGTTGAATCCTCAACACTGGGAATCTCATAATGGAGGCTTAAATTCCTTCATATATGGTGTGGTTAGAATTTATTTTTTGTTACTTTTAAATAAATTTTAAAATAACACAAAATTGTAATTTTATTATCATAACTCATATTGAATGACGGCGGTGGGATAGACAGGTTGTTAGTCCATTTAATGGAAGAAATCATCAGTTGTATAACAACACCATAGGGAAGTAATATGTTTAATAATTTAAAACTCATTAATAATTCTCATTAGTTCATTCGATTCATTACTCACTCTCCACCTCTATTTAAATGGCAATCGGGTTAGGGTTTTTGACAAGGATTCATCATGCGAGAAACCTTTAGAGAAGTACTGAGTAAAATTACATTGAACAAGGATGGAGGCTTAGGTAGTAATGATTTTGGATCGACGAACGCTGGTGACTTCATCGAACTAGGGCTCTTCTCTTGCCACAACCAAGACACCTCCAATGTTTCTTGAGGTAGGGGTTGTTTGTATCTAAATTGATGAGAATTTTTTTCCTTTCCTAAATTGCGAAGAATAAAAAATCACCAATGTTTTGAATGGGACTAATTTATTATGTGATGAATTGTTAATTAACTGCTTGATATAATGTTAACACACAGGGCATGGGCCAAACAAACAAGGCCTCGACCATCTTCCCTCTTCTTTTGTCGTGTTCTAAGAGGGTTAATTTCTAATTTAGGGAAACACGAATCAGAGGGTCACTACTTGACAGAAGCATCCACAAAGACTCTTAGTTGCGGAAAAAAATGAAAATGGGTCTCTGATGTGTCGCTATATCCCCAGGAAATAATCAATAGAACTGATGACCAGTGACTATAGAATAGTGGGTGGCCGGGAGCCACCAACCGCGGAAGTGGGAGGAACTGTGGCAGACCTAATGGGATGCAAGATCTATTTCGTCCACATTAGCATATGGTCATCACACTATCTTGTGCCTCAGGTCAACATCGTGACAATGAAATTGTGGAAGAAGGCGAAGGGAGCCGCTCCCTGCGGGTCCTGCACACAGCCATGCAGCACCAAATGGGGCCACCTCTTAAAGAGATGAAAGGATCATTGAGAAATTTTGGAATGTGGGGTCATAAAATACCTCTAACAGGTCATTCTAGCCAGTGGGCTAGGATGGTCCCCATTCCAATGGGCGACCCCACCGCTGGCCAGCCCATTCAGTTCAGGTCGGGCATGTCCGCGATCAAACGGGCGGAGCCCACCGTGGCCATGCCGGTTCGAGCCGAGCTAATCCATGGCCCATCCAGTTTTGGCCGGGACGATCCTTGGCCTAGCTGGTTCAGGCAGGGCTGGGTCGGACCTGGACCAAGTCGTGTTAGGTCAGTCAGACCTGGTCGTCCTGGACTCGGACCTTCTTGGGCCCAGATATGCATAAAAAACTATATCTCGCAAACCAGACATATACTGGACAAACAGTTTGTAGCACTAGAATCCATGGGACAAGACTATCCTATTGTGATTCTCGACGTCAGTGTTGGAGAAATTTGGATAATGGTTTGGTTGGATCATATCAAAATCTAACCAGGCCCTCAGAACTATAATGCATAAAACTCTCTGATCGGGTGTCTGATTGATCCACGGTCTTTTTCATTGGAACCCATAGGAAAAGATGGATCATTGGGTTACTTCTTCATGGTACATCATTCTGATTGATGTAAAACTGATGTTTTAAGGATTGGATCCTCCCAGAATCAAGTATACTATGTACAAGAATCCATTGGATGGCTAAGATGTTAATAATTAATATTGATCATGTGTGGATCAGCACCTATATATCCTATGATTATAACGTCCCGTCTTTTTATAACATAACATTCATTCCATTACATGGAATTGGGGATCTTTAGGTTTTAGTGTCTTGGAAACAAGGAGCATAAAACATGAAACAAAAAAAACATTCTTCTTAAACACTTGAAAGGCTTCTCCTCATGTTCACCCTAGGCTCATTACTACATCTCATAACCTGGGGACATACATCAAAAGAAAGGGTGATCAGAAGGCCCAGCAAGGGAAACAAGTAAAAAATTTTACATATGAACTTGAGATACATCAATAAAGTCATGAAAAGAACTTAAGGCAAGAGAATGAAATCATGAGGCATATCAAAATAAAAATAAAACATTTTCATAACTTGAGGATGTGGCTGTAACATTTAATATTGACAATCGTTTCGTTCCACCAAGGTCCATCCCCAATGTGTCGTTAAAAATTACCAAGGTTATTCACCAAGGAATCGTTAAAAGTTACCAAGGTTATTCACCAAGGCGTCGTTAAAAATGTTCATCTCTAGAGATTAAGTCTTTAACCAATGCATTGGAGCGCTATCAGGGCGCACCCTTAAATTTGCCTTTATTATCATGTGAGCCACATATATCATCATCACAAATTTTATAAAGAACCAATATAGCACAAAATAAATGGGTTTCATTTCGTATTCATAACGTTTTAATAACTGCTTTAAAGATATGATCTATACGTCACTTTAAAACCCACATAAAAGGAAGGTGGGTCTCATGTATGTAAATCCCATAATTTAAAATAGAAAATTTTGGTATATATATGTGAATACCCCTTTAGAAGAAAGATCTTTGAGTATTCACTTAATAATATAAAAGAACTTTAGAAAAAGAGAGAGAAATTTTGAGACGGAAATTCTGTAGCGTAACAGCTATGTTACGAGGTTTTATAAGACATTAAAAAGAGAGTGAAATTTGGTCAAACATTCATAAATGACCCATAAAATAGTAGATGGACATAATAAGAAGGATACATGATCATGGTAATGAAATTTCAAGGACATACCATTTGAAATGAGAAACATGGAAGGAAGACAAAAATTAGATTTCTCTTATGAATGTTCGGCAGCCTAACAGCGTTACTTAAACTTCAAACAAAATGATTTGAAAAGATCAAATAGGGTCTCTCATCATGTGAACATAAGAGTTAAGTATGATAGATATATAGATAATTCCCCAACATAATTATAAAGGAACTTGAAAGACTTGACATGAAAGTAGAACTTTGAAAAGAATGAGAAGGGTGAAAGAATCCCCTAAAAATTCGGCAGCCTAACGACGCCACTTAAAACTTCAAAACACTGAATTGAATAGATCAAATGGGATATCTCATCATATGAACATAAGAGTCCAGTATGATAGATATAAATATTATACCCCAAAATAACAAAAAGGAACTTGAAAAAATTTACATGAAAGTAGAACTTCAAAACGAGAAGGGTGAAGAACCACTTAAAAAGTCGGCAGCCTAATGACGCCACTTAAAACATCAAAATACTGAATTGAAGAGATCAAATGGGGTCTCTCATCATATGAACATAAGAGTCCAGTATTCTAGATATAGAGATCATACCCCAACATAACAAAAAGGAACTTGAAATAATTGACATGAAAGTAGAACTTCAAAACGAGAAGGGTGAAGAACCACTTAAAAATTCGGCAGCCTAACGGCGCCACTTAAAACATCAAAATACAGAATTTAAGAGATCAAATGGGGTATCTCATCATATTAACATAAGAGTCTAGTATGATATATATAGAGATCATACCCCTATATAACAAAAGGAACTTTAAATAATTGACATGAAAGTAGAACTTCAAAACGAGAAGGGTGAAGAACCACTTAAAAATTCGGCAGCCTAACGGCGCCACTTAAAACTTCAAAATACTGAATTGAAGAGATCAAATGGGGCCTCTCATCATATGATCATAAAAGATCAGTATGATAAATTTATAGATCATACCCCAACATAATAAAAAGTAACCTGGAATACTTTACATGAATATAGATCTTGAAAAATGAGAAGGGAGAAAGAATCCGTTACAAAAATTCCGACAGCCTAACGGCGCCACTTAAAATTTCATAAAACGAAATAATGAGAGTAAGAGGGGATCTCTCATTATATGAACATAAAAAGGGCAGTAAGAGGAGTATAAAATAACATCCTCCAACATATGAACATGGAGCATAAAAGGAATGACATAAAAGAGATTACTTGAAATTAAAGAGAGAGGTCGGATCCCTTACCTTAAAACGTAACTCTTAAAACACAAATGTTGGGACCATGAGGGCTTTGGGGCGACTTGGGAGGACTCCATGGGAGGTAAGGAGACCAGATCTTTGTTGGGGGAGTGTGGGGAGTCGAATGGATGAGAATATGGCTTGGTATTTATAGGAAAAGCTCATCTTCTTTTCCGTGTGCTCTTTAGATTTTTCTTTGAATTCCATCTTCCTCTTCTTATCAAACCCATGTGACTGATGGGTTACTCCAATCTCTATCTCGACTTTGAGAGCACATCGAACGATTTCCTCGTAGCTATTGAAGTCCCTTATGGCTAACGCCCTTCGAAGACTTGGTTTTAAGCCACTAAAGAATCGATCGATCTTACTCTCAGGTTGGATAATAATACCAGAAGCGTACCTTGCAAGTCTAGTAAAATTCGCTTCATAGGTACCAACAGATTAATCATCCCTTTGCTTCAGTTCAAGAAACTCTTTCTCCATCTTTGTTCGGAGAATATGAGGGAAGTACTTATTGAAAAATAAGTTCTTGAACTCGTCCCATTCCATAGACTCAATTTCATCCCTTTGCCTCGTATTCTTAACAAGATTCCACCATTGATCCGCATCTCCTTCCAAATGATACACTGCTAGAATGACTTTATCATGCTCAGAACATTGAAGAACTGAAAATATCTTTTCAGTAGTACTAATCCATTGTTCAGCAACTAATGGATCAGTAGACCCGCTGAAAGAAGGTGGACGCTGCCTCATGAAGGATTCAACAGAATGTTGCTCCCTCCTTTGTTCGTTTGGAAATCCTGCATGATTCATAGCTTGAGAAAGTTGTGTGAGCATGGCTACAAGATTTTGCATTCCACCTCCCATATAGTTTGGTTGCTCAGGGGGACAATCATTGCATTGCCCATCGCATTCCGCATTAACACGGTTCCTTCGGGTTCCAGCCATTGACTAAAACCAAGAAGAATAGTGTGAGCAACACTAATTATAATAGGAAACCACATAATTCAAGAAAAAAAAATTTCATGCTTATGGTCTTATCCTAGGTTATTCATGGCCATTTCTAAGATTGTGTTCTATGCTTAGACTTATCCTTAGGGTTCTTACTAAGGTTTTCACATCCTAGTTTCCAAAGGTTGACTATACGTTTCCTCTGATACCAACTATAACGACCCACACTTTACATACATTGTTAATACTTCAAAATTGAAGCACACTTATTACAACATATGACAAAACCACAAAGGACCGTATAGGTATAGTGTCTTTAGAAACTGGGAAACATAAACAACTGGTTCATAAATCTTCTACAGTGTCTCCCATTTATTTCATCATATCTAGGGTCCCATTTAGCATATTCTACTTAATATCCATCTTTCTGACCTGGGGAAAAGAAAACATAAAAGGGTGAGCTCAAATGCTCAGCAAGGGAAAATAAAGGAAATAAAAATCATATCATATCTTTTTGAAAATCAAAACCTGCAAAAGAGATCATAATATCTTAACATGGAATAAATCATAGAAGTGGAAATGAGATCCCCATAATCATAACATAAAACATGAAACTTTGTGGCATGCACACATAATCATGGAAAATCATTTCTTGTTAGTCATGACTCATTGCCAAGACTATCTTAGTGGACAAAGTCCCTTTCTGAACTGAGTTCACTCCTCGTTTCAGTCCTATATCACTGAACCGAAATAACCTTCCGTTCCAGCCATGTCTATCTCATGAGATATAAAATCATTACCCAATGCATTGGAGGGAGATATAGGTCCCACCCATCTTATAATGAATCCTTTCTTATGTGTGCCACATAATCTTAAAACATACATCATCGCATAACACATGTAACAAAAATGGGATTCTTGAAACATCATGACATCATAAATCAATTCATATAAGATAAAGGAATTCATAAACATAATTCCATCACAAAATAGTCAAATCAATGTAAAAATATGCATAGAAATAGAACCCTTTATTATCTTAGATGGAAAATAATTTTGATAAAACACTTGAATTGAATTCTTGAGGAAAATATCCTTTCTTCTTCAAAATCAATTTCTTTTCACAAAACATCATGCAATTTTAAAAGAAGGAGATTTTATTGAAAATAGTCATGAAATATTTTAGAGGAAGCTTCATGAAAATAAGGCTTTATAAAACAGTAGAAATCCGTTCGTGCCGTATAAGTTAAAAAAACATTCTTCATACTTTTGTCGGAAAAGTCAAAAAAGTACCTCATACGAAAAACGACAAAAGATTCCTTTCATACGTATTACTAAAAACTCACCGAAGGGTAAAAATGGATTTAAAAAATTTTAGGTGGATGGAAATAATATTACATATTGAGTAAACATGGATGTGGATGATAAAATACACCCCAGTAAATACTTAAGAATAAACAATCTCGGATAAAAATGAGATTGTGATATTTCCCTTACCTTAAGTCCAATTTGCTTTGTACGTGTCCGAATCTCCTGTATAATGGTTTAAATAATGTTATTGACTTATTCCAGAATCATACATATTGATGTGATATCATATATGGTCATATTATTAGCTTCGTGTTAGTAATATTTCATTGTTACTTGTTACTCAGGTCATTATAACTTTTTGTTCTTATGCGTGTTTTGTTGAATAAATTCTTATTCTTATCTTTAGGTTATAGATAATTCATTTCCAGAATGGTATTAGTGTAGTATATACCATATTCATTCATTCAATTCATTTATATAATCATTATGAAATGAAGATCATGTAGAACGAGTCGCATCACATCGTGGAGACGGTATTCCGTACGTACGCACGAGTGATGATATCATTCCTATGATCGTGGAATTGTATTGGAGTATATATATATATTATTTCAGTATCAATATTACTTAATAAAAATCATATATAGTTACTCATTACACCATTATACCCATCCTTGTAAGGTGATGGTGGAAAATAGATTACACCACGGCGTGGAGACGGTATTCTGTACGTACGCACGCGCGGTGATTTCATTTTTCCGTAGGATGGATAGAAGGTGAATTAGGGTGGTTTCATATTTATAATAACATATCAGTATGTAAGTAATACTGATGTTATTACTTTATCATGAAACAACTAAAGAAGAAGAAGTTGAAGAAGAAAGAAATTGAAAAGATCGGTAATGGATATTACCTCTTCTTTGGAACGCCTCTTTGAATCCTCCACTTAAGGAACTAAGATTGGTCTTTGGAGAAGCCCAGGACCTCTAGGATTATTCTAGGGAAGTGGAGAGGATAAAATGGCAGGGGTTGGCCGAGCTTGAGTGCTCAAATTGTTGTGAGGAGGAGGGGGAGGAGGTGCCCTTTTATAAGGGAGGAGAGGGGCACCTTAGGAATATCTCAAAATATTATTTTATATTAAAGTCAAAATCGGTTTATAATGGTTCCAAAGCGTCTTATTTCGAAGCTAAAGTTGGGATGGGTCACAATCCTATCAACCAATAGGATTTAGACAAGTTTAGGGTATTATTGTAACCTTATCAATTAGATTTAACTCTAAGTTAATTAATTTAACTTTTACCGTGTCTTTTGGTTTTCTTTCACTATATGGTTAATACACTTACTATAACATGCCAAACGAACCCCAAATTGTTTATTATTAATATATATATCCTTATCTAAGTCATTTGGCCGAACCTTAGATTTTTAGGAATAAAATAACAATTAATAATATAATATTTGATTTAAAAACTATTTTGTGTCAATTTTGACACTATTTGATATATGATTTTTGTGAAAGTCATGACAGAATTATATGTTCGAACCAAGTTGATTAAATCAACACTAATATAACATAGTAACCTAGAAAATTAGTGGAATGCATAAAAAGTCTCAAATTACATTTATTTTGGTGTTTATAACATCAATTATGTCAATATTTCATTAATAAGATAATTACTGCATCATCATTGTGTCATAAATAAATTAAATTATTTAATGTCTAAAAATTACAAATAAAATACCATTATGTAGGAAATAGTTTTAGCTTTCTAATGAATATTTATAGTCGAATTTTTCTTATGTATAACCCCATATTAAAAATGATTTACTTATTAAACTTTGATTTTAACTATTTTAACCCTTCTTTAAATAAATTATTAATAAATGTCCTAATCTAATCCAAGTGGGCCTAAATGGTCATATTTTATTCCTAAGTTTGTTTTTGGTCGAATTAAACTTGTCCAATAGAATTATGACATGTGTTAGGGTAATATTGATATCATATTTACCCTTAGTTACCCTATTTACTATTAACCGTGGTAAAAATAGTAAAAAGTTACTATTCACCAAAAATTATTTTTATCTCATTGAACCACATTTTACTTACTGATATAAACCGTGTCTGTCGGATTTTTGAAATTCCATTCACAGAAGCGGTAAAATTATGTTTTATGCAAAATTCAGTTTTTAACCTACCACTTAGTGGTTTCACTATTCATCAAAAATTGAAAGTTTTCAGAAAAATACCAAAATTTCACCCTAGGCTAATTTCGATATTCTGAGTCCAAAAATGAAGTCCATTTTGAAAAATAAAATTTATAAAATTTCAAAAAGTGGTTATTACTATTCATAACGGCTAGTTTTAATAGCATATTGTTGTTTAGTGAAACTCGGTATTGCGTACGACGCAAGCTATCGAGGAAGGTCGCGATTGCGTGTAAAGCAAGCCAAGCAAGTGTTGTGTAAAAAAATTTCTTTGATGGTTTATATAACATAAAAGTCTCGGGTGTTACATTCTACCCCCCTTAAAAAGAATTTTGCCCTCGAAATTCGTCACTTTGTAACAAACAAATGAGGATACTTCTCCCTCATCATATCCTCAAGCTCCCATGTAGCTTCTTCAAGTTGGTGGTTCCTCCATAAAACTTTCACCAAGCGAGTGGTCTTGTTTCGTAGGACTTTTTCGCTATGATCCAGAATCTCTATCGGCTGATCTTCATAAGAAAGATCTTGCTCCAGCGGTACAACTTTTGAGCTGAGTACATGTGAAGGATCTGGTATGTACTTTCTCAGGAGAGATACGTGGAACACATCGTGAACTTGAGAGAGATTCGGTGGAAGCGCCAATCGGTAAGCTACCTTCCCAACACGATCCAGTATTTCAAAAGGACCGATATATCTAGGGCTCAACATCCCCTTCTTTCCAAATCTCATAACCCTCTTCCAGGGAGATATTCGTAAGAACACTTTATCGCCCACTTCAAACTCTAGGTCTTTTCTTCGGTTGTCGGCATAACTTTTCTGTCGACTCTGAGCTGCTCTTATGTGTTGTTGAATAGATCTAACCTTTTCTGCCATTTCATCAACGAGATCAGGTCCTAATAGCTTTCTTTCCCCAACTTCATCCCAGCAAGTTGGAGTCCTGCATTTCTTTCCATAGAGAGCTTCATAAGGAGCCATCTGAATACTGGAGTGAAAGCTATTATTATAAGAAAATTCCACCAAAGGTAGGTGTTGATCCCAACCTCCTTTGAAATCCATAGAGAAAGCTCTCAACATATCTTCTAGGGTTTGAATTGTTCTCTCAGACTGACCGTCTGTCTGGGGATGATAAGCAGTGCTGAAACTCAACTCTGTATCCAGAGTATGCTGAAGACTTCGCCAGAACTTCGAGGTAAATCTCGGATCTCGATCAGATATAATAGAAAGTGGTACTCCATGCAATCTTACCACTTCCTTTACATATATCCTGGCAAGCTGATCTAGAGAGAAATCCTCTCTAATAGCAATGAAGTGTGCAGACTTTGTAAGACGATCAACTATGACCCAGATAGCATTATTGCATTTGGATGTTTTAGGAAGTCCTGTGACAAAGTCCATAGTGATGTTTTCCCATTTCCATTCGGGTATGGGTAATGGTTGTAACATCCCCTTAGACTTCTGTCTCTCAGCATTAACTTGTTGACAAACCAAGCATCGAGAGACATATTCAGCAACATCTCTTTTCATGCCATCCCACGAGAAGTACTCTTTCAGGTCCCTATACATCTTCGTGCTTCCAGGATGAATAGAGAATGAAGAACTATGATCCTCATCCAGCAGCTCTTTCTTTAATTCGGGGATGGGAGGAACACAAACCCGATTCCTGAACTTTATTATCCCATCACAATCAAGGTTGAATTCAGGAACATTTCTCACCTTCTTTTGTAACTCGACATCTTCTTTCTGTGCCTCTTTAATCTTCACATGTATAGATGGTTGAACATTCATTTGAGAAAGATAAGATTTTTCCCCTTCCATTATAATTCCAAGATCCATCCTTTGTAAATCCATAAATATTGGATCTTTTTTGATCCTCATCATGGATAAACTAGCATGGTCTTGTCGACTTAATGCATCTGCCACCTTGTTTTCTTTCCCAGGATGGTAATGGATTGAGCAGTCATAATCCTTAATCAGCTCCAACCATCTTCTTTGACGCATATTCAACTCCTTTTGTGTGAAAATATACATTAAACTTTTATGATCAGTATAAATATCACACCTTTCACCATAAAGGTAATGCCTCCAAATCTTTAATGCAAAGATTACCGCAGCCAACTCTAAATCATGTGTTGGGTAATTTTTCTCATTGATTTTCAACTGTCGTGAGGCATAAGCTATCACCATATCATTTTGCATAAGAACACACCCCAATCCCTTCTTGGATGCATCACTGTAGATCACAAACCTTTCTCCACTACAAGGCAGTGTGAGCACAGGTGCACTGGATAACCTTCTTTTCAACTCCTTGAAATTCTCTTCACATTCCTCTGTCCAGACAAACTTAACTCCATTCCGAGTCAACTTGGTGAGTGGATTAGATAATCGTGAAAAATCTTTTACAAAACGTCGATAATATCCAGCCAAACCAAGAAAACTTCGGATCTCAGTTACTGTTGTTGGTCTTGACCATCTTTCGATAACCTCTGTTTTTGCTGGATCCACAGATATCCCCTCTTTTGAGATTATGTGACCCAAAAATGCAACTTTTTGAAGCTGAAATTCACACTTGGTAAATTTGGCATAAAGCTTCTCCTTTCTCAGGGTCTTCAATATAATTCTCAAGTGATCTTCATTCTCTTCCTTGCTCTTTGAATAGAAAAGAATATCGTCTATAAAGACTACCACAAATTGATCAAGATAGTCTCTAAAGACTCTATTCATTAGATCCATTAAGATAGCAGGGGCATTAGTAAGACCAAATGGCATCACTATAAATTCATAGTGTCCATACCTTGTACGGAAAGCCGCCTTTGGTATATCCTCCCTTTTGACCCTTAACTGATGATACCCTGAACGAAGATCAATCTTGGAAAAGTATTGAGCTCCGCGTAGTTTGTCAAATAAGTCATCAATGCGTGGGAGAGGATATTTCTTCTTGATAGTGATCTTGTTAAGTTCTCAATAATCAATGCAGAGTCTCATTGATCCATCTTTCTTCTTAACAAATAGAACAGGTGCTCCCCAAGGTGACGCACTAGGGCGTATGAATCCCTTATCAAGATTCTCTTGGAGTTGCTTCTTCAATTCCTTCAACTCAATTGGGGCCATTCTATAAGGTGTCTTTGAAATAGGCAAAGCACCCGGTATGAGCTCTATTGAAAACTCAACTTCACGATTTGGTGGAAGACCCGGCAATTCCTCCGGAAAGGCATCATCAAACTCTCGTACAATGGGAATATTCTTAATCCTGAGTTTCTCACCAACCATTTGAGATAAATAACCGTCATTTAGTAGAATCAATACCCATAAGATGGAAGAAATTTCCACTGGAAAGTTATGTTCATCCTTGCATTGGTATACGATCGTAGATTGATCTGGAATATGAAATGTGACTTCCCTTCTTTGGAAATTGATATGAGCTCCATGTAGAGAAAGCCAATCCATGCCAAGAATCACATCAAATTCCACTAAAGGAAGGATCACAAGATTTACAGGAAGCACTTTCCCACAAACTTCGATCGGAGAAGAATTATAAACTTTTGATGCGATTGATGTGCCATTAGGTGTTGTCACAGCTAAATCAACATCTAATTGTTGAGGTAATACGGTGATACCCTTAGAAAATTTTTCAGAAATAAAAGAGTGGGTGGATCCAGAATCAAATAAAACATTTGCTACTTTAGAGTGGATGGTAAGTGTACCTTTCACCACATCGTTATCGTACTCCACATCGCTGATAGAAATTGCATGTGACTTTCCTTTGTCTTTAGCCTTAAGAGTTTGTTGACGTCGACCATCATCATCAACCCTTGGATTTGGGCATTGATTGGCATAATGCCCCATCTCCTTGCACTTGAAACATTGAAGTGTAGTAGGTTCATTCTGTCTATCCCTTCCTTTGTTTGCATCATTAGACAACTTCTTCCCATTATCATGGCATTCAAATGCCCGATGACCTTATTTTCCACATTTAAAACATTTACTTGTCCCTTTAAGACAACTCCCTCCATGTTTCTTTCCACACTTTGAGCATAAGGAAAAGCACATCTTCTTTTCTGTGTGCTCTTTAGATTTTTCTTTGAATTCCATCTTCCTCTTCTTATCAAACCCATGTGACTGATGGGTTACTCCAATCTCTATCTCGACTTTGAGAGCACATCGAACGATTTCCTCGTAGCTATTGAAGTCCCTTATGGCTAACGCCCTTCGAAGACTTGGTTTTAAGCCACTAAAGAATCGATCGATCTTACTCTCAGGTTGGATAATAATACCAGAAGCGTACCTTGCAATTCTGGTAAAATTTGCTTCATAGGTACCAACAGATTAATCATCCCTTTGCTTCCGTTCAAGAAACTCTTTCTCCATCTTTGTTCAGAGAATACGAGGGAAGTACTTATTGAAAAATAAGTTCTTGAACGCGTCCCATTCCATAGACTCAATTTCATCCCTTTTCCTCGTATTCTTAACAAGATTCCACCATTGATCCGCATCTCCTTCCAAATGATACACTGCTAGAATGACTTTATCATGCTCAGAACATTGAAGAACTGAAAATATCTTTTCAGTAGTACTAATCCATTGTTCAGCAACTAATGGATCAGTAGACCCGCTGAAAGAAGGTGGACGATGCCTCATGAAGGATTCAACAGAATGTTGCTCCCTCCTTTGTTCGTTTGGAAATCCTGCATGATTCATAGCTTGAGAAAGTTGTGTGAGCATGGCTACAAGATTTTGCATTCCACCTCCCATATAGTTTGGTTGCTCAGGGGGACAATCATTGCATTGCCCATCGCATTCCGCATTAACACGGTTCCTTCGGGTTCCAGCCATTGACTAAAACCAAGAAGAATAGTGTGAGCAACACTAATTATAATAGGAAACCACATAATTCATGAAAAAAAAATTTCATGCTTATGGTCTTATCCTAGGTTATTCATGGCCATTTCTAAGATTGTGTTCTATGCTTAGACTTATCCTTAGGGTTCTTACTAAGGTTTTCACATCCTAGTTTCCAAAGGTTGACTATACCTTTCCTCTGATACCAACTATAACGACCCACACTTTACATACATTGTTAATACTTCAAAATTGAAGCACACTTATTACAACATATGACAAAACCACAAAGAACCGTATAGGTATAGTGTCTTTAGAAACTGGGAAACATAAACAACTGGTTCATAAATCTTCTACAGTGTCTCCCATTTATTTCATCATATCTAGGGTCCCATTTAGCATATTCTACTTAATATCCATCTTTCTGACCTGGGGAAAAGAAAACATAAAAGGGTGAGCTCAAATGCTCAGCAAGGGCAAATAAAGGAAATAAAAATCATATCATATCTTTTTGAAAATCAAAACCTGCAAAAGAGATCATAATATCTTAACATGGAATAAATCATAGAAGTGGAAATGAGATCCCCATAATCATAACATAAAACATGAAACTTTGTGGCATGCACACATAATCATGGAAAATCATTTCTTGTTAGTCATGACTCATTGCCAAGACTATCTTAGTGGACAAAGTCCCTTTCTGAACTGAGTTCACTCCTCGTTTCAGTCCTGTATCACTGAACCGAAAAAACCTTCCGTTCCAGCCATGTCTATCTCATGAGATATAAAATCATTACCCAATGCATTGGAGGGAGATATAGGTCCCACCCATCTTATAATGAATCCTTTCTTATGTGTGCCACATAATCATAAAACATACATCATCGCATAACACATGTAACAATAATGGGATTCTTGAAACATCATGATATCATAAATCAATTCATATAAGAAAAAGGAATTCATAAACATAATTCCATCACAACATAGTCAAATCAATGTAAAAATATGCATAGAAACAGAACCCTTTATTATCTTATATGGAAAATAATTTTGATAAAACACATGAATTGAATTCTTGAGGAAAATATCCTTTCTTCTTCAAAATCAATTTCTTTTCACAAAACATCATGAAATTTTAAAAGAAGGAGATTTTATTGAAAATAGTCATGAAATATTTTAGAGGAAGCTTCATGAAAATAAGGCTTTATAAAACAGTAGAAATCCGTTCGTGCCGTATAAGTTAAAAAAACATTCTTCGTACTTTTGTCGGAAAAGTCAAAAAAGTACCTCGTACGAAAAACGACAAAAGATTCCTTTCATACGTATTACTAAAAACTCACAGAAGGGTAAAAATGGATTTAAACAATTTTAGGTTGATGGAAATAATATTACATATTGAGTAAACATGGATGTGGATGATAAAATACACCCCAGTAAATACTTACGAATAAACAATCTCGGATAAAAATGAGATTGTGATATTTCCCTTACCTTAAGTCCAATTTACTTTGTACGTGTCCGAAGCTCCTGTATAATAGTTTAAATAATGTTATTGACTTATTCGAGAATCATACATATTGATGTGATATCATATATGGTCATATTATTAGCTTCTTGTTAGTAATATTTCATTGTTACTTATTACTCGGGTCTTTATAACTTTTTGTTCTTATGCGTGTTTTGTTGAATAAATTCTTATTCTTATCTTTAGGTTATAGATAATTCATTTCCAGAATGGTATTAGTGTAGTATATACCATATTCCTTCATTCAATTCATTTATATAATCATTATGAAATGAAGATCATGTAGAACGAGTCGCATCACATCGTGGAGACGGTATTCCGTACGTACGCACGAGTGATGATATTGTTCCTATGATCGTGGAATTGTATTGGAGTATATATATATATTATTTCAGTATCAATATTACTTAATAAAAATCATATATAGTTACTCATTACACCATTATACCCATCCTTGTGAGGTGATGGTGGAAAATAGATTACACCACGGCGTGGAGACGGTATTCCGTACGTACGCACGCGCGGTGATTTCATTTTTCCGTAGGATGGATAAAAGGTGAATTAGGGTTGTTTCATATTTATAATAACATATCAGTATTTAAGTAATACTGATTTTATTACTTTATCATGAAACAACTAAAGAAGAAGAAGTTGAAGAAGAAAGAAATTGAAAAGATCGGTAATGGATATTACCTCTTCTTTGGAACGCCTCTTTGAATCCTCCACTTAAAGAACTAAGATTGGTCTTTGGAGAAGACCAGGACCTCTAGGATTATTCTAGGGAAGTGGAGAGGAGAAAATGGCAGGGGTTGGCCGAGCTTGAGTGCTCAAATTGTTGTGAGGAGGAGGGGGAGGAGGTGCCCTTTTATAAGGGAGGAGAGGGGCACCTTAGGAATATCTCAAAATATTATTTTATATTAAAGTCAAAATCGGTTTATAATGGTTCCAAAGGGTCTTATTTCGAAGCTAAAGTGGGGATGGGTCACAATCCTATCAACCAATAGGATTTAGACAAGTTTAGGGTATTATTTTAACCTTATCAATTAGATTTAACTCTAAGTTAATTAATTTAACTTTTACCGTGTCTTTTTGTTTTCTTTCACTATATGGTTAATACACTTACTATAACATGCCAAACGAACCCCAAATTGTTGATTATTAATATATATATCCTTATCTAAGTCATTTTGCCGAACCTTAGATTTTTAGGAATAAAATAACAATTAATAATATAATATTTGATTTAAAAACTATTTTGTGTCAATTTTGACACTATTTGATATATGATTTTTGTGAAAGTCATAACAGAATTATATGTTCAAACCAAGTTGATTAAATCAATACTAATATATAATAGTAACCTAGAAAATTAGTGGAATTCATAAAAAGTCTCAAACTACATTTATTTTGGTGTTTATAACATCGATTATGTCAATATTTCATTAATAAGATAATTACTGCATCATCATTGTGTCATAAATAAATTAAATTATTTAATGTCTAAAAATTACAAATAAAAAACCATTATGTAGGAAATCGTTTTATCTTTCTAATAAATATTTATAGTCGAATTTATCTTATGTATAACCCCGTATTAAAAATGATTTACCTATTAAACTTTGATTTTAACTATTTTAACCCTTCTTTAAATAAATTAACAATAAATGTCCTCATCTAATCCAAGTGGGCCTAAATGGTCATATTTTATTCCTAAGTTTGTTTTTGGTCGAATTACAGTTGTCCAATAGAATTAGTACATGTGTTTGGGTAATATTGATATCATATTTACCCTTAGTTACCCTATTTACTATTAACCGCGGTAAAAATAGTAAAAAGTTACTATTCACCAAAAATTATTTTTATCTCATTGAACCACATTTTACTTACTGATATCAACCGTGTCTGTCGGATTTTTGAAATTCCATTCACAGAAGCAGTAAAATTAAGTTTTATGCAAAATTCAGTTTTTAACCTACCACTTAGTGGTTTCACTATTCATCAAAAAATTGAAAGTTTTCAGAAAAATACCAAAATTTCACCATAGGCTAATTTCGATATTCTGAGTCCAAAAATGAAGTCCATTTTGAAAAATATAATTTATAAAATTTCAAAAAGTGGTTATTACTATTCATAACGGCTAGTTTTAATAGCATATTGTTGTTTAGTGAAACTCGGTATTGCGTACGACGCAAGCTATCGAGGAAGGTCGCGATTGCGTGTAAAGCAAGCCAAGCAAGTGTTGTGTAAAAAAATTTCTTTGATGGTTTATATAACATAAAAGTCTCGGGTGTTACATTCTACCCCCCTTAAAAAGAATTTCGCCCTCGAAATTCGTCACTTTCTAACAAACAAATGAGGATACTTCTCCCTCATCATATCCTCAAGCTCCCATGTAGCTTCTTCAAGTTGGTGGTTCCTCCATAAAACTTTCACCAAGCGAGTGGTCTTGTTTCGTATGACTTTTTCGCTATGATCCAGA
Organism: Viscum album; assembly: GCA_963277665.1. Taxonomy (NCBI): domain Eukaryota; kingdom Viridiplantae; phylum Streptophyta; class Magnoliopsida; order Santalales; family Viscaceae; genus Viscum; species Viscum album. The sequence goes on along the minus strand of OY728128.1, from coordinate 2,100,210,057 downwards.
ATCTCTATCGGCTGTTCTTCATAAGAAAGATCTTGCTCCAGCGGTACAACTTCTGAGCTGAGTACATGTGAAGGATCTGGTATGTACTTTCTCAGGAGAGATACGTGGAACACATCGTGAACTTGAGAGATATTCGGTGGAAGCGCCAATCGGTAAGCTACCTTCCCAACACGATCCAGTATTTCCAAAGGACCGATATATCAAGGGCTCAACTTCCCCTTCTTTCCAAATCTCATAACCCTCTTCCAGGGAGATATTCGTAAGAACACTTTATCGCCCACTTCAAACTCTAGGTCTTTTCTTCGGTTGTCGGCATAACTTTTCTGTCGACTCTGAGCTGCTCTTATGTGTTGTTGAATAGATCTAACCTTTTCTGCCATTTCATCAATGAGATCAGGTCCTAATAGCTTTCTTTCCCCAACTTCATCCCAGCAAGTTGGAGTCCTGCATTTCTTTCCATAGAGAGCTTCATAAGGAGCCATCTGAATACTGGAGTGAAAGCTATTATTATAAGAAAATTCCACCAAAGGTAGGTGTTGATCCCAACCTCCTTTGAAATCCATAGAGCAAGCTCTCAACATATCTTCTAGGGTTTGAATTGTTCTCTCAGACTGACCGTCTGTCTGGGGATGATATGCAGTGCTGAAACTCAACTCTGTATCCAGAGTATGCTGAAGACTTCGCCAGAACTTCGAGGTAAATCTCGGATCTCGATCAGATATAATAGAATGTGGTACTCCATGCAATCTTACCACTTCCTTTACATATATCCTGGCAAGCTGATCTAGAGAGAAATCCTCTCTAATAGCAATGAAGTGTGCAGACTTTGTAAGACGATCAACTATGACCGAGATAGCATTATTGCCTTTGGATGTTTTAGGAAGTCCTGTGACAAAGTCCATAGTGATGTTTTCCCATTTCCATTCGGGTATGGGTAATGGTTGTAACATCCCCTTAGACTTCTGTCTCTCAGCTTTAACTTGTTGACAAACCAAGCATCGAGAGACATATTCAGCAACATCTCTTTTCATGCCATCCCACCAGAAGTACTCTTTCAGGTCCCTATACATCTTCGTGCTTCCAGGATGAATAGAGAATGAAGAACTATGAGCCTCATCCAGCAGCTCTTTCTTTAATTCGGGGATGGGAGGAACACAAACCCGATTCCTGAACTTTATTATCCCATCACAATCAAGGTTGAATTCAGGAACATTTCTCACCTTCTTTTGTAACTCGACATCTTCTTTTTGTGCCTCTTTAATCTTCACATGTATAGATGGTTGAACATTCATTTGAGAAAGATAAGATTTTTCCCCTTCCATTATAATTCCAAGATCCATCCTTTGTAAATCCATAAATATTGGATCTTTTTTGATCCTCATCATGGATAATCTAGCATGGTATTGTCGACTTAATGCATCTGCCACCTTGTTTGCTTTCCCAGGATGGTAATGGATTGAGCAGTCATAATCCTTAATCAGCTCCAACCATCTTCTTTGACGCATATTCAACTCCTTTTGTGTGAAAATATACATTAAACTTTTATGATCAGTATAAATATCACACCTTTCACCATAAAGGTAATGCCTCCAAATCTTTAATGCAAAGATTACCGCAGCCAACTCCAAATCATGTGTTGGGTAATTTTGCTCATGCATTTTCAACTGTCGTGAGGCATAAGCTATCACCATATCATTTTGCATAAGAACACACCCCAATCCCTTCTTGGATGCATCACTGTAGATCACAAACCTTTCTCCACTACAAGGCAGTGTGAGCACAGGTGCACTGGATAACCTTCTTTTCAACTCCTTGAAATTCTCTTCACATTCCTCTGTCCAGACAAACTTAACTCCTTTCCGAGTCAACTTGGTGAGTGGATTAGATAATCGTGAAAAATCTTTTACAAAACGTCGATAATATCCAGCCAAACCAAGAAAACATCGGATCTCAGTTACTGTTGTTGGTCTTGACCATCTTTCGATAACCTCTGTTTTTGCTGGATCCACAGATATCCCCTCTTTTGAGATTATGTGACCCAAAAATGCAACTTTTTGAAGCCAAAATTCACACTTGGTAAATTTGGCATAAAGCTTCTCCTTTCTCAGGGTCTTCAATATAATTCTCAAGTGATCTTCATGCTCTTCCTTGCTCTTTGAATAGACAAGAATATCGTCTATAAAGACTACCACAAATTTATCAAGATAGTCTCTAAAGACTCTATTCATTAGATCCATGAAGATAGCAGGGGCATTAGTAAGACCAAATGGCATCACTATAAATTAATAGTGTCCATACCTTGTACGGAAAGCCGTCTTTGGTATATCCTCCCTTTTGACCCTTAACTGATGATACCCTGAACGAAGATCAATCTTGGAAAAGTATTGAGCTCCGCGTAGTTGGTCAAATAAGTCATCAATGCGTGGGAGAGGATATTTGTTCTTGATAGTGATCTTGTTATGTTCTCGATAATCAATGCAGAGTCTCATTGATCCATCTTTCTTCTTAACAAATAGAACAGGTGCTCCCCAAGGTGACGCACTAGGGCGTATGAATCCCTTATCAAGATTCTCTTGGAGTTTCTTCTTCAATTCCTGCAACTCAATTGGGGCCATTCTATAAGGTGTCTTTGAAATAGGCAAAGCACCCGGTATGAGCTCTATTGAAAACTCAACTTCACGATTTGGTGGAAGACCCGGCAATTCCTCCAGAAAGACATCATCAAACTCCCGTACAATGGGAATATTCTTAATCGTGAGTTTCTCACCAACCATTTGAGATAAATAACCTTCATTTAGTGGAATCAATACCCATAAGATGGAAGAAATTTCCACTGGAAGGTTATGTTCATCCATGCATTGGTATACAATCGTAGATTGATCTGGAATATGAAATGTGACTTACCTTATTTGGCAATTGATATGAGCTCCATGTAGAGAAAGCCAATCCATGCCAAGAATCACATCAAATTTCACTAAAGGAAGGATCACAAGATTTGCAGGAAGCACTTTCCCACAAACTTCGATCGGAGAAGAATTATAAACTTTTGATGCGATTGATGTGCCATTAGGTGTTGTCACAGCTAACTCAACATCTAATTGTTGAGGTAATACGGTGATACCCTTAGAAAATTTTTCAGAAATAAAAGAGTGGGTGGATCCAGAATCAAATAAAACATTTTCTACTTTAGAGTGGATGGTAAGTGTACCTTTCACCACATCGTTATCGTACTCCACATCGCTGATAGAAATTGCATGTGACTTTCCTTTGTCTTTAGCCTTAAGAGTTTGTTGACGTCGACCATCATCATCAACCCTTGGATTTGGGCATTGATTGGAATAATGCCTCATCTCCTTGCACTTGAAACATTGAAGTGTAGTAGGTTCATTCTGTGTATCCCTTCCTTTGTTTGCATCATTAGACATCTTCTTCCCATTATCACGGCATTCAAATGCCCGATGACCTTCTTTTCCACATTTAAAACATTTACTTTTCCCTTTAAGACAACTCCCTCCATGTTTCTTTCCACACTTTGAGCATAAGGAAAAGCTCATCTTCTTTTCCGTGTGCTCTTTAGTTTTTTCTTTGAATTCCATCTTCCTCTTCTTATCAAACCCATGTGACTGATGGGTTACTCCAATCTCTATCTCGACTTTGAGAGAACATCGAACGATTTCCTCGTAGCTATTGAAGTCCCTTATGGATAACGCCCTTCGAAGACTTGGTTTTAAGCCACTAAAGAATCGATCGATCTTACTCTCAGGTTGGACAATAATACCAGAAGCGTACCTTGCAAGTCTGGTAAAATTTGCTTCATAGGTACCAACAGATTAATCATCCCTTTGCTTCAGTTCAAGAAACTCTTTCTCCATCTTTGTTCGGAGAATACGAGGGAAGTACTTATTGAAAAATAAGTTCTTGAACTCGTCCCATTCCATAGACTCAATTTCATCCCTTTGCCTCGTATTTTTAGCAAGATTCCACCATTGATCCGCATCTCCTTCCAAACGATACACTGCTAGGATGACTTTATCATGCTCAGAACATTGAAGAACTGAAAATATCTTTTCAGTAGTACTAATCCATTGTTCAGCAACTAATGGATCAGTAGACCCACTGAAAGAAGGTGGACGCTGCCTCATGAAGGATTCAACAGAATTTTGCTCCCTCCTTTGTTCGTTTGGAAATCCTGCATGATTCATAGCTTGAGAATGTTGTGTGAGCATGGATACAAGATTTTTCATTCCATCTCCCATATCGTTTGGTTGCTCAGGGGGACAATCATTGCATTGCCCATCGCATTCCACATTTACACGGTTCCTTCGGGTTCCAGCCATTGACTAAAACCAAGAAGAATAGTGTGAGCAACACTAATTATAATAGGAAACCACATAATTCAAGAAAAAAAATTTTCATGCTTATGGTCTTATCCTAGGTTATTCATGGCCATTTCTAAGATTGTGTTCTATGCTTAGACTTATCCTTAGGGTTCTTACTAAGGTTTTCACATCCTAGTTTCCAAAGGTTGACTATACCTTTCCTCTGATACCAACTATAACGACCCACACTTTACATACATTGTTAATACTTCAAAATTGAAGCACACTTATTACAACATATGACAAAACCCCAAAGGACCGTATAGGTATAGTGTCTTTAGAAACTGGGAAACATAAACAACTGGTTCATAAATCTTCTACAGTGTCTCCCATTTATTTCATCATATCTAGGGTCCCTTTTAGCATATTCTACTTAATATCCATCTTTCTGACCTGGGGAAAAGAAAACATAAAAGGGTGAGCTCAAATGCTCAGCAAGGGCAAATAAAGGAAATAAAAATCATATCATATCTTTTTGAAAATCAAAACCTGAAAAAGAGATCATAATATCTTAACATGGAATAAATCATAGAAGTGGAAATGAGATCCCCATAATCATAACATAAAACATGAAACTTTGTGGCATGCACACATAATCATGGAAAATCATTTCTTGTTAGTCATGACTCATTGCCAAGACTATCTTAGTGGACAAAGTCCCTTTCTGAACCGAGTTCACTCCTCGTTTCAGTCCTGTATCACTGAACCGAAATAACCTTCCGTTCCAGCCATGTCTATCTCATGAGATATAAAATCATTACCCAATGCATTGGAGGGAGATATAGGTCCCACCCATCTTATAATGAATCCTTTCTTATGTGTGCCACATAATCATAAAACATACATCATCGCATAACACATGTAACAAAAATGGGATTCTTGAAACATCATGACATCATAAATCAATTCATATAAGATAAAGGAATTCATAAACATAATTCCATCACAACATAGTCAAATCAATGTGAAAATATGCATAAAAACATAACCCTTTAATATCTTAGATGGAAAATAATTTTGATAAAACACTTGAATTGAATTCTTGAGGAAAATATCCTTTCTTCTTCAAAATCAATTTCCTTTCACAAAACATCATGCAATTTTAAAAGAAGGAGATTTTATTGAAAATAGTCATGAAATATTTTAGAGGAAGCTTCATGAAAATAAGGATTTATAAAATAGTAGAAATCCGTTCGTGCCGTATAAGTTAAAAAAACATTCTTCGTACTTTTGTCGGAAAAGTCAAAAAAGTACCTCGTGCGAAAAACGACAAAAGATTCCTTTCATACGTATTACTAAAAACTCACCGAAGGGTAGAAATGGATTTAAACAATTTTAGGTGGATGGAAATAATATTACATATTGAGTAAACATGGATGTGGATGATAAAATACACCCCAGTAAATACTTACGAATAAACAATCTCGGATAAAAATGAGATTGTGATATTTCCCTTACCTTAAGTCCAATTTGCTTTGTACGTGTCCGAAGCTCCTGTATAATGGTTTAAATAATGTTATTGAATTATTCCAGAATCATACATATTGATGTGATATCATATATGGTCATATTATTAGCTTCTTGTTAGTAATATTTCATTGTTACTTGTTACTCGGGTCTTTATAACTTTTTGTTCTTATGCGTGTTTTGTTGAATAAATTCTTATTCTTATCTTTAGGTTATAGATAATTCATTTACAGAATGTTATTAGTGTTGTATATACCATATTCATTCATTCAATTCATTTATATAATCATTATGATATGAAAATCATGTAGAACGAGTAGCATCACATCGTGGAGACGGTATTCCGTACGTACGCACGAGTGATGATATCGTTCCTCTGATCGTGGAATTGTATTGGAGTATATATATATATTATTTCAGTATAAATATTACTTAATAAAAATCATATATAGTTACTCATTACACCATTATACCCATCCTTGTAAGGTGATGGTGGAAAATAGATTACACCACGGCGTGGAGATGTTATTCCGTACGTACGCACGCGCGGTGATTTCATTTTTCCGTAGGATGGATAGAAGGTGAATTAGGGTTGTTTCATATTTATAATAACATATCAGTATGTATGTAATACTGATGTTATTACTTTATCATGAAACAACTAAAGAAGAAGAAGTTGAAGAAGAAAGAAATTGAAATGATCGGTAATGGATATTACCTCTTCTTTGGAACGCCTCTTTGAATCCTCCACTTAAGGAACTAAGATTGGTCTTTGGAGAAGACCAGGACCTCTAGGATTATTCTAGGGAAGTGGAGAGGAGAAAATGGCAGGGGTTGGCCGAGCTTGAGTGCTCAAATTGGTGTGAGGAGGAGGGGGAGGAGGTGCCCTTTTATAAGGGAGGAGAGGGGCACCTTAGGAATATCTCAAAATATTATTTTATATTAAAGTCAAAATCGGTTTATAATGGTTCCAAAGGGTCTTATTTCGAAGCTAAAGTGGGGATGGGTCAAAATCCTATCAACCAATAGGATTTAGACAAGTTTAGGGTATTATTTTAACCTCATCAATTAGATTTAACTCTAAGTTAATTAATTTAACTTTTACCGTGTCTTTTTGTTTTCTTTCACTATATGGTTAATACACATACTATAACATGCCAAACGAACCCCAAATTGTTTATTATTAATATATATATCCTTATCTAAGTCATTTGGCCGAACCTTAGATTTTTAGGAATAAAATAACAATTAATAATATAATATTTGATTTAAAAACTATTTTGTGTCAATTTTGACACTATTTGATATATGATTTTTGTGAAAGTCATAACAGAATTATATGTTCGAACCAAGTTGATTAAATCAACACTAATATATCATAGTAACCTAGAAAATTAGTGTAATTCATAAAAAGTCTCAAATTACATTTATTTTGGTGTTTATAACATCAATTATGTCAATATTTCATTAATAAGTTAATTACTGCATCATCATTGTGTCATAAATAAATTAAATTATTTAATGTCTAAAAATTACAAATAAAATACCATTATGTAGGAAATCGTTTTAGATTTCTAATGAATATTTATAGTCGAATTTATCTTATGTATAACCCCATATTAAAAATGATTTACTTATTAAACTTTGATTTTAACTATTTTAACCCTTCTTTAAATAAATTAATAATAAATGTCCTAATCTAATCCAAGTGGGCCTAAATGGTCATATTTTATTCCTATGTTTGTTTTTGGTCGAATTACACTTGTCCAATAGAATTAGGACATGTGTTAGGGTAATATTGATATCATATTTACCCTTAGTTACCCTATTTACTATTAACCGCGGTAAAAATAGTAAAAAGTTACTATTCACCAAACATTATTTTTATCTCATTGAACCACATTTTACTTACTGATATCAACCGTGTCTGTCGGATTTTTGAAATTCCATTCACAGAAGCGGTATAATTATGTTTTATGCAAAATTCAGCTTTTAACCTACCACTTAGTTGTTTCACTATTCATCAAAAAATGAAAGTTTTCAGAAAAATACCAAAATTTCACCCTAGGCTAATTTCGATATTCTGAGTCCAAAAATGAAGTCCATTTTGAAAAATAAAATTTATAAAATTTCAAAAAGTGGTTATTACTATTCATAACGGCTAGTTTTAATAGCATATTGTTGTTTAGTGAAACTCGATATTGCGTCCGACGCAAGCTATCGAGGAAGGTCGCGATTGCGTGTAAAGCAAGCCAAGCAAGTGTTGTGTAAAAAAATTCCTTTGATGGTTTATATAACATAAAAGTCTCGGGTGTTATAGTATTTGCCCATGGTATTGGCCACCTGGGAAACCTCATAACTTATCTTACTATTCATAAGTCGACCATATTGATTACATACCTAATACATCATTTAATGATGTCATTAAACACCCGTAACTTAAAAACTGTATTTTCACTATTCATCGAAAATTCAACTTTCTCAGAATAATTCCAAAATTTCACCTTAACCAAATATCAATGCTCTGATTTCAAAAATTAAATACATTTTATAAAAATAATTTTCTAAATATTTTTAATTCAATTTTTAATTAAAACACTATTCATTGAAAATTTATTTTTTTCAGAAAAATCCCCAAAAATTACCTTAACATAATATCAATGCTCTGAGTTCAAAAATGAAGTCCATTTTATAAAAATAATTTTCTAAATATTTTTAATTAAAATTTTAATTAAAAAACACTATTCATCTGAAATAACTAATACTTGATTAATAATTTATGAAACCGTTATTTAACCATTTTATTGAATCACTTTACTTAATCAAAGTGCCTAGCTTATTTTAATACTTTCTTTAAGTGATATTACTAATCCATTTGGACACATTATTAATCCTAATCATAAAATCACTATTCATAATTTACTATTCATCAAAAATCATGTTGATCTTATTAGACTCTAAATTTTGTAGTGAACATGATTGTAGAAGACCATTTTTTTGAAAATCATTACACATTTTTAATTATTCAGGGTTTACATAAACATATTTAAAATATCATTTATCTAAAATTCATCAAAAATATGCATACTATATTTATCCAGTCATTTGAAAATTCAAAAAAGAAATCAAAATTTTTATTTAAAATAAAGGATTACACAAGACAGTTACGGTCTCCTTACATAGCCCTTATCACACCAGCATAGGACCTAAGTGTAAGGTGTGCTATGGTGAGAGAATCTGATGGAGGCTCGACCAACATCGCACGAGTAGTAATATCTATCAGTTTGAACTTCTCGCGAAGGCGATCCCGTTCTACCTTTATATGATGAAGTTCAGCTTGGGTTTGGTCCAGAGCAAAGCCCAGTGGTGCTACCTCCTTCCCAAGTTCTGTTAGATGGGCTTCGATCGGTCCAAGACTTCTGGGTGAGGCCATCAAATCTTCTTTCTATATTAATTAACCAAGATTGCTTGTATTTAGAGACAATAGTCAAAACATTTTGTTTCCAGCGATCATATTGACCAATGGTCAAATAACAGTCAAAATCGAACAGTCTCATTTTAATTATACTCATGTTATCAAATGAAACATTTTTGTTGAGTATAAAAATAAAATAAAATAACACATAAAATTAGGAAACAATATTTATTCAAAATTTCTGGTCGTTACAATCTTCCCCCCTTTAGAAATTGCGTCCTCGCAATTTTTAAAATTGGGTTTTGAAATTTCATTGAATGTCCCAAATCGGAAAAGGAGTCAGTAAAAATATTACTTTAAAAGAAAGAAAGGGAAGTACAAAGGTCACCCGAGTAAACCCACACTTGGTTTCCATGTAGGAAAACATGGACATGGAGGAGAAAAAAAGGGTCAAGTTCTGAGGGAGAGTGATAGAGAACATGATTAGGAGAAAGTTAACCCTAAGAAAATCCCAAACTTATGATGTGTGTAAACGGTATTTGATTACTTAGTAAGAAACATAAACAACAACAATTTTTTTATGTTTCTTTTCATAATTTTGAGGAATTCATTTACTACATAGAACAAAAACATAAGAAAATATACATACCTTCAAGTATAGTTTCATCCTTTAATAAGTCCCTACCAACACTAATCTTTTCTCCAAATGATGAGAATTCAAAAACACTTGGTCTCATAAAAGCACAGGAATCATCTTCTAGAGAATCACATAATCTACAAAAGATTAACTACTTATTTCTTCTATCTTTAAACATTATCCCAAAAACAGAAAGGTTAAGGTAAAACAACTCTTCAAAAAGAAAGAATCCCATAGGAATGGAAACTAATTTTAAATCTTCAAAGATCCATGGTACTACCCAAAGTTCATCATAGACCATTTCATAAATAACATTCCTTAAAATTCCTCAAAATAAACCAAACTAAAATTGAAACCCAAATACAAGAAGTGTTTGATAACATAGTCTTCCAAAACAACATCATTGTTCATCTCCATACAACATCAACCACTCCTAACATCTTATAACAGAAGTAGCCAATCTAAACATATTTTACCCAAGATAGGTTAATCATTCCCATAAGTAACCTAAATTACTATAAGTCCACCTTAAATTCATCAATTCTTAAAAATATAAGTCAACCTTACTCCTCAATGAAAATACTATAGTAATCTATTTACCTCGATCATATAGGGTCCCAAAAATAGTGAACGTCTTCAAAAATAATAATCATCTTTTAATCCCCTAATCATATCTGTCATATTAATACGGAAATTGTCGCATTTCCTACCACATTGGTTGTTGGGACACGTTATTCCATTTCCCACCATTAACTAAGAAGAGAAAGTATAATTAGAGGCTTAAAAACTTAACCAATAATCATGAAAGGAACTTAAAGCATATAAGGATAACTTGTAGAAGAAAAGTATACCCTAACTTGGGATCCCCTAGGTTCCCATATAGGTTATCCATGATCATATATTATTATGTGAATCTTTATTTTATTTTATCTTTGTTCCTTTAACAATGGTTCATACCAAGCTTATGAATTTACCAAAGCATATCCCCCGGAAGTGTCGTAACCAAGAGTGCAGCAAGGCCCATTATCATGTACCAGTTCCCGTTCGAGTCTAGCTCAAAGCGGTGTTTTCGGGTTTTACCCTTTGTATATCTATGCCAGAGCCACCTCTACCTTCTCGTATCCAGACAGGGATGTATTTGCTTGGCAACTCCTTACTCAATACTCACCAAAATATCAGGAAGATTTCCTATATTTAAACTTTTCTATAGGGTTCTTCCTAGAGTTTTCATATCCTAATTTCCACAAATAACTAAACCATCCTTTGATACCAACTATAACATCCCATATTTTTTTAACATAACTTTAATTCCATTACACGGAACTGAGGATATTTAAGATTTAGTGTCTTGGAAACAAGGAACATAAAACATAAAACAAAAAAAACATTCTCCTTAAACACTTGAAAGGATTCTCCTCATGTTCACCCTAGCCTCATTACTACATCTCATAACCTGGGGACATACATAAAAAGAAAGGGTGAGTAGAAGGACCAGCAAGGGAAACAAGTTAAACATTTTACATATGAACTTGAGATACATCAATAAAGTCCTGAAAAGAACTTTAAGGCATGAAAATGAAATCATGAGGCATATCATAATAAAAATAAAACTTTTTCATAACTTGAAGATGTGGCTGTAACATTTAATATTTACAATCATTTCGTTTCACCAATGTCCATCCCCAAGGTTTCATTAAAATTACCAACGTTGTTCACCAAGGCTTCGTTAAAAATTACCAAGGTTATTCACCAAGGCGTCGTTAAAAATGGTCATCTCTAGAGATTAAGTCTTTACCCAATGCATTGGAGCTCTATCCGGGTGCACCCTTAAATTTTCATTTATTATCATGTGAGCCACATATATCATCATCAAACATCTCATAAAGAACCCATATAGCACAAAATAAATGGGTTTCATTTCGTAATCATAACGTTTTAAAAACTGCTTTAAAGACATGATCTTTACGTCACTTTAAAACCCACATAAAAGGAAGGTGGGTCTCATGTATGTAAATCCCATAATTTAAAATAGAACATTTTGAATATATATATGAATAAAACTTTAGAAGAATGATCTCTGAGTATTCACTTAATAATATAAAAGAACATTAGAAAAAGAGAGAGACATTTTGAGACGGAAATTCTGCAGCATAACGGCTATGTTACGATGTTTTAGAAGACATTAAAAAGAGAGGGAAAATGCGTCAAACATTCATAAATTACCCATAAAAAATTATATGGATAGAATAATAAGGATACATGATCATGGTAATGAAATTTCAAGGACATACCATATGAAATGAGAAACATGGAATGAAAACAAAAATTAGATTTCTCGTATGAAAGTTCGGAAGCCTAATGGCGTTACTTAAACTTCAAACAAAATGATTTGAAAAGATCAAATAGGGTCTCTAATCATGTGAACATAAGAGTTCAGTATGATATATATAGAGATAATTCCCCAGCATAATTAAAAAGGAACCTGAAAGACTTGACATGAAAGTAAAACTTTGAAAAGAATGAGAAGGGTGAAAGAATCCCCTAAAAATTCAGCAGCCTAATGGCGCCACTTAAAACATCAAAATACTGAATTGAATATATCAAATGGGGTCTCTCATCATATTAACATAAGAGTACAGTATGATAGATATAGATATCATACCCCAACATAACAAAAAGGAACATGAAAGAATTGACATGAAAGTAAAACTTCAAAATGAGAAGGGTGAGGAACCACATAAAAATTCGGCACCCTAACGGCGCCACTTAAAACATCAAAATACTGAATTGAAGAGATAAAATGGGGAATATCAACATATGAACATAAGAGTCAAATATGATAGATATAGAGATAATACCCCAACATAACAAAAAGGAACTTGAAATAATTGACATGAAAGTAGAACTTCAAAACGAGAAGGGTGAAGAACCACTTAAAAATTCGGCAGCCTAACAGCAACACTTAAAACATCAAAATACTAAATTGAAGAGATCAAATGGGGCCTCCCATAATATTAAAATAAGATTCCAGTATGATAGATATAGAGATCATAACCCAACATAACGAAAATGAACATGAAATAATTGACATGAAAGTAGAACTTCAAAACGAGAAGGGTGAAGAACCACATAAAAATTCGGCAGCCTAACGGTGCCACTTAAAACTTCAAAATACTGAATTGAAGAGATAAAATGGGGTCTCTCATCATATGATCATAAAAGATCAGTATGATAAATTTATAGATCATACCCCAACATAATAAAAAGGAACTTGAAATACTTTACATGAAAATAGATCTTGAAAAATGAGAAGGGAGAAAGAATCCGTTACAAACTTTTTTGGAATCCTAACGGCGCCACTTAAAACATCATAAAACGAAATAATGAGAGTAAGAGGGGATCTCTCATTATATGAACATAAAAAGGGCAGTAAGAGGAGTATAAAAGAACATGCTCCAACATAAGAACATGGAGCATAAAAGGAATGACATAAAAGAGATTACTTGAAATTAAAAAGAGAGGTCGGATCCCTTACCTTAAAACGTAACTCTTAAAACTCAAAGGTTTGGACCTTGAGGGCTTGGGGGCACCTTGGGAGGAATCCTTGGAAGGTAAGGATACCAGAACTTCGTTGGGGTAGAGTGGGGAGTCGAATGGATGAGAAGATGGCTTGGTATTTATAGGGAAAGTGAGGGGACAAGGCATTAATGGCCAAGGGACACCTCATTAGTGGTTTTGGCAAAACCATGGGCTTTCCCATGATATTTTCCCATGGTATTGGCCACTTGGGACACCTCATACCTTATCTTAATATTCATAATTCGACCATATGGATTACATACTTAATACATCATTTAATGATGTCATTAAACACCCGTAACATAAAAACTGTATTTTCACTATTCATCGAAAATTCAACTTTCTCAGAATAATCCCAAAATTTCACCTTAACCAAATATCAATTCTCTGATTTCAAAAAATGAAATCCATTTTATGAAAATAATTTTCTAAAAATTTTTAATTAAATTTTTATTTAAAAAACACTATTCATCAAAAATTTATTTTCTTCAGAAAAATCTCCAAAAATTACCTTAACATAATATCGATGCTCTGAGTTCAAAAATGAAGACCATTTTATAAAAATAATTTTCTAAATATTTTTAATTAAAATTTTAATTAAAAAACACTATTCATCCGAAAAAACAAATACTTGAATAATAATTTATGAAACCGTTATTTAACCATTTTATTGAATCACATCACTTAATCAAAGTGCCTAGCTTATTTTAATACTTTTTTAAGTGAGATTACTAATCTATTTGGACACATTATTAATCCTAATCATAAAATCACTATTCATAATTTACTATTCATTAAAAATCAAGTTGATCTTATTAGACTCTAAATTTCGTACTGAACATGATTGTAGAATACCATTTATTGAAAATCATTACAAATTTTTAATTATTTAGGGTTTACATTAACATATTTAAAATATCCTTTTTCTAAAATTCATCAAAAATATGCATACTATATTTATCCGGTCATTTGAAAATTCATAAAAGAAATCGAAATTCTTATTTAAAACAAAGGATTACACAAGACAGTTACGGTCTCCTTACATAGCCCCTTATCACACCAGCTTAGGACCTAAGGGTAAGGTGTGATAAGGTGAGAGAATCCGAGGGAGGCTCGGCCAACATCGCACGAGTAGTAATTTCTATCAGTTTGAACTCCTCGCGAAGGCGATCACGTTCTAGCTTTATACGATGAAGTTTATCTTGGGTTTGGTCCAGAGCAAAGCCCAGTGGTGCTACCTCCTTCCCATGTTCTGTTATATGGGCTTCGATCGGTCCAAGACTACTGGGTGAGCCCATCAAATCTTCTTTCTATATTAATTAACCATGATTGCTTCTATTTAGAGACAATAGTCAAAACGTTTAGTTTCCAGCGGTCATATTAACCAATGGTCAAATAACAGTAAAAACCCAACAGTCTCATTTTAATTATACTCATGTTATCAAATGAAACATTTTTTTTGAGTATAAAAATAAAATAAAATAACACATAAAATTAGGAAACAATTTTTATTTAAAATTTCGGGTCATTACAATGATGATCCGAACCTCGCGATCCTGTGTGGATCCACACCTATTGATCCTATATGGTTCAACACCAACTGGTCTTGTGTGGATCAACACTGACCGATATTGAATGGGTTAGATCGTATGTGGGTCAGTACTCAGTGATCCAACATGGGTCAGCACATAACGATTTGGTGTGGAACATATACTTTGTGGGTCAACAAGTTTAGAACCTATCAATCATGGGCGGGGCTGATCCTGTGTTGGTCAGCGGGGTATTGTACCTATCGATCCATTATGGGTCAGTGGGGGTTAGAACTGAGTGATCCTATGTAGATCAGTAGCAGAACACTTGACATAATAAGATGATCTAGCTTTATGATTAATCATCTATACTTCTATACATAAGTTATACCTGGTTTGAGAAGAATCTTTTTCTTTTTGGTATGTGATTGAGATCAATCATTGTGGTTTTCCTTTTTTGAATTATGGTTGACCTTAGGGGGTCATGGTGTCCCTACATGGCATTGTTATACTCACCCATGCGAGGGCTTCACCTAAACCTTGTTGTGACTTTTGCAGACGATGAGATGCTCTGGTGAGATAATAGGAGCTAGGACCAAGTTGTACACAACAGTGACAGTTGATGTAAAGACTTGTTGTTCCTACCCTTTAGTTAGGATTCTTGGTAAAAAATATCAGGAGATGATTTTAGTTTATAGTTGTATATTTTTAGTTGGAATTGTTTCCCTACCCATTTACATTCAATAAAAACTTTTACAACTGTATATTTACATTGCGGTTACATCTTTTTGTGTTCATGGACTGATTGTTTGTACATGTTTAAGAGAAATTCCATCCTATATTAGTGATACACATTTTCTATTCTAGTCTCCATCCCCTAGACTATGGAAGGCGGGCTTGGGGGAGTCACGGCACAGGCCCTAGGGGACCGGTCATGACATAATGAATATTTTCTATGAGAGCATAAAATAAAAAATTGAAATATGGAATACACATAAGAATATAAAATTATTTCCATAGTTGTAAAAGAATCGCTTCTTATAATATCATTATAATATGAGAATACTCCAATACTATTATGTAATCATGGTTCACTCCCATAACTATCTAAGTAATCAAGGTTCATTTCCAAAACCATATTAAAGAAGATAGAAATTTATGGAAAAATTTTTACTATATATTCCATCCATGTCTATCTCAAACTACATAAATATTTACCCAGTACAGTTGAGGGAGATATAGGTCCCACCATCAAATAATGAAAACAATAC
Organism: Viscum album; assembly: GCA_963277665.1. Lineage (NCBI taxonomy): Eukaryota > Viridiplantae > Streptophyta > Magnoliopsida > Santalales > Viscaceae > Viscum > Viscum album. The sequence continues at coordinate 2,100,193,780 of OY728128.1, read as the reverse complement.
ACATGTATTCCCCATGAAAATATATCATTCATCATATCAAAACCAATGGAATAAAATGAGTTTCATAAACATCATTCAATCATAACATAACCGTGGAAAAGAAATGTATTTCATTAATATCATCCCATCATAATCATAAACCATTATTTAAATTAATAATAATTGTATAATTTTAGAATATCCTCCAAAAACATCAAAGAAAATTAGCATAGATGAAAAATTATTTTCAAAATTTCCTTAAATAATTCTTTAAGAATATATCCATTCAATTTTGAATATATATTTGTAATGAATAAAAAATTTTAAACAAATTATAATTAAAGTAACCAAGAAAAAATATAAAATATGTATTTAAAACTATGTAAAACATCTTTTAAATTCATATTCCTTAAAAACTATTACAATATAATTGTAGATACGTTTTAAAAAAAGTATAGAAAACATTATCGTGAAGGAACAATAATTTATAACCAAATAGAGAATAAATTTACATGAAGTTTAAAATAATATTACTTTATGTAGATTCATGTACGAAATTTCAAATGTAATTATATAAAACTGGTAAAATAATATTGGTTCATAATATAATAAGTCTCTCAAAGAATAAATATTGAATCAAAATAACCTTACTATTTTGGTTAATATTAAACTATAAACCCCATGAATGATAGAACCTCAAATGAATATGTAAATAACCATAAATTTTATGAATATGTTTCCTAAAAGGAATTCTTGGAAATTTTTGAAACTAAACAAAATAAATGAGTAGTGTGTAATGCATGTATCCCAAATAACTAATAGTGACATCAAATTCCCTTACCTTATGTCTTCATTATCATCGTACTCATTATAAACCAACTATATAATAAATAAAAAATTACAATAGTTATAATACAGAACCTCAATCAATCATATCATATCATTAATGATTTATTTATATCCTTTTATTATGTATTTATTGACAATTCCATGTTAATTTTTTTTTGGGTAATAACCACTTTGTTGTTCTCATGTGTTTTGATTAGTTATATTTATTCCCTCAAACTTATATCATGAGTTAATAATTTTTAGAATGATAAAAAAGAAATAAATATTCTATATATTCAATATATATACATATATTATAATAAAAAAAAATTAGAAATTGATATGTAATTTTACCGTCCTTGGAGACAGTAGTCTTTATGTATGCTTGAATGATGTTTCCATTTTCTTGTTGTATTTAATGAAACAAATTAAGGGGATCGTATTTTAATATATGATATAATCTTAGTATCATTATTATTTCATATATATCATATAAGATCAATAAATCCAACCTTAATACATTCGTGTAATCTTTTCATGAATAACATCACATTGAGGATGTGGTAGTACACATGTACCCAAATGAATTTATCATATTTCAGAAAATGGAAATCATGATGGTATATTATATATAATAATCTCACAAGAAAAAATAAATAATAAATAACATATAAATCATAAAAATATAGGCTTTCCATCATAATTCTCAACCATTATAGGTGGAAATGGATAAACAAACAACATCATGGGTAAAACCATTATAATAACATAATATAGGTATAAATGTGGTTAAAAACATTATAATAACATAATATAAATGTGGGTAAAAACATTAAAATAACATAATATAGGTATATATAGGATAATTGCTGGAAAATAATTTTTTGTTGATTTTTTCCAGATTCAAGGGTGCAAGCGAGCAAAAAAGGCCCGGAATTATGGGGGCCTGAAATGGTGAAGGCCTAGACTATCCGCATGCACTCGGTTCACTACATTCATGGGGAGAGTCCCATTACTCAACAAACATGAAATTGGTTCTTCTGGAGTTTCATAGGAGGCTAGGAGGTCCGCCACAATGTTGCCTTCATTCCATGTATGAGAGATATCCATATGGCTGTTCAGTAACACTTTGCATCTTCAAATGGTATACTCAATAGATGATGGTATAGATCCGAGACCGCTAAGCTCGTTAATGATTGCCATCGAATCGGTTTCCACCAACACATGTTGGATATTCTTCTGATTACACAAATTAACCTCAGTGAGAATGGACAACACCTCCGCCTAAATAGAATTTCCACAGCCAAAGTGATCGAAAAATGTTATAACCACAGAGCCTCTTGAATCCCATATCACCCCTCCGACCGTCATCTAACCTAAAATTAAGGAGTCATAAGTGTTCATTTTAATCCCATCAGATTGGGGGTGCCACCGCACCCACCTTCTCGACCTGTTGTTGGAGACACCAGATGCATAAGTTCTTGGGATAAGGTGAAAAAATGGATGGACCTATCACACATTTTCTACATAGCTGGGTTAGATCAATGAGGCTGCTTCTGGTCTTGATCACATGGCCCTTTCCAGTACCTGCATAGCCCTAGTGACAGGCCCCATTATGCTCTCTCCAAATACACTGACATCTAGCTGAAAATATAATGACACACGCTGTAATTTCCGGACCATTATTTTTGGCCCCCAGGAACCATCGGCAGAGGAAGTCAGTAGATGAATCCCACGTAGAGACCATACCGTAAAACTACCAAAAGTCTAACACACCATTATAGACACTCCTTGTTGAATAAAAGGTGTGTAGTGTCTTCAGGTTTCAGAGCCCTACATCAGATGCACTTTGATGCTATATTCACAACCAAGCGCACAATGTTCGCATCAGTTGGTAGTGCATTATGTCGTACTCTCCAATCCAAGAAGTTGATTTTTGATTGAAATTCTTTAATCCATAGCACATCACTCCATTCCACCTAGTTATGTATAGTCATCTGCAGATCATGATATGATTAGGTCGAGAAGAGACCTGATGGTGATCCTGTGAAGATATATCAATCCGGCTTGGGGCTCATGATGATAACATTTAGCATGGATCATTGATCTCTATCCAAGATGGCGTACATGAAGCTGTGGTGGGCCGTTTCTTGTCTGAACGTGTTGTCAGGAATGGGGAATCTAGGAAACCCTAGCTCTGAACCAACACATTTCCACTACCACAAGTTGATGTCACCTCTCCCCACAATCCAGCGTGAGTGATGTTGAAGCTTCAGCAGATGCAGTGGAATCATGTTCCAGGTTACCAATGATTTTCCACATTTATTCTGCCACCCACCCCCATATCTACGCTGCATAGTTTTCCCCCAAAGTGTCTTCTCTTCAGCCACCTCCAAAGTGAGTATAGCATGAAGACCCTTTATATACCTTGAAACACTTTTGACATTAAACCTACCCTCATGAAAGGGTCTTGAAAGCTTTCTCCATGCTACCCAATGGTGTCTTCCATCCATTTGTGCATCCCACAAAACAAGAGGCTAGCAACTTATCCATTTGGGACATAACACCCTTAGGTACCATGACCGTGGAGAGAACATGCATATGAATAGATGACAAAAAAATATTGATTAGGGTAATTCACCCTCTGAACGATAAAAAACAATTTTTCTAGTTTTGAATTCATCCTTTAATTTTCTCATTAACCTTGTCCAAATGCTAGACCCGTGGCTTCCTATGAAGAATTGGTGCATCTAAATAATACCTAGGGAGTGATCCTCTCCTTATACCCAACATTCTTTCCATAATCCCCAACATTATTTCAGTGCATTTTCTTGAAATAAAAAGGTTGCTTTTCTCCTTACTCACCACTGGCCCACTCCATTTGCAGTACTCCTTGAAGATGGTGTTAATGTAGTTGATGGAACAGTTACTTCCATTTATGAAAAAAATCGTATCATCAGCAAACATTATGTCAGAGATCCTGCTGGATTGAAATCGAGATTGATAATATAGAATGCAGTCTTCCATAATACCCTTATTGATATACCTGCTAAGAGAATCATGTGCCATGATAAAAAGAGTAGGAGAGAGTGTATCATCTTTCCTTAATACACGAACCATATTGAAAAAACCAAATTGCTTTCCCATGAATGATATCAAAATATAAGTGCAGCTGAAGCATCGGAATAGGAGATCAATAACCCAGGTACAAAAGTCCATTTTGGAGAGGACACTAATGATAAAATTCTACTACAGCCTATCATAATATTTGTTCATATCAAGCTTGATAGAAATATTAGAGCCAAAGTATTTCATGTTAATATCCCCAATAATATCTTGAGCCATCCCGATAGCACCCTGGATAGACTTCCCCTTGATAAACCCATGTTTCTCTTTCAAAATCTATCTAGGCAGATGAATGGATAATCATTTATTAAGGATGAAATCCAAAACATTGTATGGGAAGTTGCATGTACAAATTGGTATATAGTGCTGAAGAGAGTGAGGGTTCATAATCTTAGGTAGCATCACCATTTTAGTGGAACATGCTTCCTGAGGGATATGGACCCTTTTAAATAAATTATGGATAGCTTGCACCAGATCCATCTTAAACAAATCCCAAAAGGCCCTATAGAATGACCCGGGGAATCCATCCAATCCTAGGGCATTCTTTGGGATAAGGGACCATACTTCCACCCTAATCTTGATCTCTGTCAGAATGGATTCCAACCCTTTACTCACGTATCTATTGATCATGTTTGGAATTCCCTAAAAAAACACAGCATTCTCCCTCAGGTAACCATTTTTCAGGTTCGGGTTGGGTTCTGCAAGCAGTTGCATGAATAAATCTTTAGCCATCCTTCCAACACTGTCTGGATCATTGGAATAAGAACCGTCTTCCATACGTAAGTTTGTCCTACTAATTCATCTCCTTTCTTTAATACAGGCATGAGAAAATCCAGAGTTGCAGTCAACTTCACGCATCCATTTGATGCTAGACTCTCCCTATCCTGCCTTTCCTGGCTAAACAGTAAGTGAGCAAAGGAGTTCTTCCTATTTGTAAGCTCTGCAAATGTCCCCTCATTCCAATTACTCTCAAGGATTGCCTCGAGCCTGTAAATTTCAGCACTGATCATAGACATGTCTTGATCCCTGGGAGGCATGCTTCGAACCCAAGAATGGAGGTCCCCCTTAAGACTTCTGAGTTTATTATGGAGGCATGTCCACGCTTGTCCCTATGATTCTCTTCCCCATGAATCCTAAACAATATGCTGGATGTCCGGATCCTCCACCCATAAAGGGGCCCAAATAATGGATTTTATATTGAATAAATGAATATTTGGATAATATATGGAATGACTTTGGCTGAAAAAAATAGTTTCTAACTTTTGTGAAAAAAATAAGAATATGTTCTCTTTTATAAGTGGGGTGAGGGGAGATTTTTTAATTTTCTCAATATATTAAATTATAATAAATTCAATCTCAAGAAAAATGCCTCCAAAATAGAATTTACTATAACATATAAGATTTTAAATGTTTAAAATCACCAAAAAATATAATTTAGAAATGATTTTTTGTTTTCAATTTTATCATTTTGATTCACCCTTAATTATAACATTTTCTTTTTTACAGCGTAACCAATTATTCTCAACTAAGAGGATATAATGTTTACATATAAAGAATAAATTGGGCCAAAAATGGACAATGTATTATTTTTAGATTATATCTAGTCCCATTTTCCATTAATTAATTTTTTTATGATTCTTAAATAATTTAATGAAATTTTATTTTTATTAAATATGATATATGTAAATTTTGACATTATTCATTATATTGAGTTTTAGAAACTCAATATTATAATATAAACAATAAAAAACAAATTTAATTAACCACTTATATGTCATATTAACCTATAAAATTTAGGCACCACCTTAATTATATCATATAATATTTTCTTAATATTTATAATTTCATTTAAGTGATTTTTTAATTATATATAATAATTAATTGATCAATATTTTGTGATAATTTATGATACTTATTTCTTCACTAAATATGAAAAATAATTTTATATAATGAAGACAAATAATTTTTATTTAATAATAATATATATAATCTATCATAACTTTTATTTAGTAATATAATATTAATATGGTATTTAATAAAAATAGAAGTGTGATATTTTTTCACTTTCATTGAGTTTTAAAAATATCTATGTATTTTTCTTGGACAAGTGCCCATCAAATATTTTCATTTATAACCATAAGTGATAATGATATATTTAACTTCATAAAATAAAATTTTTACAAGTGTTATTGTAGTTTGATAAAATTTATAATATTATTTTTCTCATTAATTACCCAATTAACCCTTAACTATTGTAATAAAATTATGAAATTTTATATTCATAATGTAAAAATATAAAAGGTTCCAAATTATACAATTCTTAACTTCTTATTATGAATATGTAATCCAATTTTTTTCATTAAAAATATAGAATTTTCAAAACTTAATTTCAATTTATTCATGTTGACAGAATATGAAAAGGAGTTTTGAATGTTAAAACATGCACAATATTGAAATGTTTTACATCCCAATTCATTGTGATATTGATTCCAATGAAATAAATAGGATTAAATGATAAAAGTTTACAATAATATGAATTTGAAACCATAAAATATTTAAAATAAAATTTTATTTTGAATTACTATTCATTGTTTTTCATTATTCATTAAAACATGAAACTTATCAAAAAAATATGAGAAATTCAACCATATTTTTTTTGATATCTAGAATTAATATAAGAATTATATTTTTTATAAAAAAAATTATTATTTTTCCAAAAATTATATTTCCAATATTTTCATCATAAAAATGATGAAAATATTTCCTTTTTAAAAACATAAATTCATATCTATAAAATTTGATTTCTTTCTTATATTATGACTATCAAAGCCATCATTTCAATGAAATTTTTTTATAAAATATGTACAAAATAAATTTTATTATAAAAATTCATTAATAGTAGTTTCATTACTTTATTATGATAAAAGTGAGTTTCCACAAAGTAAAATAGTTTCCCTAGAAAAAGATTTTATTTATTTTAAAATAGTTCTCAATTACCTTTCTAGCTAATTGATGACCAAATGGTTAATTTTATATATTATATATTCATAATTGAGTTATTTTTAATTGTTATTTATATTAAAATGGCTTGGTGGTAACTATAATATAATTTTAAATAAAATTTAATATTATATTTATTTTTGGTAAAACTCAGACATGTGTGAAGTACATGCAATCAAACAAAAACAAATTGGTGTGTGACACAATAGAAACATAGTTTTTCATGTTCTACTATATAATAAATGTGTTTTTATGTAGCATAACCATTAAATAACATTTATCATATAATTATACTTTTTTTGATGAAAACTAATTTTAATAAATTTACACATAACATGAAAAACACAATTTTAACTATAATTGTTCTCACAATGTTTTTAATATTTAATTATTAATATGGGCAGTGTAAAATAAAATAGGTTCCATATATGGAACAAAGTTTATATATTTTTACCATTTATAAATATGAAATGCATTAAATATATACATTTAGAAATATTAATAAATGACGAAATTAAAATATATTGTGTTCGCAGCTGTATAAAATTATATATATATTTAAAATTTTAATTTAACATAATAATCACTTCAATTTATTTTAATTTTAATACTTTTATCATTTATCTTATTTCCCCTCTATTTAATGAATTATGGTGTCAGCATTTAATATCTATTTAATGTAATTTCATTTTTACAATAAACTAATACACATGAAATAAATTTCATTATTGTAAAAATTACAATCCATATTTATCCACATGTCGTGTTTTCCATTATATTAACACATGATAGTAATTTAAAAGGAAGGTGGAATTTTTTCATTATACATAAATTATTATATATGTCACATTAATTTAAATATGTCCCAAAAACACATAAAAGTGGATAATACTGTGATAAGTGCATATATATGTAAAAATCGTTATTGGACATGTTTTTTGGGCATTTTACCCCTTATCATTTTTGTTTAACCTAATAGTGAACAAATTTTAACCATAACCATGGTTATAAATTTTTACTATTTTTAGTGTTAAATATGAGTAAAATTTCATATTAACCTTTGAATATAGTAATAATTATTCTTATTCAAAATATTTAATACATTTTATAAAATGAAACTCAATGAATAAAAAAATTTTAATTTAAAATTTAACACATAGGCATGATGAAAATGATGCCTTCTTATGGGAAAAAATCAACTGTAAAAAAATTATTTGAAAATTTAAGATTAATTTGATTACACATTCCATCATCATATTGATTATAAAATAATTTAAATATTTTTAACTTCAAAAACAAACTTAAATGAATATTTAACTGTTAAATTTTTATGAAAAATACAGTTTAAAAAAAAACAAATATTTTTACTATACATAGAAAAATGAATATTCATAGAGAAATTCAAAAAACTCATCCTATGATAATTTTCATATAATAATTAATTTTTTAAAATTTTATAAATAAATTTTATAAAATTGTTAAAAATAAAATTTTAAAATCGTTGTGGTTTAAATGATAAAACAACTTTTAAATAAAATATATATATTCATAAAACATGTCTTTTTCTTTCAGATGATTTCCATATTTTTATAAATAATATAAAACCAATGAAATTATTTTCTATATTTTTAGACTAATAATATACCATAATTATTTTATTTATTTTCGTATCCCCCAATTTTAAGGATAGTCTATAAGGGAATGTTTCAATAATAATACTTTAATTTTGTATTAAATTTTGTTTATACATGATGTTGGTTTTATAGAAACATATCAATGTGATTAAATTTATTAACAAAAAAATATCATAATGTTTTGTGGGGGTAAATTCTTTTATAATATTGTTTTTTCATGTCAAATTTTCTATTTAATGTTATGTACCCCTTTTAAAACTTCATTTCGGTTCAAAAATGAATAAAAGGACAATATCATTGTGAAATAAGTCCAAAAATGAAATTTCATGCCCATAATGGAATGATTCAGTTTTATGTCCTGTAATTCATGGGACACAAACACTATTTTCCAATTTTTTACTCATTTGACATTGAATAATGTCCTAACAATTTTGAAAAATGTAATGATGTTCCCATATCTACCCTTCTATTCAAATATAAAAGGGGAACGTAATAAATAATTCATATAATACCACCATGTAGAATTTAACCTCTTAAATATAATATATCACATGCCATATATCCCTCTTATACAAATATAAACAACTGGTCACACATAGTTCGCATAATATCTTCAAATTCAAGGATACTGCAATGGAATATTCAGGCCCATGTGGTTATTATTATCAATAATTTTTTATGAATTATATATTAAAATTTAATCAACAAAAACGAATTTAATCATTTATAGGTAACAATGTTACTAAATTAATATTATTATACATATTCACTCATATATAACAACAAATAATAAAAACAAAACAATTTTTCATCTATTATATGGACTACTGCCATAGTGATGTAGCATATTTCATTTTCCTTCATCATGATACAAGTTTCAATATATAGAATATATCAATGTATAAATATTATACTTATTATGTAACTAAGGATTTGGGGATAAATATATATAAACCTAATAATTATAGGACTATTAAAAATCATAGTTAATTTAATCATTTAAAATAAGTGCACTATAAGGATAAACATATATACAAATTTTATTATGTTTTTGTGTCCATATATTATTATAAATCATTATAATTTAGATAAATCACCATAAAAACACTGAATATATACATCACACTCGTTTTAAAATATTTTTTGAAATAAAATTTTTCATAATCATTCATTAATCAATGTAGGTTCTTATTTGAGATGGTTCAACCACTAGCATAAAAAATACTATTATTTCTAACATTCATAAATATGAAAACATATTTATTAGTATAATATGATATAAATATAAAAGTAGTGAAATATTTATATTTATATAATAAATAAAAAACTAATTCAACAATTACAGAAACACACTTCATTATTCAATAGTTACAAAAACATGGAAATTATTTACGTCATATTAAATGATGATGTCTATAACACTCACGAATTAGATTTTAAACATAATAAATTTTTATAAATAATTAATAATAGAGTATTTAATAATCCAGTAATAATAAATATTGGTGGAATAATTAATACAATAAAAACTATTGTCAAATTGGAAAAAAACAATCAAATCTATCAACACTATATTGGAAAATCAGAAGAATTATTTTAGAGAGTTCTTATTTATAAATATTTCAAAAAAATTTGATAAGGTTAAGGTTTATAGTTATATTGTAATGATTTATATTTTTAGTATAGTGATATATAATGTATTATTATTTATTTCATTGTAATAGATGTGTGGTTTCAATATAAAATTCCTCTCCCTGAGTAATATTTTTTATTATGCCCCAAATTTCTATTTTGTGGAGTATATATCATCTATTTTAGATGTAATATCATGAAATTAATTTATTCATGGCTTCTAACGATCAGGTTTATACCCTCTCATTCTTGAGGATATGATTTATTTTTGACCCAATCCACCATTAGGGTTTTCCATCTCATTTTATGTTCACTCTGACTCATGTTCTATTTTAGATATATTTTATTCTTCTCAGTTCATACTTTTCAATCGAATAAATTGTTTCATGTTATTAATTTAAATTTAAGGGTTTATACGTCAATATTTTTATCCCTCTCTAAAATTCATTTCATTGATGTGTTTCATTTCTCAATTGGATGAAAACTATCAATAATTTTTTTAAATATTTTTTTGTGTAATTTTATAACAATTACATATATTTATATATAATAAAATATTGATATGAATATGGAAAAGATATATATAGGGGTGATAAAATAGAAACAGGGATTGTTCAGAACTTAATCAATCATCACTATATTCTATGAATAGTTTTCCTATGAAAGAACATTAAGAAACACTCCTAGGGAATATTCTTTGGAATATTCACAAGCTCTTAATGGACAAAAATGAAGGGTCTTGAAATATATTTCATAGGAATCCTACTTAATATATATATTAAATCCTATTAATAAGTTGCATGTATTACATTGATACATGTTTATACCCTCACAAATATTATACAACCCAAAGCCATATTTCCATATTTAGATCTAAAACATTCTTTGTGTTTTTTTTTGAAACGATATTGAATAATAAAACTTAAATTCCATAACCTATGATCTTTTACTATATAAATTTTCATAAATAATGAAAATAACATACATAATATAAGTGATAGATATAATATAAAACTATAGGCTTTGTCGGAAAAAAACATAATAATCCTCTAATTAACTCAGGAATTCGGTTAACAAAAATTGAGACCCATTATGGGAAATTATTTATTATTAAGTGACCTAAAAAGATACAATGAAGCCATTATTACTTGAATACATATAAACACATGAGTATATTTTCAAAAAGATATAATTATCACCCTTAAAATTAAAATATAATTTCATAAATAATTTATATTATAAAAACATAAGATTTCCATAAAAAATAGAAAATAATAAATAAAAATATCACAAAAATTGAGGAATAATTTATTATTATATTTTCTAATGATTTTACCCATCCCAAAAAAATATTATTTGTAAGCCTAATGATAACACTAAAATAACCCTCATTTTTACAATTGGATGTAACTATCACAATTACAAATGGAATAACCGTCATGGTAAAGATCAAACACTCCAAATTAATTAGAAGTATATCATGGACACACCCATTTTTGGTTTATAATTGATCCAAAATTCATTATAAACAATTTTGAAGAATCTGAACATAATCATAAATCACTATAGCCTCCATAATAATATCATTATTTGAATAAAATCCCATATTTTGAAAGAATATTTCACACTAACAAAGAAAAACATTTTATTTGAAATTAACCATGTAATGTTATAAACAAATCTTCAAAATAATAATTAATCATGAAATAAGGACATTCAACTCAATCATTATACGTAGAAAACCATATTTTTTATCATTGTCAAAAGTGGAATTAATGAATATTTTTAATTGATATCAAGAAAAATAAAACCTTAAAAATATATTTTTGATAAAGAAAGTGATAAATTAAAAAATATAATTTATAAAAAATTTAAAATAAATAAATTATAATCAATTATTTCACAAATGTCAAAATTAATAATAATGATTAAATAAATCATGAAATCATTAAAAAGTGTTTTTAGTTAAAGTGTCCGCTACCTTATGAATGAATGCCTTATATACCGGAAAATAATGTTTTAGATAACAAACATTCATAATTAAGAAGCTATTAATGTCATGTATAATTTTTTTATAATTTTATTACGTTCATTTATTTCCATTTTCATGAGTTATAATGAAATAAATTGCTGATCTATGACCATTTTTTATGGTTTCATTCATAGATAAATGTTATATATTACATGTACATTGGTAATAGTTAAACGAGAAGTGAAAATATGTTGCATCAATTCACCTCCAGATGTTTAAATGGTCTCATATATCATTTTTATTTAACACATGAGGATGATTCATTTTATTAAAAATAGATGATAATTCTTTAGTTTATTATTGTTATTTTTCAGACCGCCACAAATTGGACTCATTTTATTTAATATCATGTATATATTTTGTTTTACAAAAAAGTCATATGTTTTAATATACTGAGTAAAATATCATTTACCGTAATAATAATATTATTATCTTCCATGAAGGTGGAAATATTAAATGATAACACTTTATCCACGAAGGTCGTTAACCACAATAATTTCCCCAATTATTTTCCTATAATTAATTTGATGGAGGTGCGAAAAGAGATAGTTATTATATATTAAATTTAAATTATATAATCCAAGTATATAAATGATACTGAATTTATTATTACATTGTGGTTAAATGTGGTGATGTGGATATAGATGAAGGAGAAAAAATTTAGAGACATTTTTTATGAAAGTTCCCAATTGATTAACAACTCCATTAAAGATCCATTATAGACCTTTTAATTTGTTATTTTGTGATACCAAAACTGTGAAGATGATTCAATACAAGTGGAGATGAAATTTTTTCAAGGTATGTCTAACATATATGTCTCATGGTGATGAAATTAAGTGATGGAAGGGTTCCATTTTATAATTAAAGATTGTGACACTTTTGGAATTTTGTAAAATATTAAAATATAATAAAACTATTCTGTGATTTTTTTTATATTTTTAAATTAATTTTTAATTCATGACCATTCATTATTCAAACATTTAATAGTATTCATTACTATGACTAAAAAACATCATAAAATGATAAAATACAAAAAAAACTATTTTATTATATAATAAAAATGTCATAATGATATATATAATTAATTTATCTCATTATGTATCTCAAATTATAATTGTTTTATTATTATTAATATCATTAAATATTTTTTTGGTAATTTAATGTTTTATACATCTTTAATATGAAAGAATATAATATATTTAATTTTTTAATGAATAATTATATTAACATTTCCATGTGAATGAAAAATATTTTAACTTCCTGAATAATAATTATTGTTTGACATATCTTTTAAAAATACATATATTGAAAATGTTGGACTAATTAAATACCATAGTTTGAACAATTAGTTTTTTTAAATGAAATATTGTAATGGAATAAATTTCTACCATATGGATCCAAAAGATCCAAAATTCAGCCATAGTATCAATATGGTTAAAAAATACTTGTCTAAAAAGTGTTATTAAATATTTTAGGTTAGCTAATGGTTCTTCTAATATGATATAAAATCATTTAACTATTTTTCCTTCTTCATTCACCGGGACCATGAATGTTTTTCATAAGATATAATGCTTTTCATACCATATCTAAATTTCAAAAAAAATAATAAAAAAAAATAAATAAAATAGCTCCAATATAATATTTTATATTCGTTCATTTTTTATTTACTCGTATACATGTCATGTAAACATATTTCGTATGTTTATTTTTCTTTTCATTCCTAGTTCATGTATTTCAAAATCATTTAGATAATAATGACATAAAATAAATATAATATTTTTAAATAATAATTTTTAAATATTAATTTAAAAAAATATTTCAATTTCTTTTTGTACATGATTATTATATACAAGGTACCAAATTTGTCATTTCCCAAATATGACAAGCACTATGTTACCACTGAAAATAATTTTTCAGTATTTATCATTGGATTATATATAAGATTTATGTTATGTATTTTTTTAAACAAATATTTATTTTATAATATATTTAATTAATAATTCTATAATTTGAATAAATTTATTATTATAATTAAGTCTTGAGGACATTAAAAAAGATAATGTACACTAAAAAAGTGTATGATTTACTATTCAATATAAAATGAATTATATAAAAAATTTAAAAAAAAAGTGAAATATTATATTACTCTTTAAAAAATGGATTTGATTTTATCAAATGAAACTTATACTGGTGTACCAATTTTTCTCTTTAGTGTTCTATCTAATTGTGGAAAACTATCCTTTATAAAAATATAGATTTTATGCATACAATTGTATTTATTTTTATATCATTTCTAGAAACCAAATAGGATGGTCATTACAAATTATATTGAATTTAGTGTTTATTTATTTTATAAATATAATAATACAAGAGTGGTATATTTATTTTATTTTTCTAAAACACATTTTTGTGAATATATAATTTTTTCCTAAATATTTATTTCCTTTTATTTTAAAAAAGGTATTTATTTTAATTAATAAAAAAATTACACGAAATAATTCATTATATATTCACGTATAAACCATGTTTTCATAATTTAGATAATCACGTTCATACCCAAAAATTTAAAGATAATGTGCAATTGTCACAATTAAATATATTTTTTTTCTTATAAGATTTTCATTTTATATCTTCTATATAACTTAACATATTGTTTCCTTTTAAATTTTGTAGATATTGCATCCCCCACCTGAAATTAATCCATCCATCAATATTTGATCTTAGTAAAAAAAAAGATTAATTAATTTCCTTATTTAGAATTATGAAATTCTATAACTACTATGAAAGCATGATTTAAAATAAATTCAATGAATATTTTATCTCCTAAATTTTTTCAAATGACAACACTAAATCAATATGTTTTTGTAGTCCATTCCTCTAATACCAAATGAGATGTCCCAAAACTGCAATACTAGATTATAAAGTAATGCATAATTTTTATTTAATTATTAAAAAGTAATTTAATAATGACCATTGTATTATACAATCGAGGGTATATTTTATCACTGATTTTGATAAAAATTTAAAAATACCTTACATAATATCCGTGTTTATTGAAATTAATAGTTAAAAAAAACTAATTGGTACTTCGTTCATAAAAACATAATAATCATATAATATTCTATGGAATCCTTTAAAAAAATTAATATATGTGATGAGAATTAAAATATTAGAAATGTACATAAAAATATTAAAGGAAACAATTATTCTTTTATAACTTAAAATCACATTAAGATATTTTGACAAAGATATATTTCTCACCCTCAACAGTAATATATAATTTCCTCAAAAATTTAATTTGTGAAAACAAGAAATTTCAATAAAATGATGAACGAATAAAAAAATAATTTTTGAAACATAGTGAATCATTTCATATCATACATACTTATTATTTCAACGCTTGTAGATACCATATGATTTATAACCCGCATAGTTAGAAAAATAACCCCAATCTAATATTTGGATGTAACAGCCGTAGTTACACTTGGATGAACCATCATATTCAACTTACAATATACCCAATGAATTGATGGATATCACAGGCCAACCCAACATTGGTTAATAATGGAACCACCAATCATAAAATTACCAAACAAATATAATATAAAAATATAACATGAAATCTTACATAAAAAAATATACATTGATGAAAGTTAATTATTTTAAAATAATATTTTACAATAACAAAAGAATTTTTTTTAAAACTTCTATTTATTATTAAAAAGGAATCATAAAAACATTATATTTTCATGAAATATATAAATACAATCATTTTATATAACTGAAAAATATTAAAATTTAATATTTTTAAAAGAGAGATTAAACATAATTTTTATATGAAATTACCTTGCATAAAACCATAAAAAGAGCTGTTATTAAAACAAAATATAGATACATTTGGAAATTTAATTTTTAAAAAATTAATTTCTATATAAATAGGTTAATATAAATCTTTTCATTAACATATTCATGATATAGAAATGTTTAGAAACTAAATCATTATAACATTTAAAATTTGGTTTTTTAGTTATATAATCACATATTATATGTATGTATGAATTATATAATTGCATATAAAGTATTATATTTTATAGTTAAATAATTAATAACCTCATAAAGATAAATATAATTTATTATAATTTAAAAAATCCATTTAGGGCCATCTAGATCATTTATATAAATCACAATCATAGTTCTAAGAGCGTTCATTAAATGGTATCGTGGTTGGATTACCAATATTCATTCATTTTATATTGAGAATATTACATAATATATTAAATTATACGGTATTATTTAACATAAATAAATTATATGGTCTCATATATCATTTTAAATTATTAAATGAGGATGATTTTTTTGATGAAACAATGATGTCGATTGTTTTGTTTATTAAGGTGCTATTTTATTACAATCACAAGTTAGATCCATTTTTTAATTGTATGTACATATAATGGTTATAGAATATGGAATTAGTTATAATATACTTATTAGAAGATTATTTAGTCACAATAATAGTCTTATGACTATCCCTAAAGGTGGTAATAGAGAACAAAAACTCACTATCCGTGGATTTGGATAATCACCAAAAGTTAGGCAATGGTTTTCTTTTCTGTAAATAATAGGTGATGAGAAAAAATGAATATATGATATTAAATAATAAATATAAAATTCAAACATATAAATTATAAATTGTTTTTTATTCCTTGATAGATTAATGGGATAAGGAGAGGATAGAAGATGAAAATAAATTAACAAATGTTTTCCAAAAAGGTTACCTATTGAATATCACCTCTATAAAGGATCCCTGAAGTAGTTTTTTATTTGTATTTTAGTGACAAAATAACCACGATAATTTCCATAGGGAATTTGAAAAGATAAATTTACAAATTATAATCGAAATGTATGGCTTATGTGATGGAATTAAGTGAAGGAAGGGCTATGTTTTATTATAGATGTAAGGGTAATGTTATGAGTTTCTTTAAATATTAAAATATAATATAGCTATTGTAGTGGAAAAGCCTTTAAAATGGAAAATAAAGAATTAGGGATGAATGTTTTGACCATATACTATCCACTTTGTACTTATTCATGATTTTTATGGTTTCTCAATTATTCAATGGAATTTTATATTCATAAAATATCAGTATTGTCAAATTTAATTCATTTATTTAATATGAATGTAAAAAAATAAAAAAATAATCGCATTTTATCCACCAATTTATTTATATTCTAGATATTTCACATGTATTTAACGAATTTATTTATCATCATAACTATATATAATTATATTTATTTTAATACTTTTATTATCATTTATTTCATTTTTTTATAATTTGAAAATATATTCATTATCATTTTACACGGATTTATGGTATTTATATCATCAATTGAAAATAAGAAAAAATATATCCATGATTATGTAAAATATATTATCTTCAAAAATTCTATTAATTGTTTAAAATATCTTATATTAAACCATTTATCTAAAATATTATAAATATTAAAAACCATAGTGTGAACAGTTTGACATTCTATTATATTAATTTCACTAAGGGAGTTAATGTAAAGTAAAATGATCTAAAAAACCTCAAAAAAGACCCATGGATTATTACAGACATAAATTACTCATATTATAATATTATTTCACTTTTTTTAATATTTAATGGTTCATATAAATTTAATTGAAATCATTTTATTTGTTTTTCTTCTTCTTGAACAAACTCTTCGTTAGTGTTGAAGAAGAATTAAAGGTAATTATTTCATTCCAAAAAATTAAATATAAATTAATATCATAAAAAATATAAAATATTGTCAATATAATCATAAATATTTTTTATATTTTTATATTTACTCATAACCATGTCAAGACAACTTATTTAATTTGTTTATTTGACTTTTCTTTACTTTCACAAGCATCACAAAAATAATGTAACAACATTTATGTTATAGAAATCTAAAATTAGACGAAATAATTAAAAGATATATTTTATACACAATAATTAATAAAAGTTTCTTAAAATTTTTTTTTATCACTAAAATATTAAATATCAGTCAGTAGATGTGAGGTTTCGCAATGATGTGTGGGAATTATTCCAACATAGAAATTGATTTTTAAATTTTCTCAAGAAGGATTTTATAATTTATATGTATGAGGTTATTTTTGAATAATATTTATTTAATAATATAATAATTTAGTCCTTATATAATTTAAATAGATTTTATATCATAATTATTCTTTAAAGGGGTTATAAAAGATATTTTATTCATCAAAAGAAGTGTGTTTTTTACTATACAAAAAAATTAAAATATATGAAAAAAATTAATAATAATAAACCAAAACAATTGGTTATATATTTATTTTAAAAAATTAAGTCTATTTTGTAAAATAAAACACATAATATTGTTATAAATTAGTTTTGAAAAAAGTTTTCTAATAAACAAAGGCAAAAACATCCTTTAAAAATATCTTTTTATGTGAAAAATTGGATTTATTTTTATCTCATCTCTAAAAACACATAGGATGATTATTAATTAATATATTGAATATATTATATATATATTTCATTAATATATCATAATATGTCTTAGTGGATTAATTCATAGTTATAAAACACATTTACGCATATACAAAGGGTTTTTCACAAAAGGATTTCCTTTTATTTTATAAAAGGGTGTTATTTTCATTTATAATTAAATGGTCACCAGATTATTCATTATATATATTCATGTACAAAACATATTTCCATAATTAAATTAACCATATTAATATAATTCCAATTTAAACGCTAAGATATGATTGTTATATTTAAATAATAATATTTAGTTCCTCATTTAAAATCGATATCTATCATATTGTATTCAATATAACATATTTTTACATTTTAAAATATTTGGATGTTAAATCCCACCATAATAAATTAATTTTTCCCACAATTAATTCATAATACTAAAATAATTATCAATATTTTTCTTCATAATTTAAAAATCTATGATATCTAATCGAACATAGTAACCAATATTTGAAAAGAAAATTTTAGATCTTAAATTATATCTTCAAATAAAAAAATAATCACCATGGATGTTTAAATAATTATTCTAATACAAAATTAAAACACTTGAACCCACACATCCAAATTCAGTACTAAAACATATTATGTATTTTTTATTAAAGTTTTGTTGCAAAATATTGAGTAAATTATTTAATTTAGGATCTTTTCTGGTATAGGTTTTGAATAATTATGTATATTCCTTATATAATTTAGAGGGTTACATAAAAATAATTATAAAATCACTAATTTTCTTCATTAGTAAACGAAACTTAACAGTCCAGTAATCATCTCTATAATCCTATGATAAAAATAATAATTAAATATATTGAATAATGAATATTAATAACGTACATAAAAAGAAGGAATGAAATTGGCATTCCTTGAATACATATAAAAATATGATGTTATTTTAACAAATATATACTTCTCACCATTAAGAGTAACATATAATTTCCTCCATAATTCAATTTTTGAAAACATTATATTTACATGAAATACAAAAGGCCTAATTATACCATTTAGGTCACTTGGGTAATAATTTCTTATCACACATGAATATGATTGTAACCCTCATACTTACCATAAGACTTTTAATCCACATTGATTTTATAAAATAATGATGATGTTTGTACTCTTATGTAACCAACATATTTTCATGTGTAATAACCACCATGGTCAACATCTAACATAACCAAAGCATTGGAGGTATATCATAGACCCACTGATCAATTGTTCATAATGGAACCATCCATCACCATAAACAATTACTATATTTGAGAACACAATAATAATACATGAAATCATGAATCATAAAAACATACTTTGACCAAAATAAATTATTTTGAAATAAATTTTCATACTCATGAAGGAAAATATTTTATATTGAAAATAACCATGTATCATTTTAATGTATACATAAAAAACATCATCCATAATAGAATAAGTAAAATAAATACTTGTCATATAAGTGAATAACAATATTTATAATTTTGTAAAAAGGGACATGGATGATGATTTTTAACAAAAGTCTCATACATTAATCCTTTAATATATCACTTTTTGAAATAATTTGAGAGAATTTAATATATATCTTTTCAAAAAATTAATGTACTCATAGATAAATTAGTAATGATAATTTTAAAACATGAACATGAAAGGAATAAATTTATAAAATAAATCATTATAAGATTTAAAATTTGGATTTTTAGTTACAATATTATTTATATTGTGTCTAAATTAAGTTTTACCTTGAAACAAATGTCTTCGATAATAAAATTACATAATTAAAAACCTCTTCTACATATATTTTATTTATAAAAATATAATTTTCTTCATTTAAGAGAATATTTATTAGTTATAAATATCAAAATCAATGTTCCAAAAGCTTACGTTTAATGGTATGATGGTTGGTTAACTTGTATATATTCATTTTCAATTGGGAATAGTACTCTCAATGAGAAATTTTATGTAATTAAATCACATTAAGACTTTTAAATGGTCTCATATATCATTATTAATCATGTAATAAGGATGGTTCATTTGATCATATATTTATGATAATTATTCCTCCTATTATCATTGTTATAACACATGAGCCTCAACCTAGTTGGCGAGGACTCCTTATGTGAATATAGGAGACTCGAGATCAAATTTTAGCAGAGGCATAATTTCGTGGGTACAGTAGCTGCACTGTAGTGGGAACTATAGCAGGTACTGTCTGGAATTATAGCATCTAGGACTATTCCCTTGTTTGGGCCTTCTGGCCACCAATTTGGTCCTCGAGTTATTTAAGGCTTTCGTGCCACCCAGGCTTTCGAGATAGTAAGGCCTTCAGGACACCTTAATGCCTTCGACCACCTTATGTGTAGAAGCAAACAAGACAACCTACAAGGATCAAGTATCAGAAGGAGGATGAGAAAAAATATTTCACCATAGAAGAAGCTAAAAGGATTTCATGAATGAGAGGGTATGACACCTGACATCGAGACAAGCATGTTCGAGCAAGGGAATTCCTAGTTGAACATCCATGTGATGGTGGAGAGTTTATTTCATGATGACGATGCTAGGGTGGAGCAGTTCTATGTGGTTAGTCTGGGTTGTATGTAATGTTTGAAGCCTACAAAATTTGAATTTTACTAAGGCCTATGGGCCATGTGATTCTTACACCTATGGGCCTTGTAATGGTTCCACCTCACCCCTTGAAAGGTGGATTATCAAAATCAATAAAAAATGAAGGCCTTCGGGTCATTGGATGGATCGTGGTAATTCCTACCATCATAAATTATATTAATTTTATTTTACATAATATCTATATTTTTGTTCCAGAACATTAAATAAGTTCTATTGTACTTAAAAAATCTTATTTATATATAATAATATTTTAATTACTAGACAGTATGGTTGAAATAGAAAATAATTAGCCATTATCCAAGGATACGGTTAATCATCATAATTTAGAAAACAGATTTATTTTATTTAAATAATTGGAGATAATAAAATGATGTATATAAGTTATTACAATATTAATATAACATAATATTATATTTATGATATTGTTGTTGTTATTACTTGATCGATAATTAAGGCGAGGAGTTATAAAAGACGAAAAGAAATTAAGTGAGGTTGTTTAAGAAAGTTATGTCTTGAATCTCTCCTCCGTTAATGATCCCTTATGGAATTTTATATTAGTATTTTAGTGAGAACATTACCTCTATAATTTTTCTAGGGATATTTATAAGATAATAGAGTTGACTAATGTCAATCTATAAGGCTCATGGTAAAGAAATTTAGTGATGTAATTGGTTACCATTTACAATTGATGTGGAGAGGACATTATGGATTTATTAAAATATTAAATTATAATATTTCTATTAAAGTGGAAAAGACTAAAAAATAGACTATAGAGCATATCAGAATAAATTTGTTAACATATATTCTCTCATTTGGCTTTATTTATGATTTTTTTGGTTTTTAAATAAATATATAATATATAATATTAATTAAATATCATTATTTTCAAAATTAATATTATACATTATTATGATATTAAGAAAATTAAAAAAAATACTTTGAAGAAAATATATTTATATCCAAGAAATTTCATTTTTATCGAAATAAATCATGTAAAAACATAATTATCTCAAATTAATTTTGATATCATTAATTTCAATTTTTATGTTAATTTAATAATTACTAAATCATCATTGTTTATGAATTGAGTATATCTATTTCATACCTATAAATAAAAAATAAAATTGAAATAAACAATTTAAATCACATCTTTTTCTAGATACTATTTATAGTCAAACATTTCTTCTATAAAACCATATATTAAAAATGTTATACTAATTAAAAACTGTATTGTGAGATGTTTGAAATGATTTTTAATAAAATACTATAATATATTTAATTTCAACCAAGTAGATTAAAAATATAAAAATTATGAACAATGAATTATTATGGTAAAAAAATTATCCAAAAATATTTAATCAAAATTTTGGGTCATTTAATGTTTCTAATAATTTTAATTAAATTCATATTATTGATTTTTATTCTTCTTTTACAAGCACTTCATTAGTGTTGCATAAAAAATAATGGTTAATATTTCATACAAATAATTTATTAATAAATTTATATAATAAAAATAATTTTTTTAGGATCATTATAATATTATATATTTACATTCTATTTCTATTTACTCATATCCAGGTCAATATAACTTATTTGATTTTTTAATTTTTCTTCCACTGCCTTGTGAAAAAATTGAACAATAAGTTTTTTTTTATTAAATTTATATAAATCTAAAATTATAAAATACCAGTAAAATTAATAATATATACAAAATAATAAAAAAAATATTAATCTTAATACTTATTATCACTCAATTATTATCTATAAGGCACCAAATTTGACTTTTCTCGATGTTGTACAAGCACTACGTCAGCAGATAAAATGATTTTTTTATATTTTTTTTACGAAATAATTTATATTTTATATGTTTTGGATTATTTTTTGAAATATTTATTTCTTAACATCATACATTATTCAATCCACATGTTTAATAAATTTTATATCATAATTATTTCTTAACTAAATCAAAAATTGTAATGTATTTAACAAAAATTTATTTTCAACTATTGACAATGAAATTAAATAAATAATAAAAATACCAAAAATTCATCTTGATATTAAAAAATAAAAAATTTGTTTTATTCAATGATATAAAACTTATATTAGTGTTAAAATTTAGTTTTAATAATGTTTTTCCATCAACATATGACAACACAAGCTTTTAAAAAATATAACATTTTACGTGTCGAATTGGATTTATTATTACATCATGTCTTGGCGGAAAAAATCATAAATGTAAAATATTAAACTAAATATATTATATATATATATATATATTTCATTAATAAAATATTAAAATACTAGTTATTTTATTTTATTATTACATATAAGACTTGAACACATTTAAACAGTTTTTTGAAAATGATTTCCTTTCATTTTCAAAATTAGTATTATTTTTATTTATATATAATTAGGCACCATATAATTAATTATATAATAATTTTTAATGTATTTTTTTTATTTAAGTTAATCTTATTCATTACCACCAATTTTATTGCTATATAATAATTTTCGCATTTGAATAATAATATTTTGTTATTCATTTAAGATCAATATTGCAAATCCTGTTTGAAATCGAACACAGTGTTTCCATTTAAAATATTTTAATATCAGAAATATATTACTTTGATAAGGATAATTATTGTTAAATTGATATAACTAGATGGGTTCTATGTTTATTAAGGTAATTTTTCATCAATTTCTGCAATATCCAATTCAATGCCGAAGTATCTAGTGATCAAAATTATCATTATATTAATAGATAAATTTAAAATATAAATTTTTTCATTGATGACTTGTATAAAATGTATTAATTATCCCTGTGATTAATGAATTATACTTAATCAAGTGATGGGTGGATCCATAAAAAATATATCCACTATAAAAAATCAATAGTTATCGGTAGACAAAATATGTTGGGTTTCGGTGTATTCCACTTCCCATTATTGGATAATTACAATGTACAAGGACATGCATAAATATTTTTTATGTATGACATTATGAAGATCATTATTATGAGATTAATTATCATTATTATCCATTTTTTCATTTATTTTCATGTTTATTTCTATCCCTTAGTTTCATTATATTGTTGATTCTTGTTATTATATTAATATTTATGGATAATGTATTAAATATTAATGTATTATATGATTCCATCATCTTCTACACATTATTGAGCATATGATCTCATTCATTATAGATTAAAATTAAAAAAAATCTTATAGTAGTTCTATGTATTTTTTTTGGATATTATAGAATGGATAATAATGTTCTTTTAATATGTTTTTGTTGTTTATTATGATTTTCTTGTGTAATGTATGATGGTCTATGGTCTTCCAAGACAAATACACTATTAAACCATTTAGTAACTCATGTATTTTGTAACAATAATTTAATATAACCTATGAATCCAGGATTATATAGTTTGGGATATTACTATAGGTATAATATAAATTTTATAATAAATGTTGTGGAAGATATTTAAATGAACCATGTACGATTAAATATGACCAAATAAAAGAACTCAATATTTCAAGGGAACACTATATAAAAATTAACATGATTATATTTCTAAAATATTATGGTTAATGATAATTATGTATATTCTATTATATAAATATAGAAACAAAATTGATGAATGGGAACAATATCAACACATGTTGTCAATAATGGATATTACCTATGAATAAGTAAATCAATCTAGAGTAGTTTCTATCTAGTTCATAACTATATTGAGGATGTTCACCCAGGGTTTGAAAAATAATTTATTATGTATATAGATTCCTTATTATAAATTACCTTTTGAATCTATCTAGTATCACTTTATTTGTTAATAACCTATAACATGTATTTTAACAATTAATAAATTAATATTTGAACAATGGTTCATGTCTATAAAGATAATTCTTCTTCCATTGAGATGTTGTAAAAGTGAAAAGGTCTCCATGGATGAAAATATATTTAATGGAGAGACCCAATTTCTCTAATTTTTTATAAACTAAAATCTAGTAGCTTTGAATAATGACATTTTTTGATGAGAGGAATATCAAGAGTGATCTATGGACAGGGATGATATCCTAACAATAGAGGATATACCCATGGTAGTAAATTTTATTGATGGTATTAAAAACAAATTACTTGATAATCTCTCAATGGATGAGGTTTTTTTATCAATTAAAATCATTCCTCATGAATGTCCTATATGACAATTTCTATACGTATTGATATAATTTCATGTCATGTAATGGAAAAAACAAATTTAAAATTTTATTGATGAGGGATTTATACACCCTTGTGTTTCACCAAGAAGAGCCGCTATTTTATTCAGGAAAAATAAGGATAACTACATGATATTATGTTTTGAATATAAATATATAAATTCCAACATGATAATTTATAAGTGTCATTTTCTATTCATTGATGAATTATTTAATAAAATCCATGTATCCTAATTAATTCAAAAAATTATGTTCACCCTAGCTATCATCAAATAAGGGTGAATAGGATGATACAATAAAGATGGAATTTTGAACATAGTATAAGAACTATGAAATCATCTTAATTGACTATGGATTTTCTAATCCAAAATCATTATTTATTGATATAATGAATTGATTATTCATGGATTATGATTTTGATGTTGTGGTGGTATTTTTTGATTAAATCATAATAAAATCATTGATATATAATAATAATGAGAGACATATTAATAAAATTATAGAAACTGAAGGAAAAAAATTATTTATATTTTAATAATAGTATTTTTGAATTTTATCTCAATGATGTTCTGTTTCAAAATAAACATTGTCTTTATCTATGTAATATATGTTAAATCCAAAATGAAAAATGTTTTCATTGAATGGACTACACTCTAGCACCCATAGATTTAGATAAATATTCTTATTAATTAATGAATTCAAATATTCTGGATAATTTTGATTAAATGAAACATCATGATTACCATATAATATAATCAAAGTTGAGGTTAGATTGAATTTTATGCAATATTCAGTTTATATAGAATTTTATGAATCACTGATTTTGGTTTACCTTACAAAAAACACCAAATTTAAAAAGAAATGGAAAATTGTTACAATATACTTATTTAATAGTAAAAAACTATCCACATGAATAGACAATATGAATATGGTTAACTGAATTAAATAAAAATGCGATATTTATGTTTATATAATGAGTTATTTGGTGAATAATTAATTAGAAATTAAAATAATTATCATTAAAATAAAATGGATATCATTTTATAAAAACAATTTATTAATATAGAATTTTTTTACATTAATGACTAAAAATACTAATATTTGATTAGTGGTTTTAATGAAATTTATATATTATATATTCAATATAATGTTTAACATTTTATTTATGAGTATTCCAAACAAAAAATAATAATAAATCCAATTTTAAATATTAAAATATATTTTCTAAAAGAATACAGTTTGTCACCTATAAAGCATATAATATAGAATGATTAATAAAATTTGATAAGATATTTTTTAAAAATAAATACTTCATTTTTTTATTTATAATATCAAAATTACATTCTGTTGAATTTTTTAGGTATTTCATTAAATGTTTTTGTTTATTTTATAATAATGAAAAAATTGAAATATAATTGAAAAAGTTTTATTCATTTAATATACATATGTATATATATATAATTAAATTACCTCAGTTATAGATCCATTAATATTATATAGTTCAATATATTCAATGTCGTATAAAATTTACAAAGAATTTTTTTTAAATTGTTGATCATTTTCCCTTTTAAATAGTATTTCTTATTTTAATCTGTGGGATTAATGTTAAATTAATTTTTTACCACTAATATAAAAGGAATTTTGAATAATGTGTAACATTCCCCTGATATGGAATTTCCTCACATGGATGAAGGGGGTTTGTTATGACACCTCATGTACTCCACCTTGTACACCAAAGGTTTTTGACTTATAGAGGGGTGTGATATATATAGTGGGTAGACTATATCACCAAATTTGAAGTGTTTTACATGTTCAAATAAGCCTTAAAACGATTTAAATCATAGAAATTGACAGATAAGAATTCATGTAATAGAATTTGGAAAATAATAGAGAAACTAATATGCCAAAAAATGTGGAATCATGTAATGATAGACTGCAATGTGTCTAAATGTAAAACTAATTATAGTACATTAAAATAGTCATCTATCAAATGATAAAAATAAAATAATATAGTCTCAAATCCCATTTTAGACCCATCTTATAATGCCATCACATCCATCAACAAACAAGTTAGAAACAAGCTCACATTCCCTTGTCGAAACCTGTATCCATGAATTCTATATTGGAACCATATGAAATCATAAATATGGTGTGGGTAAATATAATTATGTCAAAACCACCATGGTTTAAAAACATTCTATTAAAACGAGTTTTCAATAATGTATTAAATAGGTGAATTAATATGTTAAAAAATATCTAAATTTCAAAACAACCTACTTCAGAACCATACTATATTATCATTGAGTATGTATCATGAATATTACATCCATAAACATATAAACATGGTAATAAATAACCTTTCTCATATCTTAAAGTAATCTGTATGATTATGTATTAGAATAATGTAAACCACTACCATATACCCATGGTATACTGAATAATTATGCATGTCCAACTATATATGATTATCAACATGTGTTATGAAAAAACCCGGTATATTATAATTACAACATCTAAAAGGCATACCCGGTATGTGGTAATTACACCATGTGTGTGGGTATGGCCTGATATATATGAATTTCAACATGTTATAGGGTAAAAGCATGTAATATGAGCATTAATAATTTCTTTTGGGTTATAACCCAATGAATAATCATTATAACATGTGTCAAGGTTGGAACCTTGTATACAAGCATTACAGCATGTGTCACAAATGAAACCATGTATATAATCATTACAGCATGTATTAAATGAGCATATCACAGCAGAAAACTTATCACAATATGACAATAGAATAAAAAATGGTTCATTCTTCTAATTACCTTTCATCATTCAATTTACCATTTATTTTAATTAATCGTATAATCCATTATTTGAAGGGGAATATGTGACATGTAATCACTTTAATCACATGAGATTAAAAAATAATAATCAATTCATTTCCAATTCATTGTTTTTTTGTGGTTTTATATCCCAATGTGTAGAGAAAATCTCAGTTACATTATCAATTGAATCCCAATGGATCCAGTGAATAATTAAATATAGTCTTATCATTATATTTTATTAATTAATTTATTTTATGGATGATTTTTCATAATAAAAATATTTTATATAATTAGAAATATGGGAATCAGACAATATGGTTATGATTCTGACCACCTACCTTTAACTGGAGATTAACTCAATTGTTCAAAAGGAAAGTTCCACAATAAAGAATGTGAATATTACTATAATGATTACCCAATAAAAAATTGATCAATTTAAAAAAAATTATGCCTACAGAAATGATATTACAATGAAATTATTGGATAACAAATGGGGGAGAAGGAAAAAAGGAAACCAAAACCACAATCCAGGGATCAGCTACACGATTGTGATGTCTAAAATCAAGGGTGGTGCTATAAAATTTCCTGGATGATTACCAACGTTTGAGAGGTGGAATATTCACAAATGAATAATGAATAATCATATCCATGAAATAATTAAAACCTAATATATATGGAATGAAACAATGTGAAATTTTGTTATACTTTATTTATTATAATTTAGAGGGTTACACCTAAAAACTCATTACATCAGTAAAAAATTTCTTTCATACATGTAGTACATGATGTTTAATTTCTTCATGGGGTTGTACTCACTTCATGTCATGTATCAGTTAGCAGCATTATTTTGGTGCCTTTTACACACAATGTAACCCATTTACATGGTGTGAAAATTTATTATTGATTTTTTTACCAATTACCCTTATAAAAATATGAAACCCCATTAATGTTTCAAATCCTACAATGTGTCATTTTCGCCATTGGACCTATTTATACTCAGACAAAATTAAATTAATTGAACATAATTCTTCGGTCTTTATAACGATTTTCCCCAAAAATGTTCTCTTTGTGGACCATCTGTAGTTTTTTCAAGTATCGTCACAACCTATTATATTTATTTATTAAAAAACGGCATCCATGAAGAAACACAACCACCAAGTATTAAAGAATATTAAAATACAACTGAATCATGTTTAATGAAGATCTCTAAGAGGGGAATACTTCAAAAATATGGGATCTTACAAAATCCCAACCATTTAACTACTAGTCCCTTATGGGGTATCAATGATAAATTATTGCCAATGTTATCACATATCAAACTCCCTCCATCAGGTCTCCTCATGATTCTTCCGTAGTTCGACTGCACTCCAAACAATGGTATTGTCATACCATAAAGATATATCTCTCTATGGTCCACGATTCATAAGAGATTCTCCTCAAATTACTCATGTAAATATTGATAGACCTCTTTTATGACTATCACATGAGGAGTATCTGAATTATATTAATGAACCTATAATAAGTGAAAGACATCATTCATAAAAATGTAGCACTGTGGAAGGGTTAAATGGTATTCCACATAATTGACCAATAACTCCCTATCAAATGGCCAGATAAACCTAGGTCATATATTTCCTTATTCCTTATATAGCATTCCATGAATATTGGTGGTACTGAATAGAAAAAATTATTACTTGAAATCAACTCAATATTTAATCTTCCAGGGTATGTTTATTATTTATGCATGATCTATGTGGTAACTAACCATTTTTTATTCAATAATAGTTTCTTAGAAATATATTTCACTAGTCTATACACAACATGTTCTAAATCCCCTATCTCAGAACAAAATAGTTGATAATGGAATAGAATGGTATAAAAATCCTCAATAGATTCAATTTGTATTGATTAATAGATTATGTTATTATATGATAAATCCTTATATTTTATATTTTTCTTTTATAAAATACATAAATAATCAATAGAGGATCATAACATATCATCTTGTACCTCAATAGACCTCTGAGATCAATAGTTAGTCCAAGGATGATAGATTGTACTCAAAAGAACATTTGATTCCATAAATGTCTTATGTTTATACTAACAACATTATTTGAAATGAGAATATATATCGGAAATGACATTTATTTAAAAATCTTCAATTTGACCTACCTCGTACACGTAATGACTATCTAGATCTGTTTCTGTGAAGGTCTCTATTTTAGGTAAGATGTTATCTAATTTCATCAGTCGACCAAAAAAACCGATGTAGATTCATTATTATAGGTTTTCATAGGTAATACTATCTCAAAATACATAGTGACTTCATCCCATTTCCACATAGGAATGGTAAAATGCTAGAAAATCTTATCTAGCCTCTGAATAATAGATTTTAAATTCAGTCAAGTGAGGAATCCTTCAAAAAATCCTTCCGCAACCTTCATTATTCCTCACCACTAGTACAATATATAGACATACTGATAGATATTTTTAAAACCATGATTTACTACACATATATATATTCATGAAACTACCTCATCAGCTCCCCAAGAAAGTCATTATGAACCCATTATCGACCTTTGAAACGAATAGAAATTATAATTTCATGAGATCATCTTGATGGTATCCCACCATAATATGTGTTGTCTCTCCGAACTATGTATTTCATATTTCATAACTACTCATTCATGATCCTATCTAAAATCATGGGTACAACATATGTCAAAGTAAGTGTTACTCGACCCCAGGACACTTAAAAATCATGATTCATGTATTCAAATAAGTAAATCATACTCCACTCATCATAAGAATCCCACACTCCCTATTTTTGTTCCCTTTAGATCAATGAATTGGGGAAAATGTTTCCTTTTCTTTGTTTATAATGAATTTTTTTCAATACACTATAGTTACCTGATCCCCCACACATGATAATGGTTTTATTCCATCTCTGAAAATATGTAAATGAAAATATTTTTCTCGATGTATACCACGAACCTCTCACACATAAGACAACATCTAAAACATATAATGGAATAAAATACTATTGAAAACACTATATCATGAGTATGGTATGTCCTCTGATGTAGTATCAATATCATGGAATAATAATAAATTAACTGATTTTCATGTATCAGAACATATTAGATTCCCCCTTCTGATGCGTCATTGTTTTGGAATATGAAATACTTGAAATATGTAATTTTTGTATTGATGTTGAGGACATCCTACCTTTCAGTTATTTGAAATCCTTCCCATATTAATCAGACAAAAAAATTCATTGTTTTACATTCAGCCCTAACTTATGTTCATCTAAAAAGGAGGAGTCCTGTATAATGTTCCTATAATATCGTGTTAAACCATAAAATCCCAGAATCTAAAAGACTCTCTAGGGATGTTCCCAAGAAACCATAGCTGCTACATTCTTTTGGGAACACTGACACTCTTTTCGTATATTTTACATGGCCCAATAAGTCTATTGTATCCATCTATATACTGAATTTTGATATATTATACATAATGTTAATTATCTCTCAACGTACTCATGATGATGTTAAGTTGGTTGGAATTCATGTCTACTGAATTGGGTTACACTAATATATCATCCAAAAAACCACTATAAACTAGACCAAAAAAGGGTGAATGATCCTATTCATTATGACAAATAATGAAATTATTGAATTAGTCAACCATAATGGAATCACTTCGAATTCATATAGGCCATGGATACTCATTAAACATATCCACGATCTATTTAATGGTCTCATCCTTTAATAGTGATATAAAAATCTCAAATCCATCTTTAATATGGTCATAGAACCACTAAGTTAATCAAAGATATCGTCAATATGAAAAATATGATAATTTTTTATATATCATATGGTCAATCTCTAATAATAAACACATAAATATGTGGTCCCACCATCCTTCCTGGCGTAGAAAACAAGAAAACCCCAATAAAATGTTCTCATACATTTGAATCCCTTAGATTATAAATCACCCCGCTAGACCTTCAACACTCGATGATATACTACTTACATTATGTAAGGAAGGATATAAATTGTCATTACTCCATGTACAAACTAGATCTTGTACTCGATCACTCTATTGTGAGATATGTTATAGAACTCATCCTGAAATAAATTTTATAAATGATTTTCCCCTAGAGGAAAAGAATCCTTCTTTACTCCGTTATTTTCTATTGAATGTTTGACTATTTGAGGAATACGGTATTCGAATATGAATAGAATTGGTCTTGTATTACCATCTTTAATATTTCATTCCCCCTGCTCAAAATAGATACCTCCCTCTTGATATAAAGAGGTAACATTCCTGATCAAAATCTTTATGAGCCTAGTATAGGACTAACCCTTTTATACCATGAATTAAATTGAATCCTATCAATTCCGACACAAATGGTTTCCAAATAAAATGGTAACGACAAGTATCTATATAAAACATCTTACAATAGTTGATATTCTATAACCATAATCCCAACAATGCATTGATGGTCAATGAACCAACCATGATAACAACATCCAAATCCATCCCATTTAAAGACAATGTTGAGAAAAATGAATTCAATGCTCATGTATCAAAAAATTTAAAGATTGGGAATAGGATAAAATAACATTACCTTTAATGGTATGTGGTTATCTATACAAACCAATCAGAGTAGACAATGTAGAGTGAAACATTATTTCCCCTCTACCCTAGGTTCTAGTGTATCTCTCCTATATTATTCCATACGAGTAATATCACCACTCTTTCATAGAGGTACCACATCCCCTACCTCATACTGAATGACCAGTATAACTCCAAATACCTACTACCTAACGGTAGAAAATAACCCTCTCTACCTTGGTTATTTTCATCATTTCATAACAATATTACTTAGTATATTTATTTCATGGAACATATGAATATGAGACAATCGTTGAACAATATCTCAATCAACTATAGGGTAAGGAAACAACATGATCTTGTCGAAAAAAATTCTAGAAGGATATAATTTCAAAGTAAAATAGTCCTAATATGTATTCCCACTACCACAGATGCTGGTCCTATTACTAAATTAGTTAAAACCATCATATATAGAATTTTTTCTATAGGAATAAGTTCCCCCCATTTTTCCTGCTGATACATACTAGCCACTAATTAGGGAATCTCTCATATTATATTCTATGATGAGTTCCTAGTTCGTCATATTCTCAAAACCCCTCAATAGAAACAAAGGATCACATGTTACATAATTTCCTAATGAAATACATCGTGAAAATGTATCCCCTAGAGGTGTCGTCTACATCTAAATAAGGCACGGAGTATTGCAAGTTGTTGAAGCATCCTATGTATTCTAGAGCTAGCATTCCCTCATATGTCTAATGAATGAACTCAAGGGAATTATCATCCCTAAACATCTCTAGATAGAAGTGGATCGAGATTAATGTAGGTAGTAGGCTTCACCCTACTAGTTATAAGAATCTCAAGGTGATTGAATATAAATTGTATTAGCTAAATAATTAAATCATCCACTTGGGGGCCTCCTTACCTAGTCAATATTGGTATATGATATAGAAAAAACTCTCTCATAAGCCGATACATCACATGCATAGAAAAACAATTGTCCCTTTACATGGATTGCAAGACCCTTAGGAAGCTATCATGATGATAAATAACATTTTATTCCTCATGAACTACATGATGTTCCATATCAACTATGTTATCTACTTTATCAATTCCACTCTCTGGAATAGATATTCAAATACGACAAGGTGGATTTTTTATACAATAAAATACAAATCATAGAGCCCTAGGGAACAAAAGATTTACCCTCATCAGGTTAATATAGATGAGAATAACTTTGATTTCTACTCTCATGAAAAGGAATAAAAAATTATTTAGTATTACATTTTAATTAATTTCAATTATTATGTAAAATATTTATCTTCTAACATATCATACACATGATATATACCTCATTTATATAAATAGGACCTTGTAATGAACAAAATGTGTCCCCATATATCCCTATATTCTTATCATGATGCTGGATTAAAAACTCAATCCATACCAGGCTGAAAATATAAATCTCAATAAATAATAACATCTCACAACATGTGTGCCTCCCAAGGTTAAATTACAAAAAACCATATAACAATAGCAATAAAGACATAAATCCATTCAAAGTGCACTTAGTTATTCCATCCTACATTTATTTTCTACTCCCATGAATTATATCATTACAATGTCCTAATACATCATAGTATTCATAAAAATATTCCCAAATAGTAAATCAATAGAAAAAACCATCCACCATCTAATAAAAAATTGTAACGTTCCCCAATCCAACACTCTCTCTTATGGAAAAAAAGGCTGGTTATTAGACCTCAATTATACCTTATCATTTTTTAGAGGATTAAGAATAGCATTAGGGAGTGATATGTATAGTGGGGAGATATTCCCCCTTGTGTAATGTTCCCTAGAAGTTGAAATAATCCGTATAAAAAAACGCAATCATAGTAATAGAAATATTAGAAACCATATAACTAAATTAGGGAAATAAATGAGAAACAAATATATTAAAAATGATGAATCTTGTAATGACATGATGACATGTATCTAAATGTAAAACAGAAATAAAATACAATAACAGAATTTTTTTTAACAAGATACACCCAAAAGTCTTTAATAACAAAACACATGTCGGACCCATCTCCTAACTCCAAAACATCTATATAAAAAAAATTCAGTAACATGATCAAAAAACATTATCTTAAAATGAATCTACGAAAAAATCTTGGGAACCAAACGGTGTCCCAAATAGGGTGTGAATGTAAATCAGTAGGTCGACACCACCATGTCCATGAAAATAACATAACAAGAAGTGTATGAAATAATACAATAAATAGTTTTACTAATTAGTAAAACAATTAATAAAATTTAAAACCCAACTCCGGTGTCATATAGAAATATCACTATGTGTGTATCCCAAAAAAATGAAAAATAACCATATAACCAGAGTAAATGATAACCTACCATAGTTCTATAAAATTATATCTACATTCATGTATCAAAACAATTCAAACCACCACCATTTACCCATGGTATAGATAATCGTTGGTACAAGGACCTCTATATAATCCTATCAACTTGTGTTACGGTATATCCCAGTATATAATCATTGCATTATGTTATATGTCTTTTTCTGGTATGTAAGAATTACATTTTTTATCTAATAATACCATATTATATACGAATTACATCATTTTATGGGGTGAAACACATTATATAAGAATTTATTAATGTGCTAGGGTTTGAACTAGATATATATAATAAATACAACATGTGTTGGTTTCAGAAACCAAAATATATGTAGTATAGATTTCATTAGTGTTATAACCCATTATATAATTTTTATAACATGTGTTAGATGTTCATATTAGTATAGAAAATATATCAAAACATGACCACATAAGACCAAATATTTAAATCTTTTTAACTTCCATTTTTAGTTAAATTTTCCATTTATTTCAATTAATCAAATAATCTATTTTCAATGGTTAATATATAAGAAGTAACCAATTAAATCACATTTCATCGTAAAATCATATATAATAAATTTTCAATTAATTAATTTTTAGGGTTTTTTCACCAAAAGGGTAGAAAAAATCCACGTAATATCATCAATTAAATCCAAATGGGTCCAAGGAATAATAAATATATTATTATCATAACTATTATGAATTAATTAATTATTTATTACTTTGAATATCATAAGAAATGTTTCCAATAAACTCATAAATGTTGACATTAGATGAACGTGTTGTGATTTAGACCCTATACCATTAACTGACAAGTAACAAAATGCTTCCCTTGGAACACTCCCAAAGGATGAAGAGTTGGATTATCATAATGAGAAATATATCTAAACCAACTATGAACATAAGAAATAGATTACACTAAGGTGGTTGGATAACAAAGGAGAAAAAAGTATATCAAAAATTAGAATCACTAAACAGGGATCAAATTCATGATTTAGATGTCCAGAATCAAGATAGGTTCTCCAAATGTTCTTGGAATCCTTCTTACGGTAGATAAAAGGAAATTATATTTTAGATTGAAAAAATATAAAATACATGGTGGACAAAAAAATAGGTGATCATTGAATTATATTCAATAATATTAGGATTCACTTTGTGTATTTTACTTTATATAGATACAATGGAAACCCATCACCTTGGATGAATATTTAATTTATCTAAAAATAAGATGATTTGGACTATTTTTACTGCATGTAATCACATCATGTCATGTATCAGTTCTAGAATTCAGTATATTAGATTTTACACATATTTTAAACAATATCCACGATATGTAAATGTCATACATACAATATTCAAACCATTTAACTTATAAAAAACTTGAAGCCCCTTCAAGGCATCCCAATTACCAAGATAACATTGTAACACTTGAAAAATTTATTCACAGACACCATGAATTCAATTAAGCATAAAATTATTGAGATTAGGAGATCTTTCATCGCAAGTTATTTCTAGGGGGATCCTATCTAGTTTTCATAACAATCAACGCTATCCATGTCCACATTTATTAAAAAAATAGACCTCCATAGAAAAACACAACCATCAATTTTTAAATATGGGGAAAAACTCAATATAATGAAGTTCAATGAAAAAGTGAAGGCAGATACGTAAATATGCGGTAACGTTCTTCATCGAATGTTTTTATTTATTTATTCATCTACATGCATAAATTATTATTATTAAATTCTTATATAATAACCTTATTTTATACTAAATATTGATATTTGTATTGTTATTTTACTGACCTAAAACCTTCTTTACATCCATCAAATGTGTTACAAAAATTGTCTTTGTTTTTATTGAAGGCTACAGCCTCATGAACTGATGCCTGTTAATTTTTTCCATTACCACCTCTAAAATTTAGTTGTAGTGATGGATTTATTATTTCTATATATATATATATATTATATTCCTTGATTTTATTTTTTAACTATAAAATAACTCATAAATTCACAGTCTTAATTTTATTGGAATATGATAATGTTACTCTTATGTACTTTTTAATACAGCCTCACGATGTGATGTGATTCATTCATATTTTACATATAATATGTCAAAATTTAGTTTAACAAAAATATGGTATATATAATAAATAACATTATTATAGAATTACAATATATCATTAACCTTTATTTCATAAAATCGAATAAAAAAATCGAAACATCTTTCATGGGAATCTACTTCATACCATCTCCAAGGTGGGTCAATTTTATTTTCTATCACAAAATATTATGAATTGATGTAAAAAAATATATACTGAATATATTTGATATTTATATCATTGTTAACAATCTTTTGATGATGAAATCTAGTTTGATATAATAGGATAAAAATAAAAAAATAACATATTCAAAAAATAAAGTGGTTATTAATTGAAATGTCACATTAAGATTGGATTGTTAAT
Source organism: Viscum album (assembly GCA_963277665.1). Lineage (NCBI taxonomy): Eukaryota > Viridiplantae > Streptophyta > Magnoliopsida > Santalales > Viscaceae > Viscum > Viscum album. The sequence continues at coordinate 2,100,155,824 of OY728128.1, read as the reverse complement.
AAATAGTTAATAAAAGGTTACAAGTAAAATGTACATAAAATGATATATATAAATAATTTTCTTTTATATATTTACAATAAACTTCAATCTTTCTCATTTTTTTAATGAGTATCAGGATTTTTGAGATATATGATAATAGATTGCATTCCCATTTCTTACTTATATGAGACATAAGCCAGATCCATTATATATTTCATTTATGTGGTCAATAAACATCCTATAATTTTCTTTTATTAATATCTAAATCAATATGGTGATGTATTGATCAATTTTAGGATCTCTCTTTTAGTGGGTGTCTAGAGTTCAAAAGTAATCAAATTTATAAGATTTTTTGTATCAATTTTCTATAATGAGGACATAAGATATGTTTTTCGCCAATCATATTATATTAATTGTTTATAAATACATATTAGAATTTTATATCATATATATCATAATTTATATGTCATATTATCTTGAATTTAATTTTCTTATTTCATGGGTATTATGATTCAATGTTTACCAAATTGGTAATTTTTTTATGTTATTATCTCAACCTTTATTAGGATTGACTATGATTGTGCTCTCAAGAATGAAATAATATTACCTTTCTCTCAAGAAACTAATGATTTTAATTCTGCACTAGTTATTTCAAGAGAAATAATGTTTTTCTGGCATTTTACTATCTTTATATATTGATGTGTTAAATAAATAAATGGAAAGTCACCTTTTTGATTGAAAGGCATTTTTCCTCCAAAAACATGATTTCTAATAAAGATTTCAATTTTATATTTCAAAAATCATTTTCATATCGGAAGGGATATTTTCCGAAAAAAGATTTAAATTATACCTAAATCAGACTTAGGTAAATAAAGTTATTTTCAGTGAAAGGTATTTTAAATATATATTAAATTTTATATTTTGATTTTCAATGAAAATATATTTTCCTCTAGAAATGTCCCTGGTAATATTTCAAAAAAATCCATCAAAGGTAAAAATTATTCATGTTATCTATTCTTTACGAGGGATATGAAGCAAGGATATCTTTTTTACTATATATCATTGTGGTTTATTATACTAAAATTTTTATGAAACCTATATCACATTCATGGGTTATACCATCATCGAATTGTTATGAAACCTTCTTATTAATTTTATGATGAAATTTTTACATGTTTAAGAATCCAATATCTTTTCCATATGAATTGATATAATAAAATTTTTATGAAACACATTTAATTTTATGATTTATGATATGATGAGTGTTTTAGGATATTTTTTCCAATATGTGTGTGTTATTGATCATGTGATTGGTGGAACATGTATACCCATTTAATGGATTAGGTAAATAATTATATCTCATGATATAATAATGGTAAATAAGAAGACATGCTCGATTCACAATGGGATATAGTTGTTTCTTGATAAACTATAGGAAATTGGTGTGTTCTAATCCACTACGAGATATAGTTGTATCCTGACATGCAATGGTAAAATAGGTGAGTAGTCTTGAACCACTATGTTGACACTCTTGCTATTTAATAATGACATAAAAAATAATTTCCTATGAAACAATACATGTCTTGATACTATAGTATGATTTGGATCCAGCATATTTTATCCAGAAATAACAACACCAAAAACCCCACAGATATAGAATCGATCCATGTATGGGGAATAATAATTAACATTAGTATACAACATGTTTAATACTCCTAAGTGATATTATTTTCATATTCACTAACTCTTTACAGATCATCATTAATAATTCCAATATATTATGACAATAAATTTCCTATTATAATACAATGAATCCATAAATAATGGATGGTTCCATGACATATATATATAATAAGTTTTTTTTCATAATTATGTATTTCCATAGTATGATTATTTTTTCTCAGTCTATGTTTTCTATTACTATATAGTCGTTGGTACTGGAATAAATCATGTTAACATTGATTCTAATATAAAACTATATATATTAGAGAAACCATATTGGATGAGGACCAGATAGAAATAGATTATGATTATTACAAATGAGATATACATAAATATGATTAACTATGTGAACATTGGTGAGATTTTAGACACAATGAATAATGAGAATATAGAATTTTATGATTGTTAATGTTCCCAATTAATAACCATTTCAACTGTAAACTAATAAAACATTAATTAAAGTTTATGTAATAATAAACATAAAACAAAGGCGATTTTTCTTCCTTTATTCCATGATGTTGGTAAAAAAAACATAGAATAATATCACAAATATAGAGGAATAATTTATATCTACTGAAAAGAAGGTCGTATATTAATCATTTTTAAGGATTTCAATTTCATATTTTTCAGAAACATGGGAATTACCGAACTCGATTCCATGAATCTAAATATAAATTCCCCATCAATGAAGGATATATACCAAGAATCTCATTAAAGTAGAAAGATTATAGTGTTTATGTATTTTGATTTCAGAAATAAGTAATATGAATTATTAAATATATAAGGAATCATAATTATAAAATTTTTATAAATTATATAAAATTATACATTAAAATATGCAGATTTACTAAAAATTTGAGGTAATGGAATGGAAATATTCATGATAAACTTGTTATTAAAGTAATAATAACCATCCGTATGATTTTGAACATTGGATGAAGAGATTATCTTTTTGGATGATGTAAATTAGATAGTATTTAGGACCTTTGAACTGATAAATTACATGTGTAAAAGGATGTTTCAATTATGATTGATTGTGTTTTATAAATTATTAGATATGGAATATATTCAATAGTCTATGGTTTTTAATGGAAAGGGGACAATTTTCTATTTACATTGTGGTTTTGTTGTCATTCAAGTTATTACCTTGTATCAAGAGAATACTTGATAATGGTATTTAAATTTTTTGAATGTTAAAATCAAGAGATACTTTATAATATATTGTCGATTAATGTTATGTTTATTTTGATAAATATGGTGACCTTATTTAAAAATTTAAATTTTTAAAATGGTTATAATCACAATAAGATATATAGTGGTTAATGTTGAAATATTTATGTGCTTTTAGATATTAAATTACTACATCACCATATAAGATTTTTTCTATATTAGATAACTGATGTTAAATTTTCTGAAATCATATAGAAGATTGTATTATAATTTTTATATAGATTTTATTTAAATTATCGTAAATGAAATTAAATCATAATCTCACATAGTGTGAAATGAAGTAGATGTTTATCAAGGCACAAAATAAGGATAAAATTATGCCTATGAAATTAAAAAATCAAGTAATTACAGTTTCATTTGTTCTTATTATATTTGGAAAATAAATTAATCAATACTATAGAAAAGATCAAGAAATGAAATTTTTTCTTTGAATTATAATTATTTATGATATCAATGAACATTTTAACAATAATTTTGATTATGTATTTGTGGATGTTAAATTTCCATGGATCACCAACATTCTGATAATCAATGTTCTACATAATTCTCCACCAGTATTTGGATTCTATATTTTTCTTCCATTACCTTATTTTCATTTCCAACAAGTGTTATCCTATGTGGAAACCATGTTATGAGTTTCTTCATATACCATTTATGATTCCAAAAAATACCCATTTAATGGATGTTTTATAATTAATTGGTATGATGTGGGTTGAAATAATAGAATTTTAAAATATTAGACCATTTATTTTAGAGTTGAATTTCATGTAAGGAATTAATTTTATGTGGGGTTTAATGTAACACGCTAATTGTTTTTGAAATATTTCTCATAAATAATTAATTCAACTCTTTTTTGTATTGTATGTTACACACAATATAAGTTTTATCTAATATTAAATGATATGCTATGTTTAATGTTCCATATATGAAATAATCAGTTTAGCATGAACTACACGCAACATCAATCATAGCACTTGTTACACAGAACAACTATTATAAAACAAACATGAAATATTATTAAAATATAATTATTTAATAGTGATCAACTTATAGTTAGAATGGTAGATATGAATATTAAAATCTAAATTATAAAAATATTGAATTTATATGAATATAATATTAACTATTTGGTGAGTAATTATTCATAAAATTAAACTATAACCTTTTGAATCGAAGAAATATAATCCTTGAAAATCAACATTTATAGGCACATATGTGAAGTATATTAATAAATTAACAAATTAACATTTTTTGAATGATTCCAATGAAATTTAGTACTATATATTCAATAAATATTTGTAATACTCATCAAATGTGTTTTCTATACAAGATAAATGAATAAATCTATATTTTCTAATATGACTACATTTTCAATTATAAATAATTTTCAACATACATTTTTGAATATTTTTAGTTATATTATTTTAAAAAATATAAGAAAATTTATTTCAGAAAATAATTTATAGTTATTATTTGAGAGTATCATAAATTATCACAAAGTATAATTTTTAGATATCTCGAAAGTAATTATATTTGTAGTTAAACATGAAAAATAATAAATTTAATTTAAATATTCTATTTCATTTAATTTATTTATAATCTTAAATTAAAATTTAAAATTAACTTTTGAAAAATTTCTCTATAAAAACCTACCTTCTCATCATGGCTATGTGATTAATTTTACAATAAAAAATTCAAATGTTATGAATGGATATAAAAATTTTGATTCAATATTATTATAATAATTAAAATTCTCCAATAAAGAAATCATCTGGGAGTGGGCTTGCCTACTCTTTAGTCTTCTAATTATTTTCTATAATGAAATTAAAATAATATTTTACCAAAATGAATAATGAAAATAATAAAAATTAATTACTACGGTTAATAATTTTTTTTTACAAGGGAGTTAAACTAAAAATATAATTATTTAAATAACATAAAACCTATCAGCCTGAGATTATGTGAATTTTTGTTCAATTAATTTAATCTTTTTGATATTTTACATTTCACACAAAATTATTAATGGGTTATTTTATATGTTTATCTTAATTATATGAAACATAAAGTTAATCATCCACTATAAAAATAAAATTGGATTTATCTACCCAAAACACCTTTGTCATATTGTGTAACACGCAAAAAATTAATTTCATTGAAGTCTCACGTAACAAACCAAACTAAGATTTACCGAACAATAGAATATCTTCAAATTGTTATAATTTAATATAATAACATATAACTTTACTCTAAAATTAATATTTATGAATAGTTTTAACTAATTTAAGAAAATATATGATTCAGAAAATTATAATATGAAATCATAGGTTACCGACTAATTAGAAATTAAAATGAAACATATTTATTATGAAAGGAAATATTATTAATTTTATGTTAAAAAATATATTTTACCCTAAAAAATTAAATTAATTATATATAGTGAGTGATATTAAGGTTACAAATATGTAATATATTAAATAAAATATTTTTTATTATCAAAAAGAATATTTTATAGACATATGAAATGAATAATTCCAATTTTATGCTTCGAAACTATATTTGTTCTAAAGGAATTTTTACAACCTTTTAATGGAGAAGACAATTTTAATTACAATTTTCTAAACTTTTATATATTTAATTTTTAAAAATAAAATAAATATTATGAATAGAAACAAAAAAAATTGTTATTATAAAATATTTTTTTTTCTATGGTTTTATTTTTTAATGAATAGTTAAAAATATTGGATTCCAATTTAAATATACATTTTAATATAATTTATTTATAAGGATAATTGAAAATATATTTGGTTTAAAATTTTAATTAACTAATATTATTAACAATTAATAATATATCGGTCATTTTAACAAATTCAACATTGATATTGGATATTAAATCTTATAAATATTTTTTTCATTCTTACTTTAGAAACTAGTAGTGTCGTAATGTCAGAGAGATTAATTTTAAATTAATTTTAGAAAATTATGTTATTATAATTTGTAGAAATGGATTTTTTATTTGGAACCATCATAATATATTATTTATAATATGTTCTACATTTATTTTACCAAATAGATTAGTGAATGAAATTAAAATTAAAAACATCGATTATGGTAGAATTTTGTTAAACTAAGGATTAAACGTTTATTTTAAGAACCAAAACTACTTATAAACATGTAAAAAAGCATATTAGATAGAAATAATTCATTAATTAACCATAAGTTATTGAGTTTTTATTTTCTAATGACTATGGTTTGGTAAAAAACTCGGTATACCAAACTTGTTCTCAAAAAATGCGAAGTTTGTCTTTTCATTTCCCTATAATAGGACACTAATTCAACTTATTAATAAGAACACTCAAACCAATTATTATTCTAAAAAAATTTACTAATAAAATTCCCAATATACCTCCAATCCTCCAAGAATCCTTTCCTTAGGAATAAAAAAATCCATGGTATTATTTTAGAAATATCTAAAAAGAGAAACCTATTTAAGAGGCAAGGTCTTCTCTCAACCTCCATTATTTTATTTTCTTCTCCACCCCTACACTCTCCATATTACATTATATTATAACAATATTAGTTTCGAAAAAATACTATGATGTTTTTATTCTAATATTTATACCTAAAATAACTCTCACCTCTATCTAATTGGTAATAAACATATAGTTTATGTGTTTTGTGAACTACCACCTCACTATTTGATGATTGTTCATTTTCCATTTACCACCATTCATGGTTGAATTTATGATTTAAAATAGATTTATATATGTCATAAATTGAATTTATTATGTATTTAATCTAATTTATTTATTTTTAAAACACATTCATTTTTTACATTCTATTTCATGTAATCAGAAAAATTTCGTTTGAGAAAGTGTATAGTATCACCCAGTCAAAGCGATAGGATCCATTTATACACTAAATGGAATGTATTAAGGATGGTTTTAATTAATATATATGTTATATATGAAATCATAAATCTAATTTAATAATTTTATATATTTAGATAGCTTTTACATTTTCTCTTTCACCATGGAAATTAAACGGAAATAACATTCCTACATACATCTAGAATTTCATCTTCGTGAATGGTGTTTTCTATTTCATATTTATATATTTTATGGATTATTGTAATAAAAATATTAGGAATATAATTTATATTTAAATCATGTATTACATTAGAGAAATCAAAATATAATCATAAGTAACAAATATATAAGAAATTAAAACACAAGCAAAAAACAAAGAGAATATTTCCTGTTGTGAAACCATATCATGGAATTATTAACAAGAAATTATGATAAACTTATAAAAAATCCTATATAGAATTATATATAATAATACTATTCTTTAAAATGCATATAATAAATTTTTATTTATTATAATGATGGTTTAAATGAGTACGATGAGATTCCAGACACAAGGTAAGAGGATTTCATGTCACTGTTTATTTAATTGAGATACATACTTTATTCATTGCCTATTGATCTTGTGTGGTGTGTGTAATACCAAAGTATGAATTAAATGATTATTATAAATAAATTTATTGGTATTTACATATCCACTCTATGATATTTATTTCATGGGGTTTAATTTTCAAAAGCTACTAATTAGGTAAAATCATCTTGAATCAATTTTGCATCCTTGAGACTCAGGTTTTTTATGAACCTAAACTCTTTTTTGAGTTGTATATAATTCCATTCTTACATTTTATATTATTATTTTCCTACCTTTTAGGATATTTAATGATTTATTTATTTTCCTTTTATTACATGTATAATAGGCTCCCAAGAAACCATTTTGTAAGAATGTTTTGAAACAATGTCATATCTTCTCGAGATTATTTATGTTTCTGCATTATTTGAAGAAATATTAAGATCCATTTATAAAGAAAATTAATAATTTTTGATATTGACTTGATATTGATAATAAGCTCTTTTATTTGTAACATATTTATACTATTTTATAAATATGATAATTATAAATTTGTATTTATGGAATCCTAACATTACCCTCTCTTCAGTAAAAATTATGAGTTCTTTCAAAACCATGTTATCTATAATGGATTTTTTAAAATATTCTAAAAATATAATTTTATCATCAAAAAAATTGTTTAGAGTTATTTCTTTAAAAAACATTTCAGAGGAATATTCATGTTTCTTCCTAAAAAGTGCATTTCTATATCTGTTTTACCATGATAAAGGAATGTTATTTTGACCTAAAACAACATTTATATATTTACCCACAATTAATTATTTGAAAATTATATTTTTAATGTTTTATTTGTTTGAAAAAGTCTAAAAATTTACTTTGAATAAAATAGGTTTTAAATATTTTTAGATCTTGATTTATATTTGTTCATGAAAATAAGTTCTTCCAAATATTTTCATGATAAATATTAAGTCTTCAGAGTATTTTATATTAAATTATTTTCAGAATTCATATAGTTTTTTTAATATTTCTTCAAATTTTTTTCAATGAAATTAATTTCAAAACTTTTTCATGATATAATTTAATGTTTTAATTATAATTTCAATGGAAAATGTTTATAAAATTCATTGAATCTTATTTTATATATTTTTGAGGAAAAAAGTTTTCATAAAAAATTCATGTATTTTTTTTATGTTCTGATCCTATTTTCTTAGAAAACAAATTAAAATGGTATAGTATATTAAAACTATTTTTCAATGATGAGTGGATAATTTAATCAAGATTTTTTTTTGAATTATATTTCATGATATTTTCTATCTATGATGACATTTTTTTTATTTTTCTCATGCCTCTCTAGGAAATGATCTAAATGTTCCTTCCATATTTTTGATCTGAATGGGGTATTCTTAAATTTCATGGAATTTATAGAACCAGTTTCCCATTCATGTATTTTATTTTTATGAAATATTTTTCTCATTCAAGGGTTAAAATATTATTTTATCTGATTCTCTTTCATGGGTTTTTATTTTAATGAAAATTATTATGATACATCATCCATTTTATCATAGGTTATGATATTATTACATCATTTTTATACCCAATTAATTTCGTAGGTTATTATATGATTTATTATGATTTTGTTGGACTTGTAAGAATTATTTCATTATTGTATTACTTGGAACTATACCTTCATCCAATTCATTGGGTAAATATTTATATCTCATGAGAATGAATTCGATTGACTGAGAAATTAACTCATTTCAATATTATAGGTATGGAACAATGAATAAATCTATTCAGTATTACGGGGATAGAATGGGATATAAACTCATTTCATTATTATAGGGAAGGGTTGGTGAGTGAACATGGTTCAGTAATATATGGCAAGAAAGTGATGTGAATCTGAATCACTAAATGACATTGTCCACTAAAATGGTCTCATCCGAAATTACTTGACTACTCTATAAACTTGTATATATGCTTCTGTGTTTGATATAATTCCATGTTTTTTCCAATATCATGATTTCATTTATTATGTTGTTTATATCCTTAATATTCACATCTTTTGAACATATTATATTTATTCCATGATAAATGTTTCTGATTGTTGATTTGCTGGGTATGTTCTTCTATTTTCATGATCATGTTCTCAAACCCATATTCTCATAAATATTCTTACTTGCCTCACTTATTTACCCTTATTATATAGCTAAGGTCACCCCTCATTTTTATTTTTTCATTCCCCATGTTATTATGAATGGTTTTAGGTAGAATAAAAAAAGGTGGAGATATTTACCATAGATGTTGAAGATCATTCACTAAGACAGAATATTTTTTCCATTTTTCCAAAAACACTAAACTATTATGGTTCTTATGCATGTATTTGTTTACTAATGTATTGAATATTCATCTAAAATGCCATAATATTAATGTATATTAAGCCAGAGATGATGTAGTTAGAATTAATGGAATTATTTTGTCAAATTTTGGAATCTACGATGAAAAATATTTAGTGAGATCTATTTGTATACTTCTATGGATATGTTAGGGTATGTATCTAATGATAAGTATGAGGTTGAGTCAACATTTCAGAAATTATATTGAAATTTTGTTAAAGGATTGAGTGACTGTGTAAGTACCTGGGTTTTTAGAACGATTCAAAATATCATCTGTGTTTGAATTTTTGACTTGTTCCTTTGATAACTCTAAAAATATGGGAAGTTATAGAAATTTCTAGACTACACACCATCTAATCTAAATTACATTTTGTGTATGTGTTGGGAGAGTACCAGCCATGTGCTTAATAAGTACATGTTGTGTTATGACTCTGTAGGAATTTCCTACTACACGGTGTGTAGTGTTACTCGACATGCCGTGTATATTCTTTTATGCATACTGTATTGGTTCAAGCCGTGTGTCAAACCGGGTGGAGCGGACAAGCTGTGTGTCTATCTCCACTTTAGTCGGAGTATGGAAAATGCAACAATAAGTCATGTAGTCCTTGAATACATGCCCCATATGTCTTGTTATTCTTTTAAGTGAAACATCATCGTGTCTTATTTCAGAAAAACCCTTCTTCTTTCTCGACTTCAGATCAGTTCTTCTATAAAACCATGAAGAACATCTATTTCTATAGATTCTTCATCGGACATCAATTATTCAGTCCATCGGTGTCTTTTGGATCGAAAAAATGAGGTAAAACCCACACACTCTGTTATATTCTTGATCATTTGCCTCATGTGTCAAAGTTTCCATCCGAGTAGAATTTCTAGGATTTGACAGAAATATACAGCTACGAAGATAGGATTCAAATTGGAACTCGATATCGAACATCCCTATGTCTACGAGTCTCCGGTAGGTGGTTCATACATTCTTTTGTGTTTTTTAAAACATTTTTGTGGTGTGACCTTTGATGCGTTTTGGGAATATTTTGTGTGACAATGTTTTACCTATTATTGCCCGTTTAATTATTATTTGACCTATTTGATTCCTTTGGGTATGCCATATTACCTGTTTTACTTGTGTGGGGTCGAGATAGTTGTTGTTTCTCATCGGTAATATTGAATGGGGGATTCCAAAACGGTTATAATGAAAATTTATTGTTTCAAACTATTGTGTTTGGTTTATTAAACCTTGGTGTGAATTTTTAGAAGCTTTAATTAACTCAGTGCTGGTATGGGACAATACATGGTTAATTCATTACATCATTTTAATTTTTTTCATATTCAAATGTGTTTCCATTTATTATATATGTAATTTTAAAATTGAATATGTTGGAATGATTACAGATGTCTTTGGTAAGGCATGAATATTCTAGAGTGATGATGATCACAGGTTAGGCTTGGACCGGGTTATGTTGGGTGAATCAGACTATAGGATTGGGTATCATTGATGTTTGCTTTAGTCAGGGTGATGGTTAGGTTTGGCATGGCCCGGTTTACATGGAGGGTGAGGCCATCAGATTTGAAAAGCATGGTCATAGGTACAAAAGGTGTCAGAGGTATTGTGGAATGGGTAATTTTTTGGTGATTATAGCTCACCCAAAACATTGAGTAGTGTGCACATTTGGGGACTCCGTGATGAGGTGGTTTGGACCACTCGTGTATGTAGAGGACCTAGTTTTTTGTGGTTTTGGTACTTTTGGTTTGTGTGTTCTTACTGTAGGAATCCATGTAGAATGTGAGGATCCTTCGGCGGATAACATTGAGACTATAGGGTTGGGGGAATATGCTCACCGTTATTTGAGAGAATACATCGATGTCCCTCCAGTCACATATTTACGGTCAGACGACATTGTCCCTCCAGTTACTTATTTGAGGATAGTCAATACTGTTCCTCTGAGTTACAATTACTTGGGCGTGCCTTCGGGAAGTCGGTACTAGAGATGCATCGTGTCAGGGGGCAATGGTGTCGTGTTATTTGACAGAGATTCTTTCTATAGCCGAAGAAGGTGACACTTCATGGTGTCTACTGGGCACGAGTATATTTTTTCATTATTTGGAATTGTATTGTTTACTATTTTCCTTCTAAATTCATTCCATTTTAAACACTTATATTAGGTATGAACCGTTGGGTGGTATCTTACTGAGATTCATCTCAAACACTTCATGGCACCTTCAGGACGCGGGAAAATTTTATTAATTTACCTGATGTAAAGTAGTCATATTTTGGAGCTAGACCTCCTTAGTTGTTTAATGGTTATGTTATGGTCTATGAGGTCTTCCCTAGCTAATGTTTATTTATTTTTTCCTTATTTCATATATCAACTTGCTTAATTATTATGTATCTACAGTTTGTTTGACAATATATGGATATGTATGGCCTATTTTGGATCCATGTTTTGTTGTTAAGTAGTAGTTACAAATGATCAGCATGATATTCTCTTTACATTCCACTGCTGTTGTTTATGTTTATTTCATCCACTTTCTATCGATATTGATTTTGCTTCCGCTCTGCGGGTCTGGTTTGAGTCTGCATAGTCATTTATTCAACTGCACCTTTATTATTATCCCCGGACTAGTACTCTTGTTATCCTTAGAGGTGGCATAGACTCCCCCACTATACCAGTAATACTTTCTCTTCTAGTTTGTATCCTTTGGCATTCGGGGAGATGCACCTAAAGAGGTAACGACCGACCTGTTATCATTGTTCGGGTGGCTGTTCGGGTCCGGGTGGTTAAAAATTTATATTAGAGAAGTTCTTGATAGATATTTAGTAGCAGTGTTTCATTGGATACTAATGTGACGGAGACTTCTTTTTTTATTTTTTTATGGTTTTATTATATTGGATATAGTAGAATAGAGATAGGTTGGTCCTAGAATTTGTTTTCTAACTTGTGCTTGGGTGCCTGCTGCCCTAGATATGAGGGATAGACCATGTTTCTAGTGGTGGGAATTGTTGTTTTATTTTTTCTTAGATTAAAGTTTATATGATATCCACCTTGGTGTCTTACTAGGTCTGTGATGTTATTGAATGGGATATGTAACCCTTGAACTGGTACGGTAAGGGAGAATAGGACCTTGGACTGGTATGGCATGACATGATTGTTTTTCTTTTGATAGGAAAATTTTTGTGTATTTCAATTTCATAATTGCATGAATTCATTGTGATGTGATAATAACATGTGAATAATTTCAATTTCCATGATTTTTATGATTTAAAATTTGAATAGGTGAAATTCATGATAGGACCACTTGTTGATTGAAAAGTGTTATTCCATTCTTTGTATATTTTTGAAATTGCATGTGGCAGGGTATTTCATTCTGGATCTCGTACGAGCAGGAAGGTACTATTTTTTGAGGTGATATTCATTATGAGTATTGGTAGAATGAGTTGTCGGTTTGAGGAAACGCAAGATTTCAGGTCAGAAATTGCCCATGGTATATTGATTCTTGCCTCTGTTAAGGGTGGGTAAGGAGGCCACGAGGCAGGGATACCATGGGTAATGGTTACGGTGGGGGATATTAAGGGTATTAGTTATTCTCTTCCTTTTTATGCCTTCATTATCTACTGTTATATATGTATATATTGTTATTTATTTGGGTTGTCTGACAATTTATGGTATTCAGTGGGTTCCTTTTTGTTAGAATCATATTGGGAGACTAACTGTAAATGGTATAGTACCACAGGAGCAGGATGAGGTTCAGGATCTGTTGCAAGAAGAGCATGAGACATAGGTATTCCCTCAGGGACATGATCTTATTCAAGATCTAATGCATGTAGTACAATAGCCAGGTTTAGCAGCATCAGGTTCGTGGCTCGAAAAGAAACATCGAGCTAGCCTAGTATGTGTCTTGCAGGGTATTGACATAGGTGCGCATGGTACAGATCCATCTATGCCATATCTGATGTGGGAGTTCCAATCATAGCACCTACAAATTTTTCAGTGTGAGGTTGGTCTTCTGTCATTTATGAAATGGATAGAGATTATGTAGATGATTTTCGAGCATCTCGAGATGCCTCATGGGTGGAAGGTCAAGATGGCAACATACATGCTGAGAGGTCCAAGGAAGCATTGGTGGGATGTGCAGGTTCTTGCTTGCATGAACAATGGACTACCATAGAGAGGATTTGAGGATCGGTTCTTCAATAACGTCTACCCAGAGACATTTAGAGAAGAGACAGAATAAAAGTTATTAATTCTTCATCAGGGGGACTTTTCTGTCATGGAATATGTAGCTACCTTCACTTAGTCATATCACTTTTCACCTGTTATGGTAAGGGATGATGCTACATGGATGAGATGATTCAAGGATGGCATGTGACACACCACTCGGATCTAGGTGAATATCTTCTGCCCGAGTCCATTCTTAGAGACGGTGAATTAGGTGCTCATATAAGAGGGTAAATAGAGCGATAAAACCCAGGTTGCCCAGGTGATGAATTCAGGTGATTGTTCAGATAGCAGAAAGTGAGTATTGGATGAGTTTTAGCAGGGCAATCAGGCCCAGGACTCAGGTAGACCTCCTCATAAATGTTCATCAGAGGTTTTCATCCAGTGTGGGTAGTAAGAAAATGTTAGGACTCAGTGTGATAGTCCACCAAAGGAGTGTCGGGCATGTGGACATGTTGGGAATCAGGAGAGGTTCTATAGGAAACCTTTTTAGACAGCTAGAAGGAAAATACCATGGCATAATATGGAATCTACAATTGTTTAAGATATGGTACTAGGTCATGGTAGCCAAGGTTCAGCTCCACATGGAGGACATGACAGAGACAGCAGGATCCAACTGAGGGGTCAGTTGTTGTTGACTGGTGCAGCATCGTAGGGAGGTCATGTATCAAGAAGTCATATTTTAGGCCAGGTGCACTCCATGGAGCTACTAGATGCTGAGAAGGCTTGTAAGACAACAATAGTTATAGTTACATCATTAGTGTGGTCGTGGACTTCTATTTTTTTTGGCATGGCCTACTCAGGCATGTTTGTTTTGAATGCATGTGGTGCACATGATTCATGTGGACGGACTAGATGTTGGTTAGTGGGATTGACATCATATCCGGTGTGTTATATATTTATATATATGTATGTATTAGATTCATAGAATTGGGGAATCTTGGATGTGTGTTACATGAGGTACCTTGGGAATCAGGCCATCGGGGATGCGGGTTACATTAGGTGCCTCAGGAATCGGGGAATCGAGGATGTGGGTTAGTTGAGGTACATGGAATCAGGTTTTATTTTGATTGTTTTTGGGATTCCGAACCACATAGAGGTGGACACTGGTGCAGTGTGGGATACAATTGGGTGTCAGAAATTACACAAGACCACTTATGATTTCACATAAATGACTTGTTATAAAGTTAAATTTCATTTAATTTCCATTTATGCCTGGTTTTTTTGGGTTTCTCAGGCTTTTATGGTTGAATGGGTGAGCTTTCGTGAATTGGGCCAAACTATGGGACAAATTCAATATTTAAAAATAAATTTTGTTTCTTTTATAACTTTATAATTTTTAATATTTTACACCCATTATAATTCATAAATGGTCTCCCCTAACATATTAACACCACCATTTTAGTTTAGAGCCTTCATAAATCCATAACCAAGGTGTATATGGGTTTTTATATAAGGGATTGGGCATGCTCGAAAGCCCAAATCCAGTTTTAAAAATAAACATTGATTAATTAATAACTTATTAAATATTATGGCTTGTTCAGTGATTCCAAGCGTCACATATTCCCATTGAACCCAGCCGCACTCTAAACCTCTCTCTCCCTTCATCGGAGCTCTTCTTCATCACGATTGAGTGCTGAAATTATTAGGGTTTCTAAAATAGGGAAGATTTGAGGAGGTATGTTCATTCAATCATAACTTTATCAATTATTACTCCTTGTCCTCCATTCCAATGCTTAAATTCCCTCCTCATCTGTCTTCGAAACTTCCTTGTTTTTTTTGACTATTTTAAATTTCAGCTACTGGTGTATTGGGGGCGATTCTTCAAGATCCATCTAGTAAGTGTGTCTCTTTCATTCCTCTTTAAATTGCATTAGGGTTTAATTCTATTTTCATGGGGTTTCATACCATTTCCAAGAAGTACACAATTAACAGGAATGTAGAGTTTCGAACCTAGGATTTAACCACTGGATTTCTTGGTCCAATGTTGTGGTTTTAGGTTTGATATATGTCCCTCCTGGTGTGGTGGTGCTGCGACTTGATTTCTACACGTTGATTCCAGGATTTTCATTACATTAGTAGGTGATTCCACTTTGTATGCAATCTTTGTGACATACCTACTGTGTTTATTATATATTAATGTTTAACCGAATGATTTTCTGCTGAAAAAAATTGTTTTAGTGTTTCTTGTAATGCAAGTTTGTTTTAAGGGCCAATTTCATCTGAAATTTTGTGTTTGTTTCATATAAATATTTTATTGGTTGATTATGGGATGACATTTAATTACTTTTTTGACCATATTTAACTGTATTAGTGCTGAAAAAATGTTTTAAATGATTTTAATATTTGGTTGTTGATGAGAAATTGTTTTTGGGTGACATTTGTTAAGAAAATGATTTTTGGGTACCAATTTGATGTTGAATTGGGTGTTTTACATGTGTATTCTATGTGATTCTTATTTGGATTGTTTTATAACCCATGTAATGAGTTTAATGAATTTTTTAGTTTTTTTTTGGATTTTTTTAATAAATATGAGAATGAATTTGGTGTTCAAGTGGGGGTTTTAAAGAGTTTTGTGTGCAAAACAGGGAATGATTTGGAGAAGTTGTTTTATTGAAACTCAAAGTGTTTTCTTGTGTGTTTTAAATTGTTTAAAATGTTTGTAGCTACTGCACTGATTGTATGTTACCAGTATTGGTATTTTATATGAAAATGGATATATATATATATATCATTCTGAACTTTTTTGAGCACAAAGGGGGAAGCTCAGGTACCTAGGTGGGGCTGATGTGTACAAGTACGACTAGTGGACCATATGGTTTCGTCCCTATTTCACCTTGTATTTGGATAACTATGATGTTAAATAAACTATGTGGATGATGATTGGGGATCACTAGGTTATGGGTATGTTCCCTACGGGTGGCTCGTTCACAACAACGGATTTTACTATGGTTACTTTACACCGAGGTACGAGGTACATGGTTCCTGAGACTATCTAGTGCCTAGGGGTGCTCCCAATTTTGTTGATCATTGTGTTTATGGTATTTTCCCATGTATTTGGGTGTTTTTGGAGGTACTTCACCGTGGATAACATCTCTATTTAAATATGTAATCATTCTGGAAAACATTTTCTTGAAAAAAAATTCAATAGAAAGTTGCATTTCTTGGATTTTATCACTACATTTCATTGAATATTAAAACTGCTTGCTTTTTCACAATATATTGGACGATCTATGGAATAATTGTATGTTATCCTATTAGGATTTGTCTCAAACCCTACTTACACCATTGGGTGTTTACACAGTTGGTTATTTTTGTTGTCGCAGGTTGGGTGCAGTTTTTAGTTCTAGTGGTTCGGGTTTCTAAGAGGTCCTTGGTGATGAAGTCTTGTGGAGATGGCTTAAGGGAGGTTCCCCTTTCCAATAGTGTTATTGGGCTATCACCTTTCGGTTTTTTACCTATGTTATACACTTTTTGTGTTGTTTTAAAATTTGGAATTCAGTTCTAATTTTTTGTAAAATATGGATTGGATTGAAAAATCAAGATTCGTTTTATTGGATTCTTTAGTTGTTTTAAGTTTATAAACTCAGGTAAATTGTTCCCAAAACAAGATAAATGATACATGAGAACATGTGACAGCCTGTGGGGATAAGGAACTCCCTTAGGGCCTTGTCACGGGCTGGGATTGGTGCCGGTTTTGGTGGTGACCAGATTCGGTTCGTTACAAAATGGTATCGGAGGAGGTTCATGTTAACTCTTTGGGTCATGTTATTTGGGGAAGAGTCCAGATAGTCTGAAGTTAGTATTGTTGGTACTTTGAATGCTAGTTATGGGTAGTTTGCCTGTTCACCACACATCATGATGGGATTATTGTTTCCAGGAGAAGTCGGGATTTATCTATGTCCTTTGGTTTTCTTGGTTCGATAATGATTATGGGAAATGAAAAAAGTGTTGGGTTAACGGTCTTAGTGAGCTCACAGGGCCTGGAAAGCCATGTGGAGCCAAGGATATTACCTAGAACACTCTCTTTCAGAGAGATGTTATTTGAATATGGCCATCAACCATTTTTATAAGTCATCCACCAAATCTTGTATCCTCTCTCGTTATTTTGTGCTTTAGTTTTGAAATCATGGCACTTTGGATTTAAGAATCGTAAAGTTATTGTGAAATGATTTTAAAATAAAGAGGGAATTTTTTGATTTATGAAATGGTGGAACTTAATTTTAATAATTGTTTTTAAATGGAAAATGGTGTTCATACACCTTTTTTGAAAGCAAAAACTATATTGAAGTTGGTTTTGAAATTTTTTTCCAATATAGTTATCTAAACAATCAAATGGTGTTTTAATGGGATGAGATGTTTTGAAATTTTTGTGAATATATTAAAGTGAATTATTTTCAAAATGGTTTTTTTGAAATGTTTTGTATGATGTGAATTATGATTTTGATCTTGTGGTTAGCAGTTTTGAGAAAAAAGGATGTGTTGGTTGACTGTTTTGGTTTTGAAAAGTAGAAATAATCTTTTGTTTTATCCTTTGGTATTTCCTTGAGAAAAAAAAATTCATGGTGTTATATTGGATAATGGATGGTTTATGGAATTACTAGATGAGTGTTGGGATGGATCTTAGAAGGGTGCCTAGGGTGGAACAAAAACATGCATATATATGGCACATGGGGTACCATTGATAGATACAGTAACCGCTGAACAGTTTGTTTTCAAGAAATGTTTTCAAATAAAATCATTATGTCTTGATGAATTGTTTTTGGTGGCTTATATTATGTGTATTTGGAAATTGTTGATGTTGTGGGATGTTTTGAGTCTATTAACCACTCATGTTTGAACCGTGTTTTGGGTTTATGTTTGGTCAGTAAGCTGGGTAGAAGGACTGGTTAGTATTCTCCATTGAGATATGTTTCGGGACACCTTTATGGTGGTTCTATTAATGTGATTGGATCTGGTTTAAGGATTTTTTTTACCAATGGACTGCTTGGTTGGGTCCGTCAGTTATCTTATTGGATATGGTATTCCCCCATTAAGAGTTAATGCAATACTGAAGTTCAACCCGGATTGTTTCGCCATCGAAAAAATCATCTAGTGGATCAATATAAGGAATCATTTATCGAATACTGTTGATTCAGTCTACACCCATGCCTTTCATTTATTTTTAGATACTATTATAGTGGTAGAGTGCTCGTGGAAGGTTGAAAGAGACCTTAGTTTCTTATGTTTCTTAATTTGTCGAAGCTGGAAGTGGTCTAGGGTTGTTAGTGGGGATGAGTGTCTCGATGGTGTCTAAGAGGGCCTCTAGGTTCATCACAGTTTCTTTCAAGCATGAGTTCATGTTAAACCACCAGTGTGGGAAATATGGTCATGATATGATATTGTGTCCACTTTCTAGAATTTTGTGTTGTTTGGGGATGTTGTATATGGTCTCTCTCCATGCATTGTTTATATCATTCACTATGGTCATGTTCGGTGATGCCTTATGATGTCATGTGCTCGATTGACCATAAAGGTAATAGTTGGGCAATCATTTGAGATTCTTTGTTAGGTTGGGACAATTTATCCCTTGTAAAAACATAAAAAAAATTTCATTTTAAAGGAATGTTAGTATAGGGGATCTCTATTTCTAATATTTCTCACCTGAACAAACAAGGTGTGATGTGTGTCCATCTTCTGATCCCTTGTTTCAGTGAAATATCGGGTTATGGTAAAGTGATTTTGGAATGTGCTATGTCTTGGAGAAAATATCAGGGATTGTGGTGTAGTTGTTTTTTGAACTGAAATAGTAATTCTCGTTTAGTGGGTTTCTATAGCCTAGTTGTGAGGTCGATGATGCTTCAATCATTTGAGCTCTAGCCATAGGTCTCGGAGAAAAGCCGGCTCATAGTCAAGGGATATAACATTGTCATTTAAACCCTTGTAAAAAGTCCTATCTTTAGTATGAAAGATATTAATAGTTTAAACCTATGGTGTCATCATCAGTATTATGTTGTTCCTGTTTGGTGGAAATAGGTGGAGGGCCTTGTACCCATGTCATCGCCCAATGTTATTCCCTCCCCCTTAGGTTTCCATTAAGTCTTTAGATAAAGGTTAGATGTTTGGATAGACAGGATGAGCACATGGTTTTCACTTGGTTAGTAGTGACCATGCCCTAGTAAACCATGTTGATAGAAGGATCCCCACTGTAAGTGTATGTTTTCCCAAACCATGCAGAATAACTATGTGGTCGTCCCAACTCATTAAATTTTGGGGTATTTCTATACTAGCCTGTGGTGGTTAGTTAAGATGGTTGGTTTTTATGTTGGGAAGACACACTATGAATCTCATGTATGTTACTTAGTAAAATATGAATGGAATTCTACCCTTTTTACTAGGGAGTTTGTTCAGGCCACCCCCTGTAAGTGCCTTGATTCTGTCTTAGAAAATAATATAGGTTTCCTCTTACTATGGGGTGCCTATTTGTGTCCCTCTATACCAATAGCTCAAATTTATCCAAGGTCTTGGATTGGTGGTAGGTAGTCTCATTCAGAAAAATCTAGATACCAACATTTTCTTTGAGTAAATGTTGGGATTGGAGAGCTCCTGATCGTTTAGTTAATGTAAGGTACGTGTAACCCTATTTGATGATTTTTTTGTGTTGGTGAATTTCATGAGTCTTGTTAGGATTGTGTTTAAGGAGTTTTATTATGGGATAATGTATCAATGTGATTGATCATTTTAGTAAATTAGTCTATTTTTGGGTTGTGATATTAATAATTCATTAATTGATCACTGGAGGTCTTTTGGCCCTTGGGGGCGATGCTTGGCAAAGAAATACATCTCGGTTTATCGGTTGGGTTTGGATTTGGTATCTAGCCTTGCTGTAGCTTTCAAGGGAAGAAACGTTTTCATGGTAGGGAAATTGTCTCATACATGACTTTTTTTAATGTGAAATTTCATTTAATTTCTATAATTGTTTTGTTTTTGGGGTTTCTCAAACATTTATTATGGAATGGGTGAGTTTTCAGGAATTGAACCAAACCGTGAGCCCAATTCCAGATTTAAAAATAAATTTTGTTTCTTTTATAACATATTAATATTTTAATATTTTTCAACCATTCAAATACCTAAATGGTCTCCCCTGACATATTAACACCACCATTGTTGTTTGGAGCCTTTAGAAATCAATAACCAAGGTGTATATGGGTTTTCAATTAAGGGAGTGTGCCTTCTCAAAATCCCAATTCCAGTTTTAAAAATAACATTTCATTAATTCATAAATTATTCAATTTTAATGCTTTTTCGGTGATTCCAAGTCTCAAATACGCCCATGGACCCCAGCCGTGTTCCCAATCTATCTCCCCCATCTTTTGATCTCTTCTTCATTGCGATGTAATGCTGACATTCTTAGGGTTTCTAAAATCAGGTAGATTTCAGGAGGTATGTTCTATTGATAATAACTCTCTCAATTATAACACTTTTTCCTCATTTTAAGTTTTTAAATGAGCTCCCCAACCTTCTTCAATCCTCTCATAATGTTTTGACTTTTTTAAATTTCATATAATGTTTGTATTAGGAGTGATTCATAAAGATCTCTGAAGTAACTGAGTCTCTTCCATTCCTCTTTCAAATTTCTTGGGATTTCATTTTTTTTACTTGGGGTTTCTACCCTTTTTCATGAAGTAAAAAAAGTACTATGATGTATGGTTTTGAAACTAGGGTTTATCCATGGGTATTCTTGGTCTAATTATGTGGTTTTAGGTTTGTTCAAGGTCCCTCTGGGTGCGGTGGTTGTGTGACATGATTTTTGCTTGTTGATTCAAGGGTTTTCATTACTTTGGTAGGTTATTCTACATTGTATGCAATCCGTGTGACATAGATACTGTGTTTATTATATTTTCATATTTAAACCATTAATTTTATGCTGAAAAAATTGGTTTTAGTGTTGTTTGTAATGCAAGTAAGTTTTAAGGTCTAATTTCATGTGAAATGTTGTGAATTTTTCATATAAATATTTTATTGGTTGATTAAAGGATGTCATTTAATTATTTATTTGACAATATTGAACTGTATTAGGGCTGAAAATAATGTTTTAAATGTTATTATTTTTTGGTTGTTTCTGAAAAATTGGTTTTGGGTGATTTTTGTTAAGAAAATGGTTTTTGAGTACCAATTTGGTGTTGAATTGGGTGTTTTACAAGGGTATTCTATGTGATGCTTATTGGGATTGTTTTATAACTCATGTAATGAGTTTAAAGAAAATATTATGGTGTGTTGGATTCTATTTTGAAAAATATGAGAATGAATATGGTGTTCAATTAGGGTTTTTATATAGTTTTGTGTGAAAACAAGGAAAGATTTCGAGAAGTTGTTTTATTGAAACTCAACGTGTTTTGTTGTGTGTTTTAAATGGTATAAAATGTGTGTAGATACTATAATGATTTTATCTTACAATTAGTGGTGTTTTATATGAAAATGGATATAACTATCATATTTAAATTGTTTGAGCCCAAAGGGGGAATCCCGGTTACCTGGGTGGGGTGGATGTATGTTAGTACGGCTAGTGGACCGGATGGGGTTTATCCTTGTTTAACCAAGAATTTGGATAAATAAAAATCTAAATAAACTATGTGGAGGATGATTGGGGACCACTAGGTTATGGGTATGTTCTCTACTAGTGTCTTCTGCACGAGAACAGATTTTACTATGGTTACTTTACACCGAGGTATGAGGTACATGGGGCCTGAGACTATCTAGTGCCTAAGGGTGTTCCCAATTTTATTGTTCATTGTGTTTATGGTATATTCCCATGTAATGGGGTGTTTTTGTAAGTAAATTACAATATCTAACATGTCCATTTAAATATGTAAACATTCTGAAAACTTTATCTTGAAAAATGTTTTCAATTGAAAGTTGCATTTCATGGATTTTATCACTGCTTTTCAATGCGTATTAAAACTTCATGATTTTTCACATTGTATTTCATGATAATTGTAATAATTTTCTGGTATCCTATTGGGATTTGGATCACTCCCTATATACACCCTTGTGTGCAATTAAACTTGGTTATTTTTTTGTCGCATCTTGGGTACAGTTTTTAGTTCTAGTGGTTCGGGTTTCTAGCCGGTCCATGGTCGTGAAGTCTTGTAGAGATGGCTTGAAAGAGGTTACCATTGCTATGAATGGTCTTGAGCTATTCCATTTTTGTTTTGTACCTTTGTTATAGTCTTGTTGAGTTGTTTTAAAATATTTAATTCAGTTATGATTTTTTGTAAAAGATTGTTTGGATTGAAAAATCCAGATTCATTTTATAGGATTCTTTTGTTGTTTTATGATTATAAACTTGGGTAAATTGTTCCCAAACTAAGATAAATGATACCTAGGCAATTGTTATAGATCGTGGGGATAGGGAACACCCTTCGGGCCTTTTCACAGGCTAGGTTTGGTGCTGGTTTTGGTAGAAACCCGATTCATTTCGTGACAAATGAGGTGCAGTTGTGAAGATGCGTCACGAGAGGGAAATGAGTTCAGAAATAGGTTATTAAATCATTCCATGTTTTGAGTTTTATCAGGTTGAGGCGGATTTGGGAAATTCCTAAGGTGGGGAGCCCCTTGAGTAATTTAGTAAGAACCTTTGAGACATGGGTAGTCTGTGTTACTTGATCAGGGTTTTATGTTTGGTACCATATTCGTGTTTCATTTGATAGTTCATGGAAGTGAAATGTTAAGGTTGGGATATAGTAAGAACATGGGTTTTTAGAATGGGTAAAAATCCCAATCCTATTTGAATTTTTTTACTTGTTCCTGAGAAAACTAGGAAAATCTAGGATGTCCAAAAAAATTCCAGACTACACGTTGTGTACTCTAAAGTACACTCAGTGTATGGGTTAGGCAAGTATCGAATGTGTGATCTCCGAGTACACACCATGTGATGACTAAATAAGAATTTCTTAATACACGGCGTGTTGTGTTACTCAACATGCTGTATATATTACATTCTGCCAACCTGCTGGGTTCAAGCCATGTGTCAAACCGTGTGGAGCGGCCAATCCATGTGGTTATCTGTAATTATGTCCGAGTACAGAAAAGGCCACTACACAGCGTGTATTACTTTAATACATGCCAGTTATTTTTTATTCATTTAAGAGAAATATCGTCGCATCTTATTTCAAAAAAACCCTTCTGGTTCCTTGACATTGGAGCGGTTCTTCTTCGAAAACCTGAAGAATATCTCTTTTCTTAGATTCATCATCTGACATATGTTCTTCATTCCATTGGTGTTTGTGGGATCGCCACAATGAGGATAAACCCTCGCACATTGTTCCATTATTGATCATTTTCCTTATGTGTCAATGTTTCCATTCGAGTGGAATTGCCTGGATTTGACGGAAATGTAGATCTATGAAGATCAACTTTAAATTGGTGCTCTATATCAGAGGTTCCTATGTTTACGAGTCTCAAATAGTATTTTCATACCTTATTTTTTGTTTTTGAAGACTTTTGGGTGGCACACCCTTTGGAACATTTTTAGGTATTTTGATTGTCACCCTGTTTTACATATTATTGCTTGTTTAACTGTTATTTGACCAATGGGATGTTGTTGGGTATGCCCTGTTAACTGTTCTTCTTGAGCTATGTCGGGTGAGTGGCCATTTCTCACCATGCATTTCATTTAGGGGATGTCATGTTGGTTAAAATTAAGTTGTATTAATTTAAAATGTTTTGTTTGGTTTATTAAGACATGACATAAATTGTTAGAGGAATTATATATAACAACCCATACATTACATACATTGTTATTCCATCAGAATTGAAGCATACTTGTTACAAAATATTAGAAATCCATTATAGGACCATATAGGTATAGTGTCTTTAGTAACTGGGAAACAGAAACAAGTGGTTCATAAATCATCTACATTATCTCATGTTCATTTCACCGTATCTAGAGTCCATTTTGGCATAACCTACTTAATACCCTTCTTCCGGACATGGGAAAACGAAAACATACAAAAGGGTGAGCTCAAATGCTTAGTAAGTGTAAACAAAGGAAATATCAAACATATCATATTCATAAGAACATAACATTTTGAAAATCAAAACCTGCAAAAGAGATCATAATATCATAACATGGGATAAATTATATTAGTGAAATGTAATCCTAATAATCATAAAATAAAACATGAAATTTTTTGGCATACACACATAACCATAGAAAATCAGTTCATATTAGTCAAGACTCATTTCCAATACTATCATAGCGGAAAAAGTCCATTTCTAAACCAAGTTCACTCCTCATTCAAGTCATGTATCACTGAACGAGATTAACATTCCATTCCAACCATTTCCATATCATGAGATACAAATCATTACCCAATTAATTGGGTGGGGAATAGGTCCCAACCATCTCATAATGAAACCATTCTTATGTGTCCCAGAAAATCTTAAATCATATATCATATCACATCCCGTGGAATAAAAATAGGATTCGTAAACATCATGTCATCATAACATAATCCATAATGTAGAAATATGTATAGAAATAGAACCCAATATTATCTTATATGGAGAATAACTTTGATAAAACACTTGAACTCTATTATTGAAGAAAATATCCTTTCTACTTCAAAAACATTTTTCCTTTCATAACATGTCATACAATTTTAAAGTAGAATATGTTAATTAAAAATAAACATGAAAACTTTTAAAGGAATCTTTAAGTAAATAATGTTCTATCAAATCATAAAAATCCATTCATGACGTATAAGTTAAAAAAACAACCTTGTTGTACTTTGGCCGGAAAAGTCAAAAAGTATCTCGTATTGAAAACGAGAAAAGATTCCTTTCATATGTTTTACTAAAATTACCCAATAAGTAAAATTGGTTTTAAAATTTTTAGGAGGATAGAAATAATATTACATATTGAGGACACATTGATGGGGATGATAAATATGCCCCAGTGAATACTGAAGTATAAACAATCTCGGATAAAAATTGAGATTGCAATATTTTCCCTTGCCTTAGGACTCATATGCTTCGTACGTATCCGAACCTACGGTATAATGATTTAAATAATGTCATTTATTTATTACAGAATCATATTCATTGTTATGTTGTCATATATGTTCATATTCTTATCTTCATATTTGTAATATTTCATTTTTATGTGTTATTCGGGTGTTCATTGCTTTATGTTCTTATGCATGTTTTGTCGAATAAATTATTATTCCTTTTTTAGGTTATAAATACCTCATTTAAATAAAGGTAATAGTGTAATATATATCATATTTATTCATTAAATTCATATATATAAACTTTATTTAATGAAGATCATGTAGAGCGAGTCACATCACATCGTGGAGACGGTAAGTCGGATGTACACATTAGCGATGATATCAATCCCATGATTATGGATTTGTATTGATGTGGATGATATAATATCTCAGAATTTGTATCATGTCATAGTAAAAATATATATTTATTCGTTACATCATTATACCCATCCATCTACGGTGGTGGTGGAAAAACAGATTACACTACGGCGTGGAGACGGTATACCATACGTACGGACGCGCGGTGATTTTGTTTTCCATAGGATGAATATAAGGTGAAATAAGTTTGTTTTATTTTAATAATAACATATCAATATATTATTGAAATTTATTCTATTACTTTATAATGAAACAAATAATGAATAGGTAGTTGAAGAAGAAATAAATGTGAAATAATCGGTAATGAATATTACCTCTTCATCGACGCTCCTCTTCTAAACTTCTTATTAGGATACTAATGTTGGTTTTTGAATAAAACCAGAACCTCTAGTATTTTTCTTGGAATTTGGATAAGGGAAATGTAAATGGTTTGGCCAAGTTTGATGGCTCAAAATTATTTAAAGTGGAGAGGGAAGAGGTACCCTTTTATAAGGGAGGAGAGGGGCACCTTAGGAAAAACGTAAAAATATTAATTTAGAATAAAGTCATATTCAGGTTATAATGGATCAGAAGTGACTTATTTAGAATCTAGGGTGGGGATGGGTTGAAATTTATCATCCAATATGTTTTATTCAAGTTTAGGTTACCATTTTATTCTTATCATATAGATTTAACTCTATGTTAAATGATTTAACTTTTACCGTGTCTTCTTGCATTCTTACATAATATGGTTAATAAACATATTATAAAATTCCAATAGAATCCCAATTTGTTCATTAATATCATATATATTATTATATAAGTCTTTTGGACGAATCTTGGATTTATAGGAGTAGAAAAACTATTAATAATATAATAATTTTTTAAAAACTCTTTTATGTCAATTTTGACATTATTTGGTATTTTGTTATTGTTAAATTCATAACAATATTATTACTTCAAACCTAATTAATATAACTAACCCTAATATGTTATATTAACCACAAAATTATTTTAATTCATAAAAAGTCTCAAATTTCATTTATTTGTGTATTTATAACATAAATTATGTTAACATTCCATTAATAATGCAATTACTGCATCTTCATTACGTCACAAATAAGTTTAAATAATTAATGTCTAAAAATTATAAATAAAAAATGATTATTTAGGAAATGTTTTTATACTTATAATGAATATTTATAGTATAATTTATCTTATGTTTAACCCCATATTAAAAAAATTTAGTTATTAGACTTTTATTTTAACTCATTAAACTCTTCATTTAATTAAATAATAATAGATGTCCTAATATAATCCATGTGGACCTAAATGGTCATATTTTATTCCTAAGGATGTTTTTGGTCTAATTACCCTTATCAAATTGAAATATGAAATTTTTTAGGGTAATAATAACATCATTTTTACCATTAATTACCCTATTTACATTTAACTGTGGTAAATAAAAGTTAAACATTATTATTCACCAAAAAATATTTGTATCTCATTGAACCACATTTTACTTATTGATATTAACTATGTCTCTTGGAATTTCAAAATTCAACTCATATAAGCGGTAAAATTATGTTTTATATAATTTGAAGATGCTCCTTGGAGGTGGGAAAAAAGAAGGTAAAAAGTTGATTTTTTTTGTATATCTAAATTTTTTAAAAAATGGATCCAATGAATTACATTGAACATATATAGGTATTATGTATCTATTTTGACCTAAAATAAATTTAAATTAAATAAATAATTATTTAAAAAAATCTGTTTTATACTATAAATCAGTGTTTTTCACTATTCATAAAAAATTGAATGTTTTCAGAAAAATACAAAAAAATTATCCTAAGCTAATTTGAATATTCCAAATCCAAAAATGAAGTCCATATTGAAGGATAAAGTTTACAAAATTGCAAAAAGTGGGTATTACTATTCAAAACGGCTACTTTATATAATATTATAATAACATATCATTGTTTAGTGAAACTCAATATTGCATTCACCGTAAGCTACCGAAGAAGGTTTCTCTAGTGTGTAATGAAATATAATACAATGTTTTGTGTAGTGAATGATTCATTTGTTTTTTAATATAAAATAATACATAAAAGCAAAATATTTCTCATAAAAGCTTAGGGTGTCACATTCTAACCCCCTTAAAAACAATTTTTCCCTCGAAATTCGTCACTTCTTAACAAATAGATAAGGATACCTCTCCCTCATTATATCCTCAAGTTCTGATGTTGTTTCTTCTAATTGGTGGTTAATCCATAAAACTTTAACAAAGTGAGTGGTCATGTTTCTATAGATCTTTTTCGCTACGATCCAGAATTTCTATCGGATGATCTTCATAACACAGATCTTTCTCCAACGGTACAACTTCCGAGCTTAGTGCATGTGAAGGATCACATATGTACTTTCTCAGGAGAGATACATGGAAGAAATGATGAACATGATATAGATTCAGTGGAAGTTCCAATCAATAAGCTACCTTCCCAACACAATTCAATATTTCAAAAGGACCAATATACCTAGGGCTCAGATTTATCTTCCTCCCAAATCTCATTACTCTCTTCCAAGGAGATATTCATATGAACACTTTATCACACATTTCAAACTCGAGGTCTTTTCATCGGTTGTCAGCATAAATTTTTTGTCTACTATGAGCTACTCTTATGTGTAGTTGAATATATCTGATCTTTTCTTCCATCTCATCGACATGATCAGGTCCTAATAGCTTTCTTTCCCTTACTTCAACTCAGCATGTTGGAGTTCTGAATTTCATTCCATAAAGAGATTTATAAGGAGCCATCTAAATACTGTAGTGAAAGCTATTATTAAAAGAAATATCCACCAAAGGTAGGTGTTGATCCCAACCTCTTTTTAAATCCATAGAGTATGCTGAAAGTCAAATCCGTATCTAGAGTATGTTGAAAACTTCTCCAAAACTTCTAGGTAAACCTCAAATCCCGATCAGATATAATGGAAAGTGGTACACCATGCAATCTTACCACTTTCTTCACATATATTCTGGCAACCTGATCAAGATAAAAATATTCTCTAATAGAAATGTAGTCTACCGACTTCGTAGATGATCAACTATAACCCAGATAAAATTATTTCCTTTGGATGTTTTAGGAAGTCCAGTGACAAAGTCCACAGTGATGTTTTCCCATTTCCATTATGGTATGGGTAATGGTTGGGACATCCCCTTAGAATTATGTCTCTCAGCTTTAACTTGCTGAAAAACAGAGCATCAAGAGACATATTCATCAATATCTCCTTTCATGCCATCCCACCAAAAGTACTCCTTCCGGTCCCTATACATCTTCATGCTTCCAGGGAGAATAGAGAATGAAGAAGTATGAGCTTTATCAAATATTTACTTCTTTAATTCTGAGATGGGAGGAACACAAACTCGATTCCTGAACCATAATATTTCATCACAATCAATGTATAATTCAAGAACACTTCTCACCTTCTTTAGTAACCTTACATCTTATTTTGGTGCCTCTTTAATCATCACATGTATAGATGGTTGATCATTTAGTTTAGAGAGATAGTATTTTTCCCCTTACATTATAATTCAGAGATCCATCCTTTTTAAATCCATAAATACTGGATATTTTGTGATCATTATCATGGATAAGCTAGCATGGTCTTGTCGATTAAATGTGTCTTCCACCTTGTTCGCTTTCCCAATGTGGTAATGAATTAAGTAGTCATAATCCATAATCAGCTCTAACCATCTTCTTTGGTGCATATTCAGCTCCTTTTGTGTGAGAATATACTTTATACCTTTATGATCAGTATAAATATCACACCTTTCACCACTAATATAATGCCTCCCAATCATTAATGCAATGATTACCATAGCTAATTCCAAATCATGAATTGGGAAATTTTTAACATGGATTTTCAACTTTTGTTAGGCATAAGCTATCACCATATCATTTAGCATGATAACACACCCCAACCCCTTCTTGGATGCATCACTATAGATCACAATCCTTTCTCCACTACTAGGAAGTGTGAGCATAGGTGCACTGGATAACCTTATTTTTAACTCATTGAAATTCTCTTCTCCCTCCTCCATCCAAAAGAAATTAACTCTTTTTCGAGTCAACCTGGTGAGTGGATTTGATAATCATGAAAAATATTTCACAAAATGTCAATAATATCTAGGAAAAAAACATTGGATCTCAGTTATTGTTGTTGGTCTCGACCATCTTTCGATAACCTCTATTTTTTCTGGAACAATAGATATCCCCTATTTTTAGATTATGTGACCCAAAAATGAAACATTGTGAAGCCAAAATTCCAAATTGGTAAATTTGGCATAAATCTTCTACATTCATAGGGTCTTTAATAAAATTCTCATGTGATTGTCATGTTCTTCCTTCCTATTTTAATAGACAAGAATATCGTCTATAAATACTACCACAAACTGATCAAGATAGACTCTAAAGACTCTATTCATTAGATCCATGAAGATATCAAGGGAATTAGTAAGGCCATATGGGATCACTATAAATTTATAGTGTCCATACCTTGTACGGAAATCCGTCTTTGGTATATCCTCCCTTTTGACCCTTCATTAATGATTCCCTGAATGAAGATCAATCTTGGAAAATTATTGATCTCCGTGTAGTTGTCAAATAATTCATCAATGCGTGGGAGAGGATATTTGTTCTTAATAGTCATCAAGTGCTCCCCAAGATGTTTCACTAGGGCGTATGAATCCCTTATCAAGATTCTCTTGGAGCTATTTGATAAATTCCTGCACCTCAATTGGGGTCATTATTAATGGTGTCATTGAAATGGGCATATCACCTGATATGAGTTCTATTGAAAACTCAACTTCCTGATTTGGTGGAAGACTTGGCAATTCCTCTTGAAATAAATTATCAGACTCCTGTACAGTGGCCATATTCTTGATCGTGAGTTTCTCTCCAATAATTTGAGATAAATAACCTTCATTTATTGGAATCAAGACCCATAATATGGAATAAATTTCCACAGGAATGTTACATTCATATTTCCATCGATAGATGATCATAGATTGATCGGTAATATGAAATGTGACTTCCCTTCATTGGAAATCGATATGAGCTTCATATAAGGAAAGTGAATCCATTCCAACAATCAAATAAAATTCCACTATAGAAGGATGACATGATTTGTAGGAAGAATTTTCCCACAAACGTCAATTAGAGAATAATTATAAACATTTTATGCAACCTTTGTGTCATTAGTAGTTGTCACAACTAACTCAATAGATAATTGTTGAGGTAGTACGACGATACCCTTAGAAAATTCATCAGAAATAAAAGAGTGGGTGGTTCCCGAATCAAATAAAACATTTTCTACATTAGAGTGGATTGTAAGTGTTCCTTCACCACTTCATTATCGTACTCCACATCACCGATAGATATTGCATGTGACTTTACTTTTTCTTTGGCCTTATGAGTTTGTTGACATCGATCATCATAAAAAACGCAGGGATTAGGGAATTGATTAGAATAATGCCCCATTTCATTACTCTTGTAACATTGATGTGTAGGAGGTGCATTTTGTATATCCTTTTATTTTTTTGCATCACTATAAATATTTTTCACATCATTGTAGAATTCAAATGCCCGATGACCTTATTTTCCACATTTGAAACATTTACTTGTCCCTTAATGAAAATTCTATCCATGTTTTTTCCACACTTCGAGCATAAGGGAAATATCATCTTCTTTTCAGTGTAGTCTTTAGATTTCCCTTTGAATTCCATTTTCCTGTTCATATCAAACCCATATGACTGATGGGTTACTCCAATCTCCATCTCAACCATCAGAGCACATCGAACAATTTCTTCATAACTATTGAAGTCCCTTCTAGATAACGCCCTTTGAAGACATGTTTTTAAGCCACGAACGAATCGATCGATCTTTCTCTTAGGTTGGATAATAATTTTGGATGAATACCTTGAAAGTCTTGTAAATTTTTCTTCTTAGGTACCAATAGATTCATCATCCTTTTTCTTTAGTTCAAGAAAATACTTCTTCATATTTTTTCGAAGAATACGAGGGAAGTAAATATTGGAAAATAAGTTATTGAACTCGTCCCATTATATGGACACAATTTAATCACTTTTCCATGTATTCTTGATAATATACCACCATTGATCAGATTCACCTTCCAAATTATATATTGCTAAGATGACTTTATCATGTTCATAACATTGATGAACTGAAAATATCTATTCAGTGGTATTGATCCATTGTTCAACAACTAATGGATTAGTAGACCCACTGAATGGGGGTGGACACTGCCATATGAAGGATTCAACAGTATTTTTCTCCTTACTTTTCTTGTTTGTAAGTCCTGCATGATTCATATCTTTAGAAAGTTGTGTGAGCATGGCTACATGATTTTTCATTCCAGCTCCCAAAACGTTTGGTTTCATCGGGGGACAATCATTGCATTTCCCGTTGCATTCAGCAATAACACAGTTCCATCGGGTTCCAACCATGGACTAAAACCAATAAGCATAGTGTGAGAAACACTAATCATAAGAGGAAAACCACACAATCAAGAATAAAATTTCACAATCTAGGTCTTATCATAGGTTATTCATGGCCATTTCTAAAATACTGATATTGTGTTCTATTCTTAGACATATCCTCAGGGTTCTTACTAAGTATTTCACATCTTTTTTCCAATGGTTGATTATACCTTTCACTCTGATACCAACTATAATGACCCATAATTTAAAAACATTGTTATTACTTCATAATTGAAGCATAATTATTACAAAATTTACCAAAACCATGATAGGACTGTATAGGTATAGTGTCTTTAGAAACTGGGAATCATTAACAACTGGTTCATAAAGCATCTATATTGTCTCTTATTTATTTCATCATCTCTAGAGTCCCTTTTGGAATAACCTACTTAATAACCTTAATCCTGACCTGGGGAAAAGAAAACATACAAAATGGTGAGCTCAAATGATCAGTAATGGTAAACAAAGTAAATATCAATCATATCATATTCGTAAGAACATAACATTTAGAAAATCCTAACCAGGAAAAGAGATCATAATATCATAACATGGGATAAATCATAGTAGTGAAATGTAATCCCAATAATCATAACATAATAATGAATCTTTGTTTCATACACATAGAATCATAGAAAATCATTTCAAATTACTCAATACTAATTTCCAATTCTATCATAGTGGACAAAGTTTATTTCTAAACCGAGTTCACTCCTCGTTCCAGTCCTGTATCACTGAACTGGATTAACATGTCATTCCAGCCATGTCTATATTATGAGATATAAATATTTACCCAATTAATTGGAGGGAGATATAGGTACGACCCATCTCAAAATTAAACCATTCTTATTTGTGCCCCAAAATCATATATCATATATCATATCATAACCCATGTAATAAAAATGGGATTCTTAAACATCATACCATCACAACAGAATCCATATAAGATAAAAGGAATCCATATAAATAATCCCATCATATCTTAATCAAATCAATGTAAAAATAGGGATTCAAAAGGAACACAATATTATCTAATATGGAAAGTAATTTTGATAAAACACTTAAACTCCATTCTTGAGGAAAATATCCTTTCTAATTCAAAAACATTTTTCCTTTATTAACATGTCATAAGATTTTAAACTAAAATAAGTTAATTAAAAATAAACATCAAAACATGTAAAGGATGATTCATGTAAATAATGTTCTATTAAATCATAAAAATCCATTCATTCCATATAAGTTTAAAAAACATTCTTCCCTATCTTTGGCTGGAAAAGTCCAAAAGTATCTCGTACTGAAAATGACAAAAGATTACTTTCTTATCTTTTACTAAAATTCACCAATAGGTAAAATTGGATTTCAAAAATTGTATGAGGATAGAAATAATATTAAATATTGAGTACACATGTATGTGGATGATAAATATTACCTAGTAAATACCGAAGTATCAACAATCTCGGATAAAAATTGAGATTGTGATATTATCCCTTACCTTAGAACCGATATGTTTCGTATGTATCTGAACCTCTTGTATAATTATTTAAATAATGTCATTGACTTATTAAATAATCATATTCATATTTATTATATCGTATATAGCCATATTATTATCTTCTTATTAGTAATATTTCATTGCTACTTATTATTCGTGTGTTCATTGCTTTATGTTCTTATGCATGTTTTATCGAATAAATTTTTATTCCTATTTTTAGTTTATAGATACCTCATTTAAAGAATGTTATTAGTGTTATATATATAATATTTATTCATTAAATTCATTTATATAATTATTATTCAATGATGATCATGTAGAA
Source organism: Viscum album (assembly GCA_963277665.1). Taxonomy (NCBI): domain Eukaryota; kingdom Viridiplantae; phylum Streptophyta; class Magnoliopsida; order Santalales; family Viscaceae; genus Viscum; species Viscum album. The sequence continues at coordinate 2,100,121,099 of OY728128.1, read as the reverse complement.
CGAGTCACATCACATCGTGGAGACGATAAGCCTTACGTACACATGAGCGATGATATCATTACCATTATTGTGGAATTGTATTGAAGGGGATGATATAATTTCTCAGAATTAGAATCATGTCATAATTAACATATATAGTTATTATTTACACCATTGTACCCATCCATGTAAGGTGTTGGTGGAAAAACAGATTACACCACGGCGTGGAGACGGTATTTCTTACGTACGCACTCACGGTGATTTTGTTTTCCACATGATTCATAGAATGTGAAATAGGGGTTTTTAATTTTTATATTAACATATATGTATATGAGTGATACTGATGTTATTACTTTATAATGAAACAAATAAAGAAGTGGAAGTAGAAGAAGAAATAAATTTGAAATAATGGGTAAAAGATATTACCTATTCTTAGATGTGCCTCTTCTAGACGTCCTCTTAGGACAATAAAGTTGGTCTTTAAAGAAGACCAGAACCTATTGTATGTTTCTAGGGTATTGGAGAATTGAAATGGGCATGTCTTGGCTGAGCTTTAAGGCTCAAAATTTTGTAATGTGGAGAGGGAAGAGGAGCCCTTTTATAAGGGAGGAGAGGGGTACCTTAGGAAAAACTTAAAAATATTATTTTATAATAAAGTCATATTCGGTTTATAATGGATCAAAAGTGACTTATTTTCATGATAGGGTGGGTATGGGTGGGAAAAATCTCAACCAATAGGTTATAGACAAATTTAGGATACCATTTTAACCATATCATTTAGATTTGACTCTGAGTTAAATAATTTAATTTTTAATGTGTCTTCTTGTATTCTTACACTATATGGTTAATAATCATACTATAAACTTCCAATAGAACCCCAGTTTGATCATTAATGTCATATATATTATTATATAAGTCTATTTTTATAACCTTATATTTTTATGAATATAATAACATATAATAATATAATATTTCTTTTAAAAAATATTTTTGTCAGTTTGGACACTATTTAATTTATTTTAAAATTCATAGCATCATTATTACATCGAAAAAAATCATCTAAATAACACCAGTATGTTATTTTAACATATAAAATTATTTTAATTCATAAAACTCTCAAATTACATGTATTTCGGTATTTATAAAATAAATTATGTTTATATTTCATTAATAAAGTAATTATTACATCATATTTGTGACATAAATAATTTTAATTAATTAGTGTCTAAAAAATATAATTAAAATATCATTATGTAGAAAATATTTTTATCTTTCTAATGAGTATTTATAGTCGAATTAATCTTATGTTTAACCCTATATTAAAAATGTTTTAGTTATTAAACTTTTATTTTATCACTTTTAACTCTTCTTTTAATTAAATAATAATAAATGTCCTAAACTAATCCATGTGGACCTAAAGGGTAATATTTTATTCCTAATGTTGTTTTTGGTCGAATTGAATATATCCAATAGAATTAGGACATGTTTTATGGTAATAATAATATCATTTCTACCAATAATTACCCTATTTACATTTAACTGTGGTAAATAAAAGTTATATGTCATTAATCACAAAAAATTATTTTTATCTTATTAAACCACATTTTACTCCTTTATATTAACCGCGTCTCTCGTATTTTTGAAATTAAACTCACATAATTGGTAAAATTAAGTTTTCTGTAAATTTTCAAATGCTCTTAAGAGGTGGGTAAAAGATGGTAAAAACTTCAAAAAAAAATTATATATCTAAAATTATTATAAAATGACTCCAATGAATTACATTGAAATTATATAGGTATTATGTATCTAGTTTGACCTATTATAAATTTAAATAAAATATATTGTAATTTAAATAAAAACTCTGCTTTAAACAACAACATAGTGTTTTTCACTATTCATCAAAAATTGAATGTTTTCATAAAAATACCAAAAATTCACCATAAGGTAATTTCGATAGTCTGAGTCCAAAAATGAAGTAAATTTTGAAATCATAAATTTAAAAAATATCTAAATGTGGGTATTACTATTTATAATGGCTGCTTAATATAATATTTTAAAAACATATCTTTATTTAGTGAAAATCGGTATTGTGTACATCCCAAGCTATCGAGGAAGGTTGACCTTGTGTGTAATGAAAGCCAGGATAGTTTTGTGTGTAGTGAAAGATTCCTTTGGTGTTTCATATAACATAATACATAATAACAAAATATTTCTCATAAAATATCATGGTGTCATATTAAAGATATCACTGATGGTATGAGACAATACTTGGTAAATGCATTCCAACATTTTGGTTATATTTTCTTATTTAAATGTTTTTCTTCTGATTTTATATGTAATTGATGAATTTTATATGTCGGAACAATAGAGGTGGTGTGGGGCATGGCCCAAATATTCTTGAGTGATGCTAATCAGGGTTTGGTCTTTTACCGGGTTACGTTGGGTGGTTCTAACCACAAGATTGGGCATCATTGACGTAAGCTTCAGACAGGGGGACTATCAGGTTAGGAATGGCCCAGTTTACGTGGATGGCAAGGCCATCGGACTCGAGTGGAATTTTTTTAGGGACACCAGGTGTCAGAGGTGTTGTGGCATGGGTATTATTCTGTTTATTACCAATCACCCTAAAAATTGATTAGTGTGCACATGGAGAGACTTCGTGATGTGGTGGTTTGGACAACACAGGTGGGTAGAGTCCCCCGTTAATATCAGTTTAGGTACTTTTGTTTTGGGGGTTCTTATTGTAGGATGCCACGTGGAAGATGAGGATCCTTCAGTGGAAAACATTTAGGCTATCAGGTTGGGGAATAGGCTATCCATTATTTTAGGGCAGATATCACTCTCCCTCAGGTAACATATCTGAGGAAAGGCGACGTTGTCCCTCCGGTTACTTATTTGAGGACAGTCATCATTGTTCCTCTGAGTTATTATTCCTTGGGCGTTCCATTGGGATGTCGGTACTTGAGACATGCGGTGTCTGGGGGAACATGGTGTCGGGTTATGAGACAAAGATTTCAATGTTGACCAAAGCAGGTGACACTCCATGGGGGCTTCTGAGAACCAGTGGAGTTTTTGATTATTGTGAATTATATTGTTTATTTTTTCCTTATAAATTCATTCCTTTTTAAACACTTATATTAGGTACAAAACGTTTGGTGGAATCCTACTATGATTTTTCTCACACCCTGCATGGTCCCTTCGGGACATGTGCAGATTTTATTGATTTACATGGAAAAAAGATGTCAGATCTATTAGATGGACCGCTTTAGCTGTTGAATGGAGATTTTTTGAACCATGTTGTCTTTCCTAGAGGGAGTTTATTTTATTCTTATTTCTTTCCTATATCAGCGTTCTTTATTATTATACAAATAAAGTTGGTTATCCATCGACACCCTTTTTACATATGGATATGTTTAACCTATTTTGGATGCATTTTTTGTTGTTCATAAGTAGTTAAAATTAATCATCATTCTTATTTGTTTGCTTTCCGCTGCTGTTTTTTATTTTTATTACATCCACTCATTATCGACATTGATTCTTCTTCTACTCTGCAGGTATGGTTCGAGTCTGCTAAGGCGTTTATTCCAATTCATCGTTATTATTAACCTTAGACCAGTACCCTTATTATCCACCGAGAGGGTATAGCTTCCCCACTATTCCTATAAAGCCTTTGGCGTTTGGAGAGTTTCACCTAATATGGTAACACCCGACCCATTTTTCATTGTTCGGGTGGCTATTCATGTTCGGTTCGTTAAAGAGTGGTATCCTAAAACTACATTACTATCTCGATTATACATGTGGAAGTGGATCTAGCATAGGTTTTGATATGGGAAAAAGCTATGAAAAATATTTTGGACCAGACACATCATAATTTGGGGCGTGATAATGGGCCTTGTTGCACACCTTGTTTTACACTCTTATGAGATTTCCATCGGAAATTCACAAACTCTTCACAAACCATAATGATGAATTTAAATAGAGGATGACTATGAATAAACTAAGAAAAAACAATGTTCTAATATATTAAATAATATAGAGACAATATTTAATAACCCTCTAAATAATTTTTCATGGTTATATGTTATCGTTCATTGATAAATATTTATCACACTATGAAATTCATTTTTTATAATAATGATAAAATTAAAGGAGGTGGTTCAAATTTCAGTTTTGACATATGAATAGTATGTTAATTATTAAAATAAATTTATCATGTGGAAATCTCATAATTATAAATAAAAAGGCGGAACATTTATTGGTTATACATATTAAAATAAAGAGAAATAAAAATGTATGTGAATTTTATGTGATGTAATTATAGTATTTTCTATATTAAAAATAATATGTACGATTTGATTGGGGATGAGGAAACATAATAAATGATTAATATTACATATCCTATGAATATTATGTTTATGAATACATTGATGAGTCCAATGTAATGGTTTATGAATAATTTTGTTGGAATGATGTATTTATGTTTTTGAATTCAATGATTATATTATATGAATCATGAAATAAATTATTATTTTTAGTATAGATTTTCATTATGGATTTAGTAGGACCTGTAGAATGGTGGAGAAGAAATAGAAAAATTATTTCATGGAGAAGATATATTTTGATTAATGGAATGTAACATATAAATAATTCTTTACATTGAGATAATGAGGTTTGGATAATGATATATTGTATATTAATATTTAAATTGGAACGTATAGATTTCTCTAGAATTGATAATTAAAATATTTTCCATGTCATCATGGATGAAATTTACAACTTCTTTGATTTTAAAATATATCATGTAATCATTAGGGAAAATAATCATGCATGTTTTCCAAAATGATGTGTGGTAGTTAAAGTTATTACCACGTTTCAATAGAATATTAAATATTTTTATTCACATGTTTTGAATGTGAAAAAATTTGGTACACTATGATATATTGGCGTTCAATGTTAAACCTCTTTTGTGACTTTATTTCTAAAGAATTTATTTTTATTATTTTTATAGGGTTATAAGGTTCAACATTTCTCAGTTGTTTAAGTGATAATTTTTATGAGTTTCTTGAAAATAAAGTATTATATTACCACGTTAGGATTTACGAATATTTGATAACATATTATAAAATCACAGTGTTGATGATAAATTATGATATATAGGATGGAATATCATGGATATCTGGATCTGTTAGTGCTAGGAGAATGAAACATTTACATTTCTCTATAGAGAAGGTGTTGAAGTTGATCCACGAACAACAAAGGGTGTGGTTGTCTTGAAATCAAGAATGTATGTCTTTTTTTATGGAAATTATTTTACATTAGAGAAAATGATCTTGAATCCAAAAGTTTTAACATGGTATAGTCATTTCCAATTAATCATATGGTCTAATAGTTTATCACATATTTATGGCTTTTTGATTGATAACATTTTATTGACCATGTTCTCTATCACTATCCATCATAACATGATGGTAAGATTTGTCTTCCATTTCCATGATTTAACATAACACTAATGTTCTCCAATATTGAATCCCTATTATATGTTACTTATAGAAAAATTTATAAATCAATTATTCCATTTAGAAGGAATTTTTAGTATTCATTGTTTCGATGTCAGTTTCTAGGAAAGGAACAGTCAATTATTAACCATCTAATATCTCAGAAAAAATTTTAGGGACAAATTAATTTTAATGGTTGTATAATATAACAAACCGATATTTTTCTAATTATTATTTCGTAATTAATTTAATCTCGTTGATATATTACATTTCAAGAAATATTGAAAATAGTATATTTTATATATTTTTCATACATTATATGAAACATCATGTTAATAATGAACAACACGCATAATAATTTTTATATTTCGATACATATAACACTGGGTTATATTGTGTTACAAACAATAATGACTTTTCTCAATGGATTGGGTAAAACACAAGACTGAGTTTTACCAAACAATGGTATATCATGAAAAAGTTATTATTTAATATAATATTATATTTCTGAGCCATTAAATTAGTGGTAGTGAATAATATTAGATAGTTTATGAAAATATATGATTTTAAATAATATAATATGAATTAAAATGCAACAAATTAATTATAAATAAATATGAAAACTAATTGAATGTAAAGAAATATATTGTTATTTTTGTGGTCATTAAGCTATTTTAGACTAATATATTAAATTAATTATAATTAGTGTGGGATATTGATTTAATATATAAGTTATATATTAAATAAAATATTTTTTATATTGATCTAATTTATTTCATAATCATAAGAATGGTAAAAGTAAAAGTTTATTCTTAAACCCAATAAATGTTATTATTGTATTTTACCACATTTTATTGGAGAACCCATTTTAAATCCAATATTTGGATTTTTATAGATTTATTATTTCAAAATAAACATCATATTTTGAAGGGAAATACAAAAATTATGTTAGGAATTGTTTTTGGTATTTATCACAGTGATTTCGTTTTATATCAAATAGATCAAAATACTAGATTTTAATTCAAAACATCTTTTCCATCAAATTTATTTATAAGGTTTAATTATATATTTAATTGGTTTAAATGATTAAATAGATAATATTTTTATCAATTATTCCAATTTATGTCATTTTTACTAATTTCACACTGAAATTGTATTTAAAATCAGAGCAAAATTTTGATCATTCATACTTTAAAAACATATAGTGTCTTCCAATCAAAAAGATTACAATTAAATTAATTTCTACAACTTAAATTATTAAACTTTTCAATAATGGATTCAATATTTTGAATCATCATAATTTAAAAATTCTAATATTGTGAGATTTTTTTAATAAAATATATTATTGAATGTAAGTAATATTAATTACGTAGATTTATGTAAAATTAAACATAACTAAGGACTAAAACATATATTTCAAACCCAAATACACATAGAAACATGTCCAAAACCAATTTTATTAACATAGATCATCCATTAAGCTTTCATAATTTATTTATTATTTGGTTTTTATTATGTTTTAATGATAAAACATGGGTGCACTAAAATTTTTTTAAAAATAAAAACTATGTCATTTCTCATCCATATAAAACGCTACAACCACTCCATTTTCATTAGACATCTCAGACAACATTAGTTTAGAAAAAATCTATCCAAAACACAGCTGGAATTATATCCATTTCCAATTTATTACTTTCCTTGGTATAATGTAAATCCAAGGAATCCTTCGTGCATAAACCAAAAGGACTTACCTGATTAAGAAGTAATTTCTTCACTCAATGTAATTTATTTTATATTATTTAAACACACCTCCACACTTATTATTACTTACCTGTATAAGATAATCAGTAACCTGAATATACTATGATTTTTTTCTATTATTTCTACTCGCACATACACAAACCACCATTTAATGGGTAACAAACATAATGTTTATGTATATAGTGAAATATCCCCTCACTGAATAATGATTGTTTATTTTTACTTTACTGCCTCTCATAGTGGAAGTTATAACAGGAAATATGTTTATATATGTAATATATTATATTTCCTATTTATTTAAAAATATATATTCTCTTTTGAACACCTGTCATTTTTAAATTCTAGTTGGTTTAAATATTATAAATTTGAATGATGATGTGCGGACTTACGCCCTCTCAAGGAGAGGTGATTCATTCATACACTACATGGAATGTTTTAAAGATGGGTTTAGTGAATATATATGATATATGTTATATAAAAAATATAATTAATTAATGATATATATACATATATATACATATATATCTTTCACTTTATTTTGGTTAATGTGACAATTAAATGAAAATAACGTTCATGCATATGTAGGACCTACTATATCCATGATTGGTGTATTACATTACATACATATATATTCTATTAATTATTATAATACACGTTTGATAAATATAAATTGTATTTAAATCATTTTTTACAATATTCAAATAATGATATAATAATATGTTACAAAGTTATAAGAAATAAATACACATATGAAAATCAATGAAAATATTACCCAAAGCATAGACATATCATGGAATTATTAACAAGTGAGTAATATGAGATCATAATAAAACCATATGTGTTATTATATAATAATAAAATTTTACTTTAAATGTTGTATAGATAATTTATATTTATTATAAAGGTGGTTGGAATGAGTACAACGATAGTCAAGACACCAGATAAAGGGATTTCATCTCACATTATTATTTATGTGAGATACAAGATATCTTCAAAACCCATTAATTTTGTTTGGTGAGTATACTACCATGGGATGTATTAAATTATTATTATAATTAAAAAAATGGTAATTTAAATTTCCATTCTACGATTTTATTTTTTGTGTTTTATGTTTCAAAAGTTACCAGATAGGTAAAGTATTTTTTTTCTCAATGTCCCTTCAATTAGACTCATGTTTTCAATGCAACAAAATTACTTTTTGAGGTGTATATAATTCCATTTTATCATTTTATTTCATGATTCACCTTATTTAAATTATATTTTATTAATAATATAATTTTATTTCCCAATATTTATAGTATGATCTAAATAAAACATGTTATATGTTTTTGTTGAAACAATCTCCTCACATTTAAAATTTTTTTATGTTTATGATTTATATTAGGAAATAATACGATATATATATGAATAAAAAACATGAAATTTATTATCCTATAAATATTCATAATATAATCATGTATGTATGATTTTTTACTCTTTGAAACCTATGAGATTTATAAATATTTTCTTATGAAATTATGACATTAACACTCTAGTTGGTTGAAAAAATGTGTTGTTTCAGAACTATGTTTTCAAAAAAGGGTTTCCAAAAATCTTATGATAATATCCAATGATAATTAAAATACATTTCATAAAATTTTTGTTAGTTATCTATTTTCAAAGGATTATTCATATTCTATTCCGAATAAGGCATTTCTCCATCCTTTTATAGTTAAAAAAATATTATTTTTTACTAGTACGACATGTATAGATTTACCGACAATCAATACCTCAAAAAATTATTTTTTAAAGGATTAATTTATGATTTTTTTATAAATACTAATCTTAGTAAAAAAATAATATTGTTTAAAAAAATCATATGTTTTCATGTAAAAATGGATTTCAAAACATTTTCGAAATTTCCTTATAAGATTTCAATGTATTTTCAATGAAATAGTTTTCAAAATGTTTTCCAGATTTATTTAAAATTTGCAATGTATTTTCAATTAAATGGATTCTAAAACGTTTTTAGTATTTATTTAAAATTTGTGAACTTTTTTTAAAGTGAAATGTTTTTAAAATTCATTGAAGCTTATTTTATAATTCTTCATGGAAAAAGGATTTCAAAGTGATTTAAAGTATTATTTATAATTTTCAAGGTATATTCTATGAAAAATATTTTCAAATAATGTAATTTATTAATAAAACATTTCAACTAAAAAATGATACTTTAATCATGAAATATATTGGAATTTTTTTAATGATTTATCTTCTGTAAAAGATGACAATATTTTATGTTACTCATACATCTCTAGGAGATGATCTAATGGTTCCATTCATATTCAATATATGAATGGTCAATTATTAAATTTCATTGAATTTAGGAAACATGTTTCTCTTTCATGAGTTCATGTTTATGAAATCCATTTCTCATTCTTGGGTTGTGTGTTTTTGAATTCCATGGGTTATTATTTAAATAAAATTATAATCAAACTTGTGTCTATTTTCAATTGTTATGATATGATTATATGTTTATGATACCCATTTAATTCCATCTGTTATGGTAGGATTGTTTAGGATTTTGTTGGACATTTATGTATGAATTCATTATGATATGGTTAGAACCTATATCTCTGTCCAAATTCCTTGGGTTATGATTTATATCTCAAGACATAGACAAGGATGGAATGAGAAATGAACTCAGATCAGCATTACAGGGATAGAACAGAGAAGGATCTCGGTTTAGAATTAAATGGCTAGAAGAGGAAATGATCTCGATTTAGTATTACAAGGATAGAACATAGATTGAATTTTTCTTTGTAAACCAAGGTTGGAATGGTGTGTGAATGTTGTTTAGTAATGGGATTTTTCCAATAATATGTCATATATAACAATTCCTTAACTACTACGAAAATCAATATATATTCTTATGTGGTTGGAATAATTCCATGTTTTATTACTATGTTATTCTCTCATTTATTATGATCATTATTGAATTATTAATAATGTCTTATAAACATTCTTTATTTTTTCCCGGATTCAATTTTATGATCCATGTAATATAGGGTACGATATTATCTTTTTCAAATCATGTTCTCACACCCATATGGACATGATTATTCTTACATGCCTCCCGCTTTTCCAATTACCAAGCTTCTGATCTCACCCCATTTTTATGTTTCCTTATCCAGGTAATGAAAAATGGTTTTAGGTAGAAGTTCTATAGGTATCCGTCGTTATTGGATTTGGTGAAGATCAATCACCAGGGTCAAGATTTTTTTTCTAGGATTCCAAATTCACTAAAATATTTTAGTCTTTAAACAAGTAATTGTTTAAATTTTTTGAAAATTTATATAAAATTTTATATTGTTCATGTTTGTTTAGCCTTGACTTATATAGTTGGTATCAAGGGAGTGGTTTAGTCAACCTATGGAATATAGAATGAGAAATTACTAGTGATATCCCTATGATTATTTCTTAGGATATGTCTATTTATGTCTATAAGGTATGTATCAGGATGATACAATGATCAAGAAAATTTCCTCAAATTTTTCTAAAGGATAGTGTGAGTGGTTTCCAACAAGTACGTACATATCTAGATACTACGAGTGGATGTCACTCTAAATAAAATGTACCTTGGGGTATTAACTCTGAAAAATGTTCTGGGATAGACTTGGTGTAATATGGTATATAATAAGTAGACTTAATAATGCACTCCTAGTTAGACAATCCAAGTGGATATGTTTTGGAAATTAATAAACTCTAAATGAACCATCATGAAGCAAATACATAAAGGATGAATATGATTAATGTAGGATAAACCTATGGTTTCATAAATAAAAGAAGATGGAGACATTATTTAAGACCCATATAAGTGATTTTTCTTGATTATATGGTATCCCGATTTGATGAATGTTGATAACACTATTCCATATGGTTTTGGTCAATGTAGAGAGCTCAAAGGGACATTATTCACATTTAATGTTTTAGATATAAAAAGTATGGTTTTTCTGCAAATCTATTTCCCAGGTATAAATATTAAAATAAAGGATTAAAATGGTGGTAGGAGTATTGGTTATACATCTATATATTAAAATACCATGAATGACATGTGAAAGTTATGTTATATTCATATAATATAGCTTTCATTAAAAACAAGAAGAATCATTATATTTTTGTTGAGGAAACATAGGAAATGATTCATATTTAATATTCTAGGAACGTGGTATTAGGAATTAGTTGATGAGGCCAAAGTAATGGTCTAAAAATAAATTTGGCGTAATGATATATTTATGTATTATAATTAAAATATAATGTTATATAAATAATTAAATATATAATTATTTTAATTATAAGATTTCATTAATCATTTAAAATTAAATTATGAATGGTAATAAAGTCATAGAAAAATGAATTACATGAATGGTGATATTTTGATTATGTTATGTTAACCCATAATTAATGAATGATTTTTAGATCATGGTTCTTGTATAAGTATATGATGGATATGACTATGTAATCTAGATACTATTTATTACCCTAGAACGGATTATTCATAAAATTTTCTATGACATCAAAGATGAAATTTACATCTTCTAGTATTTAAATAATACATCCAGTAATCATTGGAGTATATAAGCATGCCTGTTTTCCAAAAGAATGTGTGGTAGTTATTATTTGAAGAATGTTTCATGATAATATATGATATTGGTATTCATAAGATTTAATTTAGCAAAACGAAGTTGTAATTTTTTATATATGGGGGGGTCATTGTTAATCCTTATTTATGACATTCTTATTAACGCTCTGAATTTTCATCTTTTGGACGGATTATATGGTTAACAATTTTTTTTATATTTAGGTTAAACATTGGATAATTTTTTAAGAAGAAAATATTATCTTATAACGTGAGGATTTAAGAATATAGGATAACACGTTATAAAAACATTATGTTGATGATAACAGATGAATAATCTGATTTTATATCACATATGTTATGATCTATTAGAGATTTGGTAATGAAAAATCTACATTCCTTTTTCGAGAAATAGTTGAATTGGATCAAGAATCAATAAAGGGTGAGGTTCTCGAGAAATAATGTAATGAAAATTAATTTACATTAGGAAAAAAGTTATTTAATACAAAAAAATTATATTTTTACCTTTGTCTCTAATAAATCATATGGCCCATTGATTCATCACAGAATTAGGGATTTATGACTATTATCATTATGCTTAACTTTTTCACTATCATTATTCCTTAGAACATGGTGGTTAGATATCTCTTCCATGTCTATGTTTTCACTTTCCACCTATGTTCGCATGTGTGGGAATGTAGTTATATGTTACCTTGGATAACCTTTATGTTTCCCTATTTTCTTTTTGAAAGGTTGTTTTATTATTAATTTTAATGATGTGGGTATCTAAGAATTGAATATTCAATTATTAAATCTCAATATCCAAGAACAATTTTCAGGGCCAATTTCATTTTAAGGGGGTATAATTTAAAACCCTGATATTTAGTGAATTATGTTTTTTAATTAATCTAATATTTTTGATATTTTATAATTCCTGAAAAAAAAATTATAGTTTATTTTTATGATTAGAATTTTTTATATTAAAAATCATGTTAATCATGAACTACTCACAATATAAATTTTATCTTTCTCTATTTAGAGCACTGAGGTAATTTTTCTTTTCATGCAACAATGACTTTCCTCAATGGCTTCTTTAACATGGAAGACATATTTTTACTAAACTAATTTATATCATTTAAATTTTACTATTTAATATAGTATGATATAAACTATCCATTAAATTAGAGTATATTAATATAACTAACTAATTTATGAAAATATATTGTGTACAAAAATATAATATAAATTAATTGGTAACCAATTAATTCGAAATTAATATAAAAACATATTGAATGTAAAGAGAAATATTATTATTTTTATGGTGACAAATAATTTTTACCCTAATAAATAAATTAATTATAATTAATGACATATATTAATATAATATATTTTTTATATATTCAATCAAATATTTTTTATATTCCCCCAATATATTGGATAGACATTCAAAATGATGAATCCCATTTTTATTCTTTAAAACCTATATTTTTTATAATTTTATTTTTACCACCTTTTAAAGTTGAACACATTTTAAATGAAATTTTTTCACTTTTATATATTTTAAATTTCAAAATAAAAATCAAATTTGGAAGGAAAATATAAAAATTAGGTTTGGATAAATTTTCTGTATTTTTCTATAAGATTTCATATTTACATGAATAGTTCAAAATACAATATTTTCATTCAAAATTTCTTTTTCGTATAATTTATATGTAATGATAAATTATATTAAGATTGGTTTCATGGGATAATTTTCTAATATTATTATCAATTAAAAAAATCCATTTAACAAATTTTACAATGAAATTGATAAAACAACTGAGCAATCTTTTGATCATTTATACATTGAAGTCATGATGTCATCTCGTCAAAATGATTAATATTATAGAAATTTAAACCAAATTTTATTAAATATTTGTAAAAAATGGTTTCCATATTTGGAATCATAATAATTTATATTTTCAAACATGGTGATCATATTTTTGACCAAAATGAATAGTAAATGTAATTAAAAATAATTATGTCGATTAAAGTAAAATAATTATTAATTAAGGAATAAACCTTATATTTAATACCCAAAACTACTTCTAAAATTCTTTAAAACCTATTATATTTAAATTATATATCCATTTACCTTCAAATATTGAGTTTTTTGGGTTTTAATTACATTTTGAGGTAAAAAAGAGGGTACACCTTATTCCCAAAAAGGCCTCGTGTGTTCATTCCATTTGGTATAAAATGCCACAAAATCTCCCAATTCTTCACACCTCTAGTATAACTTATTTTATAACAATATCTGTCCAATCCACTTCCCAATAGAAGTAACTTAATCCAATAATCCTTTCTATGTTAGGATTTTTCTTAATCCAAAAGGAGTTACCTAATTAAGAGGTAACATCTTCTCGGAAACACCATTCATTTATTTAAATTATCCACCCCATGAACAATTATTATTCCATTGTTATAAAAATATAGTATAATAAATATATTAGTATGTTGTTATTTGAATTGTTATACCAACACTTACACACACCTCCTCCTAATGTCTAATGAACATGCTAATTATGTGTATGGAAAACCACAGCCTCACTAAGCGATGATTTTTCATTTTCATTTCCACATATCATGGTATGAATTATAATTGAAACTCTATTTATATTTTTCATATATTTTATTTATTATTTCCTTATGTGTTTTTATTTATTTTACCACAAAAACAACATTACTGTGCATTTTTTGTATATATAATAATTTTGTTTGAGGAAGTGTGGACTACCCCACCCTCCAACAATTTGATTTGATCATAAACAACATGGAATGTATTAATTAAGGATTTATTAAGTATATATGATGTATATAATATGATAAATCTAATTTAATAGTTATATATATACATATATGTATTTTACTTTCTTTCTTTCAACATGATAATTAAAAGAAAATAGCATTGATATATATGTATGACTTATCATATTATATGGATTATTATAATATAAATATTATGATTATAAATTATATTTAAATAATATTTTATGTTTTGAAAATCCTGATACAAGTATAAATACCAAATATATAAACAATTAATACACATGCGGAAAATAAATCAAATATTACATGAAGCGTAACCACAAAATGGAGTTACTAACATGATTGAAAAATAATGTCCTAATAAAACCATTTGTAGTATTATAAATAATAATATATTTCATCAATATTTTTATAATAAATTTATAATTATTATATAGGTGTTTTTAATGAGTACAACGGTAGTAAATATAGAGGGTAAGCAGATTTCACCTCATTTTTATTTTTGTGAGATACAATATTTAATCATCACCCATTAATTTTATGTATTGATTATGTTAACCATGTATATATTAAATTATTATTATAAATATATTTATGGGTATCTAAATATACTTTCTATTATATTAATTTCATCATGATTATCTTTAAAAAGTTACAAAATCAGTAAAATAGTTTTGTGTAAATTTTCCTTCTTTGAGACTCACACTTTGTTGTGAACCTAATTTCATTTATGAGGGGTATATACAACCATTTTTTATTATATATCATGATTCTATTAATTTTGATTATATTTTATGATCAATGATATTTTATTCTATTACATGTACATTATGATCCCATGTTACTATGATTTAATATTTTCTTGAAATAATCACATAACATTTCAATATTGGATACCTTTATAATTTATTTAATGAAATAATATAATACATATCTGATGAAAATAAATGATATTTATTATCATATATATATTCATTATATAATCATGTATTTGTAAATTTTCCCTACATTTTCATACATAAGAATGTGAAGAATTGATTCCTAATAAATCTCGAATTTACCCTATTTTCACTCATAAATCTGTGATCTTTCAAAGTCATTATTTTTAAAGAGGTATTAATAAAATATTATACAAATATCCTATGATAATTAAAAAAAAAATTTACCTTTTTTTATTTTACCAATGTTTTCAATGTAATCTTTTTCTCACTCTCAAAATGAGGCATTTGTTTATCCTTTTTTCCATTAAAAATGGAATATTCTTATTATGTTATATGACATTTAGATTTTTACCAACCATTATTTTTGTAAAGCTTTATTTTTCAAAAATGATAAATTCTTTTGAATTTTTGTAAATATTGTTATCAACAAAATGGTTTTCAAAACCATTTCATGATTTTTTATATGATTTCAAAGTATATTCAATGAAATGGTTTGATTTTTTTTGAAGATATCATTATATGTTTTAAATATATTTTCAATGAAATAGTTTTCAAGAGATATTGAAGCTTTATTTTGAGGTTTTCAATGTGTTTTGAAATAAATTTTTTAAAAAAACTACATTTATGTTTATTTTAAATATTTTCTAGGAAAATTATTTTCAAAATGATTTCATGTATTCTATATAAATATTCAAGGAGTTTTCATGGAAATTTATTCTCACATAATTTTATGTTTTAAAAAACAGTTACCAAAGATGAAAGGATACATTACTCAAGAAATTTTTTGAAAGATATTTTAAATTTATTTTCCATCTAAGATAATTTTTTTTGATGTTAATCATGTATTTATATGAAATAATCTAAAGGTTTCTATCATATTATATCTCTTAATGGTTTATTATTAAATTTTAATGGTCTTTATGAAACCTGTTTTATTTTTAGGGTTATATATTTATGAAATTATTTTATATTTCATGGGTTACATGTTTATGAAATTAGTTTCTCTTTAATGGGTTATGATTCTGGTGAAATTATTATAATAATGTGTCTTTTTCCACACGTTACGATATGATTACATTATAATGATACACATTTAATTTCATGGGTTATGATATGATTTTTTTATATTTTGTGTCACGTGTATATATGATTTAATTATGAGATGTTGGGAACCTATATCTTTCTTAAATTATTTGAGTAATGATTTATATACCTTGAGATATACATAGAAGAAATGTGAAAAAATCTTTGTTTATTATTACAGGGATATTACTGGATATGAACTCTGATTTTTATTACAAGGATTTAATGAGAAATGAACTCGATTCAGTGTTACAATCCTGGAATGGGTAGTGAACTCTCTTAAATAATAAAGGGATTGAATAGGGTGTAAAACCATTGTAGTAAATTTAGAGACCCAAAGCTTGACGTACATGTACATTACATTAATTTTTCAGAATGCTTAATACAGGAAAAACATATGCCCAAATTCCGTATTAGTTCAAGGTCTTTGGAAACTCGGAACGTAATCTTCTAATCATGGTGAATGATATTCATCATCTCCCATAAAGATCTTCCCCATTTGGTTTACTTACATAAAACATTTCTTTATATCCTGGGGAAAAGAAAACATAAAAAGGGTGAGCTCAAATGCTCAGTAAGGGTAAACATAGAGAACATAAAACAATACATAATCATTTGAATGTATAAACATGAGCATAAAATCTAAACATCAAAATCATCAGCAATGACATAAAACATTGCAGTGCATAAGGAATATATCATAAAAGAACATTAATCATGATAAAATATTATGGGAATAAAACTTTTAATTATGGAAAGACATTAAGAACTTGATATTATTTCCATAGTAGCCAAGGCATTGCTGCCAAGACCATCATAGTGGACAAATTCCATTACTAAACCGGGTTTACATGTCATTCCAGCCCTGTATTACTGAACCAGATTTACATGTCATTCCATCCATGCCTATCTCATGAGATATAAATCTTTACCCAATGCATTGTATGTAGATATAGGTCCCACCCATCTCATAATAAAATCATTCTTACTTGTGAAACAAAATAATAATAAATCAGTTATCATAACCCAAAAAAAATAAAATGGGTTTCATAAACGTCATCCCATCATTACATAATCCATATAAAAAAATGGATATCATTTCATCATATGAAAAGTGAAATCATGTAAATCATAGAGACATTATACATGAAACATAACCATATGAAATAATGCCATCTTATATGGAAAATGGTTTTTGATAAAAAAGATGAAATGAATTCTTGAGGAAAATATCCTTTCTTTTTCAAAATCATATTATTTTAAAAAAATGTCCTTCAGTTTTAAAAGAAAAGGATTTTTTTGAAAATATTCATTAAATATTTTAGAGTAAGCTTCATGAAAATAAGGCGTTATGAAATCATTAAAATTTGTTCATTCCCAATATGTTAAAAAAACATTCTTCACGTACTTTTGTCGGAAAAGTAAAAATGTACCTCGTATGGTCAACAAAAGAAAGATTCCTTCCACATGATGCGGTAAAAGTAAAAAAGGGAAAAAATGACTTTAAACATACAGGGAAGAAAAGTAAAAAATTTATGAAAACATTTTGAGAATATATGGACATGTATAATAAACATAACCCTAGAAAATACTTATGAATAAACAATCTCAGATAAGAATGAGATTGGAATTATTATCCCATACCTTATGTCTAATCTGATTCGTATATATCCAAACCTCTTGTATAATGATTTAAATAATGTCATTGACTTATTACAGAATCATAATAATTTTTATGATATCATATATGGTTCACTTATGACTTTATATTGCCCGTTCTTTCGTAAATTCCATGTTAAAGCAGCGTTTTGGGTAAAATCGAATCATTTATCGTACGTGTTTTGATTTGTTGTTCTTGATATTATTAATTATATACTGATTTACTTAGTTCCAGAATTTAAAACATTATTTATATATAATATATATTCCTTTTATAAATATATATATGATAGATCGATAAATGGAACTAAATACACCGTTTATGGAGACGGTAGACCGTATGTACGCTTGAATGTTGTTTTCATTTATTTATTTAATTAAATGGAATTATGTAAATGAAAAATATATGTATATAAATATATTATCATTATTATGTAATATCATTCATTATTATTTATTATATAAAGATTTTATAATCATACTTGAACGGTTTATCATGGAAAATAAATCTCATCGCGTCCGTGTAGACGTTAGTCCGTACGTACGCACGAGCGATGATATCGTTTCCATAATTATTGAATCAAATTGGAGTGGATTATTTAATTTCTCATAATCATTATGGTGTTAAAATAATAATACATAGTTATTCTTTACACCATTATACCCATTCAAGTTAGGTGGTGGTGGAAAAACAGATTACACCACGATGTGGAGACAGTATTCCGTACGTACACATGCGCGGTGATTTCATTTTCCGTAGGATTGATAGAAGGTGAAATAGGTTTGTTTCATATTTATAATAACATATAATTATATTAGTGATACTTATTTTAATACTTCATAATGAAACAACTAAATAAGAGGAAGTAGAAGAAGAAATAAATCTGAAAGGATCGGTAAAGGATATAACATCTTCTTCGGCACGCCTCTTTGAAACCTCATATTAGGGCACTAAAATTTGTCTTTGAAGAAGTCCAAAAACACTAGTATGTTTATAAGTAAGTTTATAATGTAAATTGGAAGGTTTTCCTGATCTTGAAGGCTCAAAATATTTTAAGGAGAAGAGGGAGGAGGTGCCCTTTTATAAGGGAGGAGATGGGCACCTTAACAAAAATAATAAATATTAATTTATAATAAATTCCAACCCCACTTAAAAGCATCCAAAAATGACTCAATTAGAATATGAGATGAGATAGAGTGGTAATCGCATCACCCAATAAAATTTATACATGTTGGGAATTTATTGTAATCATTATCAACTTGATTTATCCTTATATAATCTATTTAATTTTATTAGTGGTAATAATATTCTAAATTTTAAATCATTATAAATAATTACTTATATGTTTTTAATTGTCCATAATTGTGTGATTTATTAAATTTTTATACCATATTAATTTTAATATTCAATTTTTTAATATTTTTGTGATTTTTAAATTTTTTTTATAATATGTAATTTTTATAAAATAACAATAGTGTCAATTTTGACACTATTCATTTATTCAGATTTAAATAAAATATATACAGTATATATGTTCGAACTAAAAGATTAAATAGATTCATAACATGTCATTTTTATCTATAAAATTATTGGAGCACATTAAATAGTTCATATAATATTTATTTTAATACTTTTAAAATCATTTATCTGATATTTCAATAAATAAAATACTTTCAACATCAATATTGTTTCATAATTAATGATAATTATTTAATCCCTAAAAATTATTAATAAATTCACATGATGTACATAATTTTATTATATTTCTATAGACTAATAATGTTCTAAGTTTCATTATGTTTAACACTAAATTAAAATTATTATACTTATAATATTTATGAGAGTGACATGTTGTCACTTTATTTAGTTTTAATAATAATTAAATTATTTTCACGGTCAAAAGTTCATAAAATGAATCTAATCCGACCCTAATGTGATATGGGTCGACTTTTAGTCATCCAATAAAAATATTAATGTGTTAGGGAAATTTCATAATCTTAGGATTACCCTTAATTACTCTATTTATCATTAACTAAAGTAAATAAAAATTATCGTAGTTACTACTCATAATAACAAAAAAATAAAAGTAACCTATTAACATAATCTGGACCCACTGAATCCAAATATTTAATTCATTTTTCATAATTCAAAACACATAAGTCACAATAATTAAATTAAAATTTATCCCATTGTTAAGAAAACAGGTTTTAAAAGTTAAAATATTTCAAAAGATTGAAATTATTTTACCTATGAATTCAATGTAATATAAATGATAATGATATACATTATATATAATGGTAAACATATATTCTATTTATACTTTAAAACCATTAAATATTATAATTTAACCATATAAATTATTACGATGAAAATAGTTGTTTTTAATTTAAATATATCGTGTTCTGACTATTCATTAAAATATGAAAGTTATCAAAATAATATGAAAAATTTATCCAAAGTAAATTTTTATATCCTGATTCAAAATAAGAATTTTATTTTGTCAAATTAAACTTATGAACATGTCAAAAACAAGATTTAATGTGGGCACGCAATCAAAAGGCGACAAAACTGTATTTTTTTAAAATTACTTATTTTACTCGAAAAATTTATATTGTTCTCACACGTTGTTCTAGAAAATGTGTAATATGAATAATAAAGTCATAAAATTAAAGAATTAGTTAATACTATTCATAATTTCTAGTTCATAATAATATTATAAAATTATATCATTGTTTAACGAAAGTCGGTTTTGCATACAACACATGGTATCGAGGAAGGTTGTGATTGCATGTAATGAAAGACAAGTCAGGGTTGCGTGTAGTGGAAGAATCCTTTGTATTTGTGTATAATATAATCCAACCATATTTAATTTATACATTGAATATATATATATATATACACTCAATTTTGTGTAGAATGACTACTATCAAACGAACATTGAATTATGTGTAACACGATCCAAGAATATAATTGGGTATATTGAAAGCTAATACGGTATTGCATATTGCGCAAGATAATTGTGGTGTATCATAAAACAGAAAATATGAATGAAATTAAAAATAATATATCTCATAAAATCTTGGGGTGTTACATTCTAGCCCCCTTAAAATGAATTTCTCCCTCGAAATTCGTCAGGGTTATAAATGGTTTATTACTTGAGAGTTTCTTTCATAGAAACACAATCGTAAAAAGGAGTACTAAAACTTAAATATAAAAATTGATGTATGAAACATAACGGTTACTCAAATTAACTCATCATTGGGTTTCCACAAAGGAGATCATAGGTGAAAATATGTATATGGAGGAGAAATCTAATTATCAAGTTCTGATGGAGAGTTGTAGAGGATGTGGATATGATAAATCCAACTATCACAAAGCCATAAATATGTGATGATCTAAGGTAACATCTGATTCATCAGATATAAGATCACTAAGATAACATTTTTGGTTTTCATGATCGTTTCACTAAAGATGAAGAATTTGAATTAGAAGAATTACTTACTTTATTTTGGTACATTCTCACCGTTTCTCATGCATAGAAAAATTTTCACTTCATCTCTTAATGAAATGAAGTTGAATTTGTCTTTTGCAATGTTTTAGCAGATCATGTGATTGAATGATAGGTCATTCCATCTGTCTCAAACATATGGTTAGAAAAAGTTATATACATAAGTCAATATATGGTAAGATTAATTGAATATGGTTCCTAAAATGAACATATACTTCTTATATGATACCACTTAATAAATTAAAACTAATTTATTCTAACCAGGGACTTCCAGTAGGCCAGTGGTAGGTGATAAGGGCATGTCACACTTCGTATGTGGGTTCGCTTCCCCCAACCTTGTCTGACGTGATGTATTGTTGACCCTCTTGCAGTTTGTCCTTTTTCTAAAACTACACTATTATAACATTCCAGAAATAATATCGAAAAAAAGTTTGATCCTTAAATAATATTATCTGATGTTCAACATAATCAATTCCAATATTTATGCTTAACCAAAATACATCTGTCCAATATCATAATATAAAGAAAACGATTACTTGAAAGGTCACATAACAATCATGTGAATACCATCATTTATCCCTCATATATCATACGATATATCTTGTTGGTCACATTCTAAACATGTGAATAACTTAATAATGTATTCTTTTGAAACATGAATTACCATAGAACCTTAGAGAAAACATGAATGCTGTAAAAATTTAACTAATTCCACATACCAAAATCCAAAAATTTCTATATACTGAAACCATGATATCACTTTGTCCTTATATCAGTCATGAGCTCATGAATAATATCAAATTTTAATTTTTTATCCCTTCATTATGTGCATATAATCTCCTCTCCAAAAATATCTGAATAAACATTCATGGTTACCAGTACCATTAAACATATACTTTAAAATACTTTAGAAAAAACAATAGTGTAAAAATCTTTAGATGTTTCTTTATTCCATAGTACCATTACATTACCTATACAACATAACTCTTGATAAACATACAATCATTCCACTACCTTCTTAAACCATTGAACAAGCATCAAAACTTCTTTCATCTCATATATAATTTTTAGTCTCTTCATCATCATCCACATAAATACTACCCATAAGACCATGCTAATTCTCTTCATGAGATTTTCCATTAGGGAATTGGCTTGCATAATGACCATACATTCCACATTTAAAACATCTAATCATTTTTTATGTTGTAGAAATACCATTATCCTTCTCCATGGTGTTAAATGAACCTTTTCATTTGCACTTGTTGTATTTGTTTCTTTCTTTTCCTCACCCAAAGCATATTCCAGTTCATTTGAAACATTTTCCTTGGTGCCTCTTCCCACATTATTTACATTACAGAAATTGAACTTTCTTTCCTCTATAATCATCATGAAACTCCATCATTCTCTTATTAGCTGGGTCGGGAAACTTTCCAATGTTGAGATTATTGATAATATTATGAGATTGTTGATTAGGCATAATAACGATTTTTGGACTTCCAAATCCTGTTTCATTTGGTTTCTCATGAAGAATATCATTCTACTTTCCATCATATCCTCCATTATCGTGATTCTTCTTGTTTCCTCCCATTTTCTAAAACCCAAAAAGCAGAGTATGAGTGGAAAAAATCATTCTACGGAAAACAACATAATAAATGGGGATTACCTTCAATAATTAACATCTTAGGTTCAATTCTAAGAACGTTACCGTAATTCTAGGACTATAACCTATACACATACTTATCCTTAGGGACATCCCTAGACATACCTTATAAATATCTCTAGGGATTTCACTAAATTTTTCGCATCCTTGTTTTCAAAGGTTAACTAAACCTTCGATCTGATACCAATTGTAGAGAACCAATTCTTGATGTACATGGACATTGCATTACTTTTTCGGAATACATAATACATGAAAAAAAATATGCCCAAATACCATATTAGTTTACTCTCTTTGGAAACTCAGAACGTAATATTCTAATCATAGTGAAAGATCTTAAACATCTCTCATAAAGATCTTCCCCTTTTAGATTTCTTACCTAAAACATTTCGTTATATCAGGGGGAGAATAAAACCTAAAACGGGTGAGCTAAAATGCTCATTAAGAGTAAACATAGAGAACATAAAACAATCCATAAACATTTGAATGTATAAACATGAACATAAAATCTAAACATGAAAATCTTGAGAAATGACATAAATCATTGCAGTGCATAAGGGATAGATCATAAAAGAAAATTAATCATAAAAAAATTACATGGTAATAAAACATTTAATTTTGGAAAAACATTAATAACTTGATATGATTTCCATAGTAGCCAAGGAATTGTTTCCAAGACCATCTTAGTGGACAAAGTCCCTTACTGAACAGGGTTTACTTGTCGTTCCAGCCATGTCTATCTCATGAGATATAAATATTTACCCAATACATTGGAGGGAGATATAGGTCCCACTCATCTCATAATGAAATCATTATTACTTGTGCCACAAAATAAACATAAATTATTCATCATAACCTAAAAAAATAAAATGGGTTTCATAAACGTCATCCCATCATAACATAATCCATATAAAAATGGATATCATTTCATCATAAGAAAAGTGAAACAATATAAATAATATAGAAATTATACTTGAAACATATACATATTAATAAATTCCATCTTCTATGGAAAATGGTTTTGATAAAACACTTGAAATGAATTCATGAGTAAAATATCCTTTCTTCTTCAGAATCATTTTCTTTTCACAAAATGTCATGAAACTTTAAAAGAAAAGGATTTTGTTGAAAATATTAATTAAATGTTGTAGAGTAAGCTACATGAAAATAAGGTGTTATGGAACAGTAAAAATACGTTCATACAGTATAAGTTAAAAAAATATTCTTCTCGTACTTTTTCCGGAAAAGTCAAAAAGTACCTCATATGGTAAACAAAAAAATGATTCAATCCATATGACGTGGTAAAGTAAAAAAGGGTAAAAATGAATTTATCATACATGGAATAAAATTATACATTTTAGGAGAACATTTTTAGAATATATGGACATGGATAATAAACATAACCCTAGTAAATACTTACGAATAAACAATCTCGGATAAGAATGAGATTGGAATAATTATCCCTTACCTTATGTCTGATATTATTCGTATGTATCCGAACCTCTTGTATAATGATTTAAATAATGTCATTGACTTATTATAGAATCATATTCATTGTTATGAAATCATATATGGATCACTTATGACTTTATATTACCCGTTCTTTTGTAAATTCCATGTTAAAGTAGCATTTTGGGTAAAATCGTTTCATTTATTGTACGTGTTTCAATTTGTTGTTCATGATATTGTTACTTATATTCGGATTTACATAAATCCAAAATGTAAAAAATGATTTATATATAATATATATTCATTATATAAATATATATATGATATATCGATAAATGGAATGAAATACACTATTCATGGAGATGGTAGACTGTACGTACACATTAACGTTGTTTTCGTTTCCATATTGAATTAAATGGAATTAAGTAAATGAAACATATTTTTACATAAATATAGTATAATTATTATGTAATATATTTCATTATTATTTATTATATATATACTTTATAATCATACTTGAATGGTTAATCATGGAAAATGAATCTCATCGCGTTCGTGGAAACGGTAGTCCGTACGTACGCACGAGCGATGATATCATTCCCATAATTATTGAATAGAATTAGAGTAGATGATATAATATCTCAGAATCATTATGAATTTAAAATTACAATACATAGTTATTATTTACACTATTATACCCATGCAAGTAATGTGGTGGTGGAAAAACATATTCCACCAAGGCATGAAGACAGTATTCCGTACGTACGCACACGCGGTGATTTTGTTTTCTGTGGGATGGATAGAAGGTTAAATAGGGTTGTTTCATATTTATAATAACATATCAGTATATGAGTGATACTAATGTTATTACTTCATAATGAAACAACTAAAGAAGAGCAAGTAGAAGAAGAAATAAATCTGAATGAATCAGTAATGAATATTACCTCTTCTTCGACACGCCTCTTTGAAACCTCCTCTTAGGGCACTACAATTGGTCGTTGAAGAAGACCAAGACCTCTAGTATGTTTCTAAGGAATTTGATAATGGAAATGGTCACGGTTTGGATGATCTTGAAAGCTCAAAATTGTGTAAATAGAAGAGGGAGGAGGTTCCCTTTTATAAGGGAGAAGAGGGGCACCTTAGGAATTATAAGAAATATTAATTTATAATAAATTCCATCCACACATAAAAACATAAAAAATGACTCAATTAGAATATTAGATGATATAGGGTTGTAATCACATCAAGCAATAAAATTTATATAGGTTGGAAATTTATTTGAAACATTATCAACTTGATTTATCCTTATATAATCTATTTAATTTTATTTGTGATAATAATATTATAAATTTTAAATCCTTATAAATAATTACTTATATGTTGTGAATTTTCCATAATTTTCAGATTTATTTCATTTTAGTCCATATAAATTATAATTTATAATTTTTAAATATTTTTGTGCTTTTTAAACAGTTTTATAATATATAATTCGTTTAAAATAACAATAGTGTCAATTTTGACACTATTCATTTATTTGAATTTAAATAAAATATATAAAGAATATAAGTTCTCACTAAAAGATTTAATAGATTAAAGACATGTCATTTTTATCTAGAAAATTAGTGGATCATATTAAATAGTTCCTATAATATTTATTTTAATACTTTTAAAACCATTTATCTGATATTTCAATCAATAAAATAATTTCAACATCACTATTGTTTCATAATTAATGATAATTATTTAATCCTTAAAAAATAAAAAAAATTCACATGATGTACATAATTTTATTTTCATTCTGGATACTATTAATTTTCTCAGTTTCATGATGTTTATCACTAAATTAAAATTCTTATACTTATAAGATTTAAGTGAGTGACATGTTGACACTTTCTTTGGTTTTAATAATAATAAAATTATTTTCATGGTAAAAAGTCCATAAAATGAATATAATCCGACCCTTAGGTGATATGGGTCTAATTTTAGTCATCCAATAGAAATTTTCCAAGTGTTAGGGTAATTTCATAACATTAGGTTTACCCTTAATTACCCGATTTATCATTAACTGAAGTAAATAAAAATTATCGTAGTTACTATTAATAATAACAAAAAAAGTAACCTATTAACATAATTTGGACCCACTGAATAAAAATATTGAATCCATTTTTCAAAAAAAAAAAAAGAAGTCACAGAAATGAAATTAAAATTTATCTCATTGTTAAGAAAACGGGTTTTAAAAGTTAAAATATTGCAAAAGATTGAAATTATTTTACCTATGAATTCAATGTAAAATCAATGCTAATGACATCCATTATATTAAATGGTAAAAATATATTTTATTTACACTTTAAAACAATTTAATATTATAATTTAACCATATAAATTATTACGATGAAAAAATTTGTTTTTAATTAAAATTTTTCGTGTTTTTTCTATTCATTAAAATATTAATGCTATCAGATTAATATTACAAATTTATCCAAATTAAATTTTTTATCCTGATTCCAAAGAAGAATTTTATTTTGTAAATTTTAACTTATAAACATGTCAAAAATTAGATTTACTGTGGGCGCTCCATCAAATGGCGGCAAAACTGCAATTTTTGAAAAATACTTATTTTACTCGAATAATTTATTTTTTTCTCACACGATGTTCTAAAAAATGCGTAAGATGAACAATAATGTTATAACATTCAATATTTAGTTAATAATATTCATAACGACTAGTTCATAATAATATTATAACAATATATTTTTTTAATGAAACTTGGTATTGCGTACAACCCACGCTATCGAGGAAGGTCGTTATTGCGTGTAATGAAAGCAAAGTCAAGGTTGTGTGTAGTGCAAGACTCATTTATGGTTGCGTATAATATAATCCAAAAATATTTAATTTATACCTTCAATATATACGTGTACACTCAATGTTGCGTATAATAACTACTATAAAACGAACTTTAAATTGTGTGTAACACGATCCAAGAATATTATTGTGTAAACTACATTCTAATACGGTTCTGCGTATAGCACAAGATAATATTGGTGTAGCGTACAACAAAAGATATGAAAGAAATTAAAAAGAATATATCTCATTAAATCGTGGGGTGTTATAGTAAAATACATTGTCCACCAAGATGTTCTTGGCATTAATTCCACGGCTATTATGGAAATCATTATATACATTTTTTGTGGTATCCCAAATTCCCTGTTATATCCCTAGATTATGCTTTCATGGTTTATGATCATTATTTCCCTATGATTCATGTATTATTAAATACCATGTGTTATTAAATGACTTCTTATTATGATACCTGATAAGTAGGGTATGATATTCTATTTTCATGATCATTTTATCATACCCTTTTTCTCATGATTATTCGTACATATTACCCTTGTTTACCCTTACATTAAATATGATCGTAAAAATTTCTTATGTTTCATTTCCCCAGGTTATGAAGAATTTTGTATTTCATAGGTATTAATAGTGGATATATTTATGAGAGATGTTGAATATATTTCACTAGAATATAATATCCAATGATATTAAGCTATTATGGTCCGCGGTCATGTATTTGTTGTAGTGTACAGAATAATTATCTAAAATGATTTAGTATCCTTATTTTTAAGCCTTAATCAGTATATACACACATATAAAAACAATTGGATTGAAATAATTTTATCAATCCACATATACTGTTTGATAATGTTCTTTTTTTTGTCCCTTGTAACATTTTAAAAACCTGAGATAACTATATTTTTTTTTTAATATAATGTGTTGCCACAACCACAATTATAAAAGGCCACCCCTTTTTTACCTTTTACAAACCCTAAAACAATTTTTTTTTTACTTAACACATTACAAAAATAAATTTAAAATATACCTCATACCATCCTATAAGACTTAGTTTAGTTATAAATATATCATAGTAAGGCTTTGTAAGAAATCCTATGGTTGATTCATGAAGAAGACGTAATGTTCTTTGATGGGAATTTATTAATTTATTCACGTGCCCCTCTAAATTTTATAAGTATATAATGATTTAAGAACCTATGTTTCATCCATAGGATTATATTTTTTTTATGGGAATTATCTTCAACCATATCAGCTTCTATCAAATGAGTTATGAAGTCATCATTCATATGTATAGTGAACAACCGCCTCAAAAAACCCAATTCATTCGTTTTTAAATTACAACTTCTCAATGTAGTACTTAATGATGGATGGTTTATTTATATGTGAAATTTATGATGTTATTATGATTATATAATTATTTTATCATTGATGCCATAATAATCTCTATTTTTTTGGGAATATTATAATGTTTCTCGAGTGTACAAAGGAAAAACACCTTGTGAATTTATGTGATTTGTTCAGGTGATACATGGAATACATTAAGTATAGATATAATAAAAATATGTGATATATTTGAAATAAATATGATTCCATATTAACAATATATCATATACCATTCTTTTTTTTCCAACAAGAAATGTGAGGCAACTTTTCCATCAACATGAGACATACTGTAATTGATTTCGAATTATGTTATTACATTTAATTTTTTTCACACAACACAGAATATAGCTCTTATACGAAATCAATATTGTTATATTATGTTATATAGAACACCAATATAATATTTCACTAAAATAAATACTTATATTATATTGTTGTAAATGAACCATTACTTTTTTATTGTGATTCACACAATACTGAGTCTCTTTGATAGCTCTAGTTACATGCAAGACTGAGTTTTACCGAATTACAATATATCATTAATATTATTATAAAAATATTATTATAGTTTCCACCTAACTGCCAAAATGGAAGTTTCAGATAAGATTCACTAAACTGTGAAAATATTATTGCCACATATATTTTCAAAATGAATCTCTTGGTTATCAGTTATATAGAAATGAATGTAATGACTATTTGAGAATAAATAAGATTATTTTAAAAAATATTTTATTCTACATACAAACTCTTTTTCATGTCAATAAATGATTTATAACACTTTTGATGAATTTTAAAATATATTTAAAATATAGATATATAATGAAATTTATTTACACTCATCCCATATATTTTATAATCATAAGATAAGAATAAATAAAAATTTTATAATAAATATATATATTTTTTTAAAATGGTATTTTTTGCAAATTTTAAGTAAGATCCAATTTAATATAAAAAATTATACACTTATTAGAATTTTTATTTGAAAAATAATCTTCATTTTTTAAATCACAACAACAAAATTTACATTTGGTGAATTTTCGATATGTTTCTGAAATATTATATTATTGGATGAATAATGAAAAATACTAAATTATAAATTAAAATTTAATCCTCATCAAATTTATATAAA
Organism: Viscum album; assembly: GCA_963277665.1. Taxonomy (NCBI): domain Eukaryota; kingdom Viridiplantae; phylum Streptophyta; class Magnoliopsida; order Santalales; family Viscaceae; genus Viscum; species Viscum album. The sequence continues at coordinate 2,100,090,775 of OY728128.1, read as the reverse complement.
TCATAAAATTATATTTTAATTTTCATTAAATGTATAATAAATTAAATAATACAATTATTAATCTAATGTAGATCATTGGACTAATATAACATTTATACTAGATAAAAAAACATTTCAATAGTTAAGGCTTTTCTAATTAAAGACCCATCGTCTCAACCCATATGTCAGATTGATTATAAATTAAATTTTACTACTAATATGATATGAATTTTGAAAAATTTATTCCATTTTATTAATAAAGGTAATTTTATTTTTTTTAATAAGTTCAAAATATATTTTTGAATAAAAAGTTTATTTAATGTAATAAAAATAATTACATTGATTGAGGTAAAAATAAGATTACATGGTGTTTAAATAGTAATTTAACAGAAAAAGAACTTGTAAAACTGTACAATGGACATTGAGTTGACATAATTCTATCAATGACCCTCTTTTATCTAAAATGTAAAATCATTGGATTCATGTTCTTTAAGTGAGACCTCTAAACAATTATTACCTTTTTATATTAACAAAAATGAATCTCATCATCTGCTATAAAAAGGTAAATCACCCCCCCCCCCACATACACACACACACACACACACATCTTCACGCCAATTAAGAGCTTTGTAATATCCAAAACCATCCCAAAACTCATCCAAAATTATATACCTCAATAATGGAGTCCAAATATTGGGAATAAATCCAACCGAGGAATCCCTTTGACGCAAAACAAAATGATTTACCCAAAGAAGACGTAACATCCATCCATAAATTTTTTTACCTTAATTAACCACCCTATAAACTATTATTATTAAATTATTATAAAATAAAAATATATCCCAGACATACATATATTTTTTGTATTACGTTTACAACCTACAGTTACACAAACATCCATAAAATGTGGTATGCAATCATCATTCGTGCGTATAAAAGACTGTCGCCCTGCAGAACGATGTCATCTGTTATTCGATTACCACCTCACAAGGATCTATATAATGATTTATTATCTATTTTAATATTATATATATGATATTTATGGATTATTTATAAATATTTTTTTATTATATTACACGTACCTTCATGATCTTAATTTTTTGGGAATATGATAACTTTGTTTGTGTTTCTGTGGACTACCACCATCTCAATGATTTGTTATTATTTCACACATTACAAAACATTTTATCAAAGATAATATTAGTAAAAATACATGATATTTATGAAATAATAATTCTAATGGAATGAATATATATATATATTAATTTACTTTTTTCATTCAATATGACTACCAAATGGAAACAATGTTCATGAGTACGCAAGACCTACCATCTCTATGAAATATTTATTCAATTAAATAGTTATTTATTTTATTTATTATTATAAAAAATAATATAGATAATATATAAGGTATTTATATCTTTATTTTAATACATGAAAGCAACAAAGAAAAAAATTTATTACTGAAATTTCTTCTTGACCTATTTAAAAGTCTTATGATCATATAAAACTTATTAAATAACATGGATATATGTTTTAATTAAATACTATTATGAATTTTAACTGTATATAATATAGTCCTTGAAAAATTATCAAATTATTTGTACAAATGTAGGGCTATACCAAATCCAATTTACCAAGAAAAAGGAAGGAATAACTTCATCTAGTAGAATTTCTCTATACGAAGCCCATTTTTTAGAGCTTGTAATGAAGGTATCATCTCTGGGATTTTCTCCTAAAAAATACCAAACTGAGCTTCAACAATTTAATATTAAACAGAATCGTCTCTGGGAGAAGTGGAAGTTGATAGAGATTAGAACCCAAGCAATGTTATCTGAGCCTCCTTAAGAGTCTGTCGTCATCGCACACCTATCCCATTGGTATTATGCTATAGTTATAAGGGATTACATAACAATACCCTAACACTATGATTATTTGCATTATTTTTCTATAATGAATATAAATTTATGTTATTGTTGTTACATGTTAAATATTTTTTAAAGAACAAATAGTATTTTTTGTTAATATTTAATTAAGAAATATATTTTGATGAATTAATGGATTTTTGAATGAAATAAATTTAATAAAATATTATTACAAAATTAGTTTTTATTTCATATAAATGATCAAATAATTTTTATGACTAAAATTATAGTTTCCTATTAATGTTTGAAAGTTGTTTCGGTCAAAACCTATTAATTTTTGATAAAGGTAATTTTTTATTTTACAAGTACAAATTCACCTATATAAAAACCTATTTAGATAAAATGAATATTATTCTTGGAATAAGTATGTCTAAATTATTCAATGGTTAATTTTTCATAATTATCTGAGACAGTAGAGTGATTGGGTAGAAATTAAATACCATTTAAAATATTATTTGTTTTCTAAAATAATAATTACCCATTATTGATCTAATAAAATACTATAAAAGTTTTTTTTCATCCAATATATGTTTTAAAATTATAAAAATGTTATTTTAGATTTGTTTGATTTATTTTATGGTGCCTTTGCGGACCCTCCAAGAAATCTAAAAGATTATAACATTTTAAATTTATTTCATATAGAGTGTGACTCACCTCCACGTAAACAAGACTAATATTTTAATATGTTATACCACATACATTATAGTATAATTTCATCCACTCTAAATTGTAAAAAACCATGTGAAAAAAATAGGGGTTGGTTTGTGGTTCTAATTAGTTTAATGTGTAGTGTCCAAAACCTAAATAATAATGAATTTCCCCAATTTTCCTATATAAACACACCAAAGCTCCAACATATCTTCTCTAAAAACCCTTGTAGCATTTATCTGTTGTACCCTCCTCTCTCTAAAATGCTCCCAAGGTTCCCCATGATCCCAATAATCCTCTTTTAAGCCCCTCCCAAGTCATCAGGATCACACTTCCAAATAATGGATTTATTCCTTCTTCATTTTTTTCCAAATAAATTTATTTTCTTATACCCTATTGTTTTCAATTAAAAATAGTGGTTTATGATTTAACAAATTCCCCTATTTTACTTCTTATTTTTAAATGATGACATAACTCTTTCTCTCTAATAATTTTCTCTCTTGTTCACTGGTTGCCATGCCGAACTTCTGTAATCAATTTCTCTCTTCTTAATTATTTTAAAGAAATTATTTTATAGTATTCATCTAAATTCCATTAAATAGGATGGGATATTATGTTCCATGAAGATATTATTGTACATTTAATTTATAAATGATGAGTTACTCCTTTTTCTGACATCAACCCATTTTACGATTCCTATTTGACGTCGTTATGCTAGCAAAATTTCTGATGCCAAAATATTTGTGTAAGTGAATACCATACCCATTTCCCATTCAATGGTATCAACATTTATGAAAATATACTTATTGGTTATATAGTTTCATGTTTTTATTCCACATTACTTTATCATGGAATAAATGATTATTTTTAATGATTCAATGTTATATGATCCATGTTTTACACTTATGCCTAAAATGAAATGTTTATAAATGGAACGCCCAAACAGCACTCTAATGCATTTGTTAATGATTGGTATCATGGTACATCTTGTTAAATGATAGTTATTCATTCTAATTCATGTTTAATGAGGGATTACTCATGCTCCATTTGAAATTGGACTTGGCTCATTCTAATATCATGTTAAATGTTGATTCCACATTTCAATGTTATGATAATAATGCCATATCAATCCATTATGTTCATGTTTCTCTTATTCTATGTTGATATAACTATTTCCTAACATGTACTATATGGTTCATGTTATGACAATTTTACTCCCTTAATACAATTTATTGCTCACCCTTTTCTTATACATGCCCTCAGGTTATCCATTATAATGTGAAGTATGAAGTAATATGTGTGGTCATGTAAAAAACTTTTTCAATAAAGATATGTATTTCATGTTTTATGTCGTTATTTTTTGTTACTATGCCCCAAATTAACTATACCATTAGATCTTCTATGCTGTAAAAAGTGACGATTTTATGAAATAAGTTATGTTTAAGTGTGAAATAAACATCAGAGTTGTTATAGTTGGTATTAGAGGATAGTTTTAGTTACTTTGTGATTAGGATTATAAATCCATATTGAATTGCTTAGGGATAAGAGTATGTATAATAAAAACATCCCGAAATTTTGATAATTATTTATTATGTTTTTATCAAGAAAATACATCCCTTTCTGGATATGAGCATGTAGAGGAGGATCTGACACATATGTATCTAGAAGAAAAACCCGAAAACATTGCATTGATATAGACTTGAATGAGAACCGGTGCACAAAAATTGGCCTTTCTATGCTCTTGGTTATTACACGCTAAGGGGATATGATTTGGTAAAATTAAAATCTTTGTACAAACAATTATTAATGGGAAAAATGAACCTAATCATATGTGATCAAATGTAGATCATGGATAACATAGACTAAATCCTATAAATTCATAAGTTAAGGATAAAAAAGTAAGTTATATTTAATTTGTTTTGAATTTTAATTACCCTTCATGTGTTACCTCTAAATTTACTTTAGTTACAACCAATGGCATGTTATAGGATGACACACGCTATCAACTGATGTAAAGATTAGTGTGATGACTATTCTAATGAGATGACCAGTCTGACGGGAGTAAGAATCACAAACTCAATCATGATACTCTCTCAGTTAACTAATCGTTTTAATATAAACATGGGTCAATAGAACCATTCACCCCCAAGAAATAACAATCCATAATCAATTACTTAATGATACAGAGGCCTACTACTTTTAATGGATCATTTGATCCCTCAATTGACGAAAAATGGATCACCTCCATTGAGAAGAAATTTTCCATCCATAAATGTTCTGAACAAGATAATGTACTTTTGGATGTTTATAATAAGTAGGGACAAATATTATCAATCATAGAAATTTATAAAAAATATGAATCCTAAGGAGGAGATCGGGGAATTTAAATGAAAGGATTTCTGGGGAAAAATAACCATAAATATTTTCCTGGAACCCTCTAACTTAAGATGGAAAGTTACGTCCTTCCCCTCAAGGAAAAAGAAAATTAATCCATAAGAGAATATGAGGTAAACTTCACAAGTCTTGAACAAGATTCCTCCAACATTTTCATTACCCCAAAATTAACGGTTTACCACTTCTTTGGTGGGCTAAAACATAGCCTACAAAATTCCCAAGTGATCCATGACTTCTAGAGCTTTGAAAAAATTGTAAGATGTTCCCTCAAAGTTGAAATTGAGGTTAATGAATCTCATGGGTATCATTATTATAATAAGATAAAGGTGATCATTAATTCAAGCGGTTCTATGGATAAATCTAATGGTTCTAAAAAATCCAGTGCCCCACTTGCCAATCCTTTGGAAGGAATCACCCTGGAAATTTCCTAAAGGGGAAGTGGAAACGATTTAGGTGTGGAAGAGAAGGGCACCTGGACATTAACTACTAACAAGAAAAACCATCAGCTTCGAAATAGGAGAGGGACTCTCCATTTGATCGTCAAAACATATTTTTCATTACATCAACTACAAAGAACCATGCCAATTTTCAAACTAGAACCCTAAGACAAGAGTTTTCAGAGGCAACCAACAACCTTCAATGAAGAAAGGGAGAGATTGTTTCATCACTACTACCAATGTGAACCCTTTTAATATATTAGAGTTAGGTTCACAAGTTATTTATTCAATATTAGTGAAAATAATTTTTGATTAATGTTCAAATAATTATTTTAAATCCATAAATTATAGTAAAAAAATCTCAACACAACCAAAAATCATGGAAGTAAATATGTCAGTGAAAACAAAAAATGGGGAAAGATTTGAATCCCATTAATATAACTCCTCCCCTGCCAAAATTTTTGAATTTAACTTCACGGGGAAACTCATCTTACTATATCTTGGGTAATTTTATGCAATTCTTGGCATGGATTGTATTTCCATATATAGAGTCAACATAAATATATATGAGATTGAAATAACTCTCTATATGGTGAATCGACTGCCAATTATGTAAAAGTGCATGGATGTGGATGAGTCTTCTTTTGAACCCTCATCTCATACCTAGATATTACTACACTATGAGCACTTGTATATTGCTCGGATTATTGATTCTAAACAATCAACCATCCTTCAAGACATGCCCATTGTGAGGTGATTCACTGAAGTATTTTCTGAGGAATTTCCTGGTATTCCACCTAGAAGAGATGTTTAATTCACAACTGATTTAATACTCATGGTGTTTCCAATATCCCAGACTCCGCATAGAATGGTTATTGTGGAGCTTGAGGAGATGTAGAAAAATCTACTAGATAATGTCACGAACCAGCCTAGGTAACCTAGTAACTTGATAACTGAGTTTTCCCTAACATAGCCTGAAGGGAATTCCTGATCCCCACGGGTCGGCGACTATCACCCAGAATCTTACAACATGCAAGTGGGAACAATTTTTCCACAATAATACAGAAGAAAAAAAAACAAGACATCATGCATAACCAAAAGAAACTCTACTGGAAGTATTGTACCCGAATACAAAGAGGCATAAAAAGCCCAATGTACTATAACCGACGTACTAAAATGGGAAAAACAACCCCAAGGCCCCTAAGGACACAACTCACCAAGACCAAAGATCAACAGAAAGATCCAACTCTAAAAGTTCCACACTCTTTCCTCGATCCTAGAAGAAGAAAGTCTACAAACACCCAGAGTCAAAAGTAGGGTGTGAGCCTAAGCCTAGTAGGATACCACCAAAGATTCTGTAACAGATGCCAAATATATATTATCCAAAGAACAACTCCCAATTTTCAAATAAACAGGTTTGGATACTGAAAAGAATATTTTTACAAAACATGATATACATTTTCAAATGATTAAAGAATTTAATTTAAGAAAATGCTTTACAATGATGGAATATTCCTAAAACAATGGATATAGAAAATAATTTATATAAAACAGTTTATATAAATTTATTAGGCATGTAAGGCAGTTCAAAATCATTGGCATACATTTATATCTCAATATAAATAAACAAGTGAGGAACATGGTCATCTGCCAAATGGTATGATAGTATTAACCAGTTATAGGATTCCACACTCTCTATGTGATCTCAACAATATGTGTATACACACGTCCCTATGACACTAGCCAAAGAAGAGTCGTCACCAACCTGTCGTGGATGTGATCTGCCACAAGTATGTTTTAGAACGTTTTTGTAGTGTATAGTGTATCCAAATAATTCACTAACTACCAAAGTCTTGTATGCCCTCTTACATGATGGGTGAAATATTTTAAGAATTATTAAAATTTTATCAATCCCATTCTTCAATTTCAAAAGTTCAAATTTCATTCCATTTAAAACCAAAACAGGTTTTAATCAAAATATGCCTTTTTCACAAGATAAAACAAATGGGTTTCTATCAAATCATTTTAAGCCATTTTCACCAGTCTGAAATCCATTCAAAACCAATTCCATCACTACAAAATTTATTCACACAATTCAATTCAAAAATTTAATTGAAATCATTTCCATCAAATCCACAATTTAAATCAGCCAATTTCCATAAACACACCAGATTCAATGGAATTGGGGTTTTCCAAATTTCCCTGCCAAAACAATTTCAAATATATCGATTCACTGGAATCGAGTTTTTATAATTTTAATTGAAAGAAAACATGAGAAATAGAATTTAAAAAAATTAAATAAATCATGAAAATACAATGTTAATCAATTTGGTAAGTCGGGACGGAACCACCTACCTCGAAGGTTTTGACAAAAAACACAACGGTCGAGAATGCTCTAGAAAATTGGGTTTCCTCTTCAAGAACACGCCTTAGATCTCTTATACTAGTAAGATCAAGACCAAATCTCATCATATTTGGTACCACACACTTATATCTACCCATAATAGGCGCGGATCTAAGAAACTGAGAGAAGAGGAGAAGTAGATCTATGTAGATCTAAGAAACTGATCAAGAACGATGAAGAACAATTACATACATCAATAATCCAGCTTCGATACACCAAGAGGAGCCTATGGATCTCCTCAAAAATGATAGGGGAACTTTATCTGACCTTAGGAGAGAAAAAATCTCGAGTTAGGGCCACTTAGAAGAGAACACGAGGCACTTAGAGGAAAAACCGACTGAGATCCACAATTTAAGTATCTCATTTTAGTGGTTGCACGATTAGTACACAAGGTTTGACAAACTGTACGCTAGCCGTGCTTTAGATACTACCTCAGCCACCCATCAGGTACGGTTAGGCCGCACTGTAAGACAAACCCTATTCTTCCCATGCACAATCTGTTGCCTCTAGAACCAACTGTGCATGGTTTGGCCGCAAGGTTTCGACAACCCGTGCGCCGCCCATGTGACTTCCCCTTTGCCTCAAAACATCATTTAAATTTCTCCTGACTCTACCAAGTCACTACTCCAAAACCGAGGTACATAGAAACATCAAAAGTACCTGAAAACGTAATGTGATGTTACAACCTCCCCATCATAGGATCTTTCTATACACAGAAATCCAATGAAAAAACCTCCACGCCAAAAATATGAGGCCACTGCTCTCTCATTAGTGCCTCCCCTTTCCCCATATCACGAGAATCGGAACCATGCTGCCAAAGTGCATGGACCAGAGTTATCATTCTACCACGGTGTACCTTGGTGTCAGAATCAACAACCCTGACTAGTCGTTCAGTAAAAGATAAATCTAGTTCAATCTCAAGATCAGTCTAGCTCACAACATGAGATGGATCAGAGAGAAACTTTCGCATCTGCAATACATGGAACACGTTATGTATTGACGTCAGCTGTGTTGGTAGATCTAGATAGTAAGAAACTTTCCCTATAAGACCAACAACCTCAAAAGGTCCCAGAAAATGAGGAGCAAGCTTCCCTTGCCTCCCAAGCCGTTGATGACCTAATCGAGGTGAAGCATTAAATAACATATAGTCTCAAACTGAAAATTCTAAGGTTTTACGGTGATGATCAACATAAGACTTGTACCGAATCTGTGCTGTCAACATTCCTTGATGAACCAACTGGATCATTGCTTTCGTCACTTAGACCAAATTCGGTCCAACCCATGAACTTTCACCAATCACTGACCAACATAATGAAGATTTATAAGGGCGACCATACAATGAATCATAAGTATTCATTTTGATCACAGACTGGTAACTGTTGTTATAATAAAACTCTCCTAGCCCCAGATGATCATCTCAAAACCCACCAATGTCAACAACACATGTGCGGAGAAAATCCTCAAGGATCTGAATACCTCTCTTTGTCTGGCCATCTGACTGTGGATGGTAGGTTGTGCTCAAACGTAACTGAGATCCTAGTTCCTCCTGATGGCCTCTCCAAAATCGAGATGTATACTAGGGATCCCTATTAGAGACTATAATAGACATAACTCCATGAAAACGAACAACTTCTTTCACCTAGATATTTCCCAATCCCTCAACATTGATTGTATCTCGAATAGGTATAATGTGAGCCGACTTGGTCAGTCTTCGATGGAAACCCAAATCTTGTTCTTATTTCTCTAGGATTTAGGTAACCCAACCATAAAGTCCATAGATATTTCATCCCTCTTCCATGTAGGTACTAGAAGTGGTTGAAGCAAACCCAAAGGTTTCTGGTGATCAGATTTCACCTGCTGGCATATATAGCAACGAGATACAAACTCAGTAATGTCTCATCTCATACTTGTCCACCAAAACTATCAACCCATGTCATAGAAAATATTTGTGTTTCTGGGGTACACATCCCACTGAGAGTTATAGAAACCCCCCCAGGTCCTTACTTGCTTCTAATGGGAGAACATAACGGTTTTGATAACACATAACACCCTTTTTGGATAAGGACCACTGGGTGTCAGTCTCCCCACCATAAAGAGAGTCCCTAATGCTATGTAATCCATCATCCAGTTGTTGTTCCAGAAGAATTAACTCGAGGAGAGAAGAAGTCAACTTAACACTGGAAAAAGAAACTTCATTCCCCTTTCATTGAACTCCAACATGCAACTGTGAAAAAAGAGGCATCAAACTTCACTCTTCTGAAGATTCCTTCACAACCTGTGATGGAAGTTTCCTGCATAATGCATCTGCAACTACATTCCATTTCCCTGGGGTATAGGCAATTTCAATGTCAAAAGTTTGTTGTTACTCCACCCAACACCTTTATCGGAGATTCAAATCATTTTGAGAGAAGACATAACTCATTCTCTTATGGTCTGAAAACATTGTAAAATATTCTCCATAAAGGTAATGTCTATGACACATAAGTTTGTGCATTAAAGCTGCAAGTTCAAGGTCATGGTTAGGATAGTTCTTCTCATTAGGTTTAAGCTGATGAGATCCATAGGTAACAACATGATTACCTTGCATAAGGACACTTCCCAAACCTGAACCCGATGCATCACAGAAGCCCACATAACCTATCCCAGCCTCAGGAAGAATTAACTTCGGCATAGTAGTCAAAAGAAAATTTATCTTAATAAAAAAACTCTAACATTTATCATTCCAGGAAATCATCTCTCCCGTTCGAGTCAAACCAGTAATTGGAGAAGATAACATTGAGATGTATGGATGAAATAGATGATAATAACATGTTAACCCAAGAATCTATGAGTCTCAAAAACATTTTTTGGTTGTTCCCAAGTATTAACAGCAGTCACTTTATCAATATCAACTGATATTCATTTTTCGGAAAAAACATGTCCCAATAATTTCACGTCCAAAATCCAGAAATCGCACTTTGAAAGATTGGAATAAAGCCAGTGATTCATTAGAAGATTTGGAACTGTTTTTAGATGATAAATATGATCCTCCTCATACTTGTAGTAGACAAGAATGTCATCCACAAAGACTATCACAAAAGTATCTAGATACTCACGGAAAACCTTTTTCATCAAAGAGATCATATCTTTAAGAGAATTTGTTAGGACGAAGGGCATAACAAGGTAATCATAATTGCCATACCTACTCTGAAAAGTGGTTTTATGAACATCAGATTATTTTATCCTCATCTGATGGTAACCAGATCGAAGATTAATTTTTCAAAACCACGTTGCCCCTTTCAATTGACCAAACAAATCATAAATTCGTGGTAGTAGATATATTTTCTTTATCATAACTCGATTGAGCTTTTGATAATCAACACATAAGGGAAGAGAACCAACATACTTCTTGGCAATGAGAACAGGTGTTTCCCAAGGGGACACACTCGGGCGTATAAAACCTTTCTAAAGAAGATCGTTTAACTGAGACTTCAGTTCTTTCAGTTCATCTAGAGCCATTCGGTAAGAGATAATAGAAACTAGTTGAGTACCAGGATTTAATTCAATAGAGCAATGAACATACCTTACTAGTGGAAAACCAGAGAAGTCAGCAGGAAACACGTCGGGAAACTCAGTGGTGACCGGAAGAAGATCACCAGACATTGAATCTTTCTCTAGATCAAAATAAAACACCAATATAACTTTCCCCAGCTCTGGATAATATGGTCCAGCTCAGCTTGATCTTTGGTCCCATTCTACTTGAAAAACAAGAGACTCACTACTGGGTGTAGTAAGGTAGACCTGTATAAGATAACAATCGATCTGGTCTTTATTAGAAATGAGTGAATCCATCCCAAATATGAGGTCAAAATATTTCATGTCAAGAACCAAAAAATATAAAGCCTGATCAATATCTGATAGAGAGAAGACACAAGTAGGAATACGGAGACCCTTCTCTGTCATTGTACCAAAGGGTTGTAGTAATATCCATCGCACAAGATAAATGTTCCATAGGTTGATTATGAAAATTAACACGATGGGTTGAAATAAAATATTGAGATGCACCAGAATCAAAAATAGTTGTCACTATAGATGAAGCTATAGTAATTGTACCTCTCACAGTTGTAGGACTTGTATCAGCTACCTCTGGCGACTCTTCCATAGCATGAAGATGCTTCATTCCGGATGCATGTGGCTGGAACCCTTTTGTAAGTGAAGCATTTGATTTCCCCGTAGTTTCTGGAGGTGTTGGTTGTCCTGTTCCACCATGTGGAGTGGAGAAGTGATGGAAGAATCTCTATATGTGCCCTAAATTTCTTCATGAACTACAGATATTGGATGCCACAGTACAAACCCTCTTAGAGTGACATGGCTTCCCACAAAAATAGAAAGTCAAAGAATCCCTTCCTTCTGATATAAGAGGTCTAGAATGACTCTACTATCAAGAACCACTATTAAAAAATTCACGCTTCCTTTTTCCTTTAATGGAACCACACTGCCACTAGGAGAGAAACAAACCTCCTTCAAACCAGAATTTCATGCTATGTCCATCTCAACCATCATCGCCCTATCCATCACATCAGCATAAGTGGGTATCATTAATAAGAAAACCTGGGAACAGATATCTTATCAAATTCCCAACTCGAATCGTCGAGCCTCCATCCTCTCATTACATACAATCTCCGGAGCAAATTTTACCAACCCACAAAAACAATTTGAGTACTCAGTCACAGTTTTTTTGGCCTAATAAAGCTTGAAAAACTCCACAGCCTTGTCTAACAACATTGATTCTAGATAGTACTTGTTAAGGAAAATAACCCTAAAGTCATTCCACTACAATCCCTCATGTTTCCTAGCCATCAGAATCATGTCCCACCATCTCCTACTTAGTCCCTCAAGTACGAAGATGGAACACTTCACCTTGATCACATCAGGTGTCTCCAAAAACCCAAAAAGACGTTCAATCTTACTCAACCATTCATCAGATAGTTGAGGGTCAGTGGAGCCTTTGAAATCTGGTGGTATCTAGAAAAGGAACTCTTGAGAACAACATCAAAGAATATCACTATGAGGATCTATAACTGGTGCCTGAACAAGAAATAGAGGTAGTGAATTTTCTAGAGCATGGACAGTGCAAACAATCACCTCAACCAAACTCGGGTCCATAATAGGACTCGCTTGCGGAGATTCAGTAGTGGACATATTTTGGATTTGATTTCCATGTCTTCTCAGAGTTATAATGATACACAACATAATTAGACATAGATTAACACCCAAACCGAGTAGCAAGGGAAAATATTATCAAAAGAAGGGATAACAAGATTTTAATTCCACGGTATCCAAATCAAAATAGGCAAAATACTAGATCAAATCCACAAGTCATAATTCCCAAACCAACCCTGGTGACTTAAGGTTCTTTATGGTGAGAGTTGGCCAGACACACAATCACAACTACCTCCTATGCCCTGATAAGAATACTCAAATGCATACTGTCATTAAGGAAAGATAATTAACCTCCTCTGATACCACTTTGTTATGAACCAGCTGGGGTACCCTAGTATCACGATAACTGAGACAGCCATGAAATAGCCCGAAAGGCATTCCCGGTCCCCACGGGTCGACGACTAGCACCCATCATCACACAACATGCACATGGGAACGATTTTTTCACAAGAATGTGGCTTAAAAAGAAACAATACAGTGTGAATAATAAAAAGAAACTCCACTGGGAGAAATGTACCAGAATACAAAAGGGCATAAAAAGCCCAAAGTACTAAAACCCAAGTACTAAAATGGGAAAAATAGCCCCAATGTCCCTAAGACAAAACTCACTAAGAATTAAGATCAACAACTAGATCCACCTCCAAAAGGTCCATTCCCTTTGATCGATCCTAGTAGAAGAAAGTCTTCAAACACCCAAAGGAAAAAGAAGGGTGTGAGCTTATGCCTAGTAGGATACCAAAAAAGATTCTATAACAAATGCCAAATATAGATTATCCAATGAAAAGCTTCCAATTTTCAAATAAACAGGTTTGGAAACTCAAAATCATATTTTTACAAAACATGTTATATAATTTCAAATGATCTAAGAATTTATATTAAGTAATGGATTTACAGTGATGGAATATTTTTTAAAAAATGTATTAAGAAAAACATTTATATAAAACAGATTATATAAATTCAGCAGCCATGTAAGGTAGTTCAAAATCATTGGCATACATTTATACCTCAAAATAAATAAACAAAAAAGAAACATGGCCATCTACCAAATGGTACGATATTATTAACTAGTTATAGGATTCCACACTCTATGTGAACTCAGAAATATGTGTATACACACATCCCTATGACACTGGCCAAAGGAGTCTCATCAACAACCCATTGGGGATGTGATCCACCATACGTATGTTTTAGAAATTTGTCATAGCGTAGAGTGTATCCAACTAACTCACTAACTACATAAGGCTTGTATGCGCTCTGACATGATGGGAGAACTATATTAATAATTCTTAACATATGATCCATCCCATTCTTCCATTTCAAAAGTTCCAATTTCATTCTATTTAAAACCAAAATATGTTTTATTCCAAACATGCCTTTTTCACAAGATAAAAACAATGGGTTTCTATTATCTAATTTTAATCCATTTCCATAAGATTGAAATCCATTCAATTGAATTTAAATCAATAATTGAAAGAAACCAAAAAATACAATGATAATAATTTTGGAAAGTCAGGATGAAACCACCTACCTCGAAGGTTTTGACCAAAAAACATAACGGTCGAGAACGCTCAAGAAAACTGGGATGCTTCTTCAAGAACCCGCCTTAAATCTCTCCTCCTAGAAAGATCAAGACCAAATCACATCATATTTGGAACCAAACACTTAGATACCCCAATAACGGGCGTGGATCAAATAAATTGAGAGAAGATGAGAAGTAGATCTAAGTAGATCTATGAAACCGATCAAGATCGATGAAGAACAATCACATACCTCAAGAATCCATCTTCGATTCACCAAGAGGAGCCTTTGGATAACCCCTAGAATGAAGGGATAACCTTATTTGATTTTAGTAGAATACAAATCCCAAGTTAGGGCCACTTATGAAGAAAAACAAGGCACTTAGAGGCAAAATCATGTGAGATCCACAATTTAAGGATCTCATTTAAGTGATCGCACGTTTAGTTCACATGGTTTGAAAAACCAAGTGCTAGCCATGGGTTAGATACTACCTTGGCCACACTTCATGCATAGTTTGGAGACAAGGTTAGACAAACCGTGAACTGTCCGTGCATAAGCTGCTGCCTCTAGGACCAACATCACATAGTTTGGCCGCACTGTTTATATAACCTATGCACTGCCCGTGCGACTTCCCCTTTGCCTCAAAACATTATTTAAATTTCTCCCAACTCTCCCAAGTCACTAATCCAAAACAGAGGTACATAGAATGATCAAAATTACCTGAAAACGTAACATGATGTTACAGATAATATTGATAGAGGGTTTATATGCCAATGTTCTTCAACATTTGGTTCACTAATCCTATTCATTAAGAAGATGTATGGGTTAATTAAACATTTCATTGATTATCGTGATCTCAAAAAAATCAAGATAAAGAAGAATTATCCTCTTCCCCAAGTTGATGACTGGTTCAATAAACTATGTGGATCACAATAATTCTCCATGGTTGATTTACGATCAGGATATTTACATGTAAGGGTGAGGAAGAAATATATCCCCAAGAATTTTATTTGTACAAGGTACAAGAAATATGAATTCATAGTAATGCCTTTAGGGCCCACTAATTCTCAAGAATGATACATGGACTTAATGAATAGAGTCTTTATTGATTACATCAATAAATTTATGGTAGTCTTTATAGATGACATTCTAATATACTCCAAAATGAAGGAGGATCATGATGTGTTTCTAGAACTGTACTACAGAACATGCAAAAGGAGAAGCTCTATGAAATGTATATCAACTGTCTTGATGTAAGTTTTATTATTGGGTCATATCATCACAAGCAATGGGATATATGTGGATCTCTCGATGACATCTACAATTAATGTATTGTTGAGGCCAACATCAATGACAAATATCTGTAACATCATGAGGTCAGCTGAATTTTGTCTCAGATTTGTGTGAAATTTCTCACTATTGTCCAACCCTCTTACAAAGCTAACTAATAAGGGAGTAAATTTTGCGTGCAGTAATGAATTTTAAGATAGCATCAAGGAGTTGAAAAAGACGCTTATCATTTCTCATGTTCTCACACTACCAAAAAGTGGATCACTTTTTCTATTATTAGGTTACGCACCGAAGAACGACATTGGATGTGTGTTGATGGAAACTGACAATGTGATTAGATATTCTTCAAGGCAATTGAATGTTCATGTGAAAAACTATGAAAAAAGTTGATCTAGAGTTGTATAATGTAATAATTGATTTGAATTTTTTTTTACCAATTTGGAGAGAAGTTTGAAATATATATGGATCAAAAAAGACTCAATTATATTTCCTAGAGAAAGAGTTGAACATGTTCCAACAATGATGGTTAGAGATGATCAAATACTATGACTGCTCAATACACTACCACCTAGAGAAATTGAATAAGGTGGTCAATTATCTAAGTAGAAAGGATCAAGTGATTATATCATTAATGAGAATGGAAAAGGATTAAATATTCTTATATTTAATTAAGATATACATTGGTATCATAAATAATGAAATTCATCAAACATTTCACAAATTATTACCCAACTATCTCATTTGGAAAGGATAGAGGTGACTCCAAAGGATGATGTGGGAATTTAGAAGAAAGTGGAAACTATCAGAAAAGCAAAATCATTATAGTTTCATGTTAATGAAGAAGGAATTGTGATAATTGGGACAAGACTATCTATTCCATAAAATAAAGAGTTGTAGTGTTAGTTTTTGAATGATACATATAGTTCAAATTTCTCTATTCATCCATGTAACACAAATATGAATCAGGATCTCTGAGATCATTATTGGTCAGAAAATATGAAGAAGTAGATCGCTTGGTATACATCAAAGTGCATGACATGTTAGAAAAAGAGTTATGAGAGGAATAAGTGAAAGGGGATGATGCAACCATTACCCATAACATAATGAAAAAGGGAGAAATCATCATGGAAATTTTAACCATACATCAGAATACATCCCAAGGAAATAATTCAATCTGGGTTGTTGTGGATCATCTTATAAATATTGCACTCTTCATTTAAATTCAATAGGTTTTCTCATTGGATCAACTTCTACAAATATATATCATGGAAGTGGTAGGGATATATGGAGTACAATATCTATTATATCTGATTGAGATCTAATATTCTCCTCTATGATTTGAAATATTCTACAATATTCTCTAAATACTAGGCTTAATTTCATTACGGCTTATCATCCTCAAACTGATGGCCAATCTGATCGGACTATCTAAACACATGAGGACATATTGAGATTATCTCAATAGACTTCAAAGGATGATGGTATCAATATTGTTCTCTGGTTAAGCTCTCTTACCATAACAGTTTCAACTCAATCATCCAAATGGATCATTATGAATCCCTTTATGGAGGGAGGTGTGAAACAATGGCATGTTTGGATGAAGATGGGGAGAGAAAACTCCAATTCTAGAAAAGGTCGATGAAATGATTTAGTAGTTTAAGAACATCCAACAACACACTAAAACTACTCAAAGTAATAACACATTTCTTTGTTAATAATCGTTGATGAGACCTAGAGTTTGATATCGAAGACATAGAATTCATTGTCATATCACCATGGAAGAGATTTTTGAGATTTGGGAAGAATGGAAAGCTTAGTTCATGGTACATTATCCCTTTTGATATTTTTGATTACATTGGAGTAGTGGAATATCAACTAGCACTCCCATCGAACCTATCTAAACTAAATGATGCATTCCATGTATCAATCTTGATGAAGTACACACCTGACCCATCTCGTGTACTCAATCCAATGGTTGTAACTTTGGATAATGACCTCTTCTATGAAGAGAAGTTGGTGATGATCTTAGATCATAAGAAAATAAGTTATACAAAATAAGATAATGACCCTCATCATGTTTTTGTGGTGAAACTACATGTTTGTAGAGGAAACATGGGTATCATAGTAAGTGATGAAGTGGATATACCCGCATATGTTTTAGTTAGGGAAAAGGAAATTTCTGTGCAAAAATTTCTCAAGGGGGGATGATTGTAATGACCCAAAAATTTATTAATGATAATTCATCTAGATTTATTTAATTTTCTTATAATTATATAAAACATATTCACTTACTTGGTTTTATGTTTTTCGATTTTAAAATACCATTAAAAATTATTTCCATTTATAATATATTGTTGACCAATGATCACATGATTAGTACAAATATAGGGCTTTAACAAATCCAATTTACTCAAAAAAGGATGCAATGGGCTAATCCTGTAGAATTTATAAATACAAAGCCCATTTTTAGGAGATAGAAAAGGAGTTAGCATCACTAGTCTACACACTTGACCAAGCCCAAGATGAACATCAACGCATTAAGCTTTAATATAACTCCCTATGGGAGATGTGGATGTTGATAGAGATTACCACCTGAGCTATGTTATATGAGCAACCCTTAGAGTCTGTAGTTATCACAAACCTTACCCTTGTGTCTTATAAAGGTGTTATAAGGGTTTATGTAACAAGTCCTTATAACTATGATTATGTGCATTATTTTTTGTATAATTAATATATATTCATTTTATTATTGTTACATTGTAAATAGTTTTTGAAGAAAAATTAGTATTTTTATTTAATATTAAATTAGAAAATATATTTTTGATGAGTGAATGGATTTTTTAATTAAATAATATTTTAATAAATTGTTTTTACAATGTTACATTTTATTAAATATACATTTTCATATAATATTTATGAATTTAGTTGAAATTTTTATAATGGTTTTCAATATGTATTTGTCAAAACCCATGAATTTATGATAAATATCGTTTTTTATTTTAAAAGTAAAAAGTCACATATCTAAAAAATTATATATATAAAATAATTTTCTTTGGAAGTTGGATGTCTAAATTATATAATGGTTAATTCTTTATAATTTTCTAAAACATTTAAATTGTTTGGGTAAAAATTAACTACTGTTTAAATATATTATGTGTTTTATGATATCATAATGACATAATAGTTATATAATAAAATAAAATTTAATTGATTTTCTTCCAATATATATTTTAAATTAAAAATAATTGTGACTCTAGAATGGTTTCATTAATTTTATGGTGCATTAGTGGACCTTCCAATACTTATATTACATTTTAACATTTTAAAATGATTTCCTTGAGAGTGTGACTCAACTCCACATAAGCCAGTCTAATATTTTAATAATTTTGGCCATTAGCCTTATAAAATAATATTTTCACTCTCATTTGGAAAAAACCATGGGAAAACCCATGTTTTTGGTTTGTGGGATTGATTAGATCAATGTATACTATCCAAAACATATCTAATAAAGAATTCTGTCTCCTTTCATATATAACCCCACCATTTCACCAACTTATCTTCACTAAAAACCCATGTAGCATGTCCCTATAATTACATAATATCTCTAAAATCTTCTAATAGAGCCCTCAAACTTTAAATAAGTTTCTCTCAAGTACCTACCAAGCCTTTGGGATCACACATCCATGTAAGGGGTTTATTTCTTTCACATTTTCTCCAAATTTCAATATGTTTTGTATCCATTTTTTCAATTTAAAATGTTTTATAATGATTTAACACCTACCACATACTTACCTCATTTTTTTGAATGATTGTTGGTCTCTATATCTCTAATTCATTCCTTTTAGGTACACTTGTTACCATGATGAAATTCTGAAAGGAATTTATCTTTTATCATTTTAACTGAAGCAATTATTTAATATTATACATATAAATTCCATTTCATATGTTGGGATATTATGTTTCATGATCCTATAATTTTCCATTTATTTTATAAATTATGGTAGGCAGTTTCTCTCTCGTCGAACTATTTTACTATTTTATTTGACATCATTATACTGCCCAAGTTTTCCATTCCAAAATCATCGTGTAAGTGAATACCATACGCATTTCTCTATCAAGGGTATTCAACATTACGCACATATACATATTTATTATAATTTTTCATGTATTTATTTCACATTCCTTTATCATGTAATAAATGATTATGTATAATGATTCCATGTTATATGATCTATGTGGAACACTTATGCATGAAATGAACTATTTATAAATGGTGTGACCTTATAGTGACCTAATGCATTGGGTAACGATTAGTATCATGATACATCATTTCAATGAGGGTTTACACATTATACATGTGAAATTATCATTTTATCATTCCAATGGCATGTTAAATATTGATTCCACATTTCCATGATATGATAACCATTCTATATCATGCATTTATGTTCATGTTTCTATAATTCTCCATTGATATGCCTATGGCATAACATGTACTTTATTCATCTTATTATTCCATATTTACTCGCTTACTATGATTTATAGCTAAAAAAGTTCTTATGAATGTCCTCAGGTTATCCAATGAAACACTAAGTACCATAGAATGTCTGTGGTGATGTAAAATATGTTTTCTATAATGATTTTTTTTGTTTTATATTGTTTTGTTATGATCCTAATCCCCAAAGACAACAGACCTCTTGATATTTTATGATGTAACAAGTAAATATTTTATGTAATAAGTTATGTTTATGTGTCAAATAATGATAAAGGTATTTATAATTAAAAATTGAAATAATTATATGTGTAAGAGGATCAATCATAACAATTAAGAATATATACAAAGAACAAAGTGGTTATTACATGTAACATTACATTAACATGGAGTTGTTAATAAAATTTTATTATAATCTCACTATAAAATAATAAATGGTATGATATATAATAATATTTTTATTTTTTATATGTATAGAAAAACATTTATTTTCCATTAGGTATAAATATTTATTGGGAAAATAAATACAAAAGATAACAGATTTCTCATATTTCTTTTATTTCTGTGGGATATATGTTATATTCAACACAAATTATTGTGGGGTGGTGTTACTAATTCCCTATTACATGATATAAAATAAATTTTACTTATTTTATGGTATTAAATATTTCAACCATTTCTATTCTTTCATATGGATCACGATCCAAAATTTACACAAGTGGTAAAGTGATTTGTAGTCTCACTTTTATTTTTGGAAGACATATGTCTATTCATCACTCATTTAATTGTTGTGGTGTATATAATAACCATTAATTTATTATATGATTATTTTACTTAAATTTTTAGATATTTTTTCATCAATTTTATCATCTCTCATTAATGGAGTTTATGGTCAATGTACCAAATCAGTAAATTAATTTTGTCTCAATTTTCTATCTTTGAGACACATTCCATGTTATGATCCCATATTATTCTATGAGGTGTGTATAATTATATTTTTCATGTTATATAATGAATATATATATACATTTATATTTCATGATTCATTTATAGTTAATATTTCATGGGTATTATGAAACAATGTTTACAAAATAGTAAAAGTTTATTACTATAATCTCCTAGTTTATCGATATTATTTATTATTATGCTTCCATTGATGAAATATTATGATCCAAATCTCACAAATTCTCATTTAATTAATCCTAAAATGGTAATTCATTATATATTCACATTATAATGCAATTTGATTCCTCTTTTTATATAATATGATTAAAAAAATTCTTTATTAAAATCCAACTATATTTTACTATCTCATGGGAAATTTGTTTTGTTCACAATACATATTTTCTAAAAATTATTATAAATTATGTAATAATACCATTTTCAATGAAACATTTTTTAAATAATTTATTTTGTTTTAATGTGTTTAACATGGTTTTCAAGGAATATTTATATGTATTCAATGTTATTTTCAAAGAATGTGGTTTTCTAATTTATTAATATTTGAAAAATCATTTATTATGTCTATAATGTATTTTAATCAATAAATATTTTAAAATATTTATAAATATTACTTTATTATTTATAAATTTTTGGTTAAAGAAATTATTTTGAAATATTTTATGATTTATAATGAATGATTTTTTTCCCTTAAGAACTATTCCAAGTGATCTTTCAAAATCCATTTATATCTAAGATAACTTCTATTGATATAGTTATGATTTAATATGGATATTATTAAAGGATACTATTCTTATTTTTTCCTGAATTATTTATGTTTTTATGGAATGATGTTTATTGTACCCATTTCATTATAATGATTAAATCATGTTTTAAAGAGATTGATTTGAAATTAATTTCTCTTCCACGAGTTATACCATTATAAATTCTATTGAAACCCTCTTCATTTCATGGATTATTGTAAAACCAAATAATAATAAAACCTATATATATTTCATATGTAATTTTATTATCCAAATGTTATTATACCCAATTCATTTCATGTGTTATGACATAATGTTTAAGAAACCCATATATTTTTATGGGTCCGGATATGATGAATGATTTATCATCCTATGGAATATGTATATATGATCTATTTTTTGATGGTAGGGACCTGTATCTCAATCCAATGAATAAGGTGATGATAAATTTTATATTATAATAGAGGGTACTCAATTTGTGGACCAATCCCAAAATAATAAGGTACATGGGAGGGAATTCCAAGTGAGAAACAAGAAGGTATATGGGTGGTAATCTAAAGCTAAAAATAAGTGGGTATGTGGTAGGGCTTCTGAATCTCATAACAAGAGGGTATGTCACGACCCCCTCCCACCAAAGATGCCCCTCCTGAGCTGGCAATGGTGAATGGGAGATAATAACCCTCGAGTCCTGCCACCAGTAGGCCCCGGGGGTGGCGACTAGCTCCAATGGTATGAGCTTTCACAAATATGGGAGGCATTACCCTTTTTATTATTTAGGATCGGGAAATAGCACAATTCAACCACCAAAAATAAAAAGAGAAAGTGTATATAAATAAACCCAAACCAATCCCACATGCATGTTTAAAATTTTTTTATAACAATGTACAAGTACCAGAAACCTCAACGTACAATACCAAAAAAAAGAGTATAGAAACTACAACAACTCCAACTGTCCGACTAGTAGGGTCCCGCATAGCCCTAGTAGTCCTCCTAGAGATGTGAAAGTAAATGTAGGGTGAGCATACAAGTATACTAGGTAGGGAAACCTAAATATCTCATGCACAAGTGGGGAGAAATTCTAATGTCCCGTGAGAACATCAGAAGAAACCTAGAAATGAATTCTATCCACCCAACCTCACCAACCACACTCACCAAAAACACAATCACCACAGGTAGTAGTATATAAGAACAATAGTATTGGGTACCCATCACAATTTCCCTTTAATTAGATTATGTTCCTAATTATGAATGTCCTGAGGCTTCCACAGTCTCCCCGCCCGCACAATCCTGGGCCTCACAACCACGTATCCGCCCGCACATTCCAGGGCCTCACAACCACGTATCCCGCCCGCACACACCTGGGCCTCACTACCACGTATCCCGCCCGCACACACCTGGGCTTCAAAACCACGTAGCTCGCCCGAACACACCTGGGCCTCACAACCACGTATCCCTCTCGCAGACACCTAGGCCTCACAATCACGCATCCCGCCCGCACACACCTGGGCCTCACAACCACGTATCCCGCCCGCACACACCTGGGCCTCACAACCACTTATCCTTCCCGCACACACCTCGGCCTCATCCCAAAGATTAATGGGTAATACTAAAACCTGTCCGAAGAATCTTGTGCTAAAACCACCCCAATCGAAACCTACCCGATGAGTCTTAGGTGTAAGGTCGCCTCAAGCCATCACAGCCTAGGGGATAAGGAGAAGGAAGGATCTAGTAACTAAGGGAAAACACCCTCTCCCATGAGATGGGAGTGTTTGGTACTAAGTTCTCAACATGGGTGGGGTGAGATAAAACACAAAAGATACAGATATATATATACCAAACACTCATCCCAACCTATGGCTTCTAAACAGAGAATCTAAGCACGTTCCTCAGCACTCCTACCACGATGAATTTATACAACAAACAACCCCAACCCCATTTAGGTTTTCAATTTTTAGAAGAATTAGTTGATTTAGTTCCTTAACTGCTGGGAAACTATCCACAACCAACCACATCGATCGTTCATAAAACATATCCCTGCCATCCACAAAATAAAGTTAGAAAAACACAAGAAACACAACCAAGTCATTCTTATCAACAATCTAATCCATTGATTATCAATCTCGTTCCATTACCATGACCCACAATTCATTTACCCTTCCACTTCTATTTATTATTGACAACCCATAGTTTGTTCACATTAAAACCGAACCCTACAACCCCTCTTCCAACCACTATAACGACAACTGCACCATACATCATTATCCCTTTAATACCATTTATCACAGCCCTCCTAACCACCCGATCCACAACAACCCACAAAACAAGGTGTGTGCCACATCATTATTCCATTTTGATTAACCGGGGTGATCACACAAGTGTTCCATATTTTAAAAATCCAAAATTACGTGATTAACCAATTTACATGTTCCACAATGTTTCCATCCACAAAATAGTCTAAAAAGATAGGGAATCATTTAATTGAGCAAGAAAAGGCCCCAAAGACCGTTATTTTCAGTAGGCATAAGCCTATTCAATTCACAACCTAATATCACAGGATAAATAATGATAAACACAAAAAATTCCCCATCCCTTTTTTACCAGTTATTATCTTTATTTAATGGTTCAAATTTTTTCATGAAAACAAGAGGATACCCACCCCACATGATGCATAAAATTAGAGATACGAAGGTAAGATGTCTACATCAACAGGTTCTGATCACAATGCTCCCCCGGATCAACCTTAGAAGATTTCTATCAGCGTTCGTCACTTATATTGGGTCCCAGAAAAACCTCCTTGGGTGGATGTTGGAAGGGAAAGTCTGATGGAGAGACAAATGATCCAAGCTCTAAAGGTCCGCCTCATTGTTACGATATCTTGGCTGCTGACGGATCGTAAATCGGAGCTCGGACGAAGAAGTTATGGAAGAAAGAGGCTTCGAGTCTATTGGGTGAACTCTGCTCAGAGGAAAGGGAAGGAGAGGGGTGAGTTGAAAAGGAGGAGGGGACCCTATTTTTATAGGTGAGAAACGAAAAAGTACACGGCATGTACTTTATGGTACACAGCATGTACTCGGTTATTTCACACGGTCTCCACTCGGCATCCAACATGGCTCCGTGGCCATTGACTGGTCAACACACGGTATGAGGGTAACACATACGTTGGGGAGTACTAAACGGGGTGTAGTTTGGACACACAGTGTGTACTCATTTATTTCACATGGCTCCAACACGGCACACGGCCATTGACCGGTCAACACACGGTAAAGCGTACTCGGAGAGAGAGACTACACGGTGTGTAGTATTGGATACACGGCGAGTACCCATTTATTTCATACGGAAATGAAACGACCTTCAACATGGGGTATATCCAGCAAGGGGGTACATGGTGTGTACTCTAACTACACGGCGTGTAGTTTCAAAATTCTGTATATTGTGGAAAAGTCCATTTTACCCTCCAGAACACTTCGTGGCCCTTTCATGACAAAGGAAAGGGCCGGAGAGGTCCGGGCCATTACATCAAATACCTCATAAAACATTCTCGAATCTGAGAATTAAAAAACCAATCTAGAGGAACCCAAAAAGATACCTCTTAGGGTTCCACTTATAATAGGAACCCACCCAACAACCCTAATCATGTGTGTTAGGAATTCCTTTTTCTATGTCAAGATATTATCCTCTTTAGGCGGAACTGACTGACCTACACGGATTTAATCGCATGCTCATTAATGCATCTCAATTAAGGATTGGGTCTTCCCAGTTTCATACATTGGGATTTTCCAACTTACACTGCACCTAACACCGTACATCCCACACATTGCCCGAACACGTGGTTTGGGGAAAATTACTTCTTCTATGTCGAGATATTATCCGCTTTAGGCAGCACTGATTCACCCACATAAGTTCAATCGCATCCTCATTAATGCGTCTCTATTAAGAGTCATGTTTTTTTTTCATTTCCCCACACATCCGGACATGCTACACACTTCCAGAGAACAAGGAAACAAAAGTCCTCACAACCGACAAGCCAAGCATTCCATATAACAAATGTACAGAGTAAAACATCAACACAAAGCTCAGAAGAAAAAGGGAAAACACAAGTGAAAACAACTCCAGGTACGGAGTGTGCATCTGGGTCTCCCGCTCCCAAGTGCTCTCCTCAAGGCCGCAATGCCTCCACAACACATGAACTAACAGAATGGTTCATCAACAGAACACCTTCTCTTTACGATCCTCAATTCTGACTGGTCATTCCATGAAGGTCGCATCTTCTCCAATATCTCACTCTCCCTAGTCGATAACGTGGGAGTCGTCGTGTAAATACCGGTGAGGCTGGGAGACATGGAAGACGTCATGAACCTTCTCCAACTGAGGTGGCAGGGCCAGCTGATATGCCACCTCGCCGACTCGCCTCAGCACCTCAAAAGGTCCGATTAACCAAGGTGAGAGCTTGCTCCCTTTACCAAACCTCCACTGCCCCCGTCGAGGGGAAACCATCAAGAACACATGATCCCCCACGTCGAACTCCAAGGTCCTCCTCCGATGATCAGCATAAGACTTCTGTTGGTCCTGAGCCGCATTCATCCTCTCACGTACAAACTGGACTTTCTCTATGGTGCTCGACACTCCCTCTGGCCCAAGAGCACCTGTCTCACCAACCTATTCCCAGCAAATGGGTGAATGAAATGGTCTTCCATACAAAGCCTCAAATGGTACCATGCCAATAGTAGAGTGGAAGCTATTGTTTTAGGAAGACTCTAATAAAGGCACGTGTCGTACCCAAGATCCTCCGAAATCCAGAACGCATGCTCACAGCATGTCCTCTAACGTCTGGAAAGTCCGCTCTATCTTCCCATCATTCTGGGGGTGGAAAGTAGTTTTAAGGCGTAGCTGGGTGCCAAAATCATGCTATAACCCCCTCCAGACTTGTGAGGTAAACCAAGTATCCCGATCTGAGATGATAGTCTTCAGGACTCCATGCAACCACACAACCTCGTCTATGTACCTTTGTGCTAAGGTACTCACTGGGACTGACTCCTTAATTGCTAAGAAGTGAGCTGATTTTGTCAGTCGATCCACCACTACCCAGATAGCATCATAACCACCCTGAGCTATGTGTAGTCCTATGACTAAATCCATTGAGATGTCATCTCACTTCGAATCGGGGACATCTAAAGGATGCAACAAACCACTAGGAACATGGTGTTCAGACTTCACTTGCTGACACACTAGGAATTTAGCCACAAACTCCGCCACTTCCCGTTTCACCCCGAGCCATCAAAACTATTCCCTCAGGCCTCGGTAAATTTTTGAAACTCATGAATATACCGCCAAGGCTGAGCTATAGAACTCATGGAGAACTCCCTCACGCATTGTCTCCAGGATGAACAACCTTCCATGGAAAAGCATCTGATGTCGGCTTTCCTCTGACCATCCTTATAGAGTGTTCCCCTGATCGACATGATCCCACATCACATCCACCTCAGAGTCCCCCCACTAAGACTCTTCGACCTGTTTCAACAAGGAGGACTGCACCGTCATCTGAAACAAACAGCCCCTAACACCTTCTACCCTAGCATCCACGTGCAAGGCATCCAACTCTCCCATCACCTTCCAAGCATCAGCGGACTCCCAAACATTTCCTGATGCGACTTCCTGCTCAGGGAATCAGCCACAACGTTGCCATTAACTTCAGTGTAAGAGATCTCAAAGACATAGTCTTGGAGAAACTCGACCCATATCTGCTGTTGTATGTTCAGGTCAAGCTGGGAGAAGATATAATGCAAGCTCCTGTGATTTGAGAAGACTAAAAAGTGATCCCAAAAGTGGTAATGTCGCCACAACTTCAGTGCGACCACTACCGTTGCAAGCTCTAGGTCTTGTGTGGAATAGTTACACTCACATGGCGTAACTTCCGAGACCCATAACAGATCACTCCATTATTCTGAATCAGCACGCACCCCAGACCAAGGCCAGAAACATCACAAAACACCTCATACAACAACCCTTCCTCTGGAAACATGAGTACGGGAGCACATACCAACTTCTACTTCAGGTAGTCAAAAGCCTTCTCGCATTTCTCGCTCCATAGGAATACCCGGTTCTTCATAGTCAATGATGTCAATGGATCAGAAACTTGAGATTAGTCCAAAACGAACCTCCGATAGTAACCTTCTAGTCCCAGGAAACTACAACCATCTACCATTCTATTGGGTGCTTCCCAAGAAACAACTGACTCCACCTTTGACTGGTCCAATGACGCTCCATGCTGAGACACTACGTGCACAAGGATGTGTACTTCTTGTGTCAAGAACTTACACTTTGACAATTTCCTGTAAAGATGGTGGTGTCGAAGGACTTCCAAGACTGCACTGAGATGCTCAACATGCTCCTCCTCTGATCTTGAGTAGATCAGGGTTTCATCGATATACAAAATGACCAACAGGTCCATAAACTCTCTAAGGAAGAAGTTCATAAGCCCCATGAACATAACCGGTGCATTCGTAACTCCAAAAGGCATCACTACAAACTTGAAGTGCCCATACCCGCACCTGAAAGCCGTCTTTGAGGTGTCACTGTCCTTTACCCTCAGCTAATGATATCCAGATCTTAGGTCAATCTTATTAAACCAACCTGCTCCCCTCAGTTGGTCGAAGAGATCATCTATCCTTAGAAGGGGGTAACGGTTCTTGACCGTTACCTGGTTCAACCTTTGGTAGTCTATTCATAGCCTGAGACCACCATCTGCATTCTTCACAAAAAAAACTAGAGCACCCCATGACGATACACTGTGTCAAACAAAACCCTTCTCCATCAGATCATCTATTTGAATCTGCAACTCCCGCAACTCCGAAGGTACCATCCGATAAGGGGCCATCGAAATCGGGCATGCACCAGGCTGTAAGTCTATCTTGAACTCAACTTCACATCGGGGGGGAGAGAGTTACAACCTCCACAGGAAAAACATCGAGGAACTCCCCAACAACTTCTAGGACATCCATCATCTCTGTATCATCTAGAACTACTAATAACCCGCATAACAAGGAAAGTAGAGGCTTCACATGCCAGATTCCCACCTGACAACTCCTCTCACCAACAAAAGATACGCGCTACCCATCCACATCGTAGAACACAAATCTTCTCCAGAAGAAGTCGATAACAACACTAACAGAATACAACCAGATGATTCCTAGGATGACATCGTATGGCTGCATCTGTAATAGAAGAAGGTCCCCACTAGATTGATGTGGTCCCAACGTAAGCCCGCATCTCCGGCAAACACAAGATATGCTGGTCTGGCCTCCAACTGGTGTACTCAGCACCAGTGGTATGGAAAGTCTCTCTACGTCCAGTCCCAAAGCATGGGATAGATCAGGTTCAACAATGGAGTGTGAAGCTCCCAAATCGAACAAAGCAGAAAAAAGAGTGCTGAACAAACAAATCGTACCTCGTACCACCTCTGGTCCTGTTGGAGCTGCCAACTCTGCTGCGTGCAACTGTCCACGCCCAGCTCATCAGCCTCTATGATGTATTCCACCTCCCGGACCACGCCCTAGTCGAGGTCCCTAAGGAGCACACTGAGGTTGGCCTCCTCCTGCAAGCTCTACCCTCAGAGGAGCATGGTCATGCTGCTGCTAGAAGGGCCTCGCTGGCAACTGGTGCTGCTGAGGTGGGTGCTGAACCTGCCCACCTCCACTATACTTTGCTCGGGTCGAGCACCGACTCTGAATGTGCCTGAAACCTCTACAAGAAAAACATGTTAGTCCTGGGCTCGTGAAAAAGGGACGAGGACCAGAAGGTCTGAACTGGAACAGCTGGGGCCTGCTCCCCACAGGCCTGAACCTGGAAGGTCCCATCGCAGGAGACCTGCTGCTGACTGCCTTCCCCTTCGACAAGCCCGGATGGATCCCCTCTTGAGGTGAACCTCCCAGTGAGTGCATCCTCTCTACAACCTCTGACTTCTTCTGTACCGCCAAGTACATCAGAAGTGTTAATGGGGTAACAATATACTAGAGCGAAGGACGAAGCACCTCCTCCAAACGTCTCGCCCGAGACTCATCGTCTGGAAATAGATCCGGAGCAATGAGCCGGAGATCCTTGAACGTGATCCCCAAGTCTCATACTGACATACTCCTCAGCTGAAGGGAGTGTAACTCTTTCCACTTCTCCGCCATGATCACGGAAGAAAGGAAATCCTCTCAGAATTCCTTGTCAATGTCAGCACATGGAACCTCTATCTCTATCCTCTCTCCAAGGTAGAGTGTCCACCACTGTCGCGCCGCACCTCTCAGCTGGCTGATTGCTAGGGGAACCCAGTACTCCATCGGAGCACGAATCAAGGTAAAAAAAATCCATATCTCTTCAATCAACCCCTTCATATCTGTATCCAAAGTACTACCCTTGTTCTTCTTGAGGGTCTGTAGCTGGAAAGAACAGAGAGTCTTCTACCACTGGCTACCATCCTCCTCTCGGTCAATCCTCAAATGATCGATGGCCTGAATATGCTGGGCCTCGGCCGCCTGAGCCACCCGGGGATGATGTCCAGGTGCCATAGCTATATGGTAAACAAGGATCTCCTAAGCCCAAGTAGTAAGGAAAAACTCAAGGTTTTATTTTATCATTTTATTTCAATTTCTTTCCCAGAACACCCATATCAAGTAAAACACAATCATGATGATGCATGTACCTTTCCTAGGGTCTCTACCCTGCAATCAATGTAGCCACACTTGGTCGTTCAGAAGGCTTAGAGTCCTTGCATCGGATCAAGGGGGGGGGGGGGGGCTAAAATCCCGTGTCATAGCCGCTCTTCTCTGGCCTATGTCACGCACCAAGATTAACTAACATTGTTGCCCCTACCATCCCATGCAATCCTCATTGTGCCTAACTCCATACTCCATCCAATATCTCAACCATCAGCTCTGATACCATTCTGTCACAACCCCCTCCCACCAAAGATACCCCTCCTGAGCTGGAAATAGTGAAAGGGAGATAATGAACCCCCTGATTCCCGCCTCCAGTAGGCCCCGGGTGGCAACTAGCACCAAGTGTATGAGTTTTCACAAATATGGGAGGCATTAAAATTTTTATTATTTAGGATCTTGAAATAGGACAATTAAACCACCAAAAAGGAAAAGAACAAGTGTATATAAATAAACCCAAACCAATCCCACATGCATGTTTAAACAAATTTTATAACAAGGTACAAGTAGAAGAAAGCTCAAAGTACAATACGAAAAGAAAACAAGAGAAAAACAACTTCAACAACTCCAACTGTCTGATTAGTAGGGTCCCACATAGCCCTTGTAGTCTTCCTAGAAACCTGAAAGTAAATATAGGGTGAGCATACAAGTATACTGAGTAAGGAAACCTAATGCTCTCATGCACAAGTAGGGAGACATCCTAATGCCTCGTGAGAACAACAGAAAAAAATAGCAAGGAATTCTATCCACCCAACCTCACCAGCCACAATCACCAAAAACACAATCACCATAGGTAGTAGTATATAAGAACAAGAGTACTGGGTACACCGCACCATTTCCCTTTAGTAAGCTTCTCTTCCAAACTACGAACGTCCTGACGCTGCCACACTCTCCCCGCCCGCACACACCTGGGCCTCACAACCACATATCCCTCCCGCACACACCTGGGCCTCACAACCATGTATCCCGCCCGCACACACCTGGGCCTCAAAACCATGTATCCACCCCCACACACATAGGCCTCACAACCATGTATCATGCCCGCACACACCTAGGCCTCACAACCAATTATCGTGCCCGCACACACCTGGGCCTCACAACCACGTATCACGCCCGCACACACCTTGGCCTCACAACCACGTATCCCACCCGCACACACCTGGGCATCACAACCACATATCTGCCCGTACACACCTCGGCCTCACAACCACGTCTCCCTCCCGCACACATCTGGGCCTCACAACCACGTATCCCGCCCGCACACACCTAGGCCTCATTCCAAAGATTCTTGGGAAATAGCGAAACCTACCCGAAAAGTCTTGGGCTAAACCCTCCCCAAAAGATACCTACCCGAATATTGTTAGGTGTAAGGTCGCCTCAATCCATCACAACCTAGGGGAGAAGGGGCAGAAAAGAGCTAGTAACTAAGGGAAAACACCCTCTCCCATGAGATGGGATTGTTCGGCACTACGTTCTCATCATGGGTGGGGTGCGATAAAACACAAAAGAGATATATATATATACCAAGCACTCATCCCAACCTATGGCTTCTATACAAAGAAACTGAGCACGTGCCTCGGCACTTCTACCATGAAGAATTCATACAACAAACAACCCCAACCCCATTAAAGTTTTCACATTTCAGTATAATTAGCTTATTTAGTTCCTTAAATACTAGGAAACTATCCCCAACCAACCACATCGATCATTCATAAAATATATCCCTACCATCCATAAAACAAGTTAGGAAAAAACAGGCAACACAACCAAGTCCTTCTTATCAACCAACCAACCCATTGAGTATTACTCTCGCTCCATTACCATGACCCACCATTCATCAACCCTTCCACTATTATTTATTATTCACAACCCATAGTTCATTCACATTAAAACCCAACCATGTAGCCCTGCTGCCAACCACCATAACTGTAATCGCACCGTACATAATTATCCCTTTAATACCATTTATCACAGCCCCACTGCCTACCCGATCCACAACAACCCACAAAACAAGGTTTGTGCCACATATTCACCCCTTTAACATCATTTACCACAGTCTTGCTGGCTGTTCTATTCGTAACAACCTAGGATTCACCCCTCCCTTTCACACACGAGTAGCCAAGCCAAAACCCACATGTCCATTATTCCATTTTGTTTAACTGGGGTGATCACACTAGGGTTCTAGATTTTAAAATGACAACTTTACGTGATTAACCAATTTCCACGTTCCATAATGTTTCCATCCAGAAAACGGTCTAGAAATATAGGGCAACATTTAATTGCGCAAGAAAAGGCCCCCAACGACTTTGATTTTTAGTAGGCATAAGCCTATTAAATTCACAACATAATATCACAGGATAAATAAAGATAAACATAACAACTTCCGCATCCCCGTTTTTTACCAGTTATTATCATTATTTAATGGTTCAAATGTTTCTAATTAAAACAAGAGAATACCCACCCCACATGATTCATAAAATTATGGAGACGAAGGTAATATCCCTACCTCAATATGTTCTAATCGCAACGCTCCCCCGGATCAACCTTAGAAGACGTCCGTCGGTGTCCATCACTTCTATCGGGTCCCGGAAAACCTCCTCTGGTGGAATTCGGAAGGGAATGGTCGACGAAGAGACATCAGATCCAAGCTCAGAAGTTCCGCCTCATAGTTACGATCCCGTGGCCACTGACAGATCATAAATTGGAGCTCAGACTGAGATGTTATGGAAGAAAGAGTCTTCGAGTCTCTTGGGAGAACTCTGCTCAGAGGATAGGGGAGGATAGGGGTGAGTTGAAAAGGATGAGGGTACCCCTCCTTTTATAGGATATAAAAGATAAAGTAAACGGCATGAACGTTATTGTACACAAAATGTACTTGGTTATTTCAGACAGTATCCACGCGGCTTCCAACACGACTCTACGGCCATTGACTGGTCAACAAACGGTTTGAGGGTAACACATACGCAGGGAAGGACTACACGGCGTGTAATCATTTATTTTACATGGCACATAGTCGTTTACTGGACAACACACAGTAATGCGTACTCGGAGAGAGAGAGACTACATGACGGGTAGTATCGGACACACGACATGTACCCATTTATTTCACATGGCAAGGACATGGCCTTCAACACGGGGTATACCCGGCAAGGGGGTACACAGAGTGTAGTTTCAAAATTCTGGAGAGTGTCATAAAAGTACATTTTAGCTTCCAGAACACTCCTTGGCCCTTTTTTGACAAAGAAATGGGCCAGAGAGGTCCAGGCCATTACATCAGATACCTCTTAAAACATTCTCGTCCCCGAGAATTCAAAAACCAACCCAGAGGAACCCAAAAAGGTACCTCATAGGGTTCTCATTTTAACCGAAACCCAACCAACAACCCTAATCATATGTGTTAGGAATTCCTTCTACTATGTTGAGATATTATCCGCTTTAGGCGGCACTTACTCGCCTGCATGTGTTTAATCTAATCCTCATTAATGCGTCTCGATTAAGGATTGGGTCTTCCCACTTTTATACATTAGTATTTTCCAACGCACACTGCCCCTAACACCGTACAACCCACACATTGCCCGAACACTTGGTTTAGGGAAAATTCCATCTTCTATGTCGAGATATTATCTTCTTTAGGCGGCACTGACTCACCCGCATGGGTTCAATAGCATCCTCAACAATGAGTATCGATTAAGAGCTAGGTTTTTTTTCCATTTCCCCACACATCCAGACATGCTACACACTTCTAGAGAACAAGGAAGCAAAAGGTCTCAGAACCGACATGCCAAGAATTCCATATATCAAAGGTACAAAGTACAACATCAACACAAATCACAGAAGAACAAGGGAAAAAACAAGTCAAAACAACTCTGGGTACAGAGCGTGCATCTAGGTCTCTTGATCCCAAGTGCTCTCCTCAAGGCCGCCATGCCTCCACAACACACGAAGCAACGGGATGGTTCGTCCACAGAGCACCTTCTCTTTACGATACTCGATTCTGACTGGTCCTTCCACGAAGGTCGCGACGTCTCCCATATCTAACTTTCCCCAGTCGATAATGTGGGAGTCGTCGTGTAAGTACTGGAAATGCTGGGAGACGTGGAAGATGTCATGAAACTTGTCCAACTGAGGAGGAAGGGCCAACTGATATGCCAACTCTCCGACTCGCTTCATCACCACAAATGGTCCGATGAACCTAGTCGAGAGCTAGCTCCCTTTCTCAAACCACTGCTACCCCCATCGAGGGGAACCTTAAAGAACACATGATCCCCAACCTCAAACTCCAAGGTCCTCCTCTGACGATCAGCATAAGACTTCTATTGGTCTTGAGCTGCTTTCATCCTCTCACGTACAAGCTGGACTTTCTCTATGGTGCTCTACACTACCTCTGGCCCAAGAGCACCTGCTTCACCAACCTCGGCCCAGCAAATGGGTGAACGACATGGTCTTCCCTACAAAGCCACAAACGTTTCCATGCCAATAGTTGAGTGTAAGATGTTGTTGTAGGAAAACTCTACTAAAGGCAAGTGTCATACCCATGATCCTCCGAAATATAGAACGCATGCTCGCAGCATTTCCTCCAACATCTGGATAGTCTGGTCTAACTTCCCATAGGTCTGGGGGTGGAAAGCAGTGTTAAGGCGTAACTGGGTGCCAAAAGCATGTTGTAACCCCCTTCAGGCTTGTGAGGTAAACCAAGTATCCCAATCTGAGATGATAGTCTTCGGGACTCCACAGAATTGCACAACCTCATCTACGTACCTCTATGCTAAGGTACTCATCGGGAATGACTCCTTAATTTATAATAAGTGAGATGATTTCGTCAGTCGATCCACCACTACCCAGATAGCATCATAACCACCTTGAACTCTGGGTAGTCCTATGACGATGTCCATTGAGATGTCGTCCCACTTCCACTCGGGGACATCTAAAGGATGAAAAAAACCATTGGGAACACGGTGTTCAGCCTTCACTTGCTGATACACTAGGAATTTAGCCACAAACTCTGCCACTTCCCGTTTCACACTAGGCCACAAAAATTGTTCCCTCAGTCCTCGGTACATTTTTGAAACATCTGGATGTACCACCAAAGCTGATCTATAGAACTCACAGAGAACTCCCTCACTCATTGTCTCTGAGGAAAACATCCTTCCATGGAAAAGCATCTGATGTCGGCTGTCCTCTGACCATCCTTCTGGAGAGTTCCCCTGATCGACACGATCTCGCATCACTTCTGCCTCAGAGTCCCTCCACTGAGACTCTTCCACCTACTACAACAAGGAGGGCTTCACCATCATCTGAAACAAACAGCCCCTAACACCTTCTACCCTGGCATCCAAGTGCAAGGAAGCCAACTCTCCCATCACCTTCCAAGCATCAACAGACTCTCGAACCAGTTCCTGATGCGTCTTCCTGATCAGGGCATCATCCACAACGTTTCCCTTATCTTCAGTGTAAGAGATCTCAAAGTCATATTCTTGGAGAAACTATACCCATATCTTCTACCATATGTTTAGGTCACACTGGGAAAAGATATAATGAAAGATCTTATGATCTGGGAAGACTACAAAGCACTCCCCAAAGAGGTAATTTTACCAAAACTTCAGTGAGAACAGTACTGCTGCATGTTCTAGGACATTGATGGCATAGTTACGCTCGTGAGGGAATAACTGCCTAGACCCATAACAGATCACTCCCTTCTTATGCATCAGCACGCACCCCAGACCAATTCCAGAAGCATCACAAAACACCTCATACAACAACCCTTCCTCTGGAAACCTGAGTACGGGAGCACTGACCAACTTATCCTTTTGGTAGTCGAAAGCCTTCAGGCATTGCTTGCTCCATTGGAAGACCTTGTTCATCCTAGTAAAAGCTGTCAATGTAGCAGCTACTCGAGAGAAGTCTGAAACGAACCTCCGATAGTAACTTGCAAACCCCAAGAAAATAAGAACTTCTACCATGCTCTTGGGTTCTGCCCAAGAAACAATTGCCTCCACCTTCGATGGGTCCACTGACAGTCCATGCTGAGACACTATGTGCCCAAGGAAGTTTACTTCTTGCATTAAGAACTTACACGTTGACAATTTACCGTAAATCTTGTGGTGTCGAAGGACTTCCAAGACTGCCCTGAGATGCTCAAAATTCTCCTCCTCTGATCATGAGTATATCAAGATGTCATCGATCAACATAACGATGAACCGGTCCAGAAACACTCGGAAGACAAAGTTCATAAGCCCCATGAACACAGCTGGTGCATTCGTAACTCCAAACAGCATCACTACAAACTCGATGTTCTCATACCTACACCTGAAAGCCGTCTTCAAGATTTCACTCTACTTTACCCTCAGTTGATGACATCCAAATAGTAAATCAATCTTAGAAAACCAACCTTCTCCCCTCAGATGGTTGAAGAGATCATCTATCCTTGGAAGGGGGTAACGGTTCTTGACCGTTACCTGGTTCAACCTTCGGTAGTATATGCATATCCTGAGACCACCATTTTCTTTCATCATGAACAAAACTAGAGCACCCCATGGTGATATGCTGGGTCGAACAAAAACCTTCTCCAACACATCATCAATCTGAATCTGCAACTTCCGTATCTTCGAAGGTGCCATCTGATAAGGGGTCATCGAAATCGGACAGGCATCAGGCTGTAAGTCTATCCCGAACTCAACGTCCCGTCGGGGGGTAGAGTTACAACCTCCACAGGAAAAACATCAAGGAACTCCCCAACAACCTATGGGACATCCATCATATCTGTATCAGCTGGAACCACTGATAACCCACCTGACAAGGAAAGGAGAGGCTTCACATGCCGGATTCACACCTGATAGCTCCTCTCTCCAACAAAAGATACGTGCTTCCCATCCACATCGGAGAACACGACTCTTCTCTGGAAGCAGTATATAATGACACTAACAAAAAACAACCAGTTGATGCCTAGGATGACATCGTATGGCTGCATCTATAATAGAAGATGTTCCCCCACTAGATTGATGTGGTCCCAACGTCAGCCCACATCTCCGGCAAACACAAGATACGCTGGTCTGGCCTCCAACTGGTGTACTCAGCACTAGTGGCATGGAAAGTCTCTCTATGTCATGTCCCAAATCATGGGCTAGATCAGGTGTAACAAAAAAAGTGTGAAGCTCCCGAATCAAAAATAGCTGAAAAAGAGTGCTGAACAAACAAATCGTGCCTCGCACCACCTCTAGTCCTACTAGAGATGTCAACTCTGCTGCGTGCAATTGTCCACACCCAGCTCCTCTGCCTCTCTGATGTCATCCACGTCCCCAACCGCACCCTGGTCAAGGTCCCAGAGAAGCACCCTGATGTTGGTCTCCTCCCGCAAAGTCTGCCCTCAGAGGATCATGGTCCTGCTGCTGCTGGAAGGGACTTGCCGGCAACTAGTGCTGCTGAGGTGGGCGCTGAACCGGCCCACCTCCACCGTACTGAGCTCAGGTCGGGCACCAACTCTGAACATGCCCAAAACATCCACAAGACAAACACGTTGGTCCTGGGCTCGTGAAAAAGGGACGAGGACCAGAAGATCTAAACTGGAACTGCTGGGGCCTTATCCCCACTGGCTTGAACCTGGAAGGTCCTGTCGTAGGAGACCTGCTGCTGACTGCCTTCCCCTTCGAGGAGCCTGGATGAATCCCCTCTCGGGGTACATCGCCAAACGAGTGCATCCTCTCTACAACCTCTGCCTTCTTCTATACTGACAAGTACGTCGGAAGGGTGAAGGGGGCGGCAACATACTGGAGCAAAGGACGAAGCACCTCCTCCAAACTTCTCGCCTGAGAATCCTCATCCGGAAAGAGATCCAGAGCAAAGCGTAAGAGATCCTTGAACATGATCCCCAACTCTCGTACTGACATACTCCCTTGCTAAATGGAGAGTAACTCCTACCACTTCTCCACCTTGATCATGGAAAAAGGATTTCCTCTCAGAATTCCTTCTCAAAGTAAGCCCATGGAACCTCTGCCTCTATCCTCTCTCCGAGGTAGAGCGTCCACCACTATTGCGCCACACCTCTCAGCTGAC
The DNA here is from genome assembly GCA_963277665.1 of Viscum album. Lineage (NCBI taxonomy): Eukaryota > Viridiplantae > Streptophyta > Magnoliopsida > Santalales > Viscaceae > Viscum > Viscum album. The sequence goes on along the minus strand of OY728128.1, from coordinate 2,100,052,038 downwards.
AGACTGCTAGGGGACCCCAGTACTGTCTCATAACATGAATCAAGGTAAAAGCGATCCCTATCCCTTCAAGCCACCCCTACGTCTCTGTATCTGATGTACTACCCTCTTACTTCTTGAGGGTATGCCGCTGGAATGAAAGGAGAGTCTTCTTCCACTGGATATGTTCCTCCTCTCAGTCAATCCTCAACTGATCAACCACCTAAATCTGCTGGGCCTTGGCCTTATGAGCCATCTAGGGACGACGTCAAGGTGCTATAGCGGTATGGTAAACAAGGATCGCCTAAGCCCAAGTAGTAAGAAAAAACTCAAGGTTTTATTATATCATTTTATTTCAATATCTTTCCCAGAACACCCAAATCAAGTAAAACACAATCATGATGATGCATGTACCTTCCCTAGGGGCTCTATCATGCAATCAATGTAGCCTCACATGGTCATTCGGTAGGCTCAGAGTCCTTGCATCGGATCATGTGGGGACCTAAAATCTCGTTTCGTAGCTAGTCTTCCCTAGCCTATGTCATGCACCAAGATTAACTAACATTTTCGCCCTACCATCCCATGAAATCCTCACTGTGCCTAACTCCAGACTCCATCCTATCTCTCAACCATTAACTCTGATACCATTCTGTCATGACCCCCTCCCACCAAAGATGCACCTCCTAAGATGGAAATGGTGAAAGGGAGATAATGACCCCCCGAGTCCCGCCTCCAGTAGGCCCCGGGGTGGCGACTAGCACCAAGGGTATGAGTTTTCATAAATATGGTATGCATTACCCTTTTTATTATTTAGGATTAGGAAATAGGACAAGTCAACCACCTAAAAGGAAAAGAAAAATTGTATATAAAAAACCCAAACCAATCCCACATGCATGTTTAAACAAAATTTATAACAAGGTAAAAGTACAAGAATTCTCAAAGTACAATTCAAAAAGAAAACAAGAGTACAAAAACTGCAATAACTCCAACTGTCTGACTAGTATGGTCCCGCACGGCCCTGGTAGTCCTCCTAGAAACCTAAAAGTAATCATAGGGTGATAATACAAGTATACATAGTAGGGAAACCTAAAGATATCATTCATAAGTGGGGAGACATGTCAATGTCCAGTGAGAACAACAGAAGAAACCTAGCATGGAATTCTATCCACCCATCCTCACCAGCCACACTCACCAAAAACACAATCACCAGAGGTAGTAGTATATAAGAACAAGAGTATTGGGTACCCTGCACCATTTCCCTTTATTTAGCTGCTCTTCCTAACGACGAACGTCCTGACCCTGCCACACCCTCCCCGCCCACACACACCTGGGCCTCACAACCACGTATCCCACCCACACACACCTTGTCCATACATCCACATATCCCACCCACACACTTCTAGGCCTCACAACCACATATTCCACCCGCACACACCTGGGCCTCACAACCATGTATCGCGCCCGCACACACCAGGGCCTCACAACCATGTATCCCGCTCACACACACCTGGGCATCACAACCACGTATCTCGCCCGCACACACCTGGGCCTCAAAACCATGTATCCCACCCTCACACACCTGGGCCTCATCCTGAAGATTCTTGGGAAATAATAAAACCTACTCGAAGAAACTTCAGCTAAAACCACCCCAATCGAATCCTCCCCAATGAGTCTTAGGTGTAAGGTCGCCTCAAGTCATCACAGCCTAGGGGAGAAGGAGCAGTAAGGAGCTAGTAACTAAGGGAAAACACCCTCTCCCATGAGATGGGAGTGTTCGACACTAAGTTCTCAACATGGTTGGGGGGCGATAAAACACAAAAGATATAGATATATATATACCAAACACACAGCCCAACCTATGGCTTCTTAATAGAGAAACTGAGAACGTGCCTCGACACTGCTACCACGAAGAATGCATAAAATAAACAACCCCTACCCCATTTAGGTTTTCATGTTTCAACAGAATTAGTTTATTTAGTTCCTTAACTACTGGGAAAATATACACAACCAACCACATAGATCGTTCGTAAAAAATATCCCTACCATCCACAAAACAAGTTAGGAAAACACAAGCAACACAACCAAGTCCTTCTTATCAACCAACAAACCCATTGAGTATTAATCTCATTCCATTACCATGACCCACCATTCATTAACCCTTCCACTTTTATTTATTATTCACAAACCATAGTTCGTTCACATTAAAACCCATCCCTGCAGCCCCACTTCCAACCACCATAACCACAATTGCCCCGTACATCATTATCCCTTTAATACCATTTATCGCAGCCCCGCTGCCTACCGGATCCCCAACAACCCACAAAACAATGTTCTTGCCACATCGTCGCCACTTTAACATCATTTACCGCAGTCATACTGCATGTTCTATTCATAACAACCCAGGATTCACCCCTCCCTTTCACACACCAGTAACCAAGCCAAAACCCACATGTTCATTATTCAATATTGTTTAACCAGGGTGATCTCACTAGGGTTTCAGATTTTAAACAGCCAAATTTTTATGATTAACCAATTTCCACGTTCCACAATGTTTCCATCCAAAAAATTGTCTAGAAAGATAGGGACACATTTTATTGCACAAGAAAAGGCCCCCAACGACTGTGATTTTCAGTAGGCATAAGCCTATTCAATTCACAACATAATATCACATTATAAATAAAGATAAACATAACAACTTCCCCATCCTCTTTTTTTACCAGTTATTATATTTATTTAATGGTTCAAATTTTTATCATGAAAACATGGGGATACCCACCCCACATGATGCATAAAATTAGAGAGACGAAGGTAATATCACTACCTCAATAGGTTCTGATCGCAACGCTCCCCCAGATCAACCATAGAAGATGTCCTTCGGCGTCCGTCACATCTGTTGGGTCCCAGAAAAACCTCCTTGGGTGGAAGTCCAAAGGGAAAGGTCGAAGGAGAGACAATGGATCCTAGCTTGGATGTTCTGCCTCATCGTTACGATCTCGTGGCTACTGACGGATCGTAAATCAGAGCTCAGACGAAAAAGTTATGAAAGAAAGATCCTTCGAGTCTCTTGGGAGAACTCTACTCAGTGGAAAGGGGAGGAGAGGGGTGAGTTGAAAAGGAGGAGGGGACCCCTCTTTTTGTAGGTGAGAAAATAAAAAGTACACGACATGTAGTTTATGATACATGGAGTGTACTCGATTATTTCACACGGTCTCTACGCGGCTTCCAACACGGCTCCACGGCTGTTGACTGGTCAACACACGGTTTGAGGGTAACACATACGCGGGGAAGGACTACACGACATGTAGTTTGGACACGCGAATTGTACTCATTTATTTCAGACGGCTCCAACACAGGACATGACCGTTGACTGGTCAACACATGGTATCGCGTACTCAGAGAGAGAGACTACACGACGTGTAGTATTGGAAACATGTCGTGCACCCATTTATTTCACACGGCAAGGACACGACCTTCAACACGGGTATACCCAGCAATAGAACACATGGCGTGTACTCAAACTACACGGCGTGTAGTTTCAAAATTCTAGAAAGTGTGGGAAAAGTCCATTTTACCTCTAGAACACTTCGAGGCCTTTTTTTGACAAAGGAATGGGCCGGAGAGGTCCAGGCCATTACATGGTACATTATTGTGAATCTCATGACCATATGAAGAGGTTAAATGAGAGGGAATCCCAATTTTGAAAAAATATGGTAGAAAATAAGTAATCCTATCGCCCATAAAAGAGTGTACACTAGAGGGTATCCCAATAATAAAAGAATATAGCATATGGGACGGAATCACAATATGTGAATAATAGGGCATACGTGAGGGTATACCACGCCTGAAATTAGAGGGAACATGGCATGAAATCCCATCCCTAAAACAAGATATTACATGGGAGTTTATCCCAATTCCGATGTAGGTATACTGGTGATTAGTTGAAGCCTACCATTTTATAAAGGTCTTATGAGGTAGTCCTGATATTATTGTTTATTTGATTATGTGTATATTATAATTCCATGTTGTATTAATATGTTATGTCCTCATGGATTGTTCTCTTTAATCCTTTATGATTTATTTCTCTTGAACAACAAATATTTCTTCCATGACAGTTTATTTTCATCTATGATAAGCATGGTATGATCTTATAATGTGATGTTAATGTAATCATACCATTATTATCAAGTAATACATACATATATCCCTTGTATTCCATTACTAAGAATTGTATCTCACACATTTCTTATATTTCATATCGCCATGTTATCAAGAAATATTTTAATTAGGAGTAATAAAGGGAAAGATTAATAAATGATATGATGAAGATCTATCATCATGTTAGAAGACAATGTTTATAAGTGTACAAGGTCACTAAAATATTACTGACCTTCATAATGTATTTTGGTAATGTGTTGAAAATTTATCAATATTGATTTAATAGGCATAAATTTTAATATGGTATCGTTAAACATTGTATCAAATAAAATGATTACCCATCAATTGGAAACTCTGATATGAATGATTTAGTGATACAACTATGGATATTTCTTGGGATATATCAATGTATGTCTCTTGGTATAAGCCTAAGGTGTTGTATATTTAATATAAGGTGTCATAATTTTGAAATCCAAAAAGTTATTAGTCGCGATTATTTCATTTTCATCTACGATAATTTTCTCTCACAATCTTATTTGAGGTATTAGTCATATGTAGGAAACATGATAGGATAGATTAATGTATAGTGTGATAACCAATTTTCTAATGAGATGTGCAATGGTATGATAACTAGAGTGAAGGATGTTTTGATCATGCATAATAGGTTTTCACAGAAAATGACTAATAATGTGTATCTCAAACAACTGTCCAACTCTCCAATGAATATAACGAAAATTTACTCATAGATTTAGAGTAATATATACCATCGAGGAAGGAAAATTCAGTTTTATTTTCTAGGTGAATGTGGAATGAATAACCCATGATAATGTCTTTGAGGAAAAGGAATATGATAGGATGGTGGAAAATAAAGACATAAATAATGTAACATAAATGGTAAAACAAATAGTTCAGTTAACGAATTGGATGAGAATAATGGCCTCTATAATAAATAATTGATGGTTTAAAGCCTTAGTTGTGGAATGAGTGGTCATTATGAAAATCTATGTATTAAGTGAATGGACCCCATGAGAATCTGCAAGGTGGTATGAGAAAATGTTATATTAATGATGATTTTGATACTAAGGATAAAATGAATAAGGAATTATGTATTATATAATTGGATGTTAAGGCATTGTTAATGTCTTAAGGATGCATTAGTGTAGCCCAAGTGTTTACATATTTGGAATAAATAATTTTTATTTGTGAAATATATAATGACTCTTTCGTTCATGTTTTTCACTATGGTTTTATGATAATATGATTAATGGATCCGATGGACTAGAAAAGTGATTTAATAGATTGGTGACATTTTTTCAAAAGAAATATAACCCTTAATATGTTCCTTATGTTAAGATAATGATATTGGGATAAATAGATGTTGTGTCTGAATATTTAAATTCGATTGTATTTATTAACCTGTATCAAATTATGTATTTTTTGACAAGTGTATTATGCTACCATTGATAAATATTACAACATTTTTTTATTTGAAGAATATATACAATAGTATTTTGAATAAGGAAACATGTATTTTATTCAATAAGAAATTGTGTAAATTTAGGTTATTTCAATGTTTTAAGAGAATTCATGATGAATGCAATCACATATTTTATATGGGACAACCAAGAAAAAAATTATGATATATCGGGGGTCCATATTTAGTTGATTTAAATATAGTGGCCTTATTTCTAAATTTATGTAATTTGAAATTTATGAAGGGTAATATGGTTTACCAGTTTAATACTAGTTTATATTAAAATTTGGAAGCTTTTTTAGATATTAATGTATTATATTTCCTTATGTTTATTTACACATATTAGAATACTTCAGATAAAATATTTATTCTGATTAATATTGATGTAATGAACTATCATTATATTTTTACATATCATGATTTTCTCATGTGTCAAGAATTAATATTTTACTTTAATTTCTTAGAGTATTAACATAAATTTAAATTTATAAAGGAATAAAAAATGGTTGGGTTTTTCTGAAATCACGTATGCATATCTTCTAATGAAAATTATTCAACTTAATGAAAAATGTCATGAAATAAAATCTTATCATATTATAATCATTTAAATGATATAACTTACAATTTTCAAGCCTCTATATGTTTCGGATGTGTAAATATTATATTTCTCCTCAACCAGTTCCCAATAACTCTCCATTAAAACATGATAGTTGGATTTATATTCCATGTCCATGTTTTTACATTACAACTACGTTCTCAGAAGTGTAAACCTAGTTATTATTTACATTGGTAAACAATTATTTTTTTGGAATTTCTCTTTTTAAATGATGTTTTATAATTCAATTTCACAATGTGGGTTCTTGTGAAAGGAACATTTAATTATTAAACACCTGATAACCCATAAATATTTAATGGGAAAAATTAATTTTAATGGGGTTATAATTTAACACATCCAAATTTGGAGAATTTTTTTTGAATTAATTTAATAATTTCAATATTTTCCATTTCAAAGTACACTAAATTTAGATCTTATATAAAATGACTATTTTTTGGTTTTTTATACTAAGAAACAAGTTAATCGTAAACTATATGAAATAATTATTTTAGATTGTGTTATATTAACACCATTTATATCTTTTCTTACAAAAAATTTTTATTTCCTTACATATCACCGGTTACTATAATGGTTTAGTTTTATCGAAATACAACATACTGTTAATATTATTATTAAAATATAAATATAGTAAACACAGTTCCATTTAAATGGATATTTTAAATAAGATTAACTAAATTTTGAAAACAATAATATAAATAAAATCATATATATATATATACTAATAATCCTTTTATTATCAATTAGTTTGAAATGAATTTATAAACTATTTTAGTATAATGAAATTATTTTCCAAATATAACTATAACTTTAAGTGAAAACACATTCTTTCTCGATAAAAAAAATAAACTTTTGATGAAAACTATTAATTAAATATATATATTACATATTAAATAATATTTTTGAAACTCCTCCAAATTATTTTATAGGCATAATAAAATCCAAAATCCAATTTTACGAATAAAAAGAATCATATTTGAAAAAATGTAATATTACAACCATTAAATAACACACCTATATTAAATATAATTTTTAACCAATTTATAAAATTTACATGAAAAAATAAACGAAATTTTTAATATTATAATATAAAAATTTTATTTTGGTGATTGTTTTAATTTTTTTTAAAATACTTCATTTTTGGATGGATATTGAAAAATACTAAATTTTAAATGAAATCAAAATTTTATTATATTATATTAAAATAGTTATGTATTTTTAAATTTATCATTTAAATAATAATTTGGGCAATTATACATCAATTTTATAAATTATTTCATTTGAAAAAATTTAATAATGATATTGGATTAAAGAATAATTCAATATTTTTGAATTTATCACTTAAAAACACATCATCTCATTTCGTATGTGAGGTAAATTTTAAATTAATTTCAAACAATTATATGATTAAGATTTGGATAATTTTATTCCATATTTATATTAATAATAATCTATATTTTATAATAACATCCTTATATTGGTTTCAACACAAAATATATGAATGTTATTAAAATTAATTATAATGATTTAGGTAAAAACAAGACCATGTAGTGGTTATAATTAAATTTAAAGGAAAAATAACAAATAAATATTTAAAAGTACATTTTAAGTAAATATTTATACCCATTACCATCATGGATATAATATTTACCATTATTGGAGCCATATTATGTAGGTTATTCCTCTCAACATTTTTTATCGTTTTATATTTACTACAATGTCACTCCTCCTCAATTATATAAAGGATAACAAACCCCCTCACATATTCAAACATTTATAGAAGCGTGGATGGGAAAAAACCTCCCAAATATCTTAAAAACATACCTCTATTCATGTTGGAGGACACACTTGGGCAGTAAAACTAACCAAGGAAGCACTTTATTGCAAACCAAAAGGGGATTCCCAAAGAAGATGTAACATCCATCCATATGTTCTTTTATTTTATCTTCATTCACCACATATTCAACTTTTATTATTAAATGATAATATAATTAAACCAATATCTTCAATATAATTAATTTTTCTAAAAAATGGTTCTACCTAAACTCACACATACTTCCATCAAATGGGATATATAATCATCATTTGTGTTTACTACGGGTACTGCCTTGCGAAACGATGTAATTTGTTCTTCCATTACCACCAATAAAAATTGTAAATAATTATTTACATTATGTTATTTTATGATATTTATCTTATATATGATATTAATTATGTTTTCATGCTTCTATATTTATTATATAACACATACCGACATGCTTTCCATTTTGTGGTAATATGATAACATCGTTTATGGATGTGTGGATAACTACATCCTCAAAGTGATGTGATTTCTTCACACATTACATGGAATATATTGAGTATGGGTTTACTAAACACATATAATATCTATGAAATAGTAACTCAGTTCATATATATATATATATTAATTTATTTTATTTACATTTATTCGATTAATATGATAATAAAATGGAAACAACATTCATAAAAATGTATGACCTTCAATCCCCATGAACTATGTATTCAAATTCATGTTAATATAGTTAAATATAATTATAAATAATAATATAATGACACTATATTATATTTATATTATGTTTTACATTATTAATGTACATGTATCACCATCTATATAATAAGATCCAGAATAAGAAGTTAAAGAATATATGAAAATCAAAATGTTCATAACCTAAAACCTACCATTAACAATGAATCACTAACAAAAGAGTAATATATTTCATTATAAAATCATATATTGTATGATATATAATAATATTTTAATATTGAAGATTTAAAATAAACATGTATTTATTATATATATGGTACAAATATTTGTGAATACTGAAAATAATTATGGTAAGGGTTTTGTCACCCACTTTTATTTTTATGACATATATTTTATATTCACCACTAAAATATGTTTTGTGGATTATATAATTATATATGAAATTTTATATCTTTAATTTATATATTTAATTTATTTAAAATATTTAACTAACCTCATTATTTCTATTCGGATGAAAATTCAAATGTTACTCAGGCCGTAAGTAGATTTCTAATCGCACATTTATTTCTATGAGATTTATTCATTATTCACCAATATTATAATTTTTGTCGAGAATATATGTAACGACCCAAAATTTCATTAATGGAAAATCCCTCTTGATCCAGTTAAATGTTTCTTTATGAAAAATGTTTTTATAAGATATCAACCTTTTAGTTTTACTTTAAGATTTGTGACCGTTACTTTTATAGCCGTTGAACAATGATCATTTGGGTAGTTTAAATATAAGGCTTTAACGAACCAATTTTCTACTCAGACAAAGGAAGCAATGGCCTCATCCAGTAGAATTGCCCCTTACAAAGCCCATTTGTCAGAGCTCGGAAAAGAGGTGGCGTCTTTGGGCTTTGCCCTTGACCAAGCCCAAGCTGAGCTTCATCAAGTCAAGCTCGAACGTGATCGTCTACGGGAAAAATGGAAGTTGATAGAGATTACCACTCGAGCAATGTTATACGAGCAACCCCAAGAGTCTTTCACCATCGCACACCTTACCCTTAGGTCTTATGCGGCTATTTTAAGGGGTTATGTAACAAATAAGTAGCACCATGTTCATGTACATTATTTTTTTATATAATAATGAATATAATTTCTAGTCATTTTTGATACATTGTAATTTGTTTTTAAAGTACAAACGGTGTTTTTAGTTATTATTTAATTAAGAATTATATTTTATTAAATTAAAAGATTTTTGAATTAAATAATATTTTAATAAAATATTATTATTAATATTAAATTAATTTTTATTAAATATAAATGATCTTATAATTTTATCAATGCAATTAAAATTTTTATTAAGGTTTGAAAGACATTTCTGTCAAAACCCGTGAATTTTTTTATAAATGTCGGTTTTTATTTTAAAAGTAAAAATTAACATATTTAGAAAATTATTTAGATAAAATAAATATTATTTTTGGAATCAGGACGTCGAAATTATCCAACGGTGAATCTTTCATAATTTTCTGAGACAGTCAAATTTTTGGGTAAAAATTAAATACCATTTAAATATATAATGTGTTTTATGACATCATAATGACCAAATGGTGATGTAATAAAATACCATAATCCTTATGTTCGGCCAATATATGTTTTATCATTAAAATAATGAGGTTTTGGGTTTGTTTGACTCACTTTTCAAAGCATTAATGGAGCCCTCAAGACTTATTCAACACTTTGCCTTTTTAAATTAATTTCCATGGGAGTGTGACTCACCTCCACATAAGCAACCCTAATTTTTTAATATGTTCGGACCTTGGCCTTGTAAAATATTGTTTTACTCTTTCCTTTTCCAGAAACCATGGGCAAATACCATGGGATGGTTTGTGGTTTGGATTATTTTAATATAAGGGGTCCCAAACCTAAATAATAAAGAATTTTCTCACCTTTCCTATATAAACCCACCCAAGCACCCACTTCCTCCTCACCCAAAGCCCTTGAAGTTCGTCCAACCTCTACCCTACTCTCTCTATAATCCTCTCAAGGTTCCCCAAGCTCCCAAGAAGCCTCTCACAAGCCTCTCTCTATCCTTTGGAAACACACTTCCAAGTAAGGGGTTTTCTTCCTTTCTCATTTTTTTGTCAATTTTCTTTAAATTGTATTTCCCTTTTTATTTCAATTATGAATGTTGGGGTATGGTTTAACACCTCCCCCATACTGCCCTCTTATAGTTTTAATGATGGGAGAACCCTTTCTCTCTCATTAAATGCCTCCCATGTACATCCGTTACTATGCCGAAATTCCGAAAGGAACTTCTCTCTCTTCTTTTACATTCAAGCAATACGTTTGTATCATGAATCTAAATTCCATTTCTTTTGTTGGTACATGTATATATATTATCTCCTTACTATCCATTACATGTAAATATGACGAGGAACCCCTTTCTCTCTCATCAACCTTTTTTATGAATTCTTATGTCACGCCGTTACGCTGCCGAAATCGCACCGATTTTCTAAGCCAATGTCTTTGTGTAGTGAATACCATGCCCATTTATCCATCAAGGGTATTCACCTTTATGCAAATATACATATTGATTGTAATGTTTCATGTATGAATTCCACATTCCTTTATCGTGGAATAAATTATTATGTTTTATGAATCCATGTTTTATGATCCATGTGGCACACTTATGCATGAAATGAAATGTTTAAGAAGGGTGCACACTTTATAGCGCTCCAATGCTTTGGGTAAAGTATAGTATAATGATACGTCATGTGCAATGAGTGTTGACTCATGATAATTCAGGTGCAATGAGGGTTTACTCGTGCTTCAAGTGCAATGAGGGTTTACTCATGCTCCATGTGCAATGAGCCTTGGCTCATGCTAATTCAATGTTAAGTGTTGTTGCCACATTTCCATGTTATAATTATCATGCTTTATCATGCCTTTATGTTCAAGTCTCTATTATGCTCTATTGATATGACTATTGACTAACATTTATTTTACTCCTCATGTTATTCATTGTGTACTCCCTTACTGGGCTTTATAGCTCACCCTTTTCTTATTCATGTCCTCAGGTTATCCCATGCAATGCTAAGTACGAAGGAATGTAGTGGTCATGTAAAGGAAGTTTTCAATAAGGATGTTGTATTTCAAGTTTAAAGTTTTTATGTAATGATCCTAAGCCCCAAAGACACTAAACCTCTCGATCTTCTTTGTTGTATCAAGTGAAGTTTTATGTAATAAAGCATGTTTAAGTTGTAATAAAAAGCAGGGTTGTCATAGTTGGTATCAGAGGATAGGTTTAGTTATTATTGGGATTAGGAAACCCTAGTAAAGCCTTAGATACAAGACTAATCATAATAAAAACATCCCTATGTTTTGGTAAATACTAAGTAAGTGGTTTATCAAGCAAATACATCCCTGTCTGGATACGAGCAGGTAGAGGCGGCTCTGGCACATATGTATCCTAGGGGTAAAACCCGAAAACACCGCTTTGAGCTAGACTCGAACGGGAACTGGTGCACGACAACGGGCCTTGCTACACTCTTGGTTATGACACTCCCGGGGGATATGTTTTGATAAATTCACAATCTTAGTATGAACCCTTATTAAGGGAAAAATGCCCTTAAGAATATATTTTAGAAGGAAGATTATGAAAAGCATGGATTGAATCCTATAGACTCATGAGTTAAAGAGATTAAAGTTTATTTATAAGTGATCAACTTTTGTCTTTGGATTACCATTTATGTGTTACCCCTAACTTTCCTTTTATTCCAGCCAATGGCCGGTAATATGAGAACTCGGGCTAACAACCGTTGTGAAGATCAGTGTGATGATTGTACTTATGAGATGCCCAATCCAATGGGAGCGGGAATCGCGAACTTTGTCACGCTTCTCTCTCAGCTAACTCAAGTTTTGAATAGAAACACTGGTCAAGAGGAACGTTCAACCCCCCCTAAGAAAGAACAAGTCGCTATTGAAAGCTTCATGAGACAAAGGCCTCCTACTTTTAGTGGATCATCCGATCCCACGATTGCTGAACAATGGATCAACTCCATTGAAAAGATATTCTCCATCCTCCAATGCTCTGAAAAAGAGAAGGTTCTCCTGGTGGCTTATCGTATGGAGGGTGAAGCTGATCAATGGTGGACGTTGATCAAAAATACGAAGCCTGAGGAGGAGATCGAGGCTTTGGAATGGAAGGTATTCCGGAAGATGTTTTTCGATAAATATTTTCCACGCACCCTCCGTCTTAAGGTGGAAAGGGACTTCCTTTCCCTCAAGCAGAAAGATGAGGAATCTATGGGATCGTACGAGGAAAACTTCACAAGGCTTGCACGATACGCTTCCGGCTTTTTCGTTACCCCCAAATGCAAGGTTGACCGCTTCGTTGGTGGGTTGAAGCCTAGCTTGCGGAAAGCATTAGCGATCCGTGACTTCGACAGCTATGATGAAATTGTCCGATGTGCCCTCAAGGTTGAAATGGAGATCGGAGAATCATAGGGGTATCATGGGGACAAGAAGCGTAAGGTGGACATCAATGCTGGTAGTCCGATGGATAAATCCAACGGCGCTAAGAAATTCCAGCACCCCACTTGCCAAAAGTGTGGACAGAAGCACCCTGGAAATTTCCTTAGGGGGACAAGAAAATGCTTTAAGTGTGGAAGAGAAGGGCACCTAGCTGTTAACTATCATCCAGAAGGACCCGCGGCTGCGACGGAGGGGAGGAATGCTCCGTTCGAACCTCAACGCGTTGTTCAATGCTTCAAATGCAAAGAACCGGGTCATTTTGCGAATCAGTGCCCTAATCCAAGGGTTATCGGAGGCAATCAACAACCTCCAAGACAGCAAGGAAGAGATTTTGCCATCACTTCTGCCGAAGTGAACCCCGACAACGAAGTGGTGACAGGTACGCTAGTTATTCATTCAAGAATAGCGAACGTACTTTTTGATTCAGGTTCTATGCATTCCTTTATATCTCAAAAGTTTAGTAGAACAATCCCTGCACCACCACAAATCATGGAAGTAAAGATGTCGGTGAGTACGGAAAATGGGGCAATCATTGCATCCCATGAGTATAAGTCCTCCCATGTTATAATCTGTGGATTGAATTTCCCGGAGAACCTCGTCATACTCCCTTTGGTGGAATTTGATGCAATTCTTGGCATGGATTGGCTTTCCTTATATAGTTCCAACATAAATTGTCAGGAGAGGGAAATCACACTCCATATGGAGAATCGACCCCCGATTCCTTACAAGTGTCAGGAGGAAGATGAATCTCTTTTAGCTCCATCATCTCAAGCATGGATATTACTACCTTATAAGCACGCATATCTGGCTCAGATGATTGAGTCCAAGGAAGAAACCACCCTTGAAGAAATGCCTATTGTGAGGGAATTCGCTGAAGTATTTCCCGAGGAACTTCCTAGTCTTCCTCCAAGAAGAGATGTTGAGTTCTCAATTGAACTTATACCTGGGGAGCTAACAATATCCAAGAATCCATATAGAATGGTTGTGGTTGAGCTTGAAGAACTGAAGAAACAACTACAGGAGAATCCGGATAAAGGGTTTATACACCCAAGTGCATCACCATGGGGTTCACCAGTCCTCTTCGTCAAGAAGAAGGATGGGTCAATGCGGCTTTGCATCGATTATCGTGAACTTAACAAAATCACGATAAAGAACAAGTATCCTCTCCCAAGAATCGATGACTTTTTTGATCAGCTGCGTGGAGCACAATACTTCTCCAAGGTCGACTTGCGGTCGGGATATTATCAAGTAAGGGTGAAGAAGGAAGATATCCCCAAGACTGCTTTTCGTACAAGGTACGGGCACTATGAATTCATAGTAATGCCTTTTGGACTCACCAATGCTCCAGAAATATTCATGGACTTGATGAATAGAGTCTTTAGAGATTACCTAGATAAATTTGTGGTAGTATTTATACATGATATTCTAATATACTCCAAAACCAAGGATGACCATGAGGAGCATTTAAGAACTGTACTGGAGACTTTGCGCAAGGAGAAGCTCTATGCCAAGTACAGAAAGTGTGAGTTCTGGATGAAGGAGGTCTCATTCCTGGGCCATATCATCACAAGCAATGGGATATCTGTGGACCCCTCCAAAACAGATGCAATTGAGGGATGGATGAGGCCAACATCGGTAACTGATATCCGTAGCTTCTTAGGGTTAGCTGGATATTATCGACGATTTGTGAGAAACTTCTCACGATTGTCCATCCCTCTTACCAAGATAACTCGAAAGGGAGTAAAGTTTGCTTGGAGTGATGAATGCGAAGAAAGCTTCAAGGAGTTGAAAAGGAGGCTTATCACTGCACCTGTGCTCACTTTACCCAGAAGTGGGGAGATTTTTGTGGTATTCAGTGATGCTTCGAAAAAGGGCTTAGGATGTGTGCTGATGCAGAATGATAAAGTGATATCCTATGCCTCAAGACAGTTGAAAATCCATGAGCGAAACTATCCAACGCATGATCTGGAGTTGGCGGCGGTAATCTTTGCCTTGAAAATCTGGCGGCATTATCTATATGGAGAGAAATGTGAGATATATACTGACCACAAGAGTCTTAAATATATATTCACACAGAAAGAGCTTAATATGCGCCAGAGAAGATGGATAGAGCTCATAAAGGATTATGACTGTTCAATACATTACCACCCTGGGAAGGCGAACAAGGTGGCGGATGCCCTATGTAGAAAGGATCCAGCAATTCTATCAATGATTAGAATTGAGAATGATCCAATCTTCTTAGACATGATGAAGATGGACGTGGAAATCATAAAGGGAACATCATCAATCCTTTCAGAAATGATTGCTCAACCATCTCTTTTGGAAAGGTTAAAGGATTCTCAAAAGGATGATGCGAGAATCCAAGAAAAAGTGGAAGCTATCAAAAAGGGAAAATCCTCAGAGTTTAATGTTAATGAAGAAGGAATTGTGCGGTTTGGGAAAAGACTATGTGTCCCATAAAGTTCGGAGCTGAAGAAGGAACTTTTGGATGATGCACATAGTTCAAATTTCTCTATTCACCCAGGGAGCACAAAGATGTATCGAGATCTCCGAGAAAACTTTTGGTGGGATAATATGAAGAAGGAGATCTCCGAATATACATCAAAGTGCCTGGTGTGTCAGCAAGTGAAGGCAGAGAGGCAGAAGTCTAAGGGGATGATGCAACCATTGCCCATACCAGAATGGAAATGGGAGAACATCACCATGGACTTCGTCACTGGACTTCCAAGGACATCCAAAAGCAACAATGCAATCTGGGTTATTGTGGATCATCTTATAAAGACTGCACACTTCATTGCTATTCGAGAGGATTTCTCTTTGGATCAACTGGCACGGATATATATCAGGGAAGTGGTACGGTTGCATGGAGTACCACTATCTATTGTGTCTGACCGAGATCCAAGATTTACCTCTATGTTTTGGAAGAGTCTTCAAAATGCTCTGAATACTAAACTAAACTTCAGTACGGCCTATCATCCTCAAACTGATGGCCAATCCGAGCGGACTATCCAAACACTTGAGGATATGTTGAGAGCGTGCTCAATGGACTTTAAAGGAGGATGGGATCGACATCTTCCTCTAGTTGAGTTCTCTTATAATAATAGTTTCCACTCGAGCATCCAAATGGCACCATATGAAGCCATGTATGGGAAAAGGTGTAGAACACCGGAATGATGGGATGAGGTCGGTGAACGTAAGCTGCTTGGACCAGAAATGGTCGAAGAAATGGTGGAGAAGGTGAAAACCATTCAGCAGCATATCAAGGCAGCCCAAAGTCGACAGAAGAGTTATGCAGATAATCGTCGACGAGACCTTGAGTTTAAAGTCGGAGACATGGTGTTTTTACGCATATCTCCGTGGAAGAAGGTCATGAGGTTTGGAAAGAAAGGGAAGTTAAGTCCAAGGTACATCGGCCCCTTTGAGATTCTTGATCGTGTTGGGGCTATGGCCTATCGACTAGCACTTCCACCTACTATGGACAAGGTGCATGATGTCTTCCATGTATCCCTCTTAAGGAAGTACATACCAGACCCTTCACATGTACTCTCTTCTGAGGTGGTACAATTAGAAGACGATCTTTCTTATGAGGAGCAACCAGTGAAGATCTTGGATCGTAGAGAAAAAGTTCTACGAAATAAGACAATGCCCCTTGTGAAGGTGTTGTGGAGAAACCACAAGTTTGAAGAAGCATCTTGGGAGTCGGAGGATATGATGAAGCTATGTTACCCACATTTGTTTTAGTGTGGGAAAAGGAAAATTTCGAGGGCGAAATTTCTTAAGGGGGGAATGTTGTAACGACCCAAAATTTCATTAATGGAAAATCCCTCTTGATCTAGTTAAATGTTTCTTTATGAAAAATGTTTTTATAAGATATCAACTTTTTAGTTTTACTTTAAGATTTGTGACCGTTACTTTTATAGCCGTTGAACAGTGATCATTTGGGTAGTTTAAATATAAGGCTTTAACGAACCAATTTTCTACTCAGACAAAGGAAGCGATGGCCTCATCCAGTAGAATTGCCCCTTACGAAGCCCATTTGTCGGAGCTCAGAAAGGAGGTGGCGTCCTTGGTCTTTGCCCTTGACCATGCCCAAGCTGAGCTTCATCAAGTCAAGCTCGAACGTGATCGTCTACGGGAAAAATGGAAGTTGATAGAGATTACCACTCGAGCAATGTTATCCGAGCAACCCCAAGAGTCTGTCACCATCGCACACCTTACCCATAGGTCTTATGCGGCTATTTTAAGGGGTTATGTAACAAATAAGTAGCACCATGTTCATGTACATTATTTTTGTATATAATAATGAATATAATTTCTAGTCATTTTTGATACATTGTAATTAGTTTTTAAAGTAAAAACGGTGTCTTTAGTTATTATTTAATTAAGAATTATATTTTATTAAATTAAAGTATTTTTGAATTAAATAATATTTTAATAAAATATTATTATTAATATTAAATTAATTTTTATTAAATATAAATGATCTTATAATTTTATGAATGCAATTATAATTTTTATTAAGGTTTGAAAGCCATTTCTGTCAAAACCCATGAATTTTTTTATAAATGTCGGTTTTTATTTTAAAAGTGAAAATTCACATATTTAGAAAATTATTTAGATAAAATAAATATTATTTTTGGAATCAGGATGTCGAAATTATCCAACGGTGAATTTTTCATAATTTTCTGAGACAGTCAAATTTTTGGGTAAAAATTAAATACCATTTAAATATATAATGTGTTTTATGACATCATAATGACCAAATGGTGATGTAATAAAATACCATAATCCTTATGTTCGGCCAATATATGTTTTAGCATTAAAATAATGAGGTTTTGGGTTTGTTTGACTCACTTTTCAAAGCATTAATGGAGCCCTCAAGACTTATTCAACACTTTGCCTTTTTAAATTAATTTCCATGGGAGTGTGACTCACCTCCACATAAGCAACCCTAATTTTTTAATAAGTTCGGACCTTGGACATGTAAAATATTGTTTTACTCTTTCCTTTTCCAGAAACCATGGGCAAATACCATGGGATGGTTTGTGGTTTGGATTATTTTAATATAAGGGGTCCCAAACCTAAATAATAAAGAATTCTCTCACCTTTCCTATATAAACCCACCCAAGCTCCCACTTCCTCCTCACCCAAAGCCCTTGAAGTTCGTCCAACCTCTGCCCTACTCTCTCTAGAGTCCTCTCAAGGTGCCCCAAGCTCCCAATAAGCCTCCCACAAGCCTCTCTCTAGCCTTTGGAAGCACACTTCCAAGTAAGGGGTTTTCTTCCTTTCTCATTTTTTTGTCAATTTTCTTTAAATTGTATTTCCCTTTTTATTTCAATTATGAATGTTGGGGTATGGTTTCACACCTCCCCCATACTGCCCTCTTATTGTTTGAATGATGGGAGAACCCTTGCTCTCTCATTAAATGCCTCCCATGTACACCCGTTACTATGCCGAAATTCCGAAAGGAACTTCTCTCTCTTCTTTTACATTCAAGCAATACTTTTGTATCATGAATCTAAATTCCATTTCTATTGTTGGGACATGTATATATATGATCTCCTTACTGTCCAATACATGTAAATATTATGAGTAACCCCTTTCTCTCTCATCAACCTTTTTTATGAATTCTTATGTCACGCCGTTACGCTGCCGAAATCGCACCGATTTTCTAAGCCAATGCCTTTGTGTAGTGAATACCATGCCCATTTATCCATCAAGGGTATTCACCTTTATGCACATATACATATTGATTGTAAAGTTTCATGTATGAATTCCACATTCCTTTATCGTGGAATAAATGATTATGTTTTATGAATCCATGTTTTATGATCCATGTGGCACACATATGCATGAAATGAAATGTTTAAGAAGGGTGCGCCCTTTATAGTGCTCCAATGCATTGGGTAAAGTATAGTATCATGATACGTCATGTGAAATGAGTGTTGACTCATGCTAATTAAGGTGCAACGAGGGTTTACTCGTGCTTCAAGTGCAATGAGGGTTTACTCATGCTCCATGTGCAATGAGCCTTGGCTCATGCTAATTCAATGTTAAGTGTTGTTGCCACATTTCCATGTTATGATTATCATGCTTTATCATTCCTTTATGTTCATGTCTCTCTTATGCTCTATTGATATGACTATTTCCTAACATTTATTGTACTCCTCATGTTATTCATTGTGTACTCCCTTACTGGGCTTTATAGCTCACCCTTTTCTTATCCATGTCCTCAGGTTATCCCATGCAATGCTAAGTATGAAGGAATATAGTGGTCATGTAAAGGAAGTTTTCAATATGGATGTTGTATTTCAAGTTTAAAGTTTTTATGTAATGATCCTAAGCCCCAAAGACACTAAACCTCTCGATCTTCTTTGTTGTATCAAGTGAAGTTTTATGTAATAAAGTATGTTTAAGTTGTAATAAAAAGCAGGGTTGTCATAATATACTTATAATGAACATATTATATGATTATTATTATTAATATTATGTTTATTTATGTATATATTTTATGATATCTCTTTCATTGTGTGTATTGTCAAAATATGCCAATGCCAGGTAGTATTTTTTTCTCAATAATACTTCATTAAGACACATGAAATGTTAGGTACCCATATTCTACTATGAGGTGTATATACATACTATTTACATTTAATAACTTGAATTTAGTTCAATCAATGATATTTTATGATTCCTTTAATGTTATTCACTCAATGGGATTAAGAATTAATGATACCAAATGTGTAATAGTTTATTGCTATAATCCCAACATTTATCTTTATTATTTAGGATTATACTTCCATTAATTAAATATTATGATCCATATCTCTATATATCTCTTAAAATTTAATATCCTTTGGATATTCATGATATCATCATATAATCGTAAAACCTTTTCACTCATTGTTACTTAATATCATAAATAGAATGTTTTATGAAAATTTATCTTTATTTATCTCTTTGGTAAGAAATCAATTTTATTCACTAACCATGTTTTATAAAAAAAATTATTTTTTTAAATTTATATATTGGCATAATTTTCTAGTAAATTATTTTAATGAAATATTTTTATGTTTCAAAGTGATTAAAATGGGATTCCATGATTCATTTAAAATTTTTTTTGGTTATTTTCAATGAAATTATTTTTTTAGAAGTATTTTGTTTTAAAAATAACTTTTCAGTGTAGATACGATATTTTTCTCAAAAATTGCTTTAAATTATTTTTAAATCTTACAGTATTTGTTTTTAATGTGGATTTCAAGGGGAAGAGTTTTGACAATGTTTTGGGTTTCTAGATAATTTTTTTTTCATTAATAACTGTTCAATGTGGTCATTCAAAAACATTCTCCATATATGGTGAAATACATTGATATAGTAATAATTTAATTGTAATATTATCAACAGATAAAATTAATTTTATTTATTTTAATGTTCTATGTTTTGTGACATGATGTTTTGAGAACACATTTCTTTTCCAATAGTAAATCTTGTTTCCAAGTGATTGACGTGACACCCATATATCTTCCACAGGTTACACCATTTTAAATGCTTATGAAACCCACATATTTTCTTTGGTTAATATATAATGAATTTATTATGAAATATATCTATTTTTCATAGGTTTTTATATGATGAAATGTTTAGGATAGCCATTTCATTTATGATTTAAGATATGAGGTTCATGAAACCCATACTTTTATGGGTAATGACGTCATGAATGTTTTATTCTGAAGTGTAACATGTGTGTATGATTTCGTTATGTGATGGGTGGGACATAAATGTCAATAAATTTAAATGTGTGATGATAAATTTTATATGTCCACATAGGGTAATCAGGTTGTATCTCATTCTCGAAAAAGAGGGTATATGGGAGGGCATGGAAACCATGAAACAAGAGGGTACACAGGAGGTCATCTAAATCCTGAAACAAAAGTTTACCACAGAGGTAATCCCAAACCTGAAACAAGAGGTTATACTTTACGTAATACCAATATATAATCAAGGGGGTACAAGAGAGGGAATCACATTTCTAAAATAAGTGGATACATGGGAGTGAATCCATTCCTCAGAACAAGAGGATACATGAGATGGAATCCCAAACCTGAAACAATAGGATACATATGAGGAAATTTAATACATAAAACAAGAGGTTATATGGGAGTCAATCCCAAGACAGAAACTTGAGGTTTTATGGGATGGTATCCCAAGCTCTAAACAAGGTAGAATATGGGTGGGAATCCCAATCATAAAGTTGGTATAATGGTGATTCAACAAATCCTAGCATGTTATGTAGTTCTTGGTAAGCAGCCTTGACATAAAATTTCATATTCTTATGTATATTAAACTATTCTATTTCTTTTTCATATATTCTAATCTCATTGATTATTCTATTCATTCATACATGATTTATGTATTATGAGCCTCCAATCATTATTCCATTACTCTTGATTATTATCTTTTCTATGAAGGTTATGATATTCTGTTATTTTGATCATATTCTCATACCCTTATGCTCATGTTATGCTTATATATATCCATTCATTAACCTTAATTAGAAACTAATCTCACCCCATACTCATGTTCCATTCCTTAGGTTATTAAAGAGGTTTTTAAATGATATATCAACTGAAATGATCTTTAAGGGATATGTAGAATATATTTAGCTATGTTAAAAGATCATGTTTCAATGTTTCCAAATAAACAATACTATTATAGAAAATAGGAATTTATTTACATAATGTGAATTTTATTCATTAAAATATCATAATATCCATGATTGGTAATATTGGTTCTCTATAGATTTCATGCCTACATACAACCTTCAGCCTCCATGAATAGATTTATTTCATTTTATACCACTAAATATTATATCTTACTATTAATAAATTTAAGGTTAATTTATTATATATATTTTTATCATGGTAATAATTTATGATATTATTTATCCATTTTCAATGTAATTGGACCAAAAATAACTTCTCAAAACATAAATGATTAAAAAATCGGTTATTACCCAAAATATGAGTTTCACATGGGAGTTTTAATAAACATGTATTAACATGAAATTTATAAATAATACATTGTATGATATATATATATATGAAAGGTTATATTCAAGATTCATAATTAACATATATTTTCTATAATGGATTATTAAATGAGTATGATGTATTTCATGACTTACGATAAGGGATTTATGTCTCGCATATTAATTATTTAAGACAAAACCCATATTCACCACAAATTTCATTTATGTAGTGTATATACAACCCTTGAATTTATTTTATGATGATTCAATTAAAAATCATGTGGAATTACTTATAAATTGTCTATCTCACTTTTAGGAGGGTTTATTTTTAAAAAGGTAATAAACCAATAATGAATTTGTTTCTAATTTTTCCTTATTTTAGAGATAAGATTTTTATGGACATATCCTCTTATATGCGTTGTATAAACTTCTCCAGTGACCTATTATATCATGAATATACTATATTTATTTATATTTTATGTTTTAATAATCTTATTATTTCATGGGTCTTATTATTCTATGCTACTATTATTGTAAGGTTTTTTGATACAATATCAACATTTACTGAGATTATTTATGATTATTCCACCAATAAAGAAATATTATAATATATCTACCATGAGACTTATAGTTTTAAATCTCTAATAGTTATGTGATGAGAGTAAATGTTTTAACATGGTTTTTTATATTTATTTACACTATAGTCAAAATGTATTTTTTATTTTAAAAATAATCTTTCCAATAAAAAACATTATTTCATAAAAAACATGTTTTCATATAATTATTTATAAATTGTAATAAATGAAATTTTAAAGGGGAAATGAAATCATCCCCAAAATAATTTTTATTATATTAAAATATTCCTTTATAAATTTCCATGAAAATTTTCAATGATATATATTTTAAAACATGTTTGATGATAAATAATTTTTTTAAAAAAAATTATTTTTTAATATTGAATTTCAAAAATAATATTAAAAAATCATTTCCAACTAATTATGAAACCATTTAATATTTCCAATTATTTATTTGGAAAATTATCAAATAATTATATAATTACTCTATCTCTGAATGGTTTATAATGAAAAACGGTTAATGAAATTTGTCTCCCTTTCATGACTTATAACTTGATAGAATTATTGTGAAACACTATTCTATTTCTTGGGCTATGTTGTGATAAAATAATGAGAGGATTATAAAACCTATGTCTATTTGATATGTTATGATATGGTTGATTTTTTTTCCAAATTCCTTTAATGTTTTATTATATTATGAATTTTTCACGACCTTATAGAACACATATGTATGATTTTCATTATCTGATGGGTAGGTCCTATATCACTTGAAAATGCAGTGGGTAAAAATTTCTATATCATGAGATAAAAATTTGAAACAATTAAACTAGATTGGAACACAAAATGAAATATTTGTTTCTGGATCCATGATGAGATATAGGTGTTGTCACACTCTAATATTTTGTTAATTATGAGTTAATATTATCTATTTGATGTTTTTTGAATTTCACCCAACACAGAATATAAATATTTTTATACTATGGAACTATAATTGAATCAAACAATACCAATTTATCTATTCACAACACAGAACATAAATTTGAGAATTATCTACAAAGTAAAATGATGTTATAATATGTTTCATGCATGACTACCTTTCCTCGATCGCTTGAATAACACACAAGGCAGAGTTTTACACAAAAATAAAATAAAATGAAAAATTTTGTTATTTAAAATAATAATATATAACCTAGATGTGAAATTAGATTTTATGAATATTATTAACTAACATATCTGAATATTTTTTTTCAAAAAAATATAAAACGAACTAATTAGTTACAAATTATTTTTAAATGAATTTAAAATGAAATTGAATCTAAGGAGATGAATTTTATAAAAAAACTATTATTATGATCATAATTATTTTCTAATCACAATAAATTATATTAATAATAAAAATCAAGTGATTTAAATGTAATTTATATTTTATATATCTAAGGAAGTATTTTTGATAATCACCCAATAGAATTTATTGGTATAAGATAAGAATAAACTGAATTTAACACATAAAAGCAAACATTCTTATTAATGAAATTTTTCCAACTTTTAGTGGAAAACAAATTTTAAATATTAATTTTTGGTTTTTTATAAATATTTTAGCTCATATTAAATTTCAAAATTTAAATATAATAATAAAAATTAGGTCAGTTTGATTATTTTGGTATTTATATACGATGTTTTATTTTTGAATGACTAGTTAAAATTGATGATTTGTGATTAAAAACCACTTTTTAATCTAATTTGATTATTTAGATAAATTATATTTTACATAGTTTTTAAATTTTATTAAGATTAAGTATTTATAAATTAATATAATTTATGTCATTACAATTAATTTCAATTTGAAATGCACTATAAATCACAGCAAATGTATAGACATTTTTACAATAAAAACTCGCAATGTATTCGAGTCTACATGATTAAATATATATTATATTTTATCCATTATGTGATTGAAATTTGTAAAAATGGATTAAATATTCAGTATCATCATAATTTTTTAATATATAATAATATAAAATTAATGTTCTACCAAAAAATTTATCAAATTCAATTAGAATTAACTACAACGATTAACATTAAATTAAACTTAATAGTGGAATAAACATTAAACATAAGGCCTAATATGAATAATAACATGTCCAAATTCCAGGGTATGGAGATATTTCGACCCTACCCTTCCATGTATCAACTTTTGATAGTTATTAGAACAACATGCCATAAAAAACATAGGAGGGTTTCCCTTTTCCAAAATATTACTAGACTGCCACTCCTCCTCCACAATAAAAGGCTTTCTCACCTCAAGAATTTTCAAACCTCTCAAGACACATTGACATTAAAAAACACATCCAACATATATCCACAAAATACATCCCTTCATCCTTGAATCCTCTTTTTCTCCTAAATTAAATCCAAGTATGTCATTTGCTGAAAACATAAAGGAGTTACCCAAAGAAGAGGAAACATCCTCCAACAAGTTCTCTTATGTTATTTTCATTCTACAACCCATGAATTGATCTTATTAAATTATTATATAACAAAAATATTATCCTAACTATACTAATATATTATATAACTAGGGGTTCATCATAAACATACATACACTAACATATAATGGGTAACGAACATACTATTTTCTGTTATGACGAACTAGCACCTCACAAAATAATGATTGGTCCTTATTACTTTACCACCTATCATGGTTAAAAAAATTATGGAATCTCTATTTTACATAGTATGTGTCATTTTTAAAATCTTTTTATGATTATTTAATTATTTTAAAACACATATCATTATACATTATATCTTATGTAAATACAATAATTTAGTCTGAGGAATTGTGGGTTACCGCCCCCTCCAAGCAATGTGCTTCATTTACACAATACATAAAATGTATAAAAAGATGGTTTCAATTAAATATATGTGATATAAATAACATTTAAACTATATTAATGACATAATTATCTTTATGTAAATATAATATATACCATTTTATTTATTACCTTTTCACACACTCATAATGTGATAACATTGTTCATTGACATATGGACCACCACATCCTCTACATGATGTGATCAAATTTACATAACATGTAATATATATATAAATATATATGGTAAAATAATATATTATTTATAATATAATTTTAATAATTTAATTATTAATGTTTCTTACCTTCTTTACTTAATAATAATTCATAAATCAGAACATTACTTGGGTCTATGTATGGTCAACCCTCTCCATGAATGTATGTTTATTCATATTTCACAGCCATATTTGGTGATTGGTTTTAAATTTATAACTAAGGATGAAGTATGGAAATTATTTATGTGTTATTATTTTTTATGTGTTTATATATTATCCTATTTGATCATAGTCGACCAACCAACGCCTTTTTTAACATAATCAACACATTTTTTCAAAACAACCGACATAAAATTAATTATTTATGTAGTTTTATAATCCCTGAAAATAAGTGAATAATTAGAAATAATAAAAATGAAATTTTTTATAAATATATTATTTGAATCACATAATTTTATTTTTAAGGAATATAAATTCTAACAAGATAAGTCAGACTCAATATCAGAAATTTATCCTCACTTATTTATATCTATGAGATACATTCCATGTTCATCACTATTTTATTTTTCATGGTGTATATATTTCACTAAAAAGTATTTAAGGACTCATACTATTAAAATTAATTGGTTTTTACAAATCTATTCTACTTTATTTCTTTTATGGGTTTAATTTTTGAAAATTAACAAAATATTCAAGACAAATTTGTCTCAATTTTCCTTCATTGAGACACTTGTTTTGTTATGCATGGACATTATTTTTCGTGATATATATAATATCATTTTACATGTTATATCAGGAATTTAATTATTTTCATGATATTTTATGATTCATTTTATTTAATTTTTTATGTAGGGTGTATGATTCAATGTTACAATGTTGTAAGAATATATTGAAACAATATCCCCATTTATAGATATTGTTTACGATTATTCTTTTATTGATGAAATATTATGATCTATAACATAAGAACTATCATGAAATTTCATCAAATACATTTTTTCATGTTTTAACCATGTATTGGTACAATTTTATTACTCTTTGTACGTTATATATTCATGAAATTATTTTTATGAATGTTAGACTTCACCACTCCATTTGATCATAAATATACGTTCCTTCAATTAATTTTCTTCTAAAAGATTACAGAAATATTATACTATTGTAACACGACCATTATATTAAATTATTACCCAAGCTTTACCTTTTATAAAAAAATTAAAACTGATTTTCTTGTCATATTTCATTCGTGGCACTTTTCTAAACTATTTATAAAGAAGAATTAATGTTTGACATGTATAGATTTACCCAATGACGTGACAATCATTCCATTGAAGTTTCCATTTTTCCATTACAATATTTAATAATTGTTTTTTCTTGAATATTTCTTCCTAATATTCATGAAATTCATTATATTAAATTTTATTCATGAAAACTAATTTAAAAACATTTACAATATTCTTTCATATGTTTTTAAATAAAAAGCTTTCCAAACCATTTTCAATATTTCTCTAAATGTTTTTTGTTAAGTTTAAATTCATGTTTTCATATGTTTTTCAGGATTTATTTATATGTTTGACTGAATTTCCAAAATAAATAGATTTCAGAATATTTTTAAGAATTATTTAAAAGATTTCAATTAATTTTTAAAGAACATGTTTCTAAATAGTTCTGAAGAATTCTTTATATGTTTTCAAATCATTTTTAATGAAATGATTTTCAAAACGTTTTGAAATCATTTTTTATAAGTTTTCATGTGAATTTTTATGAAATGGGTTTCAAAAGGTTTTAGTTTTTAAAAATAATTTTTCAAATAATAAAGTATATTTTCTATATGAAAATTTACTAAAATATACCACAAAATCATTTCCCATATAATATGAAATCCATTGGTTTTACTCCTTTTATTCAAGGGAAATGATTCAAATTATGAAATAATACTCTTTTTATAAATGGTTTGTGTTTTTATGAAATGATGTTTATGATACCTATTAATCATTAACAAATGTTATGGTTTTGAAACTGATCTATTTTCATGTGTTATGGTTTTAATGAAATAGTTTTGAAAAAAGTATCATTTTCCATATGTTTTGATATGATTACATGTTTTTTATAAACAATACAATTTTTATTTAATGAGACGATTCTTTATGATTTTTTATAACATGCATGTATGATTAGATTAGGAGAAGTGTGGGGACTATATCCCCTTCCAATGCATTTGGTAATTATATATATCATATGAAATAGAATATGATGGTCTTGGGAGTTAACTGTGACTATGAATATGGCCATGGGAGTTAACTGTGACTACCATGTTGGTATGAGATGTGAACTCCTGCTACTATGATGGCCATGCGAGTGAACCGTGACTACCAAGATGGAATGGGGAGTGAAACAATAATACTAAGATTTTATTTACAGTGATTCCTTGGGTACTATGTAAATACAATTTTATGTTTATGTGTTTTCCACAATTTCACATCGTATTCCCATGTTTTGATTTGATAGATCATGTTATTCATTTTTTTATGATTAATGTGAACTACAAAAGTCTATCACATGATTATTGTTAATGATATTTTATATATAGGTAATGATATTCTATTTACCGTACCATTTTATCATAACAATTTTCTCATGTTTACTGTAACATGTCCCCATTAATTACCATAACTAATAATTAAAGCTCACTACATTTTTATATTTCCCTAACAGTGGTTATGAAGAAAATATATTAATTATAAGTACTAATGGGTATATTTATGTAAAACATTCATGATATTTAACTTTGTTAGAATATTTCTGTTCCATGTTTCCCAAGACAATAAACAAATGTGGTATTTAAGAGTCTATTTATTGTAATGTTGTTAATATTATGAAAAACTGATGTAATGTATATGTATGTTAAGAATGGTTTGTTATAGTTAGTATCAGATAAAATTTTACATTATCCTTTGAAAATGGGAAGGGAAAACCATTTTCAGTACACTAATGACATGTCTAAGGATAAGTCTAAGGATTTTGAAAATTATAGGAAAATGTCAAGGAATTTTGGTAGAGGATAGAGTGAGTTGTTTCCAAGAAATATATATATTTTTACATAAATTCCATGGTTGGGAATTGTACATAAATATACCTATGGATAAAAAATATATTGAGATTTCATGGGCTAGACTCAGGGTAATCTGGTATATGAAAACATTCCTTGATAAACACCTATTTTGAAACTCTAAGGGGATTTGCTTTGGAAATTTAGAAACTCTACACAAACCATTGTGATGGATTAAATATTATAATGAATTCATTAACCTATGATAAACCATAGGGTTTATCTTTTAAAAAGTAGGTTTCATGATTTAGACATCATATAAGTAATGTTTTATGGTTATGTGGTTTCATTCTATGATATGGGTGTATCACCTGATGCATTATAGTATCAGTAAATGTAGATAAATTGAGGGAACATTGATATAATTTAATTTTTATGATTTGGAATGTAGGAATTTATGAAAATTAAATTCACATTTAAAAATATCCTAATGTGAATCTATACGATGCTATGTGTATTTCATATAAATATGCAGATAATGAGACTGAAAGTGACATGTGAAAGGTATGGGATGTTCTTATAATATTGTTTACATTAATTATAAAAAAGAATGATCAGATTTTAGTTGATAAACAGTAATAATTGATTCATATTTTATATTATAGGAGAGAGGTATTATGGAAAAATTGGATAAATCTTGATAATTAGTTTAATATTAATGTTTGATAAATAAATTATATACATTTTTTAATTAAAATAATATATTAAATGAGTCATGAAATTTATATATTTTCACATTATATGATATAATTATAAATTGAAAATTTTATGATTAATGTTGATGAAGACTGAGAAAAAGTTATATATGGATTAAGTTAAGGTAACCCTAAATGTGAACATGAGGTTATGAAAATTATTTTTCCCTTCGATATAAAGACAATTGAGTTGGATAATGAAAATTTAATAGCATTATACACCCAATATCTTATTACCAATTGGTTGAAAAAGATTCATATGTCCCCATGGATGATGTTTAAAACTTATTGGATTTATGAAAAATATCCAATGAACTTTTGAATATGTAATCATTCATGTTTTCCGATAATTATTTATGGTGGTTCATGTTATTACTGTGTTTAATGAAAATATATGATAAGGGTATTCAAATTATTGGAATGTGACAACTAATATCTAAATTGTGATATATGGGGGATCAATTTAATGATGATTTTGTGAATTTATTTCTATATTTTTATATTTTTTTTCTTTTTGAATGCTTCTAATGTTAAGAAGTTATGGAAAATTTTTTTGAACTTAAGAAGAAGTATTTATATAGTGATTTTGTATAAAAACATTAGATAAAAGGGTATCTTGTGATAAAAAAAATATAAAATATTCCCATCATATTTATTTTTGAAATAATAATAATTTAGTTCATGTAAACTAGATATTTTATGTTTGTTGACAACCCATAATGTTAAAAAAGTCCATATGTCTGGAACCAGTGACTGAAGGACGATAAGGGTTTCACGCTTACTACAAGACTACATGATAGTGCGGTTAATGTGTAATTTTTTTAGTTAAAAATTTGATGAAAAATTTTTTTTTTGATTGATTACCTAAAACACTTTATAATATTTATTCTCTTCCTCCAAGACAATATTTTCCCTTTATGTGTATGTTCATGAATTTGGAAACCTAATTATATGTTATTTTTTAGGTAACATTAATGTTTCAAACATTGCATTTTCGAATAGAAGTTTAAGTATATATTTTGGTGATGTGGGTTTTAATGAATGTAAATTTTGGGTATTAAAAAATTGATAACCCAGATGAACATTAATGGATAATTTTATTTTACGAGGGGGGGTGGTAGAATGTAACACCATGAGATTTTGTGAATTTGATTTTGACTTAATTTAATCTCTTTGATATTTTTTCATTTCCCACATACCTGATTAAATATTATTTTATTCTAAATAACTATGTCTGGATCACACAATGAAATGTTAATTTTGAATTACATGAAACATAAATTATAGCATTACATAAATTGAACAATGAGGTTAACATACATTTCCTATAATACTGACTTTACTTGACTGATTTAGTCACACTCAAGACCGAGTTTTACAGAATAATAATATATTATTAGAAATATTATAATTTAATATAATAATCTATAACATAGATGTTAATTTATCTATTATAAATATCTTCATCTATATTATCAAAAAAAGATAAATTATATATCATATATCTCAAAATAAATATAAAATTTGAAATTGAATCATAAAAATTAGTTTAGGGTGAATTTCATGTAATTTTTTGTAAAGTTAGTTTTCTTAATGAAGAGTTAAAAATACAGAATTTTTATTCAAAATATATTTTTCATATCATTTATTTATGTAGTAAAATTATATTTTCAGTTAGATTTATTGTCTAACTGCATTTATTTATCATCATTAAATCCAATTTATGTCATTACAATTTGTACCATTTGGAATTTTATGGTGAATACACAACAAACATTTGAACATTATAACTTTAAAATCCCACAGTCTCATCCCATCTATTGAATTAAATGTAATATAATTTTTTCTACTTCTATGATTGGGATTTGGAAAAAAAAATGGATTCCATTTATTTAATTATATTAATTTATAATAATGAAAATATTAATATATATTTTACCAAAAAAATTGATGAAGACAAATAAAATTAATTAAAATTATTAATATTAAATTATTCTTAACAAGGGATAAAAACCGAACAATAAGACCTCATATGATCTAGAAAATTGACCAAAATCCAATTTATAACCATATATTTAACCTATATTCACTTTAATATACTTTTGATCAATAGTGGATCCAATTTTATCAAAACATCATTGGTGGGGTTTCTAATTTCCAAAATATTACAAGAGTTCCACTGCTCCTCCACTATAAAAGGAATCTTATCCTCCCACTTACTAACATTTCAAAAGAAATCATGGATTGCCGAAAATATTCCCAAATATAATCATGGCATCCCTACATTACTTCTTCATTCAACCATTTGGTAATAAAGCATTCCCATGAATTTATTTGGCGAAAAATCAAAGGATTTACCCATAGAAGAGGTGACATCCAAACATAAGATACTTTATATTATTTTCCTTATCCACCCCCT
Organism: Viscum album; assembly: GCA_963277665.1. Taxonomy (NCBI): domain Eukaryota; kingdom Viridiplantae; phylum Streptophyta; class Magnoliopsida; order Santalales; family Viscaceae; genus Viscum; species Viscum album. The sequence goes on along the minus strand of OY728128.1, from coordinate 2,100,019,883 downwards.
AGAATATCTTTATTCCATGGTTATATAATAAAATAAGTATCATCAATATACTAAGATGCTATAATATTGTATTTTATAAATATACCTACACACACCTACATAAAATGGGTAATGTATATATTGTTTACCTATATGGTGAACTAACATCTCACGAAATAGTGATAGTTCATTCTTAATTTACCAATTCCCATGGTAGAAATAACGATGGAAGATCTATTTTATATAATATTTATGATATTTATAAATTATTTAATTTTAAATAATAATTTTACAACAAATATCTTTATACATTCCATCATGTGTAAATACAATAATTATATTTGAGGAAGTGTAGACTACATCCCCCTCGAAGTGATGTGATTTGTTCACAAACTACGTGAAATGTATAAAGGTTAGTTTTAATTAAATTTTTTTGAAACAAATAATATTTATATTATATTAATTAAATAATCACATTTCTATAAATATAATATATACCATTTTCATTATTATTGATTCACTCACATATAATGTGACAACACCGTTGGTGGACGTGTCGAGTACCAGAACCTCAAAATGATGTGATTAAATTTATATTTAAATAATTAAAAATATAGTAATGTATTATTAAATAATAATTTATTTATTATATAATTATAATTTTGTAATGATTAATTATACTTACCTTGTTTATGTAAAGATAATTGAAAAATAGGAACGTTTCTCATTTATACTTACGACCTACCCTCTCCATTAATGTAAGGTTTATTAATTTTTCACAACTATAATTATGTATTTGTTTTAAAATTATATTTAATATATAAATATTATAATTATATCAGGATTAGTAATCTAGATATTTTTTATATATTTCCCCTTTGTCCATAGTCGACTAACTAAATTTTTTCGTAGGACATGAACTAAATTTGGTAAAAGACCCAAATTTAAGTTATTTGTTAAAGTGGTTTTACAGAACAAGATAAATTTTTTTAAATTAATAATAATCGGGAAAATGTTTCTGAATAGATTTTTGAATTAACTTTAATTTATTATTCAAGAATAAAATTACACACGAGAGTAATCAGATTCACGGTAAAATAATTTTATCACACTTTTTATATCTGTGAGATACATACCATGTTCATCACTCTTTTATTTTTATTTTTGTATATAGATACCATGAATTTATTCTATGATTATTATCATTAAATTTATTTTTATTTAAATATACAATATTTGGTATTTCTTATATGGGGTGAATTTTTCCAAAGTTACCAAATCCACAGAACATGTTTTTATCAATTTTCATTCCTTGAGATATGTGTATCGTTATAAACCTACATTCTTTTTCTGGGTTTATATAAATCTATTTGAAATGTTATATCATCTATCTATTTATTATAATGATATTTTATGCTTAACATAATTTAATTTTGGTATATTGGTAGTATGATTGAATGTTAACAAGTGGTATGAGTTTATTGAAACAATCTCATCGTTTATAATGATTATTTTTGATTATGCTTTCATTAATGAAATATTATGAACCGCTTCAAATTTAATCTAACTAATTATCTTAAAAAATGTATCTTCATGTTATATGTAAGTGATGGTACCATTTTATCACTCTTTTATACATAATATAAAAAAGAATCTTTTTTTAAGAAAGTCTAACCTCACCTATCTATTTAGTAGGAATTTGTTGTTCCTTCACAACTATGTTTTAAAAAAGCATAAAAAATATTTTTAAATAAAATCCTATAATATTTAAATGAATATTTTCCTAATGTTTTACTTTTTTAAAAAATAAAGTAAAAAATTTCTTGTCACTTTACGATCGAGGCACTTTTGTGAACATTTTTATTGTGAAAAAGGAATGTTCAAAATAACAACATTTACCCAACGTCATGACTTTCATTCCATTGAAGCTTCCATTACAATATTACAAATTTAATTTAATGAAAGTATTATCCTAATATTTTTTTATTTCGTTTTATTAATATGGTTTTCACGGAATTTTATTTCAAAATGTTATCTAGATTGTTTCATATTTTTTAAAATAAAAAGGTTTTCAAAATCTTTTCAATATATAATTATTTGTTTTTAAAAAAATCAATGAAATGTTTAAAGAAAATATCTCTCATTATATGATTTCATGTTATTTTAAAAAAAATCAGACTTATTTCAAGAATTCTCTATATGTTTTCAATGAATTTCAAATGAAAAATTTTCATAATGTTTTTATGGTTTATTTATATGTTTTTAATGAAATTTGAAATAAATGGGGTTTTAATTGTTTTTAAAGAATTATTTATTATTTTTCTTAATTTGTTTCACGAAATTATTTCCCAAACTTTTTAGGTTTTAAAAATTATTTTCTAAATAAGAAAGGATATTTTCCATTATAGTCATTTTTTTAGGATTTATCAAAATTATTTCTCATCTATGATGACATCTATCTATGTTACACATGCCATTCCATGGATATGATTTAATGATTCTATTCATGATATTTCCCTGAATGGTCTATGTTTTACTGTCATATTATTATAGATACCTATTTCTATTTCATGTGTTATATTATTTTTAAGCTTTATTGTTTTTATTATTAATTATTTTGATGAAATTATTATGAAACTTGTATCTTTTTTCAATTGTTTTGATTAGATTACATGTTTATGATACATATTTCATTTCATGGGTTTTGATATTATTACTTATGATTTTTCTTAACATGTATGTATAGAATTTGTATGACATCGGTGGGACCTATATCTCCTTACATTGCATTAGTTAACTATTTATATTTCATGGGATAGAATATGATGGTCTTGGAAGAAAATAGTGGATACTAAAATGGATGTGGGAGTGAACCATGACTACCATTATGGTTTTAGGAGTGAACTCATGATATTAACATGGAAATGATAGCTAACTATGACTACCGATATTTTATGGGGAGTGAAACTATAATACTATGATGGTTGTGGTAATGATGCCTTAACTATTATAGAATTTATTTTATATGCTTATGTGTTTGGAACAATTCCATGTATTATTCCTTTGTTATGATTTAATGGATGTTGTTCTTAATTTAATTATGATTCATGTCTTATAAACTACCATATCTTTATGTCATGATTCTAGTTAATGATCTTTGATACTTTTGGTATGATCTTACATTTACATGATCATATTATCATTACCTTATGTTAAAGTTTATGATTACATTTCTCCCTTATTTATCTTTACTAATAATTGGAACTCACCCATTTCTTTTATTTCCGTTCCTCATGTTATAAAGAATTATTTTAAGGTATATATAGTAAGGGGGATATTATTTTGGGAAATAATAAAGATATTTCACTGAGTTTAAATATTTTTATTCCTTGTTTAAAAAGGTATCATATTAATATGTTAATTGCGAATTTATTTTTGTAATGTTTAAAGTATTATAAAAAAGATATATAATGACATTGTACATTAAGGCTAGGTTATTTCTTGTTTGTCATGCATCAATATGGGAAAATTTTGTGTCCTAATAAACTATGATTAATATTTGTGTCTTAATGTATAATGTGAAAAATATGATATGTCATCATCTGATTTTTTCATAGTATATGTTGTTATAATATATGTATTAATTGGATTTCATATTTTTAATTCTGAAAAACTTTTACGACATGATCATATTGTTATTGATTATTTTATACTGATTTATCATCCTTATGGGCCATGTTTCGTAAAATTCAAAAGTTTTATTCCATTACATATGTTTATGTTCTATGAAATTTGGTTATGAATATCTTATGTCATATTCATGGTCATATAGACTTGTTATTATATTATGATTTTAGTTGATCTTAGATTAATTTATCTTATGATTACCTATACTTATCATCTGGTCTCATCCATTCTTATGATTCCTTTCACTGGTTTTTGAATAAATTATTTATGGTGGGTATGTCTATGAAGATCGTTGAATGGTATGATATTTTTTGGAAAAAAATTAGTTCATTCACCATATTAGAATATTGGGTGCTATGTTTCTATAGACAGTAAACTATTAATGTCCCCAGGCTTCTGTTTCTATAATGTAATTATTATTCATATAAAAAGATTTAATTTCCATTTATTATAATATATTGTACTTGTAGCCAGTGTCAGAGGATAGTTTTAGTTAGTATCTAGAAAATAATATGAGAAAACCATAGTCATATACCTAAGTACATTCCTAGAAATATGTAAAAGGATGAGTCATAGTGTATGAAAATGTTGGGTAATATTTTTAAAGGTTACAGTATATTGTGTTGTAGAAATATAACCCTGCCAAAATACTAAAAGTGTACATGGATATGGAATATATGTATCTTTGTTTGAAAATCATAAAAATGCTGTAATGATCAAGATTCAATCCTGAACATGTAAATGAAAACGGGCCAATGTAAACCATTGGTTTGACACTCAAAGAGGATATCCATTGATATTTCACAAACTCTTTATATTCCATCATGAATGAATCATGAAGATAATGATAATTAATTTAAAAAGATAAAAAACTTATCATATATTTAATATGTATTCTTGATTAATACATTCTATAAGTGATTTATGATGATTATATAGTTACAAAAATGATTATTGTTCCTTATAGCATGATTTTCAGGGGTTTTAGTCAATGGATGGAATTATATGTAATTTATTTAGTTAGACACCAATATTCCATGGTACACTTATTTTTAAATAATTTAATGGATTGTGTTGTATGAAACCATGAGTTCAAGCACACCCTGACCTATCAAAAAATCTGTTAAAAAGTAATTATGTAAAGTATTATCCATAATTATATATTTTATTAACATTATTTTTTAAAATATAATTGATTTTTTAATTAGGAATATAAAATTTATCATAGGGTGTAATTTTTGTAATTTTTTGAGAAGTTTCAATTGTTGATGAATAGTTAAAAGTACTACATATTATTTCAAAAATGCCTTTTTATCTAATTTATTTACATAGTAAGATTGTATTTTTAATTTGTTCAAATGTATAATTTTATTTTTTTATCATTTATCAACAATGTTCACTCAAATTAATATCACATTTATATTTTACATAACACAAGGGAATCATTTGATAGTTTTTACTTAATCAAAATCATATTTCTGATTTTAAAAATAGAAATTAAATTTAAATTAATTACTGAAAACTCTTTGCTTAGAATTTGAAAAAAATTATTACATATATAGAATCATAAGATTCAAATTGTGACAACAGGTAGAATTTATTTTTTGATGTTATGAATAGTAAATTCAGTAATTATTTTTATTTACCATGGTTAAATGGTAAATCTTGTATAAATGGGTAAAAATTAATATTATAATAATATTAAACTACCCTAAAACTTGTTCTAATCCTATTGGATTAGTTATTTTCGACCATGGGAATCCATGGGCTGGTTTTTGAACCCCATGGAGCATCTTGGACCAGTAGATCATGACTATTATTAAAATAATCACAGTAATAACCATGAAAATAATGAAATTATGTGAGTTATATTTTACCATTATAATGAGATATGTCATTATATGTTCTAAAATCCAAGGATATAAATTAATGATATAAACCTTCTTGTTTAATATATGAATGTGTGGATAGATCATTGGAAACTGCTACAATAGATATTTGACCATCAATTGATTTGGTGTATGGTTCATTACCTATTTATTCATATTGATCCAATTATTTATTTTTTAGAAGTCCACACATTATTTCAATTTTATCAAACTTTCTAGTAATTTTCAATTTTCTCCTCAATAAAAAAATCTTGGTCATTTTCTCAAACACATGACGGATGCATTGTAGAAAAAATAAATTTTAATATTATTATTCTTATTTTTCATAGAATCTGATTACCTAAAAAAATTATAGTTTCTCACCTGGTAGAATATTAATATATTAATTTAAGGTATTATAAATATATTTAAATTTATAATATAGATTTAATATTTGTGTAATTTTTTCCAAAATTATTTTAATCATTATAAACATTACGAAATTCAAACCTTTGATAACATATAAATAATATGCGACATTGAATAAAGATAAAAATTAATGTTTTGTTATAAATTTTTATAATAAGAAGGATAATTCCCAAAATAGTTTATTCTCTATGTGCTTATGTCCATTATATGTTACATATTATCATTTTTTGATTACATTAGTGGGTTACTATTTTTGGTTTCTGGAAACATTTACTTGGTTCTACAGAGAAACATCCAATTTAAAATGAAATGGACATAAATTCAATCGGGTTTATGAATTTGATGAATCATTCGAGGAACTGAATATTTTATTTGAGAATACTCATATTTTTCCCCAAATCTAGGAAATAATTAAAGTTTTTCTACAAGAATTAATCATTTAAGGGAACTTATTGTCTTATATAGAAAAAGTATCTTGAAATTTATTTCAATTCATATCAACTAAATCACTGTGCTATACTTTTTCCTACACATGAAATTGAATTTTCCCATTAAGAATTTTTAAAAATATATGGAGTCACTATTAATATATATCAACATTATAAATAAATTCCAATCATATAATGTTTATGTATATATTAAAATATCAAGCGACAACATGGGAATAATAATATTGTTATAACTCATTAAGAAATATTTCTACGAATATCATTTCCACTACAGAATGGAAAAAAATTCATTGATTCATTAAGTGATAAAGAAAAATATTCATTAAATATTTTACAATTAGAATATTATCCATTGGTAGATTATTTGATGAATGATTATATTGAAATTTTTTATTCATAGGGTTATATATTTTTATTTTTGGTGTATATGCTTTCATCATTTTTGGACATAATTAATAAATATGAGAAGGTTTAGTTTACCCGACCCATGTGGACTAGAGTTGATGACTTCGTTTATTACATTGGGATATGATTAATGTAATTTAATTTGGAAGGGCTGAAAATTTTATATATATTTTTAAATATGAAGAAGATTTGATTCTTATATTACATTTGATGTTAAAAAATAAAATATATATTTTTTGCACAATAGAACTATTCCCTCTAGAATATAATTTAATATCGAAAATAATATACTTCATGGAATCTTAATAAAAAAAATAAGGGTGATATTGAGTTGTTAGATGGGTATCTATATAGGAAGATATCATGAATTAATTAGAATAATCATTCTGAAAATTTAAATATCCGAGCACACATTCCATTTTAATAACATGATGAGGCACGGTCAATATATAATGGTAATTAACTATGAACACATTCCATTTCATCAATAAAATGAAAATGAAATGAAAATATAGATAATATCATTGTAAAAATATCATGTATAATAATAACTTTATTAATAATACATGAACCACAAAAGTATTGGATGACAAGATATTGAGAATTAACATACCTCTACACCCAGAACATTTACAAGACAACATAAAACTAAATGACGAAACATGTTTAATGGTAGATTAACATTATTTTCTCACGAGACCTATCGAATAATTTCAGTGATTAATTCTATCGGGCCCCATGTTTGACTAAAGATCCAATGAATTTATAATATTTTTAATAATAAATTACATTGATGAACAATATTCTTTACTATATAAATCTATACTGAGTGAAGAATACATATTTACAAATATTTCCATATAAATAAAATGACAATCAAAGTAATTATAATTTATAATAATGTTATATGGTTTGGGAAATAATCATATAACTTAAAAATAATATTGATTTTGTGGTGAATTTTATTATCCAATGAGAAATTGAAAGTGGATATTTATTTTAGAACATAATAACAACAAAATAAATCAAGGACTTGATTATTAATACTATCCTTGGTAAATTTAGTAACAACTCGTTCAACGGAAGAATAAGTATGGTGTCAATACGACGTATACCCATGAGGGTGGGAATAAAGTGTTTTTTTGAAAGATTGAAATAACATAAAAAGACCCATAGAATCATTGTTGTCAAAAAATTACTTTTAATATTGAAAAGAATTTTGAAAATACATTTATTTAAAATAACATTTAAAAATATTATATTTAAAATGATATTAAGAAATTCAAAAATGCACCTTCAATAAAATTATGACCTTGAAGGAAGGTATTTCAATATATTTTATAAACATTCAAAATAAAATTACATTGTAATTATAAAAAGAATTAAGAATGTTAGTTGTTCAAAAGATGAGAAGAATAGTTCAATCACATTTTGGGTAAAATCCAATGGGTAATATCTTTTAAAATGACATAGTTTTCCGTTGAATAAAATATTTAAATAGTAAACATTGTTGAAATTACCTTTTTAAATATTATATAAAATATTAAATAATATGAAAACATTTATATAAATCATTATTTTAGATGAAAATATATTTTCAACTTAAGTGAATGGAAAAGTAAAACATTCATGAAAATAATTTCGAAAACATTTAATATACCAACTAGTGGAACAATGTTACTATTACTTAAGAATTTCACAAATAACCAGTTATTGAAAAAATTAAATTGTTTTATTAGTAAATATTAATGTAATTAACTTCAACTAATATTCATAAGTATATATAATTGATTGAAATGATATTGTTAAAAAAACACTTAAAGCGATAATAACATTGATGTGATAATTAATAAATTATTATCTTATGTTCATCAACTATAAATCCACATAAAAATTGAAAATACAACATAAGATAATAAAAAGACATTTTACAGATAAACTTCTGATGACACAAGCAAAAAAGTAAATGTTTATCCTAACTAGTGGAAACTAATTTAATAAATCTATTACCACACACATAAATTTGATTAATCATGCAATAAAGTCATTTATATTGGGTTTAAACATTTTTTAACAGAAAATGAGAAAATTTTAATATTTATATATCACGTATGTAACACCCCCGTGAATTTAAAAACAGATATAATATAGAATGAATGAACCATTGAGTCTCTTCAAAACACCACTTTTTTATAACCTATCCATATAAGAATAATTTTTTCACCTCTGTTATTGTAATTTCAAAAACCTGACATGCACAGTTTCTTTTAGTAAGATATTTAGAGTCTGATAAGGCAAACATAATTTTTGGTGAATAGTAACATATGCTAATGAATAGTAAAAAAACCCTATAAATATTAATTAATAGTAATAAATAGTATATTTTCCACAAAAATAGAATCACTACCCAAGAATTTAGAAATTAAATTTAGACATCTTAAAACGGAAAAAACGATCATATTATAAGTATTGATTTTTTTGTATGCCATAAAAATTTTAATTATATTTTTCTCATTAATTTTATAATTTGAAATGGAAATTTTATTTCATAACATTTATTCACAAATTTTTACTTTAATTTAATATTGTTTTACGATATTTTTATGGGATATTAAAAAATTTCTCAATGTATTATAAAACAAGTTATAGTTTTAAAGTTAGTACTTTGGAATAAATTGTGATTTTATTTAAAAATTAAATTAAAATTATTTCAAAAAAATATCAAAATCTAGAATTCATTTTTGAAATCTACAGGTCAGAAAAAGGTTAGGATGATTTTATTGTATTTTTATGAAATACTTGAATTTTTATGAATAGTGTAATACGGTAAAACACTGTATATACGAATTGACTTCTAAATACACTATTTATGACCTAATGAGGGATTTTATCCCTCTTGTATAGAAATAAAAAGAACATATTACTATTAGAGGTCACATGAAATAACAATATCCATTTTCTTGAGGGAATTAATATTATAATGAATAAAATATTCCAAATTTACTCCTCTCATCCACTATACTCCCCACTCCCTCTTCTCCTCACTCCACTAAGCCTTTATCATCCTCAAATTTCAGCCCAAATATGCTCCCCTAATCACTAACCACTTCCAAGTAGCTTGTGGTCTTTCCAAAAGATTAAAAGCCCTTTCCAAAATGAAAATCTCAAGGAGGTAGATTCAAGAGGTAAATTCTTTGTTTCATTTCTTTTATTTCAAGTTTTCTTTTTGTGGTATTTATATCATGTTTCCATACCATGTTATTCTTTCCAGTTTATTCTATATTAATATAGTTATATTTTTATTCTTTGAATGGGTGACCAATTTCACATCTCTTTTTAAATTTTTCTAAAACCATGTTACATAGTTGTTATACTGCTGAATTTTGGTCCCAAAATCACTCTCTTTTTCAAGAACTCTTATTTTGTTATTATTATTTAATTTAAATTTTATTATGTTTGGATATTTAATTAAATATAAAACTTAAATTATATATTATGTAATAAATATGAGATACACATTTTATATCATCGATATAATTTATGAATTTTTAAGTGACATTGTTAGGCGGCATGATTTTCAAAAGGCATTTCTCATCATTTCATTTATGTTGAGTTCCTTTATTTTATATTCCACTCCTCATTTATTCCGAATGATGTAATTACTCAATTATCTTAAATTTTTGAGAAATTTTTCATGATAATGGATTAATTATTCATCATATTTCCTTTACCATTCTTTTTTACAGAAAATAAAAACACCACCTCGGATGTGCTAATCTACCACATTCATGGATCATGGGTTTTCAATTTCTATAACTACCTTAAATTATTGTCATGAAAACCTTATTATGGTTTAACTAGACTATAATATATTTATTATGTCTCATCTATGGTTTTTTAATCATCTAATACACATAGTTTTGATTTATAATGAAAATTGGGATCATTGTGTTCAAAAACAGCAAATAAACCCAAACAGTTTTCATTAAATTAATTACATAATGATTGACATTCAACCCAAGTATCCAAATTAAATATAAAACCACATAAAATTCTATAGTTTAAATAAATAACATAAAACTTCAATTCTGGATAACTACCCTCATTTTAAAAATCTCTTCGTTCATGTATATAAGTACACTGATCATGAAGAAAGTACACCCAAATAATAAAATTGAACCTCTTAAACCCATCAAGAAGGAAACGAATGAAATTAATAAGTATATAAAAAATAATCTTAATAATAAATTTTTTCATTAAATATTAATTAATTAATTTAATTTTGTTATCCAGGACACTATGATCACGTGAAGAACACCGTCAGACTTTTTATAAGGGTTTCTTAATCTCACTTCCATTTTTGTGAGATTTTACATATTTATTACTACTAATTATGAATGGGGTATTTATAAAGACCATTGATGTAAAATATTATTAATATATTTATTTTCATTTTATTTAGTTTATAATTTGAATATTATTACTTTTTGGGCATACAAATAGATTGATTAAAAATTGATAAGGTGTTTTTCCACCTAAACTTACATTTTCATTAGGGTTACATTTATTGTCTAATTATCTCAATGAAACTCTTATGTATTATTATTTACTACTAAAATATTATTTTTTATGGTTCTATATATTTTTAACAACTGTAATTATACTTTTTTATGTATAGTTACAAGTTTTAAAAAGAGATTCCCAAATTGTTTCTGATATACAAGCCCAATCCATGGGAATTTAACAATTTCTTACCTACTTTCAAGTAAACTATCTAATATATTTTTCGACACCATTATCATTATGAAAAAAATAATTTTATTATTAAAATATTATCTTACCTTACTTCTTGTTTTATATAATGATATTTTTAAAAGAACGCTTTTTTTAATAAAAAGAACATTTATCGAAAGAATTACTCAAAGCTTTTATAAGAGCATCTTCATATAATTCATCAATCTTGTTGATTCCTATATATTATTGGGATTAATATTTCATGGTATCATTGGATATGTATAATTTAATGGTTTGTGATTATTTTTTCTACTGATGTGATATCTTCAAACCATTCACCAATTTACTCTGAATGGGTATGAATTATGTTTAATGTTCATAGAAAGATAATTATGTTTCATATATTAGTTACAATATAAATTTATATGATGTTCATATATATCCACATTCATATTAGAATGAATTGGACATATAATGTTTTGGTTGGGGCCCACTGTAGCCCCTCGGTGCATCAGTAGGTCTCATGAGACAAACTACGGTGTTGACACAAGGCCTTGACAAAATAGGTATTTATGATCATGGAACGACGCCTTGATAGTGTGGTTATTATGTCATTAATTATGAATTCCATCATTATGAAAATAGTATTGATGGTTCACGGTGTTATTCTACTCGTATAATACCCATGATTATGACATTATTTATTCAGATCTTTCTTTCTAGATGTTTTCAAGTATTTGTTAAAAGCATATGTTTTTATTTATTCAACATGCCTAATGTTTATGTTCTGGAATCATCCATTGTATTTCTTACCTATAATAAGTATTTGATCTCACCCCGTCCATTTGTTTTTCCTTCCCCAGTTTATGAAGAAGAGATCAATTATTTCATTTTCAAGGATGCAGTTTATTAGGTTTTTTTATGTTTAATTTTTTGTTTCCTTTACAAATGTAAAATGGGTCACATCAGACCTTCATGATTTTATTACTTTTATTCATACCAATTTATTAAAATAATGAACAATATTTGGGATTCTATAATTTAGGTGTTAGTGTTGGTATTAGAGGAAGCTTAATAGAAAACATGGAAACTAGATTTAGAAAACGTATATTAGGGAACAAATCCCTATGTTAGTCATTGAGCATAAACACACAAGAACAACATGGTTTTTTTGTAATAAATAGATTGTGTAGATATTTATGGAAATTAAATCCATATCTTAATACTATAAGTAGAAGTGGTTCTGGAACATATGTACCTAGGAGTGAAAACTCCAACAAGGTGTTTTTGGCATGACCTAGGGTATCCTAATACATGACAACGGGTCTTACTATGCACCTCATCTAACACACCAAGGGATATAATTATTATAATTAACATTTTAATAATGCACCATAATGAAGGATTTATGCCCCCAAGTAACCATTGTATACTGTACTAGGATTTACTATGCATAAATTTATCCCATGTCTTATACCATGTTTAGAGTCATATAGAGTTCATCATGTTATGGGCTAATAAATAATATATAATTGATTAGAAATGGATCATATAATAAGGAATTAGAACCTCACCTAAGAAGGATAATATCTCTAATGGTCTCAAACCATTATTTAAAAAAATGCCTCCCATGTATCCTAATCATATTAGAAAATAGTATAATGTGTTGAAAGATACATAAAAACATCTATTAGTCATATGGAAATGAAGGGAAGTAAAATAAAATATGATGGTAGAAAAAAACGGATTAATGTAATGAGGAACAATTTATTTTTGAACATTTGATACTTATAGAAGTAAACACCTTGGTATATGCCTGAGATGGAAAAGAGATTTTTTAATGTGTGGATAAAAAGGCCACCATGCTCATAATTGAATGAAAAGAAAATAATTTTCCTATATTCAATGCTTTAACTGCAGGGAGCTGAGACACTATGTGAATCAATTTCCCAAGCTTCAAATGAATATACCCCAATTTATGATTTTGGATAATGATCATGATAAGATGATACCACAGATAATGTAGAAATATTAATATGGCTGGTCCTGTATCATGTCATTTGAATATTTTGTCCGTAATTTATTTGACTGGAAAAAATCCTTCAAGGTATCATTATTGTCTTTTTGGGTTTCTTATGATTGTTGAAAATTTAGGTTACCATAGTGAATTGTTGATTTTAAGAGATTTTTTTAAGAATCCATGTTGAAAAAGAATCATGAAAAAGACTGGGTGATCCTGAATTGTATTTTGTGAATACAAGAAGAATGTTGATGGTGTTCTTCACGATTACGATGAGCATAGAGAATGGAAGAGATAGAAGTAAATGCAATAGATCATTGTGGTGGCAGCTTGAAGTAATTGAATTAATGATCCACACTTAGGAAGAGCTCGGCGATCCAAAAATTGAAGTGGTTCTTCATGATATGGAGGTAATTTTGGTGGGAACTTTGGAGCATGGTGATTTGATATGATGAGGTGCTGACATCACATGGAAAGTTAGAGGGTCGATGGAATCTCTTAGAGAAAGGCATCAAACTCCTCGAGAAAATTAGGCAGTTTTCGTAGAAAATCATTTTCCCTCGGATCGCGAAGGTGGTTCTCAAAGGCAATGTGATTCGTGAAATAAAGGAACTTTTCAGTGGGTAATATTACTATGCGGAAATTGTGGGTGATGCATTGGCTCGGTGAGATTCATGATGGACGTCACTCTAAGATGACTTGTGGTTAGCAAAGGTGTGAGATCTACGAAGGCGTAAGCTTTGCGACAAGGTAGGGACTTCGTGAAGTCTTGTTTGGGCTTCGTAAAATTGGGAGCCTCTTAAAGTAGGGTTTTTTGCATTGGTTTTTCTAAAGTAACTGCATTGTGATTTAGAGGCAATGTGGTAATCATCTATGGATGAAATTTGGACATAAAAAGAGCATCTATCAATATATGAGGATGCATGTATTCATATAAATGAAGAGAACTAATGGTCTATAAACTATGAGTGGGTCTTCTGAAGAAGTAGTGAGCTTTCTTGAGTTGAGAGAGTAGCGATTTCTCAAATTCTGAGTGGTTGTAAACAAGGAGGGATAGTGACTCTTCATAAAACTTTTAAACAACAGTGATCTTATAGTGTAATTGGTATATCGGAACACTACCAGTTTATGCTCCTTGTACTTAGCCTAGTGAGGATGAACCAAGTAAAATATTTTCTATCATGTGGATGCATTAATGATTATTCATACTCTATAATGGTAAGGAGAGAGAAAAGTGTTTCTTCTAACAGGAAAACAAGATCAAAAGGGGTAGTTTCTTTATTTTTTCATAACATGATTCATCCCCCATCCGCCCCTTATGGTATCTAACCCTGTAGTCATAACAATATAGGTTATAAAAATTTTGTAATATATGAGGTTTGTAAAACAATACTATTTCATTAATGATTTGAAACCATAAGTTGAATGGTACTAAGAAAATATTTCTAGTGGATTTTAATATTCTTGGAAAATGAATTATTGATGGAATGAAAATCCTTAATATATATATGATGTTGAGATAATGATGAATAGGTAACAGATGTGGATAAGTACTGATTACCATGGATGTGATTATAGACTTGTTGAGAAGTGGATGATTCTATCATCGATGGAACTTACAAAACTTTTGAATTTCTGGAATATATTCAATAACATTTATCTAACATAAGGAATAGAGAAGAATAAATGATTCCAATATAGTATTTATGGTAATTCAAATTATTATCATATTTCAATAGGATTGAGGATGCGGTTATTTACATGATTGGAATGTAAATTTTAGAGATTCCTTTTTTATAAACGGTTGATGATAACTTCATAGTAAAAATTTAAGGACCATCATAATAATATGTTGAATCACTGTATTTTGGAACTTGTAACCATTTATGAAATGAAGGCAATCATTATAAGTGGTTTTAAAATTTTATTTCACTATAGGATGGTTTGATTATTCTTTGATGGCTAAATATCCAATTATAATGCATTGTTTTGTAGTAACCAATGCATTTTACTTTCCAATTATTAATATATTATTTTAAGAATAATTTTGATGTGGGTTTCCTAAAAGGGAATTTTCCCGTATCTACCAATATCTTGGGATGTTCAATTTCAAATTTATGGGATGAAATTTTTTAATGGAGGAGATAATGTAACACCCCAACAATTTAAAAATAGAATTAATAAAGAATGAATGAAAAATGGAGTCTCTAAAAAACAAAAAATTGTTATAACCTAGCCACACTAATATAATATTTCCACTTATATGATTTGAACTGACAAACAGAGTTGTGTTTAGTAATCTATTTAGAGTCAGAAAAGATAAACGTAATTTTTTGTGAATAGTAACATACCCCAATGAATAATAACATACCCTTCTGAATAGTAATTGACAGTAAGGTCTATTAAATCATCCAAGAAAATAGAAACATCACACATGAATGTATAAAATTAATGTAGACATCCTAAATGGGAAAAATGATCATAGTATAATTATTGGTGTTTTTTAATGTCATAAATATTTTAATTCCAATTTTTTTTATTTATTAATTTAAAATATTTATTTATTTTAATAAAATGTAATCGTAAATTGTTACTTTTTTGTCTTTTGGTTATAAGATAATTTTATGGGTCCTTAATTAATTTTTCAAAGTGTTATAAAATAAGTTACATTATTAAAGTTGTTTTTTTTGGAAGAAATTAGGATTTAAAATAAAATTTAAATTAAAAATATTTAGATAATTAATTTCAAAAAAAATAGAAATCATTTTGGAATTCAAATTGTCAAAAAATATGTATGGTGAATTTTTTTTATGAAATACATGATTTTTTTATGAATAGTGAAATACGATAAAATACCCTATATAAAATTTATTAGTTAAATACACTATTTATGGAATAATGAGTGATTTAAGGCCCCATGGTTAAACATCACATGAATTTATTACAATTATGGATCACATGAAACAACATTATTGGTTTTCTTGAGGGAATTAATAATATAATGAATAAAATATTAAAAATTTACTCCTCTCCTCTATTATAACCCCCCCCCCCCCACTCCATCTTATCCTCACTCCGCTAATCCTTGATGCTCCTAAAAGTTCTTCCAAAATACCATCCCCTAGTCACTATACACTTGCACGAATCTCTAGGTATTTCCATAATCCAAAAACCCCGTCCTTTAAAGATTAACTGAATGGTTGGATTGAAGTGTTAAAATCCTCTTTTCATTTCTTTTATTTCAAGTTCTCTTTTATGTGGAATATATTGAATGATTTAATAATATATTATTATTTCAATTTTATTCCTTTTGAATAATTTTATATTAGTATTAAATTAATGTGTTACCCATTTCACATCTGTTTTTATGTTTTCTTAAAACGCGTTGCATAGCCGTTTTGCTGCAAAATTTTCATCCCAAATTCTCTCTATTTTTCAAGAACTATTATTTTGTTATTATATATTAATTTAAATTGTCTAATGTTGGGATATGTAATTACATATAAAACATAATTTCTATTTTATATAATAAAGATTAGATACCCTTATTATGTCATGAATATATTTTATGAATTTTTATGTGACATTATTTGGCTGCCGGATTTTTGTAAGGGATTTCTCAACATTTCTATTATTTTCAATTCCTTTCTTTTTTTAAAATTTCTTATTTCTTCAAAATGTTGTGATGACTTTAGAATATTAAATGGACTGAAATATTTTTATGTTAATGGAATAATGTTTTATGATATCTCATTTCCCATTCTTCTATACTAAAAATGAAAACACCACCCGAGATGAGCTAATATACCACATTCAAGGACGATGGGTTTTCAATTTCTATTACCATATTGAATTATTGTCATGAAAAAATTATTATGGTTTACCTAGACTATAATATATGTATTATGTCTAATATATGGTTCTCTAATCTTCTTATAGACATGGCTTTGATTTATAAATAAAAATGACTTTTTTGTGTTCAATTACAGCAAATTAACCCTAATGGTTTACATTAATTGAATTATATAATGATTAATATTAACTCCATGTATCAAAGTAAAATTTACAACCATGTAAAATTAATTATATTCAATTTATTACTTATAAATTCAATTTTATATAACCATCTTAATTTTACAAGATTCTTCGTGCATGTATATAAGTATACAGATCATGAAGCAAACTCTCCCAACAACAAAATTTAACCTCTTAAACCCATCCAGAAGGAGAAGAATGAATATAATAAGAATATAAAAAATAAATTAAATAATTAAATGATTATTTAAATATTAATTAATGATTGAATTTGGTTAATCCGGACACTAAGATCATGTGAAGAACACCATCATACTTATGGTAAGGGTTTCTTCATCTCACTTCAATTTTTATTTGATTTATTATATTAACTACTAATAATTGTGTATGGTGTATTTATAAATACCATTGATGTAACATATAATTAGTATATTTTTTTCATGGTATTAAATGTATAATCTGAATATTATTAATATTGGGGCATATGAATCAATTGATTAGAATGTGATAAGGGTTTTTTTCACCGAAAAATCCATTTTCTTTCGAGTTACTTTTATTACCTAATTACCTCAATGAAACTATTTTGTATTATTATTTACTCATCAAAAATTAATTATTATTGTTTAATAAATTTTTACCGACCAGAATCAATCTTTATTTTATGTATAGTTACACATTTTGAAATGATATTTCCAAATTATTTATGAAATACATGCCTGATTCAAGGGAATTCATCAATTTCTTACATATTTTCATAGGAACTGTATAATTTTTTTTGGAAACCATTATATTTATAGAATAACTAATTCTATTATTAAAATACACTCTTATATCACTTCTGGTTTTATTCAATGTTTTTTTTAAAGAAATATTTTTTTTAAATAAAAAGAGTATTTATCTCATTAATTACTCGAAGATTTTATATGTGTATCTTCATCGATTTCAACACTCTTGTTCATTCTTATGTATTATTGTGATTAATATTTCATGGTATTGTATACCATATTTAATTTAATGTTTTATTATTATTTTGTCTTTGGATGTTCAATATTCAAACCATTCTCTGATTTAATTTGAATGGTTACTTATTAGGTTTAATGTCTAGGGAAAGTTATATACATTTCAAAAGATAGTTTTAATATGAATGTATATGTTGTTTATATATATAACAAATCAAATGAGTAATGCATTAGTAATAGTAAGTGTCAGGTGGCGACCTCTATAGACCCTCAGTGAATTGGTGGGTCTCATGAGACAGACTACGGTCCTATGACAAGACCTTGACCAAATGAGTATTTATAGTCTTTTCCTGAGGCCTCGACGGCATGGTTATAATGTCCCACAATATGAATTCCCACATTATGAAAATATGATTGATTCATCATGTTGTTTTTCGACTAGTACAATACCCATGATTATGAAATTATTTATTCAGCTCTTTCCTTCCATAATGTGTTCATGTTTGTGTTTAAGGCATGTGTTTTTATTTATTCAACATGCCTAATGTTTATGTTAGGGAATATATCGTAGTAGTCCATACCCTTAAAGAGAATATGATCTTACCCCATTAATTTCTATTTCCTTCCCCTGGTTATGAAGAATAGGTCATCTATTTTTTTAATGATTCATTATATTAGCTTTTGTTATTTATCATTTTTTATCCATTACAAATGTAAAATGGGTCCCATGAATGTATCTAGTTTCTTCACGAATACTAAACTAATCAGTCATTCAGGATTTGATTCATTTTAATCTGGCCAATGTATTAAAATAATGCACTGAATCCAGGATTATGTGGTCATGGTGTTATAATATATGATCCTATTATATATTATCATTAATAGTTTATTATTAATCTTTCATTATTTTCATTGCTTTAGGTGATAGTTGACTTATTTTATCATGTATGTTTCATCATGAAAGATTTGGTCCATTCAATTTTTATAATTTTTATCATGTAAAAAATGATATTCAAGATATAATTGTCATATTTTTAAATTGATTATACCATTAAAAACTATAATGAATTGTGGTTATGAAAAATTAAGTATGTTACGATCAAGCAGACGATAAGTCGTATAACAGCTTGAATAACATTTTGATTTTTCAATAGTCATTATGGAATGGAGGAAATTAATATTTTTCTTTTACAAAATGGTAAAATTTATCATATAATGTATATTATATACTTATATATATCATCTATTGGGTTTGGTGATGAAAATAGAGTCACATTGATTCGTGAAGGTGGTAGTCCCCACAAACATGAACGATGATGTAATCATTGCCTAAGAAAAAAGGAATGAATGACAGGGTTATATATTTTCTTCAAATAATGAGAAATATTTCTTTAATATAATAATTATTTAATTTAAATGACAAATCATCATTAAATTTTTCATTATCTTCATCCATGTGGAGCGTTAGTGAAAGATGAATCACATCGCTTCACGTGGTAATGATCTGTCGTACCTACGAGCAATGTTATATTATCTCTTACAGAATGTATTGTGGAGATTTATATATGTGTATATATTAATTATATAATGACTCTATAGTTATATAAATTTTATAAAAATCATATATATTCTTTTTATAAAGCATCATACCCAACCTTGAGAGGGTGAAATGGTAAAATGAATGCCATCCGTTTTTTATGTGGTGTAACACCGTACACACGAATGATGACTTAGGAACACATTTGATGAAATTATAGGTTGTTTTATGTCACTAAATTATCATTAAAATTAATATTTTTTGGAATATATTTTTTATTTAATGTCTTAATGGATTAATAAAAAATTTATTTGTGGATAAAGATGTAATATAAAGGCACTCATTAAAAAACACTACCTTTTCTTCATGAATCGTAATTGGGTTTGAAATAAAGCCTTTATTGGATTTATTTTATACAGAATTAATGATTTTAGTTTGATTATATGGAGTTTGGTAAGTTATATTAAAATTTTATTTCCAAAACAAGTAGGTTATATGGTGTGATTATGTAAGCAGAGTGGGAACCATTTTATAATTGAGGAAGAGTTTCATTTTTCTAATTACACAAGAGTATTAACCATTGATAGATCTTAATTACATAAGATGGAAAAAATAATTTATAATAATTAGAGGGATGTTTTATATAGTCATGAGACACCACATCCATACAGATATGCACTTTTTAATCTTGTTATTCCTTAGTATTTAATTTTACATAATTTTACCCTTTTAGTTTTTACAATGATTGCTTGAATCATTTTATTTAACTCTTTAATTTAAACATTAATAATATATATAGAATGTGTATTATTACATAATATATAACTAATTTTTTTAAATTTTATGTATAATTCACTATTCAAAAATATAATCTCTTTCTATAAATAATTTAAATACAGATGTATATATTACACAAAACTCTATTTTATCCTTAATCAAAGTAATAAATTTTATCTCTTTTCTCTCATAATTATGGGAAAATTAATGTTATAAATATTTTATAATATTAATTATGATGATTCAATATATTCATTTTAATTTTTAAAAATCAATTCATAGAATTGTCAAAATTTAATTTAAAAATAATCTCATAGATGCGATGTGAAAGCATGATTGTAAATTGAAATGTTCAAAATTTTATGATGTTTTAATATAAAAATTTATTATGAACATAATTATAATGATAAGAATATGATTAATTGATACAAAATTTATCATATTTTATTTTAATAATATTTCAATATATATTTAATTATTATAAATTATTTAAAATAAAAGGTTGTCTTCAATTAATGTTTATTATATTTCATTATTCATAAAAAATTAAACTTCTAAAAAATACAATAATTAATCATAATATAATCTATGTTTTATTATTTAAAATATAATCTAGTTTTTTTATTATTTTTTGAATATTTTTAAAAATTAATAATAATGTACGTTTACATATCTCGAGTAATCTATCATTTAGGAAAATATGATTTTATGGAAAAAAAATTTTAAATATTTATTATTTATTAATAATAAGTAGATATCTAAAAACATGTTTAATAAACATATTTTAATAATTTTTATTATCCTATAAATACATAATATTATAATGGAAATATGAAAATTATCATGTTAAATAATAATATTAGTTATATACTATTTTTTGGTAAAACACAGTCATGCATGTGACACAATATTACAATGAAAATCGTTGTTTTATGTAATACAATCTGAGATCACTATTTATTGTTTCCCAGGAAAAAGTCAATTATTCATTTTACATATTCTATAGAATAAAATTTATTGTTATTTTTAATTTTCAAGTTCTACATTATCCCCACATTATATAAATTAAATCCTCACAATTTTGACATGATCTTAGAAATAAAGGGTTTGATAATTTTCAAATTAATTTGTTAATAAATTATTATAATAAAGTGGATAATAAAACAAATTATTAATAATATAAATAGGAAAATAAAAATTTCATGTGGAATAACACATATCTAGGTTTCCCTGTCGGAGTCAATTACTTAGATTTTGAAGATCTATACTTGGTATAAATGTGTAAAAAAATATAGGGAGTGATTTAGTATTTGATAACAGGCATGTGAACGATCAATGAAATGTTAAGGTCGTAAATTCCAAATATATATATATATATATATATATATTATAAAATAACATCTGATTACTCTGTTATTAATTTAATAGGATAATATTTTTGTTTCTAGTTCCCTTCGAAAATGTTGATAAATTATTTTACTATCTATGAATATATAGTAATATACTTGATAAATTTCATTTTCATAACAAGAATTCAATAATTTTGTTATGCTTAAATAAGTTTAAAATTTACCCTTTTCCTCCAAGAAATTTATATGAAAAAATGAATTTTTTCCCCTAAAGCACTAAACCTAAATATTAATGGATTATAAAATAATTAAAATATTTACCAGTATTTCTAATTTATCTTATTTTTTTCCAAAAACATATTGGGTTATAAAAGTTATACAATGTAATAAATTAATCTATAATCTTGAAAAATAACACCATAGTTTCATCATTAATATTTTCTAGATATTATAAAAGATGAAATATTAACATGGGAAAATATATATTGTAGTATTAGGAGATGAACTTTTATCATCCTTCATTTATGGTTTCATGTCTTGCAGCCTTCTAGACATGATGGGTTGTCACCCAACTTGTGGTTTTTCATTTTTCTATATATATATATATAACAATATAATTTCTAATTTTTTTCCAATAAAATTTGATGGACTTCCTTGAAATAATTATTATATTGAAATAATATATTTACTAAGGTTTAGAGAAGAAAAAAATATACATCGTTGAATAATTTTATTTTACTATTATTAAAAATTCATTAATGACCATATTAACCAAAATTATTATCAATACCTTTAAAATTATGTCTATAAAATATAAATTAATTATTCCTAAAATCAATTTTTCTCTAAAAAAATATTATTCCGAAAAATTTATAACAAACTACCCTTAATATTCATATACACCCATTAAATTAATAAAAATAAGGTGTTTATTACTTCAAACATCTAATCAAATTTAATCTTATATTCCAATAATGATATTAATAACTCATTAAGTCTATTAATATATTTTTTCATATAAAATATTTCCCAATATGTATTTGATTCATGATACTAATAACAAAAATTCCATTAGTACAAATACATATAAAGTTTAATACTTTAATCCCAAAAATAAAATACATCTTCAATTGTTTTCATTACGGGTCATTCCAAATTGTACGGTTTTACTTAGGTCATTCATAATAATTTTCTATTCTAATGCACAATATCATTTGTAAATAGAATTATAATTATCCTAAGAATATCCCCTTGGGGTGTCAAACTAGCTATGTAATAAGGTATGTTTTCATATACCAGGTAATGCTCTAGTCAAGATCAACAAGACTTTTTAAGAGTTCATACCCCAAGATACCAATGTTTAAGATCCACATTTACGATTAGTATACATAATTGGATGTAATGCAGTCGAAATTCATATACTCACTACCATACTAATCATTAGGATGGTGTTATATTATTATCCTCAATTTAAATCATAGGATTATGTTCCTTAAGAAATGTCTTCCTAAATCCAATTCTCAATATTTCTAGTAATCATCCTACAATATAAACAGTAGTGAACCAATCCCCCATAGCTCAGAGCCAGTTCACATTTTTATTACATTGGAATTGGATATAAGGAATTTTATCTGAAAGGATATAATAAGTTTTAGTCTTGGTAAATTTTAAGAAATCATTAATCTTACATTATATTATAAAATAAAAACAAAAATTAGTCTTCCAATGATTTCATTATTCCCACTAGCATGTACTTTCCTAACAAGCATAATATACTTCAAGGATTATTAATAAAGGAGAAAAAATAAGGGTGAGATCAAATAATTAGTAATGATTATGTATGGAGTAAAATATCTAGATTTAACACGAATAACCTATATGGGAGGTTATATAACTAAGAACAAATTCTATTTAAATAACTTGATATGGTATATTAATTATGGAAAATAAAATAATTGATAACACATTCTATTTATTCAATAAGATGAAAATAAAATACATCCAAAGATAATATAACATTTAAAATATCATTGAAAAATTATTATTTCAATGGGATGTTCGAGGCTAAAAAATTATATAAGGACAAGAATATCAATACTATCCTTCATCAAAATAATAATATTCATTTCAAAGGTAGAATACATATGGTATAAATATGATATAAAATATTTTCATTAAGAATAAAGGGTTGTTTAGATTGTTAACAGAAATACCATAAAATGTATTTAAAAATGTTCTTTAAGAAATTATCCTTTTGATTCTGAAAAAAATTGAAAATATTTTTCATTGAAAATCAATATATAAAAAAGTTTAATTAAAAAAAACCATGTAAAAATGAATAAGAATATGTTAATAAATGATAGTTATGATAGATATTAATTCTGAAAAATCCATACATGGTCAAAATAATATACCTTTTTAACTATAGTAATGATTAAGAATGTGCATTTATTATCAAATTATAAGAATATTCAATTCACATTTCTAGTAAATTTTAAACATGATATTTTTAAAATGATATAATCATAATTTTAAAATATTTTATAAATAGTATAATTTAGTGAAAATTAATTTTATATATAATTTTCAATATATTGACTCATAATTTAAGACACCTAGAGGAAAAATGTTTCTAGAAGAAATCATATTTCTGACCAAAGAGAGAAGTGAAGTCTGATTTAATTGGAAAAAAAACTCTCAGACATCTTATATATCAACTAATAGATAAATGGTAATATAATATGAAAATATTATTAATAAATAAATTTAATTAAAATTAAAAAATTTATAAGGAAGTGGTCATGTATGTTTATTAAAACTATTTTCAAGAATAAAAAGAACATTGATTAGATTGAGATTGTGAAATAACCCCTTAAAATAATCCTACAGCATATGGGAGAATTAATCAATGGATTAATTATGTGTTTGAAATTAATATTTAAATAATAATTTTTAAATAAAACACAAGATATTAAAAATTCATTATACACAAAATCTTATCTTGACATAATCACCTAATTAGATGAATAAAAATGTGAGTGATAATTGTGATATGAAATCATGTACCTAATGATTCCATTTGATTGGATTTTATCAAAAGTTCATAGTAATGGTATAAAATTTACTACTAACATAAAATAGAACAATTTAAATATTTATACTATCATATATAATCAATTTATATGACTTCACTACATTTTTAGTAATAATATGACATTATTTTCATTGTTTATGGGGTTAATTTCTCTATTTTGTCTGGCATATTTCATCATGAAGAATCTAATAATTTCTCATATTATATATTTATATAATATATATAATAATTATTATGTAATAATTATCATATTTTTACAAAACAAATATTCTTTTAAAACAGATCTGGATTGATGGTTATGAAAAATCAAGTACATTACAATCAAAGAGACATTAATTCATACGTACAGATGCATAAACCTTCCATTTTTCAAAGTTAATTTTTGTAAAGTGGTCATTAATATATTACCTTTATATATTTATAATATTATACAATAAACCATATTATATATATAAATATATCTTTATTTTAGTGTCCTGATAAAAAAATAGTCACATCGCTTCGTTGAGGCGGTAGTCCACACATGCATGAATGATGTTACCATCTTTAGTTGTGTGAAATATAAAGAAAAAACATATTTTTAATCATTATTAAATGATAAATATGTCATGAATATATTAATAACATAATTTATATCACATAAATTCAATATATTTTGGTTCATCGTCTTTTATGTAAAGCATCTGTGAATGAAGAGTCACATCACTTCAGGGGTCATTAGTCCCTCAGACACATGAAGGATGTTTTTGTATGTCATATAGAAAGGAATTTGTAAGAACTCAGAACTTCTTTCTAGGTATGTTTTCCCTTTTTCATGAGTTTTCAAGAAAAGAGGAGTTTCTGCAAATCTTTTAATTACACGCCTTGTACTTTCTGAGTACACGACATGTACTTTGTTGCCGCTCGAGGCCGTGTGTTGGCCAGGTCAAGGCCCCATAAACGGCCCTGTAGGGGTAATGTAGAGGCCACCTAAATCAGAGTATTGAAGCATAGTACATGTTGTGTACTCCAAAATTACACGCCATGTACATTCGTTTTTTCCATTAAATGGAATGGGGTCGCGTCATAACCCAAGAACCAACTTCTTCTCCAGCTTTTTCGACTGAGATCATTCAGTATGGACACATATCTTCTCCAACACCCCGAGCCTCCATTTGTTCTTCGAAACGAACGTTGTCGATTGCATTGGAACCGCAGCTATAAGATCTTCCTTCTCCTAGAGCTTTGTTTTCCAATTCCTCTACTTTCTCAAGTTATCGTGGGTTGAAATTTTTAGACGTTTTCTGAGATCTATGATGTTATATAGAGATTAAAGACTTGTCGTTAAAGTATATTGATCTTCTAACATTGAGGTAGGTGGTTTGTACCTTTTTGTTGGATGTCTTCAAGTATTTTAGAAAATCCCACCAATACCAGTGAACACGGTATTACCTATTTCCTAATATGCACTTATTGTTCCCTAGTTTGATTATATGCCTTAGTAGAGGATATTGTTTGTGAATATGGAAATTTTATTGTGATTTGGATGTTTTTCAATGCATGTTCTACCTATTTATGACCATTTGGTCTAGTTTTTCCAATTAATATTTTTCCAGTTCCATGCCTAGTTGTAGGATGGTATGACTGTTCTTCCATGTTGAGAGGTTGTAGATGCTTTCCATGTAGTTCATGATGATATTTTGGCAGTTATGCGATGCGATACTTTATGATTTTACAAAGGGATGTGAGAACCAAGTGTAGTATACCATAGGGAGAATGGACGTAAGGGCTTCACCAAAGTGTCTTTAATTTACGATGCAAGACCACAACGGGAATTGACGTTGTGTGCTTGCTCAAAGTGTTTTAGTTCCTTGACGCGGGCCACAGGGGGAATGAGACATTAAGTGTTTCCCCAAACCACCTTCAGTGTGTTACAAGACTATAGAGGGAGTTGACGGTATGGGCTTCCCCAGAGAGTCTATTCTTTAGATGAACTAGATGGGTGAGACTGTGTGTTCCTCCTAGAGGGTTTCTAGTACTTATAGGTTGAACCATAGGGGTTAGGCTATGAGAAATACCCAGAGGATACCTGGTTTTCTACTTGCTTGAGTGACTGTTTAGTTTTCTGTAGCTATGTGCTAGAAACTACTGATTGTTTGTTGTTTAGTACATCCCAATTTATTGCTTTCTGTACTTTTACCTGTCATATAGTCACTGACTATTGGGCATAGATCATTGGGTGTTTGCCTACTAGGAATTTTTCTCACACCTTGTTTTGTCCATGCTTTTGGGCCCAAATAGATTATATTGTGGCTGTTATAGATAAGGGAAAGCACCCATCTTATTCAGGTTCTTGATTTCACTGGAGCTAGAGAGCTTGGGATCAAGCCGAAGCATGAGTTGTTGAGGTGTTGCTCATCTCTTTTTCTTTTGTACTTTATTTTAGTACAGTATTCATCACTGTGAATTGTTTGGCTGTTTTCCAAGACATATATGTATCGTGCATCATTTACATATATTTTTTCTCCAGTTGTTTATTTATTAGTCTTTCAATGTTATTGTTGTGGTATATTTACTGCTTCTATTTTTTTATGTGTTGTTACATCCGTTGTGAACTCTACCAATTAGGGAATAGTTTCCCCACTATCGCACCCAAAGGCCCTCACTGGTAGTAGGAATCCTCTGGTGTTCGAGGAAATGTGCTTGAGGCCATGTGACCAACCATGTACGGGGCACCTCTGGGTGTCTTCCCGAACCAGGATGTTACAGAGTGGTATCAGAGGATTTTTCTTTTCTCTTAACATACTCTTTGGAGCATATATCCAAGGATTGGATGGAATAGGTACTTGGTAATAAGTTGTTCCCGGGAGTAGCTAACTTATGTATAGGGAAAACACATACTACCTTCTTTATTGCAATTTTATTTGGTTTTCAAATTCTACATTTGATTTGATTTCACTATTGTGTGATTCACATGTGTTACGCATTGACCCCAGTTACCCAGAGTCGGTTCATTATTGCGTAACATTTTCATGATCACAAAATATCAAGTCTCGAATGAAAGATTAGTTTAGTAGCCTTGGAAACACTAGATACATTCATAAGGCTTACATTATATCATAAAGTAAAACAAAACTACAACAACATATTGTCATCATATCCCCTCATACTATCCCTACAGGTCATTCATAGTATACTTCTTCACATCCTGGAAAAATTAAAACATTGGATGGGGTGAGCTCAGATGCTCAGTAAAGATAACAATATATGCGAAGCTTTCATAAATAAACATAAACATTTAAGGAAATGTATAACTAAAACAAAAGCCTTTTAAAGTTGAACTTCAGCATAATATGTCAAAAGTAAAATGAGATAATGCCATTTAATTATTCACATGAATATTCTACTGGTCTAATAATCACATGAAATATCAATAACCACTTTCACAATGATTGAATTCATAATGCCAGACTATCACAACCACGTAGCCAAGGCCTCGTGCCAAGAATACAAATAAGATTTTGTCGAGTCCTCATCCCAAGACACTAGTTTTTCTCATGTGATCTTCCGATGAATCGAGTATTTATAGCTTGCTCCAACCATCACTTATTAAGTCCAATGCATTCCTAAAATAAACAGGTTTAAACATATCATACACCATAACATAATCGTATCACAAAAAAATGCATAAAGGAAACATAAAATTTCCACATTTCAATCAAAAGATATCAATACAACACATTGATATAATGAAAACATAATCAAAACCATTTTCAATACCAAAATAAATGAAAAAATAAAACATGGTATTTATTTTTCATTTAAAACAAGTTAATGCTTGTAGAGGAAGCCGAAACTCAAATAATGGTCACGGCAGTGGAGAGGTCGTTGTCACCGCATACGTACGACAAGAAAAAAAGTCCTTTTTTTTGTTTAGTAAAACTCTTTGTATAAAAATATTCCTTTTTAATAAATGTACAAGTCAAATGGGTTTATACACCGTATAAAAGAAATTTGAGTATAAAACAAAATATGCCTCAATGAATGGAGATTGAGACGAAGTACCATAAAAAGATCATTTTTTAAATAGAATAGATCTATTATGTGTATTCACTATAATTACACATAAAGGAAGTAAAAATACAAGATAGGACATAATAATATTATGACATAACATGAAAGTACGAGATTAACCCAAAAACGAAAATTGGGTTAAGAAGTTCCCTTACCTCGTTTCCGAATTCACTCGAACATTCTTTAATCTCCTGAATAATAAACTGGAGTTAATATATACTTTCTTAAAAACCTTTTTCATGTTCATTATCCCTTTTATATCACTTATTACAATGCTACAAAAATTATATCATCATTTATGTTAATAACGGTCGTTTTGTCGATCTTTGATACTTGAGTCAACAATAAACTTCTTATAATTAAAAGTTGTTTATGTGGTAGAATATCCATTATCTTCATAATAATATTCATGATGTAGATATCATATATATCATATATATCCAGTATATACATTCATTTATAATATTACGTAACATTTAGAGGTAAGAAATGAAATGCACCGTTCATGGAAACGGTAAGCCGTACGTACGGATGAACGCTAATTTCATTTCTATTTCGTATTTAATGAAATAAAATCATAATGATATAAAGTTATATTATAATTCCAGTATAATATAATATATAATATCATTTACTCTAACCTTTATGCATCCCACATATGGCATTAACGATTCAAATCACTTTGAGGTGGCGGTAGTCCGCACTTCCTAAAATGAAATTACCGTGTTTACCCATAATGGAAATCATAAAGGTGTGCCATAAATGAGAAATAAAGAATAATAAGGAAAAAATAAACATAATATATATATATATATAAAGGCATCTTAATGGCCACCATGAGAGATGTTAAAAGAAAATTGAACAATCATCGTTTCGTGAGGCAGAAATTCGCCAACCATAGAAACAGTGTGCTCTTTAACCATTAGACGAAGGTTTGTGTAAGTGTAAATAAAATACATCTCATAAAAACATCCTAGTATATTGAAGATAATGGTTTTGTTACAAAATAGAGGAATAAAAAGTGTTTAAGGGGTTGGAGAACAAAAATAAAACAATATAACATAAGAGAAGACCATACCTTAAAATCGGGTAACTCTTTTTGATTTGATCCAAAGGCTTCTATGGGAAGAATTATGCCCAGAGTGGGGCTTCTAGTAGTATGATAGGGATTTTGAGAGTGTATTTTGGCAGAGTTTGGCCGTGCCAAATGGCTTTGATGGTGTGAATAAGGTGGTAGAGGTGGGGTCCTTTTATAAGAGGAGAGGAGGGGCCCTCATGGAATGTCATGAAATATTACATTATTATGAAATGCTTTTTGGATTTTAAAGGTCCCACAATGATATATTTCAAGGATAAGGTTATAAGGGTTCAAAATATACTCATCCAATTGGTTTTTGACACATGTATGGCTTATATGGTACATTATCGTTTCATTTTATTTAAATCATTAATTAATGAAGAAATCGTTGCATCATCATGGTGTCATAAAAACATTAATTTATTTAATGTCTATAAATTAAAAAAAAATATAATGATGAAGGAAATATTTCTATATTTCCATTGAATATTTATAGTCAAAATGATAATTTATATATCCCCATGTAATAATTGTTTTAGTATAACAACACATGTTTGTGACAATTTTATTTTTTACTTTAAATAAAAAGTTATTAATGTCATTTTCTTACCCTAGTGGCTCCATGGGGTCCCCAAGTTGACCCATGGATTTTCTTGGTCGACCACGACTCATCAAATATAGGTAGGACAAGTTTCAAGATATTTTTATATTTTTATAATATCATTTTTACGTTAAATTTCACTAATTACCTATAATCGCAATTAACAGAACATAAAAGTTATTATTCACCAAAATTATTTTAATCCCATTGAACCACATCTCACTTCCTAATGACAATGATGTATGTCAGATTTTTTTAAATTCAAATCATAGAGGTGGTAAAATTTCATTTAATCGAAAAAATCGGTTTTTTTAACTACCACTTAGTGGTTTCTCTATTCATCATAAATTGACGTTTTTCAGAACAACACAAAAAATTAAACCTAATCTATATTTGATATTCCTAATTCAAAAATTATGTCTATTTTTAAAAATTCAAAACATATAAGATGAATTAATTAATTTAATAATTAATTCCTGATGTTACAATAAATAGCGTGTTTTTAAGAAAGAATATCAATAAAAAGAATGGCTATTGTTTATGTCCAATTTCAAAGTGAAATTAATTCTAATGAGCACCATTGGATAAAATGGTAATAATATATTCTAATTAAACTTTATAACTACTCAATTGTATAATTTATCACTATAAATTATTTTTATTAAAAAAGTTGTTTTTAAGTATTTTTCACTATTCATAAAAAATTGCAAGTTTTCAGAAAAAGACCAAAAATTCAACATAGGCTAATTTCGATATTCCGAATCCAAAAATGAAGCCCATTTTGAAATATAAAATTTATATAATTTCAAAAATTGGGTATTACTATTCATAACTGCTACATTTATTGTTCGCGGTGTGTTAGAACTTGAGGTTGCGTACAACACACACTGCTCTATTATTCAAAGAGGAGCGTACCATGGAAGCGTGTGGTGTTACATTCTCCCCTCCTTCAATAAATTGTGTCCTCGCAGTTTAAAATTTTTCTTTGAAAATAAAAGGTTGAAAATAGAAAATACCATTGTGGAAAACCCACATCAGAAATAGTGTTAATAAAAATATAACATTAAAAGAAAGAAAGAGAAGTACAAAGGTCACCCGAGATAGACCATACTAAGATTCTATGAAAATATGGATATAGAGGAAAAACAAACCATCAAGGTCTAATGGAGAGTTTTATAAAATAAGATTAAGAGAAAGTTAACAACAAGAAAATCACAAACTTGTGATTGGTTAAATGGTCATTGATTCCCCAATTGGAAAAGATAACCAACAACATTTTTGTTTTAAGTTACCTTTCATAAAGTTGAGGAATTTATTTAGGAGGTTTACTAAGAACGTAAGGAAATAAACTTACTTGTCGTGTAGAATTTCACTCTTTAATAAATTTTTACCATAAACCCATCTTTCACTCCAAAAGGTAATATAACTCAAAAATATTCTATTTATCATAATTGTATCACATACCATTTAGATTAGGAAATCTTTTTTGTAATAACCTGGAAATTCATGTAGGCTAGTGGTAGGTAATAAAGGTCTATCGCACTATGGTTGTGGGTTTGATTCCCAAATCTTTGCCCGATGCGACAAGTTATCCCCCAACCTGCAGGTTGTCCTTTTCTTAAAACTATAGTATTATAATATTCCAAAAATAATCTTCATAAATGTTTTAACCTTAAAAAATACTATCCAAAGTTCAACTTAATCCATTCCATTCTTTATAGTTATCCAAAATACCTCAGTCCAGACATTCTCTAAAAGGACTCTAAATTCCAAAATCATTTGTATCATCAGATTCCTCAAACAAAGTAAAGTTTCTCTTATTGTCACATATAAAAATATGATTACCTTCATCATATTAAAACCTTAATGAAAACAACATGTACTGCAGTAAAATACTCATATATATCATATTATTCTTATAACCAGAATAAAATTCTTGAGTCCAAAAGCACCAATACATTAATTATTCCCCTTCAACTATAGTAACAACATAAGATTGTCCTTGATCCCTTGGCCTTCTTGGAGGTAATTTTCCCTGATGATTAGGACATTCATGTGCATAATTACCCATTTCCCTACAATTTTAGCATTCAACATTGATAACCTCTTTCATTCCCTTGCAATCACGAGCCTCGTGACCTTTTTCTCCACATTTATAACAAACTCCCATTCCTTTTATGCAAGTACTGGGGTGATTCTTCCCACAATTATCTCATAATGGAAAATCCTTTTTTCCCTTTTTCCCATTATCTGTCTCTTGCTCCACCATTCTCTTCTTCTCTTGCTTTACATTATTGTCATAAGATTTAGAGAATTCCTTTTCTGTCTTGATAGCACACGAGAAAATATCTTCGTATGATGATAAGGTTTGTGAGACTAATTCTCAACAGAGAAATGGTTTTAACCCATCAAAGAAACTATCAATCTTACTTCATGGGTTACGTATATAATCTGCAGCATGCCTCTTTAACCTTGTAAAGTTAATGTCATACTTTGTGACATTCTCATCCCCCTTCTGCCTCAGACTCAGAAATTGCCTTTCCATATCTGCTCGATGGTAAAGTGGAAAGTATTTTTCTATGAAAATTTCATTAAACTCCCTCCATTCCATACTTGATACTTATTCATCTTCCTTTGTGTTTTGAATCAGCGACCACCATTGATCAACATCTCTAGTGAGGCGGTAAGCTGCCATGACAACTTTCTCCCTTTTGCTACTCCCCAAGGCATGGAATATTTTCTCTAAGGAGTTTATCCATGGCTCAACTACTAAAGGATTTGTACCCCCATTAAATGTTGGCGGTTGTTGCCTCATGAAGCGGTCTATCATTGATCCTCCATGTTGCGGATTATGGTGCTCTATACGAGTAAGGTTATTATTCATAACCTGAGTGAGTTGTCCCAGTATGGTGATAAGAGGATCAGAACCAATTGTATCACCAACTCCATTATAAAATCTTGAGCATGAGGGAAATACCTACATGGAGTGCATGCATTGATACAGTTCCCATTCCTTCCACTAGGCGCCATTTCTAAACAATGCCCTAAACTTGATTAGTTTATGAATCAAAATACATAATTACAAACATGAAAAACCCTTAGCATAAATTGAACTATTTATGGATATAATCCATAATCATAAAAAATGTTTTCTTTGAGGATGTATATACTCATAACCCTTCATAGTGGTTTTTAAATAAAATAATAATTATCCTAAGAATATCCACCGGGAGTGTCGTAACCAAGAGTGCAGCAAGGCCCGTTGTCGTGCACCAGTTCCCATTTGAGTCTAGCTCAAAATGGTGTTTTTGGGTTTTACCCCTAGGTACATATGTGCCAGAGCCGCCTCTACCTACTCATATCTAGACAGGGATGTATTGCTCGGAAAACCCACAAAATCTCTATAATACCAAAATTCTAGGAATTTCTTTTATACTAATCCTCAAATTTTATCTTAGGTCTATGTGCTATAATCAGATTTTATCTAAATCTAGCTTCCAAGGTTAGTACTAAACTTCCTCTGATACCAACTGTAGCACCCTGACCCCAGTTAACCAGAGTCGGTGTATTATTTCGTAACATTTCCATGATCACAAAAGATCAACTCTCGGAAGACCGATTAGTTTAGTAGCCTTGGAAACAATAGATACATTCATAAGTCTTACATTACATCATAAATTAAAACAAAACTACAACAACATCTTGTATTCATATCCCCTCATATTATCCCCGTAGGTCATTCATAATATAATTCTTCAAATCCTGGAAAAATTATAACATTGAAAGGGGTGAGCTCAGATGCTCAGTAAGGATAACAATATAGCAGAATCTTTCATAAATAAACATAAAAATTTAAGGCAATGTATAACTAAAACAAAAGGCCTTCTAAAGTTGAACATCAGCATAATATGGAAAATGTAAAATGAGATAATTCCATTTACTTATTCACATAGATATTCTACTGGTCGAATAATCACATGAAAAATCAGTAACCAATTTCACAATGATGGAATGCATAATGCAAGACTATCATAACCACGTAGCCAAGGCCTCGTTCCAAGACCACAAATAATATTTTGTCAAGGCCTCATGCCAAGACACTATTTTGTCTTCTGAGACATGTCGATGCATTGAGGAGCTATAGTGGGCTCCACCCGTCACTTATTAAGTCCAATGCGTTCCTCATATGAATATATTTCAACATATCATAAACCATAACATAATCATATCACAAAAAATCATGCATAAATAAAAAATAACATTTCCACATTTCAGTCAAAATATATTAATACAAGACAATGATATAATAAAAACCTTATCAAAACCATTTTCATCACCAAAATAAATGAAAATTAAAACTTGGTATTTATTTTTCATTTAAAACAAATTTATGGCTTGTAGAGGAAGCCGAAACTCAAATAATGGTCACGGTGGCGGAGAATTCATTTTCGCTGCATACGTATGACAATAAAAACATTCATTTTTGTTGATTAGTAAAACTCTTCATATAAAAAGATACCTTTTGAATAAATGTAAATGTGAAAGGGGTTTATATACCAAATAAAAGAAATTTGAGTATAAAACAAAATATACCTCAATGAATGGAGATTGAGACGATGTCCCTTAAAAAGATCATTTTATTAAATAAAATACATCTAATATGTGTATTCACTATAAGTACACATAAAGAAAGTAAAAATGCAAGATAGTACATAATAATATCATGACACAACTTGAAAGTAGAAGATTAACCCAAAGAACGGAAATTTGGTTAAGAAGTTCCCTTACCTCGTGTTCGAGTTCACTCGACCATTATTTAATCTCCTGAATAAAAGACTAGAGTTAATATATACTTTCTTAAGAACCTTTTTCAAGTTTATTAATCCTTTTATATCACTTATTATAATGTTACAAAAATTATGTAGTCATTTAAGTTAATAGCGGTCATTTTGTCGATCTTTAGTTCTTGAGTGAACAATAAAATTCTTATAATTACATGTTGTTTATGTGGCAGAATATCAATTATCTCCAGAATTATATTCAATATGTAGATATCATATATATAATATATATCCAGTATATACATTCATTCATAATATTACGTATCATTTAGAGGTATGAAATGAAATTCACTGTTCATGGAGATGGTAAGCCGTACGTATGCATGAACGCTACTTTCAGTTTTGTTTCCTATTTAGTGGAATGAAATCATAATGATATAAAGTTATATTATAATTCCAGTATAATTTCATATATAATATCATTTACTACATCCTTTATACATCCCACATATGGCATTAACGATTCAAATAACATTGAGGGGGCGGTAGTCCGCACTTTCTAAAATGAAATTATCCCATTTACCCATAATGGAAATTATAAAGGTATGCCATAAATGAGAAATACAGAAGAATAAAGAAAACATAAAAATAATATATATCATATATAAATATAGTGACATCTTAATGGCCACCATTAGAGGTGTTAAAATAAGATTGAACAATCATCGTTTCGTGACACAGAAATTCGCCAACCACAGAAACAGTATTTTCTTTAAACATTAGACGAAGGTTTCTATAAGTGTAAATCAAATACATCCCATAAAAACATTATATTATATTGAAGATACTGTTTTTGTTACAAAATAATGTAATAAAAAGAGTTTAAGGGGTTGGAGAAGCAAAATAAAACTAAATAACATAAGAGAAGACATTACCTTAAGATTGGGTAACTCATTTTGATTTGAGCCAAAGGCTTCCATGTGAAGAATTCTACCCAAAGTGAGGCTTATAGGAGTAATAGAGGGAAGCTGAGAGATTATTTGGTCAGAGGTTGGCCAAACCAAATGGCTTTGATGGTGTGAATAAGGTGGTAGAGGTGGGGGCCTTTTATAAGAGGATAGGAGGGGACTCTTGGAATGTCACGAAATATTACATTATTATGAAATTATTTTCGGATTTTAAAGGTCCCAAAATGATATATTTCGAGGATAAGGTGATAAGGGTTCGAAATATACTTATAAATTAGGTTATTGACATGATTAAGTCTTAGATTTTACATTATCTTTTTATTTTATTTAAATCGTTAATTAATGAGGTAATCATTGCATCATCATGGTGTCATAAAAACATTAATTTATTTAATGTATAAAATTTATAAAAACAATATAATGATTTAGGAAATTATTTTCGATTTCCAATTAATATTTATAATCGAAATGTTAACTTATATAACCCCATGTAATAATTTTCTTAGTAAAACAATAGATGTTTGTGGCAATTTTATTTTTACTTTAAATAAAAAGTTATTAATGTCATTTTCTTACTCATGTGGCTCCATGGTGAACCCCAAGATTACCCATGGATTTTCATAGTCATCCATGACTCATCCAATAAGGGTAGGACAAGTGTCAAGATATTTTTATATTTATATAATATCATTTTTACCTTAAATTTCACTAATTACCTTTTATCGCGATTAATAGAACTTAAAAGTTATAATTCACCAAAAAATATTTTAATCCCATTGAACCAAATTTTACTTCCTAATGAAAATGATGTATGTAGGATTTTGGAAATTCAAATCATAGAGGTGTTAAAATGTCATTTGAACGAAAAATAAGTTTTTTTAACTACCACTTAGTGGTTTCACTATTAATCAAAAATCAATGTTTTTCAGAACAACACCGAAAATATTCCCTAATATATATTTGATATTCCTAATTAAAAAATAATGACTATTTTAAAATATTCAAAACACATGAGTTGAATTAATTAATTTAATAATTGA
Source organism: Viscum album (assembly GCA_963277665.1). Lineage (NCBI taxonomy): Eukaryota > Viridiplantae > Streptophyta > Magnoliopsida > Santalales > Viscaceae > Viscum > Viscum album. Next base: position 2,099,982,040 of record OY728128.1, on the reverse strand, counting down.
TTCTCACTGTCACAACAAATAGCGTGTTTTTAAGAAAAAATATCAATCAAAAGATTGACAATTTTTTATGTCCAATTTCAAAGTAAAATTAATTCTAATAACCACCATTGGATAAAATGGTAAAAATATATTCAAATTAAAATTTAGAACCACTGAATTTTATACTTTATGACTATAAATTATTTTTATTAAAGAAGTTGTTTTCAAGTATTTTTCAATATTCAAAAAAATTGGAAGTTCTCAGAAAAAGACCAAAAATTCAACATAGGCTAATTTCGATATTCCGAATCCAAAAATGAAGTCCATTTTGAAATATAAAATTTAAATAATTTCAAAAAAGTGGGTATTACTATTCATAACTGCTATTTTTATTGGTCGCGGTGTGTTAGAACTCGAGGTTGCGTACAACACACGCTGCTCTATTATTCAAAGAGGAGCGTACCATGGAAGATTGTGGTGTTACAACATGCTTTGTTCTGTTACTGTTGTTGTTATTGTGGTTCTATTTTTTTCGCAACCTGATGAAATGAGGACATTCCATCTCATGCATCATATAGGAACTTTGATAGAAATCACATGGCATGCATTCTTGCCATGTCATATAGGATTCATTAGCAATTTCATGTTGTTGTGATAGCTTTTTTGTAGAATATTCATGTTGTTGTGATACAATTGTTGATTGAATCCATGTTATTTTTAGGGAATTTGTTTTTATAGTATGTTTCTTATAAGGACGCCAAACATTGGTTCTTGAGGTGTTATGGGGCCTCATGGACCGGAATTTGGTTGATCATTGCTGGTTTCCCTTGTTATAACATGTATAAGATGCCAGGATTTGATTCTCAAGGATTATGGGATCTCACAGATTGAAATTTGGCACCTTAAGTTTTGTTTTCTGTGTTTTCTATGTCCAAATTTGTTTCTAAGGCTACTGTCTGGAAAAACCAAGAATACACTGCGTGTACTTTATAAATAAACACAGTGTAGTTTTTAACCATGTCACTAACTGTGCGAGCAAGAACATGGAGCTGTGAAAAATCTTGTAAGAACATGCCGTGAACTAGTTTAGATCATCGTGTAATATGAAATTGGCACCCCATACGTGTCAGGAAAAATATGGGTTGTGTTATTTATTCAGATATACACCATGTCTTAAACATACACATTGTGTAGTCTGATCTAGGTACCTAGCCATGTCACAAAAAACACAGGTTGGTGTTACCCTTTCTCGTACATGTTGTGTCTGTGTGGAAGTTGCTGTGTATTGTCAGATGTGTGTCAGGCCATGTTGCTAAAAACACAGGCGAGGTAAGGCATGTCTAGTACACACCATGTCTGCCTTGAACACGCCATGTTATTTTTGTCTTTGAGGAGCCATGTGGCTTGACCGTGTAGAAGAACTCGGGCAGGGGAAGAGGATTCAAGTACACGCCATGTGTTTTGAGAACACGCCGTGTGTTTGGGGGTGTTACACGACCAGTTTTAACTAATATACACACCCATGTGAATGACTTCAAGGTACATGCCGTGTAGGAAGTGTACATGCCATGTAGTCATGTTTTGTAAAACATAAATGTTTTCTTACTCTAGTTCCTTTCTTATGATCCAAGTTTTCTATCCATGATAATGTTGATCTAAGGTGTACAGTTGAACTTAGAGAGTCATGCCACCAAGACGTCCTCATGTAGTGCCATTCATGGCACCAGCAGTCATTCCTGACACAGGTGATGATGCACAATTCCAAGAGGGTTTTATAATGTTCATGCAGACCTTACGAGTAGGTGAGATGCATCTTCTAGTAGCCAGGTTGTGTTCTTATATCAGGTTTTCTCACCAGCAGCTAGTGACAGGGGTTCATCGATGAATCCTCGTTCAGGAGAAGCACCACCAGTTCCTCACCAGTCTAGGAAATATAGATATTCCGACCATTCAGGCCGAGGTGGAGGTCGTGTTCGGGGTGCTCAGTCACCGGTCTATCCGTGATAGCAGTGCAGATCAGCTTAGTGTGGTCAGGCAGGTCCACATGGTTGTGGTAGAGGTCGGGGTCTTGCAGTGGAGAAGACCTATCTGGAGGATGATCTCAGACCCTTTATAGTTCGAGGTACGATCATAGTAGCCTCAGTTTTATCATCTTCACTTTTTGATATAGGGGCTTTCCACAACATTATCTCTGTTGCTGTTGTGGGGAGCCTTATGATCTACATATTTTCATCTACTGATAACTTTACTCTAGAAACACTATTGCAAACTAGAGCGGTTAGAGTACGTCAGTTCAGAGAGTGCCCCCATGAGGTTCCAGGGTGTCACTTCTTATGGGACCTCTATGTCCTAGAGATGAATGGCGATGATGACCTTCTTAGAATGGACTGGATAGTTCCCTTTCAAGGCAGTCGTTGACTGTTATCATTGCATAGTCAGTTTTAAATCACTATAGGGTGGATCGTTTCTTCATAAGGGTGAGTGGGATGTCCATGCCAGTAGATCAGGACATGGGTATCATGTTCTAGGTGGAGTTACAGCTCATATTTCTAGTCTATATATAGATAACTAGGGGACTTCGTAATTAGACTTTCCTCCAGTAGTGGATCATTTTAGAGATGTCTTTCTAGAGTACTTTTCTAGTTTGCCTCTAGAGTGTGAGGTAGACTTCTTGATTGTGCTCATGCAAAGAGTGGCACCAATGTCCATTCCTCCTTATAGGATAGTGAATCCTGAGCTACAGGAGCTCAATAAACAGTTGGAGGAGTTACAGGAAGAAGGTTTCATTCGACCCAGTACTTCACCTTGGGGTTTTCCTGTCTTATTTACGAAGAAGGAAGACGTTACCCTTAGGCTTTTTGTGGACTATCGAAGTTGAACTCGTTGACGGTCAGGATCCGATATCCCTTGCCAAGGATTGATAACCTATTTGATCAGCTTCGAGGATCCCTGGTGTTCTCAATGATCAATTTGAGGTCTGGTTATCATCAGTTTCATGTTAAACCATCTGATATTCCTCTTACATCTGTTAGGGGTAGGTATGGTCTATATTTTTATATGGTTATGTCGTTTTGTCTCACGAACGCACCGGCAGTTTTCATGGAACCGATGAACCAATTGTTCCATCCATACTTGCACTCTTTTGTGGTGGTATTCATGGACGATATCTTGGTGTAATATCACACTCTACATGACCTTGCAACCCATCTAGAGATCATTTTGAGTACACAGAGAGAGAATTGGTTATACTCTATGCTCTCGAAATGCCACTTTTTGAAGGATCAGATTTACCTCTTGGGTCATGTTATTTCAGAGACAGGTGAATCAGTAGATCCAGAGAAAGTGGGAGCAATAGTTTCAAGGGAGAAGCCTAAGACCGTCTTTGAGGTGTGGAGTTTTCTACGGCTGGTTGGATACTACGGACGCTTTATACTGAATTTTTCATGCTTAGCATCACCACCGACAGGTGTGACTAAGAAGGGTGTGAAGTTATTGTGGTCAGATTCAACTGAGTCATAATTTCAAGAGATGAATGGGAGGTTAATGTCATCACTGATACTAGTCTTTCTAGATCCAAGAAAGAGCTACATTTATTACTGTGATGTATCAGGTATCGGACTCGGAGATGTGCTTATAGCTTATACAGGGAGATGGAGTTATTGCATACGGGTCTCGGTAGTTGAGGCCACATGAAAGGAATTAACCGACACAGGATTTGGAGATGGCGGTAGTTGTTCATGCCTTACGCTGTTGGAGACATTATCTTCTAGGGGAGCAGTTTGTGTTTTTCACCGACCCGAAGAGTCTCAAGTACATCTTCACTCAGTGTGATCTGAATCTGAGACAACACAGGTGGGTCGAGTATCTTCGGTCCTTTGAATTTGTGTTTCTTATACACCTGGTAAGGGCAACGTAGTGGCTAATACATTAAGTAGGATGACTCAGATATATGCAGCTCCGGAATCCAACAGTGAGTGGTAGCTTATGGCTATGTCCTCTGAAATGAATTTGGAGGTGCACGATTGATAGGGGCAGACCTTTCTATCTTCTACAGTTGTTACCTATACTCTTCTTTGATCTAGTACGAATGATGAAGCTATCAGATTCTGAAGGCCTAGTCCTATGGGAAAGCGTGCTAGGAGTGGACCCTATTACTAGATGGACAATAGGCGAGGATGAGATCTTCTGTTACCAGGGATTTGTATGGCTTCCAGCAGAGATATGCGAGGAGCTGATGTGGGACTTTCATTTCTCGGTTTGGGAAGTTCATCCTGGCGTCACCAAGATGTATCGTGATCTAGACCGTTAGTATTGGTGTCCAGGTATGAAGTGGGATGTTGCTTATTTTTTTCATGAGGTTTTCCAATTGTCAGTAGGTGAATGTGGAACATCAGCGACTAGTAGGTGTTTTGCAGTAGTTACCTATCTCTGAGTGGAAGTGGAATGACGTCGTGATAGACTTTTTGACTGGTTTTCCAAGATCGCATCAAGGGAATGATGCAGTATGAGTTGTCATTGATAGACTCAAGATGGTTTCTCACATCTTTCCGATCAAGGATACCTTCAGTGTTGATGAGTCGGGACAATTGTACATCCAATATATTGTACGTATGTATGGAGTTCCACACTCCATCATTTCAGACAGGGATGCACGTTTTTCTTCTCGGTTCTGGAAGGCACTTCAGAAGGCTTTGGGTATATAGGTAATTTTGAGTACAGCATTCCATCTACAAATAGATGGCCAGTCTGAGTTTTCGATTCATGTGCTTGAGGATCTGCTCCGAGCTTGCATTATGGACATTGGAGGTTCTTGGGAGAAACATATACCGCTTGTTCAGTTTTTCGACAATTATAGTTTTCAATCTTCTATTCAGAGAGAACCTTATTAATCTTTGTATGTTAGGCCATGTATATCACCCTTATATTGGATTGAGGTAGGAGAAGCATCTTTTTTGGGACCTTGTCTTCTTTAGGAGACCTCAGAGCAGATAGAGTTGATTTGGAAGAGGCTGGCGACTGCACAGTTTCGTCAGAATTCCTATGCTAATCCGCGGAGATGACCTCTAGAGTTCGAGGTTGGGGATTAGGTATTCCTGTTTGTCGCACCGTGGTTGGCACACAAAAGGATTCTGACATAGGGTATGATTTCATCACATTACGGTAGGTCGTTTGAGGTGTTGGAGAGGGTTTGACCGTTACCTATCCATTGTAGTTACCTCAGATGTACCGGGCTATGCATGACACCATCCACATTTCTCAACTCTGACGTTACCTTTCAGACCAATTTCATGTATTTCAACTTGAGGAGTTTGATCTCAAAGTGGATTCATCATTTGAGGATCATCATATTCAGATTATCGATCATAGTATGAAGGTTCTCTGTTGCCAGTCTATTCCTCTGGTACTGTTGCTATGACAACACAGGTGAGTACAGAATGAGACTTGGGGGAGGTAGGCTAATGTACGGTAGCAGTGGTTAGAGCTATTTGGGGTTTCTTCTTCTATTCCTCTATAGGGAAATTTGGGGACTAATTTCTATAGGGGGAGAAGTTTGTAGGAACACGAACCTTATTTCCAAGTATATTTTTCCTTTTCATACAGTTCTCAAGAAAATAGGTGTTCATGGTAATTTTTGAAGTACATGATGTGTACCCTCTAAGTACACGACGTGTACTTCATTGCTGCTCGAGGACGTCGGTTGGTTGTGTCATGGCCAGACACACGGCCACATAGGGGTGATGTGGAGGCTGCGAAAAGTGGAGTACAAAAAAGCCTTGTACCCGTCGTGTACTCCAATAATACACACCATGCACATTATTTTTTTCATTAAAAGGACTGGGGTCGCGTCTTAACCCCAAAACCATCTTCTTCTCCAGCTTCTTTCACCAAGAGAGTTCCGTATGATTGTAGATCTACTCTGAGCCCCCGAGCCTCCTTTTTTTCTCAGAATCAACCATCGTCAATTGCATTAGAACCACAATGGTACCCTCTTCCTTCTCCTAGAGATTTGTTTTCCAATTCCTTATCTTTATCAAGTTATCGTGGGTTGATCATTTTATACGTTTTCATAGATCTATGACGTTTTAAGGAGATTAAAGCCTCGTGGTTTAGGTATATCGATCTCCTAACATCAAGATATGTGGTTTGGACCATTCTGTAAGAAGCCTTTGAGTATTTGTTCAAATTCCACCAATACCCGTGAAAGGGGTATTGTGTGTTTCTTGTTTTACCATTGTTGTTTCCTGCATTCCTTATATGCCTGAGCATAGGATATTTCATGTGAATAGGGTAATTTTATTGTGCATTGAATGTTTTTCCATGCATCTTCTTCCTGTTTATGACCATTTTGTCTAGTTTTTTTTGTTAAGCTTTTTCCAGATCTGTGCCTAGTTGTAGGATGGTATTACTGTTCATCTATATTGAGATGTTGTAGATGTTATCCAAGTAGTTCTTGAGGATAATTTGTTCGTTAAGTGATGTGATACTTTATGATTTTACACAGGGCTTTGAGAACCTAGTGTAGTAGAACATAGGGGGAATGGACGTAATGGCTTATCCAGAGTGTCTTTAATTTAAAATGCGAGACCACAAGTGAAATTAACATTGATTTCTTCCTAATAATGTTTGTAGTTACTCGACATAGGCCACAGGCGGAATGAGACGTTGAGTGCTTCCCTTGAGTGCCTTTATTATGATACGAGACTATAGGAGGAATTGACAGTGAGTGATTTCCCAGAGTGTCTATTCATTAGCTGAACCATATGGGTGAGACTGTGTGTGCCTCCCAGAGGGTTGCCAGTACTTGTAGGTTGAACCATAGGGGTTAGAATATGAGAACTACCCAGAGGCTACTTGTTTGTTCTACTTTCTTGAGTGACTGTTTACATGTTTGTAGTTATGTGCTAGAAACTGTGGATTGTTTGCTTTTTAGATCATCACTATTTACTGCTTTCTGAAATTTTACCTGCCATATATTCACTAATTGTTAGGAACAGATCATTCGGTGGTTTCCTACTGGGAATTTGTCTCACACCCTTTCTGGGATATGCTATTGGGCCCAAACAAATTATATTGTTGAAGGTATAGATAAGGAAAGTGCCCTTCTTCTTCAGGATCACGATTGCACTAGAGCGAGAGAGAATGGGACCAAGTCGAGGCTTGCGATGATGAAGAGTTGGTCATGTATTTTTCTTTTGTACTTTGGTTTTGTACTGTGTGCTGCATTGTGACTTGTTTGTCTATTTTCCTAGACATGTATGTATCGTGCATCAGTTACATATATTTCTGCTCCAGTTGTTTATTTATTATTATTTCAATGTTATTGAAGTGGAATATTTAATTCTTCTGTTGTTTTATGTGATGTTACTTCCGTTGTGTACATTGAAAATGAGGGCATAGTTTCCCCACTATCACATCCAAGGCCCTCGCTGCTATTTGGCAGCCTCTGGAATTCGGGGAAATGTGCTTGAGGCCATGTGACAAAACGGGTACGGGGCGCCTCTAGGTGGCTTCCGGAACCGGGATGTTAAATAATTTAATATATATATATATATATATATGATATAATGACTTAAAATGGAAAAATTAATTATAATAATAATATATAAAAATATATATATACCTTATGACAATTTAAATACCCAAACATTAGAGATAGAATTGGAAAAACATCATCGGTTCATAATGGGGAAGTCCTCCATACAAATGATTGGTAATTTTGAAAATTATCTGATAGATGTGCAAGTGACTAGATGTCATTAAAGTTTTAAAAAAACTAACAATATGTATAATACTATTTAATTTTTATCGGATTAAAAAAATTAAATAAAATGGAAAACTATGTAAATTAAATATTTTCATTAAAGAATAATATCTCTTCATTGGGTGTTCGCCTTCTATTTGAAAAAGTTACTTCCAAGTATTATTTATTCCCAAAACATGGATACATTTATGATTGTGGGTATTTTTTATGGATATATTATTATGGATTTCATAAAAAAAGGATGTTTTATGGTGTGAAGATGTTAGGTTAATGATTTCCCTTTTATAATTGCGGAGGAGTGACATTTTTTAAATACAAAAATCATTTTGTTTTATGATGTCTTCATTGCCACGTGTAGCTCAAAAATTGAATAATAATGTTTTAAATGGTTTCTGGTTCAAAAAAACCTATAACACACATTAATAAATACACTTTTATCATTTCATTTGATTGTAATTTTGTTTACTCAATTTTTTCCTTTTCGTTTTTACCAAAATAACTTTATTATTTTCATTTACATAGGTAATCTAATAATTAAGAATACAATTAAAACTAGTTTTTAGGACATATATATCCAATGATTATAATTTTTTTATAAATTTTGTTAAATAAAAATATAACTTACTGATAAAATTATTTTTAATTCAAATTCATATAACGTGGAAAACGCAATTTTAACTTTAATTGTTTTAATTATTCTAAAATGTTTTCAAAAATATTTTTTCAAAATAATATTATGAACATATTAAATATTATAAATTATTTTTATTCCAAATATGGAATCCATTTTTAAAATTACATCTCACAATAGTTCTTGAATTTAATTTTAAATTTATCATGTAGACGCGACTAGCAAGGGGGTTTTTTAATGTGAAATTTTCAAATGTTTTCAATATTTCTATATCAAATTTATATTTTAAAATTATTCCAATGAAACAAATTGGAATTATTTATATTAAATTCATGTAATTTTCTTTAAAACCGCTTCAAAATATTATTAAACAACATAAATTATTTAAATGTAATTGGATTTTTCAATTAAATTTTAGTATTTTTCACTGTTCATATAAAAAATGAAACATCAAATAAAAATCATAAAAATTAAAAATAAAATATATTTTTATTCCAATTTCATTAATAAAATTTATTATATTAAATTATAATTATTTATCAATAATTTATTCAATTTCTGACTAATCTATATTTTTTATTAAAAAAAATTCTTAAATTATATTTTTATTTTAAATTATTATTATTTTATTTAAAATAATAATATACCTAATAACCTTTTATAGAATATATATTTCCATAATTTCCTTAATATTACTATTAATTTTATCGTTATTTATAGGAAATAATTTTCATAATAAATAATAATATTATTAATATATAGTTTTCGGTAAAAATTATCATTATTTGTAATGCTAGATTTCAATTGAACTTGTTATTTCTTACAAAAAGAAGATAATATCAGTGTTAAATATAACAAAAGATAAATTCAATTTTTCAATTTTGATATTCTACAGTATAAAATGATATTATAATATAAATAAATGTTTTTTATAAAATTACGATATTGGATTCATTTAAATTATAAAGTCAGTCAATATTATTTAGTTTAATGAGTATAAATTAGATAAAGGATGTGTCGTTATATTTTTATAGAGGTTTTCTGTGAAAGTGTCTCTTAGTGGAAGATATAATCATTTAATGATGATCAAATTTCCTAATTTTTTAGTAACAGTGGTAATACTATGAAATATAGAATCCTTTTTCAATATTACAAATGAGATTGAACGGATAAATATAATTTAGAATTTACCATTAAATATGAGAATTTTTAACAAGTTAATAGTGAATTATTGTTGTATATGGGGATACTAAATCCCTTTCATGTTATTGATTGGAAATGGGAAAACATATCATTGGATTTCATGGTGAGATTATAAGATATATGCTATTATAATAATGTATTTTTTTATTGTGTACTAATTGAATTATTATGATCATATCCTTCATCTTTTAGATACTATATATATAGGTCATCTTTATCGACTGTACCTCAATTGGATTTTGAGGCTATATAGAGTATCATTGTCTTTTATATTTTTCTATGACCCCAATATTACTTTTTTTGGAAATGCCTTCATAATTCATTGGGTATAGAAATAACTATTTATATATATATTCATCCTCAATATAATGGAAAACTAGAGTGAATGATTAATAAATTAGAATGCATGTTTGTAATTAACTAATTTCGTTATATATATCTTGGGATAATTATATTTTATTGTTGAAATTTTATTATAATAATATTTTATATTCATCTATATATATGGAACCAGTTAAGGAATTATATGGATAGCGGTGTTCAGCACCATTTTGATTGTATGAATATGGTTAATGAATGTTATTATTTACAAAATTTATTTAATAATTTATTGAAAATTTAATATTACTAAAAAACATATGATGATTGATCATAGTTGGTATAAAATTTATACAGGTTACTTGATGAAATATCATTCATTTTATCTAGAAAAGAGTTAATTTTCCTAAAATATCTCCATGGATAATTATTATGAATTTTGGTAAAAAAGGAAAATTATATATATTGTCTATTATACAATATGAAATAATAGGGATGGTTGGAATAAGTTTCTTCCAGGTTTCCTATACTATGATTGTATCTCTAGAACCAGGTGTATTTTATATTTCTGTTTCATTCAAACATATAAAAAATTGGGTACAACCACGAAAGTGGCACATGATGCAAGAGAATCATTCATAAGATGAACAACCAACTAATATTCAGGACTATAGAGATTATGTGTTTCTATATGGTTTATTTGTTAAAATTATGTGACTCATGAATTATGATGGGGATCTAAAAAGTCTATATATAAAACATATACCCAGTTGTTTTAGTAATGAATAACATTTTGATCAAACAATTTCCAAAAGGGGAAATAAAATAAAAAATCATGTAATGTTAATATCAAACCAATTTCATTAATTAATAACAATAAAAAAATAATATTTTTTAGATTTATAATCATTTTAATAATATTATTTAATTTTTTCAAGGAAAAATGAAATTGATTTATTATTACTAAATTTGATTATATATTCTATATGGTAATATTTAAAATATTTATTTCAAAATTTTGGAATTATTATTATGAATCATGTATTTATATATATAAATGAATCCAAATTAGCATATTTTTATTTTTTTTATACTTCTAATTTTTTGTGTGAATATTATAAAATACAAAATGAATAATAAAATACATGTTTATTTCATGTTTTTTTATTGTATAATATTTTTTATTACATTTAAAATTTCACTCATTCCGTTTTCTTAATCCTAATACATTTAATGTGTCTTAAATAAATATTATAGTTAAATATGGTATAAAAATAATTTTTTGATTAAATACTATTTTATCTAATAAACTGTTATTCAATTCATTATGGAGGTTTATTTGAAAATTATTTCTTAACACATATATTAATTTATTTTCATAAATTTGAATAAATATTTTTAATAAGCATGTCATAATTAGATAGGGATTGCACAATAATTTTTGGTATTTAGCAATAATATCATTTGTAATATTCATTTACCATATTTAGAGATAAGATTTTGTAAAAGGATAAAAACTAAAATTATAAGGGTTGAGATTACCTAAAATATTTCCTAAAACCTATTGTATGCCCATATTGAAAACCAATGTTATCCATTATTGAAATATATTTCATTATGTATCCATTATTCTTGAGTAATAAATTAATATATTTTATTATATTGAAACATTTAATGTGTTTCATCTCACTCACTAATAAATTAGATCCCCATATACTCTCTTCAATACACTAGTAGAGATCGTTATATTTAGCAACCCCATACCAAATCCCTTACTAACATCACTCAATGCATATGGGTGTTTTTGGTTTTATCATAGTATCATCCTATGAATGATTTTTATGTAAACAAAAAGTTTTTTTCGTAAGAAGAGGTGTGGTTCATAAATGAGAACTTCTATATTATTTCTTCTTCAACCACAATCATATACTTTTGGATGAATATGAAATTATAAAATAATAATGTTATAATGTATGTTCCTCAGATTTCCATGTAATTTTTTAATTAAATAGGTATTTTATGAGTCCGCTAAAATTCACGGCGCATGATTCTGAGGCCCGCAGTTCCTGGAATTAAATTCTGCACTTTTTTCGTGTATGTTCAATAAATGTGCGAGCTTGTTTTTCTATATTTTGAACTGGTGATCCGAATTGAAATCTGCTGACAACATGAAACATGCTTCAACATTAATTGCTAATAGAGAATTTCACCTCGATGCCAATTGGTCGAGGGTGAAAGTTAATTTTTGGGTTTTTCCTGAAAGAATAAAATAAAATAAAATTTCTGTAAAATTTGTTTTATCTTTGGAACTCCCCATGCTGATGGTGAGAGATTGGGACTACTAGAAGTAAACCTCCCATATAAGGTTATGGTGTTGGGGACCAGCCGAGCCTAATCCTCCCAACTTGAAGTATGGTGGTGGGGACCACCTGAGACTTACACCCCCTTGAACATCCCTCTTAATGGGGAGAAATCTCTTGAGCTCCCCCACTTAATTATGCCAACTCTACCCTTATTTAATTAAGCCAAACCATTAATTAATTAATTATGTTATTTTGAAATTATACCGATAAAATAAATAATAGATAACATAATATATTATTTTTGCTACCGTTTTATTTTGGTGGAATTGGGGAAAAGGCAAGGCATTGGAGAAAATATTGGATAATTTGGAGAAAGCTCTCCAATGAAGTACGCCAACGAAAAATTCCAACTTCGATTTTGACTTGTTAATTGGGAAAATCGTTGATGAGGAACATATTTATCATCAATGAAGCGACGATAAAGGAAAATATAACGTCACTAACATCCTTTTGTCCCCAATGACATCGTCTCCTTCATTGTGACCTCCGTAAACAATCAAACGAGGTAGGGGTTTTAGTTATCTATGATATTTTTCCCATGTTACTCTCTTCTAAACAAAGAGTGAATGTTTTCCTTTTCTTTGTGATGGGAATTATCATTGTCAGGGGAATGTAGGGGTGTTTTTAAATTTGATCAGTGTTGTTTTCCCACACACATTGAATCATTTTCCTTGAGCTTCATGTTACCACACTAATGTGTATGGTGCGGTTCAAACAAACAAGGCCCGACCCCTTCTCCATTCTTCTTTTTATTTGTGTGTTCATTGCGATGGTGACAGTAACTAGTGCCGATATTTAGCACTGGTGGAACATGAGAATGGTGGTCAGCACCACGGCCGGCCGCGAAGAATGTTACAATGAATGGTGGTCGGTTAAACCAGCTGCTGGCGAAGGCACAGTTCCCCACTGCTCTATGGCCACCACCACCACAAGGCCTCTATGCCCCATGGCGCTCCACCACCCAAGGCCTTGCTAAATCGCCCTTTGGGCCCCAGCAGCCTCACTGCACCACCCTGCGGCCTTCGGTGCCGCCCCACGGCCAGCCGTTGCCTCGCTGCACCACCCTGTGACCACCCTCGACACCCGCAACCCCCCTCGTGGCCACCACGCCCCTCGCGGGCTACACACTCTCTATGGACCCATGCGGGATTGGTAATCAAGAATGGGAGGGACCCATTAGGTCAGGCCTGGGAAACCCGAACCGGGTTGGCCCAAGTCGGGTCAGACCGGGTCGAACCAGACCTGGACCAACTTCGACCCATTTAGGAACTTTCCGTCATATCTTTTGCACCGGGCATTCATTTTACGAACTATATACGGAACCAGAAAAAATGGGGCGAGATGGACCCTTTGATATACCTGATAGGGGATTTGGATAATGTTTGGGAGTGGTCGGGTTGGATTGATCACGAATCCAACAGGACCCTCGGGACTAAAAGACTAATAACTCACAGGTGAAGTATCCGAATAACATACCTTCATTTGTGTTGAGACCAGTATGATGTGGCGGTTATTTGAGATACTTCTTCCTATAAAATTTTTGGAATTTTTGTGTAGACCATTGGTTTCTGGAGTGGACCCTCTCAGAGACAAGTGAGTGTAGTGTGGGAACACAGTAGTTGGCTGTGACGTGAAGAATGAAGAGCGATATTGTGTGGGTCCGCACATAGTGATCCTGTGTGAGTCTACCTTTGAATAGAGTAAGATGATTCAATAGTTACATCTAATCATCTCTAGTACAATACTGATTTGAATCCTAATGTGAGATGAGTTCATACTTGTTTGGTACATTCCTTTGTCCTACTTACCTTTGGGGTACTCCTTCCTTTGTGGAACATTTTTTCTATGGGCTTTTGTGTTGGACCATGTGTTTCATCATGATTGAGATGGGTATACTAGATAATTTAGGAATATGTATGTACATAAACCTAATTTGGGTTGAAAATTTACTTCATGATTTTTTTATTATCCTTTGTGGATTTTGTGAGTCCTTGAGGGTCTCAGGGTCTCTACTGAGTATCATTATACTCACCCATACATAGGATATTCCCGCACTTCGTTGTCTTTGGTGCAGACGACAGACAGCGTAGATCGAGGCTGAGGGTACCTGGACTAGACAATCCTCGTAGGTGGAACTTCCGAAGACAAGTAGCTGGGCTATGACCTGATGTTTCTAGACCAGGTAGTACACCGAGGAGACAGGCTGACATGAAGAGCTATAGAGACGATCTGTACCTACCCTTTTGGTAGGATCCTTGGTGGATGATCTAGGGGCAGTTTTGTGTATTTTAGTTGTACTTATACCATTATTGTTGGGATTTTATTCTGGCCTCTATACATTCTGCACTATTTTGTTATAATGTTTACTTGTTGTTCACATCTTATTGTGTTCTTGGTTTTGTGTGTTTACAAGTTTTAAAGGCAATGCCTTCCCATTTCCGGGGAATACGTCTTTCGGTGCAAGTAGATATCCTCTAGCCTATGGAAGGCCGAATTTGGGTAGTCATGACACGGATCTCGGGGGAAGGGTCGTGACATATAAGTATTTTAATTTTTTAAGTATATTTTATAATGGTTTTTTATTAACATATCCTTAAAATAAAAATTGAAAACACCACTTCTATGGATGTGTGGTCCACCACCTTGAGAGATGATGCAATTAATTTTTCATCGCTGAATCTTATATTTATTAATATAATTGGATCATAATGAAATAATATTTTATGTAAAATAAAATTTTCATTCTAGAATATTAAATACATATTCTATTTCTTTTTGTATGACTTATGGAAAAATAATATCGTCTATCATATATATGTGAAGACTACCCCAAAAAAACGGATGAATTTTAATTAAAATCACCACCACACATTGATTTTATATAAATTATGATTTAGTTAAATAATGTTATATCTCTGATATAATTAAAATTGATTAAAAATTTATTTATAATTACCGTATTTCCTTAAAAATCATTAAAAATTTGAAATGTTTATCATGTATTATTACAACATATTGTCTCCCATATTGTGATGTAATTCATTTTACATAAACATCACACATGGATGGTTATTTATGAACAAATAACGTATAAAAATTATATTTATAAATAGTCTAATATTTTTTTAAAATTATATAATAATTATTCCTTTGATGATCTTTAACTTTCATTAGTATTTTTTGACATATAGGTCGATTGTTCTAAAAAATTTTGATGGGAACATAATTTATTGAGTAATTAAGTATAACATGTATATAAGTGATAAAATTAAATATTAAGTATGAAAACTTCTATTATGTAATTAAATAATTCAAATAAGTTTATTACTCTAAAATATAACAATCTTTTGTGAAATGTTGAACTCGAGTTCATAGATAGTTTACCTTAAAACATCACGTTATATGTTTTAATGATTGAATTTATAAATAATATTATTCAATGTACATATAAAATAAGTTATTTTATGGGATAATTTGTATTGATATAATTGAATTGCAATGTACATTAATGTGTCATTTTATTTTATTTCAATTTTTCAGATGGAATCATTTGACATGTTTATAAAGGGTGTTTTGACATTATTTACCAAATACAAAAGGAATGTTGTTTTAATCACATATGACATGAGAATAAATTTCCACCCCTATGACCATTATTCTATAGAATTATTACACTTACTATTTTCATGGTTTCACAAAATAGTATCTTAATATTCATTCTTCATGGAATTTTTTTTATAATTTTCTAAAGAAATTAGTTTTTTATAAATATTTTTATTTAAATCCCAAATTTTTTTCCCATTACATGTAAAATGGATTATTTTATGTGATTTTATTACATAAATGAAATATTATATGTTTTTATGTATGTTATGAACCTTGAACATTTTTAATCTTGATGTGTGAGCCCTATATATCTCTCTAAGGAATTAGGTAATGATTAAGTTCTATAAATAAATATGTTGTAATTCAATTAGAATGTTATTCTATTTATATGTGTTCTTCAATTGTTTCATTGAAGATTATATTCCAATGAACCAATTGACATTATGATTTTGAATGATATTTTTTTAATGACTGTTTTTTTCATTGAGGTTTAAATGTTATGTTCATATAATAATGTGTGTCATGTGTTCTCATACTTTCAATATAATCCTGATAATTATTAATTCACATTTATTTTTTATAAAAATTGTTTCAATAGAAATATTATGCAGTATTGATGATTATATATATATGTAAATGATTATTTTACCTAAATTATTATTATATTAATGTCAAACTATCTTATATGATTTAATTTTTTTGAAATGGACTAATAGGTTTCGAAATTCTATTTAATATATCCTCTATAATTATTTTTGATATCATCCCACATATATAATTTTTGTTCACAGGGATTATAAATGATTATAAATAATGATGAAGTCATGTTTATAGACATGAAGATTCTTATGGGGAAGAAAAATGTTTTATTTTAACTTTTTTTATTGTGAAAAAATTGATACTAAGTGGATCATTACACTTATTAATATATGGGACTTCTAGGTAATTCTGAAGACCTATTTATCCAAAACTATAAAACTAAAAACTTCTTTTGGAATTATATAAAATCATTTATTTATTTAAAAAATAACATTATTTAATGTTTATTATGAATTCCTTATATATGAAGTGAAGTTTCATATATGGATTTGATAAAATTGTCCCACATGGACTGTATCATGATAAAAATCCTCAATAATTTTACATTTATGTATTGAATGGTTTATATAATCATTATTAGATGATACCATTCTCATTCATTTTTTTAATTTTGTTCATAAATAAAATGGAATCACACCACTTATTGTTAGTTTCATAGGATGCAATTGAGGGTATTATAAATACTTATGATCATAGTAAACTATATCATAATAAATGAAAAAAATTCCATAGGAATATTTGATAGTGCACATTTCATGATATGGATACTACCTCTTAAGAACATCAATCATCTATTTTAGTTAGTAACATGGGTATTACTTCTATTGTGAATCCCATCATAATAGTTTATGTGGATCCTACCCATATTTAATAGATCTCCATGATTATCTATTAGATAAATAATCTATGAGAATAATATTAATCTGTTAATATGGGTTTATTTTCTTGTAAAAATTTATTGATTATTAGACACTATTTATTATTCTATATATGTAATTTACAAAACATTTTATATATTTATATTGGATATTCATGGAATGTTTAAATAATTTAAACCTTCCATTGAAAAATAAAACCATGTCGTTTGTAAAAAAAAATTATAACATTGATTTCTTCTATGAATTGAGTTACATATAATCATTATGTTATAATTTTAATATTAATATTTAATGTTCTATCAAATTAAATGATAGGGTTTTTAAGAATTAGATCGCATAGTCGAAGGCCACATAATGATATAAAGAAGAAAATTCCTGAATCTGATGAGGGTTGTTAAGAATACAGTTTAGAAGTAGTTTTGAATCAAACTGTTACAATCCCATTATAATAAATTGTAATTACTCATGAATTTAGAATATATTTCTATATTGACATATCATAATACTTGATAATATGATCTTTCACCTAGATTCTAGGTAAGATAGTTTTATATTAATTTTTTTCATTATTTATTATTTCGGACCAATAGATCCATGCACAAATAAACACTTAATGATACAATATTTTCTTTTATTTTTTTCTACAATGAATGTGGGATATCATGTTATTGAGGATGGTAGCTGAAACCATGTATGAAAATTTACAAAAACTGTTGTGATGATAATGGTTGAAAGTATTTAGAAACATCATAATTTGAAATTAAAATAAATTAAAAAGATCTGATATTTTGAATAATAATTTTTGATTATATTGTTAAAACCAAAAAAATAATAAAATAAAACACTTTCATTATTACATTCATTATAAAAATATTATGTAATTAATAAATGAAATAACAAATAAGTTTAAATAAACTCTTCTAATATAATTGATTATATATAACACTAATTTAATAATATTATAATATTAATTAAAAAAATTATTTTAATTTTTGAATAATCATATAAAAATTACTTCAGTTTATGTTTTTAGATTTTTCTGAAAATAATTATTTGCTTGTGAATAATGTAAATACCGATTTTTGTAAAAAGGTATTTTATTTTCATCATATGAAGTAGTTTTAATGTAAAAAACTATTTTGAATATGATTTAAAGAGAAAATTGTAAATGTTATTTATATTTACTCAAATTAATTACTTTTCAATCAACATTGTTTTAGATTTTATTAAAATTTTGTTTTTGGGTTTAAATACAATGATTTCTAAATAACTATTTTAAATTTCATATGGGTTATGAATTTTATTATATAAAAATAATACCTTATTTGGAAATTCTTATCCGAAATATTAACATTATATATAAATAAATGATAATTTATATTAAAAAATATAAATTATTATTCATATGTTGGATATATAATCGTCTTTTTGATGAAAAATAATCTTCTTGAAAGACAAATATTCCCATGTCTCTGTGTTCTATATTAAATATCATTTTCCCGTTTTCGGGAACATAATTTTGAAAAATAGACTCCAAATTTTAAATAAAATGATTATATATTATCTAATTAGTTGACCATAATTTCTGAACAACATCAATTGCGAGAACATGAAAAGATTATTACCACGGTTACGATAAAAATGGATTTTCCGAGGGAAAAAATAAATATATAAGGATTTTGATATTATAAATTTAATATATATGCAATTGGATGTCCATTATTTAACCTTATAATATTTGAGGCTCTATAGTAAGCCTATTAAGACCCTTTTTCCATTAGAAAAATATGTGTACACCATTTTCAATTTCCTAAAATACAGGGGTACCAATTTCCTCACTTATAAAAGGTCACCCAATCATATCTTATTAACACTGTTAAACCATTTTAATTCATCCATTACATACCCAAATTACAACTTAAATTTCATTACCTCAGCCCAAAGGACCTATTTTTTTTGAATTACATTCCATAAATAAATTTGGAAGAATACTACAGAGATAGTCCAAAAAGATATAAAATTCCCAAAAATAAGTATTTTTATTGTTTCTAAATCCAAATCTGTCAAATAATATTATATTTTGATTATATAAAGACAATATTATATCCCAATTTTTTTATTATACTAATATAATAAACTATATATTGATATTATTCCCTCAAATGGGATAAGAGAACATCACTCATGTGTAAGGTGGAATACCACCTCATGAAGAGATGTGATTTGTTTTGAAGTAATGCTTTACATGGAAGTAAAAAAAGATAATATAAATGAACATATGTGATATATAATACATATATATTATATTCCAAACATAATTATTATGATGAAAATATTTTATAACATTTTATTTATTACAATTTCACACACTCAAAAATGATAACATCATTCACATACCTATGTACTATCACCATTATGACATAGTGTGACCCTATATTCTACACCAAACAACAGAGATGATATATATAAGAATATTTATTAAAAAAGTTTTCTATGATATTTTGATCATTCTAAAAAGATAAAAAATATACCTCAAGTCCATAATGATCATTGATGAATTGAATTATTTCTTATAAATATGTAGGACATTATCACATGCATCGTAATTTATATCATTTATCAAAAAAAAATTCATGATTCATATTAAAATTATAATTCATGTTTAAATATTATAATTATTTCCAAATTATTATTCTAGATATGCATATTTTATGATCTCTATAACCCAAGTTTACAAACCAAATTCATTTATGATAAACAGAAAAAATACAATTGAATCATCCAATGTAAACATTATTGATTACGTAATCAAATATGACAACGTAATATGTTAAATAAAATAAAAAAATTGAAATTTATTGAAAACGTATATAAATAACAAAATTTTATTATTTAGGATGATAAATATATAACTGAACATTTATACTCAATGTATAGGACATCATCTGAATTTTCATCTATTAAGGATTATTTTGATGTTATACAACAATATTATTTTATGATGAGTATATAAATCCCCTTTGAAAAATTTTATCATTAATTTCTAAATTATATTAATAAATTCCAAGTTAGATAAAGTATATGACATTTTCATATTAATTAATATTTTGAATTAAATATTAATATTACTTTAAAGGGAATTATATGTCTAATAGCATACCAGACACAAAACAATGGGTTTCTCTGAAATCTCATGTTGTACACAAGGGTCTATCATACTGAAAAATAATAATATAATATTATTATATTAAATAGTAGTTAAAACAAAGTCATTGTATTAGAGGTAATGAGTAGAAATAAATAAAATGTGATTACACATGTTTGTTAATTGTTTTTATATTTATTCAATAAATTTTAATGGCTTTAAATAAGAACACATTTGATTTTAGGCATGAAATACTCTAATATTTTTTAAATATCAGTTTATCATATTTTGAGGGGGAAACCTTTTTAAATATTGTTTTTTTCAATTTTATATGATACATTTGACGAAATAAAATTCCTCCTTATAAATAAGATATAAAAATTTTCTTTTGGTAAATTTTCGTTATTTTCTGATAAAGTTCATTTCTAATGAATAGTTAAAATTACTCCATTTTAAGTCAAAACTATCATTTTTTCTAATTTATTTTAAATATTAGATTTTAATTTTAATTGGATTAAAATTGTAATAAGATAATATTTTTATCATTTAATCCAATTTTGGTCATTGGAATCAATTTGAAGATTAAATTTCATATAAACCCATGTCTATCATTTGGCGGTTTTTACTTCATAAAAACACGCTTTATTGTTTTAAAAATAGGAATTAATATTAAATTAATTATTTAAATTTCAATTTTTTTAATTTGGTGAAATAAAAATCATTTTATAATTCATAATATCAAAATTAACTCACAGTCAAAATTTGGTATTTTTCAAAAAACAATCAATTTTTGATGAATAGTGAAAAATAGAGAATAGTAGTTGAAAACTGAATTTTTCATTTAAATGTAATTTTACAAATTTTTTGAATTTAATTTCCAAAATAAGAAATAAATGGTGGTAATAAGTGTAAAAAATTAGGTCTAATGGAGTCAAAATATGATTTTGGGGAATTGTGTGTTTTGAAAACTTTATATCGCGTTAAAGTTAAATAGGGTAATTCAAGGTAAAAAATATTATAATAGTATAAAATTATATTAACACTTGTCCTAACCAAATTGGATGAGTAATGTAAGAACAATAAAAACATTTGGTGAAATATTTGGCCTTTTAAATCCACTTGGGTAAGATGATGACATTAATAACTTTTTATTTAAAGTAAAAATAAAAAAATAAAAAACATGAATACTTTTATGAACCCAATATTAATGTGGTGTTATATAATTGATATATTTTACAAAAAATATTCATTATAAATTTTATAATATTTCCTAAATCATGTTATTTGATTTATAATTTTTATACATTAAGTAAATAATTTTTTCTGACACAATGGTGATGTAGTGATTAACATGTTAATAAATGATTCAAACAAATTATATTACCAATTTTAAAATAGATTTATTTTGAAATTATATATTACATACACTAATTTTAAGGATAATTATGACATATTATATTTGATTTAAATCATTTCATTCTAATGAAACAAGTTATTATAACATTATAGAAAATCAATTACTAAATGCTGTCAGAATTGACATAAATGTGTTATTAAAACAAATTTTTTTTTATTAAAATATATAATAAACCGAAAAATATAAGATTCATAAAAATGTTTTATATAATGAAACGAATATTGAAAATGAACATCTTTACGTACTTTTTGTATTTTGTAGTATGTATATTAACCCTATAATATGAATATAAAACAAGAAATGGTAAAAGTTAAATTAGTTAAATAAGGGTTAAATCTAAAATATAAAGTGAATTTTGTGGCCTAAACATTTCTAAAACCTATTGGTTGAGAGTACATAGATCCTAAATAATATATTATTTGTATTAGATAACATTTGAGTCTTTTGAAACCGAAAATGAAATTATAAGAAAATAATATTTCTAGAATCTTCTAAATAGTACCTCCTCTCTCTTCTATAAGGGCTTCACTCCAACCCATTTAATAACTACTCTCAAGACCCTTGGATAATACACCCCCTTACCAAATAATATCCAAATATCCCATATTTATTCCTAGAAGCCTTACTTTAGGTATAAATCACTTCATGAAATCCCTTTGGTTCAAACCAAAGGGAGTTAATCGATTTAGAGGTAATGTCTTCTCTCAAGTTCTGTACATTTATTTTTATTATTCACTAAAAATTATATTCTTATTCATTGATTACCTAAAAATGTAAGTATGTTAAATATATTAGGATTTTATGAGAAATATTATAACAATTCTTACACACACATCCATCTAATTGATTTTTAGTTTACTGTTTCTATGGATGACAAACAACTACCTCACGAAACGATGATTGTTCAATTATCACCTACCACCTCTCATGGTGGCCATTATTATGGAACTATATTTATATATTATATATATTATATATATATTTTCTCTCTTCTTCTATATGTTTCATTTAAATCATACCTTTATGTTTTCCACAACGGGTAAATGCGATAATTTCAATTTAGGAAGTGCAGACTATCGCCCCCTCAAAGTGATATGACTCATCCATGGAATACATGTAATGTATAAAGGATGGATTTGATGAATATATTTAAATTATATTTAATATTATGTTATATTGTAATTATAACACACCTATATATAATTTTTCTTTCGTTTCATTAAAAATGATAAAAATGAAAGTAGCGTTAATACATACATACTGCTTAATGTCTCCATGAACGGTGCATTTCATTTTCTTATATCCAAATGATATGGACTATTATAAATACATATATACTGTATTTAAATCCATATATAATGGATATGTATGATACATAAATCGTGAATACAATTCTTGCGATAATGTACTTTTGACCACATGGATAATCTGTAATTATAACAACTTCCTTTTTAACTCAAATACCCAATATTGAAAAAACTTCTGATATTAACTTATATAATTATTTAATATTTATAATTAGTTAATATGTTATATAAAAGGAATAATAAACTTGAAAAAAGTTCCAAAAAAGGTAGAAATTATCATCAGTTTATTATTGAGGGAGATAAATAACAAACAAGACAAGTCGAACATGAGGTAATAGACTTCATCTAAATCCCATTTCATTGATTTATATTTTGATTTATACAAAAAATTCATTTATATAGTGTATAAAGCCCTTTGAATTTTAAATTCATTCAAAGGGACCTTTTTTTATGTAGCATTTTACTAAATGATAAAGGGAATGTTTTTTTAACATATACGGTGACAATAACTGTCCACGACCACAACCATTATTTTACATTTTGGTTCTACTTCAAGTCATATTGTTTTTAATGGAAAATTAAATACCATATACATTTTTATTTATTTTTGTATTGAAAATGTTTTTGAGAATGGATTGATTATATCAATATAATTAAATGCTATATTGTGATTGTAATTTGAAAATTTTGTCATTCCTTCATGCTTGTGTTATGGGTAATGATTATGTTATGGTTCTTGGGAATTGTTTATGTATATGGGTGGTTCCCTAATAAAACAAGGGTGGGAGATCTTGATATAGCTCTCCAATTCATTTGATGACAAGATGAAGGTAATATTTAATGTATCTCCTAAAAGATTTAGGGAATATACAGTGATGGGTATTTCGAATGTTACTCTATATGTAGATGTGAAAGCTATAATATAATTATGATATAGATGCCACTAGTTATCTTTATGATTTATGAATCCGATGTGTTATTCATAAATCTTATAATTTTGTGAGGTGTGTTAAAGAGAATATATTTTAGGATTAAAATGTATGATTTCATGGATTTTTATATATTGATAGACTAATGTTTTTGTTGTTTTTTTAAAACCCTTAATTATCATTTTATGCTCATCCCAAGTTTATTAATTGTTTTCACAGGGTATAAGGATGGGTATGAGAAGTATGTATTCAAAAATATTTATATCAAGGAACAAGATCATTTTTTAATTAAGGATATTAATATTTTTTAAAATTAATTGATTGAGTCGAAGTGTCTCCTTTTAAATTTTTGAGAGGTAATGTAATAGTTACTGCATAATTCTCTCAAACTATAAACCTAAAAATATCCTCAATTTGAATTATTAAATTAATTCAAGATTATGTAGGGTGTCTGGTTGGGGCCTTGTAGTTAGTATCTTATATTGGTTTAGAAAACTTTAGGAGTTAGAATATTGATAAATTTATATTCATAAATTAATTTATGGTAAGATTGAAATGATATAGCATTTACATAATATGATATTGTGTCATTCATGATATTTTTTTGTTTAGAATTTATTTCCTAGAGGAAACATGGATGATAATTTTGAAGCCATACAGAGAGAAATGGACTTCTAAATCAACATCTTGAGGAGGTAGGAATTAGAATTGAATATTTTGTTGTAGTGATGGATTAGTGGATATAGGTGATAAATAGTGGTTGTGTTTATATATAATATTTTATATTATTCTACAAGTAAATACGATCATGAATGTCATTTAAGGGTTATATTTAAAACTGTAAAAGCGATGAATCTAAATTGGAAATTCAGAAAGTGTGAGTTTTGGGTACAAAAAATGTAATTCCTTAGTCACATTGATTCAAAAAATGGAATAAATATTGATCCTTATAAAACAATAGTTGTTCAAGAATTGCTATAACCCAAAAATATTATCGAGATCCGTAGTTTTCTTGGTTTTCCATAGTATTGCCAAAGGATTGTTGAATCATTTGAATGGTTATCTATCCCAAGACTAATTTATCTCAAAAAAGGTTTTAAGTTCATTTGGACAAAAGAATGTGAGGATTATTTTCTGGAATTTAAAAGAATATTGGTGAATGCTCCAATTTTGGAACTACCTTCTAAAGAGGAATAATTTTTTATCAACATTGATGCTTCGTTAAAAGGACTTGGTTTTTTATAATGTAGAATGATTAGGTAATTTCTTATCCTTCATGTCAGTTGAATCCTCATGAGTTAAATTACTCTACATGTGATTTTGAATTAGTTGGTGTTGCTTTTTGCATTAATATTTTATAGGCATAATCTATATGGATTAAAATGTGAAATATGTACTAACCAAAACAGTTTTATGAATATGTTAACATAGAAATTAATGACCATTAGACAAATGAGATATCTATAATTAATCAATGAGAATGATTTGGAAATTAATTATTATCCATGAAAAGAAAATAATGTGTCTACTAATTTGCGTCAAAAGAGTTATTCTACATTAACCATATTAATTTTTGAACGTGGTCGTTTTATTAATGATTTAACTAACATTGGAATTCAATTTTTGGTGTAGGAAATTATTCTGTTTTGTTTCTAGTTTCAGTACAATCATCTATATCAGAATGAATAAAGGAAGCACATAAAGATGATATCGAGTTGTCAAAAAAGGTATATTTTTTTAGAAGGGAAAGTTATCTGAGTTTAAAATTGATAGAGACTTGGTTTTGAGGTTTGTAAAGAGGTTATGTGTTCCTTGTGATTCACATTGGAAGAAAGAATTGTTATTTGAAGCTCAAATTTTTTTATGTTCATCCTGGCACTACTAAATTTTATTCAGATATTTGGTATTATTATTGGTGGGATGGAAGGAAAAGAGATATTTCTAACTTTACTATGAAGTGATTGAGTTGTAAACATGTTAAAGTAGAGTGTATATTTCAAAATTGTATACTTTATACTTTTCCAATTAAATATTTTAAATGAGAAAATGTGTCCTTGGATTTCATAGTCAGATTACTAAAACCATCTTGAGATACAAATGCAATCTGGGGTTTTTTTATTGATTAACTAAATATACTCATTGCCTTTTGATTTGAGATGCTTTATTTCTAGATCAACTTTCTTGGTTGTATGTTAAATAGATTATAAGTTCACATGGAGTTACCCTCTCCATTATATCAGATTGTGAACATAGGTACACATTTAACTTTTGGAAAGGGAATTAGAAGTATTTGGTTACTAAATAAAATTTTATTACAGATTCTCATCTTCAATTAGATGGGTAGTCAAAATGAATAATTCAAAAATTGTAAGATATGATACATTCCTGTTCAATATATTACCAGTGACGTTGGGACCATCATCGTTCCTTGGTTGAGTTTTCTAATAATAACAGTTTTTACTAAAGTATACATATGATTCCATTTGAGTCATTATATGTGAAGCGGTGTTGATCTTCATCTTTTTTGGGATGATGTATATGAAAGGAACCTAATGGGATCAGAATTGGTAAAAGATAACATTTAAAAAGTTCAGTTGATTCATAATCACATGAGAATTGCCAAAAGTATGTAGAAAAGTTATGCAGATAACTAGAGGAAGGAAATTTATTTTAATGTAGTTGAGCATGTCGTTCTCAATGTTTCTCCATGGAAAAGTGTGATGTGTTTTGGTTTGAAGGGAATGTTGAGTCCAAGGTTCATTGAACCGTATGAAATTTTGTAGAATGTTGAATCAGTTTCTTACCAAGTGGATTTATCTCTGAATTTATCAATGTTCCACAGTTTTTTTTTCATGTTTCAATACTAATAATGTATATTCGAGCTCCATATTATGTTTTGAGTACATAGTTAATTTAGTTGGAAGACAATGTTTCTTAGGAAGAACAATGATTCCCAATTCATGGCTGAATAGGTCAAGTATTTCAGAATAAGTTAATTCATCTGGTAATGGTTTTCTAAAAAACCATATAGTTTTTTTGGAAATAGGGGAATCATAAAATGATATGAAGGAAAATACCCCCACTTATTTTATTCGTGATTATAATTGTGGGGACACAATTCCCAAAATGGGGGAATGATGTAACATCTCATGTAAATAAAGAATATTTCATTTTAATATATATTAATATTTGTGAACTAAAAATTAATCTTACTTTATATGGAATACTATGTCTAATATCGTACCACAAACTCAATAGTGGGTTTCACCAAAATCTCATGTTTCATACAAGGTTGAGTCATATTGAAAAATAATAACATAATATTATTATTTTAAATGGAAGATAACTCCTTGTAGATGTATTATATAGATTGAATAAAATTAACTAAAATATGATTATATATGTTTCTTAACTATTTTTACATTTATCAAATAAATTTTAAAGGCTTCAAATAAGAATGAATCTTATTTTAAGCATGAAATTCTCTAATTTTATTTAAAGGTAGTTTTACAACCTTTTGATTGAGAAAACTTTTTAAATAAATATTTTATTCACTATTATAAGTAACATTTGACAAAATAAAATTATTTTTTATTATCAGGATATCAAAATTTACTTTGGGTAAATTTTTCGTATTTTTATGATAATGTTTATTTTATAAAGAATAGTTAAATATACAGCTTTTTAATTCAACGAATTATTTTCATATAATTTATTTGTATGATTAGATTTTCTTATTAATTTTTATTAAACTTTAATTAGATTATATTTATATCACATAATCCAATTTTGGTCATTGGAAGAAATTTATCTTTTAAATTAGACATAAACACGTGTCAATCTTTTGGTAGTATTTTATTTCATAGAAACATGATTTCTAGTTTTGACAATGGGAATTAATTTTATATTAATTAATATAATTTAGGTGTTTTTAATTTGGAAAAATAGAAATTATTTTTGAATTTAGAATATCAAAATTATCTTATAGAGAATATTTTTTATTTTTCTAAAAAATTCAATTTTTTAAAAATAGTGAAAAATACTATATTGTGGTAAAAACCGAATTTTTCATTTATACGTAATTTTACCACATCTGAAAATTGAATTTCAAATATACAATATGAATTTTTTTATTTAGGGTGAAAATTTTGGTCTAATAGGATGAAAATAATTTTTTTGAGATTGGTAACTTTTGATTTTTTTGCAGTAGTTAAAGGTAAATAGGGTAATTCAATGTAAAAATAATACTATAATAGTATAAAATTACCTTAACACTTGTCCTAAAATTATTGTATGATTCATGTTTGACCAATAAAATCCTTGGGTGAAACATTTGTACTTTGAAAACCACTTGAGTAAGATGATGACATTAATAACATTTTATTTAAAGAAAAACTAAAAAAATCATAAATATGATTATTTTGAATAAATCAATTTTAAAGTAGGGTTATATAATTGTTATATATGTCTGTAAATATTCATTATAAATCACCAAAAACATCATACATAATGTTATGTTATATATTATTTTTATAAATTAAACAAATAAATTTATTTATGACACAATTGTGATGTAGTGATTACCTTGTTCATGAAAGATTTAAATAAATTATATTATAAATGTTAAAATAAATTTATTTTGTAACTTTTTTATAACATACACTGATATTCTGTATAAATATTAAATATTTTATTTTATTTAATGAATTTTATTTGATTGAGTAAAGTTGTTATCAATTTAATAAAATCAATTACTAAATCATTTGAAAATTGAAATAAATTAGTTTTTAAAATAAATAATATTTCATTAAATTATATAATAATAAAAAATATATAATATTTACAAAAATGAAAAAGGTTATATTAATAATATCATTAATGAACCTCTTTATGTTCGTTTTTCATTTTATATTAAGTATATTAGCAGTATAATTTGAATATACAAGAAGATACAGTAAAAGTTAAATTACATAACTATAGTAAAAAGATAAAGGATATGGTTAATTTTATGAACTAAACGTGTCTAAAACAAATATTTTTGAGAGGAATCTGATCCTTTTTATTATTATGTTTTTCCTCAATAAATTTTTATTCTTTAGAAACCGAAAATAAAATTATAATAAAATAATATTTCTAGACTCTTCTAAATAGATCATTTTCAATATTATATAAGGGATTCACCCCAACCCATTTAATAAGTACTTTCAAGAAACTTGTCTCATCCACCCTCTACCTAAATAATCTCAAAACGTCCCTATATTACTCATAGAAGTATTAACTTTGGCAGAAGGAAATTCAAGAAATATTTTTGGATCAAACCAAAGTGAGTTACCCGAATTGGAGGTAACATCTTTTTTCAAGTTCTCTTCTTTTATTTTACTTCTTTACACCCTATTCTATTATAATTATTTGATTTCATAACACAAAAATATCATCAATATACTAGGATGTTTTTATGATAAGAATTCAAACTACACTAACACACAAATCCATCTAATGGATTTAGAACATACTGTTTCTATGGACGAAGAACTACTGCCTCACAAAAAGGTGATTACTCAATTAACACCTACCCCATATCTTGGTGGACATTATTATGGAATTATATTTAAATATGTTATATATTATATTTATATTGTATCTATTATTATTAATTTTTAATTTAAATCACACAATTATTCTTTCCATAACGTTTAAATATGATAATTTCACTTGAGGAAGTGCAGACTACTGCCCCCACAAAGTGATATGACACATTCATGCTATACATAAAATGTATAATGTATGGAATTATTTAAATAATGAACCATATATAAAATATTACATTATACTAGAATTATTATATACCTATGTATCATTTAGTTTTCATTCCATTAAATATAAAAAATAAATGAAAGTAGCGTTCATGCATACGTACAACTTACCATCTCCCTGAACGGTGAATTTCATTTTATTATAAAAAAATTTATGGACTATTATAATTACATATATAACATATCTATATAAATATATAATATATATATATTATATTAAAATAATGAATACAACTATGTAGATAATGTACTTTTGACCACATGGACAATTGGTATTTATAAAAAGATCATTTTTGATTCAAGTACCCAGTGTCGACAAAACTACTGATATTAAAAAAAAATATGTAATTTTTATAATGAAGTAAAAAAGTGATATAAAAGTAATAATAAACATGAAAATGGTTTTTATGAAAGTAGATATTAACTAATGTTTAATATTTAGGGAGATAATGCACAAAAAATTCCAAATGGGCATGAAGTAAGGGACTTCGACCCAATCCCTTTACAATGAGGCATATTTTTATTTTTACACAACATTATTTTATACGGTGTATAAAACCCTTTTAATTTTAATTTCATTCATCGGGAATTTTTTTTCTATATAGAAATTTACTAAATGAAAAAGGGAATGTTTCTTTTTAATGTATGTGGTGACAACAACCATTCCGTCGCTGTGAGCATTATTTGATATTTGGCATCCTCTACAAGTTATAGTGTTTTTCAAATACAAGGTAAATATCATATACTCTTTTTATGAATATTATTATTGAAAACGGTTTTTATAATTGATTGTTTATGTAAATCTATTGAAATGATATATTGTGATTGCAATGTTGAAATTTTATCATTCCTTTAGTCTTTTGTTATGTGTTATGATTATGTTATGGATCTTGAGAATTGTTTATGTATATTGGTTGTTACATGATAAACATAGGGTGGTTGATCCTGAGATAGAGCTCTAATTCATTGGGTAACATGGAAGAGGTAAACATTAATTTTTCTCCTATGTGATTTAGCGAATATACAGTGATGGGTAGTCTATATAACTCTCTATGTGGATGTGAAAGCAAAAATTTTACAATGATATGGATGCCACATGTTACCTTTATTATTTATGATTCCTAGGTGTTATTAATAAAACATATGTTTTTGTAAGGTATGTTATAGGGATTATATTTTTTTATTTAAAACTATAATTTCATTTATTTTTGTATATTGATGGACTAATGTTTTATTTCATTAGTTTATAACCCCTACTGATCATCTTATGCTCATCCCATGTTTTTGAAATGTTTTTCATAGATTATAAGGAATGGTAAGAGAAAAGAAATACTCAAGATGAATTCTATCAAGAAAAGAACTCTTTTTTCATTTATGGTGTTTTATATTAGTGGAAAAAATTGGATAGATTAGAAGAGTCTACTTTGTAATTTTTTGGATGTAATGTAACAGTTATGGAAAAATTCTATAAAACCTTAAACCTAAATATATCCTAAATATCAATTATTAACTTAAAACCACATTGTGTAGGGTTTATGTCTCATGCCTTATAATAATGGTATTTATTAATGTTGATAATTCCATTCATTCATGGGGATTATTATTCAATTATTTACAATGTTATTGTGGTATTTTCTCTTATAAATCACTAAATTTATTCTTTATGACACTCTAATCCATCCATTTAAATAAAAACAATTATGGACATAAGAGTATTATAATGGTCATTTCGACTTTAGTTGATTTTTTGAAAAAAATAAGTATTGTATGCAATGAATTAATTTCTTTTATAAAACAATATATTTTTATAGTTTAACCTATATGATGAAAAAGGAATTTTCTTCAATTTTACCAATTATTTTATTTATTGATTCCTTTACAATATGTCATGTTCTCTTAAAAAACAAACATTACCTTGTTATTTGTTATTTTTTTTTAAATTATTTTTAAAAATACAATTTTATTTTAATATCCAAAATTATTCATTAAATTGCTTTAAAATAGTTTTTCATTTGTATTATTATAAAAATATTCAATCTTAAATTGAATTATTCATGATTTGGTCTTTGGATATTGTTAAGATGGGTTCTCATAGATAGAATTGAGTGGACCTGTTATAGATTTTACAATTGGTACACCTAAATTTCACTCCAATGCACTGTGAAATGATTATTTTCTCAAAAAAATATATTTTTAATATGGATGTACAGAAATTCAAATTTGTAATAGTTCAGTAAGGATCAAGAAGAAAATGTCCCATAGAACCTACTAGTTGTTTCTATAATTAATAATGAATTTAAATATAAATAATTTCTTTAAAAAATATTGTATACATGATTTTTTAGTTTACTAATAATTACCTTCCATATGAAAATGTCAACATTATATAAAAATATTTTTCATGATTTTGGCTCGACTAATTATTCCCTTATTTTTTTGTCAATTAATACAATTTTTGTTCTCGTATCACATTTTTTTAAAAATTCACAAAATTTAATGATGTGTATATTATAGGAAGATTAAAGGTTGAATGTAATGAATATTTTTCATGAAATGAAATCAAATTTTATATTATATATATTATGTAAAGGTAAAATGGATACTGGTCAAAATATCCAACTATGAATTAAATACATTATTTGTATTAGTTATTACCAAATTCTCTATAACTATAAATCTAATAACACAGTAAAATTTAATACTAATAATTCATAACCAAAAACTAAATATTATATAATTTTTAATGTGGGACCTTATATAGGTAATAAATTCATTTTAAATTTTTCGTAAAAATATATATTACTTAGGTAAAATATAAGTAACCATGTTAATGGTAATGTGATGTAAAAGAGATAAATTATAAAGTAAAGCATAATAATACATATCCTATTATATCTATATATTATTTTGATCACGAGATTATTGTCATAGGGATATTATGTTTCCACTTATGAATGATATTCCAAGACATATAACATGTATTTAAAATAAAATAATGACTATGTCAAAAACTGTTAATTCTATCAAATTAATGGAGCCCTCCCCTATCCTTCTATATGTAATATTTTTTTTATGTTTTATCTTATATACCAATAGAAATTCAACATATAATTATATTATCATGTTTTCTAGAACATAGAGTCATAAGAATTCACCTAAACCCGTCATTTTACTTAGTCACACTAAGAGAAGAACCTGGTATTCAATACAAGTTTCATTCTCTTTTGAATAATTTTTTTTATATTCATCGTATAAATTATCCCCAATAAAATATATGATTTTAATATATGATTTTTGAATTCATCACACATTGGTAGTGATTATACTATAAATATATTACAATATATTTGGACGCTTTTAGTCATTATAAAACATTTTTGGATTGGTTTGTTTTACCAAACATGAACATGTCTATAAGGTTTACGATGACAATTATTATGAAAACATAAATATAAATAATATTTTTTAATACTATTTAATTTGTAACATCACAAGCTTCCACGGTACATTTCCCTTTGAATAATGCAATATCTTGCATTGTAAGCAATTTCGAGATTCTAACACACTCTGACCAATCAAACTAGACATTATTAATTGTAACACCCCACTTTTGAAATTTTATAAATTTTAAATTTCAAAATAGAATACATTTTTGGATTCAGAATATCAAAATTAGGCTAGGTTGAATTTTTGGTATTTTTCTGAAAACATTCAATTTATGATGAATAGTGAAAACACTAAGTTATCGGTTAAAACGGAATTTTTATTTAAATAATTATTTATTAATTTTTAATTTACATTAGGTAAAAACATATACGTAATACCTATATATGTTCAATTTAAATCATTGGAGTCATTTTATAATAATTTTTTATATATAAAAATTTTATTAAACTTTTCACCGTCTTTTACCCATCTCATAAGAGAATTTGAAATTTCACATAAAAAATAACTTTACCTCTTCTGTGAGGGGAATTTATAAAATTTTAGAGACAAATTTAATATCAAGGAGTAAAATGTGGTTCAATAAGATAAAAATAATTTTTGGTGAATAGTAACTTTTTACTTTTATTTACCACGGTAAAAAGTAAATTGGGTAATTAAGGGTAAAAATGACATTATTATTACCGTAATAGATGTCTTAATTATATTGGCTAAGTATAATTCGGAAAATGAAAACCTTAGGAATAGAATATGTACCTATTTGGTCCACTTAGATTAGATTAGGACATTTATTATTATTTAATACAAAGAAGAGTTAAAAGTGTTCAAATCAATGCTTAATAACTAAGACATTTTTAATATATGGTAATATATAAGATAAATTCTATTATAAATATTCATTAGAAATATAAAAATATTTCCTACATAATGGTATTTTATTTATAATTTTTAAACATTAAATAATTTAATTTATCTATTACACAATGGTTATACAGTAATTATATATTTAATGAATTATTAAAATAATTGATATTATAAATATCCAAATAAATATAATTTGAGACTTTTTATGAATTAAAAATATTTTCTAGGTTAATATGATAGATTATTATTCGTTATATTAATTTTATTTGGAGTAATAATGTTGTTATGAATTTATCAAAAACAAAATACCAATAGTGTCAAAATTGACATAAAAGATTTTTCAAAACAAATATTATATTATTAATTGATATTATATTCGTAAAAATCTAAGGATTAGCAAAATGACTTAAATAATGATTTTTGTATCGTTAATGGACCACATGGGATTCTTTTGGTAGTATATAGTATGTTTATTAACTATATAATATAAACATACAAACAGACATGGTAAATGTCAAACTATTTAACTAAGAGTTAAATCTAAAATATAAGGTTACTATAGTGACCCAAACCTATCTAAAATCTATTTGTTGAGTGGTTTTACACCCCTAACCACCTTATACATTGAATAATTAAATTTATATTAATTAGAAACCAAATATGAATTTATTATAAATTAATACTTTAAGTTTTTTCTAAAGAGCCCCTCCTCCACCTTATAAAAGGACACCACTTCTAACCAATTATTCATACCTTCAAAGCCTTTTTGATCAGCCAAATACTGCCCAAATACCCTATAAACCATCTTCCCTTAATCATATAAGCATTACTTTAGTCATAAATTCAACTTATGTAGCCCTTTTTATCAAATCAAAAGGAAGAACCCGAAGAAGAGGTAATGTTTTCACCACCCTCTTTGAAGTTCCTTTCTTCTTCAACTTCTTCTTTCTTTGTTATTTCAATTCTAAAAAAATAAATCTAGTATCTTCTATATACTTTGATTTTATTATAAATATGTTAAAACCATATTCAGTATTCTATCCATCCTTTTAATGACATGTCACCATACGTGTGTATGTACGACCTACCGTCTCCATGTCATTGTGTAATTGTTATTCAATACATTATTATTTGGATGGGTATAATATTGATGTGTAATTAATTTAAATAATAAATATAACATGATAATTATTCGTTATATATGATATACCATTCAATTATATATTATTCTAATATCAAAAAATTGATATTGTCACTCGTGCGTACGTACGGATTACCGTCTCCACGAACGGGATGAGATTCATTCTACATCGTATCCATTCAAGAATAAATTTTATT
This sequence comes from Viscum album, assembly GCA_963277665.1. Classification (NCBI taxonomy): domain Eukaryota; kingdom Viridiplantae; phylum Streptophyta; class Magnoliopsida; order Santalales; family Viscaceae; genus Viscum; species Viscum album. The sequence goes on along the minus strand of OY728128.1, from coordinate 2,099,946,443 downwards.
TGATGATTAAAAATAATTTTTAAGACATGATATAATTCTGAATATGAATAATATACATCCCATCCATAACAAATATGCCTCACATAACAAAAAATATAAATAAAAATGAATCTGTTAACACCCGAAACAATGATAATACTTAGGTATTATTCACAAATCAATGTTAAAATATCATATATGATATCATATTAATGTATATGATTATTGTATAATTTAATTACAATTATTTCACCATTATAGATGTGGTTAATCTAACGTAAAACAAGGAAAATTACACAGTAAGGGTTTATTTCACAATCTCTTCATTATCCGAGCTTGTTTAGACGTAATTATCTACTAGGACCTCTTTATCATCCACATCCATGTTTCCAAAAAAATGTATTTCAAAAAATTATTACTATTTTACAGAATATGGCTTAAATTCATTTATACCCTATCTTGACTTTTTATAAAATGTTTATAAAGGAATCTTGAAGTCATTTTCCAAACAAGGTACTTTTTAACCTTTTTGACAAAATTAAGGTAAGAATGTCTCTTTTTTAACTTATACGGGGGGTGTGGATATTTTACACTATTGTAAAATCTTCGAAGCTTCCCTTACAAGATTATAATAATATTTTCAATGTAAATTTTTTATTTTATAAATATGTGACTTTTATATGTTTTCAAACAAAGAGATATTTCTCTCTAATAGTGGCTATTTCATCTATTTCAATATCTTTGATGGATTTTAAGTTTATTTGATATTGATTTTTTATGATAAAAAACTTCCATATTGTATTGACGTTTTTGTGATATGTTTGACTATGGATGTGTTATTTTTATACCATTCATGGTTTATGGAGAAAGTATTTACATTTCATATTCTAGTTTTAATACGAATGTTTATGTTGTGTTTAAACCTGTTCATATGATGAATGCATTGGACTTAGTAAGTGATGGTTAAAGCCCTCTATAGATCCTCAATGCATCGGCAGGTCTGATGAGAGAAACTAGTGTCTTGGCATGAGGCCTTAAAAGAATCTTATTTGTAGTCTGTTCACGAGCCCTTGGATACGTGGTTATGATAGTCCAGAATTATGCATTCCATCATTGTGAACATGGTTATTGATATTTCATGTGATTATTTGATTAGTAGAATATCAATGTGAATAAGTAAATTGAATTATTTCTTTTTATCTTTGCCATATTTTTCTAAAGTTCAATATTAAAAAGCTTTTGTTTTAGTTATACATTGCCTTAAATGTTTATGTTTATTTATGAATGTTTCTGTTATATTGTTATCCTTACTGAGAATCTAAGCTCTCCCCTTTCAATGTTTTAATCTTTTCCAAGATGTGAATAAGTATTTTATGAATGAACTATAGGGAATGTATGAGGGGATATGAAGAAAATATGTTGTTGTAGTTTATTTTTACATTATGATGTAATGTAATACTTATTAATATATCTAGTGTTTATAAGGCTACTAAACTGATTGGTCATTCGAGATTTGATCTATTGCGATCATGCCAATGTTAAGTAATAATGCACCGACTCTGGGTAACAAGAGTTGGGGCGTTACAGTTGGTATCAGAGGATGTTTAGTACAAACCATGGAAGCTAGATTTAGATAAAATCTGATTAGAGCACATAGACCTAAAATGGAATTTGAGGATTTGTATATATGAACATCCTAGAATTTTAGTATTGTAGAGATTTTGTGATTTTTATGAGAAATAAATCCCTGTCTAGATACGAGTAGGTACAGGCACCTCTAGAACAAATGTTCCTAGAGGTAAAACCCAAAAACACCGCTTTGAGCTAGACTCGAACGAGAACTAGTGCACGACAACGGGGCTTGCTGCACTCGTGGTTATGACACTCCCAGGGGATATTCTTAGGATAATTATCGTTTTCTTTACAAACCATTATGAAGTGTATATGAGTATATACCTCCTCAAAGAAAACATTTTTATGATTATGTATTATATCAATAAACTTCTCAATTCATGTTAAGTGTTTAAAAAGTTTGGATTTATGTATTGCGATTCATAAACTAATCTAGTGTATGCAATTGTTTATAAATGGTGCCTAGTGCAAAAAATGGAAATCATATCAATGCACGCACTTCATGTAGGGATTTCCCTCCTGCTCAAGATAATTATAGTGGAGATGGTGATGCAACTGGTGCTGATCAGCTAATCACCATACTGGGAAAACATACTCAGGTTATGAATAATAACCTTACCTGTATGGAGCACCCTAATCTGAAGCATAGAGGATCAATGTTAGATCACTTAATGAGGTACGAACCACCAACATTAAATTGGATTACAAATCCATTAGTAGCTGAGCAATGTATAAGTTCCCTAGAGAAAATATTTCTGGCTTTAGGGAGTAGTGAAAGGGAAAAAAATTTCATGGCAGTTTATCACCTCAATGGAGATGCTGATCAATAGTGGTCATTGATAAAAAACACGAAGTAATATGATGAATTATCAAATATATAATGGAAGTAGTTCAAAGAGATTTTCTTAGAAAAATACATTCCACATGACCATCAAACAGATATGGAAAGGCAATTTCTGAGTCTGAGGGAAAAAGAGGATAAGAATATCGCAATGTATGAGACTATCATTACATGTTTAGAGAAGCAAGCAATAGATTATATACTTAACCCATGAAGTAATATTAGTCATTTCATTGATTTTTTAAACCTTTTTCTCCGTCGATCATTAGTCTCACAATCTTTCTCGTCGTACGAAGAAATTGTCTCATGTGCCATCAAGACAGAAAAATAATTCTCTACGTCTTACGACATTAAGGAAAAGCAAGAGAAGAAGAGATCTCCTGACCACTCTGGAAATGTAAATAAAGGGAAGAATGGAAAAGTTGATTATCCATCTTGTAGTAAATATGGGAAGAAACTCCCCGTTACTTTCGTGAAGGGAATGAGAGTCTGTTCCAAGTGTGGTGAAAAAGGCCACCATGCTCATGATTGCAAGGGAAACAGAGTTGATGTCAATGTGGAATGCAATAATTGTAGATAAATGGGGAATTATGAAAATTAATTTCCTAATCATTAGGGAAACTCACCTCATAAAAGGCCGGGGGATCAAGGCCAAGCTTATGTTATCACTACTGCTGAGGTTGAAGCTCTGAAAGACGTTGTGGAAGGTAATTTAATGGTTTCCTCATGTTTAGAAAACGCTTTATTTAATTCTGGAACATCGCATTGTTTCATATCTTCTTAGTTTTCTAAGAGAACTGGATATTTCCAATTTGATTTAACAAGGAATTTGTCAGTCAAAACTCTTAAGGGATGTATCATTGAAACAACGTTATGTGAATCAGTCCCCATTATAGCACATACATGTTCTTTATCTGCTGATATCATCGTTATACCCATGATTGAATTTGATATAATCCTTTGTATAGATAGGCTTTCAGACCATGATGCGAATATGTGGATGTGTTTCCATAATATTTTCCTGGACATCCTCTAGAATGAGATGTTGAGTTTTCCATTGATTTAATTCCAGGATCAAGGCCTATATCGAAGACCTATTATAAAATGGCCACTGTGGAATTAGTGGAATTAAATAAACAACTAGATGAATTGAGTAATAAGGGATTTATTCTCCCTAGTGTTTCTCCGTGGGGAGCCACTGTCTATTTTGTTAAGAAGAAAGATGGATATGTGAGGTTATGTATCGACTACATGGAAATCAATGCTATAACAATAAAAACAAGTATCCCCTACCTCACATTGATGATTTATTAAACCAACTTCATGGAGATAAATATATTTCAAAGATCGACCTTCGATCTGGATACCATCATTTGTGTGTGAAGAAGGAAGACATTCGGAAAACAACATTTCGAATGAGGTATGAGCATTACAAATTTACAGTAATGCCTTTTGCATTGACTAATGCACCCTCAGTATTCATGGATCTAATGAAAATAGTTTTCAAGGAATACCTCATTGATTTTGTAGTGGTTTTTATTGATGATATCTTGGTATAATGAAAAAGCTACGAAGATCATGAAATTCACTTGTGCATTATCGTGAAGACTCTGAGAAGACATGAATTATATTGGATGTTTAGCAAGTGTGAATTCTGGCTTCAAAATATTTCTTTTCTTGGCCATATTGTCTCTAAGGATGGAATCTTTGTTGATCTTGCTAAGATAGGAGTAATCCAAGAATGGAAAACACCAATAATTATAACTGAGGTACATAGTTTTATTAGTTTAGCAGGTTATTATCGACGTTTCGTCCAGAATTTTTCCCGATTGGCAAACCCATTAACAAAGCTCACACGTAAAGGGGATAAAAGTTGTTTGGAAAACAGTGTGTGAAGAGGGTTTTGAATAACGTAATAGAGGATTAGTCAATTCTCTTATATTGAAACTACCATCGGGGAATTATGGGTTTGTTATTTATAGTGATGGTTCAATGAAAGGACATGGTTGTGTCCTTATGCATAATGATAGGGTTATTTCCTATGCATCATGACAGCTAAAAATTAATAAAAAAAATTATCCTACTCATGATCTAGAGTTAGTGGCTATAATATTTTCTTTGATGATTTGGATACACTATCTCTATGGTGAAAAATGTGAGATTTATACTGATCACAAGAGTTTTAATAATATTTTCTCACAGAAAGAACTCAACATGAGAAAATGGAGATGGCTTGAACTACTCAAGGATTATTATTGCATGATAAACTACCTCATGGGGAAGGCAAATAAGGTGGCAGATGATTTGAGGAGAAAATATCATGGATTTTTGAACATGATGAGAATTGAAAGGGATCCAATTTTCATGGATCTAGTGTAAATGGATATAAGAATTACCATGGAAGGTGAAACATTGATTATTTTTCAAATGATTTCAAAACCATATTTACTAGAAAGGATAAAGAGATCTCAAACCGGTGATGAAGAGTTTCAAAAGAAGATTAAATATGTGAATGTTGGGAGATTGAGAGACTTTGTGTATGAAGAAAGAATTTTTAAATTTGGGTAAAGAATTTGTGTTCCCAATATACCTAATCTGAAAATGGAATTTTTAGATGATGCTCATAGCTCCAATTTCACTATACACTCTGGGAGCACCGAAATGCATAGGGATTTGAAGGAACATTTTTGGTGGGACAACATGAAGAGGGAGATTTTGGATTTTGTGTCAAGATGTATGGTTTGTCAAATAGTGAATGCTGGAAGGCAAAAGCCTGGAGTAGTCATACAACCTCTTCCCATACCGGAATGGAAATGGGAAAATATTACGAAGGACTTTGTCATGGGGATACCAAAGACACCTAGAAGAAACGATGAAAAATGGGTTATTGTTGATCGTCTTACCAGGTCAGCACATTATCTTTCTATAAGAGAGGATATACCACTTGAAGGCCTAGAAATACTATATATTAATGAAGTTTTGAGACTTCATGGAGTACCCCTATCAATTGTTTCTGATCGTGATCCCCATTTTACTTCTAGATTCTAGAAACGTCTCTAGAAATACCTAGATATTGAACCTCATTTCGGCACTGCCTACCACCCACAAACTGATATAAATTTTGAACGGACTATTCCAACCTTAGAATACATGTTGAGATCTTTCTCACATGACTTTCAGGGTTTGTGGGATCAATATTTACCTCTGGTGGAATTTTCCTATAACAATAGCTTCCATTCAAGTATTCGGATGGCACCATATGAAGTGTTATATATAAAGGGATGTCGCACGCCAACATGTTCGGATGATGTTGGTGAAAGAAAACTCATAGGCCCAGAACTGGTGGAGGAAACAATGGAAAAGGTAAAGGTAATCCAAAACCACATCAAAGCAGCTCAATGTTGGCAGAAGAGCTATGTCGATAATTGAAGTAATGATTTGGAATTTCATATAGGAGATCATGTTTTCTTAAAGGTATCTCCATGGAAGTGAGTTATAAGTTTCGGTAAGAATGGTAAATTGGGTCCTATGTACATCAGACCTTTCAAAATTCTAGAACGATTTGGGGTTGTATCTTACCGTTTGTTAATGCTGCCAAGTCTTTCCAAATTTCAGGATGTGTTCCACAAATCACTGTTGAGATAATACATGCCTGACCCAATGCATCTACTCACCTATGAGGAATTAGAACTGGAACCCGATCTATCTTATTGCGAAGATCTTGACAAGATTCGTGATATGAGATAACAAGTGCTGAGATACCGGATGACTCGTCTGGTAAAATTTTTATGGAGAAACCATAAGATGGAAGTGGTAACATGGTAACCCTAGGAAATTATGATGAAAAACCACCCGAGCCTTTTGAAGCAACAATATTATTGAAATTTTGAGGAAGAAATTATTTGAAGGAGGGGAGAATGTAACACCCCAAGCTTCCACGGTATATTTCCCATTGAATAATGCAATAGCTTGTATTGCCCGCAATTTCGAGATTCTAACACACTCTAACCAATCAACCTAGCCGTTATGAATAGTAATGCCCACTTTTTAAAATTTTATAAATTGTATCTTTCAAAGTGGACTTAATTTTTGGATTCAGAATATCGAAATTAGCCTAGGGTGAATTTTTGGTATTTTTCTGAAAACTGTAATTTTTTTGAATAGTGAAAAACACTAATTTATTGGTTAAAACTGACTTTTTTTTAAATAATTATTTATTTTATTTAAACTTATTTTGTCATGACCTGTCCTCGGTGCCCGTTCCGTGACTACCCCAAGCCCGCCTTCCATAGGCCAGGGGCTGGCGACTAGCACCAAGGCATAAATCCCGGTAAAGGAAAGACATTGCCTTTGTAAAGTAAACAATCAAACAACACATAGTAAGCAGGTAGAAGTAAACAGTATGTAAAAACTTGTACAACAGTAAGTGCGGAATGTAAGTGGGCCAGAATAAAAACCCAAACTGAAAGTAAAGTACAACTCAAAAGGGGAAAAAAGCAAGTGAAAAGTAAAGCCGCAACGTTGAGCCGTCCACTGGAAGTCCCACCTGAAGGGTGGGTATGGAAAGCCTCCACTGCTCCTCGGGTCCAGCCGACCGCTCCGAGTACATCCCACCCAGTGGTCCACCTCTAGGTACCGTCCTACTCCGCAAGCCCCCGCCACGATCAGCGCTATCTGTCGTCTGCAACCAACACAATGTAGTGCGGGCATAGCCCGTGCAGGGGTGAGTATAAGCTACTCAGTAGGGACCTCGAGACCCTCGAAGGTCTCCCAAATTCCACAGAGGATAACCACAATGGAAAGATTCAATCATGAAGTAACTTCTGAAACTGATTAGGTATATGCCCATACATATACCTAAGTCAACAATTCTCGCTCGGCTCCAACATCCGAGCTCAAGTACAACCCAGTCCACATAGGAAATCAAAACATAAATCCACACAGGATAGCACAACACAATTAACAAAGAAAAGAAAACTGTAATCCACATAGGACAGCACAACACAATCCACAAAGGAGAGTAAACAGGATTCAGCTCACATAGGTATACTTATTCGAATGATAATAGAGATGATCACTGGTCCATCTAAGTCATCAGACCCACAAAGGATCAAAAGGTACTGACCCTTGCAATTACCCACACAAGATCGGACCCACACAGGATCGATAGGTAACTAACCCCCGCAAAGACCCACACAGGATCGGGCCCACACAGGACCTGTAGGCGCTGGCCCACACACGACCACAGAGCACTGACCCACACAGGATCGGATCCACACAGGATCGGTAGCACTGACCCACAAAGGATCGCTGAGTGCTCTAGTCGTCGTCGTCGAATCCACTGAGGATCTCTGTACAGTCTTCGTTGTCACATTAGCAGTCACAGCCAGCTCTAGGGTTCTCGCACACAACAAGCTCGTTCGAGAGGGTCCACTCCACGAGCCGAGATGCTGATACATCAACTGACACATAGTCCAGAGTTGATGTATTCAAATGTTCTGTATTGTCAACAGTAACTCAACGTCGCAGACGGCGCATCAATCGGACGCCCGGTCTGAGAGTTATTGGCTTTTTCGTCCCAGGGGCCCTGTTGGTTTTTAATGCAAATCCAACCCGAACATTCTCCACCTATGTCCATAGCTTGGTCGGAGTAAGCCAAAAGATCCGTCTCTCTTAGAGGAATCCATCAAAGTCAACAGCACGTCAATCGGACGTCTGAGGCTCAAGATATGAGCGTTTCCGCTCCGAGGGCCCGGTTGGTATCATGTACGAACCGACTCGTCCGAACCCAAATTATTCTGAAACCATGAGGTTGATATACTGAAACTACCTTCTCGACCCAAGGATCACATCGCCACTGACGGCGCATCTTTCAGAGGCCCGAAGCTCATGTTATGATCAAAAGACCGAAAAGGGTCCGAAAACGGGGGGTCTGCGCCTAGACCGACCCTGTGGGGCGCGACCCGGTCCGGCCTGGGCGGCCCGGCCCGGCTCGGCTCGGCCCGGCTCGGCTCGGCCGAGCGGAGGAACCCGCAGGGGGCGTGTTGCCCCCTCGTGAAACGAAGCTGCGGCCCCGCGTGGGGCCGCTCGGTGTCACTGGAAGCGGCCGGGCCACAACGTCCCTGCCTTCGGTTCTGCGCGGCCGCGGAACCACCTCCCGCCACCGCGGCTTCAGCCACAGAGGCTCCGTCCGGCGGCACGCCGGTGCGCCACGGCCTCTGGCCGCTGGTGGAGTCTGCGGGCCACCGAAGTTGCTCCGGTGGTCCGATTCCATTTTTGTCTACGCCGTAGCTCCTCCAGGGTCCCTTTTTTCACTATGGAATCAACAAATCGTCTCTGCGGCCCGCTTTGTCGTCGTACGCCATTCCTCACATCAATGAAGAACTACGGAGGGTTGTCGGGTCGTGTTTTTTTGGCCTGCACCCTCCGCGTTATGTGATAACAATCGAAAAAAAGATCAACACACGAAAAACATAACAAGATACAATTTTAAGAAATTAAAATTGCACTTTGATCCCGGGATATTTTTTTTAGAAGGAAACAACTACGGGAATAAAATATTATATTCAAATAAAATCCCTACCTCACCGTAGACGTCGATCGCGCTTTCTTCGCGGAATTGATCGTCGCAGAAGAAGAGGATCGCTGCGTCGCGAAAGGGCGTCCCGTCGTTGCGGTATACAGCATCGCATCGACGATCGTCGAGGGGTAAAGAAAAAACACAGATTTAATTTACACAAATTAAATCCATGTCAAGTATAAAACCCACAATGGAAATTTAAAAGATTTTAAATCTCCTTCCTCAAGCAGATGTTCGATGATTTGTCACAGAAGAAGGGACGTCGCAGAAGAACGTCGCAGGAGGAGAATCATTGGCGTCGCAGAACACAGCGTCGCGTCGTCGATCTCTGGAGGTTCAGTGTTCTTTGTCGCCTTTCATCGAAGTCCTGCGTTCTTCGCGTTCTTCATGTTCTTTGCATTCTTCGTGTTCTTCGTGAAGGGGGGTGAAGGACTTAATGTTTCTGTCAAATCCTCTCAATGAAAAACACTCAAGAAGAATAATGTTGGTCTTATTTTATTAAATTCCAACAAATGAAAGAAAAACTATGTAACGACCCATTAATTCATAGAATTAATTTCAATGAATAAACCACCCAATTAATAGGATCATTTAATTGTTTAAGAAAACGCCCCAGTTGACTTTTATTTAATAGGGGTTTTTGCGGGTGCGTTACTTAGCGGAAAAGAAACGGTGGGGCTCGTTCGAGCCCCACCTCACAAATATCCTACAAGAGGGTAGGATATTTTGAATTGTACCCTATCCGCTTTAACTTATCTTAAGCAGCTTTAAGTGGCTTTTATGTGTTTTTAAGTGAAATAAAAATAAAGTTGTCTCACCACTTTATTTTATTTCTTAACATAAAGCCCAAAAATTAAAAACCACACCCGAGAAAACGCAACTCTGGAAGAGGTGTTTCTAAAAAAATATCGGCGCTGTGATTCCATCGGTGCCCTCAGAATTTTATTCCGAGCACCGGTTAAAAAGTTAGAAAAACCCGCTCATTCGTTCACTGAACGTTCCCGAGCCAAACATCGGAAAATGATTCCGGGCACACCGGGCCTCGGAATCAGGTGCCGTCAGAAAATAAATTCATGTAAAATTCCAAAGAAAAATAAGAATAAAATTTCCTTGAAATTTACGGGTCTTTATATCACTCCCACCTTAGGGCTTTACATCCCCGTAAAGATACATCATAAGCTAGGGAACCATATGTGGGTACTGAGCACGCATCTGAGCCTCCCGCTCCCAAGTGCTCTCCTGGAGGTTCCCGTGATACCATCTGATGCACACTAGATGAATCGATCGTCGACGTAGGACCTGCTCCTGTCGATCCTCGATCTCCACCGGGACCTCCGCAAAAGTCGCCCCATCATCAACATCTAGCTCCCCATGGTCAATGATGTTCGACAGGTCGTGCACGTTTCTCCTCAGCTAAGATACGAGGAAGACGTCATGCACCCGGTGCAACTGAGGTGGTAGAGCCAGGCGATAAGCCACCTCGCCAATCCTGCTAAGGACCTGGAATGGTCCAATGAAGCATGGAGACAACTTTCCGCCTCGTCCAAATCTCCGTAATCCACGTTGAGGTGAGACACGCAAGAAGACGTGGTCGCCATCCTCAAACTCTAGTGGCCTCTGCCTCCGGTCAGCGTAAGACATCTTCCAGCTCTGAGCTGTCCTCATCCGCTACTGGATGACCTGGAACTTCTCTGTCGTGGCCCAGACCATCTCTAGTCCCACAGGTGCTGACTCCCCAGGGTCTATCCAGCATAAAGGAGATCTGCAAGGTCTGTCATACAACACCTCGTATGGTACCATCCCGATGGTGGAGTGGTAGCTGTTGTTGTACGCGAACTCCACCAAGGGTAGGTGGTCCTCCAAGCTGCGACCAAAGTTGAGGACACATGCAAAGAGCATGTCCTCGAGAGTCTAAATGGTCCTCTCCGTCTGACCATCTGTTTGAGAGTGAAAGGCGGTGCTCAGACGTAGCTGCGTCCTGAACGCCTCCTGCAACCCCTTCCAAAGACTGTAAGTAAATTGAGCATCTCGATCGGAGACGATAGATGATGACACAACGTGAAGCCGTAAAATCTCCTGAACATAGAGACGCCCCAGGCTCTCCACTGAGCCTTACTCTCTGATGTGTAAGAAGTGAGCCGACATGGTGAGTCGGTCGACAAGCACCCAAATGGAGTCGTGACCTTTGGAAGTGTGTGGAAGTCCAGTCACGAAGTCTATAGATATCCTATCCCACATCCACTCTGGGACCTCCAAGGGCTGTACCAAGCCTACTGGTACCTGATGCTCTACCTTCACCTTCTGGCAGGTGAGGCATTGTGAAATGAACTCTGCCACATCCTTCTTCATGCCTGACCACTAGTGTTATCGTCTGAGATCCTCGTACATCTTCGCCATTCCAGGATGTATCGCCCAATTAGATGTGTGAAACTCTCTTAGCACCTCCTCTCATAATAAAACTGGTACCAAGGTATGTCATCTAAAAAGGATGTCGTGCTCGGCTCCAAAGGAGAATCTATCAGGTGCGTGTCTTGAGGATATCTGTGCACGCCACGTCTCACGGTCAGCATCCCCACGATGTGCCTCTCTGACCTGCTGCAGTAGTGGAGGAGTGATTGTGAGAGACTGAAGGAAGGCTTTTCCATCTCTATCCATGATGGATATCTGCAAAGCGGCTAGCTGCTCTGTCGCCTTCTCAAGTAGTTGAATGCCCATCCTCCTGCTAAGAGCATCGGCTACCATATTCCCCTTCCCAGTAGTACAGACTATCTCATAGTCATAGTCCTAGAGGAACTCGATCTATCATCGTTGTCTCAGGTTCAGGTCCTTCTGAGAGAAGATGTACCTGAGACTCTGATGGTCAGAAAAGGCTGTAAAGCGCTCGCCCATCAGATAGTGTCACCATGTCTTCAGAGCGAAGACCCCTGCTGCTAACTCCAGGTCAAGGGTACCATAGTTCTGCTCATGCGGCCTCAACTGACGTGATCCATAGGTGATCACTGCTCGCTCCTGCATCAGGACACATCCGAGTCCCGTCCCTGATGCATCGCAGTAGACTACGTACCCTACTCCCTCCTCTGGAAACCTCATGATAGGTGCGCTGGTCAATCTCTGTCTCAACTCTTGGAAGCTATGCTGACATCTGTCTGACCACACAATGGGTTTCTCCTTCTTTGTAAGAGCTGAGAGGGGTGCCGCAACTCTGGAGAAGTCTGGAAAAAATCTCCGATAGTATCCAGCTAGTCCCAAGAAACTCCGCACCTCTGTCACTCTCTTGGGTGGCTCTGAAGCTAGCACTGCCTCGATCTTCATGGGATCCACCACAACTCCCGCCTAAGAAATGACGTGTCCCACGAAGTGGACCTCACGTATCCAGAACTGACACTTCAAGAGCTTTCCATAAAGCTGGTGCTCTCAGAGTGTGTCTATACAACCCGCAAGTGGTAGGCGTGCTCCTCCTTAGTCGTCGGGTATATCAAAATGTCATTGATGAAGACCACGACAAATCGATCGAGGTATGGCTAAAAGATCATGTTCATGAGGCCCATGAACACTGCTGGAGCATTGGTTACGCCGAATGGGATAACCAAGAACTCATAGTGGCCATACCGACATCTGAAGGCCGTCTTCTGCACGTCATCGTCTCGAACTCTGAGCTGATGATAGCCTGACCTGAGGTCTATCTTTGAGAACCACCGTGCTCCCTTGAGCTGATCGAAGAAGTCATTAATCCTCGATAGCGGATAATTTTTCCTCACTGTCACCTGGTTCAGGCGACGATAGTCGACAAAAACTCGCAAGCTTTTTTCCTCCTTCTTGGAGAACAATATTGGGGAAGCCCAGGGTGAAACACTAGGTCGGATGAATCCTTTTCCCTACAAGTCCTCCAACTGTACCCGTAGCTCTCGATGCTCAGCGGGGGCCATCCGATATGCTGGAGTGGATATCGGGGCTGTCTAGAGGTACAAATCAATATAAAAGTCTTCCTATCTATGAGGAGGTATCCCTGGAACGTCATTGGGAAAGACGTCTGCATACTGATCCACCACTACAGGAATACTAGGACTCTGCATGTCAACTGCTCCTAGGATGAGGCTAGCCAACTGATGAGTGATGGGTTGTCCTCTCCTCTGCAGAAGTCCATCCTATTCTGCGAAGACTCCCTTCTCGCCGGTGAAGGTGAACCTACTCCCGTTAGTGTGTACACATCTCACCTTGCACCTAATACTGTCAATCTGTGCATGGACTGTAGATAACGAATCCATGCCCAATATGACGTCATAAGGCCTCGACGTGGCTACAAGAAGATCCCAGCTAAAGCTCTCACCTCCTAGAGTAAGCTCACACTACCGACACCAGTGCATAATCGTCGAGTCTGCTCCCGTAGGAGTCTCTATCCTTAAGGATGGAGCCAACGGCTCTGTCAGAATCTCCAAGCTCCGAACAAGGGCAACGGCTATGAATGAGTGACTCGCTCCTGTGTCTATAATAACTGAAGCAAGGGTGGAATAGACACAGATCGTACCTCGAATCATCTTGGGCGTGCTGTGGTTGTAGGCCTCTGCTGTCTAGAATTGTGCCTGTCTCTACCCACCAGCTCCCTGTGGTCTGGGTGGACCTCCTAGTGGTGGTGGTGGTGGTAGAGCCTCAAAGCGTCTCCCACCACCTGTTGCTTAGCCAGCTCCTATGCCTCGTCCGTCTCCTCCCTGCGGACCACCACGGTCGACCATCTGCCTCTACCTGGGTGGCCCCTCAACTGTCTGCTGCTCATCAGCACGGTGGGTCAGGCAGTCATGAGCCATGTGGCCCTGCCCGCCGCATGTGTAGCACTGCCTACCTCTCAAAAGACTGGCTCCACGATGTGTTCCCCGCACTGCTAAGCCAGTGTCCTGAGGTCGTCTGCGTGAGGGTCTGGTCTGCTGGGACCCCTGAGTCATCCGTCGACTTCCTGCTGCAGAAAACTCTGCTACGTTCTGCCATGCGGTAGGTCTCGCCGCTGGAGAAGTCTCAGCAAGAAAGTTCTCGATCAAAAGGGCTCGCTCCAGTACTCCTGCCTGAGTTGGAATGCTGAGAGAGATCAGCGATGCCCTGATCTCCTGTCTCAATCCCTGCTCAAAGGTACGGGCCCAGAATAATGGGTCTCATACCATGTTGGTCGAGTAGCGCTAGAGATCGGTAAATCTCGCCGAGTACTGGGTGACCGTCAAGCTGCCCTGCCGCAGTTGAAGAAGCTCCTGGATGTGCACCGCACGGAGGGTGGCTGGGACGAACTCCGAGTGGAAGAAGCTCTCAATGTCCATCCAGAGAAGAGATTCCTCATCGTTCACCAAGAGAATCAAACACCACTATCGTCCCGCTTCTGCGTGCAGTAGGCTCGCAGCGAGGATCACCATGAGGTCTGCTGGTGTCCTCACTAGCTTGAAAACCCATACAACTGCCTACAGCCAGTCCTCGGCTACCTGGGGGTCCGTCTCCCCGTGGAACCTGGGTGGTCGCTAGAGCTGGAACTCATGAAGTGCACTAAGGTGATGTGCATCATCAGCGGCTGGTGCTGGAAGCATCGATGGCTCGGCGGGTAGAGGTACCACTGGTTCCTCTGCTGTCACAGGGCCCTATACCGAGGCCTCGTCGCTCGGCGGGCTGTCGTCACGTACCACTCTCGGAACCCTAGTTGGCTGCCGTCGTGGGGCCATCCTGAAATGAAACAGGTGCACCACGGTCAAAACAGTATACCTGGTGAGTTGATACAAAGTAATCACAAATAAAACATGAAACACACATGCAATCAATGTTTTCGTGCACTAAGTCGGAAATCAGAAGTCAGGGTCCTGGTGTACGGATACGTCGGCCGCCGCACCAACACTGGGCTCCCTGGACTGATAACCACACTCAATACGATTAACACTATTGCTTCACATAGAAGAAAGATTAGAGTCCCATGTTCTGTGGTAGAACCGAACTCCTCTGATTCCAATTTGTCACGACCTGTCCTCAGGGCCCGTGTCGTGACTACCCCAAGCCTGCCTACTATAGGCCAGGGGCTGGCGACTACCACCAAGGCATAAATCCCGGTAAAAGGAAGGAATTTCCTTTGTAAAGTAAACAAAAAAAACAACACAGAGTAAGCGGGAAGAAGTAAACACTAAGTAAAAACTGGTGCAACAGTAAGTGCAGAAAGTAAGTGGGCCAGAATACAAAATCCAAACTGAAAGTAAAGTACAACTGAAAAGGGAAAAACAGCAACTAAAAATTATAGCCGCAATGTCAATCCATCCACTGGAAGTCCCACCTGAAGGGTGGGTACGGAAAGCCTCCACTGCTCCTTTGGTCCAGCCGACCGCTCCGAGTACGTCACGCCCAGTGGTCCACCTCCAGGTACTGTCCTGCTCCTCAAGCCTCCACCACGATCAGCGCTGTCTGTCGTCTACAACCAACACAACGTAGTGCGGGCATAGCCCGTGCAGGGGTGAGAATAAGATACTCAGTAGGGACCCCGAGACCCCCGAAGGTCTCCCAAAATCCACAAAGGATAACGAAAAAGGAAATATTCAATCACGAAGTAACATCCCACACTTATTATGTATATGCCCATACATATACCTAAGTCATCAATTCTCGCTCGGCTCCAACATCTGAGCTCAAGTACAACCCAGTCCACATAGGAAAGCAAAACGTAAATCCACATAGGATAGCACAACACAATCCACAAAGGAATGCAAATCGTAATCCACATAGGATAGCACAACACAATCTACAAAGGAGAGTAAATAGGATTCAGCTCACACAGGTATACTTCTTTGAATGGCAATAGAGATGATCACTGATCCATCTATGTTTTCAGACCCAAAAAGGATCAAAAGGTACTAACCCCCAAAAAAGACCCACACAGGATCGGGCCCACATAGGACCTATAGGCGCTGGCCCACCAAGGACCGCTGAGCACTGACCCACACAGGATCGGACCCACACAGGATCAGTAGTACTGACCCACAAAGGATCGCTGAGTGCTGTAGTCGTCGCCGTCGAATCCACTGAGGATCTCTGTACAGTCGTCGTCGTCACAGTAGCAGTCGTAGCCACCTCTAGGGTTCCCGAACACAGCAAGCTCGTTCGGGAGGGTCTGCTCCACGAGCCGAGAGGCTGTTACATCAACTGACATATAGTCCAGAGTTTATGTATTTAAAAGTTCCGTATCGTCAACAGGAACTCAACGTCACAGATGGCACGTCAATCGGACGCCCAGTCTGAGAGTTATTGGCTTTTTTGTCCCAGGGGACCGGTTGGTTTTTAAGGCAAATTCAACCCGACTGTACTCCACCTGCATCCAAACCTCGGGCAGATTAAGCCAAAAGATCCATAACACTTAGAGGAATCCATCAAAGTCGACGGCACGTCAGTCGGACATCTGAAGCTCTAGATATGAGTGTTTCCCCTCCGAGGGCCTAGTTGGTTTCGTGTACGAACCATCCTGGCCGAACCCAAAGTATTCCGAAACCTTGAGTGTGATATACCGATACTACTGTCTCGATCCAAGGATTGCATCGCCGCTGATGGCGGGTCGTTCGGAGTCCCAAAGCTCATGTTATGATAAAATGACCGAAAAGGGTTTGGAAACGGGGGGTCTGGGCCCGAACCGACCCGGAGGGACGCGACCCGGCCCGGCCGGGGCGGCCCGGCCCGGCTTGGGAGCGACCCGGCTCATCGGGTCGGACCGTATCGGCTCGGCCCGGCATGGATCAGCTCGGCTCGGCTCGGCCGAGCGGCCGAGCAGAGGAAGCCGTGGGGGGGCGTGTTTCCCCCGCGTGAAACGAAGCTGCGGCCCCGTGTGGGGCCGCTCGGTGTCACCAGACGCGGGCGGGCTGCCACGTCTCTGCCTTCGGTTTCGCGTGGCTGCGAAACCGCCTCCCGCCGTAGCGGCTTCAGGCACGGCGGCTCCGTCCGCCGGCGTGTAGGGGAGCCGCCGGTGGAGTCTGCGGGCCACCGGAGTTACTCCGGTGGTCCGATTCAATTTTCGTCTGCGTCGTAGCTCCTTTCGGGTCCTGTTCTTCACTGCGGAATCAAAAAATCATCTCTGCGGCCCGCTTTGTCATTGTCCGTCATTCCGCACATCAACAAAGAAATGCGGAGGGTTGTCGGGCCGTGTTTGTTTGGCCCGCACCCTCCGCGTTAGGTGATAACAATCAGGAAAAAAATGATCAACACACGAAAAACATAACAAGACACAATTTTAAAAAATTAAAATTTCACTTTGATCCCGGGATCTTTCTTTTAGAATGAAACAGCTACGGGAATAAAATATTATATTCAAATAAATTCCCTACCTCATCGTAGACGTCGAGCGCACGTTCTTCGCGGAATTGATCATCACGGAAGAAGAGGATCGCTGCGTCGCGGAAGGGCGTCGCGTCGTCGCGGTATACAGCGTCGCGTCGACAATCTCCGAGGGGTAAAGAAAACACATGGATTTAATTTAGACGAATTTAATCCATGTCATGTATAAAAACCAAAAAAGAAATTTAAAAGATTTTAAATCTCCTTCCTCAAGCAGATGTTCGAAGATTTGTCGCGGAAGTAGGGACGTCGCAGAAGAACGTCGCAGGAGGAGAATCGTTGGAGTTGCGGAACACAGCGTTGCGTCATCGATCTCTGGGGGTTCGGTGTTCTTCATTGCCTTTCGTCGAAGGTCGGGGTTCTTTGCATTCTTCGCGTTCTTCACATTCTTCACGAAGGAGGATGAAAGACTTAAGGTTTCTGTCAAATCCTCTCAATGAACAACACTCGAGAAGAATAATGTTGGTCTTATTTTATTACATGCCAACAAACGAAAAACAAACTAAGTAACGACCCATTAATTCATAGAATTAATTTCAACGAATAAAGCGCCCAATTAATAGGAGCGTTTAATTGTTTAAGAAAACGCCCCAGTTGACTTTTATTTAATAGGGTTTTTCGCAGGTGCATTACTTAGCAGAAAAGAAACGGTGGGGCTCGTGCGGGCCCCACCTCATAAATATCCTACAAGTGAGTAGGATATTTTGAATTGTACCATATCCGCTTTAACTTAGCTTAAGCATCTTTAAGTGGCTTTTAAGTGGAATTAAGTGAAATAAAAAAAAAGTTGTCGCACCACTTTATTTTATTTCTTAACTTATAGTCCAAAAATTAAAAACCACACCTGAGCAAATGCAACACCGGAAGAGGTGTTTCTAAGAAAATACCGGCGCTGCGATTCCATCAGTACCCTCAAAAGTTGATTACGAGCACCAGTTCAAAAGTTAGAAAATCCCGCTCTTCCGTTCACTGAACGTACCCGAGCCAAGCTTCGGAAAATGATTCTGGGCACACCGAGCCTTGGAATCAGGTGCCGTCAGAAACTGCATTCTTGTAAAATTCCAAAGAAAATTAAGAAAAAAATTTCCTATAAATTTATGGATCTTTACATATTTTAGGTCAAAATAGATACATAATAACTATATAAGTTCAATGTAATTCATTGGAGTCAGTTTATAATAATTTTTGACATATAAAAGTTTTACTGATCTTTTCACTGTCTTTTACCCATATCCTAGAAAAAATTTCAAATTCACATAAACATAATTTTACCGCTTCTGTGAGTGGAATTTCGAAAATACGAGAGAAACAGAAAATATCAAGTAGTAAAATGTGGTTCAATAATATAAAAATATTTTTTTTGAATAGTATCTTTTTACTTTTATTTACCACGTTAAAAAGTAAATAGGGTAATTAAGGGTAAAAATGAAATTATTATTACCCTAACACATTTCCTAATTCTATTAGCTAAGTATAATTCGACCAAAAAAATCATAGGAATAAAATATGAACCTTTTTGGACCACTTGGATTAGATTAGGATATTTATTATTATTTAATTAAAAAAATTGTTAAAAGAGTTAAAATCAATGTTTGACAACTAAAACGTTTGTAAAATATAGTTATACATTAGATAAATTACGATTATAAATATTAATTATAAAGATAAAAATATTTCCTACATAATGGTATTTTATTTATAATTTTTAGATATTAAATAGTTTAATTTATTTAAGACACAATGGTGATGCAGTAATTACCTAATTAATGAAATATAAAAATAATTGATATTATAAATATCCAAATATATGTAATTAGAGACTTTTTATGAATTCCAATAATTTTTTAGGTTCATATTAAATATTATTATTGGTTATATGAATTTTATTCAAAGTAATAATGCTTTTATGAATTTATCAAAAAAAAATACCCAATAGTGTCAAAATTGACATAAAAGAGTTTTTAAACAAAATATTATATTATTAATTCAGATTATATTCCAAAAAATATATGGTTTGGCCAAAAGACTTATATAATGATAGGTTTATCATTAATGGACCCCTTAGGGGTCTCATGTAAGTATATAATATGTTTATTAACTATATAATATAAAAATACAACGAGACGTGGTAAATGTCAAACTATTTAACGAAGTGTTAAATCTAGAAGATAAGGTTACTATAGTGACGCAAACAAGACTAAAATCTATTGGTTGAGTGGTTTTCGACCCATCTCAACCTTATACTTTTAATAATCCACTTTTTAGTTATTATAAACCAAATATGAATTTATTATAAATTATAACTTTAAGTTTTTTCTAAAGAGCCCCTCCTCCCCCTTATTAAAGGACACAACTTATAACTGATTCTTCATACCTTAAAAGACTTTTGGATTGGCCAAACTCTATCCAAATATCCTGTAAACTATCGTCCATTAATCCTAGAGGTCTTCTTTTAGTCATAAATCCATCTTAAAGATCCCTTTTTATCAATTCAAAATGAAGAACCCGAAGAAGAGGTAATATTTTCACCACCCTCTTTCAAGTTCCTTTCTTATTAAACATCTTATTTTTTTGTAATTTCCATTATAAAATTATAAATTCAGTATATTAGATATACTGGGATGTTATTATAAATATGGTACAATCATATTCAGTTTTCTATCCATCCTTTGAATGACATGTCACCATACGTGCTTTCGTACGACCTACCGTCTCCACGTCGTGGTGTAATTGTTATTCAATACATAATTTTTTGGATGGGTATAATAATGATGTGTAATTCATGTAAATAATTAATATAACATGATAATGATTCTGTATATATGATATTACATCCAATTATATATTATTTTCATATCAAAAGATAGATATTCTCGCTCATACGTACGTACGGATTTCCGTCTCTATGAAGGCGATGAGATTGATTACCCATCATATCCATTCCAGACTAAATTTTATTTGATGATTAAAAATAATTTTTAGAGACATGATATCATCCTGGATATTAATAATATAAATTCCTTTCATTACAAATATGTCTCACAAAACAAATAATATTAGGAAAAATGAATCTGTTGACACCCGAAACGATGATATTACTTAGGTATTATTAACAAATCAATGTTAATAGAAAATATATCATATCATATTAATGTATATGATTATTGTATAATTTAATAACAATTATTTCACCATTATACAAGAGTTTAACCTACCATCAACCAAGGAATAATGAAAGTTAAGGGTTTATTTCACAATCTCGTCATTATCCGAGGTTTTTTATACATAATTATCTACTGAGACCTCTTTATCTTCCACATCCATGTTTCTTAAAAATGTTTTTCAAAACATTCATAATATTTTACACAATATGGTTTAAATACATTTATACCCTTGTTTTACTTTTTATAAGAAGTGTATAAAGAAATCTTTTTGTCATTTTCCAAACAAGGTCCTTTTTAACCTTTTCCACAAAATTAAGGAAAGAATGTCTTCTGTTTAACTTATACAGAGGGTGTGGCTATTTCCCACTATTGTAAAATCTTAGAAGCATCCCTTACAAGATTATAAGAATATTTTAAAAGTAAATATTTTATTTTATAATTATGTGACTTTTAAATTATTTCAAAAAATAGATATTTCTCTCAAATAGTTGTGATTCCATCTATGTCAACATCCTATGATTGATTTTAAGCTTATTTGAAGTAGATTTATTATGATACAAAAATTCCATATTGTATTGAAGGTTTTGTGTTATGTTTTAATAGGGATGTCTTATTTTTATACCAATCATGGTTTATAGAGAAAGTATTTACATTTCATATATGAGTTTTAATACAAATGTTTATGTTATTTTTAAACATGTTCATATGAGGAATGCATTGGACATAGAAAGTGAGAGGTGGAGCCCGCTATAGCTCTTCTATGCATCGGTGGGTCTCATGAGACAAACTAGTGTCTTGGCATGAGGCCTTGACAAAATATTATTTTTAGTTTTGGCACGAGGGCTTGGATATGTGGTTATGATAGTCTGGCATTATTCATTCCATCATTATGAAAGTGGTTATTGATATTGCATGTGATTGTTAGACTAGTAGAATATCCATTTGAATAAGTAAATGGTATTGTTTCATTATATCTTTTCCATATTATGCAGAAGTTCATGTTTAAAATCCTTTTGTTTTAGTTATACATTGCCTTAAATGTTTGTGTTTATTTATTAAAGTTTCCGCTATATTGTTATCCTTACTGGGCATCTAATCTCACCCCTTTCAATGTATTAACTTTTTCCCAGATGTGAGAGAATTTTTTTTGAATGACCTGTAAGGAATGTATGAGGGGATATGAAGGCAAGATTTTTTTTGTAGTTTTTTTACATTATGATGTAATATAAGACTTATGAATATATCTAGTGTTTCCAAGGCTAATAAACTAATCGGTCTTTCAAGAAATGATCTTTTGTGATCATGCCAATGTTAAGTAATAACGCACCGACTCTGGGTAACTAGGGTCGGGGCGTTACATTATTTATGTTAGTTTCATATTTTTTAAAATGTAATATGAATATGAATATTAATTAATTAAATCAAAACTTTCTTCTCATTTTTAATTTAAAACTAATGATATCATACCATCCCATTATAAAACTATGAAATAAGATGCATATGTTGTCCATTGTAATTGTAACTATTTTAAACACCCCTATATAATCACATTGAACAATATATAGGTGATTCGTGTAAAACACCAAAAATGGGTTGACAACTAGTGTGGGTGGACTTAGGTTTTTACTTTTATGATTTATTTTCCCTCTAATTTAACTGATTGAAATTGTTAAGGGTCATGATACACTCCATTAATTATTTAATTAAATCCTCATGTGAAGAAATTTCATTTGGTAAAAATACATATTACATAAAATGATCATATGAAAGGCCTAATCCAATCCATGTTGGTTATAACACCAATTATAGATTCTCCAAAATAATATATTTATTCATACAACGGTTAATAAAGAATCATGTTATATCGTAACTCTTTAATCTATAGAGAGGGAAATAATATTATATCTCGCAATTTTACTAGAATACATAATACACGTGTTTGGAAACACAATAGTGTATTCTCATTCATCTAACACCAACCAAATTACTTCTTCTACTCTATCTCAGAATGAAAAACTACATCACCAACTGGTACCAACCTAGAGAATTATCCTATTATCGACCACAACCAGATGACTTCATCTATATTCATGATTAGATCCATGGAAGGATGATATTTTATTCTTTCACTATAAACAACCTTAACCATCATTTCATATATACTATTACAGAAACATTTCATATGGTATGTATTGTAAAAATTTAACTGATCACCTATATCTAATAATTTTCCATAATAAAATTATAGTAGGAGTGATTATTCCTTCATCTATAATTATTCTGTGACCTTAATTAATGTGTCCACATGTTCTAGAAAATATATTTTATTTTATTCTATAAAAATAATATCTAATCTTTAATTTATTCTCTTTTTGTATTCTCAAATTAAACTCTAAATCATATTAGGTATAGATTTATAATTTTAGATAATGTTTTTACTATTTTTTGTTACATATTTCATCAAAAGAAACAAGTGTTCATGCATGAATATAAGAGGTATTGACATTATTCTTTATCTAAATAAATATTTTACAATCTCTAATAAAGTCCTTTATGACAATAGTATATATATGGATGCCACTATTATTATTGACAAAAAATGAAAGGTTATTGATCCTACAAAATAAATCATAAAACCTCATTTCTACTCTAATCCCACCACCCTTATTTTATATCAATGTGAACCACTACGCATGGTATCTTATGTTAGTTCATAGAAAACCAAAGGTATTTGTGGAATAATTTCTTCATAAAACAAATTGAATAAGATAAACACAATTAAAAGGCATTATGTTTAATTATAATTCAGAGTTTCATGTGATCGTAGACTCTCATCATAAAATGGTGTTTTAAATGCTCTATTTTCTTCAAAAAAATTATATAATTACCACAATTGATAGAGGAATCCCATGAACATGTAAATTTTATAATTTTAGAAAGAAAAATTATTCCTATTACTTCCTCAAATATAAAATTTATACAGGCTCAATTATCTATGATTTAATCCTTGGAATGAATTTTATAAACACTCTAAAATTATGTGTATATTATATTATCATATTCCAAAATTAAATGGTTATTAGTGATATAGACTTCATCTACACATTCATTCAATCATGAACACATGACCCCTTATTCATTATATTTCAGAAATCATCCACATATCTCGGATAATTGGTTCACCACATGTATCTTCATAACATAAATTATATATTCATATTCTACAAAATATGTGATAATTGGAAAATATATTTTTCATTAATGGAGGTTCTAACCTAATTGGATGGTAACACTTGATAATTTTGAGAATTTCTCAATAATTTTAGTTTTTATATACAGAAATAGGTAATATAGCTATCTAGAGAAGAATGGTGATGAAAATAATAATACAAATTATTTGGGTGGCTAAGAGAAAATGATCACAATGCTTATGTTAGGGAAGTATCATTTTCCATATAGGATTAATGTCTAAAGAATGTTTATCCTGAATTGATTTTTTCATCATACACGATGCAATTAATAAATGGTAAAATTCCAAAAAATTTAGATTACACTAGGTTTATAACTTTGATACACCTCCACACACATACATGTGTTGTGTATAACACACTATCCCACATGCATTCCACCATTTACAACCTGCATGTGATTTGTGAACACACACTCTCCTCTCACATAATATATGTCCATGCATAGGATACCTCCCTTGTGGTTGAGACATCATCCCATATCTCATTGAAATAACATCCATAAGAGGTCATGATTTTATTTTTTTCTCTAATACATTGTTAATATCTAATTGAAATATCCCTTATGAGAATACAATCTACGATATAATCTCAACCTCTAATATTAAAATCCATCATGAAAAATATATTTTATATTTTCATGGAATTATTCTCATTAGATAATGATATTCTACATGGACCACTTCAAATCCCATTGGAAATCCATATTTTCATATTCTTCTTCAACTTTTAGTAGCAATGTGTACATTGTTATATTCCATAAATCAATTATTTTCTATTTAAGATAATACTTAATAATATTATTATCTAGCATGTATAGTTGATCAAATGTGACATGAAATTACATTTAATTTATATGTTAAAATTTCAAAGAGTCACAACTACTACCCAAAAACTCATCAAACAAATATTTACACATAATTGGATACAAATTCAATACACAACTAAAAATCTCCCCATTTTTTTCAATATATTTTCGAATACTTAAATTTTAATACGTGTTCCCAAATCAAATTAAAAGGGATTGTGGGGCTTTTAATACCATATTTATTCTCAAAAACATTATATTGTTTTTTATATGAAAATTTCTTCACATCAACTAAGAGGTGAATTATCAAGAGTGATTCTTTATTCAATTATCCTTTAGTTAACAAACATTATATATATGTTTTCTGTATAGGTGTGAAAAACATGATATAAAAATACATGGGTTTCCATGAATCCCATTAACTCTCATGCATGGATACTATAATAACCTAGACTTAAGTAACCTGGAGTCGATTATTTCATTATTATATTAGTATAAGATACAAAGAATTGCATTCCAATGGACTAAGTAGTATAGTAGTCTTGGTAACCTAGAAAAATACATGCAATTGAAATTAAATTATAAAACATCTTAAAAAATTCATAATGAAATTATTCCCCATATCATATCCCTGTATATCAATCATAAAATACTTTATAGTAGTCTGGAAAAAATAAATCATAAGAATGTGGTGAGCTCAAATTTTTTATAATGGTAAACATACAATGGAAGCTATAAGTAATAATTAATTCATAATAAATCTGACAAGGTAAATAATTATAACACATGATAGTTAATAAATAATTTGATAATAATATGTCAGGGATAAAAAAGCCCCAAAAAAATCCATATAAATAATAACATGAGCATGAATCATTATTATAGATATATTAACTAATCAAATAATAACATGTAATGTCAATAACTGAATTAATAATGATGGAAATAAAAATGATATATGTATAAAACATATTGCCTATGAATATTTGTAATAAATATATTACCCTTGAGCCCTTATTTGAATAAATATAATACCATCAATAACATATAATAAGAAATCTATATAAATTGCTATGTCTATGGTTGAAACCCAGTCTAGTTTGTCTAACGAGACCTGTTAATGCATCATGGTGCCATATTAGGCCCATATCATTCCAGAAAATGACCAATACATTCCTTATATGAATGGTGTGTGACATAATCAATATAGAAATTCATATTTCAAAACTGGAAAAAAATGATGGCATATTCCCCAATAAATAAACATAATTATAAACCATCCATATTAATACAGTTAGTGGTAATCAAAAATTTCATCCATCATAAATGTAAGGAAACGGCCATACAAATTACATAATCTGGAATTAAATGAATAATTCACATTGAGGATTTTTAAATGTTTATAGTTTTAGAGAATTAGGCAATAACTATTACATTATATCTCAGAAATTACAAATTAGACACATTTACTCAGTTTCCAGTTTTTTTGGAAAATGAAAACTGTTGAAAAAATCGTTTTGTCTAGTTTAATTTTTTGGACAACATGACTTTTCCATGATTCCATAAATGATCCTATTTATCTTTAATTCCTATGAAAAACATTTCAATACTTTTTATGAGAATAAAAATCTCAGTAAGGGTTATAAAATTATGAAAGTAAACATTAGTCCATCAAAACATAAGCCCTTTAACATACCTCATGAAATCATATGATTTATTAATAACACATAGAAAACATAAATCGTAATGTTAAATTGTGGAATACATATCATACATACATTGTATCTATCATAACTACATTGTTAGTTACGTTATAATAATCAACACAGTATATTTCTTAAATCGCTTAGGATAAACATTCACATTTACCTCTGTCCCATTACCCATTGCATTGGAGAGCTATCTCGTGCTCACCCTCCCAAGGTTAATCACAGAACCACCCATATATTTAACAATTACCAATAAACATAACATATTAATAACAAAAAAAACAATCCTAAAGGAAATATAACATTTCCACATTTCAATTAAAATATATCATTTCAGGATATTGACATAATCAATTCTTTACCAGACCATTTTCAAAACCAATTAAAACATTTAATAAATAGATTTTTGAATTAAATTTTCACATAACACTTTGAATATTTTGAGAGAATTTTAATTTCAAAAATTCATATCCAGAAAAATAAATTCTTTAAACCTTTTCTTAAAACATGGATGTTAATGATAATGATTTAGAATATTAAATATTTAAATCAATACATTAGTTAAGGAGGTCATAACCAAATGAGAGATGCATGAATACAAATAATTGAGGAAGAACATTAATCAAAGAAAATTATATCATGGAAATAAATAGATTCATGATATAATATGTCAAAGGGAATTATATACACCATATAAAAGAGAATTGGTTTATATCAAAAATAAACACCAATTGAACTTAAATTGAGACAAAGTCCCTTACAAAGATCGCATCCTTAGATTAACGATAAATAAATGACATAATTATCTGTGAAAAATAAAAATACACCATATATATGGGGATATTAAGTGTAAAAAATCCATGTTAATTCACACATATTCATACCATGACATAATAATGAAGTAGAAGTTGAACCAAAAGAATTGAAATTGGGTTAATAATTTTTCTTACTGAAATTAGACAGTTTAACGACGTCCCTTTTAAATTCTAAAAATGAGTTGATGAGAGGAAAAAGATTATATAATCAAATAGACATAAAATTTAATCAAATAAGGATATATAAGAACATATAAAAACATATGAAGATGTAAATTAAACGTCCTAACAAAAATAAGTCTTTTAAAAAGAGGAGGGTGAAAGGTTACCTTACCGATTTGTGGTAACTTACGAAACATATAACACATGGAAGAAATATTGTACAATGAAGATTTAAATACCCATAAATTAAATTGTATTGAAAAATTAATACAATAATTTAAATTATAAACACCACACAAAATAGAATAGTGGTTAACATAGCATGAATCTCTTGGGAATAAAAAGGGAGATGAAAACCCCTTACCACATTGTAATCAATCAAGTTGTATGAACAAAAGTTTTTAACCACAAAATGAATAAAATAATACCATGAATATAAATATAATCATGATAATATATATCAAATGGTTGTACACAATACACCCCATAAAATAAATATGTGGCCAATAATGGAAATCTCAAGGAATTAAAAGTGAGATTAGAAAACTCATTACCTCAAGTCTGATGTGTCTTGTATGTTCCTTATTGTTACTGAATAATAAAAATAAGTTAATTTATAAATTCTTAAGATCATTTTAGATATTTATTATTCCTTTTATATCATTTATCACCATTTTATAATTTTTTTTAATTATTTAAATTCATATAAGATATTTTCTCAATGTTCAGAACTTGAGTCAAAAATGAACTTGTTGTAATTACAAATTGTCCATGTGGTCAAAAGTAAATTATCTCCAAAATCATATTCTTGATTTAAATATCATATATATCATATATAATATGAATATATATATATATATATTTATAATAATACATGAAATTTTGAGATATGAAAGTAAATGAATCGTTCATGGAGACTGTAAGTCGTACGTACTAATGAATGGTACTTACATTTCTATATAATATTTAATAGAATGAAATCATATTGATAATTTGGTATATTATAATTAAATAATAATATAATATGATATATATATTACATAATTTCATTATTTCCATCCTTTATATGTTCCATGTATGCCAGGAGTGAATCATATCACCTTGAGGGGGCAGTAGTCCACACTTCTCAAATGAAATTATTATGTTTACACATATTAGAAAGAATAAACGTATGTTTTAAATAAAAATTATAGAATAATAGAGAAAAAATAAACATTATATATATCATATTTAAATATTGTGCCATCAAAATGGCCACCATGACCAGCGATAAGAGATATACGAACAATTATCGTTATGCGAGATAGTAGTTCGTCATCCACTGAAATAGTATGTTATTTACCCATTATAGGGAGGTGTGTGTAAGTTTAGTTCAAATCCATCTCATAACTACAACCTAGTATATTAAGGATAATATTTTTCATATAAAATAAAATATTAAAAAGATTTTAGGGGGATGGATAAGTAAAATAAAAGAAAAGAACTTAAGAGGAGACATTACCTTTATATCAGGTAACTCGCTTTGGATTGAACCAAAAGGTTTACATGAAGTTCCTTATTCCTAAGGTAAGGCCTGTAAGTGGAAGATAGGTATCTTTAGATATCATTTTGGAAGTGTTTGGATGATCCTTGGGTCTTGAGAAGTGTGATCAATTGGATAGAATTGAGTGATTTTTATATGGGGGAGGAGGGTCTCTTTAGGGAAGTTTGCAAATATTATTTTATTATATAATGATTTTCAGATTATAAAAATCCAAAATGAATTAATTTTTAATATAAGGTGACTAATGTATGAAATAAAATCATCCAATAATAATTGGATGGGTTTTGGATATTTTTTTCATCATTATAATCATTTTTATTAAAATCACTCATTAATGATGTAATCACTGCCACATTATTGTGTCATTAATTATTTTATTTATTTGATTTCTAAAAATTATAAAAAAAAAATTCCATGATGTAGGAAACATTTATAGATTTAAAATTAATATTTATAGTATATTATATAACTTATATTATCCCAAGTAAAAATTTATTTATTAAAAGATATTTGTTTATGTCATTTTTGGCTTTACATTAAATTAATTTATATAATGTGTCATTATCACTCTTAACTGGCTCCATTGGGTCACCAAATAGACCCAAGGATGGACATGGTAGAAACTATATCCACTAATAGAATTATGACATATGTTAGGGTAATTTAATAGTATTATACTATTATTTGTTTACTCTTATTTACCAGACATACCACTTAACCATGGTAAATAAAATATTTAGTGAAGTAGATATTCATAATGACAAAAAATAAGAGATAAATATTTACTCAATTTGGAACTCCTGATTCAAAATATGGAATCAATTTTTCCAAATTCAAAACACATAAGTGGACGAAATTAATTTAAAATTAATTATCATTGTTAAAACAAAAAAGTGTGTTTTTAGGAAATAATAACAATCAAAAGATTGACATTTTTTTAACTCCAATTTCAAATTGAAATTACTTCAATGACAAAAATTGGATTAAATTGTAAATATATAATCTAATTACACTTTCATACCAATTAAAAAGATAATCTAATTATATAAATAATTACATTAAAAGATAGTTTTGATTTAATATATAGTATTTTGAAGAATTCATTAAAAAATGTATTTTATCAGATAAAAACCAAAAATATACCAAAAGTAAATATTGATGTTCCTATTCTAAAGAATAATTTTATTTTGTCAAATATAACATATAAAATTGACCTGAACTAGGTTTATATAGGGTTCTCCATCAAAAGGATTTAAATCGTCTATTTAATGAATATTAGAGTATTTATGCTTAATATCGGATTCATTCACATTTTAAGCCTTTAAATTTTATTGGATAAATGTAAAAAAATTATGAAACATGGAAATTAATATTGTTTTTTTTCTATTCATTACCAGCAACACAATGGCTAGGCATCGACAACAATTTAATATATTGTTATATAATTGTTTTTTGGTACGACTCAACATTGTGTGCAACACAATATTTCAAAGAAAATCATTATTGTATATCCGGTACACCATGAAACATAGAATTCATTTTAATGTAATATTAATATTTAATTCAATAATATAATAAATATGAAAATTTCATATTCTTTATTTACTTGGGTTGTTACAACTTTCCTCCCTTTTGGAAATTGAGTCCTCACAATTTTAAAATTGGGCTAAGAAACTTCATTACAAGTACCACATTGGAAAAGAGTCAATAAAACTACCACTTTAAAATAATGAATGTGATGTACCTAGGTAACCCTAGAGAACCCATACATATATTCAATGTTGGAAAACATGGATATGGAAGAGAAAAAAACCATCAAGTTCAGATGGAGAGAGATAGAAAACATGATTAGGATAAAGTTAACCACCAGAAAATCACAAACTTGTAATAGGTTAAACTGTATTTTATTTCCAAGTAGGAAAAGTAAAAAAATAATTTTTTTTGTTTGAATTTCCTTCTCATAAATTTTTATAATTTATTTATTATATTATTTAAACACATAAGGAAACACACTTGTCATGTAGATTTTCATCCATTACTAAATTCCTACCACAAACTCATCTTTTCTCCAAACAATGATTATTCAAACTAAATTGAACACATAAAAAGAACTAGAATTAACTTCTAAATAATCAAATAATACATTAAATATTAAAAACATACATCCCATGCCTATATTCAATTCACAAAAACAAAAAATGGTTAGTACGAGATCAGATATTCCCCCAAAAGGATAATCCTTTATATAAAAAATAATACTCTTAATATCCATAATTAAACAAAATGTATCCAAAGTTCAAGAATGACAATTCAATAAAAAATATCCCTTAAAATATTCAAAATAATACAAACAAATATTGAATCACAATACTAATAATAATTTAATAACACCTTCATCCACAATAAATCTTAATATCTATCTCTAAAAACATCAACTACTCTTAAAGTCTCATACTAAAGTGTAATTAATATAATCACATTTTATCTATGATATATTAATAATTTAGATAAATAACCCAAATCATCATATGTTCACAATAAAAAATCAATTTTTTCATAATAATATTTCAACCATTACTCCAAAAATTACGTCCTATAGTATTTTATTTTCCTTAATCATATAGTGTTCCCAAAAGAGAGAACGTCTTCCAAAATAACCAGTTCCATATAATCCCCAAATTATTTTCATATATTAACGATATAAATTTGATAAAACATAAGTTCCCAAAATCAACTTATTCTTGATCAATAAATTATTTTAAATAAAATGAAAAAATCATATTAACTAGGGACTTCATGTAGTGAAGTTGTATGAGATAAATCCCAATCTTAATTTTGTTGTGCGTTCGATTACCACAGCTTTGTCTGACACGACGGGTTCTCACACAGTCTATGTGTTTTCCCTTTTGAAAATCTACGATTTTTTTTACATTCTAGAAAAATGATATAAATCAATTTAAAATTACCATAACATATTTTAACCACCAAATTTATCTCATTTATCTCATTTTCATCCCAAAATGTAATAACCTGTAATTTCCGCAAAAACAAAAGATCATATGAACCCTTAACCTTATCCATTATGTACACACACTCAAAAGATAACAATTTATTAATTAAAATTTTCAGATATCAAACTTCATGGTTACACATACTATAATAGTTCTTCCAATGTAATCTTATCATCAAAATAGCCTTAATACTTTTAAGAATTTCATTATCCTAAAATATTCCATAACTCTTGAATCCATTATGTGTAGACTTCTGATACATTCAACGTAATTCATGATCCATTAAATATTAATTTCAACCATATTTCATAATACATCATTCCTTGAATCCAGATATCATGACCTTTTGGATGTTCACTTTCTCTTTTAGAACGTTGACATACTTTCAAAACATACATGTTAACTCCACTTCTATAACATAACTTTTCGATATAATTGGAAATGTAGGGATCTTGAAATCAAATGAAAATATACCATGACCCATAAAATTGTTTTATAGAAGAGTAGTTTTTGTATAGATCAAACAATTCCTTGTAGGTGATTTGAATACTCAAGAAGCTGTCTAAATCATTCCAACAAGATTTTCCCATAATAGTGATGATAAAATCATAGAGCAAGGATAAGAAAGCTGTGCAACATATCATTTCTTCCATATTGAATATGGATGCTTAAATTTATGAAAATAATTACTACAAAAACATGAAATGAAAAATAATAGTAATTGAAAAAAGAATCATTTATAGAAAACATAATAACTTTTTGTGTTACACTAATCCATCAACCTCATTATATCTCCATTGTTCTGGTTTTTTATCAAATAAACCTATTTTACCAAAACCCTCCAGAAGTTTACTCATGTTAATAACCCTCTTGGCTATATAAGATCCTTCACCTACACTAAAATAACACCCAAACCTCTATAGTTATCTAAACCTCGCTTTAATACCAAATGTAAGGACCCATCCTTAATACCATAAATAGTTGTGAATTAAATGAATAATTCAAATTGAGGATCTTTTCAGGTATAGTGTTTTAGAGAATTAGGCCATAAATGTTACATTACATCTCAAAAATAACAACCTGGAAACTTCTACTAAGTTACCACTTCTTTCAAAATATAAAAAGTCAAAAAAATGAGCCATGTCTAGTTCCATGTTTTACACAACATGACTTTTCCTTGATCCCATCCTTGAACCTATCCATCTTTATGTCCTTTGAAAAACATTTAAAAACGTGGGATGTTGATAAAAACTCTGTAAGGGTTAAAACTAAAATAAAGTATAAATTATCCCATCAAAACATAATCTTTTAAACATACCTCTTGAAATCAAAAGTTATATGAATAAAGCATAGAAAACATAAATCATAACGTTAACTTGTGTCATCCATATCATACTTAAATTTTAGCTATCAAAACTACATAAAAATTTACGTTGGAATACCCATCATAGTATATTCCCTAATTATCATAGGAGAAAAATTCATTTTTACCTCTGTCACGTTACCCAATGGATGGAGAGCTATCTCGGGCTCACGCAGACTAGGTTTTTCACAGAACCACCCTTATACATAACAATTCCAGATAACAATAACATATTCATAACACATAAAACAAGCATAAAGGAAAGATAAAATTTTCATATTTCAATTACAATATATTATTTCAAGCTATTGACATAATCACAGCTTTATCAAACCATTTTCAGAACCATTTAAAACATTTAATAAATAGATTTTTTAATCAAAGTGTCTCATACCACTTTGAAACTTTCTAAAAGATATTTAATTTAAAACATTAATATAGATAAAAATAATCATTAAATAATTTTTTAAAACATTGATATTACTGAGAATGATTTAGAAGGATAGATCTTTAAAAAATACATTATTTAAGGAATTCTTAACAACATGATAGACTCTTAAATACAAATAATTGAGAAATAACATTAATAAAAGATTATAATTTCTTGAGAATAAGGATATTAATGATATAATATGTTAAATGGAAGAATATACACCATATAAAATTGAATTTGTGTATAAAAACATATAAGTCTCAATGGAATGTAAATTCAGACAATGTAACTTTCCAAGATTGCATCCTTAGATTAAGGATAAATCAATGACATAATTATGTCTGAAAAATAATAACACACCCAGTATTAGTATATTTTATGTATAAAATAATCATATTTCATTCACACATATTCATAGAACCACATAATAAAGATGTAGAAGATTAGTACAATGAATTTAAATTGGGTTAAGATTTTTTCTTACCTAAATTCAACAGCCTAACAACATCAATTTAAAATTTGGAAAATTATTTGATGCGAGAAAAAAGGGTATCACATCACAAAGACATAGAATTAATAGAAATAAGGATTTATAAGATCATATAATGCTATTCTAAGATTTATGTTAAATGACATAACAAAAATAATACTTTTAAAACGAGGAGGGTGAAAAGTTCCCGTAACGATTTGTGGTAACATACATTTCATACACAACATGAGAGAAGGATCAGACAATGAAAATGTAAAAACCCATAAATTAAATTTTATTAAAAATATATACAATCATGTTATGTACATACACCACACAAAATTAAATAGAGGAAAACATAGCATGAATCTCACAATAATAAAAAGTGAGATAAAAACCCCTTATCACATTGTAATCAATCGATTCGTAAGACCAAAAGTTAATAACCACCAAATGAATCACAGAATACCATGAATATAGATAAAATCATGATAATATAGATCAAATGGATGTACAAAATACACCACATGCATGAATTATGTGATGAAAAATGGAAATCTCACGGAATTTAATGTGAGATAAGAAAACTCTTAACCTCAAGTCTGACGTGTCTTATATGTTCATTATTCTTCCTGAATAATAAAAATAAGTTAATTTATACTTTATGGATAACATTTTTAAAATTTAGTATTCCTTTTATATCACTTATTACCTTGTTATAACAGTTATTTATTTATTTAAGTCCATATCAGACATTTTATTGATGTTCAGAAATTGAGTCAAAAATGAACTTGTTTTAACTACATATTGTCCTTGTGGTAAAAATTACATTATCTGATGAATCATATTCATGTGATAAATATCATATATATAGTATATAACTAGTATATATATATATATATTTATAATATTACATGACATTCAGAGATAAGAAACGAAATGCACCATTCATGGAGATGGTATGTCGTACGTACGCATGAACGCTACATTCATTTTTATATCATTCTTAATGGAATGAAAACATAATGATACATAGGGATATTATTATTACACTATAATATAATATGATATATATGCTTCATAATTTCTTTAATTACATCATTTATGTGTTCAATGTATGTCATCAACGAATCATATAACCTTGAGGGGGCGGTAGTCCGCACTTCCTCAAATAAAATTATCATGTTTACACATATTAGAAAGAATAAAGATTTGTTTGTATATAAAATTTACGTAATAATAGATAAAACTTAAAAATAAAATATATCATACCTAAAAAATAGTTCCATCATAATCACCACCATGAGAGGCGGTATGAGATATTTGAACAATCATCATTTCGTGAGACAGTAGTTCACCGTCCACAGAAACAGTATGTTCTCTACCAATTAGATGGAGGTGTGTGAAAGGGTAATTTTAATGATTATAATAAAAAATACCTATATATTTATTTGACGGGTTTTTTACAAAATAAAGGAATAAATAGAGTTTAGGGGGTTGGAAAAGTAAAATAAAAGAACACAACTTAAATGGAGACATTGCCTTTAAATTGGGTAACTCCAATTGGTTTGAACAAAAATGATTACCTAAAGTTCCTTCTGCCTATGGTAAGGCTTCTAGGTGGAAGAGAGGTATCTTAAGATATAATTTTGGATAATTTTTTATTATTCAAGGTGTCGATAAGTGTGAGTAATGGGTTATAAGTGACGGATTTTTATATGGGGGAGGAGGGGATCGTTGAGAATATTTGCGAATATTATTTTATTATATAATTATTTTTGGTTTATAAAGATCTAAAACCAATTAAATTCGAATATAAGGTGACTCATGTTCTAAATAAAATCATCCTAAAATAATTGGACTGGTTTTGGATATTTTTTTAATTTTTATAATATTATTTAATTAAATCATTCATTAATGAGGTTAACACAACATCATTATTGTGTCATAAATAACTTTATTTATTTGATGTCTAAAAATTATAAAAAAATACTTTGTTATAGGAAATATTTTTAGATTTAAAATTAATATTCATTGTCGAAGGGATAATGTATATAACCCCATGAAATTTATTATTTTCTATAATATATTTGTTTATTTAATTGTTTCCATTACATTAAATTATTTAATATAAACTGTCATTATCTCTCTTAAGTTTCTCCATGTGGTGCCAAAAAACTACTCAAGGATTCCCATGGTCGTAAATATATCAACTAATTGAATTAAGACACATTTTAGGGTAATTTAATATTATTATAATATTATTTCATTACCCTTATTTACCATATTTACCTTTTAATCCTTGTAAATTAAATATTTACTGAAGTGAATATTCATAATGTCTAAAAATAAATGTTCCATATTTACAGAATTTGGACCTCCTGCTTAAAAAGATTGAATTCAATTTTCAAAATTCAAAACACATAAGTGGAATAAATTAATTTAAAATTAATTTATGTAGTTAAAACAAAAAGCATGTTTTATAGAAATAATAACTATCCAAAGATTTACAATTTTTTATGTCCAAATTTAAAATGAAATTAATTAAAATGACCAAAATTGGATTAAATGGTAAAAATATAATCTAAATATACTTTAATACCAATTAAAAATATAATTTAATCATATAAATAAATTATATTAAAAGGCAGTATTGAGTTAAAATACAATATTTGTAACTATTCATTAAAAAATGATTTTTTTCATAAAAATACCAAAATAATTTCCAAATGTAAATTTTAATGTTCTGATTCTAAATAAAAGTTGTATTTTGTCAAATAGAACATATAAAAGTGGAAAAAACTATACTTAAAGAGGGTTCTCCATCAAAAGGCCGTAAATTGACCTTTTAGGGAATGATATAGTATTTATTCTTACAATTGGATACATTCACACTTTAAACCTCTAAAATTTATTGGACAATTGTAAAAACATTTAACAAAAACTTATATTCCTGTTGATGTTAGTTCTATTCATTCCCTCCAACACAACAACGAGTCATTAACTACCATTTTAAATTATGTTATATTATTATTTTTTAGTATGACTCAGCATTATGTGCAACAAAAGATTTCAAAGAAAGTCATTGTTGTTTATTAGGTACGCCATCAAACATAGCATCCATTTTAAAGTAATATTTATATTTAATTCCTAAATATTAACAAATATGTAAAATGTTATATTCTATATTAACCTTGGATGTTGCAGTAAAACTACGTATAAACTATGAAAAAAAAGAATAAGGATGATATCGAGACAACATATCCCAATCATATTGACTATTAAATAACATTTTTATTTCATTTATGACAATATGTACAGTCAATAAAATCATTAAATTTTTTTTTGAGGAAAATAACTTTCCCAATATTCAAATACTTTTAATACATAATGATCAAAATATAAATTCAAAACCATTTTGTTAGAATATAAAAATTTACACCTTATAATATAATATTTTAATAATTAAATGGTCATGGAAGTGGAAAATTTTTATTATGTTTTACATATTAAAAAATATTCCCTTCACATTTTTAGATAAAAAACAATGGAATTTTGTTATGAAAATGACATAGAGATTCATTTCATAAAGTTTTTAGAAATTAAATTGGAATATAATTTCAATAATAAATAATTATTATAAAGACATAAATAATTTTAAAACATTTCTGGAAACCTTGGTTATTAATGAATGAGCATATATGATCGAATATAAAAATAAAGACATGTCTTCTTCAAAAAATTCTTTTTTCATTTTATGTTTATATATGGTTAATATAGTACATTTACATGAAAAAGTTAATTAATGAAAATTCTAGAAGAGAATATATTGGATTTAAGTTTTAAATAATTAATAATCCCCTAAATGGTTACATAAATTAAATCAATCTTGAATACTGATGTGATTTTAAAATCAAACCATACAACTTTAGTAACGTTTGAATCATATTCCCTATGAAATAAATAACCTTAAATAAAAAATTTATTACAATTAAGAAAAATATATTCTTTATATTGAATAAATAATTTTAATATGTACAAAATTGATAATAAATTAATGGAGAATATGTTGTATATCGCATGGAAGTAAGAGTGACCTCTGAAAGTATTACCATAAATGTCAATGATAAAGTACATTATTTATCTTATAAAATAATAAAATTATGTTATATATTTAAAAAAAATCAAAAATATTCATGTTAATTATTTATATTATTTCACATATTATAGTTTTATATATTATTACATAATCAATTCACATTAAGTTGGATGTTTCGATGGTATTTGGTATGAATCTCAAAAAACAAATTAGTTGGCTGACTATGGTCCAAATGGTAATCATTTAACAATATCAAGAATTGTTATCATGTCATAATTATCATATTTATACATAAATTATACATTTGAAACCACTAAATAATAAGGTTATTAATGAATTAACTACATTACTATTATGGAGACAGTATGTCTTACATATGAATGAGTAGCATTTCCTTTTTTTGATGATCCTTGTCTAAATTAGGTTGGTAGTATTTTATCTTTTTAGGTTGATAAAAATATCATAAATACCATATTATTCATATATATATATATAGATAATTATAAATATCATTCACTTTTTTCATCGTGAATATAGAGTCACATCACTTCTTGAATGAGGTAGTCCACAAAAACACAAGCAATGTAATCATTTTGAAGTGAGTTAAAAAGTTCAAAAATAAAATCATATATTTTCACATAAAATTATATATATATATATATCCTAAATATCACAAATATTTTATTTATATCACTATATTCATTGATGTTATACATATCACCTTCCATGTAAGGAATTAGTGAAAGACAAATTATATCGGTTCGTAAGTAGGTAGTACACTATTCACATGTGTGACATTACCATATATCATATGGATTGGAATGTAAAATGGTATATATGATATAATGGATAAATTGGTATAATATTGGTATAAATATCATATATATATACTTTAGATCCATCAGCAATCACATCCTCGGTATGTGGTAATGGAATAATGAATGGCATAGATTAATAAGCTGGGAGTCTATCATACAAACAAATAATGATTTCATAACAATTTTTATGAAAGTGTAAATTTTTTTAGGTCAAGTACATGTCATAAAAAAAATTTATTTATATGGATGTTACTAAGGTTATTAAATTAGTATGTTTTAAAAATAATATTAGAAGGTTGATGGGAAAATACAATAAAAACGCCTATTAAAGAACGTAACATCCTATTCAGGTATCCTACCAAGGACTACACAATAATCCATAATATATTGAATTTATTCAAAAAATAATCTAAAATAATAAGATGTATTTTGTTAATTTATTTAATAATGTATGGATGAATGAAAAGGGAATGAAGATGTGAGAGCGATAATAGAGGGGGTTTCTTTTTATAACTGTGGTAAAGGACACACTTGTTTTCTTTTGAAATAATAATGTGTAACCATGTATTACATATTCAATAAATATTTAAAATTATTTATCCCCAATAGTAAGATATTATAGGGTTGTTATTTTAATATCTATTATATTCAGACAAGTCTTTCGGTTATTTTAACACCTATATTTTTTCATTAACCCCTGATAAATAGTTTTTTACATTAACTATGGTAGATAGTTTTTATTATTTTTAATATTCATTTTGAAAAAAATTAACTTTATCTTATAGAATAATATAAATTATTTTTATTCCAAATATTTAATCCATTTTACAAAAACTAAATTAATATGAGTTGCAGAATTTTACTCAAAATTATTTTCATAGAGATAATAAGAAATTATTTTTTGATGGAGAAATTGGTCAAAAGATTACTATATTTTTACAAATATATTCAATATAAAATTATTAAAATAATATAAAATACATTAATATATATATATATATATAATTTATGTAATTATAATTTTAGATGAAAATTAAAATATAATTTTAATTTATAAATAAATTAATGGAAATGAATTTTTCAATTAAAATTCAATATTTTTCATTTTTCATCCAAAACTGATACATTAAATAAATATACCAAAAAAATAAACACAATAATAATTTTGATATTAAAATATCTAAACAAATATTATTTTTTGATCTAAATTTTATATGTGTGGTGAAAATAAATTTTACATTATGTGTGGAACGTGGAACTATTCCATCTTTAAAAAAATAATGTTTTCCAGAAAACATTCATTTATCATTTTATTGATTTTTATTTTTATTTTAATAAATAAATATATATATATATTATATTATTATAATTCATACATTCAAACTAAATGTATAGTTTATACTAATATGCAATGATACAGTTCATTTAGACACGGTGTTGTCTGTTTCACAATTTGTAACAGTGATAAAATATAAATAATTAAATCACATGGGTTATTTAAGCTTGGTGTTGTGTGTCTCAAACTCTATAAAATATGATGTAAAGATATTATAATTTGTGATGTTTAAAATATCATCACCTAAAATTAATTACTTAGTCATAATTTAATATTTATCATAGTAATTTGTGGTTTGACATTTTAAAATATCATTATTGGATACCCACCTAAAAAATGGTTAAATAAAACATCCTATATATATTATATAAAGGGAAATATAAATTTTATCTATAATAACACATACATAGAATAAAAATATGTGATAATAGTTAGTAATTTATTATCTTTACATGATATAAATATGTATTGTTGAAATAATAATGGAGATATAAATATCACTGATAAAAAATGATTGATATTATGAAAATCAAAAACCATGTAACCATAAATAATATAAGTTTTAATGTGTCATTTATATCATTACAAATTACTGTAATAGGATAAAAATTTATTTCCAAATCGTTTTCCTAATTATGAATAATTTTTAGGAGAATTTATACTTGTCTTGATTCCATTTCATAAGTACAATGTAATTACCTAGTTATTCCATGTTGAATTTCAACTTCATCACTTAATATATAAACTAAAGATATATTTGATAATCCTTATTAACTAATATATCAATTGAATGAAAAATTCAACCTTCAATATATATTTATAATTTTAACTACACGGGTACCACATGTTATCAAATATGCATAAATATTCTTATGGTGAAAAAATATATTAATCTCTAAAAATATTCTTTAGTTCAACATAATCCATTTCATAAATGGTTAACCATATGACCAATCAAAAATATTAAATTCCAAAATAATTTAATTAATATCATTAAAGTTTCAAAAATGAATGTATCATTAATCCCCCAATGAAAATGATGTGGCTCTTAATGACCACAAACCTATC
Source organism: Viscum album (assembly GCA_963277665.1). Taxonomy (NCBI): domain Eukaryota; kingdom Viridiplantae; phylum Streptophyta; class Magnoliopsida; order Santalales; family Viscaceae; genus Viscum; species Viscum album. Next base: position 2,099,905,034 of record OY728128.1, on the reverse strand, counting down.
AAGTCTATAACGTCATCATTTCTTCACATAAAGATTTGTAAAAAAATTAATTACAACAAAACCTTATTGAAAAAATGTTCTCATTCTTAATATTATACAATAATAGATAATTTTACAAATTATTTAAATCAAAAAATGATTTATACACCATCAATGATATCATAATCCATTTTTTCAAAAAATCGTTTATCATTTCCAGGGTATTAAGCACTATCCTATTTAAATTATCCATAAAAACCACCTCTTTATCCTAAAATCATGAACAAATTATTTTTTACGATTTCCTAAAGTGTGTTCATTTCCAAAAGATCAACTTTCACTAAATCATTTTTATTTTTCATCGGTGCCATTCAATATATTGTTTCAATCCTTAATAAAAAAACACTATAGTATAATAAATATAAATTTCATATTTCATAAAATAATAAATACAATTTATTATAATAATCCAAACACATTATTATTTAACAAAAATAATGAAAATAAAAACCTCCACTTTGTCTATAGTAATAACATAATATTACCTCGATCCTATAGATTATATTGAGTTATATTTCCTTAGATCTTGGGTAATTCATTTGAAAAGATCCCCATCTATATATAGTTGATGCATTGAACATTAGAATACTTATTATTTCCCCTGATATCACTTTCATGATGTTAAATCTCTCTATCCTTGTAGAAAAATACCATTCACTCTAACCAAGTACCAAGTTGTTTCATTCCACAATTATCACATGTGAGAAAATAATTATTCACCTAATTCCCTTTATCTGTCATTTTCTCTTCATTCCTCTTCATACCTTATCTCCAATCAATGTAATAAATAATTTTAATTATATAAATATATTTTTAGAACATGATTATATGTCATTATATGATGGGAATTTTTGGGAGACTATATCCCTTTGAATGTGTAGCTTATTCCATCAATAAAATTATCATTATCACTATTTTTATTAAGTTAATTGATTTGGCTCCAATTCGATCTACTATGTAATATTACTAAAATATGGAAGAAAATTGATTATATCATATCATTTTGAAACATAATGAATATTAACGAAATATTTAAATAAATTATATAAATTGAAAATTGTATTCCTATTTATCACATAATCATAAACATGTTTTCCTAAGGGATATATTTATTTTTGTATCCTTCATAATTATTTATAAAATAATTAAGAGTTAACCAATGAATAACTCATAAGAATGTCATACTAGGTGTGTTGTAGGGAATGTTGTCAAAATACAGTTAACGATATAGTCAGTCTCAATGTTTCCTTTTTTGGATTTTTAATCCCATGTTACAACTATTCTGCAACAATGTTAAATTTTATTATCCACATAGATATTTTTTTACTATTATAACCCATATAATATATTCTTTCACAATAATTTAGGATGTTATTTTATAATTATCCTTATATATTAACATAGATTAATGTTCCTTTCATCTTTTTTTAAAATCTAGTTCCCACAGTTTCAACTAAACTTACACTAACACAAACTATTGTTACCCTTACCCCAGTCTAACAGAGTCGAAATCTATATTATTACAATTGAACAAGGCATAATAAATGAAAACATATAGGAAAAAATATTTTATTAGTATTGGTATACTATATATATGTATATATATTTTATATTAAAATTACATTTTAAATCCTAAAATAAACATAAAATTTCCATGAGAACTCCATTATACCCTTTACCATATCACGAAATATCAATCACTAAATAATTTTTCGTATCCTAGGGAAAATAAAACAAAATAAAGGGTTGAGATCAAAATCTAATTTGGGTTTAAAATACAACATATAATACAATGAATAAATATAGAAAAATCAATATATGCAGATAAATAACTAGAAAATTGTACATTTAATTAACAACATGATCCTAACATTGATCGAATAATAGAAGATCAAATAATTCAACCTAAAAAATCACAAGAGATTGAAATTTAAATATTTATATTCTAGATATTCAAATAATCAAAAATAATATAAATAAATGAATTCATAATGATGGAATTAATATTTTGATACATTTAAAACATACCATTGTTTCCTTGTTAGAAGAAATATAATTATTTCAAGGCTATGTGTCCACAAATCTAATATAGTCGAGGAATGGTAAATATAAATCTATATATATTGTTAATGCCTCAACTGAAACTCAATCTAGTTTTTTTCATGACACCAAATGATGAATCCATTAAATATAGGAGGACCCATCAATCATGAATAATGTATATTGATTTCCTCAAATGAATGGGGTGAAAAAAATCAATTAAAATTTTAATACTAAAAACATGTAATTTAAATTTTAATACTTTAATCAATTAATAATCAAATACAGAACCCATCTTATGTAAAATGATGAGTGGTAAAAATATTATAAATCCTTGGACAAAAATGATCAGAAACTATAAAAATAATGAAAATTTATGATATCAATAAAGCACAACCCATTTGTAAGTCAATTTCAATTACGTATTCTTGTCATTGATGAGTAATAATACCATAAAAAATAGAAACATATAAATGGAAGATAACCTAATCACTATGAAATTTTTTTAAAACAAAAACAAAAAAATATAAACAAAACACTTTAGTTTGAAAATAAACTTTCAAAACATTTAAAATAATCATTAAAACATAAATATTTCCACATTGATTACACATTGGTCCAGGCCTTACATGATAAAAACTATAGTCATATTATATCTTCGGTAAAATATAAACAAGCATTGTTTTCAAAATGAAATAAACATTTCATTAAAAAAATTTAATAAAAAGTTATTATATTTTAATATATCTATATTTAATAATTTTGAAATGTTCAAATACATTTTTTAAAACATTTTTCAAAATAAAGGTTTTGGATAACAATGTATTTCCAACTAAAGAGATAAATAATGTTGGAATTTCGTAAAAATATATTCTTAATCCAAATAGTACCAAATAAGGGTAAATAATAATATAACATTAAAAAAATCAGGAATAGCTAGTGTAAAATAATATTGAATTTATTTAGTACAAAAATTTGAATTACCTCCTACAAGGGATTATTTACCAAAAAATCCAAAATAGTATTGAGATTGTGAAATAAACCCTAATCACTCAGGTAACTTCTGAGCCATTAGCAATATTAATGAAGTAACATTAAATAAAACATTAAATAACATTAAGAAAAATTAATTTATGAAATAAAATAACAATTTTTTATTATTTACACCACATAAATGAAATATTTTCTGAATATAGTTGGTAATTCCGAAATACACATGTCACGGGAATGGTCAAGGAAGACATGGTCAGTTTGAAGCGTATATGGGCCAAAATGGCTCAAAATACCTCTTACTGTTATTCTCTTTGAATCTAATAATATTTTCAAACTAATGTATATCATGAATCTCCTTATATAATATCAACACATTGTTAATGTGTCATGAGATTATAGTAATCATCTAAAAAAATAACATCAGAGCCATAGGTCGCTTCAAGAATATGAAAATGGTTGATGGTATCTCCATGAGTCTGACAGAGTTCCCTCATTCAAGAAGAGTAATGTTTTTTTTCAGAATTCTTACATTTTTTAAGATACCCCATTATTATGAGTAAAACATTCACTCCAACATTTAATGGACAATAACCAAATGTCTCGGCTTCCAAATATCTCCCAATTCACTAACATCCTATGATTTTTAAACCAAACTAAAAATGGATCACCCATGTTTTCAAATATTCTTAAAAAGAATTTCATTCTATTTTTATGATCATAAAAATATTTTGGGTATGCATTTTATTAATCCCTACTCTGTTTGTGAAAGAATATATACCTATTTGTCACATTAGTCTTTGTGATGCATTCACCCATCGCGAGTCACTTTTCTCCATAATATTTTCACCCTTCTAAGGTAGGATCACCTAGTTTCATGAATCCTACCCCTTAGTGAATCCCCTGAGATCTTTGAATCACCAGATCACTGTGAAGAACCTCTTTACAATTTCCCATGATTTTTTGAAAACTCTCTCCAGGGAATCCCTAGGGTGCCCCCATTCATCCATCCCAACAGCACAAATGCTGAGTACCCTAGATCCCAACACCAATCTAGGACTAGTACAGTTACACCTTGAGTCCCCATGTTACTTGTTCCACCCAATCATGTTTCCTCGATCTATACCCCAAGTGTGGATCGAGCCTCTCACCTAAATCATTCTTCTTCACATTGGTATATTAAAACATATAACATACCATCATTGAGATGGTAATTTGGACTGCATTACTTAACACTTACCCTATTGTTTTCATTATCACATCCAATTATATTCCCCACCCAAAGGTGCATGACCAGTGGTAACGTAAGCTCAAGGGATGAGGATTATGTCCCTCCACATCTACGGTTCATGACATAAAACTACAGATTTCCAAAACCTATTCCAATGATATATGACTACTAAACAACATACACAACACATGACCTAATATTTTAGTATTAGATTTCCCAATAAGCATAATATATTTCATCTATGAGTTTCATGGGATTACCCCAACCCTTTTATCACTCATAATGAATGGTATCCTGATGAAAAATTATATGTATAATCTCCAAGAAAATCATCACTGCTTGTATTAGAAACAAGTAAGTTAACATGTTATATTTACAACATCCAAGCAATAAAAAACAAAATGGGAAGGAAATAATCAATTTTTAATACCCAAAACACTGAACATTTACACTATTTTCATGAATCAAATTTCGTAACCACATGATGTTAAATAGTATGTATTGTTCCTATCAAAATCCATTAAACCATGAAATGTAAATATATGGTTTTCCTGATCCTTATAAAAATGTATGTATGATCTATTATTAAGGTTAAATGTCAATTAATTGTAATTATGGTGTTATATCCTTGGTATGTACCTCTCTGATCCACATTTAGGGGAGTTATGATCAGCCAATCACAAGGGGAATCGTGATTAAGGGTAAGTTTAACTTATTTTCCTTAGGGATAAACCACCATGTTCAACCAAAAGTGTTATTCTAATCCAAAATTTTGTTTCCTCCTCCATGGGGAATTTTAATACATTGATAAACTATCCAAGTCCTCCCTCATTGTGATGCACCTACAAATCCTCATCCACGAGTTTTTCTGATCCATCAGTAATGTATCCGGGTTCCCCCTCAATGAAATAAACTTCCAAGATCCACCTCAGGGGAAATTTTGATCAATCTATTTTTAAATCATCCATGTTTTCCCTCTTAGGGATGAAAATCATTGATCATTACCCATAGGAAGTTCTATTCAAACAAATTTGTCCCTAATATATATTAAACATGTTCCTAGATATACCTCTATATGGAATTTTTATCGCTTAGAAAAAAAAGTGTGACATCTTCCCTCTTAGTTATCTTCATCATAAATCCACAACTATGGGGTTTTCTCATAAAAACATTCCTACACAATATGTTAAAATCATTCTATGGATCCACCTCTCTGAGGAATTATAATCCACTGGTAAACCATATTGTTGTGACATCTTCCCTCATAGGGACCCACCTACTTGATCGACTCGATGGGATTTTTTGATCAGTAAAATACATCTCCACGTGATATTAATATTGTTCCCCATATCCACCCCCATGAGGAGTTTATATCCATTGATAAACTGTCTTTTTGTGAAATATACCATCATATAGACACACCTCCATGATCCACCAACATTTTAAGTTTTGATAAACCAAATCCACCTCCACGGGATATTAAACTTGTGCCCTTGATCCACATCTATGATTTGTTTTGATACATTAGAAATCAAACCATGTTATCCCTCCTAGGGACTCACCTCAATGATCTTCGCCCACATGGTGTTCTTATCAACCAATGTCATCTAAATAAGACATTAATACCATTCCTTAGATAGAAATCCCTTAAGAATTTAAATCAATTGGTTAACTATCTAAGTGATACCTCCTTGGTATGTACCTCATGAAATCTACCATATAAACAATTATAATAACCCAAATAAATATATAAAAGAATATAAACTCATTTAATGGATTCTCCTCCAAGAGTTCTTTGAATCCATTAGAATACCATCCAAGGATTCCCTCCTAGAGTTGCACCAACTAGATCCTCGAACATGAGGTTTTTTGATCAACCAAATCTATCTATCTAAGACATAAACATGTGCTTAAGATCATCATCCATGAGGCATTATGATCCATTTGTAAACTATCTAAGTGCTCCCATAAAGGGACATAGCTTTTTTATCTTCTTCCATAGGGAATTATGATCAACCAAATACATCTCCAGACAATGTTATATCTATACAATATATTCTCCACCACAAGGTTTTTCAATTCATTCATAAAAAATATGGGTTCTCCATCCTTGAAAATAACCTCCCAAATCGACCTCCTTGGGTAATTATAATCCATCCATATTTTCCCGACATGAAATTAAGTTAGTTACCATATTCATAAGCATTTAAAATTATTACCTGGTCCTTCTTTGCTAAATGATTGAATCTATCTCTAGAAGATTATAACTTGTGTTATAACCCAAAATATATACTCTCTGAGAAATATTTTATTCATAAGCTAAACATAGTTCTAATTCTTATTCCTTTGGATCTGTTACATCATGATTGACACATGATTTCGTGGGTTCGATTAATTAAGTTTCTTCACATACGTGTCTCGTAAAAGAAAAATAATACATGCCACTAATCCTCGAGGTATCCATACATACACAATGATTCCCAATGTGAATACACTCAGGGCTGAAGGTTGTTAAACTATCTAGAAGAAAGAAATTTATCATGAAATAATTAGATTAATTAACCATTATCCTGAAATATATGGCATCATGAAGGAGTTCCATGAAAAATAATTAAATCTATGAGGAATACTCAATCAAGGAAATAGGATCCAATGATGATTACATGGAACGAGATGTTTTATTCCTATTATTTGATTTTAATCTAATATGAGACATCCCCATTGAATATAGTGAATTTATACCACCATTGGATAAAATTAATGTGGGGTTATTGGGAATTACAAAAGCTGCATCATTCTAACATTTATAAATGGGACACCGCGAATGTGTCGAAAAATAATGGTAAACCACTATGAATATATTTCCCTCATCACGGGGAATAATAGTTTTTTGAACATCAGTTTATTTTTATGTCACTTGATCCAGATATCTCACACCAGGTCCTAGAAATAGAATGGTTTTAACCAAATGGAAGTCACCATCAATGGGGGTAGTTGACATAGGGAATTCTCAGTCTGTTACAATGTTAGCATGGATAATGTTTCACATCAGTGGATTGGATTTAACTGGGGAATGGGCATCACCTTTATTATACATGTATCGATGGTTGAATCGACCTTCCATGTTGGTTCAAATAAATAATAAATCCTCCAATAAATACCCACATGCATTGGGGAAGGAGTAATGTTAACATGTTAATCCCACTTATCAGCATGTCTGTCATGAATTCCTCCATTAATTCGTCTATTAGGAACCCATGACCTAACTCTCACTAAGATATCATTAAATGGAATTTATTTACACCCTCATACATCAGTATTAGAAATAGGGGGTCATTCTGATTACATATATGTTCTACTCAGACTTGGATGCATCAATTCCACAAAAACAACTCTACCCCAAGGGTTTGGTAGGAAGAAACCAATGCCTATTTCGATGAATCCTAGCATTTGGATTTTCTACCCAGAGTGATTATAGGAATAATTACCCTATGTTGAGGAAGTATGGATTCTTGGGTCATCCCATAGATGAATACTTCCTAATAGACACTAAGTAGGGCTCCTACCAGGCAGCATAAGCACCATACATGACCGGTACCACAGACTATTGAATAGGTGTCCTTCACCCCTGCTCCACCAGCATCAATTTGAAGCGCCCTCCATGGTCATTGGGAACAAGCAATGGTGAATAAACGAAAATGGGTTTCATATCAGATGGTTATAGTGGACCCATCCACTACCAGATTATCCTTCTTGATCCCTTAATAGGTATATCACTACACCAAATTGGGATCGAGAACCGAGCTAACTCACAGACACGCTAGGTTGTTTCTATTAATCGCACTCACCACTAGATGTTGTTACAAGACAAACTGTTATGATGATATTTAGTACAGAGGTCATCCAGTCACCATGAATAATAAAATATGAGTTCCTCTCCTCTATTTCACTACACATCACATTATTCCACCTTCTACCATTACACAACAAGGGGAGGTCCTTCAAACACTAACAACACATAGTGTGAATGTCATATCTTCACTCCTACTTCTCATGGTGGAGTTACTCTTCATGCCCATTTAAGCCACCACGAGGAATTCATTCGTACACCAACCAATAAGGGATGAGGTATTACCCTACTTGAATATTTACCCTACACTAAAGGACCATCCTAAATAATAATGGAAAACAATCACCACCGAAGGTGATGTCCTGGGAAATTCTAATTCATCATTGACTTAATTAACCAATCCCACTCCAAGGACACATATGATTCATTAATTATGTTTCCACCAAGAATTAAATAGTCTAGGAATAGATCCACACATGTGGAACACTCCATATCAAAATATCAATTCAACTCGATCTTTATATCCATCTACATGTACATACAGGCGTAGGGTGCTCTGGATTGCATTCAACGATCACAGTGTGACCACATCCATTATAGCTAGTCTACCTCTCCACCTCTAAAAAATATAATGCAGAGTTGTTTGTTTGACTTAATCCATCATATTGTGAGAACCTTTATGAGACATTAATGTTAGAGAAATAAATTTTCATGCCTTACTTGCACATGTGGTAGTGGTAAATAATTCATCTTAAATAATGTGATGATGTGGTTGGTACATCCCCCAAGGGATACCCTTGCTAGAAGCAAATAGTTGACACACATGGTGAATCCAATAACATAAAATCATTTACCAAAAAGATCAACATCAATACCGCCACACATATACCAGATAGAACAAACCAAAATTTTGTCCTACTAAGAGATGGTCCATGATTCTAAGGAATAGATCATATGGTAGACACTAGTTCCCAACATGTTTTCTGTGGTATTTTATCCAGTAACAAATCTAGACAATGACATTGTAGAGTCCCTCAATGAATTCATGAATGTTTTTTTCGGCCAAAGCAACTGGGAAAAACATCACTTCCTCCATGTCTATTATTTGTGTTATCTATTATTTATTGATAACCATGATGATATTGATCACTAATTGTAATGGGTTTCGTTGGTAGCACTCTAGGAAGATCAGTTCCTTGAGATGTTAGGCTTCTGGCACACCCTCCAATAATGTTACATCACAATACATATAGTGTTCTACTATATTATAGATTAGGATTCTCCAAATTTGAAAATAAGATGATAGAGATAGTATGTTTCTCTCCACATCAACCCTATCTGATTACATCCTTACTTACCTATCTAGGAAAAAAATTCTACTCTGCATATATTTTGGTAAACATGGTCCTCTTAAGATTTCCAGAAATAGGGAATCTGAAATAAGGTATTAAATGGAATAGCTACCACTATAGGGAATAAAAACACCTGGTGGACCCTCATACATGAATAATCACCCACCAATAAGTGAAAAACCTTTTCCTTGGGGATCCCTCCAATGATACATTACATCGCCATGAGATAATCAAGAAGGTTAAGAAGCATGTTGAACATTCTGATATACACTAGCCTATTCTGAATGAAGAGTCATGCCCCTCTGTATCATTCGTACTCTATGATATTGAATTTAATCAAATGTTCCTCACCATTTTCCTGCATGATTGGCATCTCAATTATGTTGCTACACAACATGATCCATTTTCTCCTTGAATGGGAAAAGAAGCCATCATTTTATGGTTTCATTTGGTTGAGCTCAGTGAAAACTTACATCCATATATAGATGTGGTTGTGAATAAGACAAGTGAAATGATATGATTTTCTGAACCATCTAGAGTAGTGTAACCACCCTACAAGGGATTTGGTTCGTGCCACTCCAAGATCCAAATAACATACTTACTGAGTTGATGAGTCATTATATTCACTGGTGTCTATGAATCCTCTTCATGACCCAGATCCTCACCAAGATTGTATAATAATTACTCTCAAATCTCACCTTGACGACTAAGAGACACGATGAGTAGTGAACCATCCTAAAAGAATGGCATATCTAACAGAGGTGGATGACATGAAAGCATCACCAAATATTTGGATGCTTAGTTTTTATATAATAAATAGGATGTTTACCCCACAACATCACATGGATGACATCCTCTTGAGGTGTGGGAATATTATTGGAAAACTTGGGTAGCATGGGGATTCTAGGTAGTGTTGTTTCTTTCATAAATTGGAAGGAATTATGTTTGTCTTGTATTTCCTGCTACCCATATAATCAATTAATATTTTGGAATAAAAATTCAAATATTTTCTCTAAATATTCAACTATAACACTTATATGATGTGTATTTTTGACATCTTCATGTGATATCAATAGCCTAATGAGTGTTTCAATTTTTTTCTTGTCGAATGACCTCATATATTCACTCAATATGCTACTCAATCAAGACGAAAACATAATAATATGCCTTTGGAAAGTTAATAATGATAAGTTCCCAACCATCATCACTTAGAAAATCACAGTCAAGTTTTGAGAGTTATTTTATAAGACCCATTATTTGGATTAATCCTTACATCAAGCTAAATAGTCATGCATGTTACCATATCCTACTCTATAAGGGAGTCCTAGAAATTTTGATACCATAAACATGATATTGATATAGGAAGTGATAATATACAGTTGTTAAACACAATACATAAGGACACTAACCAATTCTAACCCCGCCATGTTATCCTAACCCAAAATAAAACTGTCAGGAAGTGGTTCGCCTGGTCAGCCACCAATATGGGTTAATGTTTCTTGAACTACCCAACATGAAACATTCCGTTATTAATTCCCTGCTCCTATATTATCATTCCAAGATACAATTAAAACAATTCCCTTCCCTCAAGAATTAGTAGGCTCATAACTATTTACTCTATGACTTAGATAAGGGCATTCCAATTATTCTAAAATGTGTGAAAGTAGATGGGCGCACTGACTTCCCTGACCAGTTCCCTTACACAATATCCTTATACCCACCATCATAAAATTTTATGTGTTCATATATTGTCTATTGTAACATGTGGATAATTTTTTAATCAATTTGGGAAACCAATTGATGTAGGTATCACATATCTCCACTAATAATGGTAATGATGGTGAGGGTTTAAGTGAATGGAATAAATTTTCAAGTAATAGAATCTAAATGAATGAAAACTATTTGACTCATAAGGTTGTCTATCATTCCCATTGTGTTATCTATGCCCACTTAAGAAAGAATGAGCCTCTTATATTATCTACTCCTTATTCAGTTACTACCTATGTATCCATATCACACCCATATAAATCTCAGAATAGTAGACACCATAAATTCAAGGGAAATCTGAGTCCCCTACTGGAGAAAAATCCATAATGCAGACTCAATGACTCCATGCCTCCTGAATTAGGGTTCTCCCATAGCCTGAATGTTATTAGAATACACCTATGATGAAGAAATTTAGTTTAAATCCTTGAATTCCATCACATTTCTAGACCACCTGCCCCTTCCTAAGAAAACTATATTTTAGGAAAACCCATCAGGTGCTACTGGCTAATGCAATCAAAGGACAAGTTAATGATATACAAACAGAGAGATGTTTCATGATAAATCATTTAACTATGGAATGAATACGAAAGAGTCTAGTTATGATGTATTTTATAGGGATCAAAATGAGTAGTTCTCTAATCACGTTCCAATATAATCGCCATCAGGGATAACTATTCTAACTGATCTAGAAGACTAGCTGTGATGACCTCACGGTCATCCATGTCCAGAAAGATCCATTACTCAGTTAGTCGACAGTCAGCCGAAATTGGTACTAAAAGATTTCTATATTCATTATCATTATCTATCAATTACCATCCCTAAGCTAGTAGGACATCAAGAAGCTTATATCATTCCTCTTAAAAAAGAGAGTCACCCTACGAGAAAAAACACTCATGCAGTATGGAAGTACGATGTGATGAAGAACCTCACCAACATACCTAGGTGCATATTGATCCACGAATCCATCTAATTTTTTGATGAAATTTTTAAATCGCTAAAAAATAATTTATGATCCATTCTGTACAATGTGTAGGTATCCTCTTCAAAGGCAAACAATATAGCGGAGGTTGAGCAAGAGGAATGTGAATCCATCATATCATTGTCCAGATAAGATGATTGTTCCCTCATATTATGGAATATATGCTCACTATATATATTTTTCTAGTTAAATGGTATTATTAGTCATCGCTTCTTGGTTGACATGGGTTCTAGTACAAATATCATCCCAAGATAGATGCTCCACATGCTGAGGCTAACTGAAGTGGACCCAACTCCCTCAAAAATAATGATTCAGGGCTATGATTGGATAGAGCATATACCATGTGGGAGGATCTAGTTGAATATAAATTTATTGGATTGATATAAATTACTGAATTTGTGTTCATAAAAAGGGATATAACCTACAAAAAAATTCTAGTTAGTCGCTTTCTTTATTTTCAATAGGTAGTCCCCTACCTGTATCACAAATTCCTCAAATCCCACTAAATGGTTGAGTAGGGGTACATAACGGTGATTCCATCCCCATTGACACCAATTAATACCTCTATCTAGAAAAAAATAAATTACTAGATATATGAGACACATGTTTAGACCAATGATATTGAGCACTCTACCACCACATCCAGTCCATGGGTAGACTTAGATAATGCATTTATTCTTCTGATTCCTCAGTTTGAATTCAAAATGCCCAATTTGGGAAGTTCCTTCATTGTCTATGAGAGAAATGGGTGCAGAATTCCTAAAACAAAGTAACATTCAATGACTACTGTGTAATCCTATAACGAACATACCCAGTTGATAATAGACGTCCCATATCCTCTACGGTTTGAGGATGTCCCCCCCTATGTACATTTTTCCATGCCACTCCCACTTATTCTGCATAAATGGGATTCATCTCTTGAAATAGACAGAAAAAAGTTTCTTTGATATCAACAATAGACCCCATAGTTGAAGTCATAATGTAATTGGTTCGATAGTCTCTATCACCATGGTTTTAGCATAATAGGAACCTAATTTAAGGGTTTCTATATCTCCCCATGAAGGCACTGGTAGTCCCCTTGAACACCTGAGATGAATGAAGTAATTCATACAAGTTTAAAATCATAATTTCATGACATTAAATTGCAAAACCATCATCATCATAGTCACATGACAACAAACTATGTGCTCGGTCAAAACTCATTGACCATAAATTATGAGTTCTAGTCGAAGCATTATGACTATGAATGATGTTTGATTCTTCCTTGGGAGTGTGTTTTGAAAAGCTATATTATTTCAACCTCATCCATGTCAAACTTAGCTTATTTATCCATATAAATCTATTTTAGAATTCTTCCCCCTAGGGTATGAAATCTATTTACCTGTAAATGGGGACCATGACAAATAATCATGACTCTAATCTATAGGAAAGTCTCATTTGGAATATGTAGTGTTTCGTTGGGCGTTATTGGCCCCAATTCACATAAGTATTTTCACTCCACCATATGAAACATAAAATTTTTGGATACTTAACATCCTCAACACATAATGAAAAACTGTAATCTTATCCCATATAATTCTGAGATGCATCTGAATGATAGATGTTTTTGCCCCCAACTCGAATTTAGAAACCCAAATAAAAGAAATGGGATTTATGAGTTTCACTCTCCATGATTCATAAAATTAAATTGTGGTTCCACCCCACCTTAAATTGGGATGCATTTGAATTTGGGATGATTTTTTCCTGATTCCTTGAAAATGGAATGCCTCATAAAAACTATAGGATTTCAAAGTATTCTCTCCATAGAGGATTGACCTTACTAGAAATTGTCTTCTACCACGCTGTGTTATGGAACAACTTGTTTATTGATTTCCATCATGATGGGATATGTAACAATTTTCAGATTTCATGCTTTCAGGCCCATCCAAAAATTCCTTAACTCTTTATCCCCATAGAACCAGTTATGTTCAAGTCATGTGACATGAAATTGAAATTAATGGAATGTAGTTCATCTAAAGGTGTTTATGTGGATTGTGAGACTCATTGGATCCATTAATGTTGATTTTTACTACTTTTTTTCTATACATAAACCCATTGGGAAATCAATTCCCCCTGTAGTCCCTGAAATTTGGCATTATTCACTTTTCTACAGTCCAGACCTTATGAACATAAACTATGCATGCCAGCAATCTCAAGATTCTTCTATAATTATGTATGTTTTGATTCTCATCCACATTTTATTTATAGTGACATTAAAACATGTAGTATTAAATACCAACCATAAATTAATTAATTCTTTTGGACCCAATTCCCCCTCATGGGTCAACCATTAAGGTTGTAAAATATTGGATTCTTCTTGGTCCATGCAATATGACCATAAATTATTTGTAACACCTGGGATAAAATTGGTTTTCTGGATAATCCACATTGGGGTTCCCAAATGAATTATGACATAAATCCTAGAGTGTAAAATCCCTCATTATAATACACGTATTCCATTTCCACTATTACTGACTTTATTAGATTGGATATCTATCATTCTTAAAATCCAAAGAGTCCCTTTAACAATGATCGTTCCTAGCCAAAATGGATCCCCAACTATCTTGGTCCAACACCCTCATAGTTGTTTGGAAAATGGAAGATAATATGCTTCAATCACGTTCAATAATCAATACTACAATTAATATCACATTATTGAATGGTGTTTCTATGGTCCACTTGTTTTGAACATGGTCAATAGTCAATCCCTACCCATTGGTCATCCCTATTATCCATATATCAAAATTCTTGACTTACATCCCAATCAAATCTTTATATCACAATGCACTTCAAACACCCTTGGTGTTACCCCTCCATTCATCTGTTCCTGTCGAGAAAGTAGTTAAGTATCATTAAGACATTCTCAATCTTTCATATCGTGTCCCCAGCACTATGCTTTCACATATTAGTGAAATTCATATACTACTCCTTGTTTCATATACTGAGCATGAATCGAATGGGATTTAGATCATTGGATAGATATGCACAAATTTTATTATGATGCACAAAAATTATGGTCTGTAATCAACAAAATTAAACTAGGAGATTAAGTCCAAGAATCAGAACATTAAATTATATAAATTTCCTCAATGAAATATGTGGTGTGTTGTTAGGACTCCTTGTATCTTATTTATGTCGGGCATGTTATTCCAACACACTATTTATGTCGTAGTAATATGATATTAGGTTCCACACTCTATTACCATAAACAAGGAGACCAATTAAATGAATCATGATATTAAACTATATTCATGTCTCCACATGAATTTTTGGTGTGGTGATGGGCCTCCTGGGCCCTCATTCATGTCGGGTTTGTCACTCTTTTACACTAAAAATATATGTTTTAGATTCCCACCAATAGTCAAAATTCTATTACCATAAAATAATCTCCCAAATCCATGCATCATGGGTTTAAAATATATGTTGGGTTTTTAGAGGGATATGTGGTGTGGTACGGGGCCTCCATTTTTTCATTCAAATCTTGTTTTTAATGCCACACATGTCCCCTTATTAGATTTTCACCTTTTTTCTTAACTCTATGACTTTAAAAGAAGATATTTTTCTATGAAATATGACATTAACTATTATAAGGAATGTCGATTATTTATGAAATTAATATATTATTATCCCTTGTAGTATAATTGTATTACTCAAAAATGTATAGTTTGACCTCTTCTGTGAATGAAGGTAAATTGCCATCATATGAGGAACAACATTGAGATTCCACTTAATAACATATTATATTTACCTCATATCATATATATATTCCTCTTATGATAAGTATGGGATGGTCAACAAGCATACCCTATGTCCCAATCATGGGCTTCCCCATGACAACTCTGGGAAGCCTCAAATCCCATTACCAGAGAGGATATCCCATATCGATGTTGGTTTTCTACCAAACCAAGTATAGAACATTTTGTTGTTTGATTATCATATTTTTTCAATACACAGCGATGTATGAATTATTCATATCATAGTGTTGTCACATATATATCATCCTTTCAGACCCTTTTCCATTGTAAATCATCCAAGAATTACTACATTAAACAATATTCTGTTTTCTACTTGTGCTTGTGTGGTACGTGATCCTCCATTAGGTCATTTATTTTGGGGTATACCTAATTTATACCACATGATTACCCTTGGAAAAAACACTTCAATAGTTCATGCATCTTATCATTAAACATATTTCCCAGGGTGGAGGGATTATGATTATAAATTAATTTCTTGTGATCGAGAATTTATGTCCATAAAATATATTAACACCTATATAACATTGTGTGTCATGATTATCATCCACATGTGATACGTTGTGACACCTAGACATTCTGTCTCAGGGCACAACTATATATCGTACAAAAAAATATTCATTAAAGGTGGTTAAATCATCCCTAAATGTCCCACAGGTCTCCAATGAGTTATATAAAATAGTAAATTAGCATGTCCCATCAATGGGAGGGAATGATCTCATACCAATATCTAAGGAAGAAATGTCCTCAATTAAATAATATAAGTTTCATTCTCACTTCTATCATGTTCATGATTCCTCTAAATTGGATATTATTTTTACAATGTATCAAATCAGGATGCCATGTATAATAAGTAAGATATAAAGTAAAATTCTCTACACATGAATTTAATAAAAATCATTACCCAAGAAAAGACTGGGATGAATCATATACAATTATAACATAATTCTCAAACTCTCATTCGAGAGGGTAGGCCCTATCTATATTAGTCTTATACCACGCTGAGTTTCACAACTACATGTGGAATGAATCTTATTTTTATGGGATACATATTTAAAACTACAAGTTTTATCATTGATATAGACCCCATAGTATACTTATTAAGAGTTCTACCCACCCAATTTTCATCAATAAAAGGTTTTTCTGTGGTAGGCCTCCTTACACCAAATTCACATCATGTTCTTCAATCTCACCCCACTATACATATTTTCTCGGAGAACAGTTCGTATGTGATTTGTGACCAAAAAACATAAGACAAGGTCCAATTATTATGACCTAAAACAATGTGTGTATTGTATATGTGGTGTTTTTCGTGGATTTTAGTGCACTCTTAGGACCCCTAATTATTGTTTTATAATAATCCACATAATTTTTAAAACATTTTTTTGAGATATCATTCTCTTGTTCCATGCATCACGACCCTAAAGTATATGCCACCAAACCAAGATTGTGTCACATTGTGAATGGACTCAATTTATTATTCCCCCATTCTCTCTATGCTGTCACAGCTTGAAAGGGTATCATTCTCATTTGTTCATTTTGAATTTTTTATGAAGTTAAACTATTAATCTTAAACATACAATATAGAAATGATACCCTATTGGCCTGAAATAATGAGTAAATTATGAGATTCTTGGTTTATAATCCACAAACAAAATGTACTCACAATATAACATGAAATTATATGTATGAAATCCTTAATGAATGATTTAAAAAAGGATGGCATATGAATCCCTTTACATAGAGTAAATCTCCTCTAGTGTTAGTCATTCACCAAATCATTCATGTTCTTTAACCACCGCATGGAATTTGATATTATGCTTCTGCTAAAAGTCACGTTTGACTTTTTTTAGACTAATATTCCCCCATCAATGTGCTATAATACATGGTGGAATAATTCCAAGACTATTGTAATCCATTAAAAAATTCCATCACATCATTTACATTATTCACATGGCCCCATTTGGATCCTCATAATATTCCATGTTTGAAAGGACCCCTAATGATATGGTTTGTGACCACACTTTCTCACCTACAATCATTGCCCAACTTTTCGATGTACATTGGATGAAAATTTGAGATAGGTTCTAAGTTTTTGACCATGTTCAATAATTAACCGTCCTACATTATTTCCATTTCCATAAAAATGAGGTAGATGATGTGTTTTTAACATGGTTAGTAGTTATTTCATATCATCATTTAACAATCCTTATATTCATGAATTATAGAATCATGATTCACACTCCCAGGTCCCATTTTTTGGCTAGAATTCAATGAACATAGTGTTATCCAATTATTTTCCAGGATCATTTTAGAAAAGAAGATCTTATATTTTGAGATTTTTTTTCTCCATCCACATCCTCTATCATCATGAACTCTCTTGTTGTTCTGTCAATGATAGTAGACCCCATGAGTCTAATGATTATCTAACACTATCATATGAATTATAATTCACATGGTCTTCCCATATTACTCACTCCAATCATGACCCACATGACCTCAGGGATTGGTCACTGATCCTTTGGAAAATATGATTGATGTGTGAAAATGAACTATGAATATGTTTAATTATGGATTATTTAACTAATAAAATATTAAAATGGTCATCTACACATTAGAGCCTCTCACTTATAAAATTTATTCAAAGAGATTCCACTGAGTTTGAGTTATCAATCTATAGTAACCATTTATGAGTGACCTCCTATATTAGTATCCACGATTCTAGGTCATATTTATCCCCATAAACATTATAACCTTCATATTTGACCTTAATCAGTTGTTACTTCTACTTCACCTAACACTCAGCATCTAACACATTGGCCTTAAACTACATGGACTCTGGCACATTTAGATAACCTTTCATACTGTCAATGATCTCATATTGAGTTTAATTGACCATTGAATTCTTTAGTTAGATCACATATAGTATGAAAAATTCTTCCATAGTCACCTAAAATGCCTTTTACCATCCATCTATGTGCCTCTTCAAAACCAGGTTGAACACCTACCATTCCACATGTTCCCTCTCAATGGGGAACACTTTGGAGAGTGTACATAGGATTTTAGAGTTCACCCAACTAATCTCAATGAAGACTAACTACAAGAGGATATATCTTACATGATATGGAAGATTGGTTATCTTAGTTTAGGTGATTAAATTTTGGAGAAGCCTCCACATTTTTCCATCAATGGTCTTATTCTCATCAGCAGCCTCCATGTTGAATCATAAAAGTATTGGCTTATGTAGGCTTGCATTAATTAAATAATGCCAATAATTTATTTACCAGATCCACCATATATAGGCCAAAGTGTGTGAGCTGATAGGTAACCATTCTTGGGAACAGTTCCTCTCTATCATCTTCATAAGTATCAGAATACTCCCCTACTCCATGAAAAATTTCTAAGGTGGATGTGGATGTCCCCAATTCCTTATATATCCCTATTGGTGGATAGCCCTCGACATTAAAAACATCATCGGCCACAACATACAAAGCAGGAACATCTAATTTATCCTCCCTAGTCATAATAGATTCTAGTTCGGTTTCCACCTCCCCCATCACAACATCATCTCCATTGGCCACTTATGGTACCACCTCTATGTCATCATCAACAACAATGGTCACTATAACCATCCCTATTATATTACTCCTATAGAACCCCTATATTGATGGAATAGTATTGATGGTGCCATGCAATGAAACATATATAGTTGGTCAGAATTTTGTGACCTCTCTAGACATATCATGTGGGAGATAGATATCGGGTATCATCAACTCGGCCGTAGTGGCCCATAATTCAGATGATACATGTTTGTGCTGGTAGCTATGTCTCAAGCACTATTTGAACTGTTATTCAAAAATTCTCCAGTCAAGGATAAAAACATAGGGAAAAATATATTTTTAGAGACAGAAGATACATTTATTAATTTTATTCTCCAAAAAAGTTATCCTAGATGCTACTAGGTTTCCCATATGGTCATGGATCCCTTCATGTATGACCCCTCGGTCATAGGACCTGATGGGTGGCTTCTCATGACCAAAAAATTAGGAAGGGACCCCACACTCAACTAATAACCAATTTTGGTTCCCTTGCTATTTGTATATGGTCTGTCATGGAACTCCACTTCTGTCATGTCTAACTCATGTGCATGTAAAAAAAAGAAATGGAGTTAGTAAATGGTTCAAAAAGAAGGTTATATATGTGGTATAGAAGATATGAATTTGTACTTAGTCATGCATGTTCAATTCTAAAATCAATTAGTAATCAATCTTATTAGTGTCTTATTATTCTTCACTATCATAATTGATAGCAGTGTCATGACCCACATGGGCTGATAGATGGGATAAAATGACTAACAACATCTTTACTGAGTCAATCAAGGGACACACGGATCCCCAAGTGTAGATTACATCTTGTAAACCTAAAATGTATTTAATTTCCTTAGTGTGTGAATCATAGAAACCTAACCTTTCATCGCCTAGATCCAAGAGTTTTATCCCATCAGTTATGAGATACTGCAATACCCAACGAGGGGTGTTGATTTTCTTGTGAAGTCCCCAAGTATCTCAGTATTTTGGAAAAATAATATTTCTAGGAATGTTTAGGCAATGAAATGATTTCCTCATTCCCTGAATGTGAACCCCTGAAACTACCAAAATCAGGCTATAGTTATTCATTACACCACTTCCTAAAGAGATTTGACGTGGGTGATTCTCATATCCATAAGAGTTGTACTTATTCGGGCCCACAAACAGTTGGACATGTTGCTTCTTCCCAACATACTATTCCCCCACTGCTTCCACGACACACTCTGACCCCCACTCAAACATCACATTAATGTTTACGGGAAACCCACCGATTAGCATGGATAGACCACTATCTCAGCATTTCACTATAAGATACAATCTCTCATCTCAAAGCATAGTCATATGTGATTCCATACATAGCATTATGAGGGAGTAGATCATCCCTCATTTTTAACCCTTAAATGTGAACATTATCCAAACTAGATTTTTGGTCAGAGTATATTACTAAAGATGGGGGGGTGAATTGAGTATCTATTAAAATTTTTTATTTTTAATTTTTTCTTAAAAGGATCCCCATTGAAAATAAATATAGCCATGCTAATAAAATTAATACACCTATGAATGTCTTTATGTTTAAAAACTACTATAATGTTTGATTAATTCTAAATAATCTTAATATTAGATATTAATATTACATTTGATGTTATTATAACAAGGAAAAGAAATTATAACTGATTTCCAAGATTAAATAACAATGTAAATGTAGTGATTCATGAATTATACAGTAAAACAGAGAAAACTAAATTAAAAAACACAGTGGATATAAAACACGTGGTTCCATTTTGAGATGAGACCTAATATACTGGAAGTGATGATCACCTAACACCAATCATTTTATATTAATAATATTTATCCACACCCTGGATCAGCATAAATAAGAGTGAATTGGAATATCCAGGTCACACAACCTCTTCCACAATTACTTATGGGTATAAACTAACAGGTCACATTGGTTCCTCTTGCAAACTTATTTCTGGGAGAAAAAATAGGTAAAAATATGTGAGATGAATGATAACATGTATCCTCTAGTTTCATGTAAAAGATATTGTGTGTTTTTATACAGACCCAAACACTGCTCAAAATCTAAAAACAATAAACAATAGATAAAAGATGATGATATAAGGATAGAAGTGCTCTAAGAGTTATTCAATGCAGATTTGGACTCATAGGATGAAGCAGATGTAGGAATCGAGTCCTCTTTTGAGAAACATATTATCACAAGTCAGTTAGATCTAGCTAATGTTATTTGTGAAGTTTGTATTGCAATGATGTTCATTACTCTAATTTACTGTTTATATGCTTTTGGATTCATTAATTCGTCATGTGTTCCTCAGATGTATCTCATTTCATGTGTCGATACATTTCTCAATGACTGCTCAGGCATGTCCTTCTGAAACACCACGTTTCTATCCATGCATTCTTTGGTTAGAGTACATTTTTTGAAGCTGATAGGATGCATTTATTATGTACCACGTACATCACACTGTCACGTGACATGTCTACAAATAAATATAAGTTATGTAACTACATTTAAAAGACTAGAATATGACCATTAAAATTAAATTAAAAGACAACAAAACAGATTAATGAATACTATCATAGTATGTCTGGAAAAGGCGTCACCATGAAATGATGTCCTATAATTTTCCTTTGAGCAGTGATACATTCATGATGGAATAGTTTTATAGATATCTGGAACTGGTAGAATAAATGCAGTGTCCTATCACGGTGTGTGGTTCTCGGTGTCTCGTCACGGTGTATGGGTCACAGTGTCTTGCATGGTGTCTGGGTCACAGTGTCTTGGTCATGGTGTCTCGGTCACGCTTTCTGGGTCATAGTTTCTAGGTCACACTATCTGGGTCATGCTATCTGGGTCATGGTGTCTGGTTCATGGTGTCTAGGTCACAGAGTCTAGCTCATGGAGTCGGGTCCCTTTGCAAAAAAAACATAACTGGTGGTAGACTCACGGTTTCCGAGACTTGGCCAAATATCTGTATACAAACTAAAGATGTGATATTAATAAAATGGATTAGACTTAATCATTAAAAAAATAAATCATTATATACCAAAGATAAATATAGTTTACAATAATAATAACAGGATTTATTTCAATTTATATCATGGGTAGGTTTATTTAAAGCATAATGAAACCAACCATCTGTACACATGATTTGAGAAAAATTGAAAATGATTTTGTGGTTATATATGATTTATGATCTTTAAATAAATATTAAGGCATATGGAGTCCAACATTCTCCCAAATTTTTATGATAAAAAATCATGTGATTTATATATCTATTCTTAAAGGATGTGTCTCACCCTTAGATTTCATTTAGAGTGCATATCTCTCCCCTATGGGATTATCAAAAATAATAATTATGAGAATAGACAATAAGAGTTCATAGTGCAATAGATGGATAAAGATGTTTCATTACAAATAGTAGGCAACAAGAATACAAAAATATCTTTATCAATATATATTAGTAACTTTTCTTTAGCACTAGATGTCTTCCCTTTTCCATTGGTAACATCAGAAGAAGAATCCATATGAGAAGAGGTGGAAGTTGTCGAAGTAAGTGAACCAACTGAAAGATAAGGTAAGGGGAGTCCTTCAAAAAACAGAATGGACCAAGGAATGTTTGATATAATACTGAGGTAATTTTTTGTCGAGGATAACAGATCTGATATGAATTAGATCCTGAGAGAAAGACATATAGATAGAGGCAATGGGAGAGGATGAGAAGGTAGGAAAACCAGGTCGCAAGGGTGTAGCTATAGGAGCCACAAAATTCATAATCTGCACATGAATATAAGGCCTTAATAACTTGATGATGTCAGAAATAATCTGACCATTATACTGCATGGCTTTCTCAGTGTCATCTTTTTTCTGAATGAACATGCTCAAAAAAACTAGTAAAATATTTGAGCTTTTGAACATGAGTTTTGAAATCATGAATGACAGGAGGGATTTTCGGATTCACTTCAAGTTACATGAAATTATTTGTCATATAATTCCTACAGAAGATCTTATTGAAGTATAAATACAACTTAATGGTAATTTATTGATGAGAATAATTTCAAATCTTGGAATGAATTCTTACCCAATCAAGAACTATATCATTGTCCTTGACAACCACAGATAGAGACTCTTTGTCAAAGCCAGTGAGAATATATTGAAGTTGTTTCTTAACATTTGTTTTGAGAAGATCACTATCCTAGGATGGTTTATATGACATTCAAGAGGTATTAGAATATATAACAGCTAATTTAAGTTATTTTAGTTGATTTAGAACTTCTTAGAGATAACCCTTTTACTCATTAGTCAACTTTTTGAGACCAATAACAAGCTCAGACATTTCTTGAACAATTTTATTGTTTCTTTTACCCACCTTTCCATCTAAAAAAGATAGGGTAGGTTATTTTAGAAAGACAACGTCTTGTGGAATCTGAATACAAACATCCTCAATATGATGAGCAATATGATCTAGTCTTGATTTCAACACTCACTTTATATCTTCAACCATAACTTTGAGAGACTTCAATTCATCACATAGCTGTTTTTATCAATTCCAACCTATTGAATTTCATGAAGAATTTTTGGCTAAATCATTCATATAATCTTTTCTAATAGTATGGAAGCATCCCTTTCACTCATGTTTGTTATAGGAGCATGTTTATTGTTCATGACATTTTCTAATCCAGCCAATAAATTGGCTCTAATGGAATTTAGAGCATAGTTACTCACTAAGGAAGAAGGTTCTTCGGAATGTTCAGGAATATGAGCAGAGACATGATCAATTTTTATTATTGATAAAATCTTCAATAGCAGATTATGGTTTCAATTTAAACATATTAGAAATATCTATACCTTTAAATGAGCCTTCCTATGAATCATTCACATCAAAATAGATATGAAATTTATACTATATATCCAAAGATCATGGATCAACAATATTAGGAATATCAACAGTTTCCATATTTGGGTACTCATCCCCCTCAACATGTGAATCATTCCCTAGAATAAGATATTTTTATCATTGATATACATCTAATATTTCATCCCTAATATCTTCACCCATTTCTTTTCTAGAAAACTGAATGTCTTGCATCTTTAATACCTCAGAAGATGGGATAATCTTATGAAAAAAATATTCCTCTAAATGTTTCTCATAAGAAGCTTCTTTCTATAAAGAAAATTATTATTCTATATAATCTCCAGAACATCCTTTTCACTTAAATTTGAAACATATTCTTCATTAGGGGCAGGTTATTCTTCCAGAAAAACATGCTCTTCAAGAAAATGTACATCATTTTTAATCAAGACACAGGGAATAGGTCCAATGTCTTCCTTATATAGAACAGTTTCCCCTGTATGTGAAACAACCTCTTCCTCTTCTTCTTGAACAGAATACTCAACAATTTCATCTGGTTCCAAACTATGATCATAAATTTCTTTAGGTATTAATGAATGGTCAACCACATTTAACTTTTCATTAACCCTATCAATATGCTCTACAAAATCTTTTCTCCATAGATTCTAACTAATTTTCATTCCCCTGACTGTAACCATTGAGATACAAAATTTATATTCCGTAATTACTACTCCATCTATTCCAACCAATACATTTACAAGAAGCAAATCTTAGATTAACCATGAGTAGAACATGTATGTTGACATTGATATTGTATTTATCAACTCACACATTTGAAGAACAACATAATTACATAGTTTAATATTGTGTTCATTATTCATAATATGTATCAAAAATTCATCATGATACTTGACTATTGCAAAATATCCTTTTCTTGAGCTAATCACAATCTAGACATACTGAAACAATAATACGGTTTCCCAATCTAACTCAGCAGCTATATCTCCTCTCTTTGATTCATTTCCAGTCAAAATTCTCAAGGCTTATTCTAAAACAATGATCTCACATGGATGAGGAGGAACTCTATGGTAGTTTTCCAAAATACCTTCATGAGGTATCCTTTGGGTTGAATCCTAAAACATTGAAGAAAAGGTGCATCTTTTTCCATTGATACATCTTCTTACAACAAAACCATATTCTGTATCAAAATAGAATTGAAAAAACTGATAAAACTATGCCAATAGCTTTGGGTAAATTTTCCTATTATCCTTTTTGAACCAAATCCATCCATCCTTTATCTTTTAGTACTTTCAATATAGAAGACATACATCACAGAAACCACTTGACGAAGATTTCCTTTTGTGGTACCGTTGTTATGTTCACTAGGTACATATTGAATGGACCATTGGTCACTATCATTGATGTTATTTTCATATTCTTCATTGATCTTCACTTGTCAGGAGTTAATAAGGATGGGCATTTCATCCTGGGAATTCAGCGAAGGTTCTACATAGAGAGAGAGAACCGATGGGTTGAAAGGGGGATTATGGTTTGAGAGAAGAAGGATCAAGTGAATAAATGGGTGAAAATTCTTTCGTTTTTATCATCTAAGGATATCATGCGTCAAAAATTCAAAATCATGGAAAAGTAATAGAATAAAATAATTCATTACAGCGATATGGGTATTAATATATAGATAAATCAATAATGTTTCTTTATGGTGAGACCAGAAAAAAGTTTCATGGTCAGACCGTAACAAAAATTCACAGTGACATTTTATTATGTGATGTCTAAACTATGTGACCTTATTTTTTGAAACATTATGTTCCATACAGCAATCGATAGATAGTAACTATGAGAGCATGAATGTGAAACAGAAACTATTATGATTTTAAAACCATATAATTTTTAGAGTTGGATATTAATATTAAGATAATGAATTTTTAAATCATATACTATGAATTAAAAGGCTATGAAATAGTTCACTACTACTTAAGATTTGTCATTCCCAATTCATGTATAATGTAATTAATTATTTCATAATATAATGGTTCGGTGAATATATCAGAAAGCTAATATTCAGTTCCATCAAATTCAAATGTGATATCACATTTTTGATAATGGTACCTCAAAAAGTGATGTATTACATCAATTTTTTTTGTCCTAGAGTATGAAATAGGTTTTTTTAGATGTTAATAGCACTTTTATTGTCACAATTTATGGTTACAAAATTTATTGGAAATCTATAATATACTAATGTGTGTTTCATCCACAAAAACTATACACAAAATCTACTAGCAGCTATTTATTAAACTTCAACAATAAATAATGAAACCATGTTTTGTTTATTACTACACCATTATAGTAGTAAAATTCCAAAAAGTGACATATTCCATAAGTTCTTAATCTATATCACTTAAAACCACCTGAATCACCAACATAATAGCTAACTTACTCAAATGATTTTCCTCTTGGATAGAACAGTCCAAGATTTGGTGTATTCTTGAGGTATTTGAAAATTTTCATAAAATCATTTAAATGAGATTCTTAGGGGTTTTCTTGAAAATAGGGACACATACATACACTAAACATAATTTTAATCCTCCTTGCAGTTAGGTAAAGTAGGCTTCCAATCATTTTTCTACAAGTTGTTTGATCAATAGATTTTCCATCTTCATCAAGATCCAGCTTAAAAGTAGTACTCATTGGATTGTACCTACATTTACTATTATCCAAGAAAAATCCTTTTAGATGATATCTAGTTTATTTTCATTTATTTAAAATAATACAATCAATAGCTTGAATGATTTGAAATCCATGAAATAATTTCTGTTCACCAATTAATCTCATTACAAATTCGTTTTGAATCCTTTTAGAAAATTCAACAAAAATATTTTTTGAAGATCCAATGATAATGACTTATATATAAATTTTAAGTACTAAAACATCATTGGAAATTAATTTTCTAAAAAGGGTAGGAACAACTATTCCTTTTTTAAAACCATTTGAAATATGAAAAGTACTTATTATATCATTCCAACATCTTGGAGCTTGTTTTAAACCATTTAATGTAATTGATAATTTAAAAATATGATTTGGAAAATGAGGATTGGTAAAACCAGGGGGTTTCTCAAAAAAGACAACCTCTGCTATATACCCATCTAGGAATTCACTCATAACCTCCACTTGATATAGTTTAAAATTTAGTTGGGCAGCATAAGCAAGCATTATTTTGATGGATTCATGTCTAGATAATGGTGAAACTATCTATTCATAGTAAATTACATCTTCTTGACTATATCCATCTGCAACCAATCTACATTTGTTTCTAACAATGTTACAAGATTCATCAACATTGATTCTAAACACCAACTTATTAACTATAGTAAATGTGTCTTTGGGTCTGTCAAAAAGTTTCCAAACTTTGTTCCTTTAAAACTAATTATGTTATTCTTGCATAGCCATCACCCAAAATTCATAATTTATAGTATCATTAATGTTTTTTGGTTCATGTTTGGAAAATATGACTTAATGTTAAAATGGATTTCAAAGAGAATTTATAGTTTGAGTTTCATTATCTAAATCTCCTATAACATCATCAAAAAGATGATTCTTAATAATTCTAAAATCTCTATAAAAAGGACTAGTAATTTCAGTTTCTTCAATAGGTTCAGGTACATTGTAACTTCAATCTAAATCATTTCTAGAACATTAAGTTTTCACATATTCCACTACATGATGGTTAGAGTATTCTTAATTAATGTCAAGATTTGATATATCATCATCCGGGTTCTCTAGAGTGGATTTTGGCTCATGTGGATTTATTTTATCAAATTTGACATGGACAGATTCTTCCACAAATTTAGTTCTTTTATGAAACACTCAATATGCATTACTAGTGATTAAATATCCTAAAAATATTCATTCATCACTCCTAGATGAATAATTTTCATGATTTTCTTTTGTATTATGGATATGGACTTTGCAACCAGAAACATTGAAGTATCTTACATTGGGTTTTATATTATTCCATTAATCAAATGTAGTTCTTTTTAGAATGTGTGAAATCCAAACTCTATTAATAATATAGCATGCTGCATTTACAGCTTCAGCACAAAAAATAGTTAAATAGTTTTCACTAACTATGGTTCTAGTAATCTATTGTAGGGTTCTATTTATTCTTTATACAACTCAATTCTTTTGAGGTGTTCTATGGGTAGATAAAATATTACTATAGCCATTTTATGATAAAAATTATTCAAACTCTAGAATTTTAAACACACACCATGATAACTTCTTAAGTATTTAATTCTAAGTCCATTATGATTTTCTAAATTTTTGGCATATTTGTTTAAATGAGAGCAAGCTTCATTTTTGTGAGACAAAAACAACATCCAATTATATCTAGAAAAGTAATATACATGAAAATAAACATACTGCTGCTCATTTAAACTATAAAATCTACATGGTCCAATCAAACCCATGGGAACCAATTTGAGTGGATGAGAAGTTGAAACTTCTTTCTTTCGCTTGACGGAAATTTTGTGTTTCCTTACCTTTTGACAAGGATTATAATCTTTATCATTGGAAAATTAATTTTTGGGTAGATATTTGACTAATATTTCTCTAGTTATCATTCTATGGTAGTGAATATTATAGTTTTCCAGTCTCCTATGCCAATTCCCATTCTCGTTGTAAAATACACTTAAACATGAATCATTTTGACATACTAAAGAATCTATGTTAATAGTGCATACAGTTTCCTTTCATAATGAAGAAAACAATGATTAAATTTTAGAATTGAAATCATTGAATGTATCATTTTCATATTTAACATGAAATCCATTATCATAAATTTTTGAAATACTAAGCAAGTTATATTTCAATCCATCAGCAAAAGTACATTAGAAATTAAAACTGGGATAGATTTATTGATTTCTCCAAGGCCAATGATCTTTCCTTTGGAATTGTCACCAAAGGTGATATGTCCACCATCAATTCTTATTAAATTCTTGAAGAATTACTAGTCTACTGTCAAGTGTCTTGAACACCCACTATCTATGTACCATAATCTTTTACAGCAGTGCTTTAAGAAACTATCCTAAAAAATATTCAAATAAAAAAAGATTTTGGTCCCCATATTCGTTTGGTTCTAGTAATATTAGTGAATAAATATTTAGGAATCCATATCTTCAACATAGGTTTCCTATACATATTATGTAGACTGCTTAAAATATAATCTGTATTTGTTTCAAAAAAGAATGAAATAGTAGATATTGTATCATTATTTGAAATATCTATATATTTTCCAGAACTAAGTATAATTTTGTATGTCCTAAACTTAGAAATAAAATCAGTTCTCCCAAAACTTATTTTACCAGGTTGATAACTAGAACCAGTATTATATTTTGGATAAATATGTTTACCTAGTATTTTTACTAAAGTATCTTTACCATTAGTAGACCTTTCAAGATCCTTTTACATTTTCCCATTATATAGATTTAGTTTAATGTTTTCTTAATGTAATTGATTATTTTCTCCCTTTCTACAGTCAGTTCATATTTAACAGTTGAGGTACGAAAATGTTTTTTCTTTAGAGACTTGTATTTATCATTTAGTTCATTACATGTCCCGTCAATAATATTACATTTCTCAAAAATTCCCTTATTAGGAATATTTTTAGAGTCACTCTCATCACTAGAATAATAGTAATTTTGTATAGGGGATTCCAGTGTTGCCTCATATGTCCTTTTCATAAATCACATATTGGATTTGTTACCCTATTCATCATGTGAAGATTCTGAGTCACTCGAACTATCCACATAATCACACCAAATTTCCTTTATTTCCTTTTTATATTTTATATCATTTTTTCATATTTTATTTTGTACTAGATCATGGGATAGTCAGACTTTATATGTCCCTTTTCCTTACATTCATAGCATACTATCTCATCAGACTTGTCACTTCTTTTGCAATCTTTCTTCTAGATTCCTTTTTGATCATCTCATCCATTGTAGTTAGGCTTTATGAAAAAAAATTTCTTCATGTAAAATTTCTTAAACATTATATCTATTTAAGCCATATCCTCTTCAATAGTAGTTAATTATTTTTCCATACTAGAACATTATATTGAAACTTCTAATTTCCATTTATCTTTTTGTTTAGAGGTGGTGGTCTTAAATGAAACAGATTTTCTTTTGGGTTCATCCTCCTTTTCCAAGTTGACTTTAAACCTCTCTTCACATATCATTAGTTTCCCAATGATTTCTTTTACAGGTAACTTTCTGATGTCGCATGACCCTCTAATAGAAACATAGGTTCATCTCCACTTATTATGTAGGCATCTGAGAATCCTCAAAATATGTTCTTTAGTAGTAACTTCTCTTCTAAGAGAAACCATTTTGTTGATAATTTTTTTGAAACTGAGATACATCTCAGAAATAGGCCCATCAGGTTTCATTTTAATGATATCACATTTAATAGTATAATTATTAAGTCTCATTCCATTCACACTAGATGTTCCTTCAGGTAAAATAGACAAAGTATCCCAAATTTCAAGGGCACTTTTACATGTATAAATTATGTTTACTTCCTCATCTTCTAAAGTGAAATATAAATAATTTGTGGATTTGCAATTTTTGTTGTAGGTATTATTGGTTGGTTCATCCCAAGTGATTTTTTCAATATCAATAATCTTATACTCATCTATAATAGAAGACAAAATTTCAAAACTCATACTTTCTAAATGCTTTTTCATATTAATTTTCCCTTGGGAATAATTGGTTTTATTAATGACTACTGGTCTATTTTTAGAAACACATTCTAGTATATTATACAAAATATTGAAATACTAAGAAAGACCTAAAAATTTAGAATTATCAGAATTTTATAGATCATTAATGTACAACTAAAATCATAGTTCAATGGTTTTAGAAAACAGAGTCTTAATAAGAACCAATAATACAAGATGTTGGTCAGAGTAGAGTACTCATGATGAGGTTGAATTGAGTATCTATTAAAATATATATATGAAAAGTTTTCTTAAAAGGATCCCTAATAAAAATAAAGACACATGGTAAATCAAACTAATACGGTTATGAAAGTTTTAATGTTTAAATAACTTCTCATAAGATTGATTATTTCTCAGTAATATTAATATAAGTTATTAATATTACATTTGAGGTTATTCTAATAAGGAAAAAAAATTATAACTTCTTTCCAAGATTAATTATCAATGAAAATTTCGTGATTTATGAATCATACATTAAAACAGAGAAAAAAAAATTAAACAGGACATCGCACATAAAACATGGTGTTCAGTCCCAAGCTGAGACCTAATCCACGACATATGGGGATTACCTACCACCAAGAAAGTTATATTAATAAACTCAATCCACAACCAAGATCGAGGTAAACAGTAGTCCATAAGACTATTCAGGCCTCATGACCTCTTCCACAGTTCTTCATATGTGTAAACAAATAGGTCACACAAGGACCTCTTCCCTACTTATTAGTGGTATTAAACATGTGTAAAATATGTGAGAGGAAGGATATCTTGTATCTTCAAGTATATTGAAGGAGACAATGTGGGTATATATATAGACACACACACTACTCAAAAGATTAAAATAATACCAAACAGAGCAATGATTTTGAGATACTATTTAATGTTCTCTGATTGTTAATCTATGAAGCTCTCGACTCCTAGGATGAAATAGATGTAGGAATTGAGTCCTCTTGTAAGAAAATGTGCATCTCAAGTCAGTTAGATCCGGCTAATGTTCGTCATGAATTTGGTATTGTGAATATGTTCTAGACTATGATATATGGTCTCTCAACTTTTGGGTTCATGAATTACTCATGTGTTCTTTAGATGTATCTTGTTGCCTTTGTCAGTTCTTTTCTCAAGGAATTTTCATTTGTGTGAAACTATAGCACCATGTTTCTGGCCATTCGTTATTTTTCTTCCAAGAGTGAATATCTAGAAGCCAACATGATGCATGTATTAATCACCTTGTACCTTGTACTATCAGGTGATATGTCTAAAATGTAATATTAATAATGTTAGTTCATTTAAAAGACTCAAATATGACTGTTCAAAATTAAATTGAAAAATAACAAAATAGATTAAAGTGCGGAGTCAAAGTCTAACTAGAAATAGTGTCAAGTGTAAAATATGCCACAACAAAATAGATTATTATTCTTTTCCTTTGATAATTGAGACAATCATGATGGAATAGTTCTATAGAGATCAGGAACCAATAGCACAAATTCATTGTCTGGTCACGGTGTCTGGTTCTCGGTGTCTGGTCACAGTGTTTGGGTCACGGTGTCTAGTCACAGTGACTAGGTTATGGTGTCTGGGTCACTATGTCTGGGTCATGGTGTCTAACGCATGGTGTATGGGTTATAGTGTCAGGGATACATTGTTTGGTTCATAGTGTTTGGGACATGGTGTCGAGGTCACGGTGTCTAGGTCACGTTGTCTAGGTCACGATGTCTGGTTCAAGGTGATTAGTTCCTTTTCCAGAAACACCACAAATGGTGTAGACTCATAGTTTCTTATTCATAGCCAAATATATGTACACAAACATAAGAAGTGATATTTGAAAAAAGGATTAGATATAATCATTTATAAAATAAATCATTGTAGACAAAATGTAAATATAGTTTACAATAATCAAAACATGATTTAAGGAAATTAAGATCTCCTGTAGGTTTTTTTAAATCATAACAAACAAACCATATTTACACAAGATTTGAGATAGATTGAACATGATTTATTCGATATATAGGATTTTTTATCATTAAAACATGATTAATGTAGGAGGAGTCCAACAAAGATTCATCAGTGAAATATTGAATCTATATCACACTTCTATGTACAATTTCGTTGTAAGCCTCAGTATACTCCTAAACTACCTTGTGAATTAACGTGAATTTCACCTTTGGGAACTCAGCTCACGGTCTTCTTTAGAAATGAGTACCCCACCAATCAATTATAGACAGTATGGCCTCTTCTAGACACTCCATATACATTCATCCAACATCCGCAATTTTTTCATGTGGAACTATTTAATTAAAATATACTCTTCTAGCCCAAAAATTTCCCTCACATCATTCAATTGAAAATTGAATGAGTGACTCTCCATGCTATTCTTTATTTTGTGATGGGTGTTTTTTAGTAAGAGATATG
This sequence comes from Viscum album, assembly GCA_963277665.1. Classification (NCBI taxonomy): domain Eukaryota; kingdom Viridiplantae; phylum Streptophyta; class Magnoliopsida; order Santalales; family Viscaceae; genus Viscum; species Viscum album. The sequence continues at coordinate 2,099,871,338 of OY728128.1, read as the reverse complement.
GTTTTCAGATACTAATATCTACCATGTGTGGAGCCACCATCCTATACAAAAACCAGAGAGTCCCACACAAGCATAGCGGGGACTTCTCTTTGCTGATGTGGTGAAGTACCCTATACAACTTTTCTAGTTCCCAGACAACCAAAATGATGTGATTCCTCATCTCCAGCATCTCCCCCATTATGTGGGTGCTCTCTTACACCCCCTTTATTTTATATTAATAGGGAGAAGTATAGATTCTCATGTTTTTCATACATTGAAATTACATCACTTTTATGGATTATATAATAAATTAAAAAAATAATTTTTGAAAGACCATATTAGTTTAGTGACATAGAAATTATAGAACAATAGACTTTTAACTCATTGGAATGTCTTCGATGTGTGCCATAATGATCTCCCACCTTACTATTTCTTCTGAGAAACCTTCATTCATAACCTTCTAACATGATCATCATTAAATCGTGTCAGAGATTAATAAAATTAATTCCCTATAAATTATAGTACGATGATAAGTTGGGTTAATCTTAGAGGGAAGGTAGAGTGAAAAAAAATTCAATGTAGATCCCATTATTTTTAACAGTGGGTGGGTTCTCCTTATATTTAATTTTTTTTATTTTTTTATAAATACGCAATGATGAACAATGAATTTTTTTTATTTATTTAAAAAAACGAAGAAATAAGAGTTATGTTTAAACTAAATAGGGAATAAGTGTATGAAAATAGGAACATAAACTGAGAAAATTTGATTAATGAAGAAACATGTGATTCCTAAAACCACTATTTAAAAGGATAAATTCTTCACTATGTTTTATTACAAATCTACATCACAAAATGATTGATGAAAATCCATATCCATAAGATTGGTCAAACAGAATATTGAATCTTGGATTTCACCACCGCATGATTCTTCAACAAATAGAAAAATTAATGAAAAGATAATTGGAATAAATCACACCATTAAATTCAAATGTTAGTGAAATTAATGTGTGTAAAAATTAATCCACGATCAATCTCACCAATTGAGATTGAATTTTTTTTATTGATATACTAATGGTATGTAAAATTTCAATAAGAACAAGATTCAATATCGTTAAACAATTCAGATTTCACAGATAAATATAGTGAAAATATAAAGAAATAAACTAGTGGAATTTTAATATTTTCTTGATAAAAATTTTAACCATGATTCATATTCATTTCAACAACTAAAACTCTATGAATATAAAGTAACAAAAGTAAAAGGAAATGGAGAATAAATATACCTAAATGAAATGATGAAATGATGATACTATGTTGTAGGCTATCATACTCTAAAGCTCTAAATCTCAAACTTCTACACCTAGTGGGAGATGTGTGTTTTAATTGAATGTCTAATGAATGAGATGTGACTTATATATCATTCTTTGGAAGTACCCATTTTCATTTAATGTCCTCAGTTGTCTATTTGTGGTCACCTATGACTTATACTAACTCAATCGGTTCTCTTATTTAACATCTTCCTTGTACTACATGTTCCTGCAATGTATGAGACATAAGAAAAACCATCATAACAACAGCTTGACATCCATTTCTTCAATTACATTGAGGTAAAATTGACTTCTGATTGAATTTTCACAGTAAAGAAGATAAATATATTAATAACTAAATGTTAAACTTTTATAAATATTACTTTGTTTTATTAAAATAAATTTAATTCATTTTTACTTATTTATAATTAAAATTTATTCTAAAATGTTTTAATTTATAAATATTAGTTTAATCCTCAAACATTAAGTAGGACTTTTATTAATTATTATTTATTTGTTAAATAATTTTGTTAAAGTTATTATTTATATAGTTTTTAATTATTTTCTATTTTAGAATTATAATAAGTTAATATTAATAGAATTAGTAATTATTAATCTTATGAAATATTTATATTATTAATGTTTTTCAATTAATTTAATTTTTTTTATAAATTATTTTTAAAATTATATAATTGTATTAAGATAATTATTTAATATTTATTTAATGATTATCATAAATCAGTTTAATAATTTATTTAATATTTATTAATTATTATTAATATTTATATTATTACTAGTTAGTTTTTATGTTTACGTTTAATAATTTTTAGAGATTATTTATATTAATTTTATTTTTTATTTTATTTGTACTTGTTACTAAGTGTCAAAGAGGGGTGGTATTGAATTCCTGTAGAAGTAGTGATAATAGTGCACTCCTCCTCTTCTCCAATATCACACCTTGGATATTGAAATCCCGTGTAAATCTAGGTGAGAGATCAACTTCATAATCATCCAGAAGTAGCGCCTTCAAATGGTGACAACTCTACTCTTCCAAAACAATGATCATCCTTATGAAATAATCCCCTTCTTCTAAATGTGTTAGAAGTGTGGGTTCTTAATGGAATTTGCATGGAATTTAGTTCTTTCTATTGTACCGGCTACTCAGAAGACCACATTTCGGAGATCTGGTGGGCTCCTCAGTCAGTAGTGGACATTGAATATGGGGGTCTGTAATGAGGCTCAGTTGAACGGAAGGAAAAATATCTCAAAAAGAGGTGACTGATTTCATCTTCTTCGAGGAGTCACTATCCAAGACCTAATGAATCAAGCAGCGATAGAATCCTTTGGATTAATCAATGGTAGAATGATTTTTTGATGGTGGTGAATGACTGGAAATTGTAGGTGTGGGATGTCGCCACAGAAGGTTGTTGGTTGGCTCGAAAGTTTGTGTAAGATTCTTGTATTTGTACTCCGAGTAGTGTGTGGTTTTTAGAGGAATGTGGAAATGATATTCTGTAGACACACCATCACAAATTTCTATTGGTGGATGGAGGTCTGTCATGTTTCTGGTTGTTGGTGGTGTTTCACAAATATTTTTGCGGTATGTGTTTGATAGAAAAATGACTCGTAGATGCCGCATATGGGTTTCTTATATTTCTAGTTTTTTTTAGAAAAGGGATAGGGTTATAAATATTTTTAAAAATAGGTCTCAAGATTCATGAACCCCATTTACCCATCTTAGGTGTGGAGATATCCGTGAATGGGGTTCACACATCCTTCACACTTTCAATAAAGGATTTGTGAACCCCATTCAGGCATCTCTACATGCTGAAGATGGGTGAATGGGGTTCACGCATCCTTCATATAAGGGATGAAGGATGTGTGAACCATATTCACTCCTCCCACCAAAAAAACTATAAATGGGTCCCCCGAAATTTCATTCATCTCCTCTGAATATAGCGTTGAAGCCCTGCATAATTTCTTTCTCAATAAATTTATTATGTTTTAAGAAGGTTAAATTTCTATTTAAATTTTCAATTGGTTAATTGTGATTATTTATTTCATTTCTAGGATTTAATTATTTTATTTCTGAAATTACTAAATTAGTGTTTGTGTCTATGGTTTATTTTTTTAATATTTATTGATGTGTAAATTAATGTTTTTTTTATCATTTAATTTTTTAATGATGTGTTTGTTTCATGAATTCATATTGAATGTTTGAGAAAATTAATCATGTTATCTATAAATTTTTTTACTAATTCATATTTAATGTTTATGAAAATTTAAATATGTAATTTTGAAAGTAATATTAATTTATATTATAATATATTATACACTAGTTATATAATTTATAAACAATATATTAGTTATCTGTATCATATTTAAATTTATTTAAAATTATATGGAAAACTATTTTTTAATTGTATATTAATAGTTATTTATAAATAATAATCATAAATTATATTATTTATAAATATATTTAATAAATATAAATGAGATGTAGATATTAAATATGTATTTCAACTAGTAAAAGATTTAATAATTACACCAAAAAAAGTTATTTTGTGTGATGAGTGATCCTGAGAAGCCCGACCAATGGATAATTAAAATTGCATGTCTTATTTTGGGAATATGGTTTTTTAATATTAAATAATTGCATTTATTTTTCCATTCTGATGATGTACGAGTCATCTCTTACTATGTAAGTACCTAAAAGTCCACTTAAAAACATTTATGTATTTAATAACCATAGACCTCGTCACATCCATGTGAGTAAATGTGTAATTAAAAATAAATCAATAATAGGCGTCCATGATAAAGCGTCCCCAAAGAGGCGTCCCCGAAGAGACTTTCAAGAACAAGCATTCGACATGAGGAATTGATATTTGAAAGGAAACTAATGGTTACTGAAATATTTGATAATAGATACTCTGTAAGTATATCCATAGGTTTTGGATATTTTATAAATTAATGATAAAAAAATCGCAATTCTCATGATCATGTCTTGATTATTTATTCATAAGTAATTAAAATATATAAAATTATTTAAAATATTATTTCATAATAAAACCATCATCACTATACCTCAATAGTGAAAATTCAATATTTAAAAAGTCTACAGATAATGTCAGTTATTCAAAACCAATTTACATAATGTAAAATATTGATGTAGTATATAATATTTTATTAATTCTTTTACAGGTAATAATTTTTGGGAAAATATATTTCAACGGTGAGACCATATATACGATGATGGGTATAAGCTATAGTGTTCCACCAATCATAGATGTAAATCTTCCTAGTTTAATGACATTGGATAAATTTAGAATAATATTTAAAATCAGTTATAATTGGGGGGTAATCAACCCTTTTCTTCAATCACATATCGACATCTACAAAAATGTGAGAGTTTCAGAAACATCGAGTACCCTTTGTTCAATGATGATGATTGGATGGATGCATCTACTTTATTTAGACTGCAGTGTTCTATTGGTTTGATGTAGTTATATTTGGGGATTTCTGATATATATGTGGTGCAGCTAACTAACACAGAACTATTTTCTATGAGCTATGTAGAATTTGGTGCTTCACATTAGTGTTTTGTGTTGTATCCATCTCATATGACACTAGTAATAGAAAAAAATTATTTAGAGGAATATCAAAATTTTGAAGGAAATGTAGATGACATCACTTTGTGTGATGATATATGGAATGAATGTTTATCTGAAGAAGAAGAAAATGGGGAGCCATCAGGAGATGATGTTGGTGAGGGTGATGTGGGGAATAATCCTTCTAAGGTTCCATTGAGAGATGTGGGTGTGGTTAATGTGGGAAATAAACATTTTGATGTTCAATTGAGAGACATTCATCCATGACGTACACCAATTAGTGTTAATCATCCATTAGTATTAAGTTCCTTTGTTAACGGAATGTCTCATGAAAAAAATCGTGATTGGGATGTCATTACACCGACTTTTGAATTCCCCTAAATTATAAGGAATAGATATTCATCAAATGATAATATCATCTACGTCAGGCAAGAGTTGAAAATTAAACTGGCCATGAAAATGTGATAATGCAATACCACATTGAGAGACATTTCATATTTTTAGTTGATGAGTCAATGAAGACATAATATATCTTTCATTGTTAAAAATATGGGCGAGCAATAAATTTTGATTTAAGGAAATATTTGATAAAAAATCATTATGAAGGATATCAAAATTAGAAGGACAACACAGTTGTGTGAATCCATACTTGTCACAGGATTACTATTCCCTTGATTCAGAGTTTATATCAAATGTTATTTGTGAGATGATACGAACATATCATGATGTTCCCATTTACCTTATTCATGAAAGAATTGGACAGTTGTATAACTATAATATATCATATACCAAAGCATGTAATGAAAAATAGATGAAAATTGTAAAAGTGTATGGTGATTGGGATGCATCTTATGTTATGTTTCCTCATGTTATGGAATTTTTGTCTCTCAAAAATCAGATTTTTTATTAGTTGGTCATTTTTGAGTATGTATCCCCCTATCACTAAGTTGTTCGAACAAAATTGATTTTCAATTGTCTTTTTGGGGAATTCAGGCTCTGAATTTCTCCCTTGCCATACTATAAAAAATTTATTAATGTCAATTTCACATTCTTGTATGGAAAGAATATATGTGTTCTACTCATTGTTTACACACAACATAGTAATATTTCTCCTCTAACTCTTGCTTTTTCTATTTTTGAAAAGGATAATTTTGAATGATGGAGCTGTTTTTTGAAATTTGAATGTGTTCATTTCATACAAAACTAGGGCGGCTGTCTGATATCTGGTCGCCATCGAGCGATTGTAGAGGCCATGGATAGTGATGGGGTTTCATGGAATTTGTAGAATTCTAATCATCCTTATTGAATTAGAAATATTTAAATAAATTTGCATAATCATTTCAGAGATGACTTCATAAAAAAGGCGATCATAAAGTCGAGTATGTTTTTGTAAACTTACTTTTTTAACATAATTTAATATCCATTTTAATAGATTATTATATTGTTGTTTCAGCATATGTTCCCCAACAAGAAAGGTATGATCGATTACATAAAGATATCTGAACTAATAATGATGTTTTGTATGAATATATGATATAGATTTCAAATGATAAGTGGCCATTAACATATGATGGTGGCGGAAGGTATAGTCATATGGCCACTAATATATTGGAGTGCATAAATGGGTTCCTCAAGGGTGTACGCAAATTCCTGGTCATAGGGTTAGTGCGTGAGACATTTTATAGATGTGTTCACTACTTTATTGACTAGTCCCAGAAGGCATATGAGAGTATGGAAAATGTAATGTGTTTTACACATAATTTCCTATGTTATATTTAATAGATACTGAATAAGGCTTTGAGATGGATTTTTCTAGCCTTTTATAGGGAAAAGGTGATCTTTCAGGTAAGACTACGCTATGACCGGGCTACATTCACTAGTGGTCTAGTTTTTTTAGTGATGATACATAATATATACTATGATTCCAGAAAAATTCATCCATTTTTATATCCATGTGCACATGTCATTTCAACCTTTTCTTTGGTAAATATTTCATCGGAGTTATATGTTGACTCAGTGTATCACATGAGCACTTTGGTTAACTATTGTAGTGCAGCTTGGATGCCTTTTGGTGACTTCTATTCTATCTCATTACCTACTAATCAGCTGACCATCTTACCTAATATTTCCATGTTTCATAATTTTGTTGTTTTTTTGTTTATTAATTTTTCAATGTCTATCATTTTTTAAATTATTGGCCTCATAATACTATGTTACGACCCCTAGGAATACCAAAATCATGTCGAATTATAAATGAAATGGATTGTCCTCACTAGTGAGGAGGGAGAATATAATGCAATATTTGTCTTTCACAAGGACACACCTGTAAGAGATGTCCCTAATTGGTAGTACAGAGATCCACATATCTTCATCCATGATTGAGTCTGTGTATTTTATCATGAATATGTATATATTTTTTTATGTGGAAGTTTATGTATTGAATTCTTTTATTTTTGAGTTTCTCCATTTCAGACATGGATCAATTTTGTTTTTTTCTCAATTTTTTATTCTATAATAAATAATTTTGTGGTACTGAAACTTATAAGATATAAAAATAAAATGAAAATGAATATACCATTATTACACATGTAACAAATATAGTAATCCACACACAACATATCAAGTGTAAATTGAAAATATTATCACAATAAGTTTTCCTTTTTTGTTATATAGTGATTTATAAGAATGATTATACATTTTTTTGAATTCACTATAAAAAAGTGAAGATGATATCATTTATGAAGATGGATGGTTTTCCATTTCTCACATCTCAGGCCAATCATATATCACTGCTTCATTTAGAGGGACATCAAGTTCCTCCAATGAGTGTAAACAGATCTTACCATTTCTATCCTACCACACCACCTCTCAAATCATCCCACTTCTTCGTTGCACTAGATTCAATGTCATAGCAATGTGTGACATAAAATATATCAATCATAAGATCATTTTTGCGCCTGTAGAGTTATGGAGGCCAGATTCACATAATTTCCATTATAGATAAGGGATATGACTATTACCATATAGGATTTGTCCATTATGTTGGGCCTCCCCATCGATGGTGGGGCTCTGGAAGGCCGAGTTAGAGAAGATTTGATAGAGCATGATCATAGAGAACTTGGAATAGAGGTCCATGATGATGGTAGGGCCATATTCAGTGGTAGATTATGCATGCCTTTCTAAAACCATCACTTCACACAATTAACAGAGGATGCTGATGAGATCAACGTGTTTGATTTTTACATGCATATAATTGGAGGCTGATCACTGGCTCACGTTTTGTTGATTACTCCACTAATTTTGTGAATTTGATGTATTTATCATTTTTATAGGATTTGGAAGTGACAAGATAGTATAGTTGGGGGTCTTCTTGTATAGATTATACATACATGGCGCTATGCAGCGCATGTCACATTGATAAGATGTAGATCACAGAATGAATGGTTTTTCTATAGATGTGGGTATTTGAGCACATCCCTCATATAGTTCCATAATATCATGTGCCATTTCCAGTATATATTGTAACAAAGGATCCATGTGGACATTATAATGTTATTCATTATATTGTCTATCACAATAGTATAACTTTCTATTCTGAAATTTAAGTATAATAATATTATTTACAGGTCGAGTCAGAGACATCAACATTAAAATTCCCCTAAACACAATGTCCACTTCTATAGACATATGTTGGATAGAATATTACCACACCATGTATGTTATTATTAATTATATTGTTAAATATCTATTCTTTTCTGTACATTTATTTTTTGTATATTTATTTATGATTTTTTCTTTCAGATCTTATAGATTCCATATACCGATGTTATTATCTAGAGTGTACCGCTATATTTTATGGTGATGCTTGCAACTATCTCCTCCACGGATCAATTGATTCATATTCATATAGTGAAGTGGAATCAGACTGATAGAGTTATTAAGAAGTTTATATTTAGTCATCACGTTCTTGACCCGCCTAGTTAGTTAGATTCACTGTATTCATTGATGATGTCAGGGAAGAGAGATTTTGATTGGACGAGGTACCATGCTAGATATATTGATTAATGGGAAAAAAAGGAGTTTCAGTTGAGTGGGGCAAGAAAATTACTTTTTCATTTTGTGGATTAGACAGATTATGCATCTTGGTACTGTAGGTCCACAATCAGATTTTTGACACGACACGGATGAGGACTTAAAGAGATGGTATACATTGTTACTTCCACTATTCCAAAAAACATTTAATCATATTGGTTAAAAATGGAATTATATTTAAAATATTATTATATATTTCATCTACATCACATGTCTGATCTAGTAGAGAGCACCATATGTCACCAGACATATTTTCACACCCTTTTATCACAGTTTCTTCTTTGATGAACATGATTTAAAATGGAATTTTCTCTGATCCACCACATGATGAGGAGGATGCGGAGCATGATGAGCCTCATATAGATGTATCAGGGGGTGAGGACCCTGTTATGGATCTTGTAGTTCCATAGGAGTAGGATGTTCAGCTTGATCATTCAGATGATGTTGTTCAATGGGAAGAGGTTGTTCAGCATGATCAGTCATATGCTCCTCTATCTTCTCATGTTGTACCAATGGTAGAAAAAAACATTGACTAGTTTGAGAAAGATTCTTTATTACAGTCATCAAAAACTCATCGTTCATATTTTTTCCATGATTGTGAGAGTTTGAGCCGACATCCACTGTCATTATATGCAAGGCAGTGTACAAATTGTGAGTCTTTACATCCACCGCCTGTCTCAAAGAATGATGTGGAGGGGTCTGCTGAGGATGATGCGTAGCTTATTACAGAGCGTAGAAAGATATAGAAATGATTTGGACATGTACAGTAGACACCTTGTTGTGGGAGAGAGGAGAATAAAATCCAAAGGCTTAGATTAAGATTATGTTTGTTTTAAGATAAATTATTTATATGAATTACTATTATCATTAATAGCTGTTTTCTTTTTTAAGTAAGTGTCTTAGATTCATCATAATTTCATCAAAAATTAATAATTTCTATGTTTTATTCATTAATAAATATTAATACTCTAGATGAAAATATCTTTAAACCTCAAGAAATCCTGTAAAATATTTTTGATCTGAATGGTTTAAATCCAAAATTCATGGAACATGAATCTTTGTTTAAGAAAACTAAATTTCAAAAAGAAAATGTTCAATGAATAATGGATTTTGAATAGTAGATGACTATGATTGATGATCTGAAAAACCACAATATGATAGGTATGAAATTAGAATTTTATTTTTCCAATTTTGAGAAAATACATATTTAAACATTATAATAGGATACATGTTCTACTCGTACACAATTTTCACTCGAGGATTTAACTATTAAAATACATACATCATGTGATAAAAAGAAGACCATTATAAAAAATATTGATTTTATATTCTTCCAAAATAAGAAAAAATCTTTAAGATAGATAATAATGTGTTATAATATCCATGAATATGTTTTGAAGACGATCATCCATGTTGAAGTTATATACATTTTCAAAAAAATGTTTATGAGTGTTTCTTTTGAGGGGAGGTAAATGAAGAAATATGAAATTACTTCCATAACTTGTATACAAATTATAATAAAATCTAATTACTGTAGAAAGGGGTTTTAATTTAATTAATAAAATACATAAGAAAATTTTGCTTCTAAAAAATTGATGAATTTTTTATTTAACCATTCATTAGATTGCTGGAACGGGCTTCATTCATCCTTTCGAAACATCATACAGGATGTGTGAACCTTGTTCACGCATCCTAAAGATGGTAGATATGTGAATGGGGTTCACAAATACTTTGTTATATCAGCGAAGAATATTGGAACCCCATTAACATATATCTCCACACCGAAGATGTGTAAACGATGTTCACACATCATGACATACATTTTTAAAAATATTTCTAAAATTATCCATTTACTATAAAAAGATACCCATATATAAATAAATCTCACAGCCTAGTGTTAGGATGTTGCAACAGTGAGTATGGAAAACTGTTGAAGTGTAATGGAGTCTACATTTGATAGTGGTAGTGTGAAAGGAATGTCATCACAGGAGGAATCTAGTAGTAGGAAAATTAGGCACCGTCAGTTAACTGAGGGTTTGAAAATGTAGTTGTGTGTGGAAGACACCTATGTCCTCGGCAGTGTGTTATTATAATATTATGTATAAATAAATAAAAATTATAACTAATTGAAAAATAAAAAAAATATTTATAAATACAAAATTGAACATAATAAACCTAATTTTATTAATTTAGTAAATAAAACATATTCTTAAAATTTAATCAATATAAAATTAATAGATTTAAGTAATTAATAAATGTAGAAACATAAAAATATAAATTAAAATCTAAAAATAATATTAAATTAATAACGTAATAAACAATTATATATTCGTAATAAATTAAAACAGGATTTTTTAAAATATATTAAGAATAAAAAATAAAAAATATTTAGATTAATAATCGAAATGATATTAAATAAACAAATTGATAATTAACGTTGGTTATTATTAAATATAAAAATAAAAATGATAAAAATTACATTAATTATTATTTCAATAAGTTTGGAATAATGTCATTAGAAAATTATTTAATTCATAATCATAAATTTATAAATTAATCAACAATGAACACTAATAATGTTATTCGAGAATTGTTGAACAAGAACAATAAGTAAGACAAAATTATGAATTTTAATATCTAAAAATTCCAAATTAAATATAATAAATGATTAAATAACAATTTAAACTATGAAACTATTTAAATTAAATTAATTATAGAAAACACTCACATTAATTAAATAATTGATTTAAATCATTAATAAATGAAGTTTCAAATTAGGAAACTTTAAGGCCCCATAAAATTACCACACACTTATTCATTGGTTTTCCACAATCAATTCCTTGTATTATTGTATTTAAAAATTTGATGTATATTTTTATTAAACATCTTAATAGGAAGCATGTAAAACAGTTAAACGGAAGAGGATGAAAGATTTTGAAGTAGGATTTTGAAAATAAATATTGAAACTAACTCTTTCTTAATTTCAAACACTCACTAGTTGATCAAGAGAGTAAATAATCATTCATCAATAAGGATAAAATTCCTTATATATAAATTTTTCTTCTAACTTACAATAATTGAAGCTCATGTTGTAAATTTAAGAGAGAACATAGGTTTATAATAAATTTAAATATGAACATAAAAAAGAACCATATATTTATCCTGTATCATATGTTTTAATAGGTAAAAAGTAAATTAGCTTCATTAAATCACATTATTAATAAGATTTAAATAGTTCCATACAAATCAAATTTCCCCTTCTTCATATGTATTTCATAATTATCCTCCCCTTAATGAACATGTTTTTTAAAAACTATGAACATTATTTATATTTTAAAATTATCCCCACCCATGTAATTTGTGCTAACCACTGTGAATATGCACTTATTATAATTATATAGAGGGCTTACTCACAAACATAATGCCTAGTGCCATATAGATTCAATGTAGGATCCCACATTCACATATTACACTAGTTTCACAAGATTATATATTAATAATATTTAAATTGTCTCTCTAGATCAACTGTTTATTAATTAATTAAAAACGAGTCTATATGGATAATTTTCAATCCTCAAGTTTCCCATAGATATGATCCTAATTCCAAAAAAAATCATGTATCACTCTCAGCCATAGTTCTAAACTATATAATACATAAACTCAATAAAAAAATTATCTCAATGGTTATTTATCCTATAAAATTTCAAATTACAAACAACTCATAACTTCCAGTAATATATTCTTGTTAGGAAATATTATATTATGTACATTGTGAAGCCTAATGAAACTCAAAATATGAATGAATTTTTTAAAAAAATTACAATTTTAATTCCTCAAAGTATGTACGTATTGTGATTTTTTGGGCATTTATTAAATCAAATATTATCTCAGAATAAGATGACACCCCCTTTTATACATAATCCCCAAAACTTTCCCCAAAGATGAAATCCAAGTTGGATAAGATTAGAATTTTTAAATTAGTCCTCAATACAAGTTTTCAATTCAAAAGATTAATTACATGAATAAGGGTCTCGTTGATACTGATTTTTTTCCTACAATAAATATATTAACAGATTCACATGGATTTTCATTATAACTGGTGATTAGAAATTTTGAATTACACTCAGAACAATTTCATTTATAAAATTGAATACACTATGATTATGGATAATCATGTTCAGAAATATGATTCAAATATATGCACAATAGAGAAAAATTGTTATCTAAATTCCCTACAAAAAATCATCTTGCAATGGGAAAATCCGACTCAAACTAAATACAATATAGTGAGTGAATTTAAAACATTATAAATAAATTTCTAGGAAATAAGAGAATGTATCAATATTAAAAAAAATCTATATGCCTCACCACCACTACCTCACCAGTGAGTCACTATTGTGGTGACTCGTCGCTAGTAGTGAAGTGGAGACTCAAGAGCAATAGTGAGTCAATGACATGCCATTGTATACAGGAGTAGTGACTGAAAATATTTTTTCTGAAACTAATAAGGATAAGAAAAAACTAATGAATTAATTAACAAATGTAACATGCCAATTTATTTTTATCCAAATATGGTACATTAATCAACCCATTGTGGATTGAATAGTAATGGGAACTACACTCCTTTGCGACACAAACAACAATATTCTTTTTATTCTAAGAATAAGAACCAAAATGTCCAATAACACATATCCATAATACACATAGATTGTAAGGAAGTCATCAAGCATCACATTATTCACACAAAAAATATGAAAAAAGGTGAAATAATGGGTAACCCATGGTTTGAATCCCATAAATCAATAAGTCTTAAGTCTTCAGATACAATTTTATTTACAATAATGTTTCATGCCTAGTGATGGTATCCAAGACCATTGGCTTCCCATAAATATAAAGATTGAATATTTGAACATTAATAGTAATTGGTTGGTTTTCACTTCCTTCAACTTCTACAACTCCATTCTTCAACACCCTAACTATATTAACGAGTCCATAATACTAAGATTTTATTTTTATAAGAAAGAGAATATGTAGTTTGTTGAAGATAATGGTTTTATGTATTGTTTTAAATTGAAGATTTAGAATTATATAATCATGAAAAAATAGGACCACCCTTTTTATATCCTATTGTTATCATAAGACTCTCTCATTATCTCATATAGTTTGCCCTACTGTATCAGTCTTCTCACCCCATCATTATTAAAAATAAAAAATCAAATAATTAGACATATCATCAATATCAACTATGATGTACTCATTCCCATTAGATGATGTAAATTATCTCATAAAGCCTAATCCGAAATCATCAGAACAATTAAATTCTATGAAAGATTATTGGGGGTAAATCCTTCGTTACACAATTCCCAAGCCTATTACATCTATCAAAAACACAAACATAACACAATGAATCCTTGAATATTTCTGTCCAATAAAATTATTAATGGAGGACATTTGGGATAACCTTTCTCCACCATGATGTGCTACCCTAGGTGAGAGGTGAAACATTCAAAAATTGGGATCATTTCTTCTTTTGGAAAACAACTTCAAAGAATTCAACATATCCTAAACAGAAAAGGATCATCTAAAAGATAATACATAAGATCTATAATGAAATTTTTTATTTGAATATTTGATATGTATTTTGTAATGACCCTAGATTATAGATAATTAAAAAAATATTACAAACTAGGCGTACTACTTAATATAAAAAGTTAAAATCTTCTCCTGGGAAAAATAATAGTTAATCTCTATTGGATCTTCATATTGACTATCCAAAAACATATAATTGTTGTCTGGAACTATGTTTTCAGATCCCTTCTTATCTCTAATCTCCAAATAAAATTAATATATCATCGAAACCCTCCTAATGATCTCGTTTTTGGACACCTTATTCAACAAAAGATATTTTAAGGTAGTGTGATTAGTGAATATGATGACATTAGAACCTAGAAGGTACTCTGAAAATTTAAATATAAAAAATATGACAGATAATAACACATTTTTAGAATTGGTGAAATTACTTTTTACTAATCAATAAGCCTTATATTATATTATACCACATGAAACTTCTCATATCTACTCCTTCCTATGATAGCTCCAATATAAATCTCCCAGGCATCACACATTAGGTCCAAATGATATTTCAAATGAATTTTTGTGATGATAGGTGATGTAGTGAGTTTTTACGCTGGATAATTATATTTTTTTCTAACAATATTCATCAATGGGGGATGGGGCATGATTGAATATAAGGGAACACAAGGCCATCATTATTTTGGAAAAGTATTTGATTGACTTAGATAATATAGGAATTCCCTAGGAGACATCTAACACCATTATCATTTTTTGGAGGAGGTAGATTTTGAATTACTTTAACCATGATCGTATATTCCTCTAAACCCCTATTAGAAAACTTATGTCCCATAAATATCCCATTAGTGACCATGAAATATCATTTTTCCTAGTTTATAACAATATTGGTCTCTGTGAATTTTTATAACACCGACACCTGATTTTTTAGACAGGTATCAAATTTTTGACAATCTATAGAGAATTCATCCATGAAAACATCCATGATAATGCTGATATATTTGAAAAAATATCCATGATAAACATTTCAAATGCTATTGGAGATCCAAAAAAACTCAAAAAGCATATGATAAAAAGAAAATTTTCTAATGGGGCATGTAATGGTATTTTTCTCTGGATCCTCTAGGGATATTAGAATCTGGTTGTAACTAGAAAAACCATGGAGAAAATAGAATAATTAATTTCCAGTAAGACTCTTATGAATTTGTACAATGATGATCTTTGGAAATTTATCTTCCTATTGGATGAATTAATCTTTATATAATCTATACAGACTCTCTATTTGGATGCTTTCCTCACATGAAACTATTCACTCTTTTCATTAGTGAAAATAGTGAAACAACCTTTTTTAGAAGTATGATGACTAGTGTGACCCAAATTTTATTCAATTATTTGATAGATAATGATTGTGTCTAAAGATTTATGAAATCATCTATCACAAGCTCTTTCAAATTGGGAATAAGTCTCATTTGACATTAAACAATAGTTTTGTGATTTTCTTCCATAGGTTGTTTTTCTTGAAAAATGAAACACTAATCCCATTAATATTATGTATTGTCCAAATTATTTCATATTTAATTTATTTAAATCACACAATATATTTTACTATACATTATTTTATATATTTTTTGAAATGACACTACTAGAAAAACAGGTATTTGAGATGGGCTATTTGCGACGGGATCCCATCGCAACTACACTTAATTGCGACGGGCCCGTCACTAAAGCCTTTTTTTGCGACGGTCATTCTCACCATCGCAAATAGTATTCTGTATTTTTGTAAAAAACCTTTAAAATAGTTTTTGCGACGGGTCCCGTCGCAAATACCTTTTTGCGACGGGTCTCGTCGCAAATACCTTTTGCGACGGTGCCGTCGCAAAAAAGGTTTTAAAAAAAATAAAAAACTATTAATAATACTAGTATTTGCGATGGGTATAGTATCCCGTCGGAAATACTATAAAAAAAATAAAAAAAATAAATTATTAATAAATTATTTTAATTAATATAATAAAAGAATTATAATTTACAAATGAAAATAATAAATTATTTTAATTACTAAAATAATAGTAGAATTATAATTCAAAAATAAAAAATAATTGAATATTAATAAATGATTTAATTAATATAATTATATTATAATTATATTTCATAAATAAAAAAAATATTAATAAGTTATTTTAATTAATATAAAAATAATAGAATTATTTTACATTCAAATATTAAAATAATTCAAGTATTACAAAAAATATAATTAAATTATAATATTATAAAATTATAATATATATATATAATTTTAATATATTTATATAAAATTTAATATTATAAAATATAAATAATAATATTATTCATATTAATATTGTTATTTAAAAATATAATATTATTAATATTTTATAATGAGACAGAAACTACGAATAGAAAAAAAAAATATTTTGATTTCACAAATTTTATAACAGAAATACAAACTCTAATCTGAAGGAGGGGGGGAGGGGGGAGGTGGGGGATCTGCAGATGGTGGTGGAGCAAACTCCATCCCTAAAGCATGAGTGAGTCGGCACATGTACTCCATCTGCTCCTGATGCTGCTGCTGCCACCGACTCGCCTGCTCCTCGTACAGGTGCTTCTGGCGTCGACGCTCCTCCTCATGCTGCTGACGCATCTACTCCTGCTCCTGTCGGAGACTCTCTATCTGTGCAGTCTGAAATCGCAACTGATCCTCATACTGTGTAGAAGAAGATGCATGAGCTCCTCTCAAGCTGGACGCCGACATCGCAGCACTGCCATAATAATCTCCGGGAGTCAGTCGAGAGCCGATACCAACTACCCGGCCCTTCTCGAAGGCATACTTGGTGGCCTGCATCCATGCCGCCTCATCAAACTGACGGGCAGTGGTCTGATCTGATGACTCGGCCTGACTCTCAGGTCGGGCCAGTGCCGCTGCGGCCTCATATGACTCCTATAGTTGCAATTTAAAATTAAAATTGTGAATATATTATATCCAGTTAATTTTTAAACTTGAAAACAAATAATACTGGCCACGATGTGATGCTGACGATCTCCTCTGAGCTCCCCAGTAGCAGGATCACTATACATCCTCCGATATACGTCGTACTCTGTAATATCGGGGTGCTTGACAGCCTATATGAATAAAAAATAAACTGTTAATATTTATAGTTATATAAAATATTTATAAATAATGTACGTACCAGATGATGTCTATGAGTACTGAACGAACGACTCCCAGCTCGATGAGTCACCTCCTGTCTCCCCCGATTCTGCCTCCCCACCGATGATATCCTCTGAAAGGCACCACTCAACCAGTGCGCACATAATCCATCCCATACATGGGATGAAATATACTCTGGTCGGTGTGCTCTACATGACTCCTCAAAATCTGACACTCCTGCTTTCTTCATCGCAGCTTTTCTTAAATTGTGCAAACACTGATGAAGGCGATCACGCATGGCCACCTCCCATGCCTCGTGGATGGCGTCACGCATGGTATCCTCGATCGGATACCATAAACCCTACAAATAAATCAAAATATCAAGTTAGAAATGAAATAATTTTCAAAATAAAAATTATTTATTTACGTACGTACCAACTAATGGCCGAACATGGCCTGTTGCACATCAATGGAAATCTGCTCCCATGTGGTCCACGGCTGAGAGAAATAGTTGCGCAAAATAGCGTTGTCCTATCCAACTGCTATATGCGGAAAACTGAAAAAATAATAAACCTTTATTATGTGAATAGATTAATGAAATCTTAGTCAAATCCACAGGTTATCACATAGGTTATCACACCTCCATGTGCGTGGATCAAACCCAAGACGTGGACGTCACTCGGGGACGGGGTCAGGAATCATCAATCGTGCAAGACCGCGCCCCCTCCGCGTACTCCCTGGAGCGCCTGCAGGCTGAGGGTCATCTGTCAGCAACTCATCCGCATCAAAAGTCAGGTCAGCATCCACCAACGCACGAAATGTGGCGTCGTCCATCTGAAACAGAAAATGTTAATGTTAGCAAATAATTGATAATTACTATTATATATACATATATACATATTATGATTGTATATAAATACCATGGAATTCTATCAGTGTTCATCTTCATCATCATCTTCATATATGTCAATGTCATCTTCATATTCCTCCTCAACATCATCGATATCCATTCGAGTTACAGTTGCTTCATCTCTTACCGTTTCAAATTCATATGTGACATCATTAACATCATCGTCATCACCGACTCTTAAATGTGGGGTGTCGTCATCGATACTCATGTCTCTTTGTAAAAAAGATTGATTTTGAGTACTCTCTTGAAAAAGTTCAATTCTTTGCACATCAGTGAAAGCACATTCACTTTGACTAAACTGATTGTATCGAATTTTGATTTTTATTACACTCCACCAATCAGTCAAGTCACTTGATGTTGCACAGTACTTTTCATAATAAACTTGATATGCCTGTTGAGCCAATAAGAATGGTTCATTTACTGCGAGAACACTTTTACATTTAATATCGATGATTCCATGAGTTGGATGAACACGCACGCCTCTCTCTGTATCCAACCACCGACATTTGAACATGGTTATGTAATGTTGTCCAAGATAACAGAGTTCAATGACTTCATCAAGTATACCATAAAAGTCAACTTCATTTTCTCGATGATGAGATCCTCTCAAGCTAACTCCACTGTTCATTGTTTTTTTCGATTCCCCATAAGCATGTGTGTGGAATCAAAATCCATTCACCACATATACATTATAAGTTTTAACAAGTTTGGAAGGTTGGTTACTCAATACACACAGTCGTTTGTCAATTTTATCAGCATGTCGAGACACCTGAAAATTTGTGAAATAATTATCAATATAGTAAACTATACATTGAATGAGTTGCTAAAAGATAAAGAATTTATGTTACCAGTTTTTGAAACCACTGAGAGAAATTTTTCAGTCGACGTTCTTCGAGAGCAGCTGCTGTAATTTGTGGAATTTGTTTCATGATATGATTATATTACAACCTATAAAAACCAAAGTTATTTATTGTAACATAAATGATAGAATAAGTTATATAAACACTTTCAGTACAACTGATGTCATCTCTTCACAGTTGAGCAGAACATACGTATGAGCTCTATGATGTTCATCATCTGAAAGCCAGCGTTCAGAAACTCCACCAAAACCAAGCTCTGACTGGATGAAAACAGATAATTGATTGTCGGTTTCATTAATATTCCTCTCATTCCGTCCCATTCGGTTGTGTTTTGAAGGATACTCAGATTCAAAATAATGGGAGCAGAAAAAAGATATTTCCTCTTGCAAATAAGCTTCTGCAATAGATCCTTCAACAGATGCTTTGTTGCGTACTTTTCTTTTCAATTTTTGCATGCATCTTTCAAATGGGTACATCCATCGAAACTGTACCGGACCTCCACATTTGGCTTCATATGGAAAATGTAACATCAAATGTTCCATTGAGTCGAAGAAAGACGGTGGAAATATTTTTTCCAGTTTACATATAATTACAACAACATCTTTTTCAAGTTTGCCTAGAGCATCATAATCTGCCGTAGCCGCACAAATTTCCCGAAAAAAATGAGACATTTCTGTTATGGAATCCCAAATCACAGAATTCAACAGACCTATTAATCCAATGGGTAGAAGTCTATCCATTATAACATGACAATCATGACTTTTTAATCCAGTAATATGACCATTCTTACACATCTACCCAAATTGGAAGCACAGCCATCTGGAAGTCTCAAATCTTCAATCCACTGACAAAATAATAAACGGTTTTCTTTAGACAGTGTATAAGATGCTTTTGGTTTCAGTAACCTTTTTGTTCTGACATTCTCAAATAGTTCCAATTCTGGACGCCTGCAAATTTGGGCAAGATCTAAACGTGCATTTACATTGTCTTTGCTCTTTCCTGGCGTATCCAAAACTGTATGAAACAAATTATCAAAACAGTTCTTCTCAATATGCTTGACATCTAACATGTGTCGGACCAACAAATCAGACCAATATGGCAAATCCCAAAATATGCTACGTTTAATCCAATTGTGTTCTTTCCCAAAACCAGAAATTTTCTGTTGGTTTGTTGTGGGACCAAAAGTGATGGGAGGTAATGAAAATACAGCTGATTTTTACTCCGAACCTGATAAAATTTTTGGAGTTCCATCCCTTTCAGTTGTTACTTTTCTGAAATGAGATCTGTTTCTGCGAAAAGGATGATCAGCTGGAAGAAATCTGCGATGAGAGTCAAAATAACAAGGTTTCTTTCCATGAATGAGCATAAATGCTTTGTTCTCTCCCATACAGTAAGGACATGATTTCTGACCATGTGTACTCCAGCCAGATAACATCCCATAAGCCGGGAAGTCACTTATTGTCCACATCAATGCTGCTCTCAGTATGAAATTCTGTTTCATTGCAACATCATATGTACTAACACCAGTACTCCACAATAAATTTAATTCATCAATCAATGGCTTCAAATAAACATCAATATTTTTCTTCGGATGTCCTGGAATTAGTAAAGTCAAAATGATATATGGCTCTTTCATCAACATCCATGGAGGTAAATTGTACAGAGTTAAAAAAACAGGCCAACATGAATATTGACTACCATAAGATCCAAACGGACAGAAACCATCAGTGGAAAGGCCCAGTCGAACATTTCTAGCTTCTAAAGCAAAGGATGGATGCACTCTATCAAAATGATTCCATGAATCACCATCGGCTGGATGATTCAATCTTTTATCAGTTTAAATATTCTCTTTATGCCATGACATCATAGTCGTTGTATTCTTAGACATGAATAAACGATGAAGTCTGGATGTAAGCGGAAAATATCTCAACTGTTTTACAGGAATCAAACCAGACTTCCCGTGTTGTCCTTCTTTATATCTCATTTGCCCACATGTGGGACAACTATCCAACGACTCATTTTCCCCAGAATATAAAATGCAGTCATTTGAACATGCATGAATCTTCTGACAAGTAAGTCCCAAATTTCGAACCAACCTCTTACTTTCATAGTAATTTGCAGGTAAAACATTTCCTTCGGGTAACCGTGTTTTCAGCAAAGAAAATATCTGGTCAAAACAGGTGTTTGACATTCCGTTATCTGATTTGATAGCCATAAATTTTGCAACTGCTTCTAATTTTCTCATCTTGCAGCCAGGATATAATGCATCCTCAGCAGACTTCAACAACTCATAAAATTCAGACGGTCCGAACTCAGGATTTGAAGCTATATCAGCCGGAGTTTCTGTATGTTGAACAGATGAACCTGCAACATCATGTACTAAATCTTGAAACTGGGATGGATCCGGAATCAAGTTGGTATCACCTGCTCTGGAACTGCGTTCACCGTGTTGATACCAAAAAACATAATCTGCTTGAAAACCAAAATGCAAGAGATGTTCCCCCACTTTGTCAAACGTGTCAAACGTTCTCAATGCACATTTTCTACAAGAGAATTTTATCTTTCCTTCTGAAACAAATTCTGGATTTGATGCCGCAAATGATAAAAAAATCTCCACACCCTCTATATATACTGGATTTAAACCAGAACCATTTGGATTTCTACGTTGATTTATCCATATGCGGTCATCTAATAATGACTGTTGACGACCTCGTTGTTACATATTTTTCTATAAAATATTAAAGCATTACTGGTTTTGAATAATTTGTTAGAAAAAACACAAGTAAGGATTGAATATATTGAGAATAAACCAAAACCTGTTACAAATATTGATAATTTTAATATTATATTGATTTTTTATTTTTTTAATAATACTAATATAATTTTTTTCATAAATATTAATTATATAATAATAACATCATTACATTATTAGTATATTTTATTATTCATATTAAAATAATATAATTTTCTATATTATATACAATTCTCCTTTCATGTGTGTGTTTCACATTCTGTCTCCACATGTAATATTGGCATTCACTTTCACCTCTCCATTGGCGAGTAGGTTGATAATTTTGAAAAAGAATGCCAATACTACATGTGGAGACAGAAAAAACACAGAAGAAAAGAGAATTGTATATAATATAGAAAATTATATTATTTTAATATTAATAATAAAATATAGAAATAATGTAATAAGGTAATTATTCCTAATTATTGGTAATTAATTCAAATTATTGGTAATTATTCCAAATTATTGGTAATTATTCCATATTATTGGTAATTATTCCAAATTATTGGTATTTATTCCTAATTATTGGTAAATATTGGTAATTATTGGAAAATATTGGTAATTATTGGAAAATATTGGTAATTATTGGTAATTATTGGAAAACATTGGTAATTATTGGTAATTATTGGAAAATATTGGAAAATATTGGTAATTATTGGTGATTATTGGTAATTATTGGTAATTATTAGTAATTAATACTAATTATTGGTAATTAATACTAATTATTTGTAATTAATACTAATTATTGGTAATTAATACTAATTATTGGTAATTAATACTAATTATTGGTAATTAATACTAATTATTGGTAATTAATAATAATTATTACTAATTATTGGTAATTATTACTAATTATTCCTAATTAATACTAATTATTCCTAATTAATACTAATTATTCCTAATTAATACTAATTATTCCTAATTATTACTAATTATTACTAATTATTCCTAATTATTACTAATTATTACTAATTATTGTTAATTATTACTAATTATTACTAATTATTACTAATTATTACTAATTATTACTAATTATTAGTAATTATTGCTAATTATTACTAATTATTGCTAATTATTACTAATTATTACTAATTATTACTAATTATTGATAATTATTAGTAATTATTGATAATTATTAGTAATTATTGATAATTAGTAGTAATTATTACTAATTATTCGTAATTATTACTAATTATTGGTAATTATTACTAATTATTCGTAATTATTACTAATTATTCGTAATTATTACTAATTATTCGTAATTATTACTAATTATTCATAATTATTACTAATTATTGGTAATTATTGGCAATTATTGGTAATTATTGGCAATTATTGGTAATTATTGGCAATTATTGTTAATTATTACTAAATATTGGTAATTATTGGTAATTATTAATAATTATTGTTAATTATTACTAATTATTGTTAATTATTGGTAATTATTACTAATTATTGTTAATTATTCCTAATTATTACTAATTATTCGTAATTATTACTAATTATTGGTAATTAATACTAATTATTGGTAATTATTACTAATTATTGAGAATTTTTCCTAATTATTGAAAAAAATTTCCTAATTTTTTCTAATTTTTCCTAATTTTAGGTATTTATTACTAATTATTACTAATTATTGCAAATTATTGGTAATTATTGGTAATTATTGTTAATTATTGTTAATTATTGCTAATTATTGGTAATTTTGGTAATTATTGGGAATTATTGGTAATTATTGATAATTATTGGTAATTATTGGTAATTATTGGTAATTATTGGTAATTATTGGTAATTATTGGTAATTATTAGTAATTATTACTAATTATAAATAATTATAAATAATTATAAATAATTATAAATAATTATAAATAATTATTACTAATTATTCCTAATTATTCCTAATTATTACTAATTATTACTAATTATTAATAATTATTACTAATTATTCCTAATTATTACTAATTATTCCTAATTATTCCTAATTATTCCTAATTATTCCTAATTATTTGTAATTATTGGTAATTATTGGCAATTATTGGTAATTATTACTAATTATTACTAATTATTGGTAATTATTGGTAATTATTACAAATTATTCGTAATTATTGATAATTGTTGATAATTGTTCCTAATTATTACTAATTATTCTTAATTATTGATAATTATTGATAATTGTTCCTAATTATTCCTAATTATTACTAATTATTACTAATTATTGATAATTATTGATAATCATTCCTAATTATTCCTAAATATTCTTAATTATTGATAATTATTGATAATTATTCCTAATTATTCCTAATTATTACTAATTATTACTAATTATTGATAATTATTGATAATTATTATTAATTATTTCTAATTATTCCTAATTATTCCTAATTATTCCTAATTATTCCTAATTATTCCTAATTATTCCTAATTATTCCTAATTATTCCTAATTACTCCTAATTATTCCTAATTATTCCTAATTATTCCTAATTATTCCTAATTATTCCTAATTATTGGTAATTATTGGCAATTATTGGTAATTATTACTAATTATTACTAATTATTGGTAATTATTGGTAATTATTACTAATTATTACTAATTATTGTTAATTATTGGTAATTATTCCAAATTATACATAATTATTACTACATATTGGTAATTATTACTACTTATGGGTAATTATTACTAATTATTACTACTTGTTGGTAATTATTACTAATTATTACTAATTATTGGTAATTATTACTAATTATTACTAATTATTGGTAATTATTACTAATTATTACTAAATATTCTTAATTATTGATAATTATTGATAATTGTTCCTAATTATTAGTAATTAAATGAATAATTACCAATAATTAGGAATAATTACCAATAATTACAATAATAACATTATTAGTATATTTTATTATTAATATTAAAATAATATAATTTTCTGATTTATATACAATTCTCCTTTCATCTGTGCGTTTTCGATCTCCACATACAAAAAATACATGTGAAGACAGTAAACACACAGATGAAAAGAGAATTGTATATATATAAAATTATATTATTTTAATATTAATAATAAAATATACTAATAATGTAATAATATTGTTATTCCTAATTATTGGTATTTATTACTAATTATTAATATTTATTCTTAATTATTAAAAATTATTACTAATTATTCCTAATTACCATTAACTATGAACAATACTAATAATTTAAATTTATTAAGTAAGAAAACAATATAAACATAATTAAATTACAACTAATTAAGAATAATTGAAACTAATAAAAAATTAAAAATAAATATTAAATTAAAATGAACATAAATACCTTGAAAATTGATCTGCTCTGATCGTTCTTCAAAACTTTAATATCAGCTCCGAAGAAAAAAATTAAACTGAAGAAAAACTCAACTTTAGAAACAAAAGTTTGAGAGCAGGAGAAGATAGAGAATGAGAATGATTTGAAAAAAACGGATGGGGGTATTTATAGGTTAGATTAGTTGCGACGGGCCCATTTGCGACGGGTATCCCGTCGCAAATACCTTAGCCCGCATTTATTACGGTCAACGGGTAAATAGTTATTTGCGACGGGTCCCGTCGCAAATACCTTTTACCTCCGCCGGTTATTTGCGACGGGAATATTTTCCCGTCGCTAATAGTTTTCCCGCGATTTGGCGCGCATCGCGGGAAAACTACTTGCGACGGGGAAAGCAATCCCGTCGCAAAAGCCTATTTATTTGCGATGGGTAACTACCCCCGTCGCAAATAAGTTTTTAACGAGACTATTTGCGACGGGATTTATTCCCGTCGCAAATAACCCGTCGCAAATACCCATTTTTCCTGTAGTGTGATGAAAATAATGTTCAATTATCCCACAAAAATAAATATTTCAAACGTGTAAGAAATGGATTTTTCTCGATAGAGGGTAGTTAGTCACTCAATGGAAGTCTCTTAGGCCTGGGAGGACCATGTTCTTTAAAATTTATTTTTATTCTATTTGAAAAGTTGAATGATTTTAAATTTCTAGAATAGTTTAATGTTTTTACCCACTAATATTCATGGTGGATTCACTCTCATAATGTTCTTATTCAAAATTAAAATTATTTATCAACTAAAATTCATCATGGCTTTTTAAAATATGTCCCTCTAATTCATTGATTTTTTTAGAATTTTTTCTGAATGATGAATAACTTTCACGTTCCCCATGAAGGTTTCTATGTTCAGTATCAGAATATTCTCCTATAGAAGTAGAAACTATATAGTTGTCCATTTCTAGAAAATTTTCCAAATTGTCAATTTGAATAGATCCTACAAGTTTCTAATAATTATTTATTGCATAAAAATTTATTTAATCAGTAATCGATTGATTTTTATATTCTTTAAATTCTAAAATGAGTTATGAGTTTCTAATTACTCTATAATGGACCAATATTTAGAAAAAAAATTTCAATTTACCTTTTTAAATTCATTTTTTTCATTTTATTGTTACCCAATTTTAAATATCAGTTGACCCTTACACTAATATATGATTTATCCACCAATTTCCAAGAAGTGCCTACCCAGAATAATGGGAACCTCTTTTTCATCTCCATATCTATCACTAAGAATTTAGATAGAAAAAAATAGCTTCCCTAAAATAACTAGAAAGTCATCTACCCTCCATACAAGATTTGTATATGAATGTTCATACAATGATAGGATGAATGTGGTGTGTTGAAGATCACCCTGTCTCAAATATTAAAATAGTGATTATAGGAGTGGGTTGATTCTAGAACCTAATTCACATAGGTAGTTGATTTGAATAGATTTTTCAAAAGGTTCATTTAATGAAGAGGGAACCTGATTCAATGAGATTTGGGGGTAACTACTTTTAGAGAACAGAACTACACACTTCAGTGAGGATATATATGGAAATTCATAATATGTCATTATGTTTGAAACAATTTATATGATAGATTTCATGTAAGATATAATTTTTTTAAGCAATGGATGAAATGGATTTTAACTAAGAGTTTTTTAAGAAGAAAAAGTAACTGAAGAAGCTCAGTCTTGCTGTTACTTTTTGGTTTTAAATTATCTATGAATGGGATGAGTGGGGAAAATTCCTAATAATAATAGGCATGTACCCAAATTCTTCTACTCATTTTTTATCCTTGTTCATCCCTAGTTTATAAAAATCAGGATCTTGTTTTTCTATTACAAATTTTAGATTTTAATTTTTACATCATTTTTCTCATGATTTATATATTAAGTGTGTAGATTTGTTTTGGTTTTATAGTTTCACTGAATTTTTCATTTTGGAAATTTTCAATTTTTATTCAGAAATAATTTGACTTTTATGAAAACTTCAACTGACAACGGATGTGAAATTATCTTTGAGGTTAATTTAAGTTGTTCTAGGTAGCTATTTTAATCCATAAATTTCATATATATATCTAGTTAGACCACACTACTATATCTTTTCCATATACCCATGTTTTTAAACCGTGGGTATAACCCTGAAAACCATGGGTATAGGGTATACCCACAATTTCAAGGAACTATAGGAAACTGAGGCATATATATAGAATTGATCTATACTAATGGTATGAAACACCTATACTCGTTATTCCAAAACCATGGGTATATGTGATTTCCACCGCATCAATAAACTTATACCCACAGATTTAAAACCATGGGTATTGATTTTTGAAAAGAAGCGGTTTTAGGATTTGATCCCTTGACTGACATTTTATTGTTCCAAAGCCTATCCAATATACTATTATCACGTATTGTTATATAAATATATATTTACTCAAATATATTAATATAGAACATTGGATATTGGTCACAAACCATGGGTATATGTTTTTCCCGCCAAATATTTTTTTTCTAGAAGAAATTTTTTTCCATCCATAAGGACCTAGACATATTCCCACTATTTTAAAAAAATCTTGTTATAGGCCTTCAAAACAAAACACTATAGCAACATTTTTTCCAACACTGCCAGTATAGGTCTTGCAAACAAACCCCTATTCCCATTATTTTCTAAAATATGGCTATAAGATCCCATATTATTCATATTCCCACAGTTTTGGGAAGACAATGTGTATATTACCATTTTCCAGTAGTTTCACATGATTTTTTATGTTTTTTATTATAGAATTAGTTTTAATTTATTTAGATTTATACTATGATTTTTGTTTATTTATTCATTTTTCAAATGCGAGTCCATTATATTTAATATTTGATCAAACATAGATATTATTAAACCCTAAAATTTTCATTTTTAAATAGAAGACTCACCCAATAGTTTATTATGAAATTGTTTTATTGGTTGTTTTTTTGTAACTAGGGGAAGTGGATTGATTAAGTGTAAATTTTTTTTCTAAATATTCATGGGATGTTTCATTTAGACTGGGTTATAGTTGGTTTAAAATGGTTTATCCTTGTAAATATTAATTAGATATAATTAATAATGTTTTAGTATTCTTATTGGGATGAAATTTCAATGTTGGTACATAAAAATTAAGTGTTCTCAAACACCCCACAATAGGAACACTGTTATATAAAATATTGTTATAATTTTTTAAGTCAACTTGATTAATAGTTTATTTGTAATTTTGGGTCATAAAGTTTTAGGATGGTTTGTGATTTCAGCCAGTTGAGAATTCATTTCGGTTCTAGAAATAGTGTTTTCATTTCTGTTCAATAATTTTTTTATTGATTTTTTATGTTTCCAATTTAAGAAAAGGTTTTTTTAAAAAATTCATAACTCTTCATCTATTTTTAAATTTTGTTTACCCCTAGTAGATTGGTCGACATGATTTTTACTAGAATAGGTCAAACCTTCATTGAAGGTTTCTATGAAAACCTAAATTGAGTGTTGATGATGGGAAAATACATAATAAAGTCCCAAAATCTATTTCAAATCTCAGGAAAGGATTATCCAACCTTCTGAAAGAAACGTGAGGTTTTTGTTCCTATATCACCTTTTAATCATTGGGGAAAAAATTTCATGATGATGGAATTATAGAAACTATCCTTGTTTTCAAAAAGACTCTCATCTAGAATCAATTACCAATTCCTAGAATTACCACCATTGAAAACATGAAATACTCTCATTATAATATCATTATCAAAGAGTTCTAAGAGTGGTAGTTGTTGTACAATTTTGTAAAAAAATAAAATGAAGGCTATTGATTCCTAAATAAGGAGTCTATTGAATACTTGCAATACTGAAAGGTGGGACTATTTCAATTCAGTGCTTATGGCTCTTAGAAAATTTTTAATGAAAGACATGATTCTTGAAATGTGAGGGAGGTTAACTTCCCTCATCTTAGGCCTCTCTATATGGTCAATGAGTTTGAGTTGAAAAATATAAATGTTATTAACATGAACTCTCTCACCAATGTTTTCCATTTAAGTTAATTTTGTTTCAGTGATTAGTTAAATGTTTAACAATTTCATAGTATATGGGATCTAATATATCAACATGAATTTCATGTGATTATACAACATGTGATAATAGAGAACAATTACCACACCAGTTGTAACAAGAATTATTTAATACTGGAGCGAAATAAAATTAAATTTAACAGAAAAATAATAAAATAAAATGAAATATGAAGCACTTGACAAGAATTTTTTTGAATTAGTTTAAATATAAGTTAAATTTTTTTAATATTTATCAATATTTTAATTTTTTTAGAATATGTTTTTACGCAAAACATTCTAAAAAAATAGTGATAAAAATTGAGTTGATTTTCATTAAACCACATTCTTGTTTAAATTTTTATATTTTCCTATAATCTAAAATAAACTCATAAGTTTGGTCGAACCTATAAGAAATTTAGAGTGACCAATTTTGATAAAAAAACTTCTCATTATTTTAAACAATGGGTGGTTTCCTTTAATTTTTAACGTTATACATTTTTTGTATGCGAAATGAATAAGACATAATGATTTTTTTATTTATGTTAATGAACTAAGATGATGATAGGTATATGTTTAATATAACAAGTAATTAATTGGATTAAAACATTAATAAACACTAAGAAAAAATGACCATGAAAGAAACTCGGTAATTCTAAAAGCATTCATTAAAATATTAAATTCGTTAATATGTTTTATTAGAACAAAACTCAAAAAATGATTGACCCTTCCCCCCCCCCTCAATTAGAGATAGATCAAATATAGTATTGATTATTGTAGTGACCCAATCAAAAGTTTATCAACCAAGAAAAAATGCAATGAAAATGTAATTGTCAGACTTGATATCAAAATCCACTATTAATGAAAGTAATTCTTGAAACAATTCATTCGAGATCAATCTCAATGATTGAACTTGATGAATTTAATTTGAAATATTATAGTTGTGAAAAATTTAAATGATAATTAAAATCAATCTCACTGATTAATTATGATTTCATAAATGAGTAGAGTCGGGATGTTTAAGAAATAAACCAGAAAAACATAAAAATTATTTAGCTAATTTTTTTACCTAGAATTATATTCTTTCCAAAAACTATAAAAGTAAAATTATAGATAAAATAAATTGAAAATAAATGAGATGAAATCTCCATAATGAAAATGTTGATGTTATACTACTCTTCTCTCGGATCTCCTACTCTCTAGCTCTAGAAATCTAGCTTCTCCTCCTGATGAAAGATGTTGGTTTTGAATAACTATCAAATGAATTAGATGTGAAAGATATCTCCATTTTTTGTACCCATTTTCTTTTGATGGACTTAGTTGTCTAGTGTCGGTCTCATATGAATTCTACCGACTGAGTTGGTTGTCTTCTTTTTCATCGTCTACATATTGAACATTCCTATAATGCTTGTAACATAAGTAGTTTTACTAAAACAACCTCTTCTACTCTATTTCATCATGAAAATAGACATCAAACCGTCCTCTAATGGAATCTACGTAGTAAAAAAATTAATTAAAAAATATGTGTAAAACTTTTTTATATTATAATTTTTTTATTAATGTCAAATTAATTAGTTTATAGTTATTTAAAATTTTTATTACTTAAATTTTTTTTTATTAAGAAATATTAATTTAATCATTTTATTTTATTAGGACTTTTACCGATTATATTTTTTATTAAATTATTTTGTTAATGTTAATATTTTTTCATTTGTAAAAATATATAATTTTAGAATGAATAAAATTTATTTTTAAGATAATTATTAATTATTAATTTTATTAAATGTTATTATTATTAATGTTTTTAAAATAATTTAATTTTTTTTATAAATTATTTTTAACATTATATAAATTATAAATATTATTATTTAATAATTATTTATTTTATTAAATTATATTATTTTAATAATTATATTAATAATAATAATTATTATTATTAATATTCGAGATTTTATAGTTATATTTTTTTATTTATTTTTTATTTTTATTTTATTATTTTAACTTTTTATTATATTTTTTATTATATTTTTTACATCCATGTTAAGAAGTTCCACATGGGGGTCATGGTTTCCTCTAGAAGCAGTGGTAGCAGCGCAAACCTCCTCCTCTACTCCAAAAGTACAACACAACTAATGGAAACCATTATAGATTTAGGTGAGGGATCAACTTCTTCATCATCCTGGGATGTAGAGACCCAAACATGACATACATGGACATTACATTACTTTTTCAGAATACTTAATACATAAAAAACAGACACCCAAGTGACGTAATGGTTTAGTGTCTTTGGAAACATCGAACATAATCTTCTAATCATGGTGAAATATCATTAACATCTCCCACAATGATCTTACCCTTTTGTATTCATACCTAAAACCTTTCTCTATATCCTGGGGAAAAGAAAACATAAAAAGGGTTAGCTCAAATTCTCAGTAAGGGTAATCCTAGGGAACATAAAACAATCCATAAACATTTAAACGTAAAAAAAAATGAACATAAAACATCAAAATATGGATTAATGACATAAATCTTAGCAGTACATAAGGCATAGATCAAAAAGTAACATTAATCATGATAAAATAGAATGGGAATAAAACATGTAATTGTGGAAGTCCATTAAGCACAATATATGATTTCTATAGTATCCTAGGCATTGCTTCCAAGACCATCATAGTGGACAAATTCCATTACTCAACTGGGTTTACTTGCCATTCCCGCCCTGTATTAATAAATCGGATGTTCTTTCCATTCCATCCATGTCTATATTATGAGATATAAATCTTTACCCAATGCATTAGATTGGGATATAAGTCCCACCCATCTCATAATGAAATCATTCTTACATGTGCCACAAAATAATCATAAATCATTAATCATAACCAAAATAATAAAATGGGTTTCATAAACATCATCCCATCCTTACATAACCATATAAAACAAAGGGAAATAATTTCATCATAAGAAAAATCAAACCATGTAAATAATAGAGATATTATACTTGAAACATAATCATACTAAATAATTTCATATTATATGGGAAATATTTTTTACAAAACACTTAAAATGAATTCTTGAGGAAAATATCCTTTATTCTTAAAAATCATTTTCTTTTCACAAAATTCCACGTAATTTTATAAGAAAAGTATTTTTTAGGAAATATTAATGAAATTATTTAGTGAAACCTCCATGAAAATAAGTCATAATGGAACTGTAAAAATATTTTAATTCCATATATGATAAAAAACATTCTCCTTGTACTTTTGCAGGAAAAGTCAAAAAACACCTCTTATGGTAAACAACAGAAATATTACTTCCATACCATGTGGTAAAATCCAAAAAAGGGTAAAAATGACATTAAAAATACATGTAATAATATTAAAAATTTTATAAAAACATTTTGAGAATACATGGACATGGATGATAAACATTACCCCATTAAATACTTATGAGTAAATAATCTCAGATAAGAACGAGATTGGTATCATTATCCCTTACATTATGTCCAATTTATTCCATACGTGTCTGAGACTCCAATATATTGGGTTTAAACACATTATTAACTTTTAATAAAACTATTATAATATTTATGATATCATATATGATTCAATTACGACTTTATATTACTCGTTCATTTGTCAATTCCATGTTAAAGTAGTGTTTTGGGTAAAATTGTTTCATTCAACGTATGTGTTTTGACTTGTTATTATTCATATGATTACATAGATCATTATTTCTTACATAAAAAAGGTAAAACTTTATATATATATATATGATATATTAAGAATATATATATAATAGAATGATAAATGGAATGAAAGACACCGGTCTTGGAAACGGTAGGCCGTACATACGCATGAATATTGTTTTTGTTTACTTATTAAATTGAATGGAAATTAGTAAATAACATATACATAAATCCTATATAATTATTATGTCATATATTTCATGATTATTTATTATATATACTTTATAATCATTTTAGAATGGTTAATATAGAGAATGAATCTCATTGAGTCATGGAGACAGTAATCTGTAGGTATGCACGAGCGATGATATCGTTCCCATAATTGTTGAATGGAATTGGAGTGGAAGATATAATATCTCAGAATCAGTAATATTTTATAATAATCATATATGGTATTTATTTCCACAATTATATCCATCCATTTATGGTGGTGGTGGAAAAACAGATTACACCACAGCGTGGAGACAGTAAGCCGTATGTACGCGTGCGTGGTGATTTCATTTTTTCTTAAGATGGATATAAAGTGAAATAGGGTATTTTCACATTTATAATAACCTATCAGTATATTATTTATACTGAAATTATTACTTTATATCTATACAAATAATGAATAGGATATAGATGAATAAATAAATTTCAAAAAATCGGTGAATGATATTACCTCTTCTTCGACGCGCCTTTTCTAAACCTCATATTAGGGAACTAAGGTCAGTCATTGAAGAAATCAAGGACCTCTAGTTTATTTCTAGTGAAGTGGAGAAGATAAATGGATAGTTTTTGGTAGATAATGAAGTCTCAAAATGTTCTGAAGAGGAGAGGGAAGAGATAACCTTTTATAAGAGTGGAGAGGGGCACTTTTGGAAACCTCCAAAATGTTAATTTAATATAAACTCAAAACCCACATAAAAACATCCAAAATGACTCAGAATAGAAAATGAGATGACATAGGTTAGTAATCTCATCAGAAAATAAAATTTAGACATGTTGGGAATTTATTTTAAACCTTATCATTTTTTATCCTTGTTTAATCTATTTAATTTTATTTGTGGCGATAAGACTCTATATTATAAATTGTTATTAATACTTACTTGGGTGTTGATAATTGTCCATAATTGGATTAGATATGAAATTTTAGACAATAAAAATTTAAATATATAATGATTAAATATTTTTTTTCATTTTTAATCAATTTAATAATATGTTATTTTTATAAGATATCAATAGTGTCAATTTTGACACTATTCAATTATTTGAAATAATATAAAATCCAACCAGAATATATATTCAAACCAAAATATTTAATATATCACTTACATGTAATATTCATCATTAAAATTCTTGGATATCATTAAATAGTTCATTTAATATTTATTTTAATATTTTTAAACTATTTATTTGATATTTCAATCAATAAAATAATTTCTACATCAATATTGTGTCACTATTAATGATAAATATTTAATCCATAAAAATTATAAATAAATTCACATGATGTAGATAATTTTATTAGATTTCTGGTGACTATTTATGTTTGATGTTTCATTAAGATTATCACTGCATTAAAATTATTAGACTTATAAGATATAAGAGACTGACATGTTGTCACTTTCTTTGGTTTTAATAACAACTACATCCTTTTCATGGTCCAAAGTCCATTAAATGAATCTATTCAAACCCTTATCTGATATGGGTCGACTTTTATTCATCTAATAAAATTTTGGCTGGTGTTAGGGTTATTTTATAATCTTATTTTTACCCTTAATTACTGGATTTACCTTTAACTATAATAAATAAAATTTATCGTAGTTACTATTCATAATGTCTAAAAATATAAAGTTTCCTATTAACATAATTTGGACCTATTGATTATAAATTTTGAATTCATTTTTACAAATTAAAAACATATAAGTTGTGGTATTTAATTTAAAATTGATCCCTCTGTTGAGAAAACAGGTTTTAAAAGTTAAAAAATTGCAAAAGATTGAAAAGTTTTTACCTATGAATTCAATGTAAATGATAATTACATTAATTGGATTAAATTGTATAAATATATTCAATTTATACTTTAAAAAAATTCAATATTAATATTTAACAATATAATAGATCTTAATGAAAAATGTGGTTTTTAATTACAATTTAGCGTATTTTTACTATTCATCAAAATATGAAAGTTATTAGAAAAATATTAAAAAATTATCCAAAGTAAATTTTTATATAAATATTGAAATTAATAAATATAATTTTTTAAATTGAACTCATAAAAGTGTCAATAACTATATTTAATGAGGATGTTCCATCAAAAGGCCGCAAAACTGCATTTTTCTAAAAAATACCTATTTTACCAGAACAATTTATTTTGTTCTCATACCATTTTCTAGAATATGTGTAAGATGAATGATATTGTTATAAAATTTGAAATTTGTATAAAACTAATCATAACAGCTAGTTAATAATAATATATCATTGTTTAGTGAAACTCAGTATTGCATACAACACACGCTATTGAGGAAGGTTGCTATTGCATGCAACAGAAGCCAAGAATAGTGTTTGTGTATAATACAAGCTAATACTGTGTTGTGTATAGCACAATATAATCTTGGTATAGCATACAACACAATACATCAATGAAATTAAAAAGAATATTTCTCATAAAATCACAAGGTGTTACATTCTACCCCCCTAAAAAGGAATTTCACCCTCGAAATTAGTTGGGTTTATAAATGGTTTTCTACTTGAACGTTTCTATCATAGAAACCCACAACGTTAAAAGTAATACTAAAAATTACTTTTAAAAACTAAATTATCGAACGTAATGGTTACCCAAATTAAATCAACACTAGGTTTTCTTATAGAAGAACATATGTGAAAATATGGGTATGGAAGAGGAATCTAATCATCATGTTCTGATGGAGAGTGGTAGAGAACATGGATATAAAAAATACAACAATGGAAAAGCCATATATTTTTGATGATATATGGTACTATATAATTCATAGGATATGAGGGTACAAGTACAATGTTTTTGGTTTTCAAGATCATTTACATAAAGTTGATGAATTGTTTCATAAAGAGAAATACATACTTGATTTTAGTGTAATATCATTTGTGGTTATTCCATGAAAAATTTCCACTTCATCTTTTATTTAAAGAAATGAAGTTTAATTTGTCATTCATGAAGTGTTAGAAGAGCATGAGATAGATTGATAGGTCATTCCATATTTCTCTATCACAAAAATGTTAACACATGTTATTAAATATACATAAGTCCATATATGGTGACATTAATCATATATGGTTCATAAAATGGACTTATAATTCATATATCATACCACTTAATAAAATAAAACTAATTTCTACAAACTGGGGAATTCTTGTAGGCCAATGGTAGGTGATTAAGGCCTCTCGCACTTCGGTTGTGAGATCGCTTACTTTAGCCTTGTTTGACACGATGGGTTATCGCCCATCTTATGGGTTATCCTTTTTCAAAAACAATACTATAATAAAATTTCATAAATAATATAAAAAATTTCTAGCCTTAAAAAATACTATCTTATGTCTAACTTAATCAATTCCATCATTTTGGATTATACAAAATACTTCTGTCCAAACTCATTGTATAAAGATAAAAATTACTAGAATGGTCATATAAAAAGAATGTGAATACCATAATTTGTCTCCCATATATCATAACATATATCTTGTTGGTCACATTCAAAACATGGGAATACCTTAATCATGTATTCTTAGAAAACGAATTACAATAAAATATTTGTGAAAACACGAATGCTGTCAAATGTTTACTCTTTCCATATACCAAAATCCCAAAAATTATATGTACTCAAATCATGATATCACTTTGTCCATATATCATTCATGAGCTCATTAATAATATTCGACATATAAGTTTCACCTTTTCCCTTCATTATGCGCATATCATCTTCTTTCCAAAAATATCTGAATAACCTTTCATGGTTACCAGTACCATTCAATATATACATTCAAATACTTTATAAAAAAGAAATATTGTAACAATCCTTTGATGTTTCTTTATTCCAGAGTACCTTTAAATTATCTATAAAACATTACTCTTGATAAATATAAAATCATTACAGTACCTTTATAAACCACCGACCGAGCTTCATCATTTTATTCCACAATATTTCTTTCATATCAAATATCATTTTTAGTCTCGTCATCATCATCAACATAAATACAAAACTTATGGCCATGATGATTCTCTTCATGTGATTTTACCTTAGGGAATTGGTTTGCATAATTCCTGTACATTCCACATTTAAAACATTTAACCATTTATCGTGTCTTATAAATACCATTATCCTTTTCCAAGGTGTCAACTAATCCTTTTCCTTTGCAATTACTGGGATTGTGTCCTTCTTTTCCACATCAAAAGAATCTTCCAGTTCCTTTGAAACATTCTCTATGATGCCTCTACCAATATGATTTACATGAGGGAAATTGATCATTCTTTCCACTATTATCATCATGAAGCTCCATCATTTTCTTATTAGATGGGTTAGGAAACTTAACAATGTTAATATTAAGGATCATAATATGAGATTTCATATTAGGCATAATAACGATGTTTGGACTTCGAAATCCTGTTTCATTTGGTTGCTCATGAATAATATCATTCCTTTGTCCATCATATTCTCCATTAACATGAATATTCTTGTTTCCAAACATTTTCTAAAAGACCAAAAGAATAGTGTGAGAGGAAAAAATCATACTAGGAAAACAACAATATGAAGGGTGGGTACATTAAACATCTAACCTCATTGGTTTAATTATATGATTGTTACCATAATTCTAAGACAATGACATATAATTATACTTCACCATAGGGACATCATTAGATAAAACCTCCAAAATATCTCCAAGGATCTCACTAATGTTTTAGAATCCTAGTTTCCAAAGGTTAACTAAACCTTTCCTAGGATACCAACTATAGAGACCCAATATTGACGTATTTGTAAATTAAATTACTTTTGCAGAATAATTAATTCATAAAAAATAGACACCCAAGGACCGTAATAGTTTAGTGTCATTGAAAACATGAAACGTAATCTTATAATCATGGTGAATGATTTTTTTACATCTCCCATAAAGATCTTCCCCTTTTTCTCTTATATAAAACCTTTCTATATATCCTGGGGAAAATAAAACATAAAAGGGGTGATCTCAAATGCTCAGTATGGGTAGACATGGAGAACATAACACAATCCAAAAACATTTGAATGTTAAAAAACATGATCATAAAAAATAAAAATCCTTAGTAAGGACATAAATATTGGCAGTACATAAGGCATATATCACAAAGGAAGATTAATCATGATAAAATAGCATTGTAATAAAACATGTAATTGTGGAAAACCATTATGAACATGATATGATTTCCATATTAGCCAAGGAATTTCCACCAAGATCATCATAGTGGAAAAGTTTCATTATTGAATCGGGTTTACTTGTCGTTCCAGCCCTGTATTACTGAACCATATTTATTTGTCGTTCCAGCCATGTCTATCTCATGAGATATAAATCATTACCTAATAAATTGTAGAGAGATATAGGTCCCACCCATCTCATAATTAAATCATCCTTACGTGTGCCTAAAAATTAACATAAATTATTCATCATAACCCAAAGAATAAAATTGGGTTCATAAACATCATCCCATCATAACATAATCCATATAAAAAAATGGATATCATTTCATCATAAGAAATATCAAACCATGTAAATAATAAGGACATTATACTTGAAACATAATCATACTAAATAAGTTCATCTTATATGGGTAATAGTTTTGATAAAACACTTGAAATGAATTCTTGAGGATAATATCTTTTCTTCACCAAAATCATTTTCTTTTCACAAAATGCCATTTAATTTTAAAATAAAAGTATTTTTTTGAAAATAATCACAAAATCATGAAGAGGAAGCTTCATTAAAAAATACTATATGAACCCATAAAAATCAATTCATTCCGTATAAGTTAAAAAAGCATTATCCTCGTACTTTTACCAGAAAAGTCAAAAAATACCTTGTATGGTAAACAAATGAAATATTCCTTCCATACCTTGTGGTAAAAGTCCAAAAAGGGTATAAATTAATTTAAACATACATGGAAGAATAGTAAAAATTTAATGAATTTTTTTTGAGAAAAAATGGACATGGATGATAATCATAACCTAAGTATATACTTACGAATAAACAATATCGGATAATAATGAGATTGGAATCATTATCCCATGATTGTAGATTCACCGGTAGCACCGGAACCTCCAGGAGATCACATGGGGAGGGGGAGGATCAGATGCGTGCTCTGTACCCCCACTTTTTCCCTTAGTAGTGAGTTATGGCTTACGGTGATGTAGAGCCCGGTGGTGGGGAGAATTTAATGACTCGTAATTTCCATGTAATTGTTTTTAACTAAATAGGAATTTTATGGGTCATTGAAATCTAACGGCACGCGATTCTGTGGCCCGGATTGCCCAGAATGATCCATCAAATTTTTTGTTAAGCATAAGCTAATGAGATTATGAATTTTTCTTGAAAAAGTGGAATAACTCTTAAATGGAAAATCATATCAGAAAAATGAGGGTACCATTGCGCTCTGGATTGTGGATTTACCCTATGTGCGACATAATATTAGTCGACACGGGCCTCCTGTGAGAAAACCCAAATTTGGCATAACCGTAAATAAAATAAATAAATAAATAATTTTATTTTTCATATTCTTATGAATCACAAACGGATGCTCGGATTATAAATCTGAGACCACCAATTAACTCAAGTGGGAATGCTTTATTTAAGCAGATACTAACTTTGGCTGGCGCAGGTAATCAGAAAAAGTTAGATTTTGGCTACAATTAAAATAATTAAGTGAAAATTATTTTATGGTAAAATTCATAACATTTAAATGGTAACTCAGATTTAAATTATGAGAGAAATTTTGGGTTCATTGGGGAGTATTTCACCTACGCAGAGCATAACCTCGACCGACACAGGTCAAGGGTGACTGATAATAATTCTCCAAACTTTTTTTTTCAGGTACGTTCAGTAAACCCACGAGGGGTGTTTTATAACATTTGAACCAGTGCTCAGAAATGAAATCTGAGGGCACCGTTGAACTCACAGTGCCATAATTCTTTTAACGGAACCATCATCGCAGTTGTGTTCTAACAAGAATGTAAGATAGATTTTGGGGTTTCTTAATTAAATTAGTTAAAATAAAGTGTTACTTTATTTTTTATTTGAGGTGGTTAAAACCTCCAAGTGGAGGTTAGAGGTGGGGCCGACCCGCACATAACCTTCCTTATGAGGATACTATTATGTGGGGCACACCAAATGTTTAAACATCTCTTTCAATCAAAGAGGAGAGGACC
Source organism: Viscum album (assembly GCA_963277665.1). Taxonomy (NCBI): domain Eukaryota; kingdom Viridiplantae; phylum Streptophyta; class Magnoliopsida; order Santalales; family Viscaceae; genus Viscum; species Viscum album. The sequence continues at coordinate 2,099,830,483 of OY728128.1, read as the reverse complement.
ACACATGATTTAAACCCTTGAACTCCCCATAAGTGGGGGAAAACTCTTGAGATTCCCTCATTTAGGTGACACTTCAAATTAATTAATTAATTTTTCATTAATTATTTAATTTTAATTCTTTATGCCAACATTATAATAAGATGTGATATTTTATTATTGTGGGGGTTGACATATCTTTTGTTTGAATAATTAAAGAGAGGCGGAGCTTTTAAAGAACTACATCCTCTCATCGAAGAACGCGAAGAACACGTCTTCATCATCCACCAAAGAACGACGAACTTATCCTTCGATCATCGACCAAGAAAAAAGAGAACGATCCGCTTGCGAAGAATGTCGATGATGCTTCATCCTCGGATGCTTCTTGAAGTCAAAAAATCGATGTCCGCACTTTTTCCACGACTTCGTCAACGTTCATCGAATCGAGGTAGGGGGATTTTAATTATTTTAAATATTTTATTAAACTTCTATTCCTCATCATTGAAATTTCTGCATTGGTATGCCAAATGTTTTCCCCATGAAGAGGAGGGATCAGACCACGCGAACACGGCCCGACCCTCCCCTTTGGTTGTTCTTGTTGTTGGCAATGGAGGTAGACCGTGAAGAATCTAGCGACGCAAGGCTGCCAGGTCACCACAAGGGCACGACACTGCCAGGCCGCACAGGGAATCGAGCCGCGGAAAGGTGGCTGCGGTGGTGCTGGAGGGGCACAGTGTCATCAAGCCTCCCAATAATAAGGAGGGGTTGAGGCCCGGAGGGCTGCGGCGATCGGTGGAGGTGGGAAGCGCCATCGCGCTGCGAAGAGGCCAGCAGAGGCAGCCCTAGGGTGGGCCACAACAGAGGGGTGTGGTGACATTGTGTCACAATGGAGAGAACCGCGGCCAGAGCCCATAGCGTTTGGAGGAGGCCGATCGACATAGCCGGACGCCAGCGGGCGCATGGAGGACCCTTCTGGTACCGCAGATCAACGAACCAGTGCTCAGCGCCGGTTCCTTCAGAAGCCAGGGGCGACTGTGATGATAGGATCCTCCATGGGTTCGACAGCGACGATGCTATACTGGGATCCTCTATGGGTTTTCCAGTGATGACTTATTTACTAGGATCCTTCTTGGGTTCGGCTGCGATGACTTCTGTACCAGGATCCCCCATGGTTTCGATAGCGCTGATACTATTCCTCGATCCTACGTGGGTTCGAAAGAAGATATGATTCAGTGGCTACAACTAATCACCTCTACCCCCTACATGATTTTTGTACCTGTGTGAGCTGAGTCTTGTCTTTCAGTAGTTATCATTAAGATGATTGACTTTAATTCCTTTGTGTAATGGGATATTCTTGGGCTCGAGTGTTGGAGTCGGACTGTGATTGGTAGCTTAGGTATATGTATAGGAATATATCTAAGTAGGGATGGTTGATACTTCATGATTGTATCTTACTACTGTGGATTAACATTAGCGGATTCAGGGAGACCATCAGGGGTCTCGGTTTCCCCTATTGAGTATTGATATACTCACCCCTGCATGGGCTTCGCGCGCACCTTGTTGTTTTCTATACAGACGACGGTCAATAGTGATCGAGGATGAGGGTGACAGATAGGAGGCTGCTCGGAGCTGGACTAGAAGAGACATACCTCAAGGACGAGTTGGTTGCGATCTGTACCTACCCTTTAGGTATGATTCCGCAGTGGACGTTCCAGGATATGTTTTCCATTTTTACATGTACTTGTACTTGTTGTTCATTTGAGATTGTATATTGGCCCACTTACTTTTACCACACCTTTATTTTCTATATTAATAATTGTTTCTTCTATTTCTTGTGTTTAGACTGTGTATGTTTCAGGTTTAAAGGCAATGCCTTCCCTTTGTATCTGGGATTCTCCTTTGGTGCTAGTCGCCATCCCCTGACCTATGGAAGGTGGGTTTGGGGTAGCCACGACACATGCCTTGAGGACGAGTCATGAAAAGTTGGTATCAGAGGAGTCAGTTATAACACAGAACTTATGAATCTGATCTATCTTAATGTGAAGCAATAATGTTAAGAGTATTGAGTGTTGTTTTTAGTACAACGAGTCTAGTGTTGGTGTGGTGGCCAACATATCCATACACCAGGACCATGACTTCGGATTTTTGACTCAGTGCACGAAAAAACTGATTGCGAGTTTTTTTCAAGAGTCTTATTTGTGAACTCTTTGAGTCATCTCACTAAGTATAACTTATTGACGTTGGAACACCGGTTCTTTATTAGGATGTCGCTGCATAGACATACATCTAGGGTTTCCGAGGTAGTACTTATGACGGCCCATCGAGTGATGAGGCTCTGGTTTAGGGCCCTCTTTCTATGTTAGCACCATCGGGTGGTGTACTAGCAGCACCACCACCTATAGGGAAAAAGATACCCCCATCCGCACTAGAAGACGGTGCACACTGACTAAGCGTGTTTTACAAGTTCCAATAGAAAAAGCCTCTGAGGTTTTTAGGAGAGATAGATTCCCACACAGCTGAGGTCTAGATGGAGGTGATTTCTAGATTTATCTGCCTAGTTGAGACACCAGTTGAGCATATGGTGATCTTATATACTAGGAATTTCTGTGATTGACCAAGAGGATAGTCCGCATAGGGATGAGGCCTCGTTATGTGGACAATTATCTGAGATAGTACCTTTAGGTAGTGTGTCAGCTATATCAATGCATGTTGGTCAGGATTTGCAACCAGAGGTTCTAGTAGAGGACACTTGTAGGTTTACTGACATACACTTGTTTTAGCATCAGATACCACTCAGGTTCGAAGGCGAACCCGAATCAATAGTGGCTGAGGACTGGCTTGAGGAGGTGGGTGAGAGCTTACTAGATCTTATACTGATTTGGCAGGACGATGTGTTGGTATTTGATTATTAATCGAGTCATACCAATCTTTCCTGGTACTCGATGAATATGATATGATCAGTGCTTTAGAGCCCGGACCTCTGAACGGGGTGTGTTTAAGGTTATCTGAGCCATCATGTTCTCTCCTATGAATTCGTACTTATGTAAGGGTGCTAGATAGAACCTTTTTGGTTGAATGTTCATTGGTTGAGCGGATACAGCCAGTGAATGATAGAAGTTGGAAAGAATGAAATAGGCGCCAGTCTCATATACTTGAGCGTGTAAAATGTTTCAAGAAGATGAAGTTTAATGGACAGATGAATCTACAGGGAAGAAGAAATGGAAATAGAGCTAGGAGAGAAGCAGGTGGTGGTAAAAATTTCGACATGTTACAACCACCTGCCTTTGTAGTCCATATTAGGCTCAGGGAGCTAGAGGGAGGGCAAGAGAGTATCTCCATGCAGTCAAGGAGTGTGACCCAAGGGCTCATAGAAAAATTTATGTTACGGTATGTGTCTACTACTAGCTATCGTATCAATAGAAAAAGGTACCAAACATTCCTACCATCCATTATTCTTATCCCATACCTAGAGTTTCCGGTTAAACCATTGACATGACACTCACTTCTTAAGATACCTTTGGGATGAGACTTGATAATCACACATACCCTGACAGTGAGATCTGACCCTTGAGGAGAGAGATTTCGTTGGAACCTCTTGGTGGCTGTGTCGAGGCCTAATGATGTTAGTTTGGGTATGTACTGGGAAACCACAGTTCATACACATATTGACTGTATTAGGGAAAAAAGTTTTTGGTTTATCTACAACTTTGGGATGGTGTTTTCGTTGGTTGGTGAAAAGGAAAACCCAGGCACCACAGTATGGAATCATGCATAAGAGGGTACAATCGATCACTCATCAGTCAGCTATACTTAACCATGTTCTAGACTTCTCTAGTGTTACAATGCCACTATCAGCATTAGAAAATAAGGGGAAACCCTATGTGTGGTCAGAGAGATGCCAGCTGAGCTTTCATAAGTTGAGGCAGAGGATGACTAGTGCCCTAATCTTGAGGCTTTTAGAGGAAGGCGTAGGGTACGTATTTTATTTCAACCCATCAGGGATTGGACTCGGATGTGTCTCGATGTAGGCGAGAGTAGTGATTTCATTTGGTTCTCAGCAGTTAATATAGCATGGGTAGAACTATGCTACCCAAGTCCTGGAGTTAGCAGTAATGGTCTTCGCCTTTAATATGTGGTTGCACTATCTTATGGGCGAATGTTTTACCATATACTCTAATCACAAGAGTATCAAGTATATTTTTTCTTATGAGGACCTGAACCTGAGACAACGATGTTGGCTCGAGTTCATTCAATACTATGACTTAGAGATAGTCTATAGTACTGGGTAGGGGAACGTTATAGTAGATGCACTCAGTTGGAGATCCGGTATTGTATAGACTCGAATCTTGACGTACATGGACAATACATTACTTTTTTGGAATACTTAATACATAACAAAAGAGACACACAAGGACCGTAATAGTTTAGTGTCATTGGAAACTCGGAATAAAATCATCAAATCATGGTGAAAGATCTTCAACATCTCCCAATAAAGATCTTCCTCTGTTTTTCTTACCGAAAACCTTTCTTTATATCCTGGGGGAAAATAAAACATAAAAAGGGTCTGCTCAAATGCCCATTAAGGGTAAACATAGAGAACATAAGACAATACATAAACATTTGAATGAAAAAACATGAACATAAAATCTAAGCATCAAAATCTTGAGCAAAGACATGAATCATGGAAGTACATAAGGCATATATCATAAGGGAACATCAATCATGATAAAATATCATGGGAATAAAAAATGTAATTGTGGCAACCATTAAGCACATGATATGATTTCCATAGTAGCCAAGGCATTGCTACCAAGACCTTCTTAGTGGAAAAAGTCCCTTTCTAAATCGAGTTCACTCCTCATTCTAGTCCTGTATTACTGAACCGGTTTAATATTCTGTACCAGCCATGTCTATCTAATGAGATATAAATCATTACATAATGCATTGTATGGAGATATAGGTACCACCCATTCATAATGAAATCATTCTTACTTGTGCCAAAAAATAAACATACATCATTCAAAATAACTCAATGAATAAAATGGGTTTCATAAACATCATCCCATCATCACTATAGCATCCCACCTTTTTATCACATAAACTTTCATTACATTTTACAAAACCGAGGATCTTTAAGGTTTAGTGTCTTGGAAACCAGGACCTTAAAACATGAAAACATAAAAAATTCTTCTTAAACACTTGAAAGGCCTCTCATCATGTTCATCCTAGGTTCATTACTGCATCACATAACCTAGGGACATACATCAAAAGAAAGGGTGAGCAGAAGGCACAGTAAGGGAAACAAGAGAAACATTTTACATGTGAACTTGAGATACTTCAATAAGGTCATGAAAAGAACTTTAAGGCATGACAATGAAATCATGAGGAATATCATAATAAAAATAACATTTTTCATAACATGAAGATGTGTATTCAACATTTAATATTGACAGTCATTTCATTTCACCAAGGTCCATCCCCAAGGTGTCATTAAAAATTACCAAGGTTATTCACCAAGGTATCAGTCTAAAAAGTCATCTCTGGAGAATAAGTCTTTACCCAATGCATTGGAGCGCTATCTGGGTGCACCCTTGAAATGTCTTTATTATCATGTGAGACACATATATCATCATCAATAATTTCATAAAAAACCCATATAGCTTAAAATAAATGGGTTTTATTTCATAATCATAACGTTTTAAAACTGCTTTAAAGACATCATCTTTATGTCACTTTAAACCCACGGAAAAGGGAAAGAGGGTTCCATGTATGTAAATACCAGAATTTAAAATAGAACATTGTGATATATATGGTAATACCCTTGTACAATTATTACCTTTGAGTATCCAATTAATAACATAAAATAATTTTGAGATAAAGAGGGAGGCATTTTGAGATGAAAACTATGCAGCATAATGTCTACGATACATGGTTTTAGAAAAAGTTGGAAAGAGAGGGGACATGGGTCACCCACTAAAAATGATACATAAAATAGTAGGGGAATAAAATATAAAGTATTTAAGAACATGGTAATGAAATTTGAACGATATACCATTTTAAATGAATAACATTAAAGGAAGAAAAAAAATAAGATTTCTCTTATGAGAATTCGGCAGCCTAACAGCGTCACTTAAAACTTCCAAAAATGGATTGAAGAGATCAAATAGAGTCTCTAATCATATGAACATAAATGATCAGTATGATAGATATAGATATCATACCCCCAACATAATAAAAAGGAACTTGAAAGACTTTACATAAAAATAGATCTTGAAAATGATAAGGGTGAAAGAACCCTTTAGAAATTCGACAGCCTAACGGGGTCACATAAACATCAACAAAAATGAATTGATGAGATAAAATAGGGTCTCTCATCATATGAAAATAAATGATCAGTATGATATATTTAGAGATCGTAACCCAACATAATAAAAAGGAACATTCAAGACTTGACATGGAATTAGAACTTTGAAGAAGGAGAAAGGTGAAAGAACCACTTAAAAATTCAGCAGCCTAACGATGCCACTTAAAACTTCAAAATACTGAATTGAAGAGATCAAATGGGGTCTCTCATCATATGATCACAAAATATTAGTTTTATAAATTTAGATATCATACTCCAAAATAATACAAAGGAACTTGAAATACATTACATGAAAATATATCTTGAAAAATGAGAAGGGAGAAAGAATTCGTTACAAAAATTTCGGCAGCCTAACGGTGCCACTTAAAACATCATAAAACGATATAATGAGAGTAAGAGGGGATATCTCATTATATGAACATGAAAATGGAAGTAATAGGATTATAAAAGAACAACCTCCAACATATAAACATGGAGCATAAAAGGAATGACATAAAAGAGATTACTTGAAAAGAAAGAGAGGTCAGATCCCTTACCTTAAAACGTAACTCTTAAAACTCAATGGTTGGGACCTTGAGGGATTGAGGGCACCCTAGGAGGACTCCTTGGGAGGTAATGAGACCATAACATAGTTGGGGGAGAGTGGGTAGTCGAAATGGATCAGAGGATGGCTTGGTATTTAGAGGGAAAGTGAGGGGACAAGGCATTAATGGCCAAGGGACACCTCACATGTGTTTTTCTCAAAACCATGTGCTCTCCCAAGATATTTCCCATTAAGTTAGGCCACATGGGGCCCCCATACAATAATTCATCACCTTTGGTTGACCATCCCTTAAAATATATCATGACATCACCATGACATAGTTATGATGTCATTAAACATACCGAAACCCTAAAACTGTATTTTTACTATTCATTGAAAATTCAACTTTCTCAGAAAAATCCCAAAACTCTCACACTAAACAAATATCAATGCTATTATTTAAAAATTGAACTCCATTTTATAGAAATAATTTTCTAAATATTTTTAATTTTATTTTTAAATAAATACACTATTCACCGAAAATTCATTTTTTTCAGAAAAAACCCCAAAAATTACCTTAACATAATATCGATGCTCTGAGTTCAAAAATGAAATCCATTTTATAGAAATAATTTTCTAAATATTTTTAATTTAATTTTTAATTAAAAAACACTATTTACCTGAAAAAACTAATATGTGAATAATAATTTATGAAACCGTTATTTAACCATTTTATTGAATCACATTAGTTAATCAAGGTGCCTAGATTATTTTAAAACTTTCTTTAATTGAGATTACTAATCCATTTGGTCATATTACTAATCCTAATCATAAAATCACTATTCATCATTTACTATTCATCAAAAATCATGTTGATCTTATTAGACACTAAATTTCGTACTGAACATAATTGTAGATGAGCATTTTTTGAAAATCATTACACATTTTTTATTATTTAAGGTTTACATAAATTTTTTTTTAAAATATCTTTTCTCTAAAATTCACCAAAAATATGCATACTATATTTATTCGGACATTTGAAAATTCATACACATCATCATAAGAAGAAATACCAATTTTTATTTAAAACAATGTATTACACAAGGCAGTTAAGGTCTTCTTACAGAGCCCTTTATCACACCAACATAGGACCTAACTGTAAGGTGTGCTAAGGTGAGGTAATCTGAGGGAGGCTCGGCCAACATCGCATGAGTAGTAATTTCTATTAGTTTGAACTTATCACAAAGGTGATTTCGTTCTAGCTTCACACGATGATGCTCGGCTTGGGTTTAGTCCAGAGCAAAGCCCATTGGTGCTACCTCCTTCCCAAGTTCTGTTAGATGGGCTTAGATCGGTCCAAGACTACTGGGTGAGGCCATCGAATCATCTTTCTATAATAATTAACCAATATTACATGTATTTAGAGACAATAATCAAAACATTTTGTTCACAGAGGTCATATTGACCAATGGTCATATAACAGTCAAAACCCAATGGTCTCATTTTAATTATAATCATGTTTATCAAATGAAACATTTTTGTTGAGTATAAAAATAAAATAACACATAAAATTTAGGAAACAAGATTCATTCAAAATTTTGGGTCGTTACAATCTTCCCCCTTAAGAAATTGCATCCTCACAATTTTTTTAAAATTGGGTTTTGAAATTTCATTGAATGCCCCACATCAGAAAAGGAGTCAGTAAAACTATTACTTTAAAAGAAAGAAAGGGAAGTACAATGGTCACCCGAGTTAACCCACACTCGGATTCCATGTAGGAAAACATGGACATAGAGGAGAAAACAAAGGGTCAAGTTCTGAGGTATAGTGATAGAAAACATGATTAGGAGAAACTTAACAATAAGAAAATCCCAAAATTATGATGTGTGTAAACGATCTTTGATTACCTAGTAGGAAACGTAAACCAACAACATTTTTGTTTTAAGTTCCTTTTCATAATTTTGAGGAATTCATTTACTACATAGAATAGAATCATATGAAAATATACATGTCTTCATGTAGAGTTTCATCCTTTAATATTTTTTTACAAAAACTAATCTTTTCTCCAAACGATGAGAATTCAAAACTACTTGGTCTCATCAAAACACAAGAATCATCTTCTAGAGAATCACCTAATCCACAAAAGATTAACTATCTATTTCATCTATCTTTAAACATTATCCCAAAAATAGAAAGGGTAAGGTAGAACAACACTTCAAAAATAAATAATCCCGTAGGAATGGAAACTAATTTTAAATATTCAAAGATCCATGGTACTACCCAAAGTTCATCATAGACCATTCCATACATAACGGTTCTTAAAATTCCTCAAAATAAACCAAACTAAGATTGAAACCCAAATACAAGAGGGATTTGATAAAATAGTCTTCCAAAATAAACATCATTGTTCATCTCCAAACAACATCAACCACTCCTAACATCTTATAACAAAAGTAGCTAACCTAAACATATTTTATCCAAGATAGTTTAATCATTCCCATAAGTAACCTAAATTACTATAAGTCCACCTTAAATTTATAGATTCTTCAAAATATAAGTTATACTTACTTATCAATGAGAGTACCGTAGTAATCTATTTACCTCGATCAATAGGGTCCCAAAAATAGTGAATGTCTTCCAAAATAATAATCATATTTTAATCCCCTAATAATCTCTGTCATATTAATACGGCAATCATCGTATTTCCTATCACATTGGGTGTTGGGACATGTTCTTCCATTTCCCACCATTAACTAAGAAGAGAAATTATAATTTGGGGATTAAATACTTAGTTAATAATCATGAAAAGAAACATTAAGCATAAAAGGATAAACTTGTAGAAGAATAGTATACCCTAACTTGTGATCCACTAGGTTCCCATCTAGGTCATCCATGATCATATATTCTTATGTGAATATTTATTTTATTTTAGCTTTGTTCCTTTAACAATGGTTCATACTAAGATTATGAATTTACCAAAGCATATCCATCGGGAGTGTCGTAACCAAGAGTACAGCAAGGCCCGTTGTCGTGTAACAGTTCCCTTTTGAGTCTAGCTCAAACCGGTGTTTTCGGGTTTTACCCTTATGTACATCTGTTCCAGAGCCACCTCTACCTTCTCGTATCTAGATAGGGATGTATTTGCTTGGCAACCCATTACTCAATACTCACCAAAATACCAGGAAGATTCCCTATATATAAACTTATCTATAGGCTTCTTCATAATGTTTTCAAATCCTAATTTCCACAAATAACCAATCCATCCTTTGATGGAAACTATAGAATCCCGCCTTTTTATCACATAAATTTCATTACATTTTACAAAACTGAGGATCATTAAGGTTTAGTGTCTTGGAAACCAGGAAATTAAAACATGAAAACATAAAACATTTTTCTTAAACACTTGAATGGATTCTACTCATGTTCATCCTAGGTTCATTACTGAATCACATAACCTGGGGACAAACATCACAAGGACGGGTGAGCATAAGGCACAGTAAGGGAAACAAGAGAAACATTTTACATGTGAATTTGAGATACTTCAATAAGGTCATGAAAAGAAATTTAAGGCCTGAGAATGAAATCATGAGGAATATCATAATAAAAATAACATTTTTCATATCTTGAATATGTGTCTGCAACATTTAATATTGAAAATCATTTAATATCACCAAGGTCTATCCCCAAGGTGTCATTAAAACTTTCCAAGGTTATTCACCAAGGTATCAGTCTAAAAAGTCATCTCTAGAGATTAAGTCTTTACCCAATGCATTGGAGCGCTATATGGGCGCACCCTTGACATGTATTTATTATCATTTGATCCACATATATCATCATCAATAATATCATAAACAACCCATATTGCATAAAAGAAATGGATTTCATTTCATAATCATAACGTTTTAAAAACTGCTTTAAAGACATGATCTTTATGTCACTTTAAACCCACAGAAAAGGGAAAGCGGGTTTCATGTATGTAAATCCCTGAATTTAAAAAAGAAAATTTTGATATATATGGTAATACCCTTGTATAAATAAGAGCATTTAGTATTCACTTAATAACATAAAATAATTTTGAGATAAGGAGGGAGGAATTTTGAGATGAAAACTATGCAGTGTAATGTCTATGATACATGGTTTTAGAAAAAGTTGGAAAGAGAGGGGACATGGGTCACCCACTCAAAAATGATACAAAAAATAGTAGGGGAAGAAAATATAAAGTATTTAAGAACATGGTAATTAAATTTGAATGATATACCATTTTAAATGAATAACTTGAAAGGAAGACAAAAAATAAGATTTCTCTTACGAGAATTCGGCAGCCTAACGGCGTCACTTAAAACTTCCAAAAATGGATTGACGAGATCAAATAGGGTCTCTCATCATATGAACATAAATTATCAGTATGATATATATAGAGATCATACCGCCAATATAATAAAAAGAAACTTTAAAGACTTGACATGAAAATAGATCATGAAAATGAGAAGGGTGAAAGAACCCTTTAGAAATTCGACAGCCTAACGGCGTCACTTAAACATCAACAAAAATGAATTGATGAGATCAAATAGGGTCTATCATCATATGAAAATAAATGATCAGTATTATATATTTAGAGATCATACCCCAACATAATAAAAAGGAACTTTAAAGACTTGCCATGGAATTAGAAATTGAAAAAGGAGAAAGGTGAAAGAACCACTTAAAAATTTGACAGCCTAACTGCGCCACTTAAAACTTCAAAACACTGAATTGAAGAGATCAAATGGGGACTCTCATCATATGATCATAAAATATCAGTATGATAAATTTAGAGATAATACCCCATCATAATAAAAAAGAACTTTAAATACTTTACATGAAAATATATCTTGAAAAATGAGAAGGGAGAAAGAATCCGTTACAAAAATTTCGGAAGCCTAACAGCACCACTTAAAACATCATAAAACAAAATAATGAGAGTAAGAGGGGATCTCTCATTATATTAACATGAAAATGGAAGTAAGAGGAGTATAAAAGAACATCCTCCAACATAAGAACACAGAGCATAAAAGGAATGACATAAAAGAGATTACATGAAAAGAAAGAGAGAGGTCGAATCCCTTACCTTAAAACATAACTCTTAAAACTCAAAGGTTGGGACCTTGAGGGCTTGAGGGCACCTTGGGAGGACTCCTTGGGAGGTAATGATACCATAACATAGTTTGGGGAGAGTGGGGAGTCGAAATGGATTAGAGGATGACTTGGTATTTATAGGGAAAGTGAGGGGACAAGGCATTAATGGCCAAGGGACACCTCACATGTGCTTTTCTCAAAACCATGTGCTCTCTCATGATATTTCCCATTACGTTAGGCCAAATGGGGCCCCCATACAATAATTTATCACCTTTGGTCTACAATACCTTAAAATATATCATGACATCACCATGAAATAGTTTTGATGTCATTAAACATACTGAATCCCTAAAACTGTATTTTTACTATTCACTGAAAATTCAACTTTCTCAGAAAAATCCCAAAATTTCACACTAACCAAATATCAATGCTCTGATTTCAAAAATGAACTCCATTTTATAAAAATAATTTTCTAAATATTTTTATTTTTATTTTTAAATAAATACACTATTCACCAAAAATTCTTTTTCTTCAGAAAAAACCCCAAATATTACCTTAACATAATATCGATGCTCTGAGTTCAAAAATGAATTCCATTTTATAAAAAAAATATTCTAAATATTTTTAATTTAATTTTTAATTAAAAAACACAATTTACCCAAAAAAACTAATACGTGAATAATAATTTATGAAACCGTTATTTAACCATTTTATTGAATCACATTACTTAAACAAGGTGCCTAGATTATTTTAAAACTTTCTTTAAGTGAGATTACTAATCTATTTGGTCATATTACTAATACAAATCATAAAATCACTATTCATAATTTACAATTCATCAATAATCAAGTTGATCTTATTAGACTCTAAATTTCATACTGAACATAATTGTAGAAGACCATTTTTTGAAAATCATTACACATTTTTAATTATTTAAGGTTTACGTAAACATTTTTTTAAAATATCCTTTCTCTAAAATTCACCAAAAATATGCTTATTATATTTATTCGGACATTCGGAAATTTATAAACATCATAATAAGAAGAAATCCCAATTTTTATTTAAAACAGAGGATTACACAAGGCAGTTACGGTCTTCTTACATAGCCCCTTATCACACCAGCATAGGACCTAAGTGTAAGGTATGCTAAGGTGAGGGAATATGAGGGAAGCTCGACCAACATTGCACGAGTAGTAATTTCTATTAGTTTGAACTTCTCGCAAAGGTAATTTCGTTCTAGCTTCACACGATGAAGTTAGGCTTGGGTTTGGTCCAGAGCAATGCCCAGTGGTGCTACCTCCTTCCCAAGTTCTGTTAGATGGGCTTCGATCGGTCCAAGATTACTGGGTGAGGCCATCGAATCTTCTTTCTATAATAAATAACCAAGATTACTTGTATTTAGAGAAAATAATCAAAACATTTTGTTCACAGTGGTCATATTGACCAATGGTCATATAACAGTCAAAACCCAATGGTCTCATTTTAATTATAATCAGGTTTATCAAATGAAACATTTTTGTTGAGTACAAAAATATAATAAAACAACACATAAAATTTTGGAAACAAGATTTATAAAAAATTTTGGGTCGTTACAATCACATAATCCATATAAAAGAAATGGATATTTCATCATTAGAAAATTGAAACCATGTAAATCATAGAGACATTATACTTGAAACATACACATATGAAATAATGTCATCTTAGATGTAAAATGATTTTGATAAAACACTTGAAATGAATTCTTGAGAAAAATATCATTTCTTCTTCTAAATAAATTTGTTTCCACAAAACGTCATACAATTTTAAAAGAATTGTATTTTTTTGAAAATAGTCATGAAATATTTTTGAGGAAGCTTCATGAAAATAAGGCTTTATAAAACTGTAAAAATCCTTTCATGTCGTATACGTTAAAAAAAATTCTTCTCGTACTTTTGTTGGAAAAGTCAAAAAGTACCTTATAGGGTAAATAAAAGAAAGATTCCTTCAATAACATGGGTTAAAAGTCAAATGGGTAAAAAAATTAAACATACATGGATACACTTTTATAATTCATGGATATGAATGATAGCAATAACCCCATTAAACACATACGAATAAGCAATCTCGGATAAAAATGAGATTTGCACAATTATCCCTTACCTTAGGTCCAATATTCTTTATATGGATCTGAACCTGCTTTTTAATGATTTAAATACTGTCATTGACTTATTACATAATAATATTCCTTGTTATGATATCATATATGTTTCTCTTATGACTTTATATTACCCGTTCTTTTGTAAATTCCATATTAAAGTAGCGTTTTGGGTAAAATAATTTCATTTATAGTATGTGTTTTGACTTATCTTTCATGATATTATTACTAATATCCTGATTTACATAATTCCAGACTGTAAAACATGATTTATATATAATACATATTCATCATATACATATATATTATAGATCTATAGAAAGAAAGGAAATACACCGTTCATGGAGACGGTAGGCCGAATGTACGCATGAACGCTGTTTTTCTTTCATTATTGAATTGAATGAAATTAAATAGATGACATAAATATATATATAAATTAATCTAGTAGCATTATTATGTCATATATTAAATTATTATTCATTATATATACTTTATAATCATTCTCAAATGGTTATTCGTGGAAAATGATTCTCATCGCGTTCGTTGAGACGGTAGTACGTACGTACGCACGAGCAATGATATCATTCAAATGATCGTGGAATTGTATTAAAGTGTATGAATAATATTACAGAATCAATATCACTTTACATTAATCATATATATTCATTACTTTCACCATTATACCCATCCAAGTAAGGTGGTTGTGGAAAATAGATTACACCATGTCGTGGAGACGGTATTCCGTACGTACGCACGCGCGGTGATTTCGTTTTCTATAGGATGGATAGATTGTGAAAGATGGTTGTTTCATAAATATAATAACTAATTTGTATATTATTGATACTGATGTTATTAATTCATAATGAAAAAAATAAAGAAGAAGAAGTGGAAGAAGAAATAACGTTGAAAGAATCGGTAACAGACATTACCTCTTCGTTGAAGCACCTCTTTGAGACCTACTCTTAGGCACTAAAATTCATCTTTTAAGAATACCAGGACTTTTAGGATGTTTATAGGGACGTTTATAAGAGAATTTTTTAGGGGTTGGACGAGCATTATGGCTCAATGTGGTGTGAGGAAGAGAGGGAGGAGGTGCCCTTTAATAAGGGATGAGAGGGGCACCTTTGGAATAACAAAAAATATTATTTTATTATAAAGTAATATTCGGTTATTAATAGCTCTAAATTGAGTTATTTAGAAGATAAGGTGAGGATGGGTCGAAATACTATAATCAAATAGAATTTAGAAAAGTTTAGGTTTCTATTGTAACCTTATCATTTAGATTTAACTTTAATTTAGATAATTTATCTTTTACTATGTCTTCTTTTTTTCTTACACTATAAGGTTAATAAACATACTATAACAATCCAAACGAACCCCAAGTGGTTTATTATTAATATAAATAACCTTATCTAAGTCATTTGGCAGAACCTTAAATTTTTAGGAATAAAATAAAAATTAATAATATAATATTTTTTAAAAAACTATTTTATGTCAATTTTGACAGTATTTGGTAATTTATTTTTGTGAAACTCATAACAGAATGATTAGTTCGAAAAAAGTTAACAAAATAAATACTAACATGTCATATTAACATGTAAAATTAATTTAATTGATAAAATGTCTCAAATTACATTAATTTTGTTATTTATAACATCAATTATGTCAATATTTCATTAATAAGTTAATTACTGCATCATCGTTGTGTCATAAATAAATTAAATTATTTAATGTCTAAAAATTATCAATTAAATAAAATTATGTAGGAAATCATTTTATCATTCTAATTAATATTTATAGTCGAATTTATCTTTTGTATAACCCCATATTAAAAATGATTTACTTGTTATACATTGAGTTTAACTATTTTAAACCTCCTTTAAATAAATTAATATTAAATGTCCTAATCTAATCCAAGTGGTCCTAAATGGTCATATTTTATTCCTAAGGTTGTTTTGGGTCGAATTAATCTTATACAATATAATTATGAAATGTTTTATGGTAATAATAATATCATTTTTACCCGTAATTATCCTATTTACTTTTAATCGTGCTAAATAAAAGAAAAAGTTACTATTCACTAAATTATATTATCATCTCATTGAACCAAATTTTAGTCCTTGATATTAACCTTGTCTCTTGGATTTTCAAAATTCAACTCACAGAAGCGGTAAAATTAAGTTTTATGAAAAAATCAGTTTTTTAACTACCACTTAGTGGTTTCACTATTCATCAAAAAAATAAAGTTTCCAGAAAAATATCAAAAATTAGTCCTAAGATATATTTGATATTATGAATTCATGAATTATGAATATTTTACCAAATTCATAACATATCAGTTGAATTAATTAATTTAAAAATTTATTCTCGTCATCAAAACAAATAGCGTGTTTTTAAGAGATAATAACTATCAAAAGATTGACACTTGTTTATGTCTGGTTTAAATGTGAAATTACATCCAGTGATCAAAATTATATTATATCATAAAAATATATTCCAAATATACTTTAAAACCAATAAAATTAATAATTTTTCACTACTAATTATTTTTATTAAAAATGTTGTTTTTAATTAAAATTTAGTAATTCTCACTATTCATTAGAATATGAAAGTTATCCGAAAAGTACCACAATTTCTCCCTAAGCTAATTTTGATATTCCGAATCCAAAAATGAAGTCCATTTTGAAAGATAAAATTTATAAAATTTCAAAATGTTGGTATTACTATTCATACGGCTAGTTCATAATAATATTATAATAATATCTCATTTAGTGAAACTCGGTATTGCGTACTACACACGCTATCGGGGAAGGTCTTTATTGTGTGTAATGAAAGCCATGTCAGGGTTTCATGTAGTGAAAGCTCTATTTGGTGTTGCGTATAACATAATAAAAACTTATTTAATTTATACATTAAACAAAATCTATACATAAGGTTGCGTAGAATAGTTTCTACAAAACGAACATGAAATTTTGTGTAACGCTAGCCAAGAAGAGTGTTGCGTATACTCCGAGAAAATACGGTGTTGCGTATATTACAAGCTAATTTTGGTGTAGCGTACAACACAAGACATTAAAAAGAATATTTTTCATAAAATCTCTGGGTGTTACATTCTACCCCCCTTAAAATGAATTCTGCCCTCGAAATTCGTCGGGTTTATAAATGGTTTATTACACAAGTGTTTCATTCATAGAAACCCACATCGCAAAAAGGAATAATAAAACTTCATTTAAAAAAAGTAACGTTATAAACATAACAGATACCCAAATTACTCATCATTGGGATTCCACATAGGAGAACATAGGTCAAAATATGGATATGGAAGAAAGATCTAACCATCATGTTCTAATGGGGAGTGGTAGAGAACATTGCTATGAAAAATAAATCATTCACAAAACCATAAATTTGTAATGATCTAAGGTACCATTTGATTCATCGTATATAAGAGCACTAGGACAACATTTTTGGTTTTCAAGATCATTTCCCTAATGTTGATTAAATTGGAATTAGAATAAATACTTTAGTGATTATGGTACAGTCTCACCGTTGGTCGTTCTTTGGAAAATTTCAACTTCATCTCTTAAATAAATGATGTTGAATTTGTCATTTGTGAAGTGTTAGCAGATCATGCGATAGAATGATGGTTCATTCCATCTGTCTCAAACAAAATTTTATAAAAGTTATCAAAAATACATAAGTCCATCTATAGTGAGATTAATCATATATGGTTCCTAAAATGGACTTATAATTCTTATATCAAACTTATTAATATAATAAAACTACTTTATACTGAATAGGGACATCCTGTAGGCCAGTGGTAGGCGATAAAGGCCAGTCACACTTCGGTTGTGGGTTCGATTCCCATAGCCTTGTCCGACGCGATGGGCTATCACCCATCCTATAGGTTTTCCTTTTTCTAAAACTACATTACTATAACATCCCATCTATAATATCGGAAAAAATTCTATCAATAACAATACCTACTTCTGTCCAATATAATCCATTCAAATCTTTAGGCTTATCCATAATACTGCAGTCCACTCTCATATTATAGTGAAAACGATTACCAGAGATTTCATATAACAAGCATGTTAATACCATCATTGATCCCCATATATCATACGATATGTCTTGTTGGTCACATTATAAAAATTTGAAGGCCTTAATCATGTATTCTATTGAAAAATGAATACCCATTGAATATTAGTGAAAACAAGAGTGCTGTCAAATTTTAACTCTTTCCACATACAAAAACCCCAAAATTATATATACTCAATCCATGATATAACTATATCCTTATATCAGTCATGAGCTCATTAATACTGTCAAACATTTCATTTTCTCTTTATCCCTTCATTATGAGCATATCATCTATTTTCCAAAAATAACTCAATCAAAATCTATGGTTATCGACACAATAAAATTATTGAAAACCATAACAGACCAATACATAAATATTCCAATATACCATGATACTATATACAACATTTTTTTGGAATCCCATTACATAAACACTTAATCATTCGACCACATCATTTTCATATTCAACATCACCAATAGTGATTGCATGTGACTTCCATTTGTCCTTTTCCTTAAGAGGTTTCTCACGTTGATCATAATTAACTCGTGGATTAGGGAATTTATTAGCATAATGCCCCATTTCCTTGCACTTGAAGCATTGAAGTGTTGGTGGAGAGATCTCTATAG
This sequence comes from Viscum album, assembly GCA_963277665.1. Lineage (NCBI taxonomy): Eukaryota > Viridiplantae > Streptophyta > Magnoliopsida > Santalales > Viscaceae > Viscum > Viscum album. Next base: position 2,099,811,661 of record OY728128.1, on the reverse strand, counting down.
TCTTTTCTCTATTCATATCATTAGAAACCTTTTTCCCATTACTTCGACAATCAACTGCTCGATGACCTTCTTTTCCACACTTAAAAAATTTTCTAGTACCTTTTAGGAAATATCCACCATGCTTCTTTCCACACATTGAACATAAAGAAACATTAATCTTCGTTTCACAATTGTTTTGAGATTTCTCCGTGAACTCCATCTTTCAATTCTTGTCAAAATCATGAGATGGATATGTTACACCAATTTCCAGTTCTACCTTGATATCACAACGCAAAATTTCTTCATAGATACTGAAGTCTCTTATAACTAATTCCCTTCTAAGACTTGGTTTTAAGCCACTGAAAAATCGATCAACTTTCCATTCAGGTTTGATGATAATGCCAGATGCATACCTAGCAAGTCTTGTAAAATTCGCTTCGTATATACCAACAGATTCATCATCATTTTGTTTAAGCTCAAGAAACTCCTTTTCTATCATTGTTAGAAGAATACGAGGGAAGTACTTACTGAAAAACAAGTTCTTGAACTCGTCCCATTCCATGGACTCAATTTCATCTCTTGCCTCGTATTCTTGATAAGATTCCACCATTGATCAGCATCACTATCCAAACGATATACAGCTAAGATGACTTTATCATGATCAAAACATTGTAGAACTAAAAATATCTTTTTTGTAGTACTGATCCATTTTTGAGCCACTAAGGGATCAGAAGATCCACTAAATGAAGGTGGACGCTGCCTCATAAAGGATTCAACAAAATGTTTCTCCTTTATCAGTTTATTTTTAAATCCAGAATGATTCATAGCTTGTGTAAGTATAGAAATAAGATTGTGCACCCCATCTGCCATGACATTGGTTTGGTCAGGAGGACAATCATTGCATTATATATTACATTGATCAACAAGGTTCCTTCGGTTTCCAACCATTGTCTAAAACCCAAAAATAATAGTGTGAGAGGAAAATACAATTCTAGGGAAAACAACATAATAAAGGGTGGGTACCTTCAATATCTAACATCTTAGGTTTAATTCTATGATCGTTAGAAAAATTCTTGGACTATATCCTATACATAAACTTAACCTTAGGGACATCCCTAAACATACCTTATAAATATCTCTAGGGATCTACTAAAGTTTTTGCATCCTAGTTTCCAAGGATAAAAAAACCATTCCTATGATACCAACTGTAGAGACCCAAAGCATGACATACATGGACAATTCATTACTTTTTCGGAATACATAATACATAACAAAAAAAGACACATAAGGACCGTAATAGTTTAGTGTCTTTGGAAACTCGGAATAAAATCTTCTTATCGTGGTGAAAGAACTCCAACATCTCTCAATAAAGATCTTCCCATTTTTTTTCTTACCTAAAACCTTTATTTATATCCTGGTGGAAAAGAAAACATAATAATGTTGAGCTCAAATGACCATTAAGGGTAAACAAAGAGAACATAAAACAATCCATAATCATTTGAATGCAAAAACATGAATATGAAATCTATACATCAAAATCTTGGAAGTACGTAAGGCATATATCATAAGGGAACATCAATCATGATAAAATGTCTTGGGAATAAAACATGTAATTATGGAAACCATTAATCACATGATATTATTTCCATAGTAGCCAAGTCCTTGCTGCCAAGACCATCTTATTGGACAAAGTCCCTTCCTAAATCGATTTCACTCCTCGGTCCAGTCCTATATTACTAAACCAGTTTAACTTTTCATTCCAGCCATGTCTATCTCTTGAGATATAAATCATTACCCAATTATTTGGAGGGAGATATAGGTCCCACCCATCTCATAATGAAATCATTGTTACTTCTTCAACAAAATAAACATACATCATTCATAATAACTCAATGAATAAAATGGGTTTCATAAACATCATCCCATCATCACATAATCTATATAAAAGAAATGGATATTTCATCATAATAAAATTGAAACCATGTAAATCATATAGACATTATACTTGAAACATACACATATGAAATAATGTCATATTAGATGTAAAATGATTTTGATAAAACACTTGAGATGAATTCTTGAGGAAAATATCATTTCTTCTTAAAAATAAATTTCTTTTCACAAAACATCATTCAATTTTAAAAGAAATGGATTTTGTTGAAAATAGTCATGAAATATTTTTGAGGAAGCTTCATTAAAATAAGGGTTTATAAAATAGTAAATATCTTTTAATGCCGTATACGTTAAAAAACATTCTTCTCGTACTTTTTTCGGAAAAGTCAAAAAGTACCTTGTATGGTAAATAAAAGAAAGATTAATTCCATACCATTGGGTAAAAGTCAAATGGGTAAAAAAAAATTAAACATGCATGAATAAAATTTTATAAAACATGGACATGGATGATAGCAATAACCCTATTAAACACTTTCGAATAAGCAATCTCGGATAAAAATGAGATTTGCACAATTATCCCTTACCTTAGGTCTGATATGCTTTGTATTGATTCGAACCTCCTGTATAATGATTCAAATAATGTCATTGACTTATTACATAATCATATTTATTGTTATGATGTCATATATTTTTCACTTATGACTTTATATTACCCTTTATTTTGTAAATTTCATGTTAAAGTAGAGTTCTGGGTAAAATCATTTCATTTATAGTATGTGTTTCGACTTGTCATTCTTGATATTATTAATTATATACTTATTTACATTATTCTAGAGTTTAAAACATGATTTATATATAATAAATATTCATCATATACATATATATTGTACATATATAAAAACAAAGGAAATACACCGTTCATGGAGACGGTAGGCCGTACGTACGCATGAACGATGTTTTCATTTCCTTGTTGAATTGAATGAAATTAAATAGATGACATACATATTTATATACATAAATCCAGTTTCATTATTATGTCATATATTTCATTATTATTCATTATATATACTTTATAATCATTCTCGAATGGTTATTCATGGAAAATTAATCTCATCGTGTTCGTGGAGACGGTAGTCCGTATGTACGCACGAGGGATGATATCATTCCCATGACCGTGGAATTGTATTAAAGTGTATGTATAATATTAAAGAACCAATATCAGATTACATTAATCATATATATTCATTACTTTCACCATTATACCCATCCATGTAAGATAGTGGTGGAAAATAGATTACACCACAGCATGGAGACGGTATTCCGTACGTACGCACGTGCGGTGATTTCGTTTTCCGTAGGATGTATGGGTCATGAAATATGGTTGTTTCATACCTATAATAACACATTCGTATATGAGTGATACATATGTTATTATTTAATAATGAAACAACTAAAGAAGAATAAGTGGAAGAAGAAATAGCGTTGAAATAATTGGTAACGGACATTACCTCTTCTTTGAAGCGCCTCTTTGAGACCTCCTCTTAGGGAACTAAAATTGGTCTTTGAAGAAGACCATTACCTATATAATGTTTCTAGGGAAGTGGAGAAGAGAATTGTTCAGGGTTTGGATGATCATGAGGGCTCAATGTTGTGTGAGGAAGGGAGGGAGTAGGTGCCCTTTTATAATGGAGGAGAGGGGCACCTTCGGAATAACGAAGAATATTATTTTATTATAAAGTCATATTTGGTTTTTAATATCTCAAAATTGAGTTATTTCGAAGATATGGTGGGGATGGGTCTAAATATTCTAATCCAATGGAATTTAGACAAGTTTAGGTTTCTACTTTAATCTTATCATTTAGATTTAACTTTAAGTTATATAATTTAACTTTTACCGTGTCTTCTTGTTTTCTTACACTATAAGGTTAATAAACATACTATAACAACCCAAACGAATCCCAAGTTGTTAATTATTAATATATATAACCTTATCTAAGTCATTTGGTAGAACCTTATATTTTTAGGAATAGAATAACAATTAATAATATAAAATTTGTTTTAAAAACTATTTTAAGTCAATTTTGACACTTTGGTAATAGATTTTTGTGAAAATCATAACAAAATGATTAGTTATAAGAAAGCTACCTAAATCAATACTAACATGTCACAGTAACCTATAAAATTAGTGTAATTCATAAAAAGTCTCAAATTACATTTATTTGGGTATTTATAACATTAATTATGTTAATATTTCATTAATAAGATAATTACTGCATCATCTTTGTGTCATAAATAAATTAAATTATTAAATGTCTAAAAATTATAAATAAAATACCATTCTGTATTATTGTTTTTTATATTTCTAATGAATATTTATAGTCGAATTTTTCTTATGTATAACCCTATATTAAAAATGATTTACTTATAAAACTTTGATTTTAACTATTTTAACCCTTCTTTAAATAAATTAATATTAAATATCCTAATGTACTCCAAGTGGGCCGAAATTGTCATATTTTATTCCTAAGGATGTTTTTGGTCGAATTAATCTTATCCAATTGAATTAGGACTTGATTTAATGTAATTAATAATATCATTTTCCTTTTAATTATTCTATTTAATTTTAACCGTGGTAAATAAAAGTAAAAAGTTACTATTCACTAAAAAATATTTTCATCTCATTGAACCATATTTTCGTCCTTGATATTAACCGTGTCTCTCGGATTTTCGAAATTTCTCTCACAGAAGTGGTAAATTTATGTTTTATGAAAAATTTTGTTTTTTTTACTACCACTTAGTGGTTTCACTATTCATCAAAAAATGAAAGTTTCTAGAAAAATAACAAAAATTAGGACTAAGATATATTTGATATTATGAATTCAAAAATGATTTCTATTTTACCAAATTCAAAACATATCAGTTGCGTTAATTAATTTAAAAATTAATTCTCATCGTCAAAACAAATAGCATGTTTTTAAGAGATAATAACTATCAAAATATTGACACTTGTTTATGTCTGTTTTAAATGTGAAATTACATCCAATGACCAACATTGTATTAAATGATAAAAATATATTATAAATATACTTTAAAACCACTCAAATTAATAATTTATCACTATTAATTATTTCGTTTAAAAATTTTGTTTTTAATTAAAATTCATTTATTTTCACTATTCATCAGAATATGAAAGTTATCTAAAAAGTAACAAAATTTCACCCTAAGATAATTTAGATATTCCGAATCCAAAAATGATGTCCATTTTGAAAGATAAAATTTATAAAATTTCAAAAAGTGGCTATTAATATTCATAACGACTAGTTCATAATAATATTATAATAATATCTCGTTTAGTGAAAATCGGTATTGCGTACTACACACGCTACTGAGGAAGGTCTTTATTGTGTGTAATGCATGCCAAGTCATGGCTGCGTGTAATGAATGCTCATTTTGGGGTTTCTTATAACATAATCAAATATTATTTCATTTATACATTAATCAAAATCTATAGATAATGTTGTGTAGAATAGTTTCTACAAAATGAACTTGAAATTGTGTGTAATGCGAGCCACGAATAGTGTTGTGTATACTGTAAGCAAATACGATGTTGCATATATCACAAGCTAATTTTAGTGTAGTGTACAACACAAGACATTAAAAATAATATTTTTAATTAAATATCAGGGTGTTACAGGTATAAAGCTAATGGGTGAGGCGACAGAGCAGCTGGCTACATTACAGATATCCTTTGTGGATAGAGATGGAGATGTCATCCTTCAGTCTCTTACGGTCACTCCCCCAGTTCTTCTTCGAGTCATGGAGGCAGAGCGTGGCGACACTGGCTGTGAGACACGACGTGCTCATATATCCATAGGACAAGCACCTGATTTATTTTCTAAAGGTGGGGAGCACGTCATAATCATCAGAGAACGTACTATGGTGTGAGTGTCACTTCAGGAGGAAGTGTTGACGGAGTTCCACACACCCCCTTCAGCGGTACATCTAGGTGTGGGGAAAGATGTACTAGGAACTTCGAGAACATAACTAGTCGCTAGGTATGAAGAAGGCAGTAGTGGAGGTTGTCTCTTGATGCCACACTTTTCAGCAGTGAAGGTAGAGCATCAGGTACCAGTAGGCTTGGTTCAGCCATTAAAGGTCCCAAGGAGGAAGAGGGATGGGATATCCATGGACTTCGTGAACGGTATTCCACGTATGTCCAGGGGAAATGACTCTATTTGGGTGATCGTCGACAGACTCACCAAGTTGTCCAACTTCCTAGTGACTAGAGATGGTACGAGCTACCTTGGAGAAGGTGCAGGTCATCCAAGAGAGGATGAAAACTATGCAAAAAAGACAAAATGTCATTTCCTAACTAGAGACGGAGACCTCTAGAGTTTGATGATGTCTACGACGTCTTTTTATGAGTCTCACCTCGACGATGTCCACAGAGATTTGGCCGAGGGGGAAATTTATCTCTACGATTCATCAGACATTTCTAGGTCCTCACTAGTGTAGGCGAGGTGGATTATCTCTTTTCACTTTCACCTCAGTTTCACAAGATGCACGACGTCTTCCACATATCTTAGCTGAGAAGCTACATGAATCACCCTTATCAAATCATCGACCATAGAGAGCTGGACATCAAAGATGGAGATAATTTCATGGAGGTTCTAGAAAAAATTGAGGATCAGCTGGAGAGGGTCCTTCGTGGATAGTTGATACCTCGGGTGCGGATTCACTTGTAGTACGGGAACCTCCAGGAGAGCACATGGGAATGGTGAGTCTCAGATGCATGCTCAGTACCCCCACTTGTTCCGTTTGTTGTGAGTTGTGGCTTACAGGGAGGTAGAGCCCTAAGGTGGGGACAATTAAAAGACCCGAAATTTCCTTGTAATTTTTTTAATCAAATGGAAATTTTATGGGTCTGTGAAATCTTACGGCACACGATTTTGAGGCCCGGAGTGCCTGGAATGATCCGTCGAATTTTTTGTTATGAATAAGTTAACACGCATAATCTATTTTTCTGATAAAATGGAATAACTCTTAAATAGTAAACCGGATTAGAAATCCGAGGTCACCATTGTGTTTAGGATGGTTGGTTTACCATATGCGCGACTTAAGATTAGTTGGAGGGGGCCTCCTTTGAAAATATCCAAATTTGGCATAACCGTAAATAAAATAATTAAATAAATTATTTTATTTTTCATATTCTTATAACTCACAAACGGTGTCTTAGATTAAAAATCTGATACCACCACTGAACTCATGAGGGATTGATTTATTTAAGAGGATACTAACTTTGGCTGGCGCGGGTCACTAGAAAAAAGATAGTTTTTTGCCACAAATAAAATAATTGAGTGACATTTATTTTATTGTAAAATTCAAAAATTCTAAACAATAACTCGGATTTAAAATCCGAGAGTACCGTTGGGTTCTTTGGGCCATATTTCACCTAGGAAAATCCTATCCTTGACTGGCATGGGTCGAGGGTGACTGATAATAATTTTCTGAAATTTTTTTTCAGGTACGTTCAGTAAATGCACATGCAGAATTTTATAACTTTTGAACAGGTGCTCGGAATTGAAATCTGAGGGCACAGTTGAACTCGCACCACTGGAATTTTCTTAAGGATACCTTCACCGTAGTTTCATTCAAACGAGAATGGATGTTAGATTTTTGGGATTCTTAATTAATTTAGTTAAAAATGATGTATTAGTTTATTTTTATTTGAGGTGGTTAAAACCTACAAGTGATGGTTAGAGGTGGGGCCCACCCACATATAACCTCCCTTGTAAGGATATTATTAGGTGGGGAAAACCCGATGTTTAAACATCTCTTACAATCAAAGAGGTGGGGACCACATGTGCTTTAAACCCTTGAACAACTAATAAGTGGAGGAAGACTCTTGAGCTTCCCTCATTAAGGTGCCACTCCACATTAATGAATTAATGGTTCATTAATTAATTAATTTGAATTCTTTATGGCATCATTATAATATGATGTGATATTTTATTATTGTTGGATTTGGAAAAATAATTTATTGGGAGAATTAAGGAGAGGAGGATATTTTTGATAACTTCATATTCTCAACAAAGAATGAAAAAAATGCCTCTTCATCATCCACCGAAGAATGGCGAACTTCTCCTTCATTCGTCAATGAATCTAAAAGAGAAGGAGCCTCCTGCGAAGAATACTGACGATGCTTCATCCTTGAACACTTATCGACGTCAACGAATCGACGTCTGCCCTTTTTTGTGAATTCTTCAACGTTCATCGAAATGAGGTTGGGGGGTTTGAGTTTTTTTAAATATGAGATTAAACCCCCGTTCTTCATTTTTGAAATTTCTGGATTGGTATACCAAATGTTATCACCATGAAGAGGAGGGCTCAGACTGCCTGAACATAGCCCTCCCCTCCCCTTTGGTTGTTCTTGTTGTTGATTATGTAGGTGCACTGTGAAGAAGCTGACGGCACAAGGCCGTCGGGTTGCCACAAGGGCACGACAGCGCTATACCGTGCAGGGAACCGAGCCATGGGCAGGCGGTCCGCGGTGGTGCCGGAGGGGAGCAGTGTTGTCGCACCCTGCCAGGACAAGGAGGGTTCGTGGCACGTAGGGTTGCGGCGGTTGGCGTAGCCACGCTATGTTGTCATGCCGCACAGATGCCAGGATGGGCTGCGGCGGAGGGGTGTGACTCTGACGCACCGTGCCGGAGAGAACAACATCCAAAGGCCCCGGTGGTTGGAGGAGGGCGTCAGGCTGAACTGGCGCTTATCGCCAGTTCCATCGGAACCCGGGGGGCGCGACCCCCCCCCCCCCCACGTTGCGGCCCGCCTAGCCATGAGGGCCAGCCACCTAGGCCACGTGGGAAGGCCGGTCATGCCATGCGGGCCGGCCAGCCAGGCCACGCATGCCAACCAGCTGGGTCGGGGTACCACAGGGTCGGGCCGCCACCAGGTCCGGCCACCCCATCAGGTCGGGTCAGACCCCCGGACCTGGTCGGACCCCTGTCTAGACCCATTTTACCCGAAATCACATTTTCGTCCATATCATGGGCTTCGGGTATCTGATCGATGAACCGTCAGTGGAAACAGAATGTATATAGAATTATGGTTCCTTTGGTATACCCGACATGTGGTTTGGACATAGTTGGTGTACACCTAGGTTGGTTTTAACCTAAAAACCAACAGGGCCCCTAGAACATAAATGTCGATAACTCACAGACTAGGCATCTGATAGATGCACTGTCTGTCGCGTTGGGTTGCTTATGTCGAGACGAAACTATGGGATATGTCAACTCGAGACTTCATGGTAGTTGATGTATCGAAACTGGGCTCGAGGAGCGGAACCTCCCGTAATTGAGCGTTCTATGTGCGAAAACCCTAGGACTAGTTGTGACTGAGATGATAGGAACCTTTGTGTGTTCGACATCGACGATGCTGTAATGGGATCCTCTATGGGTTCGACATTGATGACTACTATACCAGGTTCCTTCGTGGGTTTGACAAAGATATCTTCTATACCGGGATCCTCTGTGGGTTCGACAGCGATGACTTCTGTACTAGGATCCTCTGTGGGTTCGACAACGCTGATACTGTTCCTATATCCTATGTGGGTTCGATTATAATGTCACATTATTTTCTACCCAATGAAAATTCATCAATACGATACTTCATTTAATCTAAATATTTATATGATAATTCTGATTATGATTCTCTATACAAACTAATTAAAAACAGAAATTATATTCTTAAATCATCCCCATTAAAACACTTTTTTATCTCCATCAAACTCGTTGAGAAATACTATAGATGTAACAAAACACATGTCTAATTTCAATTCATATTGTGAATTTGATTTTCCTCATTATGATGAAGAAAAATCTAAAATAATAGATTTTTTCTTTTATTTTTATTATTACACACATGGAATACAAATAAACTATTATTTTCACTTAACTCAACCAAAAAATCATCTTGATGAGAGATGGTTGACTTCATTCTAGATTAGATTCTGAATTTCAGAATTGACCCCAATAACATCAAATTTCATTCGTAATCATTGGTCCCATCTTCTCCTATTGGAAATAATTTATCCTCGTATTTTTTCAATTACACACAAAATCTGATGGACCAGTTTTAGTAGTTTCTTTCTTTTCTAAATTTGATTCAAATGATCTTTCATCACTCCAATAAACAACAATGAATTCACTAAAGAATTCATCAAACCTGAATAATAATGTACTAAATAACATTGACAACACATTTTCTGTGCTTTTCTTTTATAAGGAATGCATCATAATTTCAATAAACAACAAATGATATTTGTAAAATACAAATCACTATATCATCTGAAAATTTATATCGAATTCTTGAATACTTTAAATCAGAACCTCATTACAATCTTCTCTTCTATTCCATATACAATATCAGTTTGACAAGCCTACCTAAAAAACATATTCTCAATCCGGTGGCCTTTATTAAGAATTGTGTTTTTGTTTTTTTGAATATGATGGTCAGCCATATTTTCACCAAAAACAATGTTTGGTGATTTTCCTTATTCTATAATTCCTTAACAAACAATTCTAATACATGAATATGAAAATTTTCCATATCATCTTTGTCCTAAAAATCCCCCATATGGTTTTTTTTTCAAACAAGATTCATAAATCTCTAATGTTTTTCACCTCATGTTATGGGTTAATTATCAGTAATTCTAAGACAACATGAGTTAAATCAATATAAGAACGAATAATTATTGATATAAAAACCATGATGTCCAAATGTAGTGATCATGGAAAACATCTTCATCTTTTATTACTTAGTTTTTCATCCTTGTCCTTTGTTCTCATCTTTTCTTCATAATATTATCTACTTTCTGGGAATAAAAAAAAATTCCTATAAGAACTCCAAAAATATTTAGAATGGTTCCTAGAAATACATTTCTGAATTCAGAGATTACACATAACTCCCCTTTTTGCATGTTTCTTTAAAGGAATATTTATAAAATAATTATTACCCATTCCAATTCTGGAAAAAGTTTAAATGATAAATGCTATAATAATAAAAACCAAAACCATTATGGGGGGGAGGTTTGATGACCATGTTGATCCTAAATTTAGAAAAATATTCCTTCAGTATAGGTTTTGTGAAAATCCATTAATCTTGTTCAAATTTAAGAACATACTCCATCTTCATCCCATTCATCTCCACAAGCGCTTTCATGAAATTTTATTTCATATAAATATTTTTCGAATTAGAATGTTGAATTCGATTCTTGGTATGGTTTATTTCAAATTGATTATCACAATATAAGAAAAATGGTACCTTCACGTCAATATGTATGTCTTCTAATTGAATCTCAAATAACATAAGATTATTAGAGGATTGTGTAGCAACAATATACATATAATCAGATGTACTAAGAGTTACAGAATTCAATTTCTTAGTATGCGAACTAAAACGAAATTTCCGTAGAATGAAATATTCACTAGATTTGGATCTGATTATACCATTTTTGTATAACTGAATTATTTTTCTAGAAAGAATGTTATATTCTTTAAGAGAAATATGAAATCATGTACATAAGTTAATAAAAAAACATTGTCAACCCTTTATGTAGTGAAATATAAGGAACACGATATCAACATTCGAAACACTTTCTGAACAACTTTTTTTACTTCTTAATCATTAGATAACATAGTTATCAATGAAATTGGTATGGAAACAATATTTTAATTTTTTATACCAAATATTCGAGGAAGTTACTTAGAAAACTACAAATTAGAAAAAATATATGTTTCTTATTTTAAAAAATTTGTAACACAATAATGTACTTCATTTCTCCCAGTATAGGCAACTCAAAACTATTTTTCATTTCTTCAACAAGTCATTCACAATATCATTCATAATTATATAAATGATTAAATCATCAAAATAAATAGTTATAAGGAGGTAAAACTCATGAATATTTTTTATTTAATTATTTCTATCAACTCTTACATTCATAAAATTCATATTCCCTAAGGACGTATCCAATTTTAAATACAATTCTGGGAGATAATTCTTTATCACATACAAGGATTTATTAAATTATACTACATAAATTTTATATTTCAAATAAAAATCCAGATGTGTGTTTAATTTAAACATCATCATCATTATATATATTTACAAAAGTAGACTTCACATCCATTTGAATATTTTGTATCTTCATTATGCAGTAATAGAAAGAACTATATTAATTGTTTCTAACCATTCCAAGGAAGAAAACTCCTCATCAAAATCAACCCCTTCAGCTTCGGAGTAACCTATGAACACTAATCACTCTTTGTTGATTATCACGACACCTTATTAATTCAATTAGTCCTAAAAACTCATTTTTTAGGAATAACATTTTTTAATACATTATAGATATGAGTTCTGATGTATAATTATTTTCTATATAATAAAATCCTTTATTCATGGCCTAAAGAAATTCTGAATACTCTAAATCTTCGTTCACATCATTTAGATCAAATTCTAAATAAAATAATGTATGTATAATTACATTTATCGTTAGGCTTATTTGGAAATTTAGATGATGATGACAAATAATGTTCTAATTTATTATTTCTTATCTAACTACAATGAAATTGTCTAGTTTCTTCTTCATCACTAAAAATAGATGAGATAGATTCATCTTCTTGATTGGGATTACAATTGTTTTTAACCTTCTTAGAAATTTTAACAACACATTCATTTTCTTACTCATCATATTTATTAGTACAAGTCTATTTGTGCTCCTTAGGGCTTTTGATAACTTTTACATCACCAAAACTGCATTTATTTCTATTTTTTTATGGAAACATCATTATCTTCTTCCTTCCAAAGAATATATATGAAAAATTCCATATTAACCTCTCAACTCAAACATTACAATGTTTCCACAACTATTCTTTATAATTCTATGAATCCCAAAAAAAATTAAGTGATTCAAACATTTAGTTTTAGCATAAAAAAATTCATATAGATTCATATGCAATATTTGGGTATAGAAAGATCATTTTTTAATATACAGAATAATGATATTTGATTTCCTATAATAGTAATGAGAAAGACCATCTTCAAGTAACATTGTTTTCTTGACTTCTGAATGAATTATATTTTTTATTTTATAAACTAATGAACAATTATGGTAAAAAAAATAAAAGTGTATTTCTATTTGTTGATAAATTTTTTTTTTAAGAATGAATTATTTTATAGAAAATTTAATTAGTGCATCATAATGAGATTATTTTCCAAAGATATGTTTCCAGACCCTTGTTTTCATATTCAACTGCACCGGACATAGACGAAGTCAGGAAGAAGTATTTTTTGAATATACATTTTATCAGATATATGTCATTTTACATTAAATTGAAAATAATAAATTTTAAAATAATCATATAATTAATGATTTTTGTCAAGAGTATTGAAATTATTAAGTGAATTCTTGAGATGTATGGTTTTCATACATTTTATAAAAAATCAGACGATACATGGGTAATTTAGATGATCTAAAAAATATTGAAAACATCCATGATGAATGATTTTAAAGAAATAGTTGAGAGGGTTGATGACAATAAAATATTAACTAAATTGGGAATTCTATTGTAATAGGAATTTTATCATAATGATAATTCCATCATAATGTGAATTTCATCATAATGACAATTCCATCGTAATGGAGACATAAAAATCATAACAATTCTATTATAATGGGGTTTACATTGAATTGAGTTAGATCGAAATTAGGGATTTTAGCATCTAATCTCAATTGTATCTATAAAAAACATTATTATGTAGAATAATTTTACAATGATTGATCATATATAGATAGAAAGAGGGAGGGATACTACGAATCATAACTAGGCCCACCAGAATATAATAATGGGATGAGAAATAAGTAGATCACAATACGATGAGAATGAATTATAGTGAGATGATTATGAAAAAGAATTAATGTTTCCATAATTGATATTCAATTTTTCATAAATCACAGTGAAATATAAGGAGTTTTGATAAAGTCACAATTAATGATCAAATGTGATATATTCTAATAGTTTTCAGAATTAAGGAAGCTAGAATGTTTTCTTGTTTCCCTATTATAGTTTTCAAGCTTCCTAAAAATATTTTCTTAGAGTATTAATTTATTTTCAACATTTCACATACACAATAAAGGAAGAGTGGATGAAAATTTGAAGATAATGTTCGAATCTGATTAATGAAAGTTTTTATTGAGAATTATATTTGAGTATTACATTTTTCAAATTGTTGGTGAATTCCTTTTACTAATAAAATATGATCAAGAATCGAGCATTATCATACATAGAAAATCAGATCAAGGATCTAGCATTATCATACTCATTAAATTTGATCCAATATTCATTTTTTTCATATATCGAGAATCAGATCAAAGATATTCATAATAAGAAAATTTAGTCCATAATCCAGCATCATTGTATTGAGAAAAAAATAGTATCCTGCCAAATTAGACTAAAGACATAGACTGAGAAATTATGTATCATAATCAAAAATATATTTATTTTTTTGGCCTATTTTTTAAAAGAAGACATTTCAAAATGATTGTATTCCTTATAATATTTCTTATTAGGATATAGAGGGTGTCTAATGAGAGTTGGAAAATTTTTTATTCACTTTTTCTTAATAGTGTATTTCAATAGACCCACATGAGTGTCTTTTATAAAGAAGTAGTATCTCACACTAAGGACAGAAGATTTAAATCTTTTTGTGGTGTACTTGTTTTCCTACCATTTCATGATTGAGTATTTAATAAAATTTTATCAGGATATAAATTATAATAGGATTCTAGGGTTCTGTTTTGGAAATAATTAAAACATATAAATGTGAACAACTAATTCAATCCCATATTCTCAGTTGTTATTCAATCCTTTGAAATTAAATTTTTATCAGAGGGACAATTCTCTTGTTGAATCCTTATCAAGGATAATATAGTTTTTTTTAATAATATTGTAATTCCTATTTTCGATGGAAACAATTATTTTGGATGAAAAAATATGATGGTTCCTAATATCCCATCTCGTGTCCTGGATGTTTTTGAGGATTATTCTATTTGTTTTACACCTATTTAGAAATATTATCCTTCGATGTTTGTTGATAAGAGAAATGTAGAAGATGATCAAATGGAGAACAATTAAATTCTTGGGTCCTTATTTAATAATGTTTATAATAATTTGATGGGCCTTGTAACATCAAATTGTTTATGGGACAAGCTAGAATATTTTTTCGAAGAGAATACTAAATTCAGAGAAAAAAATCTAAAAATATATAGTAGTATGTATGAATACATCAGAATGAGAGAAGAAGAAACAATTAATGAATACTTCACTGGAGAATTTAATTTTTTTCAACTTTACAGGATTTTGAGATGTCCTAGAAGACTCTACAATTGTGAAAAAACATATGAGAAACATTCTAGGTTGGTTTTATCATAAAGTTTGTTCTTTATAAGATAATGATGATTTACCTCTTGATAAATTTTAAAACATTATTGTTTCATAATAAATTAAGAAAACTATAATGTTAAAAAATAATATAAATAATGAAATATATTTTGATGCTATGAAAAAGATGAAAATACAAGATGTTGATAAATCTTATCTTTCTGAATATGAAGATGAATAAGATGATGAGTTTTATGAAAAAATAATTTCTCTTATAACCAAGATATGTCGAATAAGATGAATAATTAATAGAGGAAAACAACCACTCATATTTTTTTAGTGTGGCAGAATCAAATTCTTATATATGAATTTCTACAAGAAGAAAGTTGGAGAATACTGAGATGACTGTGATGAAGATGCTTGATGGAATTTGTAGACGGTAAATGAAAATCAAGAAAAGTTATCGAGGAAATAAAATAATTTTAATATAAACAAGAAAAATTTGTTAATTAAGAATTTTGAATTAGACTCAACAAACAACAATTATTCTAATGATGAATTTTTAGAAAAATATAGATCCTTTATTTCAAAAGATGAGGAAAAAAAAGATTCATTATAGAGTTAAGAAGGTGGTGAAGAAACATTTAATTAGAATCATTTCATAATAGAGTTTCCTATATATTTTTATCTAAAAAAACTCTTAATAATGAAATTATAATGATAACTAATTATTTTGAAGAAGTCAGTGAAGGATTAAAAGTTTCCTCAGGAAGGAGGATGGTAACATTAATGAGAGTTTTTGTTACAAACATAGAATTACTAAACAGGGAATGGTGATTGAATATCATTATAAAATGTTTTCATATAAATATGAATAAGTTAACAAGTTTCAATAAAATCTTTATGATTCCAAATCCACCTTGATGATGATTAATGAAAAATTCCACAATGTTTAAGGTATAATAGGTGAAGCTTCTAAAATTTCTATGAAGGATCAATATGAGATTTAGGCAAAATATTCTCTTACCAAAAATAATGTTTCATATTCTTCCTTTAACATTTTAGGTTCTATAAAAAATAATGGGAAAGGCTAGTAGGAGAAAATATGTGAGAAACTAAAAAAAAAATACAAAAGTATAAAACATATTCCAAATAAATGATGGTCCACTTCTTGAGTTTGTTAGAAGTGAAAGATGTTTTCTACCTCCACAAGGATTCTATAGAAACTTATCTTTCTTGAATATAAAATAATTATTTTATTGATATTACAGTAGTTATAGAATCTATGGGAATATATACTATAATTTTTGAAATAACAAAACTCTACCTATAGTAAATATTGATATAAGTGGAAGATATAATGAATGTAGAATGAGTAACATTCCTCACTCACATAAAGTTGAAAATTTTAATTCATTAGAGGTTTGAAAACATCAAAAAAAAATTGAATGATTTTAAGTTATTTGTTGAATATGTGGTGAATCTAGACATCATGGTGAATGTAATATGACAATACTTTTGGAATATATTCCGTATCATAGAAAACAAATGGATGTTGAGAAGAATAAGGTTGAGGAAATATCTTTTCTTTTTTTGAAAGCCTTGAACTCTTGAAAAAAGGAACAAACCATGGATAATTGATATTTTTTTCATTAAATGTCATAAGTGATATAAAATTATTTAAAAATGTTGAATGGCATTATGATGGAGGATTTACCATTGGGAATGATTTTTCCAAAAAAATAAAAATAATTGGAATTATTGGGACTGATGTGAAAATTTTTAAATCTAACATAGATTTATATTTTGATGCGATAAAACATAATTTACACATTCTATGTAAAAATTGGAATTATGAAAAAGAATTTCATCTAATTTTTTTTCATCATCAGAAGTTTGAACGAAATAAAATTCATTACTAAAGTAAAACGAACCAGTAATAATATCATTCAAATATGAGAATTAAATAACCCCTACTAATAAATTTGTGATGATTAAAAAAAATTTACACAAAAAACATGGCCACCATAGTTTATAAACATGATCAATCCTTCTAAAGTTTATTCAATTTGTAATTTTCTATAATTTAAAAGTTGAGATGATGATGTTTTCATTTCTTTCTAGAAAGAAAAGACGGTTAAAAATAATAAGAGAGTAGATATTCAATCTACTAGACCATATGATCTTATCTAATCAAATTTAGGTGGGATGATGGTCTATTAGTAAAAATTGATATTTATACCTTAAAACTTTTATTAATGATTTCACTCAGATAAAAAACAATGTTTTAATGATGCACAATCCAAATACTATTAAATTTTTTAAAAATTTTAGAAAGGATGATGAGAATTAAATAGGGGTTTAGAAAAAGAATTTGACTATATATAATGGTACTGAATTTAAAACCAATGTGTTTGGAACATATTAAATGAATCATGATATCAAACAATAGAATAGTGATCTTATACTCCATAACAAAATGGATAATTACAACTAAATAATAGAATATTGGTGAAAATGGGATTAAGTATGTTATCTTAATATAACCGTTCAAAATTCTATTATAGAGAGGTTGTTAGTTCTACTATACATGTTCAATATATATACTTATTGATATAAGAAACTAACTTGGATCCTAAGGATTTTTGGTATTACATAAAACAAAATTAAAATACATAATTTTTTTAATTTCAATGTATTCTAAAAATAAAAAATCCAGATTTTAGAATTTATGATGAGAATGTCGAGAAAGGAACTTTTATGGGTCTTATCAAAATAAAGGATGTTAATAATGTTGGAGAATACATTTAAATAAGTTGGTGTTCTCCTATGATGTGAAACAAAATTTAAAATATCATTTCCTTACAAAACGTTGTTGGGAATGCAGAGGAAGATAAATAGGAGAATTCGATCAATGATGAAAGTAATTCAAAACATCCTTATTAAGACACAGAAGAATTTCCTGATGAGGAAATTTCATATGGGAAAGAAAAAATGACATTTCCTACCCCATAAAAACATGTTCAATCAGAAAACAATATTAGGAATCAGAATTATCTTATTCATATAAGAAGAAATGTGATATTAGATAATATGACTTCAATTATCTAAAAAGTTGAACCAAAATAAGATTTTAAAGATATTCAAAACAAGAAATGGCTAGATACTGTTAATGAATAATTGGATCTTATTGAAAAGAATAAGTTGGGATCATATTTGAGGGCTTAAAAATAAACATTTTATCTAAACCAAGTAGGTTTATATAAAAAAATTGAATGGTCATGGAGAAGATTCATGAAACAAACTACATTTTGTAAAGGATATACACTTGTGGAAGGTGTGTATTTGGATGAAACATCCCCCCCCCATTGCTAGTCCAGAAATCATTCCAATGGTTTTTGCAGTGGCTGCTAATTAGAATTACAAAGGTTATCCAATGGAGGTAAATTTAGAATTCTTAAATGTTGATATTTAGGATGAACATTACATTTAACATCCATGTGGATTTCAAATTTTAATTGATGAAAACAATATTTTTAAATTGAAGTAATTCTTTTTGTGTGATAAAATATGATCCACATGCGTGGTATTCTATGATTGAAATTTGTTTTTGAATTTTGAACTATTCTAAAAGAAATTTTTATGTCAACTTGTATGTGAAAGATGTTTACTCTGGAACAGTAATTTTAATTTTTTATGTGGATGATATATTTTTTTCGTGGGATAGATAATATACTTGTAAAACATTTTATGAAGAAATGAAGAATTATTTATAAATGTAAATATTGGGAGAGCTTACATTATAACCTATATTACATGTTCAAAATATGGAAAAATACATTTATATATCGAAAAAATATGCCACGGAATTGTTAAAAACTTTTGTTAAAGAAGGAACCTAAGATGTTTCAACTTCAATTTTAGTGAGGAAAATGATGATTAATGATGAATCTAGAAAATTTTGAATCAGATTGACTTTAAAAAACTATAAGTATGTATTCATTACATTATAGTTACATGATTTGATATTTTATATGTTGTAATTTTTGTTCTATGTATCAATGTAATCCAATAAAATCACATATTTCGGAATCAAAGAGTGTGTGAACCTGCATTTTTCTAACTATTGTTTTGAGGGGATATTTGATATTTTGCTGTTGGATGCTCATGAGGGGTAAAATGGTCATTTTCACCTTCCAACTGATCTTGGATTCTTTTTCTGACAACATTGATATTCCCAAAATAGGGATTTTACCCTAGGACAGGTGTTTGGTGGAAATATGAGTTGTTCGAATTTTGGAGAAAAATATTATATTTAATATTATTAAATTAAATATTAATTTATTCACAAAGGTTCATTTGGATATAAATTTTTAAAATAATGTCGGATTGAAATTCAATTTGCGCCGTTGATTATAGAATTTGTAGTTTAGCTTATGTGATACATAAACTTGAGGTAGGTGTCGGGGCCAGCTCGGGCCCCTTTTTATTATTTTCCTTTCCTTTTCATTTCTTCCCTGTCTCCTTTCATACTCCCCCATGTGAACATCCCCTATGCCTTCTCTATGGCCATGTATTTTGGGGAGAATCAGATTTTGATAAAGAAGGATATTTCGGAGGGAAGAAGGGTACCAATTCGAAGCTATCGACAGGCTGAGTCGGCGTGCGACAAACATTGAGACATGAAATCAACTGAATAATCAGTGGTTTCTGCCCAAATATAGGGCCATTTATGATTTTCCATATACCCAATATAAACATGCTTTTATTTCATTAATTCCTTTTATTTCTAAATTTTGGCCCCTTGAGGCTGGATCTGTTGTTTCGGGGGATAAAACGGGCGTTTCGGGCATTTTGAGGGATTTCTTGTCAGAAAACCCAAAAGACACGGCATGTGTTCCAGGGGAACACACCGTGTGTTCATCCCATTCGAGGAAGAAAGTGTTTTCCAATGCACATTCTGTGTACTTTGAGTACATTCCCTTTATTGGAAGTCTGTGTTCTCGACCGTGTGAAATAAGACATTTAATAGTGGTTTTTAAGGAGTATATGTGTTGTACTATATGTAGACACCGTGTAGTGGAACATGGAAATGTGTTCGGGTGAAAATGCACACTGAGTGACTTTTGTGAATAGTACACATAGTTTACAGTAATTTATATGTCGTGTACTATTACACAAGTAGACCCCAAGGGTTTGGGCATATGTTCTGGACATGTACTACTTCAGCTTAGTAGTTTTGGGATAACATATATCATAGAAGTCGGAATTGGGCCTATGAGTAGACCATTATGAGCATTGTTCCATGTAGATCACAATGGTGGAATCCTATTGACATATAGATGTCATCTATATGGTTTTGGGGGGTTTTAATATAAATTTTTAGGTTCTTCCTCACGTTATTGAGTTTAGTTGACACTTGAGACTGATACGTAGCATGGATTATAGGTTGGGAGTTCGGACAAACTTAGTTGAGACCTTTAATATGAGATGAGTTGTGAGATACCACTTTTAACCTATGATATAGTGCAAATTCTCCTTCTGAGATGTTCCCTTATGGCCTATAAGACAGTGGGATTGGGCAATTCCAAGGATCCATTGAGGGAGGCCTTTACATGTGTGATGACCTAGGGAGTCCCTTGATGGATCTCTATTCTCTTTTCTTCCCTTTTAGAGGACCCATTTTATGCAACACCTAATTTTTTGTCCACTATTTTAAGATCTCATGGAGGATTCATCCCTTACGCTTCTCTATAGATCCTATGCAGGTTTCCTTCAGTCATGTTTACCTGAATGATCCTGAGTATGATTCCTCCTCTATCATTGACTTGAGGGACACAACAGGTTCCTGTTGTTTAACTGGACCCGAGTTTCTATGTCGGGTTTTTGTAGAGATGGTGTTCGGGTGTCAACTAGAACCCGTTCCAAACTGGTAATCCCATGAATCTATGGATGTATTTTTGGTTTGGGTATTCGGGAGACCCTAACTTGATTGTTTTTATCTGACATGGTTTGTTGATGCAGTAGTGGTTACCAGAGGTCCTTCCTAGTTGGTGGCTGTTAAGCCTGACGTAAGGCGTATTCTTGTTTGTTGTGATGCCTATTATACCTTCTATGACTGTGTAGATGTGGTTTGATTGGAAATAATGTAATTTATCTTGTTTTGGATGTGTTGGACCATGTTTCATGATATTGACCATTTGGTCAAGCTTTTCCTGTTAGGATACATTTTTTCCATGCCTAATATTTTTTAGGATGGTGTGGTTTAATCTGACATGTTGTGATTTGTTGTAGACTGTTAGCCAAATAGTTCATGATGTTTACATTGGATGCTATATATCATTGTTCATGATTGACTTACACAGGGCCGTGAGAACCTGGTGTAGTAGACCATAGGGTGAATGGACGTTGAGGGCTTCTCTAGAGTGTTTTTTTACTTTTACATTGTGAGACCATAAGTGGGATGGATGTTGAGTGCTCTTTAATAGTTTATGTGGTTCCTAGATGAAAGCCCTATGAGGAATTGGAGGTTGAGTGCTTCCACAGAGCACCTTTTAGTTACCGATACAAGAATATAGGGGTAATTGATGGTGAGTGCTTCCTCAGAGAGTTTTTGAAAAATATAAACCAAAGGTGTTAGACAGTTAGTACTGCCCAGAGGGTTTCTTGTGTTTGATTGGATGAAACGAATGGGTTAGGCTTTTATTACTTCCCATAGGGTTTCTTGTATATATTTATCTTTCTCAGAAATATATTTTTGTTGTTGGATGAAGAAGGTATATTTCGATGGGATTAGAGACCCAGAGATTGACTTAGTGATACATGGATTGAGTGGAATAACATCCAACTAAATTCCCTTGCACAAGATGTCTAGGAGATCAGCCTTATGGTCCCAAGGATCGACTGATGATGTGGTTTCTTATTATTCTATTCACCTAATCATGAGTATTCATATTTATGTATAAGTTTATAGGTATGGGACAATACATGTGTATGTATATAGATATGAACATCCATGGTGGAACTCTCCCTGTTAATGGGGATTGATTTCTCTAAGTTCGACAGTGGTTACATGATTGGTTTACTTATTTTTTATGTATTCCAGCTAGGCTGATCACATTGTTGTTGCATACACTTTTTCCAATACAGTTATAGGTTGCTTGTTGGGGTTTCCTACTATGATTATTTCTCAACCATACACGTTCACCTCGGTGTAAAAGTAGATCTTATGTCTTCTTTTCAAGTTGAGAATGAGTTGCATGGTGTATAGGTTTGAGGCCTGGTGTTTCATGATCAAGTAGAGCTGCTCTAGTGGTTCTACTAATCAGGCTGCTCATGTTCGATAGTATCTGGAGATCAGGTGCATGGATTGGCTCAAAGTTTGTATTTGAGCCCCTTACTATTACTTTATGATTCATTTGTACTTGTATTTGTATTTTCAGTGTAGTGGGTGACTATTGATATATTATATGGCTTATTTTTTCTAGATTTTACAACATTTTACTATTACAACATGTTCTATTCAGTTGTTTATTGCTTCCGTACTTTGTTTACATTATTCTATGTATAATACTTAGTTATTTCTACAGTTTGTTACTGTGGTATGAGGGAATCGTATCCCCACTATCAGAACCTAGGCCCTCACTGCTCATTGGAAGCCTCTGTCATATGGGGAGGCACGCTTGAGTCCATGTGGTGAACCGGAATTGAGCACTAGTTTATTTTCTTCTAAGCCCAGATGTTACAAAGTGGTAATAGATTAGTTTTATTTTCCTGGTCTTTTGTATTTGCGATATGGTAGAGAGGAGTATTAGGAATGTGTTAGAACCTAGGATGGATATCAGACTGCTGCATCAAGAACACTTGGTTCGGTAAGAAGTACTGGTTTCCTAGGTTTTGGATTGGTTTTCTGATTTGGTGATGTTACAGTTTTAAATTATTTTTTCCTTGAGTGTCGTACATGTTGTGCAGTGTTTTGAATTAATATAGATCTCTAGATATTGTCCATTGGTATGATGCAAATGATAGATTTTTACTCATGTCTATCAAAGGAAAGAGGCGTCTTATGCATCATATAAGGAATGTAGGATTCACAGCTTATTGGCTTGTTGTTGTGTTTTTTTACTAACGACTGAGACCTTTTGGTCTTTATACACATACTTTTTACTCTGATGGAAGGTTATGTGGATCTACATTGAGGTGTTGGTGTCAGGATGTTGACTCATTCCTTGTGTACAAGTGGTGTATTGACCCCAGTTGGTCGATAAAACACATGATGCTATTCTGTTTTACCGTTATTGGGAGCTGTTCATAGGTATATGGTAATCTAGTTGGATATTTGAGTATGATGTTGATAGATACCAAGGTTTTTATTATGAATGGGACCTCCTTTTGGTGTTGTTGTTTGTAGATACCCGATGAGTGTTAGTTTAGTTTTGATTCTGCATGGGTTGTGAACTCCAAGGAGTAGTTCCTTCTGAACATTCTAAGAGAGGATCAAGGCCCTTGTAGGTTGGGTTTTGGTTTTTAATTTCATTGGTCATTGTGATATTTACCGTCTTATGAGAGGTTTTGGATCTTTTGGGTGAGGTGGTAAGACCGTGTGAACCATTTTTGAGGTTTTTTCTATAGGGATAGGCGGGAGACCTAGAGACCCTTGGTTTTGAATCGAACCCATGATGGTTGATCTCTATTAAGTTATAGGGAAAACTATGTTAGAATGGTTGTCCCAAGTTTTCCAAGGCCTTTTGTTGGTGATTGTCTTTTTTAGTGACTCGCTTTGACAGGCAGGACTGTTCTGTTGCCTGTCCGGGTTGACCAGTGTTTCTAATGTTGTTTTCGCATGTGTCATCATTTGAATCTATTGTGGAGAGTGGACAAGAAAAAACCAATGACTGTTGTTTTATGTTATATCTTGGTTTAGGACCTTGTAAGTAGTGTCAGAAAATTAATTTGTTGTAGAGTTCCCTTTGTGAAATGTTGGTTTACTGGGAAATGGTTGACCCATGCTTGTTTCCCGGTTGGGTTTTGGAGAGATGTTAGCATGGCTTGGAGGGAGCTAGACATAACTTCTATTAAATATTAGTGTACTCCTATTAGAGACGATCATGTACTGTATTGAATCTACATTAGTATGTTGATAGAGATTTGACCCTACATCGATCTACTTATTCTTTCTTAGTGTTCATCCCTGCTGAGGATGTAACCTATTCTGGTTATGCTCTTGAAGTGGTATAAGTAAACCCATATGGTGGGGATGGAACCATTGGCCCTTTTACAGTTGTATTCCTTGTGTAGTTTAAACTTAGGTTTCATCTATTAGCTTTTGAGATTTGAGTTTTCTATTAAGATAATGACAAGGGTATTCATATAGTGGGGAGCACCAGTTTGTTCATAGTTAAATATATTCTATGTAGAAGGTGGTTGTTAATTCTATAAGGATGGTTGTTAGATGGTCCATATATCATGGTTCTATAGATTCTTGGGTTTGGAGCATGGCTACTGGTCATTTCCTTGGGATTCTCAGTGATGAGAAGGTTTATGGTGGGGATTTTTTAAGAACTCATGTTTTTTTCTAGATTGTCGTTTTGAGCAAAAAATTGAATTTTTTTTGCTAGATGCTCTTGGTGGGTTAAAAAGGTCAATTTAACCTACCATCTGATCTCAACTAATTTTTCTGACCACTTCGTTGGTCCGAAAATAGGGATTTTACTCTAGGACAGAAGTTTGGTTGAAATATGGGTTGTTAGAATGTTGGGAAAATATATAATATTTAATATTATTAAATTAAATATTATTTATTCATGAAGTTTCATTTGGAAATAACATTTAAATGGAATGTCAGATTGAAATTCTATCTACGTTGTTGAGTCCAGAATTGGGATTTTAGCCTTGGTGAGGCATAAAATCGTGGCAGTGGTCGGGGCCAGCCTAGGACTTTTTTTCATCATTTCCTTTTCTTTTCTTTTATTCCTTATATTATTTCCTAATCCTTCTTGAAAACATCCATTACGGATCCTCTTTGGATGTTTATTTTATAGAGAATTGGAGTTTGAGAAAGAGATAGCGAGTTGGGAGGCATGAGGTGTACCGATTTGAAGATCTAGACGTACTGAGTCGGCCTACCGCAACCATGAGTCGTTCAATCCACCGAAGAATCAGTGGTTTTTGTGCAAAGAATTGGCCATTTATGTTGTCACCATATATCTCATTTAAACTTGTAGTTTTATTTCTTTAAATCCTTATATTTCTTACATGTGGCCCCTTGAGGCCAGATCTATTGTTTCGGGGGCAAAAATGGGTGTTTCGGGGATTTTGAGGGATTTCCCATCGGAAAACACAGAATACACAGTGTGTGTTCCAGGGGAACACAACGTGTGTTCTTCCTATTCAGGGAAGGTTAATTTTTCCAATGTATACACCATGTAATTTGAGTATATTCAATTTAGTGGATGTCCATAGGACCTACCGTGTGAAATAAGACACTTAATAGTGGTTTTTAATAAGTACACACTGCCTACTATAAGTACACATTGTGTAGTGGCACATGGGCATCTGTTCGTGTGAAAATGCACACAGAGTGACTTTTTTTTGAATAGTACAAACCGTGTAAAATAAATTATGTGTCTTGTACTATTACACAGGTAGACCCCATGGGTCTGGCCAAGTGTTCTGGCCATGTACTACTTCAGTTTTGTAGTTTTGGGATACCATAGCACCTAGAAGTCAGAAATGAGCGTCTGAGTAGTCAATTCTGAATGTTTTTTCAAATAAATCACAAAGTCATAATATTTTCTACATTTATAGGTAATATAAATGGGGTTTTTTGGTTTCTATCTAAATGGATAGGTTCTTCCTCAAGTTATCTAGTTCATTTTACACTTAAGGATGAGGCTTGTCATGGATGACAGGTTGGGTGTTCAGACGAATCTAGTTGAGACCATTAATATGATATTAGTTGTGAGCTATCCCTTATAACCTATGATATATTTGATGTTCCCCCTTGTGATACTTTTCATTCTAACCTATGATTCCATGGGACTGGGCACTTCCAAGGATCCCCTAAGGTATGGCTTTACATGTGTACTGACATAGGGAGTCACTTGTATGATCTCTATCTTGTTTTTCCCATTAAGAGAACCCATGTTATAAAAAACCTATTTTTTTCCAACAATTGAGGATCATGTATAGTATTCCTCCCTTACTCTTCCCTATGGATCCCGTGTAGGACGCCTTCCCTTGTTTTTACCTGCAGGATCCTCAATATGATGCCTCCTCATTGTTTGTCTTGAGGGACCCCGTGGGTGCCCATTGTTTGACCGACCGTGAGTTTCAACATCGTATTTTGGTAGAGATAGTGTTCACGTATCACCTAGAACCTATGTAATATTGGTAATCCTATGGGCTTATTGATGTATTGTTGTGCTGGGAATTCATCCCACCCTCACTCAATTGTTTATATATGACTTGCTTTGCTGATGTAATAGTGGTTACCAGAGGTGCTTACAGGTTGGTGGTTGTTAAGCACTGCACAAGGCGTCTTCTTGTTTGTTGGGATGCCTAATATGAATTGTGTTCCTCAGTAGATGATGTTTGATTATAAATAGGGTTATTCACCGTGGTACAGATATGTTTTCCCATGTTTCTTGATATTGACTATTTAGACTACATTTGCTTGTTAGGATGCTTTGTTTTCCAAGAATATTATTGTTATGATGGAGTGGTTTTATAAAACATATTGTGATTTGTTGTATACTGTTATCAAAGTAGTTCTCGAGGTTTACATTGGTTGTCATATATCATTGTGCACGATTGACTTACACAGGGCCGTGAGAACCTGGTATAGTAGACCAGAGTAGGAAAGGACATTGAGGGCTTCTCCAGAGAGTCTATTTACATTTATGTTGCAATACCACAGGGGGAGTGATGATGAGTGCTCCCTAATGGTGTCTATAGTTCCTCAATACGAGCCACATGTAGAATTGGAGGTTGGGTGCTTCAATAGAGTGCCTTTAATTTACCGATACAATACTATAGGGGGAATTAACAGAGAGTGATTCCTTAGAGAGTCTTTGCTAAAGCCGAACGAGAGGGGTTATACTGTGAGTACTGCCCAGAGTTCTGTATTTTTTTTATTGGTGGAACCAAAGGTGTAAGGCTATGAGTACGTCCCAAAGTGCTACTTGTTTTTTATTTATATTTAACAGAGATATATTTTTTGCGTTGGGAAAAGATGGTATATGTCGATGGGATTATGGTCACAAGGATTGTGATATGAAGATTCATAGTTATATTGATACTCATTATGTTGGGGATTGTACTGACAGACAATCAACCTCAGGAGGAACATTTTTCTTTGGTGAATATTTTGTAAATTGGAATAATAAGAAACAAAGTTCAGTAAAATTGATCATAGGTGATTATAAATACATTGTATCTACTCAATATTGTACTCAAATTATTCTTATGAAAGTTCACCTTTAATATTTTGATGTAAATGTTTCTAAACAATTTAGGATACATTCTGATAATTAGAGTGAAATTGATATTTCTAATAATCTTCTCCAAAATTCATTATCAAAACACATTGATATAAATTTTTTACTTTATAGAATATAATGTTAATGATGGATATGTTTTTTTAATACATTTCAACCAAGTATCATATTGATGAAATCTTTTATAAACACAATTCTAATTGGATGGTTTTTTTGTAATTGAGGCTACAACTTCGTGTTTTTACTCCTCAAATTTCTTCCAAAATCTCATAAAGAAGAACCCCCATCAGTCATTGGATTATGATGAAAAATGGGGAGTGAATGTAATATATTTTACACTGAAATATATTTTTTAATTATATTATTAAATGTATCTGAAGTTATGGATATCATAGAGTGGGAGATAGAAAAATAAAAGTGCAAGGAAAAGATAAAAGTTAGGGTAGTATATATTTACACGGTTGAAGAACATTATTTCCATAGAGGGATGAAATTTCATAGAAAGAATTAATTAATCTAGTAGTTTGGTGTCATGAAACTATCATTTGATAAAGGCTATGATTTTATATAAGTCAAAAACATGCATTCATTACCAAAGATGAGTTTGGAAAAGTTTTATGAAATGTAAATTTATTAATAAGTATTTTCAAGAAATTCAAATGGGTATGTTGAATAACCATTGTGGTCAAATTTTATAAAAATTTGTTTTTTTAAATTTTAGTAACTAATTTTTTTAATAATGATTTATTTTTCAATAATTGGATAAAGTCCATCGTAAGGATGTTGTTTTTTTGGAAAAAATATTATGGACCCAGGTTTTTATATTCAGTTGCACCAGAAATAGAAGAAGTTAGTAAAAAGAAATTGTATATAAAACACATCATAATATTCAGGTAGATCAACATTACATTTAAAATAATTAAATAAAAAAATCGAAGAAATAATGATATTTATAAAGAGTTTTTAGAGAATAAAGTGAATTTAATTGTTTTAATGCTTTCATACTTTCTAAATAAAATCAGACGATTCTTTACTAATCAAGAATTTCTAAAAAATAATTTAACCATTAATGATAAAATATTTAGAAGAAATGGTGTAGAGTTTTGATAAAAATAACAATTTTTTTATAATGATAATTCCATCGTATGGGAATTTAATTATAATAATAACTCCATCATATTGGAAATATCTGTGTAATGATAATTACATCATAATTGGAATTTAATTGTAATGAGAATTATATCAAAATGTGTTTTTCATCGTATTGCGACTGATCAATATCAGGGATTTTAGAATCTGATATCCATCATATCTATTATAAAACATTCATATCCAGAATAATCCTACCTAGTTAGATTGGATATGGATAGAAAGTGGAAGGGATGATGAAAATCGTATCTAGAAAAATCAAAAGACTGTAATGGGATGAGAAATAAATAGATTGTAATAGGTTGAAAAAGAATTCACAATGAGCAGATATTGAATGATAATTAAAGTATCCAGACATGAAAATATATTTTTTGTAAATCTTAGAGAAACATAAATATGTTTTGATAAGTAAACAGAGAATATTAAACGTGAGATATTCTTTGAGTTTTGAAATTTATCGATGTGGGAATGCATTCATCTTTCCTACCATTGGTTTCTGGGTTGCCTATAAATACATACTCATATATGTTGTTTATTTTCAACTTTTCACATATATAGAAAATGAAGAGTGTTGGAGTATTTGAATTGAATGGTTCCATATAATTGATAAATAATTATAATGATCATTCTATTTGATTTTATGTTTTATAGATTTCGAGTGTCTTCATTGAACATAAGAAATATAATCCAAATTCTAGAATTATCGTTCATAGAAAATAAAAACTATGATAAAGAATTATCAAACTCAAAAAAATATGATCCAATATTCTACATGATCATATTCATATAATCAGATCTAGAATAATCATTCTTAGAAAATAAAATAGAGAATACAGAATCTTTGTATTATGAAAAAATCAGATCCAACCATACTAGTCCAGTGATATGGAGTAAGCAATTGTGGATCTGAATCAACAAGGACTTTATTCAGTTTTGGGATTAATTATTTTAAAATAAACCATTGTAAACTGATAGAAGTTGGTATAATGATTCATATTAGGATATATAAGGGGTCTAATGGTAGTTGGCACAAGTTCAATTCACTTCTTCTTAATAGTGGATTTTTGTAGTCCAATGAGAGTGGTTGTGGAAGGGTTTTAGGTTCACACACAAAGTCTGGACGATATAAATATTGTTTTATTTACATTGTTTCCTATTATTTCATGAATTAATATTTGTTAAAAGTTAATAAATAAATAAATCTTAATAGGTAGCAGGGGTTATGATTTTAAAATCATTAAAACTTATAGAAGTGAACAACTGATTCAATCAACCTTCTAAGTTGTAATTAAACCCTTTGGAACTTCCAAACCCCCATTTTATTGAGAAGTGTATTAGTAAATAAAATCATTATTAATTTCATGATTCTCTAAATAACATAAAAATTATTCATTCTTATACTCACCACCATTATTAGTTATCAATGTATTTAACAAAGACTCACATTCCTTTCATGAAGTCATCCGGAAAGATTGATTTTGTTTAAATCATCTTACTTATGATTCATATACAGAACTCATGTAATGTCACTACTGCAATTCAAGGTATTTACGATGGGTTATTTGCGACAGGATCCAATCGCAAATACGCTTTTGCAACAGGGCCCCGTCGCAAATAGCATGCTGTAGAAAACTCCATCGTAGAAAAAATTATTTGCGATGGGCCCATCGCAAATAAGTCTCTAATTATATACTTTATATATATATATATATAATCTATTTTTCAACGTGCCCGTCGCAAATACGTTTTTGTGACGGGCTCGTAATCCCATCCCAAATACATTTTTTAAGAAAAAATTATTTAGACTAATTGCGACGGGATCCCGTCGCAACAGATCCCATCACAAATAATAAATAAATTTTTCAAAAAATATATTTACTAAAATTATGAATATTGAAATATTAATTTAAATATTATTAAAATAATTATAAAAATAAATAATATTAAAATTCTCATTATTCATAGAAAATATAAAAAAATCATGAAATATTATTATAATTATTGAAAAATTAATGTTAATATTAATTAAATGATAAAAAAATAAAAAAATAATAAAATTATCTATATGCACAAAAAAATATAAAAAAATCATAAAATATTCTTATGATTATTAAAAAATAAATTTAAATATAATTAAAATAAAAAAAAATAAAAAATATTAAAATTCTCAATATTCACACAAAAATATAAAAAAACATAGAGTATTATTATTATAATTATTAATAGTAAAAAACATAAATATTAAAAAATATAATACTAAAGAATTTATTTTATAAAATTATGATTTATGAAAAAATAATATTAATATTTTTAAAATAATAAAAAATAAAAAATATTAAAATTCTCAATATTCACAAAAAAATCATAAAATACTAAAAATTAAATTATGTAATGATCACACCGATATATAAGATAGATACTATAAATAGTACATATTACAACAAATTTAAATTCAATTCTTTTTTACATAAAAAATCACTAGGGGTCGTCTTCTAGAGGAGGTGGAGCTGAAAGAGTTGGTGGAGGAAACTCCATCCCTAAACTACGAGTCAGACGACGCATGTACTCCATCTTCTCGTGATGCTTCTACTGCCATCGATGCATCTACGCCTCGTGCTACTGCTACTACTACTGCGATCGACGCATCTCCTCCTCCTGCTGCTACTGCTACTGATGCATCTCTTCTTGCTGCTTCTGCAAAGTCTATATAAGGTCATTCTGAGCTCGGAACTGCTCCTGATACTGTGGGCCAGAAAATAAAGCCTCTCCACGAGATCATCTCGAGCTGGACACCGACATCGCAGCAGCACCTTAATAAGTACTAGGAGTCACATGGGATCTGATACCAACTACTAGGCCCTTCTCAAATCCATACTGAGTCACATGTATCTGTGTCTCCTCGTCGAAATGGTGGGCACCGGTCTGATCAGTCGCCTCGTCTAGACCCTCAACTTGTGTTTGAGAATTCACATCCCCACATGACTCCTTTAATTCAAATTTGAACTTAAAATTGTGAAAATATTATAAGCAGTTAATTGTGAAACTGTAAAAAATAAGACTAACCACTATCTAATGTTGGTGATCACCTCTAATCTTTCCGATGGATAGATCATGGTACATCCTCCATTGTTCACCTTTAGCATCATATTCATATCTAATGACTTCAATGTCTTCATATTCCTTCTCGATAACATCGATATTCATATGAGTTTCATGTTCATCATCCCTTGTCATTTCAATTTCATTTGTAACATCATTAACATCGTCATCACCATGGAACCTTAATTATGGGGTGTCCATATCGATATTCACATTTCTTTGTGAAAAGAATGGATTTTAAGTAGTCTCTTGAAAAATTCTAATTTCTTCCTCTTCATCAGAACCAAATTCAGTTTGAGTAAATTGATTTTCCCTATATTTCATTTTTATTATGCTCCACCAATCACCCAAGTCTCTTAAAGTAGCACAGTACTTTGCGTAATAACCATCAGATAGATGATTCCAGCGTTTACAGGTTGAAATATTGGTTTTGTGCCATGACATCATTGACAATGTGTTATGAGACATAAATAAATGTTGCATCTTGGGTGTAAGGGGGAAATGTATCAACAGTTTTACATGAATCGATCCAGAATTCCCTAGTTGAGCTTCTTTATACCTTTATTGTCCACATTTTGGACAACTATCCAACGACTCGATTTCACCAGAATATATGATGAAATCATTTTCACATGCATGAATCATTCGATAAATAAGGCCTAGATTACGAACCAACCTCTGGTTCTAATAGTAATTTGCAGGCATCATATTTTTATCAAGTAACAATTTTTTAACCAAAGAAAATATCTAATCAAAATAGTAGTTTGACATTGCAATATCTGATTTAATAGCCATAAATTTTGTAACTGCTTCCAACTTTTTTATCTTGCAACCAGGATATAATGCATCCTCAGAAGACCTCAACAAATCATAAAATTCGGATAGTGCAAACTCTTGAGTTAAATCAATATCATCGTGAGTTCCAATTTATTAAACAGATGGACCTACAATATCATGTATTAATTTTTGGACTTTGATGGATCCAGAATCAAGTTATTAGTATCTTCTCTGATACTGAATTCACCATGTTGATACTAAAAAACATAATCTGGTTGAAAACCAAACCGTAAGAGATGTCCCCCAATCTTGTCAAATGTGTCAAACTTTCAAAGAGCACATTTTTTACAAGGATACTTAATTGGGCCTTATGAAATATATTCTAGTTTTGACGATGCAAATTCTCAGAAACCTTAAACACCCACAATATATTCCGGATTTAAACCAGAACCATTTGGATTTCTACGCTGATTTATCCATGTGCGATCATCTAATAATGACTGATGTCGACTTACTTATTCCATATTTTTCTACAAAATATTATATTATCATTGTTTTTGAATAATTTGAAATTATAAAAATACTATCTGAAAAAAGAAGACAAATAATTACTACTACTTCATAATAATTACAATTAATTTAAGGAGCCACAATTTCAAGTGGATTGATGACTACTATTTTATCCAATTGCTCATTTACATGCATCGTTATCACACAGAAATCACAGTGAAAAATCTGGTTGGATGTATGCATATTCATTCTCATATGCACGAGAATGAATATACGTATCTCCGACAATATTCATCATTGTGATTTCATTGTGAGAAAGATGCATGTAAATGAGTCTTTGGACAAAAGAGCCCCCTTTTCTTCGATGAATAGTCATCTTCCAACTGTCACCGCCTGAAAACATTACAAAACATATTATCCTACAAATGCATATACAATCTTGTGTATATGAGATTGAATAAGCCTATGTAAAAGCATATATTTCAAATTTTTTGGAGTCGGTGAGAGTTGAAATGAGAAAAGTCATCGAGAAAAAGGAGTGTCATCAATCCACTAGAAATTGTGCCAAGTTCTTGGAATTTATTCAAATTTATTTAAATTTCTTTAAACTTCCATAACTAATTTTTACTATTTATTACTATTTATTACTATGTATTGCAAATTATTCATATTTATTACTAATTATTCTTACTCATTACTAATTATTCTTATTAATAACTAATTATTCATATTTATTACTAACTATTACTCGTTATTAATAAGTATTACTATTTATTATTAAGTATTAATCTTTATTAATATTTATTTCTATTTATTATTATTTATTACTATTTGTTATTATTTATTACTAATTATTACTAATTATTACAATTTATTAGTAATTATTAATATTTATTCCTATTTATTTCTAATTATTCTTAATTATTTCTAATTATTTCTACTTATTTGTAGTTATTCCTAATTATTGATATTTATTGATATTTATTTCTAATTATTACTAAATAGTTCTAAATATTCCTAATTATTTCTAATTATTGCATATTATTATAATTTATTTCTATTTATTGCGAATTACTTTTAATTACTGCTTATTATTGCTAGTTATTGCTAATTATTCATAATTATTGCTAATTATTTCTAATTATTTCTAATTATTAGTATTTATTAGTAATTATTACTAATTATTAGTATTTATTAGTAGTTATTGATAATTAGTTCAAATTATTCCCAATTTTTCATGATTATTGCTAATTATTCTAATTTATTCCTGATTATTAATAATTATTTCTAATTATTTCTAATTATTCCTAATTATTAGTATTTATTAGTAATTATTACTAATTATTAGTATTTATTAGTAATTAATAAAAATTATAGATAATTATTACTAATTATCGCTAATTATTACAATTTATTGCTAATTATTACTAATTATTGCTAAATATTAGTATTTATTCCTAGTTATTAGTAAATATTTCTTAATATTAGTATTTATTCCTAATTATTACAAATTATTCCTAATTATTCCTAATTATTACAAATTATTCTCAATTATTAGTAATTATTCCTATTTTTTAAAATTTATTTCTATTTATTACTAATTATTACTATTTATTACTAAATATAGGTAATTATTGCTAATTTTTGCTAATTTTTGCAAATTTTTTCTAATTTTTGCTATTTATTGCTAATTATTGCTAATTATTGCTAGTTATTCCTAATTATTTCTAATTATTGCTAATTATTGCTAATTATTTCTAATTATTGCTAATTATTTCTAATTATTGCTAATGATTTCTGATTATTGCTAATTATTTCTAATAATTTCTAATTATTCCTAATTATTTCTATTTATTGAAAATTATTAGTATTTATTTCAAATTATTAGTATTTATTAGTAGTTATTACTAATTATTAGTATTTATTACTAATTATTACAATTGTTTACTAATTTTTACTATTTATTACTAATTATTTCAATTTATTACTAATTATTATTGATTATTTTCTAATTATTTCTAATTATTACTAATTATAGCTAATTATTGCATATTATTGCTAATTATTCCTAATTATTTCTTATTATTCCTAATTATTGCTAATTATTACTAATTATTAGTAAGTTATACTAATTATAAGAATTTATTATTATTTATTCTTTATTATTCTTAATTATTACTAATTACTCTTAATTATTACTAATTATTCCTATCTATTAATATTTATTTCTATTTATTAGTATTTATTGCTATTTATTACTAATTATTGGTAATTATTGCTAATTATTACTAATTATTCCTAATTATTCTTAATTATTGCTATTTATTTCAATTTATTTCTATTTATTGATAATTATTTCAAATTATTCCTAATTATTGCAAATTATTGCTAATTATTTATATTTATTAATAATTATTAGTATTGTTTACTAATTATTACAATTTATTACTAATTATTACAATTTATTACTAACTATTACAATTTATTAATAATTATTTTTTATTATTCCTAATTATTATTAATTATTCTTATTTATTCCTAATTATTCCTATTTATTACTAATTATTCCTATTTTTTACTATTTATTTCTAAATATTACTAATTATTGCTGTTATTTGCTAATTTTTGCTAATTATTTCTAATTATTGCTAATTATTGTTATTTATTAATAAGTATTGCTAATTATTACTAATTATTGCTAATTATTACTAATTAATGCTAATTATTACGATTTTTTTAATTATTGCTAATTATTTTTAATTATTTCTAATTATTTCTAATTATTGCAAATATTTTTTAATTATTATTATTTATTGATAATTAATAGTATTTATTAGTAATTATTAGTAATTATTAGTAATTATTGCTAATTATTACAATTTATTACTAATTATTACAATTTATTACTAATTATTAAAATCTATTACTAATTATTTTTATTTATTGCTATTTATTTCTATTTATTACTAATTATTGCTAATTATTTCTAATTATTGTTAATTGTTCCTAATTATTGCTAATTATTCCTAATTATTCTTAATTATTACTAATTATTAATATTTATTACAAATTGTTCCTAATTATTACTAATTATTCCTAAGTATTACTAATTATTCTGAAATATTACTAATTATTCCTATTTATTACTATCTATTGATTTATATTACCAATTATTATTAATTACAACAAATTAATTATATAAATTACTAATTATCGTTAATAATTAATAATTACTACTAATTATTAAAAATTAATACTAAAAATTTCAATTTATTAGTACAAATAAATACTAATGAGAAAACAATTTAAATTTAATTTAATTACAACTAATCAATAATAATAAAATTAACATAAAAAACTGAAATAAATAATAAATTTAAAAAAACAAGAATCCCTTTAAGACTAATTTTCTATTGATGCAGACGACTTCACAACTTCTTCGTGAACAAGAAAATTAACTTAGAAAAATTCTATCTCTAAAATCCGAGTTTAGAGAGAAACATGATCTAAAATTTTAGAGGAATGAGACGAAAAATGGATGGGGTATATATATGTTATATTATTTGCGACTGGAGTATTTGTGATGGGTATCCCATCACAAATAGCATCTATTGTGATAGGACTCGTCCCAAATATCTATGCCCACATTAATTACTGTCGATAGTTAAAAAGTTTTTTGCGACAACAGTCGTCGAAAATAGTCCATGCCGACACACCTTTTGCGACGGGACGACATCCCGTCGCAAAAAGCTATAAACCGCCGCAGGTTATTTGCGATGGGGCCTGTCGAAAATACTTAACTACTTGCGATGCTGGGATCCCACCGTCGCAAATAACCTTCACGCGGTTTGGCCCGCTATCCGAGCCAAACTATATGCGACGGGATACGAAATCCAGTCGTAAATAGTTGGTTATTTGCGACGAGTCATTATCCACGTCGCAAATAACCTCTTAGACGGACCTCTTGTGACAGGATTTATTCACGTCGCAAAAGGCCTGTCACAAAGAGCTCTTTTTCCCGTATTGTCTGAATAAGTTCATAAATTAATGTTATGATGTAATTATCTTTATTTTTTATTTTTTCTCATTATCCCACAAATATTGGAACAGATATGTTCTAAGGGTTGTTTTTATCAATTCTACTCTTTCTCTTGTAATGAGATTGTAATTGTTTCCCTTTCAACCAATTGTGACACCCCAATCACTTCTGATTGGAATGATAGGAACATCTCATACAATAAATGGACATGAGAACATTTTCATCTTTATTTGACACATGTGTCTGTGAACATTACTCCATAACTGATTCTCTTCAACCAGACCTGATTAAAAAAATTATTTCAATAACTTGAATTAAATCTCCTCTCATATTTTGGTATCTTGTAACTGTCATTCAATCTTCCTCCCAATTTAAAAAACCAATATTTTTTGAAAATTACTATATTTCCCTAAAAAGGCTTTGAAACACATAGCATGTTTGGTTTCATCCCATCAAAATATAAATATTTGTTTGATTTCAACTTTTATTTCCCAATTATGGATGATCGAACACATTAGATTCTCAAAGATTAATCATTTCCAAATGTCACTATTCCTTAATTAATTTTTTAAAATTATTAAAAAAAATTAAAACTCATGTCATATGATAAGACAACCCAATATCAATAATCTATGTTCATTTACATTTAGTATATTTTATGGTGGTTTCTACTACAACATACTTTTCATTATTCATCTGTAGTTACTATGAATTGTTAAAAAACTTTTGTTTTACTAGAAACAAAATAAGACATCCATTTGTTAGGATTAATGGTTGGTCATACTATTAAAAAAAGTATTCACTGGTTGGTACATATTTTATAAATTTACACCAACCTTATTAGGTTTCTTCAAAACAACGTTCTAAGACTTCTTCTTTTGACGATATTGACTCCCCATAAGAATTATACTTCAGTAATATGAGGAAAAGAAATAATGTTTTCAGTTTGGAAAACAAATATTTTCTGTATACCCAATTCAATCGCAATACAATAGTACCCATAGAAAGAATATTTTTCTTATGAAACATCCATACTCACCGGAGTTGTGAACAAGTTTCTCTTAAACATTATTATCTTTATTTTCATATTATTGTTTCTCACCAACCATTTTATTTTCAATTGGAATCTTTTTTTTATGTTGAGTTTTATTTTATACTTATCATAACAATATGTTTAGAAAAATTTATATATTCCTTATTTTTAGCAGCATTTTCGGACTCATGGTTTTTAGAAATTGGTCAGGTGATCTTCTTCACATCACGGGTTTCCCAACATCATACATATCCTCAAAATAGGATAGTTTGTACCCAACATTCCTCAATGTTATTCATAACATGTATCATAATGATTTTTTCAAAAGAAATATCAAACTATACAAACCAGATGAGTGTACATTCTTGGGATGGGTGGTTATCCAATCACGATTTCTGGATCATCTTTTATTCTGGTTACCATTCATATATGTGGGATTCAAATAAGTGGGCAACGATATTCATGTGAAGATGAATTTCTTTGTCTAGAATATGAGAATCCATGTTATTCTAACTGATGATAACAGTCTTATACGAGGATCAAGTTTCTCTTACCGAGTTCAATGTTGTAGTAGTACATAAGAATAAATGAAAGATCATTTGGTCTTTCACGGTGATTGATCCAAGGTTTTCTATAACAACCTTTAATAGGGGTGAATCTAAATGCCTTCGATGGTTCTATGAACATATTTATTGAGTACTGGTCTCAGGGTTCAGGGAACCTTAGGATGGTTATCCAAGTATGTTGGATGGTTATTTTGGATTCTTGTTTGATACATTGGGAGGTGTGTACTTAATTTTGATAAGATTCTATGGTTCATAAACTCCACTCATAGGCATAGGTGATACTCTTAGGGATTGACCTGGGAGAACTGATCAATAACTTCGGAGATTCTATTAATTTTTGAAAATTTCTTCCTGGATACTACTAGAATTTTTCTTCAAGTCAAATCAACCATGGTTGATGGGTTAGATTTATAAACACCTAGACGGGGATGAAACTATATGTGGATGGGTCTTTCTTGAATGGATAGGTGAGATAAAATGGGCTAGTTTGATACAACCAAGGTTCCATTACTCTATGTTTTTCTCCATTTTGTTTTATTTAATTCTTTAGTTATAGGCACTAATGAATTTTCTATTCGTATCTCATTATTTATTCATTTTAACATGGAAATTGCAGAAGGAGAGACCAATTCTTCTATGATTGTCCTGTTTCTTCACAATAAGGGCAACATTCCCAGGAAAGTTGTTTACATTGTCAGGTACTGTAGAAACTATGCCAACTAGTATATATTTTTTAAACCAACATGGTGTAATGGGAGTTGGGTTGCCAATTTGTTAGCTTGAAAAGGAATACTAGGATCGAGATTGATTATTTACACCATCCTAGGGCCGCACCGTAATTAGTATTATATTAATATTAGAAATGAAGCCTATTTTTCTTCATTTATTTCCACCCTCCTTGATCCGATGTTAACTTGGATGCATGTATGATTTCTTGTTATTTTGAATAAAAATTGAATTTTGATTCATGATATTTTTTAAATCATCAATATCTTTTATCCACATGACATTACGAATATATTCTTTTGTATCTGTTGATGAAAATTCAATTATCAAATTCCTGATTTTCTTCTCTTTCTTACAATATTTATTAGGTAGTCTTTAAATTAATTGTTTAGAACAAATTATAAACGAGTTTCTTCTTATTCAGAAGTATTAATTCTTAATTCTTCAATATCCACTATTGGAATAATATTATTCTTGACAACATTATCAATATATTTTTCAGATTCACCATCACTACCTTTTTCTTGAAAAAACATATTCTATGAATTATCCTTATATTCATACATGAAATACATCACTCTATCAACATTTGTTTCTTTTTTCAAAAAATTCTCAATTCTCAATTAATAAGTGGTGATATTTCTATGTCAATAATTGAGAGATAATGTTTTAGGATATCCATCTTCAAATGATGAAACATTTGCATCAAAATTGTAGGTAATGGTTATAAAGATCATTTAAATAAATTTTGAATCCACTAACTTTTCCACAAAACATATGATAGTGATACCATTTTCAATTTCCTTTTAATCAAAACCTCCAATAGATTCATACTCACATGTTTTAAAATCACCATTCATCAGCTTCAAGATTTGTAATATTTCCCTCTTCACATTTTTATTTCCTTTCTATATCTTATTTAACATTTTCCATAAACCGATGGCTATTGAAACACTCTTCACTCTTAAAAATTAACTTTTATAAAGTGATTAGGTTAAGTAATTCTTACGTCATCCATCATTCAAATGATTCATCTTTTCAGAACATGTATGAATAAATTTATCATTAATATAAGGGAAACCATTTTTTCAAGCTTCATTAACATTATGCCAAATATACATAAGATAAGGTAATATTCTATCACTATATATATTATTATACTGACCATCAAAAATAAAAATTTTGTTACTTTTCAAACATTTCATATTCTTAATAAAAACTTATTTTTAAAAAATGTTTTATAGAATTAATGAAGGGGCCGTAATGCCTAATAATATTTATATTTTTCCAATTGGTATAGTCGAATCACTAATATTTCGAGGTAATGAATCAATGATATATTTTTCTTTTATGTTTCCCTTGATCTGAAAAAACCTTCACCTCCTATTAAATATTTATTTCCATACGGAAAAAAATTCAAAAACACATCCTTTGAAAACAGTAATTTATATGGTTCACCACTCAATAAGTGTAGCTATGTCCATGGTATAGATTATAAATGATACAATACAACACAATCCACTAGAAAAAAACCTTTTTGTGGAATAAAACAAGTAGGATATTCCATTAAACTCATGTAGCACTATGAACAATACAACATTTCATATTACTCAAGTAGAAAAAATATGATCTGAGAATGTTTTTGTAACAATCATGTTACTATGAATATTAAACAACATTCA
This sequence comes from Viscum album, assembly GCA_963277665.1. NCBI lineage: Eukaryota > Viridiplantae > Streptophyta > Magnoliopsida > Santalales > Viscaceae > Viscum > Viscum album. The sequence goes on along the minus strand of OY728128.1, from coordinate 2,099,770,269 downwards.
AAAATATTATATTTCTGATCTATTATTCACTTTCATACTACAAAAAAGTATAAACTTTTGTGGAATTTATAATAAAACTTATTCTGAAATGACACTATGAATCTCCTAGTTACATTACTAAAAAGGTAAAATATGTATCTTTTTTAGAATATAGTTGAGGCAATTTTGAATATCCTATTCTTCAATCATTATATACCAATATAATTTTCCCACTAGGATGATTTAATATAATATGATGACTAACTAAAAATGATCTTTTCCCTTATCTTCTATTTCTTCAGTGTGGAAAATGTATTCCATATTTCTCAATCTAGAAATATATTGTCAAAAAAATTCATAAATTCTCAATTTTCTCTATTCCTATTGGGAATAGTACTTATTTAAGAAGAAATTAAAATGTACATTTCCTTTTATAGTATCCCCAAAAGTGGTTTGTTTGGGATTCCTAAAATGTTTCCCACTTAACTAAATTTGGAAAAATCATAAATACACCCTGAATTTTAGTACCGTATTTAATTATTAGACTCATTTAAACTCTTATTGAAACATCATGATTAATATATAATATTTGGATCATTTCATATATTCTTCAATAACTTCAGTCCAATGTCAATTTCCCATTTTGATTATCCAAATATGAAATCATAAATATTAATAATATATAACAATTGTATGACATATCAACCCATTCCAATTAAAATAACAAATAAAAACTAATGAAAATAAAAGAAAACAAATTCTTCAAGATTCACCTAGAAAACACTTTTGTATCTCCATTAAAAATATTGAGAAAAGAAAATTTATTTAACAAAATTGCAGGCCAATATCAATTATGATTCTCCATATGATCTACTTCATTATGATGAAGGAAAATGGAAAAATAGATTCTTTACTCATCTTTTCTGTTGGCCCACATAGAATAAAAATTTAAATTATTTTTCACGTAACCCAATCATAAAAACATCATGATGAGACATAATTTACTTTATTATTGATTGGTTTACTAAATAATGATTTTCCTCCCAAAATAACAACTTATTTTCAGAATCATCAGTCCCAACAAAAACTAATGAAAAAAGTTCTTATTTATATGGTTACAAATATATTCCAAATCTGATGGATCAATATTAGTTATTTCATACTTTTATGAAAATGATACTAATGACCTTTCATCACTCAACTTCTTTATATTCTTGGATCACAATCAAGAAACCCATTTCATCATTCAAACCAATATTAATTCAATGATCTGAGATAAGAAACCATTTACTTCAACAACATCCTAATTCCACAAACATTTTCTTATAAAAATTAATTCCATTATTAATTTTAAAATATTGAAGTTCAGCTTCAGAATTATCTGAATTATAGTGGAATATAGTGTAACAAGAAATACCTTACATCCAATTTATCATTATTTCCACTCAAAACATTATATAATTGTCTTAAATAAATTTGGGATCACCATTTCACCCCTTTAAATCATTTGTCTTTCATCACATGTTCTCCAAACACCTTATGAAATTTGCGAAATATAATCAGAAAAGCATTATCAGATATAAATTGATTTCAGGAAGACACTGAAGTAGAAACTCATTATGATATTTTCTTCTACACCGAACCACATATGAGACTAATAAAATTATCTACAAAAAATATTCTATATTTAGTGAATTTAAAAAGTATTTTGAATCCAATTTTTTGAATACGATGATCAATCTAATTATTACCAAATACAATGGGGGTGATTATTCCATTTATGACCTTTCTGTTAAAACAAAATATAATAACTAAAAATGATGAATGTTCTAATAAACTTATTCCTATCACATATTAGCGTATAAATAAATTTCATTGACTATACCAACAATACCCAAATAAAAAAATACCATTTATAGTCATAGAATTCATGAACAGTGGAACCATTAGCTTCCACTCCATTTCCATCGTTGATGGGTTCTCATGGTACAATAAAATAATGATGGTTCTTGAAAATGATGAAGAAACTGCCTTTATAACACCTCAATGGATCTTTTGTTATCATCTCATGGCCTTTGGAAAAATAATTATTTAATTTTCATATCAACATGATATACATCATATAATTAAGTCTTACTTTCTGTGAATAGAATAATTTCATGTTGATGACTTCGTTTCTATATCCACTCAGCAAATTGATCACATCATAAACCATTAATAAATCTTTTATATGTTTTGATATCATTGTCTGAAGATAAACACAATGAAATTTACTTTCAATGTAACTGAAGGTAAATTCCATGGATTTGTGGTGGTCCACTATTGAATGAGTGTTCAATCCAGAAATAAAAATTCCAATTTTAGTAATTTCACATTTATGAATCTAAAATAACTGAGGGGGGTCCAAGAGAGCATTGAATATATTTAGTGTCTCATAGAAAAAATGGCTGGAAAATCACTTACCTTGAACAAGATGATGAATAAGTGAACACCAATGGATAAGAAGAATATTTCCAAGAATCTATCAATATTATCACATTTTTCTTTTTCGCCCTGCTGTCTAGATTCCACTAATGGAACGAAAGACACTATTCTTATATGTAACCACTATAGAAGGATCTATTGGTTTGAACCTTACAAAAAAAATGATGTGTGGAATGAGAAAATTCTCTATTACCTCTATCAAATGATGCTAGGAATTGAGACCAATTATTATGAGGTTGATAATAACTACCATTCACTCATATTTGAAATGAAAAATATAATTCTTTACATGTATTACAATGAATTCTTCCTAGTCTCTCATGTAATAATTCTCATGTTCAACCTATTTAAACCAATTATGACTAAATTTTTTTTCCTAAAGAGTGATTATTATTCAATAGTCTAAAATCTAATTCATGTCACTGAATTATTTATAGGGGAAGTCCCTTGATGACTTACTCAGGGGGAATACCACTACAAAAATTATACCAATGGTCTCAAACTTCTCAGATGACAAGGTTTCCCCTACCCATGACACTCCCCAAACATTGGAAATGTATTTTGATGGTTTATATAAATGTCATATCTGTAATAGACTAGACATGCTATGGCTTAATAGGGATGGACTAGGAATTTGTCTCTTAAGAAAAATAATTTTTTACATGCACACTATCACTATCCAATGGATATAGAAAAAACAATAAAGAATACCAATCATTCATCGATGATATAGCCTACCAGAAAATCAAATGTGATTTAGATATAGTGATATAACAGATTAGTGGGGAGTATGAAATCAAAATAAGTATGAATTGGACCCTCTAATAGGATATGTTAGATGACTAATAAAAGAGTTCGATTTTTATCCAACACCACATCATTTCCACCAATCACAAAATTCTTCATCTGCCGGATTTTTCAATGCAACCACAATCATAGTCATCCCTAGTTATGAAGAGGATATCATTTACATCATACATTAGAGGGTGTTATCACTGATCATAAAATATTAAATGGAAGAAACAAATCTGTCAACACTACTAGAGGGAATGAGGGGACCATTATCCATAGTGTTGGTATCCCACCACATCGTGATTCAATAACTATGTGTGACTTGATTCTCGACATCCTAGGATACGTAGTGATGCCCATAACTCTATTATTCTGTCTAATTTCAGTATTTCACTTACACATCGTGGAGAATACATATTTTCCCCATGATTTTCTACCACATTGTCTCTCAATAACTACAAGTGCATTGATTTCATTCATTATTCTATATGTAGGGACACCTGGATCTCAAATCATGGGTCCAACTATTAAAATATAAACGAGTAATTCTTCTCTCTTCGTTTGGGTCTAAAAAGTATAGATTTTTTCACATTCAATAAATATTTGTGGCTTGACTGTTTTAATCACATGATATATAGTGACGCTAGGATCCCAAATTATAAGTTTTCTTATAACAATGAATGAGAAAAGTTTCTCCTAATTCATATTGATCAGACCCACATAGAGAGTTTCCAATTTAAAAACTATGTGTGGGCTGATTTCTATTACCATAATACATGTACTAAAACCATGATCTCTTATTATTGGGACCAACTACAATAATAATAAAATATATCCCACTAAGTCATATTTTCAAAACCTGAAAATGTAAATTTTATATAGGAACTACATATGGTTTGATAATTTATAATGCATAATATTTATATATTCCAATGTATTAAATATTAGGTTCATCTGCAACGTGTTCAATGATAAGAATGGACCTTATAATGTCTATGGGAGGAACCTATAAGATAATATATCTGAGATATAGTTATGAACACATCAGTTTATTTTACACTTTTTCTATGCTTCTCACGACAAGCATGGATCATGTGACCTCTAGGTATCTAAAATGTCACTATGGCTAACCTGAATTTGAAATACTTCAGATCAGGGAACATGTACTTTTATCTTGACTTTAAACGGTAGGAAACATTCACAACCACACCACATTATGTTACATTTTAAGGAAAATTTTCTTTTCACAGAACATTAAAACTACAAAATAAATATATTCCCACTACCTGATTATAAAATTTGTAGACCATCACCAATTTTCATGCTATATCAATGGATTGAAATAACCTAACACCATTCAATAAGTGAATATGGTGATTCTGTCATATTTTATACCCACATACCATAATCCATACTCCATAACTTGAGGAACATAGTTTTCCAAAAACTATTCATAGCCCTTGTAAGAGAAGAGAAATAATTGGCATAAGCGCTTAGACCTACAAACTGGAGACATGTTGTATCTATAAGAGGGGATTTCTAATACACATGAGCCTAACGTCACTCTAGAATAACTAAGAACCCATGGGTGTTCTAGGACATCACCTTTATGATTGATCCATATTATTAATAATGACCAAAGATCCTTGAGCTATGATTTAAAACATCTTTATCATGAACTTCAATAGATGTTTCATTAATCTTGTCCCAATGTATCCTAATTAAGATCCATTTTAACATTCCATTCATATTAAATCTATGTTTTTCATGACCTTAAATAGTTTTTTACTTTTTATATTTTGTATGATAATAAATATTGGCCATTGATTGTCTAGATGGAAATAACTGAAAGTACTAGTGAAAGAGACAAAAGGCTTGTTAGGATAAATACATTCAATGAGAGACATGAGTAGAATCTATATCTTATCTCACTAAACTACACATCTATTGTGTTTGTTAATAAAATGGATATATGGATTAGTCATAAAGATCATATTTCCCACATTATATCCCTTTTAAAATTCATGTCACACTTCTTATCCAACCAAGTTGATGAAACAAGTTAGATTAATGATATCTCACATTTCCTCACTATGATAAAATATTTTCTATGAGGTGAAATATCATTTACTGTAATTAAATATTTCATAAATATTTCATTTTCTATAGACCAACCTTTCTAATTTGAGCACATAATATCACCACAAATGTTACAAGGACCATGTAAAAGGATAAACGCCTTCAGGATACCCTTTGTTTGACTATACATGTATGCATATGGCTCTAACTTATGTGACTTTGGTCATCAAAAAATGTTTCCTCAATGAGAAAAGTTATTTATGATCCTTGTGATCCCTAAATTCATAATGGTGGAATGAATCACCTTGAAATTTTTGGGTCATCATTGGCATGATTGTACCGTACCACTCTCCTGAACGGTAAAATTTGGTCAATTATTTATAATCCCTATGACCAAAATAATAAATTAGATTATAAATCATAAATGTTATGTCATCATGTTTTGTAGATTTTCTCAAATAAGAAACATGACACTCAATCCCCAAACCTTTCGATGGACCACACCCCATGACTCGAAACCATATGGTCTATGGCCCAATTTTCATAATTAATGAGTTTAATTGCCCTTGTGTTCCAAAACCCTTGATGGATAGTCTATTCCTCTTTAATCAACATCACTATCTAGTTGTTTGAATCTTATCAAATCTTTCATGGCCCTTGTAAGGAAATTGATATTACTTTTTCTTGACCATTCATGTTTTAACTATCAGCTTAAACATAAGGGATTTGAACTACTAATAAAAGGAATCTCTCCCTTATAGGAAGGGAACTATGATAGATGTTAGATTTGGTAAAAATATGGTTTAACCTAGAACTACATGGTGTTATGGGTATTTCTCATCATGTATGACAGATTCTTTATTCCAAAACTGAAAATTTTGGTTTAGGTCTTACTCGAAAAATATTTCCACTATCTAGGTGGACTTAGCTTCCCCGATGTTTTACCCTCAACCAATTCTATATCCACTATCTTCCATGACCATAGGAAAAGGTTGGGTATGCTTGTTTTTTACAATAATACTGACTCATAAAGTCTTTGAATTACCAAATAGAGGTTATCCTCCTTGTAAGAAGGGATATCCAATCCCCTTGATCCGTGGAAGCACCACAATGGAACATATAAACTATGGAGTTTTGGGTAATCAATGGAATGTTACATCATATGCCATATACACCCTTCAAATTATAGTAGTAGGACTCTAAAATACATAGTATATGATTTCATAGTAGTAATACATTAAATTTCCTAGTATATCTATGTCCTTACTCCATGATGTTAAAATTTACAGAATACATTCTTTCTGAATCATGTTAATCTAAATGGAGAATGCTAATTAAAAAATGGTATATTGCAATTATCCCAAGGTATGAGCTAAAATACCATAAACTACAATAATATAAGGGGGAATCTAAAATACATTATCCTAAAATATAAAAAGAGTTATCTAAAATACCCTAATCTATTGAAACATTAGGTTTAAAATAAAAGAAACTAATGTACAATAATAGATGGTTATAGATAAAATATAGAAAAAAAAAACAAAAAAAACAAAGGTTTAGTTTTAAATACCAAATAAAAACATAATTATTACTAGGATGAGATCCAAATAAGGGAATTCTATAAACAATTCGAGTTATTGCATGTAGGATATGCACTTTGAGTGTTCTATGAAAATTGGAGCACTCATAAATGGAAATAGAATAAATCTTGTCATGTAGAACACCCATAAGATGTCAGACTATGAAAAATCCCAAAAAAATTCCACTTTTGTTCCCTCATATGATTATTCGGTAAAAAATTGGTACATATAAATGAAAGAGAAACTATACTTGTGGGACCCTCCATACGGCCATAGAATAAATAATTTTATTCTAACTAATTCCAATAAACATGGAAAAAATTATATAACCCTTTTTTTAAGAGCCACAACATGGAAAAATTCACCATCAATTATATACAAATAAAAGTGTCATATATTTACCATAGAATAAGTTATTTTCATTTTAAATGAATCTAATTCTAATTGGGGGATTTTTTTGATGATCGTAATTTCACATAACACACTTCTTTGTCAATGGATTCAACTCTTAAGTTATTGGATGATCATGATTCATCATGATATATACTACTGATATTTTTATTGTGTACATTTTTTACACAATTGAAGGTTTCTTATTATTTTTATTATCATTATGTGTTTGAAAGTACTAATAATGATAATAAATAAAACAAAACAAAACATTGATCTATCAATTTTCTTCAAGCATTGGCATATCACATGACTAATAAATGAGATTGGAGGAAATCAGAAACTTAGATATTGACTACTAGACATTGCACTGTTGTAGATTAACTAGAAACTTTGGAAGATCACCGAACATCCAGGATATATAGTCTTCATGACAGGAATACACAATGAGATATTTACCACATCAGAGATCTCAATATCATTTGAAGAATGGAAAATACAAAATGAGATATTGCATGGAGGACTGGAATCATGTGATGTGGATAATGAAAACCTAAGAATATGTAGATTATGTGAACATGAAAGAACTCCATATAGAAACAAGATGTCATGATGATGGTATTTGGGCATGATCAAAGTGTCACGCACGTACTCTATGAACATCATATTGGATAGCCTACTCGTGTATAAGCCTATAACATGCATGGTTTATGAGTTCCATTGAATCTTTTCCTAGATCACAAATAGCTTGTAGCATGCGATGTAATGTAATACCAGGTTCTATTGGCCTGGTGAACAAATAACCTACAATATGTGATGTACGGTATTAGTATGCTTGAATATCCTAGTTCTTTGAAAAACACCACGATCATATCCATATATGGAAAGACGATCAAATATTTGAAATAAAATATGCTAACTACACAATAAATAGAGCATGCATTGAATGTATTGTTAGAGGTCCCCACCATTCCTATAAACAATATATGAGAAGGATGAATTAAGAAATTATTCATTTTCATATATATTTCATGTTTGAAACTACTAGAAATCCTACTGATTCCAACGTCCCTATACGAGTAGTTTGTATAAACAGTTGGGATAAGACCCCAATCCCTACGGTTCATCAAAACCGTTAGTATATTCCATGAGATATAAGGATATCCCAATGGTTTTGTAAAATAGTTCGGATCGATCTATCAAATAGTCTTTATTCCAGTGGTTTGTTGAAATCTATTAGGATAGGGTAAGGCTATCCAAATGGTTTTATGAAAATAGTTGTGATATACCATTTTTTACAATGCCTATATCAATGGTTTTTTCAAACCATTGGGATAGGTTATGTCTATCAAAACTGTTTTTTAAAAATCATTTGGATAACCCATTTTTTATAACACGTATCCAAATGGTTATTATAAGACCATCAGTATAGGTTAATGAAATTCCAATAGTTTACCAATACTGTTGGGATACCCCATTTTGACAAAACCCATCCCAATGGTTCTAAAAATCATATGGGATTGAGTAATGTAATCCTTAAAGTTTTTGGAAACCATTGGGATAGAACATTTTTACAAGGGAACCTATCCCTATGTTTTTTTATAACTATTGGGACAGGTACACATAATTTTTATGAATTCTTTTTTCCAATATCATAAAAAAAATAAACATATAAATTACACACATATATATATCAAATTATATTCACAGACATAATTTTACGATAGTGGTAATGTATTTGATGTATAATGTGTAGGTCGTGGGTTCAATCCTCCATTGTGAATTATATTTTAGATTTACCTATCCCAATGATTTGGGGAAAACTATTTGAATAGGTCTGTACCAACGGTTTGAAAACTATTGGGATAGGACTATCCCTATGCAAATTCAACCAACGGTCCTTCAAACCATTAGTATAGGCCATACCAATGGTTAGGGGGGCTATAATAGTGGTTCAAATGTGTTTGTATAAGCTATTATTTCATAAGTATTTGGATGATTCGCATATCAAGAATCAAACTCCAAATTCGGATCACATGACAACACTAAGGCTCTATAATGTTATGTGATGATAAAAGTCCTAAAAGATTTCTCATAAAAAAAATATTAAAAGCTTCTATGTCTTGAAGATATCTCTTTATGTGATATGGTTTTCTAATCTGATGTAGTGTATGTCGGTGAGATGGAAGACATGGCTTGTTTGTAGGACACACCACCTTTTGGAATGGGAATGTGCAATGAAATACATCATCCACAAACACCAGGAGATCACATGTTAGGGAGAGCTATCCTATTCATGATAATATATCATTTGTTTTCTATCTATGTACTGTAGTGCAGACCCACATAGGTGTAATTAAAAGTCGTTTACATGGGCCCATATAAGGGTGAACATAATAATCTTATGTGAGACCGCATAGTTTCTATGATGTAAAGAGTTGAGCCGCCACATAATCCATCTTGTGAAATTTAGTGGTACTACATTAACTATCATTCAAAGGACTATGATAATGAAATGGATGATCTCACAAAGATAAAACACATGCATCTCTAACATTCTCCCTCATGTGAACATGATATCATGTTCATATCATTGGACATCCTATAAAAATAGATATTTTATTACCGCATACCGAGTTGTGTGAAGAAATTTGGATATGGACTCAATACTTGTCTATGATAAATCCCTAATGAATTCATTTTATGTTTTATTTAATGAAGAGAATAAATATAATTGAATAATGAATTCACTATACTGATCTAATCCAATACCACACCACATATATATAATACTCAACTGTGAATGTGAAGTTCCATTTCTCACCTGATATCATTATACAAAGAGAATAAATATCACACGCATATATGATAGAGAAAAAATTTTAAAACTCTTTATGATACTCAATCAAATAAAATTATTTACTCAATAACATAAGTATCTTAAAGTCGTATGATTCCATCATATGAACCACTGGTCATGCTACACCATCAAGTGGATTGGGGAATGAGACATTCATGTGATGGCGTGAAACACTACCCATATGCAACCTTTGTAATGATAATATGACATGAATAACCCTCAATGATGCGACAACATCACACTATGATAAACCTCCAATGTATCAAAGGACAGAATAGAAACCATCTTAGAACATGTCTGCACACTATCGCGAGATCCATCATTACACACACCACACATTAAAGGATTGAGAATTTATCATCCATGACAATGACTTCACACTGGAATGATATATACCATTGATCATGTTTCACATCAAAGAAAAAAAATTAATCTATCCCCAATGTTGTCTTTACATCATCGTAAGATCCACCATTGATCCTAAAATACACCATTGACAAGTAGAGCAGCTGACCAGGAAAAGGTGCATGTTCCATAAAGAGATAATATCATTATAAGTTGGATCCCGTATATAAAACCAATTGTAAAGGGATGAAAATACTTGTAAAATAAATAAGAAGAACATGAAAAGGGATAATTCCTTTAAGGTCATTAATTTTTATAAAATATGAATATGAATTTAGCATGATTTAATGGAGCCTTTGGTGACCTGAAATCCATAAATGACGATGGTATTCTGGTATCACCTTCATCATCGAAAGGACTTAAAAGACATCCATGAATCAAATAATACCCTTTTCACTCCATCAAAAATCCAATGGGATTTCCATGATAATGCTCATGCATAGACACGAGGTTGATTATTGGTCAAAAAAACACTATTGGAATGGGGATTGGTTCTTTTTGACCAAAATACTGCAACTTTGAGAGATTAATATTCTTTTTAATATAAATAAGGACATAAAAGGGGATATATAGAATCTTGTTGTGGAGATAGGATACATTTCCCTCTATAAGAAAGGGTTCATATACCATGAGTGATCAAGAATGATCACACAACCCCCCCCCCTTCGTTAATCCACACGTATCCCATAAAGACCCTTAAAATTATTATCATGATAATGTGAAGTCCCCCTAGAAAGGAACATTTATCTCATATTAGATTCCGTACAATTCATTTTTCATCATGCGAATAACTTCCCATGAGATTACAGATCTCTCAGAGACCCCTAGGTTTTCTAGAATGTCCCTCTAAAATATCAAGGACACATCCACATGGTCCTGAAAAGTCCATTTAATTGACCAAGGTCCAACATAATTGGGAATTATAGAACATTTTCACAGTCAATAGATATTATTTCATACCATGGGTGACCCATGGCAGGATCACGCAGAGCGTGTGACACAAAAAACCCTCCATATACCATAAATCAAATATATATGATATTTTCCAGGAAATGTGGCATATTACTCAGGAGATAAGAATTATAAATCCCCAAACTTTCAGAATAAATAAATCCATCCATGATCAATCTGGAATGGGATTGTAGTAGCAGATTACATGGAGTTTCCTTTCACATAATCACAATGATCATCCACCATGTAAAAATCATTGGAATAGCTAAAGGGATCTCAAAACAAGGATAATATCTTCACATGATCAATAAATATATCAGAAAATTTAATTATGGTATGTAAACCAAATTACAAGAAGGTTACTCTACATTTCAGCTAGGTCACGCAACACATAAAATAATCTAACACCAGAAAAAGATGAGAAAAATATGCAATATAGGCTCGAATAAAGACCCTAAAGTTGGGAGACTTATGCAAAAGAGGATTCACTTATCATCATGTTCATCATATTTCAAATATATATCACGATAAAACACAGTGACATGTTACCCATTTCTTGTGAAACTCCCTTGACCTACCATCTGGATCTTGTGATATCCCTCAGAAATATCAAGAAAGGCATTGTCTGCTCTTGAGGAATGAATCAAAAGTTGTAAAATGTCTTCCCTGATATATATCCATATCGTGAAATTCCCCCCATACATATCACCCAATCCATTTAGAGAAATCCTGAAATTTTAACAAGATCTTATGAAACCATCCGAACATGTACATATTGATATTGACATATCCTCCAAACTTTTCAGCTATGTCATGAGACACCCTATGGACACGACATGTGTGGTCATTTGATTCCCTAAATACATGTCAACTTTGATCATGATATGTTCTATATAAATTCTATTCATATTATGTGAATCCCTTCATACAATTTAACTAGATCATGTGATTATACATGGAAATGTCTTCTAGAAAATCATGACATTTACATACATCATCATAAAATTTCTTCTTAACAATCATGACATGTGATGAAGGAACACCAAGACATGATAACTGAGTACAGTGGATTCAAATTCTCAACCTAAGTGTGTATGTCATAATCAAATAGTACTATAAGAACTCTGATTCATTCCATAACTAATATATATAAGACACCATCTTATGTATAGATATCCATATCATATATCAAAAGGGAATACACATTGTGTAAGACACAATCAAACTAAACAATGAGAACTATAATTTAATTTATATCTAGTATACGAATGGTGCCTTATAATTGAATGATCTCAAATATTCATCCACCACAGTCTAATCCCCCCATGTCTCTCAAATTCAAACCATCATGACCCAATCATTCCAATGGCCTTATCATTCTTCCACATCCCCAAAATGATAGATAGTTCCATGTAATACAAATTAGTTGTCAGATCCAAAGATGGAAAATATCCAAGGTATATCCTGGTACATAAATCTTACCTCCATATATAGTGAGACCAATTACTTTCTATCGCTTGATTCCAACACTAATAATTGAACACATTGGAACAGGGAATTTCAATTATCATAAAGTTCACATCATGAATCTACTACATCTTGAGAAACCTCGGTTTGTAAGCCCTAATTAGATTCATGATATGACTACAGTAATAAAAGTGAATACTCCTTGAGGAACGTACAAAGGGAATGAAAAAACTATGACTACATTGATCCCTACCAGAACTAGAATATGTAGGTTTCCTACATGATCATTGATCTCCATATATGAACCCTATATTCCCACATATATGTCCTTTTCTAAATATTTTAATCATATAATGTGTAAAAAATATGTGGTTTTTGGTTCCTATTAAAAAAATATATGCTTGATACCTCATGAATATTCAATCCCATCATCATTAGATCAGTCTCTATAGACAATGGAAAATTATATAGTGCATAGAAATATTAATTCACTATATATAAGAATTTCCCCATTACGTGGTAAACATATAAAAAACCTAACATACATATAGATGTAATCATTCATAAACCCCCTTTATACATGGACAGATTCGACACATTATGATTTATAGGGTGAACTGTCCTATACCAGGTTTAGGGAGAGACTTGTAAACATATCTTAAATCTATTATATATTCCATGATTATGTTAAAATTTCCTCAAAAATGGTGTGATCAACCCAACCTTTCATCCTCTCTACTAATGTGACTTCCCATGTGACATTGGGTCTGAAAAACAAATTTATCGAATGCCTTTAATCCTCTCTGCTAATGTGACTTCCCAAGTAACTTATTAATAACATTATGAAACATTATCATATATCCATTTTTTGTTCTCAAAAAATATTCATTAATGTAGAGACCTGAAGCCTGACGTACATGGACATTAAATTACTTTTGAGGAATACTTAGTACATTACAAAAACACACACACAAGGATCGTCATAGTTTAGTGTCTTTGGAAACTCAGAATATAATCTTCTAATCCTGGTGAATGATCTTCAACATCTCCTATAAAGATCTTCCTTTTTTTATACCTAAAACTTTTCTTTATATCCTGGGGAAAAGAAAACATAAAAGGGTGAGCTCAAATGCTCAGTAAGGGTAAACAAAAGAAATATCAATCACATCTTAACCTGCAAAAGAGATCATAATTTCATAACATGGGATAAATCATGGCGGTGAAATGTAATCACAATAATCATAACTTAAAACATGAAACTTTGTGTCATACACACATAATCATAGATAATCATTTCTTGTTAGTCAAGACTCATTTCCAAGACTATCTTAGTGGACAAAGTCCCTTTCTGAATCGAGTAACCCTCGTTTCAGTCCTGTTTCACTGAACCGGTATAACCTAACATTCCAGCCATGTCTATCTCATGAGATATAAAATCATTACCCAATACATTGGAGGGATATATAGTTCCCACCCATCTCATAATGATACCATTATTATGTGTTCCACAAAATCATAAATCATATGTCATTGCATAACCCATGTAATAAAAATGGGATTCTTAAACAACATGACATCATAAAACCATTCATATAAGATAAAGGAATCCATAAAAATAATTACATCACAACATAGTCCAATCAATGTAATAATAGGGATATAAACATAAACCTTTATTATCATAGATGGAAAATAATTTTGATAAAACACTTGAACTCCATTCTTGAGGAAAATATCCTTTATACTTCAAAAAAACTTTTCCTTTCTTAACATGTAATACAATTTTAAACTAAAAGAAGTTGATTAAAAATAAACTTGAAAACATGTAAAGGAATATTCTTGGAAATAATGTTTTAAAAATCCATTCATGCCGTATAAGTTAAAAAAACATTCTTTGTACTTTTGTCGGAAAAGTCAAAAAGTACCTCGTACAAAAAACGACAAAAGATTCCTTTCATATTCTTTACTAAAAACTCACCGAAGGGTAAAATTGGATTTAAACAATTGTAGGTGGATGGAAATAATATTACATATTCAGGAAACATGGATGTGGATGATAAAATAAACCCCAGTAAATACTAAAGTATAAACAATCTCGGATAAAAATGAGATTGTGATATTTCCCTTACCTTAGGTCCGATTTGCATCGTAATTGTCCGAACCTCCTGTATAATGATTTAAATAATGTCATTTACTTATTCCAGAATCATACTAATTGTTATGATATAATATATGGTTAATTTATGACTTTATTTTACCCGTTCTTTTGTAAATTCCATGTTAAAGAGCGTTTTGGGTAAAATCGTTTCATTTATCGTAGGTGTTTTGACTTGTTGTTATTGACATTATTATTACTTATATCATGATTTACATACTTCCAGAATATAAAATATGATCTATATATCATATATGTTCAGTATATATATATATATAATAGATAGATAAATGAAATGAATAACACCGTTCATGGAGACAGTAGTCCGTACGTACGAATGAACGCTGTTTTTCCTTCCTTATTGTCTTGAATGGAAGTAAGTAGATGACATACATATAAATATACATAAATACAGTATCATTATTATGTCATATATTTCATTAGTACTTATTATATATACTTTATAATCATTCATTAATGGTAAATCATTGAGAATGAATCTCATCGCGTCGTGGAGACGGTAGTCCGTACGTACGCACGAGCGATGATATCATTTCCATAATTATTGAATTGAATTGGAGTGGATGATACAATATATCACAATAATTATGATGTTATAATAACTATGTATAGTTATTCTTTACACCATAATACACATCCATGTAAGGTGTTGGAGGAAAAACAGATTGCACCACAGCGTGGAGACGGTATTCCGTACGTACGCACGCGCGGTGATTTCATTTTCCGTAGCATGGATAGATGGTGAATTAGGATTGTTTCATACTTATAATAACATATCAGTATATTAGTGATACTGATGTTATTACTTCATAATGAAACATCCTAAGAAGAAGAAGTGGAAGAAAAAATAAAGGTGAAAGAATTGGTAACGGAAATTACCTCTTCTTTGAAGCGCCTCTTTGAGACTTCCTCTTAGGGCACTAAAATTGGTCTTTGAGGAAGACCAGAACCTCTAGGATTATTCTAGGGAAGTGGAGAAGGGATTTTGGCAGGGGATGGCCGAGCTTGAGTGCTAAAATTGGTGTGAGGAGGAGGGGGAGGATGTGTCCTTTTATAAGGGAGGAGAGGGGCACCTTATGAATATCTCAAAATATTATTTTATATTAAAGTCAAAATCGGTTTATAATTGTTCCAAAGGGTCTTCTTTCGGAGCTAAAGTGGGTATGGGTCGAAATCCTATCAACCAATAGGATTTAGACAAGTTTAGGTTATTATTTTAACCTTATCAATTAGATTTAACTCTAAGTTAAATAATTTAACTTTTACCGTGTCTTTTTGTTTTCTTACACTATATGGTTAATACACTTACTATAACATGTCAAACGAACCCCAAATTGTTTATTATTAATATATATATCCTTATCTAAGTCATATGGCCGAACCTTAGATTTTTAGGAATAAAATAACAATTAATAATATAATATTTGATTTAGAAACTATTTTGTGTCAATTTTGACACTATTTGATATATGATTTTTTTGAAAGTCATAACAGAAATATATGTTCGATACAAGTTGATTAAATCAACACTAATATATCATAGTAAACTAGAAAATTAGTGTAATTCATAAAAAGTCTCAAATTATATTTATTTTGGTATTTATAACATCAATTATGTCAATATTTCATTAATAAGATAATTACTGAATCATCTTTGTGTCATAAATAAATTAATTTATTTAATGTCTAAAAATTATAAATAAAATATAATTATGTAGGAAATCTTTTTATATTTCTAATGAATATTTATAGTCTAATTTATCTTATGTATAACCCCATATTAAAAATGTTTTATTTATTAAACTTTGATTTTAACTATTTTAACTATTCATTAAATAAAATAATATTAAATGTCATAATCTAATCCAAGTGGACCTAAATGGTCATATTATATTCATAAGGTTGTTTTTGGTTGAATTACACTTATCCAATAGAATTCGGACATGTGTTAGGGTAATAGTAATTTCATATTTACCCTTAGTTACCCTATTTACTATTAACCGTGGGAAAAAAAAGTAAAAAGTTACTATTCACCATAAATTATTTTCATCTCATTGAACCACATTTTAGTCCTTGATATTAACTGTGTCTGTCGGATTTTTGAAATTCCATTCACAGAAGCGGTAAAATTAAGTTTTATGCAAAATTCAGTTTTTAACCTACCACTTAGTGGTTTCACTATTCATCAAAAATTGAAAGTTTTCAGAAAAATTCCAAAGATTAGACCTCAGCTATATTTGATATTATGAACTCAAAAATGATTTCTATTTTACCAAATTCAAAACATATCAGTTTCATTAATTAATTTAAAAATTAATTCCCGTCGTCTAAACAAAAGGCGTGTTTTTAAGAGATAATAACTATCAAAAGATTGACACTGGTTTATAACTGGTTTAATTGTGAAATTACATCCAATGACCAACATTGTATTGAATTGTAAAAATATATTCTAAATATACTTTAAAACCACTCAAATTAATAATTTATCACTATTAATTACTTCGATTGAAAAAGTTGTTTTTAATTAAAATTTAGTAATTTTCACTATTCATCAAAATATGAAAGTTATCCGAAAATCACCAAAATTTCACCCTAAGCTAATTTCGATATTCCGAATCCAAAAATGAAGTCCATTTTGAAAAATAGAAATTAAAAAATTTCAAAAAATGGTTATTACTATTCATAACATCTAGTTTTAATAATATTTTAATAGCATATCGTTGTTTAGCGAAACTTGGTGTTGCGACAACACATGATATCGTGGAAGGTCGTGATTGCGTGTAATTCAAGCCAGGACAGTGATGTGTGTTGTGAAAGCTCCTTTTGGTGTAGCGTATAACACAAGACATTAATGAAATTAAAAAGAATATTTTTCATAAAATCTCGGGGTGTTACATTCTACACCCCTTAAAATGAATTTCACCCTTGAAATTCGTCGGGGTTATAAATGGTTTACTATTCGAAAGTTTCTTTAATCGAAACCCACATCATAAAAAGGAATACCAAAACCAATCTTTAAAAACGAAAGTATGAAACGTAATGGTTACCCAAATAAACTAATCACTGGGTTTCCACATAGGTGAAAATGTGGATATGGAAGAGAAATCTAACCATCATGTTCTGATGGAGAGTGGTAGAGAACATGGCTATGGAAAAGCAAGAAATCACAAATCCTTAAATTTATGACGATCTAAGGTACCATCTGATTAATCAGATATAAGAGCACTAGGACAACATTTTTGGTTTTCAAGATCGTTTCCCTAAAGTTGAAGAATTTGAATTAGAATAAATACTTACTTTATTTTGGTACAATCTAACTGTATTTCGTGCCTTGAACAATTTCCACTTCATCTCTTAAATAAATTAAATTGAATTTGTTATTCGTGAAGTGTTAGTAGAACATGTGATAGAATGATGGGTCATTCCAACTGTCTCAAACAAAAGGTTAGCAAAAGTTATTAAATATACATAAGTCATTTTATAGTGAGATTAATCATATATGGTTCCTAAAATGGACTTATACTTAATATATCATACTGCTTAATATAATAAAACTAGTTTCTACTAAACAGGGACTTCCTGTAGGCCAGTGGTAGGCGATAAAGGCCAGTCGCACTTCGGTTGTGGGTTCGATTCCCACAGCCTTGTCCGACGCGATGGGTTGTCGCCCGTCCTGCAGGTTGTCCTTTTTCTAAAGCTATATTACTATAACATCCCATCAATAATATCAAAAAAACGTTTTATCCTAACTTATGTCCAACATAATCCATTCTAATATTTAGGTTTGTCTAAAATACTTCGGTCCATGCTCATAGTATAAAGAAAATGATTACTTGAAATGTTACAGAACAATCACGTGAATGCCATCATTTATCCCCCATATATCATAAGAATTACAAACATCTGAATACCTTAATCATGTATTCTCTTGATGAATGAATACCCATTGAACCTTAGTGAAATCATAAATGCTGTCAAAAGTTAACTCTTTCCACATACCAAAATCCAAAAATTCTATATACTCAAACCATGATATAACCTTCTCATTATATTAGTCATGAGCTCATGAATACTATCAAACATTTAATTTTCTCCTTATCCCTTCATTATGCGCATTCCAAAAATATCTGAATAACCATTCATGGATACTGGTACCATTAATCATACACTTTCAAAACTCAAGGAAATACAACAGTGTAACAATCCTTAGATGTCTCTTTATTCCATAGTACCATGAGATCACAACATTACACATGATAAACATGTAATCATTCCACTACATTCTTAAACCATTGACCGAGCTTCAACAATTCTTTCATCTCACATATCATGTGTAGTCTCTTCATCATCATCAACATAAATACTACCCATACAACCATACTTATTCTCTTCATGAGACTTTCCTTTAGGGCATTGGTTTGCATAATGCCCGTACATTCCACATTTAAAACATTTAACCATTGTTGATGTCGTAGCAATACCATTATCCTCATCCCTGGTGTTAACTGAACCTTTTCCTTTGCACTTACTAGCTTTGTGTCCTTCTTTTCCACACCCAAAGCATCTTCCAGTTCCTTTGAAACATTCTCCTTGATGCCTCTTCCCACATGATTTACATAGGGGAAATTGAACTTTCGTTCCTCTATGATCATCATGAAACTCCATCTTTCTCTTATTAGCCGAGTCAGGAAACTTACCAAATTTTACTTTATTGATCATATTATGAGATTGCTGATTCGGAATAATAATGATGTTTGGACTTCCAAATCCCATTTCATTTGGTTTCTCATGAAGAATATCATTCCATTGTCCATCATATCCTCCATTATCGTGAATCATCTTGTTTCCAGCCATTTTCTAAAACCCAAAAAGAATAGTGTGAGAGGAAAAAATCATGCTAGGGAAAACAACATAATAAAGGGGGAGTACCCTCAATATCTAACATCTTAGGATAATTTCTAATATCGTTAGCGCAATTCTAGGACTATAACCTATACATATACTTAACCTTAGAGACATCCCTAGACATCCCTTAGAAATATCTCTAGGGATCTCACTAAAGTTTTCACGTCCTAGTTTCCAAAGGTTTACTAAACCTTTCCTCTGATACCAACTGTAGAGACCCGATGCCTGACGTACATGGACATTACATTACTTTTGCGAAATACTTAGTACATTACAAAAACACACACACAAGGATCGTAATAGTTTAGTGTCTTTGGAAACTCGGAATATAATCTTCTAATCCTGGTGAAAGATCTTCAACATCTCCCATAAATATCTTCCTTTTTTTATACCTAAAACCGTTCTTTATATCCTGGGGAAAAGAAAACATAAAAGGGTGAGCTCAAATGCTCAGTAAGGTTAAACAAAAGAAATATCAATCACATCTTAACCTGCAAAAGAGATCATAATTTCATAACATGGGATAAATCATGGCGGTGAAATGTAATCACAATAATCATATCATAAAACATGAAACTTTGTGGCATACACACATAATCGTAGTGAATCATTTCTTGTGGGTCAAGACTCATTGCCAAGACTATCTTAGTGGACAAAGTCCCTTTCTGAATCGAGTAACCCTCGTTTCAGTCCTATTTCACTGAACCGATATAACCTACCATTCCAGCCATGTCTATCTCATGAGATATAAAATCTTTACCCAATGCATTGGAGGGAGATATAGGTCCCACCCATCTCATAATGATACCATTCTTATGTGTTCCACAAAATCATAAATCATACTTCATTGCATAACCCATGTAATAAAAATGGGATTCTTAAACAACATGAGATCATAAAACCATTCATATAAGATAAAGGAATCCATAAAAATAATTCCATCACAACGTAGTCCAATCAATGTAATAATAGGGATATAAACATAAACCATTATTATCTTAGATGGAAAATAATTTTGATAAAACACTTGAACTCCATTCTTGAGGAAAATATCCTTTCTACTTCAAAAACACTTTTCCTTTCTTATCATGTAATACAATTTTAAACTAAAAGAAGTTGATTTAAAATAAACTTGAAAACTTGTAAAGGAAGTTTCTTGGAAATAATGTTTTAAAAATCCATTCATGTCGTATAAGTTAAAAAAACCATTCTTTGTACTTTTGTCGGAAAAGTCAAAAAAGTACCTCGTACGAAAAACGACAAAAGATTCCTTTCATATTATTTACTAAAAACTCACCTAAGGGTAAAATTGGATTTAAACAATTGTAGGTGGATGGAAATAATATTACATATTCAGGAAACATGGATGTGGATGGTAAAATAAATCCCTGTAAATACTAAAGTATAAACAATCTCGGATAAAAATGAGATTGTGATATTTCCCTTACCTTAGGTCTGATTTGCATCGTAAGTGTCCGAACCTCCTGTATAATGATTTAAATAATGTCATTTACTTATTCCAGAATCATACTAATTTTTATGATATCATATATGGTTCACTTATGACTTTATTTTACCCGTTCTTTTGTAAATTCCATGTTAAAGAGCGTTTTGGGTAAAATCGTTTCATTTATCGTAGGTGTATTGACTTGTTGTTCTTGACATTATTATTACTTATATCATGATTTACATACTTCCAGAATATAAAATATGATTTATATATCATATATATTCAGTATATATATATATATATATAATATATAGATAAATTAAATGAATAACACCGTTCATGGAGACGGTAGTCCGTACGTACGCATGAACGCTATTTTTCTTTCCTTATTGTCTTGAATGGAAGTAAGTAGATGACATACATATAAATATACATAAATCCAGTATCATTATTATGTCATATATTTCATTAGTACTTATTTTATATACATTATAATCATTCATGAATGTTAAATCATTGAGAATGAATCTCATCGCGTCGTGGAGACGGTAGTCCGTACATACGCATGAGCGATGATATCATTTCCAAAATTATTGAATTGAATTGGAGTGGATGATAAAATATATCAGAATCATTATGATGTTATAATAACTATGTATAGTTATTCATTACACCATAATACCCATCCATGTAAGGTGTTGGTGGAAAAACAGATTGCACCACAGCGTGGAGACAGTATTCCGTACGTATGCACGCGCGGTGATTTCGTTTTCCGTAGGATGGATAGATGGTGAATTAGGATTGTTTCATACTTATAATAACATATCAGTATATTAGTGATACTGATGTTATTACTTCATAATGAAACAACCTAAGAAGAAGAAGTGTAAGAAGAAATAAAGGTGAAAGAATTGGTAACGGAAATTACCTCTTCTTTGAAGCGCCTCTTTGAGACCTCCTCTTAGGGCACTAAAATTGGTCTTTGAGGAAGACCAGAACCTATAGGATTATTCTAGGGAAGTTGAGAAGGGATTGTGTCAGGGTTTGGCCGAGCTTGAGTGCTCAAATTGGTGTGAGGAGGAGGGGGATGAGGTGTCCTTTTATAAGGGAGGAGAGGGGCACCTTAGGAATATCTCAAAATATTATTTTATATTAAAGTCAAAATCGGTTTATAATGGTTCCAAAGGGTCTTATTTCGGAGCTAAAGTGGGGATGGGTCGAAAGCCTATCAACCAATAGGATTTAGACAAGTTTAGGTTCTTATTTTAACCTTATCAATTAGATTTAACTCTAAGTTAAATAATTTAACTTTTACCATGTCTTTTTGTTTTCTTACACTATATGGTTAATACACATAATATAACATGCCAAACGAACCCCAAATTGTTTATTATTAATATATATATCTTTATCTATGTCATTTGGCCGAACCTTATATTTTTAGGAATAAAATAACAATTAATAATATAATATTTGATTTAAAAACTATTTTGTGTCAATTTTGACACTCTTTGATATATGATTTTTGTGAAAGTCATAACAGAATTATATGTTCGAACCAAGTTGATTAAATCAACACTAATATATCATAGTAACCTAGAAAATTAGTTTAATTCATAAAAAGACTCAAATTATATTTATTTTGGTATTTATAACATCAATTATGTCAATATTTCATTAATAAGATAATTACTGCATCATCTTTGTGTCATAAATAAATTAATTTATTTAATGTCTAAAAATTATAAATAAAATATCATTATGTAGGAAATCTTTTTATCTTTGCAATGAATATTTATAGTCTAATTTATCGCATGTATATCCCCATATTAAAAATGTTTTATTTATTAAACTTTGATTTTAACTATTTTAACTATTCATTAAATAAAATAATATTAAATGTCATAATCTAATCCAAGTGGATCTAAATGGTCATATTATATTCATAAGGTTGTTTTTGGTCGAATTACACTTATCCAATTGAATTAGGACATGTGTTAGGGTAATAGTAATATCATATTTACCCTTAGTTACCCTATTTACTATTAACCGTGGTAAAAAAAAGTAAAAAGTTACTATTCACCAAAAATTATTTTCATCTCATTGAACCAAATTTTAGTCCTTGATATTAACTTTGTCTGTAGGATTTTTGAAATTCCATTCACAGAAGCGGTAAAATTTTGTTTTATGCAAAATTCAGTTTTTAACATACCACTTAGTGGTTTCACTATTCATAAAAAATTGAAAGTTTTCAGAAAAATTCCAAAGATTAGGCCTAAGCTATATTTGATATTATGAACTCAAAAATGATTTCTATTTTACCAAATTCAAAACATATCAGTTTCATTAATTAATTTAAAAATTAATTCCTGTCGTCTAAACAAAAGGCATGTTTTTAAGAGATAATAACTATCAAAAGATTGACACTTGTTTATAAGTGGTTTAAATGTGAAATTACATCCAATGACCAACATTGTATTGAATTGTAAAAATATATTCTAAATATACTTTAAAACCACTCAGATTAATAATTTATCACTATTAATTATTTCGATGGAAAAAGTTGTTTTTAATTAAAATTTAGTAATTTTCACTATTCATCAAAATATGAAAGTTATCCGAAAATCACCAAAATTTCACCCTAAGATAATTTTGATATTCCGAATCCAAAAATGAAGTCCATTTTAAAAAATAGAAATTACAAAATTTCAAAAAGTGGTTATTACTATTCATAACATCTAGTTTTAATAATAATTTAATAGCATATCGTTGTTTAACGAAACTTGGTGTTGCGTACAACACACGCTATCGTGGAAGGTCGCGATTGCATGTAATTCAAGCATGGATAGTGATGTGTGTTGTGAAAGCTCCTTTTGGTGTAGCGTATAACACAAGACATTAATGAAATTACAAATAATATTTTTCATAAAATCTTGGGGTGTAACATTCTACCCCCCTTAAAAGGAATTTCGCCCTCGAAATTCGTCGGGGTTATAAATGGTTTACTATTCGAAAGTTTATTTAATCGAAACCCACATCATAAAAAGGAATACCAAAACCAATCTTTAAAAACGAAAGAATGAAACTTAATGGTTACCCAAATAAACTAATCACTGGGTTTCCACATAGGTGAAAATATGGATATGGAAGAGAAATCTAACCATCATGTTCTGATGGAGAGTGGTAGAGAACATGGCTATGGAAAAGCCAGAAATCACAAATCCTTAAATTTGTGACGATCTAAGGTACCATCTGATTAATCAGATATAAGAGCACTAGGACAACATTTTTGGTTTTCAAGATCGTTTCCCTAAAGTTGAAGAATTTGAATTAGAATAAATACTTACTTTATTTTGGTACAATCTAACTGATGTTCGTGCCTTGAACAATTTCCACTTCATCTCTTAAATAAATTAAGTTGAATTTGTTATTCGTGAAGTGTTAGCAGATCATGTGATAGAATGATGGGTCATTCCAACTGTCTCAAACAAAATGTTAGCAAAAGTTATTAAATATACATAAGTCATTTTATAGTGAGATTAATCATATATGATTCCTAAAATGGACTTATACTTCATATATCATACTTATTAATATAATAAAACTAGTTTCTACTAAACAGGGACTTCCTGTAGGCCAGTGGTAGGCGATAAAGGCCAGTCGCACTTCGGTTGTGGGTTCGATTCCCACAGCCTTGTCCGACGCGATGGGTTGTCGCCCGTCCTGTAGGTTGTCCTTTTTCTAAAGCTATATTACTATAAAATCCCATCAATAATATCAAAAAAAAACGTTTTATCCTAACTTATGTCCAACATAATCCATTCTAATCTTTAGGCTTGTCTAAAATACTTCGGTCCAAGCTCATAGTATAAAGAAAATTATTACTTGAAATGTCACAGAACAATCACGTGAATGCCATCATTTATCCCCCATATATCATAAGAATTACAAACATCTGAATACCTTAATCATGTATTCTCTTGAAGAATGAATACCCATTGAACCTTAGTGAAAACATGAATGTTGTCAAAAGATAAATCTTTCCACATACCAAAATCCAAATATTCTATATACTCAAACCATGATATAACATTCTCATTATACTAGTCATGAGCTCATGAATACTATCAAACATTTAATTTTATCCTTATCCCTTCATTATGCACATTCCAAAAATATCTGAATAACCTTTCATGGATACTGGTACCATTAATCATACACTTTAAAAACTTAAGGAAATACAACAGTGTAACAATCCTTATATGTCTCTTTATTCCATAGTACCATGAGATCACAACATTACACATGATAAACATGTAATCATTCCACTACATTCTTAAACCGTTTACCGAGCTTCAACAATTCTTTCATCTCACATATCATTTGTAGTCTCTTCATCATCATCAACATAAATACTAACCATACAACCATACTTATTCTCTTCATTAGACTTTCCTTTAGGGCATTGGTTTGCATAATGCCCGTACATTCCACATTTAAAACATTTAACCACTGTTGATGTCGTAGCAATACCATTATCCTCATCCCTGGTGTTAACTGAACCTTTTCCTTTGCACTTACTGGTTTTGTTTCCTTCTTTTCCACACCCAAAGCATCTTCCAGTTCCATTGAAACAATCTCCTTGATGCCTCTTCCCACAAGATTTACATAGGGGAAATTGAACTTTCATTCCTCTATGATCATCATGAAACTCCATCTTTCTCTTATTAGCCGAGTCAGGAAACTTACCAAATTTTACTTTATTGATCATATTTTAAGATTGCTGATTCGGCATAATAATGATGTTTGGACTTCCAAATCCCATTTCATTTGGTTTCTCATGAAGAATATCATTCCATTGTCCATCATATCCTCCATTATCGTGAATCATCTTGTTTCCATCCATTTTCTAAAACCCAAAAAGAATAGTGTGAGAGGCAGAAATCATGCTAGGGAAAACAACATAATAAAGGGGGAGTACCCTCAATATCTAACATCTTAGGATAAATTCTAATATCGTTAGCGCAATTCTAGGACTATAACCTATACGTATACTTAACCTTAGAGATATCCCTAGACATACCTTAGAAATATCTCTAGGGATCTCACTAACGTTTTCGCTTCCTAGTTTCCAAAGGTTTACTAAACCTTTACTCTGATACCAACTGTAGAGACCCGAAGCCTAACGTACATGGAAATTACATTACTTTTGCGGAATACTTAGTACATTACAAAAACACACACACAAGGATCGTAATAGTTTAGTGTCTTTGGAAACTCGGAATATAATCTTCTAATCCTGGTGAAATATCTTCAAAATCTCCCATAAAGATCTTCCTTTTTTTATACCTAAAACCTTTCTTTATATCCTGGGGAAAAGAAAACATAAAAGGGTGAGCTCAAATGCTCAGTAAGGGTAAACAAAAGAAATATCAATCACATGTTAACCTGCAAAAGAGATCATAATTTCATAACATGGGATAAATCATGGAGGTGAAATGTAATCACAATAATCATAACTTAAAACATAAAACTTTGTGGCATACACACATAATCATATAGAATCATTTCTTGTTAGTCAAGACTCATTGCCAAGACTATCTTAGTGGACAAAGTCCCTTTCTGAATCGAGTAACCCTCGTTTCAGTCCTGTTTCACTGAACCTGTATAACATACCATTCCAGCCATGTCTATCTCATGAGATATAAAATCTTTACCCAATGCATTGGAGGGAGATATAGGTTCCACCCATCTCATAATGATACCATTCTTATGTGTTCCACAAAATCACAAAACATACGTCATTGCATAACCCATGTAATAAAAATGGGATTCTTAAACAACATGACATCATAAAACCATTCATATAAGATAAAGGAATCCATAAAAATAATTCTGTCACAACATAGTCCAATCAATGTAATAATAGAGATATAAACAGAAACCTTTATTATCTTAGATGGAAAATAATTTTGATAAAACACTTGAACTCCATTCTTGAGGAAAATATCCTTTCTACTTCAAAAAAACTTTTCGTTTCTTAACATGTAATACAATTTTAAACTAAAAGAAGTTGATTAAAAATAAACTTGAAAACTTGTAAAGGAAGCTTCTTGGAAATAATGTTTTAAAAATCCATTCATGCCGTATAAGTTAAAAAAAACATTCTTTGTACTTTTGTCGGAAAAGTCAATAAGTACCTCGTACGAAAAACGACAAAAGATTCCTTTCATATTCTTTACTAAAAACTCACCGAAGGGTAAAATTGGATTTAAAAAATTGTAGGTGGATGGAAATAATATTACATATTCAGGAAACATGGATGTGGATGATAAAATAAACCCCAGTAAATACTAAAGTATAAACAATCTCGGATAAAAATGAGATTGTGATATTTCCCTTACCTTAGGTCTGATTTGCTTCGTAAGTGTCCGAACCTCCTGTATAATTATTTAAATAATGTCATTTACTTATTCTAGAATCATACTAATTGTTATGATATCATATATGGTTAACTTATGACTTTATTTTACCCGTTCTTTTGTAAATTCCATGTTAAAGAGCGTTTTGGGTAAAATCATTTCATTTATCGTAGGTGTTTTGACTTGTTGTTCTTGACATTATTATTACTTATATCATGATTTACATACTTCCAGAATATAAAATATGATTTGAATATCATATATATTCAGTATATATATATATATAATAGATAGATAAATGAAATGAATAACACCGTTCATGGAGACGGTAGTCCGTACGTACGCATGAACGCTGTTTTTCTTTCCTTATTGTCTTGAATGGAAGTAAGTAGATGAAATACATATAAAAATACATAAATCCAGTATCATTATTATGTCATATATTTCATTAGTACTTATTATATATACTTTATAATCATCCATGAATGGTAAATCATTGAGAATGAATCTCATCGCGTCGTGGAGACGGTAGTCCGTACGTACGCACGAGCGATGATATCATTTCCATAATTATTGAATTGAATTGGAGTGGATGATACAATATATTAGAATCATTATGATGTTATAATAACTATGTATAGTTATTCTTTACACCATAATACCCATCCATGTAAGGTGTTGGTGGAAAAACAGATTGCACCACAGCGTGGAGACGGTATTCCGTACGTACGCACGCGCGGTGATTTCGTTTTCCGTAGGATGGATAGATGGTGAATTAGGATTGTTTCATACTTATAATAACATATCAGTATATTAGTGATACTGATGTTATTACTTCATAATGAAACAACCTAATAATAAGAAGTGGAAGAAGAAATAAAGGTGAAAGAATTGGTAACGGAAATTACCTCTTCTTTGAAGCGCCTCTTTGAGACCTCCTCTTAGGGCACTAAAATTGGTCTTTGAGGAAGACCAGAACCTCTAGGATTATTCTAGGGAAGTGGAGAAAGGATTTTTTCAGGGTTTGGCCGAGCATGAGTGCTCAAATTGGTTTGAGGAGGAGGGGGAGGAGGTGTTCTTTTATAAGGGAGGAGAGGGGCAGCTTAGGAATATCTCAAAATATTATTTTATATTAAAGTCAAAATCAGTTTATAATGGTTCCAAAGGGTCTTATTTCGGAGCTAAAGTGGGGATGGGTCGAAATCCTATCAACCAATAGGATTTAGACAAGTTTAGGTTATTATTTTAACCTTATCAATTAGATTTAACTCTAAGTTAAATAATTTAAGTTTTACCGTGTCTTTTTGTTTTCTTACACTATATGGTTAATACACTTACTATAACATGCCAAACGAACCCCAAATTGTTTATTATTAATATTTATATCCTTATCTAAGTCATTTGGCCGAACCTTAGATTTTTATGAATAAAATAACAATTAATAATATAATATTTGATTTAAAAACTATTTTGTGTCAATTTTGACACTATTTGATATATGATTTTTGTGAAAGTCATAACATAATTATATGTTCGAACCAAGTTGATTAAATCAACACTAATATATCATAGTAACCTAGAAAATTAGTGTAATTCATAAAAAGTCTCATATTATATTTATTTGGGTATTTATAACATCAATTATGTCAATATTTCATTAATAAGATAATTACTGCATCATCTTTGTGTCATAAATAAATTAATTTATTTAATGTCTAAAAATTATAAATAAAATATCATTATGTAGGAAATCTTTTTAGGTTTCTAATGAATATTTATAGTTGAATTTATATTATGTATAACCCCATATTAAAAATGTTTTATTTATTAAACTTTGATTTTAACTATTTTAACTATTAATTAAATAAAATAATATTAAATGTCATAATCTAATCCAAGTGGACCTAAATGGTCATATTATATTCATAAGGTTGTTTTTGGACGAATTACACTTATACAATAGAATTAGGACATGTGTTAGGGTAATAGTAATATCATATTTACCCTTAGTTACCCTATTTACTATTAACCGTGGTTAAAAAAAAGTAAAAAGTTACTATTCACAAAAAATTATTTTCATCTCATTGAACCACATTTTAGTCCTTGATATTAACCGTGTCTGTCGGATTTTCGAAATTCCATTCACAGAAGCAGTAAAATTAAGTTTCATGCAAAATTCAGTTTTTAACCTACCACTTAGTGGTTTCACTATTCATCAAAAATTGAAAGTTTTCAGAAAAATTCCAAAGATTAGGCCTAAGCTATATTTGATATTATGAACTCAAAAATGATTTCTATTTTACCAAATTCAAAACATATCAGTTTCATTAATTAATTTAAAAATTAATTCCCATCGTCTAAACAAAAGGCGTGTTTTTAAGAGATAATAACTATCAAAAGATTGACACTTGTTTATAACTGGTTTAAATGTGAAATTACATCCAATGACCTTCATTGTATTGAATTGTAAAAATATATTATAAATATACTTTAAAACCACTCAAATTAATAATTTATCACTATTAATTATTTCGATTGGAAAAGTTGTTTTTAATTAAAATTTAGTAATTTTCACTATTCGTCAAAATATGAAAGTTATCCGAAAATCACCAAAATTTCACCCTAAGCTAATTTCGATATTCCGAATCCAAAAATGAAGTCCATTTTGAAAAATAAAAATTACAAAATTTCAAAAAGTGGTTATTACTATTCATAACGTCTAGTTTTAATAATATTTTAATAGCATATCGTTGTTTAGCGAAACTTGGTGTTGCGTACAACACACGCTATCGTGGAAGGTCGCGATTGCGTGTAATTAAAGCCAGGACAGTGATGTGTGTTGTGAAAGCTCCTTTTGGTGTAGCGTATAACACAAGACATTAATGAAATTAAAAAGAATATTTTTCATAAAATCTCGGGGTGTTACAATTAACATTATTTAACATGAAATGAATCTATTATATAGTTACTCAAAGTGTCCATATAATCCCAAAAATAGAATCTATGATACCAAAGTGTTGTCTAATAGAATCTCTCTAGTGAACTTCTGAAAACTATAGATTTATAATGTCTTGTATAAATAAAATATTTCATACCCATTTCATCATAGGATGGATGATGTGTTATTTCACTATTCCAGATGTTATAATCATTATGCACAATAAAAAATCTCAATAATTATCTTTATAAAATCCATTTTCCATTGAAACGTTGTATGAAATATATAAGTAAATAGTCCTTACAAAAATTCATCTGATAATATTAGTCCAATAACCATAATATAATGCTATTAGTCCAGAAATAAAACATTCAATTCATCTGTATCTAATTAAATCTACATCTAATAAGCAATATTAGGGGAAAAAATAAATTTATAGTTGTTATGTTTGGATAATTAGAGACCGGACTTTTTTAAGATAATCCATAATATTTTCCAGCTTATCAAACACACCTTAAAAAATCGTGGACACAAAATACCCCTTATATTTTTTTTTCAACAATGTATAATTAATAAAAAAATATTATAACATCATAAATAGATTATATGTCAAAACTATTCTAATCTTATGTTTAAAAAGTAGTTGTAAAAAACACCATTCTTTGAAAAATAATACCATTTTTTCTATAATCATCGATTTTAGATACATATTTATACTCATCCTAGGAAACATATTCATTCACATGGATAAATTATCACGAAAAATATATTCCTTAAATAAAAAATTTTCTTGCATCCACATAAAAAAATTTGTTAAAACAATTCAAATATACTAAAATCAAATATAGAACTTTTTTAAAAATCCCCTTAAATAATTTTTTCACATGGTTGTTATAAAATATACCAATTAATAGATTTATGATACAACATTTTCTCCTGTATTTAAGACACTATGCAAAAACATTTTGATAGTGGTGGAAGATCTACATATGTTATACATAATGACAGTATGGTTGAACATCCATTCTTAACCTCAAAAAATGAAATAATTCCTTTAGAAATTGATTTCTGACGATATGAGAATATTTTTACATTATTGAAATGAAATCCATCATTATTTCAATGTTTTTCTCACGAAACATAATGATGTGATATTTGAGAACAATTTATTTTGAATAAAAATGATTCAGTGAGTTTTCAGTAAAATTTATATCACCTTGACTATCATATCACAAGAGAAGGCTAAATATTACATAACAAATCTTCCAATATTTTATTTTTCTATATAAGTTGGGTTAAAACACGAGTAGTAGTAATATAAAATTTCTATGTTTTAATGAGACTATATGAACATTGTTAATTAATATACTACTTAATGAATCATTCTTTCAAGAAATTTATTCGACCATATTTTTGTTTTCTTTCATTTATACATCCTTATAAATCTGTATCAATGTAACAAAAATACAAATCGTTCCTATGACGCGATGTTTTAATTCAAATTTAATTATTCCTCTTATATATATAATAATCATATTTCTATCCATGAAATGAGATTCATTTTTTCACTTGGATAACTAGAAAAATGTGTAACAAATTACACTATTGATTTCTATGAACCAATCGACTATAATACCATCCAATTAAAATTCAAAAAACATTAGGATCTAACTCTTTTTTTACCTATCATTTCGAAATGTGGATCCCATCGAAAAATGTGGGTAAATTCATTTTTAATCTTCAATGATTACCATTTTAAGAGGTCACTATAAAAACATCAGTTGATATAGGAAAATACATAACTTTTATGTGTGAATTTTAGGAAATGAAGAACTTCAATTGTCATATTATGTTCATTTCAAAAAACATATCCATTTAATTGTAAAAACATTCACATATGACATCAAAATTACCTTAAAATATTATTTTATCAAAAAAAAAATAATTATAATGAGGCCAAAATCTTAATTCTCTATATGCATAGGTCTTATGAAAGATATTATTATTGATTTTAATGTTCTCAAAAAATGTATACATTTTCAATACCTTCATCCCATAACTTATTTCACTAGATATAGTTATTTATTTAACATGCACACATAACTATAATATCCCCAATGAATATTAAACATGATACAAGAATATAAAATTCTTAAAAATAATCTCAGTTATGAGAATCAGACTTAACATCCATCTAAAAAATTATATATATTAGTTTTTCATTGATAATAAAAATTATTGTGATAGTTTCTTGTATTTCTACTAATACAGGGGTATTATAAAATTTTATGCCTTCAATTTTTAAGAATACATTACATTATTTTCAATCCATATTTCATACCACTTAACCATTCTCATTACACTCATTCAAGAACATATATTGTCCCAAAAAAATATTATAGTTTTTTTGGGGTTCATGTACCCAAGTATCATTTTCAATATAATCTATATTTACATTCATAGAATCAATACTCTATTAATCTTCTAATGGTTCATCAATATATTTTTCCTCAAACAATTAATATAATATAGTATGTGAGTTTAACCTTGATTTTATTCTTATTTATAACTAATTTTATTAATCTTAAAAAATGTTATGAACTTTCACATGATTCCTCATCCAATGATATGATGAATGTAATTTTCAATCATCACATTTTATTGTTGAGTACGATTCTTATTCTCTACTATCTTCTAAATTTTTTATATAAATAATATTTTTTTCATGTTTTGAACAACAACAATATCATCATTCCAATTTACATATCTGAAACCATTTGAAAAATAATATAATCTAAATTTTCTACAACTGTTAAATAATATGAGTCAAAAATATTTTATATTTTATTATTATTAAACTGATATCTTATATCACTAAAAGGTTATCTAATAAATATAACATAAATACCTATATAATATAATATTACCTTTTTATCATCCTTTAGTTTTATAATTGATGGACTTACAAAAAACATTTGGTGTTTCAAAATTGGGGTTACATTGTAATACATATCTTATGGAATCATATTTTAATTATTCACATAAAAACATAGATTATGAAGATAAACTAAAAATATAATTGGTATTCACTAGAAATAAAAATAATTATCATCTTCAATCAATATTTTCAATTCAATCTCCACCAAACATATACATCTTCTTATAGAAATCCCATTTTCTATTGTGGGTACGGTTCCCTTAACTTATGTTGAATTCCATGTTTTAAAATATTGTATCTAAATAATAAATTTGTAAATTTTCCATGATTATTTGAAAAAAAATATAATTCATAGATTACATAGATAATTCTATCCAACTTCTCTTAAATCCATTTAAAATTATTATAGCCTCTCGATATGATTATAAAATATATGACATGTAAATTTCATAAATTAATAAATGAACGAAATAAATTACATATCTATAATTTTTTATTTCATACTAATGGCCCCAAAAAATGTAAAAATGAATAATATCTAAATTCTGATATGAATGCATCTCAACAATATTATGAACAATGTTAATAATATTTCATTTCTAACAGATAGAGGGAAAATGTTTTTTCTACTTACAATATCAAGAATACCACAAATATTTTCTCTTTTTCATAGTTTTCCCACATTACTCTAATAAATATTCCAAATCCTTTTATGAAATTATAAATTTTAATATATAATTCTAAAACAACATGAAATATGTGCATTAGAAACATCAATCATGTTTGTATGGATTCTTTTTCCTCTCTTTATAAGTTTCCCATATTCTATCTTTTTCACCTGAAACCAAATTTTCAGAAATCAACTTTTTGACCATAAAAAATATTTTTTTACACATAAAAATCTATGTTTCATAATATCAAAAAATAAGGATCCTTTATATTTAATCATATCTTTTGAAATGACAGTAGATCCAAATATTATAATTCATAATAGATCATCATTTTGAAATCTCACTATATTTTCCTAATAATAAATGAAATTAATTAAATACATAAAATACCCAATAATGTGTGAGGAAACCCCAATTTATAATATATATAGTCATTAAGATTTTTTATATTGAGAATTATTTAAAAAAACATTTTCCCTTGTGATTTTCATTCCTCTTCGGTAGATTTTGAAATTATTTTATAAAAACATTATTGTTATAATAACATAAAATGAGGACCTTTATCTTATTTTATAGACTATTATCATATTTATGAAATTTATACCAATGATTGGAATCTATATTCAATATTTATCATGGATTTGTATGGTTGTATCCAATGAAAGGGGTTAATCCCCCTCAATCCTTGCCTATATTTTTTTTATTAATAGTAATCTTGAGGATTAAAGTTAAATATATTCACAATATATTCAATTAATTCATAATACCAGTAGTAATCTTATAAATCATATTCTCATTTCTAACTATCCTATTACTTTGCGATTTTTTCGATTTACTATAATTGTTATTATATTGTTATTTGGAACATTGTTTCACAAAAATATTGTTTACCAATTTGGAATTTTCATCATTAGTTGTGATTTCTTCTCATACTCAATAAGATCTATAGTATAATGTTAATTTTGTTCAGATATTAAAATTGATGAAACACCTTCCTTTTTACATTGTTAATTTAGGATATATATATGATCTTACTTAATATTTTTTCTCTATACACAAATATCATTATGAGGTTTATATTTCTCAAAACATCCACCAACATCTATAATAATGTTTTTGATGGTATTAATTCCTTAAATATTTTGAAAAAAATTTTATGGAGGAATTAAGAAATTCTTATCCTTCACCTACATATTTTTTTCTAGATTGATATTTATATTCTTCTTATAATGACAAAAAATTCCATTTACCAATATATTTATAAAAATAATAATTTTCCAAAAAAAATTATTCTTTACCATTTATTAAATTATTTTATGTTATACACTTTATGTTTTTTTGATAATGTATTTAAATAACTACAAGTGATTATTTTAACTCACTGTTGAGATTTATCACCATTTAAGTCTCTTCTTCTTCATTTTCATGGATACTTGTTTCATTATAGGTTAAATTTTCATCTTTTACTTTTGTAATAATTTGTTTACTGGAATCATAACCAAATATACCAACATCTTATTCACTATAATTTTAACACCTCGAGATGTTTTGAAATATTTTCTTCAAAAAATGTATTCATTTTGATATTTATCATTTCACACAATACTAAATATAACATTATATTTTTTAAAAATTCCCATGTTTAGATTGAATTATATAAAACAACAAGTAAAGAATGAAATACATGAAACAAAATTATTATATTGTGTTATACACAACAATATTCCTATCATGTGTTACATGCTACACTGATTTCATTTGATAGCATGCATTAGATACATGATCAATTTTTACCCCAACAATAAAATATTAGTAAAATATATTTATTTAAGATAATAAGATATAAACATCACATTAAACTACCATTTATGATTTCTATTAACTAATTTATAGAAATATGATGTTTATAATATGAGTTCATTTATTTCTAATTGACTATATATGAAAATATATACTAATTGATTTTAAAGAAACATTTTTATAATAATCCTCTTAAATTAATTATATCTATATAAATTAAATTAATTATAATTATTGTATTATATTAATGAATTATAAATTTATGATATTCAATAAAGTAATATTTATATTAATCAAAAATTATTTATAGGCATAAGATAATGATAAACCAAATTAAATGCATAAAACTATTTATTTTAGAAATTGGTAATTTTAACATCATTGAATGGTGAAATTTTTTTAATCCAATTATTGTGACTGTTATAAGTTACATGTGAAAAAATAAACCACTTATTTTAAATAATAATACAAAAAATTACTCTGGTTGACTGTTTGGTATTTTTTGATAGGTTTCATGTTTTGTTGAATATTAAAAAAATAATGTGTAATTGAAAACAACAATTTTCATCAAAATAATTCTTAGTGTTAAATTATATTATTAAATGATTTAAAAGAATGATTAGATAATATTTTTATCATTCAATTCAATTTGGTCCGTTTTTTCAATTTTACATTAAATTGAGATATAAAATGGTTTCAAACTTTAGCATGTTAAACATTAATATCTTGTTTTATCACCACATCAAGGAGGATAATTTTACATTTATTCCTGAAACATATGTGCTTTGAATTTTGAAAAATTAGTTTTATATTTTTAATTAGTGGCGTCAAATTATTTATATATGTTTCCTTTTTTTATTATTATATATATAGTAAATTTACAAGTGTTTTATTACCACGGTTAATGGTAAATAATGTAATTGTGGGTAAAAATAATGTTATAAAAATTATAAAAATAACCTAACATTAGTCATAGCTTCATTAGATGGATGGGTTTAGACCAAATCAATATTTTTTTAAAATTAAAACCTTTTTAATCCATTTGGATTAGAGTAACACAATTATTATTTTCTATATAATGAAATGTTAATGATTTCTTACTCATAATTTCAATAACTATATCATTATATAGATAGGATATTATAAAAGATAAATTAGACTATACATGATCATTTGAAAGATAAAATATTAATATTTCGCATTTTAATATATTTGTAATTATTATAAAATAAATAAATACCATAAAGGCAAACGTAATGATGATAGAGTAATTATTTAACTAATGGAATTATAAAAAATCACTATAAAAATATTAAAATAAAAATAATTTCACAAAATTATTGTCTTAAGAAAATTTTATAACAAAATTTGACATGGTAATTATATTTAAACTGAGTTTTTTTAATATAGCATGTTTTTATTTTATTTTTAAAACATATTTTAATAAATAGTGTCAAAATTGAGATTATTTATTTTGAAAAATAAATTTATTTTTTATATGATATAATGTTGATAATAATTTAATATTAAGCCAAATAATTTTCATAATTAATGAAATTTCATAAATGACTCATTTATTTGTCGTTTGGAATGTTATAATATTTATATTAACCCTATAATTGTAAATTAAATGACTTCACTCTAAGCATTGAAATGGTAAAATAATGGTTAAAACAAAAATTGAAGTACAAAAAATATTGAAAACTAGTATAGTTTTAATGGGGTGAGAGGAACTAAACCCTTAGAACTGTTCTATTTGAAATAAAACACTTTGTATACTTTTGTAATTTTAAAAAAAAAATAGTAGTTAAATATTTTAAGATATTCCAAAAGTTCCCAAAGCCTCAATTATAATAGGGTACCTTCACCCTCATATTTTTAAATTATATTGAGAATCAAATATCATGAAGACCTTTCCCATTTTACTTTTAAACATCCCTAGACACATTCTTAAGGTGGTGGATTTAACATCCTGAGTTTTAAGAAAGAAACACTATGTCAAATAGAGTACATGAGACGCTACACCGTGCATAAACGAATAACTAAGTATTATTATTTACGTGTTAACATTATAACGTAGCAATTAGAATGGGGGAAATTAAAATAATTAAATAAATTATAAAAATATGGTTTATAAAAGATTAAACAATGATTCATTTGTAACCAAAATTTTTTAGAAATGGAAATAAAAACCAATTGAATGTAAAGGTTGTGGTTTTATGAAAACATATTTAAAAGAGAATAATATTTTCTATAAAATCACATTAATATTTATGGATTTTTATTTAATGAAAAATATATTTTATATATTCAACAGGATTTTTTAAAATCGTATTATATGTTTTCTAGATATGATATAAGAACAAATTCAATTATTCTGATAAAAGAAGTATTTTTCAAAAAATAATATTTTTTACCACCGTTTGATATAGAAACCAATTAAAATACTATTTATAAAAATATTATAAGTTATATTTTACATAATAAATTTATTACTTGGAATCAGGACATCAAAATATACATTTGTTTCATTTTTTGTATTTTTCTAACGAAATTTATATTTTAATGAATAGTGAAAAATACTCCATTATTATTCAAAACAATATTTTTGTCTAATTTATTAATATATTTATATTATATTTTTTTAGTTTTATAGTTTAATTGGATTAATTATATATAAAATAATCATATTTTGGTCATTGGACCAAATTTAACATTTAAATTGGTCATAAACACATGTAAATCTTTTGATGGGTTTTACTCCATAAAACCACTTTTTGGGTTTTGATAATAGAAATTTATTTTAAATTAAGAAATTCACCTTTTTTGTTTTTAATTTTAAATAATATATTCCATATTTGGAATCATAAGGTTTTAATTATGTAAATAGGAACATTTTTGTTTTGGACATTATAAATAGTAACTAAAGTAATTATTTTTATTTAACACAATTAATGTGTATATTAGGTAAAAATGGTAAAAATAATATTATAATAATATAAATCTACTATAAATAGTGTTCTTATATTATAGGATGATTCATGGTCTATAAAAACAATCTTTAGGATGAAATGTTTTCTTTTAGGAGCCACTTGGGTGTGAAAATGACATATTATAATTATTAATTTATTGTAAAGGGAAATATTACAGAAATGTGTATATTTTTACAAAAACAATTCAAATGTTGTTTTATAATGTTGATAAATTTTACTATAAATATTATTTATAAATACAAAAATATTTCCTACATCTTGGTATAGTATTTTTAATTTATTGACATTTAAACTAAATTTTTTATTTATGACACAATTTCGATGCAGAGATTACCTTATTATAGAAAGATTAAAGGAAATGATACTATAAATATTAGAATAATTGTAATTTGAAAATTTTTATTTAATCGATGATTTTTTTGGATTTTTATTACATGTTATATTTGAGTTAATTTTGTTTTTTAATAATAATATTTTATTAATGAATTCATGAAAATTAATTTACTAAATATTGTCAAAGTTGACATAAATGAGAAATTAAATCAAATACTATATTATTACATGATATATTAGTAATAAAAATAAAATATCTTTTAAAATGACATATATATTGTTAAAAATTTCATTCATTATACACTTTAAGTTCGCTTTTAATATTATAGTAACTATTTAAACCATATTATGTAAAAATACAAGAGGACATGCTAAGAGTTAATTTATTTCACTAAGGGTTAATTAACAAAAAGATAAAGTTAGAATTATGACCTAAATATGTGTAAAACCATTATGTTGAGAGGATTTATACCCATAATCATCTTATCCTATAAATATATCTCTTTGGAGATATTATATTTCGAAAATGAATTTATAATAAAATAATTTTTCAAGACATATCTTAAGTGCCCCTCCTCCCTTTTATAAAATTCCACCATAAAGGTTTATCCCTATGTAGATGTAAAAGCTACAATTTAAGTATGATATAGATGCCACACATTAAAAATATGTTTTATGGTTTCTATCATTATTTGTAGTAATCTTATTATTACATGTTGTAATCTATGTAGTTTATGTTTTATGGGTGATAAGTATGATTTTGTGAAACAAATTTCATGGGTTTTTAATATCCATGAACTAACGGTTTTATTCCCTATTTTATATTCCATTATTAGATTTTGTTTCTCATTCCATGTTTTTGGAAGGTTATAAAATGGGTATAAGGATGGGTAAGATAAATGAAAAAGTTAAGAATAATTTTATCAGGAAAATTAAATCATGCTTTTTTGGGAGGGTATCCTTTGGTAGAAAAATTTTATAGTGAGTGTAATTGTCCACATGTAATTTCTAGGTCTATTATGTAATAGTTATTGCCTAATTATCTAAATCACTTGATCTAAAAAGATCCTCAATGTGAATTTTATACTTAACTAAATTTTTTGTACTGTTTAGGGTAGGGGACATATAGTTGGTATCAATGGTTGGTTTAGAAAACTAAATAGATTAGGAATATATATTAAGATTTAGTGATATCATCATTGTTTTTTAATTTTATGGTTGATTATAATTTCAATGTCTCAAAATCACCTTTTGAGGATTTTTGTTCTGCAATATTAAGGCGATTAATGGTATTTTAGAAGACAGTCACGTTTGAGGAATTTTTGGCATTAGACGGACCGTACAAATCTATATATAAAAATACCTAATTCAATTTCAATTTATGACAAGGAAACTAAATATTACCTATAAATCTTATTGAATATTTCTTAGATTATAATATGAAATTATTGAATCTTATAACATTATTCTTGTTTTTATTATAGGAAATAAGTATTAACGAATAATATGGAAAAGCATGGTAAAAGGACCATGAAGGATAATAAATATTTATAAGGGAGTTCAAGAGTTATGATAGATTGTAGGATAATGAATGTTTAAAATTATTAATTCTATTTCGATGATGGGATTACATTGGATGATTTTCCTAGAATCTATAACCCTTAATTTTTTTATGTGACAACATTCATTGATGAAGAATTATCTAGTATTTTATGTATATAATTATAAAAATGCATTAGGGTTTATATGATCAATGATTTTGATGTAATTTTTTGTTATTACTTGTAATGGACAGCACCTCTCCGGTCCATTACTTTATAAAAATATGGTGTTTGAGGTGTTCTGGGATTCCAATGTGACTTATCCCCAATAATTTTTCCAAATTTCCAATTATTTGAACAGTTCCATCGATGAATAGTTATATTGGTGAACACTATCGGTAACCTATATCAGTAACCTCTAATAGTAAACTCTCATTACATTTCCAAATTTCAAATTATATGAATAGCTCCATCAGTGAACAGTGTTCTATCAGTGAGGTTCACTGAAGAGTGTTCTATCGGTGAGGTTCAGTTAACAGTGTTCTATCAGTGAGGTTTAGTGAATAATGTCCTATCAGTGAGGTTCAGTGAAGATTGGTGTATCAGTGAGGTTTAGTGAACAGTGTTTTATTAGTGAGGTTCAGTGAATAGTTTTCTATTAGTGAGGTTCCATGAACAGTTTTAGTGAATAGTGATCTATTAGTGAGGTTTAGTGAACAATGTTCAATCAGTGAGGTTCATTGAACAGTGTTCTATATGTGAGGTTCAGTTAACAGTGTTCTATCTATGAGGTTCAGTGAATAGTGTTCTATCAGTGAGGTTAAAGGAACAATGCTCTATTAGTGAGGTTCAGTGAACAATGTTCTATCAGTGAGGTTCAGTGAATAGTGTTCTATTAGTGAGGTTTAGTGAACACTGTTCTATCAGTGAGGTTAAATGAACAATGTTCTATCAATGCGTTTCAGTGAATATTGTTCTATTGGTGAGGTTCAGTGAACATTGTTCTATCGGTGCGGTTCTGTGAACTGTGTTTTATCAGTGAGGTTTTGCGAACAGTTCTAACAATGAGG
Organism: Viscum album; assembly: GCA_963277665.1. Lineage (NCBI taxonomy): Eukaryota > Viridiplantae > Streptophyta > Magnoliopsida > Santalales > Viscaceae > Viscum > Viscum album. The sequence goes on along the minus strand of OY728128.1, from coordinate 2,099,728,045 downwards.
TTCAGTGAACAATGCTTCTAGAATGGTGAGGTCTATCAATAACCTCTATTAGTAACATTTAACGATAGGTTTATAATAACAATAGGTGTATTGTAATGGTAGGTGTACAGTAATGGTAGGTGTACATTGTTCCCAGAATGGTGAGGTATATCAGTAACCTCTATCGATAACCTCTAAAGGTAGGTTTACTGTAATAATACGTGTATATTAATGGTAGGTGTATAATGTTTCCAGCTTCCTACAGTTCCACCCCTTTGACATTTCCTTTGACGTAAAATACATTTAAAGCCTTATTTTAAGGACTCTTATGGCCAATCCAAAGGCCATAAATCCTATATTAATTATTCCTATGGCATGGGATGTTTTTACTTGGTTAAACAGTGTGGGTTAATGCGATCTCCTTTTAATGGGTAATTAAGCGTATCTTAAACCGTCTCCCCATTAAATCTTCAAAAGGAACAAGATATCTTCCTCCCTTGTTCTTCATCTTTGTTATCGGATATGAGTTCAAGAACCTTTCAATACTTCCTATAGGAGTTCCTTAATCAAAATTTACTCCTCATATTGTTTCCGCTCTTTTTTGATGAAACCAAGTTGTATCGATCAATTTTGATATACAGTATGTTTTTTCATCGTTTTTTGGTGTTCATATTCTCCTATTTCTCTTTTCCATATTATAGCATGTAATCTCCATGCATCTAATAGGGGTTTTCTTGGGTTTTGGTTGGTGCAGTCGTATCATTGAATCCTCTGGTGGATGCAATTATTGCGAGAGGGAGGATCGTGACCCATTGTGCGATTAAATAATGTTAATAATTTAATGAGGTAAGTAATTCGTTGATTCTATTTTCATTTATGTGAAACTGTATTGTTAGCATGTTTAATCCCACTGTATGATAATGTAATTGACATAATAAATATTTTAACCGGATAAATAAATTGATATCGATCATATGTTATTGCCTTATGTTTTTCTACATAGTGCGATATCTATTCTTTCTTTGATTAGTTGTTTTTTCTTGAATGAAATTGGCAAAGAACATAAATTGGGATTAATTGATAATTGTTTGGAAAAATATAAAGAGGAATGTAAAAAACTATGGTTCTATTTCTAATTTTATGTTAATCAAATTGGAACAGTAAGAATGTTTAATTATTTTTGATAGCTTACTGATTAAGTTTCCTGAAATTGGAACCTACAAACAACAAATCTGTTAATTCAATATGGATTAAAGAACTGATTTTTTGATAATTTCATAAGGGGTTATAAGTTACCCTATTTATTGTTAAAGGTCCAAGATCCCAATTAATGTGGTGTTTATTTTCCTACTTCTTGTGTTGTGATGTGACCCTGGATGGTTGTTTTGATATGTGGGGGCATGGAGGCTTTTGTTTGTGGCAGCTGATGAACCCTATAATGGCAAGATGAATCGGTTTATGCAAGTGGATGTCAGGGAGGACACCAGGGATGATGGATTGGGATGGATTTTATTGTTGGATGCTTACTATTTCTTTTGATTGTTTATCTGATTTACTTTTCCCCACTACTCAAGGTAGTTGATCTTACTTACCCTTCATCAGAAAGAGGCAAAGAAATGCGGGTTATGCCACATGATTTCCATGTTTAGATTCTCCAGGAATGATGGGTTTATGCTCTTGCTATAAGTGGAAATAACTCGATGGGTAGTACATCTACTCACCTTAACATGCCTCATCGTGTTTAGTAGTATATAATGTTTTTCTAGAATTACTGGGAATGTGGGGATGTAATTCTATAATGAATAATTGAATAAATTGTTTTAACCCATGAGGATGGAGTTGATAGAACATAATGATAAGGATGTAATTTTGAAAGAACAATTGACATTGTGTGTGATACTAATGCAATTTAATGTGGAACTGTTCCTGGTTAATTAATGTTTAAATAATTAATTAACATAAAGTAGAAATTATAAAAAGGGGATGAATTAATCTAATAAAGCACTTTAAATGTAAGTGTGATTATAGGATATATAGTTTTAGTAGTAGCATCTTGGAGTCTGAGAGATGTTAGGTGAAGTAGTGTCTAAGACTAGGTTATGCCCATAGTGTTGTTGTGATTTATAGTATATTATATACCTTTTGTGTTTCTATTCACTACTCCACCCTTTCAGTAATGGATAAAGAGACCCAATGGATTCTGAGCCTTATGACTGTGTTTTTCCAAATATTATGCTGGGGGGATGGATAGCAGGCTACCCCATTTGGACCTGCTCTTTTCTCTTGGTAGTTACTGTTTCTGGGAAGCACATTGGTCAGTTTTCCCCATATATGTGTTTAGAGGGTTATAATGTATTTTGGTTATTCATAGACATATATTTTGGATATAGTTCTCTATGGAGTATTATAGGTGTAATGTGTATCGGCTATAATGGCTTGAGGATCCTTACTCGGTGTATGGGTTGTAATGGAATGAGGTATAATACACGATGTATGATACACGCTATGCGGGATGTGGTGGATCCTAGAAATTACCTGGTTACTTTTCATACATGTACATGGTGGTATTTTTTTCATGAGGTACAAGCTATGGTGCTTCACCCAGGTGTCTGCATGCAAGCCTTTTTGGAGAGAGAATCTCAGGAGGTGCGACGTTGGGGCAATGCGGCAAACCAGTGGGGAAGTTGTAGAAGGGTACCCTTTATATTCTTTATTATATGATATATTCTTGTATGTGTTACTTGGTGAGATTATCCATGCTGAGGTTGGGAACTTAGTATTCTTATTTAGGTAACGAGTTAGTTTCACTTTTTGTTCACTGTGCTTTATCATGCTTTTGTTACATTTTCAAGAGAGGATTAGAGGACGATCCTACTCAGTATAATGTTATACTCACCCTATATGTATATAAAATATTTTTTCAGGTCACTTGGAGCAGGTTCGAGATCATGATGGTTTCAACTATCTTGGGGTTTCCGGAGCTGTTCATGCTGGTGGTTGCTATTGTTTTTACTTTATCTTGGTTACATGCAGTATTTTCCTTCCAGTTGTAGTACTTCTGCATGTCATTTCATATGTGTACATGGGTTTTCATTTATATTACAGTATTATTTGGAGTTTCTTGGTGTATATCTTATCTCTATCTTCCGCATGTGTTATCTTATAGGGTAATGCCTCCCATTTTTTAAGTTACTATACCCTTGGTTCTAGTCGCCAACCCATGGACTACTAGAGGTGGGACTCGGGGGTCATTATATCCCTTCTCACATTGCGGGCCCGAGAGGGGTACACTATGTGGGTAGGTGGTCTTGAAAGAGTGGTATCATAGGTCTGGATGAGGGATAAGATAGAGTATGGAGTTAGGCACAGTTGAGGTTGCATGGGTTGGAAGGAAAACAATGTCATTCATGTTTAGAAAGTGAGGGAAAACACTGGAGACTGGATGAGACATAGGCGTTTTGGCCCCCTTATGATCTGATGTACGAACCATTAAGTTTACAATGGATACTAAACAAGGTGACACTAGTTTCAGGGTGGAGACCTCTAGAAATATCATGCATCAATGTATTTTCTGCCAATGTTTGAATGGGCAGACCATGTGATATGATAACATAAAATGGATAAATGAAAACAATTAATTAATTAATGTTGATCCTCTTATATTCCAGGTTTATGAACTCTAAGGGTTGTTATGTTAGAGGTATGGATCCAGGTCGATGTCCTCGTCAGTTTTATGTAGAAAATGTCCAGCAGGCTGTTCTGGCAGATCACTGCAGGGTAGTGGTTGACGATGATGACACTTGGAGGAAGACACTCTAAGAGTTTTAGCGCCAGAGTCTACATAAGTATGAGGGATCCGTTTCAGATGTAGTCACAAAATATTGGTTAGAGGAGGTCGAGATCGTCTTCAGTTCGATTCGTGCTCAGAAGGAGAACTGGGTGTCCTTGGTTGTGACAATGCTACGTGGCGCAGCGAGGTAGTGGTGGTTTTTGTTCCTTGGGGATCCTGAGAATTCAGCGATCTCATTGGAGGAGTTCGGAGATTGGTTTAGAGTTAAGTTTATTTCTTTGACAACGAAGGTGTATAATTGTAGCAGATTCTTACACTTCGACAGGGGACCTCTAGTGTTCGAGAGCATGTAATACATTTTAGTAACCTTTTACGATATGCTTCGGACCTGCTACCAGATGAGGTGGCCTGGGCGAGGCATTTTGAGGAGGCTTTGCATCCAGAGATCTATCACCAGGTCACCCCATTTATGTTGAAAACATAACATGAGGTACTGGATAGGGAAGAGGGTGTCGAGAGGACTTTGGATAGGAATGGATCATCCTGAGAGGTGAATTGGTATGATTCCTCATGAAGCAAATCTGTGGTCCGGGGTTCATTGTTTTCAGGGCAGAAGAGTTTTCGTATAGCCGGGCGTAGGTCCCAACACTTCACATCTCATTTCTCCAGAGAAAGAAACTATCAGGACAATTCCAAGGGAGCAGGTACATGTTTTTCTTATGGTGGTCATGGTCATCAGCAGGAAGAGTGCCCATCCTTTCATAGTGGTCATCGTGCACCAGGCGCTACGCTCCAGGTTCCTCCATTGAGGCAGTTCTAGCCGAGGTAGTAGTAGCTAGTTGCACGAGCTTTATATCAGCAGAGGGTAGATGGGTAGGAATAGGACAACCCCATGACGCTCCATGTCCTCAGAGAGTAGAGTGAGGCCATATTGGTGGTCGTCATCAGGTTCAGAGTGGTCATGGAGGAGGTCGTGGTTAGCTTCATGCTCTAGCATTGCCATCTCTTGGAGAGCCATATGTCATTCGATGTACCCTTTTCTTATTTTCCACATTGGTGTATGCCTTTTTTGATTTAGGAGAAACACACTCTTTCATATCACATACCCTTGTCCATGCATTGGGACTTGAGGTAGAGATGCTTCCAGTTCCCTTGGCATTGACTACACCAGTTGGAGGTTGAGCTGACTTGTTTGAAGTATGTAGAGACTGTGAGCTATTATTGGGGAAACACATCTCTTGGGGAGATTTCCTTTGTTTAAAAATATAACGATATGATGTCATCCTCAGTATGGATTGTTTGTATTTGGTGTAGTCTATCATGGATTGCTTCAAGAAGAATTTTGTCCTCATTGGTGCAGATGGAGAGCATGTGGTGATTGTTGGTGAGCGAGATCCTCAGATCGGTCATAGGCGCGTTCAATCCTTATCATCCATGATGGTTGGGATGATGCAATGTTCTTCAGAGTTTCAGAAATTGAAGTTTCCTAGGGTCGTAGAGGAGTACCCCGATGTCTTTCTAGAAGAGGTTGTATCATTACCCCCACGACCAGAGATCATGTTTGGGATCAAGCTACAACCAGGAGCATCTCCTATCTCTATGTCTCCATGTAGGATGGACCCTTCTGAGTTACGAGATCTATGAATAGAGCTTGATGGTTTGTTACAGTTCAGTTTTGTTCGTCCAAGTGTGTCACCATGGGGTGAACATTTTTTGTTCGCGAAGAAGGCCGATGGCAGTTTACAGTTGTGTGTCGATTATCGTCACATAAACAAAATGACAATAAAGAATCTCTATCATCTTCTGCATATTGATGACTTATTCAATCAACCAAAGGGTGAAAGTTGGTTCTCAAAGATCAACTTGCGGTCAGGATATCATCAGATGTGTGTGAAGGATGAGGATATCCCAAAGACTAGTTTCCGTTGTTGTCATGGGAATTATTAGTTCGTTGTAATGCCGTTTGGCGTGATGAATACTCCAGCTGTATTCATGGGATTGATGAATGATGTGTTCTGTGAGTTCCTAGAAATTTTCATGTTCATTTTCATCAATGACATCCTTTTTTTCTCCACATCTGAAGAGGAGCATGTAGAGAATCTATAAGCTGTTTTGGGACTTCTTTGCTAACATAATCTATTTGGGAAGCCATCGAAGTGTTAGTTTTGGGATTGAGAATACGTTTCTTGGGGCATGTTGTGTCCCAAAAACGATTAGATATGGATCCATCGATGATAGAAGTAGTTGTGTCTTGGGAATCCCCCAAGACAGTATTAGAGGTGCGATGTTTCCGTGGTCTCACAGGCTACTACAGGTGGTTCGTAGCCGATTTCCCCCAAGTTTCAACTCCATTGACATCTTTGACTATGAAGGATCTGGCATTCTTATGGAATGATTAGTGTTAGACATATTTCAAGTGTCTAATGGGGAAGTCATTAAGTTCTCCAGTCCTTTTTCTTCCAGCAAAGTGTGTTCAGTTTGATGTTTTCTACGATGCTTCACATCTGGGGTTAGGCTGTGTTCTCATGCAGCAGAGGTCAGCTAATTCTTATGGGTCTCGGAAGATTAATCCTCATGAACTCAACTATGCCACCCATGATATAGAGTTTCCAGTCGTGGTGTTTTCTTTGATGTTGTGGAGACATTACCTCATTGGTGAGCGCTTTGTGGTTTTCACTAATCATAAGAATTTGAGGTATGTTTTCTCCCAGTGTGACCTGGACTTATGATAGTGTCGGTGAATGGAGTTATTACCGAATTATGACTTTAATATATCATATACATCTAGAAAAGGAATGTTTTAGCTGATGTGCTGAGTCATAAGTCATGTAGTGATACTGTGCGTGAATCCGGTGATTCCTGGAGAGTAAAGAAAGAACCTTCATCATTACATCTTGATATGGGAGAAGATGGGGGCATATGATATCTTTTTCAGATGACGGTATAGTCCTCCCTGGTGCAAAAGGAGGAAGAATCCCAGTTCGGGGATCTTGAGGTGGAGGTATGGAGAGACCGAGTTGTTTGTGGTGAAGCCCCTGATTTTTGGACTGAGGATGAACAACACCGAGTGTTGTATCATGGAAGGCTTTTTGTTACCATGGCGATGCAAGAGATAGTACTAAAAGAGTTCCACAGTTCACCTTTTGCATTACATCCAGGTGTGACAATGATGTACAAATCCTTGAGGAGCCAATTTTGGTGACCTGGGATGAAGAGTGCGATTTCAGAGTTTGTGTCTTGATGTTTGGTTTTCCAGATGGTGAAGGTTGAAAACCGTGTTCCTAGTGGTACTCTCTAACCATTATAGATTCCTCAGTCAAAGTGGGAGGACATCATAATGGATTTTGTTACTTGTTTATCTCGAGATCCGGGAGGACATAATGCTATTTGGGTGGTAGTGGATCATTTAACAAAATCGGCCCACTACATAGTGATCAAGGAGTCATGATCTGTGAATGTTTTGTCGAGGAATGTATCTTGAGGAGGTGGTGAGACTTCATGGAGTCCGTAGGATGATCATTTCTGATCGAGAGCCTCTTTTAACCTCTAGGGTGTGGAGAGGTCTCCAACATGATTTCGATTCTCAACTATGCCTTAGCACTACTTTTCATACTCAAATGGTTGGTCAGACAGATAGAACCATACAGAATCTTGGAGACATGCTACACTATTGAGTTCTTGATTTTGGAGGCTCATGGATAAGGCACATACCCTTGGTGGAGTTCTCTTACAACAATAGTTTTCAATCCACCATTAGTATGGCACCTTTTTAAGCCTTGTATGGTCGACCATGCCATTTTCTGTTCTGTTGGACTGGGGTTGGAGAGTCAGAAATTCTCAGACCGGAAGTTGTGCAGAATACAACCGAGATGGTTCATGTGATTTGTGAGAGGATGAAGATAGTGCAAGATCGTCAAAAATCTTATGCTGATCAAAGAAGTAGGCCCTTATTGTTTAATGTTGGGGATGATGTGTTCTAGAAGGTGACTCTACATCATGGGAAGTGAAGGTTTAGTTATGGAAGTGAGATTTCTCCCCGGTATGTTGGGGCATTCGAGGTGTTAACTCATGTTAGAGCTATGGCGTATCGAGTTTCACTTTACACACATATGAGTCGGATACATGATGTTTTCCATGTATCAATGATATGTAATTATCATCATGATGACTCTCACATCATTGATTGGGGAGATATCGATGCTGATGATGATGCAATATTCGAGGACCGACCAGTGGAGATCCAAGATCGCAAGGAGAAGGTCTTGAAAGAGCATTCGATCCCCTTAGTTCATGTCTTGTGGCGACACAGTGGCATGGAGGAGAGTAACTGGGAATGTGAGTAATAGATACGTGCTAAGTACCCAGAGTTGTTTGATGTTTAACTATTTTCATGTAACGATGTTCCCATTGTGGTTAGACCTTTTGTTGTTTTATTGATGAATTTCTTTTATTACTTTTGTATGTTGATCTCTATTAAGAGGTATCTCAATGGGTTGTTGTTTGGACCCCATTCCTTTTTTTCTATTTAGGTGGGTTTTGAATTATCGAGGATGAGAATTTTTTGAGAGGTATCTGATATAATTTCATGGACCTCTACGGTCTATTACTTTATAAACATATGGTGTTTGAGGTGTTCTGGGAGGTCACGGTGACTTATCACCTATATGATTTCCAAATTTCCAATTCTGTAAACAATTCCATCGGTGAACAGTTCTATTGGTAAACTCTATCGGTAACCTCTATCGGTATCCTCTAATAGTAACCTCTCTTTCCTTTTCTAAATTTCCAATTCTGTGAACAGTTCCATCAGTGAACAGTGTTCTATTACGAAGGTTCAGTGAACAGTGTTCTATCAGCGAGATTCAGTGAATAGTGTTATATCATTGAGGTTTACTGAACTATGTCTTATTAGTGAGGTTTAGTGAACAGTTTTCTATTAGTGAGGTTCATTGAATAGTGTTCTATCAGTGAGGTTCAGTGAATAGTGTTCAATCAGTGAGGTTCCGTTAACAGTGTTCTATCAGTGAGGTTGAGTGAACAAAATTCTATCAGTGAGGTTTAGTGAATAGTTTCAGCGAACAGTGTTCTATCAATGAGGTTCAGTGAACATTGTTCTATCAGTAAGGTTCTGTGAAAAGTGTTCTATCAGTTTGGTTTGGTGAAGAGTGTTCTATCAATGAGGTTCAGTGAATAGTGTTCTTTTAGTGAGGTTAAGTAAAAAATGTTCTATTTGTGAGGTTCAGGGAACAGTGTTCTATTATCGATGTTTAGTGAATAGTGTTCTATCAGTGAGTTTCAATAAATAGTGTTCTATAAATGTGGTTCAAAGAAATATGTTCTACTAGTGAGGTTTAGTGAACAGTGTTCTATCAGTGAGGTTAAGTGAACAGTGTTTCCTGAAAGGTGAGGTCTATCGGAAACATATAACAGCAGGTGTACAAAAATTGTATGTATACTGTAACGGTGGGTGTACAATGTTTCCATAATGGTGAGGTATATCATTAACCTCTATCAGTTACCTCTAATGGTAGGTGTATAGTAACTGTAGGTGTACTGTAACGGTAGGTGTACAATGTTTCCAGCTTCCTAGAGTTTCACCCCTTTGACGTTTCCTTTGATGTAAAATACATTTAATGCCTTATTTTGAGGACTCTTAAGGCCAATTAAAAGGCCATAAATCCTATATTAATTATTCTTATGGATTGGGATGTTTTTAATTTGTCAAACTGTGTGGAGTAATGTGATTCTCTATTAATGTGAAATTAAGCTTATCTTAAACTGTCACCACATTAAATCTCCCAAAGGAACAAGATATCTTCCTCCCTAGTTCATCCTCTTTATTCTAGGCTATGAGATGTTATAACTGTTCAATCATTCCCGTAAGAGATTCACAATCATAATTTACTCCTTGGATTGGTTCCGCTCTGTTTTGATGCAACCAAGTTGTATCGATCAATCTTCGATATAAGGTATGTTTTATCATCATTATTTTGGGGTTCATCTTATCCTATTTCTCCTTTACATATTATAACATGTAATATCCATGCATCTAATAGGTTTTTTCATGGGTTTTGGTTGGTGTGGTTGTACTGTGGAATCCCTGGGTGGATACAGTTGTCGCGAGAGGAGGATCGTGACCCGATGTGTGGTTAAAGAATGTCAAGAATTGTTTGAGGTAGGGGATTCATTACTTCTCTTTTCATTTATGTGCAACTGTATTTTTACCATGCTTAATACCACTGGATGACAATAGAATTGGCATAATAAATGTTTTAACTGGATAAATAAATTGATATCGACCATATGTTATTGCCTAATGTTTTGCTAGATTGTGCGATATCGGTGCTTTCATTGAAAAGCTATTTGTTCGTGACAGAAATCGGTAAAGAACATAAATTGGGATTAATGGATAATTTTTTGGATAATTATAAAGAGGCATGTAGACGTATCTGGTTCTAGTTGTAATTTTATGTTAATAAAATTGGCACAGTAAGCATGTTTAATTATTTGTGATAGTTTACTGATTAGGTTTCCCGAAATTGGAACCTACGAACAACAAATTGGTTAATTCAATATGTATTAAAGAACTCATTTTTTTATAATTCCTTAAGGTGTTATGAGTTACCCTCTTGATTGTTAAAGGGACAAGAGACCAATTAATGTTGTTTTTTTATGCTGCTTGTACTGTGATGTGATCATGGATGGCTGTTTTGATATGTGGGGGCATAGAGGATTTTGGTTGTGTCAGCTTATGAAGCCTAGAGTGGCGAGATGCATCAGTTTATGAATGTGGGTGTTAGGGAGGACACCAGGGATGATGGAATGAGATAGATGTGATTGTTGAATTCTTGTTATTTCTTTTTGTTTTTTATCTACGTTACTTTTCCCCACTCTTTAAGGCATCTGGTCTTACTTACAATTCATCCGAAAGAGGCATAGACACATGGGGTATGCCACATGCTTTCTGTGTTTAGATTCTCAGGGAGGTACGGGTTTATGCTCTTGCTATATGCGGAAAATATTTTATGGGTAGTACATCTACTCACTGTGATGATCCCCCTTGTGTTTAGTAGCGTAGAATGTTTTTCTAGAATGCCTGGTAATATGGGAAAGTAATTCTATAATGAATAATTGAATAAATGGTGTTGACCCATGGGGATGGAGTTACTGGAACATAATGATGAGGTAGTAATTTTAAAGGAACAATTGACTTTGGGTGTGATGATAATAAAATTTAATGTGGAACAGTTCATGGTTAATTAAGGATTAGATAATTAATTAACATAAAGTGGAACTGATAAAAATGGAATTAATTAATCTAATAAATCTCTTTAAATGGTTGTGGGCTTATAGGATACCTAATATTAGATGTAGCAGCCTGGATTCTGAGAGACGTTAGCTATAGTAGTGTCTAAAACTAGGTTATTCCCATAGTCTGGTTGTGAGTTATATTATATTCTGTAAATCCTGAGTTTCTATATGTTACTTCACCCTGCCAGAAAGGGAAACAGTCACCCCGGGGATTCTGAGCCCTGGGGGGTGTGTTTTCCCCAAAATTTCGGTTGGAGGATAGATGACTGACTACCCCTTTGACCCCGCTCTCTTCTCTTGGTAGTTACTGGTTCTGGAAAGCACATTGGATAGTTCACCCCATATATGTGTGTAGAGGGCTGTAATGGCTTGTGGTTATTCATACACATTTATTCTGGATATAGTTTTCTATGGAGTACTATAGGTGTAATTTGTATAGGCTGTGATGGAATGAGGATCCTTACTCGGTCAATGGGCTGTAATAGCTTGAGGTATAATACCCGATGTATGATAATATTTATGTGAGCTGTGGTGGCTCCTAAAAACTACCTGGTTACTTTTCATACATGGATGTGGTGGTTCTGTTGTATGAGATGCAAGTTGTGGTGCTTCGCCTAGGTGTCTGCGGGAAAGCCTTTTTGGAGAGAGATTCTTAGGATGTGCGATGTTGGGGAAAACAGCAAACTAGTGGGGAATTAGTAGTGGGGCACCCGTGATATTCTTTATTATATGATATATTCTTGTATTCGTTACTTGGTGAGAGTATCCATGGTGAGGTTGGGAACTTAGTATACCTATTTAGGTAACAAGTCAGTTTAACTTATTGTTCACTGTGCTTTAGCATGCCTTCTTTACTTTTTCAGGAGATGCTTCGGGGAGGATCCTACTGAGTATACTATTATACTCACCCTATATATATATATAAACTGTTTTTCAGGTCACTTGGATTAGGTTGGAGATCATGCAGGTTTCAACTAGCTTGGGGTTGCAGGAGCTGTTCGGGCTAGTGGTTGCTGTTGTTTTTTACTTTCTTTTGGGTACCTGCAGTTTTTACCATCCCATTGTAGTACTTCAGCATGACATTTCATATTTTTACTTGGGTTTTTGTTTATATTGAAGCCTATGTTAGAGTTTATTGGTGTCTATCTTATCTTTCTCTTCTGCAAGTGTTCTCTTAGAGGGTAATGCCTCCAATTTTTTTGTGTTACTATACCCTCGGTGCTAGTCGCCAACTCAGGGCCTACTGGAGGTGGGACATGGGGGCCATTATCTCCCTTCTCACATTTCCAGCCAGGGCGGAGTAGACATTGTGGGGAGGGGGTCGTGACATTACATTTTGGGATGAATAATGAAGGGCACAAGATAATATTTTTGGTTAAAATTTGTTATATTTATTTTTGATTATTTTATCTCATTTTGGAATTATATAATAATTAAATATTTTTTGAAAATTGACTACATGCCGACCATGTGGCATCCCACCATGCCAGACAAACCTATGGGAATCAAACAAAAAAATGAAGTACAATAGGGATTTACCACCTACCACTATCATACATCAAGTCCCTGGTCAGTATGACTTATTCTTTATTGTAAAATGTATTAATGGATTAATAATAAGTGGATTTTGTGAGATTACATTTTACAAAATAGATATCCTTAGAATAAGAAAATTATTTGGTGATTAATTGATAAATGTTATGTAATGTAATGGAATTTCCATGTAATTTTTTAAATTTTATGGAATTATTCCGAGATGAGATTCTCTAAAGAAACCTAATTTCGAGGTCTGGTGAGCCTGGAATTGAATTTTTAACTTTTTTAAGTGCATAAATGTAAATGAGTGAGCATGATTTTTTAACATCTTAACTAGTGATCAGATCCTAAATGTGAGGGCATCGTTGAACTCAGAATGGCAGGACTCACCTTGAAGGGACATAACTTTGACTGGAATGGTTTGACATAATAGGTTAGTTTTATAACTTTTCAAAAAATAATATAATAACATAAAACGTTAATTTATTTTATATTCTCACCGTTGAACGGTGTCATGGCAACACTATGGTGCGGTGATAGGGTGGGAACAAGCCCATTTAATGAGACTATTCAACTGAAGAAAAATAGACACGTTGTTTCATTAATGAAATGGTGTAATGATATTGTATCGCAGCGTAATAGAAACACTACGACACATGTCACTATTGATGAGATACACCATTGGGGGATCAAACATGGGATTCATCCGAAAAATTTATGGTGCAAATCCTCTCCAATGAAGAATAACGAATGTCGATGAATCACTAGCGACGTCAACACATCGAAGAATGGGACTAGAGAGAGAAGAATGGTGACAACTTCGAACAGTACTTGAATCCTCGTGGGATAATTGCTTCAACAACGAACACCTTTTAGGTAGGGTTTTTTTTTCCCCATTATTTATTCTGAATAACGAATGTGTATCAACTCGCCAATAGCTTGATCCATATATCTCTTGTTCTTGTGGGAGGGAACTTTTTTGTGGGATTTGTGTCGGGATTATTTGATTATTTTTTGATTGATTTTAAATTATATATCCCATGTTTATACAAAATCTAACATGGAGGGAAGGGACCTAATGGTCTGTGGAAGAACCCACCGGCAGTGCCCCGCATCCATGTGTGGGTGGCGCCATGCCGAGAGAAGCGCCACAGCTAGCTTGTGTTGAGGCGGGTCGGCACGAGAAGATATCCTCTGTGACGGTGGCTGGTAGCGTGCAGATGCAACTAGTATATTGTATTATAGGTAACACAGATGTAGCATCTAACCGCATCACACGCTTCAGGGCCATGGTCAACCGACCGTAGCAGAGGGGATGGCCCCATGAACAACCCGTATGGCGGGGGGATCAAATGAAGCTTCCAGCCACGTCTCGACCAGGTGAGAACAGGTCCACCTATGTAAGGATAAGAAAGGAATAGGCCACCCCAACAGGCTAGACCCATGCTCCAATGGGACATATTGGGCCTAACAGTCGCAGTTCCGAATCCGAGTCGGGTCGGTAGACCCGGACCCAACCAATCCCTTCTAAAAAACACTAATATCTTCCAAACCAGGTGTCTGATTGATGATCCATTTTATCATTGAAACCCTCATGAAGAGGAATATCTTTTGTAATAATATAAAGAGGATTTAATGAAATTTTAAATAAAAATATTGTATTTAGAATAGATTCTCCCAGAATCAAGTGCAGTGTGTGAGGAATCCTTGTAGTTGGATTACACCTAATGTTTGCTAAAAAGAAACCCTATGTGGATTATCTTTGATGGCATATTAGGAAGAGTAATTACATTACCCATTAGACCTACAGTGGGGAGATGCTCTGCGTACCCCAAAAAAACACATGGAACTCAATTGGTGGAGTACATCTGTGTGACCAAGGTGGTAAGTGGCTTCGGTGTGACCCGTTATGCCCACGGTGGGGAGTGGCTCATGTGTGAATCAACATGACCACAGTACTCATTAGGTATTAGTACCCCAATAGTACAAGGTTAGTAGAAATTGTATTATTTGTAACTCATCAGGCCCAACGTACTCATTGAGGAGGAGTTCTCTAGAAATCCAAGGTATTTGATCATATGACTGATGGTCCTACATTCAATACTCAAAAATATACCTACTGTGAGATTTATTGCTTCATGGATTTACTTTTTTACATAATTTTGGTCTTTCATTATTGTTTTTGGGTCCCTACTGAGTATATTGTTACTCACCACAACACATGATTTGTCTACAAGTGTTGTGTTTAGTGCAGACGACTCCGACCATGATGGAGGACTTGGTGGCTGAGGAAACGGTGGTTTCCAGTGAGACTAGGTAGGCATGGTGTACTTCTATAGATTCCATCATCTACTCAATAATTACCCATCAGGTATCATTTTCAGCAGACGACTTTCATATTTTCCTTGTACTTTCTTATTTTCAGTTTATCTTTTGTTGGATTTGTATTGTAGAACATTTGACCTATAGTTTGTAGATTTAATTAGTTGTTATTTAGTGGAACCCATGTTATACCATTCTAGATTTGGGAATTGGTTTTCTATGCATCCGTACAAGTACTCAGGAAAATAAATCCCACTTGCAAGTCTATGCCTTCGAGGCTAGTTTTCAACCACTGGCCTTCAGGAGGCGAGCTAGGTGGATGTCATGACACAGGCCCTGGGGGACGTGTCATGAGAAATTGGTATCAAATGAGGTTGGTAATACTTAAAAGACCAAGAGTCAATTGTTTTGTATTTTGGAAAAAAATAATAAATGTTTCGAGTTTAAATTTTAGTTTAATGGAGTCAAGTGTCAGTGTAGTGGTCGATGTATCCATACACAAGGACCCAAAATTCTAAATTTGATCTGTTTCAGGATTCCTCTACACCAATATCCGTCTAGGATTCTGATGTGTGACTATGGGGAGAACCCTCCAAGAGACGAGGTATCAGTTCGGGGACCAGTGCAAGAGATGGACCTACCAAGTGGTGAATCGGTGTAAACACCTATCATTGATCATTAATTACTACCATCATTACTGGTAGAGGAAGTATGCAATTTCATTATCTCAAACGAGTTCCAAAGACAGCGGCCTCCCAGTTTTAAAGGAGTGATAGATCCTCAGCTCATTGGGTACTGACTGGAGGTGGTGACATGGGTCTTCTTTTTAGTGAGGATGCTGCTTAATCAGATGGTGATCATAGCTGCGAGCCCTCTTCAGGGATTATTATAAAGATATTGGAGTCCAAAGATTCAGGCTCATTATGAGGTGACCCTTTCTTAGGCTGACATCAATTTGAATTTCTAGAAGGAGTTCTTCCCCACAATCTTGTTCTCGATGCTCATAAAGAAGATGCTTCACCTATAGAAGGGCATTATGCTAGTGGTTGAGTACTCTACAAGGTTTATAGTTCTCTCTCACTACTCCACAGACATGGTGTGAGACCCTTACTTCAATGTAGAGACCCAAATCTTGACGTACATGTACATAACATTACTTTTTCGGAATACTTATTACATAAAAAAAACAGACACACAAGGACTGTAATATTTTAGTGTCTTTGGAATCTAGGAAAATAATGTTCTAATCTTGGTGAAAGATCTTCAACATCTCCCATAAATATATTATTTGTTTTCTTACCTAAAACCATTATTTATATCCTAGGGAAAATAAAACATATAAAGGGTGAGATCAAATGCTCAGTAAGGGTAACCAGGGAGAGAATAAAACAAAACATATACATTTGAACACAAAAACATAAACATAATGTTTAAACATCAAAAGCTTGAGCAATGACATAAAACATGGAAGTACGTAAGGCATAGATCATAATGAAACATCAGTCATGAAACAATAGAATGGGAATAAAACATGTAATTGTGGAAAACATTAAGCACATGTTATGATTTCCATAGTATCCAAGGCATTTCTTACAAGACCATCTCAATGGAAAAAGTCCCCTACCAAACCTGGTTTACATGCCATTCCAGCCCTGTATTACTGAACATGATTTACTTGCCATTCCAACCATGTCTATCTGATGAGATATAAATATTTACACAATTCATTGAAGGGAGATATAGGTCCCACCCATCTCATAATGAAACCATTCTTACTTGTTCCACAAAATAAACTTAAAACATTCATCTTAACGCAACGAATAAAATGGGTTTCATAAACATCTTCCCATCATAACATAATCCATATAAAAAAATGGATATCATTACATCATAAGAAAAGTGAAACAATGTAAATCATAGAGACACTATTCTTGAAACATACTCATATGAAATAATATCATCTTAGATGTAAAATGGTTTTGATAAAACACTTGAAATGAATTCTTGATGAAAATATCCTTTCTTCTTCAAATTCATTTTCTTTTCAAAAAATGCCCTTTAATTTTAAAATAAAATGATTTTTATGAAAATAGTCATGAAATATTATAGAGTAAGCTTCATGAATATAAGGTGTTATAAAACCGTAAAAATCTGTTCATGCTGTATAAGTTAAAAAGACATTCTCCTCGTATTTGGCCAAAAAAGTCAAAAAGTACCGCCTATGGTAAACAAAAGAAAGATTGCTTCTATAGCACTAAGTAAATTTAAAAGTGGGGTAGAAATGACGTTGAAAATACATGGAATAATATTAAACACTTTATTAAAAACATTTTTATTGACATGGATGAAATATATAACCCCAGTAAATACTTACGTATAAGGAAACTCGAATAAAAATGAGATTGAAAAACTATACCTTAACTTATGTCTGATATGATTCGTACGTATCTGAACCTCCTCTATAATTATTTAAATAATGTAATTTACTTATTAAAAAATCATATTCCTTGTTATGATATTATATATGGTTTAATTACAACTTTATAATACTCAATCATTTGTAAATTCAATGTTAAAGCAGTGTTTTGTGTAAAATCGTTTCATTTATCGTATGTGTTTAGAATTGTTTTTCTTGATATTATCATTACATATATCATGATTTACATACTTAAAAAATTTAAATCATGATTTATATATCATCTATATTCAGTATATACATATATGTAATAGATAGATGAATGAAATGAAATACACCGTTCATGGAGACGGTAAGCCGTACGTATGCATGAATGCTATTTTCCTTTCATTATTGACTTGAATGGAATTAAGTAGATGAAATACATATATATACACATAAATACAGTAGAATTATTATGAAATATATTTCATAATTACTTTTTATATATACTTTATAATCATTCTTGAATTGTTAACATGGAAAATGAATCTCATCGCATCGTGGAGATGGTAATCCATACGTACAAACGAGCGATGATATATTTCCCATTTTTATTGAATGGAATTGGAGTGAATGATATAATATATTAGAATCAGTATGATGTTATAATAATAATATGTAGTTATTATTCACACCATTATACCCATCCATTTAAGGTTGTGGTGGAAAAACAGATTACACCACGGCGTGGAGACGGTATTCCGTACGTACGCACCCGCCGTGATTTCATTTTCCATAGGATGGATAGAAGGGGAAATAGGGTTGTTTCATATTTATAATAATATATAATTATATGATTGATTGTGATTTTATATATTAATAAGGAAAAAACTAAATAATAATAAGTATAAGAAGAAATAAATTTGAATGAATCGGTAACATATATTACATCTTCTTCGACACGCCTCTTTGAAACCTCCCCTTAGTGAAATAAAATTGGTCTTTGAATAAAATAAGGCCCTCTAAAATGTTTATAAGGAGGATTATATGGGAAATGGGTAAGTTTTTTCTGAGAATGAATACTGAAAACAGTGTGAGGAGAAGATGGAGGAGGTGCCCTTTTATTAGGGAGGAGAGGGGCACCGTTGGAATTATAAGAAATATTAATTTATAATAAATTCCAACCTAACATAAAATCATCAAAAATTAATAAAATAAAAATATTAGATGATATAGGGTTGTAATATAATCATACAAAAAAATTTATACAAGTTGGGAATTTATTTTAAACATTATCAACTGATTTATCCTTATATAATCTATTTAATTTTATTTGTGGTAATAATATTGTAAATTTTAAATCATGATAAATAATTACTTATATGTTGTGAATTTTCCATAATTGTATTCTGGATTACATTTTAGAACATATAAATTTTAATTTATAATTTTTAAATATTTATTTGATTTTTAAACAATTTTATAATATGTAATTGTTATAGAATAACAATAGTGTCAAAATTGACCCTATTCATTTATTTGAATTTAAATAAAATATATACAGAATATATGTTCAAAATAAAATATTTAATATATTCATAACATGTCATTTTCATCTAGAAAATTAGTGGAGAACATTAAATAGTTCATATAATATTTATTTTAATACTTTTAAAATCAATTATTTGATATTTCAATCAATAAAATAATTTCAACGTCACTATTGTGTCATAAATTATGATAATTATTTATTCCCTAAAAATAATAAAGAAATTCATATTACGTAGATAATGTTATTATCTTTCTAGGGACTATTTATATCCGATATTTTATGATGTTTATCACTAATGTAAAATTATTACACTTATAAGATTTAAGAGATTGACATGTTGCCAATTTATTGGTTTTAATAATAATTATACTATTTCATAGTCAAAAGTCCATGAAATGAATCATGTTAGAACCTTAGGTGTTATGCATTTACTTTTAGTAATCCAATATAATTTGGGCATGTGTTAGGGTCATTTTATAACATTATGATTACCCTTAATTACCCGATTTATCTTTAACTGATGAAAATAAAAATTACCGTAGTTACTATTCATAATGCCTAAAAATAAAAAGTATCTTATAAACATAATTGGGACCAACTGATTATAAATATGTAATCCATTTTCCCTAATTCATATCATAGAAGTTTCAGTAATTAATTTAAAATTAATCTCGCTGTTAAGAAAACAAGTTTTATAAGGTAAAACATTGAAAAAGATTGAAATTATTTTACTTATGAATTCAATGTAAAATAAATTATAATGACATAAATTATATTAAATGTTAAAAATATATTCTATTTATACTCTAAAACCATTAAATATTATAATTTATCCATATAAATTATTACGATGAAAAAAGTTGTTTATAATTAAAGTATAGCGTGTTTTTACTATTCTTTAAAATATAAAAGTTATCAGAATAATATGAAAAATTTATCCAAATTAAATATTTATATACTGATTCCAAATAAGAATTTAATTATGTCAAATTTAACTTATAAACATGTCAAAAACTAGATTCAATGTGGGTGCGCCATCAAAAGGTGGCAAAACTTCATTTTTTTGAACAATATTTATTTCACCCGAAAAATTTATTTTATTCTCATACCATGTTCTAGAAAATGTGTATGATGAATAATAATGTTATAAAATTAAAAATATATTTAATAATATTCATAACGGCTAGTTCATAATAATATTATAACCCTATATCGTTGTTTAGTGAAACCCTGTATTGCGTACAACACACGCATCCGAGGTAGGTCGTGATTGCATGTAACGCAAGGAAAGTCAGGGTTGTGTGTAGTTCAAGACACTTTTGTTGTTTCATGTAACAAAATCGAACCATATTTCATTTATACATTGAATATATATATATATACACTCAATGTTGCGTAGAATACTTACTATCAAACGAATTTGAAATTGAGTGTAAAACAATCCAAGAATAGTGTTGCGTATACTGCAAGATAATACAGTGTTGCGTATTGCGCAAGATAATCTTGGTGTAATGTAAAACAGAAGATATGAAAGAAAATAAAAATAATATATCTCATTAAATCTTGGGGTGTTACATTCTACCCCCCTTAAAATTAATTTTTCCCTTGAAATTTTTCGGGGTTAGAAATGGTTTACTATTTGTATGTTTCGTTAATTGAAACCCACATCGTAAAAAGGAATACTAAAACTTCATTTTAAAAAGGAAATTTAAAATCATAAAGGTCACCCAATGTAACTCAGCACTAGGTTTCCATATAGGACAACATAGGTGAAAATATGTATATGGGAGAGAAATATAACCATCAAGTTCTAATGGGGAGTGGTAGGGATCATGGCTATAAAAAATCCATCAATCAAAAAGCCATAAATTTGTGATGATATAAGGTACCATCTGATTCATCATATATAAGAGCACTAGAACAACATTTTTGGTTTTTCAATATCATTTCCCTATAGTTGAAAATTTTGAATTAGAAGAAATACTTACTTGATTTTTGTAAAATCTCACTGTGGTTTGTGCCTTGAACAATATCCACATCATCTCTTAAATAAATGAAGTTGAATTTGTATTTCATGAAGTGTTAATAGAACATGTTATAGAATGATTGGTCATTCCATCTGTCTCAAGAAAAAGGTTATCAAAAGTTATAAAAAATACATAAGTCCATATATGGTGATATAATTCGTATATGATTTCAAAAATGGACTTATACTTCATCTATCATACCGCTTAATAAAATAAAACTTGTTTCTACTAACCATGGACTTCCTGAAGTCCAGTTGTAGGCGATTAAATCCTGTCACACTTTAGTTGTGGTTTCGATCCCAATAGAATTGTCCGACGTGACCAGTTACAGCCTATCCTACGGGTTTTCCTTTCTCTAAAACTATACTATTATAAAATAACAAAAAGTTATAGCCTTAAAAAATACTATATGATGTCTAAATTAATCTATTCAAATATTTAAGTTTATCCTAAATACTTATATCTAATCTCATGGTATAAATAAAATGATTACTTGAATGGTCATATAACAAGAATGTGAATACCATCATTTATCCTTTATTTATCATAAGATATATCTTGTTGGTGACATTACAAACATTTGAATACCTTAATCATGTATTCTCTTGAAAAATGAATACTTAATGAGCCATAGTGAAAAAATGAATGCTGTCAAATGTTAAATCTTTCCACATACAAAAAATCCCAAAAGTTATATATACTAAAACCATGATATCACATTTCCCTTATATCAGTCATGAGCTCATTAATAATATCCAAAATATTATTTTCTCTTCATCCATTCATTATAGTTATATCATCTTCTCTCCAAAAATATCTAAATTACTTTTCATGGTTAGCGATACACTTCATGATATACCTTCAAAAACTCAAGTAAAGAAAATAGTGTAATAATCCTTAGAGTTTTCTTTATTCTATAGTACCATACATTATTCTTGATAGGCATACAATCATTCCACTACCTTCTTAAACCACTGACTAATCTTCATCATTTATTTCATCTCATATATTATTTGTGGTATTTTCATCATAACCAAAATAAATAATACTCATACGACCATGCTGATTCTCTTCAAAAGATTTTCCCTTAGGGCATTGTTTTTCATAATGCTCGTACATTCCTAATTGAAAATATTTAACCATTTTTCATGTTTTAGCAATACCATTATCCTTGTCCATGGTGTCAACCGAACCTTTTCCTTTTCAATTACTGGATTTGTGTCCTTCTTTTCTACACCCCAAGAATCTTACAGTTCCTTTGAATCATTACCCTTGATTCCTCTTCCCACATGACATATATGAGGGAAATTGAACTTTCTTTCCACTATGATCATCATTAAACTCCATCTTTCTCTTATTAACTGAGTTAGGAATCTTACAAAAGATGATATTATTGATCATATCATGAGATTAAAAATTAGGAATAATAATGATGTTTCACCATCAAAATTTCATTTCATTTGGTAGCTCATTAAGAATATCATTCCATTTTCCATCATATCATCCATTATCGTGAATCCTCCTGTTTCGAACCATTTTCTAAAACCCAAAAAAATATTGTGAGAGGAAAAAATCATAATCAAGGTAGAGTGCCTTCAATATCTAAAATTTTAGGTTTAATTATAATATCGTTACCATAATTATAGGACTATAACCTATATGTATACTTATCGTTCGAGACATCCCTAGACATACCATAGAAATATCTCTAGGGATATCACTAAACTTATCACATCCTAGATTCCAATGTTTGACTAAACCATTCCTCTGATACCAACTATGGCGGTCTGGAATTACTTCTAGTGGACTATAATTGATACCTATCAGGGAACTCCATGGGTGGATACACCCCCTGGGCGGGACAAACCACCATCCACAGTGTCTGAAATTTCCTCATGAAGCCCTTGGGCGGAAAGCCATGCTTCATCCAACGCTGACATGTGTGAGTTCCCACGGATCAGATACATTCCTACCTCCTTTGCCTCTGATACCAATTGTAGAGACCCAATTCTTGATGTATATGGACATTACATTACATTGGTGGAATACATAATAAATAACAAAAATAGACACACAAGGACCGTAATAGTTTAGTTTTTTTGGAAACTTTGAACATAATCATTTAACCTTGGTGAATGATCTTCAACATCTCCCATAAATATATTCTTTTTTTTTTCTTACCTAAAACCATTCTTTATATCCTGGGGAAAATAAAACATATAAAGGGTGATCTCAAATGCTCAGTAAGGGTAAGCATAGAGAGAATAAAACAAAACATATACATTTGAACATAAAAACGTGAACATAATGTTTAAACATCAAAAGCTTGAGCAATTACATAAAACATGGAAGTACATAAGGAATAGATCATAATCGAACATAACTCACGATAAAAAAGAATGGGAATAAAACATTTAATTCTGGAAACCATTAATATCATGTTATCATTTCTATAGTAGCCAAGGAATTGCTGCCAAGAACATCTTAGTGGACATAGTCCCTTACTGAACCCGGTTTAATTTCCATTCCATCACTGTATTACTGAACCATATTTACTTTCGATTCCATCCCTATATATCTCATGAGATATAAATCTTTACCCAATGAATTGAAGGAAGATATAGGTCCCACCAATCTCATTATTAAATCATTCTTACTTGTGCCACAAAATAAACATAAAACATCCATCATAACCCAAAGAATAAAATGGGTTTCATAAACATCATCCCATCATAACATAATCCATATAAAACAAATGGATATAACTAAATCATAAGAAAAGTGAAACCATTTATATCATAGAGAAATTATACTTTAAACATACACATATTAAATAATATCATCTTAGATGGAAAATGGTTTTGAGAAAACACTTGAAATGAATTCTTGAGGAAAAAATCATTTCTTCTTTAAAATCATTTCATTTTCACAAAATGCCATGAAATTTTAAAATAAAAGGATTTTGTTGAAAATATTCAGGAAATATTATAGAGTATGATTCATGAAAATAAGTTGTTATAAAAACGTAAAAATACGTTCATTCCGTATAAGTTAAAAAAACATTCTCCTCGTATTTTTCCGAAAAAGTCAAAAAGTACCTCGTATGCTAAACAAAAGAAAGATTCATTATATAACACTAAGTAAAAGTCAATGATGGCTAAAAATGACTTTAAAAATACTAAGAAGAATATTAAAAACTTTATGAAAAATAGTTTTATGGACATGGATGAAAAATATAACCCCGGTAAATACTTACGTATAAGAAATCTCGAATAATAATGAGATTGAAAAATTATCCCTTACCTTAGGTCCGATATGATTCGTACGTATCTGAAACTCCTGTATAATGATTTAAATAATGTTATTTACGTATTACATAATAATATTAATTGTTATGATATTATATAAGGTTTAATTAGGATTTTATAATACCCTTTCTTTTGTAAATTCCATGTTAAAGCAGTGTTTTGGGTAAAATCGTATCATTTATCGTACGTGTTTCGATTTGTTGTTTTTGATATTATTATTAATTATATCATGATTTACTTATTTCCAAAATTTAAATCATGATTTATATATCATATATATTTAGTATATACATATATGTAATAGATAGATGAATGAAATGAAATACACCGTTCATGGAGATGGTAGGCCGTACGTACGCATGAACGCTGTTTTCCTTTCCATATTGACTTGAATGGAATTAAGTAGATGACATAAATATATATATAAATAAATACATTCGCATTATTATGTCATATATTTCAGGTTTACTTATTATATATACATTATTGTCAC
Source organism: Viscum album (assembly GCA_963277665.1). NCBI lineage: Eukaryota > Viridiplantae > Streptophyta > Magnoliopsida > Santalales > Viscaceae > Viscum > Viscum album. The sequence goes on along the minus strand of OY728128.1, from coordinate 2,099,703,329 downwards.
GACCCACCCTCGGGGCCCGTGCCGTGACTACCCCAAGCCCACCTTCCATAGGTCAGGGGCTTGCGACTAGCACCAAGGCGTAAATCCCGGTAAAAAAAGGGAAGGCATTGCCTTTGTAAAGTAAAAAAGAACCACAGAGTAAGAAAGCAAAAAAGTAAACACTAAGTAGAAACAGAGTACAACTGAAAGTGCGGAAAAGTAAATGGGCCAGTATACAAACCCAAACTGAAAGTAAAGTACAACTCAAAAGGGAAAACATCAACTGTAAAGTAAAAGCCGAAACACCAAGCTGTCCACTGGAAATCCCACCTGAAGGGTGGGTACAGATAGCTACACTGCTCCTCGGGTCCCGCCGTCTACTCCGAGCACGTCTCACCCAGTGGTCCACCTCCAGGTACCATCTTGCTCTGCAAGCCTCAACCACGATCAACGATGTCAATCGTCTGCAACCAACACAACGTAGTGCGGGCATAGCCCGTGCAAGGGTGAGTATAAGCTACTCAGTAGGGACCCCGAGACCCCCGAAGGTCTCCCAAAATCCACAAATGATAAACCACAAAATAAAGATACAATCACGAAGTAACAATTGACATTGCTTAGGTATATTCCCATACATATACCTAAGTCATCAATTCCAATACGCTCCAACCTCCGAGACCAAGTACAACTCAGTCGACACAGGAATGTAAACGTATTCCACACAGGAAAGAAAAACGAAATCCACATAGGATAGCACAACACAATCCACACAGGAAAGAAACAGGATTCAGCTCACACATGTATATTTCTTCGGTAGACGATAGAGATGATCACTGATCCATCTAAGTCGTCGGACCCACAAATGATTGATAGGTACTGAACCCAGCAAAGACCCACACAGGATCGGACCCACACAGGATCTGTAGGCGCTGGTTCACACAGGACCGCTGAGCACAGCCCCACACAGGATCGAACCCACACAGGATCGGTAGCACTGATCCACACAGGATCGCTGAGTGCTTTAGTCTTCGTCGTCGAATCCACTAAAGATCTCTGTACTGTCGTCATCGCAGTCATAGTAGCAGTAGTAGTAGCAGTCGCAGCCAGCTCTAGGGTCCCCGCACACAGCAAGCTCGTTCGGGAGGGTCCGCTCCACGAGCCGTGAGGCTGATACATCAACTGTCACAAAGTCCAGAGTTGATGTATCCAAAAGTTCCGTATCGTCAACAGGAACTCAACGCAACAGACGGTGCATCAATCGGACGCCCGGGCTGAGAGTTATTGTACTCCACCTGCGTCCAAACCTCGGGCAGTGTATTCCAAAAGATCCATCTCGCTATGAGGAACACAACAAAGCTGACGGAACGTCAATCGGACGTCCATAGCCCAAGATATGAGCGTTTCCGCTCTGAGGGCCCGGTTGGTTTCGTGTACGAACCAACTCGGCCGAACTCAAAGTATTCCGAAACCTTGATTGTGATATACCGAAAAGACCTACTCGATCCAAGGATCACATCGCCGCTGACGGCGCGTCGTTTGGAGGTCCGTAGCCCAAGTTATGGGCATTTGAAACCAAACCGCTCGGTAACGGGGGTTTGGGGCCCGAGCCGTCCCGGCCTGAGACCCCCCGGTTGGCCCGAACCGGGTCTACCCGGCCCAGACAGGGTCAACCCGGCCCGGCCCGGCCCGGCCTGGCGCCGGTCCGGCGCAGCGCGCCGCGCGCTCCTAGCTCGGCCGAAGGCCGAGGTGCAGGAAAACGGGGTGCCGCCTGCACCCCTTTGTGAAACCGGCCCCCTCATAATGGGGGGCCATTTATGATGGCCGGGGGAATTAAATTCCCCCGGTTTTTCTCCCTTCTGGATGGCCCGACATGGCCGGCCGGTTCTTCCTCAATGGGACCGGCAAGGCCGGTCCCCCGTCCGGCTTCTGACACCGGCGGCCCGGCTGGCCACCGGTCTTCTCGTTCCACCGCGGCCCCGAACCGGCCGCGACCTTCGTTGTCCGGCATGGCGCGACGACGTCGTGCCCTTCCACCGCAGCTCCGCTCCGGCTGCAGTGTCTCCGACATTCTTTGACGCGGCGCTACGGCATCGCGTCCTTGCATTATTTTACGACGTGGCGCAACGACGCCACACGTTTCTTACCGTATGATCTTGCGTGGTGCAACGGCACCGCGCCACACCCGTTTTCAATCCACAACAGAAATCAACATGAAAAAGGAGGAGGGTCGGCCGTGTTCTTGCGGTCCGCCCCCCCCCCCCCTCGCGTAATTTTCTAATAAATGGAGAAATTGCACGAAGAAATAAACACGGGTATAAATCATGAACAAGGAATAAAAATAAACCCCTACCTCGGTTTCAAGTGCGGAGCACATCAACAAACTGCAGAAGACTAGCGTCGCGGAGGTCGGGCGTCGAGGAAACTGATCGTCGTTTCCGTTGACGTCGAGGTGCATCCGAAGAGGTACGTCGCTGGAGAATCTTCGTAAGCTGACGGAGACAGTCCGAGGTGGAAACGGCGTCTCCTTTCGTTGACACAGGAAGAAGATCGAAGAAGCGGCCTTGTCGATCTTCGGAAACACACCGGCTACGAAGAAGGGAGAAGCGGCGTTCTTCGTCGGAGCTTGAGTGTTCTTCGTGTTCTTCATCAAAGTTGAAGAAGGTGGAGAGAACCTCTCAAATTCTCTCAAGATGGCTAAAGAGACCAACCAAAATAAAATAAGCTAAGGCTTATTTTATTTACACAATTATCAACTTCAATTTCAAAGGTTTGAAATTCAAACAACTCAACTCAATTAATTTACCAAGTTGTCAAGTTAATTAAAGAGGAGTTATAGGGGGTTTAAAAAGATAAGATGAAGTGTTAGGGTTTGTGTGGGATCCACCACACTTAATCCTCTCAAGGGAGGTTAAGTGGTTGTGGGTCCCACTGCAAACTCACTTTGGTAGGAGTTAACCAACAAGTCAAAAAAAATGTGTTTCCACATTTTATTTAACTTCCTTTAATTTTTCACAAAACTAACTTTCAACCGGCAATAAACACAACCTCGGAAAAGGTCTCCTTAAGCGAATATTGGCGCTGCGAGTTCATCGGTGCCCTCAGAATTCGATTCCGGGCACCGGTTCAAAAGTTAGAAATTCCCGCTCGTTCGTTCACTGAACGTACCCGAGAAAAACTTCAGGAATTGATTCCGGGCACACCGGGCCTCGAAATCAGGTACCGTCAGAAACCGTGCTCTTGTAAAATTCCAATGAAAATGAAGAAAAAAATTCCCCTTGAATTTTATGGGTCTTTACATTACTCCCACCTCAGGGCTTTAAGTCCCCATAAAGATACATCAAAACTAGGGAAACAAATGAGGGTACTGAGCACGCATCTGAGACTCCCTCTCCCAAGTGCTCTCCTGGAGGTTCTCGTGCTGCCATCTGATGCGCACAATAGGAATCAACCGTCCACGCAGGACCCTCTCCTGTCAATCCTCAATATCCACTGGGACCTCCGTAAAAGTTGCCCCATCGTCAACCTCATGCTCCCCATGGTCAATGATGTGTGTCGGGTCGTGCACGTATCTCCTCAGCTGAGATACGTGGAAGACATCTTGCACCCGTTGCAACTGAGGTGGTAGAGACAGGCGATAAGCCACCTCCCCAATCCTGCTGAGGACCTGGAAGGGTCTGATGAAGCGCAGAGATAACTTGCCGCCACGACCAAATCTCAGTATACCATGTCGAGGTGTGTCCCGCAAGAATACATGGTCGTCATCCTCTAACTCTAGTGGCCTCCGCCTCCTATCAGCGTATGACTTCTGCCAGCTCTGAGCTGTCCTCATCCGCTCCTCGATGTCCTAGACCTTCTCTGTCGTGGCCTGGACCATCTTCGGTCCCACAAGTGCTAACTCCCCAGGGTCTGTCCAGTACAAAGGAGATCTACAAGGTTGTCCGTACAACGCCTCGTACGGTGCCATCCCGATGGTGGAGTGATAGCTGTTGTTATACGCAAACTCCACCAAGGGTAGTTTGTCCTCCTAGCTACGACCAAAGTCTAGGACACATCCGCGGAGCATGTCCTCGAGAGTCTGAATGGTCCTCTCCGTCTGAACATCCGTCTGGGGGTGAAAGGCTGTGCTCAGATGTAGCTGCGTCCCAAACGCCTCCTGCAACCCCTTCCAAAGCCGGGAAGTAAATCGAGCATCTCGATCGGAGATGATAGATGATGGCACACCATGAAGCCGTACAATCTCCTGAACGTAATGTTGCCCCAAGCTCTCCACTGAGCCCTGCTCTCGGATGGGTAAGAAGTGAGCCGACTTGGTGAGTCGGTCGACAATCACCAAGATGGATTCATGACCTCTGGAAGTGTGTGGAAGTCTAGTCACGAAGTCCATAGATATTTCGTCCCACTTCCACTCCGGAACCTCCAAGGGCTGATCCAAGCTTGCTGGTACCTGGTGCTCAGTCATCACCTGCTGGCAGGTGAGGCATCGAGAAACGAACGTTTCCACAGCCTTCTTCATGCCTGGCCACCAGTGCTGTCGTCTGAGATCCTAGTACATCTTCGCCACTCTAGGATGTACCACCAAAGGAGAAGTGTAAAACTCTCTCAGCACCTCCTCCCATAAAGCAACTGGTACCATGGTACGTCCATTGAAAAGGATGTCGTGCTCTGCTCCAAAGGAGAAACCATCAGGTGCCTATCCTGAGGATATCTGTGCACGCCGTGTCTCACAGTCAGTGTCCCCACGCTGTGCCTCTCTGAGCAGTTGTAGAAGTGGAGGAGTGACTTTGAGATACTTAAAGAAGGCTGCTCCATCTCTATCCACGAAGGATATCTGCAAAGAGTATAGCTGCTCTGTCGCCTCCTCAAGTAGCCGAATGCCCGTCCTCCTGCTGAGGGCATCAACTACTACGTTCCCCTTCCCAAGAGTATAGACTATCTCAAAGTCATAGTCCTGGAGGAACTCGAGCCATCACCGCTGTCTCAGGTTCAGGTCCTTCGGCGAGTAGATGTACCAGAGGCTCTGGTGGTCAGAAAAGACTGTAAAGCGCTCGCCCATCAGTTAGTGTCGCTATGTCTTCAGAGCGAAGACCACTGCTGCTAACTCCAGGTCATGGGTAGGATAGTTATGCTCCTGTGGCCTCAATTGACATGATCTATAGGCGATCACTGCCCGCTCCTGCATCGGGACACAACTGAGTCCGGTCCCTGATGCATCGCAGTAAACTACGTATCCAACTCCCTCCTCAAGCAACCTCAAGATAGGTGCGCTGGTCAATCTCTGTCTCAGCTCCTAGAAGCTCTGCTGACATCTGTCTGACCACACGAAGGGTTTCACCTTCTTCATCAAAGCTTAGAGTGGTGCCGCAACTCTGGAGAAGTCTGGCACGAATCTCTGATAGTATCCGGCTAGTCCCAAGAAACTTCGAACCTCCGTCACGCTCCTGGGTGGCTCCCAAGCTAACACTGCCTCGATCTTCGCAGGATCCACTAAAACTCCCGCCTCAGAGATGATGTGTCCCAAGAAATGGACATCACGTATCCAGAACTGGCACTTCGAGAGCTTACCATAAAGCTGGTTCTCTCGGAGTGTGTCTAGTACAACCCGTAAGTGGTAGGCGTGCTCCTCCTCAGTCATCGAGTAAATTAGAATGTCGTCGATGAAGACCACGAAAAATCGATCGAGGTATGGCTGAAAGATCCTGTTCATGGGGGCCATGAACACTGATGAAGCATTGGTTATGCCGAAAGGCATAACCAGGAACTCATAGTGGCCATACCGACATCTGAAGTCCGCCTTCTGCACGTCCTCGTCTCTGACTCTGAGCTGATGATAGCCTGACCTGAAGTCTATCTTTGAGAACCATCGTTCTTCCTTGTGCTGATCAATGAGGTCATCAATCCTCCGTAGCAGATACTTGTTCCTCATTGTCACCTAGTTCAGGAGACGATAGTCAACACAAAGTCGCAAGCTCCCGTCCTCCTTATTGGCGAACAAAATCGGGGAAGCCCCTGGTGAAACACAGGGTCGGATGAACCCCTTGCCCTGCAAGTCCTCCAACTGTACCCGTAGCTTTCGAAGCTCGGCGGGGGACATCCGGTACGCTGGGGTCGATATCGGGGCTGTCCCGGGGTACAAGTCAATATAAAAGTCTACCTCTCTGCGAGAGGGTAGCCCTGGAATGTCGTCAGGAAAAATGTCCGCAAACTGATCCACCACTACAGGAAAACTAGGACTCCGCACGTCAACTGCTCCAAGGATGAGGCTATCCAATTGATGAGTGATGGCCTGGCCGCTCCTCTACGAAAGTCCATTCTGTGCTGCTAAGGTTCCCTTCTCGCCGGTGAAGGTGAACCTGCTCCCGTCAGTGCGTACACATCGCACCTTGCGCCTAAAGCAATCAATCTGTGCATGGACCGTAGATAACCAATCCATGCCCAAGATGACGTCGTAAGGCCTCGACGCTGCTACAAGAAGATCCCAGCCGAAGCTCTCGCCTCCTAGAGTAAGTTCACACTTCCGGCACCCGTGCGTAATCATCGAGTCTGCTCCCGTAGGAGTCTCTAGCCGTAAGGATCGAGCCAACGGCTCTGTCGGAATCTCCGAGCTCCGAACAAGTGTAGCGGCTATGAAAGAGTGACTCTCTCATGTGTCTATAAGTACTGCAACAAGGGTGGAATAGACACAGATAGTACTCGAATCATCTCGGGCGCGCCGTGGTGTAGGCCTCTTCTGCCTGGAGCTGTGCCTTTCTCTGCCCGCCAGCTCCCTATGGTCGGGGTGGACCACCTGGTGGTGGTGGTGGTAGGGCCTCAAAGCGTCACCCACCACCTGCTGCTCGGCTAGCTACTCTGCCTCGTCTGCCTCCTCCCTGCGGACCACCACGGTCGATCCTCTGCCTATACCTCGGTGGTCCCTCAACCGTCTGCTGCTCCTTGGCACGGTGGGTCGGGCAGTCACGAGCCATGTGGCCCTGCCCGCCGCACGAGTAGCACTGCCTGACTCTCGAAAGTATAGCTCCGCGATGTGTGCCCTGCAATGATGAGCCTGTGTCCTGAGGTCGTCTGCCTGAAGGTCTGGTCTGCCTAGACCCCTGAGTCATCCGTCGACTGCCTGCTGCAGATGACTCTGCCACGTGCCGCCCGGCGGTGGGTCGCGGCGCTGGTGTAGACTCAGCAAGGAAGCTCTCGATCAAAAGGGCCCGCTCCAGTACTCCCGTCTGAGTCGGAATGCTGAGGTAGATCAGCGATGCCCTGATCTCGTGTCTCAAACCCTGCACAAAGGTCCGGCCCCGGAAGAATGGGTCCCGTACCATGTCGGTCGAGTAGCGCGAGAGATCAGTAAATCTCGCCGAGTACTGAGCGACCGTCATGCTGCCTTGCCGCAGCTGAAGAATATCTTGTATACGCATCACACAGAGGGTGGCTTGGACAAACTACGAGCGTAAGAGGCTCTCAAAGTCCGTCCAAAGTAGAGATGCCACATCGTGCACCTGGATCATCAAGCTCCACCATCGGCCCGCTGCTGCATGCAGTAGGCTCGCAGCGAGGATCACCATGAGGTCTGCAGGTGTCCTCACTAGCCTAAAAACTCGTACCACTGCCTCCAGCCAGTCCTCTTCTGCCTGGGGGTCCATCTCCCCACAAAACCTCGGTGGTCGATGGCGATGAAACTCATGCAGTGCGCTGAGGCGACGTGCATCGTCAGCGGCTGGTACTGGAAGCATCGGTGGCTCGGCGGGTAGTACTACCACCGGTGCCACTGCTGACAAAGGGCCCTGCACCGAGGCCTCGTCGCTCGGTGGGCTGTCATCATGTTCGACTCTCGTAACCCTAGCTGGCTGCCGTCGTGGGGCCATCCTGATAAGGAAACAGGTGCACCACGGTCAGAACAGTATACCTGGTGAGCTGTTATAAAGTGATCACAATGAAAACTTGAAACACACACACAATCAATGTTTTCGTGCATTAAGTCGGAAATCAGAAGTCAGGGTCCTGGTGTACGGATACGTCGGTCGCCGAACCAACACTGGACTCCCTGGACTGATAACCACACTCAATACGCTAAACATTATTTCTTCACATAGAAAAGATCAAAGTTCGCGGTAGAACCAAAATCCTCTGATACAAATTTGTCACGACCCGCCCTCGGGGCCCGTGTCGTGACTACCCCAAGCCCACCTTCCATAGGCCAGGGGCTGGCGACTAGCACAAAGGTGTAAATCCCGGTAAAAAAGAGAAGGCATTGCCTTTGTAAAGTAAACAAGCAACACAGAGTAAGAAAGCTGAAAAGTAAACACTAAGTAGAAACAGAGTACACCTGAAAGTGCGGAAAAGTAAATGGGCCAGTATACAAACCCAAACTAAAAGTAAAGTACAACTCGAAATGGAAAATAGAAACTGTAAAATAAAAGCCGCTACATCGAGCTATCCATTGGAAATCCCACCTAAAAGGTGGGTACAGATAGCTCCACTGCTCCTTGGGTCCCGCCGTCCGCTCTGAACACGTCCCGCCCAGTGGTCCACCTCCAGGTACCGTCCTGCTCTGCAAGCCTCAACCACAATCATCGTTGTCCATCGTCTGCAACCAATACAACGTAGTGCGGGCATAGCCCATGCAGGGGTGAGTATAAGCTACTCAGTAGGGACCCCGAGACCCCCGAAGGTCTCCCAAAATCCACAAAGGATAAAACACAAAAGAAAGATACAATCACGAAGTAACAACCGACACAGCTTAGGTATATGCCCATACATATACCTAAGTCATCAATTCCAATACGCTCCAACCTCCGAGCCCAAGTACAACTCAATCCACACAGGAAAGTAAACGTATTCCACACTGGAAAGAAAAACGAAATCCACACAGGATAGCACAACACAATCCACACAGGAAAGCAACAGGATTCAGCTCACATAGTAATATTTCTTCGGTTGACGATAGAGATGATCACTTATCCATCAAATTCATCGGACACACAATGGATCGATAGGTACTAACCCCTTCAAAGACCCACACAAAATCGGACCCATACAGGATCTGTAGGCGCTGGTTCACATAGGACCGCTGAGCGCAGACCCACACAGGATCGGAACCACACAGGATCGGTAGCACTGATCCACACAGGATCGCTGAGTGCTGTAGTCGTCATTGTCGAATCCACTAATGATCTCTGTACTGTCGTCGTCGCAGTCACAGTAGCAGTAGTAGTCGCAGTCGCAGCCAGCTGTAGGGTTCCCGCACACAGCAAGCTCGTTAGGGTGGGTCCGCTCCACGAGCCGAGAGGCCGATACATCAACTGTCACAAAGTCCATAGTTGATGTATCCAAAAGTTCCGTATCATCAACAGGAACTCAACGCAACAGACGACACGTCAATCGGACGACCGGGCTGAGAGTTATTGGCCTTTTCGTTCGAGGGGCCCAGTTGGTTTTTAAGAAAAAACCAACCCGAATGTACTCCACCTGTGTCCAAACCTCAGGAAGAGTATTCCAAAAGATCTGTCTCGCTAAGAGGAACACAACAAAGCTGACGACACGTCAATCGGACGTTCGTAGCCCAAGATATGAGCGTTTCCGCTCCGAGGGCCCGGTTGGTTTCGTGTACGAACCAACCCGGCCTAACTCAAAGTATTCCGAAACCCTGAGTGTGATATACCGAAATGACCGTCTCGATCCAAGAATCGCATAGCCGCTGACGGCGCGTCGTTTGGAGGTCCATAGCCCATGTTTTGGGCATTTGAAACCAAACTGCTCGGTAATGGGGGTTTCGGGCCCGGGCCGTCCCGGCCCGAGACCCCCCGGTTGGCCCGAACCGGGTCGACCCGCCCTGGACAGGGTCGACCCGGCCCGGCGCGGCCCGGCCAGGTGCCGGTCCGGCGCAGCGCGCCGCGCGCTGCCACCTCGGCCGAAGGCCGAGCTGCTGGAAAACGGGGGGCCGCCTGCCCCCCTTTGTGAAACCGCCCCCCCTCATAATGGGGCACCATTTATGATGGCCGAGGGAATTAAATTCCCCCGGTTTTTCTCCCTTCCGGCCGGCCCGACCTGGCCGGCCGGTTCTTCCTCAACAGGACCGGCAAGGCCGGTCCCCCGTCCAGCTTCCGACACCGGTGGCCCGACTGGCCGCCGGTCTTCTCGTTCTGCCGCGGCCCAGAACCGGCCGCGACCTTCGTTGTCCGGCACGGCGCGATGGTGTCGTGCCCTTGCGCCGCGGCCCTGATCCGGCCGCGGTGTCTCCGGCTTTCTTCGAGGCGGCGTGACAGCGTCGTGTCCTTGCATTATTTTATGACGCGGCGTGACGGCGCCGCGCGTTTCTTGCCATATGATCTTGCGCGGTGCGACGGCACCGCGCCACACCCGTTTTCAATCCACAACAGAAATCAACGTGAAAAAGGAGGAGGGTCGGCCATGTTCGTGCGGTCCCCCCCCCACGTTATTTGCTAACAAATGGACAAATTTCACGAAGAAATAATCACGGGTATAAATCATGAACAAGGAATAAAAATAAACCCCTACCTCGGTTTCAAGTGCGGAGCACGTCAACAAACCGCGGAAGACTAGCATCGCGAAGGTCGGGCGTCGCGGAAACCGATCATCGTTTCCATTGACGTCGAGGTGCGTCCGAAGAGGTACATCGCTGGAGAATCTTCGTAAGCAGACGGAGATAGTCCGAGGAGGAAACGGCGTCTCCTTTCGTTGACACGGGAAGAAGATCGAAGAAGTGGCGTCGTCGATCTTCAGAAACACACCGGCTATGAAGAAGGGAGAAGCGGCGTTCTTCGTCGGAGCTTGAGTGTTCTTCGTCAAAGTTGATGAAGGTGGAGAGAACCTCTCAAATTCTCTCAAGATGGATAAGGAGACCAACCAAAATAAAATAATCTAAGGCTTATTTTGTTTACACAATTAGCAACTTGAATTTCAAAGGTTTGAAATTCAAAAAATCAACTCAATTAATTAACCAAGTTGTCATGTTAATTAAAGAGGAGTTATAGGGAGTTTCAAAAGAGAAGATGAAGTGTTAGGGTTCGTGTGGGCCCGACCACACTTAATCCTCTCAAGGGAGGTTAAATGGATGTGGTCCCAACCCTAACTCCCTTTGGGAGGAGTTAACCAACAAGTTAAAAAAAATGTGTTTCTACATTTTATTTAACTTCTTTTAATTTTTCCCAAATCTAACATTCAACCGGCAATAAACGCAACCTCGGAAAAGGTCTCCTTAAGCGAATATTGGTGCTGTGAGTTCATCGGTGCCCTAAGAATTCGATTCCGGGCACCGGTTCAAAAGTAATAAATTCTCGCTCGTTCGTTCACTGAACGTACCCGAGCCAAACTTCGGAAATTGATTCCGGGCACAACGGGCCTCAGAATCAGGTTCCGTCAGAAACCGCGCTCTTGTAAAATTTCAAAGAAAATTAAGAAAAAAATTTCCCTTGAATTTTATGGGTCTTTACAATTATAATCATTCTTGATTTGTTAACATTGAAAATTAATCTCATCGCGTCGTGGAGACGGTAATCCGTACGTACGCACGGGCGATGATATCATCCCCATATTTATTGAATGGAATTTTAGTGAATGATATAATATATTATAATCCTTATGATGTTATAATAATCATATGTATTTATTATTTACACCATTATACCCATCCAATTAAGGTGGTGGTGGAAAAACATATTACCCCACAGCCTGGAGACGATATTCCATACGTACACATGCGTGGTGATTTCATTTTCCATAGGATGGATAGAAGGTGAAATAGGGTTGCTTAATATTTATAATAAAATATCAATATATTAGTGATACTTATTTTATTAATTCATAATGAAACAAATAATGACGAATAATTATAAGAAGAAATAAATTTGAAAAAAATGGTAACAAATATTACCTCTTCTTCGACACGCCTCTTTGAAACCATCTCTTAGGGAACTAAAATTGGTCTTGGAAGAAGACCAGGACCTCTAGTATGTTGATAAGGAGGTTGAGAAGGTAAATGGGAAGGGTTTGGATGAGCTTGAATTCTCAAAAAGGTATGAGGATGAGAGAGAAGAGGTTCCCTTTTATAAGGGAGGATAGGGGCACCTTTGGAATTATAAGAAATATTAATTTATAATAAATTTGAACCCCACATAAAATCCTCCACAACGAATCAAATAGGAATATTAGATGAGATAGGGTATTAATATCATCAACCAATAAAATTTATACAAGTTGGGAATTTATTTTAAACTTTATCAACTTGATTTATCCTTATATAATCTATTTAATTTTATTTGTTGTAATAATATTGTAAATTTTAAATCATTATAAATAACTACTTATATGTTTTGAATTGTCCATAATTGTATGATTTATTACCTTTTGGACCATATAAATTTTAATTTATAAATTTTAAATATTTTTTTGATTTTCAATCAATTTTATAATATGTAATGTTTATAAAATAACAACTATGTAATTTTTGTCACTATTCATTTATTTGAATTTAAATTAAATATATACAGAAGATATGTTCAAACTAAAAGATTTAATAGATTCATAACATGTCATTCTTATCTAGAAAATTATTGGAGCACATTAAATAGTTCATATAAGATTTATTTTAATACTTTTAAAATCACTTATTTGATATTTCAATCAATAAACTAATTTCAACATCACTATTGTATCATAATTAATGATACTTATTTAATCCCTAAAAAATATAAATAAATTAATATGATGTAGATAATTTTATTATATTTCTACGGACTATTTATATCCGAAGTTGTATGATGTTTATCACTAAATAAATATTATTACACTTTTAAGATTTAATAGAGTGACATGTTGTCACTTTCTATGGTTTTGATAATAATTTTATTATTTCATGGTCAAAAGTCCATTAAATGAATCTATTCTGACCCTTAGGTGATATAGGTCTGATTTTAGTCATATAATATAATTTTGGCATGTGTTAGGGTAATTTTATAATCATATGATTACCCTTAATTACCTGATTTATCTTTAACTGAAGTAAATAAAAATTACAGTAGTTACTATTCATAACGCCTAAAAATAAAAAGTAGATTATTAACATAATTTGGACCTAATTATTACTAATATGGAATCCATGTTTCCAAATTCAAATATCAGAAGTTGGAGAAATTAATTTAAAATTAATCCCGCTGTTAAGAAAACGAGTTTTAAATGATAAAACATTGCAAATGAATGAAATTATTTTACTTTTGAATTTAATTTAAAATCAATGCCAATGACATTAATTTTATTAAATGGTAAAACTATATTTTATTTATACTTTAAAACCGTTAAATATTATAATTTAACCATATAAATTATTACGATGATAATATTTTTTTTAATTAAGATATAGTGTGTTTTTACTATTTATTAAAATATGAATGTTATCAGAATAATATGAAAAATTTATCCGAAGTAAATTTTTATATGCTGATTACAAAGAAGAATTTTATTTTGTCAAATTGTACTTTTAAACATGTCAAAAACTATATTTAATGTGGGTACGCCATCAAAAGGCGGCAATAATACATTTTTTGAAAAATACTTATTTTACCCGAAAAATTTATTTTATTCTCATAACATGTTCTAGAAAATGTGAATGATGAATAAAAATATTATTAAATAAAAAATTAAGTTAATATTATTCATAAAGGGTAGTTAATAATAATATTATAACCATATATCGTTGTTTAGTGAACCCTGGTATTGCGTAAAACACGCGCTACCGAAGAAGGTCGTGATTGCGTGTAATGCAAGGCAAGTCAGGGTTGCGTGTAGTGCAAGACTCCTTTGTTGTTGCATATAACCGAATCCAAACATATTTCATTTATACCTTGAATATATATATATATACACACTCAATGTTGTGTATAATAACTATTATCAAACAAACTTGAAATTGTGTGTAACACAATCGAAGAATAGTGTTGCGTATACTGAAAGCTATCACGGTGTTGTGTATTGCGCAATACAATATTGGTGTAGTGTTCAACAGAAGATATAAAAGAAATTAAAAAGAATATATGTCGTAAAGTCTTGGGGTGTTACAATCAAGGCCCAGATCATTGGCTAGAGACTAAGATGGGAGATCAGGGAATCTATGGTGTCTCTCAGCATCCCCACTCTGGTTGGAGTGCTGCAACAATCCCTTCTTGAAAATAGATTCATAGTATAGTCGGTACCGACTTCTAGAGCCACCAATAGACATCATGTAGTAGTGTCTTCAGTAGTTAGTATTAGGAAGCATACAAGGGGACCAAATATGGTTAAATCAATCAGTGAATAACCCCATGATGTGAGGTCGGTAGTCTGGGGATCCAATAGTAGAGGGAATTAGCTGGGAACTAGGTTGTGCTTCAAGTGTGGTCGGTAGAGACACTTCGCTCATGACTACCTAACCCGCTACATAGACTATCAGCTGATGGTCAAGGGACTTCCAAGGAAGAGGTAGATATTCGAACCAGGAGGTCTGTATAGAAGAGGATGTGGTAGGGGAGCAGGCCTATCAACAGGCAGTGGACGATAGTTCTAGTTGCTATGACCAGCACCCTCAGGTCTTCCACCATAGGCTCAGGGTGTTGAAGGAATGGGAAAGGTCAACTTTAGGGGATGGTGGACTAAAGCCTCAATACTCTAGAGATGATTAGAGCTACGATATATGTATTATACACCTTAGTTGCAGTTATTATAGATAGAGGTGCTAACCACTCTTTCCTTGACATAAACCTCATTTGAGCCATGGATATTCTGGAGGATACATTACCTCGATCCTTACAGTTAGAGACTCCTACAAGAGGGGATTCAATTATCCCACACTAGTTCCAGCAGTTTCTAATTACTATAAGAGGCATGATCTTCAGCTGGGATGTCCTAGTAGTGGTGTCGAGGCATTAAGACATCATCATCAGTATGGAATGGTTATCTAATATCCATTCTCAGATCAACATTATTAGGCACAATGTATAGTGTGTCTGCAAGGATGGGACCAGTTTTTCCTTCACCAATGTGATGTGGAAGTTTTTAGCACAGGATAGACTTTCTTGGAGGAGGGTGCAGTCGATCACTCACCAATTGTATAGCCTCACCCTTGGTGGAGTGGATGAGTGGAGTACATGCTTTTTAATAGTCGTTGAACATTATGAGGACGTATTTCTTGAGTTTGTTCTCAGACTACCTCATCAAAATGAGGTATAATTCAGCATCAACATGTATCGTGGGATGATACTGATATCCACACCGGCATATTGGATGGCTACAATGAGGCATTATTAATTGATGGTACAATTGGAGGACTTGTTGGATAAGGGCTTCGTGAGGCCCGGTGTTTCATCATGGGAATCCATAGAGGTTTTTTCAAAGGAAAATGGAACCTTTAGGCTATGAGTGGACTTCTAGTTCCTAAACTATGTGACCATGATGAACTAGAATCCACTTTCAAGGATTGATAACAACTTCTACATGATGAATTGAGGAAGGAGGTTCATGGAGATAGACCTCAGATTAGCATATCATCAGCTCTGTGTATGGGATGAGGATGTACTGAATACATCCTTTATATCTCTTTATGGACACTATGAGATTTTTATTAGGACTTTCAGCATGACAAATTCCCCATCATTGTTCACGGGATTCATAAACAATATATTCCAGCCTTACCTTGATTTTTTCATTGCGGTCTTCATTGATAAAGTCTCGGTGTACTCAGCAGCATAGGAGGAACACACCACACACCTACGGGTAGTCATGGATACACTCCAATATCACTAACATTATGGTAATCTATGGAGGATGATTCGAGAGTTCTGATTTCTAGGACATGTCATCTCTGAGGCTGAAGTTGTAGTGGATCTGGTGACGATAGAATAATTTCGTGCTTGAGATCCACCTAGAAGCGTGACTGAGCTACAATGTTTAATGGGGGTTGATGGATACTGCTAGAGGTTCGTGCCTGAATTTTCTAGAGTAAAAACAACCTTATTGTCTTTGAAAAAGAAGCAATAACTCTTCATGTGGAGGTAAAAGTGCATTTAGTGATCCTAGAAGCTGAGGTACAGACTTAAAAGTTCCCCCATCTCGAGACTATTAGAACATATGGTGGTGGTGTGTAGTCCTTTGTGATTCATCCGGGACTGGAATTCATTGTGTCTTGATGCAGGAGTGAGTGATGATCTCTTATGGCTAATGGAATTTAAGGATACATGAGCAGAACTACACGATGCATGACATAGAGTCTACAGTAGTTGTATTTTCTTTTAATATGTGGAAACACTACATAACGAGTGAAGGATTTACCATCAACTCCGATCACATGTGTCTCTAGTATATCTTCTCACAAATGGACCTGGACTTTAGACTAAGGAGATGGATGGATTTTATCCTAAAAAATGAATTTTGGATGGTCTATACACATGGGAAGGTAAATGTGGTGGTGAATCCACTCAGCAGGAGGTTTTGTCTACATCTACTGAGTGCGCCGATAGATCGGTTTTCCATGATGTTGGTTTTCTTTTGTTGGTGATGATGGATAATCTTACCTTCAGATGATGATTTTTACACCTCCACTTTTACAATGAGTCAGGGATGCACATCTTCTGAATATTGACTTCAAGGCCCGACATGATCAATTGTCCTCATGGAAAGATCCTGATTGATTTTCTATAGTAGGGTAGCACAACATTCTTTTCAGAGGGTGTATAGTGGTACATTTGATATTGTGGTAGATTGTGTTGAGGGGGTTCAACACATCCCCTTGGGCGGTATATAATATGTTTTCAAAGATGTACCAACACCTATAATGTTAATATTGGTGGTCAAGGATGAAGAAAGTGGTGTCAGAGTTCATTTCACGATGCGTCACTTGTAAAAAATTGAAGTATGAGCATTAGGTTCTAGTAGGTTTGGCCCAACCACTTGATGTATTGAAGTGGAAATGAGATAGTATCTCGATGGAAATCATGACGATGTTACCATGCCTGTCTAGGGGATAGGATTCTATCTAGGTGAACATTAGAATACTCACTAAGTTGGCTCACTTCCTACCCATCTCAAAGAAGGGATCAATAGAGGGATTAGGATACCTCCACATCTAGGAGACAATGCATCTTCACAAGGTTCTTTTAACGATCAACTCAGATCGTGATGCATTTTTTACATTCTAATTGAGGAAGATATTTTATGAGTAAATTTGGACTCATCTGGGCGTGAGAACCACCTTTCACCCTCCAATATTTGGTCAGACAGAGTATACCATAAGCACCTTATAGTACTTGATTCGTGCATGTGTCATTGAAATTGGTCACATTTTGGAGGACCGACTTAAATTTATAGATATTGAATACAAAAATAACTATCATTCAACTATTGGCATGGCCTGATTTGAATCTTTATATGTGTGGAAATGCATATCACCTCTATGCAGGATAGAACTAAGGGATTCATCACTAACGAGTCTAGAGTTGGTATGGGGTACAACTAATAAGGTGCAGATCATCAAGGAGAAGATGAGGACTTCACAGAGTAGGAAGAAATATTAATCTGATAGAAGACGGAGGATCATGGAGTTCTTGGAGGGAGATCATGTGTTTCTTCTGGTGTCACCCTGACATGGATTTTAAAGATTTGGCCTGGGAGACAGGTTATCTCCAATGTTCATCAGACTATTTCTAATTCATAGCAGAGTTCGTCAAGTGGCATACAACCTAGCTCCTACGCCATAGATGTACTAGGTGAATGATGTTTTTAAATTATTGTTTCTGAGGAAGTATGTTCATGATCAATCACAATTCATCCACTAGAGAAAGCTGTACATTAATGATGGGTGACATTTGAGATGTTTTTAGTGGAGATTGAGGATCGACAAAAGAAGAATCATTATGGATGGTCGATTAATCTTGTGTGTGTTTGGTGGTAGCACTGGAATCTCTAGAAGAGACCATGGGATCTGGAGGCTCAGATTCATTCTCAGTACCCCAATTGTTTGTTTAGCCTTGTTTTTTCATACAAGAACTTGAATCCCTAATGAGGATAGTAATGTAATATCCGAAAATTTCCATGTATTTTTTTTTAAATTATATGGAATTATTTTGAGACCATTCACTCTAATGACACCTGATTCCAAATCCTGATGAGTCCAGAATATAATTTTGAACTTTTTTTATGTTCATTTAAGTAAACATGATAGTGGGTTTTTCAAACATCTAAACCATTGCTCGAATCAAAAAACAGAGGGCACCGTTGAAATCAGAATGGAAGGATCTGCATATATATGAACATAACATTGGATAGAAATGTCAACTGGAAGGATAGTTTTTGGAATTTATGGGAAGTATTATGATAATGTAAAAAGTTATTCTATTTTATTTTCTCACAACTGATCAGTGGAATGGAAGCACTGTTGTGTGGCAATGAGTTGGTAATAATCCCCATTAATTAGACTACTCAATAAAAAACAGACACATTGTTTCATTAATGAAACATCATAATGGTGTCTCAAAACATCATAATAGAAATGATGCGACGCGTTTCTCGATTACTGAGATAACCCACTTGGGAATCAAACACGGAATTAATTTGATGAACCATTGGTGAAAATCCTCTCCAATTACTAATAGATAATGACTTCAAATCCCTAGAGACGTCAACACACCATGAAGAATGGGACTGGAGGGTGAGGAATGCTGAAAGCATTGAACAAAACATTAATCATCGATGGAGGATCACTTAAACAACAGAAACCATTGAGGCATTGGGTTTGTTTTTAGTTCAACATTCCTTGTTATTTATCTAAATGAAGAATAAAAATCAACAAATAAATAGGTTGAAATGTGCATCACTCATTCATACATTGAAGGCAATTTTCATGGGGCTTTTCACCATGATTATTTGATTATTTTTGTGATATAATTTCAATTATTTATCCCATGTTTCTAAAAACTATAAAGTGGAGGGTAGGGGCTGACATGAACAAGATAGATCCCCTATTCCTTGCGTGTTATTGTGTTTTCTACATGACCACATCCTCTAAATGGTGTGATGTAGGATTTGAGGCAATCATATGGAATATGGCATTCATTAGAGGCGATAGTTGCAAGCTCCGTGAAGAACGGACCACCAGATCGAACCTGGTGGTCTGTGGAAGAACCTGCCAACACTCTAGCATCGGAGTAGGTAGGTGTATTTGGGAAGGTGGATGCATTCCATGAATTCATTCTGGGAGAAGCCCCACAGCCAGATCGGGTAGTGATGGGGTAGTAGGAGTCGCTGGCCTCTATGTTGGTGTTTAGCGGACGGGGCCACCTGGCTACGTTTGAGGTACCACAGACATGGCGTGATGCCACATAACACCCGTAAATGCCTCATTCAATCAACCATAGTGGAGGGGATGGTCTTGAAGATGACCGACATGGTAGTGGGAGAATATATGGCAATGGACAGGATTCAGGTTGGGTCGGTGGAACCGGGTCAGGTCGGGTCGGTCCGGACCCAACCCAAACATCCCTTTTCGGGATGACACCATTATCAATCAAATAAGTCTTCTTATTGATGTGATTATTACATCATTTCAACCCATGTGTCTAGGATGATCTTTTTCCACACTCTACAAAGTCTTTCCTAGATATTGAAATATGACGATTTCATTGAGGAGTTGTTCTTCCAGAATGAAGTTCACTATGTGCAGAAACCCTAATGTTGGATGAGACCTAATGACTACTGACAAGAAACCCTATCAGGATCAGTTACAATGGCTCTATAGGAAGTAGCTCTATGTAACCAAGTAGGCCCCCGGTGGTGAGCGACTCTATGTGATTTGGTAGACCCGTGTTACTCGACATTAGGAGTACCTTAGTATGGACAAGGTGGGATGCGACATCTGTGTGAAATGACATGCCCATAATTGGGAGAAACTTTTGTTTGACCCAACATACCAACAATACCAATTATGGATGAGTACTAAAATTGTTCATGACTAGTGGGAAGCATCTTCTATTTGACCTGACAGTCCCATTATACTCATTGAGGAGGATTTCTCCAGCAACTAAAGGTGTTTGATGATATGACTGATGGTCATACATTCCATACTCTATATTATACCTAGTGTGAGATGTAGAACATCATTGTTTTCATGGTTGATTTCTTTGTGGTCTGTCCTTATTGGTTTGGGGTCTGTAATGAGTATATTTTTAGTCACCACTGTACATGATTTTCTAGAACGTGATGTGTCTGGTGTAGACAACCACTACCTTGATAGAGGACAAAGTGGCCCAGGACCTGGTGGTGCCCAATGCAACCAAAAATGTGGGTCATACTACTATAACTTCCAATATCTACTCTACTCTTACCCATCAAGTGGAGTTTTAATAGGATGGATTTTAGAGTTTCCTTTTACATTCCTTTTTTTATTTCACCTTTTGATGGGTCTGTATTCTGGCATATTTGACCTATGGTTTTTACATTTACTATGTGGTTGTTCAGTGGAATGCATGTTTACCTTTCCAGCATCAGGACGTGGTTGTGTGTGTGTTCATACATGTACTGAGGAAAATGCCTCCTACTTTAAAGTTAACGCCTTCAGTAGTACTGGACAACACATAGCCTTCAAGAGGTGCGCTTGGGGGATGTAATAACACGAGCACCGAGGGATGGGTCATGACATGTTTTGTTTAGAAGATATTCTCTATTTTGGGAAAACGTTATTCCTATAGAGAATAAAATACTATTGGATATCATTTGATGAGTAATGGTTGAATTTTATTTTGGATGAATATATGTTTTTCTTGTGAAAATATGATGATTTGATTTATTAATGGAAATTATTAACCTATCATGGAAAATATATGTATGACACCAGGCCTTCTTTTCAGGTATGTTGTTCATTTTATGTTTGTTTTTGAGAAAAAGAGGAAATTCTAGAAGTTGTGTAGGTGTGCATGGTTGGCACACGGTTGGCGCACAGTCTGAACAAACTATGCGACCAGCCTTGGAAACCGTGAAACCCTTGACAGTGGGCACCGCACGGGCAACACATGGTTTTCCAAACCATGTGCGCAAGTCATGAAAAATTCCTGGGTGAGACTGCGGGAACCACAAGGTTGGCTTACGGTTTTCCAAACCGTGCGGGGTAACCGTGTGGACACATAAAGTTATGTTTTTATGTCCGGGCCCACTCATGATTTCTCATTACTCCTCCAAAGTCCCTCCCACTCGAGCATCACTTGGGATTTTGGGTTCTCAATGGTTGAAGGTGATCCTCCTCTCGTTTTGTAGGAAAATTGAAGGGTTTTATTAGTGGATCAAAGGCGGTTCTTCTTTATTAGTCCCTCCACTTGGTTTCTCCTTGTTTTTCCCTAGATCTTCTCTTCCATCACTCTTGATTTTCTAGATCTACATCTGTTGAATGCAGATCTAGTGTTGGGTTTTCCTTGGGTGATGTTTTTAAGGCTTTTGGATGATAAGGAAGGATATTTAGAGCTTTCTTTAGTGAAGCAGTTGCCTGAAATTGTGTGTGTGGTTGATTGTATATCATTTTTGTCACAACCCTAATGGTAGGTGGTTTGTGCCATTGCATTGAAGACATTGAGTATTATGTGAAATTGTGCCAATACCCTTGAATAGGGTATTGCACATTTACCATTTTAGCCCTATTGTTTTCCTTCCTTGCATGTATGATTGATTAGAGGTCATTTGTTATGAATAGGTTGAATTACTATGATTTGGATGTGTTGCCCATTAATTATTCTATTTATGACCATTTTTCCTTGTTTATCCTTTTGGCTGTTTTTCCTATTTTCCCTTGACTTGGGATTTTAGGATGGAGTATTGAATTAGGACATGCTTGAGATGTTGTGGACTCTTTATCCAAGTAGCTCAGAGGTTTACTTTGTCCATATTGCATTGCTATCCATTGACTTACCCAGGGACATGAGAAGCTGGAGTAGTTGACTATAAGGGGATAGACCGAGTGAGCTTCTTGAGAGAGTCTTTGGGTAATATAGACTATAAGGGGATGGAAAGAGTGATCTTCCACAGAGAGCTTTTGAGCAATATAGACTATAAGGGGATAGACTGAGTGAGCATCATCATAGATTCTTTAAGCATTATAGTCTATAAGGGGATTGACCGAGTGAGCTTCCTAGGAGAGTCTTTGAGAATTATAGACTATGAGGAGATAAACTCAGTGAGCTTCCTCATAGTGTCTTTTTTTTAATTTGAATTACATTGGAAAACCCTAGACTATATGAGGAATTGACCGAGTGAGATTCCTTAGAAAGTCATTGAACTACTTGGGAGATAAGGGGGATTGACTGGGTGAGATTCCTCAATGAGTCCTTGAATATGGTGCTATAAAAGGAATTGACCATGTGTGCTTCCTCAGAGAGTCCTCGACTACCTTAGACTATAAGGGGAATTGACTTTGAATGCTTCCTCAGAGAGTCATTATGAATTCATATGACTCAACCAAAGGGTATAGGCTGAGTCTACCTCGAAGAGGGTTTCTTGTACTTGTTAGGTAAGACCAGACAGGATGGATCTATGTACTTACTAGATGTTTACCTTGTCTATTTCGCTTCCTACATGACACATGGAATTGTTTACTGCTGAGTACTTTCCTGTTTATGGCTTTCTGTACTTTTTCCTGCCAAATATTCACTGACTGTTAGGCATAGATCATTGGGTGGTTGCCTATTGGGATTTATTCTTACACCCTGTTTGGGTCATGCTTTTGGGCCCAAAATGATTTTATTGTTGTAGTGATAGATAAGGGCAAGTGCCCTTATCCTTCAAGTACTTGACTTGCTGGGGAGTAGGAGTGCATGGGAAAATTATTTGGCTTGCAATGCTGAGGAGATGTTCATCTGATTTCCTTGTACATTGGTTTAGTACTTTTGTATTCCATCATTGTGTTCTATTAGGATATTTTCCTAGACATATGAACAATGCATCATTTATATATGTATGTGCTCTAATTTTTCCTTACTTTCAGTATTCTGATGTTTACTTTTGTATGAATTATTACTGCTTATGCTATTAATTTTGTTTTCTTCCACTGTGTACTCTGCCAATGAGGGCATAGTTTCCCCACTATCACACCAATGGCCCTCACTGCTAGTTGGAAGACTCTGGTGTTTGGGGAAATGCTCTTGATGATATGTGACCAACTGGGTACGAAGCGCCTCTTGGTGGCATCATGATTTGAGACGTTATAAAGTGGTATCAGAGGATTACTTTCTCTTAGATTACAGTTTGGAGCCTATAGGCAGGGATATGATGGGATAGGTAATTAGTAATAAGCTGTGCCCGGGAGTATCTACCCCGTGTACAGGGAAAATCTTATTTAACTCGATTATTGCATGTTTTCTTGTTTTTAGATTCTACAGTTGAATTGATTTCACTGTTGAGTGATTCACATGCCATGTGCTATAACTGTTCATATTATTGAGGATCTATTTCTATTACAACCTTATGAGATGAGGGTATGCCATCTCTTGCATCATATATGCACTTCCTAGAAATCACATGTCATGAATTCTTTCCACGCCAATTAGACTGCATTAGAAATTGCATGTTGTTGTGATAGATGTTGTGTAGGATATTCATGTTGTTGTGATAGATTCCTTGATAAAAATACATATTTTTTGATAGGGTATTGTTTGCATGTGGTTTTGTTTGAATGAACCACATTCATTGGGTCTTGAGGTGTTATGGGCCCTCATGGACCGGACTTTGGTGGATCATTGACTTCTTCAATTTGTAATAACATGTATAAGATTCCATGATTTGATTAGTGGGGAGTATGAGCCCTGACAGATCATTATTTTCCGCTTAAATGTTTGTTTTTACTATTTTATGGATTCCATAGTAGTTTCTGATGTTTACTGTCCTGATAAACCCTGACTACACATCATCTCACTGACTGTGTGGGCAGAGACACAGGGTTGTGAAAATAAAGGTAGAACACGTCTTGTACCAGAAGTGCACACCGTGTGTAGGGACCTTGTATCCGACCGTGTAACTAACAACATAGGTCGCTGAAGCATGTTTACTACAAGATGTTTCTGTAAAGATCACAGCGTGTAGTTTTGTTTTAAGGGAACCGTGTGGGTTAGTCGTGTATAAGTACTCGGGCAGGATAAGAGAATTCACGTACGCACCATGTAGTCGTGTTTTTCATTACATGATTGCTTTATTATTCTTTGCCTTTCCTGTCCTTCCTGTTTTAATTCCTTGATAATATTGAATCAAAGGTGTGCAGTTGACCTTTCAGGGTCATGCCACCAAGACGTCCTCTGGATGTACGCCATTCTCCAGATGGTGACCAGACACCGGATATGGCTGATCAGGGACTTCCTGTAGATCCTCCAGTTCTGCCAGTCATGGCACCAGTTGTTATTCCGGACACTAAAGCTGATGCTCAGTTCAGAGCGGGATTTTTGAGGAAGATGCAGACTTTTCAGGGAGAACCGCCTCCTTCCTCGTCAATGGAAGAATTGACGCGGGTCTTTCAGCATCAGCATCCTCTTATTTTCATAGGGGATAGAGGACCCAAGGCGGAAGAGTCATGGATGGAAGCCACACTAAAGATTTTTGAGCATGTAGAGATACCTCTAGAGATAACGGTGAAGCTCATTACCTACATGCACCGAGTCTCCCCCAAGAGGTGGTGGGTGGTGATCTCACTTGCGGGGCACCAGCAGAGTATGGCGTGTGATGATTTTTGGTGCATCTTCTACGATCACTTCTATCAAATGACCGTGAGAGCCAATCGGGCTTGGGAGTTCATGAGTCTGGAGTTGTTCACTCTTTCTGTTATGTAGTACTCAACTCGCTTTACTGAGGTACAATGCTTCACACATATTCCTGAATGTGATGAGTTATTCCTTGAATGGATTTTTGAAGATGGTCTCAGGCATGACATCTGATCGTAGGTGAACATCTTCAGGTTGACATAGATATCCTCAATCGTCAACCAGGTGCTGATCACAGAGCACAATAAAAGGGATTCTAGAGCTTTGATCCATGGTGGTTTGACATCCGGAGTTAGTATTCCACCTACTGATAGCAGGAAACGCCGCATGGAGTTTTTGTGAGGAGATCAGAGTATGAGAGATGCATCTTATGGTATTCAGGTGGTGTGCTAGTAGTGAAGGAGAAGCATTTATACTAGGCCGTAGTGCCAGAGAGACCCAATGGAGTGCCAATCTGATGGAAATATTGGCCATCTACAACATTTCTGTTAAATCTTCTCACCAGCAGCCGATGAAAGGGGTTCATCTATGACTCCTCATACAAGAGTAGCTGCACCAGTTTCTCACCAATTTGAGAACTGGAGTTCTTACGACCATTCAGGCCTTGGTGGAGGTCGCGGTTGTGGCAGCCTATTGCCATGCTATTAGTGATAGTAGGGTGGATTAGCTCAGAGAATTCAATTAGGGTCATAGGGTCGTGGAGTAGGCCATAATTTTTCAGTGGAGCAGATCCAGCAAGAGAAGGATCCCTAACCCTCTACAGTTCGAGGTACCATTCTAGTTGCCTCAATTTTATCTTCTTCCCTTTTTGACATAGGGGCATCCCATAGATGTATATATTTTGTTGTCATGGAGATCCTTGGTCTATGTATATTTTCTTCTACCAATATCATTACTCTAGACACTCCATTGGGGATGAGGACATATAGTGTATGTCAGTGCAAGGAGTGACCTCTTATGGTTGGTGGGTGTCACTTACATTAGGACCACTATGTCCTAGAGATCATAGGAAATGATTTCATCCTCAGAATGGACTGGTTGGTTTCATTCCATGAATTTGGAAATTTATATCACTGTAGGGTGTGGTTCATATCAATATAGGGTGTATCTTGTATTTATAAGGGAAAATGGGATGTCTGGGCGAGCAGAGTGGGTCCAGAGCATCATCGGTTAGGAAGTGTTATATCCCATATTGTGAGTCTATATTTGGATGACATGGGGAATTCATAGTTATAATTTCCTCCAGTAGTGGATCGTTTCAGAGATGTCTTTCTAGATGACTTTTTTGGTTTGCCTCTAGAGTGAGAGGTAGAATTTTCAATTGAGCTTGTTCCAGGAGCAGCACTGGTGGCCATTCCTCCTTATTGGATGGCAACACCTGAGTTGCTGGAACTCAAGATGCAGTTGGAGGAGTTGCAGGAAAATGGTTACATCTGACCAAATACTTCTCCCTGGGGTTCGCCTATCCTTTTTGCGTAGAAGGAAAATGGTACTCTTAGGCTATGTGTGGTTTATAGGATGTTGAACCAGTTGACGGTCAAGAAACGATATATCTTACCAAGTATTGATGACCTCTTTGATCAGCTTGGAAGATCCCGGGTGTTCTCATAGATCGATTTGATGTCCGGTTATCATCAGTTACGCATTAGACCATCTGATGTACCTCTTACTACTTTCTGGAGTAGGTATAGTCTAAATGAGTATATGGTCATGCCGTTCGGTCTCACGAAAGTGACTGTAGTTTTCATGACACTGATGAACATAGTATTCCATCCATAATTGGATGCTTTTGTGGTTGTTTTTGTGGAATATATCTTGGTGTACTATCACAATAGACACGACCATTCGACACATCTTGTGATCGTTCTGAGTACACTGAGAGAGCATTTTATGCTAAGCTATCAAAATGCCACTTTTGGATGGATGATATTCACTTCATGGGTCATGTTATCATAGAGACAGAAGTATCAGTAGGCCTGGAGAAAGTGGGATTAGTAGATTCCTAGGAGCATCCAAAGAACATATTTGAGGTGTGAAGTTTTCTAGGGCTGGTTGGATACTACAGACGCTTCATTTAAGACGTTTCACGCGTTGCAGCACCATTGACGGGCCTGACTAAGGATAGTGAAAAGTTCTTGTGGTCAGATTCTTGTGAGTCATCCTTTCAGGAGATCAAAGAGAATTTGAATTCAGAACTGATACTAGTATTTACAGAGCCAGGAAAGAGATATACAATTTACTACGATGCTTCAGGGATCGTTCTGGGAGCAATGCTCATACAGGGAGATGGAGTTGTTGCGTATGGGTCTTTGCTATTGGGGCCACATGAGTGGAACTACTCGACCCACTATCTAGAGGTGGCATCTATTGTTCACGCCTTACATTATTGTAGACATTACCTTCTAGGAGATCATTTTGTCGTTTTTACAGACAAAAATAGTCTCAAGTACATTTTTACTTATCATGATTTGAATTTGAGACAGTGGAGGTGGGTTGAGTACCTACAGTCCGTTGACTTCGACCTTACTTATACGCCTGGGAATGAAAATGTTGTGGCTGACGCACTAAGCATAAGGACTCGGATATAGGCCGTTCATAAGGCCAGTAGTGAGTGGTAGCTTATTTATCTATTCTCTAAGATGAATTTGGAGGATCATGATAGGAAAGGGAAGACATATCTATCTATGGTTTTTGTTACTTATACTGTTCTTGATTGAGTGCGAATGAGGCAATTATCAGATTTGGAAGGCCTACACTTTTGGGAATGTGTGTCAAGAGAGGACCTTATTCCTAGATGGACCACAGGTGAGGATGAGATCTTCCGTTTCCAGGGGTGCATATGGGTGCCATCAGACATACCTGAGGAGCTAATGCGGGACTTTAATTTCTCAATTTGGGCAATTTGTCCAGGTGTCACCATGATGTATCGTGATCTACACCATCAGTATTGGTGCCCAGGGATGAAGAGAGATGTTGTTGGGTTTGTCATGAGGTGTTCCACCTGTTAGCAGGTGAAGGCAGAGCATCAGCGACATGAAGGACTTCTAAACTAGTTACCCATTCTCGAGTGAATGTTAAATGACGTCACGATGGACCTTGTGACCAGTTTTCCGAGGTCTCATTGAGGGAATGATGCGGTATGGGTTGTCATTGACAGACTCAAAAAGGTCGGTCACTTCTTGCCAATCAAGGACACCTTCATTGTTGACCAGCTGGGACAGTTGTACATCCAATATATTTTACGTCTACATGGGGTTTCCCACTCCATTGTTTTAGACAGGGATGCACGTTTTACTTCTCAGGTCTAGCCGGGGATTAAGAAGGCTTTGGGTACATAGGTAATTTTGAGTATAGTATACTATCCCCAGACAGATGGTCAGTTTGAGCGTACGATTCAGGTGATTGAGTACATGCTTCATGAATGTATTCTAGATTTTGGAGTTTCTTGGGTGAGACATATACCTCTAGTGGAGTTTTCCTACAACAATAGTTTTCAATAATCTATTTAGATGGAACCTTATAAGGCTTTTTATGGTTTTCCATGCGGATTAACCCTGTGTTGGATTGAGGTAGGAGAGGCAGCTATGCTAGGACCTCATCTTGTCCAGGAGACCAAGAACATATAGAGTTTATTCAGAAGAGGATGGCTACTGCGCAGTCTCGTAATAAGTAATATGCTGATCAGTGGAGAAGACCTTTGGAGTTCAATGTCGGAGATCAAATTTTTCTATGTGTCGCAACGTGGTTGGGGCACAGAAGGATCACGAGACAGGGCAAGCTTTCACTATGGTATGTCATGTCATTTGAGGTGTTGGAGAGAGTTGGTCATGTTGCCTATCGGTTGTAGTTACCTAATAGGTACCAGGATATGCACGACGTCTTCCATGTTTCACAGCTTCAACATTACTTTTCAGCCCTGTCTCATGTCTTCCATCCTAAGGTGGTTGAGTTAGATGTGGATGCCTCATTTGAGGAGCATCTTATCTGGATTGTCGATCATAGTACAATGGTTCTCCATGGAAAGTATTTTCCACTCATACAAGTTCTATGGCAGTATGGGTGAGTACAAGATGAGACATGGGAGAGGGAGGCAGATGTACAATCATAGTGTCCAGAATTGTTTGGGGTTTCTTCATCTGTGTCGCCCTGATATCGAAATTTAGGGACTAATTCCGTTAATGGAAAAAGTTTTTAAGAACCTGGAAATTCAATTCAGATATGTTTTCCTTTTCTGGTAAATTATGAGAAAACGAGGAAATTCTGGAGGTCGTTCCGGGGCACACAGTTTTCACACAATTGGCACACGGTCTAAACAAACCATGTGTCCAGACCAAGAAACCGTGCAACCCTTGATAGTTGGCTCTACACAGGTAGTGCATGGTTTTTCAAACCGTGATGGAAAGCCATAAAAAATACATGGGTAAGACAGTGGCTACCGCGCAGTTGGAGCATGGTTTTCCAAAATGTGTGGGGTAATCGTGAAACCACTTAAAGTTAGGGTTTTTAAGTCCTGGGCCACTCGGGATATCTCATATCTTTTCTAACCCTCTCCCACTCGAGCCTCCCATGGGATTTTGGGTTCTCAAAGGTTGAAGGTTCTCCCCTAGTCCTTTTAGAGGATAATCCAAGGGGTTTCTTGGTGGAATGGAGGCAGTTCATCTAGAGTAATTCTCTCCTCTTGGTTTCTCCATGTTATTACCTAGATCATATCTTCTCTCTCTCAATGTTTTCTAGATCTACATCCGTTGGTTGTAGATATACTATTGGGTTTGCCTTGGGTGTTGATTTTTAGGCTTCTGGATGATAGGGAAAGAGATTTATATCAGTATTTCATGAAGAGGATTCCCGGAATTGTGCATGCAGTTGATTGCGGATGATTTTTCCAGAACCCTAAAGGTTGGTGGTTTGTGCCTTTCTGTTGAAGTCTTTGAGTATTTTCTGATATTGTGAGAATACCATTGAACATGGTCTTGTGCATTTATCATTTTAGCCATATTATTTGCTTTCCATTCGTGTATTCTTTAGTAGAGGTCAATTTTTGTGAATAAGGTGATTACCATGTTTTGGATTTGTTTCCCATGAATTGTTCTATTTACAAATATTTGGTCCTATTTTCCATTTTGGTTGTTTTGACTATTTTCTCATGCCTATAGATTATAGGATGGAGTGTTGAATTCTAACATTCTTGAGATGATGTGGACTATTTATCCATGTAGCTATGAGGTTTAAATTGGAAAAATTGCATTGCTATAAGGTGACTTACCCAGGTCCATGAGAACCTGGAGTAGTAGACTATAAGGGGATAAACCAAGTGAGCTTCCTCAAAGAGTCTTTGGTTATTATAGACTATAAAGGGATAGACCAAGTGATCTTCTTGAGAGAGTATTTGAGCATTATAGACTATAAGGTGATAGACCGAGTAAGCTTCCTCAGAGAGTCTTTGAGCATTATAAACTATAAGGTGATAGACAGATTGAGCTTCCTTTGAGAGTCATTGAGTATTATAGACTATGAGGGGATAGACTGAGTGATCTTACTTAGATAGTTTTTTTTACTTTTAATTTAATTGGACTATCCTAGACTATAAGATAAATTGACTGAGTGAGATTCCTCATAGATTCATTGAATGACATGGGCTATAAGGGGAATTGACTGGGTGAGCTTCCCTAGAGAGTCCATAACCTTGGGGATAAAAGGGGAAATGAACTTGTTTGCTTCCTCAGAGAGTATTTATGAATTCGTATGACTGAACCAGAGGGTGTAGGATGAGTTTACTACCCAGAGGGTTTCATGTAAATTTTAGGTAGGACCATAGGGTATGGATGTGTGTACTTATTAAAGGGTTACCTTGTTTGTTTAGTTTCCTACTTTACACATGGAATTGTTTTCTTCTGAGTACTTTCATGTTCACGGCTTTCAGTACCTTTACCTGCAATATATTCACTGACTTTTAGGCACAAATCTTGGGGTGGTTGTCTACTGAGATTTATTCTCACACTCTATTTGGTTCATGACTTTGTGCCCCAAAAGAATATATCGTTGCAGGGATAGATAAGGGAATGTTCCCTCCTACTTTAGGTACTTGACTCGCTGGGGAGTGGGAGAGAATGAGACCAAGCTTTATCTTGCGATGGTGAGGTTTTGTTCATCTATTTTCTTGGTACATGGGTTTAGTACTGTTTTATTCCAGCATTGTTTTGTGTTTGGTTATTTTCCTTGAAATATGTCCCATGCATCATTTATATTTGTATGTTATCTAGTTTCTCCTTACTTTATGTCTTCTACAGTTTACATTTTCATGGATTATTACTACTTTCGCAATTATTTTTGTTTTCTTCTGCTGTGTACTCTTCCAATGAGGGCATAGTTTCCTCGTTATCACACCCATGTCCCTCGCTTCTAGTCGACAGCCTATGGTACAATGGGATATATGCTTGAGGCTATGTGACCAACCGGGTAAGGGGAAACTCTGGGTGGCTTTCAGATCTAGGACGTTACAATATGTGATCAGGTTTATTACTTTTTAGAATGATACATTATGAGTAGTGGATGTTATTTGGATACAAATGTTAAGATTTATTGTGGAATACCATGTGATCAAATCCTTCAGTATTTTGTGTTTCAATCTTTATTTGGATTATTTTGAGGAATTTTAAGGATTTTTTATTATTAAATGGTCTATGTAGAACATGGGTAATATGGTTGAAATTTAGAAATAAAAAATACCCATCTTCTTATAATGGATTTTTTTTCGCATATTTTTTTATATTGTAATACACATTTTTGTTTTGTTTAATTTCTAAAGACGTGGGAAACATATGGATCTTCATTTTTGAATATGTGATTCTCTATAAGTTGATTCTTGTCTTTTAAGAGTGACCAATTCATCTAAAATACTCATCAATTTAGGGAAAATATGAGTGTGTGGTGGAATTCGATTAATGGATGAAAATATACCTGTCAACTATGTATATTTTCTTATGGTATTATTATATATAGTATAATAATTCCTCAACATTATAATGTGGATCTCAAATCAAAAATTTATTGCATTTACTTTTTCCTCCTATGAAATCAAAAAATGTTTAACACATCACATGTTTGTAGTTTTCTGGTTGTTAATTTTCTCTTGATCAAGATTTCTATTACACTCCATTAAATCATGACACATAGTTTTTATTACATTTAAATTTTTTCCTATATGTTGCCCTAATTTTTTTTATCTTGGGTAACCTTTGTACTGGACTTTCTATCATTTCAATTGGATGTTTTATTAACCATATTACGATGATGGTTTGTAATAACTATATTTCAAAAAGTCATACCCTTAGTACCATTCACAAAATAATATTGAGAGGATGAAATTTATTAAAGGGGGTGAGGATGTGATGACAAATTTTTTAAAAAATAATCCCTATGTTTAATATCATACATGATACACTACGATGAACCTTTAAAGTACCAATAAATATTATTAATTAAATATTTCCATTATACCCAAGCCTTTAGATTGATGGGAATGAATAATATGAACAGAATTATAAAAATATGTTTTAAATTTTTTTAAATAATGATTCATTCGCTACAAAAGTTATTATAAATGTAAATAAAAACCAATTTCATATAAAGGATGTGTTTTGATGAAAACCTATTAAAAAGAGAATAATTGTGTTTATAAAGTCATCTCTCATTGTGGTCTTTTAAATAAATCAAAATATATTTCATATATTCAATGTAATGTTTTAAATTAGTCTTATATATTTACTAGATATGATATAAGAACATATACATTTTTTTGGATAAAAGAAGTATTTAAAAAAATAGAGTTTGTCTTATTTTTATGGAGATCCATTTTTAAATATAGATTTTTAAAATTATATAAGTTTTATGTGGAATAATAAATCTATTTGATGGAGGTGGGACATCAAAATTTACCTTGGAATAAATTTTGGTATTTTTTTATGAAATTCACATTAAATGAATAGTGAAAATACTACATTTTATTTCAAAACTACCTTTTCATCTAATTAATTTATATAATTATTTTATCATTTAAAAATATTTTAATATGTAATTGGATTATTTATTATATCATTTAATACAATGTTTATCATCAGATTTTAATTCACAATTTAATTGGACATAAACACATGTCAATCTGTTGATAGTTTTTATTTCTTAGAAACCCGCTTTCTAGTTTTGACATTGAGAAATAATTTTAAATTAATTTATGGAAAATTTTTGTTTTTAATTTAGAAATAATGGATTATGTATTTATAATCATAAGGTTCAAATTATGAAAATATGTCGCTTTTATTTTTGGACATTATGAATACTAACATCAGTAATTATTTGTTTTACCATGGTAAATGCTTAAATTAGGTAAATAAGGGTTAAAATAAAATTATAATAATATTAAAATACCCCAACACATGTCGTAATATTATTAGATGAATAATGGGAGACCAAATTTTTTTAGGTCAATTGGTTAGCATTTGGGCTCTACTTGGTTGTGAACATGACAAGTTATAATAATTAATTTAAAGAGAAATATAACATAAACATGAATATTTTTTCTACAATAATTTTATGATGTGGTTAAATATTTGATAATTTTGACTATAAATATTCACTCTAAATTTATAAATACTTTCTAAATCATGGTATTTTATTTTAAAAATTATACATTAAATATATAAATTTTTATATTACACAATAATGATGCAGTCATAACCTTATTAATGAAATATTAAAATAAATTATTTTATAAATATTAAAATAAATTTCGTTTAAAAATTTTGATACTATCCACGAATTTTATGGATTATTATAAAATTTCATCTTTCAGTTAATTTTTTTTTGAATTAATCAAATTATTGTGACTTTTATAGAACAAAATTACTAAAAAGTGTTAAAAGTTTTGTAGATGGGTTTTTCAAACAAATAAATTTTTATTAACTAATATAATAATCATAAAATTATAACATTTATAAAAATGACATATTTAATGTTAAAAATTTCTTTAATTACCTACTTGACTTTATACTAGAATTTTATAGTAATTATATTGGCCATATAGTTTAAAAATACAAGAAGACATCATTATAGAAAATTAATTTAACTATGGGAAAAAGTCAAAAAATAAGGTTACATTTGTGACCAAAACATTAATAAAATATATTGTTTGAGAGTAGTTTAACCCATAATCATATTATACACATAATATATCACTTTGGAGGTATTATAATTTGAAAAAAAATATAGTAAATAATATTTCAGGACTTAACTAAAGTGCCCCTCCTCCCTCTTATAAAGGGAAACTAACTCTACCCACTTATGCACACCTCTCAAGCCACTTATCTCACCCAATATATTCTAAAATAAGATCCCCAAATCCATAATTTCCACCTATATGTCTTACCTTGGGTATAAATAAATTAAAGAAGCAATTTCTCTTGAATCAAAAATATTTACCTTAACTGTAGGTAATATATTCTCTCAAGATCCATTCATATATTTTCATTATACAACACACTAAACTATATTTATTCTATTAATTTATAACAAAAATGTATCCTAAATAACTTGGTTTATTTTTTATAATTTCCTAGCCTACACATACACATATCTTTATCTAATGGATAAAGAACATATTGTTTCTGTGTGCAGTGATATACTACCTCACGAAACAATTATTATTCAATTTTCTTCTACCATATTTCATGCTAGAAATTATGATATAATTGCATTTATATTTTATATATATTATATTTATATATTATCTATTTTTCAATAATTTATATTTTGTACATAACATTATGCATTAAATAAAGTGTATATACGATACTTTTATTTGAGAAAGTACGGACTACAGCCCCCTCAATGTGATATGAATTGTTAATACAATACATTACAATGTATAAATGATAGAGTTAATGAAATTATGAAACATATGTAATACATATATTATAATTTAATAGAAATATACATATTTATCATTTAGCTTCCATTCCATAATATGACAACGAAATGAAAGTGGCGTTCATGCATATGTATGTCCTACCATCTCCGTGAATGGTGCATTTAATTTATTATCTCTAAATGTTATATAATATTTTAAATACATAAAATTGATATATATGATATTTTAATCACTAATTTCATTCTATAGATAATGGAATTATGGCCACATGGACAATTTTCATAAAAAAATTATTTTTTACTCATGTACCAAACATCGACAAAACATTCGATAAAAACTCAAATAATTAACTAATTGTTATAACATGGTAATAAGTGAAATAAACTTAATTATAAAGAAAAAAAATATTCATAAACTATTATATATTTTCATAAAATTACTATTTAGTAAATTTGATAAAAAACGAGAGAAGTCAGACAAAAGTTAACAGAAATATTAACTCTCTCTACATTAACTGAGATAAATTTCCATGTCATATGTTTTGTTATTCCAATAATATGTGTGAATGAACAATGATTTTCTTTAATTAATCCTTAAATATATTGTTTTATTATTATTTTTCACACATAATTATTTAATTTATTCATCAATGGTTTAATGATATGATCTTTATAAGGGGTTTCATATCAATCCTCTTTCAGTGAAGAATATTTTGATTTATACATGAATTTATTTTAAATAGTATATAATCAACCCCGTTGAATATAAATTTAATTAAATGATTTTAAAATGGAATATTTTTCTATGAAGTTATTTAATAAATGAAATAATGAATATTTATTTTTAATATACGTCGTGACAATGACCTTTTCGATGCGAGCATTATTTGATATTTAGCTTCCTCTACATGTCATAAATATTTTAAAAGAAACATAAATACCACATTAAATTTTTATGTATTTTGGTATTGAAAATGGGTTTTATAAAGGATTTTTTATTTTAATATCATGAAAAAATCTATTATCATTGAAATATAGAAATGTTATTTTTTTCCTTTATGATTGTTTTATATGTTATGATTATATTATGGTTCATGGGAATTAATTATGTATATAGGTGGTTCCTTGATAAACTGAGGGTTGGTGAGCCCATGATAACTCTCCATTGAGTTTGGTATCTTGGAATTGGAAAAATATAAGGTTTCTATTATGATATTTATCGTAAATAATTTAATGTGTCTTCCAATCATAACATAGACGGTTACTCTCTATGTAGAGGCCAAAACAACAATGAATGTATGATATAGATTCCCCATGTAACCATTATTTTTTTATGATACCTATAAATTTTTTAAGAATATTACTTTTACATGATGTAATCTATGTAGATTTATTTTTAGTGAAATGTTTCATTTTGGGTAATATGTTTTCATGGGTTTTATGTAGCCATCAAATAACGGTTTTATTCATTATTTTATATTCCCTATTCATATTTTTATGCACATCCCACATTTTTGAATTTTTTTTCCATAGTTTACAAGGTGGGTTTAGAGAAAGGAATAATTAAATAACATTTTTATCAATAAAAATAAATCCTGATTTGTTTAAAGGGCTCCCGTCAGTCGAAAAAGTGGAAACTGAGTTTAACTATCCACATGTAATGTTTGGGTCTATTATCTAACAGTTAGGGCCTAATTCTATAGTACTATAAACATGAAAGATACTCCATGTGAATTATTTTCTTAAATAAATATTGTGTCATATTTAATGTTAGAAATTATAATGGACATCCAAAAAGGCCATCTCTAGAGTCGTTTAGAGGAAATCTTATGGAGTCATTTAGATGAATGATTAATTGCCCCAACCAACAATTCTATTTTTTTACTCTTATACACCTACTCTATATCAATGATATATATAAAAAAAAGTTACATAATAATATTGAATATTATTTAATTTTATTATGTTTATTAAAGTTTCATTATAAATCCTTTATCCCATTAAACAAAAAATAAATGTATCACTCATTTGTACGTATGACTTGCCATATTGAGGAAGTGATTCAATTCATATTGCATCAGCAAATTTTTTAGTTGATAATATTGTTCAGTGTATTATTAAAATATTATATTTATGAAATAATTATAGTTTTTAATGAAAATATCATATCTACCATTTTACTATATAATATTATGGGAAAATGATAAAACTGCTCGTGTGTACGTATGGATTTCCATCTCCTCAATGCGGCGTGATTATTTATTCCCCAGTATTTTAGATGGATAAAAATAAGGAAGAATTTTATGAATATTTATGTCATATATATCATTAAAATTATTTTGGAGTAATAATATATCATACACATTCCTTTCGTTTAACTCAATATGAAAATGAAAACAACATTCATGAGTACGTACGACCTACTATCTCTATAAATAGTGTATTATATTTTCAAATTAAAAATATTATGAGTCACCAGAATAAATAACAAATAAACATGTATATGATAGTTATATCATTATTATTATTCTACAGATTGTCACATTATTATCTATTAATGAGTACCATGGATAACAAATCAAAACATGAATGAAAAAAATGTTGTTGTTACATGAAACATAACATCAACATGGACTTGTTAATAACTGAGTAATTTTATGTCATAATTAAATCATATATGGTATTTAATATTCTATTATGGATATTTATTATATGTATAATACACATATATTTAATATACCTGATGTATTAACATGTATGAAGGGAATCAATACTTCACTTAGTGGAATATTATCTGACCTTTTATTTCTATGAGGTACATGCCTTATTAACCAGTTACTTTTTCTGTCATATATATATTATCGCAAGAACTTTTATATTATTAATTTACTCTATATAATTATGTTAAAATATCTAGTTAATGTAATTATTTTATGGGTTTTATGATTCAAATGTTACTTATTTAGTAAGAAATTTTTTTCTCAATTATATTTATTTTGAACACATGGATTATAAAATACTTGTTTCTTATAAACTGTGTATATATTCCCCATATATGTATATTATGAGTCGTATACAGAATAGTATAGTATTTTCATATATATATATATATATATATAATTTTATTTCTTTCAAGAGGAAAAAGATTATTCGGATTTTAATGTGATGTGTATTTATTTCACAATATCATTAATATTTGGGATTGTTTAATTTTAAATATTTATTAGGGAATATTTATATTCCACTACCTTATTTTTAAATAAATAAACTATATTTAAACCATTATCCTATGAATAATTACTGTTATTTGTACCCATGCTTTAATAAATGGTTTTAAATGATATTGTTTGTTTTTAGAATGGGTTATTTTTTTTATTTTTCGACAAAAGTACAAGTATACTATTTTTTAGCTTACGAGGCATGTACATATTTTTATTCATTCATGAATACTTACTGACTTGAATCTTCTATTTCATGTTTAAATGTATATTTTCAAAAAAAAAATTCTTTAAAAATATCATCGTGTTTTAAGAAAACAATATGTTTCCAAAAAGTATATTGTCATCAATAATTAATTACATGTAATATATCAATTGTTACTTATTTTTTATTGGAGATATTTTTCATGGATGATATATATATTATTGTAATTGATTTTTATGTTAATGATGGAATAATAACTATGAAACCCATTTCATTCTAATGGTTATGTTATGATTGAAGGTGGTTATGAATCCCATTTCATTTCATGGGATCTGATATGATGAATCATTTATGTTATTATGGATCACAAATGATTAATTTTCATTATTTTATTGTTGGTACCTCTGTCTCCATACAATTAATTGGGTAATGGTAAATTCATTATGAGCTAAAATGGTACATGGGATTGAATCTCTAGCCCTAAACAAGGGGTATGTCTGAGGGTATCCCATGCCTGAAACAGGTGGGTACATGAGAGTGAATATTAATCCCGAAGAAGGTACACTGGTTTTTATCACAAATATATCATGTTATGAATGTATTGGAAGAAAACCTGGAGGTATTTTTTTATTTTTATATGTGTATCCCAAGATTCCATGTCTTATTCCCATGTTATGGTTTCAGGGATTATGCTTTTTATTTCTTTATGATTCATGTCTTATGATTTTCAAATAATTTTTCCATGATTCATGTTAATGATCTTTGATATGAATGGTATGATCTTATAATGATCATGATCATTTTCTTATTCCCCTATTTTCATGATATGATTACGAAATTCCATCATTTACCCAAAATTGGTAATTGAGTTTACCACATTCTTGTTTTTTTCTTTTCGAGGTTATGAAGGGTGGGTTTTAAGTTGAATTATTTAGGCGGAAGTTCATTTAGGGAAACATAAAATATATTTATATAAGATAAAATATTTTTTTTCTTTGATTCCAATTTCAGTAAACTAATATCGTATTAGGGTGTCTTCTTTGGTTGTCATTTATATATTTCATAAATGTGATGTAATTCATATGTATGTAATGCCTGATTTTTTATACGTGTATCAGAGAAAAGGTTTAGTCAAAATTAGAAAATAGAATATGAAAAAAATAGTATGATTCATAGGAATTTTTCTAAGTATATGTCTAGGGATGACTCTATGTCTAAGTATAAGAATGAAGAAAATTATAGGAAAATGTCCTGGAATTTTGGATAAATATAGAAAAAGCAGTTTCCTAGTATTACATACCTATATTGATTCTATATGTCGGTGTACCTCCTGTAAATGTTTAACTATGGGTAAAACTATGAAAAGCAGTGTCTTGCCTGACTCGAGCAAAACCCGGTACATAACAACTAACCTTGTTGCACACCTAGTATGACACTCTCGATGGATATACATTGGAAATTCAAAAACTCTTTATGAAGAATCAAGAAGGACTTGAATGGATATTGGATATGAATAACATAGGATACCCCTAATTTGTCACATATTAAGAAAGGATTCATAATTTATACATTATATAAGTGGGTTTTCATAATTTTTGGTTACTCAATATGATTATTTTCCTTAATAAATTATTTATGGTTATATTTAATGGCTTGAACCCAAATAAACCTAATTAATAGTGATAGAAATTGAAAATAACACAAATTTAATCAATAGAAATAGAATTATATGGGAGATGGAATGAAAAATATCATTTCAGTACCCACCATAATTTCTCAAGTGATGATTCATGAAAGACTCTCATACGAACAAAAGAGGGAATACCATTATATTTATCCCTTCATGGGAAAATGCGATCATTTTTAATGGATATTCTAGAATTCTTCTTTCTAAAAAATTAATCACTACCACATTCATTCTTGATTTTTTTCGTTTATATGATGAAGAAGATTAGTGGTGGACTCTAATCAAGAATACGAGACAACAAGATGAAATTCAATCAATGCATTGGGATGCATCCAAGAATAAATTTGTAAAAAATTACACTCCTCAGATTCCACTTATCATGATGGAAATTGAATTCCTAGAGCATAAATAGAAAGATTAGGAATCTTGTCAAACATATGAAGAAAATTATTCAAGGATTTTTAGGTACTCTTAAATTATTATCATTTAACCCTAAAAAAGATTTGATCGATTCTTTGGTGGAATGAAACCTCATATTTGAATGGTCTTGGATAT
This sequence comes from Viscum album, assembly GCA_963277665.1. Classification (NCBI taxonomy): domain Eukaryota; kingdom Viridiplantae; phylum Streptophyta; class Magnoliopsida; order Santalales; family Viscaceae; genus Viscum; species Viscum album. The sequence continues at coordinate 2,099,663,009 of OY728128.1, read as the reverse complement.
TAGGGATGTTAAAATCATCAAATAAGTTGTTGTATGTGATATTATGTTTGAAATATTAGCAATATTTATCTATCAATCATATTATATTGATAATAAAAATAAATATAGAGATAAAAGGAAAATATAACAAAAATGGAGGAAAGAAAATGTGACATTATGAACAACTTATGGGAATAAACATGGATGGAATTTTTTTAAGGTACTAATAAAAGTTTTAAGTGTATAATAGAACATCCGTGAGTGGATTAATGTTGATGTAATGGGATGAAATTAGATAGTTATATGAATAATAAGAAATCCCAACAAAATGCACCTATCACAGTTTAGTATTTCTATTTCAGTTCGTTTGGCCATTATGTTAACATGTGTGCCACTCCATGGATAAATGTGATTGATAATCCAAAAAACATCTGATGACAAAAGAAACAAGGAATGTTTATGTTATTATAATTGATGAAGTTAACCAATGTAATTAATATATACATATCCTCCCTTACCTAATTGGTAATTATATGTTTGATTTCTGATGACTAATCTTTATAAAAATATTATTGTTCATCCTTTAGTGATATTTAATGAGATTATATTAACCTATATGGACTATGTAATAATGAAATCCAATTTGATATTATATTAGTATAATTATGAACCTGAGACTCCGATCATAATGTTTTTGGTATACGATAAGATCTTATATAATGAATAAAGTATTATTTATAGTATGAAAGGGTTTAAAAGTTAACCATTTGTGGAATGTTTAGATTAATCATTAGATGATGTTTTTGAGACTAACCTATTATATTTTCACATGTGTAGTTATGCATATTGGATAACGTGATGATTATATCTTATTGTGATAATGATATTTGTGTTGAACTATCTATATATTTATGGATATCATGATCTACTAATGCTACAAGAATGAAAAATTCACCTTCATTTCTTGGAATAATATATGAGGTGGAAGTTGATAAAGGCATAAAAAGGAATATATTGAGTAGAAATTATTTAAGTATATATCCATATAAGAATATTGAACATTATAAAAGGATCTTGAAATAATTGGTTGTCCTGTTATCACCATTTATAATGATATCATTGACCGTTTTCAATCCTTTTTGGGTTGTGGACTTCATTTTTAACATTCTATTAATGATATTCTCTATCACTATACATTTGAACATGATCGTTATATTTATATTCCTTGTCAATTTCTTCAATTACCAGCAATATTATCCTATTTTGAATCCTAGTTATGAGTTAATTTGGTTATCCATTATGTTTCTAAATTTCATTTTTAAAAGGGAGTTTTAGTATTAATTTTTTTATGTGGGTTTCTATGAATGGAAACTTCAGGTATGAAAAATTTTATAACCCTAATGAATTTCTAGGGATATTTTAATTTTAATGTAGGTAGAATTTTACTTCCTGATAATTTTTGAAATATATTTTCTGAATTAATTTAATATTTTCGATATTTTACTTTTCACAAAATACTAAATATAACTTTTATTTAAAAACACTATGCCTGGATAGCTTTATTCAAAACACCATGTGTATATTTTGTTACACATACAAGTTGGATTAGCTTTTGGTATACACAATACTATTCATGTCCATTATTACACACAACACCATGTTATTTTGACAGCTTTCACTATATGAAAGAGCGAGTATTACCAAACAATATAATATTATTAAAATATTATTATTTAATATAATAAGATATAACCTAGACATAAAATTATTGTTTATTAATATTATTATATAACTTATAAAATGTAATTTTTTATAATATTAATTCATTTATGTTGTAATAGTTTGAAACAAAAATAAAAATTAATAGTCTATAAAAGAAGTTTCTTTATTCTTATACTCTCAAAGTCATTTTGTCATAGTAAATTAAATTTATCACTATTAGTGTGTAGTATAAAATTAATTATATACTTTATATATTCAATTATTATTTTTGTTTATAAATTTTATCTTTTAGGCTTAAGATAATAATGAACCTTATTTTATTCATAAATTACCATATTTTACAAAAGGGGAATTTTACAGCCTTTTAATGGGGTACCTATTTTAAATCCAAATTTCGACACTTTTATAAGTTCTATTTGAAAAAATAAACTTCTCAATTTAAATTTAAATATACTAATTCCCTTTGGGTTTAATTTTTGATCTTTTATGAAAAGATTCATATTATGATAAATATTGATAAAAAATAACTTTCAATTGAAAACAACTTTTTTTCATTGTAAAAATTTATAGAGTTAAATTATATTTATGAATGTTTTTAATGTATAATAAGACTTATTTTTTATACTTTAATCCAATTTGTGTCATTGGAATCAATTTTACAATTAATTTTGATTTAAAAGTGTTGAAATATTTTTCATGTTTAAATATTAATAACCTTTTTTCTTACCCCATCAAGAGGTTTAATTTTTAATTAATTTTTGAACTTTATATGTTATAATTTATGAAAATTTAATTAGATTTTTTTATTCAGTGGGTAAAAAATATGTAAATGGGTTTCTCTTAATATTTGGGCATATTAATTGTAAATTTAGAAATATTTTAATAACCGATGTTAAGGGTAAATTAGGTAATTATGAGTAAAAATAATATTATTAAAACAATAAAATTACCGTAATATATTTCATAATTTAATATTTATTGTTTTGATAGAGAAAATGTTTCCTTAGGAAAAATTATAATCATTTTAATCTACATGGATTAGAGCAAGACATTTATTATATTTTATATGATGAAATGTTAAAGATTCTGTACTCATGTTTTCAATTACTATATGATTTTTATAATAATTTGATATAGATGATAAATTATAATATATATAATCATTTGAAATATTTAATTTTTTCCTTTATCATTTACTATTTTTTGAAATTCGATGAAATAAATAGATATCATAAAGGCTTATAAAATGATATGCAGTAATATTTTATTTAATGGATATATAACATAAATGATATAAAACATATTAAAATAAATATATTTTTATATTTTTAATCCAAAACATAAATTTTATGGATTAATTAGACTTATTAGGGACAATTTAAATCATTGTTTTAGAGATATCATATTGGTCAGATATTTTTAAAATGCCATCAATGACTACTGTCAAAATTGACATCATTGATATTTAAAATAAATAATAATTTACTAAAAGATATAAAATTTATAAAAATATATTATTCTACAAAATAACTGTAATAACTCCAAAATTATCATTAATGATGCATTTATTGGTCATTTTTAATTTTATAGTATTTATATAATCCCTCAAATTGTAAATTATGTCTTAGTACGAGTAGAAAGAGTAATATAAGGGTTAATACAAAAAATATAAGAATTAATTAATAATCAAAACATAAGTAATTTTGAGTTTTTGAGAGTATTTACACCCATAACCATGTATTCATCTGAATAAATATCATTGGATCCTTTTATAATGGATAATTATTTTATATTAATTTAATATTATAAGAGTTTCCTAATGTTCCCCTCACATCAATTATAAAAACGAACCTCATCTGTCACTTATTCAAATAACATTATGCCTTCATGATCTGACCTCCCCTTACCATTTCCCTTAAAAATCCCTAGACACATAATAGTGGTGTTGGTATTTTAAAAGGACCATCTCTGGTGTCTTTAGAGGATATCTCAAGGATCCGTTCTGAAGATGATGTAATCCCTCAAACAGACCACTATCTTTATACAATATCAAATACCTCTTATATATCAATGATATATATCATAAAATAATAAAATAAGTGTCTTTATAAATTCTTAAATGTTATTATGATTATGGACACAACATTATAAATACTCATTCCCATCAATCAAGAAATGAAAGTATCACCCATGTGTATGTATGACATACTGTCCCCTCGTAGCAATAAAATTCATTTTCCATCACCATATTTTATGAGATAGAATTATGTTAGAATTTATATTTATATATATTATATTTGTGATATAATTATTCTTTTTCAATGATAATATGAGGTCTACATTTTCACAATTTAATACTTTTTGAAAATGATAACACCGCTCGTATGTTCATATGAATTTACATCTTCATGATATGATGTGATTAGTTATTAACCTATATTTCAAATGGATAGTAATAAGGATGAATTATATGAATATATTTCTTATATATTAGAAAAATGATTTTGGAAAAATAAAATATCATAAAATGAAAATTTTCTTAATTTAATAAGAATATCTAAACAACCATCATGTGTTTATCTATCCTAAAATATCCATGAACATTGAGGCTTATTTTCTATATCAAAATATTATTAATAAAATAATACATATATAATGAATATGTGTATTCTATTTATCTCATTATTATTACTTTTTAGATGATGAAATCAAGATCTATGTAGGAGGACTGAGGATAAAAAGTAAAAAACAAAATGAAAGAAGATGTTATTATCTAATACATATTGTTAAGATGTATTTGAAAATAATTTATTAATATAATGTCCTAAGTAAATAATATATGGTTTTAAATACATGAATATACATTGGTATTAGATTTATAATATAAATATATTTATTATAACATAGGGTTTAACGTTTTTAATGAAATTAACCCTTAATGTACAAGATTTTAATCTCACCTTTTATTTCCATGAGATACATGAAATATTAACCACTTGCTTCATTGGTGTGGTATATATATTGAAATATGAAATATTATATCAATAATTTAATTTAATTAATTATATTAAAAATTATAATTTATGTAACTATATTATGGGTTTCATGATTCTAAAGATACTCAAGTAGTACAAAATTTTTGTCTAACTTTTGATTCTGTGAGAAACATGCCTTATAAAATTCTTTTTTCTTCTACATTGTGTATATAAATCCCATGAGTTTAGTTTATTATTTTTATATAGAATAATATAGTATTTTAAAATCCATATAATTTTCCTTATTTCATGTGTCAAAAAATTCGACTAATTTTATAGTGATAGATATTTATTTCAGAGTCTCATTAGTATTTGGGATTTTTTCACATTATATATCCATTTTGAAATATTTATATTTTAGTTACATGTGTTGTAGGAAATTTTTAAACATGGTTTTTACAAATAAATTACGAATATTTAATTTTATTTTGACACATGTATTACTAAATGGTTTGAAAAATATATAATTTTCAATTTTCCAAATAAGTTACCTTTTAACTTTTGTGAAACAATTATGACTAGAGTTCTTTTGAACATATATTAAATTAATGAGTTTTTAAGATTTCATTATGTATTAATTACTCAAAGATTCAAATGCATGCATAAAAGCTTATTTTGAAAGAAAAGTTTTTGTTTTAATATTTCAAATAATTTTAAGAAAATAAAAAAAATTTAATGAAATTTTATTTTCATCAAGAATTATTTACAATTCATATCTAAAATGTTACTTATTTTATAAGGGAGCTATTTTCCATGGATTTTATCTCGATAATTTCTTTGAATTTTTATTTTTTGATGGATTGATATTTATGAAACCCATTTATTTCAATGGGTTATGTATTTATTGATTGATATTTGTGAATCCCATTTCTTTTCATCGGTTCTAATATGATGAATAATTTTTGTTTATGTGGAACACAACTGTTTGATTTTCAATATTTTGTAGGGTAGGAACTATATCTCCCTACAAGTAATTGGTTTATGAGAAATGTTTTATAGCTCAAAGTTTAAACATGAGGGAATCCCAATCCCAAAACAAGAGGGAATAAGGGAGGGAATCCCATGGTTTAAACGGGATGGTACACATGAGTATATCCCAAACCTGAAGTAGCTACAGATGTTGTTAGCCCAATATACATGTGTTCGAATGTCTTAGAATCCATCCATAAAATAGGTAATTGATATTACTATGTGTATTCTATAATTCCATGTCTTATTACTATGATAGGAATTCATGGATTATGGTCTATATTTAATTATTATGTATAACTTATGAACTAGTACTCATTGTGCCATGATACATATTTATGATATTTTATATGTATGTTATGAAATTCTAATGATCACAATCATGTTCTTATACACTTATTCTCATGATATATTTACACATTTCCTATATTTTATTTTACGAATAATATGATTTTACCCCTTTCTTATTTTTTTCATCCCAAAGATACGAATAAAGGATTTTAAGTAGAATTACGTACAGGGAAGATAATTATGGGAAAACGTAATGATAGTTCACTGAGTTAGAAGATTATTTATTCATGTTTTCAATGTCACTAAAAAAATATGGTCTTTTTGTATATATATTTGTTTTGTTTTTTTGCATTCCAAAAAAGTGATTTAATGTCTATGTACATCCAGGCTGGGTCGTTATAGATTGTATCATAGAAATGGTTCAATCAATTATTTAAAACAATAATGAGCAAAAATTAGTGAGATCCCTATGATGGTTCCTATGGATTTAACTAGGGATCTCTAAAAAGATATTTATAAGTATGAAGAAATTTAAAATGATATTTTCATGTAATTTTGGTAAAGGGTAAAGCTAGTGGTTTTCTATAATTACATTCATGTCTAGATACTACAAGTGGATTTGGCTCTAGCACATATATACCATGGGGTAACAACCCTGAAAAGGTACATTGGCCATAACTTGAGCCCAAATTGGTAAATGAAAACATTCCCTAGTGCACACCTAGTTTGATATTCTCATGGGACATGTTTTTTATATTCACAAACTCTTTATAAAAAATCCAGAAGAATTTAAATGGTTGTTGGATATGATTAAACTAGGATAAATGTACGGTGTCATTTATTAAAAAGAATTAAAAATTTATAAATATTATAAATTATTTTTCATGATTATTTGGTTCCTCCATATCATAATTTTATATTACTGAGGGATTTATACTTTTATTTAATGGATGGAACCAAAAAAAACAATGTTAATAATGGTAGAAATATAAAATTTAGTGATTTTCCTATGGATAAACTAAATTATATGGGTGCTAGAATGAGAAATATTATTTCTATAATTGAAAACATTTATCAATTATTGAACTATACTGGACTCCCAATATAGAAAATAAAGGAAAAATATTGTGTTTAGTCATTTATGAGGTAATATCTACTTTCATTCACTGTGTATTCATATCGACTTGTTTGTGAAATTTGAATCCATACAACTGAAAATATATTTTCTATTTTCTAAATTTTAGTACAAGAGAAATACATTCCGGCTATTTATCAGTTAAAATTTGCATTGGATCATTTGGGAACTATAATAAAGAATATGATATAGCAATATGAAAATAACTCATTGTATTGGGACGAGTTGAATATTTTTTTTCAATAATTTTTTTTTCTCATATTCACTGTATGATGATAAAAAAGTAATTCCTCTGGATTAAGTAGAAAGATGGTGAATATTTTCATTCATATGAAGAAAATTTTACAATTCATGCGAGGTACACATAATGCACAATCAATCAATAGAGAAGATAAATTGTTTGATTGTAAGGTGGCCTAAAAGTGTATCTTTGAATGGAAATAATATAAGAGTCATTATATGTTATGAAATATTTTTTATATGGGACATAATGTGGTAAGGTTAGTTGGATTTGTCTATAAATATAACAATTTTGAAATGAAAAGGAATATTTACATCAAAAGAAAATCAATCAATAATGGAAAAAAGAATCCAATATTTATTTTATGCACTAATTATGTGGAAAAAAGGGATGGAATTATGTTAAAGGGGATTTTATATTATTATGTTTTGAATGGAAGGTCATTGAGTGACTGATGGATGGCGATATGAGAGGAAGATAGATAGTGATTTGAATATTGATAAATTTGCACAAAATTTACCTAACCCATGTCAGTGTTTCAATTACATAAAGTTTAGACATTATGTTAATAAGTTCCCAAATAGGAGGTCCAATCTGAATGATAAACCACAAAATCATTAGATGAAAATTTATAAAGGGAAATCATATTCTATCGGAATGGATGAAGTTAACCAAGATAAATATGAAATTATTATCCTCTGATCCATAGATTGTAATTTTTTGTTTTATTTTATATAAATAATTCCAATGATAATATTATTTCATATCCATTGCTGATATTTCATGTGATTATCTCCTCCTACAATGATTGTGGAATAATAAAATAGAATTTTATATCCTATGAGTATAAAGATGTCAACAAATTTCCAATGATTTTCCTGAATATAATATAATTCCTTATTTAATTTATAAAGGGTGAATTATAATTTTGAAGGGTTACAAGGTTTGTCATTTTTTTAATGTTTATATTAAACATAAGATGATGTTTGTGATAATAAATTATTATCTCTCTATATGTGGATTTATGCGTATTATATAACATTTCATATCCTTTTATTTTGATAAATATATATGGAATGACATATCATTCTATATATGGATCTCATGATCTAGTAATTCTTTAGAAATGAAAAATCAACATTATTTCATTGAATAAGAGATGATGTAGAATTTTATCAAGTCATAAAAAAGTATTATATAGGTCTAATAATAGGTAAGTATATATTCTATTAAAAATTTATAAACATTATAAAATAATCTTGAAATAGATTTTTATCTCATTATCATCATTTTTTATGATATAAATTTCCTTTTCAAGCCGCTATGGATTATGAATTTGACTATTAACTTTGACCAAAACATGCTTTACATCACTGTCTATTAGAACATTGGGGTTAAAATTATTTTAAATATCCTTGTTTTCACTTTCCAACTATGTTATCCAATGTTGAATAATGGTTATGTGTTAATTTGGGTAACCATTTTGTTTCAAACATTATTTTTTAAAAGGGAGTTTTAGTATTCATTTTTAAGGCATGACTTTCTAAGAAGGGAAATTTAATGTTTTAAAAGTTTGATAACCCATTTGAATTTAATGGGACTAATTAATTTTTTAGGGATGTAGAATTTACAACATTAGATTTGGGATATTTTTTTTTATTATTTTAATCTTTTCGATATGTTTCATTTCATAAAATATTTAATATATCATTTTTTATAAAAATCACTATGTTTGTTTTATGTTATATACAACACCAAGTCAAGATTGTTCTACCACAATGACAGGGGATAAATTGTGTTATATGAAAAAGTATTTTTGGATTTTTTTCACACACATTTCTGAGTTATTTTGATAGCATCCATTAAACAGAAAATTGGGATTTACAAACAAATGGTCTGTTATTAAAATTTTATTATTTAATATATTAACATTTAACCTAGTTACTATATTAGTAGTTGTGAATATTATCAATGAAATAGTTTAAATATTAGTATTATAATATTATCTCATTTGTTACTAACTAATAAAAAATTATAATATATACTAATTGTTTTTAAAGGGAATGCTTTTATTCTAATGCACCCAAGGCAGTTCTTCATAATTATTTAAATTAAATATTGATTATTGAAGTATATTAATGAATTATATATTTTATTTATTAAATAAAATGATTTTATATTAATCAAATAAATTCTATATGAATAAGATAAGAACAATCCCAATATTCAGCATAAAACCATACATTTTTCAAAAATATAATTTTTATTCATTTTAATGGAGAACCAATTTTAAATATAATTTTTGAAAATTTTATAACTTCTATTTGAAAAAATAAACATCTTATTTTATATTATACTATAAAAATTTGCATTGGTTTACTTTTATTTTTATGACAAGTTTCATTTCATAATGAATAGTGAAAAATAATAGTGTTTAATTGAAAATAACATTAACTAATGAAATAAATTGTTGTGTTAAATTATATTTTTGAATAGTTTTAATGTATAAGAAGATTATTTTTTAAAATTTAATCCAATTTGGGTAATTTTAATCAATTTTACATGAAATTTTGATTTAAATGTGTTTGAATCTTTTGTATGTTTAAACATTAATAACCGATTTTCTGACCCCGTCATTGGGATTGATTTTAAAAACAATTATGCAAATTCTTTTTCGGAATTTTGAAAAAATAATTCCATATTTGGAATCAGTGAGTCTAATTTTTTAAATAGATTATTTTATTTATTTGTATATGAATAGTAAATTTCAACATATTTTAATTACCATGGTTTAGTGTCAATTAGGTAATTATGGATAAAAATAATACTATATAAACAATACAATTACCTTAACACTTGTACCAATTTTTTTGGAATGGGTGGGTATCTACTAAAATCATCCTTAGTCCAAAATTATAAACATTTTAGAATAATTAGATGAGAGTAAGACATTTTTTATAATTTATTCAATGAAATTATAGACATGTCATAATCATATTTTCAATAAATATATCAATTTTTATATAGGGTTATACATAAGATGAACAATATCATCTATTTTTGGAGATGACAATGTCTTGAATTCAAATATTTTTTTTGTTTATTTAAGTACCTTTTGATTTTGTTTTACCTTGGAGTGTGATAGGGGGAAATTGAGGAAAAAGAAATAAAAAGGATTGTTTAGGGTTGGCACATGGGTAGAGTAAACCATTATCCCATCCAAAGAAATTGTGCAACACTGGAAACTGAGGGTTCACATGGATATTGAATGGTTTCTCAATATGTGTTCCACAGAATGTAAATTTTCCATATAAAAAATAAATACCACATGGTTAGTGAAAACAGTGTGCCCCTAAACATGAAACTGTTCAAGGGAATGAAATTTTCCTTAAAATTAATTTCAAAATTCGTCGAACACTTGGATCTCACCCATTTAAACCCAAACTCAACCCTTGGAAGTCTTTCAAAATTTTTGATCTCTCCACTCTAATTTCTGGCCATCTGAACATCCCTTTTTTAGTATATGAATTCCATATTGAATATCCCCTCCTCTCCTAGTTTATAGATCTGGATCTGATCTACATTATTGTGCAACCCAATATATGAGGATTTCTATTGTGGTATTATTCTTTAATGGTTTGATTTCGGTGGCCTTAAATTAAATTCCCACAGTCATTATTTAATTTTCTTATATACATGCTATATAATTTGTAGAGTTTAATTGAAATTGAATTATATAATTGAACTAATTAATGTGGTAAATTAATTAATTAAGATGGTTATAAAATAATGATATTTTTTTATCGATGAACGCTATAGTTAATTGGATAATTTTTATTATATTCTATAAAAAATGTAGTTAGGTTAATTAATTGATTAATTGATTATCATTTAATTAATTGAGGAAATGTGTATTTGAATGAAAATATAGAATCATGGAGTTAAGATAAATAATTGACGAATTAATTATCAAGGAATAAATTAAGGAATTTGTAAATTGATAGAATATTGGGAATTGATGAATTGTGATAATTAAGTTATTATTTAATTATCAAATTATTGAACATGAAATTGAGAATAATTTATTAGAAATTTAATTATTATATTCTAAGTATGTGAATGGTCAATTAATTTTTGAATTTATTAATGTAAAAATAGATGTGAATAATTAATTGATTGATTAATTAATGTGGTTGGATTAATTAACTTAAAAATTAATTTATAGTAGAAAAAGCGGTTCTAGACATAGCGATCATGGATGACAGTGATATACATACATAGTTGTTAAATGAGGGCTAAACATGATGATCTACACCAATGGAGAATCATTCTATATAGTGGAGAACTTGACTTATAGACATGTTGATATGCACAAATGATATGTGAACATATTTTAGAACTTGAGTGATAGACCTGAGGATATACACCAATGTTATATATTCTTGTTTTAGAATTGGGATGATTGAAATGATGTTTTATACCCAAGATAGATATATAGATATATACATGTTTGTTATATGGGGTATTAGACATGGATTAATATACCCAAAAAATTGGAAATGGGATATGAGACTAAGTGGCGGAAATGATGAAATATGCATTGATTGTGTTATATTGTTCAGACCTAGCATGGGCTGAAGAATGTATTGAGGAATAGGTGTCCTCAAGAACCCAGTGGTTAATGTAGTTAAATAAATATCAATTTACATTGTGATAACTATTCACTTATGCACTATAATTAGGTCCTTATATAACTCTGTCCACTATTGACTGACTGGAATTATTTTAAACACAATTTGTGGTGCCCAAAAATGTTGTACTCGCACCCTGATAGGTCTTCCTAATCGGTACATGAATAGACTATATTGTTGTAGGAATGGTTATGTGAAAATTCCATGGGGTAGATTGCTAATTTGGTAATGGAGTTTGGACGAGAGAAAAGAATGTGTTTCAATACACTATTACGAATGATCAGTGTCATTATTTTCTATTTACATTTTAGACACTTGACACTTACAGTAGCATGACATGTTTCTTGTTTCAGTGTTGTTTTTCATTTACTACTTGACTATGTTGGGATGTTTTTATTTTTATTTTATATATATTTCCTTATCTATTGTTTATTTTCATCCAATGATGTTTTTATATGATAATGAATGGTATAATATTCCCATGATTAACTTATCAGACCTTTTCTACTAGTAGTAATCCTCTAGCGTATGTGGACGTGTTCATGAGGTCTTTTAGAGATATAAATTAGGGCACAAGTGTGTGGAACCTTGGATGGGACGTTATAAACTGGTATCGTAGGTTAATTTTATCTTTGACTAATTTAGTCTTACTATTTTTGAATGGTAGATAGGATACCAGGATGAGTCGGGTGATTGGTAATGAGCTTGTGGATTGGAGTTGCAGACCCATATGCGAGGTTGAACAAATTCACTTAGGGTGAGATTATTGTAACTGATGTTTACTGTCATAGTTGAATGATATTTCACCTTGGGTGATGAAATTGTTGTTCATTGTGATTATTTTTCACATGTTTTCTGATAATTGACTTATACCAAAAATGGAATGAGAGTTGAATATACTTGAATCATTCTAGAGACTCAAGATTACTTTTTGACATGCATCATTTTAGGTTTGCGCGGGAAAATGGGTTTTTGGTATGTTATTGAACTAATTATTGGCTTCTGAAATTTAATTGAAAACCATGCATATTATAAAATTGAGAGTGGTAAAATTATTCATCATTAGAATAAATGGGTTTCTAAATAGAAAAAATGAAAATAGAATTGAGAACACCCTTTAATTACCATGGACCAAGGGTATGAATGACAAGGGTCATAATAGCACCTTAGTTTTGACCACATGGTGAGATTTTGGAGAATAATTGTGGTGAATTGTTGTGATTTTATCCCATTACATAAATATGAAATGCTATGATATAAATCCTTAGATGTGAGTTTGGATTTATATAGACATGCCTCCATTGAGATTCTTGTTGATAGGAAAACATGTTAAGATGTCCAGATATGGTTTACAAGTAGTGGAACCTGAGGCGTCGATTGTGTCAAGTGAGAAATCCAGGGAGTAGTTCTGAGAGAACATTTGTTTTTACATGAAATTCATGGAAAGACACCCATGATGGGTTATGAATAATATATATGATCTAATAATAGAGTTTCAATTGTAGAACATGTACCTTTTACTATATTGGGTGGATTAGAGGATACATTCATGGGATAATCAATCGATACTATACTGGACCATTTTGATAATACTGCATTAATGAGGGTGATGTTGGATGCTTATAATTTATGAGGATCAATTAATAATTGGTGGGAAATCTAGGATCGAAATGTACATGGCGATGGTTTTCTATTGAAGTACTTATTTGATAAGTCTATGGATCACTTATACATTGAGGCACTAAGGAAAGAGGGAGAAGTTGAGTTCCTATAGCGGAATCATGAAAGAATGTCCTTGTAGACTATTCTAGACACTTTCCTGGTTTGGAGTGCTTTGTACTAATGTTATAGGGAGATGATTATACCTTAGAAAATGATTTTAGGATGGACTTAGGTGTCAAATTGAGTCCCATTTAAAAATCTCTAGGCCATAGAAGTTCCTATAAGTGGCGAATCAGGATCACATTTTATAGGGTAACATTATAGAGGATTCTAGTGGTTGAAAAGATATCTATTATAGATGATCTAGTGGTGTATATTTTGAGATAGGGAAGCATCATTATGGTAACTTTAGCCAACGAAAAGGGAATAAAATTATTAATTCATGATGATCAGTTAATCAATATCTTACCCATTTTCTTTTCCAAAAAAGAGGTAAGCAAGGAAACATTATTAAAAATTGTCCCTGACCACTGGTAGTGTTCCAAGCATGTTGCAATATTGGAAATCTACATAGGTTCTATAAGAACCCAAGATAAGTAATTAAATATGGTATAGAAAGATATAACATGAATGTGGGAAGGGGATCCTCTACACCATATCATTCTGGGAGCTAAAGTTCCACTGTTACAGGTTCCATAAGTTGTAGATGTTCTTCTTCTATGAATGAGATCCCTTATTAGTTGAGTATTTCAACTCAGGGGACTTAGAAAACTTCTCCATAAAAGGGGAAGGATAATTTCATGAGGTTCTTCTTATAGTTGTGGATAATGAGGTTGGTCTATCGATAGTGATAGTTACAATTCTTATAGAATCAACTTTTTCTAGTATGTTGTCTTATAATGGTTCCTTTAAAACTTTTATATTTGAAAAAATTGTAAACGTCATTTTACTAGATGTGGAGTTCTTGGGTGGAACGATGACAATAGATTCACTATTGGGAGTGCACTATAGAGACATCTATTTGGGCAAGGGATGTTCTCTTCATGTCAGGGATTATCACTTTATATAGGATCTATATGTTATTTTCATGTGAGGCTTCATACTAATTATAGGTATGTATTAGATAGTCACTAACTGACCCCACATTGATTGTCACCTAAGGATAATATCATTTACGTGTCATATGGGTGATGATTATATTCACATTGTAGAGTAGGTTATCCTTGAAGGCCAAGCATGTTCAATAACATTGAACAAGGATAGCTCAGAGACTAGGTTTGTAGTTTTTTGATAGATGATTGATTAGTGTAACCTACTTTTTTTCACTAGGAAATGAATATGTCAAATATATTTTTCATACATAATTTTTAGGGACACCACATGAGAGGGATGTAGAAATTACCATTGAGCTCATGATGTGTTTTTGTCTAGTATCTATTGTACTGTACATAATGAAACCATTGGATCACCCAAAACTCAAGAATCAACTGGAGGAGCTATAGGATAAATTGTTTATCCATCCAAGAACAATGCATATGGTATAAAAAGTGTTGTTTTCAATTAAATATGACAGAATGTTTCACATGGGTTTCATTTATGAAAAGTATAACAATATGTCTATGAAGAATATGTATCCTCCTCCGCATATCAAGCCTCTATTGGACTAGTTGAGAGGATATTGCATGATCTCTAAGGTCAACCTGAGATTTTGGTGTCTTCAGTTGATAGTTTGTACCTATAATATACCATTGGTAGATTTTGTGTATTGTAATGTCCTATATGAGTTATTTATAATGCCTTTTGGGTTAAATAATGCAGCATTAGTGTTTATTTACGTTGTGAATAGAACCATCCATTTGTACATGGATTAGTTTTGTGGTGGTGTTTGTGGAGGAAATCTTGGTGTACACTAAGACTTATTATGATTGTACCTAACATATTGACATCATCATGAGTACACTAAGAGTGTATCTAATATGCACTATGAAATCTATATTTCAAATTTTGATTGATCAGTTACACTTCATAGGAAACATCATCTCATAGGAAGGTGTGTCAGTAGACACATCGAATTTTCAAGTAGTTGTTTTTTAAGAGCATCCCAAGAAAGAATTCAATATCCCTAGATTTTTGGGATTTGTTGGATATTAAATGATGTAATACTAAGAAATTTCCCATTTGGAATTTCTTCTTCCATGCTTGACCATGAAGGGAGTAATTATTGAATGGTCGGAAGCATGTGAGAGTTATTTCTACCATTTAATGAATCATTTCTCATCAACACTAATATTGATCCTACATATGCTATATAATGATTATATTTTTTATTCTGACACTACTGGGATCGTATATGGAGAAGTGCTAATGTTTTAGAATTTATTTGATGTGTATGGGTCTTAATAGATTAGGCTTAATGAATGAAACTACCTGAAACATGGGATTGATTTAGTAGTAGTGGTTTATGTGTTGTTGTTTTGGAGAAATGATATAATGGGGGAGAACTATATGTTGTTGATCAATAACCCAATTTTGATAAATATCTTCTCACAGTGAGAATAGAATCTCAATTAGTTTATATAGTTTGATTATATGCATTCAGTTGAAATTAAATAAGAATATACACCTAGAAAGGCGAATACAATTACAGATTCATTGAGTATGAAAAAATAAGACTCATGGAATTCAATATACAAGTACTAAGTGGATGATGATGAATTTTTTCACAGAAATTCATTTGGTGGTTCAGAAGATTTAGGAGAATATGACTCTCATATCAGTTTCTACGGAGTGAATAATTTTGAGATGGATCTGGTATTGAGAGTATACATATACTGAATTTTTGGGCATCAGGGTAAGCATTGATGGTGGGGAGACACCTTTATACATGATAATATTTGGGGATTAGATCATCTATTTTAAGAATAATGTTGTTGTGCCTATTTTAATATAAGAGGATATCATGCATTATTTTTATGCATCGAAGTGGGAAGTACATCTATATGTCACCAAAATATACCATGTCTTACATTGATTGTTTTGGTGTCCATGTATGAAAACAGAGATAGTAGGATTCATAACATGATGTTATACCTATCATTAGGTTAAGGAAGATAATCAATGACCAGGAATTCTGATATAATCATTTCCCATTCTAGAATGGAAGTGGGATGACATGAACATAAACATTTTGATGTGTCTCCCAAATACTATTTGGAAGAATGATGTTATCCAGTTTATTGTGGATGACTAATGAAGGTACACAATTTATTGCCTATATGAGAAACCTATTCAGTATAGTAGCTTGGAGGTTGATATGATTAGAAGATAAACTGTCATTATGTGGTGTCACAGACTATTTTTTCAGACCATGATTAATGCTTTAGATCACACTTCATGAAAGGATTGTAGAATGTTATTTTTAAAAATGTATTATTACGTATAGAATTCCACACAAAGACTAATGGGAAGTCAGAGTGTACTAATAGGTTCCTCAAGATATACTTTAGGCATGTGTTCATTACTTTGGTTGGTTTGGGAGAAGTACTTGTCACTAGTGGAGTTTTCCTGTAATAACAGTTATTAGGAGACTATATAGATGGAACCATATGAGGATATTTATATAAGGTCATGAAGATCACCACTATAATAGGTGGACGATGGTGAGTTAGAGTTATTAAGATGAAGCCTCAAGTAGGAGACATTATATTAGGTTCAGTTGATTTGGAAATGAATGGCTACGGGTCAGAGTACACAGATGTCAATGTTGATAGATGGGTATGAACCATGCAGTTTATTGAGGGTGCTAGTGTAATCCTTAGAGAGTATCCTAGGATGCGATATTTAGGATACATATACAATGAATGTTGGTTCCCACATATGTTGGACCTTTTTAGGATGTTGAGTGAATTGGGCGAAGGACATACAAATTGTAAATTCCATAGAAATACAGTTCTACCCAGGATGTTCTCTATATATCACAACAAAGAAATTATCACCCCCACCCTTCTCAAGTTATCGATGTGGATGAGGTTGGCCTTGAGATAGATGTGAACTTTGAGGGGAATCTGATTCATGTGTTGGATCATAGTGAAAAATTGTTGGGGGTCATGACTGTGCTGAAAGTTCATGTTTTGTGGCTATGTTTTCAAGTAGAGTAAGAAACATGGGAAATTGATGTTGATATGGGGGCTCAATGGAACAACCCTTTTTATAAAAACTCTTAGGGAATAATGGTAGTACATCATGAGGATGAGTTGTTTTAAGGTGGGGAGATTTTATGTTCTTGACCTATTTAGAGTTGAATCAATATTGAATTAGGTACATTTTTCTTATATCTGTGTACCATTATATTGGGTATTACCTTGGGGTGTGTTTTGGTGGAAATTGAGAAAAAAGGAATAAAATGTGGGTTTTCATAGTTAATTCATTGTTAAAGAAAACCTTATGCATTGACTAAGAAACTGTGTAGCCCTAGAAAGTTACGGATCGCATGTATGATGCAGAGTTCATAAAACTGCGAACCACTAAAAAAACTGGCACACAGTTGGCTCACAGTTAGGAAAAAATGTGCTCCCACACCTACACAAGGTGCGTGAATTAAAGTGACATGAAAATTAAATTTAAAATTACAACATTCCATAATAACTCATCCCATTAGACCCTCAATCGACTCTAGGTGGTCTTCCATGATTTTTTATCTCTTCAGATGAATTCAAAGCTTCGTTAGTGTCTATTATTCTTGATCCAAATCCATTTTCAAAGATCACATTCTCTCATAGATTATATATTTGTAACCAATCTATGATGTTCTTCTACCAAATTTTTTATTATTTCTATTTGGTGAATATTTTTTAATGGTATCTGGTAAGTGGTCTAAAATTCAAATCCCATAGTTATGATTTTAAATACATATATTCATTTTAACGAGTTTCTATAGTTTTTTAGAAATTGGAATTTCTAATTGAATTAATTAATTCATTAAATTAGTTAATTGATATGATAGTGAAATTGTGCAATCTTGGATTGATGAATGCTCTAATTAACTGGATAAAAATTTATCACAATCTATAAAATTTACAATTATGAAAATTAATTATTGTATTATTTATCAAGCATGAATTAATGAAATTGGGATTTTATTGAACACTATAAATCATCGGGTTAAAATAAGTAATTGATGAATTCATTATCAATTAATAAATTAGGAAATTGAAAATTTTATTGAATATTGGCTATTATGGAATTAGGATAACGATTTATTGAGTTAATTATGAAATTTTATAATTTTATATTGATGATACTAAATTGGATAATTAAATAATATATATTGTGTATTTGAATTGTTAATTAATTATTGAATTGATTAATATAAAATGTGACATGATTAACTAATTGTTGATTTAAATAATGGGATTTGTTTTATTAATTTATGAATTCATTAACAATTGAAAAAGGGATTCTACACATGAAAATCTTGGCTGATTATGATATACATACCTCATTGTTAACTGGGGGCTAGACGTGATGATCTACAGTAATGATTGATC
Source organism: Viscum album (assembly GCA_963277665.1). Taxonomy (NCBI): domain Eukaryota; kingdom Viridiplantae; phylum Streptophyta; class Magnoliopsida; order Santalales; family Viscaceae; genus Viscum; species Viscum album. Next base: position 2,099,643,738 of record OY728128.1, on the reverse strand, counting down.
TATCAGTATGGTTGATAACTGGATTTATAGACATGATGTTCTACACCAATGATATAGGATCATAATTGAGAATTGTCGGTCTGGACATGATGATATACACTAGTGGTATATATGCATGTATGAGAATTCAGATGCTAGAAATGAAGTTCTATGCCCATAATATATATATAGATATATTGATGTTCGATAAGAGAGGTACCAAACAAGTAATTCTATACCGAAAATATTTGAAATGGAATATAGGTATATGTTTCCAAAATTATGATATATAAATTGATTATTTTTTATGGTTCATAACAGACACAAGCGAAAGCAAGTATTGAAGAACAAGATTCCTTGAGAACCAGGTGGTTTGTATAGTTAAATAAATATAAATTGATAAAGCGATATCTATTAATATATGAATTATAGTTAGTAATTTATATAACTACATACACTTGTTATTGACTAGATTTATTTTTGATTCCATTTGTGGTGCCCTTATGAGTTTCACTCGCACCTTACTCGAGCATCCTAGTGGGTTCCTGAAAATAATTTATTTTTCTCAAACATGCTAAGGGAAATATCTTTAGGTTGGATTGCTGATTTGTAAATTAATTTTGGATTAGAGAACTAGAGGATGATCAAGACCCAGTTGGGATTCATCAGTGTCTTTATTTTTAGTATGCATTTTATAAACTTGACATTTAATTTGCTTGGTATGCTTCCTACTTCATTTTCGTATTGTATTTCCTTATCTAGTGTGGATATATTGGTCTTATTTATTGATATTTATTTCCTCTGATATTGGTTATTTACTTCCTCTAGTGTTTTAATTTTGTAAAAGATGGTATTGAATTCACATTTTGGATGTATGAGACCATCAATAATAGTCAGATGTCTCTTGCGTAAAGGGATGTGTTCATGAGGTGATGTGGCAAACCAGCTTGGGGAAAAAGTAGGTGGCACCAAGGTTGGGATGTTAGAGAAGAAAATTTTTACTATATATAGTCATTTGTAAGATGATGTTTTATCATTTATCATGGTCATTTATTTATAATTATTTTTAAATAAATAAATACCTTAGTGACTTATACAGTGATGATGAAATTAGTGTTTAATTGATAGAAATATCAAATAAATGATATTAATTTCTTTTAAATAATTATAATTTAATATAATTAATATCATCCCTAACTATTAATGATTTATTTGAAATGATAGTAATATATTAAATTATTTGGATTAAAAAAATAATGAAGTTATGATTTTTTTTAAAACTCAACTAATGAATAGTGTCAAAATTAACATTATTGATAGTTTAAAATAAATAATATTTTATTAAATAACATAAAATTTTAAAAAATGTAGAATTTAGTAAACTAATTGTGATAAATCAAAAAATTTCATAAATGACACGTTTATTAGTAAATTTTAATCTTAAAGTAATTATGTTAAACCATTCAGTATAAATTTAATGATTTCATCATAAGAGTTGAAAGGTTAAAATAAGGGTTAAATAAAAATGCATCGATTAAAAAATAACCAAAATTGTCTAATTTTCATTGGATTTATAGTATTTAGGGCCATACACATCACATTGACCATTGATCATTATCAATAAAATACACATATCCATTCTAAAGATCAATATTCACTTTAATGATGTCACATTCTTCGAAAAATAAAAACTCTAGGGTCATTTGGAAGAATTATCAAGGATTCATTCCGAAGAAGTGGTAATTGCTCAAAATGATCATTATCTTTTGATGTTATTATATACCTTATATAAAAAAAATTAGATACCGTAAAATATTATATTTATCATTCTAAATATTCTAAAATTCTGTTAGGATTATTAACACAATTTTATACATTCCCTTTTCCCTTAAACAAAAAATTAAAGTATCACTTGTGTGTACATACGACATACCAGCTCCACGTAGCGATACAATTCATTTCAAAATCCACAATTTCCGGTTAAGAAATATGATGTGTTTAAAATTTATATATTATAATTATTATATAATTATACATTTTGAATGATAGTATATTTTCAACGTTTATACCATCTAATATTTTTGGAAAATGATAACGCCCGTCAAGTGTATATATGGATTACCATCTCCATGATGTGATGTGATTAGTTATTTAGATATATTTTACATAGATAGTAATAAGGTTTAAATTTATGAATATATATGTTTTATTTTATGTAAAAATGGTTTTTGAATAAAAATATATCATATACATTCATTTCTTTTAACTCAATTAGAAAATGAAATCAATATTCATGCTTACGTACGACCTACCATCTCCATTGACGATGATATTTATTTTATATATCCAACTATAATTAATCAAAAATAAAAAATATATAATAAATATTAATAATATAGTTATTTCATGATTATTATTCTATGGATTAATAAATCATGATCCATGTAGGAGGAAAAATGATAACAAGTCAAAACATGCATGAAAAACAATGTGGTAATTATCACAGACATAACATTACTATCGATTTATTAATAACAGAGTAATATAATGTCATTTATAAATCATATATGGTATTAAATATATTAATATTATATTTTGTTTGATGTATAATATACATATATTTATTATACAAGAGGTTTTAATATCTGTGAAGGAAATGAGGATTTATGGTAGGGAATTTCATCTCCCCTTTTATTTTTGTGAAATACATGAAATATTCACCACATTCATCATTTTTTATGGTTTATGTATTGAAATATAAAATGTTTCAAATATAATATATATTTTATAGTAATATTAAATAAATTGTTGAGGCTATTATTTTATGTGGTTCATGATTCTAATGATACTAAATCTGCAAGGGATTTTTGTCTCACTTTTATTTCTATGGGATACATGCCTTATAAAATACTTTTTGATTATACATGTTTTATATTCATACCATGTATATATTTTATGAGTATTATCAAGAATATTTTATTATATTTATATCCGTTTAATATTATTTCTTTCATGGGGCATATAGCTAAGCAGATATGAATGTGATGATAATTTATTTCACAATCTCATCAATATTTGTAATTGTTTTGTTTTAAATAACTTTTAGGAATATTTATCATCCACATCCTTGTTTTATGAAATTATTTTCCAAATTTATTTAAACATTATCCTATGAATATTTAATGTTATTTTTACACATGTTTTACCAAATGGTTTGAAATGAATTATTTATAGTCATTTTCTAAATGGAAATCTTTTTGACATATCGGAAAAAAGTAAAGGAAGAATATATTTTTAACATATATGACCTGAATTTATTTTTAATAACTCATGATTCATTGAATCTTTTTATTTTCCCTTACAATCTTACAAGTTGTTTTCAAAAAAAATTCTTTCAAAAATTTCATTTCATTTTATGAAAATAAAACATTTTCAATTAACTGATATTTTCCTAAATAATTATTTATAAGTAATATATCAAATGATAATTATGTTTTAATGGATATATTTTTCAAGGATGATATCAATATTATTCTCATAACTGGATTAGGATTATGGTGTAATTTTTGGGGACCACTTTGTCAATTAAGTTTTTATTTTATGTCAACAGGTATTAATGGAGGCCAATGACGATCAATATAAATAAAGGAACTCTCATAAGTTAAATGGAGTTTATAAATTTAGATGATAGATGAAATGATGCTATATTCCAAATATGTGTATCATAAGTGATACACTATCTACAATAATAAAGGATGGCTAGAGTGTTCTTTGGAAGGAGTAAAAGAAAAGGAGAAGAAGAGGGTGTGTAGGGTACTTGGAATTATAAGGTCGCCATTAAAAGGTTTTGAGACATAAAGAGGAAATATATTTCTATACATACATAGTTTTCAATTATTTATTTTTATAATACATACACTAAAATAATTGGGTCAGTCCAACAACCATCTAGACAGGCTCAACCCAAGGATCATGCAGGACCACAGGGGTAGACCACACCCATAGGGATGCCAGACTAGTGAGCCTGCAGGCGGCTTAGTTGACATAGAATGCGCCCATAGGGATAAGATTCCAGGAATAGAGAGTGATCATAGTGAAAATGTTATGGGGTGGTACTATTGAGGGAGAGGAAGAAAACTAGGTTGTAAGCAGGATGATTTGATTGGTAAACTGCCGCAATATTGAGTCTATATTTCGATGTGGGGAATGTTTTAAAAAACACTAATGAATTATCAATCATTAATATAATAATGCATCTTGCTGAGAATCCCAATCAATAAATTCCATATGTATCTAGTCATGGTTGTCCATCATCCCACATCGGGATAAATTGAATCATGACTGTTGATCTTCTACGACATCTGAATAATCTCGCGTCATTTTCTTCATCTCCTAGCGCTCACCGGTGCCACTACATCTCGCCTGAGATAATGAAGAACCATGATCTAATCACCATGGATGATAATTTCGGCATCATGAGGACCACTCGAATTATCTAAAACCATGAATGAAATTTACAACTTGCATGAATTTGTTATCTCAAGGATAACGATTCAGCTGAGGAAAATTGTAGTTTTTGAGGAAAATTTGATTTTAGTGATGATTTATAAAATGATGAATGAGATATTTAAACAGATGCATGTGAATCAGAAATGATTCTCAATTGAAATGGGTACACCAAAGATATTAGGAATATCTCAAACATGGTATTGATGATTTCAAATTGCTAAAAATATATTCCACCTACAAAGTGATATCTATGGAATATATTGAAGATTTTTAACATAGAAGAGGTCCTATCCTTGCATATAAAATAATACAAACCCAATAAGAGATAGGATAATACCATATGCATTCTCGAAAGATTCTGTCAAAAATCAGAGCTTCCATTTGAGCATTTTTTCGCCAAAGGAAAGAATGGATAAATGTATTCCTTTAAGGATTCACGAATGAAAAATTCCATAGGAAATTGATAAATTTCATTCCACCCACAAGTGATCTTTTTGAAGAACCATGCTCTACAATGAAAAGTTAAACACACCACATCTCTTGTGCCTCTCTGATGAACCGAGCTCCACAAAACCCTCCTTGTTTGCGAAGATCTATACAGCACCATGAGATAGTGTTCCCACTGAGATTCATAAAGACTACACAACATCTTTTTGAAATAATTTTTTATTCTCTAGGCGTTAATTTTGCACATCCCACACAAGAAAGAAGACTCGTGACCACCCTAGTTCACTATGTGAAGATGAACTCCCTAATGGGCACACAATATTGACTATTGTTTGTAGGGGTTTCATTTTGAGGTTAATAAGGATATTTGTTTCAAGAAGGGTAGTTCTTACATGTATGAATATATAAACACTGTTTGAAGAAGACTAGGTCATGTATGGTTATTTTAAGAAGAGGAATTTCAGTAGAAGGTTTCATGCATACACATACACTCATATGTGAAGAATGTAGTGTGTTTTCACAATTGAAGTAGAAATAAGGAAGAAGACAAAATTGAACTATGTGTTTCTCAAATTAGAGTTTTAAGATAAAAAAACATAAAACTAATGAAACAACCTAACTATTTTTAAGAAAAATAAGATAAATAGAAAAGAGTAGGTAGTTTGTGTGTGCTTAAGGAACTATACTCATTAATGTTTTCACAGAAGAAAGGGAAGAGTAATGTTCATGTGTTCTTTCATAAACATGCACATATGAAGACAATTAAAGAAGGAATAAAAAAATTTGTTCACATGTGTAATGAATGAGAATTTGTAAGGAGAAAAAATTTCAACCTAAATTCCACATGTATTATCCGATGCATACATGAACAGAATAAATGAATTGATTCTGATGATGCTCAGTAAGCCGATGTTCATTTATTGAACAACCACATAGGAATTTGGGATTCTAGGAAATAATAGAATATGGATATTTAGTTCATTAAGTTACTGTACAAAAGGATAATATTGAATACCCAAAAGCATCAATTCAGAACTCCGATGCAAGAAATGTCTGATGCTGAATAGGACACGAAGTCTTCCAAGCTTATGTGTTAGAGAGACATTCACATGTATAAACTGAGTGAGACCTCACCCAAGGAAGTGGGCTTGAAGGAGTCTATAGAACTGATCTGAGGGAAGAAGTGACTTATCACTAATCCTTTAAGAAGTGTTCCTGGAATAGGGTGACTATGCCTGAACCTTTGTAAACCATTGGTATGTCATAATTAGTGGAATTAGGTACAACTGACAACCTATCATTGTATGGTCATTAGACATAGCCCTCAGTGGTCAACCATGTAAAAGTGATGTGTTTTCCTTTTTCATGTGAATATTTTAATTGCTACACGTGTCCCTCATACATGTTTAATAAAGATTCTTCCAACCCAGGAATAAGATACAGTAATGAATAGAAAATGTTAGCACCCTAATTCACCCCCCCTTAGGGAGGTATATGGTCCTTCAATTGGTATGAGAGTGCAATTTTTCTTATATGTTATATACTTTAATTATATAAAATTCTCTATATGATTTGATTTATCTTTCCCAATTCAATAATGAGGTGAAGTCTTGATAAATGTTCAGTTACATATGAGAAGAATTGTATATCTAGAAAGTCCCTTACTAACTAGAAAATGAAGAAGAATAAGAATTTAAAGAATTACTTCTTGTATAATGAAGATACAATATTTGGTTCTCTATAACAAAATAATAAAGAAATATCAGTTTTGTAAAGTGAATAGCAGATGGCTCAGGTAACCACCAAAAAATAGGTTTCCCAAAAAATTTGTGATGTTGATCAAAATTTTACTTCAAATGAGATTTAAAGTGATCAAAACAAATAGAGAACCTATGTTCATGATATTCCTGAAGAAATAGTTGTTTCTATTTGTAGAATATTTTACTACATGCATTCTAAGATTAGTTGACTATAAAGAGAAGCTAAAAATGTGGGAAATGACTTAGCAGAAAAAATATCAGAATGTTTAAAGATCTATAGATGAATAGAATAATTTGAAAAGAAATAAGGGGTCAATAAGTCTCTTAAAGAAAATATCCATGAACATGATGATGAAATTAATAATATCACTGAAGTCAACTATTTATATTTGGGAGAAAATTCTACAAATTCATGAAACATGACTCTTTTTTCAAAACAATGTTAAGATACATGATGTTGAAGTTAAAATAATATAGGAATCTTGTGAAGAGAAGATGACTATGATTGAAGATCATAAATTCAACCTCAATAAATGATGTCTAGAATTGGAAGCTCCGTTGACCAATCTTGAGAAGACACATGTTGAGTCTCTATAAAAAAAGGAAACAATAGCAGCTGGCACTCAATGATCACTAGTAGATTATACTATCAATATTCTTCCAACATGTGATAAAAATATAATGTCTTTATTCAATGATCTATTACATGTCTCTGAGAAAGTAAAGGTACCATTCATACCATCAATTACTAATGTTTCTAAATTTTTCTATAAAAAAATGTACGGTGGAAGGAAAATTATAAACATTTATACATGAGTAATGTTTATGAGATACCTACCACCATGGCCAGGGTGAATAGGAATAACAAGAAGTTGGAATACAGTTCCCCATATAAAGTACAACAAATAAAGAAGAAGGCCCAAATACCATTTACAGAAGATATCAAGAGGTCAAGATATACGGTCAAATGTTGGGGTTGCAATAGGTTTGGGAATTGTGTATTAGATTGTTGGTATAATATTAAAAATGAAGAAGCAAAAAAGGAATCCCATGTTAATGGGGTGAAAGACAGAGGAGAGGAAACTACATCTTCAGGTTGAAAAGAATCAGTAAACTACAAAAATATTTGGAATTATTGATGAAATCTGTTATGTATGAAATGGAAGTAGTCAAAATTTTGGTATATGGTCATCTCAACAAGAATCAAAAGCTTATTAGAAGAGAAGACCATATAAGAAGCCATGTAAAAGAACCAATCTTGATGTATCAATTCCTACAAATATATTATTTATCTAGCCAGAGAATTTGGAAGGAATAAGGAAAATGGAAGTAGTTATAATCACACAAGCACAACAATAATAGAAAATATAATGGGAAAGTGTGGAGAGTGGATCAAATGTATCATCTTGTTTGATAAAACCATCTCAACCTAGCTGTTCACATAGATAATATAAAGAGAATCCACCTTATTCCCTTAAATCATTTTGTAATATATATATTTTTATAATAGAAGGAATTAAAGGTGACGAAGGAACTCATGGGGATAACATTAGAAGTGTTCCATTTGGGTGGAGACACATAGAGAATGTACTAGATTTATTAATTCAATTAGAATAAATATTAGTTTATATCAAATTTATTCACTCTGATTATTTTCTGAAGATCATTTCATTGGAAAAGGTATTTTATATTTCAACCTATCATCCATGGTTACTCAAAATAATAATTATTTTACGAAGGGGTACTAACTAAATGAATTAGTGACATATGCATATGGGATGTGACCCAATATAACTTATCCTATATATTTCACTTGAATGATTTGATCCTTTTGTTTAAGTGAGTTCAAGAGTTTCAGGTTGATTGTTATTAAAATGAATTCATCTCTTAAACACATAATGAACATGGATACGACCTCGAAGGCAAGTATATGAGTTCTCATATCTTGTGGTGTCATGATTCAGTGGATAATGGAAAAAATTGTTGTCTAAATAAAATCCACTTGCTTTCTACACTGAGCATTGATCAAACACACTAAGGGTGAAATGATTGATGAAACATATCTTATGTGTGTGCTGATTCCCTATATTTCATAAACATTGTAATAATTTTTAAGAAGGGGGATAGAATGTTAAATGATAAAACATTACTTAAAGATAGGTATAATATAGATGAATTTAATTTTGATATTGACATGATCATTTTAAAGAACATTGAATTATTGAAACCTAACAGAAAGGGGGAGATTGTTAGGACCAATTTGTGAATGATTATTGTATTTTTTATCTATGGGTGTCAATAGATGCCATTAAAAATCAACATGAAGAAATTAACTATCCTATGTGAAATGGAGATTGGAAATTATGATGATTAATACACTGATCATATGTTCCAAATATGTGTATCAAGATTAATAAATTGTCTACAACAATAAAGGATAATTGGAGTGTTCTTTGGAAGGAGTAAATGAAAAGTAGAATAAGAGGATGATGAGGAGGCTTGGAATTCTAAGGTGGCCATGCATGAGTTTTAGATAGAAAGTGTCCTTCTAATTAATTGCATACTTAGTTTTATACTATGTATTTTTATAAAAAATGCACTTAAAAAAATACGTCCAGCCCACTAGCCAACTAGCCAGACTCAACCAGATGCTCATGTAGGGCCACAATGGTCGACCAAACCATTTGGGAAGCAAGAAAGGACGTCCTATAAGAGGCATATTGGATTCATAGTGCACTCACAGGGAGAAAAGGGTTGGTGTAGAGTGCACCCGTAGAGAACAACATATGAGGAGGCACTATGGAGGGGGAGGATGTAATCTGGGTTATTGGAGGGTTGAGTTAACTGATAAACCATGACAATGAAGCATCTTCGTTTCGATGTGGGATGTGTTAAAAAAACATATATCTGATGTTGAACATTCATCTAATCATGCATCTCGCTCAACAACTTGATCAATTCCAGACAAATGGATCTAATCGTGATCTTCCATCGTCTTCTGCCACACTAAATTGAACCATGACCATTGCTCTTTTGCGAAAATCGAATAATCCGGCACCATTAACTTATTCCTCCATCCCTCTCTAGTGCAACTACATATCACATGAGATAATAATGAACTGTGATCTAATCACCATGGATGATCATTTCAGCATCATGGTGACCACTGGAATAAACTGAATCCATGCATGCAATCTGCATCTTGCATGTATAAGATATCTCAAGGATGAAGTTTTGGTTGAGAAAAAAAAATTTCAAAGGGAACATGGATTTAAGTGAAGATTTAAAATGTGATTCATTCAATTATTAAACACATGTGTGTGACTCATAAATTTTTCTTGACCGAAAGGGATACACCCAATATATGAGTCATATCTAAAATGTTGGTTTAAAGAATTCTAAATGCCTATAATCTCATACATTCTAAATATGATCTCCACAACATATCATGATGAATTTTAATGTAGAAAATATCCACTCCTCACCTTGGATTATGTACTTTTCTTCCTTGAGTGAGCATTGTGAACAACCCCACTCTGCAAAGCAGAGGGACAGTGCACCGAATATCACTTTCCTCTGTGATAAAACGAGATCTGCAAGGCCCTCAGAGTTTGCAAATATCATCAGAGCACTGTGAGCAAGTATTCCCAGTATGTTTCATGGAGACCACACAACGTGTTTGTGGAACATCTTTTCTTTGTGAGGCTGCACATGTGCACCTTCTGCATGAGAATGGAGACCCATATACAACCTAGTTTTCCCAATTTCATTCCATGTTTTATGTTATGATTGAATGATGTTTATGAAAACCATTTCTTTTCGTCGGTTTTAATACGAAGTATGGATGTTTTTATTTGGAAAAAATTATATGGTTGTAATTATGTGACAAGGGTGGCCTATATCTCCCTCTAGGGAATTGGGTAATGATATATGTCTTATGAGCTGAAAGGGTACATGGGAGGTCATCCAATGCATGAAACAATAGGGTAAATGGGAGGGCCTCCCAAGACCGAAACAATAGGGTACATGAGAGGGAATCCAAAGCCCAAAGTTGTTACATGAGTGGTTATCCCATGCGTAACAAGTTATGATGGTCATAGAGGTAGCCTTGAAACAGTGTTTTTATATTCATATTCATATTCCACAATTCCATTTCTCATTACTATTTCATGATTTCATGGATTATGCTCTTGATTCCCTTATGATTCATGTCATATTAACTAAAAATCATTATTCTATGATTCATTTTTATTAGATTTTATATTCATGATGTTGTATTTTAATGATCAAGAACATGTTATCATAACCTTATTTTCATGATATTATTATGGATTTACTTTAATATCCCTTACTAAGAATTTTAGATCACCCATTTAATATTTGTTCCTTCCTCGGGTTCTGAAGGAAATGTTTTTGTAGGAGTATAAAGGGGAAGATATTTTTAGTAATCATTGATGTTATTTAACTATGTGAAAAGATTTTTCTTCCATGTTTCTAAATGAACTAAACTAATACATTATTTTGGAATCTATTTTTGTAATGTTTCACGTATTCATACAAAGTATTGTAATGTCAATATCTGTCAAGCCTGGGTTGTTAAATTCATCATACATTAATGATATTTAAAATAGTTTTTCATTTTATTTTTAGAGGTATTATAATTATTTCTCATTGATTTAGAGTTTTGTTTTGATACATTATTCATGCAGGATATTTTTTACTTTCAATCATATTTATCTTATTATTTGTTTTTATTATGTAAATGAATCTTTTTACTATGATTTTAAATAGATACGTAACTAATTGAATTCATAGTTAACATTCCATTTTAAATTCTTATGTTTGTCTTAAATGTTTTAAAAAATAAAGATTTTAAAAATTTATACTTTTTAATATCCCCATATTCGATGTTAGATTCACTGGAATCCTACATAACTAAAACAATCATAGATTTTATTTTCGTGGACACCATGAAAGTTATATCTCAATAATCATTCACCTTCACTAACATATCCTTTAATCGTATCATTTTATATGTGATGAGGGTTCTATATATACCATAGAAATAAATAATTTTAGGATATGATTATTATATGAATTAGAAATTATCATCATAATTATCAAATAAAATTATTTTTTTACCAAAAGTTTAAATTTTAAACATAATACCAAGACATGTTATAGATCATGAAATGACAATCACCCCAACAATGAAGTAACCAACAGATTCATTAACACTCATATTATGATCCTCATACATAAATGTCCATATTTGTAATTATTTTTCATTACATTGGTATTTCCTTCAAAGTTAGTTTCATCTTATCATAGACACCCTTATCTATTATAAATCATTCAACAATAAGAAACTCCCTTTCATAGTGAACGTAATGTATATCATTTGTCTATCTCCCATCATTCTAAATTTTTTTCATACCAATAACATTTAATGGACCACCTTCATTATAAAGAGGGGAAAATAAATAAAAAAATCAATAATTTCATAACAAATTAAGATAATATAAGAAAAAATTATACCTTTTTATATATTATAATTTTTCCAATTAAATGGAGGAATAACTTTTTTATTCACATTATTCTAAATATCACAAAATATTTTTAAGAAAACATCATCACCAAGATAAAATATTAACCTTTTAATATTATACCTATTGAATGTAGCATGTATGATCTATTTGGAAATAAGTGGGGATATTTGAATTAGTTATCCTTATTTTTATATTTTAATTCATATAAAATTACTATCAACCACTATTAAGGGTTTAAGACATTGGTAAAAAACAAAATCACAACCAAATAAATAAATTTATTTATATGGTTCACTACATATTGTGAGTAGGTAGTCCTTGGTTTGTAAATAATAATATTACACACCATTCTCAAGATAAAAACATTTTTAAGTGGTTATAAAAGGCAAGGAATATCATTAACTTAAAAAGAAAAATAAAATACAAATTTACCCTTCACATATATAAATATATGTAAGAATTATTTTTAAAAAAATAATAAGAAATATTCGGTAACACCACATGACCATTAAATATATTCCTTTTATAAAATTTTAATTTTTTCGATAGCTTGTATTATTTTGAACATCGAGTTGAAACAAAACACAATACTTTATTAAAATATTTTTATTTAAATGTAACCATTATAACCTATCCTTTATGTGGGCCGGTATGAATATAAATAAAAAATGTTTAAATATATATGGTATAATCTTTTTCTTTGGATATATATATATATTATAAATAAAAAAACATTTGAGAAAAGGATATATTTTAAAAATAATAATATTTTTACAAAAAGATGGTTGATCTTGTTTTGTGTAACTATTTTAAATTTTTTTACCATGTTTATAAAAATTATTTTACAAAAAATAACATATTTTCTTATATCATCCTTAAAAAATATAGTATTGTTTGAATGCAATTTCTAAGTTATTTAATTTTATGGGAAATAGAGAAAAAATAAAATTTTCTAAGTACATTATTTTCATGTAGAACATATAAAAATATCACTTTGTAAAAAAAATGAAATTATTTCAATAATATTATAATTTAAAAAATTTAGGTTATTTGAATATATTATTTGATCAATAATGATACAAAAAATTCCATGTATTTTGAAATTTTTCCTAGGAAAAACATTTTTTTCAATGCCTAAATGAGACTAATATTTAATTAAAGTATTCCAATACATTGAGATTACCATTTTAGAATTGATGAGTTATAATAATTTATATTATCTAATATGTTAATATTATTTCTAGCCATAATTAATTTTGAAAAAATAAAAATTTATGGATTCAGTTTAAGTAAAAACATTTAAGTTATAGGTTAAACTAAGAAGATAACGATTTAAAATGATGGAAAAATTTTACAACTACAATTTTATGACATTATATAAAACTTATTAACTATAAAGATATATTATATATTTTTTTGGATAATTTCATCATGTTTATAAAGAGGATAAACATTATTATTTTAAAAAATTCAATGTATTCCCTCGCCTTAACATATAAAAGTCCCCAAACTCCCTATAATAATTCATAATAATTAAGACATATGGATCGAATAACCACTACCAAACTATATTGTAAATATAATTATTCAAAATCTAAATCTTCTTGTCCTCCAAAAGCATCAAAAATAGTTTTTTTAATAGGAGATCCATAGGTGGAATCTCTTATGGAAGTTAATATCCTAATTAGAGCACTTAGATTTTAATTCTACATTTCATCCATCAATTATGTTTCTAAAACATGCATTATAATAACACAATTATGATCTGTATAGTAATATGAAATTCTATAAATGATATAATATTTATCATTCCACTTATCCATAAAAAGTGAAACTAAACCATAGATTCATTGTTTCAAAGACAACTACTTTGAGAATTAATGTACCTCGTTTTCCTTAGAAAGATATCATGATTATATATAATGACTGATTTAATTATTATATATAATATTTAAGATATTATTATAATTTTTTAACTATAATATTATATATACTATTATACATTTCCTTCCATTTAAAATACAATACAGTCTTTCCTCTGTACAGAAGACCACTACCTTAAGAAGAGATGTGATTTTCAAATACTCATTACATGGATTTTAATAAAGAAAAATAAAATGAATAATTGATAAATATATAACATGATATTAATTACATAAAATTAATATATCACCCACTTCTTCACCCTTTCACTTTTTAATATAATTATATTATTTCTTGTGTGTATTTTCAAATCACCATCTCTATGATGCGATGAAATTCATTTTTGATGTCTAACATTCAGGATAAATAATAATAATACTATATATAATGAGTAAATATGATATTAATAACGTTAATATAATTTTGTATATGATTTATCTATATCATATACAATATTCCCAGAATATTGATGACAAAACACAAATGATAAAATCATGTAATCAACGCTCGAAATAATCATTATTATAAAATATAATTTTGAAATCAGTGGTAAAATGATAGAAAATAAAAAAAATGATAATAAATATTAATTTAGTTGTGTAAGAAGTTAATAACATGATTTAAACATTTATTCAAATATGTCAATTTGTCTTCATTTGAAATGATGTGTGAGGTGATGGATTTAATCTCAATTTCCATTCAATTTAGACATATTTGTTAATATTTACATATTAACAATTATGTTATGTATACACAACCCCATTTATTTAGTTTTCATTAACACCTATTTATTAATTTTTTAATTAAAACTTGTATTCAAGATGAATCGATTCTCACATATCATTAAATTTTTATTTTGATATTGAGAATATTAACATTAGATAATCACTTTCTTGTGATAAATTTTAATAATAAAATATATTTATCATAACTATCTATATTTTATATATTATGGATATTCATATTTTATTAAATGTTGTAACATTTTTATATATGGGGTTTTTATTGGAGTTCATATTATTATCTACAAAAATATTGCTAAATATGTATTCATTAATGAATACATATATTTGATGATATGGTACATTATTCATGAATTAAATCAATTATTAAATATATGAGGAATGCATTGGACCTGCACTGACATTTACGGGACATTTATAGATATACCCCCAATGTATCTATAGTATCATTAGGATAATAAATAATACACCATTAAATGAGTCTTTACCCATATCTTAACATTTTTTTGTGAAATTCTTTGATAGTAGTGTTATAATGATTCTTGAGATCAAGATGTATACTAATTAAGAATTTCATTAACTTATTTTTTTAAATTTTATTTTTGATGCTAATACTATATATGGATGAAATTTATTCACATTTCATTAATTAATTTCATGTGATTTAATTAAATGACCTATCCATATTGATTATAACATAACTAATCATGATAGAAAAGTAATTGATTAAATGCATTGTGTGTTCATTAATTTACCATCCCATAAATACTATTCTATCATTCGTTATAGATTATGCTATATATAACCCTTAATGGGATTTGAGATCACCCTTGTTTTGATTTTTACCAAGTATATATATATGAATTAATTGAAGGAGTTAAAATATGTCTTAAATTTTTAATTATTATTAATTTTTTTATATTTGTAATATACGATTCATATAATGTATTTTTTAGATCTTCATGTCCCGAAAACTAATCGATCCTTGGAGTTGGGATCTCCCGTATCATATTACAATGTAATAATATAGACATTAGATCTGTGTTACTAGAGTAGGGGTCATTACAGTTTGTATCATAAGAGGTTTTGTATTAGAATTTGGAACTTTTTTTAGGAGAATATATATTAGGGAACAATTGCATTGATAAACTTTGAGGATATGTAAGTAAACACATCCTATATTTTGGTTAAGGAAGATATTATGTTGTTTTTCATAAAAATACATCTATATATTTATACAACAAGTTGATATGGTTTTCATACAGTTTTACTTATTGATAATAAATTTGAAAAGGGAACATCGGGGATGAACCTATCATTTCCTTGTGTATGAAAAAAACTCCTCTTCCAAACCTACTATAATAATCCAATGGATTTACATTAGGATAGTTTAAATTTTCATTACAACCCATAAATATGGATTAGAAAACAAATATTTCCCCAAAAGAAATGGTTTTTTATATTTTATGACTAATAAAGATAATTTTTTTTAGTTATTTTAACTATGACAACATGTTTATAAATTTACATCCTGATTTAATGTTAACAATTTTTTTATCAAACACATTATATAAGTATTTTTAGAAATTATTCATGAAATGGGATGGGTATCAGTGCTCAATTCTTATATAGAGATTGAAAAACTGAGAAATTCAATATAGTTAGTATTGCAATTGAATAGATCATAGACATATTAGAGAAGCATAATAATGTTATAACAAAAATCCATTCCAAAATTAATTAACATATTTTTCCATAATGTGATTCCCCATTGTTGAACCAATTCAAATAACCAAATCACCAATTTCTTAGTCGGACTCTAATTCCAGTAGAAATTTAGAAATGTATTAAGCCTCTTGAGAATAAATTTATGGATTTATGATGAAATAAAGAGGAAAATATTTTACTTTTAGTACATTGTCTTAAGGGGTTTTTTCGAATAATGGTGGTAATTGGGCTAGGATATAAGGGAGAATGATGAAATAGAAAACATGGAATAGAATTATTTTAATTAAATATTATTTAAAAATTATTTCACCCATGAATAATGAAAAGAAATTAATATAATCCTTATCATAAGAAAGGAAATATAATGTGTTGAAGTGTGTTAGTATACTTTTATAGGAATGTATAGGTATGCGACATCTTATATAAGTAATACGAAATACATGATTGAAAATTAATTAAGGATATCAGTCCATGTCTCTTATGGTAACTAGTCTATCAAACGTTTTCATCATATAATAATATAGTTTTTTACAACATTAAAAAACATGACTGGTCTATATCTTGAAATTTTAATGTAAATAATGAAAATTTTAGGTCATATGAGAAATTAGAAAAATAAAAATGAAATATAATAAGAATAGAATGAATAAATTCCCATCTTGTGAGATTTTGGGCGAAAAATCTAGGGAAATTTTTTGATGGGGATTTTATTTTCTTGTAACTATAGAGGGAAGGGTCATTAGATCATCAATAAATGTGGAAGAAAAAAATAAATTATTTTTTTCCCCATAAGAATAATGAAATGGGGATTTATTCAAACTAATTTCCCATAATTTAATAGAATCTACCATATAATATGAGATGGGGAGAAAGCCATGTTTATTGAATCAATATGGGTGAGGTGGAAGTACATAATGATGTAGTGGAAGGAAAATTAATCCCAACCTCAAATTTAGATGATTATATTATTTGATTCTAGCACATTGAACTATTATATATCATCCATGTTTTTAGGAATGTTTTATATTTTCCCTATAACTTTATGAATGATGTGTTCATTCGGAACACCTGATAGAAGTCTCGTTGGAATTAGGACATGTCACACATTATAACCCTTACACATTCTCTATTTGAGGACTATATAATAATTTCTATAGTTAAAATTGATATAATTTTTGGTATTTAATGTATTTAAATATTTGATTTAATTATTTATTTAATTTGTAAGGTAATTATTATGTTTTTGATAATGATGTGTAATTATTTTTTTTCCGAGTGGAGGCACCATCATCTATGTTATATCTATATCCACCACCAATTGAACCTTTCAATGTCATTAATTGAGAAGAAGAAGAAAATATATTTATGGATAATACATTCATCAAATTTAATATTTAAGTACATTATATTAATAATATGATGTATTTCTTTAGAAATTAACTTTAAATCCTCCAGATCGTGAATTTGAGTTTCCCACTAGTTTATTATATGATATAGGACTAATATAAAATAATTTATATAGAATGGTCTCCAGAAATGTTAGGGAGTTAAGGACGAAGCATGGGTAGTATAATGGTAAGTGATTTAATCACCATATTGTTCACCCTAGGGATACCTTTTTCTATTCATTAATATAATAGATGGATCTATGAGGATATGCATTGATTTAAGAGATAAACATTTTATTAAAATTATGAAAATATATCATCTTACTCATAATGAATGACTGATTCGATCAATATCATAAAGATCAACATTTTTCAATGATTTAAAATTATTTTTGTTATCATCAATTTTGAGAAAAGAATGATGAAATTATAAGAACTATAATCTGATTGAGGTATGAACATTATGATTTATAAAAATTCCATTTGTATTGACTAATGAAATATTAGTTTTTATATATCTAATCAAAATATTATTTAAGTAATATGTTGATGGTTTTTATGTGGTATTAATTGATGATATCTTCAAACATAATAAGATATATAAGGATGATTATTATCAATTAAAGATCATTCTCACGACATTATAATATAAATATAATATCATATTTATATAATGTTTTATTTCGAGATTCATGAATAATAATTTTTTCTCTAAATTTTCTCCATTTATGGAATATCAAAAGATTCTACAAAGAAAAATGATGCAATTTAATAGACTACACCAATAAACATAACATAGGTATGTAGATAATTTGTGTTGGTAAGTTAAAATTATTTATAGTTTCTAAAATTTACCTGAATGGCTAAGCTGATAAGTAATCATACATGTAAAGGGTTTATGTTTTTTTGGAATAACAAATGAATATATGTTATTGATGAATTGATGAAAATTGGTCAATGATATAATTAGAACTATAAAATTATGAAACTATGGATTTGATAGATATAATGATACATCGTTGAATGGACTAGGGTTTTTACTTATGAAAAATAACTCTGTTATTCTATATAAATAAGGTAGTTTAACACTCAAGAACAAAACTATCCAACTCATGATCATCAATTGAAATCCATAATCATTTTTTATTTATAGAGTTACAATCTATATAGTAGGAGATATGATATATACATAGACCATAAGATCCTAAAATTTATCTTTTCACAAAAAATCATTAAATGAGTTAAATAAAATGGCTTGAACTACTAATTGATGATAATTTTCCTATATACAAGCACATAAATAAGTAAAATAAGGTTGTGGATTCCTTAAGCGGGATTTCTCATGTTTTTGTTACCAAAATAGGATTTATAGGGATCCTTAGTTCATGGATCTAGTAAATATGGATATGGTATTTACTAATGGAACAAAGATACCACTCCTTTTTCAACCGATTGAGAAAAAACATTATTTGCAAGTATAAAAATATCCCAATATAATGATGATAGTTTTTATAATAAAAATAAAATTGTGAATTATTTTACATTGGAACAATTAATTTCTTAAGATCGAGTTCTAATGTTTTTATAAATATTTTACGTCTATGTATAAATAAGATGAAAGAGTTGATATGTAAATATGACCACATGTTGAATTTCTTTATAAAACCATATATCAGTAGGATATAAAGTGATTTCATAGAGCATTTTCTATTAGATAACAAGAATTTTGATATTTATTGTTTATTTCAAGACATTTAGTTTTTCGTCAAGTAGATTATAAGAAAAAATATCTTATATGATTCATGAATACTATTCATAATTGTATGACATCATGGAACAACTCTTTCAATTGTGTATAATAGTGATACATATTTTACATTAAGATACTAGAAGATTCATTAACTGGATATTGATACAACGAATAATTTACATTTTTTCATATTAAAATATTTTCAATTCATGTATTCAAATATTTTCATGTGAAGCATTATATGGAATGCGATGTCATAATCCAAAAGTCTAGGATGATGTTGGTGAAAGGAGACTTATTTCCCCAGAACAAGTTGAAGGGAAAATAATAAAGGTAAATACAATTCATGATGATATAAAATATTATAAATTTATTTAAAATTTTTATTTTAATGATAATAGGAAAGTTTTTTAAGGAAAAAAGGGATATCATGTTTTTTGTAATGTATCTCTTAGGATGGTTGTCCTAAGGTTTGATGTAGATGGAAATTCATGCCTCTGGTACATCATACCCTTCAAAATTATTTAATACACTATAGCAATGTATTATGACACGGTAATGCACCAAACCTTTCTAATGAAAATAAGGGTTTCCATATATCATTTTTATGGATGTATATGATAAACTTAACACATAATCCCACCTCTTAATATCTATAATTGGAACCAAATATATCCTAATATGAATAAATCATAATGGTTCATGATACTATAGTGTTGTTATTGAGGAATTATATATCTTGATCGGTAAATTTACATTAGGTAAATCATAAAATGGAGGAATCAACTTGTGAAATCGAGGATGTTATGATAAATAAATATACTAATTTGATTTGATGGTAATATTTGTAAAATTTAAGGGATGAAATTTTTTAGTATGGTAGAAAATAACCCCAAAAGACATTTTAAAATATTAAATTTTAAATAAATTAAATTACATTAATATCTTGCAATATATGTGGTACTGATTTTAAAAAGACTAGAATTTCCTAATAATGTTTTATTATTTAAATGTGACAATTATCTACAAGATTTCAATTTGTAGGGTATAAATAGTACTATCTAATTCATAAAAATATATCTATTACACACTTTAAATGGTTATTTATTTATTATAAACAAATTAGAAATCATTTGATTGAAAACTATCAATTTTCTAAGGATTATTCTTCAAAAGTTGTATCATCATGTTTTGTTATCAAATTATGAAATTTAATTATACAGATTTTATAAACTCAATTTAAAAAATAAAAATTATTTTTTAATTTAGTGTTTCTAAATTATCATAGGGAGATTTTTCAATATTTCTTCTGAAAAATATCATTTTTTATGATTAGTGAAATAATAATTTTTTTAAAAACTACTATTTCATTTAATGAATTTACTAGTCTCAGTTTGATATAATTAGTTTTAAAATTAAATTTAGTTAAATAAATATATAATTAGTCAAATTTATTTTATTTTAATTAATTATATTATCAATTTATTTATAAAATCATTTCATACTTATGAATTGTTTCTTTGGAATATCCATTTGTTTGATGCCTATATGGGTTTAATATTAAATTAAATTATTCCACTTTTAATAGTATAATTTTATACTATAGATATCATATATAGAATAATAAAAATTTATATTAACTAATAATTTCAAATTATTTTTTTATCAAAATGATTTTTTAAAACCAAAAATATTGAATTTCCACAATTAATATAAAAATGGGTTTACACAGGGTTAATATATGGATATAAGGGTTTAAAATGACTATAAAAATATCTAAGCTCAAATTTATGGCCTTATTGAGTCCATATAACCTTTATTTTCCAATAAAATACCATTTTGGATCATTATTTCGTATAAAAACTTGGATAAACAACAGTATTTTCATAAATTACATGTTTTTGATCTCACCATTAATAAATTGCCACTCACTCCATTCACATATTCACACCTCACATTAAATTTTCGGTGAAAAAATAAAGATAAAATATAACCTTATATATTTTATTCCCATTCTATATCTTCTTTTTAGCCTAAAATACCAACCCTATTTTCCTAAAAAGGATATCAAAAAGAAGTTTCTCATAAAGAATGTAATTATTTTAACAGTTATATATCATTTTATTTCCAAATTTTATACCTTTAATTGTGACTTTTAAATTCAATTTCATTATCCAAAATATCTATAATATAATAATATTTGATTATGTGAATGTAATAAAAAATTTTCATCTCTGACTCAATCAAATGGTATATAAAAACATTGATAATGTGTACGGCGGATGACTGCCTCATGGACATATGTAACTTTTTTTTCTATAAAAACATATAATGAGTATATATGTTTAGGAATTTCATATATATGTATATATATTATCATATTATTGAGATTTTAAAATTATAATATCAAATATGTCTTCTTACAATCTATTTTAATTAATAAACGATAATGTAACTTGAGTGTACGGTGAACTGCCACCTTATGAAGTGATGATATTGATTTTTTATTTACTATATACATGGAAGGTAATAAAATCCAATACAATAAATATATATGATATATATGACAAGATATATATTAGTTAAAATTAATATATCAACCTCTTCTTTATAATTTCACTAATTAATGGAATGATATTGTCTCTCTTGCGTGTGTATGACCTATAATCCCCACAATAATATTTGATTTAATTTTATGTCAAAACTTCATGAAAATTTATAAAATTATTTTTAATGAGAAATTATGATAGTAATAACATTTATATAATTATATATATAGTGGATTTGTATCCCATACTCCTGAACTAGAACATTTATGACATAAAATGCATGAAAAAATAAGGAAATTAATAGAAAAAATGATTAATTAAATTAATTATGATTAACAAAATTGAGGAAATATTTTATAAGAATGTTGTATAAGATATTTAAAATATATATATAGTTCTATAATAAATTATTATCATTCTAAAAACCATTGTATAGTAATTTATATCAGGTTTATCTAAAAGGTATCGTGATGTAAGGGATTTCTTCTCAACTTCCATTACATTGATTCATATATGATAATATAACACTATTCCATTTTATAATGTGTAGATAATAAAACAATGATATATCTAACATTGATACCTTTTAATTTATGATTATATTTTATTTAACAATATTAATGATGAATCTACCATCACCTCTCCTTTATTTCTAAATTTTGTGATTGTTATCTTTCTCTCGAGACAATAAATTTCTTATAATAAATTTTATTTACACAATACATTTCTCTTAAGTATACATATTATTAATATCATGGATATGAATATTTCTTATTCAAAATACTATTTCACGATTTAGTGTTTTTTTAATGTTAGGTAAATATAAATTGAAATATTGATAAATCGATATTCATTTTTCTATATCAATATTTGATGATAAAACACATTATTCATCCTTTAAATTGATTAATAGATATTTTAGAAGATCATTGGACATAGAATGATGAATGGGTAATATTAATATATTGTCACTCACTATATTCTTCGTCTCATTTGGTAAATTAATAAGCTAGCACTAAATAGGGTTTTTCCATGGTTTAAAATTGTCATATAATGGTTGTGATAGTAGAGGTATCGTGATGCCTGATATCACGACATCCAAAAATGTAAGAGTATCATCATTTAATATTTAGTTATTATTATTATCCTAGATATATTAACATTGATACCATATTTGTATGTATTGCAATCTATGTAAATTAAAAAAAATCAAATTTGTGTTTATTTATTTTTCTTTGTATATTTATTATGCCCCATGTAATCGTGATTTTAATGTTATCGATTAAATGGAATGTATGTTCAGTAAATTGCAATGACATATTGATTGTGACTTAATAAATAAAGATATTTTAGAGCGTATGTAAACCATAATGATTATTTAATCTCACCCATATTTTTTTCTTTCCAATATGATATAAAGATGAATTTATTGAATAATTTCAATGATGCATAATATTTTACATTACTATTTATTTTATTTTATTCCCAATGTTGTGTTGGTATCATTAATATATTTAGTTATATAGAGACAATAAAATTATCGATCCTCTGTGATGTTTTCCCTTGTATATAATAAAAAATTGAGAATGTTTACAACAACACTAGGTTTCAAGACTGTGTGACTTAAACCATCATAAATTATAATTATTATGTTGTCGATATGCTTATTATACCTTCTACATAGTTGGATTTACTTCGAGAAATTATTCCTCACATTTTATCCATGAACATGGAATGAAATGTTTTCTTAATTTTTTTATAAAAAATCCTTCTATTGGGTTTATTTATTTCATTTTCCAAATGACTAGGTCTAGTAAAACTTATTATGGTGGTTTATTTGAGAAAAAAACACTAATATCATATTTTTTCTAATAAAATCAACATTTTTTATATTTAATACATAATTATGGGAAAATTATGGTTTTTTTCTTAAAATAATTACACTAAACTATTGCCTCATTATCATATTTAATTTATATTTTTGTCATAAAATTTTTTCGGTACTAAATAAAAAGAAATCGTTTTCTAGTATAAATTTATATTATGTATCTATACAATTTTTTTCAAATCAAAATTATTATTCTTATGTACATTATAAATTCTCTTCAGTGAAAAAAGTAATAATTTCAGGTTGTACAAAAAACCATTTATAATGGTTTTCTAACATGATTAATGGTGATAATTCAACAAAATTTTCATCATCAATAGAAACTAAAAATTTCAATCTCCTACTCATCTCAATTTTAGGAATACTTATTTATACATCATTAATCTCCTGTATGAGTCAATAAAAATTTCAAGTTTCCTTATTCTTTAATTACCGTATATAACTTTAGTATTATAGAAACATGACTATAATTATTCTCATGTATATAGAACAACCTTTGATCAATCATTTTAAAATCATTTATTTTATAATTTTATGAATGATTAGAAAATTCCATTAAACCAATATCACTTCACACTAAACATACATCCAATAATACTCTGATTTAAAAACAACCAAACGATCGGACAATACTTGATTATTCCTATACAATCATGGAGGATCTTATTTAATGTTTTTTACATGGAAATTTCATCATATGATGACTCACATCATCACACATTGAAAGATTATTTTTCATTCCATCTTACTTTTTATGAAATTTTTATATATAGATTTATCTAATAAATTAGTAAAAAAACCATATGTTATGTAACCTAATGAATTCTCTTCGATATTTGGTTTGTCTAATGGAAATCATATGATTACACTTTGTATAATAGTATTAAATGAGATCATATTATTATCATTATTTTATTCTTTTTAATCTAAATTAATTTCTCAAAAATATCCCATTTTACATTTGTATAATTTCTTCTATATTAAAACCTAAAAAAATTATTTCTCAATAACACTATATAGCTTTTTATATACCCATATATAACATACATATCTACCATTATGCAGTGTATGGATACCAACTAATACCATTAGGAGAAATTATAATATACCATTATGTGGTTATTAAATAACATGATTTTACATTACAAAACATTAAACGATACCAATTTATAACTTCAAAAAAAAACATATAATATGATAAAAAAACTAATAATCCAACCAACTATATGATAACTTCTATTTGGTGAACATCCTCAGAACATCATAATATGTTCGTTGTAAATATAATGGTTATTCTACCTTTTTATATATATCAGTGACTTTAATTTATTTTTATAATAATGATATTATAATGATTAAAAACAATACTTTATCTCTAGATTCATCTTTATCAAACACCTTTTCTAAAAAAATAATTTTATTATCATATATCAAAACATTTCATAAAAACATCATCTGATAAACACAGTCAAATACCATAAATATAATTTAAGTAATATGGTATACACATTTCATTTATCATTATATAAGTACATCAATATAAATTAACATTTTATTGATTAAATAAAGAAGTATGTGGATTTATATTTAGGTAACAATAGATAAATCATTCTTAAAACTCTCTTTAATAAATTTAATTTTATTGTAAGACCATTAGATATAAGTATTAAAACAACATCCAAGAAATGGAATCAATTTTTAATTCTTATTATGAAAATTTTTTTCTATAAAATTTACACTCACAGAATATGTTCATTTAATTCATATAATCTTTTTTTTGTAATTGATTATATCAAAACTAGGGGCATAGATCTAACAATAATTGAACTAGCTATGAATAAATTACACTATTGAGTAGTGGTGATTAAATCAATAGGCACCAATTGTTATAATTTATTCGAAATTAAATTAACCCATGAAATCTTTTAAAGTTTGATTCACTCAATTGTAGAGTCTCTATCTTACTCTGGTAAGAATAAAATAATGATATAATGAAAAAATTATTTTAACATGGTTCTTCCCTTTCATGGGTAGCTTACTCCTTTGAGGATTAGATAGTCTCCTCAAACAAATATTCTCTAATATAAGAATAAATAAGTAACAAGATTATGATTTTTGCATAGAGTCAAACAATTACAGTTCAGATTTACACTAGACTATGGATTTTCTCTCTATCTTTATAAGGAATTTGTATCAATGATAAGAGATATAATCTTAATAGTTTATTTCCTTCCACAAAATAATTTTTTATATATATATTTATTATAAAACAACTACAATCAATGAAAACATCAAATATTGTTCATATAGGATATAAAAGTTCATTTCAATATCATACAATCTCATTGAATGCCATTGCTTCACCTTATTAGAATGATTATCGTAGAGAATTTACATGAGACTATATCATTCTAAAAATATTTATATTTTCTACACATATGACATATATTATATTTTATATGTTTAATTATGAAACACATTTTATGGAAACATTGAATAGTAGAATAAATTTAATTCCTAAAAACAATTTTTCATCATAACATTCAATATTCTCTCCCAATGCAACTGTAGAATAATATATCCACTACATACGTATTTAGTTATCCTAATAATCATGCACCATAATCTCTTGATAATTTTTCACTGTTATTATTTTCATTACTACTAAGAAATAATTCTTATAACCTTCTTGTTTCTCATAATAATGTAAAAACATTTCCATATTATTCTCAAATTTTGTTCATTAAATAATAATTTATAAATATTATATAATTTAATTTTAATAATAAACATAATATAAATTTGTAATATATCGATATCAAATAAAATATTCTATAATAAAATATAGGTAAGAATATAAATATCTCTTTATAATATAAAAAACGTATTCCCTTCAATATCCATTCACTTAATTCAACAACAGTCCTTACATAATCTTATTCGAGTGATTAATTGATATGACGAACGACACACTATCAGAACATTTTATTTCAATATTTTACAGCATGATAATATTATCTATCAATTTCATCTCTAATCTATACAACATATTTTTTGTTTAACCAACATAGAGCATATAACATATATAATAATTGACCAATACATTTAAAATACAATAATAAACCACATGAGTTAGATTTTAAAGTGTGATGTTTTAACATACAACGAACAAATTTTTCATTTTCAAGTGTATTTTAATCAAAATATTGAATTTAAAAAATAGTAAATTTTAAACCAATAGAAAATAACATATTTTTATGAATATATGTGTTATGTTGGGTATATTGGTGGTATACACTCCCAAAATTATTATGTTCAACACAAGAAGTCTTAGTATCATGTCAAAAGACAGAATTATGAAATTCATATAGATATTTCATATGATATAATGAATCACTAAGATGATTAAAATTAATCAAGTACAATGGGTATATTATAGACATTAATTATTATAAAAAGATCTTAAAGTGTCAGTCATAGTTCACAAAGAAATAGGTTCAATTCCAAAATCATTATGCTTAGTTATCAATGCCCTGTGCTGCATACATTTTCAATTTATCACATTGTTTTGAATCATAATGTTTTTAAAATAGTATTATAATTTATTAAAACAACATATATGAAATCTTAAACATATTACTAAATACTTAAATAGATATCAACAACCCAACCACGTTTTTTAAAGTCAATAATCATTTTGAAAAAATCATAAAATAACTCATCATTGTATCAGTAACACCATATCTATATCAACACCAATTATACCCTACGATGTTTAATAGTTTCAAGCACACTTGTAATATTACTCCATAAAAATTCAATGAATTGAACAATCTTCAAATGAAATTATTTATTTCATTTAACCCTATTTTAAGCACATTAAAAATTTGTTCACTTTTACAAATGAATAAGTTACACTAGAAATGTAATTTTCTGGAGTTAATACAAAATGAAAAAAATGCTAAATTAGTTTTACAATATCATAATGTAATAGAAAAATTTACCATTATAGAATAAGTTTTTTTAATTGGAATTTTTTTAGGAATCTATATTTTGGATTTTGTTTTATAAATATGTTTTGATCATTATTAACTGAAATTGGAGATGATTTATAACCCTCCTTGGATGGTTATTTGTTATTAAATTACAATTTGTAGAAACATATAATAGATTGTAATAATATTCTTTCTTAAAACACTTATTTATCTTACATAAGATAGTCACATATTTATCTATCACTTCAATTGATTTAATATCTTTATAATCATAATAATTATATAAAAAACATGCATAAATTTTTATATAAACAATGAAAAAAATTTCACATTACGAAAATTTATTTTCTACTACCCATCACATAGAAAACAATATTCCCATATATATCGTGACTGTTTTAAAGACAATAAAAATAAAAAGTTAGAACCTGAATAAAACTATAAATATCTATATAGCTCTTAAAACATTCATCTCATTTTCATTTTAGAGTCTTTTTGGAATCCTTTTAATTCTTATTCAAAATTGGAAAATCAAATCTAATATAATCAACCATCATTAATTAATATAAAATAAAATCGTATGAATCATTTTAGAATATTTCCATTTAATATCCTTATATTAATCATTAAATAGTACCATATTATTAGAATTTTTTCCATTTAAATTGAAATATGATAAAACACATATTCACAATGATGTGAGGAAAAAGTATCAAAAAAATATCTTGCTTCTTATTCGATATAATATTCTCTGATGTATATTTTCTAGATATCAAGGAATCAAAATTTAATGAAATGTTATTATCTTCTTCTTCTATTATGAAATATAACATTTCATTATTTTCATATATTGAATTAAGGATCTGGTAAACTCATCCATACATATCCTTATAAGATATTTTGTACCTCATATATAAATTCTCTTCAAGTCCCATTATATCAGAAGAATGTAGCTAATTTTCCAAATATTTTATTCCTCTATTATTATTTTTTAGACTGATATTATAATCCATTAAGGAAAATTGTAATGCATTGATGAATTTTCTAAAATTATTCTATCAGGATAAAATCAAATTTTATATAATTATATATACATAAAAATTATCGAGTATCCATAAATATATATATATATATATATCAGTGTGTAACTTCATGTTTCATAGAAATTCAATTTTCTGCCTCAAAAGATGATATTTGGAAGTATATGTCATGTTTCATAAAAAAATAATTATTTTAAGAAATATTAATTTTCCTAATAAAACAACGTTTTTAATCAGTAAAATTAGATATTTATATATATATATATATATATATGAAAAACCATTTAATTTCTAGACATCAAGTGATGAAAAGTTCACTTTCATGGGTTTTTATTCTAGTAGTTGAAATTCTGAAATACAAATCTAGTTATTTGGAATAATTTCAAAATGTATTTCCTTTTATATAATTTTGGATTTAAAGTGGTGCCTAAGTGGTAGTCAAGCTTTCGACTTAAACCAAGGACCCAACTTTAAATCATGTAAAGTTGTGATTTTATAATTTACCATAGTAGTACAATAGCATAAATATTGATTGTATGATTGATATGCCACATACATATATATTAACTAGAGTCCGGATTTCATACCAAAAAACATGACATATAATACAAATTTATTTCAATATATCAATTCCATTTGGGATAAAGGACCCTCATGATACCAATGTGAATTAGAGATATAGGGAATCTGATCCAATAAGGGCATTAAGAACACCTACCCTCTAGGCTAGGGAAGATATTAGTTCTAATTTTCCAGAGAAACCCCATAATGATGATTAACTGTTGTAGCATTAAATAATATTAAAAAAAAGATACATTATTAATGATGTAATATGATAGAAATCTCATTTCCATATGTAGAAATACTTTGGGAATAACATGTTACATGTATCACTATGTGGAGAGATTGGTGATGAATTGAATAGTTTATTCAGAGGGGCTATTCTAGGATAGTTTGGTAAATTATTTATATAAGGTAATTATGGCTCTAGGACTCCATAATATATGATGTATTGTTTTTTCACTCTAGGACTCTATTTTATTTAATTGATCCCTCAAAGAAATTTAAAAAGGGGACTTATTGGGAATTAAATATTATAGAATTAGAGTAGTCAATGTCTAATGGTGATATAATATATTATTAATTAAAAATGACTTAATTTTATTATGATTGTACTATGAATTATCTCTAGAACAAATTATGGTTATTTAGGATTTATATTTCCTATTTCTAATATAAGAAAACCTATTATAACAAATAGATCTTTTATCCACTAAATGGTTAGTGTAATAAAGATAATAAATGTTCCAAATGATAAATATCTAGATGACAAAAAATTATTCATACATGATATAATATAATGATAGGATCTGAAACATATACTATGAAACAAAAAGTCATAAATATGTTTGATACATTGTGTTTCCCATATATTAATTCTATTAGAAATTGGGGGGGGGGGGGGTGGCTGAATTTAAGTGGAAATTGAACATATAATTTTCCCCACACATAAATTTTCAGACTATTCTAATTATATAAACTCTAAAAATTCATATTATACAGAATATATGTATTTGATTCTATGAATAAAACTCTTCTATGTTTGATAAATAATGCTTAGAATACATAAAATTTTTCACAAACTAGCCTGGGTACCCTGGTATCCTGATAACTGAGCTGGCCCTGACATTTCAATAATTGTGTTCCTGATCCCCAAAAGTCAGCGACTAGCTCCCGAAATCACACAAAATAGTAGTGGGAAAAAAATTTCCATTAGCATGGAGATGGAAAATATAATGGTTCAGTATTTATATAAAAGGAAATCCCCACTAGGTTACTGTACCATAAAAAAAAGGTATAATTGCCCAATGTACTACAACCAAAAAATACTAAACAGGGGAAACACAATACAAGTACCTAAGGACACAACTCTCCAAAACCATAGTTCAGTAGTTAGATACTAATCCAAGTGAAGCTTTACCATTTCTCAAACCATGAAGAAGAAAATCTACACAGTCCCTATAGAAAAAAGTAGGGTGTGAGCCTAAGCCCTGTAGGGTATGACCAAAGATTCCATAAAAATACATGATATAGATTTTGAAAAGAGAATCATTAATTGATAAAAAATAAATAGGTTTGGAATTTTAAACCACATTTAAACAAATCATGCTATATTGTTCAATGATTGAAAATAATTTTTAAAGAACATGAATCACATCATAAGAGATATAATATTTTTAAAATAATTTATCAAGTAAAACATTTATCGTAAACAGTTTATATTAATCTAGCTGGCATGTAAATCAATTAAAATAATTTGGAATGCATTTATATCTCAAATATAACTAATCAAGAGAGAAACATGGTCATCTGACAAAACAAATGATCGAATTAACCATCTAAATAATTTTGTACTCACTAAGTGGACACAGAAAAATGAGTATACTAATGTCACTATGAAACTGGCCAGAGGTGACTTGTCACCCTCCCATCGAGCATGTGACCCACCCAGGTTTGTTTTAGAACACTGTTAAAGTGTAAACTATATCAAAATAACTCACCAAATACCAAAGGCCTACATGTGACTTTTCATGATGGGAAATTTGTCTTCAAAATTCGTAATATAAAAAAATCCCATACATCTATTTCAAAATATCCAATTTATTTCCATTTAAAACCAAAACATGTTTTATTAAAAATAATCCCACTTTCACAAAATAAAACCTCTAGGTTTCTATTAAATAATTTTAATTCATTTTCATGTGTTTGAAATCCATTCAAAACCAATTACATCCCTTTTTCATATTTCACTTTAATAATTTAATTCCAAAATATAATAGAAGAAATTTCTATCAAATCCACAATTTAAATTATCCAATTTCTACAAACCAACCCCAATTCAATGGAATTGGGGGTTTTACAACTTTTTTCCAAACAATTTCAAATATTTCAATTCACTAGAATTTGGTTTTTATTAATTTAATTTAATGAATGTTTGACAAATTAAAATTTAATAAACCATTAAAATAAATCAGGAAATTCAAGGATGATCAATTTGGATAAATCAAGACAGAACCAACTACCTATTTCACAAATAACGTCACTTTCAACGACACCGATCAATGAGAATGAAGCTGATGGAGATAATGAAACACATCATAGTCTAAATTTTTGATACATAAGGGAATGGATTTATCCATCCCATGGTAATCCATCCAAAACACAAGAGTTTAAGAAGTGATAAACTTGAATAAAAAAGGTTAATGATTACCCAGGAATCACATTGCAAGCGAAATGATGATCCAAAGCCAATCAAATTGATCTGGAATGTTGGGTGCCTCTATAAAATGCTTTGGGAAGTTTCGGTTTGGAGAAAAGTGGTCTCGAATGAATAGGAAAAGTGAAACTTCCTAATGAGTGGAAAAATGCTTTGAATGAGATAGGTCATGACGCGTAGTCCATGTTGTATAAGTCACCCCAAAAAAACTCATCACATTATATTAAAAACTTACAATTGAAACCCATATGTTGTGTAATAAACATTTATATCCTGTGCAAACCCACAACCTGACCTCCCCCTTAATGGCATGTATCAAGTTACAAGTACACGACATGTACCTTAGGAACACGACATGTACATGATCTAAAGAATTCGATAAACCTATAAAAACACCTAAAAAAATAATTCACAATGAGTAATCATAAGGAAAGGTATAAACATTCATAATCAATGTTTTGAGATGTTATAAATTCCACAGCATCGAAACATTCTACCCCCACAAAGCCTATGAAGATGCTTCTATTCCAACGAAATGATGCCACTACTCTCTCATTAGTGCCTCACATTCTAAAGTATCATGATAATAGAAGACATGTTTCCATATCAAATAAACTAAATGTATAATCCTTCAATGAAGTACATTTCTCTCAAAATTAAATATCCTGATTGGTCACTTAGTCAAACATAAATCTTACTTGTTCTCAAGATCACTCTAGCTCCTAACATGTGAGGGATCATATAGATACATTCTCATATATGATACATGGAACACATTATGTATCAATGTTATCTATAGAGGAAGATAAAAAATGTACACAACATTTACCACCTACTCAAAAACATCGAAAGGCCCCAAAAAGATTGGAGAAAGCATCCCTTTTCTCCCAAACCATCGATAGACCAACCGAGGTGAAAACATTAAGAACACCTGATCAGCAAATAAAAACTCCAACGGTCTACAACAAAGATCAACATAATACTTATATCATATTTGTGATGTTAACATACTATGAAGAATTAGCTGAATCCTAGATATTGTATCATCCAAATACCCACCAATGTTAAGAAAATCGGTACAATGTACATCCACAATAATCAATATATTTATTTCTTTCTGGCTATTCGTATACAGATGGTAGGACATTCTCAAATGGAGATTAGATCCCAGTTCCTCTAGAAGGCCTCTCCAAAAGTGAGATGTGAACAGAGGAACCCTATCAGATACTATAGTATATGGAACTCCATGAAAGAGAACAATCTCTTTAAAATAAAGATTTCCCCACTCCTCAACTATGGATTCATCTCAAATTGGTATAAAGTGAGACAACATGGTCAGTATGTCAATAAAAAGTCATTTTATTATTCTTTCTCATGGTATGTATAAGCCCAAAACCAATGTCAATAAATATTACATCCCAATTCCAACTATGAACTCAAAGTTGTTAAAGTAATTCCAATGGTTTTTGGTGATCAACATTCACCTAATAGAACTTAATCAATGAGATACAAATTCAGCTGTTTCCCACCTCATACCTAGACACCAAAACTACTACCTCATGTCATAAAACATATTAGTGGTTATTTAGTGAAAAACCCCCTAAGAGATATTGAAATCTCCCATAACTGTCTTCCATAAAACTAATATAACAATTTTGAGATTTTGATAGCATAGAACACCATATTTGGGGAAAGACCACAAGGAAACTCTCTCCCTACCATATAGTGAAATTAAAATGCTACAGAATGCATCATATATCTCCTCATCATGAAATATATACTCGAGAAGATATGATGTCAACTTAAGATTGTCCAAGGAAACCACCACCCCTTCCTCCAAAACTCCCATATCCAACTGTGCAAATAGAGCTACAAAATTCCACTCTTGTGCAGATTCATTCACTACATGGGTTCGAAGTTTCCTCCTCAACACATTTGCAGCTACATTCCCTTTCCTTGGAATATTGGTAATTTCAATGTAAAAATACTATAGGTATTCCACTAAACTCCTCTACTGTTGATTCAAATATTTTTAGAGAAGATATAACTCTGGCTATTGTGGACTGAATACATCATAAAAATCATTCCAAAAAAGTACATTAGCCAACCCTTAAGTGTGTGCATCACTGATGCAAGATCCATGTCATGGGTTGGATAATTATTCTCATGTGAACTAATATGAATAGATACATATGCTACATCATGATCAACATGCATAACCACACATCCCAAGCCTGATATTGATGCCGCACAAAAGACCACATAGCCTTTACTTTATTTTGTGAGTGTCAACACTGGTGTATTAGTCAATATAAATTTATCTAAATAAAATAACTCTTACATTTATTATCAAATGGAAACATTACCCACTTTCATGTTAGAGTACGAATAAGAGAATCAAACATCAATACGTTTTTCAAAAACATGCAATATTATCCAACTAAGACCAACAATCTTTAGATCATGAAGATATTTTATAGTTTATCCCAAGTCATAATAGCCATAATCTTATTAGGATCACCTATTACACACAGTTCAGACACCACTTATCACATAAATTTTAGCTCTTCAAACCAGAAATAAAAAAATTGAAAGAATTTCATAATGGTGATTATTTCTTAGTAGACTCATAAAATTTCTCAAATGTTTCACCTGATCCTCCTCAGATATTGATTATACAAAAATTTCATCCAAAAAGACTACCAATAAGGTATCTAGATTCAAATGGAAAATCTAATTTAACAAGGCTATGGATACTACCTGAGCACTAGTCAGACCAAAGGGAATAACAATGTACCCATTTTGACCATACGTAATATGAATGGTGGTTTTTGGAATTTTAGATTTGTTTTAACCTCAACTGATAATAAACCGATTGAAGGCTGATCTTCGAAAACCACTTCACCCATTTTAGCTAATCAAAGAGACCATTAATTTGTGGAAATGGATATATGTTCCTTATCATAAATATATTTACATTTTGATAATCAAGTCATAGTAAAAGAGATTAATCAACCTTCTTAGTGAATAGAATCGATGCTTCCCAAGGTGACACACTCTGGTGGATAAATCCATTCATAAGAATATCATCTACCTTAGACTTCAACTCTCTCATTTCATCTAGATCCAAATGGTAATATATAATATAGACTGGTTGAGTTTTATGAACAATTTCAATAGAAAAATCAACCTCTTTCACTAGTGGAAGACTAGAGAAATTCACAGGAAAAACATCAAAAAACACAATGATGATAGGAGGAAGTTATCTAACCATTGAATCTCTCTCCTGATCAAAAGAAAACACTTAAATCACATTACCTAACACTAGGATAGAAGGTCCTTTTTTTCTCAACCACAGGTTCCATTCTTCATGGAAGACAAGAGGAATAACAATGGGTGTAGTAAAGTAGACTCGTTTAAGATAACAATCAAATTTATCTGTATTGGAAATAATCTAGTACAACACGAATATGAAATTTAGAGTTTTTATCAAGAAATTGGAATTTACCAGATAACTTATAATATGTTAGAGAGAAGACACAATAAGTTCAACAGAGACACCATAATCACTTTATACCAATGTGTGGAGTAATATCTATTTCACATGAAAGTTTCTCTGTATAGGTATTACATATATTTACAATACTGGTTGAAATAAAAGAGTGATATACACTATTATAAAATGGATTTTTCACTAATAACGAAGAAATTGTACTTATACCTCTCACAGTTGTGGGGCCCATGTATGCTTCTTATAGAGGCTTCTCTACTTCATAATGAATTTTCACTTCAGATGCCTGTGGAAGGATCCATATTGAACAAGAAACATTTGATTTCCCTACAGTTTTAGGAGTAGTTGATGAACATATCCCACTTCATGGACAAGGGAAGTGATGGGAAAACAAATGAAAGTGTCCTTAGAATCCTCATGAACTGCATTCCTGTGATGACTCTGTGCAAAATAATCCTTGAATTTCCTAGATTCCTACAATTATAGTTGACCAGATAACATCCTCCTATATTTGTAGGAGTCCTAGAAATACTCTTCCTTCATGAAAATCCATGAGAATAATCATGTTTCTAATTTTCTATGAAGGCACCAATTATGACACTAGGAGAAAAATGAACACCTATCAACATTGATTTCTCATCCATGTACATGTCACCCATCACATCCCTGTCCAGCACATCAAAAAAAGTGGGTATCATTAGTAAGAAGGGATAATAAGGAATATATAATCGATGTAAAATCTAGAAACATCAGGCATTCACCCTCTCTTTAGATATAATATCTGATGCAAACTACATGAGATCAACAAAGTGATATGGATACTCAGTCACAATTTTGTCAGCCTTCTCAATCTTTAAAAATTATACAGCATTTGAAAACACTATTTAATCTATATATAACTTGTTGGTGAAATGAAATTTGAATTATTTACAATCTAAGCCCTCATATTTCCCTACAATCAACATCGTCTCACATCATCAACTTCTTGGTCCATTTAACAAGATGGAGGAACAAATCACTTGGATCACATTCAGCACCTCCACGAACTCAAATAGACATTATAACATTCCCAACAATTCCTCATAATATATATAGTCAGGGGATCCATTAAATACTAGTGGCTTCAGTAAAAGAAACTCTTAAGAATGATATAGAAGAAAACCCACTGAGGATCCACAGAGGATCCTTAGTAGAAACTAGAGGTGGTGCATGTCCCATAGATTGGGCAGTGCAAACAATCAACTCAACCATATTTGGATCAACATTAGGATTTTCATGTTGAGGTTTAATATTATACTCTTCATGTATCTGACTCGTACATATTTTAATATGCATGATTCCTCACACCATTTCTATGTAAAATGAAGACATTAAATTAACGATCAAACATAGAAACTGGATATGAAATGCTCCAAATATGAAATAATATGATTTGGATTTCTCACTATCAAAATCACAATATTGAAAAGACTAGATCTATTCCAAAATACATCTTTCAATAACCACATCTAGTGACTTAAGGATCATTGTAGTAACAGCTGGAAAAATACTGAATCACAACTACCTCCTATGTCCTGACAATATACTAAAATTCTTACTTTAATTAAGGTATGATTCTTAACATCCTCCTCTGATGAAAATTTTTCATGAACCATCCTTGGGACTTTAGTAACCTGGTAATCGAGTTGGTGCTAACTTATCACAAAGTGAGTTCCCAATCCCCATGAGTCTACAACTAGAAATGAGCATTATATCACATACCATTGGGAACAATTTTTTCTCTATGAATATGGAAGCAAAATATTTCAAAAAAATATGCATATTAAAAAAAATCCACACAAGGGGTAAATTACTAAAAATATAAAGGCACAAAATTCCAATGTACTTTAACATAATGTAATAAACAGGGGGACCACATCACAAATCCCTGAAGACATAACTCGCCAAGACCACGTTTTAGCTGCTAGATCCATATACATGTGACCTTATACCATCGTTCAAACCTGAATGAAGAAAGTCTACAAACACCCAAAGACAAAATTAGGTTGTGATACTAAGACAAATTGGGTACCACCAATGATTCCACAACAGGAGCCAAATATATATTATCCAAAGAATGGATTTGAATTTTCAAAAATAAATTGGTTTGATATTTTAAATCACATTTAATCAAATCAAACAATATCGTTAAAATCATGGAATATATTTTTTTAAGCACAAGATTAACATCATAAGAGATGAAAATTTTCTATAGTAATGGAATAAGTAATGTTTTTTTATAAAATAGTTTATATAAGATCAGTTGGCATGATAAGTAGTTAAAAAAACATTGGCATACAATTATATATCAAATATAAAGAAAAATGTGGGAAAATGTTCATCTACCAAAAGGTATGATAGTATTAACTAGCAATAGGATTCCAAAAACTATAACTGAACACATGAAAATTAGTATACTCACATCCACCTAACATGGTCCAGAGGAGACTTGTTATGCTCTAATTTGAGATGTGACTCATCCTAGGTTTATTTTAGAATATTTTCATAACGTGGATTGTTTCCAAATAAATCAACAACTACCTAAGGCTTTCTTGTTATCTTTCATAATGGACTATTTATTTCAATATTTAATAAAATTAAATAAATACCATTATTCCATTTGTAAACTTCCCATATCATTCTATTTGAATCCAAAATATATTTTATTCAAAAACATACCTCTTTCCCAAGATAAAACATTCCACTTTCACAGGATAAAATTCACCAACTACCTACATATTTCATGTTCTCCTCTATGTAGTCGGCACAGGATGGTCCCCGTCGACAACAGCTACTTCCACGGGCCACATAAGATGCTTCAATGGTCCTTTTTCCTTCATGTCTGCGCCTTAAGGCCAGTTTGGTCGCGGCCATTTCTAAAATCATCTTGGATTCTCCGTGACATATTGTTTAATGGTTAACCTCTATGAATGCACAAATACTAATATCGAC
Organism: Viscum album; assembly: GCA_963277665.1. Classification (NCBI taxonomy): domain Eukaryota; kingdom Viridiplantae; phylum Streptophyta; class Magnoliopsida; order Santalales; family Viscaceae; genus Viscum; species Viscum album. Next base: position 2,099,604,711 of record OY728128.1, on the reverse strand, counting down.
AGATGGCTCGGAACATGTTCGGATCACCCCACACCCTCTACAATATCATTTTAACAAGTGGAAGGAAAAAATCATCTCAAAGTTTTAGAAAAAATCCAAAAAAGAAAACCCTCAACAACATCCCATAATATAGAACAAATAGAGGATCAACCCTTTAGTCGGTAGATATTCATTCACCATATTATTCATGAATGAGATTGGGGATACATTAAATATTTTGAAATAAATTAATTCCCCTACATGGAATAGGTGTAATTCACTACGAAAGATGGACATAATCCGAATTAGAAGAAAATTGTCACCATTCTTAGATCTCTAGATCAAACCTCTAATGGTCATTGTCAGTATCCATTCTTCATTGAAGGGTGGAAACCCTTTCTCTTAATAAGGGGGTTCCTGTGGGTTCTAATCCATTTTCCAATGGATTAATTAAAAAAAGATATAAGGGTATTGACCATGATCATTAATATGGTTTTTTATGAAACATGATTAATGGTTCAATAAATATATGACAATCTTGGTTACACAACCAAATTTATGAGTAATTAATTAACTCCTATTTAATGATTGTCATTACACTACAGTTCCACCAACATTCAATTAATTGTTGAATGAAGAATAATAAAATTAGTTATTTTATTATTTTGTTTCGAATGTCCAAAAATTATCTATTGTGTTCAACATTTTCTGGTCAATGTTATGATTTTATAAGCGAATATCAGCACTGTAGGTTAAACTATCCCCTTTTATTTCTGTTTTGAGCACCTGTTCATATGTCACAAAATCCACCCGCACATTAACTTATGTGAACATAAAAAAAAGTTCAGAATTACATTATGGGCTCATTGGGCCTTAGAATCACGTGTCATCACTTTTCACAGCCTTGAAACAAATATATATAATTAAAATATATATACAAAATTTTCGTGTCTTTACTTCTTCAATCACTGAAAATGTGATATTTTTGCTTGTGAACGTATGGAATATAAACTTCATGAAGTGATATGACTCTATATAAAAAATCACAACTAATATATTGTAAATATTTTTTTGTAAAAAAATATTATTTTATATATGATATTATCATCATTTTTGGATGATAAAATAATACTTCTCGATTTTCCTTAATGATCGCTGAAAAATGAAATTTTCATTCATGTGCACATACAAACTACCATATCAATGATAGAAAAGTACATAATTTCTTAAAACCAACTTTTATTATTGGTCTTAAAAGTTTATTTGGGGAAGAAATATGATAAATATTTCAGGATTATTATTATTTAATTGTCTAAATAATGACCTATATTTCCATAGTCAACAAACCAAAGTCATTTTTGAAACATAAGAAAATTATATTCGAAAAAAAATTCCATAAAATTAATTGATTAATTAATTTTATATAACATTAAAATAAGTGAAATAAATGTATTAATAAATATTAAAATGTACAACCATTAAATAAAAAATTTACACAACTTTATTATTCATGATGATAAATACACATGTGATGATTCAGGCTCAATGTAAGGAACCTCTTCATAATTTACATTAATTAAAGAAGATTACTTTTTTGACATTGGTACTCTATTATGAGGTTTATATACACACCCATTAACTTGTTATATAATTTAATTTTCTATTCTCATGTTATCTATATTTTTGTTTAATGTAATTATTTATTTGAGCTTATGATTCAAATATTTCAAAAGTTATAAGAGACTATCCATTTATAAATGTTCTCCATCAATGTTTTTTTTAACTCATTTATTTCCAAGTAAATATTTTTAAAATGATTTTATGAAAAAAATTATCGATATAAATGATTTAGAATAAAAACTGTATTTTTATTTATAACTTTATATTAAACTATTTTGAAATGGAATACTTTTATATGTTTTATACAGAATGATTTGGGAAACATTGAAATGGAAGACATGCTCTTGTCAAACATGGTGAAAAAAACTTTTAAAAATCACATGAACATTATTTATTTATTTATTCCTTGTAATTTTTCTAATATGATAATATTAAAAACTGTCATTCCCATTTTTAGGTATTTGGATGTTAAAAAGGGATTTTAAATGAAAATGGTATTAATATATACAAAATTTATTTTTATACGAGTTTAAAAGTGATTTTCAAACATTATATAAGGAATAAATGAAATAAAAAAATTATTCATGTTCATTTACAATAACATAATATATGATGGGTGTAAGAAGATAGTGTTGTGTAAAACCATTACAGATTGTAAAATGGGTTCACCCATATTAAACTATAATTAATTTGGGAATCATTATAATCTACAAGGATTTTTTTTGAAGTCAAATGAATGGTTATTATATTTTTAAGTGTTATATAGGGATTAAAAATGTGTTATATGATATTAATGTCTCAATATTAAAACAAATTTTATTTACTCATTCAATGAGATTATAATGTTTCCTTCGATTAAGACTACTTTCATAGGACTCATGATTTTCTGTTCATATGACTCTTTGCATTGATGAAACCTTATTCCATGATTCATGATTGATGATTTATGTATTTATGGGTATGATTTATTTTATGAGTTTCTCATGCACTATGATTATATCATCATGCCCTTATGAAATTCATATACTCATTTATGAAATAAAATTGTTAATTCTCATGTTTACCATTACACTGTAGATGGATTCGAGATTTTAATGTTTCTCTATTCTAATTAATATCAACAATTATTTTCAAAAAATAATGTCTAGAAGTTATTTCATATGGATGATGATGATGACTTATTTGGTAATATAAAAAGAGAAGTTATGTGGGTTAAATGATCTTATGGTGACATAACTAATGTATGTATAAGAGTTTTTCTCAATTCATTAAAAAGAAAATCTTATAAGGTATTTTATAATGTGAGTGATCTAGTTTTTCATTCTTTTTGTTTTATGATTTGAATATAAAAATATCAGGTCACCTTTATTATTATAAAATTTGTACATATAAATACATTTATTTATTCACCAGATCTTGGAGTGTGGGAGCCCGTAAAATTATCATTAGAATCGATGGAATGGTCTATATAAATTTGGGAATTTTTATTTCATCAGATAAATTTATCTTAAATGATATGGATAATGTTATTAGAATATAAGATTATTAGTGACCGTAGTTTCAAATAAATAGACACCCATTATGAGGTTTTAAATGATGATATCCTAATGTGATTAATAACACATTAAAAGACTATTTATTTGCTTGAAGTGTATTTTATACTCTGGTTTAATGTGAAATATTCTATTACAATGTTTTGAAATAATATTTAATTTATTAGTAACTTCTAGGGTTTTATGATCATTGATATTGTCATAATTATTGATAAAATATAATCGTGTATAGATTTACATGATATTGAAGTATTATTTTGTGAATAAGTGATTGATTTTATTTAACAATAAGTGGATTATAATATTTTTAGGTTTGAATGATGAATCATATGAGAAATAATTTGAGGCTAAATGTTTTTTATGTCTATGAAATTAATAAATGACTATGTTTGAACAATTTTTATTCGAATTTTTTATTTTTTATTAACATATTATTTGATCATATGATCATTTAATAATTTTGGAAAATTTATGACCATTTTCTGACCATTTTGTTTGTTAATATATAATGAGTAGTGTAATATCATGATTATTCCTTTTATTCTTATGTGGTCTTTAAAATTTTATTTTAGTGTTTCAGCCGTAAAAAAATCCCCTTTAATAATTATTGTTTGGGTAAAAGGATGAGATTCTAGTGGAAATAGGATAATAGATGAAATTATACATTTATATTAAGTATAATTAACTATTTTTCAATATATATGGTGAAATAATTACTAAACACTTGGAACTGTATCATAAAAATTTAATATCCTAGAACCACTATTTTTGATAAACTAATAGTGTTTCCATTCAACCACTATTTAATGTCTTGAGGTCTTCAAAATTATTTTTAACGCGATAATTCATATAATCAATGATATATATCAATATATATAATTATTTAATCTTCTCTTCCATGACCAAAGCTTCATTTACTACCTATTTTTTCCAATTTGGATTCCTAATATGTGTTATTCTAAATAACAATCTTACTTCCCCATCAATTTTATCCAGAGGATAACTTATGAAACCATCGTATTATGCAAGTTTACAAAATAAAATTCATTTTAGATAATGATACCCTTATTACTGAGTTAATATTTAAATTTAAATGATGCAATATATTAATTTCGGAGGATGCAATACCCCAATACATCAGAAAATAAAACACTTTTAGATAGAATATTCGACATGGAACACATAACATTAATGAATTGATAAATATATAACCATTATACGATATATATTTAAATGGTGGGTTTTAATAATAATAAATAAATAATGAAATATATATATAGATTAAAATTCATTAATAAATACTAATTATTTATGAATTTTTTCAAAAAAATCCCTCAATTAGTTTAATGTTATTTTTTTCATAAAGAATATTTACTTCGTAAAATAAACTTATAATCATTTTAATTAAAAAATATAGGTAATTTTTAGAAAAATAAGAAAATATAATTTATTAAATAAAATGGTTTTTTGAAATATAAATTTTAATGTTTTCTTAAGGTGGATTTTTGTGATTGTTTCCTAAAATGATTCATTGTCTACTGTATAGTGAAAACCAACAAATTTTAATAGGAATCCACCTTTCATTTAAATTAATTATATAGTTAAATTATTTTTTAAATTTATTTAATAGTATAATTAGTTCATATATAAATAAATTATTCCAATGTATTCAATTTTAATTTTAATATTTAATATTTATATATAATCATTATAAAATTTTGAACATTTTCTTTTCAAAACCTATTTTCTCGTCTAGTCTTCATGATTTATTTTAAATTTCATTTTAACACATCTCATAATTGAATATAGAAAAATAGATTTAATATTTCTAATCATGTTTATTTTTATTATCTAAGATGATCATATTAAAATTTTAACATATGTCTTAGTGAATGTAATTAAAAATTAACTACTTTTTTAAGGTTAAAATAGGGTTTTTTGTGATTCATATACTTGTATTGAAATTAATCTTCCATATACCATATATTTATAGATAATAAATTGTATGAAAAATTTAGAATACCTTGGAATAAATTATCTAATAAATATTTTTTAATTTTTATTCATAATAGATTCAATACAATAGAAAATAAAAATATAATTTACCGTGTCAAAAACATCAAGGGGAAAATTGAGAACACATAAATATAAGGAATAAAACCATAATATCTTATGTTTATTTTAATAGTTAGAATACATTGAGCACCAGATAATACATACCCTCTATTATATATCAATTTATTATCTACATAAGTTGATTTTTACCCCCTATTATTTAATATTATTGTGTATTTCAAAAATTTCCCTCCTCATAAATTATAAAAGAGATCCCACAACTATGACATTTTAAATCCTCTCATTCTGTTGAATTAACCATAGATAATAAAATTAATTCCCCAAAATCCTTATCTACATTTTATTGGTTATATTTATACAATAATACTAATCCTATTTTCCTTAATAGGAGATCCACATGAGGTTTCTCTTATAAAAGGTAATTTTCTTAACAAATATCTTTTGTTTTATTTATTCATTTCCTGTATTCAATTATGTATTAACATAGAAATTATAATAACACTAATATATTTCATATAATATTATTTTATTACATATACATTAGAATACTTATCCCTATACGCTTCCATTAAATTGGTTATGAATTCATCATCTGTTTCAATGGTGGGCCACCACCTTGCGAACTAATTTAATACATTTTTCATTACCAACTCTCATGGTTGTGTAACATGTTTATTTTAATGTACATAAATGATATCTATAAAATAATCATACCTTTGGTGTCATTATATAATATATATTGTTTTTTACATTCAATAATATAGAGGATATGGTAACGTTAGTCATGTGTATGTGGTATTACATCCTTATAAAGTTAATTGATTTCTTTTTAAACAATGAAATACATGGAAGGTAATAAGGGTAAATAAAATGAAAATATGAGGTATTTATAAAATAAAAATGATATAAATGAAATATTTATCATTATTATAATAGAATATATATAATTTTATTTCTTTACATTTTACTCATCTAAATTATGATAACATCCTTTATGAAAGTGCTAGTTACTGACATCATGAAGTAATGTGACTATATATTCATTACCATCACACATTTATGATATTAATATATATATTAAATGAAATAATATTTTTTATATTATATTATGATCTTTATTGAAATAGAAAATATTTTATACCTCCTTTCCATAATGATCATTGAAAATTGAAATATTACTAATGCATACATATATCATACCCTCTCCATGAGTTTAAAGTACATCGTTTCTCAAAACATTCATTCATGATTTTTATTGAATGAAAAAATTATGTTTAAGTAGTTCAAATATGTTATGTTTATGTTTTTGGATATTTTTAAATAATGAATTCTTTGACCGTAGTTAACCTACAGAAGTCATTTTTAATATATAATTTGAATATGTTCAAAACATCAATCATGAAATTAAAATATTAAATAAATGAATATTACATGGTATTATGTAATGTAAAAAAAGTAATTAAGATTATTATTTTTTCTTAATGACTAAAATTATTGACAAATGATTATTATTTAGGATGATAAAGAAACACATTACATGTTAAACTCAATATAAGTGTATTCATCTAAATTTCCTTTCATTAAGGGAATTTTTGATGTTATTAACCTATTATCTATTATGAGGTTTATATAAATACCCTATGAAATGTTATATAATTAATTAAACTATTATAATTATATTGATAAATTTGATAAATTTAAATATTTCATGGTTTTTAAGATTAAAATATTTCCAAATTTATAAGGGACTTTTATTTTGGAAAATTTATTTTTAATGTTTTCCATACAAATATTTCTAACTCAAGTCCATTTTCATAAAATAAAATAAAAAAAAATTATATGTACATTATTTTTTTTAAATTACATTATATTTTTATTTTTAAAATATATTCTATTTAAAAAAAATTAATATTTTAGGTGTATTAAATGGAGGATTTTGATAAAAGGAAAACAATAATGTTCTATTCTAACCATACACGACATCAATGACATTTTCTTCCATTGTGGAAATTTGCGTCCTTTATAATATTAAATTTTTGTTAAATGAAAAACTCTCTTGATCATTTTTGGAATTTTTTATAGAAAAATGTGTTTCAAATGAATTTTGAATTTTGATATTATAATGTGATTATCATAAAAGATTAAATGTGATTTTCAATCATTTTTAATAAAATCATAAAGGGATAAAAAAATTATTCATGATTTGGTTCATAGAGATTATATACGGTGGTTGTACCCAGAAAGAACTAATTAATCCCATTATTGATTATACAATCAGTGCACCTAGTTATTTAACAAATTCATTTTCTAATAATTATGTTCTCCAGGAAATTATTTTTAAAGATAACTGTATGGATATTATAATTAAAGGGTTCTTAAATGGTTCAATGAAGATGATTTCCCATGATATCCACACATTTTTCTATGTTTTCCATGGGTTTATAAAATTTACATTTATCACTATTGAGATACCATGTATCATGACTATTTATTTTCATGAAACGTTCCATTGATAAATCCTTATTCCAGGTTTTGTGATTTATAATTCCGATATTTGAGGGTATAAATTATTATATTATTCTTTCATGAACAATGATTATGTATTTATAACCTTATTCACTTCATATAATTATTTTGGAATTAATTTTTACTTTATTTTTACCCTTACAGAGAATTTTACCTCACCGTTAATAGTTTTCATTTTCCCAGGTTATCCAGAATGATGTTGAAAGAAATATTTCTATAATGAAGTTTATATGGGTGATTATGATAACTTAATTTAAAATAAGAAAATCCAAGATATGTGGTTGATATTATCATTTAGAGACATTTTTATTATTTATGTATGAGTTTGTTATAATTCTATAAAACAATTCAAAATGGTCCTTGAAATTTCATTGATCTAATTTTTCCTTTTTATGAAACAATAATTGGATTGAAAAAATGGGGTCACATTTATCAATATCAAATCAGAAAATTTATTATTTCCGATTTATCCACTGGATATGGGATTGTGGTTTCCTAGGATGTTATATGAAATTATTTTATAATATCTTATACCTCTTAGTCAAACCCTCAAATATTATTCATGATTATATATAGAAACTATCACCAACAGAGGTATACTAAAATCCAAATGACAATTCTCCATTATTTTCCATATAAATAATGGCTCTCTAATGTTGATCTTTCTTTATAAGTGGTTGATTTAATGTTAAATTATTTTAATCTATAGATTATTGTAATATGTTATGTATCAATACTATCAAAATAAATAAAAACAGAATTATATGTATATTTTTAACAAAATGGTGCTTCTTATATATCTTATCAAAAACTATCTTAGAGATTTGTACCCCATGTTAAATAATAAAAATGAAACAAATTTAATTATCCTTTTTACTATTATAATTTTAATAATAAGATCAATATTAAATATGAACATTAATATCAAATTGACAATACTATGAAATTTTATTTTTATATGAAAAAAACACATTGTAGCTATTTCGTCTACATTTATCTAGTAATCTCTTTACTCTAAGATTCTTTATACTTCATTATATATTCAATATTTTTTAGTCAAAAAATCCATTAAATATATCATCCTCGTAAATATTCTTAAATTTTAATTATCAAATTTATTAAAAAAATTATTATGATTTTGAAAATAATTATCACCAAATTACTAAAAAAATTTAATCTATAAAATCCATAAAAACCAACTTCATTTTAATATTTTTATTTTGATATAAAATTTTATATTCCCATTATACAAGATGTGAAGATATTTTAATATTTATAAATCTTATGTCATGCATCATTTGGTATTTCATCACCATCAAGGATAGTCTTTAGAATCATCAAGATTTCTTACCTCGAGATACATCCCTCATGAAATCTCCATGATTTTAGAAATGATTTTTTTTCTAAAAGATATCATATGTATTATAAATTTTCAATCATATAATAAATAAATATAGTATGATATATATTTAAATAATTAATAGATAATCTTATTTATGATTATTTCTTATGTTTTCAAACTTATTATGCAATCAATATTTTACAGAACCAATATCATTCAGAGGATAGCTTCTTACATGTTTTTAGTAGATTATAAAGTTATTATTTAATATGAAATACACTTTTTATATTAAATATATATCCATTATATTCTGATGGTCTTATAAAATAATTTATATCATTTAGAAGACACATTTTATAAGAAAATATTATAAGATAGGATAGCTATATATTTTTTAGGAATTAAAGGAGCATTTTAAATCACTATAAATATATATCTTTGATTTAATGTTCACTTTAGACCTTCCAAAAAACATTTAACATTTGTTTAGAAACATCTCAACAACTACAATTATTTCAAATAATATTGTCAATAAATAAAACTATCATCAAAAAATATTTATGGAGATTCATTATCACCACTAAATGTTTTGGATTATTTTTTCACATGACTATATATACCAATTAATGATAGTTATGGTTCACATTGGCATATCCATAAATTCATTTTATGGAGATCATGTCAAAAAAATTTATTATTTCATTGGAAATATTGTTTTTTCGTGGTCAAACCTTTAATGAATTAATATGTTCAGGAGTTCATATATATCTGTAATTTTATGAAGTAAAATAGGTCATGTATTATGAATTATTTAAAAGGGAATATATATTAAATAATTAAATATATGATATAAAAGTATTTTAGTTTTTATCAAATAATATTATTATATGTCTATTCATAGGGTATTACTTGTGATGTGATGAATAGAAAATGATAAGAAATCATTCCAAAACATGGTTTGGATGATACTAAAAAGAAGTTATTGATATAATCTCACATTTAATTATATGTGATACAATATCATGTGAAATGGAATAATTACTATAATGATTTTGTATATGTGGTGGATTTAAAGAGTTATTCCCAAAATCTAATATGTATATAATGTCAATTGGAAATGTCATATGTAATGATAAGATACACTACACAATATGATATCTAGGAATATTTTTTTAATGTATATCATTTCCTAGGATATATAAATATCTTAAAGAACATATTCCTTAACTAATTTTAAGACGTTATATAATTTTATTGGGATTCATGTTAATTTTCTTCGGTAATTAACATATAATCCAATGTTTTTATATAATATGAATAATATCATTATTATTTATCGTACCATAAAAATAAAATTTAAGAAACATTACATTTCAAATAATTATATGTTAACAGAATTTATTCGGTAGAAGGTTTATAAAGAGTTTTCACCATACCACTACTTGAAAATTTTATAACATTCGAGAAAATGATATCATTCTCATTTTATGTAATAATGTGATATAAAAGGTGGTATTTTCTATAGTTATTTTAGTTGAAACTTACTTTAGGATCTGAATGATTTCATTTAAGATTATTATGCTTCATACATTACCTTGGGAGATACTAAAATATCATGGACATGTGGAAATATCATTATATCCATAATGTGATTATATTAGTCAGTAGGAACAACTCATATGTATGAGTCCTTTAGGTATTCTTCGTAGCCCCATCAGGCCCGTGATTGAAGAAGTGTCCTTTATTTCCTATGGTGAATTTTTTATTATTTTCATTTCGTTATATGTGGTTTCAAATTTCTTATTGTACAATGATACTTATAATTAATATTTTTTTTCCTCAATATCATTAAATATGTGTTATTTTCCTATAAAATACATTCAATATCCTGGAATTATTCTTGATAAATTAGTTATTTACATAAATTGATCTTTTATGACCACATTATTTTTATATCTCCTGACTCCATTATCTTGACATCATTACGCCTCTCATGTTACCATGATGATATACCCATACCTTCCACAATCATATACATTCAAAATAATTTTATTTATTATATTATATTAATATTATAAAATAGTATTATATAATAAATAGAATTTAATATTAATATATATGTTCTATAGAAACTAATCACCTCTATTACAATCTCGCCTCAGTTTTTAAGAAATGATGATATGATATTAAATTTATTTATATCATTCATTACATCAATCTATAAAAAATAAACTATATTTTATTAAAATTATATTTATAACATTGATCATTTATAGAAATTAAATAAACCTAAAAAAAATTCTATAATTTATACACAAAGAATTTTTTTAATATACGAGCCTTTTTATATATTTATGAATTCCATCCTCAATCCTATTGATATTATATAAAGCAACATTAACACCATGATATTTTGATAAAAAATCAAATAAATATAAAATCTTTGATTTTTTCAATATTACACATCATTGAATACATATTTTTTTTATTAAAGCTCTAATTTTGGTTCATGAAATACCATGTTAAATTTTCACTACACAAAACATATATTTTAGCATTATCTTCATGGAAAACAGAGGTTTGGCTGCATTTCAAACATGAATTACATTACATGAAGGTGTGTGTGACATGAAAGGCTGAGTGATACATGCGAATAACATATTATATAATATTATTTTTAAATATAATAATCTATAACCTATTTGTTAAATTAGATTTTATGAATATTATTAAGTAACATATGGTATGACTGTAACCCTACTACTATTGTTGAAGCATCCAGGATGGGAGTGGTTCATCTTTCATTTTATATGATTGTGGGATCGGAAAAATTTATGGGAATATATCTTATATGAATTACATCATCACTCACAACTTCCATGAAGCTAATTACATCACGGATGGTCTTTCCTACAATGTAGTGACTAATGATGTGTGTTATTACTCTAACTCTATGCCTATTGATTTTCTAGCCAATATTAATCTTCACAAATGTAAAATAACATAATTTATAATTTCTTAATATTTATTTACATTTATCTAATATCCTCTATGATCGGGTTTTTAAAAATTCCAATTGAATATATATTTATTATTTTTATAGAAAACTATTTTTCTGCACGTAATGTTATTTTAAACCTAATTAAATAATATAATTAAAATTAGAAATTATTTTTAATTTAATATATATTTTATATGTCTACGGATGTATTTATTATAATCAATAAATAGATTTAATTGATATAAGAATAGATTAATCCATATTTAATAAATAAAACATAATATATTTATTAATTCAATTTTAACCCCTTTTAATGGATAAAAAGTTTTAAATATAATTTTATTAAAATTTTATAAATATTATACATATAAAATAAACTGTATAATTAAAATATAATCATAATAATCACATTAGGTTGAATTCTTATTATTTTTCAATGGGATTTTATTTTTAAATGAATAGTTAAAAATACTAAATTTTAATTCAATACTACATTTTCATATTATTTATTTATATAGTTAAATTATATTTTAAAATAGTTTTAATGAATAGTTATATTACATTTTTATCAATAATTTTTTTATTTCATTGGATTCAATTTCCCTTTCAAATTGAATATAAAAATATATCAACCATTTGAAAAGTTTTACTTTAAAACCGCACATTTTCATCCTATATACAGGATTATATTTAAATTAATTCCATGCCCATGTGTGATTAGAATTTGAAAAAAAACATTTTTCAATATTTTTATTATGAATGATTTCTAATTTATAATTTGATCAAATTAAATTTGATTAAACAATATTTATCGAATGTACTACAAATTAATTATGACGATTAAGATTAAATTAAGCATAACTAGGGAGTAAAACATAAAATTAATGCCAAATATGACCTTGAAACCTTTTCAAAATCCCTTTTTATGACCATAATGTGTCTTTATATTACCTTTTATATAGGTTTTACAATTATTGGATCCACTTTCTATAAAAAACAAGGGTGGTGTATCCCTTTTCAAAAATATTACAAGAGTGCCACTTCTCCTCCACTATAAAAGGCCTCCCGACATCACACTTCCTCATACATCTCAAGAGTCTTTGGATCGACCAAAAATTATGAAAATAGCTCCCCAAAATTCTTAACCTACTACTTTAATCTACAATTTGGATAGTATTCATTATAAGTAAGTCCTTTTGTTAAAACTAGAGGGTGTTACTGAATGAAGAGTTATTATCATCCCTCATGATATTTTATCTTATTTTATTTATAAACCCCATAAAATCATATTATTTCCTCCTTAAATAATAATAAAATTATCTTAAATATATTAAGGTTTCAATATAAAAAGGGTTAGACATACATACACACACACTTCCATCTGATCGGTAATGAACACACTATTTCAGTGTACAGAGAAATACCGCCTCACGTTAAGATGATTGTTCATTCTTTATTTACTACCTCTCATGGTCTAAATTGGAATTTAAAATATCTTTTATATGATATTAATTATATCTATAATTTATTTAATCTTATTAAATTATTTTATAGCACAAATCTTTATACATTCCATCATCTGTATAAAAAATATGATTTCATTTGAGGAAGTCTGGATTACCGCCCCCGCAAAGATATATGATTCTTCACACACAACATGGAATGTATAAAAGATAGGCTAAATTAAAAATATGCGACATAAAAACATATCTATGATATTAATGACATAAGTTTATTTCTGTAAATGTAATATATACCATTATATTTGTTTCCCTTTCATAATCATAAATAACAATAATGTTGTTCATGGATGTATGAACTATCGCCTCCTCAACACGATTTGAATCCTTTTATATCTAATGAATTATATATATAATTATATATGATTAAATAATATGATATGTATGATATAATTATCATTCCATGATGAATAAGGTTACTTCCAACATTTTTATAATTATCATTTATAAAAGGAAACATTACTTGTGCGTACATACAACCAACTGTCTATATTATTGTAATATTGTTCCATTTTTTACAACTTTTTTAATGAATGATTTTAAAAGAACAATTAATGTATAAATATTATAATATTTGCATGATTATTATTCATTATATGTTTATATAGTGCACTATTCGCCATATTTGACCAACCAAATTCATTTTTAATAAATGAAAATAATTTGGTCAAAACACCCGACCTAAAATTTATTGATTAATTTTTTATATACAAAAATGTTATATGTCAATTAATATTCATAATAAATATAAAACATTTTAGGATTAATTTAATTATCTTACATATTTTTAATATTTAGGAATATAAAGAAACATGAGACAAGTCTGAATCAAGGGAATGATGTCATGTCTCACATTTTATATTCTTGAGAAACATGCCAAGTTCAAAACACTTTAATTTCGTGTGGTGATAAAACTTAAAAATAATGTATTTTATGATTAATATTTTTATGTTTATAGGTATTTAAATACCAATTCTTTGTTATTTATTTTATGGGGTTATTTTTTCAAAAGATTTCAAATCAGCAAAGATGTTTTGTCTACAGTTTTCTTCATTGATACACTTGTTTCCTTATGAAGATACATTATTTTTTAGTTGTATATACATAAATCTTACAGGTTATATAATTAATATACTTATTTTTATAATATTTAAAGCTTCATGTAATTTCATTTTCGTACATGGGGAGTAAGATACAATTTTACCAATTGGAAAGAGTTTATTGAAAAAATAACTTCATTTATCGAGACCTTTTTAGTTTATATTTTTATTGATGAAATATTATGACCATCACTGAAGAAATTTCATGAAAAATATGTCCCATTTTTTTTCATGTTATTTCAATGTAATGGTACTAGTTTCCACTTTATGGTGCATAAGATGATCAAGAAAGTGGTTTTTATAAAAGTCCGACTTTTTCTCTCACTTTGGACGTAAATCATTGTTCCTTAAAAGACAGGTTTTCTAAATGTTATCCCAAAATATTATAATATTATCCTATGATCATAAAATGAAAATTATTCCCACATTTTACCATTTTAATTGAATTTTTTTAAAAAAAAATAATCTTCTTTTCTTGTTATGGTAGAAGTTCATTTTTACACATTTAATGGTGAAAAAAGAATGTTTGTTACATACAAATTTACATACTATCATGACCATCAATCCATTAAGAATCACATCAAAATATTAGAAAATAATTTATTAAATGAAATATGATTCCTAATAATCTTGAATTTTTTTAATGTGGTTTTTAATAAAAAATATTTCAATATGTTTTAATGATTCATTCAAAAGTTTTTAAATATTTCTTCCAAATGATATCAATCTTCCTCTATAAATTTTCAATGTAATTTAGAAGAAATGGTTTTAAAAAAGTCTTCAGTATTTCTTTATAAGTTTCTATATAATTTTCAATGAGATGATTTTCAAAACATCTCCAGGCTTTCTCTAAAAGTTTTCAATACATTTTCCAAAAAATTATTTTCAAAACAATTCCATGATTTCTTCATTATTTTTCAATAAATTTTCAATCAAATGGTCATCAAAACATTTTAATGATTTCTATATAATTTTTCAATGAATTTTAAATGAAAGGTTTTCCAAAATTATTTAAAACATTCTTTTATAAGTTTTCGTGTTTATTTTAATGAAATTTGTTCCAAATTTTGTATGTCATAAAAATAATATTCCAAATAAGAAAAGACATTTTCCGTTGGAAATATTTTAAAATATATATAAAAAATATTTCCCATCTGATATTACATCCATTGTTGTTACTCATGGATTTCTGGGAAAATGATTAAATATTTTCATTCATAATATTTATCTAAATGCTTTATGAAATGACGGATTGTTATTATGATTGAAATTTAATTTTCACAATTTATATTCTCTTGAAACCGAATTATTTTCATATGTATTTCTTTTGTTAAAATTATTATGAAACTTAATGTTTTTCAATAGGTTATGATATGATTACATTTTATGATACCAATTTACTTTCATGGGTTATGATGTGATTGTTTGTGATTTTGTTGAACATGTATTTATGATTTAATTAAGATATGGGTGGGACCTATATCCACCTTTAATTAATTGGGTACTGATTTATATCTTCAGAGATATGCATAGATGGCCCTGGGAGTGATGCTTGACTACACAGATTTTGATGGGAACAAAAAATAAATACCACGATGTTATAAGGATTTAACTCATGATACAAAGAAGTCTACACAAGTGAACTACGACTATAAATATGGTATGGGGAGTGATAACATTCTAATTGTTTGGTCTTGGCATTAATTCTTTCTATACTATAGAAATCATATTATATTCTTATGTGTTTCCCAGAATTCCATGTCTTATTCTTATTTTATGCTTCACTGGATTATATTAATCATTTTCTTATGATTAATTTTTGATGACATGTCAATATTTATTTCATGATTCTATTTTATGATCTTTGATATGTAGGGTTGAATATTCTATTTCCAAGATCATCTTATCATACCCTTTTTATCAAGTTTAGCATTACATTTCTACCTTTTTTACCCTTACTGAGACTTTGATATCACCCCATTATTATGATTCCCTACCATAGGTTATGAAGAAATGTTGTTAGGTATAAATACTAAGGGGATATATATTTTTTAAATATTAAATATAGTTCACAATATTATAATACTTTTGTTATAATCCTCCGAAGTCACTAAACTAATAATTTTGTTGGTATAAAATCATGATATTTAATGTGATATATTTTTTTAATATATTTTATGTCTTATGTTGTATGATACACAATGATCAGTTTAAGATACATTCAACAATATATTATATTATAGTATACACAACAATATTCATGGCTTCTGTTGCACAAAATTTCATGTTATTTTGATAGAATTCATTTCACACAACACTAAGTATATATTTTGATCAATGTATAAAGAAAATAAGTTTTGATTATGTTATACACAACACCAAAAAAAGAATTATCTACTCGCAACACAGACTTGGCGTCTGTTACACATAAGAGTGACATTCCTCGATAGCTTGTGTTATACGCGATATAGAGTTTTAGTAAACAATTATATATTATTAAAATGTTATTATTTTATGGGATATAAACTAGTCTCTATGAATATTATTAACTAAAACTTTCATTTTATATAAAATTATCATTCATCTTTCAAATTTTCTAGAACATGATATGAGAAAAAAAATTAATTTTCTAGATAAAAGTATTTGTTTAAAAAAAATGCAGTTTTATTATCATTTATTGGCACACCCGTTTTAATTATTATTTTGAAACTATTATAATTTAAATTTCACAAAATAAACATCTTATTTGGTAGAGGGACATAAAAATTTAAATTTTTTGAATTTTTGGTATTTTTATGATAATATTAAAATTTTAATGAATAGTGAAAAAATACACCTATTTAATTCAAAATTTCCTTTTAATTTAATATATTTATATATACATTTTATCTTTATAATTGGTTCTAAAGTTTAATAGGATTATATCCTTCAAATTTAATCAATTTTTTAAATTTATTGTAATTTATCATTTATATTGGACATAAACACATATCACTATTTATATAGTTATGGCCTTTAAAAAAACATGCTTGTTGGTTTTGACAATGGAAATTAATTTTAATTTAAATACAGTTACTTTAATTTTTTGAATTTTAACAAATGTATTAAATATTTGGTATCAAAATTTTCAATTTTTTTAAATATATACATTTTATTTTTTAGGCATTATGAGTGGTAATTTTAGTAATTATTATATTTACCATGGTTAAAGGGTAAATTGTGAAAATAAGAGTAATAAATAATATTATATTAACATTAAACTAACCTAAAACATGTCTTAATCCTACGATATGAGATATTTCCGACCATGTAAATCCTTGGGTTGATTTTGGGGCCCCATGTATTCACTTGGTTGTGGAAATGAAATTTTATAAGAATTAATATAATGTAAAGATACATATAACCTAAACATATATCTTTTAAAATATATATTGTAATATTGGGTTTTATAACTGATATATATGTCTATAGATATTAATTAGAAATATAAAATGATTTACTACATCATGGAATTTTATTTATATTTTTTAGACACCATGTAATTTATTTTTCTGACACGATGATGATGTCGTGATTACCTTATTAATGAATGACTGAAATAAATAAAATTATAAATATTAAAAAAAAATTATACCTTTTTATTCTATCTTTTAACATTATATATTACTATGACCATTTATCTTATAATTAATAAAGATTTGTCGAAATAATCTTGTTGTTATGGATTTTTTAAAAGTCAATATTTGAACTGTTTAAAAATTGACATGAATGAGTTTTTTAAAAAATTACAATTTTATTATAATATATAAGGGTCCTAAAAATGTAATATTCTGGAAAATGACTTAGATAATGTTGAATATATCCTTAATAAAACACATGAGGTTCTATTGGTATTTTATAGTAAATATGTTAACTATATAGTATTAATATTGAAGAAGACATGGTAAGAGTTAGATTAATTAACTAATTGTAAAATATAAAAGAAAATGTTAAATTAGAGACCAAACATGTCTAAAAACTATTGGTTGAGTGGATTTATTAAACTCATCATCTTATATTTAAATGAAATTGTCTTTGGATTTTTTGAATCTGAAAATAATCTTATAATAAATTAAAATTTTGAATTCTTCCTATACTGCCCCTCTCCCTTATTATAAAAGGGATCCTCCTCCCTATCCTCTTCACTATATTTTGAGCCTTAAATCTCATCAAAACATTTACCATTTATCTTATAACCATTCTTAGTTACATTTTTTATGTTACGGTATTCTCAAAATACCATCTCTGGTGACATAAGAGAAAATTTAATTGAGGCACATCGGGGAAGAGGGAACCACGTCTACCATTTTTTTTCAAATTTCATTATTCTTCTAATTATTCTTCTTTAGTTATTTAATTATAAACCTCAATACCAGAAAAAAAATATCTATAGCCACAGAGTTGTATCCTTGGTTTAAATAGTCTGTGTCTATAGATTAAAATTTAGCCACGATTATTTGAAAATAATGGATTTATAATAGATAAACCTAATGAAAAATTTGTCTCGTGGAAACAACTCCTCAATTGTTTTTAAATCTATGATGACTCATCTCCCACCCACATTTTCTCCCTCACTGGGACTCATCTCCCTCCTATAAAACTATTCTTCTTCATTTCCAACTGAACAATTCCCCATCCTCACCGGATTCTCCACTCGGTTCACCCCTCCCTCACATGATCCCTCCCATCACACATTACTTTCCTCCTCTTCCCCCTTCGCCTTTACTTCATTCACTGATCAGTGAATCAGCCAAACATAGACCTTCAATGTGTGAGATATGCGCAATACGACTCCTACACATTTTCCCAAGATTTATGCAGGTAATCCTTCATGATAGCTGTTCATGTGAAAGAAAAATCATTCCATGACCCCCCTATTCATGCCATGAACGGTGCCTGTTTTTTTTCTTGGGGGTGGTCTTGTTTATTTAAAATCAGGGTGATTTGGGTTTAAAGGGTTTTGAACATTAGGAGCAGGTCAGTTCATGATGGTTCTACCTCACATTGTCCCTCTTTTGATCCACCCTAAGAGGTGATCGATTTCATGTTTTATTTGACGATGATTTCGAGTGATATATTCAACCACTTTCCTTTTGTTTGGGGTTCCATCCATAGTATATAATTTTATACGGTTTATGTTGGGGTTTATTGGAAATTTACACCAAAGGATGGTGGAAATTGTCCCGCATGATGGGTATTTTTCCTGGTGTAATTACAGGATTTGTTGAGATAATATTTTTAAGATATTTCATGATGTTTCATCAAAGGTACGTCACCTGATGATTTTATTTATGATTTTTAGGTAAATTTAATAAAATCACCTATTAAATAGATAACATTTTTTTTGTATTTTCTAATGATAGTATCGGGTTTATTTCATGGAACCTCCATTTGTGTATGTTCATGGTTTCAGTGCATTGAGGAAGTCTAGAGATTGATTAAGCATTTAGGTCTTTTTGATTTAAATTATGAATTTAATTATAATAAATATAATTAATTTAGTTGAATAAGATAATTAATTATAAAATTTTATGATTGATTTTTCATAATTTTGGCGCTAGTTTAAGACCCTCAGTTGATGCAAGATCATATACAGGCATAAAAGGTGGTCAATATTCATTAAAGGAAATAACATCAATTATGTTCAGTGTTTACTTTGGCATAAACCTTTGGTTTATACATGATTTATGTGAATTGTGATGTGTGCAATTCCACTACATCAAGAGATTAACGTTTATATATTAATTAATTCTTTTAATTATAATGGAATACATTTTAATTATATATGGAAAATTCCAAGGTCCATGATGGACCATTGTGCACTGGCTCTATATCTTGGCCATAGATGTCTAAAGGTATATGTATAATTGTATACCTTGAAAATCATGAACCCATATGTTGTGTATATAAAGTAAAATGAATTATATAAGCATAGTCGACCTTAGTTTAGGTTCTTTGGTGACCTTCAAGTGGAGGGATGTGATGATATATAGTTATTATACCAAGTAGGACATGAATGATCCTTACTATTCCTTAAAACATTCATGCTAGTAGAGATGAGTGTATGAAGTTTTTCCTCCCCAAATGAGGATTAGATACATTGGTGAGAATAATTTAGCTAAATTGATGATAGTTTTGGTGTGTGTACCGACATAGTGTGACTTGGAAAGTGATATGGGAAGGTTTCTGTCTCTTTAGATCTATGCATGTGAGAATTTTATTAGGAGTATAGTGTGGTACTGATATATTTTTGACCTTCTCGAGGGACTTGATTCTATTTGTGTGGTGTGTGTTGTCATGATAGATTTGAATTTGATACCGGAATCCATATAGGGGTTTCATGAAATAATTTAACCTAGGGAACCCATGAGGTTGCCTAAATGATTTTGACCCGTGTGAGGGTGTATGAAATAAAGATTATAGATGATTGTGGGTGTCACGTTGGAACCCAAATCAATTCTATGTGATCCAGAAATTAATATAATGATGATGATTGGTCAGGCGCTTGAGAGGGAAACCCTTTTTTTCTAGATGAGTTTGAGAAGATTGGCAACATCTATATAATGTGTCCTATGTGATATTATTGGAGGGACACACTAACCACAAGGCTTTAAGTGGAATACCCAAGAGGATACCAAGGATTTAATTGTTTGGTCAAAATATGATTCCTGGGATATTCTTTTATGCTCTAGATGTTGATCCCGATAAAATATGAATGCCTTGGGAAATCCTCTTATATTCAATATTTTGGATTATATAAAATTTTGGGCATATTAGGATTCCATCATTGGTTCAATATTATTACCTATTGTCATCCCTCATGGAATCGATTCTATTAATGATACTACTGGATTTCTCAAGGCATATCCCCCTAGGAAGATGTTACATGCTCGATACTAAAATATTTCCTAGAACACACTCCTTGGAATAAGGAACGGGCTTGGTACAATTTGACTTATTATAATTACCTCTAGGGAATCGATGCTTTCACCTTAAAATACATTCTTATTGGGCTTCGTACTAGTGGGAATGATCATGTGACATGCTAAAAAAACTCTTACACTAACCAAAGTAGGTATAATTAATACCTAGTGTCACGTTATAGCCCAAGGATCCATGATGGGTATTTATTTATGCTTATATAGTTTATTTTTTTATTCAACTAAGCATATCATATACCCATACACAATACATTTTGGTCATTCATAGTACTCCATTGGTGGTTCATTACATAGTTGTAATCAAACACTTATTGAATGGCCATGATGCATGGGTATCTAAGAATAATTCACTAATTATGGGTTCAGGTTTGGAAGAAGCCTATAGTTTCAAGATTTATTGAGATATCATGGATGATATGGAAAATTTGGATGAGGTGAGGATTGGGTATGATAGTAGAACCTTAGTTTAGGACCAGTTCTCTAATAGTATGGTTATTTTCATGTAATTCCTAATATGTGTATATTTGAGAAATTTATAGTGGGTGTTAGCACATTAGTTGAATCATGATATTTTAAATGAGAAAAATAGACATTTCACTATGAGATTTGACCTATATGAGATGTGGTTTTTGAGCTAGGTTGTAGGACCTAATTCAATTGATATGTGACTCAAGATATTGGTTATTCAGGTTCCATGAATGAGATGAGATATGTTATATGATAGTAACATAATAGAGGCATTAGCCTGGGATCTTTAGTTCCTTTAGAGACAAAATCATGTGTAGATGACTTAAATTATTATATTTGTGAATTATAGGTACTATAGAGTATGTAGTATAAGCATGTAGATTATTTAGGCTTCCATTGTGAAAATGAATATAGAAATCTCAATAATGAGGATTTGATTTCAAAGGGAAGGATTGGTACGATACTTGGCATTACTGACTATGGGTATGAATCCCGATAAGGTTAATAATTATGATCCTAAATGGCCAGATATTGGATGGAGAGAGTACAAGTATACACTTAGGGTTCGATAAGATGCTACTTAAAGGGTGGTTGTGTGATTAGACTTGGAACGGTTGGGATGTTAGGCTTATTGGGGAACAGACACTAATATGAGGTTTTGATGAAATTATTTTAACTGAACTCTTATGTGTGTCTACTTTTAAGGTTGTAACTATTCTAATCACGTTGATTCCTAATATAACGTTGTAGCATTCTTGGATTCCTCTCTGCCCCCCCCCCCTCACTTGGGGGGGGGGGATTTATCCCAACTACTTCAAATTCATAGTTCGGACCATTATCCCCCTTTATCAACGCTTGCCTTTTCCCAGCTTCCCAAAATTAAAATTATCTCTAAATTTTTTTCATGAGATGATGAAATTATTAATATTTTAGTTTCCCCCTATAATTTTTAAATGAATATTCTCGAATTAATCTCACATTAGTTTCACACTTCGTCAAGAGTCTCCCCTCGATAGGAACCTATGATATGTTTACTTTTTATTCATGTGGTTTTCA
Source organism: Viscum album (assembly GCA_963277665.1). Taxonomy (NCBI): domain Eukaryota; kingdom Viridiplantae; phylum Streptophyta; class Magnoliopsida; order Santalales; family Viscaceae; genus Viscum; species Viscum album. The sequence continues at coordinate 2,099,581,490 of OY728128.1, read as the reverse complement.
TAAATGTGTGATTATAGGGATTATAGATCTATGGAAATTTATGAAGCATTTTCAACTGAAGTTTCCCTTATCTCTTCATGAATTAATTATGCACATGATTTCACTAGCTTAAACATCTCTATTTTCTATTAGTTTTTCATGTTACACCTAAAATAGGATCTTTCCTTCATTGTGATTTGGATTTATATCCCTATCCTACATCCCCCATTTCATAATTTGGTGATTCTTAAATTGATTGGTAATATGTTGGGACACTTATTTTCTACTAATAATAACACTATATCTTTGTTCCTACTTGTTTCTCCTTAAACATTTGTTTAGGTCGTTGTACGAAAGGCACCGATAAATTTTATCTGTATTGATATTCAAGGGGAGATTTGTTGGATGTATCATGTATACTATGAATCTTGGTATTACTTGTGTTTATCATGTAGACATATGGGTCATGATCTATCCAAATTTCAGTATGGGTAGAAAATTTAACAACATGTAGTCTTCTCAATAGGAAACTCCTAAAACAATGGCGTAATGATAAATGATTATCATTGAAAGGCCGTGAGGTCACTGCTACTAGAATTGAATTCCATATATATCTTTATTAGTGTGAGGAAGGACTTGGAAAGAACCATGTGGCATATGTATGTCATTGGAGAGGCAGAGCCAAGCTCTTTTACTGCTATATCAACCAATTCCCAATCTATGACTTCTATAAATGGGTGAAAAGGGAAGAAGCTTGATTCTGGTGTTGTTCTAATCACTACATTCAGAATTATAAATGACTGTAGTCTGGTTCCATTTGATTTAGTTCATATTTCAACATTCTAGGATGGTCTTTCTAGTATTATTGTATCTTTTTTGGAAAAAATTTAAGTATAACTGAATCATTAGTCATTTTATTGTCAAGATACAAGTGATTAGGAAATGTAGTTGTATTCTAAGACTTGATCCACCCAAAATCATTTCATATTCACAACTATTTCAAATATTTTAATGAAAAATTTGAGGGTGATAATGATTGTTAAGGGTGAATTATAGTCATTCCTAGCTGAAAAGAAAAGCATGTAGCGTCAAATATTTACACAAAACTAGATATGAGTGATAAATAAGTAGATTCTGAATTTTCATTAGACTATGAGTTGGATCATCGTTATATAGTTCCATTTGGGTTTGGTTTAAGGAATTGGAAGAAACACATCTGTCGGTCATGGAATTACCAGTCAGTAAAGGGTAAACAATATTTCATCGTATGTTTTATTCAAATATTTCAATTCCCTTTGCTACTAAATATTCTCGTAAAACAAATAAATATGTGGAAGGGTTAAGGAAATTTGTGTTGGCACTAGAAGTGATTGAAGAACGAAAGAAAAAATTTAATTAGGAGTAGGGGAAATATTCATATGATTATGTTGAGGAAGATTAATATGATTGAAAAAATATCAATATTAGATACATGAATCTAATATTGTTGATGGTGTTTTTAAGGCTGCAAGAATGAGGGAAAATGTGATTGAAAGAAGGTCTAGTCTAGGAGGTCCTTGACTCATGGGTGAATCACTGTGTTATATTAAAGAGTTGTGTAATCATGGCTTGATGGGAATGAATTTGTGCAAGATAGTTCATGCTCTGGTTAAATGTAGGGTCCATTGAAATGATAAAGTGAGGTGGTGAGATGGCAATTGAGAATGGTTCTATTTATGTGGATGAACTCCAAGGAGGTGGTGATAGTAGGGCACATGGAAATTTAGTTTAGGGTCAACTATATAGTTGGAAACAGACATGTTCAATTTGAACATGAAAGTCCTTGGATTACAAAGTAGTTTTTCTGTGGAGGTGTCTCTGTGGTGTAATACCACGTCAATGATAGATCTCGGTACCATTGTGAGATTGACCGGAGTTTTTCATCTATTAGAAATACTACGGCTCGATGTACCAGAATGCATGAGGGGATAAAAACAATCGAGGATAAAATTCATATCTCACAACTAGGATACTAAAATTCTGAAATCATTTCAATCCATGAATATAGAATGTTTTGATCTAAGTAATCTGGGTGTATACAATACTTGATCGTATCTTGGAATTCATGTGTGAATTGAAAATCATTTTTAGTCATTGCCTTTCGAGTAGGGTTTGTCCAGGGGGAGGGGGCTGTCCGGGGGGAGGGGGCTTCCTAAGGGGTATGGGGGTCTTTCCAGGATGGTGGGGGGATATGTAGAGGAGGGGTGTGTCTAGGGAGGGGGTGCTTTGCGGGAGGGGGTTGGGGGGTTCTGTGTAGGGTGGGGGTGTAGGTTTGGGGTGGGGGCAGTCTAGGGGGGATTAGAGGGATATGATTTGTAGGGGGAAGGGGGTGTTGTGAGGGGGGGGGGGGATATCCATGAAGGAGGGGGTGGGGGATCTCTAGGGGGATTATATGGGTGATTTTTAGGGGGTAAGGGTGTGGGGGGGGGGTGATTCAGAAAATGAGGAAATAAGGACATTAAATGGGATTCCCCCAAGTAACCCTCTCATTTCTAAAATGGTGAGGACAATATTATTGATTCTAGGCACGAATCATTAAGGGGGAAGGGGCTGTCCAGGTCAGAGGGGTTGTGTCTAGGGAGGGGGGATGTCTCAGGGGTGTAGTGAGGGATGTCAAGGATGGGGGGTCTGATGTGAGGGAGGGGGATATATAGGAAGGTGAATGGTGGGGGGACTGTCTAGGGGTTGCAGGGTGGGGGGGTATGTCCTGGAAGGGGGGGGGGGTCCATCCCGGAAGGAATGGGTGGGGGGTCCATCCTGGGGGAGTAAATGGAGGATTTTTTTGGTGTAAGTGGGTGTAGGGGGATAATGATTCTGAAAATGAGGTAATGAGGCCAGAAAATGGGATTGAACCAAGGAATCCCCTCATTTATGAAATTTATAATAAAATATTTGATTATTTTGGTCATTCCCCATTATAATAGTCACTACATCCCCACGATGTGTACTACCAAGAGATATTACTAGTTATTTATCCCTATAGATTTTATATATACCCTATCTTTGAGCTATTGGGAAACATGGAGGAATTATCTAGCTATTGATGAGATCTAATGAATACTCCTCATCCACCTTGTCAAAATGTCTAACTCAAACTCACCTTAGGGTTTCCATTAATCTCCACATTTTTTCAACAAATCAGTTTGGGAAAATCCCAACTCATTTTGTCAAAAAATACAACACAACCCCTGGGGTGTGAAACTATATCATTATCCCCCCATATATTTCATGTTTCCCATCGATAGTGGAGAAACCTACTCAATTAATGGAATAATCACTAGATATATAATATTAATACTCCAATGCTTCAGTGGTGTATGTATTGAATGAAATTGGAATTCATTTGAACAAAAATACATTATTAATGATTATAGTATTCTGTATTTGGATTTACATATCAATCTAAATATTCTCTATAAATTTTTGGTTATGGAGTTATGTATCATTTATCATGTATAAGTGACACACTGAACACATATATATAATAAGTCGTTATATATCACTTATTTTCCCAATATTTATTTACCAATGGTTACTTATGATGAGGTCGATTATACCAACCATCATAGAAGTCAATGAGTTCAACGTTAGATTCCAGTATGTATTATTCCATTATTATTATTTGGATCAATTTTAATTAGGGTTTTTGTGGTTTTGGGTTCCCTATCATTTTTCATTGAATTTTGGATCTACTTGAGGATAGTGATGCACCACATGACTGGGTTATCATTCCAAACTACGGGCATGAGACCTTTTAAAATTTCATCACAAGGCCCAACTCCCTGGTTCTGTTTGGGTTAGTTTAGGTTTTCTAGGTTATTTTTAATTGAGTTAATTTATTTGGTTTATGCAAATTTTAACTGGTTCATTTTATTCCATTTAGGGTCATTCAGTTCAATTAAATTAATTTTAGATTCAACCTTGTATGTTTCATTAGATTCATTTTTTGAGTTCTCAATTAATCTTTATTGATGTTAGTTTTTATTGGTTTGACTCAATTTGGTTCAATTATTTTCAGTTTGGTTCAGTTTCTTTTGTTTCAAAAACATTTGGTTTGGTTCCACTTTACTCAATTTGGAATAATGATATTTCATTTAGTTCTAATAATATTAGAATATTTTACAGTACTTCATTTGACTGGAGTTTTTTTATAATAGTCATATTAGCATGTTTTTGGTTTTCACAATTAAATTGACTAGTTTGGTGGGTATGTTAGGGGGTGTAGGGTGGGATCTTGCTCGGGGGGGGGGGGGGGGGGTTTATCGATGAGGGGGAGTGTAGGAATGGTGGGTTTTTTTCCATGAAAAGTGCATTGGGGGATGTAGTGGGAGTGGGGGGGGGGGGGTTATCGGGGACGGCTGAAGGTGGAGTGGTTGTAGGGGGCTCTAGGTGGGAGGGGGTTGTCCAGGGAAAAGTAGGGGCTGTCAGGGATGTGGGGGGATTGTCTAGTGGGAGGGGGTTGTCCAAGGGAAAGGGAGGGGGCTATAGGGGGAGTGGTGGTGGGGGAGGGGGGTTAGGGTCTCCATCCGGAGGGAGGGGGAGAGGCTACATGTGGAGTGGGGGGGGGGGGGGCTATCCAGGGAAATGGAGGGAGCTCCAGTGGGGTATCTAGGGAAAGGGAGGGTGGATATAGTGGGAGTGGGTGGGGTTTTGGGGGATGGAAGGGGGCTGCAGGTGGAGTAGTTGTGGGTGGGTGTCCAGGAGGAAGGAGGGGGTGGAAATGGAGTGGGGGGTTGTCCAGGGAGAGGGAGGGGGACTATCTATGAAGGGAGGAAGGGAGGGGGATTAAAAGGGAGTGAGGGGTGGTGTTGTCAAGGGAAAGGTAGGGGATGAAGGGGAGTAGTGGGGGAGGGGTGTCCATGGGTATGTAGTTGGACTGGTGGGGGGCTCTAGGGTTGAAGGGTTGTCTAGGAAAAGAGAGGGGCTATAGGGGGAGTGGTGGGGAATTGTCTTGGGGGAGTGGGTTGTCTAGGGGAGGGGGTGGGGCCTACAAGGGGAGTAGTGGGAGGGTATGGGAGGTGGTTGTTGTAGGTAGAGTGGGGGCATCCTAGGAAACAGAGGGGCTATAGGGGGCTATCCGGTGAGAGGTTGGGTGGTAGTAAGGGGTGTGGGGGTGTCCATGGGAAGGATAGGGGCACCACGTGGAGTGCTGGTGGTGGTGCGGGGGGGGGGGGGGGGGGTGGGGGTTGCATGTGGAGTGGCGGGTTCTCTAGGGGGAGGGAGGGGGATGTCCTGGGGGAGGGGGTGTGTAGTGCAGAGGGGGGAAGGGGGTACAAGGTGTTGGGGGAAGGGTGTAGAGGGGTGGGTCAGGGGGGTTATAGGTGTAGGGGGGAGGAGCAGGGGAGGTGTGCCAAAGCAGGGGGTGGGGGTGCTAGTGTAGGGTGGAGAGCTATGGGTGGGTGGACGGGGTTGTTGGTAGTGTCCTCCCGATACCCATCACAGTGAACCGTTCAATTTTTTTTATGATTTGGAAAGGCATATAGCAATAGTTTTATGAACTATGGCCTTTATTGGATTGGTTATAGGTCTGACCCTATATCCACTATTTGAAACTGTGGCTATAGGGTTATATCCACGGTTAGAGTCATAGTTATAAGGTTTTAGATTGGGTTAGAGGTCTGGGTATTGGGATACATCAATGATTGCAAACCGTGTCTTTCAGCTCTGACCTATAGGAATGAAAATTCCAACCACTATTAATTAAACCATGGATATAACTTATAACCACGTTTTTGGGTCCTATAGACACGGTTTAGAACCATGGATATCGCCTAAATTTTTTCTAGTTGTAAAAATATAAGTATCAATAATATAGTGATATGTTATTATAAGTATAAAACAACCCTATTCCACCTTAAATACAATATATGAAAAACAAAATCACAATGTGTGCATACATACGGCTTACCGTATCGACGTCGTGGTGTCATATGTTTGCACCACCACCTTCCATAAATGTTTATAATGGTGGAAATAATAAATATATATGATAATTATAAAATGATAAAAATTATAATTTATTATTCATGATCCACAAGAATACCATTCAACAATTATTGGAACAATTTCATTGTTCATGTGTACGTACAGATTACCGTCTCCACGGTGCGATGGGATTCATTATCCAAATTAACCATTAAAGAATTATTATAAATAATATATAATAAACAATAATGAAATATATGACCTAATAATGATAATATATTTATGTATATATATTTATATATCATTTACTAACTTCCATCCAATTCAATAAGGAAGAAAAAACAGCGTTCATGCATATGTACATCCTATCATCTCCATGAACTATGTATTCCAATTCATTTATCTATATATTATATATAAATTTAAATACTGAATATATATGATATATAAATATATTTTTGATTTTGTAAGTAATCAAATCATGATATTATTAATAATATCAGGAATAACAATTTAAAACATGCATGATAAATAAAAATATTATTACCCAAAACGTTGATTTAACAGAAAATTAACTAATAAAAGGGTAATATAAAGTTGTAAATAATTCATATATGATGTCATAAATATTAGTATTGTTCTATTACAAGTTAAAAATATGTTTAATCTCATTATATAGTAGTTTTATACACTTATAGAAGAAATCATACCTAAGATAAGGGATAGTTTTTTAATATTAGTTTTATATGAGATTTGTTATACATTATTATTTACTAGGGATATATTTTTCATCCATGTAAATTTTTTATAAAAATATTTTCAGAAAATGGTTAATATTATTATATGTATGTATAAATTAATTTTAACTCATTTTGAATTATATTACATGGTATGGAATGAATCTCTCTTTTGTTTACCATACGAGGTACTTTTTGACATTTCTAGAAAATGTATGTGGAGAATGTTTTTTTAAATTATACAGCATGAATTGATTTTTATAGTTTTTTGACTCCTTATTTCTGTTAATATTCCTTTACAACATTTAATGTTTTTTGACTAATTTATTTTCTTTTATGATTTCAATGAATATTGAGAGAATAAAACACTTTTTATGAAGAAAGGATATTTTCTCCAGGAAATAAGGTCTTGGGTTTAATAAAACATATTTTCCATCTAAACTGATTCTATTTAAGTAGGGTTATTTTGTATCCCTGTTATTAGTATGATTTGATTACGTTAATGATGCAATGATATTATTAAAGGATTATGTTATTATGGAACGACTCATGAGAAAACAATTTTATTTCATGGGTTATGTTATGATGGATGGTATATGTTTTTATGGAACATGTAAGAATTATTTCATTATTAAGGTGGTGGGACCTATATATCCCTCTAATTGATTTGTTAAATATTTATATATCATGAGATAAACATGATTAGAATGGAATGTAAATAGGGTTCAGTATTTCCGGGCATAAATGTAATGTAAATCTGGTTTCGTAATTCATGGTTGGAAAGATAATTAAACCCGATTTAGTAATGGACTACGTCCACTATGATTGTCTTGGAAGAAATGCTTTAGATACTAAGAAAATAATATTATTTTATTATTATTTTCCCACAATTGTATATTTTATGCCAATGTTATTCTATTATGGTTAATGTTTCTTTATGATCCATTCCTTACAAACTTCCAAGATTTGTTTCATGACTCATGATTTTGATGTTTAAACATTATATTCATGTTTTAAAGTTAAAATTTTTATGGATTGTTTTATGTTCTCTATGTTTACCCTTACTGAGCATTTTATCTCACCCTTTTTATGTTTTCTTTTACCAAGGATATAAAGAAAGGTATTAGGTAGGAAAATGGGGAAGATCGTTATAAGAGATGTTGATGATCATTCATAATGATTAGAAGGTTTTTTTGAGTTTCCAAAGACACTAAACTAATAGTATCTTTTGGTGTCTGTTTTTGTAATGAATTATTTATACTGAAAAATAAATGTAATGTACAGGTACTTCATGATTTGTTCTCTATAGTTGGTATCTAGGAGAAGGTTTACATAGCCTTTGGAAACTTTGATGTTAAAACTTTTGTGACATCCCTATAGATATTTATAATGATGTTTCTTGGGATTTGATAAGTTTATCTATAAATATAAGATAAATACTAGGGGTTTTCATGGTTATAATGACTAATTTAGTGTTAAACTAAATTTATCATAGATTTTAATATTACAAGAAAGTGACCATACTGATATGATTTAAATTTTTGTTATGTATCTATCATACTTTTCATTCAGGTGTTAGTAAATATCCAGAACTATATAGAACATATTTGAACGTTGAATTTTTCAGATGTGGAAGTTATTTGAATAATTACGATTAATTTCCTAAGTGGAAATATCATGAAGTGAATCCGGATTACAGTTAGATAATTTGTCATTCTTTTAAGGATATAGAGATTGTAAACACCATGTGAAAGGTATGTGATGTTCTTCTTGTATTAGTTATATTAAACCTACTAATCTTGAGGTTGAGAAACCTTATTTAATGATTCATATATTAGGAAAGAATAATATTATTGATCCATTGTAATGGTGTATGAATTATGTTGAATGATAGAGTTTTATATTTTTTAGAAGTAAAAGGTATGTTATATGAATCATGAAATAAGTTCTTCATTATGGATTGGAAATGATATATTGAATAGTTATAATGATATAGAAAATTTATTTAAGGGTAAGGTGATATTCTTGGAGAACACATGATTAAGGGGAAGGCTACCCTTAATATGTACCTTATGTTAAGATAATTATGGATTTGAATAAGTAATTTACATGATGCTTGCTTCTTGAGATCTAATTACAGAGTTAATGATAAGAGGGTTATGCTTTCACATATGAATTATACAACCTTTTGGGACTTAAGGAAATATATCCAATATGTTTTGGAATAAGGAATCATTCATGTTTTCAATTAGGATATATGGTAATTTAGGTTATTACCACAGCTTAAGTGAATACGTGTTAAAGGTGTTCATATTTTAAGAATGTGATCAACTAGAGGTACCGTATGATATATGGGAGATAAATGTTAAGATGTGTTTCAGAACGTTTTTCTTTTGTTTTGGATTTTCAAATTTTATAAGTATAGTAAGGTTATCAATATTTTTGGAAAGATTATGTTAAACATCACATGAAGAATGTCATAATAAAGTATTATCTCACTTTACATGGACCTATGAAAATTTGACTTCCAATAATAACCCTTTTATTAATATAGATAAAATTAACTATCATTTTATTTCATGATCTACTAACACTATAGGAATGAAAAATTGAACATCATTTATTTGAATAAATATGAATTAGAAATTTTTCAAGGCATGACCCGTGACTAGATTTTACTGAAATCAAGTAAGTATTTTTCTAATGTTATTAAACTTTATAAAAAGGATGTTGGAAACCAAACATGTTATCCTAGTATGTTATTATCTGATGAATCATATGGTTCATTAAATTATCAATGATTTATGGCTTTCTAGTAGTTTACTTTCTCTAAACGATATTATCTATCACAATTCATTCGAACTTGATGGTTAGATTGCTCTTCTATATCCATGTTTTTAATTCTATGCTTTGTTATCCTATGTGGAAACCAAATGGTGATTCAGTTTTGGTAACTGTTATGTTTCTAACTTTAATTTTTGAAATTATATTTTATTATTCCTTTTTACAATGTGGGTCTCCATGATAGAAACCTAAATGTAGTAAACCATTTATAACCCCAAAAAATTTCAATGGATAAATACATTTTAAGGGGGGTATAATTAACACCATAATATTTTATGAGATATATTAGTCTAATTTCATTGTTGTCTTGTATTTTACGCTACACTAAGATTATCTAGCACTATACACAACACTGTATTAGCTTGCAGTGTACGCTACACTATTCCTGGCTTGTGTTGCATACAATTTCAAGAACGTTTGATATAATTCATTACACAAAACACTGGGTATAGATTTTGGTCAATGTATAAATGAGCGATGTTTTTATTATTTTATAATTTTCACCAATGGACTATTTCACTACATGAAACAGTGGTTTGGGATTTCTTTCACAATAGAGTGACTTACCTCTATAGCTTGGGTTGTAAGAAATATTGTGTTTCACTAAATAATGATATATTATTAAAATATTATTATTTAATTTGTTATAAACTAGTTATTATGAATATTATTAACCAAATATTTAATTTTATATAAAATTATCGTTCATCTTACTCATTTTATAGAACATTATATGATAACAAAATCAATTTTTTCAGATAAAAGATTTATTTAAAAAAAATGATTTTTACCACCTTTTGATGGAACCCACAATTTAAATCTATTATTTACACTTTTATAAGATAAATTTTACAATATAATATTCTTCTTTAAAATATGATAATAAAAATTTACTTATGTTAAATTTTCTGTTTTTTCTGATAAAATTCAAATTTTAATGAATAGTGAAAAAATAGTGCATTTTAATCTGAAACAATTGTTGCATTAAATTTATTTATTTATTAATATTATCTTTTTAATTGTTTTAAAATATTAAATGGATTATATTTTTATTATTTAATATAATATTAGTCATTTTATGTAATTTCACATCTATATTTTAAATAAACACATTCCAATCTTTTGATTGTTATTACTTCTTAAAAAACCCGCTTTTTAGTTTTGAAAAGAGTAATTAATTTTAAATTAATTATTATAACATATGTGTTTTTAATTTGAAAAATGGTTTATATATTTTGAATCATATGGTTTAAATTTTCTAAATAGGTACCTTTTATTTTCTGACATTATGAATACTAACATTAGTAATTATTTTATTTAATGTGGTTAAAGAGTAAATATGGTAAATAAGGGTAAAATACAATATAATAATATTTTTAAAATACCCTAAAACATATCATAATAATATTTTATTAGATATTAACGTCCATGGGAAACATTGGGTCGATTTTTGGACCCCATGGATTCACTTGGATTTGAAAATGACATTTTATAAAAATTAATTTAAAGTAATGATAATTATAACATAATCATATATATATATTACTAGATAGATTTTAATATAAGAGTATATAACTGGTATATATATCTATATATAGTCATTATAAATCTAAAATGATTTCCGACATCATCATATTTTATTTATAATTTTTAGACACTAAATTAATAAATTTATTTATGACCCAATGGTGATGTAGTGATTACCTTATTAATGAATTTTTTTTAATAAATGAAATTATACATAAATAGAAATACATTGAAGAATTTTATGTCATAAATTAATTTATGGTATGATTATGACTTTTTATCTTTGAATTAATGATTTTTTTCTAATGAATCATGTTGTTCTGGGTTTTTAAAAAGTCATGATATAAATAGAATAAAAATAGACATAGATGCATTTTAAAAAACAATTATATTTTTTGAAATGATATAATAGTTCTAAAAATCTAATATTTATCCACATGAATCATATAATGTTCAAATATTATTAATTAACCAATTTCGGGTCTATTAGCATTTTATGGTAACTATATTAACCGTACAGTGTGAATATACAATAAGTCATGGTAAGAGTTAAATTAGTTAATTAAGAGTTAATGTTAAAAGATAAGGTCAAATAAGAGATCTAAACTTGTCTAAAACCGATTATTTTATATTATTTTGAATAATAATCATATTATATTTCAAATTCACATAGTTATATATCTTTTGAACCCTAAAATAATATTATAATAAATTAATACATTTAGAGTTTTGTAAAATGACCCTCTTCTCTCTTATAAAAGAGAACCTCCTCCCTCTCATCTTCTCTCCATTTTGAGACTCATTATTAGGAACCCCCTACCCATTTCTCTTTTAAAAATCTAAAGTTACATTCTAGAGGCTATGGTATTATCAAAAAACTGACTCTAGTTCCCTAATAGGAAATTTAATGGATGCACATCAAGGAAGAGGTAATCTATTTTACTAATTCTTCCAAATTTATTTCTATTATACATCATATCATTAGTTTTTAGTTATAAATTAATAATATAATTATCACATATATAATGATATGTAATCATAAATATTTATCAACCTTATTTAATCTTTTATCCATCCTATGAAAAAATAAATCACCGGATGTGCGTACGTACGGCTTACCGTCTCTACGCCATGGTGTAAAGTATTTTTTCCACCACCGTACGTGGATGTACATAATGATGTAAATAATAACTATATATTAATATTATAACAAGATAATAATTCAGAGATATAATCAAATATCCACTTCAATACCATTCAATAATTATGGGAACAATATCTTCACTTATGCGTATGTTCAGAGTACCGTCTCTACGGCGCGATGAGATTCATTATCCACATTTACCATTAAAGAATTATTATAAATTATATATATATAATTATAATGAAATATATGGAATGTTAATTATACTGTATTTATATATATATATTTCATTTACTAAATTCCATCCAATTCAATAAGGAAATGAAAAAAGTATCCATGTGTATGTATGGCCTACCATCTCCATTAACTATTTATTCAATTTCATTATATATATATATGGTTAATATATATGATATATAAATTAATTTTTACATTTTTAAATTATTTAAATCATGATATAATTAATAATATCAATAATAAATGGTTAAAAATTGTTTGAAATATAAAATAATTATTACCCAAAACGCAGTTTTAACATTGAATGGACAAATGAAATGGTAATATAAAGCCGTAATTAAATATTATATTATATAATTTATAAGATTATGGTTTTGTTACAAGTTTATAGTATGATTAAACCCACTACGCAGGTGCTTTAGACACATATGGTGAAAATCGATATATGGTAAGGGATAATTTTGCAATCTTATTTTTATCAGAGATTGTTTATAACCAAGTAATTACCAGGGATATATTTATCATCAAATTCTGTGTTTTTAAAAAAATTGTTCGTAAAATGTTTACTATTCCTCTATGTATGTTTAATGTAATTTCTACCATTTATTTACTTTTACTACATGGTATGTGAGGAATCATTATTTTTTTAATGGTATGCGTTACTTTTTGAAATTTCTAGAAAAAGTATGAGAAAAAGTTTTTTAACATATACGGAATGAATGGATTTTAATAGCTTCAAGAATTTTTTTGACATGAATATTCTTTTAAAATATTTCATGTTTATTTCCAACTAATTTACTTTCATTTAAAATTTTATGCTATTATGATAAAAGAAAACATTTTTGAAGAAGAAAAAATATTTTCATCAAGAATTATGTTCAAGTGTTTTATCAAAATTATTTTTCATATATGATAATTATAATTAAATTGGGTTATGTTTATATACCTATTATTTTTATAATATTATTTTTTCTATTATAAAATGATATTTTTTATGGATTCTATTTTTATGGAATGATTCGTAAGAAACACATTTTATTTCAGGGGTTATGATATGATGAATTGTTTATGTTTTTGAGGAAATTATAAGAATGATTTCATTATGAGATGGGTGGGACCTATATATCAATAGATTTAATTGGGTAATTCTTTATACCTCATGATAAAGATATTTTTAGAATGAAAAATAAATCTGGGTCATTAATGAAGGGCTTGAACAACAGGTAAATCGGGTTTAGTAATACACGGTTGGAATGATATATAAACCTGGTTCCGTAATAGACTATGTCCACAATGAGGGTCATGGCAGTGATAACATTTCTAATATAGAAATCATATTATGTTCTTATTTTCCTTTACAATTACATGTTTTATGCAAATGATATTCTATCATGGTAAATGTTCCTTTATGATATGATCCATATGTACCACCAAAACTTATTTCATAACTCAATATTTTGATTTTTATACTTTTTGTTCATGATTTGACATTGAAATGATTATTTTTTATATTAGGTTATCCATGTTTACCCTTATAGAGTATTATAGATTAATAGTTCTATGTCTTATTTTCCCCAAGATATAAATAACGGTTTAGGTAGGAAAATAAAAAGAAGGATCTTTATGGGAGATATTTAAGATCATTCACCATTATTAGACTTTTTTTTCAAGTTTCCTAAGACATTAAACTACTATGATGTTTGGGAATCTGTTTATTTCAAATATTCTATATTCTACAAAATAAATTTAATTTCAATGTATGTTTTGCTTGGCTCTCTACAGTTGGGAATATATGATTTTAACGTCTTATGTATTCTTCAAAAGTGATATAATTTATATGAATGACAAAATTGGTTTTCTTAATTAGAATTTGAAAAAATAATTACATAATATTCAGAAAAAATGCTGAGAAAACATTATTCAGAAATCTTAGTATATATTAAAGGATCAGTCTATGGATAATGAAAATTATGGGAAATTGTCTTAGGATTTTTGTAAAGGATAGAGTGAGGGGTTTCCTAGAAATATATCTCTTTTTGGATACTATAAGTTGATGTGTCTCTAGAGCTAATATACCGAGGAGTAATAAATCTGAAAATATGTAGTAGGCTTGTGTTAGGGTAATAGGGTACATGAAAACATACCATGTCACAAAATATGTTTCACATTCCTTGGGTATTTGATTTTGAGTTTAACAAACTCTTAACTAACCATTATGAATTATTTAATTATAATATGACTATAAATGGGCTCATATAAACCTAATTATTCATCAATTAAAAGGTAAGTGTTATGATTTAGACATCATATAAGTAATGTTTCTTAGTTAAATTGTTTTATTCTATGATATGTGTCTCTCACACAGTGCATTCTAGTTCTCTCAAATGAGAGAACTATATAGACCAGGGTTTACATTGATTGTTTCATATGTGGAATATATGGTAATATTAAAAATGTATTTCTCGATTGGATAATTCATAAAGGGAATACAGAATTTGGTATTTCTATTGGTGATACATCTAGAGATAATGATACCAAAATTGACCTGTCAGAGTTATATGACCTTCTTCTATTGTTTTTTACATAAATCATAAGAAGAATGATGAGATTGAGGGTGAATGACCTTATGAAATGATTCATATATTATATTCTATGAATGAGGTATTAATGAATAATTTGATTAAGACAAAGTATTTTTTAAATATTAAATTATGATGATTGAAAAACGTATGATTTTTAATTCAATGATTTTGTAATATGAATCAAGAAATATGTATGTATTTTTAGTATAATATTTCAATAAGGATTGAAATGAATATTTAAAATAGAATTGATGTCTTAGAAATTTAATATTTTTATTATGTAATGGTATCCCCTTTTGTCGTCAAGAATATGAGAAAGATTTTCACATGGAAAAAGAGATGAATTATTTGGATAATGTAAATTGGACTGCACAGATTTACAATGATTTGATTATTAATTGGTTGAAAATTTGGTCAATGTCATCATGGATGAAATTTAAAACTTCTTTGATTTATGTAATATATATATTATCAGTTTGAATAAGGAATAATTCATGTTTTAGAATAAAATTATGATTATTCAGGCTGTTACAATGTTTTACGAGAAATGATGATGAGGGTATCTACATTATTGGAATATAAAATCCAATAGGCAGTTTATGATATATGGGGGATCAATGTTTATATTATTTTGTGAAATTTTTATATAGATTTGATTTATTTAACTTTTTGAATTAGTATATGTTTTACCAGTTAGGGAATGCTTGGTTTAATGATCAGATGAAGTATTTATGTTGTGAGTTTGTGTTTAAAACCTTAGTTAAAAAGTGATCTACAAATTAAAAATATTCCAAGGACCTAAATCATATTAATTATAGAAATTATATTAATTTAGTTTTAAAAAAATTAAATAATTTATGTTGGGAAAACCCCCATCAACCTTGGAAAGGACACGAGTCTTGAACCCTTGACCGAAGGACAATAAGGGTTTGACGCATACCATTAGCGTACATGATATCCTAGTTAATGTGATATTTTATATTTTAAAATTAGATGTATAAATATATTTTTTATGTTTATGAATTAATTAACTCATATATATTAATTATATTCTTCCAAGTCCATATTTCATCGTCCAATATATGTTCTCCTACCTGGAATCATAGTTATATGTTACATTATGTAACTGTCATGTTTATAACTTTTTTTCTAATGGAAATTTTAGTATTAATTTATATAATGGGTTTTTCTATGAAAGTAACTTTTAGGTATTAAACCATAGATAACCTAGAGGAATTTTGAATGTGAAATAAATTTATGGGGGGTATAATGTAACACCCTATGATTTTTGGAGTTGTTTATGAATTATTTTAATCTGTTTGATATTTTTTAATATCACACAACATTGAATAAAACTTTTATTGTATTAAATATATATGTATGGATAGCCTAATAACTATTTTATTGGGCACTACATACAACCTAAATTATATAATTATCTATATCGAACACTGCGGTTAGCAAGCGTTTTGATAGAAGTATTACTTTCCTCAATGGCATGTGTAAAATTCACAATCATGTGTTACTGAACAATAATAAGTTATTAAATGTATTATTATTTAATATAATAATATATCACCTAGAAATTATAATATATTTCATGAATATTATTAACTAACTTAACAAAAATGTGGTTTTTAGAAAATATAAAATAAATTAATTAGTTATAAGTGAATATTTGAACTAATTTAATATTAATGGAGTATTTTTTTAAAAAAACTATTTATATGGGTTCAATGTTGATTTAACACAAAAAAAAAATTAATTAAAATTATAAATTGATTAAAATGTAATATCTATTTTATATATCCACATAAATATTCTTGATAATCATCTAATATATTTTATAGGAAAAATATAAGAATAAATCTAATCGATCACAAAAAACCAAATATTTTTATTAATGATATTTTATAATGTTTTAATCGAGGACCAATTTTAAATCTAAATTTTGGAACATTTAAAAATAATATATATAGAAATAAACTTCACATTTTTATGATAATCATAAAAATTAGTTTATAGTGATTTTTTGGAATGTCTTTATGGATTTTTATTTTTTAATGAAATGTTAAAATGCACAGAAATTTAATTTTAAAATTACTTTTTTATTTAGTTATATTTTTAATTTTTAATTTAATTTTATTTTAAAATTTAATTTGGTTAAAAATTTATCAAATAATCTTATTTAATTCATTGGAATAAATTTCACATTTAAATTGACTATACAAGTTTATCAAACATTTCAACATTTTTACATTAATAACTTGCATTGTCGTCTCATCTACAAGATTAAATTTATATTAATTTATAATAATTATGTAAATTCAATTTGATAAAATTAATACCATATTATTAATTATAATATTTTATGTCTCATATTATCAATATAGTTTTTTAGAAGATTATCAGTAAAGGTAATAAAAATTAATTACAACAATTGAGTTTAAATTATGTTTAACAAAGAACTTAACCCAGAACATAAGGCCTAATATGACATATAAACTTTTACAAAATACATTTAATGGAACTTTTTTGATGATATCCTCCTTTTGATATACTTATTCCCATTATTGGATCCCCTTTCGATAAAAAAATGTGGATAGTGTTTTCCATTTCAAAAATATTATAAGAGTTTCACTCCTCCTCAACTATAAAAGGTCTCTTCTCCACTCAATTCCTCTCATATATCAATCCAAATTTATGCAACAAAACTCTTTCCAATTAACTAAAAAAATTCTCTCAATTCCTCCTTAAATACTTCATTTGCGAACAATATAATTCATTGATGTCCTTTTATAAAAACTAAATGGATTTACCTAAAGAAGAGTTAACATCCTCCCTCACAGTCCTTTAACTTATTCTCTTTCTACACCCCTAAAATATTCTTATTCCATTTTTATATAATAATACCAGTATCCTTAATATAATGAGATTTATTTATACACATTTTTATATATAAAATTACATAAATATTCATCTAAAGGGTAATGAACAAATTGATTATGTGTACGATGAACTGTGGCCTTACAAAATGCTGATTATTTGTTCTATATTTACTGACACTCATGGAGAACACTATGGAAAAATATATATTTTATATAATAATTATTATATTTATAATGTATTTACAATTAATTAATTATTTTAAAACACATATCATTATACATTCCATCTTCTGTAAAAATGATAATTTCATTTCAGGAAGTGTGGACTACCGCCCCTCAAAGCGATGTGATTCATTCACACACTACATGAAATGTATACAGGATGGTTTCAATTATTCATATATGTAGAAATATATTTATTATATTAATTAATTAATAACATTTTCTTTAATGTAATATAATACATTTTTTTACCCTTTCACACATTTATAAAGTGATAAAGTCATTTATGGATGTGTGGACTACCGCCTCCTTAACACGATGTGATTCTTTTAAACACAAAAGAACTCAATATATAAGTATATATCATTAAATTATTATTTATTTATTATATAATGATAATAATTTTATTATTAATGTTAGTTACATTCTCTTTATAATTATCATTAACAAATGGCAATGTTACCCATTTCAACATATGACCTACCATCTCCAGGGTTGTATTATAGACTCATTTTCCACAAAAAAATTTATTTATTAGTTTTTTTTTGTATAATAAATGTATAAAAATGATAATTATATCAGGATTACTAATCTATGTATGTTTATATAATGACCCCTTTGTCCATATTAGACCAACCAACATTTTCATTAACACATGGACCGAAATTGGTCAAAACACATAATATAAATTTTATATTTTATGAATTTTAATTAAAAATGTTAAAAGTAAAATATAGTTAAACATATATAGTTTATAAACATAATTATTTTCAGGAGATATTCGTTTGAATAAATGAATATTAAAAATATATAGTTTTCTATTGGTTATGATATGATTACATTTTTACGATAAAAATTTCATTTCCTTTATTAGGATATTATTATTTATGAATTTTTGGAACATTTAATCAATGTTTTATTATGAGAATGGTTGGACCTATTTCTCCATCCAAAGCATTAGGTAATGATTTTTATCTTTTAAGATTTACTAATATGGTCTTGTGAGTTAACTTGGACTACTATGATGGCCATCGGAGTGAACAATTACTGACAAGTCATTATGAGGACTGAACTCATGCTACAAAGATATCCATCAGAGCGAACTCAGACTACCATGATGGTATGGGGAGTGATCTCATATTACTAGAATGTTCTTGGAAATGATTCAATGGATACTATTGAAATAATACTATATGATAATTTTTTTTCCATAATTCAAGGTCTTATTATTATGTTATGATTTCATGTCTTATGTTTTTAATTCATTATTATTCATGTCATATGATCAAAAATATTTGTGTCATGATTCCTTTTTATAATCTTTGATACTTTGGGTATGATTCTTTATTTACATGGTTATGTTTTATACCCTTATTCTAATGTTTATGATTACATGTCTACTTTATTTACCCTTAATGCGAATTTGAGTTAAAAAATTTCATATTTTTCCCTTCAACAGGTTATGAATAATGATTTTCAATAGAATTACGAATGGATTTTATCTTTATGGTAAACATTAAAGATATTTCATTATTTAATAATATTATTATTCATTATTTCAAAATGTATTAACTAATATAGTCTTTGTTCATTTGTATTTTTACTGTTTTATGTATTCCACACTAGTGTTGTATTGTCTATGGTTGTTAATATTTGGTTGTTATAGCTGAAATCTCTGGTATAATGCTAAAAACACATTCTTTACATATAGTATTTTATATAATCTATGCCTCTTAAGACCCACAATCTCATGTATGATTTTAATGAAGCATTCATTACACATTTTATTTGTTATTAGGTGACATGAATCAAGAAAATTATGCACTTATTTCAACAATATAAACATTATATATCTTAAATTTGATTCTATATAATAGAACAGTAAATTATTTCATTCTTTGGTGATTATCTATTTAATAAACACATTTTCAGCATTTTTATATTGTAAAAATCTAATGTATAACGTTTTATACATATTATGAGGAATACTTATTTTTATAACCCTAGAAATACATGAAATAAAAAAGTTGATAGATCGAACACTTTGTAGGGTATAAATAGATCAAAAAATAATCCTGTTTAATATCATAATGACATTTGAAAATATGATCATAGTCGGTATATTTTATTAAAAATAAAATTTGATAAAAAGATTTATTTATGAGGTAGAATAGAAGGAAATGTAATTATATGAGATCAATCATATACCATGGGTTAATATTATTGAATGATGGGAAAAAAATAACAACCATAGAAAATAAAATAGGAATTTTACTCTAAAAATTAGTATAAAAATCAAAATATTAATAAATGATGATGTGAACATATCCATTAAAATTTTAATCCAATCATTATCTTTGTGAGTATAAAAATCCACACATGTACTAACACATAATAATTATGACATATATAACTCTTATTTCACTTAATATCATCTTTTTATAGACAATCTAATTATAATTACAAAAAATGAAAATTCATGTGTGCATAACAAAAAACAAATACACTCATGAACAAATATTATGAGAATTTATAACTGTAATTAGGATCAGGTAAAAAGTAATTATATCATGACATATCGATATTTATAGAATTAATTTGAGAAATATATAATTCTAGTCCCGCTAGACACATAATTAAAAATAATTTATATGTGATCCGTAATATCAAAAAATATATCAAGATTTCATCATATCTTAATTAACCTATGAAACTAAATGGGTTTCATGGAAACATCCATAAAACATCATCGACATAAATCACCTAAAAAATAAATATTATTGTACCCCAAGACCAGATCTTGAATGAATTATAATATTAATTAAATGTAATAAAATTGATGAAATATATTTTTATAAATGAATTTAAAAACTATTTGACAGAAAAATAAAACATGCATTTATATTTAAAAAATTTAAAAATTAAATATTACTTAAAATAGAAAAGTAGTTTCTTTTTGTAAATTATATAAACTTGTAAAGGCTTTATGATAATGAATTATAGTCATGAAGGTGGTAGACTGTGTTCGATATCAAAATATTAAATAACAATATATTTCTAGTCTTTTAAAAATTAAAAAGTTTTTCATATGAAAACCCTATGAAAATGAAATATTAAATTATTTGAATTAAAAGTTAAATATGGTAAAATTTAATTTTATGAAATAATTTTTATTGATAAAAACATAATTTTCTTTTGAAACAAACATGGATAAGGATGATTAATATTCCCAAAAATGAATAAGAAATATGGTTATATATTATTAATAACATTACATTGTTATTTTAGAGTACAAAATATTGTTAAAATAGAATTAATACCTGATAACACCAATAAATAAACTATGGATAAGAAATTTTATAGAATTTAGTAGAAAAATAAAAAAATATAAATGTATACATTGACAGAATAATATTTCAAATAAAATATAGACGACAAAAATACCATAAAGTCATTATAACTTGTTAGTTAAAACTAAATGATATAAAGAACAATATATGGATTAGTAAAACAACAATGTTTTTATGAAAATTATAATCAAATAATTTAATGTGTAATATATATAGACAAATCATAATGGTAGTTGGAAATACAGAATATATCACTCTGAAAAAAATTGAGATATAGAAACACTTACAATATTCATATTTCATGAATCAATATCACCTGAAATATACTATAGGGAATTTTTTTAAAATCCCATTAATATCATAATATTTTTATAAAACTATTCATACTTTTTTAGATAAATAACATATTATAAAAAAAGGTGTATAATATGGAAAATAACTTAAAGAATAAAAAGTGATATGAGACACCCATACCTTAACTCATGACTTCCATGAAAGTCAATAATCTACCTATATAATAAACAAGGGAATAATAATAATTTTTTTCAAAACCATATTTATAACTATTACCTTTAATAGAAATTAATTTTTATCATTAATTATCAATTCATTAGCTAGATAATTTTCAAAGTTATCGTTATATATTTCCCATTTAGATTGTTTCAAACTTGTTTCATGGTTGTGATGTTAGACCCCATTTGATTCAAAAATATTTAACCATTATTTATTATTTATTATAACAATAAAAATTTTATATAAATTTTTTATTGATTAAATATCATAGAATTATGTATTTTGTTACAACTCAAACTATGAAATTTTTGATGAGCTTGTTTCAAGCAATTCACCTTTATAACCAGATTACATTATAATAATTGATGTATATTTTTATTATATTTATGTTATATTATTTAGAAAATATATATATCCCTAATAAAATTAATATTCATAAAATTAATTTTCTTAACCGTCCATGTAATTTGGTGATGCAAAATGAGTTATATCACATCATAGAGGTAGCAGTCTGCACGTACACACGAGTAATGTTTCAATGTTTTAATATATTGAAAATAATGCGGTTGAATAATAATATATAATTCAAGAATCATAATTATGTTATAAATATCATATTTTTTCATTAATAACATCTTTACATCTATCTATTTGAGGTGGTGATAAATCAAATATCCCAGTTCCTCAACGTGGTAGTCCTCACGAACACATAAGTGGAATTTCAATTTCATATTAGATGGACAAGAGATTAAAAATTTGTTCAAAATCTACATTAAAAAAATATTAATTCTTAAAATAATGATTTAATTATGTTAATATAGTCATAGAATATATTTCTGAGGTTTAAGATAAATAAACTCAAAAAATATTAGATAGAACATATACACCTTCCTTGAAAATATTTTCTTCAGAAATTTTTCAAACATCTTAGATGGGTATATTGTGAAAAAAGAACCTATATGTCATAGATAAGTGCGTTGGATGTATTTTATACAATATTTTTTTTGTAGTTATGGGTTGTTTGGATGTGTATATATCAGTGTAGGAGAGGTTTCATATTTATAATGGTGGGGAGTGCCAAAAACTAAAATAATCTTAACATTAAAATAAAAAATATATATTCTTTATTTATAAATAGAAACAAATAATTCCAATTTTGATTATATGGTATTTCAATATCAATATACACCTATCCAAATTAAAAATTATTATATAAATAAATGAATTATTATCTATTAGTTTAACCTTTTATCCCTTTATAAAATTTTCTATGTTGAGAAGCTTTTACAGTGGTAACATATTTATACACCCATAAAATAAATTGACCTTATAACCAAAATTCATATTCTGATACAAAATATAGAATACATTTACTCGATAACATATATAAAGTGTGAAGAAATTAATTTTAATATATGTATGTATAATGAATAAAAGAAAATTTTTCAAAATATTTCTTTTAAAGAATAAAACAAAAGTTAACCCAAATTCATGTATTGAACAGGTGTTCATTAACATTACAAAATTTTGTCTAAAAATATGATCCTCATTACAATCAAATTAATCCACATCATAATAGATCATTTTGATTTCGTAATTACAGGAAATAGACTATAATAGTATTTTCATTGTAAAATAACACTTGATGTCCAAAAATACATGTACATTTTTCCAGAATAAAAATATTTCATTTAAATGATTTTATTTACTTATAAAATAAATTTTTCACAATTAAAATGTTTTAATAAAATTCTTGTTCTGGAGTCTATTATGAGGATGTTATAAATTTTATAGTACATGTGGAAACAATATTATTCACTGTTAATGTAATGGATTAGTATTTTAGAAAAAACATAAAATCAACCTATGAACATTCTATATTTTTATATTAAAAATAAATATTACTTTTTGACATTAAATTTATAAAATTTTGAAAATTTTCATTCAACTGAAACCACTAAATATAATAATTAACAAGTTATATAGAAAAAATTGTCTCTAATCATTGAGTGTTATTGAAATTATAATATTTGAATTACTAATTAAATGAATGTTAAAATATTATTTCATATATTGAAATATAAAATAGTATCATTATAATACATTAATAGTGATAAATTTAATTTAATTTTATAAAAGGAACAACACATAATGATTAGATCATGGATAAATAATCAATTTTAACAATAAATACTATTAATTACATATCTTTATAATACAATAATTTTTATCATATTACTATATTATTTATTAGGTATTTAATTTCTCAAAGAATATAAATATTTCATGAATTATTTTACATAAATTTTTTGTAGATAATTACTAAACAATATTGAATCTAATTAAAGGAAAATATTTAAAATAATGTTAAATAATTGCATTCCATGCCAAAAATAAATTGTTCCCACACAGTTATAAATGTATCACTGATGGTGGAATTTTTATTATATTCATGACATAAAATATATACTGTAATTAATGATCAACCTAAATAACATTTTTAGTACAATTATAAAAATATCATAATATATTATTAGTACTCATATAATTGAACTAATCATGATATAGAGTTTATATATATATATATATATATTTGCATAGATATATGATCATAGAAAAAAATTTGTGTGAAATGTGACTTATTTATTCTTGAAATTAATTTCAATGCTACATAGGGAGAAGCAATACTATCGCAAAAAAAAATCAAATTTAAATATAGGGATAAGAAAAAAAAATTAAGAAATACATTCCATCAAACAATAACATGGATAAAATATTCATAGAACTCGAATTTTCAACAATAAATCATTAAAAAATCATTTGGATGGAGATTCAATGAAATTTTATTACTTATTATATATAATGGAGTGCATGGAACTAGAATCCATGAATAAATCATAAAATCTAGACTATATCATTAGAATAACTTAAATATCATGATCTATTTCATGTTTAGTCATTATATACATTCTCCAAAGTTCCATAGATCATCGATATTTATGAGATCTATAATCTTAATTATCCCTTGTGTTAGGGAAAAAATATCCAAATGCTAAACTCCCTAAATTTGAATCATTGATGTGTGGGATGGAAATTTGTTTTTCATTGTATATCTTACATTGAATTGATAATCCTATTTATATCTCTTTGAATATCACTAACATTATGAGAAAAACTTCCACATGTGAATTGTTTTGCCACTTTTATACATTAACATTAGAGCCTCTTACAAAATTCATCAAACAAATGATGTTTAATTATGATTTTATCCTAGGATTTTACCAAATGCATCATTCTAAAGCCCATTTTTTCTCTTTTCTGTGTTTTGTCATTTTTTAAGGTTCAATTTTTTATAATATCTATACAAAATTGGGTAAGAATAAACATATCATTTAAAATATCATATAATATATGATTTCAATACTAGTTATGGAAATTATACATGATTTCCATCACATACATTATTAAATTTTTTCTAACAGGTTTTATCAAACACTTTAATAAATGAATGATGATGTATGAGATAATTAATAAATACAAAAACCAAAACATTCAATAAATAATAAGTCATTAATGATACTGATTACCTGACTTATTAAATTCTATGTTTTAGCATGAGTTATATATATTAAATTTAAATTCCTCCAAATCAACTAAATAAATACATCATATAGTGTTATGCCTTGATATTTGTTATGTCTATCCATTTAAATAAAATGTTTTGTATTGAATATAATTCCTTACATGAAACATCGAGTCTATATGAATAATGCCATGGTAAAATATTATTAACTATATATTAAACATGAAATTATCAATTTTAACAAACACTCTATGAAAAAAATATTATTTATTCTTTATAGTGAAGATTTATTTATTAATTTATAATATATATAAACTCATTTTTTTGTAATGTCAATTTACACAACACCAAAAATATTTTTCAAAAATAATAGTTGTTATTATATTTTTCTATTGAATGTTTCAATTAATTCCATAAATTAGTTTACATTTTTTATAAAATAAATTTCATTTCATAAATTATAATGTCAATATTATATTAGGGTAAATTTATTGGTATTTTCATAAATTTAATAGTTTTTAGTGATTAGTGGAAAATGATAATTTTTTTAAACAATAATTTATTATCTTGTAAATGTAATATTATATTTTGAATCAGAACAAAAATTAAAATAAAGAACAATTTTATTATTTATTATCTAATTATATCAATAATCATCATCATTATACTTTATTTTGATATAATTTCATTTTTGTTATTAAAATTGTTTTTCTAGAAACATATTTAACTATCACAACTTGTTTTAATCATAATATATAATATATAACTATATAAAATAATGTTTTAAATTAATAATATTTATTAAATATTAAATTATATATTTTATCAGTCATTTTATTGTTTTGAAAGTGATTTAAATATAAGAAAATTTTGTTAAATTCTTGAAGATACTTTCTTATCAAATTTTTTTTGTTGTGGGTGGCACGTTTATTTAAAATTGAAATTTTTAACACAAAAAAATTTAATTTGAGAAAATATATTTAATTTTTTGAATAGAAAAAATTAATATAATGTAATCTGGTTAGACTAATTTATTTCATAGGGAATATGAGTAATATTAAAATATATGTACAATGGTTAGTGTTAAAACATGTTTACTAGAGGGTCTAACCAAGAGATAAGGTTAAGATTTCCACCCACACATATATAATTATTATTTGTAGAAAATAGTTCAAAATTAAATTTTCATAAATTCGATTATGTAACCATTTTTGGACACATTACATCAATGTGAACTATATCATAGAAAACATTTAACAATATCAATATGTTTCCCTCTCATAAATTATATAAGGGAGCCTCTTTTCCTCCTTTATTCAAACAATTTGAGGCTTCTAGATTAAAAAATTATTACATTAAATGAATTTTATTTTTTTTATTAAAAAATTTATAGTACATAATTATAATAAATATAAATTTATTAAATAGTATTATAGAGTTCTTGTGAATCTAGACAAAATTAATTAAAGGTTTTACCTTATAATATCATTTTTATTGGCATAATTTATGCATACAATTTATGACGATGAAATTTTATCGCATATATCGCAAAATTTAATTTTTTTTATTATATAATATTTTTTATGGGTATTCTCTGATTTCATTTTATTTTACAATATTTATGTTATAAACATAACTAAAAATTATTTTATAGATAACCAAGCATTTTGTTCCATTTAGATGGAAATCCATTCACCAATGTACATATATTCTGTTACATGTTTTCAAGAATATTTTTATTATTCTCTATGTTTTAGTTAATTATTAATATTATAATAGAATAATCATACCATGTTTTATATGTAACAGTCTTATCATTTTCCTAACATTCTATTTTTACATGTTTTCAAAAATGTAAAGGGAATTTTTATTTTTAAAATAAACAACATCAACAAATTTTCCAATAAGGTTGGATTCTATTTTATTTTAATATTACTCAATAAGATTAATTTTTTATTTTCAAAATATATTTATCCTTAGTATTTTATAAATTTTCTGATTCTTAATATTTGATTTTAAATAAATTTTTTATTTTCCTGAAGAAATATTCTAGTAATCAATTATTGGTATTTTTTTCAATAAAATCATCTATTTATTTTAGTTAAGATTTACTATGTATATGATCCAATGTATCCATATTATTATTTATATTGCTGTATTGTGATCATCAGGATGAATTCATTATGAAAATAATATCCTTTCATTGGGTTATTATTTGATGACTTGATGAATTTTTAATGATCTATTGTCACATATCTGTAAGATTTTAATTATATGATGGGTGGTCATTGAATTATAAATCCCACCAAAAAATTTCTTAATGATGGATATATCATGATATATTAATGATTTTAATGGGGGAGTAAATCTTGTTTAGTATGTGACTTTTTCTTTAATAATTCATCAAAAGTGAAACTTGACTTAGTATATGATTACATTAGGAGTGAACCATATCATCTATGATAATATGGGTGTTGACCCTTTATTTAGGGATGAATTTTATTTTCAATTATTCACACCCAAAACACATCTTATGCTTTTTATTTGTTTTTATATCTGATGATTCATTATTTATAATTATGTAATCTAATTTCTTAAGACTTTTGATTGAAAAAATTTTATTCCACCTTTTAGTACTATGGACATGGAATTCTTGTGTAGGATTATGTACTATTTTTTTCATTTTCAAAAACCCTTATGATTATAATATACTCACTTATTATCATTAGTTAACTTCCATTATTTTAATCATTATTGAGCAATAAAAGTAACCCATTTTTACTTTCCCATACTTATATTATAAAAAAGGATTTATGTATGTTCTATATGAGAATGAAGGTATTCGTTAAAAACAAACTGTGAAATGATATATATAATTTATATACATGTTTTTTACATATCAATTCTTTTAACTACACTAATGTTTTTAGGTTTTTAATTATATCATGGTGACATGATTTATATATTTCTATTAATATCATGTTGTTTTTTATATGAAACTTATTGGTCACTAAATTTGTTATCAAATCATATTTTAGTAACATTTGGATGCTATAATGATTACTGTTTTGTGGGATCCCATAGGATAGTCATATGTGTTATAGAACATAATATCAAATTGTAATGAAAGGAGTGTGGTTTCCTTGGGAAAATTCATCCCTATAATAACACAATAGATGATATGGTTATGACACATATTCACCAATGTGTGATAACCCCAAAAAATAAGTTATTTATATATCAGTAACCATCACTGTTAATGGTTCACATGCACTTATATTAAAATAGATATAACACTTGTGGGGGATATTTTTAGGTAAATTTTCATTTTATACAAGATCAATTATGATGTATTTGTATAAATAGTGATCACAAATAACCTTGGTTAAACTAAATGCTTCATAGATTTTTAAAGAATTAATAATGATTGATACATCTTCTAAATGACTATAATGATAATAATATTTACCACATTTGTTGTTTTTTACATACTATGATTTTTGGTTTTATTCAATGGATGAACCTAAAAGGAACCTTTGTAATAATAAATGCACTCAATCATGCTTTGATTTTCCCTCTATAAAAATGATTTTTTTTGGATATGTAATTAAAAATATTTGTGTTGTTCATACACAATGATATCATGTCATGAATCATGTTGAAAATTAAAATGATAAAATGAATGAATTATGTACTATTTTTTCCTTCATGAGTAAAATTTCACATTGTTAAATATGGTCCATTGATCCACAAGACCTTTAAAATGGTTTAGTACTACAAAATTACACTTTTTTACTCCTGATTTCTTAAAATTTGAACAGGGTATCAAAAATTAATATCATATCGATGGTAGAGTACAGTAACGGTTGAATATTATCAATAATATGAGGAAATATGGTTGAAATTGAACCCATGAAGGGGGATGATATTAGGATATAATTATTCAATTTTTTACATTCCGATTATAATTAATAAGATGAGGAAGAAATAATTCTTTAATCATTATATGAATGGTGAAAATTCATATATTTCCTTGAGTAAAATATTACACAGATATTTTTGTATCATTGCTATACTTTTATTGGACTGATATTTAATATTGATTGATTCATTAGGGGATAAAAACCATTTCATCAAATGGTGATATCCCTATGATAATTTATTATTTATGAATAAATCAGTTGAGGTTATATCATAGGGGATATAGGTATTTGATCCACCCATTTATATCTTGGTTTTGATAAATTAGAAATATATAATTCAATATAATTTATAATAATAAAAAATAGAGGGAATTATATTTGTTTTCATTAATTATGGATGTGTGTAATAAATCATGAAGTGAATTCTATTAGGGGATTTATTTATTTATTTATTTATTCATAAAGTAAATTTGTAAATAAAGAGTTGATGTAATAGGTTTATATTAGCTAAGGATTCATATTGGGTGAAATATCCATAGAATTAACCACCAACACTCTAATTGTACAATTTTATGGATCATAGACACTATTGTAACATGTTATAAAAAATTAGTGCTTAATGATGATGATCTATAACATCAAAATCATAAAACATGAGAGATTGCTAAATTTCATGAAATCACTATTACTGAAGTGAGCTGTGAAAATGAATTGGTGAAAGGTACACATACAATCCACCATAGAACTTGTAATATCTAATTTTATTATATTCCTTCCATCTTTTTAATATTTGATTAATTATTTATGTATATCAGACAAAAACCGCAATAATGAGAGGTAGAAATAGGCTTAAAAAATAATAATGTATTTATGATCATATCTCTCACATATGAATCTTACCTAATTGATTTTTTT
Source organism: Viscum album (assembly GCA_963277665.1). Taxonomy (NCBI): domain Eukaryota; kingdom Viridiplantae; phylum Streptophyta; class Magnoliopsida; order Santalales; family Viscaceae; genus Viscum; species Viscum album. The sequence continues at coordinate 2,099,551,082 of OY728128.1, read as the reverse complement.
TGGGAATGTGAAACCTTAAAATAAAATTATTCATTCTCCAGTTGAATGTGATTTTATTTTGGTATAGATTAATTATTTTCAATATAAATCCCATTTCAATTTCTCAGGAAGGGACGGTGATTTTTATATTTAAAACTAAATACTAGTTGTCTATCAATGTAAGGTTAAATATGAGAATGTATTGAAAATTATATCAATTTAATGGGTCTATATTGTTATTAAAATGGGGGTATCTCTCTTATATATATGGATAATAACTAATCATTAATGATATTTATATTTTATGGTATTTTACTGATAACAATATATAAGTGTTACCACGTATTACTCAAAATAATGATTTTATGTTTTCAATTGAACTCATAAAATGTTATACACCAATCTCAAGGACTAAATATCTAATGACACCAATATAGTTACATTAATTAATGAATAATTTCCATAATATTCTTGATGAGGTATTCATTCAATTTTATGCATCACCATGGGGTGTATATATTCATTTTTAATAAGAATGAAGAATAAAATCATCCCCACATTTATTTTCATGAATGTAACGTGGTCAAAACTACTAATAAGTCTCATCGACCCAGTTTTAATTATTATTTTTATATATTATTGGGATGCTAATATTTATCCAAGATTTATCTTTGATCAAGATAAAATCACATCTGGGAAAAAATGTTATGATATACCCTATATAATATTTTCATCGAGCTGTGGATTTTTTGAATTTATAGTCATTGCATTTGGTCTTACCAATTTTAATAATATATTGAAGGATATAATTAATATATTCTTTATGTATTACCTAGATTAATTTTTGGTTGTCTTTATATATAGTGTTCTATTATATTCTTAGAGTTAGGAAGAGTGAAAATATAACTTGAGGATTATATTAATGACCATATTGAAGGATACATTATTTAAAATAGACATTTTTAAATTTTAGATATATAATGACACAATGATGGGTCATATATTTTTAATTTAATGAATATTTTTTGATCTCTCGATGATTGGAATTATTAATAAATTTTTTATAAAAACCACTTTTACCGATATATAGTTTTATATAATTGTATGGATGTCGTTAATTTTTTTAATGGATTTATCATGACCATATAATCTACTAACCATGTTAACTGAAAATGGATTATATTCTTTTTGACGGATTAGTGTTAATATAATTCTATGGAAAAAATGATAATGTTGGTTAGTTACCATATAACCACACTACCTTGTTGTGGGAAGAGATTGTGGTTTAATGCGACAAATAAAAAAGGGGTAAAGTGTGGTGTCATGTTGAATAATTTGGTGATATATTACACCTTACATGAATTGATGGTTAATGAGAAAAAATACCTGATTATTGATTATGAAATAGTAGTTGTAATATTTTCATTAAATATGTAGATACATTATTATTATGGAGAAAGGTGTTACATAAATATTGGTAAAAAATATTAAAGTACATAATCACTGATAAATATATAAATATGTTCCAAAAAAGATAGATATAGTTGATTAATGACTACGATTTCATAATATATTATCACCATGGTAATGTGAACAATGTAGTTGGTGGAATCAGTAAAAAGGATCATGTCATATTATCTATCATAAGGAACAAAAAAGATTAAATATATAGGTATTTATAAATGGTGTAACATGAAATCGTGAAGCATTTGTGAAATATTATCCTTATGAAATTTATGTCCCCCCATCAATATATGTAATGACTAATGTGGCATAGAATAAGTATATTAAGCTAAAAAAGTTGGCAATAAATGTTCGTTATTTCATTATTAAATTTGGTTGAATGAAAGGTTTATGGAGCCTATATAGGGGTACCATAATTACTATTCCTGAATGGGGACCTATTTGTAGAAGAACATATGTCATAATTCTATATTCATCAAAGATTTATGAATATATTTAGGGATATGGATAACTATTTCACATGGGAAAACATAAGTATTGATATTGCAGAGTTTGTATATCGGTGCATTTCTTCCAACATATTATGGACAAGAGATAGAATTATAATGGGTTTCTTAAAACCATTATCCTAAATAGATTAAAAATGGAAAAACATCAACTTGGATTTCTTCATTAGACTAAACATCAAATATAAGTACTATAATATTTTTTGGGATGTAGTTGACTTGATTATGATGTTAGTACACTTTATTTCTATAAGATAATATTTATCCAATGATCATATTTCCATAATATTACATAAGGCTACTAGGGGTACCATATTCCATAATATCATAATGGTATCCATGGATTTTTTGGATGTTCTAAAGATATCATCCACAATATATAGATACAATGTTGTGGTTTTTATTGATTATAATCAATACAGAAATTTTCAGTCAATAAGGACTATTCAAAACCACGTGGTTTTATTTAGATAATTTATCTAGATTTCAAATCTTATTAGGATCAACATAGAAATCTAGATCAATAATCTTACTATAACATATTTTAATTATGAATTTTAAATTCCCCATGCGATTCCATATGTAGGAGGAATTCTAGAACTCTAATATGATGGTATGACATTAGAGAATGAAATGTACTCTAAATTATTCAATTTTAGGAAATATAATAGAAGGTTACATCCATTTAAATGCACAATGATGTAGCTCAAAAACATTATATTATTTAGAGAGATATTTATCAGTGAGATATGTAATATGATTTTGGTCTGATGAATTTCTATATGTATAAACTTTATGAGATATTGAAATAATGGAAAATTTATATTTATATTTATAGCTCACATATATATTACTTATCATGTGGATACAGTAGTGTATTTAATTCCAATCCCACTAAACCTCTATATTGTTCAAAATGGTTTCCACGTATCAGCCATTGTAGAAGTATAAACCTAATCCCTCACATTTATTGAAATTAGAGGTTATACCATTGTAGGATTATATTTACAATGAAGAAAAACTCGAATAAATCATGGATTATATAGAAACTATTCTATTAAAAAATACTAATCAACTGGACAATGTTCATTAGAAGAACCATAAATTTCATGAAAGCATATATAAGCTTGAGGATGTTATAAAGAATAGTTATATACAATTTTTTGTACTAGTGATAAAACATTTGATGTAAAATTTAATTTTAAAAATGTTATAATGAAACAACACAATATTTTAAAAACATTTCAATTTAAAAAAACCTGAATCATTTTATATTTTACGTTACATGCAAGCTATAGTCTATATGAATCGAGACATTGTAAAATTATGTAACATAGATATAAAATTGATAGGTTTAAATGATAAAAAATAAAATAATATAATTATAAAAAAATAAACCATGGAAAATTATTTATTAATGTATAATAAATAATTACCAAATATTTATTAAAATCCTTTTACACTTTATAATTACATTTTCATTAAAAATAGTTTTTATTAATTTTTTGATCATGAATATTATATTTAGTTTCTAACATTTATAAAAAATTTATTATAAAAAATTAATATATTTTCTAATATAATCATATCAACATTATAATTAAGATCATTTTTAATATTTTAATAAAATGAATTATTTTTTGAATTGTTAAATATACTAATTTGTATAAAAAATTAATTTCTTTTATAAAAAACTACATTATGTTTTGAATTTGATATTGAATATAGTATATATCATTTAATTAAGAATAATATTTTCAATTATATGTGATTCATTATTATATATAAATGTGATATAATTATAATTTTGCTCTTTATTGTTTTTCTAAAAACTGAATTTATGACACTAATTTTTTTATCATAATAAATTTACATAATATCTATTTATTAATGTTTGAAAATAAATTTTTTGATTATATATTCAATAATATTTTATAAAATTAATTAGTTTTTTCGGTATGAAATTTAATGTAAGTACCATTAATTTGTTTTTAAAATTCATTATTCTAAAATTTGTTTTGAATTCAAGATTGTAAAAATATGAAAAGTTAAATTCAACCTATTAATAAAATTTTATGTGGGAAAATAGAAGAATATTTGGAATTCTAATAAGAAAATTAATTTTATGGGGTTGTTATATTTTTTCATATTTAATAAAAAAAATTGTTAAATTTTGACAAAGCATTTAAATATAAACTAGAGTTATTTGGGGAGTGGGAAAACCTAGAAATAATAGAAGGATTTCCATCCCAAAAACATCCAAATCATATTATCTGAATATATTCCAACCTTATGATAACCATATTTCTCCTACATTTCCAATTTGTGAAAATATTTGAGGATTATATCATTGAAATCATTTATTATATTCCATTTTGTCCCTCCCCTCTATTATAATTGTGTGTGTAATATTTTCCATTATGAAAACCATTTTGGAATTCAACATAAAAATTACATACACAAAAATATTCTTATATTCCTTAAAATCAACCCATGGAGCCTTTTATTCTACTATAACCAATCCATAAATAATTAATTACCATTCAAAATGACGTATCTCGAATAATATGTATAGATGCTAAAAGAGATCAATCAATTTTATTTATTATTCTACTTCATATAGTCATATTATATATATAAACATCAATTTAAATAAATAATACTTATATTGTGATCATATTATATTAGAAACAATATATCCTACCAATTATTCATCAAATGGGAGATGAATGTATCACTGGTGCATATGTGTCGATAATAACCTCGATGTGGCAATATAATTCATTTTCCTCAACGATATATCATAGTTGTTATTTATGAAATATTTAATGTATATATTATATATATAAGACATAATAATGATTCTAGGAAGGTGAAATATTATTTATATTTCTTTTTTTTCGTCCATCAAAAAATGGTAGCATCCCTCATGCATTTGTATGGACAACCACATCCACATAGATACAGAAGTCGTTATTCATCATTGATTTATATGGATGTTCATATATATTTATATATATATATTATAATTATAACATGATTTAAATTATTTAGATAATTATCCCATGATCAAATAAACTCTATCGTATACATTGAACAAAAATATAGATGAAAAATAAAGTAGTTGACATCTGAAATTATTATCATAGTGAATGATTTTTAATGTGTAGTTGAGAATATGTTATAAGTAGATGATTAATGATATTATATGTATATTTATGTTTCTATTATATAATTATAATAAATTTATAGGTATTCTATTTAAATTTATTGAGATTATGAATCATGATTGGCTTGAGGTAATGATTTTCAGTTAAAATATTGTTTCTACAATGACTATTTACATTTATATTTTCATATGATGAAATTTATTTATATATAACATAAATATTATGTTTTTTCTTATCTTATATTTATATCTATAATTTACATTTTTCATTTCATTTTCCTCTAATTTTGTGCTTTACATAGTGAAAAATTATTTTAATGAAAAATGACCATTTTTTCACTTCGGTCAGATATTCTTTCTTAATTGTACTAACTATTGTTCAATTGTTATTAATTATTTTGTACAATTAAACAAATAATATGAAATTAATTTTTTACTATATTTAACATTACCTGACCTTTTTAAAAAAATGAACGATCTTATTATTTTTCAAACATGGTACTTTTGTTTTTTTAATGAAAATGTAAAATATATTTTTTCACATATATTGCATGAATAACGTTCCCTCCCATCTTAAATACAAATTTATTTAAACTTTCCTTCAAAATAATCCTTTTTTAATTTTAGATTAATTTCTCCCCTTAATATTTTTTATGTTTGAATTCTCTAAATATGTGTTTTCAAATAAAAATTGTATTTAATATAATAATTTTCAACCATTATTTTAATTGTATTTTTACATATAAAAAATCATTTAATTTTTATAATGATTTTATGGGGATATGATCCAATGTAACCATATTTATTCATACCATATATGGGATTTTATTATTATTACTATTAAATTGTTATGAAACCAATAAATTTTCCATAATTTATTATTTTATAATATAAGGAATGTTTTATGATCTTATAGAATAAAAATATAGGGTTTTAAAAAATTTGGTGGATGTAACTTTAGTTGTATATCCATCAATTTAATTTGGGGAAAAATATATCTCAAGAGAAAATAAGGGCTTGCATAATTATTAATCCTAATTAATTAATAGACTTTGTTCAATAATACAGTTGGGGGAGTGATCCATAACTAAGGGATGGAATTGGGAGTGGACACAATACAATATTATAGTCATTATAGTATGAATCACCTATGGAAATTATTTTATATGAAATTTATCAGGATAAAAATTTATTTCATATGAATATGATTTGTTGTTATGTATAATTATTGATAATTTAGGATTCATCACTTGTATGTATCATATTTCGTGCTTGATTATATGTTATCCCATGATTCATGATTATGATATATTAATTTATGGCTATTGTTTTATAATGTTATTATCATATTCTCATACACTTATTAATAACATATTAACACTTACAATCATTAGTTAATATCTATTTTATTTACCCAAACAGATCTTTAATGCTCGCATTGTCTTATGTTTACCTTCCCTATTTTAGAGAGATATTTTTAATTATTTTATATATAAGAAAAATTATAGATTTGTAGAAATTAATAGGAAATATCATAGTTAATTTATCTATAGTTTTTTATGTATCCATGGTCCACAAGTCACTAAACTGTTAGGGTTATGGGATGCATCATATCGATATGTAATGGGGTTTTCAGTCAATAATATATAGTATATAGGTATTAAAATCATTGGTTTCCAAATTAATATAATAATGATATCTTTAATTAACAAAAAAATCCTAAATGTTTATAAAACTAGGTTCTAAGATATGTTTCCTTGTTATAAACTAGGATAAGATTGAGTTAATACCCATGTACCCTTTTTAGGGTTATTATCCGAAGATTCGTCATTGAATGTTCTTATATCCACTTGATTGTATCCAAAAAACAATTGTTTTACAATTACTCTTCATACTCATAAATTCTATTATTTTATGAAGTTATCCTATATTTAGACTTATCCTTTAGGTTTCTTTTTGATGTTTTATCTCATAAAATTACTAAAGAATAAATAAAAAATTTCTTTGGTTCAAACTAAGTATGAAAACCATACTGATTATTACACACTCAAACATGATTTATTTCATAGAAAACTATACATCACACGACATATAATATCAAGATTTCTAGTGTATTTTGGGTCTACGAACATTACATAACAGCTTAAAACATAGGATGCAATGACTTCCTAAAAACATTCTTTACATGACCACTACATTCCCCCATACTTAGCATTACCTAGGATAACCTGAGGACATGCATAAGAAAAATGTGAGTTATAAAGCCTAGGAAGGGAGTGAACAAGGCATAATAGGTAATTTACAATTCATTTTATGTAATAGTAATATCAATGGAGAATAATATAAACATGAACATAAAGGCATGATATAACATGATAAACATAACATGGAAATGTAGAAACAACATTTAACATGATTTTGGCATGAGCCATATATACCTTCACATGTATCATGAGTTAAAACACATTAAAATTAATTTATCATGATTAAACCATCATTCCACTTGATGTTTCATGATACTAATCTTTACACAATTCTTTGAAGCGCTATCAGGGTGCACCCTTCTAAAACATTACATTTCATTAATAAGTGTGCCACATGGATCATATATCATGGAATCATTCAACATCATAAGTTATTCTATGTTTATGAAATGTGGAATACACACTTGAAAGTACAATTCAATATGTATATGTGTAGAAAGGTGAATACCCTTTATAGAGACATAAGTATGGAATTCACAACACAATGATTTTTCTTGGAAAATCGCGGTGCAATTTTAGTAGCATAACATCATGACATAAGAATTCGTAATAATGGATGATGAGAGAGAAAAGGGGAATCATCGTATTTACATGAAATGGACAGTAATGGGTTAGTATAGAAACATTTCCCAACATATTTAATGGAATATATATTAATAATAAAAAATAATTTCATGAATATAAATGAGGATAGAAAAATTCCATACCGAATTTGGGCATGGTAACAGGTGCACATGGAAATATTTTATGAGATAGAAAGCGGTATCTAATAATTTAAAACATAAATAGGGAAGAATGGGAGAGTTTTTGAATCATACCATATCATTTATAATTGATATCATAAGGTAATATTCATAATAATAAACTTGGATAAAATGACAAAAGAAGAAATCCCTTACTTGGAAGTGTGATCCCAAAGGATTGGGAGAGGATTGAGAGAGGCTACTTGGGAGCTTGGGGCACCTTGGGAGGATTCTATAGAGAGGAGGGAAGAGGTTAGATGAACTCTAAGGGAATTTAGTGAATATTAATTGGGATCTTGGTTGGGTTTATATAGGGAAGGAGAGGGAATTATTTAATATTTAGGTTTGGGTCACCACAAATTAAACTAATAAATTCCACAAACTAGCCCATGTTTTTTCCCATGGTTTCATCCAAAAGGGATTGGAAACAAATATTTTATATGTCTATTGGGAAAAATTCTTAAAATAGTTGGGATGCTTATCTGGAGTTGAGTCACACTCTAAAGAAAAAACAATTTAAAATAAAAAATGTTTTATAACTCTTCGATGGTCCACTAACGTTTTGTCAAATAAGTCAATAAAATATAAAATAGCATTTTTTTAATAGTGAATCATATATTTTCTGAACATATAATTTTTATTATTTCATTACATCACTATTGGGTCATTATGGTGTCGTAAAAAACAATATATATTTAAACATTATTTAATTTTTATCAAAAAAAAGGACTGTCACGAAAAATAATTAAAAATTATCCATTGGATAATTTAGATGTCCTAATTCAGAAAATAATATTCATTTTATATAAATAATTATATAAATATGCGAATTTTTACATATAAAAATAACAACACAAATTTATCAAAAAATCATGGATTTTGATAAAAATAGCTTTCAATCATTAATAAAAATTTTATTCGCTTTCAAAACAAATATATGACCATTTATATTTAATGAAAAATATAATAATAATAATAATGGTTTATTAAAATATTATTTAATTTTAAAAAAATCAATTAATTCATCCAAATATATTTCATAGTTGAATATTAACTAAAAATACTATTTGCGTTTTAAAAAATATTTATGAGGTAACAATAAAAAATGAATGTATATTCATTATTATATATAAAATAATGCACATAATCATTGTGTTTTGGTCTTGTTACATAACCCCTTATAATAACTTCATAATACTAAAGGGTAAGGGATGTGATGGTGACAAACTCATAGAGTGGCTCAGATAATATTCATCGGGTGGTAAACTCTATCAACTACCACTTATCTCATAGGTGGTTCCACTCAACCTTATGGTATTCAATCTTGGCTTGGAATTTTTCAAGAATGAATCTCAATGAATCCACCTCCATTCTGAGCTCTGAAAAATGGGATTTTATGGGGAAAGTCTACTAGATGAGGCCATCATTTTCTTTGTATCGGTAAATTGGATTTAATAATGCTCTATATTTATATTAATCAAGTGATCACTGTTCAACAACAATATTAGAAATGGTAATAATTAATAAAACTATTTTAAAATCCAAAAACATAATACCAATGGAGTTCACATTTTATATAAACATTTTACATAATGATACATTTAATTATATTAAGAAGAATTTTCATTAATCAATGTTTGGAATGTTAAAATCTTCCCCCCTTAAGAAATTTCTCCATCCAATTTTCCCTTTCCCACCCTAAAACAAATGTGGGTAACTCTTCTTCTTCACATCCTCCAATTATCACGTTTCTTCTTCAAACATTTGGTTTTTTCACAACACCATGACGAGGGGAATTGTCTTATTTCATAGAACATTCTCTCTAAGATCGAAGAAATTCACTAGTTGGTTCTCATAATAATGATTATCCTCTAATTGTACCACCTCTGAATAGATTAAATGTGAAGGGTCTGGTATGTACATTCATAATATGGATACATAAAATAAATCATGTACTTTTTCTATAGTAGGTGGAAGTGCTAGTCCATAGGCCAGAGGCCCAACAAGATCAAGAATCTCGAAGGGGTTGATGTACCTAGGACATAACTTCTTTTTATTTACACCCCTCATGAACTCCTTCCATGGAGATAGGTGTAGAAATACCATGTCTCCAACTTTAACCTCATGGTATAATTGACAGTTATCTACGTAACTATTATATTGACTCGGATCTTTCATGATATACTGGTGAATGGTTTTCACCTTCTCCACCATTTCGTTGAACATTTATGGTCCTATTAGAATACACTCACTGACTTCATCCCATCACACTATTGTTCTTCACCATTTCCCATAAAGGGATTCATATGGTGTCATTCTAATGCTCGAGTGGAAACTGTTATTATAGGATAATTCAAAAAATGGAAGATGTTGGCCCCATCCTCCGTTAAATTACATAGAAAATTATTATAGCATATCTTCAATTGTCTGAATAGTTTAATCACATTTTCATATCAGTTTGAGGATGATAGGTCGTACTAAATTTCAATTCAAGGATTAGATCATATTTGAGACATTTCCCGAAATTAAATGCGAATCTCAGATCACGATTAGATACAATAGTTAGTGGTACTCCATGTAGCCTTGCAACATCATTGATGTAAATCTGTGCAAGTTGATCCAATGAAAAGTCCTCTCGAATTGCGATAAAGTGAGTTGTCTTCAGAAGGTGATCCACAATGACCCATATAGCATTGTTTCCACACGATGTCCTTGGAAGTATAATAATAATTTCAATGGTATTGTTATCCCAAATTCATGTTGGTATGGGTAGTGGTTGCATCATCCCCTTAGACATTTTCCTCTCATATTTCACTTTATGACATACTAGGCACATGAATGTATAATAAAAAATCTCCCTTTTCATATTTTCCCACCAAAAGTTCTCTTAAATATCTCAATACATCATTGTGCTCCCTTGTTGAATAGATAAGTTTGAGCTATGTCAGTCATCCAAAATCTCATTCTTTTTCTCTTGATTAGATGGTACAAATAATTGTAACCCAAATCTCACAATTCAATCCTTACCAACCATAAACATAGAGGATTTCCTATTTCTGATAGCTTCCACCATTTTCATAATTTCCACATCCTTTCTTTGGGCATCCATTATTTTTTTCAAAAGATATGGTTGAGCAATAATTTGTGAAATGATTGATTATATTTCATTCTTTAGGATTCTCATGTCCATCTTCCTTAAATATATGAAGATTGGATCCTCCTCAATTCTTATCATTGATGGAATTTTTGGGTACTTTCTACTTAGAACATCATCCACCATGTTCGTATTCGCAGGGTGGTACGGGATAGTGAAATCCTAGTCATTGATTAGCTCTAACTATCTTCATTGGCGCATGTTAAACTCTTTCTATGTGAATATATACATGAGGATTTTGTGGTCTGTATATATTTTAGAGATCTCCCCAAAGAGATAATGCCACCAATTTTTTATCTTATGATCACCGTAACCGACTCCAAATCATGTGTCGGATAATTTTTATCATTAACATTCAATTGCCTTGATGCATAAGCAATGAATTTGTCATTTTTAATCAACACACATCCCATGTCCTTCATTGAAGCATCACTAAATACAAAAAAAATGTTCTCCACTTGTGGGTAAAGTGAGCACGTGGTTAGTGATAAGCCTCTTTTTCCACTAATTGATGCTTTCATAGCATTCATCACTCCACAAAAACATTACTCCCTTACAAGTTATCTTGGTAAGAGGGTTGGATAATCGTGAGAAATTTCTCACAAATCTTCGATAATATCCAACAAACCCCAAAAAAATACGGATATTAGTTACAGATGTTGGCCTTAGCCATCCCACTATTGTAGTTTTAATGGGTGGATCCACAGTTATCCTATTACATGTGATGATATAACCTAACAATATGACCACATTCAACCAGAACTCGCACTTACCGTACTTTTCATAGTGCTTCTACTTCTGCAAGGTATATAGTACAGTTCATTGATGGTCCTCATGATCTTCCTTGGTTTTTGAGTATTTTATAATATCATCTATAAAGACTACCACAAATTTGTCAAGGTAATCTCTAGAGACTCTATTCATCAAGTCCATTGATATTTTTAGAGCATTGGTGAGTCCAAAAGGCAATACTTTGAATTCATAGAGCCTGTATCTTGTATGAAAAGCATTCTTGGGGATATCTTCCTTCTTTCTCCCTTACATGATAATATCCCGACCACACATCCACCATGGAGAAGTATTGTGCTCCACATAACTGATCAAAAAAGTCATTAATTTGTTGAAGTGGATACTTGTTATTTATCATGATTTTGTTAAGCTCATGATAATCAATGGAATGGAACATTTAGCCATCCTTCTTCTTGATGAAGAGGACTGGTGCACCCCATGGTGAAGCACTTAGGCATATAAAACCATTATCCCGATTCTCCTATAACGGTTTCTTCTACTCCTCAATATCCACAATATCCATTCTATTTGGAGTCTTGGATATTAGTGATTCCCGGTGTATAATATCAATTAATAATTCAACAACTCCTCTTGGAGGAAGACCAGGAAATTCCTCGGGTAACACATCATCGAATTACCCTGCAATAGGCTTGTCTTAAAGGATGGTTTCTTCCATGAACTCAATAATTTGTGCCAGATATGTGTGATCACAGGGCAGCAATATCCGGTCTTGAGATGATGTAGATAATGAAGATTCATCTTCCTCCTTTCACATGTACAGAATCGGGGGTCAATTCTACATATGGGGAATGATTTCCCTCTCACAAAAATTTATATAGGCTCTATATAAGGAATGTCAATCAATGCCAAGAATTGCGTCAAATTCCAATAAAGGGTGTATAACAAGCTTATCTGGGAGGTTCATTCCCAAATTAAGATAGATTAGGAGTTATATTCATGGGATGTAATTATTTCCCCATTTTTCGTACTCACTAGTATCTTTAATTCCATGATTTTTGATGGTGTTGGGATTGGTATACTAAAAGTTCAAGATATATTATTATTTTTTATAACCAAAATCATAAAATAATGTTCTCTATTATTGAATTAATAACTACCATACTTTTTACCACTTTTTTGTTCCGGTTCACTTTAGCAGTAGTGATGGAAAAAGCTCTCCTTGGTTTCCTTAGAGGTTGTTGGTTGCCACTGAAAAACCATTTTATAGGAAAATGATTTATAAAGTTCCCTAGATCTTAGTAGTTGAAGCAATGAATAGTGCATTGATGGTATAGTGGGGATTTCCTCACCTCTATCATAACCACTGGGTTTTCTTGCTGATAATTATTATATATGTATCCTTCTATTCCACAAATAAAGAATTTCCTCATCCCCTTTATGCAATATCCATGGTGCTTATTTCTACACCATTATCAAGTGGGGTGTTGGATCTTCTTATTATCATTGGATTTATCCATCGGACAACCGGTATTGAAGTACACCTTACGCTTCTTATCCCCATGATACCTCTAAGATTCTCTGATCTCCATTTTGACCATGAGGCAACATCAGACAATTTTCGCAATACTGTCGATGTCAGGGATCACAAGTGATTTTTGCATGAAAGGTGTCATCCCACCCAAGAAGAAGGAAGCCTTGCATACATGGGTAATGATAAATTCAAAGGCCTATTGTGCAAGGCATGTAATGTTTTCCCCATACTCTCTGACAGATTCATCTCATTTTTCTAATGTCATGGAAATCCCATTCCATAATAAGTTGGAGGGTGTGTGGAAAATATTTATTAAAAAACATATTCTGGAAATCCTTCCATTCCAATGCCTCGATCACCTCCTTAGTCTTAGTATTTTTGATCAACTTACACCATTGATCAGCTTCACCCTCTATATGATAAGCAATTAAGAGAACCTTCTGTTGTTAGAAATATTGAACAACAGAGAAAATCTTTTCAATGATGTTTATACATTTTCTGGTGATTGAGGGATTAGATGATCCATTAAAATTACGAGGCCATTTTCTCATGAATCTCTGAATAGAGACCTGTTCATAATTTGGGGGTGAATGTTCCTCTTTACCACTTTTTCTATTCAAATCATGATTTAGCTGAGAGACAAATGTGACAATGTTCAATATTCCCACTCCCATCGGATTGGGAATCTCTTTATAACAATCATCACACTGATCTTCACATAGAATTTTGGCCTGAGTCGGACTATTACCGACCATTGTATGGAAGAAAACGAGAGTTAGGGGTAACACAAAAAGAAAAATCCAATTAAAAAATCTGATTAAATATAAATATCTTTTAATTATTAAACTTATGAATCTATAGGCTTCAATATATGTTATCCATGATCTGGTTTGTAACATATATTCATAGGTGGATTTTTTTAATTCCCATAATAAGGTTTAATACTATGTTTTTTAATTTTCAAATTCATATCCCATGATAGTGTCCGAACCAAGAGTGAAGCAAGGACTGTTGTCATGTACCAGGACACACCAAGTCATACCTGAAACTCCTTGTCGGGGTTTTAACCCCTAGGTACATCTATACCATATCCATCTCTATCTGCTCGTATCCATATATGGATATATTTTCTTGATAAACCACTAAATAAATATTCACTAAAACTTAGTAATGTTTTTATTATACCTAGTCTTGTCTCAAATCATTTACTAGGGTTTTCTAATCCTAATCCAATAAATAACTAAACATATCCCCTGATATCAACTATGATAACCTTTCTCTTTATTACACACATAAACATTATTTATTTAATAGAAAACTTCACTTGATACAGCATATAATATCTAGAGGTTTTAGTTTATTTGGGTCTTTAGAACATAAGAATACAAATTAAATCATATGATGCAAAATCTTATTGAAAATATCCTTTACATGACCACTACATTCCCTCATACTTAGCATTGCATGGGACAACCTGAGGACATCCATAAGAAAAGGGTGAGCTATGAATCCCAATAAGGGAGTGAACAAGGAATAATAATAATGATTCATTAAATTTTAGGAAATAGGTATATGAATTAAGCATGAGAAAAACATGAACATAAAGGCATGATATAACAAGATTAATATAACATGGAAATGTGGAAACAACAATTAACATGATTTTAGCATGATACAGGGATCATTGCATATGGATAAGGAGTAAAACCTCATTCTATTACATTTAGAATGATTAAGTCTTCATTTCCCATGATATATCATTATAGTAATCTTTAACCAATACATTTTATCTCTATCATGGTGCACCATTCTTAACCATTTCATTTCTCGCATAAGTGTACCACATGGATCATATAACATGGAATCATTCAACATACTAAGTTATTACACAATTAAGAAATGTGTAATAGACACATCAAATTAAAATTCAATATGATTATGTTCATAAAGTTGAATACCCTTTATAGAGACATTGGTATGGTATTCACTACAGAATGATTTTTTCTTGGAAAATCGCGGTGCAATTTCGGTAGCATAAAATGTGATATAAATATTCGTAAAAATGGTTGATGAGAATGAAAGGGGTTTCTCATTATATTTACATGAAATTTACATTAAGGTGTTTATATAGAAACATTTCCCAACATATTTAATGGAAATTATATTTATAATAAAAATGAATTTCTTGAATGTATATTAGGAGAGAGAAATTCCTTCCCGAATTTTGGCATGGTATAAGCTGCACATAGAATGCATTAATGAGATATACAAGGGTATCTCATCATTTCAAACATAAAGAGGGCAGTATGGGGGTGGTTCTGAATTATTCTCCAATATTTATAATTGATATCAAAAGGGAATAATATGTTTAAAATCGTGGACAAAAAATGAGAAAAGAGAAAATACCTTACATGGAAGTGTGATCCCAAAGGCTTCAGAGAGGCTTGAGAGAGGCTTTTGGGATATGGAGGAAACTTGGGAGAAATATTTAGATACGGGTTCATAGGATGTTCAAACTAGAAGGTATTTTAGTGAATATTAAGTTGATGCTTGGGCTGGTTTATATAGGAAAGGGGAGGGAATTATTTAATATTTAGGTTTGGGTCACCACACATTAAACAAATCAATTCCACAAAACAGACCATGGTTTTATCCCATGGTTTTTTCCAAAGGGGAGTAGAAAACAATATTTTATAATGAAAATGGCCGAAATTCTTAAAATAATAGGGTTTCTTATATATCAATGAGTCACACTCTAATAGAAAACAATTATGAAAAAAAGAAATGTTTTATAATCTTAGAGGGCCCACTAAAGTTTTGTAAAATAAATCAAAAAATCCTAAAATCACATTATTTTAATGGTGAAACATATATTGACCGAACATATTATTTATAGTGTTTTATTAAATCACTATTGGGTAATTATTATGTCATAAAACGCATTATATATTGATATGGTATTTAATTTTTCCCCAAATTTTCAATGTCTCATAAAATTATGAAAACTTCACAGTTGGATAATTTTGATTTCCTGATTCTAAAAATAATAATAAAATTATCTAAATAATTTTATAAATATCTGATTTTTTTACTTTTATAAATAAAATATGACTTTTATCGAAAAATCATGGGTTTTGATAAAAATAGCTTTCAAACCTTAATAAAAATTATAATTGTGTTCATAAAAATTATACGACCATTTATATTTAATAAAAATTAATTTAATAAAAAAAATTTTATTAAAATATTATTTAATTAAAAAAATACTATAATTAATCAATATAGGTTTCTAGGTTAAATTTTAACTAAAAATACTATTTTTGTTTTAAAAACTATTTACGAGGTAAAAATAATATAAGAATGTATATTCAATATTGAATAAAAAATAATGCACATAATAATAGTGAAAATTCCATGTTAATAACCCCTTATAACACTTTCATAAGACTGAGGGTAAGGTGTGTGATGGTGACAGACTCTTGGGGTGGCTCGGATAACATTGCAAGGGTGTAATCTCTATCAACTTCCACTTATCTCATAGGCGGTACCGCTCGAGCTTATCATATCCAAGATCATATTTGAATTGGATAATAGTAAATACGAATGGCACCACCTCCTTTCTAATATATGACAAATGAGCTTCGTATTGGTCATGTCTACTAGATGAGGCCATCAATTCCTTTGTCTGAGCAAATTTTATTTTTTAAAGCCCTATATTTATACTAATCATGTGATCACTGTTCAATATCTATATTCGAAATAGTTATAATTCATAACGGTATTCTAAAATCCAAAAAAATAAAACCAAAGAAGTTCACATTTTATATAAACAAATTACATAATAAGTCATTTAATTAGATCAAGATAAATTTTCATTAATGAATGTTCGGTTCGTTATACTAACATAATCCATCCTCATATTCCAGGTTCCACTTTGAAAAATACATTCATTTAAAATATGATTTTATACCATGTTATATGAATAAATCAATAATAACATATATTTCCATAATATATAATTTAAATCAAAAAAAACTACTCTATCACTCCAAAAAAATAAATGATTAATTTTTTTAGAGAATAGTTAAAAATATATTATTGCAATAATTTTTTATATTCACACTATAATATATACCATTTTAGAAAACTATTTTTTCTAAATTATATTTATATCCAATGGAGTGGAAATACCAAAAAAGAGTGAGATCACATTCTACGAAAGGGATAAACTTATTTTCATTTCATAAAATGCATGAACATAAAAATATTAGAAAATATGATCATGGGAGAAATATCATATAAAAAAATTGAACAACAATACTTTTTCTTTAAATAATAAAAGAACATGTAATCTCATATGATCAAACATATAACATGACATAGTAGTTAATATTCAAAATATAATAATTGTGATCTATAGAGAATAACATAAGAATATGAAACTGAAATGTGGAATAAACTAATTATATGAGAAAACATTTCAATAATAGAAATATGTAATTTCTTACACACATTGTCATTTATAGCATACATGAAGACACATTTTCTCACAAATAGTCTATATGGGCACTACTAACTATTATTACAGTTAGATATTGTAACTGTGAACATAGATAATGAATATTTCACAATCACATGGCATTATAATCATAGAACGGAATTGTCAGACACATGAAACAAGACTTTATATCATGAGGTATATATCGTTAACAAATTAATTTTAGGGATAAATTATTATTTTAACACCTATAAGAATATACATATATATACCACAGTATCATAAAAGCATTCATCATTTCATCCCCACATTATTTACTATTGGGATAAAATAGGTTTCATGGAATATTACCATAAAATATCATCATCATAGGATATCTACATAATGATAGTTTATGGTATCATAATATTATATCCTTGGTGAGCTATAATAATCCTTACAGGATTTTGATATAAATTATAATTACTTTTATAAAGGTATTAGAAATATGATTTCCAAAACCATAGAAAACTTCAATTTACATTATTAACTTTTAAATAATAAATATTCCTAGAATGTAGAAATATTCTTTTATTTTGAGAAAAAATATAAAATAATAATGTGAAATTGATTAATATTAACAATAATGAAGGTTGGAAAATATAATTGAACCTTAAATGTTAAAAAAATCATTTAATACTATTTTAAAATGTCCATAGTGAGACATATGAAAATCATTTTAAAATATTCAATTAATTTATTTTTAAATTAAGTCCAAGAAATAATTACTACCTTTCATAATAATATATTTTTATATAAAGACATTAATAAAATAAATATAAAAAATGATATGAAATAGAATGCTTCCTGGCCAAAAATGAGAGGTGAGTTAAAAAATTCATAAAAATTTTATTTCAAATATTTATGGGGCCATAGAGTTTGAATGTGGAAAAAATAGTTTACAACCTATTTAAAAAAAATTAGGTGAAATAAATGGGTTTTATTTGATAATGAATATAATATTTCTATCAAAATAAATTATAACATATAATATATCTACCGAAATATGATTGTAGAATAAACCCATTTAGATTTCAAAAAATTCATATTACAACATCATTAAAGATTTAACATTACATATATTCATGAATCCAAATAATTTCCATGAAACAAATCATAAAATTGAATATTGGGAATTATATACATCATGAAAAAATAATAGGGTGAATATTTATCATATTTAAATGAATAGAAATAGAGATACAAAACCCCTAAAACATTGGAACAACATGAATTGATTGATCCTGAAAGATAATACTGGAGGTGGATATTTAAATAAAATTTATTTGGGGAAATAATTATAAAATATTTAACGGATATGAATATACACAAAAAAAATATGAGAATATTGGTGAATATGGATCATTTCTCAATGAAATAAAAGTGAAATAATAAACCCTTAAAATAACTCTCAACTTCCAAAAAATAATATTATAATGATATATGATGAAAATAATTATTATAATAACATGTTCTATAAAATTGTTTATATCATCCCTTCTCATTCTAACATATTTAAACATGACTTATTAGACAATATTGCACACAAGAAAACTCCGAGGATCATGATGTCTATTTTCTTGGAAAATTAGGAACAATACATGACAATATAAGACAAAAAAATAAAATATCTTCATTAACAAATATATTTACATGGCCACAACATTCTTTCATACATAGAATTGCATGGGATACCTTGAGGAAATACATTAGAAAAGGGTGATCAATAATGTCCATTAAGGGTGTAAACAAGGAATAAAATGAATAATAAATTACAATTTAGGAAATAGACATATCATTTGAGAATAATAGAAATATTAACATAAGGTAATGATATTGCATTTTTATCATAACATGGAAATGTGGAAATGAAATACAACATTATATTATCATGAGAAAAGGCTCATTACACATGGATTAGAATGAGTAAACACTCATTGAACATGAATTTTCATGAGTAAACACTCATTTAAAATGAATTAGCATGAATATAAGTTTAGTTCACTTGTCTGATCATGATTCTAAACATTACCCAATGCATTTGACTGCTATTAGGGTACACCCTTTATAAACATTTCATTTAATGCATAAGTGTGCCACATCGATCATATAACATAGAATCATTCAAAATAACAAGTTATTCCATGATAAAATAATATTTAAGGTATAAATTTATGTAACATTAAATATTTATATGTCAATAATGGTAAATAACCTTGATACATAAGTGGAAATTGTATTCACTATATAATGAATTTTTCTTGGAAAATAACAGTGAAATTTTGGATCAATAACAGTGTGTCGTAAAAATTCATAAATATGGTTGATGAGATAGATAGCGGTATATAATAATATTTAAATGAAATGGATTGTAAGGGGGTCATATATATTCATCTCAAAAAACATGTAATTTTGAAAAAAAAATCATAAGATAATAAATAAATTCTAAGGAGGAGAAATGGAAAAACTATTACAAAATTTCATCATGGTAATGGGTGTACATGGGAGAGATTAATGAGATAGAAATAGGTCTATAATAATTTAAACATAATTAGGACATAATGGGAGTGGTTAAAATTATAACCTAGTATTTTTAATTTAAAATAAAATGTAATAACAATATAAAGATACATAGAAAAAATTGGTAACGAAATAAATTGCTTATATGAGTATGTTACTTCAAGAGATTGAGAAGGGGACAATTGAGATCTTGGTGTGATTTGGGTGGTTTATAAATATAGGATTTTAGAGTAGGGAGTTGATACCAGAATTTTGAGTGAATATAATTGGTATATTGGGTGGGTTTATATAGTAAATGAGAGGGGATTTTTGAAATACATCACAAACATAGGATTTGCAATATATATAAAAAATTATTCAAAACCACCAACGATAACATTGTTTTTCCAATAGTTGTTTCCAAAGGTTAGTGGAAAAAATTATTTTATTAGGTCAATGTAAAAATATATTAATATATTAGGCATTCTTATGTGGAGGTGAGTCACACTCTCAAAGAAATAATATAAAAATCTAAAAATATTTTATAATTCTTGGAGGGTCCACTAAGGCACTGTAAAATTAATAAAACAAATCTAAAATCACTTTCTTTTAATGATAAAATATATAATGTCTAAATATATCTTGTATAGTATTTTATTACATTGTTATTGGGTCATTATGTTGTCATAAAACACACTATATATTTATAAGGTATTATATTTTTTCCCAAATATCAGATTTCCTTTGAAAGATATGAAAAATTCATCGTTGGATAATTACAACATAATAATTCCAAAAATAATATTCAATTTGTCTAAATAATTTTATAAAGATGCTAATTTTAAATTATAAAATAAAAATATACATTTATTGAAAATTAATGGGTTTTGACGAGAAACGTTTTCAAACCTTAATAAAAATTTCAATTGTATTCATAAAAATTATATGATAAATTATATGTAACCAAATGTAATAATTTTTTAAAATATTATTTAATTAAAAATTAAATTAATTCATCAAAATAGACATCTAAATTAAATTTAAATATTAAATAAATATACTATTTGTTCTTTAAAACCCATTTACAAAGTAACAATAATAATATGAATGTATATTCTTTATTCTATAAAAAAATAATTCACATAAGAACAATTCTAGGGTCTTGTTACATATTATTTTATTACACTAGAAAAATATCTAAGAGTATGTTGTGAGATGGTGGGGCTTTATTGGGGTTGTTTGGTGAACATGGTTTTGTAATGATCTCAATGTGCTTGAAGTTATCTCATGAAAGGTTTTTTTCATCCTTTTGTTGCTAGATCATGGATTTTGGTTGGTCTACGGAAAATCCTAGAAATGTTACCTCCCTCAACAAATTGAATAAATGGGCTTTAAATGAAATAATCATAATGGTCAATGACATCACTTCCCATTTCTGTGTCAAAATTATTTCTTAAACACATATATATATATACTAGTCATGTGATCACCGTTCAATGGCTATTTTATTAATAGTAATCATTCTTAATGGTTATTTAAACCCAATAAAAAAATGTCATGTGCTTTCTATATACATAAGTCATTAAAATAGAGGTTATTTTATTTATTAATGTTTAGTTGACTAAAACATTCCCCACATAAAAAATTTCTCAGTAGAAATTTTCATTTCCCATAGAAAAAAAGATGTTGGTGTCTTTGCCTCATCACTTCCTATGTTTCCCATGTTTCATCTTCACACAATTGTTTTCTCAAAAACACATTGATCCGAGGCATTGTATTATTTATTAGAAATGTTTCCCTGTGATCAAAGATCTTAGATAGTTTCTATTCATAGTAGGGGTCATTCTCTAATGGTACCACATTTGGATTGATTATATGTGATAGATCATGTATTTACTTCCATAAGGGTGAAAATATAATACATCATGTATTACACATGTTTTCAGTGAGAGTTCTAGTCGAAAAGACACTACTCCAAAGGGATCAAGGATCTCCAAAGAGATGATTTACCTTGGACTATGCTATACCTTATTCCCAAATTTTATTACTCTATTCTGCGTTGATATTTTGAGGTATACCATGTCACCGACATCAAAATTTGGGTCTCATCAACAGTTATAATCATAGATATTTTATCGTCTCTGAGCAGCTTTAACTTGATGCTTGATGTTCTAAACATTTTCCACTATTTTTACAACCATTTCCTAACCTAAAAGTTTTCTATCCCAAAATATATCCCAACATGTCGGTGTTCTCCAACTCTTCTCATATTGGGCATTATAAGGATCCATTTGGATTCTTGAGTGGAAACAATAATTGTAGGAGAACACAACTAGAGGAATATGATTATCCCATCCTCCATTTAAGACCATTTATAATCCCCTGAACACATCCTCATGTTTTGGGATAGTCTGCTCAGATTGACCATTAGTTTGAGGATGATAAGTTCTACTGAAGATCTTCTCAGAGTTCAGAGCTTGTTGGAGACACTTCCAGAACATAGTGGTGAATCTTGGATCTAGATCGGATATTATAAATAGTGGTACTCCATGTTGCCTTACAACTTATCTGATGTATATTCATGCAAATTGATCCAATGATAAATCTTATTGAATTTCAATGATGTTTATAGTATTTTTTAGATGATCCACAACAACCTATAGCTCATTATTTTATGGGTATGTCTTCGGATATTCGATGACATAGTCCTTGGTGATGTTCTTCTATTTCCATGTTGGTATAGGTAATGGTTACATAATCACTCCAGACTTCTTCCTCTCAGCCTTCAATTGATGACATACCAAGAATTTTAATGTATACTAAGTGATCTGCTTATTTATTTCATGCCACCAATACAGCTCTCGAAGATCTCAATATATCATTGTGTTTCTTGGGTGAATGTAGAAATTTAATCTATGTGAGTCATACAAAATTTCATTTGTTAACACTAGATTTTATGGAACACATAGTCTTCAACCAAAATCTCACAATTAATATTTCGTTAAAATTGAAATCAAAAGCTTTTACTTTTTTGATAGGTTCCACTTTCTTCTATATTCCAACATATTTCCTTTTAGAATCCTTTAACCTTTCCAAAAGAGACGGTTGAGCAATAATTTGTGAAAGGATTTATTTTGTTTCCATATTTTTGATTCCCAAGTCCATCTTCATCAAATATAAGATGATTAGATCATTTTATATTCTCATCAATGATAGAATCCCTAAGTCCTTTATACATAAAGAATCTAGATAGATGTTCACTTTCCCAGGGAGGTAGTGGATTGATTAGTCGTAGTGTTTTATTAGTTCTAACCATCATTGTGAGTTCAGGTTCAACTCTTTCTATGTGAATATATACTGGAGGCTTTGGTAGTAGGTATATATTTTATAGTTCTCCCAAAAGCGGTAATGTCGCCAAATTTTTACATCCAATATTAATATAGAAAACTCCAGATCATGAGTTGGATATATTTTCTCATGAAATTTTAATTTCCATGATCCACAGGAAATGACTTTGTCATTTTTAATCAACACGGATCCTATGGCCATCTTCAAAGTATCATTGTATACCAAAAAAGGTTCTCTATTTGTGGGTAGTATGAGCACTAGTTCAATGATTAGACACCTTCTAAACCCATTTAATCTATCTTAGAATTTATCACTCCAACAATACTTGTCTCCCTTTCCTATGAGCTTGATAATAGTGTTTGATAATCTTGAGAAATTTATCACAAATAGGTGGTAATATCTATCTAACCCAAGGAAGCTACTAATATCTTCCATAAATGTTCACCTCACCCATTCCTCAATTGCATTTTTCTAGTAGGGATCTTAACATATACCATTGCACACAATGATATGACATGAGAATGAGAACACATTCAACACTATCTCTCACTTTATGTACATTTCATAGAGCATATCCTTTTTTCAAGGTTTCAATTAATGTGATTAGATTCTCTTCATTCTCCACCATGGTTTTGGAGTATATTTGAATATCATAAATAAAGGCTACTAAATTTTTTTTCAAGGTAATCTCTTAAGACTTTATTCATCATATCCGTGATGATTTATGGACTATTAATTTGTATAAAAGGAATTACAATGAATTCATTGAGCTTGTACCTTGTACATTAATTGGTCTCGGGGAAATCCTCCTTCTTCACCGTTATTTGGTAATATCCCGAAAACATATCCACCTTGGATAAGAATTTTTCTCCAAATAGGTGACTGAAAAAAGTCATCAATTTGTGGAAAATGATACTTGTTATTTATCATGTTTTTTTGACCTCATGATAATAAACGTCAAGGAACATTGACCCACCCATCTTCTTTCAGGAGGAGGACTAGTGCACCCTATGGTGAAGCACATAGACATATAAATCCTTTATCTAGATTCTCCTATGGTTTTTTTCATTATCTCCTCATGATCCAAAATAGTCATTTTATACAATGAATTATATATTGTAAAATCCCTAAGTATAAGATCAATTGAGTATTCAATATATCTTCTAGGAGGAATACCAAGAATTCATCAGGAAATACTTCAGTGAATTCTCTTAATATATTCATGTATTCAAGGATAGTTTCTTCCATATACATAATCTTCTGAGAAATATATGCATGCTCGTAGGGTAGTAATATCCAAAATTGAGATGATGGTTCTAAAAAATATTCAACATCCTCTTTGCACTTGTACAGAATCGGGGGTCGATTCTCTATATGAAAAGTGATTTCCCTCTTATGAAAATTAATATTGGATCTATATATGGAAAGCCAATCCATACAAAAATTGCATCATATTCATCCAGAGGGATTATAAAGTGTTTCTTTAGAATGTTCAATCATTATATTATGATAGGGGAGGAGTTATATTTCAAGGATGCAATAATTGAACCATTTTCCATTCTCACTAAAATCTATACTTCTCTAACATATCATGGTGTTGGGATTATTCTACTAAAAATTAGGTATATAAAAGAATTCATAAAACAAGAATCAAACAGTATATTTTATATTCTTGAATCAATAACTAGTGTACCTATCAACGCTTCGGATTCGGGAATCACATTGGGAGTAGTGATTTAATAATATCACTCTTGCTCACTTGGAATTTGATGGTTGACTGCGAAAAACCTTTGATTAGGGAATTTGATTGTAATTATCATCGGTTATTTGCAGTTGAAGTAATGAACAATGTATTTTTGTTTCAACATAGTGTTCTTCTCCTCTATCATAGTAGTGGATTTTTCTTGTTAGATATTAATTTCCAGGATCCCTTCTCTTCCACAACTAATTAATTTCCTTGTCCCCTTCTTGAAATTTCTAAGGTGCTTTATTCCTTACATTTGGAATGAGGGGTGTTAGAATCTTGTAGCACCATTGGATTTATCCATCCAACTGGCAAGATTAAATTTTACTTTCCACTTCATATCCACATGATACCCTTGAGATTATCTAATCTATAATGTGAATTTAAGGGAACATCATACAATTTCCACATAGCTCTCTTTGTTAGGGATCAATAGGGATGTTTTTATGATTGGATTATCCCACCAAAGAAGCGATCATCCTTGAATTCAAGGGTAACAACAATGATATAGGCATATCATGCAACCCTTGTAATGTTTTCCTCATATGACTTGATATATTCGTTATCTTTTTTTCATAAGTTCATCAAAGTCCCTTTCCATCTAAAGTTGGCGGGTGCGAGGAAAATATTTATCAAAAAACATTTTCCAGAAATCCTTCCATTCTAATGCCTCAATAACTTCCTCATGCATCATATTTTTTATCAATTCCCACCATTTATCAGCTTCACCCTCCATACAATAAACATTTATAAGAACATTCTCTGGTTTGAAACATTGAAGGATGGAATATATATTCTTAATGGAGTTCGTCTATTTTTCGGTGATTGAGGGATCATACGATCCATTGAATGTAGGAGGACTTTGTCTCGTGATGCATTTGATTGCATGATGTTCTTTATTATGTGGGTGGGGGTTGTAAGTTTCTCTTCGCCCATGTTTATATTATAACCTTACGTAACTGAGAGAGTATGTTGAAAAATTCTATGATTAACTCTTCAATCGGATTGGTCTTCTCATTAGAACATTCATCACAGCAATCTTCACATTAGTTATTAGACCAAGTCCTCATATAATTAGCCATTGGATAGAATTAAAAAATGTAAGGTGTAACACATAAATGAGAATCATATTAAAATAATTGATAGTTAATATATTAAATTTATTTCCATATCTTATGAATTTACAGGCATAAATATAAGTTATCCATGATATAATTCCCCCAATATATTCTTAAGATCATTTATTTATTCCCTTAACAATGGTTCATACTAAGATTATGAATATTAAAAATCATATCCCCCTGGAGTGTCGATCCTAGAGTTTAACAAGGCCTGTTTGTGTGCAACATTTCTCATTCGAGTCTTTCTCAAATAAGGGTTTTCGGGTTTTATACCTAGATACATCTATTCCAAAGCCACCTCTACTTTTTCGTATCCAGATTGGAACTACTAGATTTCAAATTATTTTCAATGAGTTATTTGTGAGGATATCCCATCGCAAATAAGCTTTAGTGATGGGGTCCCATCACAAATAGCCCACTGTAGAAAATATCATCGCAAAAAATATTATTTGCGATGGGCCCGTCACAAATTAGTATCTGAATATATACTTCATATATATTATTTTTTTCCCTGGGCCCGTCGCAACTATGTTTTTGTGGTGGGCCTATAATCTCATCAAAAATACGTTTTTGAAAATATTTATTTAGACTATTTGGAATGGGCCCATTGCAAATACTTTTTGCGACGAGCCTGTAATCCCGTCGAAAATACTTAAAAAAAATATTATTTACATTATTTTAGTTGGGAACCCGTCGCAACAGATCCCATCGCAAATAATAAATAAATTTTTAAAAAAATTAATAAAATTATGATTATTGAAAAATTAATTTTAATATTATTAAAATAATAACAAAATAAAAAATATTAAAATTCTCAATATTCACAAAAAAATATAAAAAAATATCATAGAATATTATTATTATTATTATTATTAGTAAAATAAACAAACATTAAAAAATATAATACGAAAAAATATATTTAATAAAATTATGACTAATGAAATAATAATTTTAATATTATTAAAATAATAAAAAAATAAAAAATATTAAAATTCTCAATTTTCAAAAAAAATTCATAAAATATTAAAAATTGAATTATTTAATCTTCACATTGATATAAATGATATAATATATATATAGATCATATTACAACAAATGTTAAATTCAAATGTTTTTAAACCAAAAAAATCACTGGGGGCTCGTCTTCTGGAGGAGGTGGAGGAGCTGAAGGAGATGTTTGAGGAAACTCCAACCCTAAACTATGATTCAAACGGTTCATGTACTCTATCTGCTCATGATGTTGTTGTTGTCATCAACGCATCTCCTCCTCATGCTACTGCTTCTGCTACTGCTGTTGCTAACGCATCTCTTCTTGATACTTCTGCAAACATTCTGTAAGGTCATTCTGAAATCGTAACTGCTCCTAATACTATGAGGCATAAGATGATGACCATCCATGATCTCCTATTGAGCTAGATTCTGACATCACAATAGTACCATAATAAGTATTACGGGTCACATGAGAGCCAATACCAACTACTTGGACCTTCTCAAATCCATACTGAGTCACCTGCATCCATGATGCCTCGTCGAAATGGTGGGCACTAGTCTGATCAGTCACCTCGTCTTGACCATCAGCCTGTGTCTGAGAGGTCGCAGCCTCATATGACTCTTTCAATTAAAATTTGAAATTAAAATTGTAAAAATATTATATGAAGTTAATTTTCAATATGAAAAAATAAGACTAACCACAATCTAACACTTGCGATCACCTCTAATCCCTCTGGTGGTTGGATCATGGTAAATCCTATGATAAACATCGTAACCTGTAATATCGAGATGCTTGACTACCTATATGAATATAAAATAAATTATTTATATTTGAAATTATATAAAATATTTTAAAAAAATACTTACCAGATGCTCTCTATGCATACTTAATGTACGGAAACCAGCTCGATGTGTCACATCATGTCTTCCCCAGTTCTACCGACCCAATGAAGACCTCATATGAAATCCACCACCCAACTAGTGTGCACATAATCCATCCCAAACCTGAGATGAAATGTACTCTAGTCGGTGGGCTCTATACGACTCATCAAATATTGTCTCTCCTGCTTCTTAATGGCCGTCTTTCTCAAATTGTGAAAAAACGGACGGAAACGCTGACGCATAGCCACCTCTCATGCCGCATGGATATTTTCACGCATGCTATCATCTATGGGATACCATTAGCACAAAAAATAATTTATAATATCATGTTATTAATAAAATAAATTTCAAAATAAATATTCTTATTTACATACCAGCCAATGATTATACATGTCGAGCTACACATCAACGAGAATTTGTTCCCATGTGGTCCATGGCTGAGAAATATAATTGCACAAGATATCACTCCCCTGTCCAATAGCTACATGCACAAAACTGTGAAAAAATAAAAATTTATCCAACAAATAGGAAACTGTAAAAATCCTTTCATTCCATATAAGTTACAAAAAAATGTTCTCCTCGTACTTTTGCTGTAAAAGTCAAAAAGTACCTTGTACGGTAAATAAAAGAAATATTCCTTCCATACAATGTGGTAAAAGTCAAAAAAGTGTTAAAATGACTTTAAACATTCATGAAATAATGGTATAAATTTTATTAAAAAAATATTAGTAGACATTAACATGGATGATAAATATAACCCTAATAAATACTTACAAATAAACAATCTCAAATAAGAATGAGATAAGAATAATTATCCCTTACTATTTATGATCGGTGAAATCATACGTGTCATAAAATAAAGAAAATTACATGAATATGTAAATAGCATATCCATCATTATAAAAATCATAAACCATTCATGGGAATGATAAACACTATACAAAATAAATAGACTGTGATTAAGGCATATGTCTCATAGAAATAATAGTGAGGAAAAACCATCCCTTACATTATGTCCAATTTCATCCATATGTGTCAAATACTTCTGTATAGTGTGTTTAAACAAATTATTAACTAATAAAATAACAATATTAATATTTATGATATCATATATGATTGACGTACGAATTTATATTACCCGTTCATTTGTCAATTCCATGTTAATGCCGCGTTTGGGGTAAAATCGTTTTATTTATCGTACAATTTTTGACTTGTAATTATTCATATGATTACGTAAATCATGATTAACTAATTCCATAATTTAAAACATTATTTATATATAATATATATTATGAATATAAATATATATATAAGATCAATAAATTAAATGAAACACACCGTTCATGAAGAGGGTAGGTTGTTTGTACGCATGAAAGACTTTTTCGTTTACTTATTAAATTGAATGAAAGTATGTAAATAACATATAAATAAATATAGTATCATTTTTAGGACATATATTTTCTTATTATATATTAGATATAATTTATAATCATTCAGTAATGGTTAACATGGTGAATGAATCTCATCACGTTGTGAGGACGGTAATCTGTATGTACGCATGAGCGATGATATCCTTCCCCTATTTATTGAATGGAATTGAAGTGGATGATATAATATCTCATAATCAGTATGATGTTATAATAATCATATATAGTTATTATTGCCACAATTATATCCATCCAAGAATGGTGGTGGTGGAAAAACAGATTACACCACGGCGTGGAGATGGTAAGTTGTACGTACGCATGCACAGTGATTTCATTTTTCGTAGGATGGATATAGGGTTGTTTCATATTTATAATAAAATATTAAAATATTAGTGATAATGATGATAATAATTAATAATGAAACAAGTAAATAAGAGTAAGATGAAGAAGAAAGAAACTTTAAAGAATCGGTAGAAGTGATTACTTCTTCCTCGACATGAGTCTTTTGAACTTCCTCTTAGGGCACTAGAGATTGACTTTTGAGAAGAAAAGAACCTCTATAATGTAACTACAGAAGTTTATAAGAGGAAATGGAAGGGTTTGGCTGAGAGTTAAGGCTCAATATTGAGTGAAGGGAGAGGGAAGGTGTTCCCTTTTATAAGAGAGGAGAGGGGCACTTTTGGAAACCGAAAAAATAATAATTGATAATAAACTCAAAACCCACATAAAAACATCCAAAGTAACTCAAATACAGAAATGCGGTATGATAGGGTTTAAATATAATCATCCAATAAAATTTATAAATTTTTATATTTTATTTTAAACCTTATCATTTTGATGTATCCTTATTTAATCTATTTAATTTTATTTGCGGTAATAATATTCGAATATTTAAAATTCTTATAAATACTTACTTATGTGTTGTGAATATTCCATAATTAGATACATTATTAAATTTTAGACCATATAATTTTAAATTTTAAATTTTTAAATATTTTTGTGATTTTTAAATAGTTTAATAATATGTTATTTTTATAAAATATCAATAGTGTCAATTTTGACACTGTTCAATTATCTGAGATTAAATTAAATCCCCACAAAAGATATATTTAAACAAAAATATTTAATATATTCCTAACATGTCATATTATTATAAAAATTTCCTTTATCACATTAATTTGTTAATATAATATTTATTATAATATTTTTAAAACCATTTATTTGATATTTCTCTTAATAAAATAATTACTACAAAATTTTTTTATAATTATTTAATATACTCAATTGTTGCATAAAAATTAAAAATAAAATACTATGATGTAGATAAATCTAATATATTCCATAATAATACTTTTAGGCGAATTTATCATCTTAAAATTACAAAATTGAAATTGTTGTATTTATTAATGTATGAAGGTGACAACTTTGACATCATTTATAATTTAATAATATAAGTGTCATAATCACTTTTATAAGGCTCCAAATAGTAAAAAATTCGATCATTGGATGACTATTGTTTATATGTAAATGGCCAATAATTTTTCGTCAGATGTTTGTCCCTTTTATGAGCATTATTATTTTAATAAAAACTGTCTTATTGATTTTTCACTTAATAAATAATTTCTATATCATTAATGTATAAGATATTATGGAGATTATATTTTAATTAAAAATTAAAAATAATTTACCATAATAAATATAAAAATTTATCTTTCAAATGAGTATTTATCATTAAATTTTTATTCTGTATATCCTTATATTAAAAATACTTTAATTATTAAAGATTGAATGAGACATATTTCACATTCAAATAAATAAAATAAATTAACGTTATTAATCACATTTATGTGGGTTCCAATAGATTCTATTTCAACCCATGTATGTTTTATAGGGAAATATAATCATCCAAAGATATCATGATATGTGTTAGTGTAATTTTATAATATTATTTGTTCCCTTAATTACTTGATTTACCTTTAACTATGGTAAATAAAATTTATCTTAGTTACTATTCATATTGCCCAAAAATAAAAAGTAGCCTATTAAAATAATTTTTATCTAATTATTTGAAATATGATTCCTTTTTTAAAATTCAATACATTGATGTTTCAGTATTTATTTTAAAATTAATCCCGCTATAGAGAAAACGATTTTTAAAAGATAAAACATTACAGAAGATTGAAATGTTTTTAATATGAATTCAATGTAATGTTATTGATAATGACTTGTATTATATTAAATGGTAAAAATATATTCTATTAATACTTTAAAAACATTAAATATTATAATTTAACCATAAATATTATCTCAATGAAAAAGTTGTTTTTAATTAAAATTTACCGTATTTTTAGAATTAATAAAAATATTATGGTTATCAGAATAATGTAAAAATTTTAACCAACATAAATTTTTATATCCTGATTCAAAAGAAGAAGATTAATTTTTCAGATTTAAATTATAAACTTGTAAAAAATTAGATTTAAAATGGGGACTCTATCAAAAGATGACAAAACTGCATTTTGTTTAAATTACTACTTGTATACAATAAATTAATTTTGTTCTCATACCAAGTTCTAGAAATTGCGTAAGATTAATTATAATGTTATAAAATTTAAATTTCAGTAAATAATTTTCATAACGGCTAGTTCATAATAATATTATAATATATCATTGATCAGTGAAACTCGGTATTGGGTACGACACAAGCTATCGAGGAAAGTCTCTATTGCATGTAACACAAACCAAATATATTGTTTCCGTATACTACAAGATAATACAGTGTAGCATATAGCACAATCTAATCTTGATGTAGCGTACAAAACATGACCTCAAATAAATTAAAAATATTATTTCCCGTAAAATCTTGGGTGGTTACAATTGCTGCATGTGAACCTCATATCCCTACACTAGTATGGCCATCACCACCCACCTCAACCTGATGAACCCCATTGCCTTAATTCTCATTGATCAAAATATTCCAATGTATGTTTTTTCAAATCCCAATTCATTCCCATGGAACTCAAAATGCCTCAACCAATATTTTATATATATTAAACAATTGAAACTTCATTCCAAATGGATATGGGAAATCTAATGTCAGATAACAATTCCTTCCCGAATCAATAGTACTACAATAGCCACATCAAAACACAATGACATCATAAAACTAAAAAATTAATAATATTAAAATTAATAAAATGGAAATACCAAACACCCACAATAATTCATAATTAATTATTCATATAAAAGAAAGTATAAAAATTAGGGTATGTGTTGGAACCACATACCTTGTACTCATAGATGTTCATTCATAAAATACTAGCCACTAATTTTATCTAAAATTAAAAAAGGGAAATATATAAAAAGTCCCTAAAAATAGGGAATATGATATTATATTCAAATATAATTCTAAATTGAATGTTAAAATTAGAAAGGATTTAATAGAACTAATATCCTTACAGATAACAGTAAAACATAGCTAAATCTACATGATTTATTCCCCAATTTAAGAATAACCCAAAAAATATAAAAACATTTTAGATGGAAGAGGCCCACAAAAATTTTTACTGAAAGAGGAAGAAGAAGAATCATAAGGGTTTAAATGATGGAGGGGAATCATTAATGTTTAAAAATATTTTAAGGGGTTCATGGTTAAAAGGAACTATTTCTCCAAACCTTGTTTATGCACCACCTATGTGGAATTATGTTTGAAATCTTGGTGCCTGATTTTGGACATCTTGTACAACCTATGTTACTATATACAGTAGCCTACTACACCCCACGTGTTTTAACCAAACCATGTCACCTTAGAAGATATTATTAATTGAAATATTTCTCCAGGTCTATTTCCCTAAAAAAACATAGAGATCAAGGCTAAAACAAATCTGTATTTCCCCGAAATCTCAAAAGAAATCCAAGATAAACAATCAAACTTGAAACTCCATCTAATAATATTTCCTCTTATTTCAATCTTTTAATTAAATTATAAATCACTAATACATTATTGTAACATCCTCTAATGAAAAATTTTAATTCCTTTAGAATTTCTAACCCACTCCAATAAACCTGATATTACAACGTCCAAACATTAAAATAACACATCCTCGAGTTATATAGTCAAACAAAAATATGATAAAGAATATACACAACGTAAAAAATTACCCTATACTAACCTAGTAATTTAATCATGACTGATTCCTCTCATCATTTTATCCACCTTAGGAATCTCCTACCCGATCACTTCTTGACCTAGTTCAAACATTCTGGAAACACACACTAACGTCATCAAGATGCATATATCTACATATGAAATTCCACCATTCCTATAACACATTATATTATCCACTCCTATCTATGTAACAAATGATTCCCATGATCCCGGGTCACACTGATGCTCATGTGTTCCCACAACACACATAATTCTCATGAAAATCACACATCCTATATATATATATATATAATTCCCATATATTTCCTTGATGCCTAAACATATAATAAAAACTACACATTATTCTTGATGGAAACCACACAACCAATTATCAGTTGATTCATCTACATCATATACACCTCGTGTAGATAAATAATATATATCATTACAAAAACGTATACACACATGATCTTGGCATAATTATACCCTTTGTTAGCTCCCTAACCTTATATAATCCTACAAGA
The DNA here is from genome assembly GCA_963277665.1 of Viscum album. Classification (NCBI taxonomy): domain Eukaryota; kingdom Viridiplantae; phylum Streptophyta; class Magnoliopsida; order Santalales; family Viscaceae; genus Viscum; species Viscum album. The sequence goes on along the minus strand of OY728128.1, from coordinate 2,099,516,303 downwards.
TCAAATTAATAAACCTAGATTGAATCTCGACTACCTGAGGCATATCCTCCCTATAGAGTTGCACCTACTACTAGCCACTAAACACACAGTTATATCACTCTAGAACTACCATGATCCACCTTTATAGTAGTATCTTTTCAATTCATTCCATGTACTACTCATGATCCTAAATGATATCCTTGAGTCTAAACTGGTCTATGATATCCAGAAACCCTAGATGTATTCCTACATAAACAATCTAAATGTCAGATATACCTACACACTCGACACTCCTTTGGATGCCTCTCACACTATGTCTACACATGACCTGGCTTCCAAGACTAGAAACAAATTGTAGATGACCTAGTTCTTTTTTTCTCCTCAAACACCTAGCTTGAACGCCCTACTAGAGATCCCCACGGCATCTCTTCCATCTACCAAAGGATCCACTTCATTTCTAACATAAAACGATCACCTAGATCAAATAATTCACTTTTATCATCTTCCCCTAAGATACCAATGGTTGGTTCCCTGCCTTTGAGAACAAGGCTAACCAAAATATATTTATCTCTACCCTTATGACTTTTCACAAACTATCCTAAAATAATATCACAATATAAATTTCATCTCCATCCATAAAAGTTAAAAAAATTAGATATGTTCAGGAATTTATTAGAATAATCCAATAATTATATAACCCATATTTCCAGGTTTGTTAACTCAAGAATGTGATCATTGAAACACCCCCATGATTTTAAAATATGAACAAAATATTTGAAATAATGTAAAAAATTCAATACCATGATTAAAATAAATAATAACACCATGAGAATTTATGATATGTTTCATTTTTACATAAATCCAATCTCCTAAATATATTGTGAGGCACAAAACACTAGGTCTAAACAATACATGAAACTATTAATATACAATTATTTGAACATTACCATTATAATTTAGCCATTAAAATGGAGGGTATGAATAGTACTAACAAAATTATTTAAATTATAAATTATTCAAATGTATAAAATCAAATCAGATTTTATCTATTTAAAAAAATAATAAACATTTATATTAAAAATAACAGATATCTAAAAAATAGTATTTTAAAAAAAATGAGGTTTAGACACTCTTTTCTCATAGTGGTTACAATTATTTATTATGGATTTTAGAGAAATAATTTTAATTTTTTTTTACTTATCACATAAAAATTATATTATGGTTAATTTTTTGAATTTCAATGAAATGTTTCACTATTCCATGAAGCGTGAAAATACTGATTTTTACTAAAAATGTAACACCCCAAGATTCCATGATACGCTTCTCATTGAATAATACAGTAGTGTGTGTTGTACGCATCTTCAAGTTCAAATACTCACCAAAACCAATGAAACTAGCCATTATGAATAGAAATACCCCCATTTTAAAATTTTATAAATTTTATCATTCAAAATGGACTTCATTTTTTGGATTTGGAATATCGAAATTATCCTAGGGTGAATTTTTGGTATTTTTTGGAAAACGTTCAATTTTAATGAATAGAGAAAAAACAAAAATTATATTTTAAAACCGAATATTTATTTAAATATTTATTTATTTTATTTATATTTATTTTAGGTCTAAATAGATACATAATACATATATAAGTTCAATGTAATCCATTGGAGTTCGTTTATAATAATTTTAGATATATAAAAATTTTATTGAACTTTTCACCGTCTTTCACCAATCTCTTAGGACCATTTTCAAATTAACATAAAACATAATTTTACCACTTCTGAGAGTGGAATTTAAAAAATAATAGTGACACCGTTAATATCAAGGAGTAAAATGTTGTTCAATAAGATAAAAATAATTTTTGATGATTAGTAACTTTTTTACTTTTATTTATCACGGTTAAAAGTTAATAGCGTAATTAAGGGTAAAATGATATTATTAATACCATAACACATGTCATAATTCTATTTTATAAGTATAATTAGACCAAAAAAACCTTAGGAATAAAATAGGAACCTCTTTGATCAACTTGGAATTGATTGGGACATTTATTATTATTTAAAATCAAAGAAGAGTTAAATGAGTTAAAATCAAAGTTTAATAACTAAAATTTTATAATATAGGGTTACACAGAAAATAAATTCTATTATAAATATTGATTAAGACATATAAAAAGATTTACTACATAATGGTATTTTATTTATAATTTTTTTTAATTAAATAATTTCATTTATTTATGACACAATGGTGATGCAGTAATTACAAAATTAATGAAATATTAAAATAATTGATATTATAAATGTCCAAATAAATGTAATTTGAGACATTTTATAAATTCCTATAATTTTATAGGTTAATATGACATATTTGGGCTGGTTAGATGAATATTCTTCGCATTAATAATGCTTTTATGAATTTAGCAAAAACGAAATACCAAAGAGTGTCAAAATTGACATAAAATAGTTTAAAAAACCAGTATTATATTATTAATTGATATTCTATTTCTAAAAATATATGGTTCAACCAAAGAACTTATATAATTTTAGGTGTATCATTAACGAACCACTTGGGGTTCACATGGAAGTATATAGTAATTTATTTACCATATAATATAAAAATACAAAGAGACATGGTAAATGTCAAACTATTTATCTAAGAGTTAAATCTATAAGATAAAGATATTATACTCACTAAATCTTGTCCAAAATATATTGGTTGAAAGGATTTAGACCCACCCCCACCATAGACTCTAAATAAGTCACTTTAGAGCCATTATAAACCGAATATGAATTTATTATAAAATAATATATTAATTTTTTCCTAAGGTGCCCCCCACCCCTCTTATAAAAGGGCACTCCCCCTTCTCTCAAATATATACCATTAAATCCATTTGATTTGGCCAAAACCTGACCAAATATCCACTCAAATTCCCTCAGTTCATTCTAGGGGACTTCCTTTAGTTAGAAAGTCATCTTAAGGAGCCCTTTTGATCAAATCAAAAGGAAGAACCCTAAGAAGAGGTAAAACTCTCACCACCTCATTCAAGTTCCTTTCTTTTCAACTTCCTTTTTCTTTGTTGTTTACATTATATAATAGTAACTCCAGTATATTCAATATAATATGATGTTATTGTAAATATGGTGCAACAAAATTCATTATTCTATCCATCCCTTGAATGACATGTCACCATACGTGCGTACGTATGAATTACCATCTCCACGTCGCGGTGTAATTGTTATTCAATACATTATTATTTTGATGGATATAATAGTGATGTGCAATTCTTGTAAATAATAAATATAACATGATAATGATTATGTATATATGATTCACCATATAATTATATTTTATTTTAACATCAAAATAATTATATTGTCGCTCTAGCGTACGTGCATATTACCGTATCCATGAACGCGATGAGATTCATTCCTCATCGTACCAATTCAAGACTAATTTTCATTTGATGATTAAAAATAATTTTTAAGGAATTGATATCATTCTGGATATGAATAAAATACAACCAATGGGTAACAAGCACATCTTATGTAACAAACATATAAAAGAAAACTAGTATGTGATCACCTGAAACAACGATAATACTAAAATATTATTATCAAAGAAGTATTAAAAGTTAATATATGATATCATATTTATATATATGATTCTTGTATAATTTAATAAAAATTATATCACCATTACACAAGAGGTTAACCTGCCTTCGACCAATGGAAATTACAAGGTAAGGATTAATTCTACAATCTATTTATTATCCGAGGTTGTTTTTACGTAAGTTTCTAATGGGACCTCTTTATCATCCACATCCATGTTTCTTAAAAATGTATTTCAAATCCTTCATACTAATTTATAGACTATGGGTTACAGTCATGTATATCCTTGTTTTACTTTTTAAAAGATTTTTATGAAGTATTCTTTCTGTTTTTATCCAAATAAAGTCCTTTCTAACATTTTTGACAAAACTAAGGTATGAATGTTATTTTAACTTATACGGCGGGTGCCACAATTTTTTGCCATTATAAAATCATCAAAGATTCCATTACAAAATTATAAGGATATTTTCAAGATAAATGTTTTATTTTATAATTATGTGACATTTAATTGATTTCAAAAAAAGTGATATTTTTCTCAAATAGTTTCGATTTCATTTATTTCCACATCCATTGTTGGATTTTTAGATTATTTGAAGTTGATTTATTATGATACAAAACTTCCATATAGTATTGAAGGTTTTGTGATATGTTTGACTATAGATGTGTTATTTTTATACCATTCATGGTTTACGGTTAATGTATTGAATTTTTGTATTCCATTTTTAATATGAATGTTTATGTTATGTTTAAACCTGTTCATATAAGGAATGCATTGCACTTAGTAATTTTCGGGTGGATCCCGCTATAACTCCTCGATGAATCGGTAGGTCTAATGAGATAAAATAGTGTCTTGGCATAAGGCCTTGACGAAATCTCAAATCTAGTCATGGAACAAGGTCGTGACTATGTGGTTATGATTGTCAGGATTATGCATTACATCATTATGAAAGTGGTTATTGATATTACATGTGATTATTTGACTAGTAGAATATCCATGTGAATAAGTAAATGGATTATTTCATTTCATTTTTTCAATATTATGCTTAATTTCACGTTCAAAAGGCTTTTTTAATTTATACATTTACTTAAATGTTTATACTCATTTATGAATTTTTTTCCCAATTTTTTTATCCTTACTGAGCATCTAAGCTCACCCCTTTCTAAGTTTTATTTTTCCCAGGATGGGAATATGTATTTTATGACTGACTGGCATGGATAGTCTAAGGGGATATGAGTGTGGACTATGGATACAATGTTTTTGTGGGTTTTCACTGTATGAAGTAATGTAAGACTTATGAATGTATCTTGTGCTTTGAAGGCTACTAAACTAATTGGTCTTTAGATACATGATATTTTGTGATCATTCCAGTGTTATGTAATAATGCACTAACTCTGGGTAACTGGGGTTGGGGCGTTACAAAAATCTTCAATTTTTTAAATTATTTACAAAAATAAATTATATTTTTATAAAGTAAAATAGTTAAATGATATTTCAATTTAATGAATCTAGGTAATATTAATCAGTTTTACATTGAATTTTGATATTAAAACCTTCAACACTTATGATAATTTTCTCTTTCAAACCCACTTTTTCATCACATCTGAAGGTATACTTTTAAATTTAATTTGTCACCTTTTATGAATATAATTCATAAAAATGGGTTCCATATTGGTATCTATTTTAATTATAATTATATAATATGGTAAAAATTAATTTTTACCATAATTAATAGCACAAATAACAAAAATTATTTACCATGGTTAAAGTGAAAATGTATTTACATTGGGTTAAACTAAAAAATTAAGGGAGAAAAAGGACCAATAGAATTTCCAACACCCATTGGATATCATTATTTACAATTTATAAAATAAATAATCAACAATGGTCCATTTTTTCCTTTTGACATGAGAAGAAATGGTACACCTTTTTATTTAAAAAACATACAAGTGTGTTACTCACCTTACTTCTAAAAGGACAGAACCTTTCATTTCATATTAAAAACTCAAAAAATATTTTGGTTAAGTTAATCCCTAACCAATTCACATCCACAATTCCCTTGTATCATCCCATTATCCTTATTTTTTAGAAAACCAACATATTTTTATGTTGGTGAAAACCAATGAATTTTTCCAAATAATAGATAATGTATCTAACTGAACATTTTATATTATTCGGTTCTCCACTTCCCAAAAATATTCATATGAATTAATTATATAATAACAAAAATATCATCCATATAATAATATATTATTATGAAAATGGTATAACCTAAACCATTCACTACTTTCATCAAATGGGTTATGAAATCATCATCAGTATGAACGACGGACTACCACCTCGCAAAACTATGTGATTTGTTTTCCATAAACAACTATCAATGAATAATTTAAATATGTATCAGATGTATTTATATGATATTTATTACAATATTATACTTATAAAATTATATGACACATATACCTTCTTACTTTCAATTCTGGTACAGATATGATAATGTCACTCATGTGGATTATGGACTATCACCTCATGATGTGATGTGATTTGTTTTCCAATTATACATTTCATGGAAGGTAGTAAGGGTAATAAATAATGAATAAATGTAATATTTATGATTTTAATGTATTTATAAAAGCATAATATCACATATAACTTATTACCATCCAATCCACTAGAAAAAAATAATTTTTTTCATGCATACATGTGTACTACCTCCCCATGTAGCGATGTGAAATGTTTTTCATTTAATTTTTACATTGATCAGAATAAGGGTGGAATTTTTTAATGTAATTTATATATATAACATTATAATTATTCTGAAAAATTGTATTAATATTTTATTCATTTCATTCAACACATTGTGAAAAATCAATTCAACGTGGGTACACATTTTTATTTTAAAAAATAACAATTGTTCCACTCACCACAATTTTAAAAGGCTACACCATCTCCTCTTTTCATAACACATCAAAAAACGATTCCTTTGTCCATCAAAATCAGAAATAAATTAACCAATTACATCTTATCATCCTATAAGTTTAATTTTTTTCTGAAATCAGACATAGGATGCAATTTGGTGTAAACCAAGGAAGTTGTTCAAAGAAGAGGTAACTTCCCTAACTAAACATTTTATTTTATTTTCCCCTACACCACCTTAAATTATTATTATAACATTCAAATTTAATAAAATAAATATATTAAATACTCAAATATGTTATTATTTTAATGGTATAACAAAAATCCTTATTCTCTTCCATCAAATGGGTTATGAAATCATCATTCTTGTGTTTGTCTGACTACCACCTCATGACCAAATGTCATTTTTCCATTAACACCATTCAATGCCAGATATAATGATTAGTTTAAACAGTTTTTATGATTTTTGTGGATCTATTTTACTTATTTTATTATCATATCATATATAACATAAAATTTTCCACTATGTGTGTTTGATTTGATTATGTCACTCATGTGAACAGTGGACTACCATCTCATAATGTGATATTATTCGTTTATCACTTAATATATTCATTAGAGGCATTAAAAATAAATTTTAATGAATATATTCTATATTTATGATAATAAAATAATGCTATAAATATAATATCTCATATAACATCTTACCTTAATATTCATTGGAAATCATTAACATCATTGTGTGTACGTGTGGACTACATCATTGACATAGTGATATGAAATACTTTTCATTTTATTTTAAAATTGATGGTAAAAAGAATTTGTTTTATTAATATAAATTATACAAATAACATAATAAATATTCTATACAGATGAATTAATATTTATTTTCCTTTCATTTTATCTATAAAATAATCAAAACAATGTTTATGAGTATGTACGACCGATGATCTACAAAAAAAGGTGTAATCCATTTAAATATCTAATATTTATTAATTCTTACAAATACATATATAATGAATATTTATCTTATTATTATACCATTTTTGAAATTATAAATATTATATATACAGGATCAAATTAAAATGTCAAAAACTATCAAACCAAAACATATATGAAGGATGATGCAATTATCACCTGAAATAGAGATTTCAAAAAATAATAGTTATTAAATTGGAGATGAAAGACTATAAGTAAATAACATATTTTTTTGAATTATATTATTATGTTTATATAATATATGTTTTAGAAAATTACATTTTTCACACATGAGTTTCTAACACATAAAAGGATGTTGATCAAGTGGTAAGGGTTTCTGGTCTAACTTTTACATCCATGAGACATATTCTATATTCAAAATGTATTTTATTGTATGGTGTAAATATTACCAATTTGATATATCATATAATGAATATATTCATCTACATGGTATTTGATGTTTTATTTTATGTCAATTTTACTTGACTTGTCATTCCAAAGTCAACAAAGTGGTCAGAGTTTGTTTCACAATCTCATCATTGTTCAAGATTGTTTATGTTTATATACCCATTATAGAAATATTTTTTTATTTATATCATAAAATAAATCTGTTATATTAACCTATTTCTATTTTTGAAAATTTTCAAGTATTAATACCATTTTCACTCATTGGTACTTAGTATTATTTAAAAAAATGATTTCATTAAAATACAATATTATTTCTCTCTTAGGTTGGAAATAATTTTGCATCAAAACAAATGCTTCATAAAAATGTTTTTAAAAAATGTCATTAATATTTTCAAAACGATTTAATATTGTAAGTAAACCAATTTTTAGTTTTTTATATTAAATTCAATGGAATAATCCTATCATTTTTCAATTGAACTCAACTTTTCCATTACTAAAAATGTGATCTGAATAAATATTTTAAAGTGTAGGGAAATGAATTAAAATTTCCACCATCACATCCTATCAATTTATTAATTATAATTATAATTTTTTTAAAAGTTATTTTTAAATGAAAATTATTTTTTGAATGTTTTTTGATATTTTATTTAAATATTATTTTCGAAATACAAAGATTATTATTCTCAAATTTTTTAATACAATTCATTTGTATTTATATTAATAAATGATAACAACCATATATTTTATTTATGATTGTTTTAGGATATTTTTTAATAATACCATATTTATAATTTCTCTTGATTCATTATGATTAGTTTGTCTTGGAATGTATAATTTTATTACCAATATCTATTTTACTCTAGTGGTTTATGATTATGAATATTGAATGGGTTAATTATTAACATTTCATATGTTAGTTTTTCAATATGAATGTTTTTGTTGAATTTTTCCCCCTTTCATGTGAGGAATGTATTAAAATTAGTAAGATATGGTTAGTGTAAATACCCATATATTCCATATATATTTTTTAAATTATTTGGGATGATTATAATTCTGTGAAATTTGAGGGCACATGATTCTAAGGCCTGAAGAGCCCGAAATAGAATTTTGAACTTTTGTTACGGTACATTCAGTAAACATGCAGGTGAAGATTTATATCTTTTGAACTGGTTCTCAGATAAAAAATATGACGGCACCATAGAATCCATATAACATGGATTCACCTAAGGGAATATTAACATTGACTGGAAAGGGTCGGATGAAAACGTTAATTTCATTTACTTTAAAAAATAATAATAAAATAACTAAAGGTTATTTTAATTTTCATTTTCAAAAATGTGGAAAAACGGTGGTAAGAATATAGTGCAATGTCAAAACATTTAATGTATTGACTCTTATGTTATGTAACTGTACCGGTAGGATAAATAATAGGTTGTGTAACCACACCACTGAGAGAATTAAGAGGTTTATTAATTAAAAACATCATTGAACATCATTATTTATGAAGTGAATTGATCCTCTCTTTAATCTATTTAAACAAAGATCAGGCATGGGTTTTTGGCAGTGAAGAGAGGAACCTCTGATGAAGTGCTGCAATATATTCCACCAACATAGAACGAGGCTTATATGACCATTGGAGGAATCAAGGAAGAGTGATAAAGGACATGAACCATATCCTTCATCCCCAACAAAAACTGATGTGGACACATCTTCCTAGTCTGTAAAGACTAATAATGAGCTTGAGGTAGGATGGATTCAATGATTAATTAAGAATTGTAAATTATTTTATTGATTCCCAGGTTATAATGATAACGCGGAGGGTGCAAGCTGAACGAACAAGGCCCAGAACCTCCATCGTGCTTGGTTTGTTTTTTTTTTCTTCATTGGAAACCTAGAAACAACACAGAAAGGCCAAACCAGGAGCCAAAAAAATGATGGCAGTGTCTTTGGTAGCCCGTAGTCGCAGTCGGTAGAGGAAAAAGTCCTCTGAAGCTTCACTAGAGGCTCAAAGAAGGTTTTTCATGTGGTGGAACCAGGGACTAGAGAAGTCGGTGACCGACCCTCGCCGACTATGAAGAAGAGGTGTTTCCCGAAGATGCCACAGTGGGAAAGGGAGGCCGGCCGACACCAGCCACATTGACAACGACAATGCGCCATGACAGCACACTGCAGAAAAGGGCCTAAACTCTAGGTCATGTTGGACTGAAGGGGCAGCCAACCATCGCCGGTTGTGTTGTCACCAAGCAGCGCACTGTGACTGTGCGTAGCAGAGGCACACTGTGACAGCATGCCGGGATAGTATGCAGCCGCAGTGCACCATGAAGGAAGGCCGCGGCGGAGGTAGGACCCCCAACCTCTGGGTCCCGTGGGTGACTAGTCCAAGTGGACAGGTCTGGTGGTGTGGTGTCGTCCAGAACCGTGACATTAAAACACAAACAGATCGGCCATTTAGGAAGGGGAGAAGACCCAGACACCCAGAAGGTGGGCTGGGTGGTTCCGCAGCCCGGTGGGCTGCACCCAACATGGTGGGCCAGGTCGAACCCACCACTCATTAAACCTGTCATAGGCCCAGCGGGCTGAGCTCACAGCCCAATATCCTAGACGAGGCCCATCCAAACTGGGTCGAGCCCAGTGGGCTTGGTCAGGTCAGTCCGACTAGGTCGGACTGGACCAAAACACTTTTCACCCTACTTACTCTTAAATGAGTGTATCTCTTAAACCGAACATCCGTTTGACGAAATGTATACGACAATGGAACCCTTATAAAAAGGATATCCATTTGAGGTAATCTACTTGAGTTTGTGATAATTTTGGATTTTGTCTAGGTTGGATCATAACTGAATTCAACAGGGCCCTTGTCACTAAAATGCCTTTAACTTATAGACTGGGCATCCAGTTGACGTGTTATCTATTACATTGGATCCATTATTACATGTGAGATAATCGGGTTACTTCTTCGTGGGAGTTATTTCCAGTTAAAATAAAACCGATTGATTGAGGAGTAGATCCTCGCATAATCATGCATGCTTTGTGCGGGAATCCCGTGGTTGGTTGAGACGTGATGAATGAATATCAATCCTATGGGGATCCGAACTGAGCGATCCTGTGTTGACTATCAAAGAGAGATCATCTGTAGATCAGCAACGAGTGATCTTATGTTAATCAATACCGAGCTATCATTTTTGGAATAACACCAAGAAATCTTGTATGGATTAGCACCGAGCGATCCTGTGTGGGTCAGCAAGAGAGACTCATGACAGAATAAGATGTCTTATATTTATGACTAAACATATTTACTTCGGTACTTATGTTAAACCTTTAATGATTCGTCTTTTGGTTTTTTCTTTGTGAATTATATAATGCTTTCTTGATTTATTGGTGGAGTTCTGATAGGCCTTCAGGGTTATCGGGGTCCCTAATGGGGTCTTTTATACTCACCCCAGCATGGTCATCACCCGCACCCTGATCTGTCTTGTGCATACTACATGTAGATTTCACTGAGTCTCAAGGATCAGGGACTTGACAGTGTATGGAGGTGACTGGTTTATGTGGGGAGATGCAGTGACATGTTGTACCTACCCTTCTGGTAGGATCCTTGCTGGATGACCTCATGTGTTGTTTTCCCCATATTCTGTATTTCCATTTCAGTTGGGAATTTATTCTAGAAACCTTTACTTTAATAATTAATTTTACACTATGTGGCGGTTGTTAGTTGTGGTTTCACCTTTATTCTTCCATTGTGTTTTAATTTTTCTCAGAGTACCTAGTCTGGGTGTACTGGTTTTGAGGCAATGCGTTCCCATCTTATAGAAATGTCGTTCCGGTGCTAGTCACCAACCCTTAACCTAAGGAAGGTGGGCTTTGGGTTGTCACCGAATGGGCCATGTGGGATGGGTCTTGATAGTCAGGGCCTGTTATATCCCATCAATGTATTTTCTAGTCTCATGAGTAATGAATATTGGGTTTTGGCCAACTTCTAAACCATTTAGTCATCTTTCCTAGAATGAGGCCTCAATGGTAAGTTTTGGATATACAAAATCATTAATTCCATAATTATGAATTAGGTTATTGATATTACATGTTATTATTAGATTATTTAGAATACCCTTGGTAAAGTATTCAATCTCATTTTATTATTAATGTGGAACTATTTGATCATAATTTACTCCTTCCATATTTTTCTCAATTTATTTATTAAATAACATGTGATTCAGTTAATTAACATCACATAATCATTAGGAATGATTATTTATAACATATTCTATAAATATACTATTACTCAGTACTTTATCTCACCCATTTCTTACATTATATTTTACCAAGGACACCATGAAGTGTTTTGTGATTGACATGTAGAGAAAGGTAATGAGGAATAAACAAATTATCAAGGAAAAATAATTTTTTTGTGTATTGTGATTTAAAATTTGATAGAAATTTTGAATATGAATCTAGTTTTATAATACTAAAAAACTATTAATTTCACTGGTGTGTGAATCCTTATATATTATTCTATTTTAATGAAGAAAATTCTAGATCCATGTTGTTGGGATTAAGGTTTCTATAATAGTCGCTAAAGTATTAAGGATTAACTGCTTGAAATTACTAGTCTTAAATTACTTAGATTTAAAATAATAAAGCCTAACCATATATAAATATATTTCCCACATGTTATTTATAATTTCTATAAGCATTCAAGTATCTAACTATACCCACCACCCTGTGGTGTCTTAATCTGATTAAATATGATCTCTATAGAATCAACCGAGTTATCCATTGCGAATGGTCAACCATTGCCATAAAAATAAATGATGTTGATGAGATTACAAATCCAGCATTCAATGTAACATGAATGCCTCAGCTCCCTGATCTAATCAGTTAAAACTCTCCACTAATTACACCATTCTCCCAATGATAAGTACAGCGATCCATGGCCCAAACTCCAAAATATGTTACCACTTCCCTACCATTCTGGAAGCCTTTACATATAGATCATGATTTTCCTAAGCCTCATGTGCCTCATTTAATGTAAACTCTTATAGAACCAAATGTACCCCCTCTTAATGCTACATCAGATCCCTCCTAGGATTAATCTTGCTGAAGACTAAAATACACAATCAATAAAAATTATATATATAAATATGTCACAAATGCATAAATATGTAATAAACAAGACATCTCACCACCCTTACAATTCCATAACTCACAAATATCACATATAATGTGACCTCATGTCCACATTCTAACCCATTTCAGAGCCATGAATCATATATCAACCATACTAGAAATCAACATCCTATGGTTGCTGAGAATAATTCAACTGATAAACTATCCATTAAAACCCTATTTAGCATTTTGTTGATATTTTAAGCATCTCACAACTTCCTTTATACATAAACACCATTATTAGAGGCAGATTATACATATTACACATACATATAAAATCACTTATCAATCTCATAAGGGACCACATACTTGGGTGGCTACATAAAATGCCACCAATAATCTATACATGAAAATAATGTTTTTCTAATTATTGATAGTTTAAATATCTCATCCTTTTTTCCTATTTTTCATGTCCCTAGAAAAAATCACTAGCACATAAACTTGTCATGTGAACCTGTGTTCCTATCATTGTTCAGGAATTCTCCTACCATATTATACTAGTCCAAGCCAGATAAACCAAATAAACCAATAACATCATGTCAAAATTCATTACTCTAGAATGAAAATCAATCAATGGTAAAATAAAAAATCTATAATTTCAAGTTTCCACCCATGAGAACTCAGACTTTCCCCCATGCATGTGGCTTTATGCACCCAATCATGATCTCATTAGCCATTTTTGAGTAGATTATAGTCTTCATTCAAAAATATCCCAAATATTATTTAATCAATAAAAACAGCCTCTAATACATCTTATCGACCAACTGAATGTCAATTAATAAATTTATTCATATTACAACACTAATAAAAAAGGTAACACCATGACCCAGGATAAACATAACACGTTATCTTGGCCAAACGGCCACTATGACATAGACTCGCCTCCGTATTTGAAAAAACATATAGAATAATAACAGGGGTTTAAATAGGTGATGTTTGGGAGACTATATCCTTTGGTATAAATGATTATAAGTGTGGTAAAAAAATAAAAAATTTATGGATGTGATAAAAATTACTCATTAAAGGCATGATATAATGAATATTTGTATTAAAATTACCAAACATACAATAATACAAACCATGAAAATGGTTTTACATATCAAGGTAGTTATACAAAATCTTGTAGGATCACCCATGGCCTATCATATATGTTTATAATGAATAGAAAAAGAATTAAGGTCTATATTGAAACAAAATAACAGTGAAGTCTATATTTCATCAACCCCATCCACTCATAACACATAACAAATCAATATGGACCTGTCAACGTGTCTAATTAAATACCTAATCTCAAAACAATAAATTTTTCACGTATCCGGAGGGGTCATGATGGGTGTTACTATAAAATTACTAGGCCACCACCAACATATACCTATCTTGCATCCATATTTATACATTTCAATGAAGATGTAAATAATGATAGTTTTGTAACTCTTATAATACATAACCAAATTCAGTGGTTCTCAACAACCATAACAAAGTGTTTACCTATGTTGGCCAATATTGAAATGGAATGATATATCCATGGTTATTCATACCAAAAAACCACTCAGTCTCCAGAAAATATACATTTCACCTAGAACCTCATCCTAATAGACACCACTTGTACCTCTTTTAATGTAAATGTGAAATCCAATTTACACACCCAATATTTATATCATGAGCCCATCATACATTCTCTTCAAAACCCACAATCCAGTCAATATCCCAACATCCCAAGGAATAGTTATATTCATCCTTACATCAACCCAAGGCACCATACTATGACACATCAATGATGGGAAGTTTTTATAAATGATAATAATCGTTCATGGTGGTGGTCGGTTGTTGTATGCACGATTAAATATACTATTAATAAATTAATTGAATGAATGGTGTTATATGAAAAAATATTCATTATAAAATTTTATTTCATACTTATAAAAGATATCCATTCATTAAATACACCCTTGAAACTATCCATGATAGCGATTATTGGGAAAACCCACATTATTCCAGGTAGGTGTTACTCTACACATATATACAATGGTTGTTTTATCCCTCTTAGTGGATGGAATGTAATTTATAATCTATATTAAATTAATACAATGAAATTTAATTTTACCATAGATATTAATTTCATTATTTTAATAAGGTTATAGATTATTTTTCAAGGATTTGAGTAATGTAAATGTGTAAGTGAATGTAATACTCACGTTGGAGGTTTGAATTTTCTCTTAGAAAACTTCTTGGAATAAAGGCCTTAAATAAACCAATTGATAATAGAGGGATATTTAAGAAAAAAAGAGTTTCATGAGGAGAAATGTTTCACAGATTAAACCATAAATTACAATGAAATGTGACTATTGATTTCCAGTATGTTTTTCCTTCTATAAATGGACCAAGGATTGTTTTGGAAGGTACCATTATATTTTAAATAATGTAATGTTACTATTCAATGTTCAATGCCTATAAAATAGAATAAAGTCGAGGAAATGTTTTTTGAGTTGATATTATCCTTATATATTCATTCTGGAAACAACCTGGTGTTTTTTTTGTATTTTTATTTTAACTATTTAATTTTTACCCAATTTTAATTTTTTTGGTAATTAATTTTTAACCTTATTAATAAATATTTAAGAAAAAACTGTTATTGTACAATTTAAATAATTTGAGTATTATTCATTGAAATTTTTAAATTTATTTAAAAAATAAATTATTTAAGGGTATGGTATTTTAATTTTAAAATTATAATGCATAACACGTAGAGATATTTTTAGGAAAAGTGTGTTATTAAGTATAAAAAATAATGACTAATATAATAATATCATAGAAATTATTTTTATCTCATAAATTATTCAATTATAAAAAAATTAATTGTATGTGAATTTTTATGAAATCTAAAACTAATATTAACCATGAAAAAATTTAAATAAAATAAAATATAAAAAATAATTTTTATTAAAGTATCATTTTAATATAAATATAATAATTCATGACATTAGATTGATCAGATCATTGAATTTTGTTAAATTAATAAGTTTATTTAATAAATTTATAGATTATTTCTTGAATGTTTTCTTAATATTCTAGGGTGCGTTTAAATAGTGAGAAAATTGTAAAGAATAGAATTTTCTCCAAAAATGTATTTTTCAACAAAAAACTAATTTTTTCAGAAATACTCATAAATGTATAATAAGATATTTTTTATTTTCTATTTTTAGAAATTCATTTTTATTCAAATTTGAATTAAATTTTTTAAAATTTTATCTTTTTAAAATTAAATATATAAAATAAATAAAATGTTTATTATTGAAAATAAAATTTATTAAATATTATCACACATTAATTTTTTATCTTCGAAAGTTGATAAATTGTAATTATATAATATATTATAATTTATTATAGACTTATTAATATTTTTAAACTAATATATTATGGTTCTCTTATAATGGGTGTAGTGTGTAATGAAAATTATTGACCATAACATCTGCTTTACAAGGTCTAGAATTTTGGGTCATTACACCCACTATGGGTGTGTTTATTACCATGGTGGAATCATAAAAGGTAATGTGGATCTAGAATAAATAGAGACGTTATTTATTGGACTTGGGAGTAGTGGGTATTAATAATTCAATTGATAAATACAAAATGACCAAGTGAGTGCGGTGATGAGAGTTTCTCTTTGAATGGTGTTTTGATATACTATAATTAATAACCAGTCAGTAAATTCCAAAACCCAGTTACCCAGTGATGATGCTTTATTTTATTAAAATGGAATATAAACTACAAATAAAAATCTTGAGGACAGAATTTTTTAGTATTTTTTGGAATTCCATATACATAAATAAGTTCAAAAATACATCTTGAAATGAAATATGACATCCAATTTTTATTGGGAATATCCGCAACAATTAGATTATCCATAAAAGTCATTCACGATACACATATTTTCATCATAGGAAAAAATAAAACATATTAAAGGAATGAGATCAGATTCTCAAAAAGTTTAGGTAAAATATATGAAGCTTAAATAATAAGGAATGATGAATAAGTGAAAGCACACAAGACATTAAAAAAACATGAACATAATATGTTAGGAGTATATGTGGATTCAATAATTCCATAAAAACATAAATCCAGATATTCTACTAGTGGAGTAATATCATTTAATATAAAATACTTGATTCATAATGAATGGATGCATAATTTTGGAAATCATAATTATATCGTTAGGGACTCAGCCAAGACACCGTACATAATGGGTAAAAACATAAGCTAGTTTGTCTCATGAGACCTACCAATGCATTGATGATCTATTGTAGGCCCCACCTATAAATTAATATGTATAATTTATTCCTCAAATAAAATGGTATAAAAAAATCAACATATACATTCATATTGAAACTAACTTATGAAATCTTAATAATATTCCCCAATTAGTGAACAAAAACACAAACCATTTAGATTAATATAGTGACTGGTGTCCAGATAGCATATCCATAGTCAAACTAAACATAAAAAATTAAATAAAACATGGTAGATGAAATCATAAAATATTAATCCCAATTACAAATAATAAAAAACAATGGTGTTGGAATAGAATAAAATACTTTTATAAAATCATTCAAAAATTCTTGAAAGATAAATTATTTTACTTTTCAAGGTATAGTTATTTTAGAAAAAATAATTTTATAAAACCATAAGAGAAATATGATATCTATTACATAAAAAAATTAGCGATTTTAGAAAAAATTCATGTCTTAAAACAGAATATAGAGTTCCCATGAAAATAGATAATAATTAGAGAGGTACCCTTTAATTAGTAATTTTTTTGGGAATAATTTGAGAAATATCCTTTTAAATAATTTAACTACCCACAAAATAAAGAATGATTATTATTGATAAATGTACACATAAAATTATAACAAAATTTATGAAGAGTAAATAATAATAGTTATGAATTCTATTGGGGTAAAGAGAGAAAAGGATAAAACCAAAAGAAAGATGGATCATTGGGTAGGAAAACCTTTCCTTATGTTCGAATGTGTTCTGTACTAGAATTTAATATCTAGAATAATCATATTAAATTAATTAATTAATTAATTAATATCCATATCTACATTTATTTTATTTATAATAATTCTATTATGTTCTTTTATGATCTTTTTTTTAATTATACGATAGAACTTTATAGATCGGTAGCATTCATTTCCTTAGTTTTCACAATCGGTATACTTGTATATGAGTATGGAAGTTCTTGTGAAATGGATAGATTTTTATAGAATTGAATTTAAATATTATTAATGGACATAAATAATATTAAAAATGTTATATATATCATTTGGATAAATGGTGTGAGGATGAATCCATATATAAGACATTAGTGATAATCATTTAGATAATTTTGCGGTATTTCAATTATTATGAATGAGTTTTTTCATATGAATTAATATTATATATATTTATTGGTTCAAAAAAAGTAATTAGATTATTATAAATATATTATATTATTTCTCAATCAATAAAAATTGTATCATGCCCTGATTTTGGGATAGAATTGAAGAATGAATGTTCGTCGTCCATGAAGGTCGTAAATCAAAACCTCCCAGACAATGATTTAATTTTTAAAATAAATGATAGAGTAAGGATGTTGATGATGTATCATCCATTAACATGATAATATTCTGGTATATGTATGATAATTTATTTTCCATTATAATTTTTATATAGGATTAAAGGATATAATAATAAATTAATATAATTTCAAATTAAATTAAATGAAAAAGTTATAGGATTTACCTCTTAAATTAACCCCATTGAGAACCTCTTTAAGGGAAGGGGGTTTAAACTCTTGGAAAGACCGAGATCTTTTTGACATGGGTAGAGACAAGGTAAGTGTATTTTTTTATAACATTGAGGATATTAAATTCTTATATGAGTGACGATAAGTGGGGGTGACGGGGTGATTTTCATTGAAGAGGAGGGGGTTGATTATTGAATATCTTGTTGATTATTTTTTTATTTCTTCCAATACATCCAATAGTATTCATTCTTATTAATAAATACCATAATAAATGCATGATATTTAAAAATTAATGTTCTTACTTCATCCATGACTCATGTAATATAATATTTATCTGATAATTTATTTATACTACACATTACTGTATTTTACTATTCAAAAAAATTAATGTATTTTAGAAACATACAAAAAATTAACCCCATCCATTTTTCAACATGAATAATTAAAAAATTAAATATGTTTTGTCAAAATAATTTTCTAAATAATTAATATTTATATTTTGATAAAAATCATTATTTCCTTGAAAATATATAGATTTTCAATTTAAAACATACTTAATAACAAATTCAATTATTAACTATGGTATCATTAAATTATCCGAAAATGATTGTACAACCTAGAGTTTACATTGGAATACATTTTATGAAAAGTATTTTTATTTTATATCAATTTATTAATTTAAAATTGAAATTAAATATTTATTATACATAAAAATACCAACTGTAATTTATTAATTTTTAAATAAATCACTCACATTTATAATGTGCCGAAATTTTATTTATCCCTAAATGAGTGATGTTACTATTTTTAAGGTTCATATTACTATCAATCATGGTACATTACTATTTTTAAGTCTCATGTTACTATCTACCAAAAATTTAAGCTGATCCTATCACTCCCTAATATCTTACTAGTCACAACCGTGTATATCCATTTTTCGAAATTTAAAACATATAAGAATCAAAATTATGTCTAACAGTTAGGTTATAAATTTCTTATAAAAATAAAAAAGGTTTTTTTCACAGAGACTCAGTAATTCAATCATTCTATATTAGGTATAATTTTAAATACATGGGGTGTTACAATTCATGTTCACTGAATAGAGTTTCAAATAATTTTTTTATGAAAATTTAATATGAGTTATAGATTGGATTTAATGGATCTATTTTATGATAAAATTACATTACATTTATAATGAAGATAATTCCATATTTGGGTAAATTTTATCGAAAATAATAAATGGTATGAAATTCAAGAGGACAACATGAATTTTTTTGGAAAACCACTCATAAGCTAGTATCTATGTGACGAAATGAAATAATATTTGATCATATTGTCATTTATGGACCATTATGTAAAATTAAAGGGATAAAATTTGACATTAAAAAATTTTAATTCCCACCTATACTGATTGTGTAAAATTTTGATACAGAGAGTATATATTAAACTTCATATCAAATAGGTTGGTTAATAGAATCTATAATACTATTATACCAATTTTGAAGAATGTAAATCACCATATTGAATATTATATTTTCATAATAATAAGAAGAATATGAATAATAGATGACAGAACATGTATATAATTATACATTATTTTCATCAATATACATGTAACAATGAAGGCACTTACACTAATTTATCTGGATGATAGAGAAAGAAGGAAACAATGTAATTCCAAATTGTAATTTTCCACATATATACTAGAAACATTTGTTATTGTATTTTTTTTAAATATTTTTTTATTACTTTGAATATGTTATCCAGTTTGGAAGAAGGAAATAATTGTGAAGGTGATCATAATAGAGCATCAATTTGGAAGAATAAGACTCAATGATTCTCTATAATTTTTTCAATAGGATGTTCATAGTTTATATAAATTTTTGAAAAGGGAAACATCATATATAAACATTTATATACTTTTCTTTGAGTATAGCACACATAAAAAAGAAAATGGTGGTCCCCTTGATCTTTAGTTCTCCCTCACAAAAACAATATATCTCTATAGTGACTAGAATTATATTATAGTACACTATCCCAACATCATCTATATATTTTTTCTATTATCCCTTTGTGGTAAACAATGTATAATATCTGTCTGTTCATGATTTTCTTTCGATATCTATTTTACTAGGTCAGTGGAGACCATGAATTATAGATTTAACATGTTCCTAAAAATATGGGAATAAATTCTATACAAAAACACACAAAAGAAAGAGCAATAATTATAATTTATCAACTCCATAATTCACAATCTTCTGTGGGTCTTCTGAGTCAATTCCATCCCAATTATAAGGTTATTAATTTTTTTTATTTATGAATATAAAGTATATATATAATGTAAGAATTTATTCATTATATTAAATTTTTTATATTTATTCTTATAGTTTTCATATATTTCATATAAATATTTACATGATTGTTAATACCATAATATCTAGTTTTTTTCGACCAAGACTATGGATTTTTTTGTTTCGAAATAAATTGTAAATTTTGACTCTAATATATATCTCTTTGTTGATAAAATTTTGAGGGAATTAATATCTATATAATGTATTAATCTATGGATAGTGGAAGTTTCATTTATAATTATTATTGACTTGGTATATCAAGATCTATCTAAAAATGGGAGTTGGATACCTGTCAAACCATACATTTTTTTGTTAGTAATTTGGTTTCGTATTATCATAATCCTCTATATTAAATAGATTTAAATTCTATGTGAATCATATTAAGTTAGAAATAATTACATTTTCTAGAAACTAAAATTACTCATTTATTATATAATGTGTTTTACATTAATATGTTTTTATAAAGGTGTATGATACTAAAATAAATTGTTATATCCATGAAAACAATTGAGAACAATAGATAATAATTTGAGAAGTTAAAAATTTATTAAAATAATAAGTACTAAATTTATTCCAAATAATGATTTTTTCATGGCCTTGATCATTAATATAGGTACATTAATGCCAAATATATGTCTCAAGGATTATCTTTCATAATAAAGAATAAGACATGTGGCCTCAATAGTATTACATGGAATTATACTTGGGCTATACTTAGTTTTATATCCCAATTAAGATTATGTTTCCAAAAGAATGAAATTGTGGAAAATAGGTATGATGGATTTGGGAAAAAGTTATCCACTCAAAATTCCATGTGTCATATATTATATAAATTGGTAAGGTGAAAAGACTATTTATATTTCTAGACACTATAAATGGAGTGTTAGTGGATCTAGTAGAAGGATATTGAAGTATTCACGATGATGAGATCTTGGAACTAGAATATTAGTAGTGGACAGTTATTGGGTGGTAGTCTGAAATTTGATCAATATTTAGATACAATTAAATGGTATAGTATAAATTTCTATATAATTAACTAGATATTTAGTGAAATAGATTGACACAATAAGCAAATTTGAAGGCGTATTACGGGAAGTTTCGATCAAAAATATGAAAAGAGATTATCCAAATGTTTTGATGCTTTATAATAAATAGGTGGTCCGATCATGGATGATTAAAAGGATTTAATATTGTATTTATTGGGATGAGTGATTAATAAGAATTTTTGAAATTAAATATTTCATCCCACTGCAATTTTATAGAATATTCTGGGATTTCTTAGTGTGTATTGAGAATTACCCAAAACATGTAATATTTCTTATGTATCAATATTTTGTATTTGATATTTTATATTACTATCCTATATTTCATCATTTTCAGATTGATATGTCATATAATTAGTTGGGTATTTTTCATGGAATCTTTCTCTGTTTCACAATTACTACTTTCCTTTGTATATATGTTCAATTTTCAGCATTTTAAATGTAACACCCCAAGCATCCATGATATGATTCTCTTTCAATAATGCAATAGCTTGCATTGTACGCAAGTTTGAGATTCTAACACATCGCGACTAATCAAAATAGCCATTATGAATAGTAATACCCACTTTTTGAAATTATATATATTTTATATCACAAAATGGACTTCATTTTTGGATTCCGAATGTCGAAATTAGCCTATGTTGAATTTTTTGTATTTTTCTGAGAACTTCCAATTTTTTATGAATAGTGAAAAATACTTAAAAACAACTTTTTTTATCAAAATAATTTATAGTAATAAATTCTTCTATTTATTGGTTTTAAAGTATCATTAGAATATATTTTTGACCATTTAATCCAATGGTGGTCATTAGAATTAATTTAACATTGAAATTGGACATAAACAGTTGTCAATCTTTTGATATATATTGTTTCTTAAAAAAATTCTATTTGTTATGAAAACGGGAATTAATTATAAAATTAATTAATGCAAATTATATGTTAAGAATTTTTCAAAATAGACATCATTTTTTAATTCAGAATATCAATTATAGCTTAGGGTAAAATTTTTGCATTGTTCTGAAAAACTTCAATTTTTGATCAATAGTGAAACCACTAAGTGGTAGTTAAAAAACTGATTTTTCATTTAAATAAAACATTACCACTTCTGTCATTTGATTTTAAAAAATACAAAATTCTTGGTTGTAATTAGGAAGTAAAATTTGGTTCAATGGGATTAAAATAATTTTTTAGTGAATAGTAACATTTAAGTTTAATTAATCGCGATTAAAGGTAATTAGTGAAATTTAAGGTAAAAATAGTATTATAAAAATATGTAATGACATTTACACTTGTCCTACCACTATTGTATGTGTCATGGACGACCAATACAATCCATGGGTCAACTTGGGGACCCCATGGAGCCACTTTGGTAGGAAAAGGACATAAATAACTTTTTATTTAATGTTAAAATAAAAAGGTCACAAACAAGATTTGTTTTACTAAAACAATTTTTAAATGGGGTTATACAAGACATATGTTTGACTATAAATATTCATTAGAAATATAAAAATCTTTCATACATCATGATTATTTTTTTTGTAATTTTTAGACATTAAATAAATTAAATTATTTATGACACTATGATGATGCAGTGATTACCTCATTAATTAACGATTTAAATAAAATGAAAAGATAATGTAAAATATAAGACTTACACTTGTCCAAAACCTATTGGATGAGTAGATTTCGAACCCTTATCACCTTATCCTAGATATATATACGTTTGGGACCTTTAGAATCCGAAAAATCATTTCATAATAATGTAACATTTCAATCTTTCCAAGAGTGCCCCTTACCTCCTCTTATAAAAGGCCCCCTCCACTACCACCTTACTCACACCTTCAAAGCCTTTTTTCTAGGCCAAACTCTGCCCAAATACTCCCCCAACTTCCCTCCCTTACTCCTAGAAGCCTCACTTTTAGCATAATTCTTCCCAAAGACGCCTTTGGCTCAAATCAAATGAGTTACCCGATTTTAAGATAATGACTTCTCTAATGTTGTTTTGTTTTATTTTTCTTCTCGAACCACTTAAACTATTTTTATTCATATTTTTTGTAACCACACCAGTATCCTCAATATACTACGATTTTGGTATAATAAGTAATCGAGTTAAAATTACACACACCTACATCTCATGGTTAAAGAACACACTATTTCTGTGGATGGCAAATTTCTGCCTCACGAAACGATGATTATTCAACACTCATATAAAACCTTCAAAGCTATCCATTAAGATGTCACTATATTTATATATGATATATATTATGTTTATGTTTTTCTTATGCTTTTTTATTTTTCATTTATGTCATACCTTTATGATTTCCATTGTGGGTAAACGCGATATTTTCATTTTAGGAAGTGCGGACTACCGCCCCCTCAAAGTGATTTGAATCGTTAATGCCATATGTTGGATGTATAAAGGATGGAGTAAATGGTATTATAAATTATATTATACTGGAATTATAGTATACCTTTATATAATTATAACTTCATTCCATTAAATATGAAATGTAAATGAAAGTAGCGTTCATGCGTACGTACGGCTTACCGTCTCCATGAATGGTGCATCTCATTTCTTACCTCTAAATGTTACGTAATATTATGAATGAATGTATATACTGGATATATATGATATATATGATATATACATCAGGAATATAATTCTGGAGATAATGGATATTCTACCACATAAACAACTTGTAATTATAAGAAGTTTATTGTTGACTCAAGTACCAAATATCGACAAAATGACTATTATTAACTTAAATAATTACATAGTGTTCATAAAATGGTAATAAGTGATATGAAAAGGAATAATAAACCTGAAAAAGGATCTTAAGCAAGTATATATTAACTATAGTTTATTATTCAGGAGGTTAAAGAATGGTCGAGTCAAGTCGGACGTAAGGTAAGGGATCATCTTTACCCAATTTCCATTCTTTGGGTTAATCTCCTACTTTCAAATTATGTCATGATATTATTATGTTATATATTTTATTTATACTTCCATTTTGTGTACTTATAGTGAATACACATAATTGGTCTATTTTATTTAAAAAATGATCTTTTTAAGTGACTTCGTCTCAATCTCCTTTCATTGAGGCATATTTTCTTTTATACACAACTTTATTGTATATGGTTTATAAACCCCTTTGACTATTACATTTATTCAAAAGGAATGTTTTTATACGAAGTGTTTTAATAAATTACAAAGGAATATTTTTTTGTCGTACGTATGCGGAGACAATTACTTCTCCGCCGCCGTGACCATTATTTGAGTTTCATCTTCTTCTACAAGCCATAACTTTTTTTAAATGAAAAATAAATACAAAGATTTAATTTTGTTTTATTATGGTATTGAAAATGGTTTTGAATGTGTTTCTATTATATCAATGTGTTGTATTGATATCTTGTGATTGAAATTTGGAAATTTTATGTTTCCTTTATGCATGTTTTATGTGATATGATTATGTTATGGTTTATGATATGTTTAAACCTGTTCATATAAGGAATGCATTTGAATTAATAAGTAATGGGTGGAGCCCGCTAAAGCTCCTCGATGCATCGGTAGGTCTCATGAGACAAACTAGTGTCTTGGCACGAGGCCTTGACAAAATATTATTATATACTTGGCACGAGTCCTTGGCTATGTGGTTATGATAGTCTGGCATTATGCATTCCATCGTTATGAATGTGGTTATTGATATTGCATGTGATTATTCGACTAGTAGAATATCCATGTGAGTATGAAATTGGCATTATTTAATTTTATTTTTTCCATATTATGCTGAAGTTCAAGTTTAAAAAGGCTTTTGTTTTAGTAATAAATTTCCTTAAATGTTAATGATTATTTATGAATGCTTCCGCAATATTGTTATCCTTACTGAGCATCTGAGCTCACCCCTTTCAATGTTTTAATATTTTCTAGGATGTGAAAAGTATTTTGTGAATGACCTGCATGAATTGTCAGAAGAGGATATGAGTGTGGTCTATGGAGACTTTGTTATTGTAGTTTTTTCCTTTATGATGTATTGTAACATTTATCAATGTATCTAGTGTTTCCAAGGCTACTAATCTAATCGGTCTTTCGAGACATGATCTTTTGTGATCATGCCAATGTTACGCAATAATGCACCGACTCTGGGCAACTGGGGTAGGGGCGTTGCAGTTGGTATTAGAGGTAGTTTAGTACTGACCATGAAATCTAGATTTAGATAAACTCTGATTAGAGCACATAGCCCAAAGATAGACTTTGAAGATTAGTATAGAAGAACATCATAGAATTTTTGTAATATAGATATGTTGTGAGTTTTCCGAGCAATACATCCCTTTATGGATACGATCAGGTAGAGGCGGCTCTGGCACAGATGTACCTAGGGGTAAAACCCGAAAACACCGCTTTGAGCTAGACTCGAACGGGAACTGGTTCACGACAATGGGACTTGCTGCACTCTTGGTTACGACACTCCCGGGGGATATGCTTGAGATAATTCTCGTTTTCATTACAAACCACTATGAATGGTTATGAGTATATACTTCTTCAAATAAATTTTTTTTATGACTATGGATTATATCCATAAATTGAT
The DNA here is from genome assembly GCA_963277665.1 of Viscum album. Classification (NCBI taxonomy): domain Eukaryota; kingdom Viridiplantae; phylum Streptophyta; class Magnoliopsida; order Santalales; family Viscaceae; genus Viscum; species Viscum album. The sequence continues at coordinate 2,099,489,491 of OY728128.1, read as the reverse complement.
CAATATAAGTTAAGTATTTTATATGTACAGAATTATGTATTTTGATTCATAAACTGATCTAGTTTATGCCATTGTTTAGAAATGGCGCCTAGTGGAAGGAATGGAAACCGTATCAATGCACGCACTCCATGTAGGGATTTCCCTCCTGCTCAAAATAATTATTATGGAGTTGGAGATACAACTGGTACTGATCAACTTATTACCATACTGGGACAACTCGCTCAGGTTATGAATAATAACCTTACTCATATGGAGCACCCTGATCTGCAACGTGGAGGATCAATGTTAGACCGCTTCATGAGGCAACAAACACTATCATTTAATGGGGGTAAAAATCCATTAGTAGCTGAGCAATGGATAAACTATTTAGAGAAAATATTCCACGCCTTGGGGAGTAGAGAATGGGAGAAGGCTGTCATGGTAGTCTACCGCCTCACTGGAGATGCCGATCAATGGTGGTTGTTGATTCAATACACAAAGGAAGATGATGAAGTATCAAATATGGAATGGAGGGAGTTCAAGGATCTTTTCCTAGAAAAGTACTATCCTCATGACCATCGAGCAGATATGGAAAGACAATTTCTGAGTCTGAAGCAGAAGGAGGATGAGAATGTCGCAAAGTATGAGGCTAACATTACAAGGATAGCAAGGTATGCTGCAGATTATATACGTAACCCAATAAGTAAGATTGATCGTTTCTTTGATGGGTTTAAACCATTTCTCCATCGAGCATTAGTCTCACAAACATTCTCGTCATACGAAGATATAGTCTCGTATTAGATCAAGACAGAAAAAGAATTTTCTAAGTCTTATGACAACAAAGTAAAGCAAGAGAATAATGGAACGGTGGAAGAAGAGACAGATAAAGGGAAAAAGGGAAAGAAGGATTTTTCATTATGCGATAATTGTGGGAAGAATCACCCTGGTACTTGCCTAAAGGGAATGGGAGTTTGTTACAAATGTGGAGAAAAAGGTCACCAGGCTCGTGATTGTAAGGGAACGAAAGAGGCTATCAATCTTGAATGCTACAATTATAGGGAAATGGGGAATTATGTAAATGAATTTCCTAAGTGTCAGGGAAACTTACCACAGAAAAGGCCAAGGGATCATGGACAATCTTATGCTGTTACTACAGTAGAAGTGGAATAATTAATGTATTGGTGGTTTTGGACTCAAGGATTATATTCTGGTTATAAGTATAATGTGATATATATAAATATTTTATTGCAGTACTTGTCTTTTTCATTAAAGTTTTAATATGATGAAGGTAATCATATTTTTAGTATGTGAAAATAAGAGAAACATTACTTTGTTTGGGGAATCTGATAAATTGATTTTGGAATTAAGAGACCTTTTAGAGAAAGACTGGACAGAGGTTTTTTGGATAAATATAAAGGATGGGATGGATTAATTTTAACTTTAAATAGTATTGTTTAAGGTTAAAATATTTCTAAAGATTATTTTTGGAATATTATAATACTAAAGTTTTAGGAAAAGGACAACCTGTAGGGTGGGGCATAATCCATCGTGTCGGACAATGCTGCAGGAATCGAACCCACAACCATAGTGCGACATGCCTTTATGACCTACCACCAGCCTACAGGAAGTCCCTAGTTATTACAAAATAGTTTTAGTAATCTAAATTGTATGTGTTAATATTTTGATCCTTGTACGATTATGATAATTACAATATTTTTGAGTTTTATTATCTTTTTGAGTGAAAGATAAGTTTGTGGTAGAAATTAGTTGAAGGTTGAAACTCTAATTTTAAACCATAAATATATATACCTATCTCTTATTCTATGAATAAATTAATTCTTAAACTTTAGTAAAGGGATACTGAAACAAAAAATGTGTTATCCTAATACCTTATGTCTTGTTGAATTGATGCTATTTTAAATCAACATAAATTGAAGGCATTGAGGCCCTAAATTTGACACTTGTTTGTGATTGATGACCTCAATCACTCCATAACAATATTTACATTTTTCCTCCAATTATATGTCTCTAATTTTCACCAATGTTCTCCTAATCGAGATCATAATTGGGTGGTGACTTTTTCATTTCCCTTTCCCTCTTATTAAGGCTAAATTTTATTAACGTTATTTCGATGAGGGTTTTCCACAAAGGTATTTTCTATTTTCAACCTTTTATTTTCAAAGAAAAATTTCAAATTGCGAGGACGCAATTTATTGAAGGATGGGAGAATGTAACACCCCAAGCTTCCACGATACGCTTCTATTTCAATAATGCAATAGCTTGCATTGTACGCAAGTTCGAGATTCTAACACACCGCGACTAATCAAAATAGCCATTATGAATAGTAATACCCACTTTTTAAAATTATATATATATATTATATTTCAAAATGGACTTCATTTTTGGATTCGTAATGTCGAATTTACCCTATGTTGATTTTTTAGTATTTTTCTGAGAACTTCCAATTTTTTATGAATAGTGAAAAATACTTAAAAACAACTTTTTAAATCAAAATAATTTATAGTGATAAATTATTCTATTTATTGGTTTTAAAGTATCATTAAAATATATGTTTACCATTTAATCCAATTTTGGTCATTAGAATTAATTTAACATTGAAATTGGACATAAACAATTGCCAATCTTTTGATATATATTGTTTCTTAAAATCACGCTATTTGTTATGACAGCGGGAAATAATTATAAAATTAATTAATGAAACTTATATGTTTGTAATTTATCAAAATAGACATCATTTTTGAATTTGGAATATCAATTATAGCTTATGGTGAAATTTTGGCATTGTTCTGAAAAACTTCAATTTTTTATGAATAGTGAAACCACTAAGTGGTAGTTAAAAAACTGATTTTTTGTTTAATGATACATTACCACTTCTGTGATTTGATTTTAAAAAATCCAACATTCATGGTTGTCATTAGGAAGTAAAATTTCGTTCAATAGGATTAAAATAATTTTTTGGTGAATAGTAACTTTTAAGTTTAATTAATCGTGATTAAATGTAATTAGTGAAATTTAATGTAAAAATAGTATTATAAAAATATAGAATGACCGTTACACTTGTCCAACGACTATTGGATGTGTCATGGCCGACCAAGACAATCCATTGGTAATCTTGGGGACCCCATGGACCCACTTTGGTAGGAAAAGGACATAAATAACTTTTTATTTAATGTTAAAATAAAAAGGTCACAAACAAGAGTTATTTTACTAAAACAATTTGTAAATGGGGTTATAAAAGTCATATGTTTGAATATAAATATTAATTAGAAATATAAAAATCTTTCCTACATCATGATATTTTATTTATTATTTTTATACATTAAATAAATTAAATTATTTATGACACCATGATGATGCAACGATTACCTCATTAATTAACGATTTAAATAAAATTAAAAGATAATGTAAACTCTAAGACATAAACTTTTCAAAAACCTATTGGATAGGTATATTTCGATCCCTTATCACCTTATCCTAAAAATATATAAGTTTTGGACCTTTAGAATCCAAAAAATCAATTCATAATAATGTAACATTTCAATCTTTCCAAGAGTGCCCCTTCTCTCCTCTTATAAAATGCCCCCACCACTACCACCTTACGCACACATTTAAACCATTTTTTCTCGGCCAACCTCTGCCCAAATACTCTCCCAAATTCCCCCCCTTACTCCTAGAAGCCTCCCTTTGGGCATAATTCTTCCCAAGTATGCCATTGGCTCAAATCAAAAGAGTTACCCGATTTTAAGGTAATGTCTTCTCTAATGTTGTTTTGTTTTTATTTTGCTTCTCCAACCCCTTAAACACTTTTTATTCATTTATTTTGTAACAAAACAAGTATCCTCAATGTACTAGGATATTGGTATAAGATTTATTCTAGCTACACGTACACACACCTACATCTAATGGTTAATGAACATACTGTTTCTGTGGATGGAGAATTTCTACCTCACGAAACGATGATTGTTCAACACTCATATAACACCTTCAAAGGTGTCCATTAAGATGTCAATATATTTATATATGATATATATTATGTTTATGTTTTTCTTATGCTTCTGTATTTTTCATTTATGTCATACCTTTATGATTTCCATTATTGGTAAACATGATATTTTCATTTTAGGAAGTGCAGACTACCGCCCCCTCAAAGTGATTTGAATCTTTAATGCCATATATGGGATGTATAAAGGATGGAGTAAATGGTATTATACATTATATTATACTGGAATTATAATATACATTTATATAATTATAACCTCATTCCATTAAATATGAAATTGAAAAGAAAGTAGCGTTCATGCGTACGTACGGCTTACCATCTCCATGAACGGTGAATTTCATTTTTTACCTCTAAATGTTAAGTAATATTATGAATGAATGCATATACTGGATATATATTATATATATGATATCTAAATCATTAATATAATTCTGGAGATAATTTATATTCTACCACATAAACAACATGTAATTATAAGAAATTTATTGTTGACTCAGGTACCAAATATCGACAAAACAACTATTATTAACTTAAATAATTACATAGTGTTCATAACATGGTAATAAGTGATATCAAAAGGAATAATGAACTTGAAAAGGGATCTTAAGCAAGTAGATATTAACTATAGTTTATTATTCCGGAGGTTAAATAATGGTCGAGTCAAGTCGGACGTAAGGTATGCGAACTTCTTAACCCAATTTCCATTCGTTGGGTTAATATCCTACTTTCAAATTATGTCATGATATTATTATGTTCTATATTGTATTTTGACTTCCATTTTGTGTACTTATAGTGAATACACATAATTGTTCTATTTTATTTAAAAAAATGATCTTTTTAAGTGACTTCGTCTCAATCTCCTTTCATTGAGGCATATTTGGTTTTATACACAACTTTATTGTATATGGTGTATAAACCCCTTTGACTTTTACATTTATTCAAAAGGAATATTTTTATACGAAGTGTTTTAATAAATTACAAAGGAATGTTTTTTTGTCTTACGTATGCGGCAATAATGACATCTCTACCGACGTGACCATTTTTTGAGTTTCGGCTTCCTCTACATGCCATAACTTTTTTTAAATGAAAAATAAATACAAAGATTTAATTTTCTTTTATTTTGGTATTGAAAATGGTTTTGAATGTGTTTTTATTATATCAATGTGTTTTATTGATATCTTATGATTGAAATGTAGAAATTATATGTTTCCTTTATGCATGTTATATGTGATACGATTATGTTATGGTTTATGATATGTTTAAACCTGTTCATATGAGGAATTCATTGGACATAATAAGTGATGGGTGGAGCCCTCCATAGCTCCTCGATGCATCGGTAGGTCTCATTAGACAAACTAGTGTCTTGGCATGAGGCCTTGACAAAATCTTATTGTAGACATGGCACAAGGCCTTGGCTTCGTGGTTATGATAGTCTGGCATTATGCATTCCATCATTATGAAAGTGGTTATTGATATTGCATGTGATTATTCGACTAGTAGAATATCAATGTGAGTATGTAATTGGAATTATTTAATTTTATTTTTTCCAAATTATGCTGATGTTCAAGTTTACAAAGGTTTTTGTTTTAGTTATACATTGCCTTAAATGTTAATGTTTATTTACAAAAGCTTCCGCAATATTTTTATCCTAACGGAGCATCTGAGCTCACCCCATTCAATGTTTTAATATTTTCCAGGATGTGAAGAAGTATTTTATGAATGACCTGTAGGAATTGTCAGATTATGATATGAGTGTGGTCTATGGAGACTTTGTTATTGTAGTTTTTCACTTTATGATGTAATGTAACATTTATGAATGTATCTAGTGTTTCCAAGGATACTAAACTAATCGGTCTTTCGAGACTTGATCTTTTGTGATCATGCCAATGTTACACAATAATGCACCGACTCCGGGCAACTGGGGTCGGGGAATTACATTAAATCTAGAGGATGAACCTATATTATTCCAATACATGTTTGATTTGAACTTATGGTTAGATCTGGAAGGAATAATAATTTTTGACTTGATGACCTACCAAAATATCTATATAATAAGTGAATCACAATATTGACCCAATTAATAATAAAATATTATTTTAATTATATTGACATATTTATAGTATTTCTTATTTTATTTTCTATATTTATGGTTATCTCCACATTTTAATAAATTAATTTTGGTTTCTCTCACCAGTTATTTAAAAATCATTTTTTTCTAAATCACAACCTACTGAATCAAGATGGTCAAGGGGTTTCCATTTCTACTAACATATCACATATTCGACCTACAATGACATTTTTTAAAATTATTTAGGAGTTATATTTTATTAAGTTGGTACATATCCTCTTGGTAAAACAAATGTTGAATTTCAGGGAAATTTTACCATTTATTATGGTGTTTTTTATTTATTTAAACCTTTAACTATAGATTGGGAGAACATCATCTTGAATCGGGATGCCAAGGGAAACCATGAACTATGTAGATATAGAGTATTCATATGTGATGTAATTGGAGTGTTGGGGAGTTTTTCATTAAAATATCTATATAATCAAAGAGGCTCTGAATGTATATCTTGAGGGATTCTTTATTGACATTCTTATGGACAAGAAAATATGATAATTTAATATCTCTATAGATCTCGATTTTTCAGAATTGGTTCACCTTCTTAGAACCAGGATCATAGTGCATTGATAAATACTCACTATGATGTTGGATGAAAGTTAAACTTATCATATTATTTTAAATCGTTGAATTTCATATTTATTTTTAAAAACAAATATTATTGATGATTCTATTCTGAATAAGTTATAAAAATATAAAGATTTGTACACTCTTAACAATAGTATTTTGTCTAAATGTTTTTAATATAACATAAATTCTTATATCTCTTATATATATATCCCCTACATTTTTTTTGTATAAGGGTTTCATTACATTACAAAAAATATAATTATAAAATTATTATAAATCAAAATACGCATCTAATAAAATATATTATTTAAGATAGAGAAGAATAATTTTAAAATTTGTCTTAGAGAAAAATTATGTAAATTAATATTTTGAATATATGAAAATTCATAAACTCGAAATAAAACATAATAATAGTAGTTTAGAGAAGTGAACATCTAAATTTATTACAGTTACCCATTCCTTAATTTACAATTGGTGGCTATGTTTACAAAGATGATATATAAGTATATATAAATAATACAAATGAATTAATTGATGAATGTAGTCTAATTTTCTCATCCATGGAATCTATTTTATAAAATATACATCAGAACACTTAGGTTTTAACAAACATAGTTAACTTTCAAGGGATCTTTCAAGGAAACCATGAAATGAGAGTTATGTTTTCTTAAACACTTTTTTTAGATAAAAAATGACCAATGGAGGTTCAATATCTACTCATGTGATCTTTATTATTAGTACATCAATGTCTTGGGATATCCATTAATATAATATATATCATTGGAAATCTTTATAGAATATTTTTTTGGAATTCTTCTAAAACATTATTTTGAATTAAAATATGATTGAATTCAAAAAAATATCACATGATCTCCCCTAAATGATAATTATAAAATAGTACATCATGGGAGATCATAGATATTATTTTCTAATAATTGTATTGAATGATAAAATTTTAATCTTGGATAAGATTAAATATATTAGAGGGTGTAATTTTAATCCAAGGTTATTGAATCGAAAAGTATATATGATTATGCAAGGGAAATTTATTCATTGTGACAGGTTGGAAAATGGATATTTAATATCCAAGAAAACCTAATAGAGTATAAGACACTATATCAGGATTCAACAATTTTTATTAATGTTATAGACATAAATATTATTAGTAAATACATGAAAAAAATTGATTTTAAAAAATAGATTAAGTGTAAAGTGATGTTTGTATGGAAACATTAAATGTAATGGAAAACATTAATATTGGTGAATTTTATATTATAAAATAAGTGTGTTTACCATGTAATTGTTCTATTATGACACTAGATAATTCATATTAAAATATGTTAATAAATGACATGAGATATTGTTTTTATATATAATGTTTATTATTTGAATCATTTTATTACATGGGTCTGAAATAATGGGTTAATGGTATTTCAATCAAGGATAATTGTTTTGTGCATTTTAATTATAAAATTAATAGGGAATGAGTCCCTTCTACCCCTTGGGGGTATATTTTAATAAATAAATATTTTATTTGCAAGTATATTTCTATAAAAACCTAACATTCATATGATATATGGTCATAAATCGTTTTTAAAATATTAATAGTAGTTAAATAAGTTTTACATTCTATATATAGGGTGTTTTAATATCATTGATTTATATTTATAGTAAATATACATTTTTAGGGTTAGTAGGAAGATATTTGAACTTAGATAAGTATAAAATTTGATATATAAATAATTACACCCATATAATTCAACGATAAAGTTTCTATATATCCTAATGGTATATAGGACATATTGTAGGAGAGGGTTTCTTTTTAATCAATTAGATTTAAAACCTCTAAAAATGATCTAAAAAAATTGAATGGATAGATTTAAAAATGATGATAGTATAGAATTATTAATACTTATATTTATTTAATTCAATGGAAGACAATGAAATTTTAACAATAGATGTCATGTAGAAAGTATGTTTCAATATACTATTTAAGTATTCATCTTAAGCATAATGATTCACAATATCAAAAATAATAAAAAATTATTTATTCATATTTTTTTTCTCCCTAAAAATTTTGGTGGGAGGATTTTTTCAGATGGATACATAGGGATATTATTGTTTTCTCGAAGAGACACAACATGTTTAGCATGTATAAAAAATAAAATCAATATGAGGTTTCATTGGGTGTTTTATAATAGATATAGAAAATATTTATTATTTTGTGTGGTTTTATAAGTATTAATAACGGGGACACAAAAAATTAAATATATCATGTTCTGAAAAAAATATCTCACTATTTTCATTCATTCAAGATGCTATGATAATCTGCCTATAGTTGAGTATGTTTTATATTAGGTGATATGTTTTTGGTTATCAAAAAATGACATTTACTTGTATATAATCAGTATGAAATCATGAATGTCAATTTATAAATTCCCAACATGTTTGTTAACATTATCAGATACTTTGTATGTTATGTGATTTTATCAACAACTTAAATACATAGAATGAGATATATTTACCTTTTTTATTCAGTTTTTACAAAAAAATTCAAGAATTCACGAGAGGGTTCATATGACTCATATTTTCCATGACTATTGTTTAGTTGATTTATTATGAAAAGTTTTTGTATTATTATACATGTTGTATTTAGTACATCAGGTTGATATAGGCATAGAGATACCTGTATTCAATGGAAATCTTGTTAGATATATTTTTATCTTGAATCATACAAATTCATTATTAGGTATCACAACTTTCTTATGATTATGGAATATAAAATTCCTAATTAAATTAAATTATAAAATGTCCCAAAGAGTTTCCAAAAGTTATTTTGGGAATAAAGATATTTTTTGTTACAATCTGTATATAAAAACATATGGCAGAATTAATATAGATTCCCCAAAAGTATTATTAATGGATTCTATATTGTGTTTTGGAGAAGGTATTAAATGTTATTATATATAATAAAATATAATGCGAATTTACAAAAAATTAATGTCGAATTAGTGTAATAAATATAATCATTGATATATACACTAAAATAAAACCATTTTATTCTTAATGTCACAACAACACGGTTTGTACTGAACAAAACCATATTGTAGTGAAGGATATGATGTCATGGTTATGTGAATGGTTGTATGTAATATTATAATGGGAATATTGTTTTTCTGTAAATCTAAGCTATCATAAGTGGTGTCATATTTATAATATAAAGATATAAAGGATCTGAATCGTTTATATTAATTATATAAATTATAAATATTTTAAGGATGTATGAGTCACGCTATAACACCCAGGGTGTCACTAGGGTTATTTATTTATATTTTTATCTATTTCATTCATCACATCGAGTATGTAATAAGACCTATAGAATCCTAATGAAAAGTATATTGAATTAATGGTGAGAATATTTTCCAATGGGAATTTATATGGAAACCATGAAACATAAAAAATATTGAAAAATGAGAAATTTATGGTCATGAATATGGTTATTGACCATAAAATCGGTATTTCAATTACTAAAGATGTTAATTTTTCAAAATTAAAAATAAAAAAATAGGTTTTTCCTTTATTTCACATTTGAAATAATTTTAATAAATTTAATGGAAACCTCGTTCATCATCATTTCCTTCCATTGGATCAATTGGGGGTTTTATCTTGATTTATTAGTGTGATGTCAAGATAAGTGACATCATATTTCTCTAAATCTCTATTATTATTCCTGTTCTTCCATTATCAAATAATAATACATCAATAAAACCATAGGTTTCTTCTTTTTTGAAAATAAAATACTGTTTTTTCTTATTTCTGTCTTATAATATAATTTTATGATTTTGATCTTATTTGGTGGTAGATTGAAATTTATTTCATTGATTAAAGTAGGCGATTTTAAACATATAGTTTCACAAGATAATAATTCTTGTTTCCATATTTTTATTTTCAACTAACAATTATTTAGGTTTATTAATGTTTTTAAAATTTATTTATAAATAACTCTATTATATATAGGCTGTTAATATGTGTTTTCATATTTATTCTATACATATAATTCATGTATTTAATTTCCATTTAGTAAAAGGGACGTTAAATAAAATATGTGAAATAATATGAATCATTAATATCCAGATTCGGAATACAAAAATTATAAATTGATTTGAAATGTAAAATTTAAGATGATTTTATAGGTATTATATATTTTTATGTTTGTTCAAAGGATATTTTATTCAAAAATAAACTTATTTTTCATGAATTATTGAATTTTTAATCCCTATTATTAATATTTTTTTATTATATTGAATCCCATTATTTTTTGTTGAATTTTTTTCTATAATTTTATTATTAAAAAAATATTAAGAAAATATGAATCCTAGATAAGTGTGATTTTTTAGGTAGTTCATAAAATTGAGTTGTATTACTTTACATAAAATCATATGTTTATTTTTGTAGATTTAAAACCACCAGGGTGGGTTGGGAAATTTTTTTGGATATATTTATCAACCAGTTAGTAATAGAGAGTTATCCATGGTTGGTTCTCCATATGATCCTTATATTAAGAGTGTTGGGTAAGCACATAATATTTCATTACTACTATTACGGTAGTAACATTAGAAAAAATTTATTTGAGGTTCCATGGAGATAATAAACAAAATAATGGGATAATTTTATGGGTTTATATATAATTTAGTATTTTTTTGTTTAATATTTATAACAATATGTTTTATTGTGAACAGGATTACAAAAATTATAATCGGTAGTTATAAAATTAACCCCTAATTCCTTTAAAACACAAGGTTAGTAAAACTATTATTGTTTTAGTTATTAATTTTAAAAAACTTTTTTTATCAGGGATTTTAAATGGGGATGTATAGATTATTTAATTATATCTTACTGGGATTAATAATATCACTATATATGTAACACCCTATTGTTTTATATTTATTTTACATGAAATAAAATTAAGTTAAATGATAGTTTCTTTACAACCAACCTTTGGAATAAATAAACTATGATATTGTGATCCTTTACCACATAGTAGTTAAATATGACGATATTAATAGTAAACAAAATATGAAAAATATTTATAATGGGTTAAAATAATTAAAATTTATTTATTAATTCATAATAAATAAGTACTATATTTTTAGTAGAGTCAATTTATGCTTCAAAAATATTTTCTCTTCAACAATTGTTTTACGTTCATTTTTTGAGAAAACATATAATTAATTTATACTATTTTATAGAGTTTTCATATGATTTAGTGACTATATATTCTTAAATAATTAATTAAATATTATTTTTGGGGTATTTTTTTTACTTTTCTAAGAGGTGTTATTTCGTAGTGAGTGGTGCAAAATACAAATTTTTTGTAAAACTATAATTTCTTTTCATTAAATTATATTTATACAATATTCACTATATTTGTTTCATGTGATATTAAATTTACACAATTCTACATTAATTATAAAAAATCTAATTAATTTCATAGGAATATATATTATACATAAATTCTTTATAACATCATTTTTTGATTAAAAAGACATTTTCTATATAACTATTTTAACCGAGCCAATGTGTTTTAATCTTAATAAATTAAATTAATGTCTACTAAATAACAGTTTAACAATATTTATAGATTATATAATAAATAAAATATTTTACCTTTAATATTATTGTTACTAAAATATATAATTGTATGTAAATTTAGTTTTATGATAAAAAATGTTTTTCTATATAAATATTATATAATTGTAACTTTTTTGTTTATTTAATATAAAATTATGAAACTTATATAAATTTATTTTATTAAAATGGAATTAATATTTGGAAAACTCATAATTAATATATTTTAATTTTGTTAATTAATTTGTTTTCAATAATTAGTTATCTAAATAATAAAATTGTGTTACCATAAGAAAAGATAAAAAAGGTTTAATAATCATTAAACATGGATATAGGATACCTAATCCTAAATAAATATGTCTAATTATTAATGTTTTAAGAGTTTTCACCATTATATTACAATAAATTAGAATAATTTTCCATTTTGACCACTTTTTAATGAACGTTACCTTATATTATTTAAAACATATATATAATTCCATGTGTATATCACCCCTATCATATAATAGGGAACCACTTTTACTCCCTTGTTTACAATCTTTTATCCTTTTAACTCATCCAATCAATACTAAAACCCATTCTAGTTTACATACTTTAATACTTGATCCCATGGTTTTCTCTTAACTCAAATCCTTCATTGATTATGGCATATTCCAAAAGAATTCTCCAAATAAAGGGATTTTAGAGGGATTAAAAATATAGTCAGATGTATGATAGGGTATAAGGCCCTAGTATTCAACATTACATAATCATGAGTTAATTCAAGAATTCAAATTCATGATCTATTCATGTTTAGAGTTTTAAAGAATTAGGCCATAAATATTACATAAAAACTCAAATATTACAATGTATAAACTTCTACTCAGTATCCATTTTTTTCATAAAGTAAAAAATCTTAAAAGAAAAAAATAATTATTTTCTTGACATAAATCTTCTTCAGTACTTCTTTTCTCTTACCCTGCCTTATATCCTTTGAAAAATAATTCAAAAACATGGGATGATCATAATAAGATCATTATGTGTTATAAAAAAATGAATGATAACATTAGTCCATAAATACATAAAATTCAATAAAATCAAACATTTCAATCCTTAACATACCACACAAGATCAAAAGATTTATGAATAACAAATAAAAATGATAAATCATAAAGGTAACTTACTGTATCCATAACATACTTACGTTTTAGCTTTCACAGCTATGTAGGGAGATACATTTGGAATACCCATCATAGTATATTCTCTAAATATATTAAAAGAAATATTAACTTTTACCTCCATCACATTACAGAATGCATTGTTGAGCTATATTGGTCTCATCCTCCCTAAGTTTATCACAGAACCACATGTATACGCAAATAATGCCCATGAACCATAACATATTCATAACACATAAAACAAGCATAAATGAATGATAATATTTCCACATTTCTATCATAATATATCATTTCAGGATATTTAAATTATCGATGTATCCTGAAAACCATTTTTGATACAAAAAAACATAAAAAGAGTATATGGTATTTATTTTTCTTTTAAAAACATTTCAGCTTGTTAAAAAATCCAAATATGAAATAATGCTCGCGGTGGAGGAAAGGTTTTTGTCACCACATACGGTACAAAAGAACATTATTTATTTCATTTAGTAAAATGATTCATAGAGAAAATATTCCCTTTGAATGAACTCAAATTTTAAGGATCTTCACACACTATATAAAATCAAGTCATATATAAATCAAAATATTCCTCAATGAATGGAGATTGAGAGGAAGTCCCTTACAAAGATCATTTTGTAAATAAAATAGATCGATTATGTGTATTCACTATAGGTACAAATATGTAATTTAAAAATATATTATAAGACATAAAATGTTATTTATAACATAATCATAGCATGACATAATCAAGAAGTAGAAGATCAACCCAATGAATGGAAACTGGGTTATGTTGTTCCCTTACCACATGTCCAACTTGACTCATTCATTATTTAATATTTGGAATAGTAAACTAAAGGTAGTTTCTAATTTCTCAAGAACATTTTTAATGTAAACTATTCCGTTTATATTACTTATTACCAGGTTAAAAACATTACAAATCCATTTAAGTTTATAACTGTTATTTTGCTGATATTGGGTACTTCAGCCAAAAATGAACTTCTTATAATTATATGTCTTCAATGTGGTCAGAATTCCATTATCTACAGAATGATATTCATGATTTAGATATCATATATACGATATATATCTATTATATATATATATATTTATAAAAGCACTTAACATTTGGAGATAAGAAATGAAATACACTATTTATGGAGATAGTAAGTCGTATGTACGCATGAACACGACTTTCATTTATATTTATAATTTAATGGAATGAAAACATAATGAATCATAGGTAGATTATGATTCAATTATAATATCATATATAATTTCATTGAATCTATCCTTTATACATTCCACATTTGGCATGAACAAGTCATATCTCTATGTGTGGGAGATATTATGTAATTCCTCAAATGATATTATCATATTTACTCATTATGGAAACCATAATGGTATTCTATAAATGAAAAATAAATAATAATAGAAACAATATAAATAATATATATATCAAATATAAATACATTTCTATCATAATGGCCACCATGAGAGGCGGTAGGAGATATTTGAACAATCACTGTTTTGGGGGGCAGTAGTTCGCCGCCCAAAGAAACAGTATGTTCATATCCATTTGATGGTGGTGTGTAGAAGTGTAGTTATAATTATTCTCATAGAACCATCATAATATATTTAATATAATTGTTTTTGTTATAAATGAATGAAATAAATATAGTTTAGGGGGTTAGAGAAGGAATATAAAAGAAATTAACTTGGGAGAGGACGTTACCTTTAAATCGGGGAAATCCCTTTTGTTTGACCAAAAGGATTTATTTAATTACCTTATTCACAATGTAATGATTCTAGGTGGAATATGGGAATGTTGGGAGAATATTTTAGAAGAGGATTGACGAGAGAAGATGCTTGAGGGGTGTGAGTAATGGGTTAGAGTTGGTGGTCTTTTATAATATAGAGGAGGGACTCTTTTGGAAAGTTTGAAAGATTTATTTTATTGGAAAATTATTTTCAGTTTCAAAAGGTAAATAACATATTTAATTCAAAGATAAGGTGCATATAAGTATAACTAAAATATTCCAATAATAATTGTACATGTTTTGTATATTTTTTGAACCTTATCATTTTTATCTGACCATTTGTTAATATTATTTAACTTATCCCATGTCCTCTTATATAATAATAATATATGGTAAATATATTTATAATAAAATTCAAAGGCAACAAAATTGATATTTATTGGCATTTGTAACATCATATATGTCATTTGATTTAATATTAATTTTTTTGGATTATTTTATCATTTAATAAAATATTAATTGTTTTAGAAACTCATTTATGTCAATATATAAACTATTCATATCAAAACTTTTTAAAAAATGTATAACAACTTGAATTATTTGAAAAAACATCATTAATTAAATTATATCAAGTATTTATTATCCCTAAAATTCGTTAATGACCTAAAAGGTTTCAAAATATATTTATTTTAAAATTTAAAATATCATTTATTTGAATCCTTTATTAATGAAGCAATTACTGCATCACAATTGTGTCATAATTAAATTTATTTATTTAATGTATAAAAATTATTAATAAAATACCAAGATGTAGTAAATATTTTTATTTTTCTAATAAATATTTATATTAAAAAATATAACTTATATAACTCATTAAAAAAATTGGTTTACTAAGAGATATATGTTTTTGTTATATTTTCCTTAACTTTAAATGAATATTTATAAAGTATCATTTTCATTTACAATAGGCTTTATGGGGTCCCAAAATAGACCCAAGAATGAACACAGTCCTAAATTTATCATCCAATAGAATTAGGACAAGTGTTATTGTTATTTAATATGATTATAATTTTATTTTTACCCTTATTTAACATATTTTCCCTTTAACCATGGTAAAAAACTTATTTAGCAAAGTTACTATTGATAATGTCTAAAATTAAAAGTTACCTATTTACACAACTTGGACTTCTTAATTACAAATATTGAATCTATTTTCCAAAATTCAAATGACATAAGTTTCAAAAATTAATTTAAAATTAATTCTCGTTGTCAAAACCAAAAAGCTTGTTTTTTAAAAAATATAACTATCAAAATATTGAAACTTGTTTATATTCAATTTCATGTTCAAATTAAATACAATAACCAAAATTAGATTAAATGGTAAAAATATAATATAATTAAACATAAATCCAATTTAAAAGATAATCTAACCATATAAATAAATTATATTAAAATGCAGTTTTGAATTAAAATGCAGCATTTTCACTATTCATTAAAAATGAATATTAACAGAAAAATAGCAATGTTTCATCCAAATTAAATTTTAATACCTTGATTCTAAAGAAGAATATTATTTTGTCAAATAAAATATATAAAAATGAAAAAAACTATATATAAAAATGTTCCTCCATTAAAAGGTGATAAAATGATAATTTAAAATATATTAAATTATTTATGCTAAAATTGGATTCATTCACATTTTAAGATTCTAAATTTTATTGGATTAATGTAAATAATATTAACAAACATGTATAATCATAATGTAGTGAGTTCTATTAATTCATTCCAATACAATGATTAGGCGTTAAGTACCATTTAAAAAACATTATATTATTATATTCTTTTCAATATGACTAAGCATTGTGTGAAACCTGAGATATCAGAGATACCCATTGTTGAGTGCCGAGTACGACATAGAACATAGAATCCCCTTTAAAGAAAAATTAATATTTAAATATTAAATATAGATAATTTAAAAAAAAATTATATTCTTTATTTTCATGGGATGTTACATCCTTTCCCCCTTTTGGAAATTACATCCTCACAATTTTGTTCACTTATCAAATAAATGGGGTATTTATCTCTAATAGAATTATAATATTTTCGCATTACCTCTTCAACCATATGGTTTTTTCACAAAACTGTTACACAATAGATTACCTTATTCGACAACACTTTCTCTCTACAGTCATGAATCTGGACTGGTTGTTCATTATAAAAAATATTCTATTCCAATTGAACTACTTATAGACTCAAAACATGAGATGGATCCGGCATATACATTATTAACATTGAACCATGAAAAAAAAATTTGTACCTGGGATAAAGTAGGAGTTAATACCACTCTGTTCGCAACTAGTCCAACATTTTCTATAATTTAATATGGTCCAATGAACCTCATACTCAGATTTCCCTTCTTACCAAAACGCATCACAATTTTCCATGGAGAGTCTTTGAGAAATAAATGATCACCTACCTCGAAAAAAAGATCATTCCATTGATTTTCTTCATAACTTTCCTGCCTGCTCTAAGCTATTCTCATTTGATTCTGAATGAACTGAACTATTTATGCTATCTCTTCTACCAATTCTGGTCCCATCAACTTCATTTCACATACTTCACCCAAAAAAGATGGTGTTCGACACCGCTTTCTATATAATGCCATAAATGGTGCTATATTATACTTGAATGAAAACTGAAATTATAAGAAAATTCATCCAAAGAATTACGTTGGTCCCAACATCCCTGGTAATCCATTGAACAAGCATATAACATATCTTCCAATGTTTTAATTGTTCTTCCTGACTACCCACTCTAGTAAATATCGGACCTATACTAACTATTTTGGCCTAACCATTGGTAAATGTCACTAAATTGGACGTATACCAATAGTTTAGCAAAAACCAGTGGTATATGTATCTTTTATGTAATTATAGAAAAGGTTATGGACAAACCGTTGGTATATGTCACTTATGTGGACCTATACCAACAGTTTTGGCCAAACCGTTGGTATAGCTAAAATAAGCACATATACCAACAGTTCTCAAAACCGTTGTTATTGGTCTATACCAATGGGTTTAAGAACCGTTGGTATATGTACATAAATTATTTTACGTAATATTTTGTTAAATAACATTAAATAAATCAAAATTTAAAATGCTAATATATATATATATATATGAAATTATATTCACAAATGTCATGTTGGGTTAAAGTTTAGGTAATTTAATTATAAACAGGAGGTTCTCGATAAAAACCAAGAAATTTGTTTTCGAATGACCTATAATAACGGTTTAATGAAACTGTTTGAATAATTTTTTTTGTATAACCAATACTAACGGTTTGTCAAACCTTTGGTATAGGTCTATACAAATTATTTTCCCAGAACTGTTGGTATAGAACTATCCCCATGCCAAACTAGCCAACGGTTCTCCAAACCATTGGTACAGGCTATACCAATGGTTTGGAGACCTATACCAACAGTTCCAAACTATTTTTATTGATAATTTTTCTATTAGTTATATCTGATTGAGGATGAAATGTTGTAATAAAATAAATTCAGTACCCAACAACTTTTTATGGCCTTTCCAAAAGATAAAAGTAAACCTAGAATCATGATCAGATACAATGGAGAGGGGAATTCAATGCAACCGGACAATCTCTTAAACAAACAACTGAGAAATTTGATCCGGAGACAATGTATCTTGAATAGTAAGAAAATGAGAATATTTAGTAAATTTATCAATAATAATCCAGATTTCATTATTACCTTGAGATGTATTTGGTTATCCCACAATGAAGTCAATGTATATATTTTCCCATTTCCACATTGGCACTGATAAAGGATGAACCATCCCTTTTGGTACCTACCACTCTACCTTAACATGTTTATAATTTCAAACACTTCACATTAATGTCAAAAAAAATTTCTTTTCATTCCATCCCACTAGTAATACTTCCAAAGATATATGTACATCTTTGTACTTCTAGTATAAATAGAAAATGGAGAACTATGAGCATTACATAACAACTCTTTTTTCAACTGTGAATCACAAGGCACGCATAATCACTTCCCAAAACTCAAAACACAATATTTATCAACGTTTAATTTAGATAACAGACCCTTCTAAACCAATTCTACCTTTTTCTATAACTCACTGTCATATTTTAGGGCTTTCTTTATTCTGTTTGAGAGAGATTTTTTCACTAACACTTGAAACAAAACAGTGGAATTTCCTTCACCAAAATATTCTATGCCATTGTTCATAAAATATTTAATCAAAGGTTCTTGTTACAAATGTTACATTGATAATGTTACATTACCCTTTCGACTCAATGCCTTAGCCACATTATTTACCATTCCTCGATGGTAATGAATTGTGAAATCATAATCCTTGATTAATTCTAGGAATCTCCTTTTTCTCATGTTAAATTCATTCTGAATGAATATATAATTAAATCATTTATAGTTTGTAAATATTTCACATTTTACTCTATGTAGATGATTCCTCTAAATTTTTAAAGAAAAAACAACATCAGCTAATTCCAAGTCATGTTTAGGTTAATTTAACACATAAGGATTCAACTATGGTAAAGTATAAGAAATTACCTGATCACTCTGCATAAGAACACAACCACGCCTTTTCAACAAAGCATCACTGTAGATAACAAACTCACCATTTCTAGAAGGAAGTTCCAAAACTAGATCATTCCCCAATATTTTTTTTCAATACTTGAAAACTATTATCACATTATTTTTTCCAAATGAACATAACTCCTTTTCGAGTTAATTTAGTCAGTGGGATAGATAACCAAGGAAAATTTTCAAAACACCTGAGGTAATAACCTGAAAAATCAATAAAACTATAAATATCTATTATAATTTTGGATCTTGGTGATTCTTCGACAACTTTTGTTTTAGTAGGATCAATAGTTATGTTATTTTTGGAAATAATGTGGCCAAGGAATGAAATTTTTTATTAAAAAAACTCATACTTGCTGAATTTCCCATATAATTTTTTCATTTATGATTTTCAAGACAACCATTAAATAAATTTCATGCTCTTATTTAATTTATAAATATACCAATATGGCATCCATGAACACAATCACCAACTATCACCCGAGTTAACTGAACGACCACTTCCACAAACTGTTCAATTCGGATTCCGACCATCTCAGGATGTTGATTTGGAAGGTTATTTTCTTCCATTTTTTGTCCCATCATATCCGCCCTATTTTCTCTATAGAAAACCATTTTTAATAATAAAATATCTTAGGTGAAGTAACAAAGAAATCATTAAATGCTATGACATTTCAATCATAACATAAATAAATTTAAGGATATTAATTTAACAATATCTTATTCCATAAAATTTTCTAAACTGACCTCTTATTCCAACTATATGGACCTATCCTTAAATGTTACATAACCTTGATTTTAGTCAAGAATTCATATAAATGATCCTCTTAGGTATATAGTTTTAGATAATTAGGCTATAATAATTAAATTACATCTTAAATATAAAAATGTAGAGAATTTTACTCAGTATTAATTTTTTGATAAAATTAAAATTTAATAAAGAAAACACAAATAATTTTCTTGATATAAATCTTCTTGATTTCTTCTTTTCTCTTACCCTGCATTATTTCCTGTGAAAAACATTTCAAAAACATGGGATGGGCATAAAAATAATAGTAAGGGTTATAAATCAAGGAAAGAAAACATTAGTCCATAAATACATAAACTTCAATGAAATAATAATTTTAAATCATTAATATACCACAAAATATCTAAGATTTATGAATAATATATAGAAATCATAAATCATAAAAGTAACTTGTTTCATTCATAACATACTTCTGTTGTAGCTTTCCTAGCTTTGTAGGGAATTTCATTTGAAATACCCATCACAATATATTCCCTAAATAACCTAGGAGAAATATTAACGTTTACCTCCGTCATGTTACCCAATTCATGGGAAAACTATCTCGGGCTTAATCACCCAACATTTATCATGAAACAACCCATATACATAGAAAATTCCCAAGAAATATTACATATTCGGAACACATAAAACAAGTATAAAGGAAAGAAAATATTTCCAAATTTCAATAACAATATATAATTTCAAGATATTGAAATAATCAAGGTCTTCACAAAACCATTTTCAAAAAAATACATAAAAAGAGTTTTTTGTATTAATTTTCCTTTTGAAATCATTTCATCTTTTTATGGAAACCAAATATGAAATAATGATCCCAGCTGCGGGAATGTTGATTTCAACGTATAAATTAAAATTGAATATTATTTTTATCATTTAGTAAAACTCTTTATAGAGAAAATATTCCCTTTGAATTAAATTAAAATTAAAATTTTTTCTTACACCTTAAAAAAGCATGTTTTGTATAAATCAAAAAATGCCATAATGAAAGGAGATTGATGCAAAGTATCTTACAAAGATCATTTGGTAAATAAAATAGATCGATTATGTGTATTCACTATAGGTACAAATAATTAATGTACAAATAAATGTTATGACATGAAAATTTATTTATCACATAATCATATCAAAACACAATCAATAAGTAGAATATAAACCCAATGAATGGAAATTGGTTTAAAAAGTTCCCTTACCTCGTGTCTGTCAGGACTCGTTAGTTCTTTAATCTACCGAATTTGAACTAAATTTAATATATGATATTTTAATGAATATTTTGAATTTTATTATTCCTTTTATATTACTTATTTCCATGTTATAAAAATTACATAATAATACATGTTAATAACAGTGATTTTGTTGATATTTGGTACTTTAGTCCAAAATTAACTTCTTTTAATTAAAAGTTTACCATTTGGTCAATGGTTCATTATCTACAGAATGAAATTAATGATTGAGATATAATATATATTATATATATCCAGTATATATATATATATTTTTATGTATTCATAACAATACATAATATTTGAACATAAGAAATGAAATGCACTATTTATAGAGATGATAAGCCGTACGTACGTGTGAACACTAATTTCATATCTTTTTCAAATTTAATGGAATGAAATAATAATGATACATAGGTATATTATAATTCATGTATAATATCATATATAATTTTATTAACTATATCCTTTATACATTCCACGCATGGCATGAAAAATTCATATCACTTTGAGGGGGTGGTAGTCCACATTTCCTCAAATGAAATTATCATATTTACCCATTATGGTAACCATAAAGGTATTATATAAATGAAAAATAATGAACAATAGAGACATAATAAATATAATATATATGAAATATAAATACAGTTCCATTATAATTTCCACCAAGAGAGTAGGTAGAAGATATTTGAATAGTCATTGTTCTGTGAGGCAGTAGTTCGCCGCCCACAGAAACATTATATTCATATCCATTAAATAGAGGTTTGTAGTATTTTAGTTTGAATATATATCATGAAAACATCCTATTATATTTAATATACTTGTGTTATTATAAAATAATGTAAAAAAGAGAGTTTAGGGGGTTGTAGAAGGAAATTAAAAGAAAATAACTTGAGAGAAGACATTACCATTAAATCGAGTAACTCCCTTTGGTTTGAACCAAAAGGATTTATTGAATTTCCTTATTCCAAATTTAATGATTCTAGGTGTATGATAGGGTTTTTGGAATATTATTGGAGTAGATTTTGGATGATCCACGTGGCTTGAGATGTGTTACTAATGGATTAGAGGTGGTGGCCTTTTATAAGATGGTAGAAGGGCTCTTTAAAAATGTTTGAATATATTATTTTATTATAAAAAAATTTCAGTTTCAAAAGGTTGAATAAATATTTTATTGAATCATGAGATGAATATAATTGGAAATAAAATCATCCAATAATAATCGGACATGTTTTGGATATTTTTTAAACTTTATCTTTTTTATTTAACTCTTTCAAAATCTTTTTAAACTTTTATCATGTCCTCTTATATATTCATACTATATGGTAAATATATTTACTATTAAATTCCAAGATACCCAAAATGGATCATTAATGACTTTTTAACATCATATACCTCAGTTGGTCAAATAAAATATTTTTAGGATTATTTTATCATTTAATAAAATATTTATTATTTTAAAAACTTATTTATGTCAATTTATAATCTATTCAATTCAATAATTTTTATGAAATCTACGAAAACATTACTCTTTCAAAAAATCATCATTAATTCAATTATAGAAGTCATAATTATCCATTAAATTTTTTTATGCCTTAAAAAGTTTAAAAATAAGTTTATTTAAATATTTATAATATAATTTTTTTAATCCTTTATTAACAAAGCAATGACTTCATCAACATTGTGTCATAATTTAATTTACTTATTTAATGTCTAAAAATTATAAAAAAAATACCATGATGTATTAACTCATTTCATATTTAAAATTACTATTTATAGTAAAAAATAGTACTTATATAACTCATTATAAATATTTATTTACTAAGAGAAATATGTTTATGTTATACTTTCCTTAACATTAAATTAATTTTTATAATGTGTCATTTTCACGTAAAAGTGGATCCATGGGGTTCCAAAATAAACCTAAGGATTCCAATGGACGGATATGTATCATACCATTAAATTGGGACACATGTTAGGGTGATTCAATATTATTAAAACATTATTTCTTACCCTTATTTACCATATTTACCATTTAACCATGTTAAAATAAATATTTACTAAAGTTACCATTCAAAAATGTCAAAATATAAAATTTACATATTTAAACAATATGGAAATCATAATTCAAAATATATAATCCATTTTTCCAAATTCAAAACACATAATGTTTAGAAATTAATTTAAAATTAATTCCTGTTGTCAAAACCAAAAAACATATTTTTAGGAAAGAATAACTATAAAAAGATTGACACTTGTTTATATTCAAATTCAATGTGAAATTACATAAAATGAAAAATATTGGATTAAAAGTTAAAAATTTAATCAAATGAGATGTTAAAACTAATTATAAAGATAATCTATTCATATAAATTAATTTGATTAAAAGGCAGTTTTGAATTTAAATGCAATATTTTTTAGAAATTCATTAAAAAACAAACATTATTAGAAAAATAAGAATATATAATCCAAATTAAATTTTTTATGTACTTATTCTAAATATTAAAATTTAGTTTTTAAATAAAACATAAAAAAGTTAGAAAACTATATTTAAAAAGTGTTCACTATCAAAATGCGGTAAATCGTAATTTTATAGAATATGAGAGTATTCATGCTTAAAATTTGATTCATTTACATTTTAATCCTATAACGTTTTTTAGATAGTTTTGGAAACATTTAAGAAAAATTTATAATCATATTTTAGTTAGTTTTGTTCATTAAATCTAATAAAACAACTATGTGTTAACTACCATTAAAAATAATTGTATATTTTTATATTTATTCAGTATGACTCAACATTGTGTGAAACATGTGATTTCATAGAAACCCATCGTTACATGTTAGGTACGCCCTAGAACATAGAATACCATTTAATGTAAAATTAATATTTAATTCACAAATATTAATAAATATGAAGATTTTATATTCTTAATTTACCTCTGATGTTTCAAATGGGTTCTTCATCTCAACATTATTTCATTGAGATATGTATTATATTATTCACTTATTTATGTTTATATGATTTATAGGAAACCAATTGGATATGTTATATCATATATCTATATTAGTTGAAGGTATTTAAAGTAAAAAATCAAATTATTTAATCCAAAGGATTTCGATTCAAAGGGACTAAATTTGTAATGGTTTATAATCTCCAATTGTATTATTTGGGAAATATATTATTTTATACACAAATATTATTTTATGATGTTTATCTAATTCCAAATTGATATGTTAATTTATGTTATTAATATAATTATTATCATTTTATTTAATGTTACATTTGAATTTATTCCATTCATGGTACTTAGGAAACAAAAGATACTAAAGGTGTATGGGTTTAAAGTTAGAATCTCACTTTTCACTTGGATTTATTAAATATTTAAATTTATAATGACAAAATTCTATAATATATCTCTCTTAAAAATTATTCCATGTCTTTTACTCGATTATTTTTTTTATTTTATGTTTTTCATTCAATTTTTCCTCTTTAAGTGATCAAGATACAAAACAAATTCTAAGGAAAATTGAATTTATTTCAATTCATAATCAGGAATATTTTTCATTATTATTCACATTTTATTTAAAATGTTATCAATATATATATTTTTAATTCCCCAATTATTTTATATTGTAATTTTTATTCATGTTTAACATTCTATAAAAATTTTAAAAATGACTTTTATTGTCATTTTTCAACGGTGGAAGTTTTTTATTTTTAACCAAAATGTAAAATAAACCATTATTTTAACATAAACTGCATGAATGAATCCTACTTCAATCATAACTACACATTTAATGAAATCATATATTATGTTTATTTTTAAATAAAATATATTTCACTATTAGTTTTAAAATTTTTAGATTTTAAATATGTAATTTCAAAATGAGAAATGTATTTTCCTCAAGAAATGTCTCAGTTACCTTTTGAAGGTATTTTTCACTATAACAAAATCCATTGATATTTTTTTATTTATTTGGAATATTATTCAATGTTACCATATTTTTTATTTATGTTTTCTGTTTATTATTATTATTAACATCTGCCAAGACATTACTTAATGATAAATGTTTTTTTTTGATATTTCTGAATACATTAGATTTGGATTGTCATTATGTGATAGGTGGGGTCCTTATATGTATTTAATTAATTAGGTAAATATAAATGATTTATTAGATCCAATGGTACATATATGTTCTGCCAATCTGAAAAAAATGGTATATAGGAGGTAATCACATGATAAAAATTGGGGAAATGAGTGGAAATCCCAATCCCAAAAGAGATTACATAGGAGGTTATCCTAAAACTAAAAGAGGGGACATGGGAGGCTATCAAAAGTTTAACATTAGTAAATTGGTGGTTATCCCAAACCTAACAGGTAATGAATGTGTTTTTGGGTATTGTTTACATAATATTTCATTGATTAATATTACACCTCTCTATTATGGCACGTTCTTATGTCAATGTTATAATCTCATGGATCATGATATTTAATCCACATATGATTAATGTATTATGAACATACATTGATTTATAATATAATTCATGTTAATGATCTATAAATTAAAATTTATTAGTTTTCTAATGTTAATCCCAAGATATCATACAATTATGCAAATATTATACTCACATATAAACATTGATTTATATCTTTTATGTTTACTGGGTATATTTTTTGACTCATTATTGTGTTGAATTTCTTCAGGTTATGAAGGAATTTATCAAAATTGGAATTACTAAGATATATATTATGTGGGAAGAATTTTTGTTATATATTAGTGTCCATTCATCAAATAAAATGATTAATTATATTGAAAAACATAAATTAATCCATAATGAACCTTGAGAACGTATTGTTGTAAACCATATTTAATATTTACTTAAAACGATGTAATACTTATTTATGGTTATTTTAATTCTCTATAAAAGGTATTAGAGATCAATTGAGTTATTTTTATAGATTATAATTTGAAAACATTATTGTTATCCCATCAAATATTCTTATGTTATGGATTAAATCCTATGTTATGGTATATAAAATTTCGTAGTTTTACATTAAAATACATCCCTTTAAAGATACTATAAAGTAAATGAAATTTTGTTAAATTGCCACCTTTTCGTAACATATATGGATAAGTTATATTGGGTGTTAACTTGATCATAATTAGTGAACAATGAGTGGGCTTAATATTACACATCTAGCTAGACACTTCCAAGGGATATTCATGGGTAAATTCAGTATTTATTTATGATCCATTATTAATTGTTTGAATATATAATTTCCATGGTGTTATTAGTTTATAACTAAGGATTCATGGACAAAAAAATGTTTCAATAATTATTTTAAATCATATATGATTACCCAGTATGATTGTTGTTGATCATACGTTGATTTATGGTTTTATTGAATGTACATAACAAAAAAGAATCTTGTTTTAAATAAATATAATAGAAAAAGAATTTATTTTAATCCTAAGAATCTAATAATATCATTACTATTATCAGTTGTTTTTCTTATATTACACAACGTTCTCTAGACATGAATGATTTTGAGCTTCTAAACGAGAAAAAGAGGGGAAATTTTTTTTATTCCTTCATAATGAATTATTCAGAATCATGAGTGGATTTATTAATCCAATTGTTTATGAGAAATAGATTAGTACCAAAAAAATATGTTTTTGGTTATTGAGTCCTTAGATAATGAAAAATTTATTTTTTCTATTAATCATTTTTAAGGAAAAGAAGATAAATGGTGGACTCATATCAAGAATAAAATGAAAAAAGACAAAACATGAATCCATTGACTTGGATTATATTTGGATATTATTTTTCAATTAGTGCTTTCCTGGCATTGTCTATATTAAAATAGTGAAGGAATTAATTAATCTAAATTAGAAGGATTTATTGTCTATTCAAACCTAAAATATAAATTTATAAGACATTCATGGTATGATTCATGAATTATCATAAAAATAGAATGTAATATTACTAATTTTTTTGTGGATTAAAAAAAATATCCAAAGGGTGATAAACGTAAGAGACATTATATGATATGAAGAAATAATCAAATTTTATATAAAAATATAAAGGGATATTTTAGTGACCCATAGTCTCATGGTTTATATAAGAAAGTTGAGATGAAAATTGAAATAATTAATATTAAAAAAACATAGAGGGAAGAGGATGTGTCTTCATTTATGAATGATGTATGGAAATAATCATAGAGGAAATTATTTAAGGGGAATTGTAAATTTTTGATTTGTAGAAAGTATGTTCATCAATTAAATGACTGTCGAATTATTAGGAAGTAGTAAACTACAAATTTTAATGGATATACAACTCTATAGAAGCCACCACCCACATATCACTAATTCCAATGCAATCAATGTGGGTATTATGTCAACCATTTAATAAATCCAAGGTCTAATGATGATTATCGAAATGAATAACCTATTAATACTATAGACCAAGGGAAATATAATGTGGACAATATTTTTGATGTTGGTTATTATATGTATATTTGTAAATGTACAAGTACCATCCAATGTATAACATTTAATGTCTTATTTGATTCTGGATCTACCCACTCATTTAAATGTGAATTTTTTCCAAGGTTATAACATAACCACCTCTAAAATTTGATGTTTAATTATTAGTAAAAATTCATAATGTTATATTTCATTAATCTAATGTCGTTGAATATTCTATAATAAATGTTTTTTGGAATGTAATTCCATCAAATATTGATGTTGTTCTTCTAATTTAATTTCATGTTATTTTTGGAATGGTTTACTTTTCATTATGTAAATTCCATATTAATTACTATGTAATGAATGTAACATTTTATATTCCAATCCACCATATTATTATCTACCTATATGAGGGAAAATATTTCATCTAAGGGATATCAAATCCAATGAATGAGTCCTTATTCCTATTCTATGGGGGTATTTATCATATATGGTTGGGGCGAAACTTAACATAAAATATATCTATACTTTAAATTTATTTTTTAATGTTATTATAGAAGTTTATCTAAGTCTTCCTATGAATTATGAAGTTTATTTTCCAACAGAATTCATACAGTGCTTCAACTATTTTGGAGACTCCGTATAAAAGTGTCTCATGTGAGTTATAGTAATTGAAGAAGAAACTATAGTACAATATTGATAAAATAATTAATTTTTCTATGTGTGGAGGCTTGGGGATGAATATGTTAATTTTTCATGAAAAATGATGTGTTAATTAAACTATAAATTGATTATAAAGAACATTGGATGATCATAATAGAATATAATTGTCATTATCGCTATGTTAATGAATTTTTGATGAATTACGTGGTGATTAATATTTATCCAAAATTGATCTTTTATCTTATTACTATCATTTGAGGGTAAAAAGTAAAGAAACACCCAAGATATATTTTTTAAAGGTATAATCAATATGAATATATTATGATACCAATTTTTCTTACTAATTTCCTTTCTATATTCATTGATTTAATGAAAGAGTCTTCATATATTACCCTGATCATTTTCTGGTAATATTTATCGATTATATTCACTGAAATTCTAATATTAAAGAATATCAAGAATATCACTTGTAGATTAAACTAAATAACCTAGTGAATGAGACGTTATATACAAAATTTACAATGTCTTAATTTTACCTATAGAAGGATTCATTTTTAGTCATATAATTTCAAGAGTGGGTAAATCTAGGAAACTATCAAAATAAATGTTATTAATGATTACCCCAACACAAAAAAATTTTTCTAATAAACATAGTTTCATTGGATTGGTTGGATATAATTGAAACATTGTAAATGATTTCTCATAAATATCTAATCCAGTAGAAAATTTAATATCGAAATGAGTAAAGTGCCTTAGGATATATGAATGTGAATATAATTTTATATGAATAATGATAAGGATTCACAATACACATATTCTCGTACTAACCTACAGTGGAGAAGGGTTTCAAATTTATAGTGATGCATCGTAGAAGGTTATAAAATGTGTTCTTATGTGTAATGATATATTAATAGTTGATATCTTATTCCATTTTATGGATTGTGATACAAATTACTCAACTCATGATTTAGGGATGGAAGAGATAATATTTTCATTAATAATATAGGGGAATTATCATTAAGTATAAAGGTGTGACATATATATGTAATATACATTATTAAGTATAAATTCAACTACCAAAAAGATTAGTCAATGTCAGATAATATAGTTGGATTTAAATATATATTTTGGTTTCTCAATATAATACCAGCCAAGAAAAGTGAACAAGGTGTTGATTATTTGAGATAAAATGGTGATGCCATATAATCTTAAAATAATATCAAAAATGGTCAAAAAAATTTCACTTTTTTAAGGGTGGACCTAGAAATATTTAAAAAATGGGGGATGTCTTAAGAATCTAAAATAAATATTCATTCATCTTCCTATGTAAAGACTATTGTATCACAGATGGAGTTTATAGAGATAAAAAATAAGGTGAGAAATGTTATTGAGTTCAACATTGATTGTGTGGGAATAAATGATTCGGGAATAGAGTATGTTTCGTTTCAATATGGTAATTGAATGAAGTGGTTATTAGAGAAGATCATAGATCCCCATTAGTTATTAACAATTGATGTAAAACAATTTATAGATGTATGAAATTTTATTTATTGTTAGAATAAATGTCGTTTGATATTTTGTTGTATGTATTTATGTTCATGGTAAATTAAAAAGTTATGGATGAGATACAAAATTATAACAGGATTTTATAACCACTAAATATGCTAGAATGGAGGTGAAAAAACAACACCATGGAATTTTTCCTCAGATTACTCAAAACATCTAAAGGGAATAATGAAATTGGTGTTATAGTATATCGCTATTAAATTTCAATATAATTCATTTATACCTAAGAGGATTTCCTTATTTACCACATTACAAGGATATATATTATTTGGTAATGCTATATGTAGTAATGAATTCTACTTTATCTAATCATGATATGTGGTTTACCTCAATGTTCAATTGATATCATTAGAAATCTCTACATATAGAGTTGTTTTTAGTACTTTTTGTCATTCTCAAAATATTTTCATTCTAAAAGGAATATTCAAACCTTATACAGTATTTTGATATGATGCTCGCTATATTTTAAAGGTGGGTGAGATCAATACTATAAATCCCCAACCCCATATTCCCATATATAATGAATTATTTTAATATTTTAGAATAATAAAATAGAATAAAATCCTGAAGTGTATTTTTATTTAGGAGTCTTGAAAAATAGAGTATGTACATTAAATTTAAATTATATAACAAAACATAATACACATCATAAATGATTATTTGTGGACACCATTATTCTCCAAGCTAAACACATCTTACCAATCATAAAACACTTCATGGCATCCTGAGAAAATAAAACACAAGAAATGGGTGAGCTCATATGCTCATTATGGTTTACAAATATAGTGGAAACATTATAAATAATAATAAAAATTTAATATAAGGAATAAAAATGGAACACAAGCCTTTTAAACATAATATTTATCATAATATAACAAGAATAAATCAAATATTTACATATAAATATACACATGGATATTCTAATAGTCAAAAAATCACATGTAATATCAATAAATATTATCATAATGAGAGATTTCATAATTATTGACATCTTAAACCTACCATTGAGGGGATGTAGAGACCCGATGCTTGATGTAAATTGACAATACATTACTTTTTCGGAATACTTAATACATAAGAAAAACAGACACACAAGGACTGTAATAGTTTAGTGTCTTTGGAAACTCGGAATAAAATCTTCTAATCGTTGTGATAGATCTTCAACATCTCCCAATAATGATCTTCCCCTTTTTTTCATACCTAAAACATTTCATTATATCTTGGGGGAAATGAAAACATAAAAAGTGTGAGCTGAAATGTACAGTAAGTTTAATCATAGAGAACATAAAACAATCCATAAACATTTGAATGAAAAAACATGAACATAAAATCTAAACATCAAAATCATCAGCAAAGACCTGAATCTTTGAAGTATATAAGGCACATATCATATGGGAACATAAATCATGATAATATATCATGGGAATAAAACATTTAATTTTGGAAACCATTAAGAACGAGATATTATTTCCATAGTAGCCAAGGAATTGCTGTCAAGACCATCTTAGTGGACAAAGTCCCTTTCTGAATCAATTTCACTCCTCATTTCAGTCCTGTATTACTAAACCGGTTTAACATACCATTCCAGCCATATCTATCTCATGAGATATGAATACTTACCCAATGCATTCTCTGGAGATATAGGTCCCACCAATCTCATAATGAAATCATTCTTACATGTGCCAAAAAATAAACATACATCATTCATAATAACTCAATGAATAAAATGTGTTTCATAAACATCATCCCATCATCACATAATCCATATAAAAGAAATGGATATTTCATCATAAGAAAATTGAAACCATTTAAATCATAGTGACATTATACTTGAAACATACACATTTTAAATAATGTCATCTTAGATGTAAAATAATTTTGATAAAACACTTGAAATTATTTCTTGAAAAAATATCATTTCTTCTTCAAAATCAATTTGTTTTCAAAAAAAAGTCATGCAATTTTAAAAAAAATTCTTTTGTTGAAAATGTTCAGGAAATCTTTTTGATTAATCTTCATGAAAAAAATGTTTTATAAAACTGTAAAAATCCTTTCATTCCGTTAACTTTAAAAAAACATTCTTCTCGTACTTTTGTGGGAAAAGTCAAAAAGTACCAAGTAGGGTAAATAAAACAAAGATTCCTTCTATACCATGGGTTAAATGTCAAATGGGTAAAAAAAAATTAAACATAAATGAATACACTTTTATAAAACATGGAGATGGATGATAGTAATAACCCCAGTAAACACTTACGAATAAGCAATCTCGGATAAAAATGAGATTTGCACAATTATCCCTTACCTTAGGTACGATATGCTTTGTATGGATCCAACCTCCTCTATAATGATTTAAATAATTTCATTGACTTATTACATAATCATATTAATTTTTATGATATCATATAGTTTTCACTTATGACTTTATATTACCCGTTCTTTTGTAAATTCCATGTTAAAGTAGCGTTTTGGGTAAAATGATTTCATTTATAGTATGTGTTTCGACTTGTCTTTCATGATATTATTACATATATAATGATTTACGTAATTCCAGAGTGTAATCATGATTTATATATAATACATATTCATCATATTCATATATATTATAGATCTATAAAATCAAAGGAAATACAGTGTTCATGGAGACGGTAGGTCGTACGTACGCATGAACACTATTTTCGTTTCATTATTGAATCGAATAAAACTAAATAGATGACATAAATATATATATACATAAATATAGTAGAATTATTATTTCATATATTTCATTATTATTCATTATATATACTTTATAATCATTCTTCAATGGTTATTCCTGGAAAATGATTCTCATCACGTTCGTGGAGACGGTAGTCTGTACGTATGCACGAGCAGTGTTATCATTTCCATGATCGTGGAATTATATTAAAGTGTTTTTATAATATTACAGAATCAATATCACTTTACATTAATCATATATATTCATTACTTTCACCCTTATACCCATCCAAGTACGGTGGTGGTGGATAATATATTACACCACGACGTGGAGACGGTATTCTGTACGTACGCATGTGCAGTGATTTCGTTTTCTATAGGATGGATTGATGGTGAAATATGTCTGTTTCATACATATAATAACATATCAGTATATGAGTGATACTAATTTTATTACTTAATAATGATACAACTAAAGAAGAAAAAGTGGAAGAAGAAATAACGTTGAAAGAATCGATAACGGACATTACTTCTTCTTTGAAGCTCCTCTTTGAGACCTCCTCTTAGGGAACTAAAATAGGACTTTGAAGAATACCAGGGCCTCTATGATGTTTCTAGGGAAGCGGAGAAGAGAATTTGGCAGGGTTTGGACGAGCTTGAGGGCTCGATGAGGAGTGAGGAAAAGAGGGAGGAGGTTCCCTTTTATAAGAGAGGAGAGGGGCACCTTTGGAATAACTAAAAATATTATTTTATTATAAAGTCATATATGGTTTTTAATAGCTCCAAATTGATTTATTTCGAAGCTATGGTGGGGATGGGTTTATTTCCTCTAATAAAATATAATTTAGACATGTTTAGGTTTCTATTGTAACCTTATCATTTAGATTTAACTTTAAGTTAGATAATTTAACTTTTACTGTGTCTTCATGTTTTCTTACACTATAAGGTTAATAAACATAATATAACAAGACAAACAAACCCCGAGTTGTTTATTATTAATATGTATAAGCTTATATAAGTCATTTGGATGAACCATAGATTTTTAGTAATATATTAACAATTAATAATATAATATTTGTTTTAAAAACTCTTTTATGTCAATTTTGACACTATTTGGTAATTGATTTTTGTGAAACTCATAACAGAATTATTAGTTCGAAAAAATGTAACCAAAATAATAATAACATGACATATTAACCTATATAATTAGTGGAATTCATAAAAACCTTCAAATTACATTTATTTGGGTGTTTATAACATCAATTATATCGATATTTCATTAATAAGATAATTATTGCATCATCTTTGTGTCATAAATAAGTTAAATTATTTAATTAATAAAAATTATAAATAGAATACCATTATGTAGAAAATATTTTTATCTTTTTAATGAATATTTATAGTCGATTTTATCTTTTTTATATCCCTATATTAAAAATGATTTACTTATTAAACGTTGATTTTAACTATTTTAACCCTTCTTTAAATAAATTAATATTAAATGTAGTAATCTAATCCAAGTGGGCCTAAATGGTCATATTTTATTGCTAAGGTTGTTTTTGGTCGAATTACTCTTATCCAATATAATTAGGACATGTGTTATTGTAACGAACCTAAATTTTTGAATAAATCTTGTTTCCTAATTTTATGTGTTATTTTATTTTGTTTTTTATACTCAAAAAGAATGTTTCATTTGATAACATGAGTATAATTAAAATTAGACCATTGGGTTTTGACAGTTATATGATCATTGGTCAATATGACCCCTGGAAACTAAAAGTTCTGATTATTCTCTCTAAATACAAGTAATTTTGGTTAATTATTATCGAATGAAGATTCGATGGCCTCACCCAGCAGTCTCGGACCGATCGAATCACATCTACCAGAACATGGGAAGGAGGTAGCACCACTAGGAATTGCTCTGGACTAAACCCAAGACAAACATCATCATGTTATGCTAGAACGAAATCTCATTTGTGAGAAGTTCAAACTGATAGAAATTACTACTCATGCGATGTTAGTCGAGCCTCCCTCAGATTCTCTCACCATAGCACACCTTACACTTAAGTCTTATGCTGGTGTGATAAGGGGCTATGTAAGGAGACTATAACTACCTTTTTTAATCCATTGTTTTAAATAAAAATTGGGATTTCTTCTTATGATGAAGTTTATGAATTTTCAAATGACCGGATAAATATTGTATTCATATTTTTGATTTATTTTAGAAAAAAGATATTTTAAAAATGTTAATATAAAACTTAAATAATTAAAAATGTGTAATGATATTCAAAAAATGGTCTTCTACAATTATGCTCAGTACAACATTTAGAGTCTAATAAGATCAACTAAAATTTTTATGAATAGGAAATTATGAATAGTTATTTTATGATTAGGATTAGTAATGTGTCCAAATGGATTAGTAATCTTACTTAAAGAAAGTATTAATATAATCTAGGCACCTTAATTAAGTAATGTGATTCAATAAAATGGTTATATAACAATTTCATAAATTATTATTCAAGTATTAGTTTTTTCAATTGAATAGTGTTTTTTAATTAAAAAATAAATTAAAAATATTTAAAAAATTATTTTTATAAAATGGATTTCATTTTTTAACTCAAAGCACCGATATTATGTTATAGTAATTTTTGGGGTTTTTTCTGATAAAAATGAATTTTCGGTGAATAGTGTATTTTTTTTAAAAATAAATTAAAAAAATTTAGAAAATTATTTTTATAAAATAGAGTTCATTTTTGAAATCAGATCATTGATATTTGGTTAATCTGAAATTTTGGGATTATTCTGATAAAGTTGAATTTTCGATGAATAGTAAAAATATAGTTTTTAAGTTACGGGTGTTTAATGTCATCATTAAATGATTTATTAAGTATGTAATCAATATGGTCGACTTATGAATAATAAGATAAGGTAGGAGGTGTCCCAATTGGCCAATATCATGGGCAAATACCATGGGCAAGCCCATGGTTTTGCCAAAACCACTAATGAGGTGTCCCTTGGCCATAACTGCCTTGTCCCCTCACTTTCCATATAAATATCAAGCCATCCTCTCATCCATTCGACTCCCCACTCTCCCCCAACGAATTTCCGGTCACATTACCTCCCAAGGAGTCCTCCCGAGGTGCCCCCAAGCCCTCAAGGTCCCAACCTTTGAGTTTTAAGAGTTACATTTTAAGGTAAGGGATCTGACCTCTCTCTTTCTTTTCATGTAATCTCTTTTACGTCATTCCTTTTATGCTCCATGTTCTTATGTGAGAGGATGTTATTTTATATTTCTCTTACTTCCCTTTTCATTTTTATATGATGAGAGTTCCCCTCTTACTCTCATCATTTCGTTTTATGAAAGTTTAAGTGACGCCGTTAGGCTGCCGAATATTTAAGGGATTCTTTCACCCTTCTCATTTTTCAAGTTTGATTTTCATATCAAGTCTTTCAAGATACTTTTTATTATGTTAGGGTATTATCTCTATATCTATCATACTGATCTATTATGATCATATTATGAGATAAACTATTTGATCCTGTCAATTCATTTTTATTGATGTTTAAGTAACGCAGTTGGGCTACCGATTTTTCATAAGAGAAATCTTATTTTTGTCTCACTTCCATGTTTTTCATTTCATATTGTATATCATTCAAATTTCATTACCATGTTCTAAAATACCTTATATTCTGCTCCCCTACTATTTTAATGAATTAGTTATGAGTGGGTGACCCATGTACCCTCTCTTTTCAATGTTTTCTAAAACCTTGTAACATAGTTGTTATGCTGCAGAATTTTCGTCTCAAAATGCCTCTCTCTTTTCTCAAAATTATTTTATGTTATAAAGTGAATACTCAAAGCTCTTATTTTTACAATGGTATTCACATATATATAAAAATGTTCTATTTTAAATTCAGGTATTTACATACATGAGACCCTCTTTCCCTTTCTGTGGGTTTTAATGTGACGTAAAGATCATGTCTTTAAAGAAGTTTTTAAAACGTTTTGATTATGAAATAAAACCCATTTATTTTATGCTATATGGGTCATTTATGAAATTTTTGATGATGATATATGTGGATCACATGATAATAAAGGCAAATTTAAGGGTACTCCATGATAGCGCTCCAGTGAATTGGGTAATGATGTAACCACTAGAGATTAC
Source organism: Viscum album (assembly GCA_963277665.1). Taxonomy (NCBI): domain Eukaryota; kingdom Viridiplantae; phylum Streptophyta; class Magnoliopsida; order Santalales; family Viscaceae; genus Viscum; species Viscum album. The sequence continues at coordinate 2,099,452,030 of OY728128.1, read as the reverse complement.
AATTTTCAAGATATCTTGTTGAATAAACTTGGTAATTTTCAACTGACACCATGGGGATGGACCTTGGTGATATGTTCATGATTGTCTATATTAAATGTTACAGCCACATCTTCAAGTTATGAAAAATGTTATTTTTATTATTATATGCCTCGTGATTTCTTTCTCATGCCTTAATGTTCTTTTCATGACCTGATTGAAGTATCTCAAGTTCACATGTAAAATGTTTCTCTTGTTTCCCTAATTGGGCCTTCTGCTCAACCTTTCTTTTGATGTATGTCCCCAGGTTATGAGATGCAGTAATGAACCTAGGATGTACATAAGGGTAAGCCTTTCAAGTGTTTAAGAAAAATCATTTCTGTTTTCATGTTTAATGTTCATGGTTTCCAAGACACTAAACCTTTAAGATCCTAAGTTTTGTAAAATGTAATGAATGTTTATGTGATCAAAAGGCGGGATGTTATATTTAGGGTAATAATAATATCATTTTTACCCTTAATTATCCTATTTACTTTTAACAGTGGTAAATAAAAGTAAAAAATTACCATTCACTAAAAAATATTTTCATCTCATTGAAACACATTTTAGTCCGTGATATTTATTGTGTGTCTCAGATTTTTGAAATTCCACTCACATAAGCGGTAAAATTAATTTTTATGAAAAATTCAGTTTTTTTAACTACCACTTAGTGGTTTCACTATTCATCAAAAATGAATGTTATCATAAAATACCAAAAATTATCCTTAAGCTATATTTGATATTTTGAATTCATAAATGATGTCTATTTTGAAAAATTTAAAACATATCAGTTGCATTAATTAATTTAAAAATTAATTCCCATCGTCAAAACAAATAGCGTGTTTTTAAGAGATAATAACTAAAAAAATATTGGCACCTGTTTATGTCTGGTTTAAATGTAAAATTACATCCAATGACCAAAATTGTTTTAAATGGTAAAAATATATTCTAAATATACTTTAAAAACACTCAAATTAATAATTTATCACTATTAATTATTTCGATTAAAAAAGTTGTTTTTAATTAAAATTTAGTAATTTTCACTATTCATCAGAATATGAAAGTTATCCGATAATTACCAAAATTTTACCCTAAGCTAATTTAGATATTCTAAATCCAAAAATGAATTCCATTTTTAATGTTAAAATTTATAAAATTTCAAAAAGTGGTAATTACTGTTCATAACGGCTAGTTCATAATAATATTATAATAATATATCGTTTAGTGAAACTCAGAATTGTGTACTACACACGCAATCGAGGAAGGTATTTATTGTGTGTAATACAAGCCATGTCAGGGTTGCGTGTAGTGAAAGATTTGTTTGGTGTTGCGTGTAACATAATCAAGTCATATTTCATTTATACATTAAACAAAATCTATACATAATGTTGCGTAGAATAGTTTCTACAAAACGAACATGAAATTGTGTGTAACGCGAGCCAAGAATAGTGTTGTGTATACTGCAAGAAAATACGGTGTTGCGTATATCAGAAGCTAATTTTGGTGTATCATACAACACAAGACATTAAAAATAATATTCTTCATAAAATCTCAATGTCTTATAGGGGATATTTTCAAGAATCCAATACATTCAAGGCTTAATGAAAATAAGCAAATTAATGGGTAATACCTCGACCAATAACATATCTATTTGGTATTATGAAACCTACCAATTTATTGAGGGGTATATTGGGACCCACCCCTTAGTTATTAAGCATAATGCATTCCTATTACAAATTCGGTAAAACATAACATAATCATTTGTATTAAAATGGGTATATTAAATGTCAGTACTTTAACCATAAACCATTAATGGTATCGAAATATATAATACATAATCAAATATATCATAAAACCTTCAATATGATAAGAAATATTTTATCATAATAAATCAACCTCAAATAAGAGTAAAATCTAACAATGTATGTTGATATAGATAAAAAATCTAATAAAATCATTAAAACTCTTTGATAGAAATATCAGTTTTTTTACATTAAATCATTTAAATGTTGTAAAATTAAAAAAGAAACAATTTATTTTAAAATTAACCTTGTAATATTGTATGGGAAACATCAAAACATTAAGGAGTCATTATAGTGGAAATAATTGGTTGTGTCGCTTAAGTTAAAAAATAATTTTTCCTTATTTTTCAAAAATTTCATAAATTAACTCATGTGGAAAGTGATAAAATGATTCCTTTAAAAACATAAAAAAAATTTATAAATGACATTAAACAACATTATAAAAATCACAATTTTTTTTGAAATATATTTTTATGAAACGTGGACATGGATGATAAATATGTTGGTAAATAGTTATGCATAAACTGTACCAGATAATAATGAGATTATGAAATTGACCCTTAACTTTTACATTAAATTAGTCATGGGTGAATTAAACTCATGTATAATGGTTAAATCATGTTATTGAAATTTTCAATAACCATATCTATATTTATGATATAATATATGATCATTTTTTACAATTTTGTTAATAATATTTCATTATTACCATTATAATGGGTGTTAACTGCTTTGTTTTCATATCTATGTTTTGTCATGTAAGTCATGTTTCTTATGAATGAGACATATTTTATACATATAAATAATTATATTATGTTAATAAATATTATACTTAGTAATCCAATAAATTTTATAACCATTATTGAATGGTTAACAGGGAAAATGAATCTCACCGCATCGTGGAGACAGTAGGCTGTACATACGCATGAGCAGTAGTATCACTCCCATGATGGTTAAATGGAAATTAATTTCATGCTATATTAATTATATGAAATCATTATCATTTTATATTCATTAATTATATCCATTATAATAATTATTATACCAATACAAATAAAGTAGTGTTGAATAACAGAATACACCACGATGTGGATATGGTGAGTTGTACGTACACACACATGGTGATTTTGTTATTCGTAAGATGGATAAATAAAGTAATATGGTTTTTACATAATTTTAATAACATCTAGGAATGTATAATATACTATATTTATTACTTACATATGGAAAAAACATTGGAAGAGAAAACATTAAATGAAAATATCTTAGAAAGAGTTGATAAAAAAAATTTCTCTTTTTCAAGTATGTCTTTTTCTTGTGAACAAAAGGACCCCATATGTTGGATTTTTTCCCAATGTTTTACCTCTAGGATAAAGCGAGGGATGTTTGGATGATAATTTGAAGTGTTTTAGTGAGAAAAAGGGCTTTAGATTTGTAAATAAAATAGATTTAGAAGTGTTCTTTTATAAGAGAGGTGAGGGGTACTTTTGGAAGATCTTAAAATATTAATTTGTCATAATTTTTTTCACTTTAAAAAAGATAAAATGTTATTAAATTTTATGATAATATGGTCATGGGTTAATATAACCTCTACTAATTAAATGTATACATGTTTATGTCATAAAAGTTACTATATATTTTGGATTTAACCCTTAGTTAAATAATTTAACTCTTATCGCATCTTCTTGTATTTTTAAATATATGGTTAAAATATTTAATATAAAAAGAAAAAAGAACCCCAATTAGATAATTTATTAAATATTCTAAATTATACAAGTTATTTTTCAAAAAAAAATATTTTATAAATTTTATAACATTTAATAAATAATATTTATTTTACAATATCATTTATGTCAATGTAAATAATATTAAATATTTTTCTTTTAAAAAATATAAAAAAAACATGATAAACACTAAAACATACTTAAAATAAACAAATAACATTTTTAATTTTAAAATTAAATTAGTTTATGTCATTAATTAATTCAAATTACATTTATTTTTAAAATTTTAATATCATTTATTTCATATAATTATTTATAAAATAATTTTACATCACTATTGTGTAATTGAAATGGTAATTATTTACTCTATAAAAATTATAAATAAATTTATATGATGTATATAATTAATGTATATTTCCATAGACTATTTATAACAAGTTTTATATCCCGAATATCCATACATTAAAATTATTATTAATATAAGAAATGAGAGTGTGACATTTTGTCACATTCATTAATTATAATAATATTCTTGTCATATTCATGTGAAATGATCTATTAAATTATTCTATTTAAAAAAATATGTAATAATATTAGAATGTAGTCATCCAATTGGGTTTCTACTGGTGTTAGTGTAATTTTATTGTATTATTTTTTATTATTAATTAATCGATTTATCAATATCAAAGGTAATAAAAACATTAGTAATGTTACTATACATAATATCCATAAAATAAAATTAACCTATTAACATATTTTGGACCCAATTATTCCATATATGGTATGCATTATGAAAATTTAAAACATAGAATTTGAGTAATTAATTTATAATTAATCCCTGTTGACAAAACCAGAAAATATATTTTTCAAAAGTAGAAACCATCAAATTAATGCCATGTGTTTATATTAAATTTATATGTAAAATTAGTTCCAATGAATGAAATTTTATTAAATTATAACAATAAAATATATTTATAATTTTGAACCCATAAAACTTATACTTTAACACAATAAATGCTTATTATGAAAAAATTTGTTTACAGTTAAAATTTATTATTTTTTTACTATAAATCCAAACATGAATGTTTTTAGAAAAATAAATAGAAGTGAAACAGTGTAAATTTTGATATTAAACATTCAAATAAGATGTTTATTTTTACAAATTTAATATATAAATGTGTCATAATTGGATTCATAATGTGTTTTACATTAAAGTGTGGAAATTTTTTTTTTTTCAAAAAATACTTATTTTATCAGAAAAATTAAATTGTTTCTATATCATGGCTAGAAAATATATAATATGATTGTTAAAATTAAATGGAATATATGAAATTAAAAAGCTTGTTAATACTATTCCTAAAAACTAATTTAATGGCTAGGTAAAATATTATATTTAATAATAATACTTTATTAATATATTGTTGTCTAGTAAAACATAGCATTGCGTGTAACGCAGGACAAATCATTATTGTTTTTAGAATAAGCTTAAAATTTAATTATTTAAAAGAAAGAACAAAACCAAATTAAATTTATTTAAATGTGGAAATATTATAATTTCTTGGGGATTTACAAATAACATTCTCTACTTGAGTTTTCATACAAAAAAATATTTCACCTAAGTATTTATATGGATCCTTATGATGCCATCTATAGAAGGAAGTGTATAAATTCTTTATATTGGGATGAAGTTAAAGAAATAAATATTAGAATATTATATAGTTAAATAAATTTTAGTGAAAGTCATATGAATTATTAAATACATCAAGTATCTCATAGTCAATATAAGAGTTATGCTAACAATAATTAGTGAGATCAGAAATGTGAAGTCGGTGAGTGAGAATTCCTGCAAATTTTCCCTTGGAATAGGGTTATGAGATTAAAAATAATAGGAATGGTGATAAATTGAATATTATTCCATTTTATATTCTTTATTGTGCAGGGAATACAACTTATCATTGTGTGCTTCCACTATACCCCTCTCACATTCATGATATGTTCCATTTATCTCGTTTGAGGATGTACATACCTAATCCTCCACATACACTAGAATAAAGGGTTTTATATCTTGATCATGATCATTATTATTATTAAAAATTTCATGAAATATTTTATTATTCATATAATATTCTGCAAAACAAGACTACTCACCTAGTTAAAGTTCTTTGGGGGAATTAAAATGTGAGGAAACTTAATGGGAAACTGAGGATACGATAAAGAAGAAATGGCTTCTATTGTTTGCATAATTTTGATTTAATATATAGATTTTAATTAAAATTAATTGGGGATTAATGTAACACCATAAAATATTTTCTGTACTTATTTTGAAATAATATTATGGTATTTGATATATTTCTTTACACCCAAAATCATGTCTAAATGAACCATGATATTGTCATCCTTCATAACCAAGAAATTCAATTAAATTGTATGAATATTAATAAAACCATTATAAAAATATTTATAAATCCATTTAATAATTAATATATATTGATTAATTCATATTATTTATATACTTATCATCCAAGAAAAGTTATCTTTGGCTTCAAATACAAGTTTTTTCAAAAGAAATTTTTTTTATTAAATTTAGTAAAAAATCATTATAATTAAATTCTAAAATTTAACAAATTTGATTTTATATAATTAATTCCATTTTTATATTATGATATAAATATTATCTTAGGGATATTTATTGGTATTTTTATATTTTTATATTTTTCAATTAATAGTTACAAACACAAATTTAAAAAAACTATAATTTATTATCATAAAATCAAGTGATTTAAAGGTACACATATGTTTTATATTTGATTATAAAGTAAAATATGTATATTTTATTTATAGGTAATATAATTATTTATAGAGGAAACCACATTATAGTTTATTTTGTTTTAAGATCATTATTTATATTAAAAACACATTATTCAAAAAATTATTTTTATGTGCGTAGTGAGTTTTTTATTAATAAATTAAATTAATATATATTTATTAATGTTTTTATGAAATTTAAATATTATATATTCAATAAAATGTTTTGACATTCATTTTATGTTCTCTACATGGAAATGAAATGATGTAACTTTTTTTATGCTTAAAAGTGATTTTTAAATGTGTTTTTATTGTGCTTTTCATGATTATTTGAAATTAAATAGTGAAACTTATAGAAAAATAATATTTAAAAATATATTATGTATTTTTAGTGAAAATAAATCATAATATATTAAAGGATTAAATAAATTTTTGGGCAAAATTAATTGTAAAAAATGGTAATTTGTTTTTACGATGGTTATGGCTTGAATGACTTTTACCTGGGTTAAACGAGGAGATAATGATAAAAATACCACATAGAACAATCTAATTATTATTAAGGTAAGATATTTAAAATTTATCACGTCTTATAATTTAATTAATTGTAATCATTTCACACTTTTTCATAACAATGATCATATATTATATATACCTTTTAGGTATTTCCATGTGTGTCCCCCTTTTATATAAAATGGAACATATTATCTTCTATTACTCATAAAATTTGAGACTTCTATCTCTGCTAAAAAGAAAATAAAAAACCATCTAAGATTTTATCCATTTATCTTTGATTCATTGTTCATCCCCACATATGAATATTTAAATTCATAACGTTTATCCAAAATAGGTCTCTCAAAGAAGGGTATTGTAGTGCACTTAAGATGCAAGAAGGTTACGAGGTAAGTGATCTCCATCTAAAAATTATTTAATCGAGAATTTTATTTATTTTATAAACCTAATAATGTTTATGATAGTTATAAACATCCATTTTTTCAATTTATAACTTGAAACCTTCTTAATTTATGGTATTTAAAGTTATAATTTAAATTATATCTTCCAAGGGGTTATGATTCAAAAGTTACCAAAGTGGTAAGGGTTTATCATGTAAAAATTTCTTCATTGAGACATAGGTAATGTTATACACCTATCTTATTTTATTTTGTTTATCCATTATTAGTTTTATATTTTCATCCTAAATAACCTTTTTATGGTATTTAATGTTTCTTTTGGTGTTATTTCTTTCATGGGTTATATGAATCACAAGATACTAAAGAAGTAAAGGTTAATTGTAAAATATCACTTCCAATCAAGATTGATTGTTATTAAATTACAAATGATGAAATTACAATATCTATATCTACCAAATATTATTTATTTTATTTTTCTATTTTCCTTTAATTAGATTACATGTTTCCCATTAATTTTTTACCCATTAAGTATTCAAGACAATCAATGCGTGTTTTTAAGGACAACCAAATTTATTTCCCCCTTATGTATGGATAATTTTTCTTCCATATCCATATTTTCTATAAATTATTTTCATAAATGTTTTTAATATTTTCCAATAAATGTTAAAATTCAATTTCATGCATGTATAAATTTTTTTTAGAATGTTTAAAGGAATCTTTTTTTAACTTTTTGAATAAGGTATTATTGAGTTTTTAAAGAAAATGCTAACGGAATATTTATTTTGAAATACACCACTTGAATAAAAATTAATACCTTACTATAAAACATATGATTTAAGATTCATTTACAAGTTTCTTGGATTTTTTTCATAGAATTATTTTTCCGTAATGATTTATAAATTTTTTACTTTTAAATAAGTGATTTTAAAATGAAAAGGCTATTTACCCCCAAAAATATTACAGCTATCTTATAAGAGAATTAACATCTATAAAAACATAAATATACAAGTCTTATGATTTAATTTGAATATTATCTAGTGTTACCAAATTTATTCGTTATATAGATGTTGTTTTATTATGTTAATTAAATATTTAAGAGACCAATTTTTATTTTCCTAGGACAAGCTTTGATGTAATGACAAATGTTTTCAGGATATTTTGAAATAAATATGAGTTAATTATGATTATTTTAATGATGCTTTCAATATATAAAACCAGTGAATTAAATAAATAATAATTTTTTATGAGATAAAAGGGTAATCTGGAGGATATCCCATTTCAAAGGAGGGTTCACATGTGTTTATCTCAAACCTAAAATAGGGTAAACTAGATATTTTACTAATCCAAAACGAGGGTGAATGGAGGTTATAAAAACCATATAATAGGTAAATAAGTTGTTAAAACAATACTAACATGTAATGAATGTCGTAGTGGGTATCCAAGACAAATGATTTAAATGATTGTGATTATCACATTCTTTATTTGAATCACTTTTGATACATTTCATACAAAATTATATTCTCATGGATAATGATATTTGATTCTCATATGATTCATGTATAAGAATTTAAATTGATTTATTTAATGATTCATATTTATGATCAATAATTTTTAGGAAATATTTCCTATTTTTATTACCAGCATCCCATACCATAATGGTTTTCCCATGCTTATATATTATTGTTGGTGGATATCTCCCATGAATTCACTTACTAGGAATATAATATCACAATTTTTTAAATTTCCTTTATCCTGGTTATGGGGAATGGTTTTTGGGATTGTATAACAAATAATTAAAAAATATATGAAGAATATTGTATATGTTTAAGATCTATCATGAAATTATATGATTTTTAATCTAGTCTCTAGAGACACCATACCATTATATTCTTTTGGCATGTATTATTAATGAAATGTTTTAAATATTCATATAAATTTATATAATATTTATGTATGTTAAATTTTAGTTTGTATACTATATAGATACACTAATATGTACATAGACATATATTTAATTCATATATTTAAAGAAAATTATAATACTTTATATTACAGGATCAAATCATTGTTTCATTTATTGAGAAGTTGACACGTGAATGATACTCACTTGTCCTATCAAAATATTATATTTTTTATTTAAATTTTATTATATTTTTTTGGGAATACCTAATAAATATTTATATAATTTCATCTATTTATATGATCATTTTTGTTATATTTTAGTTTTTGTAAATAAACGAAACTTTGTATATGATATCTCAATATTTTAATTCTATTAATGTAATGATGATAAATGGTTTGTTGTTAATTTATTATGGGATTTTGTTGTAATACCATGATTTTTCGATTTCATTATTTAAAAAATTTGTGTTTAATTAGTGATATATATGGAAGTGTTATGTAATATTCTTAGTTATAATTAATCAATTTTTATTTTTAAAAAAGTTTAATTTTTTTATATAGATTATTTTAAATCCATTTAATGTTTTTCCCAGCCTTTGGTGATCAAGAGTAAACGTTAGGAATAATGGTACTTAATATTATGTGTCGTAATAGGATAACATAGATTGGTTCATTTCAAATATAAATAAGAGTTCCCATTTTATATATGTTACTTGGGAAATATGGTATACATAATATTGGACTATTGGATATCAAGAGATATATTATTAAGATATTCTTAGACAATATTTTTTATTATTATCATTGAGTATGCATTAGATATTTGGAAGATAAATTTGGTTACATATTCATTTTATAATTATTTTTATCATATATTTTATTTAAATTAATCTCATAGAAGTTTAATTGGGTTTTTATGTTTTGTTTTTGAATATTTCTTTGTTTTTTTGGTGAAAATTTTGGAATATATATTATGAAAAGTATTTATGTATATAATAAAAACCACATACTATTAACTCATATGTCACTCTGGGGAATCTAAAAGGTTATTATAGGAAAAATTTCTTTTCTTATAATGTTTTTTACCTAACCATGATTTTTTTTTAAATATTGTGTTTAAAAGATAATTCTTTTTAACTGTTTGTTTTGACTGACATTTTGAGGTATTTATAAATTATTATTAGTGATTTAATTACAAATATATTATGATTTTTGATTATTTTATGTAATATACATTTATTTTTCCTATTTATTTTTATTTTTTTTGTTTTGATTTATAATGGTTTATTAGAAATTAACTTGATATACTGAATTGATAGATTATTAAATCTGATAGGAGTCCTAGAAAATCCATAAGATGAGAGGATTTTAAATTTTTAAAAGGTAAAATTTCAATTGGTCATGTTTCAGTCAATATGATTGATTTATGTGTCAGTGTTAAAAAAGGTAATCTTAGGATAATTTATTATAGATATAATGATTAAAAATTCCAATTAAATAATCATTCTTCTAATAGATATTATAAGGATCTTTAAGAAGAATATTAATCTTTGTAAAAAATTCATAGTATTTTCAAATTTCTCAAAAATCATGGGAAACCTATAGTTAAATTTTACACATTTAAATTTAAAGGCCTCGATTATAATTTTTTTGAGTAACTCATCTCGGATAATCTATATAAAAATCTATCAGAAGAGAAAATTTAATAAAAGAGTACTTATTATTCAGATCATATGAAATGATAATTCATTTTTCATAGTCATATCACCTATATGAATATAAAAACTACCACTAAAATAAGTGTTTACATTAGTTTTTCATGCACCAAGTACTCTCAATGAGCTTGGTGTATTCTAATTATTAATGTAATTTTATAGGTTCTTCCCCTAGTTATTCATCCTCTCTTGTATTTTTTATCATAAGGAATTCACTAATCTCCCCAGGGCTACAATGACATTCTCCCTTATCAACAACTAGTTCCCTCTACCATAATGTGTATATATTGTTGTCCACTAATTTATTATTCCATATGTAGGATATTTGGAAGTGTTTTTAATTATCTTTATACTTAATTTTCATCATTTTATAAGGGATTCATCATATGTTCATATTCATTATAACATTTATCTTCCTTTTATAATCTAGTAAATGTGTAGTGCCCCTAATGAATAATAATTTATTACATATAAAAGATATCTAAGGTAGTTTTTCCAAATTAAAGGTCCATATTTCAAACTATATTATCACATTATCTGTAGAGGTAGAATTGAATATTTTCCGTGTTATATCCAAATACTTTAGAAGAATTTTCACTGGGATGTATTCTCACCTAAAACTCTTTTATCATAGTCCTTAAAGGAGAATATGAATTTTTAATTTACTACAATGTTTACTATATCATAAAAAGGACAATATTTAGCTACATCTTGAAATAATCGAAACAAATATCTTACATTGATCATTAAAATTTATATAATATTATTATTTTTATATTATATTATAGGTGTTGGTACCCTTCAAAATTATGAATATATTTTTAAATGATATCTTCTAAACACGTTAATATCAAGTAATTAGTTGAATATAATCACAAATCTGAAAAATATCCATAATTTTTCCACAAAATATCATTTCATAATTTTCCTATATGCTTTTCCATTGATGATTCACATTGTTATTTAATAGAAGGGGATGGTTGTACAAGACTTATTTAAAACCTGAAATGATAAAAATTCAGAACAAAGGGATTTTTGGACACCTTCAATATTAGATCATCATATATTAATATTATATTACATTTCAAAAAGACTTTCTTGAGGAACCTAATAGTTTGCTATTATTGGAAAAATGGAACCAAATAGTCAGACATGGTGAAAGATAAAAAATGTTTCCCTGAAAGATCACCCCCATTAATACTTATACATATAACCTTTCATCATATCATTGGTAATGTAATCATATATAACCAGTTAACTCAGATTCTCAGTAATGGTAAATAAAGTAGATACATTATAAAAACAAGGGAAAAATTTTTTTATATCATAATATGCATATAAAATGTAATATATGTGAGTCATAACATAAATATTGGTTTTTCATATGACATGAATCAAATGGGAATAATAAGAATAATCCATGAGAGAATAAGATAGGAATATGAAATAGAAACAGTGGAATACACTTAGGAACATAAAATCATTCCATATAAGACAAGGATTATTCCCAAAACCAATTAGGGAAATTCATAGGGGATAGACCTTCTTGGTGTGACACATCACGTTGAACCCCTAGTTTCATGTATAAAACCCTTAACTTGTGTATTTTATGTATATAAAGAGTAAGGGTGAAGGATGGGAGACTTCTGTGTACTTTCAATATGTTTTTGGGGTTAAGGGAGATGAGAATGGGCAGTGCATGGTTTGCCCAAACCATGTAGGAGCCTAAGATAAACTGTGCACATTGGCTATTGTTGGATAGTAGCTTTGGAATTTTGGATGCATAGTTTGGTGGACCTTGAGAGAAAGCGATGTGAGTGTATATATAGGTAGTAGATAAAACATTGTTATTCCATTGGTAGTCTAACCATGTAGACTAGCAGTGCAAATGGATAAAATTAGATACTTAAAAAATGATCAAATTAATTTTTCCTCCAAACCCCTCATTTTTCTTCTTATGACTTCATAAATAGGTATTTCTCTCCCATTAAGGTTTTAAAAACTCTCCCATGCAATTTGGTGTCGATCTGGATCCCTCGCTTGGTTCTTTCAAGCCTGATTCTCCTGGAAAGTATCATTCATCGTTATTCTTGTCATGTTTTAATAGATTCACATAAATATACTTCTTCTTTCCTATTGGTTTCTCAGATGTTTTCCCTTCATTGGTTTATATATGGTTTTGAATTCCATATTTTATGTTATTTGTTCTTCATCTTGATATGAGAGGAGATCTAATATTGGTTTGTGAAATTCAAACCGGAATTCTTGAGTGTTCTTCATCCATTTTTGGCATTTGTGAAAACCTTCAACGTAGGCTGATTCAATCTCAACTCTTATTAGTAGAATTGAATGAAATTGATTCAAATTGATTGTATTGTAAGGATTTTTTGGTAATTAGATGATTTATTATTTTTATAAACTTCTTCGAAAATGGTTTGAAGAAATATGGAAAATTGGTATTCTTAAATAATGTGTTTGATTCATGATTTTAAAATGATTATTTTAATAGTGGATTTTTCATGAATTGTGGAAATTTAATTTTATTAATGATTTTTCAATAATATAAATGATTTTTTAAATTGAAATGGGTTATTGGTATTTGTTTTTTGTCAGTTTTCAAAAAAATAATAGTTTTATTTAAATGGGTTGAATTGGTTTATTTGGAATGATTTTAAAATACATTGGAGTGTTGTGTAGGTTTATTTTTAATGTAACCTTGAATAAGGGATGTGTACCAGTGTGGTAAAATGTGTTTGATACTATATCAGGGTCTTTTGTTAGTGAGAAACGAGGTGATTGGATGAGAGAACGCCCAAGAATATGGAAATGTAAAATAAAGCATAGATGTGTGGGTGTGTAGTTAATGATGTAATGGTTATTCCAAAATTATATTGGCGAATGGTTTTAATACTTTGGTTATTTTCATAGAAATATAAATTCCTATAAAATATGTTTAAATAGAACATTCTCATAGTAGGTTATAAATGGATTTGGAACTTTTATATATTTAGTTATAAATTGTTTTAGAAAATTGTTTTATATAAAATATTTTATATAATTTTTTCTAACCATTCTATCCTTGTGATATTAGTAGGTAAGTCATTGAAGAAACCCTACTGAGTAAATAATCACCCCTTATTTGGATCTTTGGTTCTTTTTTAGATGATATCTTCTAGGAAAAGGTCAAAGGTAAAGTATTAGATGTGTTTAGCACTACCACTTGATACATGGATTGTTTGGTTGTGTTGGAGCACAGATCTTGTAGAGCATAGAGTCATGTGGTTTCCATGGAGTTTCATTAGGTATCTTCCTCTACTTACTTTGATAATCCTTTTTTCTACAACTTATATAATTTAATTTGGATTTTTATAAATGAAGTGGTTGAGTTTTTTTTCATTTAATCATGCATCATATAGTGAGTTTTTTTGTTATGGTTTGCAGGGATAACAGTTTTATATTTTTTAAGGCTAAATCATCCTGCACTTGAATCCAAAACCCTTTAACATTTTTTTCTACCTTTGGAATCATGGGGATGTCACATAATTCCTAGTAATGATTCATTGAATTCCAAAGGAAATGAGAATTTGTGGGTCATTACAAACAACCATCCCTAGTATTAGACTATATATTTTATTTTTATTATTATACTCACAAAACAATATTAGTATTCTAGGTTCACTCCCCAGAACAACTTTTTAGACAAGGGTCACTCCCAATACAATCATAGTATTCATGGTTCACTCCCAATCCCATCATAGCGTACAAGGTCCTTTATAGAACAGAGTTCCCACATCGCTCCATCCATACCTATCTCATGAGATACGATTATTTACCATATTTAATTTACTAAGATATAATTCCCACTATTCACAAAATAAAATCATACATGCATTAGCCACAAGATCATATATAGTCATCAAATAATAAACCATAAAAGGGATGGTTTCATAAAAATAAATTCATATCCCATGAAATGAAATGGCTATCACAAACATGTCATAATTTCATAATCTATTAAAAATATATAGGATTGGTAATCATTTAATCAACTAATTACACATGAAAAGATGCAGGTTTCAAATTGCATATACCCCATGGAAGAGAAACATGATTCATAAACAAATTTTAATCTCAATAATAAACCATTCAAAGAAGGAATAATAATGGGTTCCATGGATCACATCACAAGTAAAGGAAAAAATATATAAAGGGATTTTTTCTTATATGGATAAGTATTTTAAAAATATCACATTGAAGAATTCCTCAGAAAAATTGATTTTCTTTTTAAATCCTGTTTATAAAAAATTTTAAAAAATAAATTTCTGATAATTTAATATTTGAAATTTTTTAAAATTATTTCCTAAAGAAAATATCATTTCCACTTTAAAAAACCCTTTTTCAAAAATAATTCACTTTGAAAAATGTTTTCTTTGAAAATATCATTAAAAACTTATAAAGGAATCTTAAAATAATTTGGAAAACCATTTTCTATGAAAAAACATAAAAAACGTATAAACAAAGATTGATTTTTTTTAGAAACCAATATGATTTTTAAAAATATAATGAAAGGATACAAATATTTGGAAACCATTTTTTTATAAAAAATATATAAATCCTTCAAAATAAAATTTGAAAACATCATTAAAACCATTTTCATTGAAAATACTTTGAAAACATATAAATGTTTCTTTGAAATCATTAAGATCATTTTCATTGAAAAAAAAAGTTGAAATTGTTTAAAGGTATATTGGAAAATTATTTAAAAACTTTTCAAATAAAAAAGATCATATTATTTATTTAGAAAACATGGTTTTGGACGAACACATATTTCTGACCAAATAGAGAAATAAAAATTTATTTTCGAAAAATTGTTTTTAAATTTATCATATGTACAAAAGCATAGTAAATATTTACCATTACATAAAGATATAATAATATACCATAGGGAAAAAATATCATGGCAATTATTTAGATATGGATCATAATATTTGTAAAATTCAAAAATAATCATAAAAAATATTGATAAACGATGAGATTATAACAATAAACTATAACCACTTTGATAAAGTTGAATCAAAATACCCATAAAAGAATAAAAATATATTAAGATTAAAATATAATTGAATATATGGATATTAAATATATAACATGTAACAATTCAGCATATAAAACCCAAATAAAAATATAGCTTCATAAATGAAATGTATCCCTAAGTAGGCAAAATGAGAAAAAACATACTTTACAGATTTGGTAAATTTTAAACTGGGAACCCCATGAAAGAGAGATCATAAAAAATATATGTAAAAATGAATAAATTTGTGGATAATAATCATATAATATTTTTTTCATTATATACACAATTCAATATAATAGAGTGGTAGACGGGGCCTAAATCTCCCCGAAAAAAGTGAGATGGGAAGACTACTTAACTTAAGTCTTGACTTTCATCATACATGTTCAAACATCTTATATAATAATTATTTGTTTATTATGAATATAACAGAAACCCATATTATCATATATATTACAATATATGATTTTATAATGACTTTATCTAAGTCATTTATTAAATATTTCATTCTAATGTTCTGTTTGAGGTAAAATATGCTTCTTTTTTGTAGACGTTTTAAATTTTCAGTCATTATCCTCTTACATAGATAATTATTTAAACATTTAAAGAATTTATAATGAATTAAATATCATATATATTCAGTATATAAATATTTATCATAATATATAAAATATAGAAATATGAAATGGTATACACCATTCAGGGAGACGGTAGGTTGTACATACACATGAATGATATTTCCATTTTATTATCATATTGAAAGAATGATAGTAAATGATATATATATAGATATTATTATATTATAATAAAATTAGAATCATTTTTTCATTTATATAATATACATTTACTAAACTCATCTATAATAAATTCAATTTAATTTATGAATGAATCGCAACAGTTTGAGGATGACGTATTCCACGCGTCCACAAACAAAATTATTTTATTTACAGAAAATAGAAAGAATGAAGGTATGATTTATATAATAATTTAATAAGAATACATCTTAATAATTATGAGCTATATTATATAAAATAGAATTTTTATCATAATTCTCAATCATGATAGGTGGAAATAAAAAAACAAAATACATTATTTCGCGAGATGTTAGTCAACTATACACTTGAATGGTACGTTTGTTACCCATTTGATGGAACTATGTGTAGGTGTATATAATGATAATATAATAATATTATCTCATTATATTTAGTATAATAATTTTGTTATATATGCACGGAATAATAATATTTTTTGGGGCCAAAGAAACAAAGAAAATTAAAGTGCTCGTAGAAGGATGTTACCTCTACTTTGAGTAACTCTTTTTGGTTTACATCAAAGGGATTACTTGGTTATATTTCTGCCAAAAGTGTATCTTCTAGAATTAAGGTTGGTATTTGGGTTTTTATATTTTCAGATTTATAAGGAGACAATTTTCCTTATTAGGTGTAAAATATGGGGGGGGTGCAAGTACTCTTTTATATTAGAGGAGGATAGGAATCCCTGAAAATATAAAAGTTAAGAACTATTGGAAGATATCCCAAACATCATGTTCCTCCAAAAATTATACAATTTTTACCTGATGGTTTTTTTGGTCGAAAAATGTACATAAAATTAATTTTATACATCTTATAAGGTAATTTTTTAGCTTAATTAATGTCTTACAACTAAGTAATCTTGATTTTACCTTAATCTGTGTAATTAAATTAAATTACTTTCAATAATATTTTTATTCAAAAACTAAGATGTACTAATTAGAAATTATCAATTATTTTGATTCCAAGTATTGAAAAATAAAATTCCAAATTCTATTTATAGAAGATCCATAAATTAATTTAAAATTAATCATGCCGACGTTTCATGAGAGAGGGGTTTCTTAAGTGAAAATGATCAAATCCTTGAAATGTTTTTATATCCAATTTCAAAGAGAAATTTTATTAAATGAAATAAATTAGATTAATTTTTGTAAATTTGATATAAAGTATCTTTAAAAATTTTCAAAATATTGTTTTAGTATATAATTAATTTATATTAAAATGCAGTTTTTAATACTAATTATGTATTTTTCTCTATTCCTAAACAAATGAAACTTCTCAGAAAAATACACAAAATTCACCCAATGTAAATTATGATATTAAAAATTCAAAAATGAATTTTATTTTCTTAAATAAAAATTATAAATGTGTAAAAAATTATATTTAAAACGATTTTAACATTAAAAGGTGATAAAATTACTTTTTTGAAATATATATTTTTTTATTCAGAATACTCGATTTATTTTTATATTACCCCTATAAAATCTGTTGGATGAGTGTCAAAAAAATTATTTAAAATTTAATATAAAATTTTTATTGAAAACATTTATAGAAAAGTTCCATGTTTAATATATCGAGATAAAATTGTGTTTGTACATAGAAAAATATTTTTCCTAGAAAAATAATTTCTTTATTCTCCAAATGTTCTTATTTTCATTTGAAACTATTTCATGAAAAAATGATTCATTATAAATATATGTGTAAATAATATTTTAATAGTTTAGTTAATAATATTCATAACATCCATTTTAGTGGCTTGGTTTTTAATATAATTATATTTTAATAACAATGTTAATATTATGTTGTAGGTTGGTATAACATGGTCTTGCATGTAACGAAAGATATCGATGAAATTCAACATAATGTGTAACACAATCTAGAAATAGTGTTTAGGGTTTTAAAATCTAATATAAGATTTTCATGTTGTACAATCATAACTTGGTGTTTTAGGCAATGTGAACTAAATATAGTGCTCTCATATAACACATGCTATATACAGTGTTGTGTGAAATGAAAAATATCAAAATGATTAAATTAATTTCTAAAAAAATACACACAATCATGTGGTTTTTAATTATACCCTAGTAAAATTTATTTCTCCCTATAAATCCATCTTTGTTATTTGAGGTTTCATAAGTCAATGTTCCTTTTATAGAAACCCACATCATGAAAAATGAATACTAAAACAATAAATAAAATAGGAATGTTTGAACCAAGATGATTACCCAAAATAACTCATAAGTAGGTTTCTATACAGGTGAACATAGGTGGAATGTAGAAACATAGATATGGATGACAAAGATAACTATGATTTTATAATATAGAATGATAATGAATATGGAGTGGATAATGTTAACAATCAAAAAGACATAACGCAAAGAGGGTTGAACAAGGACATTGATATCATCAAAATTGATGACAGTAGGACAATTTTTTATTACAATACCACATTCACTACGGAAAACACAACCTTTATTAATGCATGAAAAAGGTAATTAATAGTGATAAAAAGTGTTGTTAATTTATGAGAAGATAGGGTCCCATTTTATCAGTTCTAAAAAAATCACTGATAAAAGGCGATGTTTATCAACGTGTATAAAAAGAATTGATAAAAAGTTTCATTATCAGTGCTTTTTATGTGATTATAAAGTATCAAAAAATAAATAAAACTAAAAAATATATATTAATTTAGGAGGGGGATATTTTATCAGCTCATGACACCTCTCTTTTATCAGCACTAGGTGAAGAACCCTTCCTCTCACTGCACGTTGCACTTTCCCATGAACCCCCCCCCCCCCCCACATGGTCGCACGCCTCTTTCTTCTACTAGAACTCGAACCCAAGACCTCCCCCCCTTGTGCGCATATACCTTTACCACAAATCCATTTAGTTTCTTTTCTCTATTTAACAATATATCTATTTCAATATATATATAGTAATATTTATTTGTATGTTAATATAAATATATTTAGTTACATTAATAGAGATATATTTATTTATATATATATATATATATTCATTTATTAAAATTAATTTAAATTTATTTATATATATTTTTTCAGTAATAATTTTTATCTGAATATTTAATTGTATATTAATATATATTTATAATATTAGTTTAAATACATTAATAAAATATGTTTTTATGTGTGTTTATAAATAAATAAATCAATACACATGTACATATATACACCGCACACACACATATATAATTATGAATAAATACATATATATATGTATCTGAAAAGACATAGAATGTTAAACTGAACATAAATTCTATTCTAGAAGACTATTTCAACTTCACAACTAGTCAACTTGAAAAAAAATGAAAAATATTAGATATGATATGTGCTAAAGTCTTAGAGGAAATCCCGATCATAATTTATATTAGTTTTAATGATAACAAATTGGGGTATCTCAAAAAAAAACTCAGTTTTGGGGGATTTTTGGGTCTTTTGGGCTTTCATAAATGAGATAGAAATTTCCCATGAGTCACTAGCACATAGACCTAATCATATGCTTCGATTTGATATGTTGTAGAGATCAAACAGCCTCCTGGATCAAAATTTATGGACATTTGAATATTGAGATACATTTTCAACTTATTATAGATATTTTTATTTTTTTTATTTTTTGTGTTTCAAATTGTTATTAAATGATTATTAGTCAATTATAATTTAAAAATTATTAATAAATAATAATTTTTCAAATATTTTAAAGTTATTTTCACTAAATTTTTTATATATTAAATATAATAGTCTATTTATACTTATAAAAAATATATTTAAAAAATAAATATTATATTTATAATAGTATAAATATAATTATATATAAATATATTTTTTAATGATTTTTTTAATTTTTTTAAATATAAACATAATAAATTCAAAGGAAAAGGGCAGATAAATCCCCCCATTTATCAGTACTGTTATGAAAAGCGCTGAAAAAGGGCTCCCCTTTAACACTGCTAAAAAAAGTTTCGATAAAGGATTGAGCTGTGGAAACCTATTTTTGTGGTAATGTTTTCATAATGTTTAATAGTTTTTAATAAAATATATACTTACATGTTTTCATGTCCTCCTCACCCTTTTTTGTTCCATTATAAACTTCCACATCATGTATTCTTCTAATAAATGAAGGTGAATTTTACATTTGTGAAAAATTAACAGATATTAATATCATTAAATAAAATGATAGGTCAGTCCATATCATTTTATTATAAAAAATGTTTACCTTATGTTATCCAATATGCATAAATCCTTCTATGGAGAGATTATAATTTAATCTCTAAAACCTCATCATACGTATAATATCAACCATTCCCTAAATAGTTAACCTAATAACCCTTCAAATGGTTGCATGTTTAAAACTGTATAAATAAAGTCATTAAAATTATAAAAAACAGTTTATCATTGATCCCATGTATATCATAAAGTATCAATAATTTCCCAAATACCAAACACTTGAATTCCTTCATCATGAATTCTATTGAAACATGGTAATAAGCTGAATTACCATAATTACATGTTGAAAAACTGCATGTTTCCCCATTAAAAATTTCATTGGATATATTCCATAATCCAGAAAATGTTTTAAACTTCATCAATAATAAGGTAAACCACTTTTCTAAAAATCATTAATTATTTTCAAGGAAAGCAGTGTCATATAAGTTATTCATATCTAACATTCCTACATCCAAAAATCATTATCTTAATATAAATAACATATCAATGGTCATATTTTCATTAATAATGTTTTTCCCATGAAAATCACATTAATATAAATCACTTTTATAGTTTACTAGAAACATTTAACATATTTATCCAAATTCCTAGCTAAAAACATAAACTAAACAACCCATATAAAAAATTCTTCAATCCAAATACAAATAAAATTCAATTATTCCACTACTTCTTGATGATATTAACAGGTCCACCTCATTCTGTTACTTAATATCTATCACGTTTCTTATTTCTCCTATAGTCTAATCATTATCAGAATCAATATAACCATTACGTGTACAACATTTTGTATTATCTTCTTTATTTTTCAAATTAAGACATTGATTTTCATAATGGACATGTATTCCATGCATAAACCATTTAACTATTGAAGATGTATTAGGAAGGAAATTTTTTAAATCCATTTCCATAGATTATCTACTTATTTTTCCTTTGTGGTTACTTTTTTGTGTCCATATTTTCCATAGTCAAAACATCTTCTTATTCCTCTAAGACAATCACTTTGATTACTTTTTACACATTCTGGACACAAAGGAAACTAAATCTTTTTTCCTTCATGGTCTTAATTAACATAACGCTCAAAAAAACGCATTCCTTATCTTCATTGTTGAGTCCGAGAGTATTTAAAGGTACATGTTTTTAATTATATTCCACGAAATTTTTTTTCAAATTGTCACACCATCCTTCACTCTCTTGATCATCAAATTTGACTTCCCATCAGTACATTGTCTTCCACATTTAACGTTATGATAATTTCTTTTGATTCCCTCTAATGGAAAAATCCAAAAACGAATAGTTTGAGTGGAACTAATTAAATAAAAAAAGGACATCATCATGAAAAATATATTATAATATGTGTAATTTACAACAACTTATTTAAAATCTCTGACACCATAGGATTATCTGTTGGGATATCCCTACAAAAATCCATAGAAATATCCACAGGGGTGTCACTAATTTTTTTTATTATAGTATCCAAATGATGAATAATCATTTTATTACATAAAAATAATAGAAATATATGATTATTTTACATAGATATTACATTATTTTAGATGAATTTTCCACATATTAGATAAATACAAGCCTTCGTACTGTAAAATATTCGTGTCTTTGGAAATTTGTAACAAAATATTATAAAATGTTGAAATATAATAAATATTTACCATAAATATATTCCCATTTAATAATTCTACAAAAACCTTTCATCATAACTTTGGGAAAGGAAACATAAGAACTGGTGATCTCAGATGCCTAATAAGGGTAAATAAATAAGATATATAAGAATAAAATGTTTATATGTGTATAAGAACATGACAATAAAATTTGAAGATAATACTCTAAAAATCAAAGATCATATACATGAGCCGTGAAATAATGATTTTCAGTTCATAAGACATGATTCATAATGGAAGAAACAACAAAATACAAGAGAGAATAAAAATGTAATAAGATATAGAATCTACAGTATACATGTATGCATCTAAAACAATTATCTTTTAAGTTAAAGATTATTTACAAAACAAATTATGGAACTTCATGGGAGATAATAAAACTAGTAAGAACTCACCACAAACCCCAATAATACCCCTTTACCTATATTTTAATGGTTTCACTCTTCAAACCATCTTGGTAATCAAGGTTCTCTCCATATACCATCATAGAAATCACTGATCACTCCTAAGCCCATCCTAGTAGAGTAAGAACTTTATTGAACAGAGTTCAATCCTTATTCTACTCATTTTTATGCCAGGAGATATAATTATTTACCAAATTCATTGGAATTAGATATCATTCTCACCCACCACATAATAAAAGAACACATATATATTCCCCAAAATCATAGAAAATCATCAAATCATGACCCATAAAAAGATATGGGTTTCATAAACAACATTTTATTTCCAAAGAAATGAAATAGGTATTATAAACATATCACTATATCATAACATTTGGAAAATATATAAGGTTTATAATCATTTCAACAATGAATAAACTGTAAAAGGAAGTATGTTTTAGAATCATAAAACCAATGATAGTGGAATGGGTTTTGTAAAAAAAATATCATCATAATAATAAACTATTCAAATAAATAATAATAGCGGTGTCATTGAAACAAATCCTCATTAAATAATAAACTATTTCAATAGATTTTATATTATATATAGAAGTATTTTTAAGGATTACTTGGAACATATCTTAAAGGAAATATATTTCCTTATAAAATCCCTTCTAGAAACAATTTTCAAAAATATTCTTCTAATAAAGATATATTTGAAATTTAATTTATAAAAATTAATAAGAAACATATCATTCATTATTTGAAAACCCCTTTTAAAAAAATAAATCATTCTCAAAAACATTTTCTATGAGAATATATTTGAAAACATGTGTTAGAAGTTTGAAAAGTTTTGAAAACATTTTTTATTTAAAAAAGTATAAAATAAATGAGAAATATTGATTATTTTTCATTAAAAACACATTGAAAACATATAAAAAGAGAATAAATTTTTTTTCTAAACTAGTTCATTTAGAACACTATTAAAACATATAAAGAAATATTGAATACATTTTGAAAACCTTTTTCATTGAAAACACTTTAAAAACTGATAAAGGAATTATTGAAATCATTGAAATAATTTTAATTCTAGAATAACTATATAAAAAAATAAAATTATCATTAAAAAAATTTGAATTTTTTTTAAACATAACAATTAATTTTAATAATTTATATAAAACAAGGCTCTAGAATAACATATATTTTTGACCGAAATGAGAAATAATGTCCGATTTAAAAAACAATTCTATGTTATCATGTCTAAAAAATAATGGTAAATGGTACCTTTACATTAATATATAATAAATAACAATAATATAAGATAATTTCTTAGAATTACGAATTATGGATCATAATATTTCATTAATGGAAGCATAATAAAAAATAATCCTAATAAATGATGAGATTATATTAATATACCGTTGTCACTTTGGTAACTTTTAATTATAATACCTATAAAAATATAATATTTAATTAAACATAAAATCTAAATAAAAAAACTATTTTCATGATAAGACATGTGAATGTTTAGTATATAAACCCATAGATGAATACAAGTTCATAACATGTCATGTATCTCAAAGAAAGAAAATTGAGAGAAAAATTACTTTACTTATTTCGTAACTTTTTAACCATAAACCTAATAAATAATAAAACAAAAGTAGATATGTAAATAACCATAAATGTTATCCTAATAATCATAAAATATCATTAGGGGTAGTGTACATATCATGAGAATGGAATGAGTGATATATATGGCATAAATCTCATAGAAATATTAGTGAGACGAGAAGATCTGTTACATTTAGTATTGAATTCTGTTGTATGCATTCAAACCCACTATATAATAAGTATAAGTTTACTATGAATCTAAAACATATAAATATTATTATATATCATACCTTATATGTTTTTTTTATGTTTTATAACCTATTTATTAACAATTTCCTACTAATGTTACGTTTCATAAAATATCTTCTTTGTTTTTCATGTATGTTTGACTTATTATCCTTGACTCTCTTACATAGTTCATTATTTTATTATTTAAAAAATGTAAAACATGATTTTATTTGAAATATATTATATATATTTATATTTCAAATAATCTATAAAATATTTAAATATGAAATGGAATACCCTGTAAATTTAGACTATTGGTCGCACTTGCACATGAATAGTGTTTCTATTTTATTACCATATTCAAAGAATGAAATTAAATGTAGTATATGTATATAGATCATTATGTATTATAAATCCATTAGAATTATTATTACATATATATCATATACATTAACTAAACCAACCATTAAAAAATTTCATGTAACTTTTGAATGAATCACATCACTTTGAGGATGTGGCAGTCCACAAGCCCACAAACAAAGTTATTATATTTACAAAAAATTCATTGAATGAATGTATGTTTTATTTAATAATTATATAAATAAAAAACATAAATATTATATATATATATATCATATTAATATATTATTTCAATCATAATTACCAGCCATGAGAGGAGGTAATGAAAAAATGAACGACATCATTTGGCAAAGCTGTATTCCATCATATACACAGATGATAAGTTAGTTACCCATTGCCTAGAAGTGTGTGAATGTGTAGTTTGAACCCTTAGAATAAAATAATATCAGTATTTTGAGGATACTGGGATTATTATACAATAATATTATAATATTAATTGAGGGGTGGAGAAATAAAACAAAACAAAAGAGTTTGGGGAAGGATGATTACTCTTATTTGGATAAATCTTTTTAGTTCACACCAAACATATTAATTATTTGGATTTATGACCAAAGTGAGGAATCTAGGATATCAGGATAGAATATAGTAGTTTATTTGGGATGTTTTTGGACAGTATAGTGTGTCTTCATAGGTGTAATGAAGTGAGGGGTGGGGGTAGGGTGTGGTGATTTCTCTTTTATAGTGGATGTGGAGTGCGATTCTTATAAATATTAAAAGTTAAACACAACTGAGTGGTATCTGTTACATAATGTGAAACAAATAATTTTCTATATTCTATGAAATAGGTCTAATGGAATAAATATGTTTATTAAATGGCTTTTGACAAGTGTATATGTTATTTGGACCATTAGATTTAAGTATAACCACAAAGTAATTTGGCTTTTACCTTAATCATTGTAATTAATTTTACATACATTCGATAATATTTTTGGTCAAAAATAATTTTACCTTATTATAAATTTTAATTTATGATAAATTAAAACATGTAATCCATTTTTTCAAATTCTAATAAAAATGTGACTGAAATTAATTTAAAATAAATCTGGTAAATGTATCATTACAATGGTTTTTTACAAAAAAATGTTTAATAGTTTGAATTGTTTTTATATCCAATTTCATAGTTATATTGATTCCAATTAACTAAATTTTATAAATTTAGGCAAAATTGATCTAAATTACCTTTGAAACAAATTCATAATATTAATTTAATATATAATTAAATTAAAAAATGTAATTTTCAATTGAAATTATATATTTTTAACAATTCATCAAAAAATTGAATCTTTTCAAAATAAATACCCAAATTTCACCCAAAGTAATTTTTGATTTTTCACATTCAAATGTTAACTATATTTTTTCAAATAAAAATTATAATTATTTCAAAAATGATATTTAAAATGGTATCTCTATTAAATGGTAGCAAAATAACCTTTTTGAAAAATATATATTTTTATTCATAAAATAGAATTTTTTTTAATCTTAGGTATATAAAATATACAATATTATTGTCAGTGAAATTATTGAATATTGAAAATATAAATTTAATTATTAAAATTCATAAAAAATGGTTTTTTAAAATTATTGAGTGAAAATGGTGTTTGTATATTGAAAAATACTTTTCTTAGAAAATGAATTTCTTTATTCTAAAATAGTTCGTACATTCATTTATAACTTTTTAATAACAAAATGATTTATTTTATATAAATGTGTGAATAATATTTTCACACTTTAGTCAGTATTATTTGTAACTTCCATTTCAATTACATACTGGTAATAATAATAATATTATATTTAAAATATTAATAGTATATTGTAGTTTTGTAAAACTCCGTCTTATTTGTAATGCAAGCTATCATAGGAACACAAAATTGTGTGTAACACAATAAAATAATAGTGATATTTGTAAAATAATATAATATAAGTGTTTTATTTATTTCAATAATAACTTGTGGTTTCATGAAATTCATAACAAAAATAGTGATTTAATGTAACAGAAGAAATATTCAATACTGTGTAAAACACAAAATATAAAAAAATTATAAATTAATTTGAAAAAAATATCAAAATATTAAGGCGTTACAATATGATACATGAAGAATACAACATACATTCTTCTTTGGTAATGATATCACAACATGGGGTACCCATATTCCTATAATATTTTAATGTTATTCAGAAATTCAAATTTTTAATACGAGGATGGTTTCCTAAAAAATAACTTCCCCAAACTGGAGGGTAATGATGGTTACTCAATTCTCATTTATTTTATATTTAGTTATAGTATTCTCATTTTTCTATGGGAAGTAGGATTAAAAATGGAATTATACTTTTTTATGAATATCCCACCATTATGTTTTTGAGAAATATATTTTTTTCCTGACCAAGAGCCAAAAATATGTAGAATTCATCAATGTAGTGGTGAATTAGAGTATTGATAGTCTATTCATATTATTTGGTTTCTCAAGAACATTCATCTCCCATTCATGTAATATCATTATGGTGCATATCATTTGGAATGTATATGAATTATTCTCAAGGGTTCTCTCCAAATACTAACCATATTGACCACTCTTGTTCTGTTCTGCAATATGTGTATCATGTTTCATTTTATATTCTTTTGGACTATTATACAATGTAAATTATCCTACAATATAGTGGTAAAGATCATTAATTATTTATTAGTGATGTTTATACCTATTCGGGTCTCCATGGAATGATGTATTTTGTTCTATGTTGTCATACTCAATGAAATGTCCCTATGTAAAGGGAAATAATGACAAATATTGATCACATAGATCCTTGAGGTATTATCATCGTAAAATTTAACATGGATAAATAATATGATTGAATTAAATATGTTTTATTATGGTTATTCATAGGTGTTTTGGATTCTTTGAGAAATTTTGCGACCTCATGTTCCAATTCTATTTTATCTCAAATTATTTATTGTGATGATGAGTATGTGATATGGAGTTTTCATGTTATCTAAGGGACTTCATTAAGTCGATACTTATCCACGAGTATCTTCATCAACAGAAATTTTTTTTTTTTTTAAAATGAATTTTCTTTTGAATTTTTGGTACATTGGTTGATTATGTGAATGAATCCGGAAACCAAGTTCTTATCTTATTAAAATCACAAATGAAAACCCTATTTTTAATAATGAAATGTAATATTTGGATAAATACTTTAATTAAATGTTTCTAATTTCTAAAAGTGTTTCATAGTTGGTGATGAGATCTTATCATTGGAATTTTTCTTAAACATTCAATTTTTAATTTCGATATTTTTTTAATATAAGATGACTATTCAAATTTAAATAATTTTAGAATATATTAGATAGTAATTCATAAATAGATTTATTTATTTATTTTTACTGTTTTATTAATTTTGGGATTAATTTTTTAATAGTAATACAATAAATGTTTATTTTTTGAATGAAATATAAGTTTTTATGTGATTACAATTATGATATGTGTGATTGAAACTTGATTTTGGAATTCTAATTAATATTAACCACGTTTGGGAATCCATTTCACATTATTAAGTTCTTTTTAACCACTAAGATGAATTACAACTCTTGGAAATGAATCCACATATGAATAAATTGGACATTAATGTAACTATGTTTTGTTAAGTCATTTAAAACAAAAATTGGGGAATATTAACCATGTGGGCTGTATTTCTATGTACGATAAGAATAATTCTTATGATTTCAGAATGCAAGTAACTCAAAAATTTTAAAAACCATAGAAAATTAATTCATATATATGTCAGATAAACAAAAATATGTGTAATATTAAATGAATTATGTAATAGTATATGTGTGAATTTCTAGAATATTGTATGATTAAATTTAATGGCTAACCACACTACATATCATCTCTCATAACTAGACCCTAATTGTAATCGCTCTGTTAATGTATTTTTAACATCACATTCAATAACTAAATAAATAAAAAGTCATTGACTTTGATTAGAATAAATTTAATATTTTCTTTATCACATATCTCAAAACCCATATATTCAAATCCAACTTGAATCCATGAGAAACATAATAAAATACCAATCTAATGTTCAAGAACATCACATTATCACTCTAAAAGTGATAGTATGTAATTTTAGTGATTGGGGAAATGATACAAAACCCATTTATATGTCATCATTTAGAATCTAATAATATATAATATTAATGTTCTACATATCATTATAGATCATGAAATTCTCATCACCTCTCCACACAAGTCCTTCATTAATGAATAAATACATCATCGTGGTTAAGGATTGATGTATGAAGTTAGAAGAAGAAGTTGGATTATAGAGAATGAATAATTATCTATCCATATCCTATTCTAAGTATCACATGTACAACCCAAAATCATGAGGTGGTGATCCTATTAATTGATACCTTAGGCTTGGTCAAAAAAATGCAGTGGCAGGGGTTTCGAAAAAAAAATTTGGGAGTCCAGTTATTTAAGTTATTTTCATTTTCTGTTTTGAATTTTTTTACTCCAATGTATCTATCTATATACATATTTATATAGTGATACCCCTATGTGTATAAAATGAGGAGAAGGTACCAAGGTTGTAATGGTGGAACCAAATTTTATTTCCATTTTATTTTTTAAAATTTCATGATAAGATCTAGGTGTTAGTTATTTAAATGTTTCATGTGGAGGTAAAAAATATATGTATTATTTTTCATTCCACCTTATTATCTCAATATAGATCATTTAAGTTTTCCCCTAATCATTTTTTCCTTCATATGGTCGAGTTGGTAGACACATGTGGGAATAATATTGGGGTTTTTTGGTGTAAATAATAGAGATAATATTCTTTGTAATTCCAAATGAATTGTATTATTGAAGATCTATATTCATTTTTAAGATTAATTATCCACCATTTTTATAAAAACATATATGTGGATAGTTAACATACACTAGTAATGTGATTCAAAAATAATTTTTATGAATAGTGGGAGATAGTCAAATATGATGTATTGAGGTAAACTATTTAGTGTACATAATTAAAATGGGAAAATAATTAATAATATAATTATGAAGTACTCATGGAAATTACCCCAAGTAATAACCATTATTCTTCTAAACCATTATAGATTTCATTTTATAATGTCATAAAATGAAAATAAGCTAATTGACAAACCTGTTTGCACATAGAAAAAACAAAAATATATATTTAATAAGCTGAGTAGGAGTAGTGAATGATATTGAAGGCTTCCATGAAAAAAAACATGTTCTCATGAATTTTTTAAATTCTTAGGGATCCTTAAAATTTAAATTATTGATTACATCCATTTGATATGATTTTTCCTCATCAATTAATGAACCATTTTTAGGGTGGATTATATTTTTATTTATTGATCTTATGTTTATTGAACCAATTAATATATATTTCAGGGCCCTGCTTTTATTATTAATTTATAAAATTATACATATTTCAAAATATATTTTCAGTGCAGTAATATAGAACATCAATGATCATGGGATGACTATAAGAATGTGGCAGTTCCATTTAAAAGAATATGTTATGTCAAAAATATATTCTCCCATGTGTATGAAGAAAAACATGATGTTGGAGAAAATCAAATAATATATATATAGGGATATATTTGAAGAATTCGTGAGAAATAAAATATAATAAATGTTATACATAATAAATAAAATCACATTCAAGTTCAATAGATTATTATGAAAGATAAAAGAATAGATGTAAAATACGAAGAAACTAAACAATAAGATGTTAAATCTGTTAAAAATATATTTTTCTTTGAGGAACGATTACAATATATAGGTGAACTTATTTAATACCAAAATTCAGACCACACAACATATCTAGAGGCACTGTTGGAATTATTTATGCCTTAAGATCAATTTTAGGGGGGGCATTCATTTTATAATTATTTTTATAAAAAAATTAGTTAAAATGTGTTAAGAAATATATTTTTAGAATACATTATATGTTTATCTGATCAAAGAAGATACTATGATAGTAAATGTAATTATTAATCATCATCCAAGAGAGAGGTGATGGTTTAATATTCATTGAACAATAGGTCATAGTAACCTTCCCTAACCGGAATGAAAGATATTTTATTATATATGTGGGAGAGAATTCCAATTTAATGATATATTTTTTCAATTTCCCTCAAATAATTTTATATTTAATCTTTTTATACATATTTAATTAAGGGGTAGAACTTGTAACTCTCTAAAGATTTTATAATAATTATAATTTGGTGTGAATTTTAATTTTTGATTGGATTTGTTTTTCAGTATGAGAACATGAAAATTTATTAAGAATTTGAGAATTTCTATGTCTTAAAATGATGTATATGGACATTAAAAATGACTTGGTTGGTTTTGTGGGAGCATAGCTGGATGTTGGGAATGTTTGGGGGCCTGAGATGATGAATTTTAGCAATCTGAAACCATTTAGTCCATGAACAATAGGCTACACTGTTAATGGAACTGGTCAATGTGTATAACCCTCCCTCTATTATGTTATGACCTGAACCACAGTTCAAACCATCAAAAGTGTCCCATATATTTTTAAATTTAGATCTCCCCTACATCATTTTTGTTATACATCGTGCACCGATCTGGCATTTTGGGTAGGTTCTCCCTTATTCTCCCCATCCTTTGATCCCCCATGCCAGGGGATTTTTTTTAAATGTCCCTATATATTTATCTATATTCATTATCATATAAAAATTAATTAATTTTATCTTTATGATGTTGGAAAATTTTTGGATTGTGTTTGGTGATGATTTCACAATTGCATGGTGAAATAATCTGGGAATTATGATGATTTCAGAAGATCTATATAGAGGGGGGTTTGAGAGGTTGATTCCCATTTTTTATGATCATTTCATTGGAGGTATGCCACCATGTGAATAAATTTATTTATTTTTATTAAATTGGATTAAATTAAAAATAGTGATTGGTGTATCATTTGGGTTTTTCCTATTTCTTATTATATTGTGGATGTTGGGAATGGATTTCACCCCATTGGTTGTGGTTACAATGGGGCAATGGTTTTTTGAGAGTTTTCAATCAAATATTCCTCTTTATTTTAGCCTCAATAAATAATTATTATTTTTACAATTATTTAATAATTTCATATGACAAGGGATTGGCTATTTGTTGAATGTTCAAGCTCATATAAATCATGGATAGGTTTGGTTGGCGATATTTGTAGAATGGGTTGGGTGGTAACATTTTTGTGACGGTTTTAGTCCCATAAATAAATTATAATATGATTTTTATAAATGAGTTTCCTAATAAATTCAGGTTTAATGGGTTTTATTTTAATAAAATTTGATCGGGATTTATCATGAGGAATATAAAAGAAGATGTTGGGACCTATATACTCTGGTTGTGTGATCTTTGTCCCTTAGGTGTTTTAGGATAACTTGACAACAGTGTTTCAATGTATATAGTGTGTTAGTTTTGATAGATTAATTCCTTGGGTATGTCTCAAGGTGTGATACATGTCATGGTAATCCTCGATATGTTTTCCACAAGGTTATTAGAGCCTAAATGAGTGGGTTAGGACTAATGATGATGGGTGGTATGGTCAGATGAATAACCATTGGGGGTGAATCCATATTTAGGGCATACTAAGGATTGTTGATCATATTAGTTATGACGAGTCCTTTGGGATGATATGAGGTAGGATAAAGAGGGTTTTATTGTTTGTAACTAGTGGAGATATCTCCCTCAGTAAATTTGATAAATGGACTAGGTGTATGTAGTGGAATTTTTAGGAACATATGATTTGTTTTTAAGGTTATTATATTTTGATTGCTTGGGATGGTCCCTATGTAAGATGAATAAGAGTGTTAGAGGAAATTTATGAGGTGGACCAGACCAAGCGGTCTGGGTCCAAATGAACCATTAGGTTATTTTTTCACCGAGGGATTACACATATGTGCTGATATAGGAAAGTAAGGACAGTAATTGTTCTTTATGACCTAGTAGAAACCATAAGAGATGCGGTGATATGTGTTTAGAAAGAGGATAGGCCTTTTGAAAATATATACCTATATTCACTAAATGATATGCTTTCTATGTTTTGGGACCTTTGTGTTGTTGTATGTGTGCATATCTCTATGATTTTATAACCTTACCTTTAGAAACATAGTTCATGTTCCTTGTGTAACATATCATAATTATGCGGGGACAGTTTGGTGTCCTTGATGGAAATTTCATGAGAGGCTTGGGTCCTAAAAGTGGACCTCTCATGTGGGTTGTGTAAGTGGATTATGTGAGAGAACATAGAAGAATCCTACCTTTAGAGATAAGGTGGTAAATCATTATATGGACATATAACCATAAAATATTCCAATGGGTAATTAGTCGAGGGTTGGATGATTCCTTATCCTAATCCATAGGGTATGAGTTGTAAAACATGTATGATAGTATAAGGTAACAATAAATAAATTTTTTCATTGCACTATAGTTGGTATGGTTAGGTTTCAAAGAGTCCTAGTCAGCACATGGTGACCTGAAACACTATTATTTTTTCTATACATATAAGAAAAAGATATCTACAATTAATGTGTGAAATTTTTATTTTATTCATTTTGTGTACATGTATATGTTGGAGTATACTATAATCACTTGGTGAGACCCTAATGAGATATATTTCTCACACACATCATAGTAACCCTGAGGAATATGAAGACCTTATGTTTACTTTTTGGTTGAACATATGATTTATAGTTGGGTTAAGATGAAACATCTTGATGGGTATTTAGAGACATGGTGTTTGACCCTAGTGGAAGGATGTATGACTAGTGAGTGTGTGTGTGTGTGTTATATTTTTTTTTCTTTTTTAGTTTGTATATGTGATCATCCTTCTGGGTGTTTTGTTGATGTGTGGCTATATTGTTGCATATGGTTCATTTTTTTGTAACATTTTATTTATTTATATATTAACATGTAATATAATTCTTGTGATGAATATTCTAGTTATTACCACTATCTTTTATAAAACTAATTCAAGGGAATAGTATCCATATTTTATGGATTAGGCCCTCACTGCTATTTTGAATCCTCTGGCATATGGGGAGTCATTATTAAGGCCATCTGGTAGAAAAATTTGATAATAATTTTAGACAGGAGTGTTATAATGTTTTGTTATGGCATTATGTTATTATATGATTTGGATAGATGAAAGAAATGTGTTTTAAGAATTCGTTCGAGCTTGTGATAGAGCTCATACTATTTATTCATGAACACATTAATGATGGATTTCAAGGTTACTATGGGGACATGACTTATGTAATTTCTAAATAATTTTATGGTTTAGATGTTTGTTTAATATAATTATTTTTTCCAGAACATTTTACTCATATTTGTTGGTCTTGGAAAATTGGTAAGAGGTATGTGTTCGTGCATTATTAATATGCATGTAGGACTCACCCCAAATAATCATTCTTAAGTGTGATATGATTTAATATGGGGATCATTTGATTAATGTGTAAACAAAAACTCATAATTCCCTTTCCAATATAACATGTTATTGCAATTACGCTGAATTTAACCGTGATAATTTTTTTGATGGCGGGTCATGTGGCTACTGGTGTAGGATATTATCCTTGTTTTCATTTATGGTCAATTTATATAAAGGTCATAAAATAACCATTGGTGGGTTTGGGTAGGCATTAAATGTCACGAACCATCCTCGGGATCCCTGTTGTGACTACCCCATGCCCACATTTCATAGTCCAGGGGATGGAGACTATGACCAAAGGCGTAAATCTCGAATAAAAATAGATGTCTTTGCCTTCATAAAAGTAAACAAAAAAACAGAGTACGCAACTGAAGTAAATACTAAGTAAAACTGAGTACAATGGTTACTTCTGAAAATTAAATGGGCCAGTATAGAAACCCATCTGTAAATTATAGTACAAATGGAAAGCTAGAACAATGGTAGTAAATTAAAACAGCAACCACTGAGTCATCCTCCGAGAATCCCACCAGAAGGGTGTTTACAGATGGCCACCTCATCAACCCATGTTCATCCGTCATCTCAGTCTATGTCTCGCCAAGTGGTCTATCACCAGTTACCATCCAGCTCCACAATTCTCTTCCTCCATCAGTGGTGTATGTCGTCTATAACCAACACAATGTAGTATGGGCATAGCCCATGCCGGGGTGAGTATAAGATAATCAGTAGGGACCCCAAGACCCCCGAAGGTCTCCCAGAATCCACGAATGATTAACAAACGAAGAAAAATAAAATCACGAAGTATCAACCAACTCTACCCAGGTATATTCCCATACATATACCAAGGTTATCAATCTCAGTTCAACTCTAACTCTTGAGACCAAGCACAACCCAGTCCACACAGGAAAGAAGTAAATCACCTCAATGATAAAGTTTCAAAGTCAAGACTCATCTCAAATAGGTATACATCTTTCGTAAAGCATTAGAGATGATCAGGTGTAGTCACTGATTCATCTATTATGTCGGACCCACATAGGATACTAGACCAGCTATGATATCAAACCCATGTAGGATTCCAGTACCGTTGTCATCGCTGCCGAACCGACAGAGGATTCCAGTACAGTTATCGTCATTTCCTAACCCATGGAGGATTCTAGTACAGTTTTTGTCACTCTCGAACCCACTAAGGATTCTAGTAAAGTTATCGCCGTAGTAACAACTAGCTCTAGGGTTCCCGCAGACAGCACACCTGATTCCGGGAGGGTCCTCTCCTCAAGCCAAGGGGGTTGATACATCAATTATCACAAAGTATAGATTTCATGTATCCCAATGTTCTGTCTCGTCTAAAGAAACCCAATGCGACAGACGACGCGTCAATCAGACACCCGGTCTGAGAGTTATTAGCATTTTCCTCTCAGGGGACCGGTTGAAAATACGCTCGTTCCAAACTCATCCATTTTCCAAAGTTCTCAAAACTCACTTATAGTATCTAAAAAGGACCACTTTGACGTGAGGGTCCTAGTGCCGTAGACGGCGCGTCGTTCGAACGTGCGGTCTTAATGTTATTTTCATTTAAGAGAATTAGGCCCGGCCCGTCAAGCCCAGTGGGATGGCGGGTCGGCCCAACCCGACTCGGTGGGTCTGACCTTGCTAAGGGGGTTGGCCCAGCCCAATAATGCACAACCCGACTCGGTGGGACATGGCCCAGCCAGTGGAAGGCGGCCCGAACTACACAAGGGCGCGGCCCGACCCTATGGAAGCGATGCCCGACCCAACTAATGTGGCATGGCCCGCAGCTGGCATAGCCCGGCCCGGCGAGGCACGGCCTGGTCCGTAGCTGGTACGGCCCGGCCCGCGGTGGGTCGTTGCATGGCCAGCCAGCCACGCCGGTGCTGGGAGGCGCAGCCCCCCCGACTTCTCGAACCAGCTGTGTCAAGCTGTGCCGCCCTCCTATCCAACCGGTCGATGCTGGATGGTCTTCCCGGCGTGAACGACCCGCACGGGCGGGCCACGGTCCAACCACACGGCTCCTACTGGTGCCACTTCATCCACAACACGGCCCCTCTTGTGGTTCCACAGTTTTCTTTTTATACCCGCTACTACCGTCCGGTTCTCCTTTGGTTGTGTGGCCTACAGATTGTGGGTCGCGATTTTCCTCCAAACGGTCGATGTGTAGTCGTCGTTGCCTTGGCCGCACCCAATCGTCGCCGCCAAAACAAACGTAGATCAATAGAGGGTTTTCGGGTAGTGTTTGTTCGGCCCACACCCTCTACATTAGGCAGTATCATATGGCCGAAGATAAAACATGGTTTCAACAAAGAACGAAGACTTAATCTATTCAATTAAAATTGAAGAAAACCTCCTACATCGAATTACAGTTCATTTGTAGACGGAGCTGCATGGAGAAAAGCATTGCGGAGGTCGGGCATCACGGATGACGAAGTTTATTTTGTTGTTGTTAGGGGAAGAAGAATGGAAGAATTTTCTTCACATCGTTCGAGTCATGGAGAGATCTTCATTATCATCATCGGAGAAGAACGCTTTTTTTTTATTTCTCTAGAGCCTTCCCAAAGAGAATAATTACCGACCCAAAATGAAACAATAGGCTTCTCATATTAAAATAATATTTCCATGACATTCAAATTAATTCAATTCAATTTATTAATTAAATGTGCTCACTTAAATAAATTGACGAGGTTGGGACACTAATGAGGGGAGTGTGGAATGTGGAGAGGCTCCACAAAAATAAATGAGAGGGAGTTATCAAATTTAATGAAGGGTAGTATTAATGGGGAGTTTAAGGGAGTTGAGGGGTTATGGCCTCGTGTGGGCTCCACCACACTTTATCCACTCATGGGAGGTTATGTGGGTGTGGGGCCATCTTATAATTTCCCATTGTAGAAAATAACTATAATTTATAAATAAAATTGTGCAGAACAATTTTATTTAACTTTTTTTTATAATTCCACAAAAATTAACTTCTCCACCAACGAAAACACAATAGTTGTAAAGGTTCCATTACACGAATACCAGTGATGTGAGTTCATCAGTTCCCTCAGAATTCAATTCTGATCAATGCTTCAAAAGATATTAAAAACTCACACGTACGTTTACTGAACGTACCTGAACAAAAATTCAAAAATTGATTCTGGCACACCGGGCTTTAGAATCAGGATCCGTTAGAAACTACAAACTCATAGAATTCCAAATTATTTATGAAAAACTTTTCCATGAAATTTTTTGGGAATTTACATTACCCCCACCACATGTCTTTACAGACCCGTAAAGCTATAACACACATTAGGGAAACAAATTGGGGTACTGAGATCGCATCTGAGCCTCTCGCTCCCATGTGCTCTCTTGAAGGTTCTCATGCTGCCAGTGAATGCGCTCTAGAGGAATCAGCTGTCAACTTATGAACTACTCTTTTTGATCATTCATTGCCACCAGGACCTCCATGAATGTCTTCCTATCATCGATGTCCATCTCCCTGCGGTCAATAATGTGGGTCGGGTCATGCATGTATCTCCTTTGCTGAGTTGCGTGGAAGACTTCATGCACCCAGTGCAACTAAGGTGGAAGGTCTAGGCAGTAAGCCATCTCACCAAACCTGCTGAGGAGCAGGAAAGGTCTGATAAAGCGTGGAGATAACTTTCCACCCCATCCAAATCCCCATACACCCCGTCAAGGTGAGACCCATAAGAAGACATGGTCACCATCCTCGAACACCAGTGGTTCTTGTCTCCTATCAGCAAAGGACTTCTATCTGCTTTTTGCAGTCTTCACCTGCTTGTAGATGATCTGCACCTTCTCCGTCGTAGCATGCACCATCTCTAGTCCTACAAGTGCTGACTCCCCTTATTTAGTCCAGCACAAACGTAATCTGCAAGGTCAGATATACAGTGCCTCGTAAGAGGCCATCCCGATGGTGGAGTTGTAACTATTGTTGTACAAAAACTCCCCCAAGGGTAGGTAATTCTCCCAGTTGCATCCAAAGTCAATGACACACGCACTGAGCATGTCATTGAGAGTCTAAATGGTCCTCTCTATCTGTCCGTCTTTCTGAGGATGGAAGGTGGTGCTCAGACGTAGCTGCTTCCCAAAAGCCTCATGTAAGACCTTCCACATCCAGGATGTAAAACGAGAATCTCGATCAGTGATGATACTCGATGTCACAACATGAATCCGTATTATCACCTTAATGTAGAGGCATCACAAACTCTCTACTGAGACTTGCTATCTGATCGGTAGGAAGTGGGCTGACTTGGTTAGTCAGTCTATGATCACCCAAATAGAGTCGAGTCCTCTAGATATATGTGGAATCCCCTTCACGAAATCTATGAATATCCCATCCCAATTCCACTCTGGTATCATTAAGGGATGTACCAATCATGCTAGTACCTGGTGCTCCGCCTTCACTTGCTGACAAGTGAGCATTGTGAAATGAACTCTGCTATAACCTTCTTCATACCCAGCCACCAGTGCTGTTTTCTGAGGACCTGATAAATCATTGCCACTCCGGGATGTACCACTAGAGGGGAAGTGTGGAACTCCCTCAGCACATCCTCACATAGTGAAACCAGTACCATGGTATGTCCCCTGAAGAGGATGATGTGCTCCCCTCCTTTTGAAAATCAATCAGGTGCCTGACCTGAGGATATCTGAGCACGTCGCATCTCACAGTCATCATACCTATGTTGTGCCTCTCTAACTCACTGATGGAGTGGAGGATTGATTATTAGAGACTATAGAAAAGCTACTCCATCTCTATCCAAAATGGCTATCTACAATGCGGCCAACTGTTTTATCGCCTCTCCTATTAGCTGAATGCTTGATCTTCTACTGAGAGAATCTTCTATAACATTCCCCTTCCCTAGAGTGTAGACTATCTCTTAGTCATAGTCCTAGAGGAACTTGAACCAATGTCATTGTCTCAATTTCATGTACCTATGCGAGAAGATGTACCTAAGACTCTGGTAGTTAGAGTAGACTGTAAAGTGATTGCCCATCAGATAGTGTCACCAAATATTCAAGGCAAAGACCACTACTGCTAACTCCAGGTCATGGTTAGGGTAGTTCTTCTCGTGTTGTCTCAACTGCTGTGAACCATATGTGATCACTACTCACTCCTGCATAGGAACACACCCGATTCCAGTCCCCGATGCATCGTAGTAAACTACGTACCCAACGCCCTCCTCTGGTAGACTCAAGATGGGAACACTGGTCAATCTCGGCCTCAGTTCCTGAAATCTCTGCTGGCATCTATCTTACTACATGAATGGTTTCACCTTCTTTGTCAATTCTTAGTGCGGTGATGCAACACTGGAGAAGTTTGGTACAAATCTCTGATAGTACCCAGCAAGACCCAGGAAACTCCACACCTCCGTCACACTTTTGGGTGGTTCCCAAGCAAGAATTTCTTTGATCATCGCTGGATCCCCTGCTACCCCAGCCTCCGAGATGATGTGTCCCAAGAAATGAACCTCTCGAATCCACAACTAGCACTTATAGTGCTTACTGTAAAGCTAGTGCTCTCATGGTGTATCCAGTACAACCCGCATGTGGTAGGTGTGCTCCTCCTCAGTAGTCGAGAAAATCAGTATATCGTCAATGAAGTCTATGAAAAAAAGATCGAGGTAAGGCTGGAAGATCTTGTTCATGAGACTCAGGAACACATTTGGAGCATTGGTTATGCTGAAGGAAATAACCAAGAACTCATAGTGGCCATACCAACACCCGAAGGTCATCTTCTACACATCCTCGTCTCAAACTCTGAGCCGGTGATAGCCTGACCTCAGGTCTATCATCGAGAACCATCGTGCTCCCTTGAGCTTATCAAAGAAGTCATCAATCCTCAAGAGTGGATACTAGTTCTTTATGGTCACCTGATTCAGGCGACGGTAGTCGACACACAGT
Source organism: Viscum album (assembly GCA_963277665.1). Taxonomy (NCBI): domain Eukaryota; kingdom Viridiplantae; phylum Streptophyta; class Magnoliopsida; order Santalales; family Viscaceae; genus Viscum; species Viscum album. The sequence goes on along the minus strand of OY728128.1, from coordinate 2,099,411,330 downwards.
CCACGCTCTCATCTTCCTTCTTGGGAAACAAAATCGGAGAAGCTTAGGGTGAAACACTAGGTCAGATAAATCCCATTCCCATTAAGTCCTACAGCTATACCTGCAGTTCATGAAGATCAGTGGGAGCCATATGATATTCTAGAGTACATATTGGTGTTGTCCCAGGGTACAGGTCTTTGTGGAAGTCTACCACACTATGAGGAGGTTGTCCTGGAATGTCTTCAGGTAACAAATCCGCATAATGATCCACCACAATAGGAAAACTCAGACTCCGCACATCAACCTCTTTGATGATGAGACAAGCCAAATGATGTTTGATCAGCTTCCCTATCCTCTACGTAAGTCTATCTTGTCTGCAAAGGCTCCCTTTTCACCAATGAAGGTGAACTTGGTCCCATCCGTGTGGACACACCGCACATTGCGCCTAATACAGTCGATCTGAGCATGGACTGTAGATTACCATTCCATACCCAAGATGACGTCGTAAGGCCTCAACGCCGCTACAAGAAGATCTCATCTGAATCTCTCGCCTCCAAGATTAATCTCACATAGCCGGAACCAGTGCGTAATTATCGAGTTTTCTCATGTAGGAGTCTATAGCCTTATAGATTGAGCCAACGGCTCCGTCAGAATATCTGAGCTCCAAATGAGGGCAGTGGGAATAAATGAATGACACACACCTATTTCTATAATCACTGCATCAATGGTGGAGTAGACACAGATAGTACCTCGAATTATATCAGGTGCACAGTGGTCATTGGCCTTGACTGCCTGGAGCTGATCCTGCCCCGGTCTGATAGCTCACTGTGGTCAGGGTGGACCTCATGGTGGTGGTTGTGGTAGCGCCTCAAAACGCCGTCCACCACCTACTACGTGGTCATCTCCTCTTCAACACGTTCCCTCACCTGGAAGACTACTACATTCGAACCTCTACCTTTTCTTGGGAGGTCCCTCTAAAGTCTGCTGCTCTTCTACATCGTGGGTCAGGCAGTCTTGAGCCATGTGACCATGCCCGCCGCATGCATAGCACTGCCTTCTCCTCATATAGTTGGATTTGTTTCATGTGACCCACACAAGATAACCTGTATCCTTAGGTCTCCCACCTTATTGCCAAGTCCGCTTGGACCTCCGCGACATCTTTCTATATCCGGCTGCAGAAGACTCCGCTACGTGTCGCCATATGGTGGGTCTCCCTACTGGAGACTGCTCAGCAAGGGAGCTCTTCAGTAGAACGGCTCGCTCCAGCACCCCCGCCTACGTCGGGATGCTGAGGGGAATCGTCCAAGACATGATCTCATGCCCCATTCCTTGTTCAATGGTCTAGGCCATGAAGAACGGGTCATGTACCATATCTATGGAGTAGAATTAGTGGTTAGTGAACCTCGCTGAGTAATTAGCTACAGTCATGCTTCCCTGCTCTAGATGTAGTAACTCCTAAATCCGCACCTCCTGAAGGGTGGCTAGAACAAACTCCGAGAGGAAGAGAATCTCAAAGTCTGTCCATAGTATAGATGCCTCGTCATTCTCCTGGAGCATCAGGCTCCACCATCTACCAATTTTTGCATGAAACAGATTAGAGGAAAGGATCACTATAAGGTCAGCTGGTGTCCCTACTAATCTGAAAAATCTGATGACAGCCTCTAGTGAATCCTCGGCTACCTATGGGTATGTCCTTCTGTGGAACCTGGGCTACCTTTATCCCTGGAACTCCTGAAACGCACTCAGGCGGCATGCAATCTCCACTACTGTGGATGGTGGTATCGATGGCTCAACGGTTAGTGGTAGTGCTGGTGCCTCCGCTGTGATGGGGCCCTACACCGAGGACTTTTCGCTCGGTGGGCTTCTATCTCGTATGTAACTCAGAACCCTAGATGGTTGCCTTCGTGGGGCCATCCTGAAAAGAAATAGGTGTGCCACTGTCAAATAGTATACCTATTGGGCTGACACAAAGTAATCACAATGAAAACTTTTGAAACACACATGCAACTAGTGTTTTCATGCACTGAGTTAGAAATCAGAAGTCAAGGTCCTGGTGTATGGATACGTCGGCCACCGGACCAACACTGGACTCCATGGACTAAAAACCACACTCAAAACACATAACACTATTGCATCACGGAAAGAATGATTAGAGTCCTGAGTTCTGCAGTAGAACCAACTCCTCTGATACAAATTTGTCACGACCCATCCTCAGGTTCTGTGTCTTGACTACCCCATGCCCACCTACCATAGGCTAGGGGCTGGCGACTAGCACCAAAGGAATAAATACCAATTAAAAAGGGAAGTCATTGCATTTATAAAAGTAAAAAAAGACAACAGAGTACACAACAGAAATTAATACTAAGTAAAACTGAGTACAAAAGTAAGTGCTGAAAAGTAAATGGGCCAGTATACAAACCCAACTGTAAATTACAGTACAACTGAAAAGCTAGAACAACTGCAGTAAAGCAAAAAATCAACCACTGAGTCGACCTCCGGGAATCCCACCTGAAGGGTGGGTACATATGGCCACCTTATCACCCCAGGTCCCTCCGTCTGCACCATGTATGTATCTCAATGTGGTCTACCTTCGAGTACCGTCCTTCTCCACAAGTCTCCTCATCGATCAGTGATGTCCATATTTTGCAACCAACACTACATAGTGCGGGCATAGCCCATGCAGCGGTGAGTATACGATACTCGGTAGGGATCCCGACACCCCCGATAGTTTCCCAGAATCCATGAATGATAAACCACAGAAGAAAGATACAATCAAGTATTATTAACCATCTCTACTTAGGTATATTCCCATACATATACATAGGTTATCAATTTCATTTCAACTCGAACTCGCAATCCCAAGCACAACCCAGTCCACACAGGAAAGAAGTCAATCACATCCATGATAATGATTGAATGTCAAGAATCTACTCACACAGATATACATCATTCGTAAAAGCGATAGAGATGGTCAGGTGTAGTCTTTGATTCATCTAAGCTTTCAGACCCACATAGGATACTAGACCAGCTAAGCTATCGAACCCATGTAGTATTCCAATATAGTTGTCATCACTACCGAACCAATGGAGGATTCTAGTATAGTTTTCTTCCCTGCTGAACCCACAGAGGATTCCAGTATATTTTTCATCATTGCCAAACCCACATAGGATTCTAGTATAGTTTTCTTCACAATCATATCCAGTTCTAGGGTTCCCGCACACAGCACACTCGATTCCGAGAGGGTCTTCTCCTCAAGCCAAGGGGGTCAATACATAAACTATCACAAAGTCCAGAGTTGATGTATCCCAACGATCCATCTCATATAAAGAAACCCAAAGTGACAAACATTGCGTCAATCGGACGCCCAGTGTGAGATTTATTAGCATTTTTGTCTCAGGGGCCCAGTTTGAAATACGCTATTTCCAAAGCCGAGAATTTTCCAAAGTCATCCAAAACTCACCTAGAGTATCGCAAAAGGACTGTTTGATGCGAGGGTCCTAGTTCGACAGATGGAACATCTTTTGGACCTGTAGTCTTAATGTTATTCATGTTTAAGTGAATCGGCCTGGACCGTCAAGCCCAGTGGGATGGCGGGTCGGCCCGACCCGACTCGGTGGGTCTGACCCAGCTAAAGCGGTTAGCATGGCCCAATAAGGCACGTCCCGACTCAGTGGGACATGACCCGACCCATTGCAGGCGGCCCAAACCGTGCAAGGGCACGACCCGGCCGACGGCTGGCACGACCCGGCTGGCCCGGCCCGCGGCATGTAGGCCAAGCTGTTGCGGGGGGCACGGTCCCCCCGACTTCTCGAACTGATGGGGCCGAGCAGCACTGCCCTCCTGTCCTGCTGGCTGACACTGACCGGTCTTCCCGTGGCGATCTGCCCGCATGGGAAGGTCGTGGTCCTCCCATGCGGCACCTACAGGTTCTGCGACCTCCACAAACCCAGCCAGCTAACGAGCCAGCTGGTTCTCCTGCAGAAGCCGCATGTAGAGCACAGGTGGTAGTCCTCCGTAGCACAGCACCCCTAGTGGCATCGCGTTCTTCTTATTCGGCCGGCTACGGCCGACCGGTTCTCCTTTGGCCGAGCGGCCTGCAGATTTCGGGCTGCAGTTTTCTTCCATGCAGTTGATGTGGGGCCTCCGTTCCCATCGCCACCCCCAATCATCATCACCAAAACATACGTTGATCAACGGAGGGTCATCGGGTCATGTATGTTCATCCCGCTCCCTCCGCATTTGGCGGTATCATATGGCCGAAGATAAAACATGGTTTCAGTGAAGAACGAATAACAATTCTATTCAATTAAAATTGATGCAAACCCCCTACTTCGTATTAAGGTTCGTTCATATATGGAGTCACGGGGAGACGAGCGTCATAGAGTTCGTGCATCCCAGATAACGACGTCGATTCCATTATTTTCGGTGGAAGAATAATGGATGAAGTTTCTTCACATCCTTCGAGTCGTGTTGCGTTCTTCGTGTTCTTCATCAAAGAAGAACACATTTCTTTTTATTTCTCCAGAGCCTTCCCAAAGAGAATAATTTCCAACCCAAAATGAAACAATAGGCTTCTCATATTAAAATAATATTTACATGCCTTTCAAATTATTTCAAATTAATCAATTAATTTAGGGTGATCATTTAATTAAATTTATGAGGTTGGGACACTAATGAGGGGACAATGGAATGTAGAGAGGCTCTACTAAAATAAATGATAGGGAGTCATCAAATTTAATAAAGGGGAGTGTTAATGGATAGTTTAAGGGATTTCAGGGGTTAGGGCATCGTGTGGCCCCTACCACACATTATCCTCTAATGGGAGGTTATGTTGGTGTGGGACCCACCTGTAACATCCCCTTTTAGAAAATAACTAACATTTATAAATAAAATTGTGCACAAAAATTATATTTAACTTTTTTTTATAATTCCCCAAAAATTAACTTCTCCTCACGAGAAAATGAAACTGCGGTAAAAGTTCCCTTATGTAGATACTAGCGATGTGCGTTCATTAGTGACCTCATATTTCAATTCTGAGCACTGTTCCATGAGATAGTAAAACTCGCACGTACATTTACTGATCATACCCAAACAAAATTTTAGAAATTGATTCCGGGCACACCGGGCCTCGGAATCAGGCGCCGTCAGAAACAGAGGACTCATAAAATTCCAATGTATTTATGAAAAAATATTCTTTGGAATTTATGGGCCTTTACATTAAATTCCTCATTAGTGGAACCATGCTAGTTTTGGTATAGATTTCGGATTGACCAAGAATAATCCTAGGCCAGACAATGGTTTCTTTGTTCATGTGTGTTCTATTACATAATGTATGAACACCAACCTACATATTGTTCTTTCTTATAAATTATCATTTTCACTCTATTTAACCGAACATTGTTGATGTTGGAGCCCTATGTGGGTTATAGATAATGTAATGTGTGATATTTCTATGATTTTGGAACATATCATGTGTTGTGCTCTAGATATCCTGGCTTTATTTCAGAGGGTAGGATCATAAGGATTCCTACCTGCATGGTTGTGAAAATGGTGATAGAATAGGTTGATTCCCACGGTTTGGGGAAGGATTACTTTCTGGTGGGTGAAGATATGCTAAGATTAGAGATAATTGATATTCGTTGTTGTGTTATATGTGATATACATGGTTACGTGGAAGGTTTTGTAGGTTAGTAATTTGGGATTAGGTTTGCTGGGATGTGACTTATGTGAGTGTGATTATGATTGTGTTATCAGGTTTTATGGGAGAATTCATCCATTGGGATCAGATGAAACTGATTATAATCATGAAAGAAAACTTATGACAGTATTGTAAATGGATAACTCTACCTTGGTTGGGGGAGAGTGAAAAATGTTGTGTATTTTTAAAAAAAACTCATAATGTTAATGTGTAGGGGGATGATGGTTATCCTCAGAGACCTATTGAGTTGTTGATTGGTGAACAGGTCATGTTGGTGTTCATTAAGAATTGTTTGAGTTTAATTATTGACCCAACTATTTTTTTGTGACATGTTTTTGGTGAAAATACTTTTATCATGATGGAATGAGGATGTTGGTCCTTAATAAGGGTGGTGTAAAAGAGGTATGTTTATTGGAACCATTGGATCGACGATCAGGGATCCATGTATCGAAAGACATATTATGTAGAATGAAACGTTGGATATTATATAATGTCACTCCTGGTAGTTTGGGAATGGGTAGATTTGATTTTTTATGGTGCTCATGTTTGAGAGATACGACCATGTCCAATCATTGTGTTCATTTTTGGATGCGACATGGGCATTAATGTTCAAGTGTTTGATGGTGGGAAAAGATAATGATTCTCATACAGAGCGGATAATGATATTAGTCATGGAAAAGTGAATCATATTTCAAAAGGGTTGTGATGGTAGTGAGACTAGATGGTGGATAGTCATGGTTAAGCATGGATGTCGATGTTTAGTAAGGTACATTGTGATACAAGAACATGGTAAACACCAAAATTGGAATTCAGATGTGGAAATGGTTAAATTATATCTTTTTAAATTGATCCTAGAGTGGAGTAGAGATAATTTGAGATTAGGAATGATTATATCCAAGCTGGTTCTTTGAGAGTGGACAACACTATTGGAGCAGGTGGTCGTGTTCCAACCATCGATTTACAAAATAATTTGAGGATCAAAATTCAATTTTCGTGTTTGGATGATGTTGTGATGCTTATGTGGGTAAAGCCATCATGAGAGGGTCACTATCGAAAATAAGCCCATTTGCAACGGGTCAGTTGCGACGGGATCCCGTCGCAACAGCCTATTTGGGACGGGGGTCCGTCGCAAATGACCTGTTGCGGTAAATGGCATTGCAACTAACAATATTTGAGATGGGTCCGTCACTAAAAATATTATTTTCGACAGTAATATGTCTCGTCACAAATACTAATCGATATATATATTAAAAACATTAAATCACACTTTTGCGATGGGCACGTTGTAACTGTTATTTGCGACGGGCCACAAATACCGTCGCAAAAGTGTTAAATTTTTTTTCTTCAAAAAATAAAGAAATAAGTAATTGTGACGAGCTCGTCGCAATAGGCAATTTAAAAAAAATTTAAAAAAACTTAATTGTGACGGGATACCGTCCCGTCGCAATTATCTATTACAACGGGATGATCATCCCGTCGCAAATATGTATAAAAAAATAAAAAAATTTAAATTATTAATAAAATTTTTAATTAATAATATAATAGTAATAATACGATTATAATTAATTCAAATATTCTAACAATAAATCATTCAAATATTTAAAAAATTAAAATTAAATGAAAATATTAATAAATTTAAATATATATAAACAAAATTAATATTATAAAATATGAAAATTATTATTAATCATATTAATATTGTAATATAAATAATATTATATTATATAAAAATAATAATATATATAATTCATATTATTATAAATAATTAGAAAATTAAAATTTTAATTAAAATTTTTGAAACGTTTTATGTATTAAAAATAATGAATATAGTATTATTAAAATAATTAGAAAATAAAAATATTAAAATTATCAACATTTGAAAAAAGAAATATAAACAAATAATAAAATACTAAGAATAATATTATTATTAATAAAATAAAAAAACCCTAAAATAAACACCAATAATAAATAATAAAGTATTACAAATAAATAGAAATTAAATAATACCGTATTGACACCAGTATAAGAGAGATAGAAACTCTAAATAGAAAAAATGTCATATTTTAAATTTACAAACATTATAACATCTAAACAATAACTAATCTGAAGGAGGAGGGGGAGGGTGGATCTGCTAGTGGAGGAAACTCCATCCCTAAGGCATGAGTGAGTCGGCGCATGTACTCCATCTGCTCCTACTGCTGCTGCTGCCACCGACTCATCTCCTCCTCGTACACCTGTTGTTATCGTCAGAGCTACTCCTCATGCTGCTGCTGTTGCCGACACATCTCCTCCTGCTCCTTGTGGAGACTCTCTATCAACTCAGTCCGAGATCACAATTGATCCTCATACTGTGTAGCGGAAGAAGATGCACAAGCTCCTCTCAAGCTGGACGCTGACATCGTAGCACTGCCATAACAATCTCTGGGAGTCAGTTGAGAGATGATACCAACTACCCAGCCCTTCTCGAAGGCATATTGGGTCGCATGCATCCATGCCGCCTCATCAAAATGATGGCCACTAGTCTGATCTGATGCCTCGTCCTGGCCCTCAGGCCGGGTCTGTGACGCTGCTGTCTCATATGACTCCTGTAGTTGCAATTTAAAATTAAATTTGTTAATATATTATATGCAGTTAATTTTTAAACATGAAAAAAATAATACTGACCACGATGTGACGCTGGAGATCACCTCTGAGCTCCCCATTAGCTGGATCACTATACATCATCCGATATACATCGTACTTCATAATATCGGGGTGCTCGACAGCCTATAAGAATATTAAATGAAATTTTAATATTTAATGATATATAATATATTTATAAAAAATTTACGTACCAAATGTTTTCTATGAGTACTGAAAGTACGACTCCTAGCTCGATGAGTCACCTCCTGTCTCCCCTGATTCTTCCTCCCCACCGATGATCTCCTCTGAAAGCCATCACTCAACCAGTGTGCACATAATCCATCCCATATTTGGGATAAAATGTACTTTGGTTGTTGTGCTCTACATGACTCGTCAAAATATGACACTCCTAATTTCTTCGTGGCAGTTTTTCTTAAATTGTGCAAAAACTGACGAAAGCGATCACGCATGGCCACCTCCCATGCCTCGTGGATGGCGTCGCGCATGGTATCCTCAATCGAATACCATAATACCTACAAATAATTCAAAATATCAAGTTATAAATGAAATAAATTTCAAAATAAAAATTATTTATTTACGTACGTACCAACCAATGACCGAACATGCCATACTGCACATCAACAAGAATATCCTCCCATGTCGTCCATGGTTGCGAATAATAATTGTGCAAAATTGTGCTGCCCTGTCTGATTACTATATGTGGAAAACTGTAAAAACAATAATCAAACATTTATTATGTAAATATATTAATGTAATCTTAGTAAAATTCACAGGTTATCACACCTCCGGGTTTGTGGATCGAACCCATGACGTGGACGTCGCTTGGGGATGGGGTCAGGAATCATCAGTCGTGCAAGACCGCGTCCCCTCTGCGTACTCCCTGAAGCACCTTCAAGCTGAGGGTTAGGTTCCAGCAACTCGTCTGCATCGAAAGATATTTCAGCATCCGCCAACTCACGAAATGTGTCCTCATCCATATGAAAAAGAAAACGAATGTTGTTAGCAAATAATTGATAATTATTATTATATATACATATATATTAGTTAAGATTATATATAACCATTAAATTGTATCAATGTTCACCTTAATCATCATCTTCATATCTGTAAATTTCAACTTCATATTCCTCCTCAATATCATCGATATCCATTTGAGTTCCAGTTTCTTCATCTCATAACATTTCAAATTCATTTGTGACGTCATTACCATCATCATCATCATCATTATCACTAACTCTTAATTGAGGGGTGCCATCATCGATAATCATGTCTCTTTGTAACAAAGATTGATTTTGTGTACTCTCTTGAAAAACATCAATTCCTTGCAATTCATTTAAAGCACATTAACATTGACTAAACTGATTGTCTCGAATATTCATTTTTATTATGCTCCACCAATCAGTCAAGTCTGTGGATGTAGCATAATACATTGCATAATAAACATGATGTTCCTGTTGAGAAAGTAAGAATGGATCATTTACTGCAAGAACAAATTTACATTTAATATCGATGATTCCATGAGTCTGATGAACACACACGCCTCTCTCAGTATCCAACCACCGACATTTGAGCATCGTTGTGTAATGGTGTCCTATATAACAGAGTTCAATTATTTCATCAATTATTCCATAAAAGTCAACTTCATTTTCTCTATGATGAGATCCTCTCAAGAAAACTCAGATGTTCATTGTTTTGTTGATTCCCCATATGCATGTGTATGAAATCGGAAACCATTCACCACATATGCATTATATGATTTCACCATTTTGGATGGTGGGTTACTCAATATACAAAGTCGTTTGTCAATTTTATCAGCATGTTGAGACACCGGAAAAATTGTGAAAGAATTATCAATATAGTAAACTATAAATTGAAGGAGATGTTAATTTATGAAAAATTTATGTTACCAGTATTTGAAACCACTGAGAAATTTTTTTTTGTTTGCGTTCTTCGAGAGGACCTACTGTAATTTGTGGAATTTGTTTCTTGATATGATTATCATACAATCTATAAAAAACAATGTTATTTATTGTAACAAAAATATTAGAATATGTAATAGAAGCACTTATAGTAAAAATGATGTCACCTCTTCATAGATGGGCAGAATATATGTATGAGCTCTGTGATGTTCATCATCTGAAATCCATCGTTAATGAACTCCACCAAAACCATGCTCTGAAGTGTTAAAAACAGATAATTGATTGTCGATTTCATCAATATTCTCGTCATTCCATCCCATGCGGTTGTGTTTTATAGGATACTCAGATTCAAAATAGTGGGAGCAGAAAAAAGATATCTCCTCCTGCAAATAAGCTTGAGCAATAGATCCATCAACAGATAATTTTTTACGTAGATTTTTTTCAATTTCTGCATGCATTATTCAAATGGGTACATCCATCAAAACTGTATCGGACCTCCACATTTTTCTTCATATGGAAAATGTAATATCAAATGTTCCATTCAGTCGATGAAAGACGGCGTGAATATTTTTTCCAGTTTACATATAATTACAACAACATATTCTTCAAGTTTGAATAGAGCATCAGAATCTGTTGTCACTGCACAAATGTCCTGAAAAAAATATGATATGTCTGTTATGGAATCCCATATCACATAATTCAATAGACCTATTAATCCAATAAAGAGAATTCTTTCCTTTATAAAATGACAATCATGACTTTTTAATCCGGTAATATGACCATTATTTACCCATCTACCCAAATTGGACGCACATCAATCTGGAAGTCTCAATTCTGAAATCCATTGACAAAATAATAAGCGGATTTTTTTGGACGATGTATAAGCTGATTTTGGTTTCATTAACCTTTCTATTCTGACATTCTCAAACAGTTCGAGTTCTGGATCCATGCAATTTGGAACAAATATCTAATCGTGCATTTACATTATCTTTTCTCTTTTTTGGTGTATCCAAAACTATTTGAAACAAATTATCAAAATAGTTCTTCTCAATATTCATGACATCCAACATGTGGCGGACCAGCAAATCAGACCAATATGGAAAATCCCAAAATATGCTACGTTTTTGCCAATTCTATTCTTTCCCAAAACCAAAATTTTTTGTTGTTTTATTGTGGGTCCAAATGTGATGGGAGGTAATGAAAATACAACTGATTTTAACTCCGTACCTGATAGCATTTTTGGAGGTCCATACCTTTCAATTGTGCCTTTTCTAAAATGAGATCTGTTTCTGCAAAAATGATGATCAGCTGGAAGAAATATGCGATGACAGTCAAAATAGAAAGGTTTTTTTTCAGGGATGAGCATAAATTCCTTGTTCTCTCCCATACATTAAGGATATGATTTCGGACCATGTGTACTCTAGCCAGATAACATGCCATAATCCAAGAATTCTCTGATTGTCCACATCAATGCTGCTCTTAGTATGAAATTACTTTTCACAGCAACATCATAAGTACTGACACCAGTACTCCACAGTATATTTAATTCATCGATCATTGGGTTCAAATGAACTTAAATATTCTTCTTTGGATGTCCTGGGATTAGTAAGGTCAAAAATATATAGGGTTCCCCCATCAACATCCATGGAGGTAAAATGTACGGAGTTAAAAAGACAGGCCAACATGAATACTGACTACCATAAGATCTGAATGGGAAGAAACCATTAGTGGAAAGACCCAGTCACACATTTCGGGCTACTAAAGCAAAGGATGGATTCACTCTATCAAAATGTTTCCTTGAATCACCGTCGGCCGGATGATTCAAACTTTTACCAGTTGAAATATTCATTTTATGCCATGACATCATTGTCACTCTATTCTTAGACATGAATAAACACTGAAGTCTGGATGTAAGAGGAAAATATCTCAACTGTTTTATAGGAATCATGCCAGACTTTCCATGTTGATCTTATTTATACCTCGATTTCCCACAAGTGGGACAACTATCCGATGACTCATTTTCCCGAGAATATAAAATGAAATCATTTGAACATGCATGAATTTTCTGACAACTGAGTCCTAAATTCCGAACCAGCCTCTTACTTCCATAGAAATTTGCAGTCAAAACATTTCCTTCGGGTAACAGTGTTTTAACCAAAGAAAATATTTGATCAAATCACGTGTTTGACAATCTAATATCTAAATTGATAGACATAAATTGTGCAACTACTTCTAATTTTCCTATATTTCAACCAGGATATAACCCATCCTCAGCAGACCTCAACAACTTATAAAATTCAGAGTGTGCCAACTCAGGAGTTAAATTAATATCATCTTGAGTTTCTGTATGTTGAATAGATGGATCTGAACATCATGTACTAAAATTTGAAACCAGGATGGATCTGGAATCAAGTTAGTATCACCTTCTGTAGAACTGTGATCACCATGTTGATACCAAAAAACATAATCTGGTTGAAAACCAAAACGCATGATATGTCCCCCAACTTTGTCAAACATGTCAAATGTTCTCAGTGCACATTTTTTACAAGGACATTTTATTGTTCTTTTTGAATCAAATTCTGGATTTGATGCCACAAATGCTAAAAGAGTCTCCACACCCCTTATATATACTGGATTTATACCAGAAACATTTGGATTTCTACGTTGATTTATCCATATTCGGTCATCAAATAATGACTGTCGACGACCTCGTTGTTCCATATTTTTCTATAAAATATAAAAGCATTACTGGTTTTTGAATAATTTGTTAGAAATAACACTCATGTAAGGATAATTATAGAGTTTACATCAAACACGACTGACGCAAACTTTTTATTGGGGTAGACCTAAAAATTGACCCTTTAAGAATTTAACAAGTTATGAATAAAGCAAAAACTATTACAAATATTGATAATTTTAATATTTTATTTATTTTTTACTATTTTAATAATAATATTATTATTTTTTCATAAATATTAATTATATAATAATAACATTATTACATTATTAGTATTTATTATTACTAATATTAAAATAATATAATTTTATATATTATGTTACAATTCTCCTTTCATCTATGTGTTTAACATTCTATCTCCACATGTAATATTTGCAGTCACTTTCACATCTCTATTGGTGAGTAGGTTGATAATTTTGAAAAAGAATGCAAATATTACATGTGGAGACATAAGTTTTTTTAAAACCAATACAGAGATGAAAAGATAATTGAGAAAGATAATGACCACACTAGTTTTTTCCAATTAGCTAATTATTACTAATTATTTGTAATTATTTCTATTTATTGGTTATTATTCTTAATTATGGGTAATTATTCCTAATTATTGGTAATTATTCCTAATTATGGGTAATTATTCCTAATTATTTGTAATTATTCCTAATTATTGGTAATTATTCCTAATTATTGGTAATTATTCCTAATTATTGGTAAATATTGACGATTATTGGCAATTATTTACAATTATTGGCAATTATTTGTAAATATTGGCAATTATTGGTAAATATTGGCAATTATTGGTAATTATTGGCTAATATTGGCAAATATGGTTAATTATTACTAATTATTGTTAATTATTACTAATTATTGTTAATTATTGGTAATTATTCCTAATTATTAGTAAATATTCCTAATTATTGGTAATTATTCCTAATTAATGGTAATTATTCCTAATTATTGGTAATTATTACTAATTATTGGTAATTATTGGTAATTATTGGGAAATATTGGTAATTATTGGTAATTATTGGTAATTATTACTAATTATTGGTAATTATTCCTAATTATTGTTAATTATTCCTGATTATTGGTAATTATTGGTAATTATTACTAATTATTGGCAATTATTTGTAATTATTCCTAAATATTGTTAATTATTCCTAAATATTGGTAAATATTGGTAATTATTACTAATTATTGGTAGTTATTAGTAATTATTAGTAATTATTCCTAATTATTGGTAATTATTGGTATTTATTCCTAATTATTGGTAATTATTCCTAATTATTGGTACTTATTGCTAATTGTTGGTAATTATTCCTAATTATTGGTAATTATTCTTAATTATTTGTAATTATTCCTAATTATCGATAATTATTCATTATTAATGGTAATTATTGGTAATTATTGGTAATTGTTTTTAATTATTGGTATGTATTAGTAATTATTGGTAACTATTCCTTATTATTGGTAATTATTTCTCATTATTGGTAATTATTCCTAATTAATGGTAATTATTAGTAATTATTGGTAATTATTGGTAATTATTGGTAATTATTGGTAATTATTATTAATTATTGGTAATTGTTATTAATTATTGGTAATTATTCCTAATTATTGGTAATTATTCCTAATTATTGGTAATTATTCCTAATTATTGGTAATTATTGGTAATTATTGGTAATTATTCCTAATTATTGGTAATTATACCTAATTATTGGTAATTATTCATAATTATTGGTAATTATTCCTAATTATTGTTAATTATTTGTAATTATTGGTAATTATTGGCAATTATTCCTAATTATTGGTAATTATTCCTAATTATTGGTAATTATTCCTGATTATTGGTAATTATTGGTAATTATTGGTAATTATTATTAATTATTGGTAATTATTATTAATTATTAGTCATTACTATTAATTATTGGTAATTATTATAAATTATTGTTAATTATTCCTAATTATAGGTAATTATTCCTAATTATTGGAAATTATTGGTAATTGTTATTAATTATTGGTAATTATTCCTAATTATTGGTAATTATTCTTAATTATTGATAATTCTTCCTAATTATTGGTAATTATTCCTAATTATAGTTAATTATTGGAAATTATTCGTAATTATTGTTAATTATTTGTAATTATTCCTAATTATTCGTAATTATTGGTAATTATTGGTAATTATTGGTAATTATTTGTAATTATTAGTAATTCTTGGTAATTATTCCTAATTATTGGTAATTATTCCTAATTATTGGTAATTATTGGTAATTATTGGGAATTATTATTAATTATTGGTAATTATTCCTAATTATTTGTAATTATTCCTGATTATTGGTAATTATTACTGATTATTGGTAATTATTCCTATTTATTGGTAATTATTGGTAATTATTGGTAATTATTATTAATTATTTTTAATTATTCCCAATTATTGGTAATTATTTCTAATTATTGGTAATTATTCCTGATTATTGGTAATTATTCCTAATTATTGGTAATTATTGGTAATTATTATAAATTATTTGTAATTATTCCTAATTATTGGTAATTTTTCCTAATTATTGGTAAATATTGGTAAATATTGGTAATTATTGGAAAATATTGACAATTATTGGCAATTATTGGAAAATATTGGTAAATATTTGTAATTATTACTAATTATCAGTAATTATTGGTAATTATTGTTAATTCTTACTAATTATTGTTAATTATTGGTAATTATTGTTAATTATTGTTAATTATTATTAATTATTAATAATTACTACTAATTAATGTTACTTATTACTAATTATCGTTAATTTTTTCTAATTATTACTATTTTTTTGAATTATTCCAATTATTACAAATTATATGCATTAATTACTAATTACATTCATTAACTACAAATTACATTCATTAACTACAAATTACATTCATTAACTACAAATTACATTCATTAACTACAAATTGCATTCATTTACTACTAATTACATTCATTAACTACTAATTACATTAATTAATTACTAATTACTTTCTTTAATTAAAATTAAAGTTATTAATTACTAATTACAGTCACTTAATTATTAAATATTGTTAATTACTAATAATTAAATCTGACAAATCAAATTTTATACCTTAACACAACATAATTATATCTAATATGAAATAATAAAAACTAATGTAAAAATATAAAACAAAAACATTAAATAAATATTAAATTAAAATTCAAAAAAACCTTATACTGGTTATCGAGCTTTTGATTTTTTGTACTTGTAGGATGATCCGCGCAACCTCCTTGAAATCGACTTGCAAAACAAACATCACTCAACACATATAAACTAGTAAAAAGTAGTTCAGATTCAGAAAACCTATCAAGGCTGGCTGTATTTATAGGTTAGATTATTTGTGACGGGGTTTATTGAGACGAGAATACCATCACAATTGGTATTATTTGCGACGAGACCGTCGCAAATAACTCCGGCCACATTTATTATGGGCGGTAATAAAAGGGATTATTTGCGACAGGGCCCATCGCAAATAACCCATGCCTCCAGGTTATTAGCGACAGGAACCACTTCCCGTCGCTAATAACCTGTTACCGCAACCGGTTATTTGTGATGGGAAGGAGATATTGTCGCAAATACCTTTCGCACGATTTGGCGTGCATTCACGCCAAACCATTTGTGACCGGTGAGAATATCTCGTCGAAAATACCCCCGCAAACGGGGTATTTGTGATGGGACATATTCCCGTCGCAAATAACTTGTCGCTAATACCACTTTTTCCCATAGTGGGCGATGTAAGGATGATTCAGTTGGTGAAGCTATGTTATCCCAATTAAATTCATTCCAAAGTGGTTTAGGTAGTGTATTTCCAAAATTTTAGTTATGGTGATGTAGAATCTACCAAAGAACATTCTTCAGAACACGGTTAGTGGGTTGGATGTTCTATGAAATTGTGTTGGTGTCATGAACCAACCTATAATGTCTCTCTTTTAGATACCTAAGCCGGTCCGCGACATACTTGAGGCACATTCCAAATCACACTGGGGTGGTAAAAGAAAGTAAATGCATTAAATAATATATAGTGGGAATGATTTTTTCCATCATGTAAATTAAATCAATGTATATTCTTATAAAATTTCTCTACATCCCAAATATATGTCCAACATATTCAACAAATAAATTAATAAAAAATGAATAATTTGAAGAAAAATTTTCTTAAAAAAAACTCATCAAAAAAATATTAAATAAATAAGTCCCTCAACTCAATCTATAACCCCGTAAATGAAACCAACACCACAAGTAGCATATAAATCTATACATATATATTTTTCCTCTAACAACTTCAAGTGAAAGTAATAAGGAAATAATTTTATGTATATGAAAATATACAAAAACTATACCATCATACCATAAAATGTTATTATTGGGATGATAACCCTTACAAAGAAACCTAACACATAACTATTAGAAATGAAGGACATAACTAGTGAAATAACATTCCTCAAAAGAAGTCATTTTTTCTAATCATTCTATCATACACTCTAAAAAAATATCCATAGTGTTATCAGAAGAATTTTTAGCCTGATAACCTCCTCCCCAATTTAATTTCAATTTGAAAATTCATGATAATAAACCTAACCAACACGCAAAAATCAAGGACCATACTTCACACAAAATATGAAAAATAAATGAACAAATATTATTTATATGGTCTATAAAAATCCTCACATCCATTGTAGAACACTGTAAACATCACTAATTATAATAGATTCAAGTGAGTAAGAAACACTCACCCAATTATTCTCAAATATTGGTTCTCCAAAAAATAATTCATAAACACCAACAATTCATATTCCCTATTATCTATAGTACACAATAGTGGTGTGATCCACCACACCATTTTATAGAGGTCTATGTCTAGTCAACAAGATACACCATTCTATATGATTCATACTAAAAGCCTTATTTACCTAGGAAAGCACAAATATAGAGTTATAACATTCATTAATTACTTCCAACATACATTAATCAATAAAAAACAATTCAATGAGTTTCCACCATAGTTGATAGTTTTTCTGATGATATTTATTTGATCATCAAAGCCTCACCATAGAATTCCATTGATTGATTACTATGTGTCCACTAAAATCTATCTCATGCACACAATGCAATTTATATTATACCGAGTGAAAAAACATATAAAAATAATGCCCATAACATCCCTGTAGGCAATATCTATTTGGTATGTCTAATTCCTCCTGTATTATCATATTCATTGAGAAAAAACACTATCCAATGAACCTAATGATACTTCCAAAAACCCAATAATCCCACTCTTATAAATTGAGTGTGTATTTCAGTCTTCTTATTCTATCATTCATGAAATCTCTTCCACCATTAATTATATATAGTTTCCTATTCATTTTTCGATCCCTTGAGTCCATCTATGTCATAATGTTTCCTCACAATTTCATGGCATATCACCTTGGTGAACATAATATAAGTATTTTTCATCTCATAAACATTTTAATTATATTTGACTTTATCCTCTAGTAATCTTTATATGATGTGATACTTTAGAAATACCTATTTAATTATTTCATGAAACAATAGGTAATTATAATTTTATATAGGAGTCTAACTATAACAAAATATGATACATATGCCTGATCCCTTTTCGAGTTCCTTTAAAAATTGCATAAATCACATCGTCTCATTCCATAATTCTATAGTATAAATGAAATATTTTTCTATTATATATAATGTAAACTCTAGTTTCAATTAAGATGTCTAACTAACCATTATTACACAAAAAGTAAATACAAAACATTTATTACATTTCTATGAATCCATATCTCGAACAGAATCTGTATATATGAAAACCCTTTTACTGATCATCATCATTGATATATAAAGATACATCCTTTGAACCTTCCAATTATTATTAGTTCTATTATATATCCTCTCAATGTTTCCGTCTACTGTATTGCATGGAAAATATAAAAACAGCCACAATAAATGAAATATATTTTTCATTGATAAAACTTCTTATGACTAAAGTATATAGAAACTTATTTGGATCATGAATTTCTCCACCCATTTTGGTTATAAGGTATTATGAAGAATGATGTTTTGAATAAATGGATTTAAAATAGGATTATAGGTAGTCATTTTTAATCATTCAATGACTTCCATAATGTTTTATTTTTGTTATAAATCCAACAAAACAAACTCTCATATCTCTCTAATTTCACATTACGAATTTTCTAAATAATTTTTATCTCAAACGTTATAGAAATATTGATCTTATAACCAAGAATATATTTTAACTATAGACCAAAATTTAAAATATATTCTAAATACAACAATAGTATGAGAAATGATACATATTTCCAACTCTTTTTTATAATAAGTGTGATCTTAAGTATATCAATAAAAACATTCTTAAAACATGTAAGAGTCAAACTTCTTATTCCAATATCATGGAACTTCTTTTATGCTATAAACCATTATTTGAACTTATAATCCAATAACACTTTTTGAATAACTTCATGATACATTATATAAACCATGAAAATATCTATAACTAAGTCCTAATGATGAAAAGTTGGGTTACATATATCTTCTCTATGTGTATATCACTAAATACAATAATTATATGAACTGTAAGAATTTTTGTGTATTTTAACACTATTGTGAAACTTTTGGAATGTACATTCCTTACTTTTGATAAAAATAATACACCTACAACCTTAATATGTATCTATTACATCCATTAACATCATCTTTCAAACAAAATACCCATTTTATTTCTAAATCACACTTTCCTTCTAATAGATTAGCCAACTCTTCATTTTTATTGAGATTCAAGGAGTTCATTTCCTCTTCTAGGTCCGAATCCAAATATTTTATGTATATTAGAGTTTCTACACACTTCATACTATCAGGTTCCCATACAATTATTAAAAGTAATAAATTAATATCATCTCCAAACCTTTGAACATGTTTCCTAAAATGATTATATCACCTCAAAAGAACCAGTGGGGTTTTAATCAAATCCACTATATATGGTAAAGGTATTTCTAATAATTATATTTCTAATAATTTTCCTATAAATTAACCATATATAAATGGTTTTTCCAATATAACATTATATTTTACCTCGAATTATGGAGTCCCAGCTTTTGATTTTTCCCCTGAACATTCTAAACTGAATTTTTTTTCCAATATTTTTTGTATGATCATCCTGAACATTGATTAGTGTAATATCATTATCTTATATCTCTCTACTAGGATTATATCCTTCTATATACGTTATTCATTGAAATAAAAACCTTAATTATATATGAATTGTTTCTTTTAATCATCCCATGGTCGACATCATAATTTATCATCACAATATACGATAGGAAGAAACACATCTATTTTTTTTCTACAACATGTCTCTATATTTCCTATCAATATAAACATAAATACTACATCCAATGTTTTGAGATGGTTTATCTGGTTTATTTTACCAAAATAAAGTTATTCAGGAAGTTCATATCCCTCAAATGATATTATACATCAATTTAACGACTAATAAACTATATTCAAGGCCTCAGTCTAAACCCCCATATACGTTTATATGTGAATCCTCATACTCCTTGACTTCTCTGTATAATTATGACTCATCATCTATAATATTATATTTTCTTCTAGAGTTCCTTGCATAGTCTTCACATTCATGATTATCTTCTTTATATAGATGTTATAAAAGTTGTTTTTCTGTATTTCTTACCATTTTCTATCCAGGGACATTTCAAATTTTTTCACACTCTTTTTAATACATAACTATCAACAGAATAAATACCTAAAACAAATTATATTTATTATTTTGGAAATAAAAATACACCAAATGAATATCATCCCAAATAATGGTCACAATGTACAGTAATCCCCAATATGATTAAATAAGGGTCAATATCCACACAACAGAATTATAAAGTTCTATCTTTCGAGTCTATGGATTTAATCCATCCAATTTAAAGAAATAATAAATTTTTTTCTTAATTTTAATTAGTCAGATCACTTTTAGTCCACTTTATCAAATTTTATTCTTCAATTTACCGCTAGAACATTAATGTTTTTCTCACTAGGGTGAACAAACATATAATTACACTTATTTTAACTATATGATGAGGTCATTATAATATTTTTAACATCATCACTCCATCAAGTACGTTACAAGGTTACATTTTTTACTCTCTGAGAAATCATAATAGAACCACATATGATAATCCAAATTCCATTTAAAAATTTTACCCTAAAACACACAACAAAAATATTTCCAATAGATATGAGGTTCTTTTAGAAAACTATAATATTAATAAATATTTCAGTTTCAAGGTACATATTATATTCATTTAACTATTCACATCGCCATTCCCATATATATCTAATGATTCATCATCTACATGAACTACTCTTCCCAACATTTTCATCATATAATTTACTATACACCCTAACTCAAAAGTTAATTGAAATGATCCTAATAATTTAATAACAAGTAACTCTCATATAATAGTTTGGATCCAAATATATATTATACCCATCATCCATTGTACTTTCCAATTTTATCTATTTGGAAGTGTAATACTATGATTGATTGTGCAAGTATATCTATATATGAACCTTTATCATACAAAGACAACATGTAAGACATGGGATAATTGATCTTCATCAACTTATTATATCTGACTTATCCATTAAATATTTATTCTTCTGGTTGTCCATTTGATTACCTAACTTACCATATTTTATATAATTGAGATCACTTCTATATATTGTCTAAACATCCTTTTACCCCAACTCCTAATTTAATAAAAAATTCCAAAATTCATTAAAAACAGTATCTTTATTCCCATTAGAGTTAATCACAACTATCACCATAGAATCCTATCACATTGTACTTAAGTAAAAAATGTACAAGTCCCAAACCTCATCTACGTGTGAAACCATAAAAAATTATGTATTCCATTAGATAATATTGAATTCATTCACATGATCGAAAGTAGGAATTACATTTTATAACCATAATTTGATAAATATTCACATCATGAAAAAAAAATTATTAGGTTTTGGATACCTATGAATTTTATCCATAAAATTCTTAACCACTATAGTAGTTTCTCTTATTTCTAATGTTTAATGAAAAATTACTTAGAATCCATAATTCAAATCTAAAATTAAATTATATCAAACTAATCGATAAAAACATTTCCTTCCCCAAATGTCATTACTTTGATAATAGTAAATCAACTAATATTATTCTAAATTCAGACCATGTAGAAAAAAAATTACCTAACTATTGTGATTGAAGTATAAAAAGTTGATTATACCATAATATAGCTTTTTTAGAGGATAGACCTTTTGGTAGAACATAACAACCATCCATTAAATCTAGAAAAAAAACATGGAGATAAAATGATTATTGGATGAAATAACATATCGCATTGTTCCAATATGAATATTGAAAATGCTCCACAATTTTGTCATGTAATGTGTTTGTCTCACAACCTCTCCTTTATAGTAATTTTAACTTGAACTAGGTTGAGAATAAATCTACTTGGTACAAACCTCCATGATCATAATTCTCACAAAATGAGATAAATAAATATACAGTTAAGCTTTATTTGGTGTGTAAAATGTCATACATCCACTAGAGAACACCAAATCGTAATTATTTACAGAAGATTAAAATGAGTACAACCACTCACACACTTACTATCCACTATTGGGTCTCCAAAAACTAAGTCAAAAGCACCCAAATTTTATAAATTTGATATCCATAGTTCCAAAATGATAATTAATCCACCATTCATAATTATACATAGCTCTATATAGTCAACAGTTTTCACCAAACATCCTTTCTTTTTAGTCGACCATATAGTTACTTGGGGAGTTTTTGATGTACTAATTTATCTCTTTTTCAACCTCTAAAAACTATTGATCAAGAAAATAATTAATTTAATGAGTTTCCACTGATAATGATAGTTTCATATGAGGATCTTCATTTTATAATTATATCAATTCCTTATAATCCCTCTATTGGATGACTTTGTATCCCCTCAAATATCTATAATGTGCATTTTTTCCCTGATGTTTTATCTAGTTAAAATGAATCTTACCATAAGATCCGAAACATCACCTTAGAGGAAAAAAAATATCTGGTATTTTGATTGATCATGATCTAACATTCTATGTATGGAAGAAACATTGTTCTATGAACCAAATGACATTTCCACAATCCCAAATATTATCCCATGTGACCCAAGATTACCCTATCCAAATATGATATGTCAATCCAAGAGTAAAATATGGAGCCTAATATTGAGATATAAGTTTTAGCACCCCATGTTATTAAAAATAAATTTTATATAGAATGTAATTAATTAAATACTAGTTCCCTTTGATAAAAAACATTTCTATTATAAATATCTTCTTAAAAATAAAATTTCCACCTATGCGTTTTGAATTTCAAATAATGGACATACATGGTTGAGATAAGTAAGATATTTAGAGTATGATGGTATCAAATTATATCTATGGTTAATATTGACTTGATCCTTATGAATTTAAATTTTTAGTAATGAATATTAACCTCACCTTTGTATGTATATATCAAATTTGGGGACCTTATAAATGAGGGTGAATATTTTTAAATTTAATAATTAAGTGTTTGATTATTGGGAGTAATATATAGTTAATTATAATTTTAAATTAATAAATTTATTTAAAATACATTTAATCATAATAATATTTATTCCTAAATAAATATTAGGTTTCTTAATATTTTAGTATAATTTTATGAGACCTTAGTTAATTTTTGAAAGTATTATAAAATCAATGTTAAATTTAAAATATGTATTTTTTACAAAAATACTAATTTTATTTTATAATTAAATACCACATGTTAATAATATTATTTTATAAAGTGGAGTATATTTTGATAATTCTAAAAATCAATAAATGGTTAGGGTAATTTTGAGGATTTTCATAAAATACATGAATTATAGTGAATAGTAAAATACTGTAATTTACAGTATAAATACATGAGATGCTAAATACACTATTCCTTGAGTAATTGTTGATATAAGAACATATGTTTAGAACTTAATTGCACTTATTAATATTTTTTCACAATAATCAACACTATTATATGTTTTGAGACAAATAATAAAATAATAAATAAGTTATTAATAAATTACCCATCTCCGCCACTACAAACCCCCTCACTCCCTCTTCTCCTCACTCCTCTTAGAATTTTAGTATCTAAATTTTAGTCCCAATTACTATTCCATAGTCCCTCCCCATACACAGGTTCTCTTGGTCTTTCTAAAATACCCAAAACCCATCCCTTAAGGTGCTTCTCAAGGGGGATAACTAAAGAGGTAAAATCCTCTTCCTTTATCCTTTTAATTTATTTAATGTTTTATATTTTATTTTTATCCCCTCACCTAATATGTCCAAGTGATCATGATAACTATAGTATAATATATATAATATAATTATATCATATTAATGGAACATATATCATCCATCACCTTAGTCTCCCTCTCTCTTTTATTATAAAAATGAAATCATCGTTTGGGAGTTGCTGATTTAAAACCTTCGTGGACGATAAACCTTTGTTATTCAATTTATCCTTCAATTTTGGTCATGAAATAATTGTTATGTCTTAACAAAATTATAATATATATATTATAATTTATTTAATATTATGTAAATAGTATATATACTTAACATTAATACAAATAACATAACTAGTTCGTAATAATCAAAATATATTCGAAATGATTTTCATTAGTGTTTCATCTAATAAATCATTCTCATTACATATAAATAATTAAATTATATGACCATTTAATCTCCATAATGATTATCAGTATCATATTAAATAAATTATGGAGAATTATATCCAATTTACATGAAATCCATTACTTATATACAAGGGAACCGAGATTAAAAACCAAGAAAACAAACACTCTGGAATGACCAAATTAAATCTTAAAACTTATTAGTAAGAAAATTAATGAAATTAAAAAAACTATAAACAATAAAATATATGTATGTAATGTTCTACATTAATTTATTAATGGATTTAATTTTATTATCTATGACATTAAGGTAATGATTATAATACATTCGTACATAAGTTAATGGTTTCCTCATCTCACTACTATTTTGGGATATATTCCTTATTCACCAATATTTATTATTTATAGTGTATTTATACTTCCCTTATATATATAATATCATGAATATTTTTATTTCCATGGTATTAAAAGTATAATTTTAGTATTATAATTTTGGGGAATATTATTTGATTTATTATAGAGTGGTAAGGGATTCCACCCAAACCTTCATTTTTCTATCAGGTTATTCCTTACCCATCCTCAACCAAATGTAATTATTATTTATTATTGTGTAAATATTATATATTTTGTTTTAATGTTCCAAAATAATATATTTATATTATTTCATCTTTTATTTTATGGTTATTTAATGTTTTAAAATAGTTCTATTCTAAATTATTCTCTATAAACAAGCCTGATTCAAGAGAACATCTCAAATACGGACACATTTTCAAGTGAACAATGTATTCTATTTTAAGACATAATTAATTTTTCAAAATCACATATTTTTCATGAAATATATTTTTTCTTCATTTATGGTTTTTTGAAAATAATAATTCCCTTCCTTTTTAAAATTTCATTACTATTTTACGTAAACCATAATAAATAATTTTATTTCTAAAGCTTCTTTAAAAAATATTTTGACATGATTTCAATTCAATGGGGTAAAATTTAGACCTCAAATATAATTTCAATGTACATACCTTTTAGTACATAGAATTTATATGTTTTCAATCTATCATTAGGATAGAAACAAATTATTTTTTAAAATAAATCTTCATTCTAAATAAAAAAACAATTTTATTGTCTTTTTTTAACTTTTAGTGATATATGCCTTGTTAGCCATTAATTCCTTGTATGTGGTGTATGTACTGACCATTGGTGTATTATATAAAGACTATATTTGTTCACATTATATTATAATGGATAATTTTTTTAATCTTTCAAGCCGTGATGTGACAATTTTAGAATGATAAGGATTATTTCGTTATGAATTTTTCAATGGTCTCACATAAAAGTATCTTCATCTATGTCAACATCATTTGTTGAATCTTTTAATTAATGGAGTTTTATTTCTATTTATATTATATAAAATATTTTTTTGAATGATTTTTATTATTTTGACTATGGATATTCTATCTTGATATTATTTACCATATTACAATGAATAGTTAGTGTCTATGTTTAATTAATAGAGAAAATTATTTACATTTCATATATTAGTTTCAATAAGAATGTATATGGTGATTATGCTCAATTCTTTCATAGGAGGAATTAATTGGAAAAAGTAAGTGACTTTTGGGGCCTTCTATATCCCCTATATGCATTGGTAGATCTCATGAGACATCATTTTTAGGTTCTACCCATTTATTTATGGTCATGGCACGAGGATTTGACAAAATGATTATGATGTCCAACATTATGCACTCCCTCATTATGAAACTAGTAATTAATAGTCCATGTGGTAATTTTAATTGTAGAATAATAATGGTTATGTTTTATTATTGAATTATTTATTCATCTATTATTCCATCCATGTTATACTAGAGTTTATTTTTTAAAAGGCATGTGTTATTTGTTATTCACCATGTATAATTTTTATTATTATAATATCTTCTATTTTATTTATTACTCTTACAAATCATATGATCTCACCCATTTGTTAGGTTTTATTTTTTCCCAGATGTGAAAAATTGTATTATGACTGCATTAAGGGGATAATATAGTATTGTTTCCTGTTTTTAGTATAATTTATATAATGTATTTGATTTATGTTGTGTAGTTTTACTTATGTATGTTTCAAGATTTCAAAAACTACTAAGGTATCTGATCCTATGAGATTTTATTCTTTATAATCATGCCAATGTAATGTAATAATTCCATAATCATAGGAAACTGTTTTTGGGGTGTTATAGTTGGTATTAGAGAAATTTTAGTAATATCCTTCGTAATAAGATTTACAAAATAATGATTAGTAAAAAAAACCCTAAGATATAATTTTGGGATTAGAAAACAAGAATATCCTAGAATTTTGTTAAGTAATATGTTATTCCATATTCCTAGAAAATACATCACTTCATGGATACTACAAGTGGATGTGGTTCAGGAACATATTTACCCAGGAGTAACAACTCTAACAAGGTGTTCTAGGGTTTACATAGTGTAACCTGGTACACAACAAAAAGACTTACTGCACAACTGGGTTTACACTACCGTTATATTTTCTTAAGAAAATTCACATTTAATATACCCAACATTATAAAGGATTTTTTCTCCAAGGTAACCAATTAATTTGGTTCTAGGATTTATGATGCATAAATTTATGTTATGTACTATACCATCTTTAGAGTTATTGAAAGTTCAATATTTTATATGATAATATAGTATATGGAATTAATATAAAATTGTGCCTACAACAGGGAATGATAAATACAGTAATTAATTCTATTTAAATAGTAAGAAGGATCATATATATCATGGTCTTCTTCCTTCATTTTGAAGAGAGATATCCTCCCAAGTATCCTCCTCATATGAGGAAATGTTATCATGTGTTAACATGATGTGTAAAAAATTATAATAGTCCGATGGATTTGAAGGGAATAAAGAGAAAAATAGGATAGAAATGAAAAATATGGATACTAGGAATAAGGGAATGAATCGCTTTCCCACATTTGATAAAAAAGTATGGATAACCCTGGTAAATTCATGAAGGGAATGTGATTTTTTATAAGTGTAGAGAAATGAGGCACCAATTTTGTTATTGAATAGATACGAACAAGGTTTCCAATGTACAATGTTTTAACTTCAAGTAGATGGGAAACTATGTGAATCAATTTCCCATGAATCAAAGGAATATATCACAAATTATGTTGTGGGATAATGATAATGTTATGATACTACAGCAGATGAAATGGAATGATAAATATGCCTATTCAAGAATCATGTCATCTGAATATTTTATCAGCAATGTACTAATTTTATGAATTATGGAATATATGAGGATTGTACTACCATAATTTTATATTAAGGACTTGAGACCATAATTTTAATGGTACAAAGAAAATATATTTAGTGGAATGTTAATCATTTAGGAAAATAAATGATTGAGGGATATAAAGCCTCAAATATATTCCAGATTTTGAGTTAATGATGAAGAAATGATTGATTTGGAAAAGTGAAAACTACCTTGGAAATGATTAACAACATGAAGTCAAGTGGTATAATTTATCATTTAAGGGAGTTTTTGAATGATTCCTATAGTTAAAATTTCTCTATACATCCTGATAGAACTATGGTGTATAGAGTTTTGATGGAAAATATTTGGTGGGTCAACATGAAATTGGATATTTGTGAAAATGATTCATATTGTTTCGTATGTCAATAGATTAAGGCTGAAAGAAAATATCCTAATGGAGTCATGAAACCTTTAAATATTCCTACATGGGAATGGGATGTCATCACTGTTTATTTTTTCACTATATTAAAAAAAACTCCACAGATGAATGATGCAATATTGGTTGTTGTTGATCAACTTAGCAAATCTGCTCATTTTCTATCTATAAGGGAAGCTTTTCCATAGATATCCTTACTTGGATCTATATCAATAATGTTTTAAGGCTTCATGAGTAACCACTCTCAATTGTTTCTGATCGTGATCAATGATTTACAATAATATTTTTGAAAAGTGTTCAAAAATATTTGGTTACTATGCTACGATTGAGTACTACTTATTTCCCTCCAACTGATGGGAAATCAGAAAAGATGATCCAAACATTGGATGAAATGTTGATATCTTGTTAACATGACATTAAAGGTATGTGGGATCTATATTTACATTAGGTGGAATTTTCCTACAAAAATATGTTCTATTAAGGTATTAAAATGGAAACATAAATAGAATTTTATGGAAAGAGATGTCATACATAAGCTTGATAAAATGATGTTGGTGAATGGAATATTGTAGGACAAGAGATTTTGGAGAAAATAATAGATAAGGTGAAGACTATTCAAACCCATATAAATAATCTCAAATAATGTAATATAGATATATTGATAATCAAATGATTGAATTGGAATTTCATATGGGAGATAATGTTTTCTTAGATGTATCTCCATAGAAGGGTGTTATAAGATTTGGGAAGAAAGGGAAACTAAGCCCAAGGAACATTGATACTTTCTATTTTTTGGAGAGAATTATAGAAGTGGATTATCATTTCGAAATACCACCAATCCTTTTTATGGAACAGAATGTGTTCCATGTCTCATTGTTGAGAAATTACAAGCTAGAACCATCACATATACTCAATTCTAAAGGTATTGAATAAGAACATGAATTATATTATTATAAAGAGACTATCAGATTCTGAAAAGAAGAACAGTTGTTGAGAAATCAGATGACTCAGCTGGTATAGGTACTTTGAAAAAATCATATAATTGATGAGGCAATGTGCATGCCTATGTAACATATGATAAAGGAATATCAATATATTTTTATGTGGTAAAATTTTGGAAATTTTGATGTTGCAATTTTTGTAAGGGGGAATAATGAAACACCCAAATGTTTTAAAAATTAATTTAATATATATTTTAATTCATTAAAAAATTATTCCTTATGAAACAACACTTTGTTAATATAACCAAGTTGTTAAAAAATATTTTTCTGTATCTTTGATTTGAATTAAGAAAATACATACCTGATTACGATCAGTAAGATAATTTTATTATGATAAGATCAACTTACATTTTTTTGAATAGTAACATGACCATTATGAATAGTAATATAACGTTATGAATAATAACCTCACCCATGTATGTATAAATAGAATTTAGTCACCTTATTAATGAGGGTGAATATTTTAAAAATTAATAATTAAGTGTTTTTAATTTTCGTATGTAATAAATATATAATTTTAATTTTAAATTAATAAATCGATTCAAAATAAAAGAAATTTTCATTAAATCTATTCCTAAATAAATATTTTTTTCTTTATGACTTTTGGATAAATTTTTGAGACATCAGTTAATTTTTGAATGTATTATATAATCAGTTTTAAATTTATAATTTCTATTTCAAACATAAAGAATTATTTTATTTAGAAATTAAATTTCACATATTTATAATATTATTCTGAAAAAATGGAGTTGTTTTTTAATTATACACATAAAAAATGGTAATGGTGATTTTTTAGGATTTTCCTGAAATACTTTAATTTTTATGAATCGTAAAATACAGTAATTTAATGTATAAATACATTAGAATTTAAATACACAATTCTTTAAGACGTCACTAATTTAAGGACACTTAGTTTGAACTTACATTAACTTATTAATTTTTTTGGGCACAATAATAAACAATATTGGTAGTCTTGAGAATAATAATAAAATAATGATTATGAAATTCAAAAATCACCCCTCTCCTCCACTAAAAAACCCACCCTCACTCCCTATTCTCCTCACTACTCTAAGACATGAAGCTACCCAAATTTCTAAACAAATACACTTCCCTAGTCCCTACCTATATCTATGAGATATTTTTATTTCTAAAAGTTCAAAATACATTCCCTTAAAAAGGTTATCAAGGAGGAGTACTCATGAGGAAAAGTCCTTTTCCTTTGTCATTTTAGTTTCATTCAATTTACTTATTTTATTATTGCCTACTCGAATCCATTGTAAAAATGTTCCTGATAACTCTATAATCATCTATATAATGAAATTTTATAATTTTAATGGATCATATATCATAAATATTCTTTTTCACTCTCTCTTATTTGAGAAACAAAATCATCATCCGAGAGGTGTCGATTTTCAACCATCATGGATGACGAACCAGCATTCTTTAGTTTCTTAATCAAATCCAGTGATGATACCATTTTAATGGTTGAACTAAAATATTATATATATTTACATAAATAATAATGTATTTAATATTTTATTACCAATTTAGATACATAATTTTAATTAATATCACAAAACTAGTTTGTAATAATCAAAATATCGCCAAAATGGTCTACATTAATGTTTCATCTAATAACTCATCCAAATAGCATTATAAAATAGGATTTATATGATCATTTAAAATCTTAAATGTTAATTAGTATCATATAAAATCAATTTTGTAGAATTATATCTATTTCACAAGAACTCTATTATATAAAAAAAGTGAACCGATTATGAAAACCAAGAAAACAACCACTCTAGAATGACAGATATCAATATTATAACATATAAATAAGGAAATATATGATAATAAAAAACTATAATTAATAATAAATATTTATATAAGGTTATGAATTAATTAATTATTTAAATTAGTATTATTATCTAGTATATTGTGGTCTAGAGAATAATGCATTCCTACATAAGGTAAGAGTTTCTTTATCTCACTACCATTTTATGAGATATTCCTTATTCCCCATTATTTATTGGGTATGGTGTTTGATTACTGACCATTGATTTATCATATCATGAATCTAATTATATTTATGGTATTCGATGTATCATTTTAGGATTATTATTTTTGGGTCATATGATTCGATTGATTACAAAGGGGTAAGAGATTCCACCCAAACCTTCATTTTCCCATTAGGTTATTCCTTTACTATCCTGACCAAAATTTAATGCCTATTTATTTTTGTTTAAATATTATATATTCTATTTTTATCTACCAAAATCATATATTCATATCATTTGATATTTTTATGGTGATTATATGGTTTAAAATAGTTTCCTTCTTAATTATTTCCGATAATGAAGCTTGATTCAAGGTAACTTCTCAAATTCATACCCATATTCATGTGCACTATATATTCTATTTTAAGGAATAATTATTTCTTTTAAATAAATATTTTCATCATTAAATAATCTCTTGGATTATTATTGATTTTAGGAAAACTAAAATTACCTTCTTCTTTAAATTCTCCTTATTATTTCCCTTAAATCAGACTAATTTTTTTTGTAAAGGTTACTTAAAAAATATTTTTATAATATTTCACTTTAGTAAGAAAATATTTAATTCAAAAATACAATTTCCTTGTATTTTCATTTTATATTTTGTGATATACATGTTTATAATCTTCTTTTATGAAAAATAAAAATGATTTTCCAATGAAATTCTCTTTCCAAAGTAAAAAAGGATTTTTATCATCTCACTTTAACTTTTTTGATATATATGCATTTTTCACCACATATATATTTCATGGGGTGTAGGTAATAATATTTGGAGTATCCTATAAAGAGTCTCCTTATTCACATGATATTTTTGGGGATTGTTATTTGAATGTTTCATGGTTGCATGGGACACTTTGTAATGTGTAAGGATTATTTCCTCAAGAAATTTTCAATGGTCAAATTTAAAATCATCTTCATCTATGTCAATATCCCATGTTGAGTCTTGTACTTAATTGAGATTTATCTCTTATTATATCATCTAAAATATGATTTTATGGGTTTTTTGTTAGTTTGAAAATGGTGATGCTATCTTGATA
This sequence comes from Viscum album, assembly GCA_963277665.1. NCBI lineage: Eukaryota > Viridiplantae > Streptophyta > Magnoliopsida > Santalales > Viscaceae > Viscum > Viscum album. The sequence continues at coordinate 2,099,378,707 of OY728128.1, read as the reverse complement.
CAATTCAACATAATACTTCAAATGGTATGTGTTTATTTTAACGATTGGATAAATTTATTTAAATATCCTATATTAGTTCTAATATGAATGTATGTGTTAATTAAATTCACCCCTTTAAAATAAGAAATTAATTTGACATAGTATGTGATGGGGTTCCTGCTATAGTCCCTCGATACATAAGTAGGTTTCAAGAGAAAATTAGTTTGGGTTTTCACCCATTTATTTATTGTTTTGGCACAAGGCCTTGATAAAATTATGATAATGTCTAACATAATTCATTCCCTCATTATGAAAATATTAATCTATATTCCATTTGGTTATTATAATAGTATAATTATCATGGTTATTTTTTATTATTTCATTATTTAATTATCTCTTATTCCGACCATGTTATACACTAGTTTATTTTTTGAATGCAATTTTTGTCTATTATTCACCATACCTAATTTTTATGTTTATAATACCATCCACTATATTCATTACCCTTAATATGAATTTGACATCACCGATTTTTTATGATTAATTTTTCTCAGAATGCGAGGAAGTATATTATGAATTAATTATAGGGAAAATCTAGGAACTGTGGATGTTTCCCTTTGAATTTATATAATGTATATCATTTATTGTTGTGATTTTGTACTTTTATATGTATATAGTTTTCCAAAACAACAAAACTACCTAGTCCATTGATATTTTATTCCTTATAATCATGCTAATGTAATAAAATAGTTCACCGACTCCAGGAAACTAGCGTCGGGGTGTTACATAAATCTGTGTGAGAATAAATTTCATAGTAGGCCACCACCCACATTACAACATACTTTCCCTTTAATTTAATATACATTTAAAATATAGTCTAAAAATATATTTTAAAATGATCATTTCATTCATAATTTTATAAGAAAAAACCATATGACATATATTGTGATTTAAGAGACTTCCATTTCATTTCTTAAAATGAAAATAAAAATTTAAAATATCATTATCTTAATAAAGATCCAATAAAAAACACTAATTTTTAATACACCTTTTAAAACAAATGATGAAAACAGAAGTTGAAAAAACATATAAATACACACATTGAAGTATCCTTAAAAACATTTTTATAATACAATATTTATATAATAAAAATAAATAAGAACAACTACAGTTGTGATATTAAATTAAATACAAATTCCCTAGAAGTAAAAATTATATAAAAATACCCCATGGGGGGATCCATAAGTCATCTAGGTTTTATGGGTACCCTAGGTCCTTGTATCAACTTGTGCGCTAGTGGTCAATCTTACGGTACTAATAAAACCTCTATGGATGTCATGTATTGGACTAGTGGTTTAGGGTGACCTATATAATTACACCACATCCATATCACCTGATAAGAAGTATATTCCTTATTCTAGTGGTGTGATAACTCATTTATTATAAAATGATGACCTTTATTTGGGTTTCAATTATTAAGTAAAGTGACATGAACCAATGATATACTTAATACATTTGTCATCCCCCTTTGATACCTATGTTCACATATTCATTTCCCATTTTATAAGTTTCATATTTCATTCAAAGAAGATCATTCCTCATCCCATAATAAGTGAAACTATTTTCAAATAAAAAAGATTCTAAAAAGTATTTCACTTCTCCAAATCTAGAGAATCCATTTAAAATATCAAAGATACATTTAATAAATCAGTAATTATATCACAATATGGGTTTAAAAAATTAAATCACAATTCATAAAAAACTATTAAACAATGTAAATCATGATAATCATGCCTATATACTTTTTAATCCATTTAAAACAAGTTTTTAAACTAAGAGTGATTACCCCATTTAAATTCACAATATTTCAACACAATATACAAATTTATATATAGACACGCACACACACACATTACTCTCATTGATCAAATTCACATATTCACATGTGAATATATATATATATATATATATATGTATACATTTATACCCATGTATATATGTAAAAACATCGGTTACATAAAATTAGTTTTAAAACCTTACTTTTTTGTTCAAAACATATCATAGATCACTTTATCTGTACATATAATTTCATATAATATTTTAAATGAATAATAAAATTTAAGATCTATATGAGAATATATTCCAAAAAATCAAACCACTTTTTAATATCATATGATTTATTTATAAGGTTCATTCGAGAAATTTTATAAACACAAGATTTTTTTGAGTTCAAAAAACAATTCAAATCCAAATGTTTTAATATAATATATTTTTCGATTTATTGATATCCAAATGAAAAAAATGTATCATCCTACAGATTTCAAAAAACTGTTTTATACTATTATTACAAGTATAAAACCTGAATATAAAATACCAAGAAAACCATGGTTCTAAAATTAAAGAACGAAGTGTGGGTAAATTTTATTGGGAAGTCATTGATTTCAATTACTAGTGAATTAAAGAACCAAATAATGTTCAAAAAAACTATTATAATTCCATGGGAACACTATATGAAAATAACCCCCTAATATATAGAACCATAATAAAAATTCATACTGAAACTTCACAGCGATGTTGCCTATAGAATGAAACTATTAGATAAAATGGTAAATGGGGAAAGCATATGAAGAATGATATGAAGGAGGAGAAAATTTAATCTGAGGATATCAGAAATTGACTTTGGAATTAATGGTAAATGATCAATGGCAGAGGGAGGAGAGTGTGTTATTTTAGGTGGTTCTTACAATGGTCATTTAGTGGATCTACTAAGATAATTGAGATAGAGGATGAATAATGGTTTGAAATATTATGTATATAATATTAATTTTGATTTTAGTAAAATTGGTAAAGTGTCATGGTTTGGTAATTTGATTAAAAACCCATGATATTACCATGAACCCCTAATTGGAAACACCAACCAATGCATAGGTTTTATCTTCATCAAATTGAGAAAATTTCACCAATTGTAAAATTTTTAACAAAGAACCTATTGATGAATGTTCCTGGATACTACATGCTTTTTACTAATAGTGGAAAACCCATGTGCTTATGATGAAATCTAAAAAGTTTTAAAATCTTATTGAAGCTCGACCTATGTCTCAATTAAAAAATAAACTATCCAATAAAAAATAAAATTATGAAATGAATCATGTTTAAGGTGTGACATACATCCCAATCAAAATACATTCTTACCCATGAATATCACTAAACTCAAAAGAATATTTCAAAAAGAAAAATTCAAACTAATGGAAAACAAACCCAAACACTAAAACTGATAATTATAGAGACACTCCTAACCAAAATATTTAATTCACAAAATAACCTACAAAATTCATCACATCTAAGTTTGTCTCCCATTTAAAACAAAAATAATACTACAAAAATGAGAAGATAAAGGAATAAAGACATGTAGGGGGTATCCAAAAATTTATAGAATCTATAATGGTATATTATTAAGGTAAATAAATCACCAAGAAACCCTTTTGATAGATGATATAAATATTTAATTGAAAAATAAAAATAAGAATTCCAAAAAAATGTTCATATTTTAGCTACCCCGAAAAAATTAAATTCACAAGACACATACCTCTCTAAATGGATACAAATAACTAATCACCCCGAAATAAAAATACCTTTGGATCACTCTAAAATAAAAAACCTAAGACTAGGGACTTTTTGAACACTCTCTAACAATATCCTAACCCATATTGAAAAATGGAGATAGATCAACCATGAAAATTTCCCATCAAATCATAATTGGATTTTACCTTGGGTTGAAGAATAATGATAACAAAAAAAGGATCACATACCCAGAACACACCTTATAGTGACCTGTATCATATCATACCAACACAAGTCAGTGTATAACCTAATTGGTTCAATGTATATCATAGTTATTCAATAACTCACCCATGGTATCACCAATTCCCAAAGAATCTGAGGATATTTTCTCCCAAATCAGTTCCCAAAAATATACTTGGAATTCCATCTCAGAGTAGTGTATGTCATATTGAATTTCAACTCACTCATTATTAGATTACCTTTTATGTCTTCTAGGAACATTATCTCACAACCTGAAATGATTTTATATCATCTGGGGAAAACATTTAGGATTATTTTATAACATGTTGATGTTTGTGAGAACATTATTTATAGAAATATTTAAGTCTACGTTCTATGGGATTTGATGTAATTTCAGAATGGATTTTATTTCCATACATTGAGAAAACAAAAATTTCCACAAGAATTAAATCAATCTCTATATTTCCAATCAACCCTCGATTATGTATGACTGTAAGGAGGAGGATGCATATTCCTTTTCACCAGCAACACAATCATGAATATTTTTTCCCTATAAGAAAGTATTTCAATCTAAATTGATTTGCTACAAGGAAATAATAATCCTCCAATAACTGCCAATGGTGGGGGAATACAGTGATGTGTTTCCCTAGGAATTGTATAGTCTTTCTCCAAGCCAAGAGGTTGAATTTTTCAATCGAGCTGATTCCTGGGGAATATCCATTATCCCAGAATCCATATAAAAAGGATATTTTTCTACTTTAAGTGATGAAGAAAAAAATATAAGAGAATATAGAATAAGGTTTCATACACCTAAGAGCTTCACCATAGGGTACATCAGTCCTCTTCCTCAATAATTAGAATATGTCAATGCACAAATCTATTGATTATCATGATATCAATAAGATACTAGTAATGAAAAGGTTTCCTCTTCCTCAAATTGATGATTATTTTGATCATATATGTGTAGAATAATACTTATCCAAGGTGGAACATTTTTAGGGATATTATAAATTAAGTTTGAATAAAGAAGATATCCCCAAAATAGATTTTCGTACAAGGTATGGAAACTTTGAGGTAATAATGATTCCATTGAGACTCAATAATTCTCCAGTAATATCCCTATAAATAATGAATAGATTCTTTAAATATTAAATTGAAATTTTTTGGTCATATTTATATTTTATATCTAATATATTCTAAAATAAATGAGGAGTATGAGGAGAATATGAACACAATGCGGAAGACCCCAAGAAATGGGAAGCATTACACCATGTATAGAAAATATATATTCTAGTTGAAGGAAGTATCTTTAATAGGGGTTGTCATTCCAATAAATTTGATTTTTGTAGACCCTTCAATGATTGAAGCGATTTATGGATTCATAAGGCCATCAATTGTGAAATATATCAATACTTTCCATTTGTTAGCTGGTTATCATAACTAATTTTTGTGAAAATTCTCGCAATTGTAAAACCCTCAAACAAAGCTAACTCAGAAGGGTGTGCAGTTTTCTTATAAAATGAATGTTAAGTGAGGTTTGTGGAGTTAATAAGGCGGCTTTTCACTGTTCATGTTCTCACACTACCCACGAGTGGAGAACTCCTCAAAGTATTCAATGATGCATAGGATAAGGGATTGGGTTGTGTGTTAATGCATAATGAAACATTCAAAACCTATGCCTCAAGGACATTGAATGTTCGTGATCAAAACTATCATATGCATGATTTTGAGTTTGGAGTTATGATAATTGTGTTGATAATCGAGTGTCATGATCTCATTGGGGAAAAGTGTGAAATATATACAAATCACAAATTTCACAAGTATATATTCACCTAGAATGAGTTGAATATGTGCCAACAAATATGGTTATTGATGATTAGTGACTATGAATCCTCAATCCAATACCATATAGGTGAAGCAATTAATATAGAGGATGCTATAATTATAAAGGATCTTACATCATTATCAATTATGATAATTGAGAATAATCCCATTTTTCTAGATGTGTAAAGGATGGAGGCAGAGTCCCGGAAATTTCAAGGATTTTTTTCATAAATACTTAGGAATTTTACGAGTCTTTGGATTTTGACGGAATTTGATTCCGACGTCCGGTATTCCCAAAATCAATTTCTGAAGTTTAGCTTAGGTACATCCAGTAAATGAACGAGCAGGTTTTTCAATCATTTGAACTATTGCTCGGAATTGAAATCTGAGGGCACCGATGAACTCGTAGTGCCAGAAATTGATTATGGGGAATGTTACCGCCGTTTCGTTTTAAGCAGGTTGAGAATTATTATATAGGGAATTGGTTTTAAATAAATAAAATTGTTGACCAATTTTATTTTGTAACCATTGAAGTTAAACTCTTCCATGGGAAGTTGTTGGTGGATCCCACCACTACCCAACATCCCATGTGTCATTATACGAGAGGCGGGGCCCACATGAGCCCTATCCATTCATCTCCCTTAACCACATTAAACTCCCCAAATAACCCTCTTTAAACCCCCCCATTAAACTTCCATGATAATGTTGGAAACTCTCCCAATTTTGTGTAACTCTTCACCATTCCCTTTTACCATTATTTCTTTCCAACATGCCTTAATTAATCAGATGAGTTACCTCATTTAATTTATTAAGTGGTTTGATTTTGAGTTTTAAAATCTTTGTGGTCTGAATTAAAATATTATCATGAGATATTATTTTTAGTTGGAACATTTTCTGTGTGAAGAAACTTTGGTGATGTTCTTGAGTTTTTGAGAGAACTCTTGTGTGAAGAAGAAAAGAAATTCCCTCTCTGTGAAGAACGACTCCGATGAAGAAAGTGAAGTCACCGACCATGTGCCCTTTTCTTCATCTTCCCCTATGTTAAGGAAGGAAACACCACCACGGGGGAATGTCGCCTTCGACAACATTCTTTCTTCCTCCGATGTCGATGGGAACGACACCGTTCTTCCGCAACACCGTTCTATCGCGACACTAGCCTCTTTCTACAGATCGACAACGTGCAATGTCATAGTCGAGGTGGGGGAATTTTATTGAATTTATCCTTTCCTTTTTGAGGAAGGAATGACGAGAACGGACCAAACTTTGCCCGATTGATCCATGGATATGTCATTCATGTGGGTTTGAAGCGGGGTTATTTTTCAGGATTGGATTTGAGTTGGAATTCGTAAATCTTGGTTGAGCCTCTAACGCAGAGGTAACGAGATAACGAACAAGTTTGGAACCCCCGTAGATTGTTTTTTTGTGTGCGTATTGATAAGAGATGATGAAATGTGTCCGTAATGGTGTATGGAAGTCGTCGCAGTGAAGAAAGGGTCCTGGGAGAGCCGCATGCGTAGACGGCGGGCAAATTGGACCACCGGAGCATGTCCGGTGGTCCGCAGAAGACACTGACGGTGCTCCACACCGGCACGGCAGTGCCGGCATCCGGCGGCGGCAGCACAATGTCGAAACAGACTACCGCGTCTAAGGCGTGGCGGCAGACGAGACCGGAATGGCTCAGCAATCCGGATTTGGGGGTCGCGGCATTATGTTGCGCCAGCTAGCCGAAGCCAGCACCTCCCCCCCCCCCAGCCGTACCAGGGGGGAATGCGGGCCGGGCCATGCCAGGCGGGCCGGACAGTGCATGTCGGGCCAAGCCATGCCGACTAGGCTAGACCCAGAACCATGTCAGGTTGACCCGGTTAGGGCTGACCCAGGAGGTGTTGGGCCGGGTCGGACCAGGCCCAGACCCCCTATTTTTGGATAGTTTTCTGTTAAACGGATATATCATGAGCTACAGACCTCCGATCAATGCACCATCAGTTGTGTAAGATTCCTTGGATCGATACGGTCAATTCAATGTATTATACTCAATGTTTCAGCGAAGTTTGGGAATAGTCGGATTGGTTTGAACTCAAAACCAACAGGGTACTCGGAGCGGAAACACATATAACTCGATGATCAGATGTCCGATTGACATTCCGTTGACTAATCTGGATTCATCTTGATGAGACAGTTCTTTTGGAATACTCCAATTGAGGGTTTGATGCAGATGGAGTATGGTTGGGTTGGTTTAAATAATAAATCAATCGGGCCCCTAGAACGGAAAAGCCAATAACTCTCAGACCGGAAGTCCGTTTGACGAACCGTTAGTGGCGCTGGTAATATCATTAAGAAATGGTTCTTTAGAGTATACCGTTGAGAGTTCGGGGTACTGTTGAGATATGGAAAGGTTGGATTGTACCTGAAATCCAACCAGGCCCCTTGAACGGAAATGCTAATAAATCACAGACGGGGCGTCCGATTGACGCACTGTTTGTTGCGTTGAGACACCTATGATGAGGCGGTTCTTAGAGATAATTCTTCATGGAATTTAGTGATACTTTTTGTGTCTACCAGTAGCTCATGGAGAAGATCCTCCCGAAGATGTGCATGTGGAGTACGGTGACCTTGTAGGTGGCTGAGACCTGATGACTGCTTGTCTGATTCGTATTGGAATGACTTGAATAACACAGTGGGGAGCACTACTGTGTTGGGGTGGAAAACCCATGGCCGGGACCACTGCTATGTTGGGGTGGATGACCCAAGGTACTCGACAGTTGATGAGTACCTCAGAAGTCTAAGGTTAGTGAGTAGCACCTCGGAGTCGTGACAGGACTACTGCACTCGATAGAAGAGGTGTTCTCCAGCTGTCGTGTTTTCGTCATCATGAATAAAAAACGTGGTTTGAGCTGAGTCAATGACCTTTGTGTTTTCCTCATGATTGAGATGGGTTACTTGATAACTTAGGTGTATGAATGGTCATATACCTAAGTAAAGGTTATCTATTGTGATATTTTATTATAATTTTTCCTTGTTGGATTTAGTGAGACATTGAGGGTCGTGGGGTCCCTACTGAGTATCGTTATACTCACCCATGCACGGGCTATACCCACACCTAGTTGTGTTGGATGCAGACGACGGAAATAGCTAACAGAGGCCAAGTGTATGAGGAGTGGATGGTACCTCGAGGTGGACCTCGCGACAAGTCGGTGCCTGTAGGAGGTTGACGGACAAGGGTGTTGAGGAGGATATCTATACCTACCGTTCAGGTAGGATCCATGGTGGAATATCTCGGAGCTGCGCTATATGAACCTACCCTTCAGGTAGGATCCATGGTGGATGATCCAAGAGCTGCTTGTCACCTTCCAGATGTTTTGTCTTTTACCTTGTACATTATAGTTCGTCTTGTATTTTCAGCCCCATACTTTCTGCACTAATATTTTTATCAGTCTTACTTAGTGTTTTCTTCAGCTTATACTCTGGTTGTGTTTGTTTAGTTTTCATAAAGGCAAGGCCTTCCGTTTTTATCAGGATTTACGCATTTGGTGCTAGTCATCATCCCCTGGCCTATGGAAGGCGGGCTTGGGGTATTTACAGCATGGGCCCCGAGGATGGGTCGTGACAAATTGGTATCAAAGGATTCGTTTCTACCACATAACATAGGACTCTGATCATTATTTTCTATGATAAAATAGTGTTATGGTTACTGAGTGTTGTCTTCAGTTCCGGGAGTCCAGTGTCGGTGCGTCGGTTGACGTATCCATACCCCAAGACCTTGACTTCTGATTTCTGACTCAGTGCACGAAAACAATGATTGTGTTTGTGTTTCCAAAAGTTTTCCTTAAGTCAGCTCTAACTAGGCCAGCTCACTAGGATTAAATCATTTGAATGTGTTGCATCTGTTCAGGATGCCTCCACATAGACAGTCAGTTGGTGTTCCGAGAGAGTACATGATGACGTCCCACTGAGCGACGAGGCTCTGTTGAAGGTCCCTCTTGCTATGTTGTCACCTTCGGGTGGTGTACCAGCAACACCACCACTCTTTGGGCAGTAGATGACAGCAGCCATACTAGCGGACGGTGCACGCTGACAGAGCGTGTCGCATGAGTTCCAGCTGAATAGGCCTCCAAGTTTACGATGCGAGACAGACTCCCAGGCAGCGGTGGACTGGCTGGAGGTTATTTCTAGAGTTCTACACCTATTTTACACACTAGTAAAGCAGATGGTGATCGTAACTACTGGTTTTTCCCAATGAGTGACCATGAGATGGTCAGCATAGTGTTGGTACTTCGGTACATGGACCGATGTCCGAGATAGTACCTTCGGGTAGTGTGCCATCTATATCACTACCTATTGGTCAATGGTTTCAACCGGTGGTACCAGTAAATGACACATATAGGTTCAGTGCCTTACACGTGTTTCAACAGCAGATACCCCTTAGGTTTAAAGGTGAACCCGAATAATAGGTAGCTGAAGACTGGCTTGAGGAGGTGGATGAGTGTTTTCTAGAGCTTATACAACTTCGGCAGGATGACATGTCAGAAGCTGAGTAATCATCGAGGCATACCAATCATTCTGGGTACTCGATGAATATGATTCGATCAGTGCTTCAAAGCTCGGACCTCTGAGCAAGGTGTGTATAAAGGATATCTGAGCCAGAAACTTTCCTTTATGCATTCCAACTTATGTAAGTTTATAGATAGAACCTTTGTGGTTAAGAATTATTTGGCTAAGTGGATACAGCAAGTGAAGGTTAGCAGTGAGAAAGTAGGAAACTAGAACCACTCTCAGAGACCTGGGTGTGTAAAATGTATTATGAAGAGTAAGTGTTAAGGATAGATGAATCTGAAAAGTAGAAGATGTGAAAGTAGAGCTAGGAGGGCAGCATGTGGTGTTGTACATGTCTACATGTTACAACAAACTGCCATTGTAGTCCCTGCTAGGCTCAGGGAGCAGGAGGGAAGGGGATGAGAGTAGCTGCTTTTGGTCAAGGAGTGTGACCCAAGGGCTCTAGTAATGATTTGTGGTATGGTATGTGTCTACCACTAGCTGATGTAACAATAGACATTGATACGAATCATTCCTTCCTTCCATGAATGGTGTCCCAGACCTAGAGCTTCTTGTTAATCTGTTGACATGACCCTCACGTCTGGAGATACCTTTGGGAGGATACTCGATAATCATTCTTACACCGACGGTGTGATCTGACCATTGAGGTGAGAGTTTCGGTTAGATCCTCTTTGTGGCAGCGTCGAGGCCTTACGAAGTTAGGTTGGGTATGGACTAGGAAACCACCGTTCATAAACAGATTGACTGTATTTGGAAAAAAGGTTGTAGTTTACCTACAATGTTGGGAAGGGTTTTTCCTTGGTTTGTGAAAAGAAAACCCAAGGAAACACATGATGGAATCATGAAAAAGTGGGTGTTGTCGATCACTCTTGAGTCAGCGAGACCTAGATTTATGCAAGACTTCTCCTGAGTTGTTTCACTGCTTTTAGCATTGACGAAGAAGGGGAAACTCTTCACGTGGTCAGAGACATTCCAACAGAGCTTTACATGAGTTGAGGCATAGGTTGAAACGTGTGCCCGTCTTAAGGATACAAGAGAAGGTGCAGATCATCCAAGAGGGGATAAAGACTGCACAGAGCAGACAGGAGTCCTATGCTGATAGAAGATGGAGACCACTGGAGTTTGAGGTTGGAGACGATGTCTTCTTATGATTCTCACCTCGACGAGGTCTACAGAGATTTGGCTGAGGCGGCAAGTTAACTCCACAATTCTTCGGACCTTTCCAGTTCCTCCGCAGAGTAGGCAAGGTGGCTTACTGCATGGCCTTTCCACCTCAGTTGCACCAGGTGCACGATGTCTTCCACGTATCTCAGCTGAGGATATACGTGCACATCCCAAGTCACATCTTTGATCATCGGGAGAAGTGCATTGATTATGAGGCCACATTTGTGGAGGTCCTAGTGTAGATCAAGGATTGACCTAAGCAGGTCCTACGTGGATAGTCGATTCCTCTTGTGCGCATTCATTGGTAGCACGGGAACCTCCCAGAGAACACATGGGAGCGAGAGGCTCAAATTCGTGCTCAGTACCCTCATTTTTCTTTCTTAGTTTATGTTGTATCTTTTCAAGGACGTAAATCCTTGAGGTGAGAGTAATTTAGGGACCCCAAAATATTAAGGATTTTTTTCTTTAATACATTGGAATTTTACGAGTCTATGGCTTCAGAAAGCACTTGATTCCGAGGCAGAGTGAGACCAGACTCAATTTTTGAAGTTTAGCTCGGGTATGTCAAGTAAATTAAAGTGCGTGTTTTTCTATCTTTTGAACCGGTGCTCAGAATTGAAATTTGATGGCATTGATGAACTTGTAGTGCCGGTAATGGATTAAGGGGACCATTATCGCAGTTCAGTCTTAAGCGGGTTGAGAATTATTATTTTGGAAATTAGGTTTAAATAGATAAAATTGTTGAACAATTTTATTTTGTAACCTTGGAAGTTAAACCCATCCATGGGAAGTTATTGGTGGAGCCCACAACCACCCAACTCCCCATGTGTGGTTATATGAGAGGTAGGTCCCACACAAGCCCCAACCTTTCCCTCCCTTAAAGTCTTTAAACTCCACAAATAACCCTCTTTAAACCCCACCCCCCATTAAAGTCCCATGTTAATGTCGAAAACACTACCAATTTTGTGTAACTCTACACCTTTCCCTTCCACCATTAACTCTTCCCAACATTACTTAATTAATGAGATGAGTCACTTCATTTAATTAATTTTGTGTTTTGATTTTGAATTTTAAAATCTTTGTGGTGTGAATAAAAATAATAACATGAGATATTATTTTTAGTTGGAGCTTTTGGTGTGTGGAGAAACATTGCTGATGTTCTGGAGTTTTTGAGAGAAATCTTGTGTGAAGAAGAAGACAAATTCACTCTCAGTGAAAAACTCCGATGAAGAACACGAAGTCACTGACAACATGCCCTTTTCTTTTTCTTCTTCTACATCATGGAAGGATACACCACTGCAGGGTAACTTCATCATCAACAACCTTCTTTCTTCCTCTATTGTCGACAGGAACAACACCGTTCTTCCTCGACGTCGTTTTATCGTGATGTTTGCCTCTTTCCACGGCTCGACAATGTGAAATGTCATAATCGAGGTAGAGGAATTGTATTGAATTTCTCCATTTCTTTTTGTGGATGGAACGATGAGTGCAGACTATCCCTTCCCAGTTGTTCCGTGGATCGCTCGTTCATGTGGGTTGGAAGAAGGGTTATTTTTCCAGATTGGATTTGAGTTTGAATTCATAAATCTTGATTGAGCCTCTAATGAGGAAGGAACATGATAAATAACAAGCTCATACCCTCCGCATATTGTTTTTTTGTGCGCGTATTGGTGGGTGGAGATGAAACAGGACCGCAACGGCGTATGGAAGCCGTTGTAGTGAAGAAAGGGTCCCGGGAGAGCCGCAGGCACAGACGGTGGGAAAAACAGACCACCGGAGCATGTTCGGTGGTTCGCAGAAGACGCCGCCAGTTGCGGCACACCAACGGAATAGACCGCCGTGGATAAGACGCGGCAGCGGATGAGACTAGAAGGGCTCAGCCGTTCCGGATTTGGGGGGCGCGACATTAAGCCGCGCCAGCTGGCCGAAGCCAGCGCCTCACCCCCCCGGCTGGGCAGGGGCCGGCCACACTGGTCTGGTTGTGCCGACTGGACTGGGCCACACCCAACCGTGCCTGACCTGGACCCGGGGCGGGTCGACCAGGTATGGGCAGACCTAGGGGGTGTTGGGCTGGGTCAGACTACGCCCAGACCCCCTATTTTCTGACCGTTTTTGGTTAAACAGACATATCATGAGCTACGGACCTCTGATCAATGCACCTTCAGTTGTGTAGAATTACATGGATAGAGATGGTAAATTCATTGTATTAAAATCAAGGTTTCAGAGAAGTTTGGGAATGGTTGGGTTGGTTCGAACTCGAAACCAACCCGGCCCTCTGAGCAGAAACAGTTATTACATGAGGACCAGATATCCGATTGATGTGTCGTTGACTACGTTGGATTCCTCTTGATGAGATGGTTCATTTTGATAACTCCACTTGTGGTTTGGATGTAGATGGAGTATAGTTAGTTTGGTTTATCTTATAAACCAACCGGGCCCCGAGAACGAAAAATCCAATAACTCTCAGACCAGACATCCGTTTGGCGAACCGTCAGCGACACTGGTAGTCTAGTTGAGAAACGGTTCCTTCGAGTACACCCATGAGAGTTAGGGGTAGTATTGAGATATGGTCTGGATGGATTGTACCTGAAATCCAACCGGGCCCCTAGAACGGAAATGATAATAACTCACAAACTGGGCGTCCGATTGATGCGTCGTCTGTTGCGTTGAGACCCCTATGATGATGCAGTTCTGAAGGATACTTCTTCGTCGAATTTTCGGACACATCGAGTTTCTACTAGTATCTCATGGAGCGGATCCACCCGGAGACGAGCATACGAAGTACGGTTACCTTGTAGCTGGCTGAGACCTAATGATTTCTTTTCTAATTCGTATCGGAATGACTTGACTTGTCCAGTGGGGAGCACTACTATTTTTGGGTGGTAGACCCATGGTGTGGAGCACTACTGTGTTGGGGTGGAAGACCTGCGGTACATGACAGGAGGAGTACCTCTATAGGCTAGTAGGGGGAGTAATACTATGTTGGGGTTGTAGACCCGCGGTACTTGACAGTGGAGGAGTACCTCAGTAGTCTAAGGTTATTGAGTAGCACCTCAGAGTCGGGAAATGACTACAACGCTCAATAGAGGAGGAGTTCGCCAGCAGCCGTGTTTTCATCATCATGAATAAAAATCATGGATTGAATTGAGTCAATGAACTTTGTGTTTTCCTCATGATTGAGATGAGATACATGATTACTTAGGTATATGTATGGGAATATACCTATGTAAAGCTTATGTGTTGAGATCATTAATTGTGGTTTATACTTGTTGGATTTAGTGAGACCATGACTGTCTCGGGGTCCCTACTGAGTATCGTTATACTCACCCATGCACGGGCTAGGCCCGCACCTCATTGTGTTGGATTCAGACGACGGATCGTTCTAACGGAGGCCGAGCGTACAAGGACTGGAAGATACCTAGAGGTGGACCTCACGATGAGTCGATACCCAAAGGAGGTTGACGGAAGAGGTCACTGAGGAGGTTATCTGTACCTGCCCTTCAGGTAGGATCCATGGTGGAAAATCTAGGAGCTATGCTATCTATACCTACCCTTCAGGTAGGATCTGTGGTGGACGATCGAGGAGCGGCTTGTCACCTTCCAGCTATTTTGTCTTTTACCTTGTACTTTATAGTTGGGCTTGTATTTTCAGCCCCTTACATTCCGCACTACTTTTGTTTTTAGTATAACTTAGTGTTTTCTTCTGCTTGTACTCTGGTTGTGTTTGTTTACGTTTCATAAAGGCAATGCCTTCCCTTTTTTTTTGATTTACGCCTTTGGTGCTAGTCACCAGCCCCTGGCCTATGGAAGGAAGGCTTGAGGTAGTCACGACACAGGCCCCGAGGATGGGTTATTACAATGGAAATGTTAATCATAAAGGAATGAACATCATCATTCCTCCCATAAATGATATCTCAAATATTTATTTTGGAAAGGTTACAAGATTCTCAATGAATTGATATGGAAATTTGGAAAAATGTGTTAGCCATAATAAAGTGTATTTCCTCATAGTTAAAAATTTATGAAGAATGAATCATGAGATTTGTGACCAGAATATGTGTTCTATAAAATCGTTTGTTGTGGAAGGGACAATTGGATGATGCAGGTAGTTCAACTTTCTCTACTCACATAAGAAGTAATAAGATGTATCAAGATCTATATGAGCACTATAGGTGGGAAAATATCAATAAGAAGATCACTAAATATAACTCAATGTTTCTAGTATGAGGGAATGTGAATGCTAAAAGTTATATTTATAAGGGTATGATGAAACCATTACCTATAAAAATATGTAAATGGGAGAACATTACCATCATATTTTTCACCGAATATCTAAATACATCTAGGTGACACAATTCAATATGGTTTTTTGGATCTTCTTACAAAGATAACTCACTGTATTTCAATTCGAGAGGATATCTCATTGTATCGGCTTGAATTTATATACATCATATAATTTGTAAGGCTACATAGATTACCACTATCAGTTGTTTCCAATCAAGATATGAGACTCAACTTTGTATTCTAGAGAAGTATCCAATATTCTCTAAACAATGAGATGAACTTCAATATAGCTTATCATCCTCAAACTGATGGCCAATTTGAGTGGACTATTCATACATTGGAAAAATATTTGTGAGTATGTTCTATAGACTTTAGGGGAGTATGGTACAAACATCTCCCTTTGATTGAGTTATCTTACAACAATAGCTTCAACTCAATAATCCATATGGCCTAATTAGAAGCCCATTATAGAAAGTGGTTCAAAAAACCCCCATGTTGGGATGTTGTTTGGGAATAAAAATTTCTAGGTCGTGAAATGGGGGAGGAAATAGTATCAAATTTTAAGACCATTTAGCATCACATCAAAGTTCTCAGAGTTGATATATGATTTATGATGACAATAATCGATGAGACCTAGAGTTTGATGTTATAGAAATGGTATTCCTAAATATATATCCATGGATGTATGTGATTATATTTGGGAATAAGGATAATATGAGTCTAATACACATAAACCCCTTTGAGATCATTAATTACATCAGATTGTTAGCCTACTAAGTAGCACACCCACCGAACCTATCTCAACTACATGATGTAATCCATGTATGACTCTAGAAGAAGTAAAAATGATACCCCTCAAATGTAATCAATATAGAAGTTTTACATTTGTTGAATGGTATTTTATATGATTGGAATATGATGCATATCTTATATCACAGAGAAAAATTTCTATAAAATAATTCAATGAACCTTGTCAAAGATCTGTGGAGAAATTAATATTTTGAAGAAGAAACATGGGAAATGGAGGAGGTGATGAAGCAGTGTTACCATCATCTATTTTAGTGTTAGAAATGATAAATTCTAGGATAGAATCTACTGGGGGAGGAATATTTTAACAACCCGAACTAATAAAAGAAACCCTACATTTTGATTTATATAAATGTCTCATTATAAAATTTGATAATAGAAAATAAAATTCACTTATTTTTCTTTATTATATACTAATGGATTTTAAATACCATTAAGTGTCATTATTATTGAGAATATTCTATTTAATAATGACCACTTGGTTATTATAAGTATTGGGGTTTAATAAATCCAATTAACATAGTCAAAGGAAGTGTTAGACTCAATAAGTGTGATTGAACCCTTTGAATCTAATTAATTAGATATTCTAAGGGATATTACATTTCTCATCTTTTTCCTTAACAAATCCCATTCTATGATTCAAAAACATAATCATGATCGAAATCATTTACAAGATAATGTTACACACTTCAAGATCACATCCGAAAACATGTTCGCTGAATCACCCCATGAAAGTCACACCATCACACACATTAATCTTAGAGAGTTTTTTTGTGTGTTAAATGAATATGTATCAAAACCTAAAAATATGAATATATAATTTTTTATAGAATAATGAATATATTTTAATCGTATTATTGTTACATTGTAAATGATTTTTATTGTGATACAATAAATAATATTTTTTTTGAAAATATTAAAATTAAATTAATTAACTTATGAGTTAATTTCTTTTTTAAATAAATAAGATTTTTATAAAATAATGTTATTAAATAATTTTTATCAATTATAAATGACCATGTAATTTTTATGACATCAAATATAATTTTTTATAATGTTTCAAAAACTATTGTTGTAAAAAACCCATAATTTATTAATAAATGAAAATTTTATTTCAAAATAGAACATTCAAATGTTTAGAAAATTATATAAATATAATATTATTATTTTTGGAACAATAATGTAAAAATTATATAACGGTGAATTATTGATAATTTTATGATATTGTTGAATTTTCAGGTAAAAATTAAATACCGTATAAACATACATTGTGAATTGTGACATCATAATGGCCCAAAAGTGATGTAATAATTAGTAGAATTTGGATATAATACCAAATATATATTTTACCAATAATTTAATTATATTTTATTTTTATTTTATTCTTTTTGTAAAGGCATTATGAATCCTCCATAACATATAATATATTTTAAGGCTTTAAAATACTTTTTTAGGAGCTTGACTCACCTTCCCATCATCAAGGTCATTTCAATAATAATTTTGGACCATGGAATTATAGTATAATAAAATCCACTCCCATGTGGAATGAAACCATGGGAAAAAATAATGGTATTGTTTGTTGTTTTTTATATTTTTTATGTAATGTCCAAAACCCAAATAGTAAACAAATCTACCTCTTTTTCTATATAAACCCTACCATGATCCCATTTATATTCACTAAAACCATAGTTAGAATAACCATATAGTTCCCTAAAATCATTAAATTACTCTCAAGGCACCACAAAATCTATAGAAGCCACACCAATGATTTTGGAGTCACACACTCAAGTAAGGGATCTACCACTCTCCTCCTCTATTATGAACTCCTTTTATGTTATATATTCTTATTTAAGTTTCATATTTTGGGATATGTTATTTCAAATCACCATTACAATAAATATTATTTATAAATTATTATATTCAAATTAAATAATATTATTCCATTTTATGAAATTTTATGTGCACTCATTGCAATATCAAAATTTAGTATGGGACTTTCCTCTTCTCCTTTCAAATTCAGGAACCTTATTTAATATTTTTTCATTTAATTTTAATTATTTATCTTTACAATCATATTTAATCATACATTTATAATAAAATTTATGTTATTTGAATTATTTATCATTTATCATCCCTAATTTTTACCCTTAACTAAGTAGTTACTAAGCCTAAATTTGGTAAGGGATCCTCACCTTCCTCTCCTCATTTTGAATTCAAGAACCATAATTAAAATTAGTTATATTAATTTCAATTGTTTATATTTTTATTCAATTATAATCCTTAATTTAATAAACATTTGATTTTATTTCAATTATGTATCATTTATCCACCTTCATCTAGAATCTTACCGAAGTCGTTGCTATGTCAAAATTTAGTAAGGAATTCTCACCTTCCTCTCCTCCTTTCAAATTCAAGAACATTCATTGAAATTTGTACTTTTTTACATTCTAATTGTTAATTTTTTTAATACATTTGTTATCATTACCCTAATTTCCAATAAGTTTTATTTGAATTATGGATCATTAATCCTCCCTTATTTGGACCCTTAGATATTTCATCACTATTCTGAAATTCTGGAAGGGATCGTCACATTCTATTAATTATTCAAGTTTCATTATGAACCTAATAATTATATTCCCATTTCTTAATGTTGGTAAAAAGAATTACATGTCCCTCATACTTCCCTTTTTATTCCCAAAGGATGAGAGGCATATTTTTTTCTCATCATCAATTTTTATGAATTTTTAGGTAACACCATTATGCATGAAAAATTTCACCATGATTTTCCATGAAAAAACAATTATGTAGTGAAGAGAATGCCCATTTTATGTCAAGGTTATTCACCATTATTCACATATTCTTATTTATTAGGGGATTAAATTAATTTATTCCATATACATTGATTATGAAATAAATTATGATGATGAATTAATCGATATTGTGTGATATATGTGGAACAAAAAAGAATGATAGTGAAATTAATATGATGGGTGGGACCAGATAGTTCTCCCATGAATTGTGTAATGTATAGAATCATGATATATTATGTTGGGTAGGATAGGGAGTGAACCAGATTTCTTTAGGGGAATTTTCAACCATGATGTATTATTGTGATTATCCATGACCCATGATTATGATTTAGTGTTTTAAGTTGTTTCCACATTTTCCAATTATATAAAAAATATGATATATCATGCCTTATTATTCATGTTACTTTTATTAATCATTAATATTCCAATTTTTCCACCTATATCACCATATGAAATTTTTATTCCATTACTAGGATTCATAACTCACCTCTTTTTTAGGTATTTCCCTACTTTATCCCCTACAATTTTAATTTTGAAGGATTATTTTGGGCTTATTAATGAAGTTGTCAATAAATATGTGGTATTCCATGTTTTATGTTGTTATGTAATGTAACTAATTTCCAATGACACCCCACCTTGATGTGTTCGTTGGGTCTTGGACTTCTAGGTACCACTAGTTTCCCCATAGAGATGTGGTCCCCATCATAGGGCTCTCCTACATGCCTGAATAAGACATTTTACAAATTATTTTCCCATATGACAACATATTTTCTTTTCAATGTGATTTTCACTCACTCACACACACACACACTAAAAAACGTATCTGAGGGTCACCCATCCCGGTCAAAACTCTAGGCCATGAATGCTTACTATTGGAGTTCTAATCTATTACAACCATGAAAATAAAGGTGTGCCTTGTAGACATGAGTCATACCATTTATTCATTTAACCATTTATTAGTTTGTGTTGTTACATTCACTCCACACTAGATAAAATTTCCACATTCTATACCCTACAGCTTAACCCAGGTAGTTCCACCCCAAAAAAGGATTGATTCATCCTCTCACACTTATGTAAAATCTGGGCCCCATTGAAAACACAGATACCTCGGATTTACTTGATTATTTGGTCATGTCGCAAAAGGTAACACCATTTTTCCCATAAAAATATGATCTCCACTATGCGGTCCACATACATGATCAAATGGGTCATAAAAATAATTAATTCCCCCACTGGACAACATATGTTCTTTCCGGTGAGCTTTTTCAACAGAAGCACACACCCTAGGAAACTTCTAATAATGTCACCCTTCCTAATCACTACACTAGTCCAATCATGCTTAACTTTAGATTTATAATCATATATGCTCCCTAAAGGAAAGGTGAACCTTGTTGGAAAGTAATATCCCAACCTTTTCTAGAGAGATCTTAGTCCTAGATTTAGGTACACTTATATACTTGTTTGATTATTTTTAGTTAGGGATATTCTTTGGCGTGTGTTCGTGTAAAAATAATGAAAATATAAGAAAATTGGGATGTGTACGATTGACTCTCTATTAGAAGAAACCATTCACCACAACCCAAAAAAACCATTTAACTCTAGATAGTGGGGGTTCACACGACCGACACATGGTTTGTCAAACCGTGCAAAATAAAATGAGAAACTATTCACCCTTAAAACAACAAGCACATGGTTGGTGAATGGGTAGGGAATACCATGAACCCCTAAACATAAAATAGTGTGTGTTAATTGTAATTTCCTAAAATTATTTTAAAATCCACAAAAAATACATAATCATTCCTCGTTCCACCCAAAGTTGAACCCATGATTTTCTATAATGTGAGATATTTTTGGAGGTATTCCAAGGTCGGTCGACCTCTATTCTTCACAATTTGAATACTCAATTGAATATCATGACCTCTCATGGTATGTGGAACCTATCCCATTACTTTCCCATCCTTCCACCTTTTTTCTCTTGTTCTTTGGGTGGAGGTTATATTTATTATTTCAAGATCATGATAAAGATTTGGTGAATCTAGATCTAGGATTGTGGATCAAGATCTAGATTGGAATGATCATTATTTCCTTAATATTGACTTTTTAGATATATATATATATAGTATTCAGCTACTTAGTTTTGGGTATTACGATTGGGGGATCATTGTCAACAAATCAAGGTAGGTGGTTTAAAATTCAAATCCCATATTCATGATTTTGATTACATGTATGCAAGATATAGAATTTTTACAGTTCATTAGTAATCTAATTATCTAATTGGATTAATTAATGAGGTAAATTAATTAATTGAGATAGCTGTGAAATCATTAGATTTTGGATCATTAAATTAAATAATTAATTTGAGAATTAATTATGAGATTGTGGTATTTTTTATTTTCGATAGTCAATTGGGAAATTAATTAGGGTATATTGCTAGAGTTATTTGAGATAACTAATGGGGGAATTAATTATTGGATATTGATTCCATGAAATGAATAATGAATTGGTGAGTTAATTATGATATATTAAAATAATATTCTTGAATACTTAATTGGTCGATTAATTAATTCATTATTATATTGTGTGAATATTAATTAATTGTTGATTTAATTAATTAATATGGGTTAATTAATGGAAGTCATGATGTTTAATTGGGATAAAAAGATTAATGTATATAATATTGGTTGATGTAATAATTTGAAACCATGTGATAATGGAAAAAATGTGAATTTGTTATAATGTATGATGCAAATCCAAAGCTAATAAATGATGTGACAGGCATTATGATGTACACCATTGATATACATTCATATTTTTTTAATGGGTTTCTTCACATCATGATCTACACCAATGATATATCTATCTATATAGTTGATTAATTTGGTTCTATACATGATGATCTACACTGATGATATATGATCATAATTGAGGATTGTGGTGCTATAAATAATGATCTACACCAATGATATATATGCATGATTTAGTGTTGGTGTTCTAGATATGATGTTCTATGCCCAATATATATATATATATACGTGTTTGATAAATGTCGTACTAGACATGGAATTCTATTTCTTAATTATTGGAATTGGAATATGGTCCTAAGTATCCATAATAATGAAATATGAACTGAATGCATAATAGGGTTCAGACCGAGCATGGGATAAAGAAGGTAATGAGGTATATGTGTCCTTGAGAACACGGTGGTCTATGTAGTTTAATAATTTTTAATTGATAATGTAATAACTATTTACTTATTCAATGAAATTTTTTTTTTATACAACTTCATTTTATTTTTATTGACTGGATTTGTTTTACATATTTTTGCTGGTGGCATATCAAGTTGAACTCACACCCTATATAGGATGACTGATCGGTACCCAAGAACATGTTGTTGTTGCAAGACATGTTAAGGGAAAATGCACTGTGTTAGATGGTTGGTTTTGGGGTGGAGATTTGTTGAGGGAACAAGAAGTGGTTTAAGATCCGATTTGAGTCACCAGTTTTATTTTTTGGGTTTCTAATTTATACATTTACCAGGTAAATAATCATGACAAGTTTTTTGATATAGTTTGGATATTTTATGTCATGTTTTGATTATCTTAATTTTTTTATATTTCTAATGTAAATAATTATGATTCCTCTATTGTTTAGTATTTATGATAACTTTTTTACTCATATAAAGGAATGTATATTCACTCATTGATAGAAATAACAAATTCTCACTACTAGTAGGGATAATCAAGAATATGGGGAGGTGTGCCTTATGTCATGTGACAAACTGGCTCAGGGAACTGGTGTGTGAAAACCAAGTAAGGACATTACAAAGTGGTATCACAGCTCTGGATTTCATTTCATTTTTTTTCTTACTATTTTGAAAAGGATGACCAGAGTCTAAGAAGAGTATGGACATGGTAATGGGTTCGTGAATGGCAGTCTAAAATCCATGTATAGGGGAAAACCCAAAGGCTCATGGTGGGATTGTTAATCTTGATGTTTTTTGTTATAGTTGAATATTATTTCACCCAGGGTGGTGGACATGTTTTTTGTTGTGATTATTGTTTCTTAAATTTTTGGAAATTATCTCATGTGTCGATATGGAATAGGAGTTTAATGATTAAATCTAGAAAACTGTGATTATTTTTTGACATACATCATTTTAGGAATGCATGTGAAAAATGGTTTTGGGTATGTTTTTTAACATAAATAGTAATTCATATATTGTGAAATTGAATTAAAAATGGTTCCTTATTTGAAATATAAATTGATAAATGATGCAATAATGTGAATATTTTGGTGTCTAAATGTGAAAATTAAATATGAGATGTTTTTAGTCTTGTTAACCAAGACCTCGTTGTAAGAGTGTTAATAGTGGCGATAGATCCTCAATTTTTCAATGTGACGAGGTTTTGGGAAATGGCTTGTTGTATCTTTATATCATTATCCTCTTATATAAATGTATGAATGTTTTTTTATGAGTCCTAATATATGTTTTTTGAATTGTAAATATACCTAAAAATTCTTTTTAAGGATTGGAAAATAGGTTATGGCTTGTAATGCACTTCCAGTAGTGGGTCCTAAGGCACCGATAGTGTGGGGGTGAGGAAGCAGGGGAGCTGTTCCATGGGGAAATTACTCGATTCATGAATCTCATTGAATAATACTCGGGAAGGTTTTGAATAGCATGTTTGACTAGATGAGGGGTTTCTAATTGTATCACCATCTAATATTTACTAGAGAGGTTGGACCTGAGGGAGCTTTGTATTGGATTGAGTCTATCCAAACTGATGTTGACCATTTAAAGACATTGACTAGGAATAGTGTTAATTTGGATACTTATATGCTACAAGAATCTGCAAAGTTCTGGTTGTATTTCTAGGATCTGTCTACAAACAATGATGGTATGTTATGGAATGAATTAATAAATAGGTTCTTGAAGCACATCTAACCAGAGAAACTGAGGTAGGAGAGATTAACCGAGCTCTTGAGGTTGACTCAAGAGATTATGTCTATGATGGACTGTTCTACATGCATTAAATATTTGTAGCACATTATTATAGCATTTTTAGGAGATGAGGCTACATTAGATAAATTATTTATGGATGGAATTATGTTTGAAATTAATTACCAAGTGAATATATTCATGATGAAGAAATATTCAGAAGAGGTGAATCAGTCTCTCATTTTAGAGGGTAACTAAAAAGGGGATTATAGTGGAAGACATGTGGGTTATTATGGATAATCTAGAGGTACATTTTTCAGAAGTAGTAAGAATCACTATGATAACATTAAAAAAATAATTGGGATATAGAATGGATAGCTAGGGGAGTCATATATTTAGGATCGTACATAAGTGTTATAACACTAGTGTGGTATGTCGGGACATGTTTGTAGACATTTTCCATGACCAATAGTGGAATGACACATTTCCAGTAATATGGGCCAACTATATAGGTTATTATATTACAGAATATAGATGGTTACTGATAAAATAGATAGACAAACCCATAGTGAGATAATGGGATCTTCTTCACTATATCAATATGGAAATTGATGTTCTACTTGTCAAACTGGTAGAGGCATTAGACGTGGTACTTATAGGAAACAGTGCTCCTATCAGTGGATTGGAGCAATATAAGGGACTTAGATGGCATCACAAGGATGAGGGGTAAGACAATTTTATGTGGTGAAGCCCACAGTTGTGGATATTTAGTATATACCTTCTATAAAAAGGAAATATTCTAGTATCTTCTACTTTGTATAGATCCTTATTTGATAAGGGTGACTCTCATTCCTTTGTATAGATCCTTAATTGTCTGATTATAGAGGTGGATTTTTTGAGTGGGGTTATGACTATAGATACACTGTTGGGAGTGTAGTGTAGAGACATCTTTTTGTGAAAGGGGTTTCCTCTCGATATCTTAGAGTACAATTTTATGTAGGATCTCTATATCATTGATATGATAGGATTATACCTAATTATGGGTATTGAATCACTAGTCACATAAATATACCATAGTGATTCTTACAATAGGAGACTGACATTTACATATCATAAGGGTAAAATATATATTCACCAAGGAGAGTGAGATATCCACACAGGCTGGGCATGGCCAATTACTCAGCAACAGGGAGAGATCACATCCTAGGTTTCTAGTTTGTTTCTAGTTAATAGAGGTGTGAAGAAATATGGATTTCTAAAAGAAGTGTAACTATTTTAGGATATGTTTCATGAAGAATTCATTGGGTTTCCATCAAATATTGATGTTGAATTCACTATTGAGATCTTGTTGAATGTTGAGGAATTATCTACTCCACAATATAGAATGGAAAAGATTGAACATCATGAACTCAAGACTCATCTGGTAGAGTTAAGGGTTAAATGGTTTTACCATCTAATAACATCACAATGGGGATCACCAATTTTGTTTACTATTATGGATGAAGGGAATCTATGATAGTGTGTTGATTACAAAAAGTTAAACTGGATGAATGTGAAGAATCAATATCCTCTTCCAAATATTATCGATCTCTTTGACCATTTGATTGGGGACAGTGTGTTCTTGAAGGTTGACTTGAGACAGGCATATACTCACCTGAGCATTCAAACTTCAAATATACTAAGGAGTGATTTTAAAAGTAGGCATGGCCTATATAAGTTCATTATAATTCTATTTGGGTTAAAAAATTCACTATTAATGTTTATAGATTTAATGTATCGAATCCTAAATTTCTACCTAGATTAGTTTTTTATAGTGTGTGTGGAAGAAATCTTAGTGTACTCTAAGAATCGTGATGATAATTCCTAACACCTCGGTTTTATCCTGAGTACATGGATGTAGAATCGGCTATAAGAAAAGCTATCTATGTGTCAATTTTTGATCATCTAGGTACACTTCCTGGGGAACATTTTCTCAAATAAGGTATTTCAGAGTAACCATAGAAGTTTTGGGTAGTGTTATATTGGTAGAAGACCAATAACATATGTGATATCATTAGCTTTCTGAGATTAGATAGATATTATCAGAGATTCATCCAATTCATATTCCATTTGTACATGAATCTTCTGGGATTGAACAAAAATGGGATAATGTTTTATTGGACTTTAGTATGTGATAATGCATCAAATATATGGAGAAGAATTTGACATCATCAAAAATATCGATCCTAAATGAGCAAGGTGAGAAGTATAAAATGTACTATGATGCTTCTAGAATCATAATTGGATGAGTGTTGATGCATGGTGATCGATTTTTTACACATGGTTCTTAGCAGTTCAGGCTACATAAACTCAATTACCCTATGCATGACTTTGAGTTATCATCTGTTGTTTATGATTTGATGTATTGGTGACATTATCTATTGGGAAAAAAATTAATATTTACCAACCCAAGAGATCTTAAGGTATATCTTCTTAGTGTGATATCTGAATATTCAGTAGTAGAGATGGGATGAGTATATACAATCAATATATATTGAGCTACCATATACATACTAAAATTGGAATAGTGTAGGACATGATTTATTAGGAGGAATCAGACGCATGAAGTTCACATAGTATAGTAATAAGTTGTAGATGATGAATTTTCTAGTTGGAATGCATGTGGTGGTTGAAGAGAGTAAATAGTAGATCAACCTTGTATCAGTTGATGTGGAGTCACAATTCTAAGAGGGATATGAGATAGTTTGTATGAGGATATAAATTGAATCACCTTGATGGAATGTCAGGAAGCTGGGGATTCACCTTTGGATTGAAGCATAGATGATGGAAATATCATCTATGTCAGGCATCGGGTTGTAATTCCTTCAAGTATACGAAAAGAGATAATGAAGAAATTTCATGTCTTGACTGGGTGATACAACTCAGTGTGACCGAATTGTATGATGACCTACAAAAATTGTTTGGGTTTTATGACTTGAAGAAAGAAATATAAGGGTACATAACATGATGTTTCACCTTTCATCAAGTGAAGGAAGAGCATCAATGACCTGTAGTTTTATTACAATCGGTTCCCATTTCAAAATAGATGTGGGACAACATAAAAATTGATTTTGGGGTGGGTGTTCTAAATACCCGATGGAAAAATGACGATATCTAGGATATTATAGATCAAATTAGGAATTTAAAACATTATTTACATATATGGGAAACATTCTTAGGGGAACCTAAAGTTGACATAAATGTTTGGGAGATAGTATTCCTACATGGGGATCTATAGTCTACAACTTTAGATTAAGAATCACATTTTACTTCATGATTCTATAAAGGGTTTTCAAAATTCACTTCGTGCACAAGTTTTATTGAGTATGTATTTTCACCCATAAAATGATGGGTAGTTAGAGTGTGCTATACATGTGCTTAAGGATATGTTGCGGCAATGTGTTCATGACCTCTGTGAGTCGTGGGAGAAGCACCTAATTTTTGAGGAGTTTTCCTATAAAATTACTTATTAGGAAATGATATACATGGAACCATAAGAGTCTCTTTATTGTAGGCCATTTAGATCATCATTATGATGGATAATGATAGGTAAATCAGAATTGTAGGGACCGTGTATCAAGAAGGATACATCAGAAGCATGTAGAGTTGATTATGAAATGTATGGATATATCATAGAGTTGAAAGAAGTTTTATGATGATATGAATAGTATAAGCCTATAGTTTATATTGATTTATCACTTATTCCATTAGGAATCACCTATTCTGGGTCACTACATGATATATAGACCAAGAATGTTGGTTCTTATGTTTGTTAGACTGTTTGAGGCTTTTGGATAGAATTGGGTCGACAACATACCGATTGGATATTCCAAAAAAAAACACAGTGATATTCGTGTTTTTTCCATGTATCACAACTATGGATCTATCACCCCATCCCTTATCATGTGTTTTATAAGGATAAGCATGACCTACATATAGATTTTCCCTTTAATAGCATATGCTAGGTGTGTCCGATCATAGGGAAACCGTGTTTCGGGGAAAGGTTGTTTTGATAATTCATGTGATTTGGAAATACGGATGCTTGAAGGAGGGACCATAGGAAAGGGAAGATGATATGTGGGATCATTGGACCGATCATTTTTGCTCATAATACTAAAGGATATCAGGAGTGCAGATCGAGGAGGAGTTATTATAATATGAAGATTTTGTAAAATCTTGACCTTTTCTATATATATATCATGACTAAATTCTGGTAATTTTTTGTACTTATTTTAGTAAGTTTCATTTGGGTTGTATTTTGGTGTGTGTTTGGGTGAGAATAATAATAAAGGATGAAAGTGTGGTTATAAACATTTGGTTCACGGTTAGAGAAAACGGTGTTCCCCAACCAATAAAATTTTGCAACATTGGATAATGGGGATTCTGATGGATGACAAACAGTTTTCCAAACCATTCCCCGTAAAAAGGGAAACCATGCAACCCTAAAAAATAGGTTTATAGTTTTCACATGGTTATGAAAAATTATGAACCCCTTCCAAGGAATCCATGAAAGGTAATTTTAATAGATAAAAAATTTGTATTCAATAAAATGGAACCCCTAAAACCTATCCCATTTGACCCAAACTCAGACCCTTATGATTTTGGATGATTTCAAACCATTATATAAGGATTCCTATGTTTCATGATTTGCATTCATCAATATTCAAACCCCAATTATAAGATCGTATCCTCCACCATAATGTGGATCATATCTCATTGCTTTCTGTTTAATCCTCCATCTATCTCTTGTTCTTTTTATGGAGGTTATATTGTGTTTTACAAGATCTAGATCTAGATTTGTTGATTCTATATATAGGTTGGTGGAGTTATATCTATATTGGAAATTTATTGATTTCCATAATCATGATTTAGGGTTTTGATATATGGTTCTAAATCGTTGTCATTGGCTACTCAATTTTAGGGATTTATTTTGGGAGATCATTGTCAGTGAATTAAGGTATGTGGTATAAAATCGAAATCCCATTTTTTTGATTTTTATTATAGATAAGAAAGATATATAATCTCTAGATTTTATAATTTTTTTATTAGTTTGGTAAAATAATTAATTCAGTTAGTTGTGAAATCGTGTGATTTTGGATCAATGAATGAAATAGTTAATTTGAGAATAAAATCATTTTTTGTGGTATTCTTCATTTGAGATAATTAATTAGGATACTAATTATGTGATATTGATATGTTTATTTGAGATAATTAATTGGGAAATTAATTATTGTTTATTTATGTGATGCAATAAATAACTTATTTGTGAATTAATTATGAGATATTGAAATAGTATGTTTAAATTATTAATTGGTGAATCAATTATTGGATGTTTATTTAGCGAAAATATTAATTAATTATCAAATTAATTATTGGAATTGTAGTAATTAATTTATTAATTAATTAATAGATGTTGTTGAAGGTTAATTGTGATAATTAGATTAATGTGTTTACTCATGGATGACATGAAAATGTGTAAATAGTAATAATGGTAAACATGTAATATTTTGATATGAAATTATGCAATTTCATAGATGATATACGGGGAGTAATACATGAAAATCTATGCAAGTGACATATATGAATAGTTTCTAAATGGGGTGCTAGACATGACAATATACACCAATGATAGAACTATTTGTATTTTTGATAAATAAGCTTCTAGACATGATGACCTACACCAACGATATATGGATATAATTGAGGATTCAGGTTCTTGAAATGATGATCTACACAAATGATATGTATGCATTATTGAGAATTGTGGAGCTAGACATGTCATTCTATGCCAATGATATATACAGATGAATGATTAATGGGGTATTAAACATGGTGTTATAAGACAAAAACTTTGGGATTGGAATATGGTTCTACGTGGAAAAAATAATGAAATATAAATTGAATGTGTATTAGGGTTCATTCCTAGTGTTGTCCATAGTAGGTATTGAGGTACGGGTGTCCTCAAGAACATGGTGGTCTATATAGATTAAAAAATATTAATTTATAATGCTATATGTATTTTCTTACGAATTGTAAATATTATTTCATACCACATTAGACACTTTTTTTGACTAGATTTTTTAGATTCTATTTGTTGTCGGCTACTGAGTTGTACTAACACAATACTTGTGCTGCCTTATTATTATATGAGATGGCATTATTATTAGAGAACATGTTAAGGGAAAATTACCTATGTTAGCTGAATTATTTTTGGGATGGAGAATTGTTGATGGGAAAAACTTTAGACGATGACCTTCTAGGAGTCTTCAGTGTCATTTAATAAGTTTTCATTATAGATAGATGACACATACATTTGTATGGAATGATTTCTATATTAGTTTGGATATTTTACATCATGTTTTTATTTTCTTGATATATAGGTGTTGTTATTGGTAATAATTATAATTATGCTATTGTTTTTTATTCAAATTAGTGTTTTACTCTGATAAAAGAGGGTATAGTCTCTTAATGATCTAGTTTTAAGACCCACGTTGCTAGTCAGAATACTATAGCATATGGGAAGTCATGCATGTGGTCAGATGACTGACTGGCATGGGGCACCAGTGAGTGGCACCCAGGTCCGGATGTTACATGACATGATTAAAAAAAATTAGTCATTTAAACCTTTACCATTTTTGGGTTATTAGAAAAAAAATAAGGGAAAGGAAAAAAGGACCACATACCCATGGCACCCCTCATTGTGTCCCCTACCATAACAAACCATCACAAGTTAGATGATAACTCAATTGGTTCAATATATATCCTAGTTAGTCGATAAAACACCCATGGATTCCCCCATAACAATTGAATCTGAAACAAATATATCTAAAAAAATTTCCCAAAACAATCATTGGAATATCCTCTCACATCAACTTGGTTTAATTGAATTCTCAAGTGCTACAATCCAAAATAAATTGGCCAGAAAACTAAAAAAAGAAAACCTCTCAAGGATCACAAAAACACAATCAACTAATAACCCATAGGGGACAATTTCATAGAACTGGAAACACATTATTACCTAATAGGGATTTTACATTAAATAATAAAGAAATAATGACATCTAATCCATCACACTAATAAAATTACCTCCATTCGAAACAAACCAACCATATAACTAATTACATTACAGAATATATCATAATCATCCATCAATAGTAAAAACATGAATGAATAGAAAATGTCAACATTAACTAATTAAAAAAAATTATAAACCTTAAATCCACATGTAAAACCATAATTTCAAGGTCCCACAAATTATTTTAATTTGAATCATTCTCCCAACCTTAACTTTAACCCCATTTTAACATTTTTATACCAATTTTTAGATAAACATTGACATTAAAAACACCAATTTCATTTTAATTTACAAAGAAATTATCCTTTATTATTTCCAAATCATGTCACTTCTCATAAAACTAAGTCCCTTAAGATAATATTCTATTAAATTGTTGGTTTCAAAATCCCTAAAATAGATTCAAAATAGATTTACAACATTTAAAAAATATCTAAAATGCATATTTCTATTTTAGAATCATTTATTCTAAAATGAAAACCATTTTAAAATCCTACTTGTTATTTTTTTTAAAAATTACTCACATTTAGACCAAAATAATATTTTTATTCATTTTAACAAACAGTTTTCTAAAATTTAAAACCCCAATTTTCATTTAATAAAATAATTTCAATTACAAGATCATTTTATTAAATTTTTGGACATAAAAAAAATCACTTCAAAAACATTAATTTTATTAAAAAGATCCAATAATACATAATAAGTAACATTATGTAACCTCAAATCCTTATTAAGAGAGACTAGTGGTCCGACATGACATAACCACAAGGTTTAGCAAACCATGTGATAATTGGTAAACATCCATTAGAATGTATAGAAAAATGTTCACTTGAGATCCACATTTATTTCTAGACCGTGAAATGTAATCGAATGAATATGGTTTAACATACACTATTATCACTCCAAACATAAAAATATTTTTAAAAATATACAAATAATAATAATGAACAAAAACCTAGTTTGTTCTATATAGTATACTTTTGAATCCCATTTAATACGAGTTGTTAACCCAATTTTGAGTACCCAATTTAATTTATTATGATATCCCATCATTATACCCATATAAATTTATAGACACAAACATATATATATAAATATATGTGAGTCCTTCATTGAATAAATTCAATTGGGAGTTTTTAATATATATATATATACACACACATTATATTTGTACAACTGCCCTTTTCAATAAATTCATCTCTACTACTTACATTTATATTCCATGAAAATATTATTAAATATTATCATTACATTTAATGAAAATTCATTAATTAAATTAAAATTAATATTTAATATCCAAATAAAAATTCACATTGAATATTCAATGCACTTTTTTAAAAAATCTTGAGATTCATTCATTAGGGTAATTCTCGAAATTTAACAATGAAATGGTGTGCAAGGGTGTTGAAAAATATTTTAAACATTTAATTTAAAAATAAAACAATAATACATTCGTTGATAACCTTTTGGAAAAAATTATTTTATCCTTGGAATTCCATTAACATAATTAATAATATTATTAAGAGTTAGAAAGATGAACTAAAAGATCAATAAATCAAAGGTTGTAAAATGAAAATCCATTAATTGGGAAACCTATAAGGAACACACTTATTTCAATGACCATAATCTAAATATAGAATAAAAATGTCCCAGGAACTACAAGGGTCAAGAGGAACCTCGAAAAAAAAATCAATTAAAAAAATTGAATTATAGGAAACATTGAGGCTGAAACCTCACCTAGGTCTCAGCCTATTACAAGTTACACTAATAGATAAAGGTGGAGGGGGAGAAACTAGAATAATATTGAGGTATATAAAGAGAAAAATATATTCAATGGTGTGTGCACATGGAATCTTGGAAGAATGAAAAATGATCCAATGGAGATGGAGATGGAGGTGTTTTGTGATGGGGATCTCATTGCGTATGTCAGCCATCTGGACTAAGATGGGTGAGAGTTAGGATGAATAGATGTTTCACTCACATGGTTTGTCCACAAGTATTTTTAAACGATACTAATAGCTTAAAAACAAAAAAATAATTATATATATTAATGTAAATGATTGTCTTGTTGTTTTTACTAAACATGTTTAACCTGTGAACCTATGTTGAAATTTAAAAATTTAAAAAATTTAAATCGGCCCAACCCAAAACTCAATGGAAAAAACTTGAAATGCCAATAAATATATCAAATAATGAAATAAAGGGAAGTTTGTGTTTGATGGTTTGCGTGGATATTAGTATACATGGGAAAATAATGGATTGGAACCATTCATTATGAGCATGATTCTTATGTTGCGGTGAACCATAAGTCTGTCGATGAATTAAACAAAGAAATTAAGGTGTGTCAATATATATGGTGTTGTTCAGTATCATATCTTTGTTTCATATTATTGAGATAGTGTGGCCCCATATCTAATGAATATTTCACTTGTGGTTAGAGTTATATAGGGATGTGTGTTGGGAATTCAGAGATGAAACACATTGACTCTTAGGGAAATGGTGATAGATATAGGTTGGGAAATATTTTGTGTGTGTTACAATGGATTATTAAGGATGAGAAACATTGTGATAGTTAGTTTATAACACCCCATAGGTTTTCAATTCATTATGTTTTTGAGGGGATTATTATTTTTGATATGTGAAGGGGTTAGGTTTGAGAACCAGATCTCATATTAGGCATATGAGATTTTTAATGTCTCAAAATTATGGTTTTACACATAGAACATGACATGTATGGATACAGAACAGATAAAATTGAATTCAGGAAGGTTCATGTGTCTTAAGAGGGAATGTATTAGTTTCATATAATAATTCATGCAATGAATAATTTTCTACTCAATGACTATGGTTGTTTGAGGCATGTGATCCTCTATTAGGGGATTTCATGTCATGAAGGGGGAAGAGAGTCCCTTTATTTTGGTCAAGGATTGCACACACTGAGGTTCATAAAACCGGTTCATGCCCTTTTTAACCCTATATTTTATACCCAAGGATAGGGAATGGTTTTTGTAGTGATTCTTATTGTGTCTATCCATTGATTGTCCTCCATTCTTGTTTCCATTTTCACCCCCTCATTTTTTATGAATTTGGGATAGGTGTTTGTAATAAAAACCCTATATTAGGGTTAAAATTTACGATTCTAGTGGGGATTTTGTATGTGGTGGTTATACATGAACTCGATATGATAGATACTTGTTGTTTTTCTTTAATCCATTTATGGTATGGAAACTGGTGAATTTATTTTGGGTTTCTACATAAATATGTAAATTTGGTCATTTTAATGATAATATAACATGGGTATTCCTTATAGATTATGTTCACGTCTGTGTTGGGATTGAACAACACCCCATTAGATAAGGTTTTGGTAGTAAGATTCTTATGGGTTATTTTTACATTTGATATACCTATGGTTTAATTTTATTAGTTAATTATTATTTTTTATAATTAATTATTTATGTAATATTTCAGGTGTAGGAGATTGTGTAGTAGTATGAGGAATGGAAACTCCTGTATGGTTTGGTTGGAGTTATGTGTATGTTAGTGTGGGTGGAAAATCATTTTTTGAGGCATGTGATCCCTTTAATACAAGTTCATAATTCTGTTATGTATGAGTTACATATTTCATTCATGTTTCATGTGTTTTGGTAAAAACTATAAGGTTCAAAAGTTTCTGAGAGTAAAATATGGGATGATGTTGGTTCTATTATGATAGTGTTAGGTTCTAATCGTCTCTGATGTGTTTTGGTTCTCCTAGATACTATGTATCTACTGGGTGAGGGTGCTGGTTGAGATAATGTATGATCTTAGATACATCTTACATTGAAACACCTGATGTGGGAATCCTATGATTATTTTAACTATGTAAATTTGATCATAAAAAAGAGAATTATGCATTGTAATGATGGGTGACATGATTTTATATCACAAACCAGGAGAGTGACATCCTATTGTGGGTAGGGTTAGGAAGATTGAGCATTGCAAGTGGGTTGCGTCCTTTAGGAGATGAAGAGGTCTGATTTATTCTTGTTTTCTTTGGGTAATAGTTTGAGTGATCTCCCTTATGATTTATGAGATGAGACTGAGTTGAAGGTCATCAGATTTGTTGGAAAATATAATTAGGATGCTAAGGGGCTTATAGTGTGATAGCATGGGCCATTACCTAGGTATTATGGCTATTATTTTTAAGGGACCCTGATGGGCTAGACCAGACCATGGGGTATCAGTCTTGATAATCCTACGAGATATGGTGTTACTTACATGTGATAAATATGAGCTTTTATAGGTGAGAGGAGACCATGATGAGTCTGGTAGACCCATTGGATTCTCTAATAAGTGTCCCATAGTGCATTTGGTGAGGTTCTTGGACTCAGGGAAAAATTAATCGAGGATCACTGTGTGAGATTTTTTGTGGTATGTAGGCCGACTGTGTTGTTGTTTATGTGATTTCATGTGCTTTTTGGGACATTTCATTTGGAGTCTTAGGATGCTCGTTTCATGTAATATTCATTGAGTGCTTAGGGATAAATGGGTTTGCTTGATGTGATGTCTTCTACGTATGTGGGGATGGTTTAATGTTCATAATGGGACCAAACATGAGTATGTAGGGATATATGGGTGTACTTGATGTGACCTCCTTTGAATGTGGACGCATAGGCTGATTTTATTTATTTGAACTCCACTGATTGTGCATTTATGGGTTGGATTTCTTAATATGGCATCATTTATATGTGAGTTAATGGGTCTATGTGCTTGATGGACCTTTCCATGAGAGGATTGGGAATTGGTAGTGGACTACCCTTAATAGTTGGTTCGTCGTATGATGTTATATGAGATCAAATTACCCTACCATGAGAGTTAACATAGTGGGTGACATGTGGACATATAACCCGGTTTTGTTCCCTCAAGTAGTGGATCAAGGTTTATATTATTTCCTAACATGATTATTCAGGTATGGGAAGGACATTGGGTGTGATGGTATGTGATTATGATGTTTGAATTCCATCATGGAACTAAAAAAGGTACATTAAGATTTATTTCTAGATTGGTTTGACTATAGTGACCTAATTAAAATGTATACATGGTTAACTACTGAGTACACAATTTCTAACCATCGTTTGTGACAAGTTTATTTCATTCCTCATTCATGCACATATATGGTGGTGTATATTATGGGAACGTGGTGAGACCCTACATAGATGTATTTCACACACCCTTCATTGGAACCTTGATGTATCTGCAAGCCATAAGTTATCATTTAGGATAACCCCAGGATGTGTAGTGCATGGTCATAGAGTATCTCAATGGGTTTTTAGATATTGCGTGTGTGAGTATTATGTATGGTAGTAAGATGAGTGTACATGTAATTTTCTATTTATATATGTGTTTATACCTGTAGGAAATTAGTTAATATATGATTCTATGATAACATATGAAACATTTTATAAAAACCTATTATTAATTTATATGTGTGTATTCAGTTTCTTGTGATTGAGGATTTAATATTTTTCTAGGAAGTACAAATTTGATTCTGTGGAATATTCTCATATTGTATAAATTTTTATCTCATCGCTAGTGAGTAGCGACTTTCATACAGGGAGGCATGCTTGAGGTAATGTGACATACTAACAAAAATTATAATTACTATTTAATGAATTATAATACTATTGAATAAAGTATTATATGCTTGTGATAGTAATACCACATGTTCAATGTTATTATAATAGGAAGGAAAAATGGATTCATACCTTCTACAAACTAAGGGAGGTAGTGGAGAATTGGACATCACTATCAATAATGATAAAGGAAAAAAGTATCCCACTTCCATTATTCCAATCACAAAGCCTTTAATGTACACCATTATGTATTATTTAAATATATTATCTTTGATAAAGGTTACCTTCTAAAAAAATAAGTTATAGATGAATAGAAATGGAAGAAATTTTACATGGCTGTTCTTACCTCAAAAGCACAACTCTCTGCAAATTGGTGTTATCCTTATTAAACTACTGAATTATATGTAGTCATGACACAACCCACTTGGGGGATGAAATAAGACTCAAATATCCTCTCTTTCAAATTTCATTATTTATTTTCAAAAAAATATATAAAGAACATTCATGGAGTAAAGTAGCAGAATCATCATTGAAAAGTAATTATATGAGCTTCCATAAAAAATATATTCTAGATTTTATTATTAAATCAAATAATTTTTTTATTTCCCAACTACACTATTGTGTTCTCAATTAACTAATCATGTTTTCACTATTATATTGTATAGTAATTAATTAAATATAGTTGATGACAACAACAAAATTTTTGTTTTTGTTTTTTTTAATTTTTTTTCTTTTAATTTTATAATAAACATTGATCTTAAAAAAATAACTATGTCATTTTCAAAACATTGTTCATTTTAAAATATGATTTTATTAATTTCTAAGTATTCTGTTTTAATTTATTAGTAATTAGAATTATTTTTCAACGACAATGATTTTCAAAACAAATTATGAGTTAGAGGAGTTTTTCAATTCTATTCCTATGATCATTGTCCCAAAATATTTCTCAATCCTGAGAGGATTCTAAGGCAATTTTGAAATATTTTTCCAGAAACCCTAAATTTGATGAGATAAAAATGTAATTTTTATTTAAATTAAAAATTAAAAATAATTAGAATTCATGAAATTTTTCTAAATAATTGAGGCACCTCATTATTTTACCAATTTTATCCTTAGACCTACATTGACACTTACACTAGTTTTTTTATGTTATTATATGAATTAAATTACAGTTTTTTCCCATATTTCAATTAATATTTAACCAATTATACACTTCACTAATAATATTTCTCTTGAGAATGATGATTGATAATCATTAATGATGGGTAACATCTCCTCCCATCATATTGGATTTGGGATGGTAGGAAGTGATACTAAACTTATATAACATTCCATGAACACCAAACCATAGAAATAAATTCAATGATTTAAAAATGAAATTACATGGATAAATGATTTATCATATTCAAATGGCATAAAACACCTCCACATGATAAATTTAAATTAAATAAAACCATGGATGACTTAATAAATGATACATAAAAAAATTTCTTTAATAATTAATGTATCAATGAACAATATTTGAGTAAAATAATAATAGTCTAAATAATAAAAACATGAAACCAATGTATTAAATAACCCTAGAAATAAACTAATACTGCTACAAACATGTATGTTAACCTCTAAAAATATCCACCACCCCCAACTAAGAATGATACCTCAAGAATACCCTCTAGAAATTTATGAATATACCATATTCTAATTTCATGGAAAAAACTACATATTTTACAAAAGTACATATATATGGGGTGCATACCCTATACAATAAGGAGAGACACAAGATACTTTTCCCATATGTCACTAAGACCTGAAGTATATTAATATATATAATTATAATTTAGGTAAAATAATATCATTCTAGATAGAGAAATTTCTATTAAATTAAATAATTTGGCTAAATAGATTTTCTAACTTTAGTATAACCACATATGATTTTTCCTTTCATGGTGTAGAAAAAATTCATTAATTTAAATTTTGATTAACCCACTCATGTTTTTAAACTCACAAACACATTTCAATTCATGACCTCGACCTCAATATACTCATGAGTGGTAAGTCATCCTTTCCCAGAGAAACTATTTCATGACCCAGTTCAACAGTGGTAATTCTGATTGTGACCCATCTCATTTTCAATATTTTATAGTGGTACTTATATTTATGATACTTAAATCAACCAAAGAACAAAAAATACATTTATTACAAGAACAAGTTTCAAAAATCATATTAATTTTAGAAAGAAATTTAATCAATTTTTCAAACACATTGTGGTTGAGAAAAATAACCATGATTTTATGAACAAGATAATAAGAGAGAATCTAGTTCATTTTTAGTAGGTGTAATTCATTAAAAAGAACAAGATAGTAACTTATTGTAACCATGGGTACTTCATGTTCTAAAAAAGTTAAAATACTGAAAAACTACCTACCAAAGATATGTTCAATGAAAAAAAACATATGAATCTGTAAATCTAGTTATTTCATCTTTTCCCTATATTAATCACAAAAATACCATTAAATGCCTTTTGATCTTATAGATCATGGTTTTTGAACCTCGATTTAGAGTTTCAATCAAGAAAAAAGGTCTATATCATTAATAGAAATGGGTAATAATGTCCTTAAATTTGATTCTGAAATATAATAGATTGATGAATCAATTAAATCAGTGTCCAAAGGTCAATGATCATTGAAAACATCCAATAGTATTTCTAGAGTTCTAAACACTAAGGCAAAGAAATATCTATGAGATATTTCATAAAAGGTTTTGGGAAAAAAATTTACATTGAAATACTCTATCGAATGGTTTGAAAAAATGTGTTCCATCTAAGTAAACATCTTTATCAAGGGTCCCACAATCTGGTCACATTGTATGTCGAACTATGTTCCTACCATGTGTCTGTAAAAAACTACCCTCTCTTTCTAGTATGGTTTACAATAATACATTCATGATTTTAATTAAATTTTCTCATAAAATTTTTAATCCAAAACCATTAAAAAACATCCCAAAATCATCTGGAATAATTCGTAGACATAAAAAGGTCATTTCAAGATCATTATGAGAAACTTTTCCTACTATAATTCATTTATCACATATAAATATGGTGATCAATACTACCCTTTTCGAGCTCAATCCAATACTACAGTATACACTTATCTTTCTCCAAAGTTACCTCTTGTATAATATTAAAATTACATTGTCTCTGTAGTAAAAAATACCTTTTACCCATGAGATATTTTATTATATACCCAATATCAAGAAGTTGGCATGGATAAATGTGGCATCTAATTTAATTGTAACATGGTGCAAACTATTTATATGACTAGGACCATGTTGATATTTCTTTAGTTGAGATATATGGAAACTATTATATACATCAATGGAACTCAATGGTGTGGAGAACTATTATATAATTTCCAATAAATTTTACAATATCATAAAATATAACATACCATAGGGAAAACATCTCATTCATTCCCATGCATCGTTTACCTAGTCTCAGTGACAATTTCAGGAATATATTGTCAGTAATATTAAATGATAATGGTTGTAGATTATCACATAGTTAATGTTTCTATTAGGTCTGAGCTATTTCTATCCTCTTTTAGACTATTTGTATATTCTCCATAGTCATAAAGACATTAGTGATCCAAATAAGGTAACTTTCTCTTATTTCTATCCAAAAATGTGGAGAAAATTGGTATGAACTTATAATCCCTCAAATGAGGCTATATGTATCTTTTCATAATATTTTTTTCTTTCTATGAATTAATCCAAAGGCATAATATCTTACCACTACCAAATAAAGTCCATTACAAAATGAATTACCATATCTTCCAATGTCTAAATTTTTTGTTCTATCTACCGACCAATTTGAGGATGATATATCATGTTCATGGTTAATTGAGTTATGAATGAGTTTTAAAATGACTTCTACAATCTATAAGTTACTTTAGGACCTCTTTAAAAGTACATAAAAATTAAAATTTCATGAAACATGACCCCATCTATAATTTTGGATAATCGAATTTAGGGGAAGTTTGATGTCTTGTTGATTCAATCAACAATCTACAAAATAACATCATGTTTTCAGAGTTTACATATAAAATGGAAATAATGTGTTTGGAAATATTCTAACACTTTCATATATGTATTAGAATTAATTTAGTAATACTATATGGTCACTTAAAAAAATCTTCGAGCAAAAAATAATAATGAAATTTTAATAAATAATTTACAATAATAAATTTCACACCTTACCACCATAAATGATATTTCATCACAATGTAAATTTATTGTATTCCTTGATGAATATATCATTTTCAATGGTGAATCTCTGAAGGAAGTTCTTCCTATAATTTTTTGGGGTATATAATTATCTTTTAAAACAAGAATAATGATTTTGATCTTATGTAAATACGTAAACAGTCACCCATTAATTTTTGTATACCCTAATCGTGGCACAATATGGATCTGATGTTTAAGACACTTTGATATTATTCATAAATTTAGGAATACTATTAATTGGAAAGAATATTTAATTATCATTATATTAGGCATAGTCTATATTACTTTAAATAATAAAAATCATTAGTTTCCTTTAACCATGAACCTCTATAACACATCCATTATATAATATTTTACTCAAATCATCCACTGTAGAGTATATTTTCCCATGTGTGTATACTATGAAAAAGTGAATCATATTGAGATAATTTATCGATCACTGTTTCCACATTTTCAAGTCTCACGTAGAGAATATATATTTTCAAAATCATGTGATCAGTGATTTATATGAACCTTTTTATAAAGAGAAATAGGTTTCATATCATTAATTTATTTAATTAACAATTTTTCCCATGTGTTCTCTACACCCTAAAACTATATTTCACCAAAACATCTCCCTATATAAGAACATAACACAAACTAGATCTATATGAATCACAATGTAAAATAGAGACCAGTATTGGTTATGTATATGTTAGTATGTGTACATAGATGATATTATATTTAATATGTTTGATGAATTTTTGAATAGAACACGTTTTTTTCATATGATAATTCATAAGAGAATGAATCCATTAGAAATCATGAATAAATAAATTATAATATAATACTAATAAAAAAAATTTGGAATCTAGAAAATATTTTTTGTTTGTTAAAAATAGTTAAATTCTTAAATAGTCATAGGGATAAATAATAACCCCCATAAGATGTTTTGTGCTTGTTTAACCAAACATCTTGTATTCCTAACTCACACTTATAAAACATTGAAAATAATTGATTATC
The DNA here is from genome assembly GCA_963277665.1 of Viscum album. Classification (NCBI taxonomy): domain Eukaryota; kingdom Viridiplantae; phylum Streptophyta; class Magnoliopsida; order Santalales; family Viscaceae; genus Viscum; species Viscum album. The sequence continues at coordinate 2,099,336,542 of OY728128.1, read as the reverse complement.
ATGCAATGTTCTCATTAAAATTTCCATGTGATGCACATGGGATTTCATACGATGAATAAAACCTAAATATCATCAAATAATACTTCAAAAATATAATTTATGAACCTATAAAAGATATAATTCATCAAGGAAATAAAGGCTTAACATCTATTTTTCAGACCAAAGGGAATGATGAAATTTTTTTAATAGAAAAACCGACCTTGGAGTTCCATCTTCATAATAATCTGTTTTCTAACTCTGATATAATGACATCAGGGTTGTAGATAAGTGTTTTATAACCACATAAATTCATTTAATAGATTAAAAATATCATTGAATGGAATTAGGGGGCTGATATTTTATCTTAACATGATTCAATTTAGGATAACCAACACATAATATGAGGAAACAATCTTCTTTACTTTGGAATAAAATTGGTTTGGCCGAAAGTGATGTTCTAAGACTAATATAGAAATTAATATCTAATTATTCAAGATTAAATTTCAATTAACAAACCTCAATCAGATCTATTCAATATATAGGGATAAAAATATTTATTTTTATTTGGAGTTGATTGATATAAATTTTAATTTTTAGCTCAGGTAGGAACCCAAATATGTTTTTATAAATACACCTAGGTATTGGTCCAATACTGTAGAAATAATCAAATTTCTATATTCATTTGAAACACCAGAGGGTTATTTTTAATAACTAAAAAGATATGGTTCTATACATTGATATTATATTTCCCCTATCTACTAGTATATATTTCTTAATCCCCACAAGAACACAATAATAGTTTCATTTGGGAATTTGAATATCACTTATCAAGCATAGAGATATTTCTGAGTATTAAGATCCAATAGTTATTCCATTACCAAGATCAAATCAAAAGCATTAATCTCTTTGATTGTACACTCCTAGAGAAACTTCACCAAATCAAAGTAAATAATATATTTTTGAGCATTTCAATCTTGTGGACTTTTAATATATATAGTGTTCCTTGATACTCATTTTGTGAGGAAAAAATTTCACAAGTAATCATTAAATTTCTACCTAATTTTATGGAGTAAAAGAATTTAATGCATCAATATCAAACAAGATATAAATATGATTCACATTCAGAATGATGTTACCTAACTCTATTAAGGGTCCATATTAGATATTTATGATAGACAAATCTACTATGTATATTTTTGGATCATATTCGAAATGATAAACTTTTTTATTAGTGAGGTGTCGACTAGATAATTGAAGCATTCCAAGAGGTATATGGATTCACCTAGGGATGTTTATGAGAACTATTCTTATTTGATTATTCTATCCAATCATATGAAGCCTAGGGGTGATTTGTGTAAAATATACTTAATAATTCTAGAAGTTTATGACTATTCTTTATGAGATACAATTCCATTCCATAGTGTTTGAAATTCATCATTAGTGATATAAATTCTTTTGTTTTTTTGCATATGCATGTTGAAACTAATACAATATAGTTCAATGTTGTGATATAGTGGATAATAGTCTAATAATATATATTAATTTTATCATGCCTTTTTACCATAAGACTAACCCTACCACTTTAGTTTATTTCCCAATATGATGTTCCCACAAACACCAAAATGGACATAGGTGTCCCCTATATTTTTTAAATATATATCTCTCTAAGGACTTCATTATTCCCCATTTTGATATAATAAATAATATATAACATTACCATGTTTTAGTAAACCTATGGTTAGAGACCTATCTCAATTATCCAATCATTTAGTATGTTGCTAGAAGGTACCCTTAGAAAAAATGAAAACAAGGTGAGTAAAATTAGCTATATAATTACTTATTGACATTATTTTTTATTATTTAAAAAATAGTAATATCATATCTTCTATTTGGAAGTTATATAGAGGGAATTTTTTATTGAATAGTTCCATTAATCTTTTCAATGTATGATCTCGATCCGATTGATCTTGAAATCTATAATAACACTGCTCATTATTTCACATTAATACATGATTTGTTACATAAAAGTACATATAATATAATTTGGATGACATATAAGTATAGTGTATACGATAATTAGGTAGGTATCATAATAAATTATAAATGGTATTCCACAACATTATTGAAAACATTTTTAATAATATTCAAAATTTTATGATTTTCCAAACTGCAGAACATAACCTAGGGACAATCATAATAAAGGGGTGAGCTATAAATAAAACAAAGGTAATAAACATGGAATATAGTGATAGATGTTAGAAAATAGGAATATAAATGGAGAATAAAATGAGTATGATTCATAAACATGAATAATGAGACCTGATAGAGCATGATAATCACAACATGTGAAATGTGGTGACAACTTAAAATATTGCATTATAAACACATGCCATGGATAACTGTGATGAAATAATGATGATAACAATACCATAAAGGAACCAGGTTTACTCCCTATACTTAAATTAAATCTCATGATACAATTTTATACTCAATGCATTGGAGAACTATATAATTTTAGGCACACCCGTCAAACTCATTTCATTATCATTCTTAACTGTGCCACATAGATCATAGAACATTCATTCCTTCATAATGATATTTTATTCCATGATAAAGGATTGTGGAATAAATAAATTTAATTCCTAATTATAAGACTTATAAGTTTATAAATTTTAACACACTTGATAGGAAATGGGTATAGTATTCACTTCACAATTGGTTTCGCATGGAAAATCACGGTGAAATTTCGGCAGCCTAACTACCGCTCATAATAATTCATAAAATGGGTTGATGAGAGTGAAAGGGGTATCTAAAATTTTGGATATAAATTTTGATTTAATAGTTACATGAAAATATATATCCCAACATAATTAATTGGAAATAGAAGGCAAAAGGAAACAATGATTCTTCAATAAAGAAGAGAAGGTGAGGATCTATTAAATGAGTGTGTGACTCAAAATGCTTGGGAGGGGCCTCCTGAGAGTTTTTGGGTTCCTTTAGAGAACTATAGAGTGTATAAGTTAGAGTATGTATGTGATAAAAGAATATTTAGTGAATAGAAATTCCATATTGGGTGGTTTTATATAGGAGATGAAGGGGATTTCTATATTATTTTTGTTTTGGATTCTACATGGTTAAAAACCCATAACCAAAAATCATACCACAGTTTGTTACCATGGTTTCTACCAAATGAGATTAGTTATAATTATATGTTATGACCAACAACCTGACCTAATAAAATAATTCCTTTAATTATGTTGACGTGAGTCACAATCTTTAAGAAATCATTTCAAAACCAAAAAATACATTAATGTTTTGTGGGATTCATATTGCCTTTATAAAAAACATCAAATAAAAATAAAAAAGAATTATTTCAAAGGTAAATATTATTAATTTTATTTTATAAATTTTATTGAATTTATTATATAACTTTTCGTTCATTATGATATCATAATACACATTGTATATTCATATTATATTTAATTTTTTCCAGAAAATTCAACTATCTAAGAAAATTATTAAAATTTCACTATTGGGTATTTTAAACATTCAGATTCCAAAAATAATATTAATTTTATCATAAACATTTTCAAAATTTGTGAATTTTCAATTATAAAATAATAATCAATTTTTTTGAAATGTTTGGGTTTTTCGAAAATAATTGTAATCAAACCATCTAAAAAAATACATTTGCAATCATAAAAATTATATGATCATATATATTTAAAAAAAATTATTTAACTAAAAAATTTTATAAAAATATTATTTATTTCAAAAATCCATTAATTCTTTAAGTTAAATGAATTTAATAAAATTGAATAAAAATTAAATATACATTTTATTATTGTATCAAAATCAAAATCATATATAAAGGAATGATAAGAAGAAAAAGGGAAAATTATTCTATTGAATATAAAATGTACTTATTTATATTATTATTTCCTTGATTGATAACCCTTTAATACACTCTTCAATTCCCTAATGATATAGTGTGTGACTGTGATACATTAATGGAGTGGTTTGGAGTACATGGTTTGGGCTGTGATCTCGATGTGTTTGAAATTATATCTGAAATGGACTCACTCATGATTATTTATTTGGATCAAATTTTGGGTTTGTTCACGGGAAAATCCCAGTAAATTTATCACCCTTGGAAGCTTTGTTAAATGGGAATCATAGGATACAAAAATATTGGTTGATGTTGTCACTTCCTTTCTCTTTGTCAATTGGCTTTATTAAAATACTATATTTATACTCATCATGTGATCACTATTCAAAATCTTTATTATGAATGGTAAAGATACATAAAATTATTTTTAATACAATTGGATATAATAAAACAAAATAAGTTAATTTTTTCAAAAACCATATTACATAATAAGATATTTAATTAAATCAAGAGGTGGATTTTACTTATAATAGTTTGGGTCATAAAAATATTCCCCATCAAGAAATTTCCCCCTTGAAAATTTTATTTCCCACTCCAAAAAAGATGATGATAACATTGTTTCATAACATCCACCATTTACCACGTATCTTCTCCAAACATATGTTTTCTCCACATCACTTTGACAATGTGTATTTTATATTTTTGTAGAACTTTTTCTCTAGGATCTATGATTTTGACTAGCTTCTTCTCATGATAAACATCATTCTCTAGTGGAACCACCTATGGATTAAGTACATGTGAGGGTTGTGGTATGTAATTATTTAAGAGGGTTACATGGAATTCATCATGAACATGATATAGGTTAGTTGGTAGTATTATTTGATAGGCCACAACTCTGATGTGATCAAGGATCATAATGGGGGTGATGTATCTCAGACTATTCTTTTATTGCTTCCCAAATATCATCAGTTTATTCCATAGAGATATGTAGATGATTATCATGTACCCAATATCAAACTATAGTTATCATCTCTGATTCTCAACATATTGCTTCTATCTAAGATGAGTAGCATTGATGTGCTGATGAATAGTTTTATCCTTTTTTACCATTTCGTAAATCATTTTGAAGACATATAATTTTTTTTCCATAACATCATCCCAACATGAAGGTGTTCGGTACCTCATCCCATGAATAGATTCATAGGGATAAATTTGGATTCTCAAGTGGAAACATTTGTTGTCTAAGAACTCGACTAGAGGTATATGTTGGTCCATTCCTCCATTGAATTCCATAAAACATGATAGAATTGTTATTTCAAATGTATGAATTTTTCACTCAGATTTTTCATCTGATTGAGGGTGACAAGCTATGTTAAGGTAGAACATCATGTTAAAGTAATTTTGATGTGCTTCTAGAACATGGAGGTCAATATCACACCTTGATCAAATAAAATCAATAGTGGTACAAAATTCATCCTTAGCACATATCTAATGTATATACATTCTAGTTAATCAAGTGATAAATCCTCTCGAATCGCAATATAATGAGAGGCCATTGTAAGATGATCCACAATAAGAAATATATAGTTGTTTCTTATAGATATCTTCTGATGTCTAGTGACATAATCAATAGAAATTTTCCCAATTTCCATGTTTGTATGAGTATTGGTTTCTTCAGTTTCTATTGATTTTCCTTTCATACGTCACTTTTCGACATACAATACACTTTGATGTATATTCCACAATCTTCTTCTTCATACTGTACCACCATTAGTTTTTTTAGAGATCTTGATTCTCCATTTTGATTCCAAGATGGGTAGAGAAAGGAAAACTATGGGCATCTTCCAATAGTTCCTTCTTAAAATAATGATTTTATGGTTCATATAGCGATGTCCAAAATAACAAAAAATCATCTTCATTGACACTGAACTATGAGGATTTACCTTTTCTTATAGTTTCTACTTTCTTCTCAATTCCTAGATCATCCCTTTGAGCATCATTTATATTATCCAAATGATATAGTTGAGTAATAATTTGTGAAAGGATTTGGGATGTTCCTTTCATTATGATCCACATTTCTATACCCTCGATGTCTAAAATGATTATATCCCTCTCAGTTCCCATCAATGATAGAATTAATGAATCCTTTCTACTTAGAACATCCTCTATTTTATTCACTTAACATGGATGGTAATAGATTGGGAAGTCATGGTCTCTAATCAGATCAAACAATATTAGTTGTAACATACTTATATATATATATTTAATGTTTATTTAAGTCTTTTATGATCTTTATATACTCCAAAATTTTCCCAAAAGAGATAATGCCACCATTTTATCAATGTGAATATCATTGTAACAATCTAAAGATCATTATTGTGTGACTCCAAATACTTGTTAAGGGATTCTTGAGAACTTATTTAGATCCTTGTGAGGAATATAGAGAGTGTGGGTTAGAGTATAGACATGATCAAAGGAGTTTTAGTGAATAGAAATGGGTGTTTTGGTTGTTTTTATTGGAAATGAGTAGAATTTAATTATTAATAAGGTTTCGGAATCTAAATAATAAAATAACCAAAAAACAAAAATGATATTATGTTTTTTATCATTATTTCTTCCAAGAAAGAGTGGATGTCATTATTTTATATATCCAATGTCTTAAAATAATAAAAAAAATCCCTTTCATAAGTGGAAGTGAGTCACAGAATTAAAGAAATGATTCTAAAACATTAAAATATATTAACTGTTTTTTAGAAATTATAATGTATTTATATAATTGAAAAATAAACATAAAATAACATTATTTTTAATAGAAATCATATATTTTGACTTCGATACCCATCATAATATTTATTATATAACTTTTTTTTCATTATGATGTCACAAAACACACTATATATTTAAGATATATTTAATTTTTACCAAAAAGTTTTGTTGTCTTAGAAAAAATATAGAAAATTAACCATTGGATAATTTTAGTGTTATGATTACAAAAATAATATTAAATTTAATTTCAAAAAAATTATATAATATTTTATATTTTATAAAAAAATTAAATTAAATGAAATTAATTTAATAATATATAACTTATTAAAAATAACTAAAAATTAATCAAAATAATCTTCTTAATTGAAATTTAATTGTGATTAAAAATAAATTTTGTGTTTTTGTATATTAAATTTAGAATCATTTTTAAAGTAATGATAAAAAAAATTGAACAAAATACTATTTAAAATATAATATACATATTAATTTTATTATTTTCTTGATGCATATCTCTCGAATACTCACTAAGGGTATGCTGCGTGACTGTGGGACATTCATGTTGTGGTTTGGTGTACATGGTTCGGGTCGTGATCATAATGATATAGACTTCCCCGATAATAATTTTTTCTCATCATTAAGATATTTGATATCAATGTGGAATTGGTCAAGAGAAAATCCCAGTGATTCTATCTCCCTTGAAACATCCAATTAAAGGACTTCACAGGGTATCATCCTACTAGTTGAGGCTATGAGTTCTATTGTCTATGTTAATTGAATTTGTTAAAAAACCTATATTTATACTGATAATGTGATCATTGTTCAATGGATAAATTATCAATGTTAATGTTACTTAACAATATTATAAATCAAATTGGATATAATAAAACAAAATAAGTGCTTGTGTTTTCAATAAATACATTACATAATAAGATAATTAATTAAATAAAATATGGGGTTTTATTTATAATAGTTTTGGTTGTTACAAAAAACAAAATTACACTATTCTAGACTTGGGTCAACAATATATATTGATAGCTTGAACATGATTTCATCTGATATCCCAAAAAAAATTAATGATTATATTAAATCCGTCCAATAATGCATTTACTTTCAAAGGTTTAATATCATTGGCAATCATTGGTGGGTTCCACTATGAAATTTTTATTTGTGATTCACTTAATAAGGTTTCTTGTTCTTATGTACCTTTTCAATAATCTGTAATCCCTAAAATATACTCTTAACTAAATACTATTTCACCTTCGGATCAGGATAAACTATGTTCTTAGTTATTCCCTCTCAATGGATTCTCATAATTCTTATTGGTAGTATTTTTTTAAATAAAATATTTCAAAAGTTAACGATTATTCCACTATTTACTATTCGTCTATTTATATTTATATTATATATATCAAAAATTAATCATTAAATCATATTATAAAAATCATGTTAGATTGTAGATAATGAAATAAATGTGAGAAATCTATATACTATTTCATTTTACATGACAAACCATGGAAAACCCAATGACGAGGAGTTCAAAATTCACCTAGAAGTTCTTAACATCACCTTGTGTACTCAGACTACATTGGTGACTTGATTGTTGGAATTAAAAGGTTAGATATAACTTTTAATGTTGTATAGTTACAGTAATGAACCATTGTATCACATATCTACTATCTTAACTGAAGGAATTACAAAACTGATACCATTTATAACATCCCTACCCAACCAATTTTCATAATCTTAGTTAGAGGTGTTATTAACTATAGGTGATAGTCTCTAGACACCAATTGGTGGAAACAAATACCATGTTTTGAATCAAAAAATTACAAGTGGAAATGATTTAAACTATTTAATTCATACTCACAACCATAACATGACAGATAAATAATAAATAAAACCATAAATGTCTCTATAAATGATGCATGAAACAGAATCCAACAATAATAAATGTATAAAAGACCAATATCTGAGTAAGACTAGAACAATGTAAATAAGAACACTAAAACTACAAAGATGTAAATGAACAAATCAATTATGTTGAATAATTATTGACTAAGATATGGTCCCCTCCATAGATACATTTATAATAAATACTGCAGTGACCTAATGTATCATCTCTAGAGAGGTAAGAAACCTTCCCATTTCATGTATCCTAGAAAAAAAATTTAAAAAAATATAATTAAATATTTAGGTGTGAGTAATAATACCTAGTAATAAATCAGTAATAGTCATTCCCTACATTCCGCTATGATCTAAAAAAAGTTATCTCATTATATTATAAAACATACAAAAAGAATATCAAAATAGTTTGAGGAGTTTTCAAACTATTAAATAAAGCACAAAAACACATTATCCAAAATAAATACATCCATATATTAACGTCATTCATCATGTGGTATAAGTAAAAAATTAATTTCAATTTATCATAACCTATGTATGTTTTCACTGTCATATACACATGTATATTCATGATCTATAATTTTCTAAATTCAAGAGTAGTGATTCATCGTTTCACCATGTTTTTTCTCGATGACCCGATTTTATGGTGGTACCTCCAAACAATATATATTACATATTTCCCTATTTGATAGTTGTACATAAATCCATGATCTATACAACATACACATGAAAAAATGAAATCATGTTATACTAGGAACACATCTAAAAAACAATATATATTTAACAAACCTAATTAATCATTTTTTTAGAAATCTAATATGTGATACCCCCAATATAGATTTCAAGAACCAACTAGTAAGAGAAAATACATCAGAGTTTAAAAAAAGAAAAATATTTCAAAATAAGAAGTGATTTATTTAATTAATCCAAAGTGCCTTTATATCCCAATTGATGTGGAATGATTAAAAACATCCTTGGATACATTCACTAAAAAAATAAAATGAATCTACATATATAGGCTCAGCCTTATATTCCACTGATGAATCAAAAGAAGATAACATGAAAACTTTCAAAATCCAATAGATCTATCCATAATAAAACAATCTTCTTTGTTATTAAATAACAAATTAGAAGATTTAGAATATAGAGGATGAACATAGTTATTACTTTTGATTCCTATGGTACATAAATTGAATAAATATTGAAATTATAGTCCATTGGTTGAAGATTTTCAAATATATCATCAAGGATCACTATGGTTTGAGATCATAAGATTAGTGAAGTGATATGAGAGATTATTGTATTGTTCTAGTTTAAAAATCAAATTTTTTTACATTAAAATCATCATGAATAGTTTAGTACACATAATTTATAATCTGTGCCCCACCTTTGTGAACATCCTTATTTAGGGTTTTCATTATCAAGACACATGATTTGGAAAACAGTGCGTCAACCATTCACCTTCCAAAAAACTCAAATCTTCATATAACATGGTTTCCTGGAGAACATTCATGGCATCTTATGACCATGATCAAACCTTGTTCCTTTTAAAATTTTCCAAAAACATTTCAAATCATCTAGAAGCTTCTTGATACATTATCCAATAATTTTATAACTTAAAATAAGAAATAAGTTAGAAAAATACCCCAATTTTGGAAGTCAAATGATGCATCATTTTTGAAAACAAGACCTAAAATTATGGAATATATGAGATTTATATTATAATGGAATTGAGTGGATTACTTTTAATAGATTTAATTGTTTACTCATAAATTATAATAACAAATTTAACATCCTATTTCTTAGTACAAATATTAAAAATTAACCTTAATTAACAAAATTAACCTCTCAAAAACTACAAGATATCACATATTATATTATCTCATAGTTTGAATAAATATATTTTTTAAAAGCATATGGTGAGAACATATTTTCTATGAATGTATAGAACTAAATTTAGATATTCTCAATAGAAAATATTGAAATTAATTTACATGTAATGTAGTTTTTGAAATGGCTATGAATAAATTTTTGAGGAAGAAAAAATTTAAATTTGATATGGTAGAAGAATATGGAATTTTTTTTATAAAAGATACATGATAATTTTAATTTTAAAAAATAATTTGATGCAATTTAAATTTTTAATATTACTTGGCTTTGATTTTGGATATTGACTTTTGTTTATGTTTATAAAACTATAATATTGGAGGTTTCATGAGTGATTAATTTTAATAATTTCATTACTAAATTTAGTTTCTTAAATATGCACATTTTATGTCATATTTGGGAAATAATCAGATATTATTAATTATGGAATAGATCAGATAAATATTTAAAATTTAATTATTTATTTATTTTATTTTTTATTAATTTAGGATTATTTTTTGAAAAAGACTATTTTTATCCCTAGTGGATAATTAAGTCATCCCAAGATGGGGTTAAATTGATTGGGACTAAAAATTATCAATAAGATCAACTTAGAGTTTTTCTTCCTTTATTATTCTCGATTAGGACGTCTGAATATTTTATATGCACCCTCAATACTTAATCCCTCATGGAGTGAATATAAATTAAATTAAATATTACATGTGTATTTTTATATGGTTTGGCCTCAACGTGGGAAACCAATTCATTACTTTAATTAGTTCTTTTATTGAGTAATAGATTTTCACTATTTTTGTAAGAGTTATAATGAGTTATGTCATTATAAATAAGCCAAGAGAAATATTTTTTCATATACACTAAATCTACAATATATTATGAGTGATTACGCTATCTACAAAAAATCATATTTAACATCCAGGTTAAAATGATGGAATAGTATATATTGTAATCATAAGTATTTCGTGGCATTCCATGAACTCCATATATATATGAATTAAAATTACTTTTTAAAATCGATAAGAATTACATATAAGCCGGTATTTCCACTTCATTTGGTAAACTAGATTTCATGATCCCTCATTGTACCTTAAAAATATACATAAAAAACATACACTAATTGGTACTAGAGATCTGTCAGACTCTTCTCTTAGGAAACAAAATCTTAAACTCTTACTCGACTATTTGAAATTAGTAGTTTGGGTCTTCATATAACATCAACCCAACTGGACATTTAGAAATAATTGATCAAAAATTCCATCACTATTTGTTTCTTATTTTAAAAAATCCCTCAATTCTCCAATCTCAATAATATCAATCTGAATGATTTTACACTCTTTTATAAGATAATACTTTCCCAATAATTTTTGTTACTTTAGATATTTGATATCAAAAACATATGGACATTTACAATATTAATAATTCTTTATTATTATTCAATGATTATGATTTCAAATCTTGATTAAAATAATCTATAAAATCACGTAATGACCCACCTCAGGCCATCCAAATGTATTTAATAGATTCATGAAGATAATATTTAGGAAATTTATCATCCAATATATCATTAGGTAATTGATTTTGACTTTTCATAAATGTAAATTTTCCAAAAAATATCCTAGTTAGTATACATCTATATAATTCATTTTGATATACTACTAATTATACTTTTACTTCTAGAAAATCTCATGAAACATTGAATACTTCATATAAATATATCGTGAATCTTATTTGTAGTGCGATGATCATCCTTTTAACTAAAATATTTCTAAATTTTACTTGTTGGTTCTTAAGAACTCAGAATTTGATAATCTAATCTTTTATTGAACTCAACTTATATCATCTAACTCATTAAATTTTCATTCATTTAGGCATATTTATATTCATTCAGTGATTATGTCAATCATTCATCTCTCACATTGAAACTTAATTTTATCATCGTTTAGGCCATATAAATTTATGAATTTCATATAATCGTGTGGATCATACCATAATTGATCATTTTATGTCCATCCTCAACTTCAATCTTCTTAGTAACCTCAAAATATAATACAATAAAAACTATATCATCCATTGTGGCTTCATCCATTGGTGGATTCACTGTTCTTTTGATTAACATCATTTTTATTCACAAACATCGTACATAATTGTAATATCTTTCAATTGAAAAAACATTACTCCGAATTGTTCTCTTTCAAATAGGATGTTCAACCAAAGAATGGAAAATTAATTTATCACTAGAACTCAATATTTGAACAGTTAAGGCATCTCGAGTTTCTCTATTTTCCTTCTATCTTACTTTTTATGGATACCTTCAACTAGTTTTATTTTATATTTTTGTTTAGTAGTGTTTCCTATGTCGGTGTAGTTTCGAAAAAGATTCACTTTAAACATTTTCCATTTTTTGGGAATTTATCTCTAATCATGTTCATCCTTATAAAGTCTCAAATTATAGCTATGAACTCCCCATTCACTCTTAATCTTTTTGAAATCATTATTCCATTTTTTATGACTTTTTAAATTTTTAATGTCCTTTTCCTTTTCTATCACCGTTGTTTTTCAAGATTAGTGAACAATTTTTTTGACCACCTAGTCATCTTAATTAGTATTTTTATCTTCTAGTGAACTCATTTAGATTAGATTTATCCAAAATATTCATTCTCCTCAATTCGTTTTGTAATATCCCCACTTACAGGATTCATCATTCAATGGGAAATTTTCAATCCCTCATCCACAATTAATTGAATATACTTATTATTGATGGTGAACACTTATACTTAGATAATTTATTTCATTCACATAAATTGTAGTTCATAAATAGTAATATATATTATATATTCTATATCTCCTCATTGAAGAAACATAAATCTTCATCTCTATAATATCACATCCCGAGTTTCACACACTGATGCACTGAGCCGGGTGGTCACATGAACTTAATCATGCCTCCCCATATAGAAGAGGATTCCAAAAAGCACCAGGTGTCTAATATATATCTTGGGGAGACCGTACCACATTTATCAAAGAAGAACAACACCATAAATAAATGAACAATAAAAAACTGACATGGCCAATAATAAGAAAATACCAGTGTCACATCATTACGAAAACAGAAAATGAAATATCAAAAACTAAATAGTATTTTTTTCTTGACGATACATGTCATGTGTCGATATGTAAAACCCAACAATAAATAAAAACACTAGAAAAATCCCATGAAGGAACTCGACCATTTCCAGTTCCCTCATCCACGTTCCATCCCAACTCACCCATCAAAAATATGTCTCTTCCCCCAATCTTATCCTGCTATCAAGAAATCTATTGGGGTACCAATCAAGAAGCCTATATAGGGTGTGAGAAAAACATAGTAGAACACCACCAACGTTGTCTAATACAATATATAATAACTAATACTATATGGATTTGTAAGAATAATATATTTAATACCTAATTACATATTTATCAAATTTATTGCTCTTTAAATTATCTATATAACCCACGGGTTCCCAAGGATACATAAACTACAACACTGGATTTAGATCATATAGGAGTCTGAACTGTAACATATGTTCAATTAAAAATTAATTATAACACATGATCCTTCATTATCTATTTTAACTTGATTTTTTACTGCATCCAATTGGAGCCAAAGTCCAATTCAGAATCATGTGAGTAGAACATCGTGTCTAAATCCTTGTATATATTTGGAGCCTTAATCCCTGTCCCACAACTCAATATCACATGGGTATTTGGAGCCTTAGTCCCTTCCCCATAAATTCTATTCCCTATCCCACTCACATTTAACACGCATATGCATATTTAGAGCCACGATCCCTATTCCACACACATTTATAACATATGGGAATTTGGAGGCTCAATCCCCCTCTCTTACACATTTAACACATGTATCACAATATCACAATTTTCACATGTTTCACAAAATCACACTAATTATTTCATCAATTAATTAGCAAAATTATACAATTTAATATTCACATCAATCCATTAATCAGTTCATTAATTATTTAACAACATCTATCTCATTAATTAATTCAATAATTAATTATTCATTAAAAACCAACAATCATATTATCATTATGTCATTAATTAATTTAATAATTAATTATCTATATCATTCCAATTAATTAACTTGACCAAAAAATTAGTCACTTAAATAATCTCGTTGTATCCGTAATTAATTCAATAATTAATGATTCCAAATAAGAGTTTCATAATCCCAACCATTACAGTTAATTAATTCAATAATTAATTAATTCAATTGTAAAATTGAATTTTCCAAATTTTCCTAAATTGTTAAAAAATAGATATTAAAAATATTATATAAATCATTGATTCAATTTACCACTCATAGAAATGGAGATTCTAACAATTACATAGAAAAAATTAATCAAAACTATAGGATTAGAATTTATACCATCTACCTCAAAAATGGATGTAAAATCTCACTAGTAGATATATAAAATTTCAATGGAATAATCCTAAACACATCAAAGAACATGATCTTGTTTTAATTCATAGATACAATATTTAAATCAAGCATATCTAATGAAACCTAGATCTATATCCATCACAGACAGAGGAAAACCTATTTTTAAGGATGGGAAAAGAATATAAAGTGACAGATATCCATCTAGGATAAGATCTTATTTCTAAGACAGGATTAGATCTATAATCCAGACGTCAAATCCAAAATAGTGAAGGTTGGGTGGGATTGGAATATGTATAGGAGAATACAAAACCAAGAATTAATGTTTGGGGTCATGTTATGATTGATTTGGTTGAGATTCGATGGGTCGAGTGATTTTAAATCTAATTTTTTCTGTAATTAAAACTGCATGCATGGTTTTCCATGATGGGAACATGGTTTACCAAAACATGCACCTTAATATTTAGCTTCATATAGAAGCGGTGCAAGGTTTCTCTTTTTAGGGAACAAAGTTTCAAAATAATTTCTCTATCCATGAAAAACCTCTCTATTTAGGGTTTCATGGTTTTTTGGGCCATGGTACAAGGTTTAAGAAAATCATGAACCAACTATAAATTGATAATTTTCCCCTTCATTTTTTTAAAGTTTCAACCAAACACAAACAATGTAAAACCCAAAAAATTTACTCAAATATATGAAAATGTGTACCAAAAAACACGCATAAGGAATATCCTAAAAGGTAGGTTTCTTATAATATTCTCACTTTATAACAGCTCAACCTTGACCTATACTTCCAAGAATATCTAAGACTCTGTTTCAAAATTATCAAGCCATTGATCCCTCATATCTACTTCTCCCTCCCATGTTTCTTCATAAACATGTATATTTTTCTACAATACTTGAACTATCTCCAGGGTATTTCCCCTCAACATTTTCTCAATATGATCCATCACACATATCAGACTCCCCATAAAGGATATGTCAGTATCAAGATCAACATCTTGTACATCAATCATATGAGAAGGGTAAATTTGATACCACAAATGTTTTGATACATGGAAAATTCCATTCATAAAAATGCATCTATGTGAAGTGCCAATTGGTATTCCACCAGCCCAATTCTCTCTGAAACCTAAAATAGTCAATCAAATGGGGTTCCATCATGCCCTTCTAGTATATCCTATTGTGAAACAATCTAGTTGAAACCTATAGAAATAAATAAAAACCCTTTGTAAACTCTATGGGTCATTGACATCTATGATTTTATGAATTTTATCTAATTTGATCCATATTCATAAGAATTAAAATATGTTTAACCTGTATCGACGTCTCTTGTATGACATTCAGTTTAAATATCTCTGACTCACTAGCCTCCATCCAGCATAGAGGTGATCTGAATGGACAACCATAAATTTCCTTACACGATTCCATCTATATATTCTCCTAATAGCTATTATTATAGCATAATTACTCTAAATCAATGTGCTTCACCCATGACCCACATATGTTAAAAACAAAGGCTCATAGAAAATCCGCAATCACAAAAATTATATGCTCCGACATCCCATATTTCATTGTGAATAATGATGTACTTACGAAAACCTATGGGCAAATCACCTTTTGTAGTACCTTCCATAAGTGATAAGTGAAACTCGGGTCACATTCAAAAACAATAATCAGTTTCACCCCATGGAGATGGACTATTTCCTAGACAATAATATTTTAAAAACCTAATCTTAAAATACATTTAAATTACATCACTTTTTTCACAATACAAAAAACATTATAAAATAATCCTAATTACTATATTAGTTTAGTTCATGAGGAAACATGGAAAAAATATTCTATCTTCATGAAATATCTACAGTGTTTCACACAATGATCTCCCAATTAGTATTTCTGCTAAAAATGAATTCTTTATAACTTAGAGATAGAAAAAAATAAGAAACATGTGAGATTAAATTCTCAGTAATGGTAAATAAGGGATACATTAACGAATACACATTAAATCAGTGTATGGGAACATGATATTATAAATTGAATATCATACATTTCAAATCAATTAACATAAATAAGACTCATGACCTAATGATTGGCAGTTTATAAGACATAAATCATAAGTATATGTGGAGCATAATCCTTGGATGAAAAACACGAGAATAAGACATGGAATTAATGAAAACAAATAATAATATAATATTATTCCCATAGTAGCTATGTAATTTCTTCTAATACTATATTATTAGTTTGGTTTCACTCACCATACCATCATGGTAGTCATTATTCACTACCATGGCCATATTATTTGTGTGAGTTTAAACCTCACACTATACTAGTAGTCATGGTTCACTCCCATATCCATCTTAGTAGTCATGATTCAATTCCAATGCCATCTTAATCTATCTCATGAGATATAAATCATTACCTAATTAATTGGATTGTGATATAGTTCCCACCGACGTCTTAATGAAAGAATAAATATATCTGCCAATAAATTATAAACAAATATTATCATAACCCTAAAAAGAGAAATGGGTATCATAAACATGTAGTCATATCATAACTTTTGAAAAAAGATACAGGTTTCATAATAATTTCTTAAAAAAACATAACACATGAAAATAATTGGGTATCAAATGCATATAACTTGTGAAAGAGAAACGAGTATCATAAAAATCATGCCTTCAAAACATAAACTATTTAGAGAAATAGTATGAATGGAAAAATTGAATATTATCTCTATAGTGTAATAATTAATACCAATGGATTTCATCTATTATGGAAACTAATTTTTATATATCATTTAAAAATATTCCCTTAGGAAAATAACATTTTTTTATTTGTAATATGAATTTTACAAAATAAAAAAATTTGGAAAAAACTTTAATTAAAATAAACAGAAAATCATATAATGATATTCTTGAAAATGTTTTTAAAGTAATTAACGTGAAAATTAATTGAAAAATTATAAAAAAAATTCATGAATATGTTTTCATTTATTTTTAATTTAATAACTAACGAATGAATCATGAAAATATTTTGAAATACCTTTTCTTGAAAAAAAACATGAAAATAAAGAATGTACAGATTATTCGGAAAAACATTTCATTTAAAACATAACATGTAATATTGTAAAGGAATATTCAATGGGATGATGGATATGATGGCAAGTAAATCAATAAGTTCCTCACATTCCTTCTACAACGTAATAATTTTCGAAAATTTCCTCGATCAGAAAATGAAAAAAAGATTATTTTTTTAAAACCCTTATGTTCTAAAAAGAAAAAACATAGATAAAAATTCCACTAAAATATCATAGGATAATGGTAGAATATTTTTTGGAAACCTTTTCAAAAACATAGTTTTGAAGGGACATAGATTTCTGAATGAATAGTGAGATAAAATTAGAATTGTTTTAAAAACATTATTAATCATATTATATTCCAAAGAGTGGAAAATGGTACCACTACTTGGATATCACATTAATAAAAATAGGGTATGAAAATTCATGATATTTCTTGGGTTATTGGCCACAATATTTCACCAATTAAATCATAGTCATATAGAATCTTAATAAATGATGAAATTGTTTAAATAAACTCATACTACTTGGTAACATTGAATCATAATACCCATGTAAGAAAATGAAATTAAATAATTCACAAAATATCATTAAAATAATTATATTCATGATATAACAAGTCAAATGGAATTATATGTTTTTCAAAAAATAATTTAGGTGCATAACTAAACATGTGTATCAAAGAAGGAAAATTGAGACAAAACTATTTCATTGGTTTTGTATCATTTTAAATATTACACCCAAAAAAATACCATTGAATGGATTTGTAAATACCCATAAATATAATAATAATAATCATATAAAACATTTTAACTATGTAAATAGACCACTAATAATAAAATAGCAATGAACATGGAATGCATCTCATGTATATGAAAATTGAGATAAAATTCCCTTACCTTATGTCAAACTTATCTCTTGTGTATTATAATTCATGAATAATAAAAATATTTTAATTCATTATTTTCATCATAAACTTTTCAATTTTATTATTAATTTTATTTCATTTATTACCATGTTATATACAACTACTTAAAAATTTAAATTTACATCGACTATTTTCATCATATTTAGTTCATGTGTTAAAAACGATTTCATTTTGTTCACTATTGTAAAATGGGTCATTATATTAAATTATGATTAATAATAATAAAGAAATAATTTTCATATTTTCTAATTAATTATTATTTTAAAACCATTCATTAAATGTGGTTATTAAAAATAAATCAATGTTACAATGATGGGTACGGTATGATGTACATTTGCATGAATAATGTTCTCGTTTCACAATGATCATTATAGAAAAAAATAACTAAAATTAACAATTTGAAAATTATAATTATATTATAAATACGATATTATTTTATAATATTTAATTATATGTATAATTTCTATGATGTGAAAGGAATCACATCGTGCTGAAGTGGTGGTAGTCCACATGTCCATGAACAACGTTGTCACGTGATAAGTGTTAGAAAGGGTAAAAAATAAAATGGTATATATAATTTTTAATGAAATGTAATTGTGTAATTGATATTATATATACATATATTATATCATATATGTTTATTTAAGCAATCCATTATACATTCTATTTATTTTGTGAACGAATCACTACGTTTTGAGGGGGCGGTACTCCACAAATCCTAAAACAAAATCATCATATTTAAAAAAGATGGAATGTATAAATATATATGTTTTAAAATAATTAAATAACATTTATATATGTTATAAATATCACTAATATTTTATTATATAGATTTTATATCATAATTTCCATCTTTAGAGGTGTTAATGAAGAAGTCACAATCATTGTTTAATTAGGCGGCAATTCTTTATACACATAAATAGTAGGTTGGTTAACTGTTATATATGTGTTTGTGTAAGTGTTTCTATAAACCATTTTTTAATAAAATACCAGTAATTTTAGGAATATTTTGTTATTATATAATAATGTAATAAGGATATTTGTGGATGTGGAGAAATAAAATAAGTTAAATGTGTTTGAGGGAAGATGTTACCTCTTCTTTGTATAACTCCTTGTATTGTTCACCAAAGGACATCATTGGAATGATTTATAATAAAAGGGAGGATTAAAGAAAGAATTTAAGGATTTTATGGAGATATTTGGGAAGATTTTGGTCGATTCAAATAGGCTTTAAAGGATTGAGGAAGTTGGAGGAGATGTGGCCTTTTATAGTGGATGACGAGCGATACTCTTGTAATATTTTGGAAAAGGGAAAACCCACCAAAATTGATTTATTTAAAGTGGATAAAAAATGGTAAAAGTTAAATATAATTACTTATATGGAATAAATATATCCTTTAAATTTATTTTGGACATTTTTCTAGGATATATTCAGCCTTATGTTATGGTTTTATTCCCTTGTTAACCATAATTTAATCATAATCATTGTAATTAATTTTAATTAAATTCACTAATATTTTTGGTAAAAACTGTGGTGATATTATTAGAAAGTATAACTAATTATGTTTCCAAATATGTTATCCAATTTTCAAATTCAAATCATATAGGTGTTAGAAATTCTTTTAAATTTAATCTCGTACCCTGGACAACAATGTGGGGTTTTAAATGAAAAATTCTCAAAATTTTCCAATGTTTTTACAGTCAATTTCAAATTGAAAATGATTAAAATGAAAAAAATTGGACTGATTTATAAAAAAATAATCTAATTAAACTTTAAATATTACGTAAAATATATTTTAACTATATTAGAAAACTAGATGAAATGGCACGTTGCAATTAAATTTCAGTATTTTTAACTATTCATTAACAAATAAAGCATCACATAAAAATAATAAAAAATGCATCATAAGAAACTTTTTTCATTTTATTAAAATTATTATGTTTATAATTAGAAATAATATTCCTAAATGTTCCAAAATTTATATTTAAATTATGATTTTCAATAAAAGGTTGTAAAATTTCTTTAATAAAAACCATAGGATTTATGTGTTAAATTGAGTTTATTCTTATCTTATGCCTACAAAATGTATTGAATGATTATAAAAAAAAATTTCCTTGGATATATAACATAGGTATAACATATTCAATAACTTCATAATGGTTATTAATTTAAAAAATTAGGATAAAAAAATCTTTTTGAGCATAAGAAGAGTTTTCAATAAAAATACTCCCTTTAAATTCATTTATTTCTTATATTTATTTCTAAATGATTTGTAAAAATTCAAATCATTTTATATTTTTTTGGAAACCAAATTTTTTCATAAATTTGTTAATAATATTCATTTAGTATAATTTAATATCTAGGTTATATATTATTATACAAAATAATAATACTTTTAGAAATATAATACCATTTAGCAACACCCAGTTTTGCGTGTCACTCAAGACATCAAGTAAAATTAGCCTTCTGTGATACATATGATATCCTTAGTGTTTTTTGTAGATAATTATAAAATATATTATTCATTTAGTGCACAATCAACTTTGTGTTTCATTAACTAAAAATAGTGATTTAATATAACAACATATAAATTCAAAGTTAGGTGAAATGAATAAATATCAAAGAGATTAAATTAATTCGGAAATATCATTCCTAAAATCATAGGGTGTTAAATTATACCCCCCTTAAAATAAATTTTTACCTTACAGTTAATTTCGTTTTATCTAATGTTAAATAACTAAAACATTATTTCATAGAAACCCACATAATAATAATTAAAACATTAACTTCTTTTATAAAAAAGAATTTTGGAATCATGACAGCTATCCAAAGTAACATATAACTAGGTTTCCAGATATGAGAACAAATGTGGGAAGTGAAAATGCATACATGGAATAAAATCATAAATATTAGGGATTTGTTGAGGTAATCAATAAACAAAAAGGTATTTATTCAAAAATAATTAACTAAAAAATTACAAATAACCAGGAAATCACATAGGCCAGTGGTAGGTATGAAACTCTTATCATCCTTATATCATAGGTTCAAGACACGCATTGCAGTCAAAATTGACAGACTATCACCCTCCATACAATATTTACTTTTATAAAACTACATTAATATAATTTCCAAAATAAATTTAATGTACATCCTTGTAATATTTTTAATCACAAAAAATAATTTTAACTAAAGATATTAATAAAAACTCTCTACATAAATTCCTAATATAATGTTTACTATAAACATTCCATAACTGGTTAACCTTATAAGACTTCAAAAATTTTAAAATCCAAATATTAAGAAATAATGTCCTAAAATCACATTTACATTGATCTCCCATATTTTACAATATATCACATATTTTTCACATTCCAAACATGTCAATATCCACATTAGTGCAATCTATTTTACTTTATCTTACTCAATCATCTCTCTATCCATGCGAAACTAAAGCTTCTCATCATATAGATAATATTAAGTCTTACATTATATTAATTAAAATATCACATATCTAATTCATCCTTATCATTAAATGTATCCTTTTAAATAAATAATAAAACTTACACAGAACATAATTATATATTTAAGAATTTATATAACATAATCATTGAATTCCAAAACATAAGTAATCCATTTATTGAAATTATTTCCTAAACCATTACGTTCAAATCATAAACACATTTATTAGTACATATTTCCTTGAGTATGAAATACGAATCATGTCTTAAGGTTATTCAACCTTAATTTGATCATGCTTTTTATGATTAATGTAAACAATATTTTAATAACATCACATACCTTTCATATGTCATTTTTAGTCTCGTTATCTTCTTCAGTAAAACCAAAAATCATAACACCTAATTGATTCCATTTATAATATTTCCACTTGGGAAATTGATTTTCATAATTCACATACATTCATAAATCTAAAACATTCAATTTGAACCATGTTATTTTTAGTTCTCCCCATTTACTAAACTAGAATGCACTATGTGAAAATCACATATGATATAAAAAAACCACATAACCATGGAAAATTACTTGTATTATTTATAAATAATGGACAATCTATTTTATTCGATGAGAAATTCTGTTTATCTTTGATTGTTTGAAGTAATATTATATTTAAATATTTAATAGTGTTTTATTATGAGTTTGTGAATTTGCAAATAATATCCCATGTGAGTATCCAACCGGGCATGCAGAAAGTCCTATTTTCATATACCTAATTACCCCGAGTCCAGATTGGGAATCCATGTCATAGATGTTACCCCTAGTTAAATCTACTCTAGAGCCACATCCACTGTTAATATCCAGACATGTATGTATTTCTAGGAGACCACTCACCCAATCATTTAAAAATTAGAATACATTTTCCTATAATTTTCCATATCCTTAGACTTATTCTTACAAATGTCATAGAGTTCTCACTAAGGACTTATTATCATAGATTCATGTGTTAACAAAAACATTGATTTGATACGAAATATAAAAACCCATACATAACATTCCTAGAGATTAAATCACTTTTTCGAAATACATAAAACATTACAAATGAAGACACTGAAAGACCATATTAGTTTAGTGCCATTGAAATAATAGAACAAAAATATTCTAACATAGTGAAATATAATATATTTCACCCAAAAATATCTCTCCATTAGTATTTATACTTAAAAACATTCATTAATAACCTAGGTAAGAGAAATATATGAAATGTTTGCTCTCAAAAGTTGAGTAAGGGTAAATAAGGGAGACATGTAAGCCTAAACTTTTGCATAAGGGTATGAGAACATGATTACATAAATAAAATATCATACCCTACATATAAAATATGATAAATAAAAATCATGAAATAATTATTAGTATTTAATAATACATGAATCATAAGGAAATTAATAACAAAATCAATTAAAGCATAACATAGGAATAAGACATGGAATTGTGGAAAACACTGAAGAATATAACAAGATTTCCATAATAAGATAGGAATATCTTCTAAGATCATCTTAGTAGTAAGGGGTCACAATACATACCATCATATAAGTCATGGATTACTCCCATGTCGATCTTAGTAGTATGATATTACTCATCATACCATCTAGTTAGTCATCGTTCACTCCCACGACCATATTAGTAGTCATGGATCACTCCAAAGAGCATTTTATTCTCTATCATGAGTTATAAATCTTTAACCAATGCAATTGGGGGAGATATAGGTCCAACCCATCTTATATTGAAATAATACATACATGTGTCACATAATCATAATTGATTTTATCATAACCCACAAAATTAAATGTATATTATAAACATGTCATCATATCATAACCGGTGGAAAAAAGATACATGTTTCATAATCCTTTCATCAAAATAATTACTCTTGAAAAGAAGTGGGTTTAAAAATCTTATAACCTCTAAAAGTGAAATGAGTGTCATATACATCATGTCATTAAACACAAACCATTCATAGAAATAGTGTTTATGTAAAAATTTAATAATTTCTTCAGAAAAGCATGAGTAACACTACTGTATGTCTTCATAATTGGGAAATAATTTTTATAGATCTTTTCAAAATAATTCATAATGAAAAATTCCTTTTATATTTGGAAAATTATTTTTAAAACATAAAATGTTTTGAAAACCTATTCATGAAAATAAACATAAAAACTTATAATGAAATATTAGAATTTTTTTTGAAAAACATGTATTGGAATATTCCTAAAAAAAATATAGATAACGATCGAAAACCATTATAATACCTTTTTATTTGAAAAATAATTATTGAATATTGAATAAATTTTGAAATACATTTTCTATAAACCCACATTAAAATAATGAATTTCTAGAATATTAAAAAAAATAATTAAAAATGAACTTTGTAATATTGTAAAGGAATATTCAATGGAATGAGAGTCATGATGGTGCGAAAATCCATACGTGATGAACATTCCCTTTTCACCATAAGATTTCTTGAAAAGTTCCTTGATTGGAAAACGACAATAAGTTTATTTTTTAAAATCCCACCTATTTTAAAAAGCTAAAAATGGGTAAAAATGACATTTAAATATTATATGATAATAGTATAATATATTTTAAACATTTTTGAAAACATGGCTATTATGGAAAATAGATTTCTCAGGGAAGAGTGAGTTAAAGTCATACATTCATAAAAATAATGTCATTACACATCCCCCAGGGCCCGTGCTGTGACTCCCCCATGCCAACCTTCCATAGGCTAGGGGATGGAGACTAGCACCAAAGGTGTATTCACTATAACATGGAAGGTATTTCCTTTATAGCCTATACGAAAACATAACCATGAAAACATCATGATATGAAACACTAAGTAAAACTGTATATCAAAGGAGTGCTAAAAGTAAAAAAGGGGCCAGAATACAAGACCAACAATAATGTACAAGAAACTGGAAGTGAAAGTAGTACTGATGATAAATAAAAATGTTGTTGGGTCATCCTCCAAGGTTCATACCTAATGGGTTGGTACAGATCGCCTCCTCAGCACTCCTCGTACGTCCGTCCCCTCGGTGTACCGACTCGTCGTAAGGTCCACCTCCAGGTATCATTTAGTCCTTGTACTCTCAACCTCAGTCATCCTTGTCCGTCATCAGCAACCAACACAACTAGGTGCGGGCATATCCTATGTAGGGGTGAGTATAATGATACTCTGTAAGGACCCCCAGACCCATAAGGTCTCACAAAATCCAACACAGACAAAACACAAAGTATGAAATCAACAGATAAAGCTACTTTGGTTAATTTTATTTATATTTGATGTTCAATTTTCTCTTGATGTTTCTGATGTCAAATTAAATGAATAGTCCCTAATTAACTTACTTAAATTTTATGATAAAAATCGTTTAATAATGGATTTTAAAATAAAATAAAATATTTAAATAGGATTAGTGGAATGTTAAATGGTCATAAATTTTATACATGGACGATTTTTTGTCATGTTTAACCTTATTAATAATTTAATGACCTAAAAAGTATAAATAAATTTACATCACAATTATGGTTAAAAAGGGTTAACGAGGTCGTAAAACCAATTGATAATGTTTAAAATTTATGTTACTCATTTTTATATTTTATTGTTTTAATTTAATTTATCTTCACCATATTCTATCTTCTATATTTTTTCATTTGGTTTTACTAGACATGATTGTGATATGTTTTATTCAAATATTATAAGCAATTCCAAGTGTTTCTTTTTCCACACATATTAATTGGTACACATTATTATTTTATATTCATTATAATAGAGCTTGATATTAAGAGTAATACCTTTCAATATCCATTCCCAAACTTCTGACCCAAGAACTACATGTTCCTTTCTCATCAATGGACATGCTGAGAAGGATTATGGTGTTAGCTAAAGGTGTGTTTTCAATGAATATGTTTAACTCTTAACTGAATGTTTCTATTTTATTTTCTCTAATAACACCTTAAAATATTATATAATAATTATAATATAGAAACATGGTTTTATTACATATTCTTATGTGTTAATATTTATGTTTGATAACCATTATTTTTCTCCTATTTCATTAAATGGGAAATGAAACCAACATTCATGCATACATGCACACTACCTCCTTCCGAAACCATGTATAATTATTTTTATAGATTTAATTTTTATAAATTATATTAATGAAATTATACAATTCTAGGTGTATAATATATAATCTATCTTTATACAATTCCAGTTTTAAAAATAATAATTTTCATACATCCTTATGTATGACCCACTATCAAAAAATTGCGGTGTAGTTCAATTTCAATGAATAGATGACAAGAAAGTCTATCAAAATGAAAATAATAAAAATATATGATATTTATGAAATAATTATTATTCTATAAATTTAATATACTAGAAACATTCTTACACCTTGTCCTGTTAAAAAATGATATTGTCTCTCATGCATACATTAAGACTACCACATATCAAAATTGATGTGCTTAATTTTTCATGTACAAACTTGATGGATGATTATAGATAAGAATATAATGATTATAAATGATATTTATATCATTTTTATCATTTTTATTAAAATAAGATTATGATGCAAATACCATTACCGTTGAATCCAAAAAATAAATGAAAAAAAATGTATTTGATACCCAAAATGACATTGATAATGAAAGATTCTTAATTAGCAATTGATAAGATATTATAAGAAACAAAAGTAAGGAATTATAATTTGAATATGATTTTGTTATATATGTATAATAATTTTAAATTTATTAAATTTTTGTTTAAAATCACTTATATAGAAATCACAACCTAGGGTAAGGGTTTTCTTAACTGAATTTATTTTCATTTTCATATATTACTTCTTCAGGGACTATGATATAAAAATATTATGAGTTTAATTACAAATTATTATTAAATATTGTATTTCTATTGTTTTATTTTATATTAATTTTCATACACATATTCAGCTAGATGATTAATTATAACATCAATTTCATGATCATTGTACGAGATTTAGTATTCATTTTCATTTATTTTTGTGATTGTTTTTGTTAAATTCTCATTTGGAAAATTATGTGATCACTATCCATTAAAATAAATATAATCTATTTTCCAATTTTTATTCATATAATTCATATGTATTAGTAGCGATTTCTTCTCTTTCACACTTAACATGACCAGGAAAATGTTTTCAATGAAAAACTAACCTCATTTCTTATTTAGTCAACGATCATTTCCTTCTACATAATTTCCCAAAAAGATAATTTTTTTGATGTTTTTACAATAAATGAAAATTTTTAAGAGGTTTTTTTCATAAAAATTTACTTAATTTGAAAAGTTCAAAAAAATTTATTTTTATCAAAAAATATTTTTGAATAATTTTTTTAACATTTTAAAAAGTATCAATGAAAAATTTACTCTTTTAATATATACGAAATAAATAAATATTTAGAGCCTCATTAACATTCATTTTTTTGAATAATAATTTATAATTTGAAATAGTTATTTTAAAATAAATAAATTCCCTCAATATTCATTAAATTTTTAATTAAAATGTTATCACAATTAAATGATTTTTTCGAATGTTTTCGAACAAAGGTCTGAATGTTATTTTAAAATTATTTTTATGTATGTCAACATCCATAAAGTAATATAATAAAATAATGGGGATATGATTTAATGATGCCCTAAACCATATCATTCAATATGGATTATGATCATAATATTGTTTTTTACAGGAGAATAATAGTGACATTCTTTATTATAGTTTTTTAATATGTATTTTAATGTCGATTATACATTGTATTAATTTTTCACCGCATTTATACGATGAATTATATTTAATTATTATTTGATAAGTGGGTCCCAATATAGATCCTCTATACATTGGTAGGTCTCATGAGAAAAACTATCATGGGTATTTGGTGTATGTCTATACAATGTTTTTAATGTATTCACATGAGGAATTATTTTTATGTTTATGATATACTAGAACAGGGCCTAGATGGAATGATTATAGTGTGTGAAAGTATAAATATATTTGATATAAAATTAGTTATTTACATTTATGTGATTATTAAAAGAGTAATGTAATACACGGATAAGTTTCACGTTCATGTTGTTATTTATATTACATTATTTGATCATCATTTATTCTTTCCATATTAATCATGAAATATTTATTATATGATAGCTTCCACTATATTTGTCGGCTTACTAAGAATATAATCTCACCTATTTTTTTTTTATTTCCCACAGATTTGAGGAAGTGTGATATGATTGATATGAATGTATAGTCAATAGGTTTTAATAATGTTCTCAAATAAAAAAATATTTTTATTTCATATTTTCAAACTTAATTATAGATTAAAGGGTTTATCTATTTTCTAATACCACAAAATTATTAGATTTTCAGGGATATAAACCCTTATATCTTCTTCCACTATAGTGAAATAACCCTTAGATCCATGTTTTTGGAGTTGGGGTGTTACTCCAACCATTGGAATCATACTCCATACTTTGGTAAGTTATAATCTCATCTCATAGATTTTCACTATTCTCATAAGAGTTACTATGACGCATGTTATTTTCCACCCAAGAGTAAAACTAGTTTCTTGATCATTGAAATGCATATATTTTATAAGTTATTATTCCACTTCATAAAAATTTATGTCTACATCCTAGTAATATTGATTCTATAATAATAACTAAAACCTATAATTAAGGTCCCACAATGACATTCCACATGGATATAACATAACCTACCATTTTTCTATTCCTCTAGAATCACATGTAAGTTAGTATTTCTTCTATATCTAGTAAACTAAATTTTTATGGATCAAAAAATACGTTGTAATCTATCATGAAAAACTTATACTGATTTTAAATTATTATTGATCTGGATTTCATTATATTAAACTAAATCTACATCTATTACTCCACTCTTAAATCTTATAGTTCTCATACTCTCAGATCTTTAACCTAATTGAACTTTAGAAAATCATTTGTTAGTAAATTTATATCCTTCTTTTTATTCTTATCTGTATCACTCTCAATTTATTGGTCTCTTAAATATCACTCTGAATATGTTAAATATCATCTATAGTATTAACCATTCTTGATAATTTTAGTGATTTTATGTATCTAACCATAGATCCTTATGCACATTTATATTTTGAATCAATCTATATTTAATTCTCAAAATGTTTTTAGATCCACTATTCTTTAAACTATTCTTTAAAATATAAATATGAGTTATATAAAATTTTATTCATATCATATATATAATCCAAAATATAAAATTTATGACCATTACCAGAAGGGTTGGGTGCAAGCCCCATTATTAAAAAGTGAAAATTTAAACATGAACCATTTTTAAACTAGGTAACGGAAAATAGATTACACAATCACATTCCTAGAGGGATCAAACCACTATAAACATAGTATAAAGCCTATTAAATTGTCATGAATCCCTAGAAGGAGGGATCCCATTACATTCCCAATGTACAGAGATCCAATATCACACTAGTTCCACAGAAGTTACCCAGAGGACCAGACTCGAAGACTAAAAAATGGGAAATAAGCGTAGTGGGAAACCCTAATTATCCAATAACACAGAAGACATAGATCAAATGTTGGGTCCACGCCATGATATTCCCATTGGTCTATGACACCAATACCCAACTTGAGGCCGACTACCAATGCAACATCCCACTCATATGATCACCAACACCCTGACCCTAAGATCATCATCAACCGTATTCTTCATCATTCTACCTCAATGGTCGCTGCCACCTTTGAGATTCCCTTAGCCTCCCTTTGAGACTTTGATCGGCCAACCACTATCCACCCCTGAGAACAGTGAGACCCACCCCTACCTATCGCTAAAGCATATTTGATCTGGAAAATATCTTGTGATTATAAACCAAATCCAAAAAAGAGGGACAAATCACCTATGAATTTTTAAACCTCGCCAAAAAAACACGCTTCGAGGTCCATCACACCCATCTCCTAATTCATGTAGTAGATTTAAAATAGATATGGTGGAATATATTGTCTTAGGTATTCACCTTCACCCATCACATATCGTCAATGTCAAATAATACCCAAGAGCTCTATACTGAAGCAGATACCCTCCAATCGCGACATAATAATGAAGATAATTGATCATTCAAATCCACATCATCTGAAATATGTTTTATTCAGAAGAATGAAATGCTCTCTAATATTTTCCTATTAAATTTTATTATATAATTTATTCATCTCTACATCATGTTTTTCCATTATCCATACCCAAACTATTATGTACATTATTAATTAAAATATATATAGATTTAATATTCTAATTATATATTTATCCATGCATTTCGCTAAAAAAATGTTTGAAAATTTTCTTGTAGCTTCTTAGAATCCTGGCTTCTGGTAATCATATCATCAAATAAACTTTACATGGAGAATTTGATGCTTTAGATTTCTATGAAAATATGATTCTATATTTTAACTATATGATTAATCCATGTGTTGTTCCATCACTTATATAGTTAATATTTATATCACTCAGGGTTATTAAAATGTATTCACCTAAAATATTTCACTACTTCATCTCATACTTTATCTTCTAATGATTTATATCAACTTTAATCTTCTTAAATACCATATATTTTGATTCTCTGACTACTGTATCAATCCCCATTTCATATATTTGTAGTATCTTAATATATATAATTATTAACTAATTCTACAATATGTAGATTAAGTATTCATTCTTCTATATTTCAATCAAGTTATCTTAATTAACATTTGATCTTCTTCCTATATGATGTTTTTCAAATAAATGAACATTATATGAATTTCCAAATATAAAAATCGAAACCTTTTAGTTATATTACGATTATATAAATACTTTGACTAATTTTTTAAAAAACCATCCATAATATTATCTTCCAAAATATATTCATGAAATTTTGTTTTCAAAATGTTATCTTAAACTGTACTCTAATTAATACTTTTTCTATACTTTATTGGAAGTTCTCTCATCTTTGGGTTATTTTAGTGAAGCCCCAAATGACAATTATAAAAATAAAATTAACTCTTATACTTTTTAAAATAATTCTTATGATGTATTATAATTATTAATTTTTCAATGTGGTTTATCCTTCCAATAAATCTAAATCATTCAACTTTTAGTAACATCAGTTTGTTTTCCCCTCTTTCTCTTTAGATGCGCACTATGTATCATTCGGTGAATTAATTTTTTAAAAATTTATCTCAAGTATTTAATATATCTAATTGGGTCATAAATCTACCCATTCATCATCTTCATCATTTAGTGATTTCTTTTTAAATTATAATTTTTCATCTATTGAGATACTTTTTATATATATAACATATTATTCTTCTAGAATGACTTCATTCAATTAAAGATGATTTCTGAAATAATTTTATGTACTTTATATTCTAGATTTCTACATTTAGGAAACATAATTATTTATGTAAATATCTAATTATATTTCTTCATTATCCAATAGTTCATGTCATGAATACATTGAATTCTAGCATAATAAATAACCTAATATTTATATTTGTTCTAAAACGAATCATATCTATGAAGGGAAATTTCATCAACTAAATGAATATATTTAACTTTTATCCATAACTTTTGATGTAAAAAGTCTTAAATTTTATGGATATCTCACACAACACATGATCAGATATATTTTGTGATAATAGGACTTACATAGACAGTTTTCCTAGATTGGATAGTTCCACCTACCAAGTAGTGAACATCCAAACCAACAATATGAAACATCACTATCACCTTCTTTAAATATCAGCGACATAAATTGAAATAAATAATAAAAAATATAATAATTCACCATCAACATGTAATGGGATATTCAACAAAAACAAAAAAGATAATTTTGAATGAAATATTACCTTCATATAGTTATGGTGGATCTTCAATAAAAAATAACCCTAAATTACATGTGAGATTTACCTGATCAAGTAATAAAATTTGGATGATTATTCTCATTTCCCAAATACTACCTAGAATTAACTCCCATAAAGATGAATCCATGTTTAATAAATGGTACATTCAAGTTGCTCTAAGAGATTTACTCCATTGGAATAGTACTTGTGTTATATTAACCATGTGAGTTGAGTCTATGTGTAAAAAACATAGAATAATATATTGTATGTGATTAAAGTGAAAAATATAATGCTACATAATTTTTATCCATATCATTATTACAATAACAAAAAAACATGTACAATTAACACACATTAACAAAAAATCTATCTTCGGTTTTCTAGGAGATTCATAATATAAATTCCAGTTGTATTTCAATTTTATACATCTGTAATGATTGAACTATAATTTCTATCACTCCCCCAATTTAATCATAACCATTTATTCAGATCCTATGATAATATAATGTTATTTTATATTACACTAAAATTGAAAATTTGACCTTATTTATGTAGTTCAGGCCCTAAAACTTCTAATATAACCCCAATCCATGATTTTTTTTGTATTTACCAAAGAAAACCTTAATAGATCCTAAAAATAAATATAGATGACCCAAATAGTTTTTATCTTGGGATTAATAGAAAATTATTATGAATTCTATGATTGAGTTTCATAACCAAGATAATAACTTATTTGAACTATCATATCTATTTATGGAATAGCTATGATATCTTCTAATGTGTTGTAACATCTCAACCTAGGTGCCACACACTAGTTCCCCAATCAATTTTTTCATATGACCTCAAGTATGCCTCCAAATATAATAGAGGCTAATGACTAATATTGAGGTCCTAATATGTAACATTGGGAGACAATTCCCTCTTTATCAAATAAGAAAATGAGCGTAAATAAAAAAAATAACTCAATTTTATAACCAAG
Source organism: Viscum album (assembly GCA_963277665.1). Classification (NCBI taxonomy): domain Eukaryota; kingdom Viridiplantae; phylum Streptophyta; class Magnoliopsida; order Santalales; family Viscaceae; genus Viscum; species Viscum album. Next base: position 2,099,303,265 of record OY728128.1, on the reverse strand, counting down.
AACTAAAATAACTCAATAACCAATAATCACTAATATCCCATGATGGATATGAATTGGAAAATAATATCAAATCAAAAATAGTAGATATGTCATGCCATATATGTGTCATTTTGTAATATGAAAAACCATGATAAATACGCCATGGAAAAATCAACAAGAAGGTCCCATAATAACTTCTCTTTACCTCTTAAATGCTTTATCCAATCTCAACCATATATAATAGGTCTCTTACACATTTCCTATCTTGCAAACAATATTTATATTTAGGTACCAATCAACAATCCCAAGTAGGGCTTGTGTAAAAATCAGTAGGTCACCACCAATGGTATCAAAAATAACATCTAGTCTATACGATATCATGTGATTATAAAAATAATTATGCACAATAAAAAAAAGTTAACATTTCTCAAAATTCATTATTTTTAATTAACCACATAATAACCCAGGTTCATGATGACACATGAACCGTAAATACCTACCTTTGATCATACCTAAGCCTAAACTATCGCCAAATGAATTTCATGATTCATAACATCATAGATTTTACTTAATGAATTAATTTTATATATAATATCAAGGTTACTCGGAACTCTGGTTTAATGCAAATGTATTTAGCCAAGAATTTCATGTCTAGCACCCCATGGGTATTTGGAGTATCAGTCTCTGTCCCACACCACATTTTTTTCAAATATCAGTATATGGAGATTTAATACTTGTCCCACAATTTTATATATATTAATCACATATGGGTAATTATATCATCAGTTGTTGACCCACAACCATTATGACATATAGCACAAATTTCACATATATAAAAATTATCACATTTATATTTATTAATCAATATTAACATTTTTATAAAAAAATTATTCATTACAGTAATCCTACGTCTGGAGAGTAAATATTCACAATTGAACCATTTATCAGAATTAAATCATATGAACCATTATGTATTCCAGACAAATCAATATATCCTTTAATTCAAATTAGTGATAAATACATAATCTTTATATTAAACCAAATTCATAAAATTGATTGCCACCAATTTGATAAACAAATTATTTCTAAAATTCAATAAAACCATTAATTAAAAAAACAATTAATTAACTCAATTAATGTTTCAATTTCCAATAAGGGAAATTTAAATTCCCTAATTACTTGCATGAATTATAATTCAATACCATATAAATTGAAATTTACACCACCTACCTCAAGATTATTGATTGACGTTTGGAAAACCAAAAATCCATAAATTGAAATAAGATGTTCATGATAACTATGACATGGATGATTTAAGAACAAATCCAAAAAACAATATAAAATAGGCAAAGATCCATAATAAACGAAATCTAAAGAATTTACAATAAAAAAAGTCATCATTCTTAATCGATATGGAGAGATGAGAGAGAGAGAGAACATATATTGGGATAAATCATATACTCTATAGAAGAATATCCTTCAATTAGATCTTAAATTTGTTAAAAATCTAGATTATAGATATTTAAAACCATCTTTTGTACTTCAAAATTCATATAAATATCTTTATGCCCTATTTTAGGTGACTAGGCATTAATACTGAGGGTTTAGAATTTTTATTATAGTATTACAGGTGAAATAAATATCATGAACATGTTTTCCTGGCTAGGGGAACATGGTTTGTAAAATCATGTACCATAACCATGTTCCACTTCTTAGCGGTTCATCGTTTCTTATAAGAGGCTACACATTTTGAAAAAATGTGTTTCAATCCTATGATTCCCCCTTATTTAGGAATGAAAATTCTGCTTGGTGTAAGGAAACAATTTGTGAAAACCATGTTTAAACCATGGACTACCTCATTTTCTTCTCAAATTCTCTAATTTTACCAATATTACCCCAAAAAAAACACACCCAATATAAACATAAATAAAGGTAAAAGATTACTTTTAAACAACAATAAAAAATCCCTATAAAAGGACAAGATCTTATAATCTCCTCACATTATAACATCTCATTCTTGAGATGTACTCCCAAGAATCTATAAGATTTTTAGGTGGAATGGTGGGTCACTAAGATTGTATATCTGCTTCTCTCTCCAATGTTTCTTCCTAAACATGGTCAAACATCTATAATACTCTCACTATCATCATGGTCTTTCCCAGAAAAAATTTCTCATTGTGACCCATAACATGAATTCGATTCTCTTCAAAGGACACATTGTCTCAATATCAACATTATCAACATCAATTACAAGAAAAGGGTTAGAGTGACACCTCCAAATCTAGGAAACATGAAAAAAATCATTCATATAACTATAACATAAGAGAATATACAACTGTTATGACACTAGTCTGATCCTCTCCACAATATCAAAGTGACCAACAAACTAGTGTTCAAATGCTCTCTATTTATGAATCATTTAATGACCAAATCTAGGAGACACCCAAAGTAAAACACAACCACCCACTATAAACTCAAAAGGTCATCAATGTCTATATACATACGACATCTACATAATATAATCCATAACAATAAATTTTAAAATCAACTGTACCTACTCTGATGTGTCTGGAAAGTGAACTAGTCTCATCCACTCAAACATACCTCCCTCTATCTGGCATAGAGGTTATATTCATGGCCTACAACTATAAATAGGATCATACGGTTCCATTTGATTATATTCCTAATAATTTTTTTTAGTTTTCTCAATGTGTTTTATGTGATTCTCACAAGACCCTCTTAAATCTAGGGAACACAACCTTAGATTATACTTCAAAACATATAAAGTGAATTATGACTGGAAATCATTTTGTGGTTGGAAAGCTGATTGTAGAAATACTTATGTACTAATTTCCTTTTGCAATACATTCCAGAAGTGTGATGTGAAACGTGAGTCATAGTCTAAAGCTATACTCTATATCACACAGTAAAAATAGACATTCCCAAGAACATACACGTCCCCTAAATAGAAAATAAAAGAATTTATTAGATACAAAAGAAATGTTCTCCTAACATCAATTAGTCCACAATCACCAAAATAACAACATTATTCCGAGGAATCCTCATGGGATTCACCATGAAGTCCATGGAAACTTCATCCCACTTCCAATACGGATTGGTATATGGTTGTAGTAACCATTAGGTTGTTGATTCCTGACCTCCACCAATTGATAGTTTTACCATCATGTCATGAAACCTGCAACATCTTTTTTCATGCCCATTAACCAATACTATCAACATAATTCAGAATACATTTATGTCCAACGAGAATGAAACACCAAATTCGATGCACCAAATTCTCACATCAACACCTCTCGTATAATCATAGACTCAATAACATGATTTATGAAACTTATGATTTCATCATCATCTATAGCCCAATCCAAAGATGTCACCTGTCCTTCAAGGATATACCTCAAGTCTAAACACTATATATCCTAATACTATTTCAATTTTATTAGTTTAAATTGTTTGGATTCCAATTATATAGAAATGAGGTTCACCCAACTTATCCCTCCCAAACCAAAAAAATCATATCTTCCTGAAATTTCATCATCTTACACTTAGAACTACAATCTGGAATAGATTGTGTATTAGTATTTCTTCTTAACTCATCAGTAACAATATTTCATTTATTATGTGTATATAAAAGGTTAGAACAAAAATATTTCATTTCTTATACCCATATCCACTATCGTGTATTCAAATTACATGTGGAAAAGATATACATAAAAATATTATGGTTATTGTACATAGTAATCCTTTTCCCGACTGAAAATTATGCAAACACATCATGGAACAAACCACTGAATCTAAATCAAGGTTGTTCACATGGTAGTTTCATTCATGTGGCCTCAACTATCATAATCGATACACTAAAACTGAATCCCCCTCAATAATAAAATTTTTATGTCCCATCACAGATGCATTACAAAACACTATATACTATTTACATGGATTATGTAGTATCAAAATTGGTGCATCATTAAAATTGTTCTTCATTTATTAGAATGAATTCTAACACGATTATAAAAATTAAATAATGGGCCCCCTCATGGTCAATCTCAAAAGTGGTGCTGCTATGAAAAAAAATTTCTGGATGAACCTCCATTAGTAACCCGCTATCCCCAAAATCTACCGATATCAGAAACATTTTTGGGATATTCCCAAGAAACAATTGCATGAATATTCCTTGGTTCGACCAAAACACTTACCTTTGAGATGACGTAACCCATGTAACATACCCTATTAATCCAAAATTGACACAAAGATATATTTTCATATAGCTGAATCTATCTCAGTGTACTAATGGTGATGAAAATATCTTGGGAATCATCATTATAATCCATAGAGTACTCCATGATGTCATCCACAAAACAACCAAAAAATGATCCTGTTGTGGGAGGTAGATTTACCTCATCACGGCCATAAACACTGTTAGAGTATTCTTCAGTGGGAATGGAATCACAAAAACTCAAAAAGTCTACGTCTACTTCTGAAACGTGTTTATGGTATATCAGAAGGTCTAAATCACAACTGACAATACCTCGTTATCAACATGATCTTGGCCACACATAGCTCCACTGAACTTTTCAATGGGATCTATGATATGTTGTAGAGGATATTAGTTATTCATGGTTATCTGGATCAAATTTTGGTAACAAACACATAAGGGAAAATTACAATCTGTAATATTTTCCAAGAAGACCGGAGAACTCCTTGGGGACGCGCTCAGATAGATAAATCCCTTATTTGTCAACTCTTCCTTTTTTGTTCTTAAGCTATTCATGTTTTATTGGTTCTTTCTATAAGTTTTAATGAAACCATATCATCTAAAACCCTAGATTCAATAGAAAATTCCACATCCTACTAATGTGTATCCCTAAGATGTCCTTAAGAATGAAATATTGGAACCAATCTACTATGAATGGAATGATATGTTTCTTCACACCCCCAATATCTATAAAGATACAAGAAACATGGGTGGTAATATCCCTTGATTCATGATGAAATATCCCCACACAACCATCCTTGATATTCAAATATCCATGATAAACATAATTGTCAAACTCACGATATATAATGGTATATATCCAATGAAAACAATGAATGTGGACTCAGTACACTACCATCCAATCTGAACCAAAAATAATGTCAAATACTAACATATCAAATATGTAAAGTCCCTAATGAAAATGATACTATCCAACTTCAATATAACACCACTTACAATAAAATATATCTCTCTGTTGTACTCCCAATGATGTATCGATCATCATAACCCTACTCAGAACATCCACCATCAGACACAACCCATTCACAAAATTTTTCATATATTAATGTGTGATAAACTAATGTATCAAATAAGAAACCAAAAGAAATTGATGATACAATAATGTTACCAATAATTTCGGATTGTCTATCTATTCGATCCATATGTTTGGGATGAACTGCATACAACTATCCTTACCTTCTTCTATGTACTACTCTCTAAGTCCATTAAGCTACACTATTTTTCTAATATAAGTGGTATTTACTCATTGTACTGTTTCCATTGGATCAACCACCATGGATAGTGAAATTCTTACATCCTTACTGATATTGGGTAACATAGCCCCTTCAATGACTTTATTCTTCCTAGCCCCTCTTTCAAAACCATTCTATGATGGGTTATTGCCAAATGGTTGAAGATGTATTATCCTGCCTCAATATTGATGCTCTATTGGTGATCATGGGAACTATCTACAGAAGTGACCAAGACAACAAAAATGGTAGCTGATCACTCATGTGTGGTCCTGCAAAACTGATCCTCCCCTATAATATTTTCTTGCTATCTCCCAAGTAATAATTTTCATAGTGATGCATCTTACTCTCAGAAGATAAAACTCCTTGTCATCCAGCAGAAACCACATGTCCCTTAGTGGAATCCTTCTTCAGGTTTCCCTCAGATATGAGATCCTCATTCACCACTTCTATAAACCTTTTTAGGCGAAAGAGGTTAACCTAGGACTTTATCTCATAATTACTCCCATAAAAAAATTACTATGCCGCTATAGCCTCATCCCATACCAATTCTGGATCAAAGCATTGAAAATCACTAAAGTGACCTATATATACTGATGTGGACATATTCCCCTAGTTAAGTATCATAAAGTATGATTCTTTCTTCTAACTAAGGGTATCCGGGTAAATGTTTCTCAATAAATTCTCTTAAAATTCCTTCATGTCCATATTGTCCAAATATCTGTCATGTTTCTAGATGTCCCACCAATGCTTCACATGAAAAAAATATAAGCTTCCCATTTTACTCTCATCCAAATTAGAGTTTCTAGGTGGTAAATGATAGTCTGGTTTGTCTCAATCAAAAACTCATCTGCCTCAGGTATACCCTATCAAGTAAATGTTAGAGGGTTCAATACTTTGAATTTATATATCACGTAAAACATGTTCCACACCACACAACAAGAGTATCTTTTTATAAAATTCATAAAAAAAGAATATTTATCATGAAAATTATCTCTAGTTTCATCACAATGAAATACCATATCCTCTGGTTCAACTACTAAAGACACATCTTCTTCCACGTCCTCCTATCATCCTATTGACAAGAGGTTTCATAGATTCATTTATCTATAATTACAAAAAAACTTCTTAGAATAAATAAAAAATATTAATACATATATTTAAGTGGAAGTCACATCAATTAATAAAAATTCATCCACTATACCCCACCACATGGTAAAAACCATGGCATCATCACTATCCTCAACCATCCCTTGCCTTTTCATTGAAAACGTAGTGTAAAAAATTATAATATAAAATGTTTAACATTATAACCCAATTTATCCATCCCATTTAACACATTTAACATCATTTTAAACTATCAATTTCATGTTAGTAATACTTAACATTTAATTTTCACAAGTAAATAAAATCATTTTCATTTAAATAACTTACCCCCTATTTTCAATTATAAGCATGCCAAAATTGATTCATATAACAATAATTATTTTGTACTTATAATTATGGATTCTTAAAAAATGTTCATTACATAAAGATCCATGAAGAAAAATCTCATAAAAGATGAAAAATATCACATAGCAAGTGCATCACTCAAGCTGTTTCAACATCCAACTGTAACAAGAACATTAATAAACCCAATTCCTCCTTTGGTACTTGGTTTTACCCTCATATATGGGTTACATAATCCCATTAATAAGATAATAACCATGGTATGTCTCATCCTAATCATCATTATATTTTTTCCAAATAATAATAAAAATTAAAAGAAAATAAATCACCTTTTATAACACATTGTAACATCCAGACTAGTGTGCTACATACCAATAACCCTAGCTAGTTGGTCAAGTGACCTCAATCACACCTATAGCTTATGGGGAGGCATTATTGAGGTCATGTGACCAATAATCATAGGTAACCAGTGTTTGAATCCCAATATGGGATTTTACAGGTTTCATTAATCAATGGAATATGAATTTTATGATTATGGTTTAATGGTTGAACTAATAAGAGAAGGTTGACTCATAGAGGATAGATTTTCAGGATCCCCACACATACATGTAAAAATCACTTGAAGAACCTAAATATTCCTATCGGTGATTCAAATCACATGATAATTATACCATAGATTTAAATATAATATAGGAGAAATAGAATGATTATTCCAGTACTCCCAAATTTCTTTTATTTTATTTTTCATTTTCATTTTTTTTCTATTTCTTTACATGTAGATCATTGTGTCCAAAATTATAGAGAATCAACACAAGTATTATTAGATATATGAGTATAAACCAAGTAAATATAGTTGAATCCAAATATGATAAATCTTCTCTTATTTTTAATCTAATGATGATATTTTGATGTGATTTATTTGATGTTTTGATGTGGAGGATTTCATTATTTCTCTATTATTTTATATTCACATATTTATCTCATTGTGTATTTTTTAGTGTTTTAAATCATTATGTTTCATTTCATATGAGGGTAGTTTTATCTTTTATTAGGGGGTGGTAACATGGTTTTCAGTCATTAATAGTGTAGTTCCTATTCATGTAAAGGCCCACTGAGTTAATTTTTTTTGGATTGGTATTCTTTGTTGAGATGTATTGTCCTCCACTAGCCACATGAAAACTCAAGGGGTTGGTTCACATGGTTTTATTTACACCTTAAATTTGGGACTAATCGGTGATGAATGAATCTGAGGTATTGATTTAGACCATTGATTGATGTTATGGAAGAGAGTAATATATTTAATAGCATAAGAAAACTGTTATCGTAGAAATTCCCAGGGGAATACCCATTATTCGTTCAAACAACATTGAATTTCATTCCATGTTTTTCTGATATAAAGATATGGTATCTCCAATTTATTTTTTGAAATATGAAATCCAAATAAAATATTCAATAAATTATTTAATGTAGAAAAATATATTTATGGATTCCCTGGATAAGAGAGACATGGTTGCTAGTTTCTTCAAAAAGTGTATGGTATACATTTCATGAATTATTAGTAAGGAATATAACTCTTTCTGGGTAGTGTCAGTTATGGATTCTCTTTAAATTCATTGCAAATTATATACCACGTCACAAATTTAGGTGAGTATTTCAAATATATCCTGAGTCATATTAGTTCAATGAAGAATTGGAAATATGTTAAACCACTATTTTTATTTCATCATCTATGGAAATAAAATTATTAGATACATTTGATTCTTAATAAATTATCTCTCCAATGAATTTTGATCCATTTATTCTTCCACATAAAACCATGTTACATTTTATTTTGAACGCTACTCATTATTTTATGAAAACATTTATTGATTTATATTTCCATCATTTATTATAACAATATATACGGGTGATTGCGAAATGAATTTTCATGTCCTAGATATGGAGGTCTTCGCTCTATTTTTTATAATAGACTTGGTGATTAAATTAATGGCTCATGTTTTCGGATATCAGTACAGGGTTAATTTTTTTAATATTGGGAATTCCCTTGTTTTTTTAAGATGAATGAAATCCTAGAGTATTTTGACTTTTACCACTTTTTACCAGGATTATTAAATTATTTTATCAAATGGAAGTTAATATTTTATAATTCAATGATGAGAATAAAAAAACTTCAATCAGTATAGAGGAACTTTTATATAGTCTTCAATATTTTTTTTCATGACTATAGTAAGATAAGTAATTTTAGTTTTTGATTTATAATATTATTAAATGATTATCAATTTCCATAACATCATAGTACATAGATCATTATACATGGAAGGAGTTAAAAAATAATTGGGTGATCATGAATATAAATGAATTTTTTATATGAGTGTTTCAACATAGGAATTGTTGGTATTAATGGGGATGATATTTTTTGACAGCTTTTATCATTAAATTGAATATAAAAATCTATATCAGGTTACTAAGAAAAATATTTAAAACTCCCCATATATTCATAACATTATTGTTATGTTAATGCAAGAATATGGTTTTAAAAAATTAATATTTGGTTTGTGTACTATCAGTTAAGGGTGAAAGAGTCTGGCAATCCCTAAACTATTTTTAAGGTCTAATGGAAATTTTGATTAAATTTTATAATAATTTGGTTTCAAAACATGTCATATGAACTTTATGAATCTTTTGAATCATTTCAAGAATATAAATGTTTATTCTTTTTTCATGGTAATTAAAATAATTAATTCATATATATTTAAATTTAATATTGGGGAATTAGCACTATCTAGAGATTATGTCTGGGATTCTCATATATTACCCCATATATACCACATATTAAAAAAATTATTTTAGGATTCATGAAGTGATATTTTTACAAAATTTTGTTTTTAAATAAAGAATATTGGTAGATATTTTAAATATTAATGTAGTTTTATCTTAGTAGACTATGAAAAATTATATTTCCATACAAGTATTCTTATGTTTTTTAGGATATTATTCATTTTTTCAAATAATTTTTTCCAAAATTTGGCATCAAATTTGGTATAACTTAGCTTAAAATGGGTGAAATTAAGATAATGTTCTTAATTTTTTTAATATTTTTATGATCATAAATGAAGATTTAAATAATTTTAATCAACCAAATCATATATAAGGTAATGTTCTTATTTTAAGGCGTTTTTATATATTTGGATTATGGGATTGTGTAGAATAATAATCTGATTTTTTTTAATTCTCTTATCCTCCATACAAAGGACAAGATCTTCCAAAATCAAGATATTGAAAATGATGCTTCAATGGATGCTCTCATGTATTTGTAAAAAAATGTATTTTTTCAATGAAAAAAATATATTGAATATAATTCATTGAGATATATCTTTTTATTGAAATAATTGAATCCATTAGAGAGGTTATAGGTGTATTATCTTAAAAATTTTTTACATCCACATTTCATATACATCTTTGAATGATATTTTTCTTGTTGATGCTCTAAATGGGATGTTTCCTATAAGGGTAATAAATAAATCTAGTTATTTATTATTACTAATGAGTTTTCATGGTTATATAAATTTGTATCTGAATGAGTAAAATGGTATTACATTTTTGAATAATTTCCATATTATAACTTTTATTACCAATATAATTTATCATAATGAATATTCATACAATAAAAGTTAATGGATGTAATGAAATTTAAAAATTTATGAATCTAATAGTCAATGATATTTTTTTCCATTTATGATGTTCTTAGATTCATAAAGTGTATTATAGTATCTATTACCTTGACAGTGTAAGTAATAAATGACTTAAATAATTTTTAATGGGTTGTAAATACTAGTGTAAACAAAATATACTATGATTTGAAGCTTTAGTATTAATAACCTATATTAAGGATGGATATTACAATTTTTTTCATTTCTAAACTATTCAATAAGTTATAGAATACCATCAAATGTGTATTTCAATGTTTCATCATTTTTCCTATTCCCACCAAGGATTGGGAGGATGTTCCATGGATTTTATCACTTTATTTTGTTGAAATAATCATAAAAATGAATGTTATTAGGGTGATTAATGAAAGGATTATAAAATTTTATATTTTCACTCAATCAAATAGTCACTTTTCGAAATATAATCTATACCAATGGTTTCGGGAAAAACGTTGGTATATATCACAATTTTGGACCTATACCAACGGTTTTGCAAAAAGAGTTGGCATAGGTCACTTATATGGACCCATACCAACGGTTGTCCGAAAACCGTTGGTATATGTTACTCATTTGGAGCTATACCAACAGTTTTGGGAAAAATGTTTGAATATTTCTCTAATATGTACCCTATACAAACGTTTTTGGACTAACCATTGGTATAGTACACTAATTTTCTACATATAAAAATAGTTATTGCCAAACTGTTGGTATAGTCACTAATTTGACCCTATACCAAGGGCTTTGGCCAAACCATTGGTATAGGTGACCACTATACAACTGTTTGTCCAAAACCATTTCTATAGGTCCCAAAATCAAAGAACCTATATCAATGGTTCTCAAAACTATTGGTATAGGTTTTTACCAACGGTTTTGAGAACTATTGTTATAGGTACATGTATTTTTAATGGAATATTTTTATAATGGAAATTAAATAAATAAAAATATAAAATACCCATGATAGTATATATATACATATATATATTAATGAAAATATGTTTACAAAAGTAAGTTAGGTTAGTGGTTAGGTTTCTTAATCAAAAACGGGAGGTTATGGGATCAAAACCTACCGAGTGATTGTTTTTTGAATTAAATATAACAATGGTATTATGTAACCATTGTTATAAATTTTCATACTACTTATACCAACTGTTTTTAAAACCATTGGTATAGGTTTCTACCAATGGTTTTCCCAAAACCGTTGGTATAGACCTATCCCTATTCCTTACATTCCTACGGTTGTCCAAACCGTTGGTATAGGTTATACCAACGGTTTCGAGGCATATAGCTACGGTTCCCAACCATTGGTATAGGGTATTTTTCCAGTAGTTAGTGTATTATTAGAGCTCTAATGGTTATAGGTGAATGAAAAAATGTCGGTTTATAGACTTTCATTATATATCATATCTAATAGGGATCCCAAAATTATATATTAAATATGAAGTATTATTCAATTGAAAATGATAAGTTAATTAAAATATAAGATGGCATTACACACTGAAATAAATAGATGAAAAAACACTATTCAGATTCTATAGAACAAACTTTATAGTTTTGGCTTGGATTTTGGGGGATCATGGCAGAAACTATTATTATTGGAAAAAAATTCAGATCAAAATTGTAATAAATATTTGATAATGATGGATCATTTTGGTGAATTTAATGGTTTTCCATATGTTTCATATTTGAGTTCTGTTGAAATTAGTGAATCGTCTTTGGTGGGGCTGTGAATTGTGAAAAAATGAAACATAAAATTCAGTTGATATGAAATGGTTAGTGAAGTCTAAAATCCACCACAAATAAAATAAGAATCATATTCACAAAAAATATGAGTTTTTCATGTGTGATTTTATTTTGTTTAATTTTTATCTCATTTAGGTCATAGTAGACATGGAATTCAAAGAATGTTCACTATAAAAAATACAACCTTTGAGTAAATTGTATGTATTGGGAAGGGTACACTTTTACTATTATTAACCACTAAATATTAAATCATGTCATAACAAATTTCATGTCATAGGAAAAAGGAGTATCATTATAATCTCCCTCATGTCTTGTGAGGGTAACATATTATTTTGTTTTGAATTCCCTGACATCATGGAATTGATTATAATGAGACATAGTAGTGAGAATATAAAATAAGGTATTAATGATCTCTCATATTCCATTGATAATGGTATTATTGATCACTCTTATTAATATTTCTAATGTTTACAGGAGCTCTATATTTTTTATTGAATTATGTATGTGATTTTTCTTGATTAAATACTTATAGGATATTATAGTCATTGTTAAAAGAATTGTTTTTATTGAAGGATTATTATGTTGTTAAATTTGTTATTTGATATAATATAATCTAGCTTTTCACCTGATTTAAAATCATCATGGGTATTAGGGGTTATATGATACCATAAATATATATCTCTACTACTTAATATTATAGTTTTAATTGTTCATAGACTCCCTCAATGATTCCCATATTGAAAAATATGAGTGATAATGTTTCATTTCATCATATCTATATTGGAACTTCCACTAACATAAATGAATTTTAGGTCCCTTAAATAGGATTATAACATTATAAGTTTATTTTATTTGGATGATTTATTAAGTCTAGTATTGAAATGACCCTTACATATAGAGTTTTATTTTACCGTCTAAATTTATTCATCCTATTATTTTTGGTATAATTTACTGTTAAAAATAAATTATTGAATTTGGGAAGTAGATAAAATGATCATTATTGTTGATGTAGGTTTTGGATTAACAATTAGTACCTAGTGGAATATTAATATAATATTTTTGATTATTGGTTTTCCTAATGGGTTATATTAGAAGCAATATGTACCTATTGGACAATTTTGTTGTAAAAGGTTGTGTTTTAGTTGGTTTTGTTTTATTATTTTATGGGGAATATTATCATTCAACACTAAAATATAATCCCTATAATATATTTATTTTATGTAAATTTTCTAATTTCAACTATATCGGAACATAGTGGGTTCTATGCATCCCCTACCTTAAATATATATAAAATTTACCATATATCCATGGCTCAGAAAATTCCTTATATTCATGGAATCATGTTTCTATAATGTGTTAGTAAAGAAACCCAAAAATATATTTTATCTCTTTTTTCTCATATAATTAAATTTAATATTACAAAACATTTGATATTGGTCATGTTATTCCATGGTGGATTTAAACTTATTAGTTTTGATGAGAATATTTTTTTCTTGTAGGATTTATCCTTCTTTGATAATAGTGGTTAATGAACAAAATGTTGTAATGACCTGATCATCTATGAATAAAATTAACTTTCTTTTATTGTCATAGAGACATATTAAACACACAAAAAAATTATTATTATTATTATTGGGTTTAAATTATTGTTAATTATCATTAACTTTGATAATATAGTCATGGAACGATGATCAGAAAACTAATATAAATATAAGGGTCTAATAAATCCTTTCTACACATAGAAAGGATACGATGTTCCTATATAGCAGACTCACACTATCCAAAGCTGATTTTTAATATCTCATAAAGGATTAAGTGTCACTGCAATTATCTCTTTCTAAAGAACAATCTAAGAATCAACATATTAGGAATTAATGAAATTTCCTAGAAAAGAAGTTCATGTTAATAAAGATTGCCACCAATGCGATGTTATCTAAGCCACTCTAAAAGTCTGTCACCATCGAACACCTTACCCTTATGTCTTATGCAAGTGTAATAAGGGGTTTTGTAACAAGGTATTAGTTAATCATTGTGTAATACCATTCTATAATTAATGGTCTCATTCCACCAATTCCTTTAGGAAAATAGTCTTTCTTAAAAAATGATGAATTTTTAAAATTGATCCATCAGGTAAAATTGTACATTTTAGAAATATATACATTATTATAATACACTATGGTTTTAATTATTAACATTATAAAAATAACTATTATAAATTATTATTATATAAGTTATTTGTCTATAAATTAGTAGCTAATCAGTAAGATAAGAGTTAAATTTTTATTGGATAAAGTAGAATCAGTATTTTTAAAGAATTTATTTTAAAGAATTAATTGATTTTGGGAATAATTAATATTTTAATAAAGTATTTTAATCAAATTAATTTTATTAATAATTGATTATTAAATATTTTTTTTGAAGTGAAATTTAATTATTATTAGGTTTTGAATACTTTTTTTGTCAAAACAGAAGAATTTTCATGAAATGTCAATTTTAATTTAAAAACATAAAATACAGATATTTATAAAATTATTTGGATGAAATTAATGTTATATTTTCATTCAATATGTTGAAATTATCCAAGTGAGCATTTTTCATATTTTTCATGAGATAGAAAATTTTTTGGGTAAAAATAAAATATCTTATATACAAAATATGTGTTTTATAAAATCATAAAGTACCATAAATGCCGTAATAAATATGATAATGGAAATTTTAGGCCCGATATATGTTTTTCCATTAAAAATTGTGATTTTAGATATGTTTTACTTATTTTATAAATCCGTAGTGAATCCACCAAAATGTATAATAAATTTTTGGATTTTAAATTCATTTCCATGATGGTGTGACCCACCTACACATAAGAAAGGATAATATTTTAAAGAATTCGGACCTTAGCCTTATAAAATAATGTTTTCCACTCCCACTAACCATAGATAATTACAAAAATAATGGTTTTCTATGTGGTTTTTTGTATTTTATTCTGTAGTGTTCAAATCCAAAATATTAGTGGATTTCCCGTGCATTACTATATAAACCCACTGAACCACAAAATCCTCTTCACTAAAACTCTATAATGATCATACTCACTTTGATATCCAATATCTAATGTCCTCTAAATGTTACACAAGATCCCATGAAGCTTCTCCCAAGCCTTTGGAATCATATATCCTAGTAAGGGATCCCCACATTATTTCCTTACAAATGTTTCTCCAATTTTTCTTATATTGTAATAATATTTTATTGTTCAATTAAAAATTATGTGATATTTTTTCAATCATCCTAATAATTCCTTTATTATGATTTTATGTTTATATACCTCTTTATATCACATTAATACCTCCCATGTACACCCATTACCGCGCCGAAATTTCATAAGAGTTATTCCATTTCTCCCTTTCTTCATGATTATTTATTATGTAACACATTATATTTCTAATTTTTTTTTCATTGAGAATATTTTTTATATTAACCCTTACTTTTCCTTTCATTTCTATATGATGAGATTTCCCTTTCTCTCTTATCAAACATTTTTCTGATTTTTTATGTTACATCATTACACTGCCAAAATTGGACCGCAAATTTCATTCCAAAACCATTATGTTGTGAATACTGCAACCATTCCATATCAAGGGTGTTCACTTTTATGAATATATAACTTTTTATTGAGAACTTATATGTTTGATTTCCACACACCATTATCATGGAATAATATATGATAATGAATGAATACTATGTTTTATGATCTATGTGGAACACTTAAGAATCAGATTAAAATGTTCCTGAAGGGTGAACGCTAATACTGATCCAATGCATTGGGTAATGATTAGTATCATGATACATATTTTTGGGATAGGGGTTTTCATAATTTCTTTATAGTAATTTTTTTATAAAATTGAGACATTGGTTTACCTATTGACTTTATGTTAACAATGCAGTGTTTTAAATTGTAGACACATTTCCATGTTATTATAATAATTCTATATAATGCCTTTGTGTTCCTGTTTCTCTTAGACTCCATTGATATTTCAATTTCCTAACATATACAGTATTATTCATGTTATTCCTTTTTCAATCCATTTTTTAGCTTTATAGCTCACCCTTTTCTAATTTATGTCCTTAGGATATCACATGAAATTCTATGTGTGAAGGATTGTTGTTTTCATATAAAAGATGTTTTTCAATAAAGATGTTTAATCTTTTGTATTAAGTTTTCATGTATTGTTACTACGCTGCAAATACTATAAACCTCTTGATCTATGAAGTTGTATATAGTGAAAGTTTATTTAATAAATAATGTTTAATTTTGTAATAAATTACATGGTTGTTATAGTCAGTATCAAATGATAGGATTAGGTATTTTTGGGATTATGATTAGAAAACCACAGTGAAATCCTTATAAATAAGACTAAGTATTAGAAACAAAGCCCAAAATTTTAGTGATATAGAGTAAGCGGTTTATCCTGAAAATATATCCATGTTTGGATACGAACAAGTAGAGGTGTCTCTGGCACAGATATGTCTAGGGGTAAAACACGAAAAAAACCCGTTATGAGATAGACCTGAACGTGAAATGATGCCTAACAACGAGACTTGCTGCACTCTTGGATCAACACTCCCAAGTGGTATGCTTCATAAAATTTCTAATAATAGTATAAACAATTTTTTAGGGAACTAAAAAATTATCTTAAGAATATATGTTATGAATTAGATCAGAGAAAACATAGATGAAATCCTATAAATTCATATGTGAAAGAGATAAATGTAATTAATAATAAATCCCTTTAATGTCATTAGATTCCCGTTTAAGTGTTAATACTTTAAGATACTCATCCCTATTTCTATATTAGACAGTGTATAAGTAGAATCAAAAAGTTAAAGTTAGGTTTATCTTCTATGGATCTAAACATTATTTTTAATCCTAAAAGCTTACTACAAAAATCCAAACATCACCACAAAACATGGACGTAAAGATGTCGGTGAAAATGAACAATGGAGAAATCATTGCATCCTATGTATATAATTCCTCCAATATCACAATTTTTTGGATTTATCATCCAAGGAAACCTCATCATACCTCGTTTGTTGTAATTTGATGGCATTCTTGGCATGTATTCTCTTTCCTTATATATATCCAACAATAATTGTTATGAGAGGGAAATCACACTCCAAATATTTAATTGACCCCAAATTTTATACAAGTGTAAGGAGGAAGATGAATATTTTTTAGAACCATCATCTCAATCATGGATATTACTTACCTATGATCACACTAATATTTCATAAATTATTGTGTCTAAGGAAGGGACCATCCTCGAAGACATACCTATTTTTAGGGAATTCACTAATGTGTTTCTAATGGAATTTATTAGTCGTCCTCCTAGAAGAGACGCTGAATTCTCAATTGATCATTTATATTGGGAATTGCTAAAACCCATGACTAAATATATAATGAATATTATGGATCTTGATGAGCTAAACAAATAACTATTGGATAATCTATATAAAGGGTTTATAAAACCAAATGCTTCACCATGGGGTGAACCAGTCCTCTTTGTCATGAAGAAGGATGAGTCAATGCGCTTTTTCATTAATTATCATGAGGTAAACAAAATCAACATAATAAACAAGTATACATTGAAAACAATTGATGAATTTGTTGATCAGTTGTGTGTAGCTTAATACTTTTCCAAGGTGGATATATGGTCAGGATATTTCCATGTAAGGGTGAAGAAGGAAGATATCCCATAGACCAATTTTTGTACAAGGTATGGGCACTACGATTTCATAGTAATTCATTTATGACTCACTAATTCTCTATCCATCATCATTAAAACAATTAATAGAGTCTTTAGTTATTACCTTGAAAATTTGTGGTAGTCTTTATGAATGATATTCTAAAATACTCAAAAACCAAGGAGGAGCATGAGGATAATATAACGCTTTTACTAAAGACCTTGTGAAAGGAAAATATCTATAAAAAGTACATCAAGTTTGAGTTTTGGATGATAGAAGTCACATTCTCAGGGAATATCATGGAAATAATTAGGATATTTGTGGATCCTTCCAAAACAAATGAAATTGAGGGATGGACGAGGATGAAATAAGTGACGGGTATCCATAGAATACTAGGGTTATCTGAATATTATCGCCGATTTGTGGGAAATTTATCATGATTGTCAAATTCTCTTACCATTATAACTTGGAAGGGAGTAAAGTCTTCATAGAATGATGAATGTTAGGAGTGATTCATGGACTTTAAAATTAGAATTACCAATATGTCCATGCTCACACTACCAAAAAGTGGAGGGATGTTAATAATATTTTATAATTATTTAAAGAAGGGCCTATGATATGTGTTGATTCATAAGGATAAATCCATCATAAACTCCTTAAGGCAATTAAAATATCATGATAAAAATAATCCCATTAATGATCTAGAGTTGGCACATATGATATTTTAATTGAAAATATGGAGGAATTACATCTTTTTAGAGAATTGTGAAATATATAAATATCATAAAATCCAAAAATACGTATTCACACATAAATAGTAAAATATGAACCAACAAAAGATGGTTAGAGCTGATCAAAGATTATAAATACTCAATTCACAACCAATCAGGGAATGAAAATAAAGTGGTGAACAATCTAAGTCAATTGGTTATAAAAACACTTTCCTTGATAAGAATTGGGAAGGATCAAAACTTTCTATACTTGAAGAGTATTTACCTGGGAATCATAAAGAAAGAATCATAATAAACCCTTTCACAAATTATTTCTCAACCATCTCTTATAGAAAGGTTAAAGGGTGATCAAAGAGATGATGTGGGAACTCAACAAAAGTAGAAAAAAAATCAGAAAATAGAAATCCACGGAGATTAATGTTAATGAAGATGGAATTGTTAGACTTAGGTTAAGACTATATGTTCCATCAAATATGGTGTTAAGGATAGAAATTTCGGTTGATGCACATAGTTTGAATTTCTCCATTCACCCAAGAAACATAAATATGTATTGAGATCTCCAAGAAAATTATTAGGGGGATAAAATGAAGTAGGATAACACAGATTATAAATCAATGTGTATATAATGTTAGTATGTGAAGGCTGAGAGACATAATTCTAAGGGGGATATGCAACCATTACCCATACCAACATGGAATTGGGAAAAAATCACCATAGACTCTGTCACCGGATATCAAAATACATTCAAAGTAAATAATGTTATCTAGGTTTTTTGGGGTCATATTACAAATACAGAACAATTCATTTAAATTTGATAGGAATTTATATTAGATCAATAGGCACAAATATACATCACATAAGGCATAAGGTTGCATGGTGTACCACAATCCATTGTATGTGACATATATCCAATATTCCCCTCTATGATCAGGAATAGTCCCCAAAATTCTCAGAATATTGAACCGATACTTAATATGGATAATAATCCTCTAATGGATGGCCATTCTGAGTGAAATATCAAATCACTTTTGGAAATGTTGATATAATTTTCAATTTACTTCAAAGAAGGATGGGATCAACATGCTCCTCTAGGTGAGTTCTCTTAGAACAAAAGTTTCAACTCTAGAATCCAAATGGCTCCTTATGAAGTTCTTTATGGGAAGAGTGGAATAACTCCGACCTGATGGGATGAGGTTGGGGAGTGAAAAATTTTACGGCCACAATTGGTTGAAGTAATGTTATATAAGGTTAAGACTATCCATAAACACATTAATTCTTCTGAGTGTCGATAAAAGATCTATGTTGACAATCATAGATTAGTGTGAGGGTTTGTTGTTAGAGACATGGTATTCCCCTACATATCTCCATAGAAGAGAGTGATGAGATCTGGGAAAACGGGAATTCTTAGTCAAAGTTACATCAACCTTTTTGAGATCCTTGATTGCATTGCAGTTGTCACCTATTGACTACGACTCCCAAAAAACCCCTCTCAAGAAATGATGTATTCCATGTATCACTCTTAAGGCAGTATATACCCAACTAATTAGATGTAATAAATTGAGAGGTGGTACAATAGGAGAATGACCTATCCTATGAAGATAATCTATTGTAGATCTTAGATCATACAAAAAATGTTTGATGAAAAGAGGATATGCCCCCTATCATGGTGATGTGGACAAACTGCATGTTTGAAGAAGCAATGTGGGATCCAAAATAAGTTATGAGGTAGAGTTAACATCATATATTATAGTGTGGGGATAAGAAATTTTGTGGGTTTTCTTTATTAAGGGGTATAGTTGTAACTACCATGTCATTTATGAATAAAATTCATTTTATTTTAATGCTTTATGGATATAGAAAAAATGAACCATTGTTTTTATTATTATTGGGTTTAAATGAACATTAAGCATCATTACCATTGATAATATATATATTTATTATTCATCACAATAATAATATAAATATAAGGATTTAACAAATTATTTAGACATAGAAAAATGAGATGATGGCCTCATCTAGTAGACTTAGGCTACATGAAGCTCATTTTCTAGAGCAAAAAAAGGAACAAGTTTTAGTGAGCTTTTCTCTTAACCAAGACCAAGCTGAGTTTCAACATGTTAATCTTGAATATAATATTTTACATGTTAAGTTAAAGATAATGTGGATTTCCACTCAGGAAATGTTATCTGAGCTACCTCAAGAGTCTGTCACCTCCACACACGTTACCCTTAGGTCATATGTTTGTGTTATAATGGGTTATGTAAGAATGTATTAGTTAATTATTATGTAATACATTTTTATAAAAAATTATAATTCCCCCAATTATTTTATGATAATATTATTCATAAAAAAGGGAAAAATTGATAAATTGATCATTCGAGTACAAGTTGTAATTTTGGGAAATATAAACATTACTATATTAATGTAAGATTTTTCTTAATAATATTTTAAAAAATATATATTATAAAAGATAATTATATCAAATTTTTTATCTTTAAATGATTAGGTAATATGTTTGATAAGAGTTATATTTTTATACGATAAATCAAAATGTGTATTTTTAACATATTTAATTTATGGAATTAATGAATTTTTGTAACAATTAATATTTTAATAACATATTATTATAATATTTAATTTGTTAATAATAAATTAGTAAATAATATTAATGAATTCAAATATAAATTTTATTACGGTTTGAAACTATTTTTGTCAAAACTGGTTAATTTTCAATAAATATCGGTTTTCATTTTAAAAGTGTAAATTCACATATTTAGAAAATTATTTTGTTAAAATGATTTTTCTTTTGGGATTCAGAACATTAACATTACCTAATGGTTAATATTTCATTATTTTCTTAAGATAGTTGAATTTTTAGATAAAAATTAAATACATCATAAAAACATATGTGTTTTATGACATTATAATGACAAGTAAATAATGTAATAAATACTATAATGGGTATTCTATGCCCAATATTTGTTTTCTCATTAATATAATTTGATTATTTTAACGTATGTAATAAATTCTTAGGGAATCCTCCAAAATGTATAATATATTTTGTGATTTTAAATTAAAATTTTGATGGTGTGACTCACATTCATATAAGGAAGTCTAATAGTTTAATTTATTTCAGCCGTGTCATTATAAAATAATGTTTTCTGCTCCTACATTTATAGAAATCATGGATAAAAAACTATGGGATGGTTTTTGGTTTTTAAAATTTTAGTGTGTATATTCCCAAACCAAAATAATAATTAATTTCCCATACTTTCTTAAATGAACCCATAAAATAACCCATTAATATTCTATAAAACTTCTTTATTATCATACTCAGTATGATCTCGACTACCTATAGTCCTACCAAGGCACCCTATGATCCCATAAAGCCTCTTCTAATCTATTGGGATCACACATTCATGTAAGGGATCCTCACTTTCCTTCTTTTCCCATTTTTTTCCAAGTTTCCATTTATAATAATACTATTTTATTTATCAATTATTAATTACAAAGTGAGTTTTATAAGTTCCCCTATACATCCATTATTATGTTTTTATGATGACAAACTTCTTTCCCTCTCAATAATCCCTCCCATATACACCTGTTACCATGCCAAAATTTCCTAAGAGTTATTTCATTTCTCATCTTTCTCCATGTTTAATTATTATTTTAATCCTTCTAATTCAAAATTCCTTGGGTTGGTAAATGTATTAATACGATTCCATCACATTAAATATATTTTATATATGAATAGAAACCCATTTATATATTATCAATTTCTTTTTGAATTTTTCCATCATGTTTTAGGCTGCTGAAAATACACTACAAATTTATTTTCCAAAACCATTGCCCAGTGAATATCATTACCAATAATTATAAATGGTGTTCATTTTTATGAACATATACCTTTTTATTTAAGACATACATTTATTTATTCTACACCCTTGATCATGGAATAAATTATGATAATTAATGAATACCATGTTTTATTATTTTTGTTGCACACTTAAGCATGCGATTAAAATGTTCATGAAGGCTACACCCTGATAGTGCTCTTATGCATTGTGTAATGTTCAGTATCAAGATAAGTAATTCCATGATATGGGTTTACCTAAGTTTTTTATAAAACTTTTTATCCATCATGATGGAATAGGGGTTTACCTGATTTCTTTATGTTAATGATGTTGTGTTTTAATTTTCTGTTGTATTTCCTTGTTATGATAATCTTGCTATATCATGCCTCTATGTTAGTGTTTCTATTATTATAAATAGATATTTATATTTCATTGCATTTATTGTATTATTTATGTTATTCCTCATTCACTCTATTACTGGGATTTATATGTCACCATTTTCTTATGTATGTCCTCAGGTTATCCCATGTAATGCTATATATGAAAGAATGTTGTGGTCACGCTAAAGAATGTTTCAATAAATATGTTGTATTTTATGTCTTAAGTTGTCATTTAATGTTATTAATACAGAAATACAGTATACCACTCAATCTTCTGGGATATATTAAATGTAATTATATGTAATAAATCCTATTTATGTGTGTAATAAAGGCCAACTTTTTTATAAAAATAAATTATATTTTCCTCTTATAATTTATCAAGTGGTAGAATATTTATTATTTTTTCTTCTTGAATTAATATTATGAAATTCTTTTAAAAGGTGAAATTTGATTTATTTTATAATCCAAAAAATGTTTTGATAGTATCTATAAGGGGTTTTGTAATACCTTTAGATCTTTTGAAATGTTTTTTTTCAAATATCTTTTTAAATGTTTTGATGTTTTTTATTACATTAAATGCTAGGTTTACCCATCCTTAAAAACAACACTAATTTTTATCTATTACAAAAAATAACTAATTTATTATGCATTACATAAAAAAATGAGTTTGTCTTATGTTACACACATTACTAAGTTGATCTTTTGTTACATGCCACATCGATCTTAAACGAAACATGAAATGCTACAAAGATATAATTATTTAATATGAGGGTAATCACCTACCTGTTGGAATGAATGGTATGAGTAGGATTCATTATATTATGAAAATATATATTTTACACATGTATATATATAATGAATTATTTTAAAACAAATTAATTTGAAATCAAATTAAAACCTTTAATAAAATAAAAGTAATCATTTATAAAAATCAATTTTTATGAATATAAACACATTCTACATCAATTAATTAAATGAATAAAAATAGATGAATTGTGTTAATTATATTTATATATTATATATAAAATTAAATATGTAGCATTCATCTTATATGTTTTCTAGATAACAAATAAGAATAAATCCATTTTTACACTTATTCTAAAAATCCACTTTATCACCTCTACGTGACATAATTTAAAACTCATTTTTACCACTTTTAAATATTTTATTTTAAAAAATAGTATTCATTTATTAAAATTTATTTTTGTTATTTTATTAGGATGAATATTTCTATTTTTTCTGAAAAGTTTCATTTTTCAAGTATATTGAAAAATATTGCATTTTATTTGAAATATTCCTTTGTTTTAATTTTTTTATAATGTAAATTTATATTTTATATTGGTTTAAAGTAAAATAATATCAATTATAAATCCATTAATAAAATCTACATCATTTTCATCAATTTCATTTTGAGTTATTATATAAAAGAATTATAAATATTTAAATATTCTCTCTTTGAAACCAATCATTCTCATCACATCTACATGATTAAATTTAAATTATATTTTACAATTTATGTGAATGGAATTTTAAAATATCGATTAAAAATTTGGAATCATAATAATTTATATTAAGTAATATTTTCAGGTAATGTTTTTACAAAATTGAATAATGAATTTAGTAAAAATTAATTACCGCAGTTATGGTAAAAATGTGTTTATTTGGGGTAAAACTAAAATGATAAGGGTAAAAATAACTTATAAAATTGAATAAAAACAATTGTATGGACTTATTTTTAAGATATAACATTAGAAGATAGATTTTTATTATTTTGGAAACTTTTGACATATGAAAAATGTTTTATCACTCAATTGTTTTCTAAAATACCAATTATATCCTCTCACCCATATATAAAAGGCCACCCACTCTCCCCTTTTATCACACCTTCAAACAAATTTTGTTCCAGAAAGACAAATAAAAATAACTTACCCAATTCCCTCCCCTCATTTTTGAATCAATAATTATTTACAGAAATAATTCCATGGAATGATATCAGGGGAAACCTAAGGAGGATACCCAAAAAATAGTTAACATTCATCAATGATCCTTTTTGTTTTATTTCTTCATCCACATCCATCAATTATTATTTTATCATAATGACATAGTAACATAAATATATAAATTATAATAATATTTTTTATGTTCAACTCATGTCTTATAACCAACTCCACTTTCCTTATATGGGTTACAAATTCATCATTCTTATGTATGGTAGACTGCTCCCTAAGGAACTGTTGTCATTTTCTTTTCCCTTATAACCTATCAGAATTGGTTATGATGATAATATAAATTATATATATGATATTTATATCATTATTACACCTTTTTATTTATTATTTCTCATATATAATTTTTTATTTCCAATCCATAAGGGATATGATAACATTTTTTGGTGTAATGCATACCATTGCCTCGTGAAGCGATGCAATTCCTTTTCATTTCCTCATTCATTAAGCAATATAACTTTCTATATTCATACCCACACCATATGGATAATATTTATAAGTATACTTAAAGAAAAAATACGATATTTATTTAATTATTATAATTTATAAAAAAAATATTACTAACCTTCTTTCATTATTGATCATCAAGAAATTCAAGTGTTACTCATGTATATGTACGACCTATTATCTTCATGCTCATAACATACTTAATTTCTAAAAAAATATTTCAATACTGGTGTTAATAGAATAATTTATGTGTAAATATAATTATAATTTTAGGATTTTTATTCTAGAGATAATGGAACCATTATCAAGAGGATTTAAAATAAAAAATTAAAACAGATATGAAAAACATAGTGGTGATCACCCAAAATAACACTTAAACACGGGATATTAATATATTATTAATAAATGGAAGTATTTAAATAATATATGGTATGATGTATATGAAAATATGAAATTGGACATAAAAACATTAAATAAATTTGAGCCTTTTACATTAAAAACATGTTTCCCCCATCCGTTAAAGGGATTAATTTTTATTTATTTTATTCACTTCTTGGAATTTAAATATTAAAAATGTATTTAAATGGTTGTAAAATTTATAAAAAATTTTATTTAATAGTATTAACATAATTTTTGTGAATAGTAAATTTAGTATTTTATTTACCACATCTAATGGTAAATCTATTAATTAAAGGTAAAACTAATTTTATAATAATATAAAATTACCCTAAGACTAGTCTTATATTTATTGGATGATTTATTTTATAGCAAGAAAATAAATGGGCTGAAATTGTGAAATTTTGAATCCATTTGGGTGTGATTATGATATTAATAACTTTTTATTTAATGTAAAAACAATGAAGTCCAAATTATGTCTCTTGTTACAAGAACAATTTTAATATGGGGTTATATAAGTGATATATTAGACTATAAATAGTGCATAGAAATATAAAAATATTACCAAAGTCATGATAATTTATTTTTAATTTTTATAAATTAAATTTTTAATTTTAATAATGGAAAATTATAATATATTAATAAATTTATTAAATAGAGAATCAAATAAATGATATTAAGAATATTAAAATAAAAATAAATTTAAATATTTTATGGCATCCAAAAATTTTATGGATGACTTAAGCATGTTATTGATGAGATAATTAGTTTTCTCTATGTAATCAAGTTATTATTATTTTTTAAAAATTCATGTATTAAATAGTGTAACAATTTTACATCACTCATATATTAATATAGAAAATATTTATTTAAATTAATTAAAATTTATAGAAATCTACAAATCATCCAACTAGTTTGGTTAAGTCTCAAAATTTCATTAATGACTTATTAATTTGATTTTTTCCATATTATGAAAATTATGTTAACTCTCAATGTGTAAATTGTATAAAAAATTGGTAAGAGATAAAAGGGTTAAAACATAAAGATATGGATTATCAAAAATTACAAAACACATCTAATTTTTAATGGATCAATGGATTTTGAACCATAACCATAATATATTTAAAATAAATCAAATTATACCAATTGTAAATATAAAATGAATTTATATTAATTTAATACATTTAATAATTCCAAGAGTTCTCATCCCATCTCTTATAAAAATTAATTCTTTTTATCTATTCCTTACACTTACCAAAACTTTTGGATAAACAAATCTCAACAAACATTCATTAATAAATTTATTTTCCACATTATTGAGATCATATTTTAGGCTTAACACCCTTTTTAGAGGTTTTAGGGTGTTAATAATGATGGTCATTCGAGGAAAAGGCAATGTTTTTATTTATGAGTTTCTTTTCAAATTATTCATCGGCATAATTAAATTGTAACCCAACCATGATGATAGAATAAATATAGTATCCTTAATATACTGATATTTTATTATCTTAATATAATCACATAAAAAAATCTCCAATTACATCAAAATGTAAAGGAATTATTCACTGGTGCATACATTTGAACGATCACCTTCACGAACCGATATAATACATTTTCCATAAATACCTCTCATGATTAGTTATAATGATGGAATTGATTTTCATATGTGATATTCTTAACATATTAATCATTATATGATAATAATATATCAATTATTTTCTTAAAATCTATGAATGTAAAAATGATAACATTATTCATGCATACGTGTAAACTATCTCCCCCACAAAATGACCTGATTCATTTTTATTCATAATATCACTTATATGATATATATAAGTATATATAATGTATTAAAATGTTATTAATAATTTTATTATAATTATATAAAGTTAAAATAACAATTTACTTTTTTAATAATGATCAATTAAAAATTAAAACATTAATCATGCGTATGTACGACCTACAGTCTCCATGATTAAATTATTGCTCATTTTTCATAAGCTTAATTAATGTTTTGATAAAATAGTATAATTAATATAATAAAAATACTATTACTTCATTAATATAATTAAAAATATTATATACTTAGGTCCACATGAAAAAATTTGCAACATAATAAGTTCATTTTTAAACTCATGCTTTGAATATTGTCAAAATGTGTGATGTGAACTTTTATAATTATATAGTTTTTATAAAATTATAATTAAGTGTTATAAATATAATAATACATTTGAAAAATGATCTCATGGTATTATAAATTAACCTAAGTTTATTATTCATGAATATAAATAATGTATGATACAAGTCAAACTTGAAGTAATGTAGTTTTTAATTAAAAAAACATTTTAATGTTTTGATGATTTATTTTTGTAAATCATTCTATTTTATGTACATTTTTTCAAAAAAAATTATATTAATTAATTAATATTGAAATTATTAATTTATAATTTTAATTATTTCCAAATTTTTCATAGCGGTATATGACACTCAGGTTCAAAAATATTCTTTTTAAATGTTTTAATTGTGTTTTGAAAATGGATTGATTATTTAAATAATTTGGAATGTTTGTCAATATATATAGAATTATTGGAATTTATATTTTTCATGTCACTATTATATATTTATGTTTAAATTTAATTTATCATTTTATTTAAAAATAATATGCTTTCATGTATGATTGCATGGCCAGTAAAGATAAAGTGTGTTTTCAAAGGGGAAATGGTATTCTTCCATTAAGACTGTTTTATGTATAGTGATTATGTTATGGTTTATGGGAATTAGTTATGTATATAGGTAGTTATGTGATAACTAAACGTGAGGTAAGACCATGATATCTCTCTAATTCATTTCGTAAAGATAATTTTTTAAATTATGAAGACTCTCTTAAGAGATTTAGGGAATATACTATGATGAGTATTCCAAAGGTAACCATGAAGGCTACTCACTAAGTGGATGTGAATGCTACAATGTAATATGATATGGATTCCAAAAGATATATTTATTATTTATGATTTCCAATATGTTTTTTCAGGAATATTATGATTTCATGAGGTATGTTAATGAACTTTTGTTTTTTGCAATAAAAGTGTGATTTTTTGAAAACAATTTCCTATGTTTAATATATTTATAGACTAATGGCTTCATTCATAATTTTATATACCTTATAGATATATTTTTTCTCATACCTACTTTTGGATTGTTTTCTACATGGTATAATGTTGGATTAGATAATGGAATAAGTCAAGATTAATTTTATGAATATTTTTATCAAAAAAATAAATAAACCTTGTTCTTACAGTATTATATTGTTATGAAAGTCGTAGAAGGTATAACTTTCTTATTTGTAATATTTGAGTTATTATGTAATGGTTATGGCCTAATCAGTTAAAAATATAAACCCAAAAATATACACAACGTAAATTATTTACTTAACTAAAGATTATGTATCATTTAGGTCTATGGCCTTATAGTTGGTATTAAAGGAAAGGATTAGTCAAATTTATGGATTGTGAGTTTTGGTTAAATATATGGTATGTTTCTATATCTATTCATTTTGTTATTTTAATATTATATAACTTTTTTAGATCATGGATTGTTTGTTAAAAATGGAAGGAGTTGGATCTCAAACAACATTCTTACATCTTCCTGATGTCATTCTTGCAATAATTATTTCAATGTAATTCCCAGATGATTCTGATACATTTTCTAACAAAAAACCCAATTTAAAATAGTTGTTCTTGATCTCAAATATCTCCTATATAAATTGATACCATCATGTATCCTGGGTTGTTTTTATAAAATCATATTTTCTCAATATTTTCATATTTTCATAAAAACGTTCATAATTGTCAGGCTATTTTCTGATATTTAACCCTGTCATAAGAATTTGAAGTATATTATTATTTTAAAAATATATTGAAGAAGATACACTTGATTATCTTATTTATATTTACTTTTAATATATATTCATTCAGCACTTATGTATGGTATTTTTAAAGGGATAATTATTGGAGGATTCATTTAAAACGCGGTCTAACTAGTTTATAAAAAACATGTTTTTTCAGATGTTTTGAAATTATATGACATGCTTGATTATTTTCCAAATTTTTTTTCAACACCCATACAACTCAATATATACAAGGATTATTTGGATAAATGAAGAAATCAATTTGTAAGAATCTATAAATAATTTTTTAGTGCACGGACCATTTATCTACGTGAAAAAAATGATGATGAAACCTGGTGGATGTTATGATCAATGTACAATGTTATATATTTGGGGATTAGATTTATTAAATAATATGGAGGTAAAATAAATAATATATATACATGAAATACTTTATTAATTGAGATTTTTAGGTCATCATTATTTTGGATTAAATTTAGAGGTATAATAAAACCTTTGAGGTTGAAATTTGTTATGGTTATTTAGAGTTTTATAAAAAGGGACAACTCAAAATAAGGGTGACAAACTATCTCATCTAGGATTGTCGTGTGGATCAAACCCAAAATCAAAGGGTGATAAAGTTGCATCACCTTCCACTAACATATATGAAGTACCATGTTAGTATAAAATTTTATTTATATTTAAAAGAGTTGATAAAATAAAAACATATTGATTTTGGAATCTTATGTTCTATCACATGAATATCCTTGGAACTAGAAAATGATTTGTGGATTAAGTGATAAATATTATTTTGGAGGATTTTCAATATCTATGGAACCCTATATACCTACGATAAATGAAATAATATGGTGTTTTATTTTAGGATTAATGGTCGAATTTTATTTTTTAAGAATATTTTATTTTATTATAGAGTTATGGTGAGCCATGTCATTTAAAGAAATAATTTCTCTAACATGTAGAATATGTGATTAAGTAAAAAAATATTTTGTGTGATATATAATGAGTACATGATTTTATTTGGATTAAAATGTTAAAATTTATATTGGAATACTACGTAATAAAATTATTTTATTGTTTCAAAAAAATTAATTTTTTTTTTGGTTTTTGCAAGATTGTTAATTATTTGATAGTATATATTGAACTTTTCATATTATAGTCGAATTTATGAGATTAAAATTAGTTTTTCACTATCTAATGATTTATTCTTTTCCTAATATTGTTTAATCATTTACTTACCTTATTTGTTTTGGATAATATTTCAAGATATGATAAATATATATTTAATCTTTTTTGGGTTATGTGATTCTATATAAATCGATTCATCTTGAATATTCACCATTAGGAGAAAAAGATTAGTGTGTGGTGGAAATTTTTTAATGGTCAAAAATCATCATTTAATGTAAGTATATTTCATTATTTTCTTTGTCTAATGCATAAAATATTTCATCAACTCTATGAAAATAATCTTAAAACAAATAATCATTATTTTTACTTTTCCTACTTAGAAATCAAATACTGTTTAACACATCCAAAAATTTTATTTTGTGATTGTTAACATTCTATTAACCCTGTTTTATATCACATTCCATCAGAACACAATGGTTTGGTTTATATTCCATATCAATGTTTTCCTACATGGAAACCTAATACTAGTTATATCAGGTGACCTTTGTACTTCTATTTCTTTCTTTTAATGTTTTTGTTTTATTAACTATTTTTTTATGTGGGATTTTGATAAAGACATTTTGAAAAGTGAATCCTTAGTTTCCAATCCAAAATTTAAAATTGTAAGGATGTGATTTCAAAAATGGGGGAAGGATGTATCATAACAGGTAATTACAGATTAATAATGTTTCATATTTATTAATATTTTTGAATTATATATTAACTTTATCTTAATTGGATTCTATTTCAAAAATCGTACCCATTGCATAATAATAGATTTCTCCAAAATATTATTTTACATGCGATAATATGTTATATCAAAAAAAAATATTATATTATAGTAATATTATTTAAATTTGTAGTTATCGCTTAACCGTTAGAATGGAAGAAATGAAAAATGAAACATAAAATTTTAAAATATTGTTTACACTTGTTTATATAATGAATATTTGGTTACCAAATGAACTAGAAATGCATCTAAAAACCAATTGAATATAAAGTATATATTTTTAAGAAAAACTATTTAGGTAAAAATATTCCTATTTATATAATAATAAAATCACCATGGTTTGATTATATTAATGAAATATAAATTCAGTCTGACATTTAAAATACATATTATGTGTTTTCTAGACAAAGTATAAGAGAAAATTCAATTTTATGTATAAATTGAGTATTTATAAAAAAAATTATTAACTTTTGAGGGAAAACCCATTTTAAATCTATTTTATAATTATTTTAAATGTTAAATTTGACAAAATAATAATCTAATTTGTAATTGGGACATAAAAATTTAATTTATTTCAATGTTTACTATTTTTCTGATAAATTTTGTATTTTAATGAATAATGGAAAATAATCTATTATAATTCAAAATTGATATTTCATTTATTTTTATATTTTTATATTATCATGTTAATTGGTATTAAAGTATAATTAAATAATATTTTTAATAATATCATCCAATGAGGGAAATTGTAGTCAATTTCAAAATTAAATTGGATATAAAAACATTATGACCTTTTGAATGTTTTACTTAAAAAACATGTTTCTTTGATTCAACAAAGAGATTAATTTTTAATTAATTTTAGTCAATTATATGTATTTAATTTTCAAAAATGTAAAAATTTAGTTGTAATATGATTGAAAAATGTTATCTAATATGAATAGATTAATTGTTTTGAATAGTATCTTTAGTATTTTATTTACCACAATTAAAGGTAAATCATGTCATTAATGGTAAAAATAATATTATAAGTACATAAAACAACTCTAAAACTGGTGATAATAATATTTGAAGAGTTATTGTTGACCAATACAACACTTGATCTAAAATATTATACTTTTAATGCTACTTAGGTGAGATAATGACATAAATTACATTTTATTTAAAAAAAGATGTCAAAAAGCCATCTATTATTACTAAAACAATTTTAATATAGGTATATATAGGTGATATATTCAAATATAAATTGTTAATAGAAATATAAAAATATTACCAACATCATGATAATTTTTTTACATTTTTTATACATTAAATAATTAAATGAAATAATGACCCAATGATGAAGTAGTGATAGATTTAGTAAAGGGAGAATCTAATAAAGGCTATTAATAATATTAAAATAAATATAAATAGAAATAATTAATCCCATATAAAAAAATTGGACTATTTTGATATTTTATTGATGTGTTATACTATTTTTTCAACGTAATCATTTTTTTTATTTTTTCAAAAGGCATGTAATAAATAGTGTCTAAATGGCTAAAATTAATTTTTTTTAAAATAAATAATTAAATAAAATGAATTTAAATTTATAAAAATCAAATAATCATAAAAATAGTTTTTTAAGTCTCCAAATGCCAATAATTATTCATTAACTTTTCTTTTTTACATGTTATAGTAATTATTTTAACTCTAATATTGTAAATTACTTCATAAAATAGTAAGAGTTAAAAGGGTAAAAACAGAAATATAAGGATTAAAAAATATCCCAAACATGTATAATCTATATTATTTGAATATATTCATGAAAAAAATATAAAAATTTTATAAATAAATCATGTTGGATAAATTTTGAATAGAAAATAAATTTATATGAATTTAATACATTTTATAATTATAATAGTTCTCATCCACTCTCCTATAAGAAGTCACTCTTATTCTATATTCATTACACTTAAATAACCTTTATGATCATCCAATATCCACCCAGAATCCTTCTTATATTACCTCCCCACTTTTTGGTGTCCATATTTTAGGCATAAAAACATTATTAGTGGTGTTAAGGTGTTAAAAAATTTGATCATTTGAAGGAAATGTAATTTTTTTATTAAAGTGTTACTTTTTTATTTCTTATTCAACTTCTGTAAGTATAATACAACCAAGAAGAGATAATAAATCTAATATAATAAATGTACTAATATTATATTTTATTTATATTCTCACATAAATATATCTCCACTTCCATCATATGGGAAAGGAATTAATCATTCATGCGTACGTTTGAACAATCACCTCAACGAACAGATTTATTTTTTTCCTCATACAATTTCACATGACTTGTTATAATTATGTAATTAATGTTATTATGATATATTCATGAAATCTTAGTCATTAAATGATAATAATGCATCAATTATTTTCTTACTTTCATTGAACATAAAAATGATAACATCGTTTGTGCATACATTTGAACTATCACCCCCACGAAGTAATGTGATTTTTTTATTCACGGGCACACTTGTATCATACATATAAGTATATTTAAATTATTAAAATGATATTAATGATTTCACTATCATTATTTAAAAAATAATAATAATTACCTTATTTTTATAATGATCATTGAGAATTGATAATGTTAGTCATGTGTACATACAGCATACCATGTCCATTATTGTAATGATCATTTTTCATTATAATTATTTATGGTTTGATTAAAATGACTATTTAAAGTAAAAAAGTGATACTATATTCATAAATATTATCTTGTATATGATGTAATTATGACAAAATTGAAAATTTTACTTTATACCATGTTCATTTTTGAGCTCAAGTTGAGAATACTAAAAAAACATCAAACATGAAGTTAAATAAATATTTAACTGTTATAAAATTAAAAATAAGTGATATAGAGTGAATAATAAATTTGAAAATTGTTCTCAATAAAGTATAAATTATCCTATATTTTTTATTTAGGAATATATAGAATGTATATGACAAGTCAGACATGAGGTAAGAGACTTTTTAACTAAATTCATTATTTTAATGTTTTGATGACTTATTCTTATAAATATTTCTTTTTCATGTACGAGTTTAAAAAATGTTTTTATATAGTTATTTTTAATGAAATGAATGCTTTATACATTCAATTAAAATAAATATCTTCAATCTAGAATGGGACACATTGATTCAAAAATCCTAGTTTTTAAATGTTTTAATTGTGTTTTAAAAATGGATCGATTATTTCAATAACTATGAATGTTTTTAAACATATGATTATTGAATGTAATTTCAAACTTTCATGTTGATATTATTTAAGGATCTTTACTTTAAATTTTTAAAATTTTAATTTCAAATAAAATATTTACATTTATGAGTGTGTGACTTGTAATGATTAAATATGATAACAAAGTGGAAAATTTTTTTTTATTCAATTTTTTATGTTTTATGATTATATTAAGGGTCTTGGTAATGTTTTATGTATATAGGTGGATTGATTATAAAATGAGTGCAGGTGATATAGTGATAGTTGTCCAATGGATTAAGTCATGAGATGGCGTTAAATAATAAGGTTTTATCAAATATATTTTGGGAATATACTGTGATGGTTATTCCAAATGTAACCATGAAGGTTATTAGTATTATATGAGAAATATATAATGTAATTATGATATTTATTCTACAAGTTAACTTTATGATATATGATTTTTGTCATTTTTTTCAGTAATATTTTTTTTCATGAGGTACGTAAAATAATTGTTGTTTTATGGGTGAAAAGTATGATTTTGTGAAAAAAAATTCATGATTTTAATATATTAATGGAGTAAATATTTAATTGCTTATTTTATATCCATTACTGATATTTTTTGGCTCTTTACATGTTTTTTAAATATTTCCATAGGGTATAAGGGTGATTATGAAAAAGGAGGAAGTTAAGATGATTGTTATGAATATTTCTATTAAGAAAAAGTAAATCATGTTTTAAATTGTTTTAAATTTTGAAAAAAATTATTGCCGGTTAAAATGTCTACTTTATAATATTTGGGTTGTTATGTAATAGTTATGGACTAATTCTCTAGAACCCTAAACCTAAAAATAACCTAAATGTGAATTCATGACATAACTCAATATTAAATATCATTTAATTATTGGGCTTTATAAATATGTTTTTTAAAAATGTTTTCAAATTTATTATTCTCTTTTGTAGATGTGATCTTGGGTGAAACAAATGTTGAAGATTATTCCTCAAATTTTCATATAATTTTACATGTCAGGGATGGCTCAATCATGGTGGTGGTGGACATAGATGCTCTCCACCAAAGAATGGAGCTCTGCCAATTCTCAATGCTCGGTTCAACGATATATAAAAAAGGTATGAATCCCTAGTCAATATCTGATTTATATTTGAGGATCACACACTATTGGGGCTTCTCTATATGGAAGCCTATACTTTTGGGTAAAGAGTTTTAAGAAATAATTGTTGAGAATAAAGAGGACGTATATTTTGTTTGTAGAACTAGAAACCTTATCTTATAGCAGGGTTTCTTGAGGCTGTTGGAATGGGATGAAATATTCAACCCTTTTAAGAAAAGGAAATCAATAGAACATGTTTGAACAAGGATTCATAATATTTTATTGGTATAATGGAATCAAAATATTCTGAATGATCTCATATCAAACATTGTAACTCCACTGAAAATTTACCATTACACCATAAATGGTGATCTCAGTTTCTATGGGCATGTTCTAATTGAGATCAATATAGAGAAGCAGCTGTATGAACACATTTTTTTAGATTTGAAAGACTATGAGTTAGAGATTAATTACTAAATTTATGATATGACCAAATTATGCAAGCACTATATGATGGTTGGGAAGTAATTCTAGTCATGTTATGTGGTCAACAAATTTTTTAATCCAACGCTAGCCACTCTGGGCTGTAAGGAAGTTAAACGAAGTAGGAGGGGCGTATAGGAGACAAAAGATATAGTGAATACCCATTAATAAATAGGTAACAACTAAAAAAAGTATAGGATGGATCCTCATGGGAATAAATGGTTGATGAAGAAAATAACCAGCACCGAGAGAATGATTTTCATGCTAAATCGGACAGTTTTGTAAATGACAGTCCTTTCATGGAAATTAATGAACAGATGCTGGAAATATCTCTTGAGGTAGTTGATACGGTATATAAATTTCAGGCTAAGGAATTTATCCTCAGCCTCATTGATTCTTAATTAAGGTAATATTTTAGTCACCTGAGTTTCAATCAGTGATGCTGGCAGAATATTCACCTCCTGAGGTGGGGACCTTGCAAGAACATGTTTAGAGGGATAACTTTAAAACTGGAGTGTTAATGAAAAATAATCTGAACGATGTGAAAGATTTATCTCAACATATGTTTGATATAGATAATTAGAATAAAATTGTGTATGAAAATGTATTTCAATAAAAAACACCTAGAAGTTTAGTAAGGAATATTTGGAAACAAGGACGTATGACATCAAAAACAAAGTCAAAATAAAAGTTCACTTTTGGAAATATCAGAAAATAACCAACCCTGACACTGATGGTTCCTAAAAGATCATTATATGAAGGTATAAACTATATATAATTGGAGTTTATAAACCCATGATGAACTGCAAAAATCTGTGGGATCCATTCAGTAGTAGAGGGTACAATATTATGGGTATGAACTGTCCTGGTTCATGTCCTAATAGAATTCAGATACATACAAATCATATGGGTGATTCTCTAATGATTGATGATCAGAACAATAAAATTATTACATGATTCCTTAAATAGGGTGGAAATCAACACTTCAATTACATTTTATATGCATACAATAACCCTGTTGAAAGGAAGATTTTATGGGAGAATATTTATAACTTATAGAGAACTATTTCATATTCATGGATTATCATGGGTGATTTTAATTCCATTATCCACATGGATGAGAAAATGGATCCATTTAAAAATAACAACTCTATAAGAGAGTTTATAGAGACCATTGAGAGAACCAGACGTGTTGGAATTAACCTCATCGGTGGTAAATTCACAGGCTAGTTGAAGTATATTAGTGGCATAAGGGATAACGGAATTAACTGGGCTTTTGTGAATCATGAAATGCCTAGTGCCTAGAAGTCAATCCCATTTGATACTCTTGCAAAACTAAAATATGATCATCATAATATTCTGATAATTCTACTTGGGTATGATGGAGGGTAGCCGATACATTTCATGTTCAACAGTTCATGTGTTTCTCTTTTAAAATTGTAAAATATTTTTAAAGAGATTTGGAATTCTTCAAGTTGTAAGGGAAGTCAATTGTCATGAATTTCTATGTAAATAATTCATTATATTAAATTGAGGGAATGAAGAAATGTTATGTTCATACTGCTGGATTCGGAAATTGAGACACATGATTCCATCTTTATGAAAATAAAGAAATACCACTAAATCCAAATTTTCAAGAATCTTGCAACAGGAGGTGGATTTGTCTCATAATCTGAAAAATATGGTCAGGATTTAGGACAACATAAAAAGGGTAATCATAAATTATAGGTGGATGAACGAATGGGATAGAAATATAATGTTTTTAATGCCTACAAAAGGGTCAGAAGAGTGAATAGGCCCCTAGCATTAATTATGGATGGTGATAGAATTATATAGAACATGAAATATCTTTCAAACCATATTGTACTTTCTATAAAAAAATATTTGATGGGTCAAAATGCAATGAAATGGTTAGAGACAACATCATTCTTAATTTAATTACTAAAGAGGATAATAAATTCCTTACTTCACTTCCAATGGATTTAGAAATGAAGGAAGCAATGGTTGCGCTCAAAAAATATTGCTCCCTAAGACCTGATGCATTCCCAAATTTTTTCATTCAAACCTATTGAGAAATTATTCAGAATGAGGTGTGTATGCTTGTAATGAATTTTTTCAAGGGTGGGAAACTCCCTCTAGAGTTTATTTCTCAGTTAAGTGTCTAAATCCATAATGTGGTGAATGCAAGTGAAATTGGAAAATTCATGCCACTTTCTTTCGTCAATACAATTCACAAAGTCATCAATAAGATTATAGTGAAAATTCTTGCTCAGTTCAGTGAGAAAATTATATCATGGACCAGGTTTGGAGTTGTTAAAGGTAGGAAGATAAGATATTTCCATCTCACTACTTCAGAATTCATTTATATTCCCTGTAGATCAATGTGGGGAGGAAATGTGGCTCTCAAATATGAAATTCATAAGGTTTTGGAAATGATGGATTGGGGCTTCATAAGCCATTTTTTCATTGTATTTGGCTTCACTGTGGTGTTTTTTGTGTTGAATTTCAAACTTGATTGAGTCAGCATGCATCTTCATCTTGATTAATGGGTCACTAGAGTGCTAATTCACTTATTCAAGGGATATGTGATAATGGGACCCCCTCTCAGCCAATATTTTTGGAATCTATGTATATTATTCGAGCATAATTATCGTTGATATGGTGGAAAATGGGGAGCTTACCCCTATCAGCGTAGATAGATTTATCTCTACACCTTCTCACTTAATGTTTCTAATGATATTGTGATTTTTACACATGGTGATAGGAAGAACATTGATAATATCAAATGGGATCTACATTATTATGAGAGTGTATCATGACAAGAAACTAACTGGGAAAAAGTCCTTCATTTACATTGTAGAAAGGATTTCTACGCATAGAAGACTCAAATCATCAATATTATTTGTCTAAAAGAGGGATATATTCTGTTTATTTATCTTGGAGTTCCAATGTTTTGGGGAAAGCCTTAGGAATCACACTTTTCATAGGTCCAAAACCATGTCGGGAAAAAACATTCCTCTTGGAAGGGAATGTATCATTAAATGGATTGACATGTATTCCTTATCAAACATATCATTATTTAATAGCATGTCCATCGTATCATAGTGTACATGTTTATATCCTCACTTTTTAAGACTCTCAAATAAATTATGAGAAACATTTTCAAGAGTGGAAACATGATTGAAAGGAAACTCATCACAAAAAATGGAGAAAATGTTGTATGCCTACAAGGTAGGGAGGGTTGGGAATCTAGAACCATTCTTGTTTCAATCAAGTGTTGTAGGCCTAGTTTCTCTAGCATCTAATTCATAAGAAATATTCCTGTTTGGATTATCATAGAAATATAATTCTCTCTTGAATTATTACAGGGAATCAGGGTTATCTTGTCTCATCTATATGGCCTAGATTGATATCAATTTTTTAAAAACATAAAGAGGCGATCATGTTGGTTTTTAATATGAACTATTCACTCTAGTTTTGGAATGCAAATTGGACTGGAACCCCTCTTATTGAAATAATTAACACTAAGGAACATTGTATTGAAAGTAGTCTCTCTATCAAAGAGCCGATTGAGCATATTGAGAACCTTCAAGAAGAGATTGAATTAATAATTAATGACTATAATTTTATTAATCAAGATTACATGATGTTTTGGGAAGGGTCATCGAGTTTTGTTCTAGAATCTAAATCTTTTTACATGAACATGATGTAGGGTGATTATAGGTAGATAGGCGATCTGAATAAAAAATGGTAACTCCCATCCATATTTACATTTATATGGATACATTTTTCACAAAAAGATTCTAGTTGATGATAAAGTTAATATGATTTTGATCTATCTATGATAAAGGTGTTTTTTCTTTCATCAATATCATGAGGGTGTTGACCATTTATTCCTACATTTCTATGGAGACTATTTCCCAATATGAATCTAGTGGATGATAATGTTCAGAGGAATGGGATCTATTTGTTCTCAAGGTGTGTTTTCTATCATCAACATCATGAGGGTTTTTACCATTTACTTCTATACTGTAATACTACTACCTCCCAATGGAAATTATTTCTCAACACATTTGAGTTGATTCCCACCAGTGATGTTACAATTCTGGAGTTTCTACAAGAACTTTTTGGTGTACAGTAGTCCAACCAACTCAATGCGCTACTTCATGTAGCCTTTTTTGAAGTCATAAACTCTATTTAGAGGGACCTAAATAATATTGTGCATCTCAAGGAACATTCTCATGAATCCAAGGCTTTATCAGACATCATTGTAGCCAATCAAATTACCAGCTCGAAGATCAGGCACAACTGCAGCAACTCGGTAAGTGAGCTCATGATTCTCAAGCAGTTGTAGGTGGTAGGGTACTTCCCTATTCCAAGGGGAAAGATAATGTTTATCTACTCTCCGCCATTAAATTTATGGTTGAAATTTAATAAAATAAGGCCTCCCAAGGATATTAGGGACCATCAGGTTTCTGGGTGATTTTCAGGGACTGCCATGGTGATGTGGTGGAGTGTTTTTATGGTCCTTTGAGACATGATACTACCTTGAAAGCTAAAATTCTCATGTTTTCAAGATCAGTTAATATGGATTATAAAAACCATTTGAATAAAATATGGTT
Source organism: Viscum album (assembly GCA_963277665.1). Lineage (NCBI taxonomy): Eukaryota > Viridiplantae > Streptophyta > Magnoliopsida > Santalales > Viscaceae > Viscum > Viscum album. Next base: position 2,099,262,061 of record OY728128.1, on the reverse strand, counting down.
TTACTATGATTGAGTTACCCTCGTGTCGACGATAAGGGTGAATCAATTCCAACTCTCATGGAATCTGAAAGGTAAATGTATCAACTATCATGAAAGGATCACCAACATGAATTACTTTATCAAGCACAAGTTTTATTAAGGGAATTATATTGCAGATTATAATTCCAACATATGATTATTTGATGAAATATGAATGTAACTGAACATAGTTATTAATGACTTGATGTATTTTCTTATTTTGGATAAATGTAAAATACCCTTCTTTATATAATTTAACTCCTTTATATTTCATTATAAGAGCCTTTGTGCCCATCTTTCTAAAAAAACTAGATGATTTTTTATATTTTTACATTTTTATTTTCAATACAATGGATTTTTAAAACGGTTCATATTTTTAAAAAGTGTATTTTAATCAAAAAATATATTTTCATTAAGAAAGTATTTATATGATTTTTTAAAATTTTATTGTCAATGAAAATTATTTTTAAAATTTTTTGTGTTTTAAAATTTTTTTCAAATTGAAAATTATATTTTCCTCATAAAATGTTTTAAATAATATTTCAAAATCATTTTCCATCTTTGTTTACATCCATTAATGTTACTTATTCCTTACTAGGGATGTGATCCATGGATCCCATTCTTATTCTTTATCTAAATGAATTATTTTTAGGATGGAAATATGTTTATGAAACCCATTTCTCTTCCAAGTGTTATACTATGATAAAATTCTCATATGATCTGACTCATTTTCCACAAGTCATGCTTTGATGAAATGCTAAATTGATTATAAAACCATTATATTTTCCATTGGTTATTATTTAATGTGTGTGAAATCCATTTCATTTCATGGGTTAGGATATGATTAATTTTTTATGATCTTGTGGAGAACATTTTGTGGATTTTAATTAAGTTATAAAGGTTATGTTATAACCAAGGATTGTGGTTACATTACAAAAAAGACATGTTGAACCGATATATCCCTCTAATTAATAGGACAATTATTTATATCTAATGAGATATAAATGACTTAATGGGGAGTGAACACAGTTCAATAAGGGACAACGAATAATGTGATGGACTTCTGAATAAACAATGACTACTTTGATGGATTAGGGACGGAACCCATTCTACTATTAGGAATGGGCTACCAGTGGGAATGGTGGTCTGTCAAACCTAAAGTGTGTAGAAACCCATGGAGTGCCCTGATATGTATTCAAAATTAAACATTACTATGAAGAAACTTATTATTTTATTGTTAGGTGTATGCCTTAATTATATGTCTTATACCGATTTTATGCTCTATTGACTCATGCTATTTGAATCCCTTGTTATTCATTCATTAAGAACTATCAATCCTTATGACATGACCTAATATTATGATCATATATATATAGTCTATTATATTAAATTTTTATTTTAATGATCTCATACCATTATGTTTATGTTATGCTCATGTATCTACCTTGTTTACCCAAATAGAGCATCTGAGATCTCCCTTTATTATGTTTTCATTCACTAGGTTATCATGATCAGTTTTATATTGAATATGTTTTTTAACATTACTAAGTGGGAAATTTGTTTTGGTAGATATTGAAAATAGTTCACAAAATTAAATGATTTCATAACTATTCTCTGAATATACTAAAATATTATGGTCCTTAATCATATGTTTTTTAAATGTATTGATTAATGATCACCAAATATGAAACATCTTTTTATGAAAATCATGGGTCACTATTATTCATATCAAAGGAGAGGTTTAGTTATCATTTTGAAACTATTATGAGGAAGAAATTTTGAAATCCCATGGGATATTTATAATGAAATTTCTATAAAGTTTTCAAAAGATATGTCTCAATATGATTCAAGGTATATGAAAAATTTCCTAGATAGTTGGTAATTGATATAGAAAGTCTTTTCCAATAAATTACATCCTTGACTGGATACTACAACTATATATGGATCTGGAAGATATGAACCTAGGGTTAATAACTTTGGAAATGACGGTTTGATCTAGAAAGAGTCATCCCCCAGTTCATGAAAATAGGACTTATATCACACCTAGTTTGACACTCATGGTGAAGATTCAAGGAAAAAATCACAAAAACATTAAAAACCATCAAGATATATTTAAGTAGATAGTAACTAGGAATGAACTCAGATCAACCTAAGGTGTAATAGATTAAAAAGAACGTGTCTATTAAAACATTATTGATTTTATTATCATTATTATTTGGTTTAAAATTATGATTAGTGTTTCAAGACATTGATTTTTTATTTTAGTCATTAGATGTAACCTGAAGGAACTTGTTTAAAATTGAATGTGAAAGAAATTTTTTTATGAATAGTCAAATGGGAATAAGATTAGAGTGATGGATAATATAATTATGCATATTCATTTTTCAATAAAATGTGATTAAAAATGTTCACTTTAACCAACTCTCAAAATCATCGAAGTACTAAAGAATAGATTTTGTAGAGAGTTTAGAAAATGAATACCATAGATGAAATAATATTTAGTTTCATATTTTCTGATAATTTTGGAATAAACACCCTTGTAATTGCCTTAGAGAAAGAGGAAGATGTTTTGACCATAGAAAATATGGTCACAAATTAAATAAATATAAGAAAATGAAAACATCAATTAACATAAGAGATGTGAATAATGGTCTCACCAATGTATCATCGACTGTTGACTGTATTAAATGTTTAAATTAAGGAAGTATAAAAATAAATGTTCTTATGTGAAGGATCATTAAGAGAATGAGAAAGGTTGTATGAATCATGGTGATGATGAAGACAATTTAAATGAAATAATTGGGGAAATAAGTTTAAAAAATCTAAGATGATAAAGCCTAGATAATGGATTTAGAAAAAAAATTGGATGATAAAAGTAATTATGTATTTGAATTCACAGATAATGTTATAAAAATAAAAAAAATATTTATGAATTATTTATTATAATTTTTCAATTATAGATTTTCCAAAATATGTTATATGGTATTGATTGAATAGAAAATTTGGTTAATAGAAATTTGACTGTTTTTTAATGAAATATTACACTTTATATGTTACATATGTTATGATAATGATGTTAGGATAAACATATGTCTGATATGAATAATTATACTTAGATAAAACTGATTGCCTTGGAATTAATTAATGATTTATTTGAAAAAGTAATTTATTAAAACATGGATGGAGTTTGGAAATTGTTTGGATTTAATGAATATATCAATTAATTTGTGTTTTATAAAAAGAATTCAAAAGAATGTATATTTTGAAAAGGGGTTTGTGGTAACTCAGTTTATTACCATTTATTAAGAGAACACATGTTTAAGGTATTTAATTTTTTGTTATGTAACAATCAAGATCCACATTATGATATATAGGGGATTAATGGTAAGTTTATTTTGATAAATTTAGTTAACATTATTATAATTTTTTGAGTTTTGGAAGGGTTATAAGGTTAACCATTTATAGAATAGTTTATGTTCAACATTGCATGAGGTTTTAGATATTAATGTATTACATCACCATATGAGGATTTATACATATTGGATAACCTATACTAACTATTTTGTTTTGACGATGAAAAAAGATTAACAGAAACACAAATCATTCTATTTATGGATATTATGATTTGTTAGTACTTTAAGCATAAAAATTATACCTTTATTTATTTATGTAATTGGTGAAGTGGAAATGGATCAATTCAAAATAATTTGGTTAGACTGTTTTTAATAAATGAAATGAAATAATGTAATTATATCTTCTTTTGAAATTTCATAAACATTAGGAAAAATATATTCAAATAATATATTTCCCTATTATCATCATTTATGATGATATTAATGACCTTTTAATGCCTATTTGGTTAATGTTTTTATATCCATTAACCTTATCTATATCAACCACTTTATTGTGATAAATTATCTCTATCATTATTTATATTTATTTATAATTTTATTACAAGTCCAATTCATCAATTCCCACCTATGTTTTCTTATTTTGAAGCTAGGTTGTGGGTTACTTTTGGTAACCATTATTTTTCCAACCATCTATTTTAATGGAAGTTTTATTATTAATTTTTACGATGTGGGGTTCTACAAAGGAATTTTCAAATGCTGAACCTTTTATTATAGATCTTAATCTTTTGGGTGAAATTATTTTTAATGGGGGTATAATGTGACACCATGATATTTTCCTTATTAAAATTTTAATATAAATGTTATCTTTTTAATATTTATTGAAACATGAAATACTGAGTTTAGTTTTACTTAAAATCAATTCCAACATTGTATTTTGTGACACATAATGCCTTTTTCATCATGTGATGCATTTAAAGTTTAGTTTGAATTATTTAACACATATTACAATGTTTATCTTTCATTACACAGAACACCGAGTTTCAAAACATGTTCCATAATATTAAAAAGTTATTATTTAATATAATATTTATCTCATATCTGTTGAAATAGAGATTATGAATAGTATTAACTAAATTATAATAATATATTGATTACCCATGAATATATAATGAATTGTTTTTTACCAATAAATTATAAATGAAAATAAAAACGTATCGAAGATAAAGGAAATTATTTTATAAAAAACTATGTTTTTATACATAAACAAATTTTACATAAATAAATTAATTAAATAAATTTTGGTGAATTATTTTATTGAAATATATATATAATATATTCAATAAGATATTTGAAATTCATATATTGTGTTTTCTAGGAAATATATCAGAATAAATCCAATTTTATTCTTAAAACAATATTGTTCGAAAAAACTCTTTTGGTTCCTTTCTTGCACTTATTTAAAAATTAATTTTTATAAATTTTAATCAATTTATTTTTAAAAAATAACCTTATTTTTTATATTATAATAAATAAATTATCATAGGGTAATTTTTTGTGTTTTAATGAAAATTCTCATTTTTTTTGAATGTTGAAAAATACATAATTTTAGTTGAAAACACTATTATTATTTAATTTATATATAAAGTTAAATTATATTTTAAAAAAGTTTTCAAGTTAATTTAGTTCAATTTAATATTATTTATTCAAATTATTGTCTTTTTAATCAAATTGATATCAAATTTTGAAGAAAAAAATTAATAAAATATTGACAATTATATGTCGAAAAACTCATTTTCTCATTGTGATAGCAGCTATAATTTTAAATTATATTTTATTATAAAGTGAATTTAATTTTAAAAATGGATTCCATTTTTTTAATCAGAAAAACATATATTATTTAATATTTCAACTCAATTTTTTACCAAAATGAAAAGTGAATGATATAAAAATTAATTGTCCTGGTTGATGTAAAAAAGGGTTTACTGGGAGGCGATAAACTAAATATATAAGGGTAAAAATGAAAACTAAACTTTTATAAAAACTATTTTTTGGAACTTTTTACATCAATAATTCTATATGGTTCAATTTATTTTCCTTATGGTCCCATGTTATGTATAAGAAACATGGGATAACTCAATTCATTACAAAAATAACAGGTCTGTCATCTCCCCTGCTTATAAAGGTCACCCCCTCTTCAATCCTATTCACACCTTCAAACCATTTTTGTTATGTCATGACCTGCCAAAATAACTTCCCATAATCCAATACTGGATCATATAATCCTTGTTATTTATATGAATCCATCCATGGAAGGATTTAAGTGCAAACCTATGGTGGATACCCAAAGAAGAGGTCTCATTCATCTACATGAATATTTTATTCATCCACCTAATTCAATTATTATATTATCATGATTATATAATATCATCATTATATTAAATATAATGTGAATGTTTATATTTTATGAAAGATCTATGACTAACCCCACCTCCATAAAATGGGTTAAGAAATCATCATTCTTCTGTACTTTGGATTACAGCCTCTCGAACCGATGTCATTCGTTTTATCATTACCGATACTCGTGGACTACAGCCTTCGCGAATTGAAATGGCTCTCTCCTTTGATCACCAAACCTCATGGATGATATGTATAAGTACATTTAGAGAAATAATATGTTATTTATTATATAATTATTATTATATAATGATAAAATATTACATAACTTCTTTAAAAAATAATCAATGGGAAATGGAAATGTTATTAATGTGTACGTAGGACCTACCATCTCCATGATCCCAACATAAATCAATTAACCATACCATCATTAATTTTTGGTATTAAATGTTTTTTTATAAATATGACAACTATTTCCTGATTATAATTATGGATATATTGGAACCATAATCAAAAGTACTATATGTAACAAATCAAAACTTATACAAATATAAAGCGGTTAATACCCATAATGAAACATTGACAAGAAATTGTTAATAAAAAGGTAATAAAATAGAATAAGTAAATCATATATGTTATTGTATATATAAGTATAGATATTTAATATATTTATAATAAACATATATTTGTTATTCATTTTTTTAGGTGTATGAATTAAGTCAAGACTTAAGGTAAGAGACTCAAATCTCATATTTTACTTCTATCAAACACATTCTATGTTCACCACAGATTATTTTTATGTGGTGTGTATAATACCCATTAGATGTATTTTATGATTATCATAATGATAATTAATGGGATTCAAATATCCAATTTTGTATCTTTGATTCCTATGGTTTTCAGTGAAAACATTACCAAATTGGTAAAAATAATTATGCCTCAATTTTTCTTCTTTGAGACATATGTTATGTTATACACCTATATTCATTTAAGAGGTGTATATATAGACACTTGAGAATGTAATACCATTATTTAATTAAATATCAAGATATTTTAATTTCAATTTAATGATAATATATCATGGGGTTTATTATTCAAACGTTCCATAGTGGTAGATATTTTTCGTAATAATCTCACCATTTACAAGGATTGATTATTATTATATTTCTAAGGAAAAAATCTTATGATAAATCTCTCAAAAAACTCAATAATTTTATTATATTATGGTTATTACTGATATCTTTAGGTAATATAACATTTTTTTATGATTTTTGGATCATAAAATAATTAAAAAAGTATTTTGAATCCAATCCGACTTTATTATACTCTTTAGTTGGAAATTCATTTTATTCCAATACTATATTTTCCTAAAAAATTAAAAGAAGAATTATTATTATCCAATTGTTTTTAGAATATATTTTTATATATGTTTCACTTTTAAAAAGAAAAATATAAATGAATCTTAACATTATTTTCTCACTCAAGAATGTATTCCATTTATGAAAAATATGAAATGAATATTCATTTTAATGTGTATGGGAAGTAATTAATTTTATAATATCATAACCAATAATTTCATCAATGAATCCTTTATAATTCTTCATTTTTATTTTTATCTAAAATTATTTAATGTTTTTTATGTTTTTAAGATTATTTTTGAGATTAATAAATATTTTCTTCAAGAGATTTTTATAGTTTTTTAAAAAACATTAACATATAATTATAAAAGATAATTTTCAAATAATATGATTTTGGATGGGTTTTAAGATTTATAAAAAAGTCATTCCCACAGTTAAAATTTTATTTTTGTTATGATGTGTTATAAATTATCTTTCAAACAAATTTTCATCTAATTTAACATCTCTTTTTTAACCAATTATTTATTGGTTATGTGATCTAAGGATACCTTTCTAATTATTTCTCTTAAAAGTTTGTGTTTTTGATGAAAATATATTTATGAAACCCATTTCTCTTCAACATTTAATTCAATGATGAAATTATCAAGACACCCACTTTTTTTCAATAGGTACTTCTTTGATTAAATTATTATGAAACCCATTTCTTTTCTATATGTAATGACTGCATGTTTTTGAATCCATTTTTCTTCATGGGATATGGTATAATGAATGTTTCATAATCTTGTAAAACATATATTTATTTTTTAATTATATGAAGATGGTTTCATTATAACCAAGTAATTTGGTTATGTTATAACCAAGAATAGTGAGACCTACATCTCCCTCCAATGCATTGGTTAATAATTTATATCTCACGAGGTAGATAGGACTGGGAGATGGAGTAAACTCAGTTCCTTAAGGGACATTGTCCACTACAATGGTTAAGGGGGTGAACCTGGACTACTACGATGTTTTGGGGAGTCAAACCATTATACTATAAGGAAAGAGATTCCAATGGGGATGAGATTGTGTCCCACCAAGGAGGTGTAGCCACCAATTAATTTCCATGTCATGTTTCTTTAATGATCCTTGACTACAAAAGAAATGATTTGATAAGATTATGTGTATTCCAAAATTTTGTGTCTTCTATCATTATTATGGTCTCATGACTCATGTTATTTTATTCCTTTATGAGTCATGTATTTTGGACTACAAATAATTATTCCATGACTCAAGATTATGATCTTTTATATGTATGGTAGGATTTTCAAATTATATTTTGATTCTCCCATGCACATATATTCATGTTATTATTATGTATATCCATTTTTTACCATTTTTGAGAATATTAGGTCACCATTTATTATGTTTCCTTTCTTGGGTTATGAATTATTTATTTATGTAGTGTAAATTTGTAATGAGTACTAAATTTGGAAGACCATTTTGAGATTTTTTGATGATCATTAACCAAATTAAAATATGTTGTACCTTATCTTTATAGAAACCAAACAATTATGTTATTTAGGGGTTTTAAGTAGTTATTTAAATATTTATATTAAAAAGACATAATATCAATATATAAGAAATTACTAGTTCTCTATATTGTATTTGAGTCTAATTAAAAATTAAAGGCTGTCAAAAGTAAATATATTATTAAATGTTTTTATTAGTATTAAATGTGTGTTTATTTCCATTTTTCTATGCTTCAATAAAAACAAGAATATGTATGGTAATATATCTTTCTTAAAAAAGTTTAACCATATTCTTTCATTATAATTGTTTATCATAGCTAGTATTAAAAATGTTTACCAAGATTATTATATTCAACAGATGTCTATGTGACTCATAGCCCAAGATTAAAATAATTAAATTTCATTTACTGTTATACATTATTATTTTTTGTAATGTTGTCACAAGAATGATAATGCTTCTTTGTTATTACAACTTCTTTTTTGTTCTTCATTATATTGGATGGGTCCATGAATACTATTTATTTAATGATTTGTTTCTCTAGATGTTGATCTAAAATTTCATATATTTTGGATGATCTCATAATGCACTGTCATGATATACCACTTTTCATTTTCCCTTATTATGGGTTGCATAATATCACCCAACATGGTATACACCATTCCCTTTCCTCATGAAATGGTACTAAACCTTGAAATGTGTATATATATATATATATATCCTTTGGCTTCTAGGATAGGCCCAAAGAGGGTAAACTATATATGGATCATCCCTATATTATGGTTTATGTATTATTATTGATATTTATATTCGAAATATATAAAATTTAATGTTTAAATGTTTTGTCATAATTCGAGTATCTTCTCGAAAATCATTTAATGTGTGGTTGTGTTATATTTTTTTACCATTATTAATATGGATTTAGATTATGTAAACTGTAAAAGAAAATTTTCAAAGTAACACATTGTTTTATTTTAATAGGCATTGTATTTTAAAATTGTCATTACTGTATATTTTCTTAATTAAAAACTAGTATTTTTTATTTTTATTTAAGTACTGATTTATTATTTCATTGGTGGTTCCAACCTATAATTAATACTCAAATCCTATTTAAGAAATTTTGTGTGTATACATATTTTTACATGATATGAGTAACGAAATTGTTCACACTGGTTTTATGGAGGACCATATCCCTATTCATGTTCTGAAGAGGGGAGCAGGTCCAACTTGTAACATGGAGTTTGGTGGATTTTTGTTTATTTTTTTTATTTATTTTTGATAATATGTTCTGATTATTTAAAAAATTAAATCTCTTTTATTTTATTTTTTTATACATTTTAATATAATATTATAATAAAATTTTATTTATGATTGTTAAATTTTGTAGTTATTTTCTTGTTGTAGTTATTGATGATTTGTTATTTATTGGTGTTGTGAAATGATTGTATGTATGAATTTGATTCTATAACTGTGAAACTCATTGAATAATAGTAATCATATTTTTCATTTTATTTAACTCCAACGTTCTATTAATTCATGAATAAATTGATAATTAAACATCAGTGTTAAATGATTCATAAAGACTATGGACATTCCTTGGAGGAATGAGTCTTCTGATTTATTTTAAGGGATATCTATCAAGAAAATATTAAATATTTTTTATGGATAAATGTTAAAAAGATAGTTTTATTAGTTATTTATTATATTCAATTCATATATAATGTTGGATCATTTGAATAAAAATATTTAGTGGTTATTTTATAAAAGGATCAGTCGACTATTTTCCCAATTAAATCCCATAAATAATTGAATTAAATGAATTAAGTATATATCCGAAATCAGTCACTTATGTCTAGAACCACCTCAAGCTTAGTAATCTTGGTACCATAAAATAATTACATTTTTGGAAGTATTCTTCATAAAATCAACTGATAGTAAAAGACTAAAAAGGGAAAAAAATGTAAAAATATATAAAAGAAAACCACGTCACACTATAAATTCCTTATAATGGAACAAAATTGATAAAAATATTCATATTTTTAAAATAATGTTACAAATACAATATTTTGATAAATTATAAATGGAATAAATCACTATAGAATCCTTAATATCCAATACACTCTATGTCAAGTTATATTGGAAATTCATAATCCATTCCCACATATTTGTATGAAATGTAAATATTTTGTGTTGAGACTAATGATTTTAGGGCCAAAACAGCATAGAAATGGTATTAACGTTTACCAACCACTATTTAATGAATACAATAAATGATTATTTATTTATGTAGAACCCATTTTTAAATTATGTGAAATTGTTTTATTAATTAGTGGTTCTGATAATTTTTATTATGAATCACTTCCATGTATGTAAAAAATTTTCATGATGTATTTTTTTGGGGTAGAAATATTATATAATTTATGAATAATTACATTTATATTGTAAAATAAAATATTGAGAAAGATACATAGGTATTTAATTTTTTTGTTCAATATATCATTCCTATCAAATATAAGAAGAATATTATAAAATCATATAATAATAGAATTGATCTCTATATCTTTTGAAAACAAATAAATATTTTTATAGAGTGAAAACAGTGACGTTACATTTGAGATGGCACACATATTAAGTAATGATTGAAATTTGAGGAATAAATAGAATATCATTTTTAAAATTAGCATAAAAGAGTTATTTATATGTAAAATATATAAAGACCCATGTTTTTATAAGTTTTTATATTTTGAATGAATGTTAATTCCTTGTCTTGGAAAAGGGTTGAATGAAGAGTTAGGACTCAAATTAGGATTCAATGGTTTGGAACATATCTATAATGTGTTTTAGAATGTATTTGTATATCAATGAAATGTCTCATATGATAAATTTAATTTTTATATTATAATAGATCACGACAAACTGTAAAAACAATACAAGATAGATTATTCCATTCCCCGGGAGTGTTGTAGCTTAGTGTATGTTGCATGTTATTAAATAATTAAGGTAGGGAGTGCATTAACCCATTAAAAAGTTTACTAGGTTAAAGATATTAATATTAAAATTATATTTGAACATAATGAATAGAAAACCTCTTAGATATGGGTGTTTCTCTAGGAGGGTGTGTAACGTTCCAACCCGGCTCACCACTAAGTTTGTTGCCAGACCGGTGTTCACATGGCCTCAATTATTCCCCCATTTACACTAGAGGCTACTGACAAGAAGTGAGGGTATATTTGGGTACCCCAGTGTAATGGTGTCATGAGATAGGTGTGAGACATAAATCCTAGTAGGTCATCACCATTGGGGTATAGGAAAATACAAACAATGAAATATCAATTAAGTAGTGTGTTGGTATCAACAAGTAATAAACAAAAATAATTTAATAAACAACCACCCATTCATGCACCTTGGGGACACCAATAGTTTATAACTACATTAGATCCCTATAAGGTATCTAGGTGCGTGGTAATATCCCCTTTCATTAGGATGGATCACCCAAATTGGTGGAAGATTCTTTTGACCTATATGAATCACTTAGAATATGCCATAAACATAAGACTTCACCCCTAATTATAACCAATCCAGACTCTCGTACATAACTAGAATATACCCCTTTGGCACCATGTGACTTACTATCTATCCCTCATGTCTCTAACATAATCATATATACTACCCTTAGGAATTTAGTATCAGTGTGCCAAGCACTATAGTGGTACCAAAACCTGAACGAAGCCCTCATGGATCATCAACAATAATGAGTCTTATCTATAAAAACTCAACCAGCCATAATCATTAAAACATTAGGTATCAATCACATAGATATAACAAAATTTGAAAATCTATTCAAGAAAAATCAAATGCCTTGTATAAAACATTTTAGATTTATCAACCCAAGACAAAATGATCAATTTAAAAAAAATACTATATTTCAAACGAATTCATTTCACTAATCATGGTTATTAATTATCACCATAATTGTATCCACCTGTAAAGTTAATCCTTATTCTCTCATTTTGTTAATATATTAATTAAACTGTGTATCCAATGATATTCTACCATACAAAATCACACAATTTATATTATTCCAATTCAATGTCTTATCCAGAGATCAAATAACTTATCCAATTTAATATTGGTATTTAAAGTCAATCAGATCAAATAATAATAAGGTCAAAGGATGGAACACCAATTGTGTGGAAACAGGTTTTAGTCTCTATTTCTATATTCCAAATGTGATCCAAGGGATGGTTTAAAAGGAAAAATTATAATTTAGTAGAAATTATTTAATTTATTTGGTCATGTGTGGCGTACCTGTAAAATAAAGTATATAAAATTTACATTAAATAAATAAATCACAAAAAAAGATTATTTTTAGACCACCCACATCAATTATATGTATATTAATTCATTTAAAACATTCAATTAATTTTATTAATGGAATCCCAACGTGTATTATCCATTTCATTTTAATACATGTCATTAAAACCATAAAAACATGACAATTCATTTAACACGTCTCAAGATATACTTAGAAGGTGAAATGGTAAAATTAGAAAGTTATAAAGTTGTGAAAACCAATTTATTAGGCATGCCAAGACCAAGGAGGATCTTAGTGCCTTTTTAATTTATATAGAAGTAAAAAAATCTATTCTAAGACATCATTAAGGGCCAGGTTCTAACAAGTCGTATACCAAACATTGACATCAAAACATAATGAACTACCAATGAAAAAATATAATGATTTAAATCACTAATAAATTCTTTTTAGTTTAGAAGATAGTTCACCTCAACTGAGAAGATATATTTTAAAGTCAAGATATTGTTTATCATACAATTCATTTAACATATTAAACTTTTCATTTAGAATGCATAATTGCATATTTCAAAGAAACACTTAATGTTTCAGGATAGATGGTATGTTAATCTTATCTCTACACACACACAACAAAAATCATGTCAATTACATATATATTACATGTCAAAATGATAAGGAATTTCTCCCTTGGGTTCAATGATGATTGACGATGAGGGTTGATGTCCGTGTTTAACAGCACTACGGAAACCTCATTGCTTTTGTAAAAACAAATTTTTTTTGAAATCATCTCATCTAGAAGGACACAATGACAATGACACCACATTAATATGATCAATATTATAGGAGAAATTGATGATTGTAGTTTTAGAAAAATAATAAATAAAAAATAATAATATAGGATAGAGATAATGAAGAGAGAGGTATGGCGATGAAAAGATAAATTTAGGAAAGCATAAATACCATAAAAAGTTCAATTCCACCATTTTTAATATTACAATTTATTTTTTTCATGAAAACCTCCATCAAAAGATGCCCCTCTTAGACTAAAAATGATGAATGGTTGATTGTGACCCCATGAGTCCTACCTCTATTAGGCCCCTGGTTGGCGACCAACTCCATGGGTATACAAATCTCACTAAATGGAAAGCATTACTCTTTTGTAGTAAACAAGAATAAGAGATATGATGTATCATCCTAAAAAAAGACAAAGATAAGAAAATAAAACAAAAATCCATCTATAATTCCTGTTTAAAGTAAAATTGTTACAATTACATTGATGACCTCCAATGTAAATAGCCACAAATTAAAGTAAAGAAGAAACACCAAAACTGTCCAAATGTTTGATCTAGTAATGCAGAAAATGGTCCCAATTATCTTCTTGGATACCAAAAAGCGGTTTTATAACATAGAATGAGCATAAATATATACTCAACAGGAAAACCAAACTCTCTCATGCATAATTGGGAGAAGCATACTAATGATCCAATGAGAAAATATTTGAACCAATAACACCAAATATGGTATTATAACCATTCCCAACTAACCAAGTAACACTCACCAAATAATACAAGTAAAATAATGTAATATATTATGTAAAATGATTATACGGTACCCAAAACATGTTCCAACTGATTAGTCACTCTCACACCCAAACAGAAAATGTCTCGGTGCTCCCACATCATCCAAATGAACCACGCCACTACCCACCCGCACACAACTCTTCCCAAAAACTATATATTTCTTGAAAAAATGTGGGCACATACCAAATCACGTCATTCCAATACACATGTTGTCCCCATTACTACATCAAGAATAAATACACCATGGCCACCTTAGAAATCAAAACTCGAAGACATTGGGGAACAAAAAACATCTCATCTCGAAGACACATGGGAACACACTACATATCAAACTAAAGACACTTAGGAAACACAAGTCACGTGAAAAAACAATGTCCTCAGAAATTACAACCATCCAAAATTATCATGGTTTACAACCACCTTGAAGAAGGAGCAGTGAAGAGCAAGTGGCCAGCCATCCATCCTCCCATCAAGATGTTTGGTAAAGGCACCCTCCCCCATGACTATGGGGGTGTTCGTCACATTGTTCTTAACTAGGGTGGGGTAAATATATAATTTAAAAAGGAAATACATGTATATATAATACCACACACACATCCCAACCTATGGGTTCCCAATCAAAATACCTACTCCCAAAAACCTCCTTTTCATCTACCTTTAAATGGATTTATCAACATTAATGATGACCACTTCTGATGTTCAAAAATGAAATCCTCTTAACTATAAGACACAAATGAAAATCATACCCATAGACAATTAATTTATCCAATTCACATTTTTTGTTAAACTATTCATTTACTCATTTCATCTCCACCTAGGAAACTTCTGAGCATAATTGGAAACAAGCAACAAAAGAGAACAATCAACACAACCATAGACTTTTTAGAAGGTGATGAACCTACTAGTTTAACGCACATCACACATACTATCTATTTAATAAAGATTCATGATATAAAAAATTACCAATATTGATACATGGAGTGAAGATTTTGGCATTCAACTCATGAGAATCGTCTGGTAAATTACCCATACCAACTAATTCCATCATCATTATTCAAATTTATTTCACCCAATCGATCATGTCAACCACTAAAAAACACAACTCACAACATCACACAAATTATTCATCACAACCACACTCAGAAACCCTATTTCATAACTACAACACATCCATCAAATCCATCATCATAAACATTGCACAAATCGATGGTATCCCCACCACACAACACTTCCCATACATCCCACAATAAAACATACTCTCAACAGAAGATTCCATTACACCACCCATACCACCCCCATCACATAGCCTAGACCATATCCTTTCCACCACACAACCCAAAGAAAACACATTCATATTTATCAAGGATCATTTCTTTAATTCCATTTGTTAGTTTGAAATATATCAAAAAAAATTGGTTATCATATGAAATCCGTTTGTATTCCATGTATACAATGTGAATATTTCTCATGTGGAAACATCAAACCATGATAAAACATAATTCATTTTATAGATCATCTTAACAAATAACCCCAACAACCATGATTTTAGTGGGTAATTAGCTCATACAAAACACAATATCAACAAAAATAATAAACAAAATCATGCATCACTTTTTCCCAACCCCTTAACATTGATCATAAATTGATTAAAGTATCTTTATTTAATATTGTATTATGATATCTTCATAAGGTATACATTCAAACACCCACCTAGAATGATAGAAAAAAGAGAGAGAGACGATGGATTACCTACTTAAAATAATAACTGATCAACACTTCCTTACTACACCAAAATATAGTGTGGATAAGAAGTGGGAAGAAACTAGTGGGAGAACATGATACCAAAGTTGCAACACAAATTCATGGTTACTCAAAGAAGAATAATTTGGGGAACACCAAGAGAAAAGGGAAAAAAATAAGAGATGATTTTTTCTTTAGAAAACATTGTGAGAAACCATTTTTATGATCCATTAAAGAGGATCATAACCAAGACCACATGGTTTGAAAGTAAAAAAGAAATCATATAGATTTTAGAATATTCATATGATTTGAAACAGATTAAAAACCATTAAATATTATATTTAACTCATTTTACGTCAACGAAATCGTCAAATTGTCGATACTAGAAAAACTAGAGAATTTTGGAATTTTGGAAAACTATTGAAAAATACTCACAATTTGGCGAGTCGCCATGGAGAGTCAATGGTGTAGAGATACTTATAGAAATATACTACTACAGGTCACCAAAATGAGATACATGTAGACAATTAACCATTGTTTGACTCACCATTATACAAGCTATTGGTGGAAGAGTCATTGTTGGGTGACTCATTATTGGATGAGTCTATTGTGGATGAGTCATTTTTAGGTGAAAAACTATTGGAAGAGTCACCTTTAAATGTGACACCATTGGGAGAATCACCATTCCCGAATCAACATTCTGAACTCACCATGATGAGTCACCAGTGGGAGTAACTATTGAGACTCAACATCATAAGCTACTGGTGGGTGACTCACCATCAGACGAGCTACCATTGGACAACTATATTTTTTTAAATATCTTGAAAATCATCACCCTAAACACCCAGAACACTACAAACACTGGATTTTTACAATTTAATGGACCAACGAGGTTTGGGCTATTACATTAGATATCTCACAAACTATTCTTTCCCTTGAGAATTCAGAACCATACCCAGAAGGAAAAGAGGGGTTTGAATAAGAACTTTGTGATATGCCTACTACGGATATAGATACACATGAAACACCACTGATTACATCAATGTTCAATTATAAACCACCATGTGTTGTTCAAAGGATGGAGTGAAACCTCAATATCCAAGAACAACTCCTCAAAATTTTTTTAACCCAACCGACTAGAAGACACACCCCACTAGCAAAAAAACCACAGTTTTCAAGCACATGAATTAATGTTTTCCATCCTCCATGTAAAGATAATATCCACACTAGGTGGAAGTAAATTTATTGAATAGGTTTAATCACTTCATAATTAATATGTATTGATTAGAAATATGGTATTCCCCTTTTCAAATGTCAAGACATTGTCACACATTATTGAACATGGAAACAAATCATCACATAGAAAAGGTTCAATAATCACATTTGAATGAAAAATAGAACATGGAAAATAAAAAAGACTCTGGGTACTGGGCACACATCTGTGTTTCTCACTACCAAGTACTCTCCACTAGGAAACCAAGCGTCTACAACATGTGAACCAAAGGAATGTGCCAAAAATGCGACAAATTATGCTGATGATCCCAGATATCTAACGGATGGTCCATCAATGACACATCATCTTTGATATCCAACTCTACCTAGTCGAAGAAATTGGAGTCATTATGAAGATACTGATAATGTTGAGAGAAGTAAAAGACATCATGGATCATCTTCAACTATGGTTGAAATGATCACTCATATTCTACCTCTGTAACATTCCCCAACACCTAAAAGGGTCTGATGAACCTAGGATATAGTGTACTCCTTCGAAAAATATTTTTCCCATGTTGAGGGGAAAACATGAAGAATTTTTGGTCCCCTACCTCAAAATCCAAGGTCATCCTCCAGTGATCGGCAAACAACTTATGTTGGTCCTACACTACTATTATCCTCTCTCGAATTGACTAAACATTCTCAATCATGCCTTTACAAACCTCAGAGCCAAGAATAGTAATCTCCCTAACCTCTATCCATTACAAAAGTTAATAACACTATCTTTTGTACAAGGAATAAAATAGATCATTTCCAATAGAAGAGTGATAGCAATTATTATAAGAAAACTCTACCAACGTAATGTTTCAAACCCATGATCCTACAAAGTACAAGAAAACTACATGAAACATATCCTCTATCATCAGGATAGTACGTTCTATCTTCTCATCTCTCTGATGATAGGGCTCAGTGCTAAGGTGTTACTGAGTTCCAAAAGCACGCCGCAATCCTCAGAAAAAATTGTGAGGTAAAACATGTTTCCCGATCCAAAAAATGGGTCTCAGAACTCCATGTTGTCATACCACCAACTGCACGTGACACTTTTCCTATGAATCTACTATTTTCGGCTCCCTAATTTCTAAGTAGTTATCATATTTCATAAACCGACACACTAATTCTTATATAACATCTTAGCCATCTTGAGATCTTGGTAACCCTATGCTGAAATTCATTGAGATTTGACCCCAATTCCTCTCAAGTACATCTACGGGCAGCAAAAATCCATCGGGAACATTGTGCTCAACCATCATCTATAGTGACACTAGTAACATCACAACAAACTCGGGCACTACCTATTTCCTCTCGAGCCACCGAAGCTGCATCCTTAAGCCATGATAAATCTTGGTAATTCATTGGAATACCACTAAGGGTGTGCTATGAAATTCTTATAGGACTCCCTCTCACATCACCATAGGGGAAAATAGCTTCCCATGAATCAACATATGATTGAGAAAATCTTCTGACCATCCCTCAGGAGCATCACCATAGTCAACACGATCACAAATCACCTCTATCTCAGATTCTCCCCACAGAAAGTCCCCCATATAATGTCTTAGAGAATACTATAATGTCATATGAAAAAAAAATTCCTCTTCCACTGTTTTTTTTGTGCATCCATGTGTATGGATTCCAACTCCTCTATCATCATCCAAGCATATAAACATTCTTAAACTACCTCCATATGTGAATTCCTTCTCATGGAATTAGCCAAAAACATTCCCCTTTCCTACGGTGTAAGAGATCTCAATGTCATTGTCCTGAAGAATCTATATCAAACTCCATTGTCCCAGTTTTAGATCTTTCTATAGAAAATATATGCCTAGAAATATTGTGATATGTGAAGACCACAAAGCACTCCCAAATGAGGTAATGTTACCATATGTTTAATGCAAACACAACTATTGTGAACTCCAAAATAGGGGGTTGTATAGTAATGTTTGTGGGGAATTAACTTCTTATACCCCTATGTGATAACTCCATGTTACTGAATCATCACGCACCCCAATCCCAGATGGGGTGCATTACAATGCACTTCGATCATCACACCTTCCTTTTTTAAATAAGAGCACTGTCTAGCTTGTAACATACATAGATGAACGATTCCTAGAACATCTTACTCCACATTAAATATTGGTCCTTTCAAGTTAGAGTCGTAAATAGAGCTACAACTTGAGATAAATTGGGTACAAATTTCTATTAATATTCCACTGACCAAGAAGAATTTGATCCTATAAATAATTCTTGGGTACGAACCATAATATAACTGTCTTGATCATAGATGGGTCCACCACTACACCCTACTGGGAAACCACATGCCCAATGAAATTCACCTATCATGTTACATCATGCACTTGTGAATGTTTCTATAGGACTGGTGGAGTTAAAATACCTACAAGAAAGTCCTGAGATTCTCGGTATTCTAATCACCATGGTCTTAACTATTCTCCAGCATGTACTTGTGAGTGTAACCCCTATCTATTCTTAGACTTAATGGTTGAAGAATGGAATTATTCTCAGAACTATTTCTTAAAATTGACCCATAGAAACTCAACCGCCTTCCACTCCCCTAGGTATAATGTCCACCCTGGAAATGCATATCCACACATCTGACTCAGCATAAAAGGAACTCAGTACTCTCTCGGATCCAAGATCAAACTAAAAGTTATCTCAAGCTCCTTGAGCCAGACCTCGGTTTCCTTTTCAAAAAAACTACCCTTGTACTTTCCCAAAGAATGATTAGGGTAATAAAACCACATTTTATACCACTTTCATCCTCCTCCACCATATCAGTCGTCCATAAATCAATGGTGTTGGACTGCTCAGTATCAACTAACTGATCCATATGTGGACTATGATCGGGTTCCATAGCTGAAATGGTAAACATGGAATTCTTTATCCTGAGTAGTATGGAATTTTATTTAAGATTCATTTTAATTAATTTTACTCATTTTGTTATCCATTTAACATTTCTATAAGAAACCCAAATATATAAGAACTAAATTCGTTATGATTCATGTACCTTTCCTAGGGTCTCTACCATGCAAATGCTGTAACATCACTTGGTCGACCGGTAGGCTCAGAGTCCTTGCATTGGATCACAGGGGGTGATAAAATCCATTGTCCTAGCCTGTCTTCCCTGTCTTATATCATGTACCATGATAACCTATCACCATTTCTCTACTTTCCTATTTAATCCTACTGTGCCTAACTCCAAACTTCATTATAACTCTGAATTATCACCTCTAATTACATTTTTTCCTGAGTCCCACCCTTTAAATATTTCTCTCTAGAACTGGAATTGATGAATGGTAGATAATGAACCCTGATTCATGCCTCCATTAAGGATTTAGGTGCGGACCAACCCCAAGGGTGTATGAATCTAGTAAAATTTATTGCATTACCCTTTTATAGTAACCAATATTTAGAGATAATATGTATTATCCTCAAAACACAACATGGTATATTTAAAAGAAAACCAAAATCCACCCTACATGCTTGATTAAAGTAAAAAATTTACAAATACAATGAAAATATAAAATGTAAATCCCCAAAATTAAAGCTTAGTAGAGACATAATAACTATCCTAAATTCCAAACATGTAATGCCTATCCTGGTCCTCATAGTCCTCTTGGAAACATGAATGTAATATTATAACATAGTGTGAGCATGGAAGTATACTCATAATGAAAACCATAGTCTTTCATTCAGAAATGGGAGAAACATAAAAATGATCATGTGGGAAAATATTAGAACCAACAGCACCAAACAAGGTATTCTAACAATTCATACCTCACCAAGGAATCCTCACCAATTAACGCAAGTTAGGTAAAGTAATATAGTAAGAACATCGATTGTAGGGTACCCTATACCACATTACCACTAATCATCATCTCTCACACCCAAAGGGGAAACATCATATTTCTACAACCTCATTCCTAATGAACCATATCCAAACACCCCAACACACACCTGGGACCTGCAACTGCGTCTCTCCCATAGACACCTAGGCCACGTACCAAATCACATCCCACCAGCACACACCTGGTCTTAACTACTATATATCACAAAAAATAATATTGGGAAACATACCACATCACATCTCAAATACACCTATGAACACAACACATCTCTTCTCGAAGTCACCTAGGAACATAACACATCTAATCCAAAAGACACCTAGGACACAAAACTCACCTGCAAACACATAGTCCTCATGAATAAAAACCTACCAGAATAATCATGTTCTATCACCACCTGGTAGAAGTAGTATGGTATAGCAGGTGGCCAGTCATCTATCCTCCCATTGAGATGTTTGTGAATGATAGTCACCCCAATAAAAATGGTGGTGTTCGAGACATAGTTCTCAACAACGGTTGGGTTTCTACAAATTACATTGGAAACACTGATATATATATACATATATATATATATAATACCAAAAACTCTTGACCAAACAATGGGTTATAAAAAAGTCCAACTTAAAAAAATTGCATTTGTTGCTACCTCTAAATGCATTTATTGACATAAAAATGGTCAATAATGAATTTTTTGAATGAAATATTCTTCCTAACAAGAAAGAAACACAATTCATACCCGCAAAGAATTAAATTAACCTATTCTCATTCTTGGTTAAACTATTCATTTATTCATTCCATCTTTACCCATAAACTATTACACACAACTATAAAAAAACAACATAGGAATACATTCAAAACTAGCATAGCCATTTTAGAAGGCGAAGAGCCTGCTAGTTTTACAAACATCACATTTACTCTCTTTTCAACACCTATTCATGATATAAATATTTATTGATCCTTGGACATGGAGTGATGCTTTCTTCATGCTACTCACAGAGAAACTTTCGGTAAATTTCCCATACCGACTACTACCAACATCATTCTTCAAATTCATTTCACCCAATCCATTATCTCCACCACAACCCCCCCCAACTCACAACCACACAAAACACAACTCACGAAACCCACACATGATATCCCTAATATATAACCACACCACCCCCATCAAATCCAACAACATAAACATTGAAAAACTCTATGGCGGCCCCGCTGCACGACACTTCCCATCCATCCCACAACCAAAAAAACTCTCAATAAGATATTTGATTGCGCCACCCAAACCTACACTCATCACATAGTGAATCCCATAACCATACCACCACACTAACCAAGAAAACAAATTTATATTTAACAAGGATCTGTTATTTAATTCCACTTTTTTATTTTGGGGTTATCACTGAAACTGTGTTGCCCTGTAGAATCTATTTATTTTCCATGTATTTGTGGTAACTAGTTTTAATGTTGAAACATTCAGCTAGGAACAAAAATCATTCATTATATATATCATCCTGTGTTAAAAAATACCCCAATGGTCACTATTATCAGTTTTTGTTTAGCCTATACCAAGCAGAATTTCACAAAAAAAATAAAAAACAGATTGCTTCACTTTTTCCTAGCCCATACACATTGATCCTAAACATATTCAGTTATCTTTATTTAATTTTGGGATCTACTATATTCGCAGGGGAGTAAATAATACACTGACCATATATTATACTCAAATAAAAGAGAAAAATGAATCCCTACCTTGATGATGAACCGATCAGCACTCTTAACTACACCAAAGTAGGGTTTGTGCAAGTAGTAGGAAGAACATCTAGTGAAAATGTGATCCAAAATGTAAAACACAAATACACATATCCTCAGGGAATAAGGGTTCAGGGAAAACGAAGAGAAAATTTAAAAAACACAATGAATGGATGATCTCTTATTTAAAAAGGACATATCCTAAAACAATGAGATAAAACATTTTTAAAATCTATTAATGGATGATATTGAAAAATATCACATGGTTTGGATGTAAAAAGGATTATTTAGGCTTTTAGAAGATAGATATTATTTTAAAGTATCATAAACTCATTAAATATGGTATTTAACTCATTTAGAATCAATGTAAATGTTATAGGAGAGAAATAGGGAAATTGGAGAATTCATCAATTTTGGGAGATTGGTGAAAATTACTCATCGTTGGGTGTGCCACTATCACAAGTCATTGGAGGAGGGCTTCCAGTGGATGAGTTTCCATTGGGTGAGTCCCCATTAGATGAACTAATGGTGGAAGAGTCACCCTTAGGTGACTAACTATTGGATGATATTTCAATGAATGAGTCACCACTGGGTGAATCTCTACTAGATGGGTCATAGGTGGATGGGTCATCATTGGGTGACTCACTATTAGAGAGCTACCATTACAACCTATCATTGCTACCTACCTTTAGTGACCCACTATTGTGAGTTACCGGTGCAGGTCACCATTCTGAAACACAGGTCCTAACAAACCAGTCCTAACTCATCGTCCTGAGTCACCGATATGAGTAACTGTTGTGGCTCACCATCCTGAGCTACCAGTGGATGACTCACAGTCAGACAAGCTACCATTGGAAAATTGGATTTTTGGAACACTTTTGAAAAGATTCATTGTGACTTCCCTGAACAGTCCAAACATAGGATTTTTCCAAATTAGTGGACCTGATAGGTCTGAGACATTAAAAATTTATTAATAATTTATACCGTTAATTCATTCATTTTTAGCATTTTTTAAATCATTATTATTTTTCTCTTCCACCATGAAATCTGTGTGCCGCACATATTCCTTATTTTCTATATGCAATACCTTCCCCTTATTTAAAACATTTAGTTTTTTTATTCTTCATTATTTTACCTCCTCATCTTAAATAGAGTGACCATTCATCATATATATATATATATATATTAAATTTCATCAATATATATTTATTAATACACAATATATATATATATATATATATGCACACACAAAATTATATAAACCCATATAAACACATACACACACCCGCATATATATAAAAACCTATATATATAAATATGTACACATATATATTTATTCCATATATATACTATTTATATATAATTAAATACTATTTTTTGAATATAATAATAATATTAATTAAACCAGTATTTTATTATTATTATTATTATTATTAAATCTATTTCCTAATTATCATCATGAATAGTTCAATCCAAACATTCATTAAAACTGTAAAGTTATTATATTTAGCATAAAAGAGCATTCATGCGGCCCAATTAATAGTGTTTTATTTATCCCTACAATTAATTTACACCCATTTATTATACATGTTATATATATACACATATTTTAATACTTATATATACACTCACACATATATATGTATACATATATATATATAATAAATATATATATATATATATACAAATTATATATATACACCAATATATTTTCCCTATATAATAATAAGAAAAACAAATATATTATTGTTATTTAATAAATCGTTCAATCACTAACAATTTAAAAACAACAACCATTAAAAACAGATAATAGTTATTATATTAATATTAACTATAATTTTATCACTTCATTGAAATCATTATTAACATCACATTTTTTATATTGATCACCACTAAAATATTTACCCAAACAATAAAAAAATTAATTATCAATATACAGTTTCATTTTTTATCTTGCACACAAATAATAATAATAATAATAAAATTATTATTATTTTTAACTACCCAACAAAAATATTTATATACTAAATATTTTATCCATTTGTGTGATCTGACCAGACGACTCATGTTCACAAATTTTATACCTCGTTATGGGTAAACCCCATATATTAGGATTAATGGTGGTCTCATATTTCTCTTATGATGTAACATTTATAAGAAATTAAATATTTATTATATAAAAATGAAATATTAAATTATTTAAAAATAATATGGGTATTAACATGTGAATTGATGTAAAATAACTGATGGACACAATGGTTATACCATTCACATGATAATCCCCACATTTCAGACCTAACAGAGGTCTCATATTTCTCATACGATATACAATTTGGGGTTTATTTACTTTTTTTTTGTAAAACATCACTCATGTGTATAAAGAAAATATATTAATATATTTATTCTCTCAATTTCAAGTGTCTACGGGGTGTAGAATCCTACATTGACTCAGTTTAAATCTCATAAAATGTTTTATGGAATATTTCAATGTGCTAAAGAATCCTTTTACTCATTAGTAATCCTGTTACAAACACACGTATTGAAGATAAACATTTCACACCAAAATACATGTAATTAATTAACAAACATGTCTTTCATTATGATTTAAAAATGAGGTTGTTACAACCTCCCCACCTTAGCACTTATTGCCCTTTTGAATCCTATGGGAGTAAAGAAAACACTACCAGACCTAGAAGGTTCGTAATTTCTTGTTCAAACTATTCTGTAGTGTTTCCTAATTCCCATCAAACTTTTAGGAATTGATTAGGCTAGTGACAATTAATCCATTACTTTATGAGCCAACACCCATGTTTTTCAACCGAAAAACTAAAATGTCACTTATCTGTGGTTGTTTAGCTTAGAAAATGATCATGTGTCCATCTATTGAAACAACTAACTAGTGGTTCTCCCCACAATCAGTCTCATAATATAAAATGGGGATAATTGTGATCAATGACACCCCCACTATATAATTACCTTAAAAATCATGCCTCTATGTGAATCAGAGATGCTCCCGGCATGATTTTCATAAACAGAATGAACTTGACTACTTCTGAAGACTTATTAGGGACCCCACCATAAATAATCAAAAAAATTCTAGATCTACCAAATTGAACATATGACACATGATTTTAAAAAAAACTATTGATATTAAAACAATCCTTCTCTAACTTGAGAGTTTCATCAAATATTGTTCATTATTAACATTTACATCCAAAAAGTTGACTAAAATAGTCAAAACCATCTGACTGACTCATCTCAAAGGTTCCTGGGTTAAATATTCATCACATTTAAAATTGAACTGAAATTCTTTCCTCTATAGAAACATGTATTTACCACTAACATACTCACTGAACCCCACACAAGAATTTCGGTGGAAATTTATGATTAAAACAATTACATTTGAGCCCAATGAAAAGTTAGAGATAACCTCAGATTGAAATGGTTGTAATGTAATGAACTAACTAAAGTTTTTCCATACAGCATGTTTACAATTGAGATGTTGGCACAAATCCAAGGCATCCACACCAGAACATTTCTCTGAGCGGCATCAACCTAGTGGACAAATCAAAAGAGAGAAATGGTGTACAAGAGTTCATTCAATCCATTCATACATAAGAAACCAAGGGTTACTAAATAGTAAAAAATCCTCGATAATAACAATAAATTTAGTATCAAGCAATGGGAGACCACATAAAACTCCAAAAAAATTTGAAACTACACTGTGGCGTTTGACCAATGATCTCATTGTGTATCAAGGATGATGTAAATATAGGTTAAATGATTATCTCTCAAAGAAGAGTACACTAAAAGGATTATTATGATTAATAAAAGGAAAATAACCAAACCAATATTGATCGATACCTTAGACAAAACTCATTTTCACCAATTGCAGCATCTTCATTAACTGATACCCGAAGCTTTACCAAATGAAAAATCCATGATCATTCAAGATTAACCATAGATGTCCACCGATAGAAAATAGTTCTTCTCAATTGTTGTATACACCACCAGACACACCAACGTCGTGTTGATAATAAGGTACCAACATGATTAAAAACAAGTAATCCCAAAAACCATCCAAGAAAAACATACCATCTAAGAATAGTCCTCTTAGTTGTGTTCCTTTGACTAAAAATGACACATTTTCCATATCTGACATGACACTACATACCTTAGTAGAGTCTTAGGGTTCAAAAGAATAAATTATAGCCCCCCATATCCTTGATTAGTCATATTCTACTTAATTTTAAATTTCATGCTCCTACAATCCATGCTCACATACATTAAACATTACAGATAAAATTTAGAACCAAATGAAATAGCATATAAAAACACCCATGTTTCAAAGAATTCATCACAAGAATTTGGGGGAACATGTTATTTTACTCATGGGCCACACTAAAATAGAAATTACTAGAGATCATACCCAATTGTATAAGTCTCAATGCATACACTAAACTCATCTAGTTGGTTACATCATTTATCACTTGACGTGAATTGAGTACTTGAAGAAATGCTTCCCTGAGATTTTAGAATCAAGTTGAAACATCCAGAATACTATTGATAGGATGTTCTCTAGATGAATTCATGAAGCATATGGTCTATAAAATAGATTTCACCCTATGTATTATTTCCCCATATGACTATTAACTCAAAAGATAGTATAGAAAGCCGATGATGAATGAGGAAAAGTGAGGGTCAATGATACCATAACCACCCATCTAAACAATGGTGTCATTAGTAGCTAGTATTCATACAAGAGAATACAATACCCAAAAGATGCCAAATATCTGAATATAAAAATTTGTTTTAAGGAAAATAAATTTTAATGGTTCTACCTACTACGCTCCATCCCCAAACAAAAACACAAGTATCTACCTTATCACTACTTCATGCCAAACTGAAAACACAAGGCTCAAGTTATAATCATTTAATCTATTGTTAAATAGGAGACATCCTATGGGAAAGAATCAAATTTTCATTCCAAAGATAATCAATAGAAATTTTCAAGCTACTATTACATGATGGTTTGATCAATGGACACCACCTATAAGTGTCATTTTATGTCTATTGAATTTTTTCACATTTAAATCTATAAAGAATAAAAACATTTGACCAACACATCTATGAAATGGAGGAAAGTATCATAAACATAATTTTTTAAAGCATTTTACACTTATTCACATTTATTCAAAATTAATTTTTTTTTCAAAATAAACTATTTTTAAGCTATTGAAGATAAGTCTACTTTTAGAGGCCCTACTAAGCCAACATGAATTAATTAGAATGAAACCTAATAGAAGTTTCTTCAAATTTATAGATATAAATTCCCATAAACAGATTTAATTTAAGGACTATGTCCCAACTGACATACATGAGTCCAGTTGAGTACTTTTATAGTTAACTAGTTCATTTCAAATTAAAGATGAATTGCCTTTAATAATATTTAAAACATGAAGGCAGATCATGTATACGAGTTACATTTTAATATTTTTAAGTCACCCATACATAATAAAATTGAGAAATGGACCCCTTTTTAATTTCATCCTATTAAATGTTTCCCTTGCCATCCATTACATATTAAAAAAAGGAAAGCATGTTCTTTACAAGAAGCTAACATATAGAAACATGTTGAAATCATAGCAGCATGACATAGTAAATAGGGAAGTCATTATAATAAGTTTATAATCATTGAAAATAAATAGATAATGATGTTATACAATCAATCATCAAATACAAATCAAGGCACACAAATAAAATTAACACAATTGATTATAAGATAAAAAAATAAATATAAATGAAGATGCAACAATAAAAAGAAGACAATATGTATAAGGGAATGCCTAGACAACACACGTAAAATAAAAATCTTATCAATAATCTATATATATCATTTAAAAAAGTTATGTACTTCCTACCATGGGAGAAATGACAAATGACATCAGTGATTTCAGTGTTGTAGTTAAACACAGATTTCAAATTTCATTGGCAGTTATCATTGCACCCTAGGTAGGAAGTTCGTAACTTAAAAAAACCAGAATTAGAAAAGATTCTACTAAGTAAAAATATTTTTTAAAATAATCTATCAATGAAAACATTAATTTTTAAAAGAAATAATCCCTAAAATTGGATAACAGTTATGTAATTAATATTAACCAAATATTTTTTTTCCATTTAATAAAAATCATTTATAATTTCATATTAATTAATTTAGTCCCCATTAACATATTTTACCAAACAATAAAAAAATATTAATTTATTGTATATAGTATCACTTTTTTTCATCCACATAAATAATAATAATAATCATATAAAATATTACTATTATTTAAAACTACCCAAAAATATATATCTATATACTAAATATATTATCCTAGTGTGTGATCTGACCAAAAATCAAATACTCACATATTTTATAACATGTCAAGTGTAAACACAAAATTTGGGGCATAATAATAGTATCATATTTCTTATATGACAAACCATTTGAGATAATGTAAATGTTTTTTTATAAAAAATAGAGAGGAAAAATAATTTAAAAAAATTCTTGTATTATCACGTGGTATTTTTTCAAATAACCGACATAGAATAAATTTATACCCTACCTAGGGTATACCCCACATTATAGACCTGACTAAGGTCACATATTTCTCATATGGTGCACCATTTATGTGTTATTTCATTTTTTTAAAAAATACAACAAGCATATGAATAAAATATATTAATATTTTTATTCTATAATTGTCAAGGGTCTACAGGCATTGGAATTCCCACATTGACATGTTTTTTAAATCTGAATATATATAATTAAATATTTCAATGTTCTGAATAATTATTTTACCCTATGGTAAAGCCACAGAAAACACAAGTATTTAGGAATTATATTTTCACAAAAACATACCTGTCATTTATTTACAGAAGTTGGGTTTTGTTATCATTTTTAAATATGGACGTTACATGGTTGATTATAGGAGAAGAATAAAGTAATTTCCAATGGGTTCTGTCATGGAGGTTATTTAGGAGGTAGGGGTATTATGTAATATTAATTGGAGGCTCGCATTATTTTCCCATCAACTAGAAACATCATATAGAAAGGGTTGAAGTTTTTTCATGACCTAGTGGGCCACAACACATTCCTACCCTGGATGATGAAAATTACATCATAGACCCCATGATTATGTCCACAATAGGATATTTTTCATTTTATTTTAAGAGGAGTAAGAATCATATTTTCATGTACATCCTCTGTAATGATTTAGAGTTAATGGGGGTGTAGGAATGGTCTATTCATAAAAATATGTATCTTTAATCCTCCCTTAGAATCCAATTAATTAGGGGGTTTGGGAGGATATTCTATGGTGATTATAGGTATAAATATATCATTCTATTTGTTAATTTTTTTTATCATGATATTTTTGGGATACATCTTTATTGAGCATTCCCCTAAATAAAAATGGAATTTATTGAACATTGGGTATCTAAAATGTTACATATAGGATGTCCTATGATGATAAATGCATATTGTTCACAATGTTCGGCTTAAAGAGTGTTATGTGATGAATTTATTAGAGGAAATTTTTTATTAATTGTATATTAAAATGTTGTCGTCTATGGAATGGATGGTATTTTTATTTAAAAAGAGATTTGTTGTGACATAGATGTTTTCTCCATTGATGGTCCTAGTCGTAGTGTTTCTTGGGGGATCAAAGTGTCTTTTAGTGTTATGTTAAATATGATAGATTTTATATTTATTATAAATTTTTATAATTAATTAATTTAATGTTGTACCATGATATAACATCTGATATATTGTTGTGGATTAGAAAGGTCATTGTTATTAATGAACTAATATTAGTTATAGGGCTTTACTCTAGCATTAGGGTAGGTTTTAACTTTGGTACCTAATAATATTAATTTTTGTTCATAATAGTTAGTTCTAAAATGATAGCTCTATAAAAAGTAAAATGGATTGGGGATGATAGAATTTATAGTAAAAGAATAGGTTGATGGTGATCCAACTTGTAGTAGTGTGAGTGATCATTTGATCCTTGAGTAAATAAAATCACTTGATAATTATATTTCCAAGGTGGAGATGCTGCTAGTTTGGTTTAAGATAGGCTTATGATTGGACCCATGATAAGAGATATTTTATTAATAGCACACATTTATTCAACATATAGGCAGTCAAAAAGTCGGAGGGTCATAGGAGAAGGTATGATGGTTGATATGGAATTATATAACAGGATTAATGGAATATACCAACTTTTACATGGATGAGAGGTTTTGTGTGTGTTATAAAATAAATAATTCTATCAGGGATAGAGGTGGTGTTCTAGGGAGTGTATCCTCTTGTTGATGGGATTGATTGCTTCAATTTAGGTGTTGTGCTTTAGAAACCCGAAATACATTCATTGGATTTTTCTATTAGTATTGAAACACGATACCAAGTTTCCTTAAGGTTGTTGTTTTTCATAGAATATATATATATATATATATATTAGAAATTTTTCATTTATGGGGTATTTAAAGTAGAAACTAACCTAAACTCTTAAGGTCGGGTCTGGATAGGGTTTTCAAGCCACATGATCGATATTTGGTACTTAGTTTAGGTTATTATCTAGGATTATAGAATGGGTTATATGTGGGGAAATTTATGAATTCCATTATGGGTGAGACTTTAATTTTGATGTGTTAAGAATGTTAATATTCAAAATACATGTTTGGTCTGGGGAATAATATTTTAATGGATTTGTGTGTTTTCATTTGTGCCCTAAGGGGATGGGATAGGTTATGAGATACTAGTTTTATTTTTTGATATGAGTATATGGCATGTTAATGGAAATATAGTAAAGCTATGTGATCTAGTGGGGTGCATGTGGGATGGGTTATGTTTTAATTCTTATCATTATGTGTTTGTGTTCTAACTATGACCATGTAGTTACTAATGAGACCTAATTATTTCTCTCACCATCAGTTAGAGGGTTCCTACATGGACAATGAAAATTGAGAGGATATATGATTATAATTTGAATGATATTTTTTTCCCTAAGAGATAGGGTTATCACATGGACTACCCCGAGTGAGAGGGTATTAGTACATGATGTGATATGAGACCCACCATGAATGGGCGGGTATTGTTGGTGTTCTGGGGAATGGGATATTATTTTTTCTTCTCTATTAGTAATTGATTATTTCCATAGACTTCTTTAAGAGAGAGGGTATTGGTCTATGATGTGATTATGGAACCCAACCCTAAGTGAGTGGGTAAATGTTGAGACGCGTTATAATATGACTAAGATTTGGTATAAATTGTACCCTAAGATAGAGGGTAGTGGTCATTACACAACATGACACCATACCCAGTGTTATTGGGTATAGGATAGGATTTGGAATTAAATGATGTTATTATCTAGTGTTTCCAGATCTATGATTGTTTGAGATTCATGGTGTCTTGATTATCACACAATGACTTGATGTGAAAGCTTGTATGAATTGTATTCATTGTTTTATTTTCTAATGCATGCACATGCATAAGATGGTATATATTAGGGATAGATGGTGAGACCCTACCAAGTTATATTTCACACACCCTGTATAGGAACTATGCTACACATATTGACCTTCTATCAATAATTTATGTCTATGAATATATTTCATTGGTGAACATTCTAGGGTTTCTCATTGGATAATGGAGACTCTATTTAGTTTAGGCTATATGTTTTAGTGGAATCTTAATATAGTTTTGTGTTTTATTTTATTTTGTAGATTTTATTGGAGAAATTGAAGGTCAATTGGGGTTTTTGGTAATATGACATTCATTTAAATTTTTTTATAATGGATGTGTTATTGTTTAATTATGGGATTTATACTGTAAATTATATATTTTATACTTATATGTCTGATGTTGTATGATTCTTTGTTGTTTTATTACTATTTTCTATACTAATATTGATATTATATTCTCCCAAAATTTGATAAAATACTCTCACCACTAGTTAGAAACTTATATCATATAGTGAGGAATGTTTGAGGTCATTTAGTTCACTAGGTAGGGTTTCATTCATTTGATATTAATATATTTATAAAAAATTGGTATCAAGGTATTATTTTATTTATCATACTATTAAGTGAATTGGTAGTCAAATATAGGTATGAGTGAATTATTATGATGGTCTATGGTCTCATGTGTCAAGAATCAATATCTAGTGAGAATTATAGATTAATAAAGTAATAAGACTATTGTTCATGGTTTTTCTATTTTAGTTCTGATATTTCATCAAGAATTATGTGACTAATATATATCACTATTTATGTTTTGGATATTATACTATATTGGAAGGATCAATATGTATATGAATCATAATTCAATATAGGATTCACATGACATTCAGATTGGTATATAATAAACATGTGGTGTTATTTGAAATAGAATTTGAATTATTAGCTACGGTTATGGGTCAAAGATTTATGAATTTTATGGGACTTATTTTAGAATGGTGTCTCAATGTTTTGATGAGAATAAGAGGAATTACATCAATAGTATGATGGTTTGTTTTTGAGGACAATGAATATAGTAAAACAAGATGATATATGCAATGGTTTATAGAATGATACAGTTTGATAGTGATAAATTTTATTGGAATAGGGTATATCTAAATATGTCTTGGGGATGGTTAGTTAAACATTTATGCAGTAGGATGAAATTTTTTCATGGAACTGTGGTTTCATAGTGATTGGGATAATGCTGATGTGAATTACTGAGATGGGCTGAGTGTGTCTTCCAAATAGTGACATGATAAGGATGTCAAAACTTGTTTGGAATTGTTTTCAAGAATTTATTTAAGGGAATCCATATTATGAGAATATCCAAGTTGTTGAATTGAAGGCATGAAACATTCATGGGAGAATTTTTGTGAACATATAGAATCAAATTATTTTAAATCCAATAATGGGTGATGAAAAATAATGATATGAATGTTATGGTTCGATTTAAAATGCCACACCTAGTATTTTCATTATATAGTGGAATTAAAATGAACATTATAGATAATTATTTTGGTTCAATGAGATGATGATAAGAATTCAATTATGGTGGGTGAATTTTATTAATCTTTTGTACATAAAAAACTAGTCGTAAGGGTCATGGTATTAGTAAACCCAGTTGGTGGGTAGTTGGGATAGGACATGGATGATACTATTCCAATAGATATGATTTTTCAGGTTCCCTGAAAAATACCATATATGGGATTCTGGTGCAATTTCATATGGATGTATATTCTTGTTGGAATCAATATTAAATTAATTATTGATTAAAGATTGATTTTAATTACAAGTATGTTAGTTCCCAAAGTTGGAGTAAGATTTTGGTTTTTTTGGGCGAGAATACAACCATGGAATTTAACCATGAATTAGGTCCATGTATCTATGTAGGTGTTGAATGGTTTTCCAATAACTTCAATAGTTATAGTATCTTTAATGGGTGACGTGATGGAACATCAGTGAGTGAGGCCATCTATTATTGGTTAAGATAATTCAAATAGGGATTGACCAGTGTTTCTACCTGTAGTTGGATTTAGTACAGTAGAAATAATATTGGGAGAATATTTTAAGATACAATTGACTCTTTTGAGGATAAAAATTTATTTTTATTAAATATAGAGTACAATTGTTTCATGCGTAGATGTTGGAAAATCATCAAAATCCATTATCAATTGGGAATAAAGAGCGATATCAGATTTCAATAGAATGATTGAAATTTGAGAGATGATTTTAGAGATTATCAATGACAGGATGTCATATTGTTGGGAGTTTTTATTTTTCCATGTCTTTAAACACTGTAGTATATATTTAGAATTTAAATTTTGAGTCTCAGATCATTGGTAATAGGATAATTAACATTCATATTAGGATTCTAATAGTTATAACAACTCTAGTTGGTATTTTAGGAATGTTCATATGTAAAAAAAGTGTCTTGGAGGATTGATTGATTTTTAAAAAAAAGTAAAGGTGGCCATAAAACATAAATATATTTTCATTGAATGATAACTCCAAAAACACTGGTTCTTTTGGTGTGGCATTTTTTTCGATTGATTAGTTTTTATAGAAATAGATAGGATATTTCGATGATGTAAAGACATAATGATATAACTCCTTTATAAGACGAAAATTTATAATCCTAGAGATATAACACCATAGTTAGGGGTATTTATTTATGAGGGTGGATTGAGGGAGAAATGTAACATTTCCACCCAATAGATTCACTATGAAATGTTTTAAAAAAGCAGTTATATCAGGACTACCATTTAGAGGATTCTTTCATGGAGGATTTGGATGATAAAAATAAAATATTCATTGTATGAATTGTGTTGAGAACTATTGGGTAAAACCACAATCCAATTCTAGATAAGGGGAACCACATAATGATTCTAATGACTCACACTATAATGGGGCATATTTCTTATTTTTTTAAATAGGTAAGGCTCTTATTTTATACTTCATCCCTTATCCTAATTTTGAGGTAAATTGGTACTGTGGAAGGGCCAATAATCTATCTATATCTAACATTATTCAACTCATTGATAACATAATATTATATATGATTTTGTTTTTTATTCAATGGTATTATACATATAAATTTCTTATTATTCAATTTTTATCATTATTCCTTTTTTCCTAGTTATTCATAGTGTGTCTATTCTAGGGTTTTAGTGATAATTACACCAAATCATAGTGGAATGTTCTGAATAATTGTGGATCATATGTGTGGTGGATTAGTGGAATATCTATAAGATTAATCCAAATTACTTACCATTATTTTGGGTAAATTATATCAACCAGTGAATTCATTTTTATGCAATTAATATTATTATATTATGTTAAAAACTGATCAAGAACAAAATGATTATGTTCTTTCTATCGAAGGTTCCATGGGGTGTCATGGACATTTCTATTTTCATTTTCCCCGATAACCATATTGATGGGGATGATGATGAGTTTTTAGTATTTTATCAATTTTAATTACTTTTTTTGAATAATATATTTCCTTAGATGGAGCCCCCATTTTTGCAATAGATTGTTGTAGGCTTCACGATGGATGGGTAGATATTGATTTGTTGGTTTAACTCGGGAATCAAGATAGGATTTCAATATAATACTAAGTTATACACATGTTTTATGTATGAAAGTACATTGAAGAATGTGAATTCAGGTTCATGTAAAATGTACATGGACTGAGAGCACCATATGTTTAGGAATAAGTTAGATTTGAGCTTCCAAGCATTAGAGTGAGTTCTATGGTAATCATTGAGGAGAAGGAATCACACGGTGTCAATATCTTCATGGTAGGAAAGATAAATAATAGTTTACTAAAGGTACACGATGGGTCTCATGTATTAATATGGGTAATTGATATCATGGGATGGCTCTTCTTAAGGATATAAAATATGCATTAGAGTATTAAACCTAGAAATTATGGTTTATATATTCATGCATAAAACTCTTCATTTAAAATACTATTTTATGAGTTAGTAAGAGTCTTTATCTATCTAATGAATTGAATAAGTTATCTATGTAATGATTTGGTTTATTAGTTAGTTTTTCCTCTATGTGATGGGATTTATATTGATCCATTCGGAGGTGTGTAATATAATCCTATCATGGGTTATTGAGATTTTTATAATAGACTATAAATTGGTTTTTGAGAGCCCTTGATGGTATATGTATGTCATATTCAATGGAGATCATATTAATTATATTAAAATGTGAAATAATAATGTTATTAAACACAAGAATCATAATTCTAGGTTCAGATATTTTTTTAGGATGAGTTGACAAAGTAGGGTGATGAATGTCTATGGGAATTGATGATTAGAGTGTGTTTTGGGTATAGGGAATCTAGTGTATTCATTTATGGTTGATATGGTAATGTCAAGGGGTTTAGAGTGTGAATCATCCATGTTTGAGTCTAGTTTGTGGATATTATCTTATAATGATAGGTTTATATTGATTCATACCTTGATGGAATAATTTATGTTATGTGAGACCTGTGTTGAGTTATGAGCTTGGTATATAATCTGATGATGTTACGAGAATCTATTAATCTCACTTTATTGGGTTCATTAGGGATAGAATATGTTTTGATGGTTATTTTTGTTTGTGTTCTCTGATCCTGTTCCTATTATTATTGGGGATACTTGAATCTTGGACTCACATAGATTGAGAGGATGTTGTAATGAACCACATTGTCTGAGCGATTATTGGTCTATGATAGGGATACATTTCCTCATACTCTATGAAAGTGGGTTTTTTCATGATGTCATTTGAGACCCACCTTGAGTGAGTTGAGGTGGTCAATGTGATGTGGAATGATAAATGATTATCATACTCACCTTCAGTGAGACTGTATTAACATGAACATCCCTTTAGTGAGTGGGTATTTGACCAATATGTAATTGTAGGACCCCATCATAAGTGAGATAGTGTATTTAAAGACATGGTATGATGAAACTAGAAATTTATTTGGTACCTCCCCATGTTAGATAGTATTCATAATGAAATAGTATGCTATAATAACCATTGTTTCATTTTATGAGTCACAATTTGGCATAACATGACTTAATATTACATCATTGTCTCAACTAAGTATGGTTGGATGTTGAGGTGTCTTGGTTAGCACAAGTAACTCAATTACCAATCTCACTTAGAGTTTATTATATTATTAATTTTTAGTAGAAATATAATTTTTATGGTTTTGTATATTATGAGTATTTGTTGAGAATTACTAAGATAATTTCCCACACGCTACATGTGAAACCATGTTCATGTGTTGAACCTATAATTTTTAAAAAGGAATGATAATTGGATTCAATGTTAAAAGAGATGGGAGAATTTAATTATAATATAAAGAATATTTACATACAACACAGTTTTCATACAATATTCACGAATAATAAAATTAATTTTTTTCATATGTTATACAATTTATTAATGTATCATTGTTATGTTCATTAAATTTGGTAAATGTTTTTTTATTAATAAAATAGATTAAAATTTTCAAAACCTCATGATTTTCGTGTTTTGAAATAATAAAATTACTAGTTGAAATTAAAGGTATTTAAATTTTAATTTTTATATTTGAAAATAACTAATGATTAATTTATTATAATAATAACATTATATAGACATTTTTACTTTTATTGGATGTATCCTTTTGAGTGATATAAAAATTCATAATTGGCTCATTGATAGTATTAATTAAATATATGACTTAGTTTTTAAAAAGTAAATCGTTAATGTGGTGGTTGAATTATTTATAAAATAATTATTAAAAATAGATATTATTTTTTTCTTACATCACACCACACTGGGGTCATAATGTTTCTGAATGGTATTTATATATTGAGTGTAAATTTGTTTAATAGTGGTTATATATAAAACATTTAATAGATTTTTCAAACCCTAGTAAGATTTTAAAACATATAACATTAAATGATAATAAACCAAAAACTGAAACGTATAATTAAAAATGATATATGGGTGAGGAATGAGAATAGAAAAAGTATAAATTATATAGTTTAAGGAACACATACTCAATAATGAGGCTAATCTAGAAAAATTATGATGGTTAGTTGATGAATCATATTTCAATGTGTTCACATGGACACCATATAAAATAAAAATTTATATATATTATAGAAAATCATGAAGATAGAAAATAACCATAAAAAATGGTTGCTTAATTTTAATCATCAAATTAATTCATATTTTAATTGAATAATTATGGAATTAAATCTCTATAAAACTTAAATATTTTAGATTGTATAAAGATATATTGTTTCCTCATTGCAATAATATTGAAACACAAATGATCATGTGTATTTTTGATGATGAATAAAGTCATTTAAAATTTTATTAATTTCAATTTATAGAATAATATTTTAAAATATTAGGGAAAAATGATGAACTTTTTATCAAAATACCACATGAAATAAAATTTTACTATATTTTTGATCCATATAATAATAGGGGGATAATAATTCTCTTATGAATTTTTTATTGATGCAGTTTTGGTGTAATTATTGACTTCTATCTGATTCCTCTATATGGAATATAAATATCGGTTGCTGATGTTAATCGTGATATAGACACACCTCATACAACAAAAACAATAGTCATCAATAAGGTATATAGGAAACTTCTATTCTCTAATTTCTTAATTTATAAATATATTTATAAATAATTAAGTATAACTATTATATTATTCAATAATTAAATGCGACATAAAAAATAGGTACATTGGATATTTTAATAACCATTTAAATTTAATATTATAATTTTTATTATTTTGTGATATATTATATAAATTTTTTATTTAACCATGTATTAACATTAATTTCACTTATATTTAGTCTTAATATTTTAAATAGGTTTCATTTTTTGTTTGTTTTTTATTTTAAATTTAATTATTAGATAAATGTACAAAAACATTATTTAAGGTATTAGAAAGTATATTTTATATTAGACCACATCATATTCTTCATTTTGATACGTAATTATCTAAATAGTTGGTAACATGGTAATATATGTATTCCAAGATTTTCAATTACCAATATGAAGTATTATAATACCAATGTTGGAATTATTGATAATAGTAATCATATAAGCCGAAATTATTAAAAAAATTAATTGTATTATATCACTACATGGAGGTTGAAATGAGAAAATTATATCGTGATTAGATGATCATCATCAAAATGGCATTATAATGGATAAAAGTGTCTTTAAGGGATATATATAACATATATAAAATATTAATTTTTTTAGGATCTTCGATAATTATTTTATATAAACTATATATTTTTTACTTGCTTTTGGATGAAATTTGTCGTCCTTGATATATAATATACTATGTAGCAATAGTTAAGCTATAATATAAATTATTTGAGGAATTTTTAATGTTCATTTGGTTTTTATTATATTTAAAAAAAATGTGAATTAAAATCATTAATGAAATTATGTATTTAAAAATAAGTATATATGAATAAATTTTTCAAATAATATAATGCAATATTCATTTTTTTTTTGTATAATATTATTTACATAAATTTAATCTTTCAACATTTTCCATTAAATGTAAAATAATTGTTTTATTAATTCTAAATTAATAGTAATTAAGGAAAATACACCAAGAAATATTGGAAAATTATTTACACCCTCATATATTATCATGTGGAGGGTATATGTTATTATAAGAGAAGATAATTTCTTAGAACGTTGAGTAGTTGATAACGATATCACCAACTTCTAAAGATACTGGCCAAATATCTTCCCCCTCTATCAAAAAAAGGAGATGATTATAAAAAAGAGAAATGAATTATATAGGTATCATGAGAAGTAACTGTGAATATTATAAAAAAGAATAATTTAATTTTAAATGACTAAAATTAATAATTTTTTTTAAAAAAAATATAAATTTTAATGTTTTATTATAAGAATCACCTCAGGAGAAGGATACACTAGTTACAATAGTAATTGGGGTTAAAACATAAATCCTTATTGAAACAGTAAGAAATTATTATAAATTCGATTTCAAATGGGAATTTGGGTATGGAATACATGTTAAAAAATAGTGACTTAATATAGCTTGTATGGGAAAAACAAAAGGATGAAGTAAATAAAATGTATGTTAATATTTATTAATTAAAACAATTGGTAATAGATATTAATAAATATCCATAATTTCTCTTTATTTTTATAGTAATATACTTTTTTGTGATCAATGGGGACTTTACAAGTCCTTAACCACGATCCCAATATGAAAGAAGAACATATAGAAAATATATACCACCATAGAAATAAAGAAAATAAATGTGGAACCCAAGTGGTTCGAGTCAGCCATTTATAACTAAAACAAGATTTCATGTTCAAGATAATAAAGAAAAAATAATTATGATATTAAAAATGATCTTTGCATGTATTGATATGATGTAAACACCTGAACTATGAAATCCACCAAACCAACTACTTATCATGGTCCTATTGATCATCATCACTAGTGTGACTTACTAAATAAAAATAGAATTTCCTATTTTGTAAACAAATGTAATTTAAGAACATCATGTGAACAAATATCACTAAAGCACCACACTGGGGACATCAAACTACCCAAAAGATGAGATCTATGCCACATGAAGCCCCATACCTAATGTAATGACTCAAACCCCAGTAGACTAAAGACAATTTCATATTTATTAAATTTGTTTAAGATATAAGGAATAATTTCACCATGGATCGAATATTTTGTTAATATTTCTAAACTATATACTTTCTTAAGTATTCAATTAAAATTAATGAAACAAATTACAAAATGATTTTTTAGAATAATATTATTCACTCCATCAAATAATTACATCTCAAACATAGAATTATACATTGAATAAAATGGAGAGGAATCAAAATAAATATGATCTTGAATACTCAGTAAGGGTTATTTATAGAAG
The DNA here is from genome assembly GCA_963277665.1 of Viscum album. Taxonomy (NCBI): domain Eukaryota; kingdom Viridiplantae; phylum Streptophyta; class Magnoliopsida; order Santalales; family Viscaceae; genus Viscum; species Viscum album. The sequence goes on along the minus strand of OY728128.1, from coordinate 2,099,220,422 downwards.
AATAAATCATGAATAAATGAAGCATAAAAGGTAATGATTCAAAAATATGGAAATGTAAATATGTGAACACAGATTAAATTTAAATAATTGAATAAAACAGTCAATGGAAAGGTAACTAACTGAAAACCTATTCCATTTAATCGATAAACTAACTATCATAACAATATAAGTTATAATCAATATGGATATTTAAATAAATGAAGAAAATTTATTTTATTAATAAATGAGAATAAAATGATTTTTGAGATAATATAAATGAAAATATCTCATAGAAAATAATAAATAAATTATGAATGAAAGTAATTATTAAATATTGGATGCATATTTTCCTATGCACATGATAACATTACCATCAATTCGTTTAATAATATAGGTTAGAATAGAATGAGTGGAAGCCCATTTAACTAAGTCTATAGAACTAATTAATTCATCGAGATTACTGATGAATCAATGGGATTTCTATAAATTGTCCATAACCCCTATCATACACGTAAGAAACATACTTAATATTTCAAATAATCAATTTAATTCATACACAATGTGCCCTATCATTAATTATCTATATTGAGAAAAGAATATGAATTTATCAACATTTTCCCATATGAAATATAGATTTAAATATAAACATTGTTTATTATGATTATGTATTTATTATGAAATAACCATATCCCTGAAAAATAATATGAATATTTAGGGGAAATTTAATTTCTAATTATCATAAGAAAGTAATTATTTCAAGGGGATGTTAATAATTACAAAAAATAAACAAGGAATTGAATAACAATACTATCCTTGATCAAAATAATCAAAATACATCTTGGGTAAAAATAAGGATGGTAATAACAAATACCCATTCTAATAAAAACATGGTTTATTTATCGATGAATATAAATACCATAAAAATATCATGACAATTATTCTCAAGGGAACTATACTTTTCATTTTAAAAATAATTCCAAAAATCCAATTCATTGAAAATTACGTTTAAAAACATTTTCTTTAAAAAATATTCTTAAATATTTAAAGGAAACTTAAAAAATGATGTTAATTATGGCGTTCATTATATTACATGTTTTAAATTTTAATAATAAATTTCCTTTTGTACTATAAAACTGTAATAAGAGTTCCTCGTTCAAAAAATAATAACAATATTCCATTCATATATGTGGTAAAAGGATAATTGGAATTATTTTCAACACGACATAAGATTGCATTGAAATATTTTTGTAATAAGAAAAAATGGGTAAAACTATATTTAAAATTTAATTTTTAAGGGGTTAAAACATTTTTGAATTTTTTTTAGAAAGCATACTTTTGTATGAAAAACTTTTACAACTGGAAAGAGAAATGAATATATACTTTATTAAAAACATTTTATCAATTATTTCAGGCACCAATGAGTGGAAAATGATACTATTAATTTTAAATATCTTGATTTAAAATAGGAGAAGAAAAAAGGATTTATTAGACAATGATCAAATAATTTTCCTCAATTGAAATTATGGAATAAACTAACTCGATTAAAATGAGTTTAGGATGTAAACCATTGAAAAGATCATAACGTTGAAGTGAGAGTAAACCAATGAATTGATTATTTAAATGAAAATTAAACACACATAAAAAAATTTATATACATAAAATGATAATAAAAATTCATTATAAAAATAATCATATAATATCAATGATAATAAAGATGTATTATAAGATAATTAAAATAAATTGTGTTACGAAATTATTTAACAATTTTGTAGAATTAAATTCAAATCCCACTATATTAAATAATTATAATTGAAACTTAAAATTTCATGAATGAGTAATTATTCATGTGATAATATGTAAAAGTTTCATTTAATAAAACATAAAAAACAATTAGATTCATCACATTTCAATATCCGTTAATGAAAAAAAATTGATACGAAAGCTCTAACCATACACTCCCTTTTGGTTGAACGTCATTTAAACTAATAGATAGTGGTATTAAATATGTTATTAACTTATTTGAAACCTATATTTGTGTTTATAATATCATATATGATCCCTTTATAATATCTAATTACTCAATTATTATTAATAATTCATTATTTTGGTTTTTTCAAGAGTTAATTATCTTATTTTCTATTGTGTGTTTCATCGAGAATGATCATATTCTTGTGAATATTATATTATTTTAAAATTTAAATAATAATAATTCTTAAATAAGTTTCATAATTTTAGATATATTTTACATTTAATCCTAATCAAGAATAATAGTTATTGAAAATGAAGTATGTTACGGTCAAGGAGATGATATTTTTTACGTACGAACGAGTAACATTTACCATTTTAAATGATAATTATCAATAGGATTTAAGAAATATTAACCTTTTAAAAATTATCATAATATCATACGATTCATATTATATACTTATACATATGATCCATTTGTTTTGGTGATTAAAAGAGAGTCACGTTACTTCATGTCAGTAGTAGTCCATAGATTCACAAATTAAGTAATTATTTTTACTTGAGTAAAAATCAATGAAATAAAAGGATATAGATTATTATCCATAATGATTAATATTTCATTAATTTTATTATAATTCCATTTATATCAGATATAATCATTAACATTATCTTTACCAACTTCATTATCTACCGTTAGTGAAAGAAGAATCAGATCGCTTTGCGAGGCGGTAGTCTTTCGAACACATGAGCGATGTAATCGTATCTCTTATAAAATTAAAGTTAAAAATTTATATAATATTGTTGATAAATATGTAAAAATATGTTATAAATAACAAAATATATATTATATCTATAATAAACTATATAATTTAAATGTGGTAATGGAAGAGTGAATGACACTGATATTTGTGGCGGTAGTCCTCCGTAAAGCTAGACGATGATTTTACAACCCATTTAAGGGAGTTGTAGATGGATGTAAATAATTAACTTGTTAAAAAATATCCAAATATATGGAATATACTTATTTTTTATATCATCATGGTTTAATTATAATTCAATGTGGTTTATAAATAATGTAAAAAATATGTTTGTTCAAAAACATTACCTCTCCTTCGTGTATCCTCCTTAGGTTTGCACTAAATATATATAAGGTAGCATTTACACAAAAAATAATGATTATAATATGCGTTTATTTTATTTTACATGATTTTAGTTGGTATTTTTTGATCCAAATTGGTTTGACGGTGTGATGAAGATATGAGAGGGGTGGATTTTTATAAGTGGGGGAGAGGACACACATTTTATTTTTGAAATGATTTTTGTGTTCTGGCATTTTTCATAAGTAAAAAAACATACAAAATTAGTCCATTATCAATCCATATAGGATTAATGATTTAATATTTCCATTAAATAGTTTTTATATGAGTTTATAGGTTAATTTTCCCTTATATTTTTAGTTTAACATTTCGGTAAACCCATTTTTACCATAACCACTGTAATTAATTTTAACAGCATTTTCAATTCATTTTTGAAAAACATTATGTTGAAATTTTTAGAAATTATAAGTAATTATGATTCAAAAAATGTAATATATTAATATAAATTCAATTAAAATACTATCAAAATTTAAACTTAATACTAATCCCATTTACGTAACAATAAAGAGGGTTTTTTAAGTGAGAATGTTCAAAAGTTTATAATCTTTTTATATCATATTCAATATATAAATGATTCAAGTACTAAATTGGAATAATTGATATAAAATTTAATTATATTTAATTTAAAAAAAATCAAAAATATAGCTTACCATCCAAAATAATTTAATCGGAAATTAATTTTTCAATTAAATTTTAGTTTTTTTAACTATTCCACAAGAAATGAAAATTCTCAGAAAAAAATAAATAAAATTTTTATATTCTAGTATCAAAAATTAAGTTTATTTTTCATATAATTTTTCTACAGTTGGTAAAAATTAATATCATATTATCTGCGTAAATCTAAAGTATTCCATCTTTTAAAAAAACAAATCATTTTAGAAAATAATTCTCATTATTTTAAATGATTAAAATTTTATGTCTATAAATAGGATACTAATAATTGTGTGAAATATATATATATATATATATATTATTAAGACATTTATTCTTATTAATTTGTTAAATTTAATTTCATTCTCATAAATAATATATTAAATACTAATATAAATATTGTATTTTAGATTGGAAAGACTCAGTCTTGAATTTAATTAAAGATACTGATGAAACTTTCTTCTTTTTGTAACACAATCTAATATTTTGTTGAGTGCGACATACTCAATTGAATTAAATTTTATTCATTTATAATTTTTTGGTGTTTCATTATCCCCACTATAAATTAGTTTCTTTCATTAAATTTAAATATGATCTCGGTTATCCCATGTTTGATATTTGAAAAGTCCATTGTTGGGAATCCCACAGTGTAAAATGGATGGTAAACCACCCAATAAAAAGAGATAAAACAAAGTAAATATGACATCTATAAAAATGATAAAACAATATTTCCATGAAGGATAACATATTTGGGAAAAGAAAATATGGATACGAAAGATAATATCAAATAATTATAAATAGTGATTACGGTCATTGATCACCAGAAATTGATTAATCAATGTGAAGTTAAGATCCTCAATGACATAAATAGTAGATGATATAAAAGGCCATATGTGTTATCATTTTTGAATGTAAGAAGATAACATTTTTTTTTCAAGATCCTTTTACTTATGTAAATTAATATTTATAATATCTATAAATATAAGGAACTATACTCACATGATAACTTTATTTTTAATAATAATTATTTCATACTTTGGTGGTCATTGGATCAATTTTAAATTAATCCTTTAACAGAAAAAAATAATTCCCAAAATTGAAAATTATTATACAAATATAAGTTAAATTTAATTTTAATATATTGTAATATCTATGAAAGTCTTTATGTTTTTGACTAACTATTTTACAAAACCATTATGGTAATCTTGTGATTTCAAATATATTTATCTAATCCTCATAATCAAAACTACATTATCATCATTAATATTAATTTTTTTAAATATTTAAGGTAAAAAGGAAATTTTAACGAATATTTCGTATAACCTAGTGGTAGGCACTAAACCCTTATCTTCCTTCAGTCATGGGTTCAAACCCCATATCATTGCCGGGAATGATGGTAATTCACCTGGAATGTGGGTTATCCTTTTCTAAAACATTAATAATATAATTTCTATATCATTCTAAAAAATATGTGATGAAAATACAAGAAATAATATTAATTATTAAATATCATTCTATAAGGTTTGCAGAACAAATTATTTTTTCCCAATGTTAAACAATCATATTTGACTATTATTGTAATATAATTATTGATAATATTAACCCTAAATGATAGCAATACATTTATAAATAGATCTATAAATTTTAAATTAATTATTTATGAAATTAAATTTTCACTAAATAATATACTAAACCAATGGGTTTTATTCCCATAAATGTTCTCCAAAAATATCCTTAATTTTTTTGACATTCCTTCCACTTAATTTTTAAGAAGGGGTGTTTAAGACATTGAACAGATGATCAATCATAAACTCATTAACCAATTATGGTATCCATAACATTTATGTAAATGATAAGAGGTATAATTTTATTATTCAAAATATTAATTAGTTATCTTGTGATTCTAATAACAAAATACAAATAGTGAAAATACTTCTAAAATATTATTCTTAAGTCATGATACAAAAATAATTCTCTTCTTTAATTTCAATATATGTAATTTATTAGTAATGGGATTAAAATTTATAATAGGTAATCGGCGTGGATAATTCAAAGGATCTCCAAATTTTATAATAAATACAAAAAAAGGATAACTAGGATTATATTTATTTCCTACAATTGTATTCTTAATTTCCCCAAGGAAATTTATTTTTTTATGCAATTATTTATTATAGATAAATAAATTACCATTCCACCGAGACACCTTATTTTAAATCTATAAAATATAATGTTTAACCTATATCATTCATTGTAATGATATATTAAAATCTTTTATAATGGTTTTTAAATAAAATTTGAATAATAGTATGAATATCTCATGGGTGTGTTGAACCAGGTTCACCCAAAAGCTAATTATTTAGAAATACGTGGCGATCAAGTCAATCCCAATGCCCTATTGTTTTGAGTTATTTCCACTAGGAATATCTATTCGAGAAATATTTTAACTTTTATTATCTAGATAGAAAACTATTTTCAAAAAAACCACATAATATATACCTGACCAAAATATTAGGACGTTCTTCTATACTAATCCTCAATGTCTATCATATGGTTATGTTTTATAATCTATGTTATCTTAAATCTAGTTCATTTGCTTCTACTATAATTCATTGGATAAAAATTAAATTTCCCATGACTCTGTTATCTTTGATATAATTTCTCATTTATTATATTGGTATAATTTACTAGCAATCGTATATCATAGGACCAAATTGTTTTGTTTCATTAGTAAACATGATACATACTTGATTCTTCATTTACAGTTGAGTACGCAAGTCATAATTTTTTTTTAAAATTATTCCCTATTTAATATCATTTAATATCAAACATATTATTTTTCATGGATTCATATGTAAAGGAAATAAAATTACGCTGATCTTAAATTCTCAATAGGGGTTATGTATAGTAGAAGAAATTCTGAATAATTAAAGAATCATTGATAATGAATTAAAATAATGAGAGTTAAATATCTTAACACTCATTACATTTAAATAATTGACTAGAAAAATAAATTTAAAGGTAAATAATTAAAATAAACATTCAATTTAATCAATAAACATAATATCATAACTAGATAAGTCATAGTCAATATGAAAAGGTAAAAAACAAAAACAACATTTTTTTAATTAGTAACTGATAATTATATGATTCTATAGATAATAGAATTGTGAAAATATCATGGATAATAATATATAAATTATGAAATAAGTAAATAGATAATTATTGGACATTATGTTAAACCAATAATATGATACCTTTACTGACAAGACCTTTCATAATGCGGTTTAGAACATACTGTATAATATCACATTTAACTAAGGCTAGCCATCTAATTTATCTTATGAAACTAGTGATGTATCAAGGGGTTTTATATAAAATGTCCCCAACTCATATAATAAATTTTAAAAATAATTAATCAAATATAAAATAATATATTTATTTCATAAACAATGTGCCTTATCATTAAATATCAATATTGAGTAAATAATATAGAATTACCAATATTTCCTCATGTGAATAAATAACACTCATTGTAAACACCATATGTTAAAATAAAATATCATTTAAAAAATACATATATCTAGGATATATAATATAGATATTTCAGATAAAATTTATATGTAATATTTACAAAAAGTGATTATTTCAAGGGGAATTAATGACTACAAAAAGAAGCAAAAGAGTGAATGTCAATATTATCCTTGGTGAAATTAATCATAAACAATACAGATTAGAAATAAGGATTATATGAAAATATAACCATTGGATTTTTAATAATGTTTTTTCCATTGATTAATATAAATACCATAAAAATTACTTAACAAGAAAACATTTAGTAAAATATCCTTTTCATTTTGAAAATCCTTTTCAAACTCCATTTCTTTGAAAATGAATTTTAAAATCATTTTATTTAAAAATATCCTCATATACTTGAAATATAGTATTGAATTAAATGATGTTCATAATTATGTGTAATTATATATATAACCTAAATGTTTAAAAGACCATTCATTTTTATCTTTAAATAAAAGGATAAGAAAATTAGTTATTCAGAAGATGACAAGTTGACTCCTTTTACATTTTAAAAAATCCAAATGGGAATTTTTTTTAAAATGATAAAATATTATGTTGATATTTTTTAAATATTAAAAATTGGTAAGAAATTATTTAATATAAATTTTATAAATTCCTAAAAAATTATTTAAAATTGTTTTAGATAAAATCGTTTTGGATGAAAAAATATTTCCCACTAAAGAGAGAAATTAAATCAAGTTTCATTAAACACATTTTATCAATTATTTTATGTACCAAAGAGTGTAGAAATTGTAATATTACATTAAAATATCATAAATAACAATAGAAGAAGATAATGATAGGGTTTATTAAACAATGATAAAATTATATTCTTCAATTTAAATTCATGAATAAATAATCTCAATTAAAATGAGATTGTAAAGTAACCTGTTTCAATGATCATAATGTTGATTTGAGAATAAAATAATTAATCAATTGTACGTATTAACTATAAATCCTTATTAAAAATTAAAAAAAAATTATAAAATAAAAAGTAATTATTTACATTATCTTATAATATCAATGACTACAAAGAAGCAATACAACCAAATAAAAATAAATTGTTTTTTAAAATTATTTACCACTGGTTACCTTTTATTAAAATTATTGTCGATGAAATAATTAAAATAAAAAAGTAAAATAAAATAAATTATAAATTATAAATTATATTACATGTAAAATTAAAAATATATATGAAATATAAACATAATTAGGTGAATAACATCATAATAACGTTTAATGAAAAGAAAATGAGATGAAATATCTTATATTACACTCTCTTTTGGTTAAATGTTATATAAAATCTATTATTACAATTATAAAAATTTTATAAAATTATAAAAAATTCATAATAATTTTTATAATATAAAATATAATCCTTTTATAACATCTTATTACCAATTCATTAATTATATTTAATTTTTTAATTTTTTTCAGGTGTTAGTTTCCTTGTTTTATCACGCATGCTTCATCATGAAAGATTTGGTTCATATGAAAATTATATTATTATATAATCTCTAAAATAATAATCATGAAATTATGATCATACATTTAAATCAATTTTACGTTTAAAATCAATCAATAATGATGGCTATAATAAAATGATATATGTTACGATCATGGAAACAGATGGTAGTTCGTACTCATGAGTGGCATTTATATTTTTTTAAATAATTTAGTAAAGGTTGTATTATTATTTTTAATTTATATAATGATCATAATATAATTTATAATATATTGTATACTTATATAAGTTATCCATGTTCTTTTGGGATGAAATGAGAGTAACATCACTTCGTGAATGTGGTAGTCCATATATACATGAATGATGCTATCATCTATACTTGAGTTAAAAGGAAGGAATGAAATGATATATATTATCTTTATTGGATTTTAAATACATAATTAATATAATGAATATATCATTCATATAACATATAATAATTAACAGTATCTTTATCGCCTTCCACATGAAGAATTAGTGAATGATTGATCACATCTCTTCGTGAGGCAGTAGTCCGCTATACACATGAGCGACATTAACGTATATTCTATGAACTAGAAGGTAATATATATATATATATATATATATATGATATAATTACTCTATAGTTTTAAATATGTAATGAATATAAAATATATACATTATATACATCATCATACCCAACTGTGAAATGTGGTAAACGAAGAATGAATGACCTAAGTTCATGAGGTGATTGTCCGCCGTATAGAAGAACAATGATTTCATAAACCATTTGATCGAAGTGGGGATGGTTTTAGGTAATTAACATATTATAAAATAATATCAATATATATAATATAATTATATTATTATATTATATATTTTTAATAACAATTTAAGGGGTGGATAATGAAATAAAAGAAATGTGTTGTTGATAAACATTACCTTTTTTGAGGGTATCCTGTATATGTTTACACAAAAGCCTTCAAGTATTTGATTTATAAAACAAAAAGGCTCTGATGATGATGTAGGGAATTTGAGATTTGTTTTTATTAATTGTTTTTCTATACAAAGAGGTTTTAATTTGTGAATATGGGAGAATAGTGGTGACCTTTTATAAGTTGAAGAGAGAACACACTTGGTATTTTCAAAATGAATTTAGTGCTCCCATTATATTTAAATGTCACAAGGGTTGAAATTGGAACACTCTTGAACATTATTGGTGTAATTATCTATATATTTCTATAATTAGATTCTATAAAAGAATATAAGTAATTTTTTACCATATCTTATAATTTTAACCCCCAATAAATCCATTTTTACTTTAATTATGGTAATTAATTTTTTAGTGTATTCACAATTCATTTTCGTGTAAACATTAGTCGAACTTATAAGAAATTATAAATATATGAAATTTAAAATATTTTTTTCATTTTTCTAATTTAATTTCATAAAATCGACACATTTTATTTTAGAATTATTCAAAAAGACGTGATGAGTTAGCGGGGTTTTAAAGCGAAAATGATCAAAAGATTGCAAATTTTGTATTTCTAAATTAGATATTAAAATGATTAATATGACATAAATTGGATTATAATATATATAAATTAACTAATATTATGGTTAAAAATCAAAATATAGTTTGACATTGTAAGTAACTTAAATAAAAAGCCATTTTTTAATTGAAATAAGGTATTCGTCAGTATACATCAAAAAAATGAAACCCCACAAACAAATCCCAAAATGTCACCCTAATATAATTTTTTGATTCTGATTTCAGAAATGATTTTTTTTCATGTAAATTTAATATAATTGTAAAATTTTCTTTCAAATTATGTGATAAAACTGGGACAAATCCACATTTTTGAAAAAACTAATTGTTTTGAAAAATAATTCTTTTTCATTTAAATGATAATTATTTTCTAATAATTTGATAAATAATAAAAATTTATAATCTATGTATTTCATTTTAGTATTAATCATAATTATAACCTCAAATTTAATTATTAGTTTATAACTATTATGTTAAATAATAATATAAATAATATATTATTGTTCAATAAAACTCAGTCATGTGTGTAACACAATAAAATGAAAAGACACACCATTTAATATAACGCATGATAAGATCAGTGATTAGTGTAATATATGATATTGAATAAAATGATATTATTCATTGTGTTAGATTTTAACAATGATGAATTTCCAATACAACCAAATACAACTCCTTCATGAAAATTTCATCTCCACAAAAGGCCCAAACCATGTCACATCGTGTTACCTTATTTAAAGAAGGAAAACATGAAATACCTAACTAATATCTGACCAAAATGCAAGAAATGAATATGTAACTAGAATATTTAATTGAAGACATAGATCCATGAACCATTATATTCCACTTTAAGGGTAGGAGAAATCTATGGGGACTATAAGACAATGAGGTAATGTTGTTTAAAAATTCCCAATGCAGTAAGAAAACTAGAGAAAAAAATAAAAGAGAAAAAATATAATAGAAATACAATTAACTAATTATATACTGTTACTCTATGAAATACACATCATAACATTCAAATGTCCCATTTTTGACTTCATCACCACAAATATGCTACTTTTGTTGGGTTTAATTCATCAAAATTTTATCTAGTCAACACCAACTAAGGAATGAATAACAAGAAATAGAATCAAATAAAATTTTGGAATAGGGAATATGATGTTATGAACCATATGTTCCACTCCATGCTTGAATTCTATTAGTCTATGACAAGAAAAAAATCACAACTAGGGGATGACACTGTAGAGAAAACTCATTGACCATCGGGGTTATGGGAGATGGAATATTGGCATATAAAATAGTTAAAGAAGAGTGGGATAATAAATTATATTAATTATATTATACATTATTAGTAAATAGATCCAAATTAATAACAGGTGATACTATAAGATATTATAAATGCTTGAATTAAAGTTATAATATTTATTGATGATGTATCCATAATAAGACTAAGTGGTATTAATTTTTACAATGGTTATCCCAAATCATTCTAAATATAACAAAATTAGAAGAATCATACATATATATAGTTATTTTAAATTTTGGTTTTATTTATTCTCACTTCTATCATTTTATAACAATGTTAAAAAATAATCATCATCATGACATAGTTAACTGTATCATACTCATGTACCTATGGATAATATATATAACGTATCAAAATTTTTATCTAACTTATTAATGAGTATTTTTATATTGGCATATTTTTATCCATTTTTGTTTACTTCAATCATATTATTATGAAATTGTGTCATTAATATTGAAAAAAATCATACCATAGAGTTGGTTGTTATAGATTTCATAGGTACTGAATAATTGGAAGTATTATAAATTTATGACGATTTATTTATTTCATTACATATATTTATTTTTTTTATTTTTATAATATACAAATTTTATTAAATGAATGAGTATAAGAATACTTTTTCCATTTAAGTTAATCTAACTCTAATTTACATAATCATGATCACACATTTTATTTCACCTAGTGTGAAAATAATGGGACATAGTTAAAGGATTTTATATATAACCCTAAGGATTTATGAGGGAACATATATACCACTAAGTAATTTGAAATATTTAGATCTATCAAAATATAATTTATGAAAAAAGATTCAAAAATAATTTTATTCTTATTTGGATCATTATATTTCATTAAAAATTGAATTTTAATGATTTTAATTCTTTGAGAGAAAGTACATACTATTTATGCACATTAGTAAGTAATGTTAATGGATTATTTAAATATATTTTATAAAAATGGTGATCATTTTTTTTTAAAAATTTTAATTATTTTTATTTAAGTTTTAATTTTTGACAATAAATTCCAATATATGTTAGAAATGAATTCACAAAAAATAATTAGTAATAATATGTTTAAAAAATTTGAATTTATATATTCATAGGTTTTTTTTGTCTCACTAAAATGATTTTCTATAAATTGATTTAAATTATTTTCTCTAATATTTGACCTCTTGTTGTAAAATTTGAATTTCATTTTTAAGGATGAAACATAAAGTGTTTTTATTATGTTTTAGGATTTACCTATATATTAATCACAATTAAAAAATTAAATTATTATCAAAAAATTAGACTGATCAAATGTATTGTGTTATATAAAAAATTTCATATTTAACAAATATATATTTATTTTAAATATATAATCTCTTTTTAATTATACTTATATAAAAATTGACATGAATGAAATAAATGAATTATGGGACCGTTATTTTATAATATTTATGTATTTTTTGTTATTTTCATCAAATATATGTTGTGACATTTTTATTATACACCTTTGATATATTTTTATTATTTAATATATATAATCATGTATTTAAAATAAATTAATTATATATATATATAATTTTTTACTTTTTGTTAAAATTTGTTTTTGTTTTTTGATTTTTATTTTTATTTTTTAGAATAGGTTTTAGGGTTTTTTTCTCAAACAATTAAACATTAGAAATTATATAAAAAATAAAAAAATGTTATAATATTTTGAAATATTTTTTAATTCATATAATAAATTCATAATTTAATTCATGTATATTCTTGAATTTCAAATACCATAATATTTATTCTACAACTATTGTTGTGTTTTACTTTGACTCTGTTAATTTTATTAAAGAGTTGTGTTGTGATGTATGTATATATACACTAAAAAAGGATATATTTTTTAAATATTTTATTTAAATAACTAGAAAGAAAGATTTATTTTTTGAAATTTATTCCTTACAAATTTAATATTAAAATAAGTGGTGTGAATCAATAATATTCACATCCATTATTGAAATTTATGTTGTCAAATAAAACATTTAACATTGTTTATTTCGCTAACCAGTATTAAAAATGTTGTTTTTATAAAAAAATTAATATTTTACTTACAAAAACCAATTTTGAAAATATTTTATATTGAATTTTATTAATAAAAACAGTCATAAGAAATCTTATTTTTATATAATGATGATTATTTAACATGATGTACTATTAAAAAATTTTACTAAATAAATTTTAAATGAGGTTTTTATATCCAAAATTAAAAATATTATATTATATGCCCCAAAATATTCATTGCTTGATTATTCTTTTAATATATTAAAAATACCGAAGTAATAAACGATGAAAATCTTGAAACCATATTATTTTTTTCTATGTATATTTTTTTATTATTGTGTGATGTTTTTTAGTTTAATATTTTAATAGATGGGAAATTATTTATCATTCCTGAAATTTAGATTTAATAGAGGATAGCCATTCATCAAAAATAAAAAATGAGTACTGGTAATTTCTTCCTTTCATTATAATCATTTTAATTGTTGATGATTTTTAATAACTAAGATAATTAATTTAGATACTATAGAAAAAACATAATTATATGGTATGGTAACTTTTTTAAAAATAATTATCACGTAGATAGTTCTTGTCCTAAAGAAATATATTATTCTATTTTTTCTGAGAACATTGAAATAAAAACTGTAGTGGGTGTGTATCAATCATATAATATAGAATTATAAATCAGTATTCACCAAAAAAACATTCATTCCAGAAAAATATTATTTATATAAGGAAGTGCATTCGATTTATATATTAGATAAATTTTCATTTCATGATTTTTGTTACATAAATTTGAAAAATAAACTACTATGAAAAATATATGAACAAATAATTTAGTAGACACCCCCAGTTTACTATTTATACACATTGTCACTCCTACAATCCATTTGTTTCTTCTGTATGACCCCTACTATATTAAATTTCAATCCCTCCATCCCATTATTGATATATCTTCATTGTTATAGCCTCAATCTATCTCCCCTCATGATCATAATTTCTCCATAATTCCCTTCCACACCAGTGTCTATTCCACCCTCTAGTGACTATGGAGAGTAAAACATCATGAATAAAGAAATGATCCAGCAGGTGAAGATATTTTTTAAATTCATATTATTTTTCAGTACATATTGACGAATTTTTTAATTAAATTAATTATTTCAGCAGAAAATTATGGTTTCAATAATATTAATAATTTAATATAAATTTGGTTATTTTTTTCAAAATTATCATTATATCCATGTTAATAATTTCAATTAAAATTGGATTTAAAAATGGGGTTTTCCAATTGGAAATGATTTAGTTATTTTTAATTTGGATTTTTATATTAATTATTTTTTTTGTTTGAAAAAAATATATTAAAAAAAATAGATTTATTATAAAGTACCATACTAATGTGTTGGATGAAGAGTTTCCTAAAATATATTTATTTTGTATTTTTACCTAGTGTGAGTGAATTTGTAAAATGTTTTTTTTTGTAAAGGAGAATTTTAAATTCCTAAAAAGTTCTACCAATAAAAATTTAAGTCATAAATATCATGTGTTAGGAAAATAAACTATTATGATAACTAGGTCAAAAATCTAACACTATCATTGATGTGAGTTTCAACTTGTGCATGAATGATAGTTTTTTTACCTTTAAATTCCAGATTGTTATGTTTTTACTGGAGTATTCTTGAATATCCATTCATTGAACAAAATTTTTGGGTGATATAATTTTTTATAATACATTGAGTAAATAAAAATTTTACATTCATGTTTTTGAATATGGGATCTTTCATTTATTTTTTTAGAAATATTCTTTTTTATCTTTGTAAAAAAAAGATAATTTTCATTAAAATAAATATTTTTTAGAAGATTTTGGAATATAAGATGTTCTATGAGAAAATATATTTTGTAGATTAAATTACAACCAATTTATATCATTATCATTTTTTGTTATATATTATATTTTTAATAGAAATTTTTTCTTAGTTTTCAACTTGGTTTTGTAAATAGTATGGTGGATTGAATTTTCAATTTAAAAATGTATTATTTTATCACATTTAAAGGGGAATAAATTATGAAATTTATTATGAATGGAAGTGTATAAGAGTCCATGGGTAATCCTTCATAGTTTACACTATACCCATACATGTTAACATCATTTGAATTATTGGCACCATTGGTCATGATATTATAAAAGTGATGTAACGTCTCGAACAAAGGGCTATATACCAGTTCCCTGATCTAGATGGACACATGATCTTAGTAACACCTCCCCATATTCTATAGTATTCCGACTATGAGAGGGGTTATAATATAAAACATGGGGATATTGTACACTATTTATCAATGTAGCACAAAATTATAAAATTGATAATCTATAAAACAATTATAAAAACCAATACAAACTAGTATCACATGTTAAAAAAAATTAGGAAAAATATTTCTAGACCCAATTAATATATAATTCATGTCATATATGTGTCATATGTAAATATGTAAAACCAAAATAAAGACACACTGATAACTCCCCAGGTAGGTTCGGACATCACCACCTATCCCCAGATCCAATCTTCACCACAACTCAAACATATAAATAAGGGTGGTTACCATTATCCTATTTAGAAAACATTAATTCTATTTAGGTACCGACTACTCAACCCATGTTGGGTTTTAGTACAAAATATTATGGTACCACCAACAATGCTTAAATTTTTTTTGAGTTATAACACTGTATGTAATTGTATAAAGAAAAATGTACAATAAATAAGTAAATTGTTTTCATATTATGATAATATTTATCTAACCGCATAACTTCTCTATTTCATAATGAACCATGGACCATTAATTCCTACATTGGACCGTGCTAGATTCTAAACCATCCTCAAATAGATATCACATTTCATTACATCATAAGATTTCATTTAACAATTTAGTCCACTTTCATATCATGACCACCTGGAACCCTAGTAAAATTACTACAACATGGGCCTAAAAATCATATCAAGAACCCCATGGGTATTTGGAGAATATTTACATATCAAACACCACATTTTTCAAATTGTTATTTTGATAATGTGTCCATGTCCCACACTACTTATCATATATTGGTATTTGGATCAT
Organism: Viscum album; assembly: GCA_963277665.1. Classification (NCBI taxonomy): domain Eukaryota; kingdom Viridiplantae; phylum Streptophyta; class Magnoliopsida; order Santalales; family Viscaceae; genus Viscum; species Viscum album. Next base: position 2,099,203,642 of record OY728128.1, on the reverse strand, counting down.
CATTCCACTTCCCCCAATCGTTATCACATATATCACAATATGTAAATCATGTTTAAACCTCATAACATTCTTTTATTAATATCCCACCATGTTAAACCATTTCTATTATAAAACACAACCACATTTCATTACTTTAATCACATGGAATTATATACACAAATCCCTATTATTCCAGTAATCAATATATTATTGCACAATTCATTATCTCTTCATATTTAATCAAAACATGTTAGTAATCCAAGTATCAAAATTTATTCATAACCCATTAACCCTTGAGGTTTAGGATGACCAACCCATTAATTCCATTTTTCATAGAATCCCATACCCATTGAACAATCAATTTCATAATCACATTACTACATAAATTCTATAAATTCCTTTAATTAATTAACCAATAAATTAATCCAATTCTGGATGTGATTACCAAACATGGAAATAAAAATTTCACAACTACATACCCATAATTGTAATCAAAACATTGGGAGCTTGAATTTAGAAAACCTACCACATGGTAATTGATAGACATTGTCCAAACAAAAAACCACAAAATTGAAGCGGAGAATAAAAAAGATCACAACCACTTAGAAGATTTAGGACCAAAACCTAGGATCCATATCAAATAAATTATCATAAATCAATTCTAAGATCCAAACCACCACTAATGGAGGAAAAATAATTCCTATTTACCAGGAAAGAGATATGGGAGAGATATTGAATCAATTAAGGAAGAAAAAATATACCAAAGGAATATCAGGCATTCATTCAGATCATTGATTCATTAAAATTGGGTTTGAGGAACCTTGGAATCCTTTTTGACACCACCAAAAGCGTTGGAGAAATGATTAGACTAAATAGGATTGTTTAAGGTTAAAAATATTTGGTGTTTGGGAATTTTATTTAATTATTTTGTATGAGTTGAACTAGTATGCAACATTTCTTTAGTAAGGGAACATTATTTCCCAAACTATGTGCCTTAATCTTGTCTGTATCCTTAGGGGAACATGATTTCTATTATATATTTGAATGGATTGAAGAAACATTCCCTAACCAAGATAATCCCCACCATTTGGGGTTTCATGTTTCAGGGAGGGAGGCTGCATGGTTAGGAAAAACAATGCACCAATAATATTCCACTATTTTTCTAATCAAATTGATAACATTGTTTCATAATGAAAGCCACAATGTTTGCCCGAATCAGGTTCCCATCAATAACAGAACCTTGGGCTTCCTAAAATATAAAATTTCACCCTAAACAACCCTAAAAACACCAAGATGGAAATAATCAAAACAAGGGTAAAATAGTACTTGAAATTGACCATGAGACATCTCTAACAAGTTTGGGTTCTTACAATATCCCCAGCTTATAACATATCATCCTTAAGATGCACTCTTAATAATATATAAGATATTGAGGTAAAAATATCAGCACAGATAGCAAAAAAATATGCTACACTCTCCCATGATTCCTCTTGAACATGGCCTTATTAACATAATACATGAACTATCGCCATGACCGTTCCCTGCAACACATTCTCACTAAAATCCATAACATGAATCAAAATCTCCTCAAATTAATCATCAGCATAAAGGTCAAAATCATTAAAATAGGTCACACATCATGGTTTAGGGTGATAGTGTAAGGACCTGACCCCAGTTTCCCAGAGTCAGTGCCTTATTTGATTACAATGTCCTTCAAATATGGAATAATCATCCTCATCGACCGAGTAGTTTGGTATTATTGGAAAATGGATTCATACATAAGTTAAACATTACAACATGTAAATAAATACAACATAGAAACTCCTTAGACAACATCCATAACTCCTAGGGTATTTCAGCATGATATTCATAATAAAAATTTTCTTGTCATGAGAAAATGAAACATAATAATGGGGTGATCTTAAATGCTCAGTGAGGGTAAGAAATGCAGTATAAGATAACATAAATATTAGACATGGTGAATAGTCCTTGGGAAAAAAATGGACCTACTAGCCATTTAATGGGCTATATGACCATTGGGATTTCAGGATATGTAATGGATCTCCCTCTACCCAGTTAAAGAGGTCTTTGATTTTATTTAATAAAAAAATGAATCTTTGACCCCAACATTAAAAAAAATTAGACATTGTGAATAATTGAAAACACATGCCTTTTAAAATAAACTTGAATATAATATTGTAGAAAACGATCTAAGTAAATATTTCCATGACATAACATAATATTGTGTATTTTACTAGTCAAATAAACACATTAACCATCAATAGTATTTTCATAATGAGGGAATGAATAATGCAGAACAACATGACCATACCATCAAGGCCACCTTCCTAGACCATAAGAAATCATTTTGTCAAGGCCATGTGCCATGACCGTAGTTTGTCTCATGAGACCTACAAGTGCAACAAGGAGATATAGTATGCCCCACTTGACACTTACTATGACCCATTAATTCCTCACATGAATGAAGATAATCATAAACAATATATACATTTAAATTTCATTTAATATATGAAATACATATAACATTCCACGAACATTAAACATAAACACTAACGATTCAGTGTAAATTGGGGAATGGATTTTAGATAGTAAAACAACATAAAAAGTAATAATATACAATTATATTAAATATGGTAGATGATAACCTTGAATTATAATCCTAATCAGACATAAGAATCAACAAGAGTGTTTAAATAGATGAAGATACTCTTATAAAATCATCGTGTAAATCTTCTAATAAATACCCTTTAAAACGGAAAAGAATAGCTCTTTTGGATAAATAGTTGTTTAAAACTAGAAGTGCAGTAATATAGTATTTTATTAATAAAATAAGTGACTTTATAAATATAATTCTTTCCAAAAACAGATTGTATTGTTCCCTTGAGAATAGATACGAATTTGAAAAATTCCCTTGAACCGGGCCTGTATTTTGGAAACAGTTTTGAATGATTCTTTTAAAACATGTAACTATCAATAAAATAGGGAAGGATTCAGGATGGTGTAAATATATTGTATACTCACACTGAATTTTATATGATTAAATAATAATACATAAGAATTTAATTGAGGTAGTTAGACAACGAGAGTATTCCGAATGAAAATGGATGTTTTGGTGGAAAACCCTTACCTAAAATCCAAATGTGTTCCCCTCAAGAACATAAGGTCCTGGAATAAAAAATTAGACTCATAAATAAATTAATTAAGAAATTATTAGACATGTATTTAGTTCTTCATAATTCTTGTAAGTTCATTTATGTTATTATTTAAAAGTTATAATATCGTATTTTGTCATCCTGGAGTGTTCGTTTTCTTGATTTTCATTATTAGTTCTCTTGTTTTTAAGTAATGGAGTTCATGTGGAATGGATTTAAATCTACAAATATGTAATTAGATATTATTTATGAACATAAATAATTTTTAATGTTCATTTTTATCATATGGATACATGAAAAAATGATGATTCATTAGATGAATTATTAATGGTATTCACTTAGATTATTTAATCTGTATTTTGATTATTAGGAACTAGTTTGTTCTTATGATTTAATTATATAAACATATACAAGTACCGGAATTTTATTTTGGTTATAATAAAAATATTATAGTCGGGTTCAACCATCAAAAGTTTTTCATTACCTGTAATGATGGAGAAATTGAAGAACAAAACTTCGTCGTCCATAAAGGCTATAAATTAGAACCTCATGGACATTATTTTCGTAAATAAAACAGGGTGGAAAATTGATAATGGATAATAAATTAACATAATATAATTATATTATATATAATACATAAGATTTATCATGGTCTTTGGGATATAGGGGGTGAAGAGAGGAGAAGAAAATAGGTGAACATGTAGATAAAAGAAATGTTAAGAGATCCCTTATGAAAAATTGATAGCCTAACAGCGTTGTTTAAAATTTAATAAAATGAAATGAAGAGAGAAAAAGGGTGTATCTCATCATATGTAAATAAAAAGGACAGTAAAAGGAACACATAAAATAAAACTCCAATATATGAGAATGGAAATTCAATGAGATAACATAAAAGAAGTGGCGACTAAATGTGGACGGTGAAAGATTATCTTACCTTGTAGAGTAACATCTAGATCCTAATGGTTTAGACATTGGGGGATTAAGGGAATATTTGGAGAACTCCTAGAGAGGTGAAATCACTATAAATTCAAGGCTGGTAGATTTGGAATAAATGTAAACGAATGGATGAGTGTGTATTTATAGAAAAAGAGGTGGAATTTTTATAATAATTTTGATTGGACATCTTATTAGTTATTTTTTCCAAAAAAATTTATTTCCAATAGTATTTTCTGATGGTTTAAGCCACGGGGGACACCTCATGTCATATGTTACCATAAAAAATTCGACCAGCCTATTATTATGTCATTATGATGTCATTAAACTACCAAAAACTCAAAACTGTATTTTTTCTATTCACGAAAAATTCATGTATTTTAGAAAAATCCCATAAATTCAACCCTACCATTTTTTGACATTTAGAATTCCAAAATTAACTCCTTTTTTGAAAATAATTTTTTAAATATTATTTATTTATTTTTTAAATAAAATCATTGTTTATTCAAAAAATAACAATTTTAATGTATAATTAGTTTTATATCACATTGAAAAATTAATTAACATCTCATTATATTATTACCTTTAAAAAATAAAATAATATCATTATTTTTTATTAATAAGGTTCATATTACTATTTATTTTACTATTCATAATGTTATTTTTCTAGTCACCAAAAATCATGTTTTTTCTATTAGACTTCACATGAATTACTGGTCACAACCCTAGATGATTGTTTTTCAAAATTCAAAACACAAAAGGGGAGAAGTTATGTTTAATGGCTTGATTATAAAATGTATTCGATATTTAATTTAAAAAAATTATGGTGTTACATTCTCCCATCCTTACAAAAATTTCATCCTCGAAATTCCCAAAATTTTATATAAAAATATTCAGTTATGTCTTCAACATACGCTCCTCGGGCTCCCATGTTGCTTCCTCCATCTTATGGTTCCCCAATGAACCATTACCAGACGAGTTTTCTAAACTCTCAATACTTGTTTTTTGGTATCATGAATCTTGAAAGGATCCTCAAAATAAGACCAATCATGATCATGTTCAACTTCTTCATAAGTTAGTACATGCGTAGGGTCTAATAGTATTTTTTTTAACATTGACACGTGGAACACATTGTGAACTTTGGAGACACTTGGCATCATTTATAAATATTAAGCTACGGCTCTTATTCGGTCTTGAATTTCAAAATTTTCGATGTACATGGGGCATAATTTTCCCTTCTTACCGAATCATATAATACCCTTCCGTGGAGATTCCTTAAAGAAAACATGATCTCCTTTTTGAAATTCTATGTCCTTTCTTGAATTATCATCATAGCTCTTTTTCCTAATTTGATATGATTTGATATGGGGTTGGATAATCTTCACCATTTTTGTTGTATCCTCAATATGTTCTGGGCCTATGAGCTTTCTTTCACCAACATAATCCAAACAAGTTTGTGTATGGCATCTCTTTCAATACAAAGCTTCATATAGTTCCATCTGAATACTTTATTGGAATATACTATTATAGGAAAATTCTATGAGCGGTAAATAATGATACCACATGACTTGAAACTCAATGGTACAAGATCTCACTATGTCTTCCAATGTTTTAATTTTCCATTCTAATTGTCCATCAGTTTGTGGGTGGTAGGCAGTGCTCAAACGAAGATCCGTAACGTGGGCCTTCTGAGGACTCATTAGAATCATGATGTAAAACAGGGATCCAAATCAGATAAAATTCATGATGGTACACCATCAAGTCTTACAACATCGTTAATAAATAGTCTTGTTAAATGTTCAAGTGGAAAATCTTTATATGAATAAATTATGCTGATTTTGTAAGACGGTCAATAATGACCCGTATCGCATCATTCATTCTTGGAGTCTTTGGTTTCCCCATGACAATGTCCATTTTAATATCATCCCATTTCCAAAAATGAATAATAAGGGGTTGTATGACTCCTACAATACATTGAATTCTAGCCTTCACTTGTTAATAAACCAAACATCTCGACATGTATTCAGCAATCTCTATCTTCATGTTTTTTTAACCAAAAGTGTTTTTCAGATCATGAAACATTTTTTTGCTACCTCGGTGTATAGAGAAATTAGAGCTATGAGCATCATCCAATAGTTCCGTCTTTAGATCATGAATAGCAGGAACATAAAACCTCTTTCCGAATTTCAAAATACCACCTTCATATGTGAAGTCAGTCAAATTCCCTTAATTTATAGCATTAATTTTCTTTTGAAACTCCTCATCATCATCGTTATAAAAAATTTTCAATTCTTGTAACGAAGGTTTGGAAACTATTTGAAAATGTACTGATGTGTTACCTTCCTGGATAAATCCCATATCCATATTTACTAGATCCATGAACATATGATCTCTTACAACTCTCTTCTTGTTCAGAATTCCATAGTCCTTTCTAATCAAAATATTTTCCACCTTATTTGTCTTCCCTTGGTTGTAGTGTATTGTGCAATCGTAGTCTTTTAATAGCTCAATCCATTTATTTTGTCTCTTATTGAGTTAATTATTTGAGAATATATATTTCAAACTCTTATGATCAGTATATATCTCATATTTTTCTCCATAAAGGTAATGTCTCCAAATATTCAGAGGAAATATTAACCATGATTAGTCATGATCAGGAGTTGGATAGATTTGTTCATGAATTTTTAGCTTCCTAGATGCATAGACAATCCCTCGATCATTCTGTATAAGGACACAACCATGTCCTTTCTTTGATGTGTTGTTATAGTTAAAAAACACATCATTCCCCAATGGTAGGGTTAGGAATGGAGCATTCACTAACCTCTTATTCAATTCTTCAAAACAATCTTCACATTACATGTTACATATGATCTTAATCCCTTTTCTTGTAAGCTTGGTAATTGGATTAGCTTAATGGGAAATGTTATGAAAGAAACTCTGATAATAACCTGCTAACCCATTAAAACTACATTTCTCAGTTATATTCGTAGGAGTAGTACATTCTTGCACAGCGTTTGTCTTCATCATATCTATTGATATTTTTTCCTTAGAGAGAATGTGGCCCTGAAAGGAAACTTATTGGAGAAAAAAATCACACATTCTAAACATCCCATATAATTTATTTCTTCTAAATGTATTTAGAATAGTGCGCAAGTGATTTGAATGATCTTAATTGATTTTAGAGTATACCAAGATATCATCAATAAATTACAGCACAAATTCATCAATATATTGATTGAAAACTCTATTTATCAGATCCATAAAAACAGATGGTGCATTAGTTAGTCCAAAAGGCATTATTTTAACCTATTAATTCATGTACATGGTTTTAAATGAAGTTTTTGGAATGTATACCTTCTTCACAAGCAACTGATGATATCCAGATCAATGTTCAATCTTCCAAAAATATTGGGCTCCATGAATTTGATCAAATAAATCATCAATTAGTGGAAGATGATACTTATTATTTATTGTAATAGCCTTGATTTCCCTGTAATGAATGCACATATACATAGATCCATCATTCTTCTTGACAAATAGGACATGGGATCCCCATGGAGAAACACTAGGTTTAATAAATCTGTTATCACTCAATTCCAGAAGTTGTATATTTATTTCAACTAACTCCACAGTGGACATTCTATAAGGTTTCATTGATATGGGCCATGAACAAGGAATTATTTCAATGGAAAACTAAATTTCCCACTCTAAAGTATGTCCCCGTAAATCCTCAGGAAAGACATAAAAATAATCTTTTTCAATAGGTACATCTTATATCTGTACATTCACCACCTCACCCATATTTATTTCATTCACTTCCTCCCCAATAATTGAATTCAGTAGAGCTACTAGGGGTGTATCTAGATGATAATCAAATAGAGATGATTGTTCTCTAAAACTAAGGTATTCTACACCATTATCAAATATTTTAACTTCCATATTCATGCAATAGATCATTGCATCATAATTTGATAGCCGATTTATATGGGGAATTATATCATAGTCAAACATTGGTACGATGATAAGTTTAGCAACTAAAGAACATTTTTGTGTCATGAGGGGGACTAATTGACACACCTTTGTTACAATAATACATCCACTAGGAGTTTTGACTGATAACACCTTTATTAAATCAAACTAGATGTGTATAATTTTCATGGAAACATGGAAGATATAAATGAATGTTACGATCTAGAATCATATAAACCATTGGATAAATTTTATGAAATGATCAATATACCTTCCACCACTTCATTTGGATTTTAATCCTCTGCCTCTTTGACCACTTTAGCTTGGCCTTGCTCAATTTTCCTTTTTTGGGGAATATTTACCTAATGATTAGTACATTCATGGTTATAATGTCCAATCTCCCTGAAATTGTAGCACAGAACATTGGTAGCTTCTTTCTTCCCCTTAAAATCCCAAGATAAGTGGCATTTTTTCTGCACATGTTATAGATAACCATTCTCATCAGGAAAGTTCTAGAGTATTTCTTCCCATCATTTCTGCATGATAGAAGATCAACTCTTCCCTTCTTCTGCATTTCCATATTTCCTTTCCCAGAGTTTTCATCTACAATCTTCTTCCTGTGCTTTCCCTTAATGTCATAAGAATTAGATAATTCCTTTTCCAACATTATAGAAGATGAATCTATGTATTCATATGATGATAAATTATGGGATACTAGATCCCTTCAGAGGAATGGATTCAAACCATCAAAGAATTGATCAATTTTTCTCCTTGGATTACTTATTTTGTCCACAAAATACCTTGCCATCATTGTAAAGCTGGATTCTTACATGGAAACATTTTCATCCACCTTCTTCCATAGATTAAATAATTACGTCTCCATATATGCTCGTTGTTAATGAGGAAAATATTTTTTTAAGAATATTTCACTAAACTCCCACCATTACATATATTATATTTCATCCTCCTCCATTGAGTTTTGGATTAATGACTAACACTGATCCATATCTCTTGTTAGACAATAAATCACCATGACAAACATCTCTCTTCAATTAAATCCCAAAGCAATAAATATCTTATCGATGGAACTTATCTATTTCTCGGCTTCAAATGGGTCTGTATTCCGATTGAATGATAGAGGTTGTTGTCGCATAAATTGATCTATCATAGCTCCTCCATGTAGTGGATTCAGATGCTCCAAATGGGTAAGGATATTATTTATAACCTATGTAAGTTGTCCTAGTTTTGTTATAAGTTTTTTTCCAGTAGTCACTACACTAGATCCAACATCATTATCTTGCATCAGTGGGAAATCCCTATGCGTGTTCATGTGGATTCCATTCCATCAGCTAGGTGCCATTTCTAAATAATGGCATACACTAGATTAGGGTATGAATCATAATTTATAATCAAAATGTAGAAAAATACATATCAAATGTTGAAATCTTAAGCATAGATAATCTATTAATAATAAAAATGGTATCTATGAGGACAAATTTACATTTAAATCCTTTATAATGGCTTGTATAGAAAATTTGAATTATACTAGGCATATCCCCTAGGAGTTTCATAACCAAGAGTGCAGTAAGGCCAATTTTCGTGTACCAGTATACCTTAGGTCATGCCCGAAACTCCTTGTTAGATCTTTCACTCTTATGTAAATCTATGCTAGATCCACATCTAACTACTCATATCCAGACAGGGAAGTATTTCTTGAAATATCCACTTAATATATTACTTACCAAAATACCATGAAATTCTTGTATGTGTATCCTCAGTCACCATCTTAGGGAATCTTCACTAATATACATTTTTAAAATATTGTTTCCATGTTTTCTACTAAACATCCTCTGAATCCAACTATAAGACCCTAACCCCAATTGCCTAGAACCAGTGCATTATTTGATTACACTGGCATATAAATAAGGAATATGCATCCTGAGTGACCAAATAGTTTTGTATTATTGGAAACAACACTCATACATTAGTTAAACATTACTACTTGAAAATAAATTCTACATAAAAAATCCTTAGGAAACATCCATAACTTCTAGGTTATTCCAGAAAGTAATTCATAATAAACTACTTCATGTCTTGAGAAAAGTAATCAATGTAAATGGGTGAGCTCAAATTCTATTGTGGTTATAAAATAAAATGGAATATAACATAAACATTACGCATGGTGAATAATTGAAAACACATTCATTTAAAAATAAATTTGAACATAATATACTAGAAAATGAGATGATTAAATATTGCCATAATATAACATAATCACGGGTATTATACTAGTTGAAAAACCAAATGAACCATCAATAATATTTTCCTAATGAGGGAATTTATAATGTGGGACTACATAACTATATCGCAAGGTCTCGTGCCTGGACCTTATGTAATCATTTTTCAAGGCCTTGTGCCATGAATGTAGTTTGTCTCATGAGACCTATCGATGCACCGAGGGGCTATAGCTGGCCCCACCTGACACATACCATGTCAAATGAATTCATCCTTTTAAAGAGGATAAACATAAACAACATATACATTCATATTGTAATTTATATATGAAATGAAAATAACATTCCCTGAACCTTAAGCATAAACACTAACGATTTGGAGTAAATTGGGGAATGGATTTAAGAGAGCACATCCATATACAATGTAATAATAAACTATTAAATTTAATTTCATATATTATAACATAGAATACTAATCCAAATAATACATATGAATCAATAAGTGTGTTGAAATAGATAAAGATACTCCTATAAAATATTTGAGTAAATCTGTTGATAAATACCCTTCTACTTTCAAAAGAGGAGTTCTTTTGGAATTTTTTTTGAAAACCTAGATGAAAAGAAAAAAATTATTTTATTAATAAATTATGTTATTTTATAAATATAATGGTTTATAAAAAACATATTATAGAGTTCCATTGATAATAGATAAGAATTTGAGAAATTTCATTAAATCAGGCTTGTATTTTGGAAACAGTTTTGAATGTTTCTATTGAAACATGTACCTATCCATAAAATAGGGACAGATTATGGATGGTGTAAATATATATAATATTCACATAGAATTTATTTGGAGTAACTAATAATACATAAGAATTTTATACAGATAATTAGACAATGAAGGTAACCCGAATGAAAATGGAAGTGTGGGTGGAAAACCCTTACCTTAAATCTGGATGTGTCCCCCTCTTGAAATTACGGTCCTTGAATATGACATTAGACCCATTAATAACTTAATTATGAACTTATTAGGCATTTATTTAATTTATCATGATTATTTTTAGTTCATTTATGTCTTTATTTATAAGTTATAATATAGAATTTCTTCATTCTAGAGTGTTTGTTTTCTTGATTTTCATAATCAGTTCTCTTGTTTTTTAGTAATGGTGTTCATGTGAATTGAATGAAAATCACCAGAACATAAATTACACATTATTTGTGAACATACATAAGTATTAATGTTCATTTCTATCGTTTGGATACTTGGAAGAAGGATGAATCAATAGATGAATTATTAATGATATTCACATAGATTATTTAAGCAGTATATTGATTTTTAGGAACTAGTTTTGTCTAATGATTTTATAATATGTACATATAGTAGTTCCGGAAAATTAATATTGACATAATAAATATATTATATTCTGGTTCAACCACTAAAAAATATTCATGACCCGTAATGAAAGACAAATTGAAGAACAAAACTTCGTCATGCACAAAGGCTTTAAATTGGAACCTCATAGATGATGATTTCATTTATAAATTAAAAAAGGTGAAAAGAGAAGATATTTAGGATTGTTATTCTATTTACATAATATAATTCCAGTTAATAAATGGTAATGGAGTTATAATGTTCATTTGGATTGAGGAGGCCAGGAGAAGAAAATAAAAGAGATGAACTTGAAAATAAAATAAAAGTTAGGAGATCCCTTAAGATAATTTGATAGCTTAACAACGTTGCTTAAAATTTCATAAAATGAAATGATAACTGAAAAAAGTTATCTAATCATATGAAAATTAAAAGTAGTGTATGAGGAATAAATAATATAAAACTCCAACATATGATAATGGAAATTCAAACAGATAACATTAAAAAGTGTCGACTAAAAGAATAGGGTAAATGATTCCCTTACATTGTAGAGTAACTCCTAGAACGTGATGGTTGGGACTTTGGGGGAATAATGATAGATTGAGAGGACTCATAGAGATGTAAAAACACCATATATTCTAGGATGTGGTATTTAAAATGTAATAAAATGAATGGATGAGTGGGTATTAATAGAAAAGAATAGTGAGTTTATTTTAATAATTTAAAGGGACACCTCATTAGTGTTTTTTTCCAAACCATGGGTTTGGATATGGAGTTTTACCATGGCTTTAGAAACATGGGACACCTCATGTCATATGTTAATATAAAGAAGTCAACCATCCTTTTATTATGTCATTATGATGTCATTAAACTACCAAAAACTCAAAATAGTTTTTTTACTATTCGCAAAAAATAATGTATTTAAGAAAAATCCCAAAAATTCACACCTACCATTTTTCGATGTGTAGAATTAAAAAATGAACCCCATTTTTCAAAAATAAATTTCTAAATATTATTAATTAAATTTTTAAATAAAATCATAGTTAATTAAAAAAATTAAGGTATAATTAGTTTCATATCACATTGAAAAATTAATTAAGATCTCATTATCATATTACCTTAAGAAAATAAAATAATATCATCAATTGATATTCATAGGGGTTATATTACTATTCATATTACTATTTGAAAGGTTATTTTAATATTCACCACTAACAATGTTTCTTCTATCAAACTCCAAATGACTTACTGATCACAACTCTTGATGACAGTTTTTCAAAATTCAAAACATAGAAGAGGCAATGTAGTCTTTAATGGATAGATTATAAAATGAAACCAATATTTATTTCAAAAACCATGGGGTGTTACAGATACTAAAAAAAACCTATGATATGTGACAAACATTGTTCATAGAACTATACCGTTGAAGAAGATCCATTCGGTTTGACACCAACCTAATTCTACCCACAATATAAAATAATCCAACATTCCTAGGCATCAACCTTCCCTTGTTCTGAATTATTAAGTGACCCAATCTAGGTGACACCTGAAGGAATAAAAGATCACCCACTGTAAACTCAATGGGTCATCGATTTCGATCAGCATAAGACATATTTCTACCTTGATCCATAGATTTTATTTTATGAATCAACTGGACCTTCTCTGATGTCTCTTACAAGAGAATCAATCTTAAAAACTTTGTCTCAACCGCCTCCATCCAACTTAAAGGTTACCTCCATTGTAGAGACACAGAGCATGACGTACAGGGACATTATTTTACTTTTGAGGAATACTTAATACATAACAAAAACAGACACCAAAGAACTGTAATAGTTTAGTGTCTTTGGAAACATGGAACATAATATTCTAATCTTTGTGAAAGATCGTCAACATCTTCCATAACGAACTTCCCCTTTTTTATTACCTAAAACCTTTCTTTATATCATGGGGAAAAGAAAACATATAAAATGTGAGCTCAAATTCTCGGTAAGGGTAAGAATGGAAAAAAAATAAAACAAACCATATATATATAAGAACTTCAAAACATGAACATAAAGTTTAAACATTATAATCATGAGTTGTGAAATAAATCTTGGAAGTATGTAATGAATAGATCATAAAGGGAAATCAATCATGATAAAATAACATGGGAATAGAAAATTTAATTGTGGAAAAACATTAATCACATGATATGATTTCCATAGTATCCAAGGCATTGCTGCCATGACCATCTTAGTGGACAAAGTCCCTTTGGGAATCGAGTTCACTCCACGTTCCAGTCTTGTATCACTGAACCGGATTAACTTACCTTTTCAGCCATGCCTATCTCATGAGATATAAATCTTTACCCAATGCATTAGAGGGTGATTGTAACACCCCGAGATTTTATGAAAAATATTCTTTTTAATTTTACAGATGTCTTGTGTTGTACGCTACACCAAAAGGAGCTTGCACTACACACATCCCTAACTTGGCTTGCATTACACGAAATTTCGACCTTCCACGATAGCGTGTGTAGTATGCAATACCGAGTTTCACTAAATGAGATATTATTATAATATTTTTATGAACTAGCCACTATGAATAGTAATACCCACTTTTTGAAATTTGATAAATTTTATCTTTCAAAACAGACTTCATTTTTGGATTCAGAATATCAAAATTATCTTAGGGTGAAATTTTGGTACTTTTCGGATAACTTTCATATTATGATGAATAGTGAAAATCACTAAATTTTAATAAAAACATCTTTTTTAATTGAAATAATTAATAGTGATAAATTATAAATTTGAGTGGTTTTAATGTATATTTAGAATATATTTTTACAATTTAATACAATTTTGTTCATTGGATGTAATTTCACATTTAACCCAGTTATAAACAAGTGTCAATCTTTTGATAGTTATTATCTTATAAAAACAATTTATTTGTTTTGACGACGGGAATTAATTTTTAAATTAGTTAATGTAACTGATATGTTCTGAATTTGATAAAATAGACATCATTTTTGAATTCATAATATCAAATATAGCTTGGGCCTAATTTTCGGTATTTTTCTGGAAACTTTCATTTTATGATGAATAGTGAAACCACTAAGTGGTAGTTAAAAAAATGAATTTTTCATAAAACTAAATTTTACCTCTTCTGTAAGTGGATTTTTGAAAATCCGAGAGACACGGTTAATATAAAGAACTAAAATGTGGTTCAATGAGAAGAAAATAATTTTTGGTGAATAGTAACTTTTTACTTTTTTAACCACGGTTAAAAGTAAATAGGGTAATTAAGGGTAATGGTGTTATTGTTATTACCATAACACATGTCCTAATTCGATTGGATAAGTGTAATTGGACAAAAAATAACCTTAGGATTAAAATATGACCATTTAGGCCCACTTGGATTAGATTAGGACATTTATTATCAATTTATTTAATTAAGTGTTAAAATAGTTAAAATCAAGGTCTAATAACTAAATCATTTTTAATATGGGGTTATACATAAGATAAATTCGACTATAAATATTTATTAGAAATCTAAATATATTTCCAAAATAATGGTATTTTATTTGTAATTTTTAAACTTAAAATAATTTAATATATTTATGATACAATGATGACGCAGTAATTATCCTATTAATGAAATATTGACATAATTGATGTTATAAATACACAAATAAATGTAATTTGAGACTTTTTTTGAATTAAAATAATTTTATATGTTAATATAACATGTTTTTATTACATTAATTAATTTTTTTCAAACTAATAATTCTATTATGATTTTCAAAAAAAACAATTACCAAATAGTGTCAAAATTGACATAAAATAGTTTTTAAAACAAATATTATATTATTAATTGTTATTATATTCATTAAAATATAAGGATTGGACAAGATACTTATATCATGATTTTTGTATCATTAATGGACCACTTTGGGGTCTCTTGGAGGTATATGGTAAGTTTATTAACTATATAATATAAAAATACAAAGTGACAAGGTAAATGTCAATCTAATTAACTAAGAGTTAAAACTAAAATATAAGGTTAATATAATGGCCTAAACATGTCTAAATTATATTGGATGTGAGGATTTAGACCCATACCTACCTTATATTTTAAATATATCAATTTTGAGCTATTAAAAAACCGAATTTGACTTTATAATAAAATAATATTTTTAGTTATTCCAATGGTTCCCCTCTCCTCCCTTATAAAAGGGCGCATCCTCCCTCTCTTCCTCACACCTCTTTGAGACTTCAAGCTCCACCAACCCCTGCCAAATTCTCTTCTACACTTCCATATAAAAATACTATAGGTCCTGGTCTTCTTCAAAGACCAATTTTATTGCCCTAAGAGGAGGTCTCAAAGAGGCACATCAAAGAAGAGGTAATGTCCATTACCGATTTTTTAAACTTTATTTCTTCTTCCACATCTTCTTTTTTAGTTGTTTCATTATGAGGTAATAACATCATTATCAATAAAATACTGATATGTTATTATAAGTATGAAACAACCATATTTCACCATCTATCCATCAAACGGAAAACGAAATCACCGCGCGTGCGTACGTACGGAATACAGTCTCCACGCCGTGGTGTAATCTATTTTCCACCATCACCTTACATGGATGGGAATAATGGTGAATTTAATGAATATATATGATTATTGTAAAGTAATATTGATTTTTTAATATCATTCATTCACTATAATACAATTCCACGATCTTGGGAATGATATCATCGCTCGTGCGTACGTACGGACTACCGTCTCCACGACGCGATGAGATTCACTCTCCATGTTAACCATTCATGAATGATTATAGATTATATATAATGAATAATAATGAAATATATGAAATAATAATGATACTGGATTTATGTATATATATATATGTCATTTACTTAATTCTATTCAATTCAAAAGGGAAACCAAAACAGCATTCATGCGTACATATGGCCTACCGTCTCCATGAACGGTGTATTTCATTCCTTTTATTGATCTATAATATATATGTATATGATGAATATATATTATATATAAATCAAGTTTTACATTTTGGAATTATTTAAATCAGGATATTAGTAATAATATAAATAACGACAAGTCGAAACACATACGATAAATAAAATGATTTTACCCAAAACGCTGCTTTAACATGGAATTTACAAAATAACAGCTGATATAATTCCATACGTGAAACATATATTATATCATAACAATGAATATGTTTCTGTAATAAGTCAATGACATGATTTAAATCATTATACAGGAGGTTCAGATACGTACGAAGCATATCAGACCTATGGTAAGGGATAACTTTTCCAATCTCGTTTTTATCCGAGATTGTTTATTCGTAAGTATTTACTGGGGTCATTTATATTATCCATGTACATGTTTTATAAAAATGTTTTCATGTATCTTTAAAGACCTTTTTACCCATTTTCGACTTTTACTACATGTTATGTAAGAAATCTTTCATTTGTTTTGCGTTACAAGGTACTTTTTTGACTTTTCCAGAAAGAGTTTGAGAATAATGTTTTTTTTAAACCTATATGGCCTGAACGGATTTTTACGGTTTTATAAAGCCTTATTTTCATGAATCATCCTCCAAAATATTTCATGAATATTTTCAACAAAATACTTTTCTTTTAAAATTAAATGGAATTTTGTGAAAAGAAAATGATTTTCAAGATGAAAGGATATTTTCCTCAAGAATTCATTTCAAGTGCTTTATGAAACCCATTTTCCATCTAAGATGACATTATTCCATATGTGTATGTTTATAGTATCATGTATCTATGATTTACATGGTTTCACTTTTCTTATTATGGAATGATTTCCATTTCTTTTATATGGATTATGTGATGATGGGGTGATGTTTATGAATCCCATTTTATTTATTGGGATATTATGAATGATGTATGTTTATTTTGTCTCACAAGTAAGAATGATTTCATTATGAGATGTGTGGGACCTATATCACCCTATAATGCATTAGGTAAAGATTTTATATCTCATGAGACAGACGTGGATGGAATGGTAAGTTAATTCGGTCTAGTGTTACAGGACTGAAACGAGGAGTGAAATAGATTCAGAATGGGACTTTGTCCACTAAGATTGTCATGGAAGAAATTCCATAGATACTATGGAAATCATTACATGTGCTTAATGGATTCCACAATTACATGTTTTATTCCCATGCTATTTTATCATGTTTTATGTTCCATTATGATCTATGCCTTATGTACTTCCATGTTTTATGTTGTTGCTCATGATTTTGATGCTTAAACATTATGTTCATGTTTTTAAGTTCAAATGTATATGGTATGTTTTATTTTATCTATGCTTACCCTTACTGAGAATTTGAGCTCATCCTTTTTATGTTTTGTCTTCCACTAGGATAAAAAGAAAGGTTTTAGGTAAGGAAACAAAAAGTGGAAGATCTTTATGGGAGATGTTGTAGATCTTTCACCACGATTAAAAGATTATGATCCATGTTTCCAAAGACACTAAACTATTACGGTACCTGTGTGTCTATTTTTGTTATGTATTTAGTATTCCGCAAATTTAATGTAATGTTCATGTACGTCAGGCTTCAGGTCTCTACAGTTGGTATCAGAGGAAAGGTTTAGTCATCCTTTGGAAACTAGGATGTGATATCTTTAGTGAGATACCTAGAGATATTTCTATGGTATGTCTAGGGATGTGCCTAAGGTTAAGTATAAGTATAGGTTATTGTCCTGGAATTGCGCTAACGATCTTAGAATTAAATCTAAGATTTTAGATATTGAAGTCACTCCCCCTTTATTATGTTTTTTTTTCTAGCTTGATTTTTGCCTCTCACACTATTCTTTTTGGATTTTAGATGATGACTGGAACCAGAAGGAACCATGTTGATCAATGCAATGGACAATGCAATGATTTTCCTCCTGAACAAACAAATGTTATGGGAGATGGAGTGAAAAATATTATTTCTATACTTACACAAGCTATGAATCATTCTAGACTTCCAAATGAGTATAAAAGGGACCAATATTCTTTTGAGTCCTTCATGAGGCAACGTCCACCTTCTTTCAGTGGGTCTTCTAATCCACTTGTTGCTAAAAAATGGATCAGTACCACTGAAAAGTTATTTTCAGTTCATCAATTTTCTGAACATGATAAACTCATCTTAGTATTATATCGTTTGGAAGGTGAAGCTGATCAATGATGCAATCTTGTCAAGAATATGAGGCCAAGAGATGAAATTGAGTCCATGAAATGGGACGAGTTCAAGAACTTATTTTTCAATAAGTTCTTCCCTCGTATTCTTCGTACAAATATGGAGAAGGAGTTTCTTGAACTAATGCAAAAGGATGATGAATCTGTTGGTATATACGAAGTGAATTTTACAAGGCTTTCAAGGTATGCATCTAGCTTTATCATCCAACCTGAAAGTAATGTTGATCGATTCATTAGTGGCTTAAAACCATGTCTTCAATGGGAATTAGCTATAAGAGACTTCAATAGCTAAGAAGAAATTGTGCGTTGTACTATCATGGTAGAAATGGATGTTGGTGTTACATATCCATCTCATAGTTTTGATAAGAAAAAAAATATGGAGTTAAAGGAGAAATCTTAGAATAACGGTGAAAAGAAGATTAATGTTTCCTTATGCTCAAAGTGTGGAAAGAAGCATGGTGGAGATTGTCTTAAAGGGACTAGAAAATTTTTTAAGTGTGGAAATGACGGTCATAAAGTAGCTAAGTGTCGAAGTAATGGAAAAAGGGTTTCTAATGATGTGAATAATTAAAAGACTTCAGAGAACGCACCACCAACACTTCAATGCTTCAAGTGCAAGGAAATGGGGCGTTATGCTAATAAATGCCCTAATCCAAGGGTTAGTGATTATCGACATGAGAAACCACTTGAAAAAAAGGACAAAGGGAAGTCATATGTGATCACTATTGGCGATGTTGAATATGAAAACGATGAGGTGGAATGATTAATTGTTTATGTAATGGGATTCCAAAATAATTTTGTATATATTATCGTGGACTATTGGAATATTTATGTATTGGTCTATTGTGTTTTTCAGTAATTTTATGGTACCGGTAACCATGGAAACTGATTGAGATATTTTTGGAAAAAAAATATGATATGCGCATAAGGAAGGGAAAACGTGAAAATGAAATGTTTGACAGTATTCATGAGCTCATGATTGATATAAGGACTAAGTGATATCATGGTTTGAGTATATAGAATTTTGAGAATTTTGGTATGTGGAAAGAGTTATCTTTTAACAACATTCATGTTTTCAATAAGGTTCAATGGGGATTCATTTTTTTTCAAGAGAATACATGATTAAGGCCTTTGAATGTTTGAATGTGACCAACAAGACATATCTCATGACATATAGGTATCAAAAATGGTATTAACATGCTAGTTGTATGAACTCTTTGGTAATCATTTTCACTATAATATGAGATTAGACAGCATTATTTTGGATAAGCCTAAAGATTGGAATGAATTATATTGGACATAAGTTAGTATTGTATAAGGATAGAAGTTTTTTCGATATTATTTATGGGATGTTATGGTAATTTAGTTTGATAAAAAGGACAACCTGCAGGATGGGCGACAACCCATTGCGTCGGAAAAGGCTGTGGGAATCGAACCCACAACCAAAGTGCGACAGGCCTTTATCGCCTACCACTGGCCTATAGGAAGTCCCTGTTTTGTAGAAACTAGTTTTATTATATTAAGCAGTATGATATAGGATGTATATGTCCATTTTAGGAACCATATATGATTAATCTAACTATAGATGGACTTTTGTATTTTTTGATAACTTTTCAAACCTTTGGTTTGAGACAGATGGAATGACCCATCATTCTATCACGTGATCTGCTAAGACATCACGAATGAAAAATTCATCTTCATTTCATTATGAGATGAAATGGAAATTTTCCAAAGAACGACCAACGACGATACTATACCAAAATCACGAAAGTATTCCTTCTAATTCCAATTTCATCAAATTTTGGGAAATTATCTTGAAAACCAAAAATGTTGTCCTAGTGCTCTTATATCTGATGAATCAGATGGTACCTTGGATCATCCAAAATTTATGGCTTTGTGATTGCTAGATTTTCCATATCCATGTTCTCTACCACATTCCATCAGATCATGATGGTTAGATTTCTCTTCCATATCCATATTTTCACCTATGTGGAAACCCGCTGATTAATTTATTTGGGTAACCGTTACGTTTCATACTTTTGTTTTTGATGATTGGTTTTGGTATTCCTTTTTACAATGTGGGTTTCTATTAAAGAGACATTCGAGTAGTAAACCATTTATAACCCCGATGAATTTCGAGGGAGAAATTCATTTTAAGGGGGTAGAATGTAACACCCCATGATTTTATGAAAAATATTCTTTTTAATTTTATTGATTTCATGTGTTTTACGCTACACCAAAAGGATCTTGCAGTACACACATCCCTGACTTGGATTACATTACACGCAATTGCGACCTTCCATGATAGTGTGTGTAGTACACAATACTGAGTTTCACTAAATGAGATATTATTATAATATTATTATGAACTAGCCGCTATGAATAGTAATACCCACTTTATGAAATTTTATAAATTTTATCTTTCAAATTGGACTTCATTTTTGGATTCGGAATATCGAAATTAGCTTAGGGTGAAATTTTGGTACTTTTCGGATAACTTTCATATTCTGATGAATAGTGAAAATTACCGAATTTTAATTAAAAACAACTTCTTTAATCGAAATAATTAATATTGATAAAATATTAATTTGAGTGGTTTTAAAGTATATTTAGAATATATTTTTACAATTTAATATAATGTTGGTCATTGGATGTAATTTCACATTCAAACCAGTTATAATCAAGTGTCAATCTTTTGATAGTTATTATCTCTTATAAACACACTTTGTTTTAACGACAAGAATTAATTTTTTAATTAGTTAATGTAAATGATATGTTTTGAATTTGATAAAATAGACATCATTTTTGAATTCATAATATCAAACATATCTTAGGCCTAATTTTTGATATTTTTCTGGAAACTTTTTTTTTTGATGAATAGTGAAACCACTAAGTGGTAGTAAAAAAAACAGAATTTTTCATAAAACTAAATATTACCACTTTTGTGAGTGGAATTTCGAAAATCCGTGAGACACAATTAATATCAAGGACTAAAATGTGGTTCAATGAGAATGGAATAATTTTTGGTGAATAGTAACTTTTTACTTTTTTACCACGGTTAAAAGTAAATAGTGTAATTAAGGGTAAAATTGTTATTATTATTACCCTAACACATGTCCTAATTCTATTTCATAAGTGTAATTCGACCAAAAACAACCTTAGGAATAAAATATGACCATTTAGGCTCACTTGGATTAGATTATGACATTTATTATCAATTTATTTAAAGAAGGGTTAAAATAGTTAAAATCAATGCTTAATAAATTAATCATTTTTAATATAGGGTTATACATTAGATAAATTCGACTATAAATATTTATTAGAAATATAAAACGATTTCCAACATAATGGTATTTTTTTGTAATTTTTAAACTTAAAATAATTTAATTTACTTATGATAAAATGATGATGCAGTAATTATCCTATTAATGAAATATTGAAATAATTGATGTTATAAATACCCAAATAAATGTAATTTTAGACTTTTTATGAATTCCAATAATTTTATATATTAATATTACATGTTATTATTGATTTAATTAATTTGTTTGGAACTAATAATTCTATAATGATTTTCACAAAAATCAATTACCAAATAGTGTCAAAATTGACATAGAATAGTTTTTAAAACAAATATTATATTATTAATTGTTATTATATTCCTAAAAATCTAAGGTTCGCCCAATATACTTATATCATGATATTTTTATCATTAATGGACAACTTGGGGGACTCTTGGATGTATATGGTATGTTTATTATCTATATAATATAAAAATACAAAGTGACAAGGTAAATGTCAATCTAATTAACTAAGAGTTAAAACTAAAATATATGGTTAATATAATGACCTAAACTTGTCTAAATTCTATTGGATGAAAGGTTTTTCGACCCATCCCCACCTTAGATTCAAAATATATCAATTTGGAGCTATTAAAACCCTAATTTGACTTTATAATAAAATAATATGTTTAGTTATTCCAATGGTGCCCCTCTCCTCCCTTATAAAAGGGAACCTCCTCCCTCTCTTCCTCACACCACTTTAAACCTTCAAGCTCGGCCAACCCTAGAAAACATCTCTTCTCCACTTCCCTAGAAAAATACTAGAGGTCCTGGTCTTCTTCAAAGACAAATTTTAGTGCCCTAAGAGGAGGTATCAAAGAGGCGCTTCAAAGAAGAGGTAATGTCCATAACCGATTATTTCAACTTTATTTCTTCTTGCACTTCTTCTTTTTTAGTTGTTTCATTGTGAGGTAATAACATCAGTATCAATAAAATACTTATATGTTTTTATAAGTATGAAACAACCATATTTTACCATCTTTCCATCCAATAGAAAACGAAATCACCGTGTGTGCGTACTTACCGAATACCGTCTCCACGCCGTGGTGTAATCTATTTTCCACCATCACCTTACATGGATGGGTGTAATGGTGAAAGTAATGAATATATATATGATTATTTTAAAGTGAAATTGATTATGTAATATTATACATACACTTTAGTACAATTCCGTGATCCTGGGAATGATATCATCGCTCGTGCGTACGTACGGACTACCGTCTCCACGACGTGATGAGATTCACTCTCCATGTTAACCATTCATGAATGATTTTAAAGTATATATAATGAATAATAATTAAATATATGAAATAATTATCATACTGGATATATATATATATATATATATCTGTGTGTATGTCATTTACTTAATTCCATTCAATTCAAAAGGGAAATGAAAACAACGTTCATGCGTACGTACGGCCTACCGTCTCCATGAATGGTGTATTTCATTCCTTTTATCGATCTATAATATATATGTATATGATGAAAATATATTATATATAAATCATGTTTTACATTCGGGAATTATGTAAATCAGGATATAAGTAATAATATGAAGAACTACAAGTCGAAACACAAACGATAAATAAAATGATTTTACCCAAAATGCTGCTTTAACATGGAATTTACAAAAGAACGGGTGATATAAAGTCATAAGTGAAACATATATGATATCATAACAATTAATATGATTCTTTAATAAGTCAATGAAATAATTTAAATCATTATACAGGTGGTTCGGATACGTACGAAGCATATTAGACCTAAGGTAAGGGATAACTTTTCCAATCTCGTTTTTATCCGAGATTGTTTATTCATAAGTATTTACTGGGGTCATTTATATTATCCATGTACATGTTTTATAAAAATTTTATCATGTATATTTAAAGTCCTTTTTACCCATTTTTGACTTTTACTACATGGTATGTAAGGAATCTTTCTTTTGTTTTACGTTACAAGGTACTTTTTTTGACTTTTCCGGTAAAAGTATGAGAAGAATGTTTTTTAACCTATACATCCCGAACGGATTTTAATGGTTTTATAATGCCTTATTTTCATGAAGATTCCTCCAAAATATCTCATGACTATTTTCAACAAAATCCTTTCTCTTAAAATTAAATGGCATTTTGTGAAATGAAAATGATTTTCAAGATGAAATGATATTTTATTCAAGATTTCATTTCAAGTGCTTTATCAAAACCATTTTCCATCTAAGATGAAATTATTTCATATGTCTATGTTTCAAGTATCATGTATATGTGATTTACATAGTTTCACTTTTCGTATTATGAAAATATATCCATTTCTTTTATATGGATTATGTGATGATGAGATGATGTTGATGAAACCCATTTAATTTATTGGGTTATAATGAATGATGTATGTTTATTTTGTGGAACAAGTAAGACTTATTTCATTATAAGATGGGTGGGACCTATATCTCCCTCTAATGCATTGGGTAAAGATTTTATATCTCTTGAGATCGACATGGCTGGAACGGTAAGTTAATCGGGTTCCGTGTTACAGAATTGAAACGAGGGGTGAACTTGATTCAGAATGGGACTTTGTCCACTAAGATGGTCTTGGCAGCAATTCCTTGGATACTATGGAAATCACTACATGTGCTTAATTGATGCCACAATTACATGTTTTATTCCCATGCTATTTTATCAGGTTTTATGTTCCATTATGATCTATGCCTTATGTACATCCATGTTTTATGTCGTTGCTCAAGATTTTGATGTTTAAACATTATGTTCATGTTTTTAAGTTCAAATGTATATGTTATGTTTTATTTTATCCATGCATACCCTTACCGAGCATTTGAGCTCACCCTTTTTATGTTTTATTTTCCCCCAGGATCAAAATAATGGTTTTAGGTAAGGAAAAAAAAGTGGAAGATCATTATGGGAGATGTTGAAGATCTTTCACCATGATTAGAAGATTATGTTCCACGTTTCCAAAGACACTAATCTATTACGTCCGTGTGTGTCTGTTTTTTGATATGTATTATTTATTCTGCAAAAGTAATGTAAGTTTCATGTTAGTCAAGCGTCGGGTCTCTACAGTGATATAGGTCCCAACCATCTCATAATGAAATCATTCTTTTGTATGGCACAAAATCATAAAGCATACATCATAGAATAACCCATGTAACAGAATGGTATTCGTAAACATCATGTCATCATTACATAATACATATAAACAAAGTTGATATCATTTTATCATAATAAAAATTCAACCATGTAAATAATGGAGACGTTATACTTGAAACATAACCATATTAAATATTTTTATTTTAGATGGAATATAGTTTTGATAAAACACTTGAAATGATTTCTTGAGGAAAATGTCCTTTCTTCTTCAAAATCATTTTATTTTCTAAAAATGCCATGAAATTTTAAAGGAAAATGGGTTTGATGAAAATAATCATGAAATCTTGTATAGGAAGATTAATGAAAATGGGGCGTTATGACATCGTAAAAATCCGTTCTTGCTGTATAAGTTAAAAAGAACATTCTCCTCGTACTTTTGTCAGAAAAGTCAAAAAGTTTCTCATGTGGTAAAAAAAGTAAGATTCCCATAATAACATGTGGTAATAATCAAATATGGGTAAAAAGGAAATTAAACATACATGAATTTTTTTTATAAAACATTGACATGGATGATAACAAAAACCCCAGTAAATACTTACGAATAAACAATCTTAGATAAGAGAGAGATTTGAATAGTTATCCCTTACAATAGGTCTAATATGCTTCGTACGTATCTTAACCTCCATTATAATGATTTAAATAATTTCATTGAATTATTAAAGAATCATATTCATTGTTATGATATCATATATGGTTCACTTATGACTTTATATTACCCGTTCTTTTGTAAGTTCCATGTTAAAGTAGCATTTTGGGTAAACTCGTTTTATTTATCGTACGTGTTTTTACTTGTTGTTAATGATATTATTTTTACTTATATCGTGATTTAATTAATTGAAAACTGTAAATCAGGATTTATATATCATATATATATTTAGTATATATATATATATAATAGATATATAATTGAAATTAAATACACCGTTCATGGTGACGGTACGCCGTACGTACGCATGAATGTTGTTTTCGTTTCCTTATTGAACTAAATGGAATTAAGTAAATGAAACATATATTTACATAAATCCAGTATCAATATTATTTAATATATTTCATGATTATTTATTATATATACTTTATAATCATACTTTAATGGTTAATCATGGAAAATTAATCTCATCGCGTTTGAGGAGACGGTAGTCCGTACGTACGCACGAGCGATGATATCATTCCCATGATCGTGAAATTGTATTGAAGTGTATATATAATATTTCATAATAAATATCACTTTACAATAATAATATATAGTTATTTATTTAAACCATTATACCAATCCAAGTATGGTTGTGGTGGAAAACAGATTACACCACGGTGTGGAGACGGTATTCCGAACGTATGCACGCGTGGTGATATCATTTCTGTAGGATGGATATAAGATGAAATTGGGTTTTTTCATATTTATAATAACATATCCAAATATGAGTGATACTGATATTATTAATTTATAAGGAAACAAATAAATAAGAAGTATAAGAAGAAATAAATTGGAAGGAATCGGTAAAGGATATTTCCTCTTCTTTGACGCGCCTCTTCTTAACCTCCTCTTAAGGCACTAGGGTTGGTATTTTGAGGATAACAAAACCTCTATAATGTTTCAATGGAATATTAGAAGA
This sequence comes from Viscum album, assembly GCA_963277665.1. Classification (NCBI taxonomy): domain Eukaryota; kingdom Viridiplantae; phylum Streptophyta; class Magnoliopsida; order Santalales; family Viscaceae; genus Viscum; species Viscum album. The sequence continues at coordinate 2,099,176,658 of OY728128.1, read as the reverse complement.
GAAATGGGTAGGGTTTGACCGATCATCAAGGCTCAAAAGGGTGTGAAGATTAGAGGGAAGGGGTTCCCTTTTTATAAGGGAGGAGAGGGGCATTTTAGGAAAAACTTAAAATATTATTTTATAATAATGTCATATTCGGTTTATAATAGATCTAAATTTATTTATTTCAAATATAAAGTGAGTATTGGTCTAAAGCCTCTCAACCAATAGGTTTTAGACAAGTTTAGGTTACTATTTCAACCTTATCATTTAGATTTAACTCTAGGTTAAATAATTTAACCTTTACCGTGTCTTCTTGTTTTCATACATTTCATGGTTAATAAACTTACTATAACATGAAAAACGAACCCCAAGTGGTTCATTATTAATATATATAACCTTATATAAGCCATTTGGCCGATAATTATATTTTTAGGAATATAATAACAATTAATAATATAATATATGTTTTAAAAACTATTTTATGTCAATTTTGACACTATTTGGTAATTGATTTTTGTGAAAATCATAACATTATAATTAATTCAAAAAAGGTTAATTAAATCAATTATAACATGTCATATTAACCTATTAAATTATTCTAAATCACAAAAACTCAAGAATTACATTTATTTGGATATTTATATTATCAATTATTTTAATATTTCTTTATTTAGGAAATTACTTCATCACCATTGTGTCATAAATAAACTAAATTTTTTAATGTCTATAAATTATAAATAAAATAAAATTATGTAGGAAATATTCTTATCATTCTAATGAATATTTATATTAGAATTTATCATTTGTATAACCCTGTATTAATAATTTGTTATTTATTAAACATTGATTTTAACAATTTTAACTCTTCTTTAAATAAAATTAATAATAAATGTCCTAATCTAATCCAAGAGGACCTAAAGGGAAATATATTATTCATAAGGTTTTTCTTGGTCCAAATAAAACTTCTCCAATAGAATTAGGACATGTGTTAGGTTAATGAAAATATCTTGTTTACCCTTTATTACCAAATTTACTTTTAACCATGGTAAATAAAAGTAAAAATTAACTATTCATAAAAAATTATTTTTATCTTATTGAACCAACTTTTACTCCTTTCTATTAACTGTGTCACATAGATTTGTGAAATTCCACTCACATAAGAGGTAAAATTATGTTTTATGTAAGTTTGCAAAAACCTTCTAGGAGGTAGGAAAGAGAAGGTGAAAAGTTCAATAAAATTTATATGTATCTAAAATTATTATAAAATGAATCCAATGAATTACATTGAACTCATACAGGTATTATGTTTCAATTTTTACCTAAAATAATTATTTATATAAAATGTCGGGTTTTAAATAGTAACCGAGTGTTTTCACTATTCATCAAAAATTGAATGTTTTCAGAAAAATATCATAAATTCACCCTAGGCTAATTTTGATATTCCGAATCCAAAACTGAATTCCATTTTGATGGATAAAATTTATAATATTTCAAAAAGTGAGTATTACTATTCATAACGGCCAGTTTATATAACATATCGTTTTTTAGTAAAACTATGTATTGTGTACAACAGACACTATCGTGGAAGGTCACGATTGCGTGTAATAAAAGCCATGTTAGGGATGCGTTCAGTGAAATATTCTTTTGGTGCTGCATACAACACAAGACATCAATGAAATTAAAAATAATATTTATCATAAAATCTCGGTGTGTTACATTTTACGCCCCTTAAAATGAATTTCACCCTCGAAATTCGTCGGGGTTATAAATGGTTTACTACTAAAAAGTTTCTTTAATAGAAACCCACATCGTAAAAAGGAATACCAAAACTTATCTTTAAAAACTAAAGTATATAACATAATGGTTAACCAAATTAACTAATCATAGGGTTTTCACATAGGAGAACATATGTGAAAATTTGGATATTAAAGGGAAATCATACCATCATGTTCTGATGGAGTGTGGTAGAGAACATGGCTATGAAAAATCCAACAATCACAAAGCCATAAATTTTTTATGATTTAAGGTACCATCTGATTCATTGGATATAAGGACACTAGGAAAACATTTTTTTGTATTCAAGATCATTTCCCTAAAGATGAAGAATTGTTGAGTTAAAAGAAATACATACTTGATTTTGGTACAATCTTACTGTTTTCTGTGCCATGAACAATTTCCACATCATCTCTTAAATAAATGAAGTAGAATTTGTCTCCCGTGTAGTGTCATCATATCATGCGAAAGAATGATAGGTCATTCTATCTGTCTCAAACAAAAGGATGGTAAATGTTTTTAAATATACATAAGTCCATCTATAGTGATATTAATCGTATATGGTTTCTAAAATGGACTTATACTTCATATATCATTCCGATTAATAAAATAAAACTAGATTCTACTAACCATGGACTTCCTGTATCATAGTGGTAGGTGATAAAGGTTTTTCGCACTTCGGTTGTGGGTTTGATTCCCACAACATTGTTCGATGTGATGGGTTGTCGCCCATTCTGCATGTTGTCCCTTTTCATAAACTACACTATTATAACATTCCATCAATAATATCAAAAAAATTTCTAGCCTTAAACAATATGAACTTATTTACAACATAATTCATTCGAATCTTTAGGTTTATCTAAAATACTTCTGTCCAAGCTCATAGTATAATGAAAACAATTACGAGAAATTTCATCTACCGATCATGTGAATACCATCATTTATGCCCCATATATCATATGATATATCTTGTTGGTCACATTGCAAACATGTGAATATCTAAATCATGTATTCTCTTGAAACATAAATTAACATAAAACCTTAGTGAAAACATGAATGCTATAAAAAGATAACTCTTTCCACATACCAAAACCCCAAAAATTCTATATATTCAAACCATGATATCACATTGTCCTTACATCATTCATGAGCTCAATAATACTAACAAACATCTCATTATCTCATTATCCCTTTATTATACGCATATCATCTACGTTCCAAAAATATTCCAATCACTTTTCAGGGTTACCGGTACCATATAATTATTGAAAACCAATACATAGATATTCAAAAATTCGACGATCCCATAAATGAGATCCCATGATACTAATTTGAAATCCCATTACATAAACACTTAATCATTACACAAAATCATTTTCATACTCAACATCACAAATAGTTATCGCATGTGACTTCCCTTTATCATTTTCCTTATGTGGTTGCTCACGATGATCATTATTAACCCTTGGATTAGGGAATTGATTTGCATAATGCCCAATTTCCTTGCACTTGAATCATTGATGAGTTGGTGGTGCGTTCTCTGCAGTATTTTCTTTATTCAAATCATTAAAAACCCGTTTTCCATTACATCAAACCTCAGCTACTTGATGACCTTCTTTTCCACACGTAAAACATTTTCTAGTCCCTTTAGGACCATATCCACCATGCTTCTTTCCACATTTTGAGCATAAATAAACATTCATCTTCTTTTCACCATTATTATGAGATTTCTCCTTGAACTCCACCTTTTGTTTCTTGTCAAAAAAATGAAATGGATATGTTACACCAACTTCTAGTTCTACCTTGATAGCACAACACACAATTTAATCATAGGTACTATTGTATATTATAGATAATGCCCTTTGAAGACTTGGTTTTAAGCCACTGAAAAATCGATCAACTTTACTTTCAGGATGGATGATAAAAGTAGATGCATACCTTGAAAGTATTTTAAAATTCTCTTCGTACATACCAACAGATTCATCATCCTTTTGTTTATTCTCAATGAACTTTTTTTCCATCTTTTTTATAAGAATACGAGGGAAGTACATACTGAAAAACATGTTCTTGAACTCGTCCCATTCCATGGATTCAATTTCTCATTGGGGCCTTGTATTCGTAATTAGAGTCCATCACTGGTCTGCTGCACCTTCTAAACTGTAAACAACTAGAATGGATTTATCATGTTTTTAATAGCGAATTATAGAAGATATATTTTCAATGGTACTTATCCATTGTTCCGCAACAATTGGATTAAAGGCCCCATTGAAAGAAGGTGGATGTTGCCTCATGAAGGACTCAATAGAATATTGTTCTCTTCCCTGATCATTTAGAAATCCAGAATGATTCATAGCTTGTGTAAGTATAGCAATAAGATTTTTCAATCTATCTCCCATCACATTTGGTTGTTCCGAAGGACAATCATTAAATTGTCCATTACATTGATCAACACGGTTCCTTTGGGTTCCATCCATCTTCTAAAACCCAAAAATAATAGTATGAGAGGAAAAAATCATGCTAGGGAAAACAGAAAAATAAAGGGGGAGTACCTTCACAATATAACATCATAGGGTTATTTCTATGATTGATACCATAATTCTAGGACTATAAACTATACTTATACTTAACCATAGGGACATCCCTAGACATACCTTATAAATATCTCTTGGGATCCCACTAAAGTTTTCGCATCCTAGTTTCCAATGGTTAACTAAAACTTTCCTCTGATACCAAATGTAGAGACCCAAAGCATAACGTACATGGAAATTAAATTACGTTTGTGGACTACTTAATACATAACAAAAACTGACACCAAAGGATAATAATAGTTTAGTGTATTTGGAAACATTGAACATAATTATCTAATCATGGTGAAATATTTTCAACACCTACCATTAAGATGATCCATTTTTTCATACCTAAAACCATTATTTATATACGGGGGAAAAGAAAACATTTAAAGGGTGAGCTCAAATTCTCAGTTAGGGTAAGCATAGAAAAAATAAATCAAACCATATACATTTGAACATCAAAACACGAACATAAAGTTTAAACATCAAAATATTGAGTTGTGAAATAATTCTTGGCAGTACGTAAGGCATAGATCATAAATGAACATCAATAATTATAAAATTACATGGGAATAAGACATTTAATTGTGGAAGAACATTAATCACATGATATGATTTCAATAGTAGCCAAGGCATTGATGCCATGACCATCTTAGTGGTAAAAGTCCCTTTCTGAATTGATTTCACTCTTCGTTCCAGTACTGTATAACTGAACCATATTAACTTACTCTTTCAGCCATGTCTATCTCATGAGATATAAATCTTTTCCTAATGCATTTGAGGGAGATATAGGTCTCACCCATCTCATAATGAAATCTTTCTTTCGTAGGCCACAAAATCATAAATCGTACGTTATAGCATAACCTATGTAATAGAATGGGATTCTTAAACATCATGCCATCATAACATAATTCATATAAAAAGTGGATATCATTTCAACATAAGAAAAATAAAATCGTGTAAATAATGGAGACATTATACTTGAAACAAAAACATATTAAATAATGTCATTTTAGATGAAAATAGTTTTGATAAAACACTTGAAATGAATTCTTGAGGAAAATGTCCTTTATTTTTCAAAATCATTTTATTTTCACAAAATGCCATTAAATTTTAAAATAAAAGGGTTTTGATGAAAATAATCATGAAATCTTGTAGAGGAAGATTCATGAAAATGAGGTGTTATGACACTGTAAAAATCTGTTCACGCCGTATAAGTTAAAAATAACATTCTACTCGTACATTTGTCAGAAAAGTCAAAAAGTTTCTCCTATGGTAAAGAAAAGTAAGATTCATTTCATAAAATATGGTAAAAATAAAAAATGGGTAAAAAGGACATTAAACATACAGGAAAACATTTTTAGAAAACATGGACATGGATGATAACAAAAACCCCAGTAAATACTTATGAATAAACAATCTCGGATAATAGCGAGATTGGAATAGTTATCCCTTACCTTAGGTCTGATATGATTCATACGTATCCAAAACTCCTGTATAAATGATGTAAATAATGTAATTGACTTATTAAAGAATCATATTCTCTATTATTATATCATATATGGTTCACTTATGAATTTATATTACCCATTCTTTTGTAAGTTCCATGTTAAAATAGCATTTTGGTAAAATCATTTTATTTATCGTACGTGTTTGGACTTGTTGTTCTTGAGATTATTATTACTTATATATTGATTTATATACTTCCAGAATGTATATAATGATTTATATATCATATATATGTTCAGTATATATATATATAATAGATATTTAAATGAAATGAAATACACCGTTCATGGAGAGGGTAGGTTGTACGTACGCATGAACGCTGTTTTCGTTTCCTTATTGAAATAAATCAAATTAAGTAAATGAAACATATATGTACATAAATCCAGTATCATTATTATGTAATATATTTCATGATTATTTATTATATATACTTTATAATCATACTTGAATGGTTAATCATGGAAAATTAGTCTTATTGCGTTCGTGGAGATGGTAGACCATACGTAAGCACAAGCGATGATATCATTCCCATGTTCATAAAATTGTATTGAAGTGTATGTATAATATTTTAGAATCAATATAACTTTAAAATAATCATATATAGTTATTTATTTACTCCATTTATACCAATCCAAGTATGGTGGTGGTGGAAAACAGATTACACCACGGTGTGGAGACAGTATTCCGTACGTACGCACGCGCGGTGATTTCGTTTCTGTAGGATGGATAGAAGTTGAAATTGGGTTGTTTCATATTTATAATAACATATCAGTATATGAGTGATACTGATTTTATTAATGTATGATGAAACAAATAATGAAGAAGAAGTAGAAGAATAAATAAATTGGGAAGAATCGGTAAAGGATGTTACTTTTTCTTTGACGCGCCTCTTCTTAACCTCCTATTAAGGCCCTAGGGTTGGTCTTTTGAGGAGAACAAAACCTCTATAATGTTTCTATGGAATATGATAAGATAAATGGGTAGGGATTGGCCGATATTCAAGGCTCAAAAGGGTGTGAAGAGAAGAGGGAAGGGGTTCCCTTTTTATAAGGGAGGAGAGGGGCACATTAGGATAATCTTAAAATATTATTTTATAATAATACCATATTCGTTTTATAATAGCTCCAAATTTATTTATATCAATAATAGAGTGAGTATCGGTCAAAATCCTCTCAAAAAATAGGTTTTAGACTTGTTTAGGTTACTATTTTAACATCATCATTTAGATTTAACTCTTAGTTAAATAATTTAACCTTTACCGTGCCTTCTTGTTTTCTTACACAACATGGTTAATAAACTTACTATAAAAAGCCAAACAATCCCCAAGTGGTTCATTATTAATATATATAACTTTATCTATGTCATTTGGCCGAACCTTATATTTTTATGAATATAATTACAATTAATAATATAATATTTGTTATAAAAACTATTTTATGTCAATTTTGACACTATTTGGTAATTGATTTTTTTGAAAATCATAACAGAATGATTAGTTCTAAAAAAATTAATTAAATCAATTTTACCAAGTCTTATTAACGTATCAAATTAGTGGAATTTATAAAAGGTCTTAAATTACATTTATTTGGGTATTTATAATATTAATTATTTTAATATTTCATTATTTAGGTAATTACTTTATCACCATTGTGTCAAAAATAAATTAAATTATTTATATTCTAGAAATTATAAATAAAATACCATTAAGTAGGAAATCTTCTTATAATTATAATTAATATTTATATTCGAATTTATCTTATGTATAACTCTATATTAAATTTTTTTTAGTTATTTAACATTGATTTTAACTATTTTAACTCTTCATTAAATAAAATAATAATAAATGTCCTAATCTAATCCAAGTGGTTGTAAAGGGAAATATTTTATTACTAAGGTTGTTTTTGTCCAATTAAACTTCTTCAACAGAATTAGGAAATGTGTTAGGGTAATGATAATATCATGCTTACCCTTATTTACACTATTTACATTTAACAGTTGTAAATAAAAGTAAAAAGTAATTATTCACCAAAAAAAACTATTTTATTGACCAACATTTTACTCCTTGATATTAGTTGTGTCTCTCGGATTTTCTAAATTCCACTCACATAAGCTGTAAAATTATGCTTTATGTAAGGTTGTAGAAAGCTCCTAGGATGTAGGTAAGAGACGGTGAAAAGTTCAATAAAATTTTTATATATCTAAAATTATTATAAAATGACTCCAATGAATTACATTGAACATATATAGGTATTACGTATCAATTTTTTCCTAAAATAAATTTAAATAAAATAAATAATTATTTAAATAAAAATTCGATTTTTAAATAGAAACCCAGTGTTTTCACTATTCATAAAAAATTGAACGTTTTCCAAAAAATATAAAAAATTCACCCTAGGCTAATTTCGAAATTCTGAATCCAAAAATGAATTCAATTTTGAAGGAAAAAATTTATAAAATTTCAAAAACTGAGTATTACTATTCATAATAGCAAGTTTATATAACATATCGTTGTTTAGTGAAACTCGGTATTGCGTACAACATACGCTATCATGGAAGGTCGCAATTGCGTGTAATGCAAGCCAAGTCAGGGATACGTGTAGTGAAATCTCTTTTTGGTGTAGCATACAACACAAGACATTAATGAAATTAAAAAGAATATTTTTCATAAAATATCTGGGTGTTTCATCCATGGTCTTCCATAAAGAGCCTTATATGGTTCCATATGAATAGTTTCATGGTACTAATTGTTATAAGAGATCTCAAAGAGTTCTAGATGCTTCTCCCAATACCCACCAATGTATATAATATATTCTCGTTAAATATCCTCAATAAATATATAGTATATTTTAACTACCCATCTTTATATGGGTGTAACGTTTTACTAAAAAATACCTATGTTCCAAGAACCTTCTGTAATAATATTAATAAATTTTATGTGAAACATGACTTATAGTATGAAACTATAATATATGGAACCCCATATAGATGAATAATATCTCAAACATACAAGTCTCCCAAATGATCCACTGAGAATGTCATGACCCATCCTCGGGACTCGTGTCGTGACTATCCCAAGCCCGCCTTCCAAATGCCAGGGGCTAGCAACTAGCACCAAATGTGTAAATCCCAATAAAAGGGAAGTAATTTACTTTATGAAACGAAAACACACACAAATAGAGTACAAGCATAAGCTACACTAAGAAAGCAGCAAAATAAACGTGCTAAAAGTACAAGGGGCCGCAAATACAATCCTAAAAGAAAAGTACAACTACAATAGAAAGTAAAGTACAACTCAAATGACAACAACCGAAAGGTGAAAAACAGCTCTTGGATTTTCCTCTAGCTTCCTACATGAAGGGTAGGTACATATGTCCTTCTTAGTACTCCATGTACATCTGTCTCCTCCAGGTACCGATTCGTCGTGAGATCCACCTCCGGGTACCTTCCAGCTCTACAAGACTCAACCACGATCAGTGATGACCGTCATCTGCAACCAACACAAAGAGGTGCGGGAAAAGTCCATGAATGGGTGAGTATACGATACTCAGTAGGGACCCCGAGACCCTCATGGTCTCACTAAATCCAACAAGGATAATCACAAGGAAAGTTCTCAACAGATAACCCTTACTTAGGTATAAGACCATACTTATACATAAGATACCAAGTAACCCATCTTAGCCACAAGTTATCACATAGATAAGAAGTCTACGGATAACCACCAGTTAGGTATATGTCCATACATATACGTAAGTTATCTGGTAACCCATCTCAATCATGCGGAAAACACGAAGGTCATTGACTCAGCTCAAACAAGGATTTTCATTATCGAACCCGTAATTGCAGAAGAGCTCTATCTCTATCGAGTACAGTGATCCTGTCACGACTCTGAGGTACTGCTCACTAACCTAAGACTGTTGAGGTACTCCTCTTGTCGAGTACAGTGGGTCTTCCACCTCACAAATTAGTGCTCCTCTGCCATGGGTCTTCCACCTCATGCAGTAGTGGTCCCCCCTCATAGCCTACAGAGGTACTCCTCATGTCGAGTACTACGGTTCTGCCGCCTCACAAAGTAGTTCTCATCCTCCATGGGTCTTCCACCTCACAAAGTAGTGCTCCCCACTGGGCTATGCATGTCACTCTGAATCAAATCAGACAACCAGTCATCAGGTCTTAGCCAACTACACGGTCTCCATACTCCGTACGCTCGTCTCCGGGAGGGTCGGCTCCACGAGCTACAGGTCGATACTCCAAGTATCACAAGGTCCCAGGAAGAAGTATTTCAAATGACCTCCCTATCAAATGGGTCTCAACGCAAGAGACGGTGCGTCAATCGGACGCACCGTCTGTGAGTTATTAGTCTTTTCGTCCCAGGGGCCCGGTTGGTTTCATTTATGAACCAACCCGACCATATCTCAACTGTACCTCAAACTCACATAGGGTATACTCATAGGGACCGTTTCTCAACGTGATCAACAACGCTACTGACGGTTCGTCAAACGGTCATCCAGTCTGAAATTTAACGACTTTTCCATTCTAGGGGCCCGATTGGATTTCAGGTACAATACAACCTGGCCATACTCTAGTTGCATCCAAACCTCGATCAAAGTAATCTAAAAGGTCTGTCTCACTAAGAGGAATCCAACAACGTTGACAGCACGTCAATCAGATGTCCGGAGCTCAAGTTATAGTAATTTTTGCTCCGAGGGCCTGGTTGGATTCGTGTTCGAACCAACCCGGCCTTACTCAAATTCTCCTAAACCTTAACTATAATATACCGAAACGACCGTCTCAATCCATGTATTGCTACACAACTGATGGTACGTTGATCGGAGGTCTGTAGCCCAATATATGGGCGATAGACCTGAGGTGATCCGAAAATGGGGGGTCTAGGCCCAGTCCGACCCGGCCCAACCCCCCCCCCCCCCCCCCCCCCCGGTGGGCTAGAACCGGGTCGACCCGACCTGGGAGGGAGCAGCCCGGCCCGGAGGGGCGCGGCCGGGCCCGGTCCATGCATCCCGGACCGGGCCGGCCGGGGGGCACGCTGGCTCGGCCAGCAAGCCGAGTGCGGGACGCATCCCCCCAAGACCATTGCGCTATGAGGACGCGGTGAGCGTCGCGTCCTCCTACCCTGGATCTCGTGCAGTCGGCCGGTTCCGACCGCTGTTGCGGATGTCTGCAGGGCACCGGAGTTTCTCTGATGATCTGTTTTCATTACCATTATCTCCAGTGTTCATCTCGGATCGTGTACATTACATTGAAGGCCTCAAATCACTGTTGTGGTCCCATTCCATCATCACCGACAATCCGCGCACCAACAACAATCTACGGAGGGTTGTTGGGTCATGTTTTTTCAGCCCGCACCATCCGTGTTAGGCGTTATCAAATATCCATGATTAGACAGGGTTTTACGACGAACGAATAATCAATTTTATTTAAATAACATTGAAGCAAACCATTCCTTGATCCATTAAATAAAAATAAAGCACACCGAAATTCCCAACCCGCAATTAAAACATTTGTGGATCAACATGACAATAATTTGATCCATTTTATTTTTCTTCTTTTGATCGAAAGAAACAATGGAATTAAATTATACATAAATAAAAACCCTACCTCGTGTCTTTCGTCGTTTTTTGACGATATTGCGAGAGGGTGGTCGTCGGCTCATCGACTTCGTCGCAAGGGAGGAGATGAAGATGATGATGGTCGCTGGCATTCGTCGCTTCCGCCATCGTCGGTGTGGACCTGAGGAAGTGACGTCTCCTCTCTTGTTGCGAAGGAAGAATAAGACAGAGAACCGTTCTTCATCGAGGGAGGAAGTCGCTTCTTCATGGATCAAGGGAACTATCCTCAAATCCTCCCAATGTATTTGCCAACCCCCAAAATCACATAAAGCTTCCCTCGTTTAAAAGATCTCTATTCAATTAAAAAGGAGTCAAGAGGTGAGACAAATAAATTAATAAGGTTATTAATTATCCCAGTCGGCCTTATTAATCTTGGGAGGTGGAGAGGCTCCACCACAATAAATGTGTGGAGTCTCCATGAATTTAAACCAGGGGGTGAGTTATGGGGAGGTCAAGGGGGTAATGGGGGAGGTGTGGTGATAGGGTCTCGTGTTGTCCCACCACACTAAACTCTCCCATGGGAGGTTTGGTGGGAGTTGGACCCACATCTAACTCCCCCTTTGCTAAAAATAACCACATTCCATGAATAAAATTTGTACAAGAAAAATTTTATTTAATTCAACTAAACCCCAAAAAAATTAAACCTCAACCCGCTCAAAACACAACTACAACAAAGGTCCCCATAAGCAATTGCCAGCGCTGCAGTTTCATCAGTGCCCTCAGATTTCAATTCCGAGAAACGGTTAAAAATATAGAAAAACCCACTTGTTCGTTCACTGAACGTACCCGAGCCAATATTCAGAAAATGATTCTAGGCACACTGGGCCTCAGAATCAGGTGAGGTATAAAACAACGGACTCGTAAAATTCCAAATAAATTAAGAAAACATTTTCCATCATATTTCTGGGTCTTTACATTATTCCCACCTCAGGACTTTACGTCCCCGTAAATCTATATCACAAACTAGGGAAACAAAAGTGGTACTGAGCATGCAACTGAGCCTTCAACTCCCATGTGCTCACATGGAGGTTCTCGAGCTACCTTTGAAAGCTCACATGAGGAATCGACGATCCACATAGGACCTGCTCCTATCGATCCTCGATCTCCACTGGATCCTCCGTTCATGTCGCCCTGTCATCAGCGTCCAACACCCTGAGGTCGATGATGTGTGAAGGATCATGCACGTATCTCTTCAGCCGAGGTATGTGGATGATTTCATGGACCTGGTGTAATTAAGGTGGAAAGGTCAGGCGGTGAACCACCTCGCCTACGTCATTGGGGACATAGAAAGTTCTGTTGAACCACATAGATTACTTGTCGCCTCGGCCACATCTCCGTAAACCTCGTCGAGGTGAGACTCATATAAGGACTTGATCGCCATATTCGAACTCTAGAGGCCTCCATTTCCTGATTAGAACTAAAACTCAAAAATCATTTTTCCTTGAGGGTAAGGTTGGTCGACCCAAGAGTGATTGGCCACACCCTCCTATGCATGATTTTATCCTGTGATGCCTGGGGTTTACTTTTCACCGACCAAGGAAAACCCATCACGACGCTGTAGATAGACCACATCCTTTTTGCCTAATACCGTCAATTTGTGTATGAACTTTGATTGCCTAGTCCATAATCAAACTAACGTCGTAAGTCCTCGATGCTTCCACCAAGAGGTTCAAACCGAAACTCTCTCCTCAAGGGCCAGATCACACCATCGGCGTAAGTGTGATTATCGAGTGTCCTCCCAAAGGTATTTCCAGATGTGAGGGTCAAGTCAACGGCTTAACTAGAAACTCTATTTAGGGAACAAGATTCGTGGAAGGAAGGGATGATTCGTATCAATGTCTTGATGTTACGATAGCTAGTATAAGACATAGTCCGTACATAGAATCATCCTTAGATCCATTTGATCGCACTTCTTGACCGCATGTAGCTACTCATTCCCCCGCCCTCCAGCTCCCTGAGCCTAGCGGAGATTACAAAGGGGGGTGGTTGCAACATGTCAAAATGTTCACCACCCCGTGCTGCTCTCCCAGCTCTACTCCCACGTCTGCTGCCTTAAAGATTAATCTGTCCTTTTTACTTCCTCTACTTGAAACATTTTACATGCCCCAATATTCGAGACTGGCACTAGTTTCCTGCTTTCCCACTGCCAACCATCACTAACTACATTCATTCAGAAAAATAATTCTCAACCACAAAGGTTCTTTCTAGCACCCTATAATAAGTAGGAATGCATAGAGAAAAGGTGCATGCTCAGATGTCCTTAAATATACCTCGCTCGTATGTTCGAGCCCTGAAGCACTGATTGCATCGTATTCATCGAGTACTAGGAATGGTTTGGTATTCCTCGATGAATTCTCAGCTACCGACATTTTGTCCTGCCGAAGCATTATAAGATCTAGAAAACTCTCTACCACCTCCTCAAGTCAGTCCTCAGCCACCTGTCAGTCGGGCATGCCTCAGAACATGAGGGATATCTGCTGCTGGAACACGTGTAAGGCAGTAAGCCTACATGTGTCACCTACCTGTACCGTCGGTTGTAACTTCTGACCAACAGGTAGTGATATATAGAAATCACACAACTCGAAGGCAATATCTTAGGCATCGGTCCACATACCGAAGCCACATCACTATGTGGGCAATCCCCATGTTAACTAACTAGAAAACACTAGTAGCCATGTCCACCATCCACTCAACTGATGTCTCAGCTAGGCAGATAACTCTAGCAATATCCTTCCGCCAGTCCTCTACTGTCTGGGAATCTGCCTCACCTCGTAACCTCGGAGGCCTCTACTGCTAGAACTCGTGCATCGCGCTCTGCCTGCGTGCACTGTATGCTAGTATAGAAAGTGAATCTGCTTCCAAACAGGTGGTGGTGTTTCTGGTACACCACCCGAGGGTGCCAATATAACAAAAAGTGCCCCATACCGGAGCCTCATTGCTCTGTGGGCCGTCATCGTGTACTATCTCAGAACTCCAACTGACTGTCTGGGTGGAGACATCATGAATAGATGCAACATGGTCAACAATTCATACCCGGTGAGCTGACCTGGTTTGAGCTGACTTTAAAACTCTTGGAAACAAACATCAAATCCGTGTTTTCATGTACAAAGTCGGAAATCAGTAGTCAGGGTGCTGGTGTGCGAATACGCCGACCACCACACCAGCACTGGACTTCCTGAACTGAAAACCACCCTTATTACCCTTAACACTATTGCTTCACAAAAAGAAAATATCAGAGTCCTAATTTCTGTGGTAGAACCGACTCCTATGATACCAATTTGTCACGACCCTTCCCCGGGGCCCGTGCCATGACTACCCCAAGCCTGCCTTCCACAGGCCAGGGGCTGTTTACTTGCTCCAAAGGCGTAAATCCCAATAAAAAGGGAAGGCAATGCCTTTATGAAATGAAAAAACACACAAACATAGTACAAGAAGAAGCTACACTAAGAAAGGAGTAAATCAAATGTTCTAAAAGTACAAGGGGCTAGAAATACAATCCCAAAAGAAAAGTACAACTACAACTGAAAGTAAAGTACAACTCAAAGGACAACAGATGAATGGTGAAAAGCGGCTCCTGGATCATCCTCCGGCTTCCTACATAAAGGGTAGGTACAATAGTCCTCTTCAGTACTCCACGTCCGTCCGTCTCCATTGGGTACTGAATCGTCGTGAGATCCACCTCCAGGTACCAACTTGTGGTGAGATCCACATCCGGGTACCGACTCGTGGTGAGATCCACCTCCAGGTACCGACTCGTCATGAGATCCACCTCCGAGTACCGTCCAACTCTACAAGCCTCAACCATGATCAGTGATGTCCATTTCCTGCAACCAACACAACGAGGTGTGGGAAAATCCCGTGCAGGGGTGAGTATAAGATACATAGTAGGGACCCCGAGACCCTCAAGGTATCACTAAATTCAACAAGGATAATCACAAGGAATGTTATCAACAAATAACCCTTACTCAAGTATAAGCCCATACTTATACATAAGTTACCAAGTAACCCATCTCAGCCACAAGGTATCACACAGATATGAAGTCGACGGATAACCACCACATTGGTATATGCCCATACATATACGTAAGTTATCTAGTTACCCATCTCAATCACGAGAAAACACGAAGGTCATTGACTCGGATCAAACCAGGATTTTCATTATTGAAACCATAACTGCTGAAGAGATTCATCTATGTCGAGTACAGTGATCCTGTCACGACTCGGAGGTACTGATCACTAACCTAAGACTTCTGAGGTACTCCTCCTGTCGAGTACCGCGGGTCTACTACCTCACAAAGTAGTGCACCTCCGCTATGGGTCTGACACCTCACACAGTAGTGCTCCCCAATCATAGCATATAGAGGTACTCCTCTTGTCGAGTCTCGCGGGTCTTCCACCTCAAAAATTAGTTCTCCTCCACCATGGGTCTTCCACCTCACAAAGTAGTGCTCTCCACTGGGCTATTCAAGTCACTCCGAATCAAATTGGACAAGATGTCATTAAGTCTCAGTTAACTACACGGTCTTCGTACTCCGTACGCTCGTCTCTGGGAAGGTCTGCTCCACGAGCTACAAGTCAATACTGCAAGTATGACATGTTCCCATGAAGAATTATCTAAATGGACCGCCTCATCAAATGGGTCTCAATTCAATAGACGGTGTGTCAATCGGACACCTGGTCTGTGAGTTATTAGCCTTTTTTCCCTAGGGGCCCGGTTGGTTTCGTGTACGAACCATCCCGACCCTATCTAAACTCTACCCCAAACACACATAGGGTATTCTCATAGGGACCATTTATCAACTTCATCACCAACGCTGCTGACGGTCCGTCAAACGGTTGTCTGGTATGAAAGTTAATAGCTTTTCCGTTCTAGGGGCCCAGTTGGATTTCAGGTACAATCCAACCCGGAAAAACTCCAACTGCGTCCAAGCCTTGAGAGGTGTAAGCCAAAAGGTATTTCTCACTAAGAGGAATCAAACAACATTGATGGAACTTCAATCGTATGTCCGAAGCTCAAGTTATAGGCGTTTCAGCTCCTAGGGCCCAGTTGGTTTCGTGTTCGATCCAACCCGGCCGTACTCAAAGTTCTCCGAAACCTTGATTGTAATATACCGAAATGACCGTCTCAATACAAGGATCGCTAAGCAACAGATGGTGCATAGATCGAAGGTCAGTAGCCCATGATATGGGCAAAAGACAGGAAGTGATCCGAAAATGGGGGGTCTGGGCCCGGTCCGACCCGGCCCAACCCCCCTGGGTCGGCCAGAACCAGGTCGACCTGACCTGGGTCCGGTTCCGACCCGGTAGGGCGCGACCCAGCCCGACGGGGCGTGGCTTGGCCCGGCTGGGAGCAGCCCGACCCGGTCCACACAACCCGGCCCTGGCTGACCGGGTGGCACGCTGGCTCAGCCAGCGAGCCGATCGGTGGACGCGGTCCCCCGCGGCCTTTGCGCTCTGCGGATGCGGCGAGTGTCGCGTCCTCCTCCCCCGGATCCCGTGCGGCTGCAGGATCCAGATGCCTGCCGTCGCGGGTTCAGCCACAGTGGTTCTTCCTGGCAGTGCGCCAGGGGGCCGGTGGCCCGCACTGCCGGTGATGTTCGCGGGCCACCAGAGTTGCTCCGGTGGTCCGTTTTCAATTATGTCTGCACCGGTGTTCATCTCGGATCCCGTACATTACTGAGAAGGACTCAAATAACTGTTTTGGTCCTGTTCCATCATCACCGTCAATCTGCACACCAACAACAATTTGAGGAGGGTTGCCGGGCCATGTTTTTTCGATACGCACCCTCCGCGTTAGGCATTATCAAATATCCAAGATTAGATAGGGTTTTAAGAAGAACGAATAATCAATTTTATTTAAATAAAATTGAAGCAAACAATTCCATGATCCCTTAAATAAAATTGAATCATACCAAAATTCCCAACCCGCAATTAAAACATTCGCGGATCAACATGACAATAAGTTGATCCACGTTCTTTGTTTTCTTTTGAATGAATGAAAAAAGGGAATTAAATTATACATAAATAAAAACCCTACCTCATGTCGTTCGTCGTTTTTTGAGGATATCGCAAGAGTGTGGTCGTCCGCTCGTCGACGTCATCGCATGGGAGGAGATGAAGATGACGATGGTCACTGGAATTCGTCACTTCCGTCGTCGTCGGTGTGCACCCGAGGAAGTGACATCTCCTCTCTTATTGCGAAGGAATAAGAGGATGGAGAACCGTTCTTCGTCGAGTGAGGAAGTCGCTACTTCGTGGATGAAGGAAACTCTCCTCAGATCCTTCCAAAGTACTAGCCAACCCCCTAAATCTCATAAAGCTTCCCTCTTTTAAAAGATCTCCATTGAATTAAAAAGGATTCAAGAGGTGAGACAAATAAATTAATAAGGTTATTAATTATCCCAGTTGGCCTCATTAATCTTGGTAGGTGGAGAGGCTCCACCACAATAAATGTGTGGAGTCTCCATGCATTTAAACAAGGGTGGTGGGTAATGGGAAGGTAAACGGGGTTACGGGGGAGGTGAGGAGTTAGGGTCTCGTGTGGCCCCTACCACACTAAACTCCCCCATGGGAGGTTAGGTGGGTGTGGGTCCCACATATAACTCATCCTTTGTTGAAAATAACCACCTTCCATGAATAAAATTTGTGCATGAAAAATATTATTTAATTCATCTAAACCCCCAAAAAATTAAACATCAACCCGCTCAAAACACTACTACAGCAAAGGTCCCCTTAAATAGTTAACGGTGCTGCGGTTTCATCAGTGCCCTCAAATTTCAATTCTGAGCACCGGTTAAAAAGATAGAAAACTCCGCTCATTCGTTCACTAAACATACCCGAGCCAAAATTTTGAAAATCATTATGGGCACACCGGGCCTCAGAATCAGGTGCCATCAAGAAACTACGGACTCGTAAAATTCCAAAGAAATAAAAAAAATCCTTGAAAATTCCTAGTCTTTTTGGAGAATGTCTCTCTGATAGAAAAGAAATGAAATACTTTCATCAATTGATCTATTATCACTCAAAAAAATTCATTCTTCCAAGGTTCCCTGTGGAGATCCACTACAAAATCCAAGATAATGTTTTAACAAATCCATTCCAAAATGGGAAACAACTATTTTCAACTTCCACGTTGTTGATTCTCAACCTTCACCTATTGATTGGTGTAGCATCGTGTCACCAAATCAGAAATTTCATTTTCATGTTTGACCACAAACATGACCATCATTGGTCATGGTACATGTTAGTAAAAACAGAATGCACTACCAATTCAAGGCATGAAATTATTTCTTCATCTATTCTCACATACTCATAGGAAGAACCACAAGATTTCTAACATAGTTGATCTCATCTTTATATATTATCCAATTGGAATGTGACTCCCAACCATGAAGGATATCCCTCAAGGATTGAAACTATGAGTCCCCATATTGTGTTTCACTAATCTGACTCACGAATTTGGATTACACTTATACTGAGATGATGTTCATCTTCTCTATTCCCTCTTAAACTAAAATATGGCTCTATACTAGAAAATACATTATATTCCACTCAGAATTAGACAACTGAACTGTCAGCGTTTGTGTCTTTCTTCTTAAAGAGATTTCAATGCTACTTTTATTTCTAGGTGTATATTCTTCATAATAGTTGAATGACTATACATAGTCAACACAAATCTTCTTCTAATGATTTAAATATCATGTAAAAATATATTATATACATTCTTGTGGTCAATATACACTAAACATATTTCACCCAATAGGAAATACCTCCAAAAAATAGGCATAAACAACTATAGCTCAATCAAGGTCATATGTAGGGTAGTTCTATTCATCTGGAATAAAATTTCATGAACCATATTCCACATCATGATCTACCATCCTTTACAATTCTTCAATTAATATTTTCTATGTATCATAAAATTATTTTTACTCTTCCCCCAACTCGGGTAGGATAAAGATTAATGCAGTATTAAATGACATCATGAACTCTAAAAAATCATTTTCATATTATCTAGATCATTAAAACATAAATCAGTTATTTTTCAATACATAAAGTGGGGATTAAAAGTATGAAATTTCCTAGATGAACCTCAAATAATAACCCAATAAGCCCAAAAAATTTATATATCAGAGAAATGTACATTGTCAGTCTAGAATAGACATGTAGATATCTTGATGTTTACTTGATTTTCTCCCATTTTACTCATGATGATGTAAATATATTGTGAATTATTATTATTATCCTTGAAGTAAAATATTATTTATTCTAGAAAAAAACTAGTCTCTGTATTTGTTCTAGATTTGGTTCATTAAGCCGTAAACACTATTGAAGTGTTCTTTCGCCCGAACTATATCATAAAAAACTTATTAAGGTAATACATGCTTCTGAATGATGTATGTGGTATATCCGAATGTTGAACTAGAAATTGATGATACCCTAACCTCATGACATTCATGTAAAAAAAGAAGATCTTATCAATATTTCATAAAGATCAATGATTAGAGGATTTGGATATGGGTTCACCACTATTATATGGTTCAATATCAGTTAATCAACACATAAGAACAAGGTTTTGTTAGCCTTCATAGAAAAAAATACTGAATAACCCCAAAGTGTAATACTAAAATGGATAAATCCATTTTCCATAAACAATAAAATACGATTGATAAGATATTGATTCTATTTGGATTCCATTATATAAGTTGGAATAGAAATAGGCTCATCTCTAGGAATGAGCTCAATCGTGAACTCCACAATCCTCTTAGGTTGCAGCCGTGAGAAGTCTTCAAGAATCATAATCTAAAACTAGACCATCATGGGAAGAAAGAAATCAAGATTCACACATCCATAATCTTGCAATAGAATTGCAACCCAGGTACTGATCTCCACCAATTGCTGATGAATTTTCCATACAAATCCCTCTTGGATATCCGACATTGAATGATGAACGGAATTTTCATTCTACAGAGGCTTATAATTCACTCTACTATAGAAAAAATCTATTTGTATTATTATTATACCAACTAACCCATACACAAATTCATTTAATAGCCTAAAATATCTAGGTTGTAATGAACCTATGGAAAATTGTACTCCCAACCTCAATAGAACACCCATTTAATAAAGATATGTCTCATGAATGCACTCCCAATCATGTATCAATTGTCAAAACATCACTCTCAAACTCCACCATCATACTCAACCCATTCACAAGTTGAATATATATAAAATATTTAGAGTCTTATGTATAAAATAATTCACTATAATGAATAGAATCTATAAGAATAGTAACTCTAATCGTCGATGGTCTAGCCTCACTAAGCACAAGTGTAGGTTGAACTGCTTGCATATGTATTTCCACTATTCTCCATTCTATATTTTGGATACCCTAAGATACACCAATATACTAATACGGGCACTATTTTCCATACATATGATGTCTACTTCCTCGACAACCATGGCCAAAATAACTCAAATTACCATATTTATATGGGGTAGAGGACCCCATTCCAGTACTCTAATTTTGGCTAGCTCATTCATCATTACCCACTTATCATGGGTTCCTTAAAAATCATTGTACATGTCCCATCCATCCATAATCTTAGAAATCTACCTGTTGCAGGGGAACTATATATGAATGTTATCTGGTCTACTCCACTGGTGGTGGAGCACTCAGGTAATTCCCTGATTAACAGATCCTTCCCCTTTGCCACTCCTATTCACACTTCATTTCTTAGCATTATCCATGTGGTTCTTCCTACTCTTATGAAAAATACATAATGGTTTTCTAGAGAGAACCAAAAAACATTAACAAGAATCCTCTTTTATATCCCTCGTTTTTAAAGCCTGATTCACCACTATAAGAAAATTCATCGTCCTAAATATGTCATCCATGGACTTAATTTCACATTTAATCCAATACTGAAAACATTTTTTCACAATGGCCTCATCCCATTCAAACACTGAAAAAAGAAACTACAAATTTTTAATGGAATCAGTGTAGTCCATAAAAGGACATACTCCCCTGGGTTATCCTCATAAACACTACTACCCTCTCCTTCCAAAGAATCTCAAAGAAAAATTTATCCAAGAGCATCTTCTGAAATTCTATACACTTTATATTATTTGGCTATCCACCCCATGTCTAGATATCCCATCAATTTATCTCTTTCCATGTGACAAATAAGATTCTTGATTAACACTCACATCCTCATGAGCCACTATGTGGTCAAGGATCATCTAGATAGACTCAATCGAGAACTCAAAAACCTCAGCCTCACCTTCTTCAGTGAATATTGTAGAATACAGCATTTATAAATCCCAGGTAATGTTGGGAATTATCTTCACTAACAACCCTATGTCTCCACCACAAGTTACATAAATTGTGAAAATTTCTCATATAACATATCTCTTAATGCCTCACTTAAAACTATCAAAGCCCCCTTTTCCACTTTAAGAGGATAATTTCAATCAATTTCCTCCTATAATTCAATCTACAAGCGTCGTCATGGAGGCATATAACTAAAATGTAAAACAAAAATATAAAGAAACATTACACCAAATTACCACATTTGACCAGATGTATTCACATAAATTCATAACAATCCATCTATATACTATCAAAACTGAGGTGTTATTTCTACCATTAATCATCCTTCATTGAGGTTAAGATAAACATAGGGGAAAAATGTTCACTTATCAAGTATTCTTATTAGGCACCCATTTTATCCATTTAATTTACCATTTTTATCATCATTTTTAATTATTCAATTTCATTTTAGGATCCTTTTTCATTGAAATTACACTAGTAAAGAAAAGATATTTTATTTGAATAAATCATACTAAAACATATTTTTCCATGCATGCCTAAATTAATGAATCTCATATTGAATCATGAGGTCCGAGAATGATTCATGTATGATCATACCTCATCACATTCTAGAAAACACAAATAATCTCAATACAATCATAACATCACACATCAAGTGAATCACCCAAAGTGAAATACCATTCAACCAAAATAGAAAACTCTAATAACAAGTATCCCACCATGGCTACATAGGTTTTCCCACATACATGGGTAAGATACACTAGTAAACGAGCTCATGAGGAAGACCCATATCATCTTGATCTCCTATTTAACATTCCCAAATAATAAAACAAAATATGGGAAACCAAACTCATCTGATACTACTTTGTAACAACTTGGTCCGAGTCCCACATACTGGTATCTCAAGCTAGTTTATCACATAACCTTAGGCATGCCTCCACATATGATAGAGGATTACAAATAGTTTTGAGAGACTAATATATTCCACATGGATAGAATTCCATCTTTATCAAAGTTGCATAATAGTGAAAAAAAATATTCAATATGCAAATGAAAATAACCAATATAAACTAGTCTCATATAATAAATCAATGTAAGAAAACTGTATCTAGAACAATGTAGTAGATATTTCATGCCATATATGTGTCAAGTATCAATATTATAAACAAAAAGAGTGACATACTATAAACTCACCAAGTAGGTTCCAACATCATGCCAAGTCCCCACATCCATTCTCTATCCCAACTTAGCCATCGAACATAGGTATGTTTCCCCTATCCTATCCGAAATACATGAATTCTATTCAGGAACCGATCAAGAATCCTGACTAGGGTGTGAGTAAAACTCAGTATTCCACTACCAATAGCATTATAAAAAGTAACCAGTCCAAAACATTTTATGATTATATTTAAATAATAAAGTGAAATTGATAATTAAATGGGTTTAACATTACAATATTATTTATTTAACCACAAAATTTCTTATAATCACGATGAGACCTAATATCACAAACTAGTCTGGGTCAAAAGAGTACAAAAGGGAAAAAATTTCACCCATAAAAAACAAGGAAAAAATAATTAGAAAGTTTAAAATAAGACCACTATATAAATAAATTGAACTAAAACTATTATAGATGAAAAAACAATACAAAAACTATACAAATAAACCAAATGAACCCAACAACCACACTAGCTCCATGTGACCTCACTAGTCACTCTATAACATAATGATCAACTGTGTCTCTAGGCAGTTGGACTCAAGGTAAACCTGCACAACGGATAAAAAAAGAAAAGAAACTATATGAGTGTGTATTAAAACCAATAAGTCCATCCCAATAATCAATTTCTCAAGGCACATCCATTAAAATAAAAGAAACATCAAATTTCATGTTTGTAGTACAATATAAAGTGATATTATTTTTTAAATTTTTAATAAAAAAAGTACAAATAATTATCCTTAATCATTTATAATACTAATTTGATTTCATTAGTGAGATTTTAACATTTTAGAAAGGGGAGTGATGCTTTCTCTATCATCTTACACAAAATAGGGAAACTGCTTTTATTGAAAAACACCATTAAGAAACACATTATAAACCATCTTATCACTTACAAGAATAAAACATCCCATAGATGAATCATGATGATCATATAAAAAGGGTAATATAAATAAGCTTACACCTATCACGTTAATCGCTTCAAGTAACTAAAAACTAATATAAACATGTGAAATAAAGAGATTATGAACTATCTAATACATAACCATACAAGATACCCCATCCATAGTAACATGCCATATATGATTAAATAAAAATTCCCAAACACCCATCCACCATAACATCACACGGACCGAGGGGCCCAATCCAATAACAACAAACCCAAATATATCATCATACTATAGGACACTGGTCAGTACATGAACTATAACTGTGGTAATAGTTCTTAGATAATTCCCTCAATATGTCAGGTTCCCATGTTTCATGTATATAATGGGGGGATCCAACTGATGCTATCCAAGCATCCAATAACAAGATATAAATATTAATAATAGTTCACAAAAGGCCTCACCCGGAGTCTACCCAAGGAATCGTATCACGACTTAAAATAAATATAACAAAACGTTTTCCAACTATGGAGCCCAAAAAATGGATATCGAGAATTCCATAATGATTAAATTCAATCCATTATTCAAGATAAGGAATGAGATCATCCATCAGAGGTTTTTATAATAAATTATTTTCATTATTTTCCCAATGTATCAAAATAGTCCCTTAAACATTCCACAAAACACATTTCTATGAAAAATGAAATCCAAAGTTCATGAAGAAGGATTCAAAAACACCATTACCATATAAATAATATTATATATCTCCTTCAAAAAAATTTCTTTCAAACTTTAAAACCAAAACCATTTTCTATACAAATTCCAACTTGACACAATTAGTCACCACATAACAATCTAATTTCAAAATCCAAATACACGGTTAATTTAACTTAAAACCATTGAAAAATATTTTCATATATCCAAATACATAATAAAAAATGATATATATTTATTAAATAAGTTAAACCATGATTTTCCTACCACAAATTACTCATAAAATCTAATAGAGCATCTCATCGAACACTTGGTGTGCACTACATAACAAAACAAACATAACTAACACAAAAGAGGGATTCAAACTACCATTTATACACCAAAAATTTAATCCAATTGTCATAAATTCATATTTATATAATAAATAGCATGTTAAAATCAATAATATAATGATTCTTATGTTGTATAGGTAATTTCATTGGAAATCCTACCTCATTTTCATGGCTCATCGATGACGCACAAAAAACTCCACTAGTGTTCCAAGAGCCATGATCTATAAAGTGGAAACCAAGATGACCAAATCCAACTATTTGAAACAACCCTAAAAACCAAAATAATCCAAAAAGTGACACTATTGTTATATGAGAATGTGAAAATGGATGAAAATAAAAGTGGAAAGGTTGAGGATCAATAACTTTATATCCTGGTGAGGAATCACTATGAGACCACCTTAAATGAAACTTAGAAGAGCTTGGAGGAGACAAGATTCTCTATGTAAGGAAACCAAGATATGGTATTTTGAGTGGGGTGTGCAAGGGAAGAAACACTACTTAAAAGAATAGAATCCCAATATACCCTTTTATAAGTGGGTTTTCATTGTTAGCTTGCATGATTTCACAAACTATGGGAAACCAGTTCAATTAGCCACACTGTAGTTCTAGATGGGTTAAAATCTTTGGATACATAGTTAGTTAATCCATACAAAAACCATGTGACCCCAGGTACACTTACTGTATGGCTAAACTAATAGTGCACCTTAACAATTCATCCGTGAAAATGATCCAAAATATTAAAATTTCCACCCAAAAGTCATCTAACTCAAAGGGATAAACCATCTAACAACCATACCCCAAAAAGATACACTAGTGCTGTTAAAAACCAATTTTACAACCCCCTTCTTCCATATACCATAACTCATTCAATGAAAAATGATAAAGATAAAAGGAATGAATACCTCAAAAATTCCAACTCGTGACACCCGATTCCAGAGAAAACAACTGAGAACCCACCTCAAACTGGGAACAAAGATGAATCCAAAAACCCATGTGTGATAATTCTTCCCGCAATAATATTTTTCACCCCCATAATGACAAAACATTAAATTTAATTGATCAAATCTTATTTGTTCCACATCAAGACAATCTCTCCTCTTAAGATAAGATCATTTCACCCATCATTAAAAGAACTCAAACACATTTCCAAAAATGAAACAGAAACCCCCAGATACATTCAATGATCCAAGGAAGAATCATGTCACCACATCCAAATCCAATTTAAAAACAAGATTGTTGGGTATTCTCCCAATAATACAAATTCTCATCAAAACTGAAGAGGAAACATAGAAATCAACAAATTTAAAAGAATCCACTTCAACTGGATGAAAAAAACCAAACAAAAAATTGAAATCTAGTATAGAGAAGAAAAAAATGGACTATCCACCATTATAAATTAACTAGATCCTAACGAATTCTTAAGATAAATACCAATGAGACCCATTGTGGGTCTCCCTAGCGTTAAGGACAAACTAATAATGACCAAATGAAAATTCAACATGAACCAGAACTAGGCCATTCCCACACAGGCATACCAATGTCTTCCACCATGACCTAATTAATCTAAGAAGGAAGCAAGATAATAATAATAATACACAAGATAATTTAAACTACCCACTTCTGAATGGAGGGGACAAGAACTGATCCAAAATATCCCGTATGGACCTAAACCCCCACCACATAGGGAGGGGAGGGAAGGGGGATAATGATTGGACCACTAAAACCATATATTAAAACAACCCAACACTCTTCACCTATGTATTGATAAAATATAAGACCAAACATGATTGAAATGGGTTTTCCACACATGAATGCTGGCTGGAAACTCACATCCAGGAAGGTATAACCTGGTACACTATTTGTGTGGTATGTCCACCACACTATTTGGGACATGAGGAAATTCATAGTGAAGAGAAACCATAATAAAAACACTTTAATTTCCTGACCTAAATTTTAGAGGTATGAACTTATCGAAAATCATTTAACCACCTACATTCCTGACTACACACGAGCTTCACTCTGGTACTTATGGTTGGAGATTTGATGTATGAAGCTTATAATTCCTTGTAGTTAGGAGTTGTTAATCCCAAACCAGAACCCCTAATTTTAGTGTGACACAAATCCACATAACACTTACATGTAGAAGAAAATGATTATGACATTCCATAGATCATGCCCCCCCGAAAAAAAATCTTTTTCCTAAACATGTACTTGAGGATACACATCACCATTCTCTCTCGCTCCGAACAAGGAGTAAAATGAACAAGGAACATGTCAAAAGAAACAAAACATCATTAAAAAACATTATTATAATTGATAGAATTATTATAATAGTAAATCATTTTAGATTCATCCCAATCATCTATCTATTCCCATAAAAACTCTTAAAAATCCTTTAAATATGTGAAGTTATCCTTTGAAAATGACAAAAATAATCCTAGGGTTAATCAACTAGAATGCTTTCCAACGGAGAACCAAGTGTTTCTGTACCACACCATCCAACACATCTCTATGGTGGAAAACAGAATTCATCATGGAAACCATATGATCTATCTTACTATCTTATAAAACCAAAAAATCACATTAAATAACACCAACTCATATGGAAACTATCTCCAAGATTTCCAAGACCATTCTAGAATCCCATAATATGAAGCTCCAAAATCGACCCACCAATAGAATTCGAACTCAAAAAAAATGAGTATTATTTCCATACCACGAGGAAGCATACCAAATAAACAACACTAATATGACCAAGAAAAAAATAAAGAAACCCATCATTTTACAAAACACCAAAATTTACATCTTCATAAACTTTTGAAAAATAAAACAAATCAAATGTGTTAGATTTTCAATCACTATTGGTGTTTCATCAAGTATCACTCACGTGCACATTATCGTGCCACCCTGGGCACCCATCCACCAATCTAAACCAGGAATTAATCCACATTTAGATATAAAACCAATCATCTGAGTACTCATCAAAATAAAAAAGGATAAAACAAAGAAAGAATCATAATTCAAAAAAATATAACCCATATAAAAAAATAATAGATCTTCCAAGGGATTAGAAACCACCGTGTCATAAAACATTTTCAAATTCAACACATCAATCCATTTTACCATATTTGAAAATTAATTCCCATATAATTCCATAAAAAAAATTTTCTTCACATTAAAAATATTTTTTCCAGAAACTCAAAAAATCTCATTTCACAAAAACCATTTTTCTAACACCATTCCATTTAATTTAAACCAAAAATGAAATAAACCATGCCCTTTCAAATAAATATTTTCCATTTCAATAATTTACCCAATCCTCCTTTCATAACCCTCTATAAATAATGATCACACCAATTTTAAATTTAACAAAACCATTTAGAAAACCCCAATTTTTCAAAACAAATTTCTATACCAAATTTATCTAATTCAAACACTTTTGAACAAGACATGATTTTCAAAATAACCCATGCTTTCCAAATTTTTTCTTACAAAAAAACATAGGTTTAGATTATGGGATCCCAATCTAATTAAACCATTTCTTATTTAATTAAATATTAGATTAGAAAAACCCACCTTTCCATAATATATCATAGAGTAGATCATGAAAATTCATTTTAAACTTTTCAAACTCCAAACATTCCATTAAAACTGAGTTTTCAAAATTCACCCACACATATTTTCAATGTGATTTTGGGTTTTCAAGGAAGGAACAAGAGACCTACGGAAAGGGAACTAGTTATAGTGGTTGACTTGACCATATAGTTGGCAGTCATACACCAAAAACACCATCGACCTAATGATCCTTCTAGTACCATGCCCCCATCTCCATCTGGATTTCATGGCTCTCAGAGCTTAGGGACACCGTTGGACCATCACCCCTTAAATATAATAATCCCTAAATAATCCCTAATTACTAAGGAAACTAAAAAAACCGAGAATACCGTGGATAGTTAAGGATCAAAACAAGTAAGAGTTTATAAAATTCTTCCCGCTCCTACCCCTCATGTCCCATAATTCCTACTACATCTACTATGACACCCTAAGTAACAAAGGGTTCTCTAAAAAGCATTTTCATCAAATATCTATCATAATATGAAACCATTTTTTCATGATCATGTCATGGTCAACCCTGACCTGGTTACCCAAGAAAATCCATTGTGTGGCACAAAGGGAATTTTAAATCCCCACTGGCTGGAAACTAGTGTCGAGAATCAATATAGAACAAAAGAGAATGATTTTAGTAAATAAATTTCAGGAAAAAAACTAGTAGAAATATGAATAAAAAGACCTCTGTATAAATAAACTAGACTAAAAATCATTCACAAGAAAAATCTCCAAGTGACCTCACATTTCACTCCATGACATAATGTTCAATCGTTGCTCAAGGTGATTAAACTCAAGTAGATCCTACACTAGGGATACAAAAATAAAAGAACTAGTTGGTGTGAATATTGAAACTCAGTAGCCTAGATCATTAATCTATTTCCCAATTCACTTCCTTAAAAATAAATGAATCATTAATTTTAATGTTTGAACTACAATATATAAAGTTATGGTTTTCATAATAATTACTCCAAAACAAAGTATAAATAATTTACCTTAATCATTTCCAAAAACATATTTATTCCATTAGTGAGACTTTTACATTTTAAAAAGGGATGTAATGCTTTCGTTTTTAGCTATCACAATGGAGGGAAACTATTTTTATTTAAAAACTATTTTCATAATACTTTTTAAAAATAATACGTCACTTTAAATAACAAAACCACACATTATGGAATCATGATAATCATATAACAATTGGAATTTAAATAAGCATATATGTATAATGTTTATCACTTCAAATAATTAAGAACTAATAGATACATGTGAACCTATGAGATGAAGAACTATCCATAACATACCTATTCATAAGACCCCATCCCCTAAATCATGTCATACATGATGAAATCCGAATGTCCAAACACTCTTCCATCCTAACTAAAGAATGAACGGTGGGGCTAATCCCATAACAATAAACCTAAATACAGTCCCCTATTATAGGCCACTGGTTAGTATGGGAACTACTAGTGTAGCAATCCCTTTGATATAATTATATCAATATTCCAAGTTCATGTGTCTCATGTATATAAAGGGTGTAAACCAACATATTCCATCCAAACCTCCAATAACTACACATATATAATAATAATAATAATAATAGTAATAATAATAAATAGTAGGACTTACCCCAAGTCTCCCAAGGACTAATCTCATACCGTAAAATAAATAGAACCCAAAGGGTTCCAACTGATGATCCCTGAAAAATGGTTCCCGAGGATTCCATACATAGGATATCCCATCCAATATTTGAGACATTCCTAGAGAGCATCCAATAGAGGTTTTCATAACAAACGTTTTTCATTATATTCATAATGTTGCAAAATGGGCCCTCAAGCATTCCAAAAAAGTTTATTTTATCAAAATTGAATCCCAACATTCAAGAAGATATTCAAAACACACCATTAAAAAATAAATATATTTAAATAATTACACGAAAACTTATCCATCTCACTTTATAACTGAAACCATATTCAATGAAAATTCCCACCGGGCCACAATTCATCCCCACATAACAATCGAATTTCAAAAGGCAGGTACACGCTTTATTTTACATAAAACCATTTAAAAATATTTCCAAAAACCCAAAATCCATAATTTTACATGCTTAATGTTTTTTTCTAAAATTAAAAAAGTCTCTTTTATAATGTAAATTTCTCAGAATATCAAACATGGCACTTATTCAAACAAATTGTGTGCTACTTAATGAAACATTCTTAATTATCACAGGACAAGGCTTTAAACAAAAATTTACACTTCAAAAATTTTATCCAAGGATCATATATTCATATTTATATAATAAATATGTTGATAAAATCATGAAATTAATTATTATTTAATTTAAAAAGAAAGTGCATGGGAAAACCCACCACAGATCCATGGTGCATCGACAACACACACCCAAAAACACAGCATAATGGATCCAAGAGCCAATATCTATGAATTGGAATCCTTGATTAGAAAATACCCCAATTCCAAACCACCCTATGTACCAAAATTACCCAAAAATGTCCACTATGGTTATAGGAGAAAGTGACAATGGAATAAAATCAAAGAAGAAAGAGATATAAGCCCTGACCATTAGATCTGGTTGAGTAATCACTAACAAACCACCTTGAATTTGACTTAAAGGAGCCTGTAAGAAGAAAAAATGATCCTTGGGGGTGTCCATGTTAGAGGATTTTTAGAGGGGTTTCCAAAGGATGAACCCCCCCCCCCATAAAAGTTAGGAGAAAATCCTAAAATACCCATTCATGGGTGGGTTTCACGGATATCATGCACATGTTAACAAACCATATGTAAATCATGCAATTATCCACAGTATAGTGTTCGATAGGATTCACACATTGGTTACATAGTTAGTTAAACCATGCGCAAACACCAATAACCCTTACAAACATAATTTATGATTAATCTAATTGTCTTCCTTAACCATGCTACTGGGATAATTTTCCAAAAAATAGCCATTTTCACCCCAAAACTCATCCAAATCAAGGGGATAAACCATCTAACAAATATACCCCATAGGAAAGATCAACTAGATGTGTTAGAAAATCTTTCTAAATAACCCATACTACACATAAAATTCCTCAAAAAAAGGACAAGTCCAATGATAAAAGGAAAGAATACCTAAAAAATTCAAACATGTCACACTCGGTTGCTGAGAAAACAACCGAGAACTCATCCCAAACCAGGACTAAAAGGAATCCCAAAACCTAGGTGTGACACATGAACCAATAAAACATAATTTGGTTTATTCAATATTTTGAACCATCCCCAAATGGATTTCACATTTCATTACATCATGGATTTTCATTAATTAGTTCATTCAACTTTCATATCATGACCACATGGAACCCTAGTCCAATGCCAATATCATGGGCCTAAAACATCACATCTAGGACCCGATGGGAATTTATAGCATCAGTCCTTGTCCCACACCTCATTATTCATAAGGGTATTCGGTGAATCAGTCCTTTTTCAACACTCATTATCACATATGAATATTTTGAGCATCATCCTTAGTTCCAATCCAATTATCACATATATAAAAATATATAAATCAATGTTAAACATGATAAAATTATAATATATCAATCAATCTCTAGTTTATCATGTCTATTATGATACAAAACCATAGTTATTTACTCTAATCACATGTAATAATGTGCACAAATCATTGTTATTCCAATTATGAAAATATGATCACACAACTCATTAATTAATCAATGTTAAGAAAACCATACCATTAATCCCATAATCAAAATTTATTCCAAACCAATTTCACCTTTAATGTTATTTTATAGAAACATATATTTCCATTTATCACCTAATTTCATATCCCATTATTCACCCAATTTCATACATGTTATTCAACCAATTTCTATGAATTCATTTACTAATAAAATTATTAATCAATATAATTCAAGATTTCATTTGAAAACAAGGAAATTAAAACCTCAAAATTAAATAAATTCAATTATAATCAATACAATGGGAACTGAAATTAAGAAAACCTGCATTAAAGTCATTGAAGGATGTTCACTAGACCAAAAACAATAAATTGAAGTGGAACATTTATGATCACTATAGTTTGGATGATCCTTGAAAAAAACCAAATATCATGATCAAATTGATTAACATCCATAAAAACAAAGATATGAACCACTAACAACGGAGGAAATATCATCCCTATTCATCTGTAATTTTAAATTTTAGAGAGTGGGAATCAAAAGGGGAAGAAAAAATGATAATAATAGAAATTTTATCCATCAATCAGTTTATAGATTCATCAAGAATAGGGTTAGAGGATCCTTGTAAACCTCTCTTAGAACTCAAAAATTTATATAAAATGATTTAGGAAAAATATTAGTGTTTAGAGTTATAATCTAGTTTGTTGGGAATTTTAATTAAATCATTCAATGGAATAAAACCCACACCCACAATTTTTTGTGTATGGAGAACGAATTTCAAAAAAAATCTCCTTATACATTATCCAATCCTTAGAGGTGTACAATTCATCATAAATTCACACATGTTTTGAGAATAAATGAACAAACAAAGTAAATTCCAGTTTTTTGGATTGAAAATTTTGGGGAGTGTGTCCACATGGATTGGCCAAACTAGGGGAAAACCATGTTACACCTCATATCTCACTGAAATAGGGTTTATGGTTTATTTTGGTAATCCACGTGGTTTTCTGTAATCATTCACCAAACATGCACCACCCTTTGGGCTTCCAAACTTCTACAGCTTCCACCAAAACCACCCCAAACCAAAAAAACCAATATTTACTCAAAACAAGATAAAAAAGGTTCCAGAAAATGAGAATAAGACATCTACGTAATGGACTGAATCTTATAAGGGAAGATGTACTTCATCGTCAACGCTGAGAAATATAAAAAATTTAGGAACATATTGGCTGATTTAGTGGCTTGGATTTTGATATTTTGATTTTATTTCCATATGTAGATGGGTTATTTTAAGTATTATATTTATTATTTTATTTTTATAACAACTGTATTTCAATTAAGATATTATTTTAAATAGTTTTATGATAAGGTATTTTACACATTCATAAATATTTTAATTTTCTATTCATGACATGAAATCATTTTCAAAATGGTTTTAATTATCCCTCACTGATTTTTTGCTACTTCATTTGAGTGTGGGTCATTATAGAGGGCATTTTTCATATAAACATAGGTCTCATTATTTATACTTCAGGGTTATGATATTATGAAATGATATCAAAATATGGTATAGATTTGAGTCTGAGGAATTACTGGAGGGATATAATAGATATTGGTTGGACATGAAATATAAGTAAGTTATATCTAACATGTTTATGGTAATCATTGAGTTAAAAATAGTTTTAGGTAAAATTGTGTTTAGTGATATCTTCATAAGATTTTCATATGTGCCCAGTGAACTCATGTCTTGGAAAAACATGAAAGAGTGCATGCATGATGTTTAGACAAAAAAATATGAAATTTATTTCCAATAACTTAGTTATATTCATTATATTGAAGTTATTTATTAAATTAAATAATATTCTAAAACTTGATTAAATAATTACTAAATAAAATTATGAGTTAAATGACCAAAGGGAATAAAATGACATCTACACATAATATGAATTTTGGATTTTTTTTAATGATTTATTATATTGATATTATATGTATTTCTAGAAATATTTTCTATAATATAGAATATTAAACCTGTAGAGACCCACACTTTACATACATGGACATTTCATTAATTTTGTGGAATACTTAATACATAACAAAAAAACACCCAAGGACCGTAATAGTTTACTGTCATTGTAATCTTAGAACATAATCTTCTAATCATGGTGAATGATCTTCAACATCTCCCATAAATGTAACACCCCAGGTAAATAAAGAATATTACATTTTCATACTTATCCATATTTGTGAATAAAATATTGATATGACTTTAAAGGGGACGCTATGCACGATGGCGTACCCAACACGCAACAACGAGTTTCTTGGGAATTTTACGTTGCACTCTAATAATAAAAAAATATTATTTTAAATGGTATTTAACATGTAGCCGTTTTATTGGCGAGAATGGATAGAAATAACTAAAATATGATTATATTTGTTTTTAAATGTTTTTACATTTATCTAATAAAGGATAGAGGCTTAAAATACGGAACGAATTCAATAATAGGCGTTTATGCCCTAGTTTTCACTAAAGGTTCACGTATCACCTTTTGATGTTGAACCATCATTAAATATAGTTTTGTTCACTATTAAACATTCTTTTGGACCAAATATAACTCTTATTAAGAATCGGGACATCAAAATTTACTTTGTGTAAATTTTTGGTATCTTTCCGATAAAGTTCAATTTTTAATGAATGGTGTAAAATGTTGTATTTTAATTCAAAACCACTTTTTCATATAATTTATTTATATGATTAGATTATCTTTTGAATTGGATTTAAAGTGAAATTAGAAAATATTTTTACCATTAAATCCAATAGTGGTCGTTGGAATTAATTTCACTTTGAAATCAGACTTAAACCAGGGTCATTCTTTTGATACTTATTGTTTCATAAAAACACGCTATTTGCTCTGAAAGCGGGAATTAATTATTAATTTAATTAATGTGACTTATATGTTTTGAATTTTGTAAAATAGACTTCATTTTTGAATTCAGAATATCAAATATAGCTTAGGGTGAATTTTTGGGATTGTTCTGAAAAACTTCAATTTTTGATGAATAGTGAAACCACTAAGTGGTACTTATAAAAACTGATTTTTCCGTTTAAATGAAATTTTTCCATCTTTGTATTTTGAATTTCGAAAATCCGACATACATGGTTGTCATTAAGAAGTAAAATGTGGTTCAATGGGATAAAAATAATTTTTTTGGTGAATAGTAACTTATTAAGTTTTTAATCGCGATTAGTGGTAATTAGTGTAGTTTAAGGTAAAAATAATGTTTTAATAATATGAAATGAACTTGAAACATGTCCTAACCTCATTGGATGTGTGATGGGCGACCAAGACAAGCCATGGGTCAACTTGGGGACCCCATGGAGACACTTTGGTTGGGAAATGACATAAATAACTTTTTATTTAATGTAAAAGTAAAAATGACACAAACATGATATGTTTTACTAAAACAATTTTTAAGTGGGGTTATAAAAGTCAGATTTTTTTTATTATAAATATTAAATGGAAAGATAAAAAGATTTACTACATCATAGTAATTTTGTTATAATTTTTAGACATTAAATAAATTAAATTATTTATGACATCATAATGATGCAGCGATGACATCATTATCTGACGATTTAAATAAAATGAGAAGATAACGTAAACTATATGACCTACACATGTCCAAAACTTATTGGATGGGAGTATTTAGAACCCTTATCACCTTATCCACGAATTATATCAATTTGGGACCTTTTAAAACCGAAACAAATTTTCAAATAAAGTAATATTTCTTACTTTCCAAAAGTGCCCCTCCTCTCCTCTTATAAAAGGCCCCCACGTCTACCTCATCTCACACACTCCTCAAGCCTTTGGCTCGACCAAAACCAGCCCATATACTCTCTCCAAATCTCTATCCTAATCCTAGAGTATTCCCTTTGGGCATAATCCTTTCAAAGGGAGCCTTTAGGCTCAAATCAAAAAGAGTTACACTTTTAATGGTAATTCATTCTCTCATGTTCATTTGTTTTATTTTTCTTCTCCAACACCCTAAAATCTTTTTAATTACTTCTTTTGTAACAACGACAGTATCTTAAATATACTAGTATGTTTTTATAAGATTTATTCGAGCTACACTCTCACACAACAAAATCAAATGGTTAAAGAACATACGGTTTCCGTGGATGGCGAAATTCTGCCTCCCGAAACGATGATTGTTCAATACTCATTTAACACATTCAAAGGTGGCCATTATGATGTAAATATTTTTATATATGATATATAATATGTTTATGTTTTCCTTAAGCTTCTGTTTTTTTCATTTTGGGCATACCTTTATGGTTTCCATTATGGGTAAACGCGATATCTTCATTTAAGGAAGTGCGGACTACTTCCCCTTCAAAGTGATTTGATTCGTTAAATACCATATGTGGGACGTATAAAGGATGGAACTATGATATTATATATGATATTATACTGGAATTATAATATAACTTTATATCATTATGATTACATTCTATAAAATACGAAATAGAAATTAAAGTAGCGTTCATGCGTACGTACGGCTTACCATCTCCATGAACGGTGCATTTCATTTCTTACCTCTAAATGATTATGTAATGTTATAAATGGATGAATGTACTGGATATATAATACATATATTATATCTACATCATGAATACAATTCTGGATATAAATAACATTTGAACACACGAACAACATGTAATTGTAAGAAGTCCACTTTCGACTTAAGAACCAAATACCGACAAAATGAACATTATTAACTTAAATGATTACATAATGTATATAACATGTCAATAATTGATATAAAAGGAATAATGAACTTGGAAAAGGTTCTTCAGAAAGTATAAATTAACTCAAGTTTATTATTCAGGACGTTAATGAACGATCGAGTCAAGTCGGACCTGAGGTAAGGGATCCTACTCCTCTCTTTCTTTTTAAGTACACACTTTTATGTCATTACTTTTAAAGCTCATATTTCTTGTTATTGGGATGATCTTTTATATTACACTTACTGTAATTTTTATGTTCATGTGATTAGAGACCCTATTCTCTCTCATCAATCCATTTTGGATGTTTTGAGTGGCGCCGTTAGGCTGCCGAACTTTCGTAAGAGATCTAACCTCTCTCTTTCTTTTTAAGTACTCTTCTTTATGTCACTTCTTTTAAGCTCCTCTTTGTAATGTTGGGGGATGTTCTTTTATATTCATCTTGCTGTAAATTTTATTGTAATGTGATGAGATACCCTATTTTATCTCATCAATCCATATTCGGATGTTTTATGTGGCGCTGTTAGGCTGCCGAGTTTTCGTAAGGGAGTTTTCATCTCACTTTTATTCCCATGAGATTTACGCTACATTTGCATCAAATTCCATTGATTGGTGTATGTGCTGACCATTATTCTAATATTTGTGTAATATACTTTCGTTTATGAGTATTTACATCATTGATATATTGTTCTTCTTTCATGGGGTGTATGTTTTGAAAGATACCCAAGTCGGTAAGGGAACCTTTCACCCTCCTTTTTTTAAAGACTTCTTTTGTTGGGTCTTTTAATTTACATATTTTTGTGTTGGGATATGTTCTCATATATCTTTATTGATGCAAATTTTATTTCCATGTGATGAGATACACTTTTTATCTCTAATCAACTCATTTTGATGTGATGCCGTTAGGCTGTCAAGGGAACTTTTTAACCCAATTTCGATTTCTTTGGGTTCAACATGTAGTCATTGAATATGTCATCCATTGAATATGTGTGAATGAAATTTTATTGTTTTACACTTAATATCCACTTATATTGGGTGTATTTATATTTGTCACACATATTTTTGAGATTTATTTGTCCTTAATTTAAGGATACCTTCTTTATAAGAGATTTCATCACATTTGACATTTCTATTGAGGGTTCATTGTTGTTATGCACCAATTCACTCTTATATGGTGTATATGCTGTCCTTTGGAGTATTATATCATGAATCCATTTATTCTCATGATATTATAAAGTTCTGACTAAATGTTATTCCTCAATTATTGTATTCAAGTGTCACTAATTTTGGTAAAACCCCTTTAACCAAAATATCACTTTAAATGTTTTAATTATTTGTTCTTATTAATATCCATGTTTTCAAAATGATTTTAAGGATTTATTTTTATGGATATTAATGGTTTAAAATGTTAAAAGCTTAAAGGTGGTATGGGATACTTTGATTCAAAAATATCTTTATTAAATGTTTTAAATGGTTTTGAAAATGGTTTTTAATGGATTCATTATTTCAATATCCTAAAATGTTGTATTGTGATTGAAATGTGGAAATGTTATGTTTTCTTTATTCATGTTTAATGTGATATGATTATGTTATGAGTCTTGGGCATTGTTATGAAGAACGGGTGGTTCCGTGATAAACTAAGGGCAGGTGAGCCTGATATAGCTCTCCAATGCATTGGGTAACGCGAAGGAGTGAAACGTTAAGGTTTCTACAAAGAGATTTAGGGAATATACTTTGATAGGTATTCCAAACATATCCAAGAGGGTTACTCCCTACGTAAGAATGTTATGAATGCCTCAAGTTACCTTTTATGTCTTATGATTTCTATGATTTATTCATGATTTGATGTGCCTATGTTTTAAGGGTAAAGTATGATCTCATCCTTATGTATATATGTACCCATGTTTCCATTCCATATTTTTATAACTCTTACTGAGCTTTTTATTCTCATTCCAAGTTTTTTGAAATGTTTTTCACAGGTCAAGGGAAAGGTACATGATGTTATGATAGTGTCAAGGATGTGTCAAGAAAGAATCCATGTTATATTTTAAATATGTTTCCATTGATGGGAAGAATGAATATTGTCTTTTATGTAACCACTTTGTTTAAATGTGGAATGTAATGCAAGTTTCATGATCTAATTCTCCAAAACTCTAAACCTGAAAAGATCCTCAATTTGTAATCTTGTAATAACTCAATATTAAGTAAGGTTTAAGGCTGGGGCCTTATTGTTGGTATCAGAGGTCGGTTTAGATAACTTTCGAGGTTAGGGTATTCTTAAAGCATAAGTGACATTACCATAATGGTTAGGATTTCAGAAAGTGTCCCAGTTTTAGATAAATTGAATGAGTAAGTATATCTTAGTGTTTATATTACTCATTAGTACATGATGGTTTTGTTGATATACTCACACTGACCTTTTTGGTTTTAGTAAATGGCTGGATCTAGCAGGCACCAAAGTAAGAGTGGATGTGAAGGAAACTGTGACAGTTTTTTGAGCAAGCAACTAAATGATATGGGAGCTGCAATGAGAACTCTTTTGATTATCCTCAACCAACTATCTGGAGTCATTATTGACCACCTAAACCTTGTAGATTTCTCTAAGCCATCATATAGCAAGAAACAAATCCCTACGGATGTACAGGTAATAATCATAAAGGTAAGTGTGTTCAAAAACCTATGTGTCAAAGATGTGAAAAGAAACACCTAGGATATTTTTTCAAAGGGACAGAAATATGCTATAGATGTGGAAATGAAGGTCATAAAGCAAGAACCTGCCATGGAAAAAGGAAGCATCCAGTTGACTCGAGGAAAGGGAAAGAAGTTCTTTCTGAGGGATCAATTGAATGTTTTAAATGTGGTGTGCATGGTCATTATTCAAACACATGTCCTATAAAGAAGTTTCGTTAATGGGGTCACCAAGAGCGTACCAATATTCGTTTACCAATACCTAATGCCATTCCGATTGAGGATGAAGAAACTGACAATGACTAATCCAAGGTATGTACTATTTCATGACTATTGTTTTCATATTTTGAAATCTTAGGATATGATTCATGATTTTGTTTGTAGGAAAGAGTTATTTAGGAATAAGTTGGAAAGGAATGGATAATGGATCAGGAATAATGTTGAATGAGTAATATGTCAACATATAAGGGCTTCAAGAGTTATGGTGAAATTCTTAAGAGTATTAAGTCTCTTTTGATGATCGGGTTACATTAGAAGACTTTTTATATTAAGTGTAACCCTGATGTTTAATATAAGAAAATTTTATTCAAGTAATAGTTATCTTTTCTTTTGAGGACATAGTTATAAAGAACCATTTGGGTTTATATGATCCTTACTTTTGAGGTAATTATGGGTTACTATATGTTATGATTGAAGTGAAAGGCATCAGATAAAATCGAGGTTAAATTATGTTATGGTTATTTTTGATGATTTTATCCCTTTTTGGGGAATGATTTAAGAATTATATAGTTTTGGAAAAAGGAAAACACGTAGACCATGTGACTACCTGTCGCGTCGGACAAAGCTGCAGGAATCGAACCCACAATCAAAGTGCAACTGGTATTTATCGCCTACCACTGGACTATGTGAAGTCCTAGGTTAGTTTGACTGATTCTTTTTAGTTATATGATTTTATGAATTACGATTAAGTTGATTTTGGGTTATTTATGAAAATTATTAACCTATCATAGAGGATATGTGATTAGGTTAATTACTTTTCAATAAGAGACTTTAAGAGCAACTGATGTTGTTTGGAGATAAATGTTACGATTTAACTTGGAAGAATTTGTGACTAAATCCTTCAAATATTTGGGTTTCAATCTTATATTGGTTTACTTTGAAGAATTTTATGGACAAATTGTTTATCGGATGGTCCTCATTGAACTTTGGGTTTTTTTGGACAAATTTTGGAGATTAAGCATGGATTTTCTTTTTAATGGGTTATCCTTTTCTGGATTATCTGACCTTGTACTAACCTTTTTGGTTTTGGTTTTGGTTAAAGCCTAAAGACATGGGATGTATATAGTTCTATTTTGTCGATTAGGTGATTCTCTAGAAGTTGATTATAGTACTCATAATGCGAACAAGTCTCCCTAAATACTCGTCTTTTGGAAAAAATATGAGCTTGATTAAGGAATCTAGTAAAAGTTTAAAGTCAACATGATAAGTGATTATGTTTCCTTATGAATAAATTCCCTAATAAAAAGTAACTTAAAACAAAAATGGTGTCTATTAACTTTTCCTACTGGGGAACCCAACACCGTTTAACCCATCACATGTTTGTGATTTTCTTATTGTTAACTTTCTCCTAAACATGATTTCTATCACTCTCCATCAGAACATGACCCTATGTTTTCTCCTCAATTTCCATGTTTTCATACTTGGAAGCCTAGTATGGGTTAACTCGGGTGTCCTTTGTACTTATCTTTCTTTATATTAATGTGATTGTTTTACCGACTCTTCTTCCGATGTGGGACTTTCAAGGATGTTTCCAAGCTCAATTTTAAAAATTGCGAGGACGCAATTCCCAAAAGGGGGGAAGGATGTAACACCCCAGGTAAATAAAGAATATGATATTTTCATGCTTATCCATATTTGTGAATAAAATATTGATATGACTTTAAAGGGGACGCTATGCTCGATGGCATACCCAACACGCAACAACGAGTTTCTTGGGAATCTTACGTTGCACTCTAATAATTAAAAAATATTATTTTAAATGGTATTTAACATGTAGCCGTTGTATTGGCGGGAATGGATAGAAATAACTAAAATATGATTATATATATTTTTAAATGTTTTTACATTTATCCAATAAAGGATAGAGGCTTAAAATACGGAAGAATTCAATTTTAGGCATTTATGCCCTAGTTTTCACTAAAGGTTCACTTATCACATTTTGATGTTGAACCATCATTAAATATAGTTTTGTTCACTCTTAAACATTCTTTTAGACAAAATATAACTCTTATTAAGAATCG
Organism: Viscum album; assembly: GCA_963277665.1. NCBI lineage: Eukaryota > Viridiplantae > Streptophyta > Magnoliopsida > Santalales > Viscaceae > Viscum > Viscum album. The sequence continues at coordinate 2,099,134,649 of OY728128.1, read as the reverse complement.
GGACATCAAAATTTACTTTGCGTAAATTTTTGGTATCTTTCCGATAAAGTTCATTTTTTTAATGAATAGTGTAAAATGTTGTATTTTAATTCAAAACCACTTTTTAATATATTTTATTTATATGATTAGATTATATTTTGAATTGGTTTTAAAGTGAAATTATAAAATATTTTTACAATTAAATCCAATAGTGGTCGTTGGAATTAATTTCACTTTGAAATCAGACTTAAACCACTGTCAATCTTTTGATACTTATTGTTTCATAAAAACACGCTATTTGCTCTGAAAGTGGGAATTAATTATTAATTTAATTAATGTGACTTATATGTTTTGAATTTTGTAAAATAGACTTCATTTTTGAATTCAGAATATCATATATAGCTTAGGGTTAATTTTTGGGATTTTTCTGAAAAACTTCAATTTTTGATGAATAGTGAAACCACTAAGTGGTACTTATAAAAACTGATTATTCCGTTTAAATGAAATTTTGCCATCTTTGTGTTTTGAATTTCTAAAATCCGACATACATGGTTTTCATTAAGAAGTAAAATGTGGTTCAATGGGATAAAAATAATTTTTTGGTGAATAGTAACTTATTGAGTTTTTAATCGCGATTAGTGGTAATTAGTGTAGTTTACGGTAAAAATAATGTTTTAATAATATGAAATGAACTTGACACATGTCGTACCCTCATTGGTTGTGTGATGGCCGACCAATACAAGCCATGGGTCAACTTGGGGGCCCCATGGAGCCACTATGGTTGGGAAATGACATAAATAACTTTTTATTTAATGTAAAAGTAAAAAATGACACAAACATGATATGTTTTACTAAAACAATTTTTATGTGGGGTTATACATGTAATATTTTTTATTATAAATAGCCATTGGAAAGATAAAAAGATTTCCTACAACATAGTAATTTTTTTATAATTGTTAGACATTAAATAAATTAAATTATTTATGACATCATAATGATGCAGCGATGACATCATTATCTGACGATTTAAATAAAATGAGAAGATAATGTAAACTCTATGACCTACACATTTCCAAAACTTATTGGATGGGTTTATTTCGAACCCTTATCACCTTTTACATGAATTATATCAATTTGGGATTTTTTTAAAACATAAACACATTTTCAAATAAAGTAATATTTATTACTTTCCAAAAGTGCCCCTCCTCTCCTCTTATAAAAGGCCCCCACCTCTACCTCTTTTCACGCACTCCTCAAGCCTTTGGATCGGCCAAACCCTGCCCATTTACTCTCTCCACATCCCTCTCCTCATCCTATAGGATTCCCTTTTGGCAGAATCCTTTCAAAGGAAGCCTTTAGGCTCAAATCAAAAGGATTTACACTTTTTAGGTAATTCATTCTCTCATGTTCATTTGTTTTATTTTTCTTCTCCAACCCCCTAAACTCTTTTTATTTACTTCTTTTATAACAAAAACAGTATCTTAAATATACTAGGATGTTGTTATAAGATTTATTCTAGCTACACTCTCACACAACTACATCAAATGGTTAAAGAACATACGGTTTCCGTGGATGGCGAAATTCTGCCTCCCGAAACGATGATTGTTCAATACTCAATTAACACCTTCAAAGGTGGCCATTATGATGTCACTATTTTTATATATGATATATAATATGTTTATGTTTTCCTTAAGTTTCTGTTTTTTTTCATTTTGGGCATACCTTTATGGTTTCCATTATGGGTAAACGCGATATCTTCATTTAAGGAAGTGCGGACTACCGCCCCCTCAAAGTGATTTGATTCGTTAAATACCATATGTGGGACGTATAAAAGAAGGAACTATGATATTATATATTATATTATACTAGAATTATAATATACCTTTATATAATTATGATTACATTCTATAAAATACGAAATAGAAATGAAAGTAGTATTCATGCGTACGTACGGCTTACCGTCTCCATGAACGGTGCATTTCATTTCTTACCTCTAAATGATTATGTAATGTTATAAATGCATGAATGTACTGGATATATATTAAATATATGATATCTACATCATGAATACAATTCTTGATATAAATAACCTTTGACCACACGAACAACATGTAATTTTAAGAAGTCCACTTTCGACTTAAGAACCAAAGACCGACAAAATGAACATTATTAACTTAAATGATTACATAATGTTTATAACATGTCAATAATTGATATAAAATGAATAATGAACTTGGAAAAGGTTCTTAAGAAAGTATAAATTAACTCAAGTTTATTATTCAGGACGTTAAAGAACGATCGAGTCAAGTCGGACCCGAGGTAAGGGATCCTACTCCTCTCTTTCTTTTTAAGTACACACTTTTATGTCATTCCTTTTAAAGCTCATCTTTCTTGTTATTGGGATGATATTTTATATTACACTTACTGTAATTTTTATGTTCATGTGATGAGAGACTCTATTCTCTCTCATCAATCCATTTTGGATGTTTTGAGTGGCGCCGTTAGGCTGCCGAACTTTTGTAAGAGATCTAACCTCTCTCTTTGTTTTTAAGTACTCTTCTTTATGTCACTTCTTTTAATCTCCTCTTTGTAATGTTGGGGGATGTTCATTTATATTCCTCTTTCTGTAAATTTTATTCTAATGTTATGATATACCCTATTTGATCTCATCAATCTATATTCGGAAGTTTTATGTCGTGCCGTTAGGCTGCAGAGTTTTCGTAAGGGATTTTTCATCTCACTTTTATTCCCGTGAGATTTACGCTACATTTGCCACAAATTCCATTGAGTGGTGTATGTGCTGCCCATTATTCTAATCTTTGTGTAATATAATTTCGTTTATGAGTATTTACATCAATGATCTATTGTCCTTCTTTCATGGGGTGTATGTTTGGAAAGATACCCAAGTCGGTAAGGGAACCTTTCACCCTCCTTTTTTTTAAAAGACTTCTTTTGTTGGGACTTTTAATTTACATATTTTTATGTTTGGATATGTTCTCATATATAATTATTGATGTAAATTTTATGTCCAAGTGATGATATACACTTTTTATCTCTCATCAACTCATTTTGATGTGATGCCATTAGGCTGTCAAGGGAACTTTTTAACCCAATTTCGATTTCTTTGGGTTCAACATGTAGTCGTTGAATATGTCATCCATTGAATATGTGTGAGTGACCTTTTATTGTTTTACACTTAATATCCACTTATATTGGGTGTATTTATATTTTTCACACATATTTTTGAGATTTATTTGACCTTAATTTAAGGATACCTTCTTTATAAGGGATTTCATCACATTTGACATTTCTATTGAGGGTTCATTGTTGTTATGCACCAATTCACTCTTATATGGTGTATATACTGTCCTTTGGAGTATTATATCATGAATCCATTTATTCTCATGATATTATAAAGTTCTGAATAAATGTTATTCCTCAATTATTGTATTCAAGTGTCACTAATTTTGGTAAAACCCCTTTAACCAAAATATCACTTTAAATGTTTTAATTATTTGTTCTTATAAATATCCATGTTTTCAAAATGGTTTTAAGGATTTATTTATATGGATATTAATGGTTTAAAATGATAAAATCTTCAAGGTGGTATAGGACACGTTGATTCAAAAATATCTTTATTAAATGTTTTAAATGGTTTTGAAAATGGTTTTTAATGGATTCATTATTTCAATATCCTAAAATGTTATATTGTGATTGAAATGTGGAAATGTTATGTTTACTTTATTCATGTTTTATGTGATACGATTATGTTATGGTTCTTGGACATTGTTATGAAGAACGGGTGGTTCCGTGATAAACTAAGGGCGGGTGAGCCCGATATAGCTCTCCAATGCATTGGGTAACACGAAGGAGTGAAACGTTAAGGTTTCTCCGAAGAGATTTAGGGAATATACTGTGATGGGTATTCAAAACATAACCAAGAGGGTTACTACCTACGTAAGAATGTTATTAATGCCTCAAGTTACCTTTTATGTCTTATGATTTCTATGATTTATTCATGTTTTGATGTGCCTATGTTTTAAGGGTAAAGTATGATCTCATCCTTATGTATATATGTACCCATGTTTCCTTTCCATATTTTTATAACTCTTAATGAGCTTTTTATGCTCATCCCATGTTTTTTGAAATGTTTTTCTTAGGTCAAGGGAAAGGTACATGATGTGATGATAGTGTGAAGGATGTGTCAAGAAAGAATCCATGTTATATTTTAAATATGTTTCCGTTGATGGGAAGAATGAATATTGTCTTTTATGTAACCAATTTGTTTAAATGTGGAATTTAATGCAAGTTTCATGATCTAATTCTCTAAAACTCTAAACTTGGAAAGATCCTCAATGTGTAATCTTGTAATAACTCAAGATTAAGTAAGGTTTAAGCCTGGGGCCTTATAATAAATATCTTCCATTTTTTCTTACCTAAAACCATTCTTTATATCCTAGGGAAAAAACATAAAAAGGGTGAGCTCAAATGCTCAATAAAGGATGTCATGGAGGAAATAAAACAAACCTTGTACATTTGAACATAAAAACAGGAACATTATTTTTAAACATCAAGATCATGAGTTGTGAAATAAATCTTGGCAGTATGTAAGGCATAGATCATAAAGGAACATTAATCATGATAAAATATCATGGTAATAAAACTTGTAATTGTGGAAACCATTAATCACATGTTATGATTTCCATATTAGCCAATGCATTGCTGCCAATACCATCATAGTGGACAAAGTCCATTACTGAACCGGTTTTACTTTCCCTTCCATCCATATATTGCTAAACCAGATTCACATTCCATTCCATCCTTGTCTATCACATGATATAGAATTCCTTACCCAATGAATTGTAGGGATATATAGGTCACACCCATCTCAAAATGAAATCATTCTTACTTGTGGCATAAAATAAACATAAATCATTCATCATAACCCAAGAATAAAATGGGTTTCATAAACATCATCGCATCATAACGTAATCCATATAAAACAAATGAATATAATTTCATCATAAGAAGAATAAAACCATGTAAATAATAGATACATTATACTTGAAGCATAATCATACTAAATAATTTCATCTTACAGGGAAAATAGATTTGACAAAACACTTAAAATGAATTCTTGTGGAAAATATCCTTTCTTCTTCAAAATCATTTTCATTTCAAAAAATTTCGTTCAATATTAAAAGAAATAGATTTTGTTGAAAATAATAATGAAATATTTTAGAGTAGGATTCATGAAAATTATATGTTATGAAACCGTAAAAATCTGTTCATGCCGTATAAGGTAAAAAATAGTATCCTCATACTTTTGCCTGTAAAGTCATGAAGTTCCTTGTATGGTAAACAAAATAATGATTCCTTCTATAACACAATTTAAAAGTCAAATAGTGGTAAACATTACTTTATTCATACATTGAAAAATATTAAAAACTTTATGAAAAAAAATTTGTTTGGGCATGGATGAAAAATATAACCCCAGTAAATACTTACTTATAAGCAATCTCAGATAAAAATGAGATTTGAAAAATTAACCCATACCGTAGATCCAATTTCTCCAATATGTTGTTGAGACTTTTGTATAGTGGTTTTAAACATATTATTAACCTATAGCATAACCATAATAATATTTATGATATCATATATGATTCACTAATTACTTTATGTTACCCATTATTTTGTAAATTCCATGTTAAAGCAACGTTATGGGAAAAATTGTTTCATTTATCATATGTGATTCAACTTGTGGTTCTTGATATTATTAAATATATCCAGATTTACATAATTCCAGAATGTAAAAGATGATTTATATATAATATATTTTCATCATATAAATATATACGATAGATCGACAAATGGAATGAAATACACCATTCATGGAGATGGTAGGCCGTACATACGCATGAACGCTGTTTTCATTTCCTTTTTGAATTTGAATGGAATTATGTAAATGAAACATATATGTACATAAATCCAGTATAATTATTATGTAATATATTTCATGATTATTTTTTAAATATACTTTAAAATCATAATTGAATGGTTAATCCTGGAAAATGAATCTCATCACGTTCGTGGAGATGGTAGTCTGTACGTACGCACAAGCGACAATATCATTTTTTTGATATTAAAATCATATATAATTGGATGGTATATAATATATAAAGATTCATAATAATGTTATATTTATTATTTATATCATTTATACTCATTGTTATACCTATCCAAATGATGAAATTTTTTAATAACAAACTACATCACGACATGGAGCCGGTAAGTCGTACGTACGCACGTGTGGTGACTTTTTCATTCATAGGATGGGTAAAATAAATAATATGGTTGTAAAATTTTTATAATAACATCACAATATATAGAAGATATTGGATTTATTATTTTATAATGAAAAATACAATGAAGGGTGAAATGGAAGAAGAAAGGATCTTGAAATTGGTGGGGAGATATTTACCTCTTCTTCAGGTTGTTCCTTTTCATTTGATCAGAAGGGATCCTTAGGTTCGATTTCTGACTAAAGTAAGTCCTATAAGATGAAGGGAGTATAATTGAAATGGTATATGGGCAGGGTTTGACTAAGACAAATGGCTTTTTAGGTGTGAATTATAGATAAGGGGGAGTTCCCTTTTTTAAGAGGGGTAAGGGTAACCATAGGAAAAAAAGAAAATTTTATTTTATAATAAATTCATATTCAGTTTATAATGGCTGCAAAGTGACTTATTTCTAGGATATAGTGGGGATGGGTCGAAATCCTCTCAAACAATAGGTTTTAGACAAGTTTAGGTTACCATTTTAACCTTATCATTTAGATTTAACTCTATGTTAAATAATTTCACTTTTACCGTGTCTTCTTGTATTCTTACACTATATGGTTAATAAACATACTATAAACTTCCAATAAAACACAAATTGGTTAATTAATGTCATATATATTATTATATAAGTATTTTGGCCGGACCTTATATTTTTAAGACCATTATAACAATTAATAATATAATATTTGTTTTAAAAACTCTTTTATGACAATTTTGACACTATTTTATTTTTTATTTTTTCAAAATTCAAAACAGCATTATTACTTCTAAAAAAATCGTCTAAAAAACCCCATTATGTAATATTGACCTATAAAATAATTTTAATTCATTAAAAGTCTCAAATTAAATTTATTTGGGTATTTATAATATCAATTATGTTAATATTTCAATAATAAGGTAATTATAGCATCATCATTGTGTATAGAACAAGATAATCTTGGTGTAGCATACAACACCAGACATTAAAAATAATATATCTCATAAAATCTCGAGGTGTTACATTCTACACCCCTTAAAATGAATTTCTCCCTTGAAATTCATCAGGGTTATAAATGGGTTTCTACCTGAATGTTTCATTCCTAGAAACCCACATCATAAAAAGGAATACTAAAATTTAATTTTAAAAAAGAAACATAATGGTTGTCCAAATTAACTCATCACTGGGTTTCCACATAGAAGAACATAGGTGAAAATATGGAAATGGAAGAGAAATATAACCATCAATTTATAATAGAGAGTGGTAGAGAACATGGCTATGAAAAATCCAACGATCACAAAGCCATAAATTTTTTATGATCTAAGGTACCATCTCAGGCATCATTTTTGGTTTTCAAAATCATTTCCCTAAATTTGAAAAAATTAGGAATTAGAAGAAATACTTAATTGATTTTGGTAAAATCTCACCATTGGTCATTCCTTGAACAATTTCAACTTCATCAATTAAATAAATGAATTTGAATTTGTCATTCATTAAGTTTTAGACGGTCTTGCGATAGAATGATATGTCATTCCATCTATCTCAAACCAAAGGTTAGAAAAAGTTATTAAATATACATAAGTCCCTCTATGGTGAGATTAATAGTATATGGTTCCTAAAATGGACTTATACATCATATATCATTCCATATAATAAATTAAAACTAATATATACTAACCAAGGACTTTCAATATTCTAGTAGTAGGTGATAAAGGAATGTTTCACTTCGGTTGTGGGTTCAATTCCCGCATCCTTGTTTGACGTGATGGGTTACCGCCCATCCTACGGGTTTTATTTTTTCTAAAACTATACTATTATAACATTTCAAAAATAAAATCAAATAGTTATAGCCTTATTCAATACTATATAATGTCTAAATTAATCCATTCTAACCTTTAGGATATTCCAAAATACATCTGTCTGATTACTAGAAATGTCATCTATCGAGCATCGGAATTCCTTCATTTATCCCCCATATATCGTAAGATAATCTTTTTGTTGGTCACATTCCAAACATGGGAATACATTAATCATGTATTCTATTGAAGAATTAAAACCCATCTAACTTTAGTGAAAACATGAATGCTGTCAAAAGATAACTCTTTCCACATACCAAAATTACAAAAATTCTATATTCTCAAACCACGATATCACTTTGTCCTTATATCATTCATGAGCTCATTAATACTATCAAACATATTATTTTCTCCTTATCCCTTCATTATGAGCAGATCATCTTCTTTCCTAAAATATTTCAATCACTTTTCATAGTTACTGGTACCATATAATTATTGAAAACCACAATAATCCAATATATAGATATTCCAATATTCCATGATACTAAAAATGACATTCCAAACTACTATTTTGGAATCATGTTACATAGGAACTTAATCATTCCACCACTTCATTGTCATTTTCAACATCTCCAATATTGATCACATGTGACTTCACTTTTTCCATTACCTTGAGAGGTTGTTGATGTTGAAAATCATTAACCCTTGGATTAGGGATTTGGTTAACATAATGCCCCATTTCATTGCACTTGAAGCATTGAAGTCTTGGTGGTTCGATTTATGTAGTCATTTCACTATTCATATCATAAGCTACCTTTTCCCATTACATTGGCATTCAGCTACTCGATGACTTTCTTTTCCACACTAAAAACATTTTCTTGTCCCTTTAATACAATCTCCACCATGCTTCTTTCTACACTTTGAGCATAAAAAAACATTTGTCTTATTTTCACCAGAGTTTTGAGATTTTTCCTAGAAATTCATATTTTATTTCTTGTCAAAACCATGAGATGGATATGTTACACCAAATTCCAGTTCTACCTTGATAGCACAACGCAAAATTTCATCATTGCTACTGAAGTCTCTTATAGCTAATGCCCTTCGATGACTTTGTTTTAAGCCACCGATGAATCAATCAACTTTACTTTCAGGTTGGATGATAATGCCCGATGCATACCTCATAAGATTTGTAAAATTCGCCTCGTATATACCAACAGATTCATAATCATTTTGTATATGCTCAACGAACCCCTTTTCCATATTTTTATGAAGAATATGAGGGATGTTCTTATTGAAAAAACATGTTCTCTAACTCGTCCTATTCCATGGATTCAATTTCATCTTGGGGCCTTCTATTTTTAACTAGATTCCACTACTGGACTGCTTCACCTTCTAACCAGTAAATAGCCAAAATTACTTTATCATGCTCTGAATAGTGAAGTATCAATAATATCTTTTTAATGGTACTAATCCATTTTTCAGCAACAATTGGATTATAAGACCCACTAAAATATGGTTGGTGTTGCCTCATGAAGGACTCAATAGTATATTGTTCCTTTCTCTGCTCATTTGGATGTCAAGAATGATTCATAGCATGTGTAAGTATAGAAATAATATTCATCTCCCATAACATTGGTTTGTTCAGTAGGACAATCACTGCATCGTCCATTACATTGATCAACACGGTTCCTTTGAATTCCAGCCATCGTCTAAAACCCAAAAAGAATAGTTTGAGAGACAAAAATGATTCTAGGAAAAGAACATAATAAATGTGGATTAACTTCAATATATAAAATCTTAGGTTTAATTCTATGATCCTTACCATAATTCTAAGACTATAACCTATACTTATACTAAACCACAAATACATCCCTAGGAATACCATAGAAATATCTCTAGGGATTTCACTAAAGTTTGTCCATCCTAGTTTCCAAAGGATAACTAATCCTTTCCTCTGATGCCAACTATAGAGACCCAAACATGACATACAAGGACATTACATTACTTTTTCAGAATACTTAATACATAACTAAAATAGACACCTATGTACCATAATATTTTAGTGTCTTTGGAAACTTGGAAAATAATCTTCTATTCATGGTGAAAAATCTTCAAAATCTTCCATAAAGATCTTCCGTTTTTTTCTTACCTAAAACCTTTCTTTATATCCTGTGGAAAAAACATAAAAAGGGTGATCTCAAATTCTCAGTAAGGGTAAGCATGGAGAAAATAAAACAAACAATATACATTTGAACATAAAAACCTGAACATAAAGTTTAGACATCAAGATATTGTGTTTTGAAATAAATCATGTCAATATGTAAGGCATAGATCAAAAAAGAACATTAATCATGATAAAATATCATTGTAATAAAGCATGTAATTTTGGTAACAAATAATTACATGTTATGATTTCCATAGTATCCAAGGCATTGCTTCCAATACCATCATAGTGTACCAAGTAGATTGTTAAACTGGGTTTACTTATTGTTCCAGCCTTGTGTTACTGAACCAGATTCACTTGTCGTTCCATCCATGTTTATCTCATAAGATATAAATCTCTACCCAATTAATTGGAGGTATATATAGGTCCCACCCATCTCATAATGAAATCATTCTTACTTGTGCCACAAAATAATCATAAATCATTCATCATAACCGAAAGAATAAAATGGGTTTCATAAACATCATTCCATCATAATGTAATACATATAAAACAAATGGATATCATTTAATCATAAGAATAATAAAACCTGGTAAATAATAGATATATTATACTTGAAACATAAGCATACTAAATAATTTCATTTTAGATGGAATATTGTTTTGACAAAACACTTGACATGAATTCTTGAGGAAAATATCCTTTCTTCTTCAAAATCATTTTCTTTTCACAAAATGCCATTAAATTTTAATAGAAAAGGATTTTGTTTAAAATAATCATGATATATTGTTGAGTAATATTCATTAAAATTAGTTGTTATGAAACTATAAAAGTCTATTGATGTCAAATATGTTAAAAAATATTCTCCTCGTGCTTTTTCCAGATAAGTCAAACAATTCCTCGTATGGTAAACAAAAGAATGATTCCTTCCATAACACAAAGTAATATTTAAATAGAGATAAAAACGACTTTAAACATAGATTTAATAATATTAAACAATTTATGAAAAACAATTTTTACATGGATGACAAATATAACCCTGGTAAATACTTACGTATAAGCAATCTAGGATAAAAATGAGATTTGCAAAATTATCCCTCACCTTATGTCCAATCTCTTCTGTTTGTGTCTAAGACTCTTGTATAGTGGGATTAAACATATTATTAACTTCTGACATAACCATAATAATATTTATGATATCATATATGATTCACTTATGACATTATATTACCTGTTCTTTTGAATATTCCATGTTAAAGGAGTGTTTTGGGTAAAATCATTTCATTTATCGCACGTGTTTTGACATGTGGTTATTGATATTATTACTTATATCCATATTTATGTAATTAAATAATTTAAAACAATATTTATATATAATATATATTCAGAATATAAATTTATATGATAAACCGATAAATGAAATGAAATACATCGTTCATGGAGACGGTTGGCCGTACGTACGCATGAACGCTGTTTTTGTTTTCTTATTGAATTGGATGGAATTAAGTAAATGAATCATATATGTACATAAATCTAGTATCATTATTATGTAATATATTCATTTATTATTTATTATATATACTTTATAATCCTACTTGAATGGTTACTCATGGAAAATGAATCTCATCGTGTTCGTGGAGACGGTAGTCCGTACATACGCACGAGCGACAATATCATTATATTGTTATAAAAAAAGTATATAATTGGATATTATATCATATAAAAAGAATAATAATAATTTTATATTTATTATTTGTATCATTCATTCTCATTATTATACCCATCCAAATGATGAACTGTTTGAATCACAAACTACACCACGGCGTGGAGACGGTAAGCTGTACGTACGTACATGTGGAGACCATTTCATTCATAGGATGGTAAAAATAACTAATATGGTTGTAAAATATTTATAATAACGTCATATTATATATAAGATACTGTATTTATTATTTTATAATGGAATCAACAAAGAAGGAGGATGTGGAAGAAGAAAGTAACTTGAAATAGGTGGCGAGATATTTACCTCTTCTTCGTGTTCTTCCTTTTGATTTGATCAAAATGGATCCATATGTTGGATTTATGAAAAAATTAAGGCCTTTATGATTAGAGTATGATAGTTGAGAGGGTATTTGGGTAGGGTTTGTCCAAGCCAAATGGCTATGGTGATGTGAATTAGAGAGAAGGAGAAGTGCCCTTTTATAAGAGGGGTGAGGGGAACCTTAGGAAAAATTTAAATTATTATTTTATAATAAATTCATATTCAGCTAATATTTGATCCAAAGTGACTTATATCAATCCTAGGGTAAGTATGGATCACAATCCTTTCATCCAATAGGTTTTAGACAAGTTTAGGTTACCATTT